>OY759217.1:44740107-47487394 GCA_963662175.1 Aradus depressus | reverse complement strand
ATTATTGTCTACAAATTGACTCATGGTTTTTACAACTGATGGTAAGTATGCATAGTAAAATTCATCAATTAAAAAAAAAAAGTTAGTTATTATGACTCATGCCCTGCCTTAATCTATGCTTTAATACCCAAAAAATATTTCATGTTTAGTGGCGCCAGTCCAGCCCATGCTCTCTTATCCATCCACAATTTGACTATAATTAACACAACTGGATAGTAAGAATTTTTTTTTTTTTTGTGATGAGAGTATGCGTTTGTAGTTCTTACCTCCGCCATTAGATTCCTTAGTTGCGAAATCTTTAGAAAGTGTATTTATTTCTTCATTGTTTTCATATTGCCTTTTCAATTATACTTTAAATTCATATATTAGGATTTGTAGAGTAGATTTGTTACAGTTATCTGAGTATTATAAACTTATCAAGTTAATATTTTCTTGGTTACCAAGAACTCTCTTCATCGACTAGTGTGCAATTCTGTGCACTGACAATACACTTTTTTTTTTTTTTTAATATTGAAGAGACTTGAATAATTGTTGGTATAAGTTATTGTTGTAGGAAGCAGTTGCGTCCAGATGGGAAGCAGTTCTATCCATTGTTTGCGGTTAAGTGTATTGAGGGTTGGAGAGGGGGCTCTATAAACGGATGTGCAGACAAATAACCGCCACTAGGAGAATTAATAATATTTGAGAGGGAGAGATGGCGGAAGGTACCAGTTTGTGGTCTGTGTAAGGAGCATATATATATATATATATAAAAAAGGCAGGCTCACATAGGGGAGGCATGGCCTCCATTACTCACTCCCCGCTCCCTCCCATCCAACCCTCCTATGATTCACCGCACTGCTGCAATGAGGGGGTCGCAAATATATCTGACACTATCTGCTGATTAGATATATTGGAGGGTGAAGTATATAGTAGGATCAGGATCCTCTCGCCCTCCAACCTTCAGCATGTTCATACTTTGCTAAAGGAACCCTCGCCATTTTAGATCCAGTTACACCAATTTTGTTTAAACAATCATAAAGATTTAACCAAGAATATAATCGGCAAATCGTTTTTAGGTAAAAAATATTAATAGGTATTGGAAAGAATAATGTCACTTTTGTTATATTTTTTTCTCAATGCAATCCCCAATAACTGGGGTAATGTCTGACACCGCCGAGTCGGATTTTTTTTTTTTTTTAATTGCCCAATGAGACTGAACCCAATATACAATTTACAATTTGTACAAAGTATACTTATTTAAGTAAATTAAAAAAAAAAAAAAAATGCATACAGATAAATTTACATTATCTCTATTGAAGAATAACAATAATTAAGTTTGAATATACAAGATGAAATTGAGCAGACAATTTAAGCTTCAATTCTAAACAACATAATATGTTGATTCAAAATAATACATTCTTCTTTCATAAAATTGGTTTTATTAATTTCTTTCTTATTGTGTTATGGTGTACGCTTATTGTATTACATTTATAAATATACATAAGAGGGCGCCGGTAGCTCAGTGGTATGCGTGCTTGACTTCTGAGCTCAAGGTCGTGGGTTCGTAACCCGACCGAGGCCCTTAGTTTATTTTATCTGGGAGGTAAAATAAACTTAAGCACGCCGTCCTTCGGATGGGACGTTAAGCGATGGTCCCGAGCATGTACGATGTCAGGTACTAGTTAAAGACCCCTGCCCTAGATGAATAAAAATTTAGGGTTGGCAAAATTTAGGACTCCCACAGTAGAGTCGGGCTCATGTCCACCAGAGTGACGAAAGAGCGCTCTGGTAGTAGGCGATATGACCTCGTTGTTAAAGCCCGGGCATGAGTCATAAAACCTAACCTAAATATACATAATATGTATATTTATAAATGTAATACAATAAGTGTACACCATAACACAATAAGAAAGAAATTAATAAAACCAATTTTATGAAAGAAGAATATATATATATATAAATAATTAAAAATAAATCAATTAAAGAATATGCCTGTGTGTGCGCCTGTGAACACGATAACTCTCGATAGAAAGAATGTAGCGAGAAAAAATTTAGGGACGACACTTATTAATTTTGAGCGGAATCGACAGAAGACAAGGAGGGGGGGGGGGGGGGGATCAGAGGGGCTCAACTCAAAAACCCCAATTAAATGCTGATTTTATTTCCTTGTTCCTTTTACTGAGTTCTGTTCTCTTTATTTCATTGCAGTCAGTAGACAACTTTTAGTTTAAAAATGTAACACTCCTTTAACTTCCACCAGCACGTCAAACTTGCTTTCTTTTAATTTTTCACCAGAATGCACTTTTCATTTATTTATTATTGTTATTTTATTACTTTATAAGTTGTTTTTATATAAGCCTTATTGTTTATTTCCTCAGTTTGTAAATATTTTTACTCTACCAATTTTCTTTTCCGTTTTTAAGCAAACCATTTTCATTTAATCTAATGTTCAATTTACTAACAGGATCTTTGTCACTCTTAACTAGATTATTTTCTCTTGTTTTTTTTTTTTTTTCTATTTATTTAGTTTTCTCTTTAAAGAACTTCTTTCCTTTGAAAGCAACAATATTTTCCTCTGTACTCTATTCTTACTTGAGCACCATTAGAGAACTTTTTATTTATTTATCTATTCATCTCTTCACATGTTTATATTTATTTCTATTCTTTATTCTTCTAATTTCCAGTACCATGTATTATGCCAACCTCCATCTGTAATATACTACCTCATGTATAAAAAAGAGATGTAAATAAAAAAATAATAATAATAATAAATTACTGCCGATGTAATGAATGTATCGACACAAAATGTTGACTTTTTTTTAATTGAAATATTTGGGAACTACCATAAACAATAAATGAAAAGTACAAGCTGTTATTGAGAAAAAGTATGGCATATTTATGTAAAACTGTGGCCGATTTAATGAACAGTATACCTCCTTTGTTACGATTGGTTATACTCGTATTTAATTGAGAGTGGACAATGACGTCCCTGAACTAATCACTACAGAACTATGAAAGTAGTTTCAATCTAAACAAGGTGACGTTGTGAGTGGAGTGGCGGCCCTTTGACCTTCTCTGTGTACAGTTACAATAGGACGAAGTGGAGCCGACAGCCTTGCAACTGACACCCCCCCTAAGTGACTGTTGACACGTCAGTTTCACGGTTCTCGGTCACTTCACATCCATAGCCTCCTCCAGAGGGCTCTCTCTGTCCCTTTACTACGCCTCGTAAACCACCCTTCACCAGTTTACCTAGACATTTGAAATTGATTGTACTTGGTCACGAAAATGTTGACCCTTCTTCAAGCCCCATATGACACCTCTAAAGTTATACTTGTTACTGTTGTAAAATTCAGTATGAATATGGATCGATGTTGTCTACTCTTCAATTTCATTCGTCTCGAAAACTTATCTAACTGTACATTTTAAAAATATGAAATTTTTTTTCGAATAACCATTGAATTTGGGCTTTTGACGTCTCTTTTACGTTTTCCACAAACCTTACTTCTGTAACCGTTGCTATTGGCTATTAAAACCATCAATGGTTCGGGCTAAATATCAATATCTGACTTACATAATGGTTTTTGAATCCTCATACTAAATTTTCTGGCGATGCATTCATTACTTCAGCAGTTATTAGAATAATAAAAAAATGAGATATAAAATTAATAAAATATAAAATTTTATGTCGATAAATTCATTACATTGCCAGTTATGTCGGTTGAGAGTAGAGCCCTCTCTCCTTCTGCTGAAAATTAATAGGTGTCGTTCTTATGTTTAAAACAAAAAAGAAATTCATGAAATTTCCTATCAATATACAAATCACCGTTATTAGAGTTTTTGCGTTAAGTCCCTCTCTAATCCCCATTTCCTTTGACCGATTTGCCTAAAAATTAATATATGTCGTCCTCATGGCTCATGGGGTGCTGGATACCCACATAAAATTTCGTGTCGGTACATTCATTCTATCGGGAGTTATCAGGTCGACAGGCAAACAGATAGAATTGTTTTTTAATTTATTTTAGGTATCAGGGGGTCAGAAAACTTGAAATTCCGGTAAAAACTCAACATTGAATTATTGATCGATTACATAACTTCTCTTATACTCGAAAAGCAACCAAACGCAAAACTCTGATTAATAATTGCCATTAAATTATATTCAAAATTCTCTGAGTTTTATAGTAAGTAATTAAATTATTAACCCTCTAACTGCCAGCTAAAAAAATTGAGGGGAAGGAGGGAGGGCTTTTCTGAGTGAAAGCCAATAATGGAGCTTGCAGCTTTCTTGCCCTTTCGCCATGTCAGCATTCAAGGATTTTCAATAATTTTCTTTAATGATACATTTGTCACAGCGATTAATAGAGTCGACAGTATCTTTTCAATGTTGATGGAATCGAGGTTCTGTGAGTAAAAGAATATGCATTTGGCCAACGTTTCGAAAACTATTTATTTTATTCTTCAGGGCCTACAGAATATAAACAAACAAATTAGACATTATGGACAATGATATAAACAGATATTTTATAATAATTTGAAAAAGAGATGAAAACAATTTTTACATATATGAAAGAGTGAAAAATAATAATAATAAATAAATAACAAAACATAAATACAACTTTTGAAAGTAGTATTGAACTATATAAAACAATATATATCTTTCTAAATAACTAAAAAATATAAAAAATTACCTTATAATGACTTGAGTGGATATGTGTGGTGACGGTGTTGTGAGTTTGTGTCCAGTGTAGTGAGTGCTATGATGTCGTGTACGTAACGGTCGATCTTCCAATATAGATGTCGACTCAATAAATATTTTCTGTAAAAGGAAGATTCTGAATGACAGAATAAATAAAGAACTTATAAACTGTAGAACTAAAGAAACTGGTGGAAGTACTTCTCGAAACAATTAAATTTTTGAATTTAAATCACAACCCAAAAGTAATAATTTTCTTGTTGAGAAAGAACATTCGCGTTGATTCATCAAATACACTTTTATTTTGCTTTAAGCTTGGAAAACGTAACTCAGCCAAGTAAAAAATATTTCTCATTGTTCTGCAGCGCAATGCCTCCTCGTAAATTGACCGACATAATATGAAGAGAACATGATAAACGAGTGAACTTTGGCCAGATAATGAAACCAAGTGTTTCTCGACATTCTCAGAAAGTTTTTTTGAGAAGCTGAAACTGATTTGAGTGGTTGGCTATAAGTTAGCTGTCTTGGTTAGGGCCTATAAAAGACTGGACGTCTCTATTGAGAGCGGGCTTCTCAAGGAGCTGCAGGTCTATTAGCCAGGTCGTGCGCCGGTCGGCCTCTTTCTCGAGTCCCGGCCTGTCCTCTGTCCCATGGGACAAGTTCTGTTTATTTGTCCTCTCCTCGTTCCTCCTTTGAAGTGCCCCACCTCCGACCTCCTTTGATCGATTCTCTTCGCCCGACACGCCTTTTATCCTTGTATCCTTACAATGTCATCCCTCCTTTCGCTTGGCCACCTCCTTTCAGACTATGGGATGAACAAGTCACCCGCCCGGCCTCTTCAGTCCCTCTTGGGAAAATTATTTATTTAGAAAAAAAAGCTACAAATGGGAGCATCTTACAATGTATATACATGACCCCTGCAATGCGTTTAATAATCAAAAGCTACAAATAGGAGCATCTTACGATGTATATACATGACCCCTGCAATGCGTTTAATAACCAAAAGCTACAAATATAAATCTTATGTACACAAATTTAATGCGTTTAAGCACAAAGCTATCTTTAGGCGTTTTTTTTTTTAATATATTTCATTTTATTTAATAAGGCTTTGTTAATAAAACGGTTGGTTTATTTATCTAATTATAAAATTTATTAAAACGATAAAAATGAAATATCTGAGAATTGTTCTCAATTTTTAAACGGAAATCGCTATTATTTATCTGCGACCCCGTGTCCAGTTTGGACTTTTAAAGTCTGATACACACAAAAAAAGAATGTGTGAACTATCATACAGGACTACCATGCTTCAAAATAGTTTTTATTTTTTTAAATTGGAAAGTGGAATTTTCCAGAAGCCCTTAAACGCCTTTTTCTTTTATAATCATTTAAATATTTAAGTTAATTTTAGCAGTTTTCGTGAACGAATTGATGCAAAATATGTATATACGCATTCCAAAACCGCTCATCTAATTGTCAACACTTAATATTTTTTTGTTTACCTAATATATTCCTTGTTAAACTTGTATACATTTTAATTTTTTCTTGTTTACCTCAAAAAAAATATATATATATATATATACCTACATCTATATAAATATATGATAGCGTCCTTGATATAAAATTGAAAATGGGCTATCTCCTCTAGCAGATGGACTCAGTGGATTGTAATTTGATTATTCTAAATTGTTAGATTGGTGTGGAGTATTGTGTGGTGTGTATAGGACGCCGTTCCCAGTGTAGCCACATAGTGCCACATGTGTGACTGTCTCTCACTTCTGACTCCGGTGACAAAAAACAAAACAAAAAAAAAAAACCGAAAAAGTCCAACCACGTTTGTCAGTTTGAGTTCAGCTCTGGAGGGCAAGGTCATCTCTTGTCACAGCATTTCCTATTTGTTTATTTCTGTAAAGTTTTTATTTGGTTTAAATTAGTGTTGATGGGCGGAGTAAGCGGGAAAGCTGGAATAGTGATTTCAAGACGTGATCTTTGACTTCAGGTAATTCATTTTCATTTTTAAATTTTGTTTGTACAATAAAATTTTAAATGTATTTATTTGCAAACTTTGGTTCGGCATTGGAAGGCTCATCACAAAATAACAGATAATTTCTGAAATTAGAGTTACTTTTATTGCATTTTTGGCTTAATTTTCAATAATCCAGGTCAGTCTTTATTATTATTATTTTAAATTGAAGTATTTAACGTCACTGTTTATTTAATTACATCTCACATGCTACGTTTTTTTGGATAGGTGTATCTTTAAAAAAAAATAAACGGACAGCTACTGTGATGTGGAAAAAATAAATAAAAAATAAAATACACAAATGCACATTTAAAATATATATATACCAATTTCAAATCTACTGTTATTTTAAAATAAATTGTGAATTTTATCTATATTTCTCCGTTCTTGATAAAAATTATATTTACTATTGTTTTAAATCACAAATCTAGTGTTTTTTCTTAATTTTACCATTGATCCGAGGCAGTCACCGCCTCCTCAACTTGGATTATTAGGACTCCAGTGTATGTATTATTTTTCACGATCATTTATAAAAAATTACCTATAGGATATAGATATCTACTATTAGTTCATTATTAATATTTCACATATGGACTGCAACTCTGGGGGTTTGCCAAAGCATTCAGTCTCAAGTATACATCCAATCCTTGCAATGCAAAAACCTTCAATAGCCATTGCTCCTTATTATGTCTCCAACAAAAACTCTTCACACTCAATATTCCCCTGTCAACAAATTAAGTAAACCCAGTTATTTACCTCCTTTAGTACCCATTATATTCTTCAAGTACGTGCGCCAATAGTCCACGGACCTTCTTAGTGATTAGTAATAAATGAATGAAACACAGTAACTAGGGAGTGTCACCACTGGGTGATCTCTCCTCTCCATTTTGACATTGCCATTTTCTCTTCCTTATTACATTTGCTTGTTGTATATTTTTTAATCAGTTGTAATCTTATGAATACATAAAAAAATAATAAGGTCGTACATTTATTATTAATTAAATGTATTGTTATTGTTTATACAGGGTGTAACAAGTCGAGAGGGCGATACTTAGGGATCTTATAGTAAACTTAATTCTGAACAAAAAAGTTCCTATAAACATAGGTCCGCAAATGCTTTGTTTAAAAGTTATAATAAAAAAACTGCAGGGAAAAGAGAGAAATACCTGCAATTGGTATAAGGGATTAGGATCTGAATAGGGTTCAAAGTTCAATACCATTCATGTAGCCTCATCTGTCCATAAGATGTTGTTACCAAAGTGATGATTGGATGCTAAACGACGAAGATACCAGTTACAGAATTGCATCCTTGCTTCACCATCACCCTGTACTAAATACTGTATTGAATTAAAATGATAGGGGTACATACGTTCGCTCCTTAGGGTTCTGTACACTTCCATATGCGAAACCTGCATTTGACGTGGGCTTGTCGTCGGATTTACTTCAAAAGCTCTGATGATATTTTCACTTCGATTTACATTGACTCGTGGATTAATTATACTGGTAGGCAGCTCTGTAACACGGCCAGTTTCTCTTATTCGTTGATAAGTAGCCTGGAAAACCCTTCGATGGGGGATCCGTCGAAGAGGGAAACGTCTTCGGTACTCAACAGCTGCATCACTGTTCCCGTTACAAAAACCATGCAATTCTGTAACTGGTATCTTCGTCGTTTAGCATCCAATCATCACTTTGGTAACAACATCTTATGGACAGGTGAGGCTACATGAATGATATTGAACTTCGAACCCTATTCAGACCCTAAACCCTTATACCAATTGCAGGTATTTCTTTCTTTGTCCTGCAGTTTTCTGATTATAACTTTTAAACAAAGCATTTGCGGACCTATGTTTATAGGAACTTTTTTGTTCAGAATTAAGTTTACAATAAGATCCCCAAGTATCGCCCTCTCGACTTGTTACACCCTGTATACATGGTGTCCCAGATAAACGGGCCACAATCCAAATAATTCGGAAACGATTAGTGCTAGCAAAATTTTACAAAGAATGAAAGTTGTACGTCTCAACGAGTGGTATGCAATGGTGTGAGAAAAAAAATGAAAAATTTAATGTAATAGGGCTTAAATGGCCAACGGAAGGAAAGGGTTTCCTTTTAAGCTCATTAACAATTTACACAATACAAGGTACTTAAAAAGTTAGGAAGAACCCCGCAAAAGAAATCTTTGTATCTGTAAAACTACCGGAGATATGCTGGTTCAAAATCTGAAAAGTGTTAAACCCAGTGTTTGACGTGTTAAACCTTTGAAAAGAGTGAGTATTGTAACTGAAGTTAAGAATGGCTCTTAATGTATTTACAATTGTAAACAATGAAATTACAATCTGAGTATTTTTATATGAAAGTAAAGAAAAAAATACATTAAAAGCCATTCTTAACTTCAGTTACAATATTCACTCAGTTTAACACTTTTCAGATTTTGAACCAATATATCTCCGGTAGTTTTACAGGTACAAAGATTTCTTTTGCGGGGTTCTTCCTAACTTTTCAAGTACTTTTAAATTGTGTTAATTGTTAATGGGCTTAAAAGGAAACCCTTTCTTTCCGTTGGCCATTTAAGCCCTATTACATTAAATTTTTCATTTTTTTTCACACCACTGAATACCACTCGTTGAGACGTACAACTTTCATTCTTTGTAAAATTTTTCTAGCAATAAACGTTTCCGAATTATTTGGATTGTGGCCCGTTTATCTGGGACACCCTGTATAAATATATATTTTGGTGCTTCATATAAGAATTGTGCATAGACGAGTGTTTTATTTTTTCCTTGGAGTAGATCATTTAAATACCTGTCGTTAGATATTGACAGAATGGCTAACCTAGTTGTCCTAGTCCCGGAACTTCAAGGACGTCAGACGAAGGGAAAAAAACAAAGAAAAAACCACACATATGCATATATAGAATTTGAAAACATTTATATATCCTGTCTAAGTATTTCATTTGCCATTTCAGAAGGATTGAATCATCCTTTTGAATAAAATAGCAACAGAATTTTATTAATATCAAATTTAGCTATTAATTATTATGATTCATGATCACGGGGGAGTCCTAAATTGTTTCTACCTAAATGTTTATTCACCTAGGGGAGCGGTCTTTAACCTGAAATTGTACAGGCTCGGGACCACCACTTAACGTCCCATCCGAAGGACGTCTTGCTCTTATTTTACCTTACAGATAAAATAAACCAAGGGCCTCGACCGGGTTTCGAACCTGCGACCTTGAGCTCAGTAAGCAAGCATGCATACAACTTAGCTACCGGCGCCCTCAGCACAATTTAAAAAAAAATCTTTTATCAGATATGATAATTTCGAGGCCTTTATTTATTTATTACAGCACATAGTCTACTTACTGTTAAGTTTTATTTTAGCACTTTAAAATTAATATGCCTTTTTACTAAATGATAGGTTTTTGTAGAATGGCGGACCTCGAAAGCCGGCTCACTCAAAATAATAAAATCTATGAGGGGTTTTTTATGTTGCAACCGGTGAAATAATCACTTTTCATTACATCAACCATCTTCACAGTAACTGTTTATCTCCTGACCATTTTCTAATTATTTAAACTTTCATTTTTTGCAGAAGTAATGCTGAGGAGCATTGACAGAGTCCAAGAGGTAGCCGAGTGAACCTATGATGAAGCTACAAGAAGAGAGTACCACCTAACCGCCCATAGATTTATGGATGTCTTCATCAGCGAGGAGAGGAAGCGAGTACAGACTGCATTGAATGTGTTTCTACGTGGTGGTAGGACGAGCCCTGGTGGCCAACCTGTTTCGGAGGCTCTGGACAGACCTAGTCGACTGGCTACACAGGGTCCATATGAGGTGTCACTACTGGGCCCGTACCTTCATCTACAGGTATGACGATGTTGGCCCTGAAGATCTTTCTGCTCCACTCCACCTCTGCGATCAGTCACATCTCGGTAAGTTGATTTTTTTTTTTTTTTTTTTTTTTTTTTGCAATTACAACTACGTAATTAGGGAAAGGTAGCAATTTAGGACGAAATTCATTTTTCATAATATTTTAATCTTCCGAGGTCCTCGGAAAGGAAAAGAAAACGTGATTTTACAAAAAATATCGGTGCTTCTGTCAACATGATTCTGGCCAGAAAAGCTAAGTGGATCGAAACCTAATAATTAAGATACATTATTTTGGCAGAATGTTAGATATGTAATTAGGACTCTCCCCTACTGTTTTAGGGGATGATCGTTACATGCGCAGAAGCGATATATACTGTAACTCTGTTTTTCAAATAGAACGGTATATTCTTTTACAAAACGATTTATTTTTTTTGTTTAATTTTGGAAAACTGAAGGAATAAGTTTACATGGAAGCTTACAAAATTAAATATCTGGTAAATTATGTCAGTTACCTTCTTAGCTAGTTAGAACAGCATGTTTGCCTTCTCTGCTCAAGATCGCGGGTTGGGAACCCGGCCAAGGTCCATAGGTATTTTATCTGAGAGGTAAAAAAACCTTGAACAGTCCTTCAGATGGGCGTTCAGCGATGGTCCCGAGTCTGTATGATGTCAGGTACTCGTTAAAGGCCCCTACTGGAGGTGAGTAAACCTAGGTTGGCAAATAGTAGAGTCGAGCTCATGTGTCCACGGGAGTGATAAAAGAGCGCTCTGGTATTAGGCGATTTAACCTCGCAGTTAAAGCCCGGGCATGAATCATAATAACTAATTGTATCTAATCAGCGGTTCTTTGTTCCGAAGTAGAATGTAGTTGGCTGTTTAAAGGAATACTGAAGTAGTGGGGTTGGAATGGTCCCGTCGGCAATCGAGTGGAATTTTGTAATTCCAATTTTAGGCTCCCAAACTACTTTACTAAAACGTAAAACAGAAAACCATTGACTAATTACTAAGAATAATTATGATTGTAAAAATAATATTTCCAGAATTCTGTCTCATTCACTTTCTATTATAAAAACAACTTAGGTTCATATTCGGAGTGAGTGATGTGTGAAACAGCTACTGACTGTCCAAAACTCAAAACTTTTCATATTCTGTTTCCGTTTGTGGAACAGTGACTCGAGAAGATGCTCGATGTTTGTTGTTTTGTCAACAACGTACGTAATGTAAACACACTGCTAATCCGTCTCTCTGTTTGAGACTCAAACCCCCATCAGTCCCCTGCTATAGTTGCCCGTGAGTGGAGGACGTATTATAAGTTTTTATTTATTGCCGTATTTCATTACGGCACTCCTTTTTTTTTTGGTTTTGTCGAATTTTTTTTTGGACTTGCTATCTGCTAGTGTCCCCGTTCAGCCTTGTCTTCGTTCTTCTGATCTCACCTTTCTTCGGGTTTCATCATCCTTCGAAGATCATCTTTTTTGTTTGTATTTTAATTTCACTATTTTCACCACACTGTGGTTGTCAACATAAAGATATTTATCATTTTATTTTTATTTTCATCGTGAGGAGTGAAGTAATAAAGTAATTAGCGAATAAATATACAAAGATGGACTCGTCGCATTTGTTTAAAAACGAATGGTGAACAACCAATGAGTGGAGAGAAAAATAAGACGATCAGCTGCTCTAATGGGGAGAGACAGTCTAAGGAGAGTTGTGGAAGTGGACAGTCTAGAGAGAGAGTTGTTAGGGTTAAGGTGTAGTGAACCAGTCTGAGTGTGAGAAGTGAACCACGTAGGAGTGAAAATAACAGTGAACATTATATAGCAACATTCTTAAAACAACAAAAAAAAAGGTGTAAGTATATTGTTAAAAAATAATCACTGAAAGTAATATAATGAAAATTTATAATCGACTATGGACTACCTACAACGAAAGTATTTCCGTAAGAAACAATGTAAAAGGTAAGTATATATTACATATACCTTTTTTTTTGTTTTAAGAATCGATATTCTGTTTGTTTTTATTATAGATGCGATATGTCCGATAATACCTATATAATAATTATTTACCCAATCTTTTTGACATATTTTGATAAGAATTTCTTTTTAAACTCGAAGTTAATTTTTAATTTCATTTTGATTAACAAGATTTGTTCTTTTTTGCGTCATTGAATATATATATATATATATATATATATATATATATATATATATATATATATATATATATATATATATATATATATATATATATATATATATATATATACATTTTTTTTTCTTATAATATATTATTTTTTTACATTGTTCTCAGTATTATTATTATTTTGTTCCCCTTTATTTTTGTTCTCCGTTTCCCTATCATGTGCTTGTCCAATAATTAGGAAGCTCCGGCGAAATTAAATTTTTTTGATGATTTCCCTATTCAAAAGGAATAGGGAGCCTTGAAATAAACATTTGTATCTTTTATGTAGAGCGAATGTCTGATTTATTTTCTCTCTAAAATGAACTATTCGAAGGGAAAAAAATCTTGTCGGTTTTCAAGTTTTCGAATCCTTGTCGCATTGAGCCACCCAGCCGTAGTTTGCTCATTCCTGTCCTAAACCAATCAATCAATTTCGACCATCCGCCCAGTCGTGGCCGATAGATGTCGCCATTTTAATAATTAATGTATTTTGTATATTATTTTTTTATTCATTCATATTGTTTGTTTTTTTTCAGTTGTAGAAGTTGAAGGTAAACCCTGGTATTCTAACATTGACAGAAAGACTTCACAGGAGCTAGTTATGTCTGGTAATGTACATATTTTGTTTTGACATACATTCTTTTAAAATATTTTGTTTCAAAATTACTTGAAAATCCGATAATCCAAATTTACGCAAATACTTTTTCGGGCTAATCCGAACATAATTTTTGTATACCAGACATCGGATTTTAATTAATCGGATAATAAAAATAAAAGGTTTGTCTCATCCACAGAACATGGTCCAGGTATGAGAGAAACCCCTGAAAATCTTTTTGTAGAATCGTCTCACTTTAGCAGGTTTCTAGAAGAGAGCTCTAAAGAAAGACGATATGATGAAAACTATACAAGAAAGTTTCATGAGTATCAGTAATGACTAATCCGCATTGTTGATAAACCGAACAACTCTTTTCAATCATTAGTTCGGATTATCGAGATTTCACTGTATATTCACTCCGTATGTATTCAATTAAATGAAGATGTACATTTTATTTATTTGTAATGTTGAATATTTCGAAACTACACATATTTAAGCAAAATGTTTTAAAATAATTATAATGAAGTGTGTATAAGAAATACATTATACTTCTTATGAATATATGCTTTTTCTGTGTATATGATACGAGCAATGCCCGAAATCGTGTCGGATGATGTATAACAAAACTTATTTAAGTTTTGTTATACATCATCCGACATTGTACAGATTCACCTGTGCAATGTCGACGTTGCACACACAGACTGTACAATGTCGGACATAAAGATATATTTCGGACTTTGCACAGCTTTACTCGTACAATGTCAGCATTGCCCAAGCTAATCTGTCCAAAGTTGAATTCCCGATTTCCCGCGCTTTCTGATTAAGGTTTCAATACAAATATCAACAATGTTTTTAATATATATTTATTTTAATATACAATTTTATATATTTTAAAAACGTAAAAAAATACTTGATATTAAGTAGGTACTTATAATGGATTTAATTTTTAAACAAAAATCTATTTATTAGTGCAACTGGACGAGTTGTGGCATTTTGAATTACATTTCAGTTCTTGCTTCAAACATTGACATTTTTTGGTTCAGTTGCACCTTACAAATCCTTGTCCTCCAAACTTTGACTGTTTTCTACTGGCTGTCCGTAGTGTACAGGTTTCATTTGGTATTTCTTCAATATTAATAAAGGCCTCTTTGAAGGAGCTACCTGGTTTCTTGAATACAATTGTGGTAAGATACCGTTCGGTGTTCCGATCTTGTAACAGTCATCCTGTACTTCTAGTACTACGCCAAGCAAGTTTCTCGAGTCCCCTTTCCCTCTGTCTACTGATGGCACAGGGATACCTTTATTTCTTTCTTTATTTTTTCTTTATTATGGTTGAAAATATTTGGGTTTCCTCTGAGGGAATTATTGTTTGGTAGCAAGGGACAAATATGAATGTTGAATCTGAAATGAACTTTGCACAGATTGGCTTGGGCAATGCTGACATTGTACGAGTAAAGCTGTGCAAAGTCCGAAATATATCTTTATTTCGGACATTGTACAGTCTGGGTGTGCAACGTCGACATTCCACAGGTGAATCTGTACAATGTCGGACATTGCACGATTTCGGGTATTGTTCGTAACATATATACTATATTTGTTCAAAAAAATATGTTGTAATCGGCTAAAAGATTATAAAAATAAATATATATATACCTATATATTTTACATGTACTCTCATTTTGTTGTTAGTTGAACTTAATGTACCTACTTTAAAAACTTATTTAAGTTTTGTTATACATCATTAGTAGATATAAATCCAATAAATAATTTTGATAAGTTTAGGTGGGAATGGATGTTTCGTAGTGCGGAGATCAACAAAGTACCCTCTGACGTTGACACTTTGGTATAATAACCGACCTTATAATATACCAGTTCGGAAGAGGCCCGACAATAAGATAGCACTCGGCTCAAGTAAACAAAACGAAAAGGTAAAAGTAAATAGTGTTCTACATTATTTTCAATTATGAATAGCTAAGTTGTGTTAGTTAAGGAATATTATTGGATTTTTAATCTTTAAGGGAACATTTGGAGCATTAAGATCATCATCAGCCTTTCTCTAACAATAGCAATAGTTAAGTAACTACCGGACCACTTAATAGTTAAATAAAAATAAATTTACCTCTATTCTGCCATTTTTAGTTAGGTCTAAAGAAACAATCATAAAGGTAAGAAGGAAGTTAACTTCTGAAAAAACAATAAGCCTGAATAATGTATCATTAGAAAATGGAGATATTTAGATGGTCTGTAAAAGAATTGTAGGCTTACTAGAGCAGTCTCAAATGTAATACCAATAAAAAAAAATAGAATAATGTAAATCCTGTCCTGTGGTGAACAACATTGAATCTATATTTTAGCATAATATAATTATTAAATGTGTATTTAATAATACATCAGTGCAATGTTAACCTTTCAGTGTGTGATCTAGTAAGTAACAATGTTGATAGGTCACCGTCGGTGAAACATATTAATTAATTTGGATGAATCCTCTTTATTTATTTTTTTGTATTATATTTCACTTTTCTAATGATGGTACGATTGTACATTTGTTTTACATGTCATTTAAATATTTCCATTTTCCAATGACACATTATTCAGTCTTACCTCTGAGAAGTTTATTTCTTTCATTATGACTGTAAAATTTTTTCTTATTCAGTTTAATTATTCAATCAAAAATGTCAGCATTGAGGTAAATTAATTTATTTTAAGTTAAATGGTTGTGATAATCTCATCCTTATGATCAGTTACTTAATGTATTGTTGGCCTAGTTTTGTTGCAGAATCTCTCTCTGCGTCTCCATCTCTGTGACATATTAGTTTTCACACTACGGTTTGTTTACAACTAATTTTAGTGGTGTTTCATTTTTTAAACTTAAAATCGGTTGCTTACATGAATGAGAGATATCATAAAATTATTATTTTTTTACTTAACACAGGTTTTTTGGTTCACAAGACAGATTTGTCTTTGGAAAATGCATTACAGGTGGACTGTCATAGAATTATGGGGTAATAATAATAATTTATTATTATATTATAACTATTTCCCTAGAATTCAAATTTATTTTAGTCAAGTTCATTTCTTAATGTGAAGGCTCTTAGATCGATTTCCAGGGGTGCCTGCCATTATTTCTTCTTGGGGCTAGTCCTTTCTGCGCAAGTTGGGTGTGCACAAAGAAGTTAAACCAAACGTACCGGTACGAAGTTCAATATTGTATAGACATCCGTGCGAGTTATTTACTTTTTATTGTTTTTAATTGTGAGTGGAGAATGTACTATACCAAGGAGAAGATCAATGAAAACACCATCACTTTCTGACGAGGCCCTCAAATAAATACATGTTCTCAATAAATAAATGTATGTGTTCAAAAATTACCATTGATGCAACTATACGTTTTTGAATTTCCCGCTAATTCGAATTTTCGATAACCCGAACAATCCTTTGCAAAGATTAGTTCGGTTTGTTGGGACTGTATGTAGCAAGGAAGATGCAAGTCAGAAATACAGTTAAGCCCCTTCAGCCGGGATAATGTTGCAGTTGATGAACTTGTAGGGGCTTCACTTTTTATTGCACTATTGCTGACATCTATCGAAAATATTACTAAGGTTGCATTGGGTTGTACTTATTAAGATTAAGCGAAGCCAAAGTAGAAATTCGATCATTGGTCTATTATTTGCAGGCGTATGACCCTGAGATTGAAATAAAATAATGTTATCTATAACATACTTATCACTGTATCACTTCTCCCACTTTTTTTTCTGCCTTTCAAAAAACAGCAATTACAAACGTTTCGGGAAACACTCAGATCATCAGTATCTATAATTCATCTGTTCTTTATGTTAACATTCCTTCTGTTAATCAGAATTTTCCTTTCATAGAACATATTCATTGAGTAGATCTTTATATTCAAACACCAAGTCAAAACTGAAGAGGTCCATTTAATAAATATTTTCTATAAAAGGAAGATTCTGATTGACAGAAGGTTAACATAAATAACAGATAAATGATGGGAGTGCTTCCCGGAATGTATATAATTGCTATTTTTTAAAAGGCAAAAAAATAAATGAATATCATGTATTATATGAGGAGTTTGGAGCCAGAGCGGGCCAACCCACAATTTTTCGGAAAATGAGTTATTACCATCCTGATGTTGGCATAGGTTCCCTTTTTTCAAAACCAGTGTGGATCACTTAGTTTCTTCACTTCATTGATAGATAGCAGCACTTTAAGTTTAGTCCACAAATATTTTGTGCATATATTTTCAAAGTCACAATGGATCATACGGCCTTCAAAAACTTTATAGAACACAAAAAGGGATCACTCATCCAATACTATTCTAAAATTTCAAATATAAATAAATATTTGGGGCCCATTTATGGAGATAAACAAAATGTACTCAATTTTCAATTGCCATTTTCTTCCTGTTCAGTTTAAACCAGTTGGTCCGCTCTGGCTCCAAACTCCTCATATATGAATTCAGAATGTCTTAATACAACTGAAAAATAATGTTATGTTATTTCAGACTTTCGAAAGTGTTGAAGAAATGATACATTATTATAAGAAAGAAGAACTGATCCTGTTTAGCGGTGGGGAGAAAACAGGGACTACAATTCTAAAGCAGACCTTGACCAAGGATCAGATAGAGAGAGGAATCAGCAGGCAGCTCAGCCATGTTGTAGTGCAGATTCCACAATGATGGACACAGAACTGTGTAAAGTGTGACTGTATTGTATATTTAATGTAAGAAATAACTCTGTATATAATGTAAATGAACAAATAAAAATAATCACCGAAAGGTTCAGTCAAAGTTTCTTTCGGATTCCACTATAAAGGACTCAAAATTAATCACGCAAAGTGACTTTTATTAAATAACGAAATTGATTATGAATTCTATGTTGTGTTGATAGCTTCCTAATCCATTAGAAAATATGTGATGTGGCCATTACAGGACTTTCTTATACCAACCACACTTACAGATAACTCTCTCTCTCCCCTCCCCCCTTCTCAAAATCATTTCATATCGCCATTATTTGGTATAAGAAAGTAATGAGTTGGCGTCAGCCTTACTTTTTTGTTTCATTGTACAGCGGAATTCTGAGAGTGACTTTCTTATATTCAGTTTGAGATGATTTTGAGAAGAGGGAGTGAGAGTGATTGTCAGGGGGTGGCTGTCTAGGTGCGTACCTCACTCCCATCCTAATGTGAGGGCGGAGGGAAGAGGCACCTCATTCACCTGATCAGCCTAACCTCTTCATGCCCGCTTTCTCCCCAACCCACGCTTCATATGAACATCTTTCTCTCTCCGCCTATTGTTTATCCGATACATTATAAGTTTCAACTAAAGCAATTAATATCAACAAATTTTAAAGCAAATGTCAACAACGGGTAACACTGCAACTGCAATACACTTTTGTTCGTTTGTTTCCATTAGTATTCTATATTTTTCCTATTTTCAATGAGATTCAATTTGGTGTAGAGGAGTCCATCTCCCGGATCGAATAGAGACAGCCTACATTTTGACAGATAAAAAAGGATTTTGGTGTAGAGACGGGTTTAATCATGTAATTATGAGTTTTAAGATACAATAATAGATAATATAATTAAGCAATAAATTCGTTAGGGAGAGGAGAATAAATGTTTCTAGCCATTAACCATTTTGATAGAAGGTACAGTTCCTATATTGCCTCAAACCAAGCCGGATCCGCTAGCGTCATACCAGGAGCAAGATGAAGAGTTGACACATTTTTTTGTTTTTGGTATCATAATATATTTGTATTTTCCACAATGTCTACTTGTACTCGTAAGCGGGCAGCTTAAAGTCAGCAGGATCCCAGGTATTGAAGTTGAACGTGACTACGTCGGCCATCTTCCTGTACTCCTCCGGAGTGCTCCTGTTTGGGAAGAGAAGAACCTGCATCCCGGCATTCTTGGCAGCCAGTACACCGTTCTTTGAGTCAGTCACCACCAGGAACTGGACAAAACAAACACATGTTGAATCGAGCACTCACAACAGCCAACAGATTGGAAGAACAACAAAAAACAACTTGTCTGTGAATCACAGGTAATGTACATCTCAAGTACGAATTGATCTGACTTCTCATTCCTCGTAAAAACAATGTCGTATCAATAAATTCATCGTACCGACAGTTATAAGGGTTTAAACCCCTCTCTCCCCTAATACTCATCTCCCTTTGGGCGATGTGTCTGATAGGCGTCGTGCTTATAGGGTTCTGAAAACACGACTATAAGTCTGCTTAATAAATTTGCATAGTTAAGTAACCAAATATGGTCAAATAACACATCATTGGAAAATGCATTACATTTTTTAAAAGACTTCTTACCTCACTCTCATAGTTTTCGGCAGAAAACCAATAATTCCTAAAAATATGTCAATAAAGTAACACTTTGTGTCGCCATTTAAACACGAAGTAATCACACTATCAGACAAAAGTTCAAGTCCTTTAAAAAAGTAACTATTCGAGCCCATTACTCTCTGAGAGAGATCATTTCGTTTTATATCTAATTTCGAGGCTTTTCGAACAATGGAATGTCTTATTTTTTTTGGCATTTAGTTTGAGTGAGAAAGGAGATTATTATAATGTAAAGTTTTTATTTCAAAGTCTCTTTGTAAGAGATCTATCAATGTTTTATTTGCATTGTTGCCATTATATGCTTGGCATATTGCCATTATAGGAGAAGACAGAGTCTTGGAAGCATAAGGCGGATTTTAAAACATTATTTTGAACACAGAAATTTGATTTTAACTGAGGAATGTTTTCAATTTCATGACTTGTTATCGAGATATTTAACAAAATATGTTTAGGAAATCGTGGTTTTGTTGTTTTGTTATGTTATTCGGCTTAAGTTTTTGAAGAACGTATTTACGAACCGATGTTCATATGAAGTTGTTTTTTATAATTTTGGGTCCCTCTATATGATCCCGAATATGGTCGTATAAAATCTGAAACACTCCATACAAATAAGTCGAAGTTTCCGTAGGCCCAACCAACCGGGTGTGTACTTTAGCTCATTTCTTATAGAAATATATATTTTTTCTATAATTTATTTTTTATCTACAAATAGATGTTCACAAATGTATAAACAATACCTATACACAACAAGCAAATTTGCTGAAAGAGTAAAATATGGCATTGTCAAAATGACAAAAATGAAATGTCTTGTTGGAAACATGGAGGAGCCATTGGCTATTGTACAAAAGATTTTGGATTGAAGGGATTGGATGAGGTTGGAAGCCTTGGCAGAACCCCAGAATTCAAGTTCCTAAGCCCACATCGGTTTCAACACTGCTTTGTATATATGTCGTTTTATTTTTAAAGTTAATTTAGATCTTTTGTCTAGTCCGTACATTTGTAACGTCTGTTCATTTTTTGTCTTTTCCGTGTGAGAATTCCATGTTAGTAGATTGTCAAGTAGGAGGCATAGATAGTGGACATCGTTTTTTGATGAGATGGGATTATTGTTAAGGTATACTGGAGGGCAGGTATATTTGCGACGGAGAGTAAAGACGATATGAACTGACTTATTGTCTGGACTGAAGGGATATCAGGTGTTCTTGGAGGTGTCTGGATGATAGGACTGGGTCGGGATGAGGAGAGAGGATAGCAGTATCATCTGCGAAGGTGTGGAGTTGTGTTGATGGATAGGTGGGGATATCAGCTGTGTATATTGTGTAGAGGATAGGACCAATCATACTTTCTTGAGGAACACCAGCGTTTAGTAGAGAGACGGGAGAAAGGGCGAAACCCTAGCTTACACATAATAATATATGTAAATATATACACATAAATTTTAAAATTCTACAATAATTCACAATCACCTGTTTGAAGTCTTTTGGAAACAATGGAAATTTAACGGCTGTAACTTTGAAGAGATCTGGATAAGGTTTTCCTCGCTTCACACTTGGGTCACTTCCCAATGTTTTGTAACAAAACACCTCATTGAAGAGTTTCTCATATTTACGTGTTTTGATTCTGTAACTTCTAGGATTTCCACTGGTGACCAATCCTATAGGTACGTTATGCTCCTTTAGATGACATAGCAGTCTCTCTACACCTGAAATGAATAGAAAAAAAAAAACACAAAACAATAATTAAAAAATAAAGAGAAAATGTCATAATTAATACGAGCAGCGGTTGAGGTTGGTGGAATTGGAGTGTGAATTCATTATGTATTTACTAATAAGTTAGGTTATTAGTTCAAGTGCACCCACAATTGTTAATAAAAAATAAGTCAATGGATGTGTTTCAAACGTAGCAGGTGAATATTGAGGGGAATATTATTTGTAATTCAACAATGTGTTGAGAATCGACATAAATTATTATTTACCAATTTAATATATAAGAAAAAATTAGTCGTTGAATCACCGGCACTGTACTTCCCCAAAACGAAATAATCAATAAACATTTCGCTCCCTATACAAAACCAGTCGACCGTTTGCGCTAATATTCAACAGTTGATTTACAGGAGTTGATACGCGGGACAGGATCGTATCTGGGACTTGACCTACGGCAGCTGGTGACGGAAACCGGCTACCCAGTGTTCAGCCGATTTGTCGCCTCCTGGCGGAGAAAGAAGCAAGCATTTTGACCCTGCGCCGGGGAGGCCTGCAGTCGTCCCCGGCGCCTCACGAACCACAATTAGCGATCGCCCTACATTTATCCCGAGCTCTCTCGGCGCGCCAAAAAAAAAAAAATTAAGGTGGGCTGGGAGTGACCGCTGATCGTCGCAGATGGTCGGCAGCGGTCGCTCGAGCCTACCACAGCATCATATATTTTGTATTTTTAATTATTTAATTTAATTTTTTTATTTTGTAAATAAATTTGTTAGGCCTCCCTTCTCCCCGACGAGGCGATGGTGTCGTGGCCTCCACCGGAGGTCAGCCACCAAAAAAAAAAAAAAGTTGATTTACATTGGGGCTCCTAAACCCTCATAATAAATTTAGTGTCGATAAATTCATTACATTTTGGCCGATTTGGCAGAAAATCGACAGATGTTGTTATTATGGGGTTTTGGTCACATATAAAAAATTTCGTGTCGAAACAATCATTCTATCAGCAGTTATTGGGGTTTATGAGTTGAGCCCCTCTTATTCTACCTTCCCTTATGCCGATTCCGCTGAAAATTGATGTGTCGTCCTTATGTTTTGAATTCATATATAAAATTTCGTGTCGATACATTCATTCCATCAGCAGTTATCGTGTTTACAGACAGAACATTTTTCTTTTTCATATTTGGAATCTAGAGGTTGGAAAACATGAAATTCCGTTGAAAACTTCGCATCGAATTTTTGGCCGATTACGTAACTTTCTCTATACTTCTTATAGCTAGGGAAGCAAACATGTATATCTCCAACTATCGTTATACATAGTATGTTTCTGTATTTTTATCATTCTATATTTAGTTCATTGGAGAGCTTGTAGCTTTAGTATTAATATTTTTAGACTTCAAAAGAAAACACAAAGAATAATAAACAATATTAATCAAAGGACAATATGTAATACAATATTCAAAAACTTATAATCATGTTCTTGCATGCACTGTTTTTATTTAAGTTTAATGTGTTCTCAATTTTGCCTACTCAGATTTCACGAAATTAACTCAATAGGTAAGCACGCTAATATGCAATACATGATATATATACTTAGACACATGAGTGATGCATTCATGCGCACTCGTCAACAGGGTTTTCTACATTTTTCTCTGTAATTTTATGTGAAAATATAATTTTATCTTCAGCAACTATGACGGGTCACCACTGGCGAGCCTTCGAAGCACAGCAGTTTGAAAAATACAGGTTCATTTTACCCATTACGAGTCTGCATTGGGCTAAGAGCCCCCTTTGATACTGCCACACGCCATGGGCATATGTTTCAGGTTTCATCGCCAGACCAAGTTTTCTCCGCAAGAGACGTCCAGCGTCCAGGTTTGACATCCCCATAACATCGTTCCGCAAATTGGCCGTAAAGGCCTTCTTGTACTTTACTAAGTATAAAGAGTGAGACTCAAGGATGTAGTTTTGAGAATCTTAAAACAATACAACGAATGTTATTAAAATATAAAATTTATATTACTTTTTGGGTTGCGGAAGAAGATTCTTAATTCATATATAATACATTATTAGAGCATCACTTCTCAAAAATGGCAGTTACAAACATTTCAAAAGCACTCCCAACATATCTTAATACGTACTTTTTATTATTTTATCAAGTTATTGTCGTGTCCACTCCTATTATTATTCTCATTATTATTGTTGATTATATCTAGTGTATATATATTTACTTTTTCTTATTATTGATATATGTCAAAGATATAATGAATATATTTAATTATTAACAGCGATGTACAGTCCTAGCTGACTGCTCCGTCTTCTGGGAGGAGGTAGCCTATTTATCATTTGTCTATATGTATAAATGAATAAAAAGTACCTTTGTGCATAAACTGTGGTAGAAGTATTGTCTAGATGTCTACATATGAGGAGTTTGGAGCCAGAGCGGACCAACTGGTTGAAACTGAACAGGAAGAAAATGACAATTGAAAATTGAGTACATTTTGTTTATCTCCATAAATGGGCCCCAAATATTTATTTATATTTGAAATTTTAGAATAGTATTGGATGAGTGATCCCTTTTTGTGTTCTATAAAGTTTTTGAAGGCCGTATTGTGACTTTGAAAATATATGCACAAAATACTTGTGGACTAAACTTAAAGTGCTGCTATCTATCACTGAAGTGAAGAAACTAAGTGATCCACACTGGTTTTGAAAAAGGGAACCTATGCCAACATCAGGATGGTAATAACTCATTTTCCGAAAAATTGTGGGTTGGTCCGCTCTGGCTCCAAACTCCTCATATAGAAGTCGACTCAATAAATATGTTCTATAAAAGGAAGATTCTGGTTGACAGAAGGAATGTTAACATAAAGAACACATGAATTATAGATACTGATGATGGGAATGTTTCCCGACGAAACGTTTCTAATTGCCATTTTTTGAGAAAGCAAAAAATGAATGGGAGAAGTGAGAACTTGACCACCATCTGGTTATCGCACGCCTCCGAGACAGGATTTCCATGATCAAGAAGCACCCAAATGAGCGTATCAAACGGTACAACATTGCCAGGCTTTTGTAGGAGGAAACTCTTTCAAGGTACGAAACGCCGTTGGAAACGGGGATAAGAACACTGGAATGTACTGATGTCTGTAACCTGGACGAGAAATGGGGCAAGATTGCGGAGGTCATTGCAAAAGGAGATACCCTTGGCCTGCAAGGGCTAGAGCCTCGGAACCCATGGTTTAATGTGGAGTGCAAGACTGCTACAGATCATAAGAACATAGCATATGGACTAATGATTCAACGTCCCAGATGAAGATGAAATAACTGCAGCCTTAGGTAAACTCAAGAATAATAAGTCACAAGGGTATGATGGACTTCCTGCAGAGCGCTTTAAGCATGGTTTGTCTCAAGAACCGGACATAGTAAGGTTTGTAAGACTTGGCAGACTAAGATGGGCAGACACTTGGCAAGGATGGGAGACCATGATGTGCCAAATATAACATTACTAGAGGAAAAGGAGGGACCAGACGATGTAGCAAATAATACGAGGATCCTACTTGGAGTCCGGAACTGGAGGGCAGCTGCACAAGACCGAGAGAACTGGCGAAAGCTGATCCAGGAGGCCTTGACTCAGAGATGAGTTGTTGCTCCGATGATGATGATGACAAGTTGATTGTAATTCAGAAAAAAGCTGTAAGGATAAAAATGTTTAAAAAATACGGGTAACTTTTCCAGAATTTACCCTCCGTTTATTTTTTTTGTAATTTTTGATTTTTTTTTTTTTCAACAACTAACAATAACTTTCAATAGATTTGTAACTTTTGTATCCGAAAGAATAAAATGTGTGTCGGTGAAGCATTCCACAGATAATTGTGAATCTAGGCTTTTTGTGAAACGACATACACATCACAAGACAGCCTGTACTGTTGTATTTTTGTATTGTATTTTTTTTTTTTTGATCAATCTCTCGTAGTGGCGAGTAAATTCTGGAAAACTACCAAATATGTTTCCATTTATCAAAGTTTTTATTTAGAACTCCCTCCCGGGGCCATGGATGTCTTAAATAATTATACATAACACATTGACATGGCTAATATAATATGCACCGTACATAAAGCCAAAAGAAAAAAAAAAAAAAAAGTTTTTAATTGTTTACATTATCTTGAAAAGTACGAAAGTTATATACCAAAAAACAATTAACTTTGTGAAAATGTAAACACATGTTTACTAACAATAATTCAATATAAATTAGTTATTATATTCAAATCATAGTTTTGGCGAAACTAACCCAAGATGGTGCCGTTCATGTCGAAAATCACGTGACTGACTGGTGTCGTATTGATCTCAATTAGCCCTTTTCTTTCTACACATTTTTCAGTTGTTTTAACGGACATTTGTCTGAAATAGCCATTCAAAACATAAATATACGTATATAGATATAATACAATACATTGAAACGGATTACTCTCTGCGAAATTTCCCGTACTCTGTATTTTCTAATGACAAGAATTATATTACATTGACTTGCCGTTTTGAAATAGTGAGAATTATAGTAAAACATTTCGGAGAAGTAAAATGTTTTTATGATCCTCAAAACGATTAGTTAGATATTGTGCCTCATGCCCGGGCTTCAAGTACGAAGTCATAACGCCTATTACCAGAGATCTCATTCGTCACTCTGGAGGACTAGTCTATTATGGGAGTCCTAAATTATGCTTATAGTACCTAAGGTTTATTCACCTAGGGTAGGGGTCTTTAACGATTACCTGACATTACACAAGCTCGTTGCCATCGCTTAACGTCCCATCCGAAGTACGGCGTGCTCCAGTATTTTCACCTTTCAGATAAAAAACCTAAGAGCCTCGGCCGGATTTAGAACCCGCGATCTTGAGTTCAGTAGGGTACATGCTACCTCTGAGTTACCGGCGCCAGCTCGATTATGATTTATCCCTAATTTCATTGAGAATTGTACTATCACATGTAAAAACGGAACTAATAGCTTACATGGAAAACAAGCATAATTTATCAAAAGACAGAACACTCAAAATTTTGTAGAGAGATGTTAAATTAACATTACCTGGCAAGATATGCTGGCGCACTAAGCACACATATATTGTATATTTTGGCAAACGTTTTCCCCGCATTTTTGATTCCTGATGCCAGCATTATTATAAGTTTGCCTTGAATCGCATATCATGATACCAAATTTTCTGTATTTTTTTCATTTTTTTTTCTCTTTTTACATTATTTATTTTCTAATAGACATGCTAATTCCTTGCACCTTGCATGCTTGAGTCTTGGAGACTTTTTACTCGAAAGACGAGTCACAGATGCATTTAACATTTTCAGATGTTTAAACTATAATATTGACGTCTCCCTGGAGATTATGAATAAATCATACGCTTTTTATAGTCATTTAAATAATAATATTAAATGTCGCCTCCATGTTGACTTAAATTCGTTTAGAATTTTGTTGGGATTTATTGTTTGATATCATGATTAGTAGATAGTTTTTGTGATTCTTGTCCAGACTTTACCTTCAAAGCCTTATGCGACTAAAGGGCGCTCTGGTGGACATGAGGCCGACTCTACTATGGGAGTCCTAAATTGTGCCTAACCCAAATTTGTATTCAACTAGGGTAGGGGTCTTTAACGAGTACCTGACATCGTACAGGCTTAGGACCATCGCTTAACGTCTCATCTGAAGGACAGCACTCCCAATTTTTTTCACTTCCCAGATTTAAAACAACCTAAGGACCTCGGCCGGGATAGTTGAAGTATATCGCCATTACTTTATATCATATTTAGGTGTAAAGTGCATTTAATTATTTATATGTTCCTGGTTTTAAAATAGAAGAGAAAAACGTTATTATTTTTCAATTGTTTAAGATAGCACCGAATCAGGTACATCTTTAGAACTAGAAACCTCTTTTCATGAGATGTGTTGAGCCAAATAAAAATTATCTTCCTCCAAACCTGAAAAATTATTGTTTTATAAGCACTTTACGAAATACAGTCACCTTTTTCGAAAAAGAACTTTCGATTAAAATTGTTCTTTGAATACAAAATAGAATAATACGTTTGATAAGAGAAACGCTGCAAACTTCAAGAGAAAGATACATATTTCGTAAATATTTAGCGAAATGCAAGGATATGAATCAATATAATACTGCTCACTGCTAGATACTTATTTATGCAGTGAAAAGTAATAAAAACACTAACATTTAATGCGAGTAAAAAAACAAATCTGTAGGTTATAATAGCGTGTGGTTTGTTAAAAAAAAACAATAATATTTCAGTTAAACATTTTATTATTAAAAAAAAAAAAAAAAAACATTCTTCTATTACAAGAAAATAATTTAAGCGTTTGTGCGTATTATAATATAACAAATACTTAGAATAATCTTTAAACGTTAACAATATTTTTATATAGAAAAATAATACAACTCATTATCCATACAATTGAGATATAAAAATATAATAATTATACATATATTACAGAATATAAATAGTTAATAGAATGCAAAGCAAGAGGACGGAGCAACTCAGGAGTGGCTCTTCTCATTTTGAAATATCACATCAGTTGTGCTAAAATTACAGATTTTGAGTTTTTGTATCAGACATATTAGTGGAAGTAATCAAATAAGTTAAAATGAAACTGAAAATTGTATCAAACTATAGTGCCAATGTTATATGAACGCTTTCCTATTCAGAATGTATCTCAGACTCCGAAAATTCTGAGAGGACACTCCTACGAGTTGCAGTCTCCTTATTAAATCAAAGGCAATAAAAATGAAAATCCCTGACAATAATATTAAATTTAAAAAATAAGGAAACATGAATAAATAAATAAATGCCCTTGTTAAGCTAAAATGTTACTAATTTCACAAATGTTTTCGTATCTAGACTATTAATTGGTTGGAATGTAGTAGAATATGCCGGGGTTAGAATCAAAGTGGTCTAAGTGACATTTTTAAAACTTTGAAGAAACTGTACATTAAGTTCTTAACTGATTTAAAAAATCAATAATTTATCGAAACCGGAAATATTTTGTCTTCTGCTTTTATGGTGAAAGTTGCTGTTAGCAAACCATAAAATTGAATAAAACTCTTAATTTCAAGATCACTATTGATATGTTTAAGTTACTTGTTCATGTCATCAAAATGGTTTAAGTGATTTACCACTAGATCTCAGTAGTGTCTAGGATTTCACTTGTACAACTTTTTTCCTGAACAGAATTATCATTTTTGTATCCGATTAAGCACTTAACGAAAAATTTTTAAAAATGTCACTTGGACCAGTTTGATTCTAACACCGTCATATAATGAAATACATTAAATATTTATTACACAATACAATATCAATATAGCAAAGATGACCATACCTAATCAATTTTGTGATCTAATACAAAAAAAAACAGTTTCCTTGCGATCTACAATGGAGCCATCAGTTTAAAATAATAAGCAAAGAAACTAATACTAAAAACTAATTTTTAATATTAAATTGCTAAATTAGCATGAAGATGGAACTACAAACTACAAGAATTGGAAACTCATTAGACTACATTAACTGAAAAATAGCAAAATGCCTTTAATGCAAAAATGCCCCGTCAAAGCACGCTCAACGTGGCGACACTGCTTCTCTTCATGAAATTTAATTTATTTTTTAGAATATTCGGATATTGAAATTTATTATTATGAAAGAGACATTTACACAGGAACAACTTTAGCAATTAGTGGCGGAAAATAACAAAATTTACCTTGGGAATGTTCCAAGAACAGAACCTTTTTCAAAAGAACAGTTAATTGTAATTTAGCAATGGATAGGAAAAAACAAAACAATGCGCATGAAAGTACTCAATCCTAATAAAAATAACAGTAACGAAATGAAAAAATTAGGCTATATTCTATAAATATTTTTTACCCCGTATATTATACGTCACTTATTCGATACAACAAAATGATTATCACATAATTCTTCTTAACACTAATAAAATGAACAAAGTGTGATGTTCTCATGGCGCACAATCTCACTCATGAATTCAAATATAATGTGACCCATGATAAGGTCAACCAAAGTAAATGGAAAATAGTATTTTTAACGTTAAAATTTAAATAAAATTTGAAGAGGTTCATTTACATTCAAACTTTACACAAAGAACAAGGAACATCTATAATTTCATTAATAACAAAAGGCAAAACATGAAAGGGGGGAGGGAGGGGGGGGGGGCGCTAAAATGAAATAAGATTCCCAGCACAGCCTTTTGTTCTCACACCTATCAAGGAAGGTTTCCCAAGATGCAACACACTGATTTGTACTTACTATGTTGTTGTGTATTATAAGTAAAAATAAGCGATACTTATTTCTTTTTTCTTAATTTTTTTTTTTGTTATCGTCAAGGTTTAGAGAGGGCGACGCTTCTAAGATGGAAATAACATCTGACACAATTTCCTCAGAATTCTTCACAATACCCCGAAAGACGTTGAATTTTTTTTTTGTTTAGCAAGTAAATTCTCACACTCTGCTCCTAAATGCATCTTTACTTTAAGGGTGGAACATTAGTAAGAGAACTAAATTGCATATAGAAACATATTGCCTTAAAATAAGGGCTACTTAATTTTTAGAATCGCTAAAAGTTCGCAGTAAAGGGATGTAACCACTCTCATCAAAAATGAGAGAATTGTCAAGTGGTTATGTGCTCATGTACTCTCCAAATATCCATTAAAAAGTTGAGAAAATGGAGTATACCAGGTGGAGAGACCGTTTGGAGGAAAGCGCATTGGGAAATTAAACATTGTTCAATGTCTTTTTTCTATCTCCCATCGTTAATTAGTTGCATATTTTTCTTGCGATATCTCCCTCTACAGTTTGACGATCGAAATAAACTCACTAATACAAAGCCCCCAGGGAAACCTTGCTTTCAAGTTTACATCAATATAACAGCCCGGGAGAATGCTACTCCGTCTTCTACTCGACTATCTTGAGCTCATTGGAGGGTAGTTTGTTCTTGAAGAGGGCCTGCAGCTCTTCTCTGGCTGACTTCTCTTCGGTAAGGTTGGACTTGAGCGACTCCAGCTCCGATTGGAGACAGTTCACCTGACTCTCCAGCTTCACCACTTTGTCTGAGATAACTCTACAATACAACAAAACAACGTCAATTAGCAAAAAGAAAACCAATAGAAATGTAACTTAATGTAAATGCAGTCACTTGTCTACGATACGAATCTACAACACATAAAAAACATCGTAGAGTTAGTCTTTTTTTTTCTTGCAATAATTCATTAAACTAATGTAGATAATAATTAACCATCCAGAGGGCGCAGGCAGCTTAGTAGTAACGCCCAGCTTACAGTTTTTGTTGTTTTTTCTAGAAGGTAAAAAAATCTTTAGCACGCAATTCTTCCGATGGAACGTTGAGTGATGCTCCCGAGCCTGTACGACGTCAGGTACTCCTTAAAGATCCCTAATTCCTATCGTAGGTGAATAAACCTGAATAGGCAAAATTTAGGACTCCCACTGCAGAGTCGGGCTCATGTCCACCAGAGCCACAAAAGAGCATTCTGGTAGTAGGCGATATGATCTCGTAGTTAAAGCCCGGGCACGAGCTATCTCTAATTGTTAATCTTGAATAATTCCCTGATAAAATTCAATTGTCTTTCAATCTGGAAACCTCCCATATATCAAAATTTAGTCACACATTAAAAGTAGAAAGAAAAATTCAATACAACTTACTTTTCTACGCCTGGTGATTTTGGTTCCATTAAATTATACATGTGGTTTGTCCCGTTAGTTAGCTCCTGTATACTGAAATGATCTAAATTCAAATAAACAATATTAAGTTCAGATTAAATTAATCATATGTACAGTGAAGTATTTAAAACACTCAGAAGTAAATTGTTCATAGGGGGAGAAAGTCAGCGCTGTTTGAATCGGATGGGATCGTGAGTAATCGCAACACCTATCCCCCCACTCCATGAATGGATGTTTGCCCTTCTTGTACACTTTTTAGGTCTCCGGTGTGTACTCGAATAGCCAGAGGGTCTTAAGTTTCTCCCGGGACCCCCCACCGCCCTTGGGGTAGAAAGTTGTGCCAAGCAAAAACAATCTTTCCATAGATAATATGTTGATTTTTAATTAAGAGATAGAAAAAATAAATAAATTAACATAAAAACACAACTTCCAACCCCTGAAGAATTCTGATAACTTAACTGTGCCAAGTGATATGGTTTAGAACAGGAGTCGGCATACTATGCAGTCTGGCCGGATCAAAATGCTGGATATAAGCTTCATAGATGACTCGAGACGATAGATGTTATTTTCTTGTAATTTATACATTTTCTTAATGTTTAATTTACTTATTTTATTTTGAAAACATAATGCATTATGCAGCCCGCAAGCACCAAAACATTGCCAACACCGGCTAGAGCAGTAACAGACGTATCTACAATTCGCGCCACTTCGGGTGAACGCGTTCAAATGGAAAAGTCCATGCACACCTATTCTACAACTTGAATGTTCAGTGGAGAAAATAACAGAAATCAATGAAATTTATGTTTTTATTTAGATTTATTAAGCCATGTTAGAATATAAAATATACAAAGAATTGTATTAATTAAGCCAAATTATTATTCTTTATTTACATTTTTTAAAATTTAATTTAAATATATATATATTTTTTTAATACAGATAACTTTCTTTTATAAATAAATAGACATACAATAACATAATTTATTCACCGATTGAGAAGGCACTAATTATAGCCGAAGCATTTACCTAGATCAGATTACAGTACATTTTTAATATAGTAAATCCATTCTGCTGTACAAGCAATAGAGATTCTGAAAATACTTTTTAAAAATCAAATTTAATATCAAATTAAATATTTAGCATAAAAATACAAAAGACTAGCTTAAAACAAGATCTCGACAGCGTTATAAAAAATATATATTCAAAGCAACGGTAACATTTATAAAATGAATGATTAAAAAAATGCATAATATAGTTTGAAAAAATGCATTATGTTGGCACAAAAACTATACTTAGGATAAATTTTAACATGATCATAATACAAAACAAATGGTAAATTATCTTCTTATATTGTTAACATAATAATAAGAGAGAAAAGATCAAATCCCCTGTTAAAGCAGACATAAACAACTTTTCTAGAGAAAAGGGCCGATGGGATCAATGATAGTTTATAATTATATACTTCGAAATAATGTTAAATAAATAGTATGGAAATCAAAACTGTGCATCTATGGAGTCTTGGGGCAAAGTTGTCTATGCCTGATTTTTAAGTGTAAAAAAAAATTAATATTTGAGATTCTATTCTTGAAACAGTACAAATAAAATAATAGAATACATTTCACTGAAACAGCATTATTAGAAAATATAATAATTAATAATTTCAAAAGCCTCACACACAATATAACATGAATATATTTTCCTATAACTAAATAGAACAAATAAATAGGTTGGATTAATAATTTTTAATTTTCATGAAATAGAATAATCACATACTGTTAAAACCCATTTTCAATGGTTTGCCTTTCAAATGCATTAAAATAACAGTTTGTAAATTAACAGAATTTATTTCTGAAATAACTTATTTATTTTTGTTTAATTAAATTTTATCAAATAGTAAAAAATATATAATTATAATGCTAATGTCAATAATACCATATCCCTATATAATAGATTTCTGTACAAGAATTTTCCAAGAGTAATAATTTAAAATTTAGTAACGCAAAGCGGTTAAGTAGTAACTCAAAATAATTAAAATAGTTGGTACATTTTGACTTGGCAAATAAGACAAGCAGCCCGGCGCAACTACCATCCACAACTCCACCTAGTCACTGTTTCCCTTATCAACCAAAAGTAGGTGTGCAAATCAATTGCATGTTCTCAAGAGAAGGTAAGTAAAGTTTGCAGCTGCACTAATTTGATCTAAACTTCATCATTTTGATTGTCTCACAGCTATTCGCTTTTTTCATATTCCACCTGGACAGTCGCGCAACATCTTGAAAGCAAATCTCCTGCTCTATTGTGTAATAGTACTAAATATATTAGATGGCCCCGTTCCTTCTAGACAAACTTGTGGCCTTACGAGAAATTTACTTTTGAATGAAAAAGTTCCTAGAAACATAGGTACTAAAAAAACACAAAAAAATTAGCACTTCGAGCATATTTTAGGAAGTGGTGAGATGCTTTTCAACATTTTTCACGAAAATAAACAACTTTTGACAATAACATTTTTTGTTATCTCCTACCCCCTCTTAAACTAGGGGAACTAATTAAATTAACCCAGAATGGACAAACAAAACATTCATTCCTTCTAAAAACTCTCGAAATAGGTCGGGTCCCGAGTTTTGTCTACTGACCACTCTGTATACTCTAATATTATAGACTAATTAATTTTCGAGGTAGAAAGTTAATATCAATACAATTAAAAAACTTATCTTAGAAATAATAATAATACACAATCTTAATATAGTGCTGTTTTTTAGGTTCCGTAGATTCAAGACCGTATACTAAACCCTATTAACGAATGCTTGACGTCGGTCTAATGTCCACCAGAGTGACGAAAGAGTGCTCTGGTAGTAGGCGATATGACCTCGTAGTTAAAGCACAGCCATGAGTCATAATAACTAACTCGGTCTGTTTTTCTGCCCCCCTCCCCCCCTATTTAATATTTGGGACCTATTGAAGCTAAATAACTGAAATTTTGGACTAAGATGAAGTGTGATATATAATTAAAAATCGATAGAGCAAAAAATAATACACTAACATTAAAGAAATTATACATTTCCAGGTTGTTGGAGAGTTAGAATCAATTCCAAGATAACCAAACCAACCTCTTTCAAATAACATTTAGAATAAATAACTTAGTATATTTAACTATTCAAAAATATAGGTCTAGAATTTTGTTTCTAAAATGTAAATGAAAATATATATTTTTTTAAACTTTATAATCGACAACTGGCGAATGTGGCAATGTATGATTATGAACCATCTTAAGATTAATTCATGTTCAATATAATTATAAATTATGATTTTATTGCAAGTTATTGTTTCATTATATGTGTAAGAAGATTAATTATCAATAATTATTTTTAATTTTGTTGAGTTTCTTTTTCATGTTTTACATCCGCAGCTATACGAAGTATAGGGGAAGTTATGTAATCGTTCAAAAATCAGATCCCGAGTTTTCAACGGAATTTGATGTTTTCCGATCTCTAGATTCCAAATATGAAACAAAAAAAAATGTCTGTCTGAGAAACACGATAACTCCCGATTAAATGAATGTATCGACACGAAATCTAATATGTGAATCCAGAACCCTCTAACGATGACACCTATCGATTATCAGCCAAATCGGTGATATTAAATGTATATCCTTTAGTACATCAAAGCATTGTTAACATACGGAACCCATCAGTGATAGATCTGGTCACACTTATCTGAAATATTATATTTTCTCAGAGAAAAACTAAATTTCATGTATCTAAATTGGTCAGTTTTAAATATCTGAAGTGTTGTGAAAGTAATAGTTCAGTCGATGTGCGCCTTGGACAATGTTTTGATAACAGGAGAGAAGTTGGCACAGCACCAGGTGGAGGCCCGCCGTGGGTGCAGCTTCAATCGGGGAGAGGGCGTCTGTCGGCCCGGATAGTCGACTGACTCTCCTAGAAAATACAACCTCAAATATTCACATACCATACTCTCTTTCACATTATTCATACCTTATACAACAAGACTTTTTTAATATTTAAATAAATATAAATTTTGTAATATATGATAAAATAAAAATATAAAATTTAAAGAAAACCTACTGAAATTATAATTTGTGAGCATACAATGAAAAAAAGTATAAAAATTACAAAACTGAGGTTTCTTTAAACTAATTGTTGAAATTGTGAACAAAGTAGAAAAGAAAAAAATTGAAAGTTTTGTAAAAAAAACAAAAAAAAAAACAGTAAATTTCTATATGCAATCAGAATTATTTCTATTAAAAAAGTGGGGCAACTGAGGATTTCGGAGGTGTGAAAATGCATCCATGAGCTCTCCCCAAAAATGGAAAACCTCCATAAACTGGAAAACAGGAGCGGGATGGAAGAGGGAAGAAGAGAAAGATCTTCAACTTAATAGACTTTCATAGTCGACAAAGAATTGTAATATTATATCAAAACCACGATTAGGGAAAGGATGGAATTATCTACATTGGTCATTAAGTGCAGCATAATTCACCTGGAGGAGGGGGTTGCAATATAACTACATGTAGAGAGACCATGAATGGAAGCCTACATATAGTTTTCATCGCAATTAAATTCCCCAAATTTGAAATAAATATGTTATCAATAATTAAATTCGCCTCATACTATAATTATTATTTTTTTTAACAGATTCCTCATACAAATTTTGAAATTCTTATCTCTTTTCATATAATTTACTATCACCAACATTAGTAGATAATTAACACAATTAATACAGTGCAAATCATATTGGAAGCCCAGTTATCAATGTGACTAAATTAGTTACTCAAATTTAATAAATTAGTTAAACATTTCCAAACGCTGAAATGTACAGACATGGACCTTAAACTGAAATTCGGTAATCAAAAGGCTTTTTCCTCAAAGCTTATTTGTGGAAATTAATGAAAACAAATTGATATTTAACATTGTCCGCAGAGATATGGTGAAACAATAAATAATAAAGAAAATGTATTTTATTTATTTTTTATATTGCCTATTTCACTAAATTTATAAAATATATGGGAGTACTTTCGGTATTGCTACCATCCTCAGCCACGACTTAACATATATATTGAAAGTATTTGTTAAATCGTGACTGAAGTTGGTAGCAATACTGAGAGTACTCCCATATATTATATTTATTTTGTGAAATAGGTAATATTTTAAAAAACATACCTTATGTTTACTTAAGAAAAAAAAATTGTTCAGAAAACTCAATGGAATCAATATGAGCAAGTGTTAGATCCGGAACCAAGGGATATCTTATTAGTTTAAAATCTTATATACAATTTTAAACGCACAATAACTAACGTACGATACGCCATATGCACTATATCAAAAATCAATAACGCGATATAAGACCCATCTTAAAACAACGACGATTCTTCAAAACTACAATTACACAAATGGGCTTCCTGTTCATGTTAATAAAAAAAAAATTATGTATAAATAAAACAAAGAATTAATAATACAAATGAAAACAATCTACATAAAATACAATCGTTAGTCAAACAAATGAGAAGACAAAACACTCTTGTAAAATTAAAAAAAAAAAAACATTCAATTTAGTCACACAAAAGTTGCTACTTACGATGATTTAATAATGCTACTCATAAAAGTATCAATATTAAATAAATATATAATTATATGTAACTAACAAGATTAAAATATTTGAAATTTACAGTAAATATATTAGTTACAAGAACTGCATAACTGTTTTATAATTATAGAATATATGATAAGGGTTTGAAGCCAGGGATTTCTTAACAATAAAATATAATTATTGAAGTAACAAACAAATTATTCAAAATACCTAAGTATCCCAAACCTGTTTTTATTGTCATTAGTGCAATTCAAGCAACGAGTAAAAGAATTTAAGCATAGGTCCATCGGTTTTGACACGTTAACATATGAGACGATTACTAATACGAATAAATAAACGTAATCAATAAGATCAAATAAAATGTATTGTTTCTATTTCCTAATTTGTTATGGACAATAAAAAAAATGAGATAAAAAAAAAAATTCTAGATCATACATAAAAACACCTCTCCCTACTACAAATCTATAATATATTCAGTTCCTAGATATTGTCTTCGGTATCTCCCTTAAAGCAATCGACCGATTTAGCTTATACATGAATTTCTGAATCCCCATAAAAAATTGTATTTCTATTCATACCGGCAGTTATTAGGGTTTTTGAGTTGAGTCACTTCCTCGGGTCCAATCTTCTCCTCGGCCAATTTGGCTGAAAATCAACAGGGATATTTATTCTACCAGAAGTGAGAGCGCCGATCGCTCAGTGGTAAGTGTGCTTGCTTACTGAGCTCAAGATCGTGGGCCGAGGCCCTTAGTTTATTTTATCTGAGAGGTATAATAAACATAAGCACGCCGTCCTTTGGATGGGACGTTAAGCGATGGTCCCGAGCCTGTACGATGTCAGGTACTCGTTAAAGACCCCTACCCTAGGTGTATAAAAATTTAGGATAGGCAAAATTCAGGACTCCCATAGTAGAGTCGGGATCATGTCCACCAGAGTGACAAAAAAGAGCTCTGGTAGCAGGCGATATGACCACGCAGTTAAAGCCCGGGCATGAGTTATAATAACTAACTTCTAACGGAAATTATTGTGTTCTCAGACACACATACGTACAAAGATAGGACATTTCTTTTCATTTTTGGATTCAGGGGGTCGGAAAACAGGAATTCTGCATAATGAATTTCTGATCGATTACATAACTTCTTCTATACCTCCTAAGTAGCTGGAAAATTAAAAAGATAACCTTTTCAATGAGCTGTCTGCCCGTTTCCGTGGACTGAGAAAATAAATAAATGGCAGGGACTAACATTGTTTCCAATTAGACTGGTTCCAAAACTAGGTTATTCCATGCAGTTATGCCCCCTCTGATCCACACGAAAGCGCTAAAACCAGCCTTAACACGTCTACAAAATTCCAATTCTACTCCTCTAAATTACCATAACGCATAATAATTGTTAACGCATAATAATGTAAACAAATCGATAAAACTGCCTTCATTAATCACAATGAGATCTTCCATGAAAGAAAAACAAAATCCATGGTTTCATATTCACTCACAATACCATATGCCCATATTTAACATAATTTTCTTGCAAGCCATATTCTTGTTTTTCTCTTCGCCAGTTGTGATAACAATTAAAAGACAGTGACCTGAAGTCTAGTCGACAAGCCATGAGAGGATCCCCTTCCTCGGTTTATGGTGCTGCATTCTCGTTGCTTGCAGCATCACTGCAACATTTGGCAAAAACTACGTTTTGGCTTTTCCCATATTTTCCATTATATATAAACTTTATTTTTCCTTGTCTATTTGCAAAGCTAGGTGAGTAGGTTCCATTTCTACAATTATTTATTAAACTAAGTACAATATAATGCCGATTATCTAAATATTTAGGTCATGTGACTGATGGGATGCACATATTCTATGAATTTTTTGAAATCGGAAAAACATACATGAACAGAAAAAAGTGGAAGTCAAAATCATCCCCAGTATACTCCAAGACAATTCAATGAGAAGTATATTAATTTTATAGCGAAATGTTCAAATAAGAATTAACGGAAAGTTGAGATACAATTGGTTCAATGGTCTAAAGCATGTAGTTCTGGAATCCAGGGAGAGAGGGCACTTTTTACATTTTATTTTAATGGCAACCAAGGTGTCTAATGCTTTGAAAACCCTCAAGTAATAGACTTTTCAGTCTTTTGAAAGATTTTTTAAATCGGCATTCTATTGTATATCATACAAAAAAAAAATCATGCATCTTCCGCATAAATGTATATAAGCACAACATACAAAACGTGAATACATAAAACAGCCAACACATACATATAAAATAAAGAAACAAATAGAAAAATATCTGTATTCATCTCCAAAGAATCATGACACATCGATTCAAACCGTCAATATTTTTGACTCTAAATTAAATTAAACGACTAGAAAGTATTTTTCACTATTTTTTTATTAGCCGAGTGCCGGCGGAAACATCCGAGAGAAAAAAAATTGTTATCCAGAGTGAACCAGGGTAAGATAATAATAATGCCAATTTTTCGCTCTATTTTATGTGTTTGAAACATCATCAAATATATTTACATTTTCGAAAAATTGAAATACTAACGGTAATAAAATTTCAGATTTTAGGATCTTAACTGTGTAAAGCCTTTTATTAGCCCAAACGTTTTGTGAAATATATGAAGATATGAAACTTTGTAAAGTGGGTTCTGTTAATGTTTCCTTTTTTGAATTTTAATTAAATAATTTTTAACAATTCTGTGGTGTTGGAGTAAAGGGGTATATGTCAGTTTTTCTGTTTTCAGTTTTCAGAGAACTCCCAAGTTTCTCAGTTGTCCCCCTTTTCACTTCCTTTTTTTTCAATGATGTCATAAGATTCTGATTTATTTCTCTTTACCCCAACATAGAGATCACCTATCTAAAGCAAGTTATGACTTGCTTTAGATAGGTGTTACCCATTTTCACAAAAAATTGACATATACCCCTTTACCCAAACAGCACAGAATTATTTACAACCAAAATACAGGTGTCCAAAATCTTTGATGCAGGGTTCTACAAAAAAAAGGGGTATAACAAATTAGTTAGAATGGGCAGAAATAAGCGGCTGATGGGTGCGCATTCCAATTGGGAGAGTGGCTAAAGGGCACCTAGGGTCATCTAGTACTTAATATTATTTTACATTATACATTTATTCTTCATAATTTTGTAGCGCGATCACTTTAGAGAGAAAAGAGAAACAAGTGGTATAAACAATAACAACAATAATGAGAGTAAAAGTTGTAAAGGAAAAAACAAAAAGTAATATCATAACTAAATGTTGTACATCAAAATAAGAAATGCAGAAAGCAAAAATAACGACAACAGAAAAGTGAAAATAAATAAACAATAAAAAACACCGGAGAAAACAGAAAAAAACGTATAAAGAAAAACAGATACAAATAATTTCATAATAAGAACCCCTAAATTCGGAAGAATACAAACAACTTGGTTTGGTTTGCAAATTTCTTATTAATAAGGCGTTAAAGAAGCACCAAGAATTGTTAAATTTAGAACAATTATTTTTTAAACAAAGCAGAACAATATACAGGCCAAAAAAAAAAAAAAAAATGAAACGCATGTAAGGGTAAAGGTCTTTGGAGAAAATTATTATTTTTTTTCATAACTTCAATAAATGCAGTAAAAAATCAATACCTAAACATAGAACCAATTGTTCAAGCGCTGGGAATATAGTTTGAGTTATAGTTTGGTTTATATCACTAGAATACAAAGTTGTAACTATTGGTAACTAAGTGTAAACAAAGAGGAATTTTTGGAGACGAAGGGAACAGATGAAGAGCAGTATACTATTGAAATATTTCAGGAGACAACACAAAACAAATCCTGAAATAATTGTACAATTTCCGTGTTTAACTATTCAACCCTCTTTCAACTTACTTACTAAAATGGCTGGTTTTCGCTAAATGTTTGATAATTAAGGAGACTGTTCACAATGAAAGATCTGCTTCAATAAACAGTCTGTTCCCAAAAAATTAGATAAGCTAAAACTATACGCAAAGTTATTTAATAACTGTTCTTCTCTGTTTCTGTAACCTGGAAGAGTGCTCTTAATTATCTTCGTAACAGCTATTGTTCACGAGGGAACTGTTCCAACAAAAGTAACAGTGAATACTTACATATTCACATCATCTGTAAACATGCATTTCAACAATAACAGCATATATACAGCAACAATAAGTATGTGCTACAAAAAAGGAATTCTGATAATAATACAAAAAAAGCAAATATTACAATCTTTTTTTTTTAAATTTATCTTATTTTTTTTTTCTCTAGGCTAAATTCAAACACTGTTTTCAAATCTCCAGAATAAACTCCATAAATCACAAACTTATTATAATAAATAGAACATCATTTTCATGAAACAACAAAATAAAGTAATTTTTATGCAACTTTTTATATTTTATTATTTTGTCGGTGAGTGATTAGGAAGATTACACACTGTAAATGTGCATACAACATACTTCAGAATGTTATTTCGAAAAGTAAATAAATGTATTCTTTTGAATTATTTAAAATATATATAATGTTACTTTTCCACTGAACATGCACATGCAAGTTAACTCAAAATTTCAAACATGCATCAAAAGGAACTAATAAGAAAAATATAAAACATAGAAATAATATGAATCACTAACTGCAAAAAGATTTGTCGCAAAAAAAAAATATATATATATGATCTCGTTCACAAGTGGAAAAGCTTTTTTTACTAAAATATTAATGTAAAAATGACTTTTCCAACTTTTTTTTGCAATTACAGATTTATTTATGGATGACCCAGAACTGTCAAGTGACAACTTAAAAAATTTTATCGGTGAATCACGCGGTATGAACTTCCCCAGCTCCAATTGTTGTAATGAACTAAGTTTCCGTTCTCCCTCTAAACCTTCTTTCCCTATATATCACGTATTATTTATCAACATTTGATTACACATATGAAATGTCGTATGGATTATTCATTTCATCCCGAGTCATAGGGGCAGTCAAGTTTATCTCCCTCCAAACTATTTTTCTCTTTTACTGATTTTGATGAAGATCAATAGGTGTCTTTCTCAGGGAGTCTGAATCCGCATAAAAAAATTAGATTTTGATACATTCTTTCTATCGCGAGTTATTGCTTATTTTATTTCAATGGAAGTTATAGTTTATTTGTATTATTATCACTCATTTTATAATTAATTGACTTTCATATCATTGTTATTTGTTGATATATTTATTTATATGGAAGGGGCGTCTAATCGCCCCGAAATGTTGTTTTCAAAGAAGACTCTCCCCTTAAAGAAATATAAATATAAAATAGTTATAGTTAAAAATTTAATAAACATAGTATTTTTTAATGTTAGGAATTTTCTATTCATTTATTTATTTCATTTTTATAATTATTATTATTCATCTCATATGTGTTTGTATTCTAAGACTTAAAATCGGCTGATATACATATATAGTTCTTTTGAAGTATAAAATTGTACGACATATCCAATTACCGTATTGTGGTTTAACGGAAATAAATGTTATTATACCCATGACCAGAGATGAATATTCGTTAATCATAGTCATTGTTTGATTCTCAGGGGGTCGAAAAATTTGAAATTCCAGAGAACTTAACATCAAACTTTTTATTTATAACTTTTGATCTAAGCATATTTGCTACGCCTCTACAACGGTGTTATTGACAATCAACTTAACAACGTTCATGGTCCCGGAAGGAAGTTCTATGAAATAAAACTCTCCTGGAGGGAATTCGAACCCACAACCATGATAGGACCATGGACGGCCTACAAGTCAACTTGCCATATACTACCTAGAGCTGGGGAAGTGAAAACAATCATAATAATATATGTATACACACATGAGCTAGATTTTAAATCCTTTAGTTTTATCCTACAAATAAGAAACGGTTGGTTAACTTGTGCCCTGCACATGAATTACATTTATTATTCATACTTTGGATTTTGAAAAAAAAAATTAATTAATTAATACTTGTTTTGAATAAATATATTGTATTCATATTTAAGCTTTCCAATTCTGATAATAAACGTCCTCAAAATAATAGCGGTTTATGAAGAATTTAATTTCGATTTAAAACGCAATTCTTCATAGACAACTATTGACCAAAAAAATCGAGTTTGTATAACGGTCGAAGTGACTGGTTGAAGAACGTACCTGAATTTAAGGTGAACCTGGAATTGGCACTGGTACAGTAGGCTTCAATAACACGAAGGATCTGTGCATCTTCTTCCAAACTTTTTCCACCTGAAACATAAACACAATTAAGAACTATAAAAACAGCTGTATGTTTCACTTGAGGCCAAGAATATTGGACATTAGAATCTCCAATTCGTCCTTGCAGACTACAAACACATTTTTTTGGCCAGGATGGTGCAAAATATTTTGAAAACATTTTGTACCCTATTTTTTTTGTTGTGTCAACAAGAAACGCGACTTTTTTTTTGTTTTCAAATATCTCAAAAAAGATATAAGATAGTAAGAAAGAACTACAACTGTAAACTGTACGGTTAATTTTCTACCGGCCGTCAAGGCTCGACAATTGGGCATCAAAAACCATGATTTTTTTTTTGTTTTCTCGAAAAAAAGTGAAATTATCATATTTCCAAACAAGGAAAACGAAAGTAAGACACAAATACAGGATTGGAGATTACTCCGTACTGCACAAAAAAGTACATTTTTTTTGTGTTTGCATATCTATGTAACAAAAACAAGTCTAAGAAAGTTGTCGGTGAATCACCAGCTATGATTCCCAGCACGAATTACGTTTTCGCTCTCCCTCCAAAGCCAATTTGAATTACATAGTGACTTTTGAATCCTCATACTAAATTTTGTATAGATACATTCATTATTTCGGTAGTTACTAGGATATTTGAGTCGAGCCCCCCCTCCCTCCCCCCCCCGCTCTGGTCCCTCCCCTTCCCTTCGACAGACTTCGCGGAAAACTAATATATGCCATCCTTAGGGGTTTTGAATTTAAATATAAATCATGTCAATAAATTCATTACGACGGCAGTTATTAGAGGTTTTGTGTTAGCCTCCCCCCCCCCCCCCCCCCCCTCCCCTCTTTTTCGATTTGGCTAAAGTCAATAGGTGTCGTCTTTAGAGGGTTTTGGTTACACATTTAAAATTTCGTGTCGATGAATTCATTTTATCGGGAGTTGTCGGGTTCTCAGACACACAGACAGACATTCCGTTGAAAACTCAGCATCGAATGTTGACCGATTACTTAACTTCTCCTGTACTTTGTATAGCTGAGGAAGTAAAAATTATTCAGCCATGAAAAGTATTTTTTTGTAAATTTTTCATTCTATTATAGATGACCGGAAAAAAACCTGAAGAAACTGCATCTCTTTGGGTTTATGACTTAAACTGCTGTTTTAACGACTATTTCGTTTCCACTAGACTCAGTTATCAACTAAGTTGCTCCCGTACAAAGCCGGGGGAACCTGCTAGTATGAACATAGATATGTGTGTTGAACCTCTGTTTTGTTGTTTGTCAGAGCGAAGGAGTGAGGACCGGGAGGGAGGTGCAGGGCGGAGTCTGGTCACAGACCATCGGTCCTCAGAGTGTGTGTCCTCGTAGTCACAGCCACCTCGATCCACCTTCTGTAACACACAAACATATCAACTAATGAAATAGGTGCTAATAGAAAAACACAGTTTAAATAACAATAATTGGCGGTCGTTATATTATGGTATATATTACTTTTGATGTACTGAGATAGAGACACACTTATGAAAACCGACACACAACTCTATGGCAGCAGTTCTCAAACTCTTTTTTTTTGACTTGCCACCAAATCGAGAAGACAAGTAACACCTAATATTTACGATAAGACGCCCTTTGTGGCGAAACAATTCATGGCTTTTGCACCACGATAATGCACCTGCTCACATTTCATTGCTTGTTCGTGAATTTGTGGCCAAAAACAACACTGTAATGATGCCCCAGCCTACATATTCGCCAGACATGGCTCCGTGTAACTTTGTTTCTGTTTCCAACAATAAAGAGAACTTTAAAGGGCCGTCATTTCACAAGCATAGATGAGATTAAAAGCGCATCGCTGAGAGAGCTAAATGTTATCCCAAAGATCGAGTTCCAGAAGTGTTTCGGGGATTGGAAGAAGCGCTTGCATAAGTGTATAATATCTAATGGGGACTATTTTGAAGGGGATAACATTTATGTAGACGAATAAATAAAATTCTTGTCAAAAACCGAAAATTTCCGTTATTTTTGGAACACACCTCGTGCGCTGATAAAAATATGTCAAAACCCTTAGTCGAGTACGTACATACAAACCCGTATGACTCAATGGTTCTATTATTTGTTTAGTTAACTAGAAACTCATATCCAAAGATGTAAGCAATACAAAATAACAACTTTCTGAACTGTGTAAGGAGATTCTTAATTCATATATAATAATATTATATTAGCTTGTACGATGTCAGGTACTCGTTAAAGACTCCTACCCTAAGTGAATAAAAATTTAAGGTAGGCAAAATTTTGGACTTCCACAGTAGAGTCGGGCTCATGTCCATCAGAGTGACGAAAGAGCCCTCTGGTTGTGGGCGATATGACCTTTTAGTTAAAGCCCGGACATGAGTCGTAATAACTAACTATAATATATTATTACAGAATCACTTAAAAAAAAATTTAACATAAAAGTAACAAATTCAAATAAACGAAGGCATTGACTACAATAGTAGTTTTGAGATGGTGTTTAAATATATAACAAAACTCAATAAATAAATATTCAAGTTACAAAATGGAACTAGTCTCGGGCCATTCTACATCGATAATGAATACATGGAACAATATACTGATATAAAAAAATTATTCAATTCGTGACAATATTAAACAAAAACCTACTATCTGTGAAAAGTAATTTTTCAATTGCTTCATGACATCAAGTAATCATTCTCCCTTCGTCATTCTCAACTCAATGGGACATATTCTTTCTTTATCATACATATAAAGCTGAAAATGTCTGTGCGTTGTACCGCTATAACTCACGAACGGCTTGATGGATTTGATTAATTTTTTTTTTAATTTGTTCGTCATCGTCTGTGGAAGGTTATAGGCGTATTAGTACCTCAATATCTGGTCCATCCCAGCATCCACCCACGCAATCTTTGTAACTCAAAAACCACTGCAATGATTAATGAGGAATCTTTTTGAATAGATAAGTTTTATCTACCGGAAGGTTAAGGTATATTTTTTAATCAACCCCTGGTCCATCTCAGCATCTACTCACGCAATCTTTGTAACTCGAAAACCATTGCAACGATTAATGAGAAATCTTTTTGAATAAATTAGTTTTAGCTCCAAAGCTAGCGTTACTACAGTTGAAGGACTATAAGCCTTATTCCGTATGAATAATTGAAAATTATAACATCATGAATGTACTGTCGAGGAACTGAATAGCCTTATAGGAGATATTGGGAGAAAAGTCAAAGTTCCCCGGGCAACGCCGGGTATTACTGCTAGTATATACATATAAATACGGTGAAACAAACTAAAACCTGTGTGGTGCATTCCTCATCGCAAAACTTAGTTGTTACAAAAGAGGTACAAGAAAACATAAGAAGTTTGGGCAGGTTTCCATAATCTGATAATGAACTCACGTTCTGTATTCGCTAGATCTCATATGACATAGAAGCGTGTGCAATTAACTGGGACCTGCATGGTATCTCAGTGACTTTCAGTTACTTACCCGATTCGCCAATGAGGATATCTTCCCACCAATGTTGTTGCACTGTTCCTTTATCAAATCCACCCACTTTTGTTGGTCCTCTTTGGTCTGACAAATGGCGACTATCTTCTCGATAAGAGGCCCTGTAAAGAAACAATAACTTTACTTAAATTTAGCAAGACATTTTGGTTCATCTACAGTACGGATTAAAATGAAGTGACCACTTTCCATAGCTTTTGTATGAGTAATACTAACAAGGTGTGATCGATACTGACTCAGTCCTCCACCAGGAGCGCTATACGCACACTAACTTCGAAATGTCCGATGGAAATGGGAGTCAAATTGTACCGCCTTTTAAAGACCTTTCACAGTTTCAGGATGGCAGCTCAAAGAAGTAAAATGTCGAAGAGATCCTCACCCTATTTCATAATTAGAGTAACCTCTTCCAGTTACTGAGAGTCTTTGAAATAAACTTTGAAAGGATTAATTAACTACAGGGCGACTTAGATAAATTTGAAAGACCTGACCTCCTCCCAAAAATGTGATTTTTTAATGTTGGTTATCTTATGAATCTCAAGTAATGGGGGCCGAGTAGTTCTCATTTTAAAGTACTTCTTTTAAGTTTTATCTGAAATGTTTTTCGTTTACTCATACTGCGACAATATGGTGGGTCCAAGTGATAGTTTTATAGATGTGACTTTGGGAAATTTTTGTATCCACGTCTTAGTCAATGCAAACAATGGCAAAAAACGTTTCAGTTGGGTAATTTACATTTCTCTAGAGGAATTTTGGGACCAAGTTTGACCTAAACCTGCATATGTTTCGTAATGAATTCATAGTTATGATAGTCCTCTTTCAGACCTCAAATCTTCTCCGAACCTGGCCATTAGTACACCGTTGGAAAGCTCTTCAAGTCTAAACACAAAAAGTTTGTTTCTATTCCTTGCAATGCGTAAGACAGGGATCCAAAATGTTCCCTAAAATCATCAATAAAGCAAAACTTCGAGCCGCCATTTTGACAAAAGTTTTTCCGTTAAACAAGATCTTAAAAATGAAATACATCTCACCTCCAATCCTACCATAAAAAAATCCCATTTTAAGGAGTGGATCAGGGCTGCAAAATTTCTAGGAGTCGCCTTGAAATACATCCTTCGAAAGCTTATTTCAAAGGCTCTTAGAAATACTTCCTTAGGCCGCCATCCAGTGACAATGAAATATACGAAAACAATTTTCGAACAAAACTTTTTCTTTTCGAAAAACCATTAAATGTGGTACAATCTTGATACAATCAATGGTCCAAAAGTTATAGAAGGTGGTCCATTTATTTCGAAATACCCTGTATGTAGTTATAATATACAGATGACATACCTTCTATTTCAAATGCATTTTTATAATTGTCAGTATCCTCTAATTTGTTCACTTTGATACCCGCCAGAGGTAATTTACCCTGAAAATTACAACAGTGTGAAAATATTATCAAAATAAAACGAAACTTTTGTAATATTTAAAAGCAAGTAATTTTTGTATTTAATGTACGGGGATAAGCGATAAAGGTAGCAACGGCTAATGTGCAGCTTTCACACAACCTACCTATATATCTGTCTTCTATCTAACCAATGACCTGTGCCAGCGAAGAAGAAATTTTTGTATGTATAAGCGTTGATGATATCCTCATGATTTGTCAATAACAAAATTGAAACTAAACGGTATTTGAAGAAACTAGGGGATCCATAGATCAGAAGCCTCGCTCCTATCGTTATTGATAAGATACGGATTAAAGTTATAATCCCTGAATGCGTGTATATATTTCTTGAGTTTTATATAATAAAGACATTTAAATTATTATTTTATTTATTATTTTGTTCAGTTGACGAACAACGGCTTTCCAGCTAGTATGTGCCGAACAGCGGCCGTCACTCCATTTTAGTTTTTACATTAATGGCCTCCTAACAGTTTATAGTTTCGCCTTATATCCTCTGGCCCCGCTTAATTTCATTTAGACATAGAGGTAGGTTTAGCCCGCAACTTCTGTACTCCGGCTGCCTCCTTCCTATGTGTATCTATTCTTAGACAATTATCACTAAAAAACCATTAACAGGATACTTACTTCATAGATAAATGCGCTCATCCTGTGTGAGGCACTGAGCATGAGGAGAGTAGTTGGGAACAGTACGAAGTATCTGTCTCGATGTTCGGATCCCACAGCCACTGAGCCCATCTGGATAATGTCGCCCATCTTGGAGATCTCCTGGCCCTCCCAGCCTCGTACCCCACCGTTCATTATCTCCAACTCCATCTCTTTCTGCCGACGCAGTATCGAGCAGGAAAACTGAAAGCAAAAATTAATAAGATTAGAGAAGAGGTGACCTCCTGAAAACTGACCTATGTAGAAAATTATAAAAAAAAATAACCACTTTTGTAAATAACTATGCACAGGTTGATGATCTGTGAGGTATGCAACAAACATCAGAAACGTATTTGGAAGGATAGCGAACATGGAACCAGAAACACTTCATTTTAAGAATTAAAAAAAAAAACGAGAACTTGCGTAACAAGGACATGAAAGGGTTTCGTTGGTCTTATGATCAATTAACAATCAGTAAATAATTATTTAAAGTTCTGACTGTTTTCCCAAGTGTGGCTGATCAAGGCGCATCTTTGTATAAAACTGTCTTTGCCTTTTTTTTTAAAAAAGGGTTAGATTCACTACAAATATATCATTATATGTTTCACTATTTTTCCATGTGTGGGTCATAATGGTGCCACTTTGTGTAAAATTTCAAGACCCGAGACAAATAATATGGTTGGTAATAATTTCTATTGGACATTCCCCATACGATTTTTTTAAAACCAACAAAATCCTTAAAATAGTCCACAAGATAAATATTTTTTATTTTGCGAAATATCTCGAATAACAATATTACAAACCAAAATTTTGTTTAAATAGAAGGAGAACACTGAATTATGAAAAAATAAATGATGCAAACTCTATTAAACCTTTAGAACACATCCAACATTCTGTCTCAAACTGCTTCAAACTTATTTCCTATCCACACGAGTAATTGTTGTTTTGATCGAAGATTAATTAAAATGAATGATACTCAAGTTTGTTATGAATAAAAATTAATCATGGAATTTGGGCTGTAATCACTTCAGCCAGTAGACTGCGATAATAATATCTATACATTACGTACCCTGGTTCACAGAAAGACCTCCCGGGCGACAGACTCTTACTAACCAAGTCTGGCTAAAAAATACTTAATAGTTTTAGTTATCTACTGACATACTATTTATTAACAAAACAATGAACAGTTATTATGATTGAAATAGCTAGGGTCATCCCCTTCTTGGAAGAATATTAGGCTAAAGAGAAATGGAGAATATGTACGAGTAAGGAGGAGCATACTAACGGCTATATCCTTGTAGACGCTGGTCGCCCTCTGGGTGTCCCCCCTGTCCGGATGGCTCTCCTCCAGATGTCGCTCCAGCTCTTGGAGATGATTGGAGTACTTCTCCACCCGACGGAACGGCTTGCTCAGTCCAGTGGTCAGGGTCAACACACTCCCGTCCAGCAGCTTGAGCAGCGCTTCTCTGGTCAAACACAACACAGCTTTACAACAAAAATTATGAGCACATTACAAATAATTCTGGAGAAAAAATATATTGACCAATGCAGTATTAATAATTTAGTTGATTGGTATTTTTATAATATTTTAAAGACCATTTTAAAATGAAGGAGGCAATAACAAGGTAGCTAAGATTCCAGTTGCAGGGTAAATTCGTTTAATTTCAGGAATAGACCTAAAATAAAAAATAAATTTGAGAAAAGCATTGTTCAAATCATCTAATATTTGAACATTGACCTCATCTAGTCAGAATACACAAAAGTATAAACACAATTTTATATATTTCATAAATTGGGCGTGTTTTGTATCTTTCAAATAGTTATATCTCAAGATGTATTGGAGTCGGTTTGGGCTCATTTTACAGATCTATCTCAAAATGTATTGGAGTCGGTTTGGGCTCATTTTACAGATCTTGAATAGGGCATTAAATTGATGCATTGCACAATAACATTTTTTAAACAATCGTTTTTCCAAAAAAAATTCCATGTTTTGTTTTTTGAATAAATAAAAAACACCATAATCAATTTTGTTTGTCAAAGAAGTTTCGAAATGAGATTGAAAGACGATTGTTTGAAATGGTCAACGCAGCTCGTTTTAAATTTAGCACGCTCCCAGTGCTTCTCGCTCCAATAAAAAAATGAATAATCTCAAATCATGCAATCGCTTTATAATAGCTAAGTATTATCGCCAAAACAAAAAAAAAACGTAGTGATTTTGCTTCAAAATGTTCAAAACGTTTCTTCTAAAAACAGCTTAGAAGTTAGCTTCATTACCAGAAAATTTTACAAATACCGGTTCAACTCTCCGGCTTCCTAACTGCAACACATTTTGAGTTACGAGTATATTCATTTGAAACATTCAAAACACTCCTAATATCTCTGTATAAGCTCGTATTTTAGAAAAAATGGTTCAAAAAAGGTGAACTTTTCATACTCTTACGAGGAGCAACTTATGCATGGAAAACTATAAAAACTGAGAGATCAAGATTCAAACATTGATTAATTTGACATGGAATCATCCACATTATTTTTTAGTTAAACTTGTGGAATAAACCCTATTCTGTGTGTCCCAAAATTTAGGACTCGCACAGTGAAGTCGGGCTCTCCAACAAAGCGACAATAGAGCGCTCAGGTAGTAGGTGTTATGAGTTTAGTTAATGCCCGGGCATGAATCACAACAAACGAACTAATATGTTATTGCTACTGAGGAGAGAGAACTGTCACAGCCAGCAACATTCAATGAAAAGTCAATCTTATTGTAAATGAATCCATCCGTTTTTCTTATAGTTCAGGTGTTCTAGATGTTTCTATTATTATTTTTGAATAAATATAATAAAGTACAAAACTTACTCATGTTGATTTATAATTAACACTGCTCGAGGATGGCCAGAGCAGTATGTTTGATGGATAGTCTTAAATTTCGGGGCTAAATTTAACATAAATTTTCCCACTCTCTGCTCCGATGGAGGTTTGGCGCTATTACTCTCTACACCATTCAAAATGTCTTCATGGAGTTTCATAACCTCTTTCAAATTACTCACTAAATAACTGAACTCTTCTTTAGTAAGTCTGTTAAAAAATAGAAAATATAAACATTTTGTAACTAACATAAAAAGTACATTTATATAAGGATTTATGAAATACGTACATATCTGATTTGTCAATAGGACTGAGAACATTGTGTATAAGTTGCTGTAGTTCATTTATATATGTTTTTTCTGAATCAATAAAATCTTTAATAACGACAACTCTGTAAGCTCTTTGCTGAGCAGCAATATCGCAAGGAGTTTTCAATGGACTCAAATGTTCACCTAGTCGAAAAAGACAAATATATTAATAGAATACATGAATAAATATATTCATATAAAATAAAAGAATGCAATTATTTAAAAACACATACTTTGAACTCTGTACTCCTTAACGTAATTTGAAGGAAACCATCCTGTTTTTTCATCAAGTGTGCCTTCCCACCAACCACCATCGTCGAATTGAGTCACTGTGATAATGTCACCTTTCTTAAAACATAACTAAAACAAAGCAGTACAGTAAAATAAAGTAAAAATAAAATAATTATAAAATTACAACGAAACTTTAAATAACATACAGACGATATGAAGTTTTTAATTAATGAACAAAAGTTAAAACTGAAAAAAAAAATACCTCATCATTATTTTTTCCTTTGAAAGAATATATTGCCTGTACAAGATGAGGATGCCCTTCTATTGCCATGTCATAAATTGAAATATATAAAATTAAATCTATATTTTTTTTTACAAAAATTCTGCTTAAAATAAACTTAAAATAAATATTTACACACCACTAACTAAAACAATAAAAAACTATAAACATGATAACATGGAAGGTTGGCCCACTGTTATATAGATCCAGTGTTACCGAAAATTTGGTTTAATTTGGTTTTTCAGTATTCGCCGGATTTCATGTTTTCTGTAATTAATTCGTTATGAGGTACACTGCCGGTGATTCACCAACGACTTTTTCTTTGACCCGATCCATTGAAAATTAATTGAGGTAAAACTGCAGATGCAAAGGGGTCGTTCCACTAGAGCAGTTTCTGCATAATAGTACTGTATTCTTGAAAAAAAAATATTTTCTAAAAATACAAGCAGGATTGAAATTTAAGTTAACCATTACACGAAACCTAGATTCAGTTATTAAATAAATTGTGAAACCGTCAATCGAAAATTTGAGTCATTCGACTTATATACTTAAATTCGACATGTTTTTCTTTGTAACTTACAAGCCATAAAGACAGAAAATACGGAAACATTTTAGAAAAATACCTGAATACCTAGGTTCATTGCTAAAAATATGAACAAAATATCAAATTAAATATATTGAAGTCAGTGACTCATATCTGAATCCAGCTTTTTGGAAATTACACGAAAAATAAAAGCGTTGATGTTGAATACAAGATTCTATATTTGTTTTCCTTATTTCTTCATTGCCTTAATAATAATTCTCTCAAATAAAAATGGAAGAACATGAAAAAATAATATGTGTATTGATAATGATTTAAAAAATATTTAGACAACAAAATGCATGTCTATATTTATCTAGATGAGTAATGGCTGGCCGAGATGATTCTAGAACGTAGAGTCTCGGCCAAGCAGAGGAAGGGAGGGGAGCTCTCAGCCAATCAGAAGCTAGGGATTTGTCTAGACCCTTCGAGACCGGCCGGCGGGAATATATAAACATTTTAGATCATTCCCTTCCTCAGTTCTGAACAAGACATTGAAGTGATTATTTAGTTCGCAGGAGCTAATAAGTGGTTATACTAACTCGAGACATTTTTTTTTCATTGTACAGTGAGTGTTGTAAGTGAAAATGTCTGCTATTGGAATTGATCTTGGTACTACATATTCTTGCGTTGGAGTTTGGCAGCATGGGAAGGTTGAGATCATCGCCAACGACCAAGGTAATAGGACGACACCCAGCTATGTGGCTTTCAACGATACAGAACGCCTCATTGGAGACCCAGCCAAAAACCAGGTAGCAATGAATCCACAAAATACTGTTTTTGATGCTAAAAGACTCATTGGTAGAAAATTTGAAGATCCTAAAATTCAAGATGATATGAAACATTGGCCTTTTAAAGTTGTCAATGATTGCTCTAAACCTAAAATTCAGGTAGAATATAAAGGAGAAATAAAACGATTCGCACCTGAAGAGATTAGTTCAATGGTTTTGACCAAGATGAGGGAAACAGCTGAGGCATATCTTGGTGCCAGTGTGAAAAATGCCGTTATTACAGTGCCAGCGTATTTCAACGATTCTCAAAGACAAGCCACTAAAGATGCTGGAGCTATAGCGGGATTAAATGTTCTCAGGATCATCAACGAGCCTACGGCTGCTGCTCTGGCCTACGGCCTCGAAAAGAACCTTAAAGGGGAAAGGAATGTCCTTATATTCGATCTTGGTGGAGGAACTTTCGACGTTTCCATTCTGACCATTGATGAAGGCTCCTTGTTCGAAGTCAGATCTACTGCCGGAGATACACATCTTGGCGGTGAAGACTTCGATAATAGACTTGTCAATCATTTGACCGATGAATTCAAGAGAAAGTTTCATAAGGAACTGAAGACTAATGCAAGGGCTTTGAGGAGACTGAGGACGGCTGCGGAGAGAGCTAAACGAACCTTGTCATCCAGCACAGAGGCCAGCATTGAGATAGACGCGCTTTGTGATGGTGTTGACTTCTACACGAAGGTGACGAGGGCCAGGTTCGAGGAGCTATGTTCGGATCTGTTCAGGAACACCCTCCAACCGGTGGAGAAGGCTCTCGCGGACGCCAAGCTAGACAAGGGCTCCATCCACGACGTGGTTCTGGTTGGAGGTTCTACTCGGATACCGAAAATCCAAAACCTGCTGCAGAATTTTTTCAACGGGAAATCTCTGAACATGTCTATCAACCCTGATGAAGCTGTGGCGTACGGTGCAGCGGTCCAGGCGGCTATCCTCAGCGGTGACGAGAGCTCTCAGATCCAGGATGTTCTTCTTGTGGATGTTGCTCCTCTCTCTCTAGGTATAGAGACGGCTGGCGGAGTCATGACCAAGATAATAGAGAGGAACAGCCGGATCCCTTGCAAGCAGACCCAGACCTTCACCACCTTCTCAGAAAACCAGCCAGCCGTCACAATCCAGGTGTTCGAGGGAGAAAGAGCCATGACCAAGGACAACAACCTTTTAGGTACATTTGATCTGACGGGAATCCCACCTGCGCCGAGAGGAGTTCCACAGATAGAGGTCACCTTCGACCTGGATGCAAATGGTATCCTCAACGTTTCTGCTAAAGAGAATGGCACAGGACATTCGAAGAACATCAGGATAGAGAACAACAAAGGCCGTTTGTCCAACGAAGAGATCGACAGGATGGTGAATGAGGCAGAGAGGTACAAGGCAGAGGATGAAGCTCAGATGGAGAGGATAAGAGCTAGGAACCAACTGGAGGGCTACATCTTCGGGGTGAAGCAGGCTGTCGAAGAGTCCGGAGACAGACTAAGTGAAGAGGAGAAGAGGCGAGCCAGAGAGAAGTGTGAGGAGGCTATGCGATGGGTGGACAACAACAACCTCGCTGACAAAGAGGAGTTGCAGCACCAACTACAGGAGCTTCAGAAGGAATGTGTCCCCTTCATGACCAAGATGCACGGCGGCGGAGCTGCTGGTGTCCACAACTACAGGTCAGCAGCTGGAGGACCAACCATTGAAGAAGTCGACTAAGCCACCATCATCTGAGACATTACGTTTTCTTTTCTTTTTTTTATTGAAGTTCTATATTATAATTTGTATATTGTAATTATGATAATTTATATTGTAAATATGGATATTTTGAAAGACTGGTTTTTGTTTAAATATTGTAAATAATAGTATAAAGTTTTATTTTAGTCCCCTTCAATTTGGAATTTATTTAGTAGAAAACTTCCCAAAGATAATTTATTTTGTAAATATTTAATGGATATTTGTAAGACTGGATTTTGTTTAAATATTGTTAATGATAGTATATATAATTTTTTACTATTATTAATAAATAATTTTAAACATATTTTTTTTTGTTTTTTTTACCCTACTTATTTGTTAATTAATACATCATATCTAAGTACAAATAAACTCAAGCTTAGCACTTCAACCTTCTTGCAACTCAAGCTGATTTTTCTAAACTTGATGTAATAGAACAAGAAAAAAAATGAGTCTGAATTTGCATTACAATTCTCTGAGCTTTTGGAAAAACATACGATGACTTAATTTTGAGGATATTACAGATAGATTTCTCTTGCAATTGTACCGTATAGTCAACTTTGATTCGAGTGATGATATATTTATCAAATTCAGTTTTCGAGAATATGGCACTTGCAGCCTTTTTCATGTGGTTCTCCTTCACTTTGTGATATATAGTAATTTTGAAACGAGTCACTTATAGGTTTTTTTTTTTTTTTTTTTAAATTTTATTTTATTCTATTTGCAATCTATATACAATATATACATAATAAGCAAATATGTGGTAAAAGAAAAATATAACATCACTTGATGGGAGAAGCCAGCCAGCGCTGACACTCCCTCGAAAGTTAATTGTCATTATTCACTATCCTCCGAGAGAAGATCGCGAGGCCACCTCCTGTTCAAGCGGCGGGGAGGATTGTCAGGATGGGAATGAGAGGAAAGGTCTTGTGCGAGAGGATTTGAATGGGAAGAAAGGTTTCTGTGGAATGATTGGAATCGGGATTTGATTAATTCATTTACAGTGGGAATACTGAGATCTCTGTATAGGACTTTATTGGTGACATAGAAAGGAGCGTTGACAATTCGTCGGAGGAGTTTGGACTGGAATGCTTGGATACGATTGATGTTGGATTGTTTAGCTGTACCCCAAAGTTCGAGTCCGTAAATCCAAATTGGACGTATAATGGTCTTGTAAATCGTAAGTTTGTTGTTAGTCGTCAGTTTCGATTTTGGTCCAAGTAGTCGACGTAACAGTCCATATCTTCGATTCAGTTCTTGTCGTTTAAGTCGTGTATGTGGGTTCCACGTAAGTCTACTGTCTAGGTAAAACCCGAGATAGCGGACTTGGTTTGAAGAGGGATTTATAAGTAAAAATTGCGTTAAGGTCCAAAAAGAGAAAATAACTCAAGTAAAAAATTACCATTTATTTGAAACGAAGTATAACAAGATAGAGAGAGTAATAATCACTTACAAAATTTCAAAACAATATGTATTATAATATATGTACAAATAGTATTTGAGGTCCGCATCAATACGTTTGTCCAAAATACGGATAAAGCTACAAAAATATTTTGTTGCTCTTTATTTAAGCAGAATATTCAAACGAAAATATCGAGTAAGTTAATCTCACACAATCAAAAATAATGAATTCATCTTCATTGTTACCAATTACACAGTTGACATAACAGGATAGTGTTGCTACAGTTTTGAGAATTACATGGAGCGTTTAAAAAACAAATAGTTAAAAACTGAATATGTAAAAACGTTTACTGAAAGATTAACACGGTTCAAGATTATATACATCGATAATTTAAAAAAAATGTTTTAAATCCATAGCTGACGACCAGAATACTACAATTTCTTAATCCTTCCATTAATATAATTTTACAAGAAAGATAGACAGATTTTAAATTTCTATTTTAGGTTTCTTAACCAAACAAAAATATAATAACTCTGTCAATAGGTTTTCTTCAATCACATTACAACTCACAGCTCTTAGTTAATTAGGTACCTCTGCTAAACTATAAAATTAAAGTACACTAAAACTATCCACTAATGAGAGCTACTTCAGTCTTGGGAAGATGGACGTCCTGAGTTGGCTTTGGTTTTTCCAGGAAAAAATCCTTCTGTACGATGTACCTCAGACATTGGAGGATATGATTTCTTTCTTGCCGGATTTCTGCTGCCAGCAACTGAAAATAAAAACAAAAAAGAAATATTACATATTATTCCTTCTAAATAATAATAATACTGTATTCGAGTAAATGTATGTTCTCAATATTTGTAAATAAAGGAAAACCTTGAAGAATATTGATATTTTTACAAACAAGTGTCGTCCAAGAGAAGTTTTCCATAAATAATTTTTGTATATTTAAAAAAAAAATTATTTTGTATAGTAGCTAGCGACTAAGGATAAGAAAGAGAAATGCTTTTAGTCGACATCACGGTCTACATCCCAATGGAACTCCTACATACTCCTTTCTTGCGCCATTACAAGAAAAAATTTACATATGTCTTCTATGTCTTCAGAACACTTAAATTAATTCGTTACGTTTCCGTGGACTATTTCCAAATGAAGCAATGATGAAGAAACAAAATGAGAGACTCATCAAGGTTTCGACGTAGAACTGATGGAAGGGGATAACATCGGAAGCACAGAAGTAACGAAAACATGTCACATTTTGAATCTTCGAAAGAATAACTGTAAAGTAATAACTAATATCAACCCTCTTCTCTCTTAACCCTTCGATACAGTAGCGTTGATAACTATTGACGATAGGGATGACTTCAGCCGCGCATTCCGTAGCTCACTGCTAATGGATATATGTAATAAACAGAAATCAAATAAAATAATAATTATTTTTATCTTTAAGATTACAAAAAATGGTTGATTTGATTTAGGTGGTTTGAAACAAACAAAAGAATGCCCTTCGGTCCCACCAAAATATATTTATATTATTTTTGTTAACGTTTTGCCATTATTCAGGCATTACCAAAACTTTTGTAAGAAAATAAAACAATGTATAATCTTCATATTTTATATGCCGCTATTTTATATCTGAAAAAAAAAAAAAAAAAATGAAAAGAGTACAGTAGCAAATGTGCTGCAACTTACAAGATACGTCAAGTGTCCTTCTGTGAGTACATTAATGATGTAGATAGTGACATGAAATATTGACAGTTGACGTAGTTCTATGTTGAAATTTGCAGATGTTGCTATTGTACTCATTCGATATTTTAGCTCATCAGCTATACTATCTCAACATAAAAACTAAAAACTGCTGACTAATTAATACATCGACATGGAAATTTTTACGGGTGACCTAAACTCTATAAGAACACCTATCGATTTTCGTATCGATACAAAAGTTCATGTGTGCATTCAAAACGCCATAAGGACGACACTTATTTGTTCAGCGGAATGGACAGAAGGGAAGGGGAGGGGGGGGGGGGGGGGGGGGGTGATCAGAAGGTGGGGTCAACTCAAAAAGCCCAATAACCGCCGAAGTAATGAATGTATCGACATGAAATTTCATATTTAAAGAAACCAACCAGACCATGAGGAAGGATTTTAAAATGTTGGAATTATTTTGAAGTAGCTTTTTACAAGCACAGAATCACCATTCTCTTGAAAAGTGTTGAACTTCTGGTTCTATCAATAATGATATAACTGATCAACAATTTCTCTGAGATATTGTGAAAACTTAATAAAAATATAAACAAAAACAAATGTTTTTTAAAAAATATTGTCTATTTCACAATATATACCTATATCAAATATATGGGAAGTACTTTCGGCTATTGCTACCATCTTCACTTACAAGTATTTGTTAAGTCGTGGCTCAAGATGGTAGTAATACCGAAAGTACTTCCATATATTTTATATATCTTGTGAAGTAGACAATATTTTAAAAAAACATTCATTTTTCTATCAGTAAGTTTACCTTTTCTATAAGTGATGGTGTACTCTTGCGGACGGTGTTGTTCCACCGTTGTTGCTGTTCAACTCGCTGTTTGTTGTTCCCCTGGCGCTGCCTCCGTCCCTCTGTTACTCTCTTCATCTTTGGAGGTCTCCCCACCCGCTCGATGTGCACGTTGGGTTCGTCGTCTGCCTCTCTCACCACTGCTTCTTCAGGTGGACCCTCATTTTCATCGTCTTGTATGTCTTCTTCATTGCGAACATTCTCTGAAATTTTATCACCAACAGGTGGTTTTTTGGTATCGACAGATTCTTTTGAAGCTCCTTCCTTCTTGTGCATTTTATCTAAATTCGAAGATGAATATTGGGTTGAGTTTTGGCTAATATTCGCTGATAAATAAGGTTTTTTCATTGGTGGTTTGCTTTCATCTTCACCTATAACAAAAAAAAAAAAAAAACTCTTTATAATGTATTAAAGAAATAAATTCTTTAAAGAAAAAAATACTGTGAGGTCATCGCAGGCATTTTTTTCATATCGAGTCAATTCCTTACATTTGTGTTTTCCTTAAGAAGAGAATTTCGTCAATAAACCACTGAACATATCCACGTATAAGGAATCTAAGTATGAGACTAGTTTCGGAATACAAGTATGAACAGACTAATCCATCTCCAATACTTGTATCCCAAATATAGTTAAAATTCAAGTTCTGCGGTTTATTGAAAGAAACATTTTCTTCGTAAGGAAAACATATATGTAATTGAGGAGGAATTGATGGTGGGCAATGGCCGGCATGCCAGCTAGGCTCCGCACCTTCCTTTCAACTGTTTACTACAACACCTTAGGGTACTTACATCCTTTATAGCGCAACAACGTTGTATTGGTTCTACCTCGACTCTCAAGTTGTAAATTTCAAAAATAACACTTTTTGAGAGGATCCATTTTTCGATAGGACTTGAAACATTTTCGTGGTCAAATCAAGCAGACGACTAAAAAAAATGGTCCGAGTCGTAATTTTAGGACAGTTATCGGCATGTATTTCGCAATCGGCCTTCGAAGTCGTATTTTATTTTAAAACGTGCTATGTCTTTCAGTTTTCTCTGAAACATAAGCGATATCTTGTAAAAGTTATATTGCTAGAATAGTTTCTGACTTAGAACGCTCATTAAGTTTCTATCAAATACACTTCGCGAAAATGCTCAAGTCATGTACCGGAGACTGGGTTGTTTAAAAATCTAAGTTCTTCAGAGTAAGCGATTATTATTAAAGAAAGTTGTAAATTGGACCAAGTGGTCTCTAACGTACTCACCCTCACTATCAGATCCATAGGCTGCAGTCAGTGCAGACAGGACACTGCTCACAGACACATTGGCAGAACAACCTGCCTCCTCCTTCCATTCTTCATCACTGAAGTTCTCATCTTCACCAGGGCAGGGCTCTTTGATGTCTTCGCCTGACAGTCCAGCTGGAATAAAATAATCCCCTTATTGAGTATGCAAGAAAGCGTCAATATGTGAAGAAGCATCCTAAGAAATTATAATTTATTTTATTTTCGTTAATTTAAAGGGAAGTCAAAAAACATGAAAAACATAAATATAGATTTCCGTCGAAAATGTATACGACTAAATTTCATTTTACGTTGTTAGTTCAGAATTAAGAGTAAAGATGATGTTCAGTCGTTGTTATTCAAGAGATACGTGTAGGACGGCTGCTCTATCTCGGTGATAGAGAAACAAATGATCTTTATGCTTACAGAAGATCATGTATACATTTTGGATAACGAGTGACAAATGAAAGTGCAGGAATAGTGAATCAATATGTAAGAATAAATCACAAAACAGGCAACAAAATGAATAAATATATCTGTAATTACAAGAAAACCACAAAAAGTTGTCAATAATCTAAACATACTTGTTATTCTCTTTTACTCAGCCATTATTCCCTCAGAATCTTAATGGGTCTCCTTACTCTATTCACATGACGCTTCACATAAAAACCTGAAAAGTGCGCCGTTAATTCAAGAGGAAGCGTGCTTGCTTACTGAGCTCAAGATCGCGGGTTCAAAATTCCGGCAAGGCACTAAGGATTTTTAACTTGGGTGAAGAAACATGAGACGCCGTCCTTCTAATGGCACGTTAAGCGATGGTCTCGAGCCTGTACGATGCCTAGTACTCGTTAAAGACCTTACCTTAGGTGAATAATTTAGAGTAGGCAAAATTTAGGACTCCCATAGTAGAGTTATCAGACTCATGTCCACCAGTGACGAAAGAGCGCTCTGGTAATTAACGATTATGACCTCAATAGTCAATAATCTCCAAACCCCCGAAATTCTTGCGAGAGAACGAAAACGATATCACCAAAAAAAAGGGGGAAAAAATGCATACTACCATTTTCTAGGATCAAATTGAAAATACTATTGAAGATTGTTAACTTAGTGAAAACTCACCAGTACTTAGAAAATCGTTTTCCCCTTGTTTTTTCTTCTCCTGATTCCATTTTCGCTTGCGCACTCGTTGCTGATTTCCTCTAGCTCTGAGATCTGCAGAAAATAATTTAATCAAGAACAGCATAACTGTATCATCTTTATTGAAAACATTTACTAATAAAAATATGCATTTATCCTAATCAAACCTACTAGTTTTCTGGGTAGAGTTAACATCAGTCGTCGAAGATGGAATTCTTTTTCTGTTCCTAAAATTTGGTTTATCCTTCGGGGTCAAATTCGTCCTTTCTCCTCTCTCCTCCATTGCGGCAAGCTGTAATTTTTTCCTTTCTATATTTTCTATAGTTGGAAAATGCCTAAAAAATAAATTATACAAATTATTATAAAACTAGGAGCTCCGCCAATTCAAATTCAATTTGTAGCGTGCCCTCCACGTCACAGTATCAATATATGTTTGATAAGTGGGTGGCTCATTATGTTTGAAGGTGGGGTGATGTTTATTTCATGGATCCATATTAGCAATGACGTTCGCATGTAGTTGCAGCTCTCAAAATCTGCTTACCCCGTCCCCCCTATCTTCTTTTATGGGTGAATAAGTAGCATCCTGGCAGAATAAAGCTTTCAAGAAGACACACTCAATGCCAAAAGCTTGGCAGAAATTCCAAGTTTGTTTTATTCGACCAAAAGCCTGATCTCTCCTCCTTCTTAATAAAATTGATGTAATTTTTCTACCATATTCTTGTTTAATACTGTAGTAGGTGTTATTAAAATGCCATTCCACCCCCAAAATGATTCAGTTTATGATTTATACAAACTACAGGGCGTGAGGCTTCAAATTTTGAGTAGTAAATACAAGAGTTTTTCCCTTTAAATATAATGGTTATATTTATTTTTCAAATGGAAAAACTGTTAAAAGTCTTTCATAATTTTCATATTTTTAAATAAAACAAACTTATTTTTTGAAATATTGTCTATTCCACTAAAGATATTTATAAAAATAAAACTACCGGTTTCGGCCTCACACCACCGTCAGGTCTAGTTATGAACTAAGTTAGTTTGCAGAGTGCGACCCCTCCAATACATCTTTGGTGAAAGGTGCAACTTCAATTAGGGAATCCCCAGGCTTAACCGTTAGCTACATCATGAAATATTTGACAAACACTAATTTTTCTTAATTTACATAAAATAACATCCTTTGACTAATAAGTAAAGAATAAAACTAAAAAACATAACATATATGTGGAGACCTATAATAATAACAAACATAGGTATATGTGGAAATAGAACCGGTTCAGGGTGTTAACAAAGGGGAATAGTTGGAATAAATTTGGTCATTCATACAAATGTTCCTTGCTCCTCCCAAAAAATAAGTTTGTTTTACTTATTTATTACAAATTCCACAATATGTCCGCGTTCCTCAACTTAGAAGTTTCATATTTTTGTTTAGTGATTAACCTAGGTACGGGAGGATTTACCGTGAGGCGATATCGGTAAGCGGCTCTTCCGAAGTCTCTACTATACAATAAACTCTGGTAATGCTCCGCAGTAAAACTGAAAGACAAAATGAGACCCCATTTTAAATAAATACCTTCTTCTTTCCTCTCTCCACTTGTCAATGTCCTCTTTGTTGGATGTTTTGACAATCCTCTCGAAAACCCCCGTCAGGTGTTGTAGTTTGAAGTGCAGCGCCACCACTTTAGGGGCTGCATTGAACACACACCCGGCCACCTCACACTGTACATGCTCCTCCTGGTGGACAGCTAGTTCTTCTTCCGTCTCCCAGCCTCGGTCGCACGTTTCACAGTAGTGTTCCCCCTGGTCACAAGAATAGAAGAAATATACAGGATTTGTACACGTTTATAGGTAATGTGGCCACATAAGTGACTGTAGCAAGTCAAAAAAATAGTAGGCATGTTATTTGCAGGTGATTAGTCACATGTTTCACCATTATAAAAAACACTTTAATTTGGAAAAGATGCATAGACGGACAGCGAAGCATATATATCCTCGAGATACTATTTTCCGTTATGTTATCAATATTATTTCGTTTCTATCTATAACTTTAAAAATCATTAAAAAGGCCGTGCATGCAGTTGTTTAAAGTTGGAGAATTTTCATAGTAAACATATATGTATGAAAAAACAAAATGTCTTTCTGTAAATGAAAACACGATAACTCCCGATAGAATGAATGTATCGACACACAATTTGATGTATGAATACAGAACCCTCTGACGACACCTATTAATTTTCAGACAAATCGAACAAAGAGGAGAGCATTAGAGGAGAGGCTTAACTCAAAAAAAATTTAATAACTGTCCGTGTAATGAATGTATCGACGCATTTCATATGTGAATTCAGAACACAATAAGGACATAACTTGTCACAATCGACCGTTATCGGCTGAAGGGTTCAGGGGAGGGGGCTCAATTCATAAACCTTGATAACTCCTGATATAAGGATATTGTCAACTATTGAATATTATCGCAAACAGTCTGGTTTTGGAGGGGGAGCGAAAACTTAATAAGGCTGTTATAAAACTTCCGGTCTAATGGAATAATCGCTCATATTGCATACATCATTTGTTTTTTTTTAATAGTTTTTTGTTGTAACCATCCTTTTCGTATTTTGGGCAGACATTTTTTTTTTCTTCTTTCTTTGTTATAACCAAAGATTGTCTTGCGTAAGGATATGGAGCAAGTTCCCAACTTCTTGCACAATCGAACTGTTTAGAGAGAAAACGTGTTATGGGAAGAATCCTACTAATACAGACTGCATCCTCTCAGCTCTTCGCCATATTTATCACTGCCGCTCTGAAATATGTTTCAAAAATATATAAACCTTGTAACATAAAACATATGAACCCATAACAAGTTAATTATTTTACCCATGCCCGGGCTTCAAACTAAAACGTCATATCATCTACTAACAGAGCAGGATTCTTTCGTCGCTCTGGCGGACATGAGCCCAGCCCGTCTCCACTGTGGAAACCCAAAATCATCCGAAGATCGGCGTGCTTACGTTTTTTTCAACCCTAAGGCCCCGGCCGGGTTTCAAACCAACGATCTTGAGCTCAGTTAGTATGCTCTCAGCTACCGGCGCCCTCCCGAAAAAGAAAAATATCGCATTTAGTTTTTTAATATGGACCTGGTTTTAGGTTGTCTTCTCAGCGATCAGATTTACAGAATAATTTTACAGATAAAACGAAATAAAAATAGTACATAATAAATTTCGACTGAATGAAATTGAACAGCAAAACAAATCTCCGGCGGCAAATGTAGTTCAGTTGTCTCGACTTTTAACTGAACTGAGCCAACAGTTCTTTACACTCAACAAATTACAATTATCAGAATTTGGCCACACAAACGGAAATTAATGAAGTCATATTTCCTATTTAAATGTATTTTTAGGGGATAACTAATAAGTATCTCATGTTTTTCATAAACATTATTATGACTAAGTTGCATGCTTAGTAAAGCCCTTTTCAGATCATTGCTTGCATTGTTTTTTGACTTGCTACCGTGTATTTGCCAATTATATCAAATCGACGATTTGCTAATACCACTAAAATTTAGTTAATATATTTAATTGCAAATATGCTGAGTAACGAAGAATAACAAATATCCAAAAATACTTTTAAAATTCAGACTTGAATGACTTTAGATAGTAAGACGATGGACTTGTAAAAATTTCAAATAAACATATTGAAAACGAGAAAATAACATTTTACATCGAGAACGTGAAATAACCAAAAGTAAAAATATAAATAAAAAAATCCTGTAGTAAAATAAATTAATAATGCAAGAAAAATACAAATGTAATATGGTAAATATTAAATTTTTTTTTTTTTTTTGGCCTTAGGGTCGATGCATGTTAGCCAAAAAAGTTGTTGAATAAACTTTCCATGACTCCAAAAAAATCTCATAGAAAATACCCAATCTAAAAGCCCTTTACAAACAAAAAAAAAAAAATTAATTTTCTTTTAATACAGAAAAAAACCTTACATTTAACATGATTTCACTTGGAAATTATATGAAAATGTTTATAAAACCTTTTTTTTTCATAGTTTTTTGGCAAAGGGGAGGGGAGGACAATTAAAAGAAAAGGTAAAATTACGCTGCAATTACAGCTGATGTCTATATATGTATGTATATAAAATGCATATAAGCGAAGGAGTTTTACTTACATGCAATTTAAATTATTGTACTTTTAATTTATAATATAAATCTCCTTCTTTTGAATTAAAATGGATTTGGAGAGAATAAAAATTGAAAAATTGGATAACTTACTTTGGTTTATTGCTGAATGACTGACTGTTGACATTGAAATCAACAAAATATGCACTTTTCTGCAATTGAACTTGCACATCCAAAATCCACCGTCCGTGCAACAGGTATCACAGAAATATAGTAAGCAAAGCTTAGTTCATATTGAAATATGAACCATAAACAGATATTTAGAGCAATTTTGCTTAATGGAGACAAAACAAAATTAATAACATAATAAACTTGTTGAAAATAGAAAAAACAAAAATTTTAAATTAATTTGCTCTTCATTCCAAATTAAAAAAAAAAAATTAAAAGTAAAATTAGAAGAGATATGGGGGAATTTTGGAATGAAAAAGAGGATGAAACATGTAATTAAAATTAAAAAATGGACAGTGGAACTCAAGAATTTTTGTTTAAAAAAAAAAAGAATTTATTAATAAAAATGAATTTGTCACAAATATATAGACAATTAATAAGGAAAATAAATTTACATCAAACAATACTTTATAACAATAATGAGTTTCATTATTTCAAAAACCAGTGCTACAATTTTCTGTCAATTGAAAATAAAAATTCAATTTTAATGGACTTTACATTAAAAGCAAAAACCTATAAGTCAGCCAGAAAATCAAAGGAACAGTTAGAAGTATCCAATGTACACTTCTTTCAATCAATATTAAAAGGTTTAAGGAAATGTGTATAGATATTGATTTTTTTTTTGCTTCAATTGTTTAAAATGGGCATTAATACTCGTAATATAATAATAAACAAATTAATTTTACGCAAAGCCCCAAATACCTATCCTAGAGAATATAAGATAGAACTAACAAAGGTTTAAATAGCTAATCTATATTTGACAATGTAAAATTTCAACATTTCACAAACATTTTTTTATTCATACTTCTACACACATCAAAAAAAAAAAAAAAAACATACTGTTATTGTTTTGTCAGGACTAAAATAAAATAAAATTTATTGCAGGAATCTTAATTAGAAATTAATAAAAAAAAAAATAAATAAACTAAAATAAAATCTACAAATATCAACCAAAGAGAAACGTAATAGCTTCTTTTATAAATAAATTTTATACTTATTCAAAATTAATAATTTTTTTTTATTGAAAATTATTACTTATTTATTATTTACAGAAAGATAACGAGAAAATAATGATAATTCAAACGTAGTCCTGTTATGTATATATATATATATTTTTTTTTTATTTTATATTGAGAACTAAGATGTTTTCAAATAATAATTACAGCTTTAGGCGGTAATGGGTTTTGTCTCCTGAGCCCCATTTTCTTCATTTGCTGGAGTTTCTACCTGAAAAATAGAAATTTAAAGGGGTTAATATCCTAGATCCTAGTCTTAAATAAAAGTAACGTCTGTATATATCAAGTTCAATATGTTCGGTCAAGAGCAAAACCTTCTTAATTCTGCACAATCCTTGAAATTCAATTATATACAAACTGGTTAAAAGAGTCTCTTCTGCCATTTGTTTTAGACCCTTCGCACAAGTGATGCGACCGATAATCAAATTAGCAACCAGTAGCTTGCGAACATTCCCGACTTTTTTCAATGGGGGTCGCGCTACTAGTTGTTAACTGATATGCAATGTCATCTAGAGCGCTCTTTCATCACTCTGGGGAAATGGGCCCGAACATACAGTGGGAGTTCGAAATTTTGCCTACCCAAATTTATTCACCTAGGGTAGGGGGTCTTTAACGAGTATCTGACATTACACAGGCTCGGAACTATCGCTTAACGTCCCTTCCGAAAGACGGCGTGCTCAAAGTTTGTTACCTCCCAGTCAAAAAACCTAAGACCCTCGGCTGGGTTTCGAATCTCTGAGCTACCAGTGCCCTAATTAATAATTTCCATTTCACCGCAACGAACGAACTATCTTTGGCGGAACATGAGAAACACAATTATTAATATGAAGATCAAGTTCATAAATTATAATCTAGGAAAGAAATTACTGCAGGAGTATAATAATAAGGACGCAGTGCCTTGATTTTATCCGCGATAACGCTTCAATATCAGATGGTTGGTTAAGGTTGTGCTTGCGCTATTAATAAGTAAAATTTATATTTCACACTTTTGTTAGAATTTCAACTGGTTTTTCCAATAATTCCAGTAACAACATTTTTTCTTGTTTGGCTTTGAAATATTTTTAGTTGGTTTTAGTACTTAGGGGGAAAAAAAATGTAGTGGTCTTTTGATACACGAGACTCGAGTTCCACACCACCGATATACAATTTAATGTTGATAAATTGATGATATAACTTAACGTGATTCTATCGGTAGGTGTACGCGGACAAGAATTCATCAAGTCATAATAATGGAGTGGTAGTTGTTGGATTATCTAATGAACAGGGAGTTTGGACTAGATAGTAGATAGATGAGTTGAAATCATGCCGATCAGTGTGCGTACTCATCATGGAGAACATGGAAAACTAACCAAGTAGCCAACGACTACACTCAGCGATAGCTGACCTAAACAAAATGGGTCAAACAATCATTACAGTAGTATAAAAATATAAATGATTACCTGCTTGGGCTGATTTTTAACATATTCCAGTTTAGCCGCCTGTGCCATCGTCTGGACTTTTTCTTTTTGTTCATTGTATGCTTTTGTGTCTTCATCAGTTTTCTTCTCTTCGGCCGCTTTTTGCAATTCATTCATTTTGTCAATTTCCAGTTTCATGGCATCATCGATCCAGGGCCCCTTGGTTACATCTTGCGTTTCACCTTCTTTCTTTCCAGCTTCCTGTATCGTCCACATGTTATACAACCATCAAAGGCAAAAAAGAGACAAGAGTAATATTGCCATTCAATAAGGAAAAGTAACCTTTCCTAATTAAGTACCTACAATGCTACAGAAAAGTAACCCTTCCTAATTAAGTACCTACAATGCTACAGAAAAGTAACCTTTCCTAATTAAGTACCTACAATGCTACAGAAAAGTAACCCTTCCTAATTAAGTACCTACAATGCTACAGAAAAGTAACCCTTCCTAATTAAGTACTAAGCCCTTCCTATTAAGTAACTAAGCGAAGCAATTCAAATCTGATTTGTTCCACATAAATAACTGTTCTATAGGAGAACAATTAGGTTCGGGTAATCAAAACAAGTAAAAAAATAAAAAAAAAAATATATATATATTTTCGGAAATGGAAATAGGGCAATGTAGTTAAAAAATATTAACTTTGCAATTATAACAGTTATTGTTATAACAACCCAATGGATAATTGTTAAGAAACAGATTGACTTTTCCCTGACTGACTCAACACGGTTTACGACTCTGGACACACCAATTATAAATGATACGTAGAATAACTTAACAGTATAAAAATATTATTTTCATTATATAAAGCGATTTATATGAAAATATTATTTTCATTATGTACAGAATAGTTGCAACTGGATGAGAATTTTGAAAGTTAGGTAATTACAATAACAGCCAGAAATAGGCCCAATAAAATAGGAAAATAACAAAAGACATATTTAAAAAAAATTAAAATGCCTGAATAACCCCTCTAAATGAGACACAAAATTGGGGCAAGTAACCCATGAAGAACATGTTTACCTTTTAATATGGAATCATGTGACTGTGGCAGCTAAATATATATACTCTAAAATGATGTTGCCAAGGAACATTACGGACAAAGAACGTTTTTAATTAATGACCACTACACCACACACAGATAAATAAATCTGTTTGTTGTATAACGTGTGAGTGATATTACATGTATATACAACAAGCAAATTAAGACGTAACCTATACAACTGGTTATTTCACATTCTTAATGTTTTTGTTGATCTATAAATAGTATTATAAAAATATTAGTCTATACTCACATCTTGTTTTCCGTTATTAGGTTTTTTCATGTTAGGCTTATTCCTGTTTCTCCTATTTTTTACCATTTTCCCCATTCTCTTTGTGAAACCCATTCTTCCCAAGGGTTTAAGGGGTGGACCTCGGCCTCGCATAAATGCCAAAGGTCTTGGGGGTGGAATAGGCGCCTGGAGTAGAGGCATTGGTGGAGGCGGGGGGCCCAATCTGCGTCGCATAGGCATGGGCGGTGGTGGAGGCGGCATGGGGTGGCCCATATGTGGTGGAGGCCTCATTGGAGGACGAGGGGGATGGTAGTCATAGTTCATAGGAGGACCGCCACGTCCTGGCGGAGGCATAGGGGGCGGCGGAGGGGCCGGGCGCCTCATGTATGCTGGAGGCGGACCAAACAACGGCAGTTCGCCAGGTGGGAACAATGGCCTTGGCTTCTGGCGTCCTCTTGGTCCACTGTTCATTCCTCCCCGAGATAATTTCACCATTATATTAAAAATCTATTAAGAAACTTAATAAAATATGAAGGCAGGAAATCACAACTTAACTAAACAAAACTAACCCACACAAAATCCACGAGAAGCCTCTCAACACAACCGACGCTATCGACTTTCGACGACTTCTAAATGGCAGCCACCTTGCTGACTAGATAAAAGTATTTCTTTCCAACAAACATCAACGAAATGAATAGCTGTAAAAAAAAGCGAATAAACAAAATAACTTAAGAAATACAATTTTTTATGTTGCTTTTAATGATTTCTCATAAAATCTGATTTAATTATAAAATGAATAATTACTTTATTAGAGTTTATGACGAGGTTATGGCAAGGTTATTTTGTCAGTGTTTGTCGAGATCTGTTTCTCTGTTGTACTGAGTGTTCGGACAGGCTGCCCCTCTAAAGCTTATTTTAATACCCTATGTTTGCATTTACACTGACCCCAAAAACATCTTTAAATTGAACAATAATACTTTCACGGGAATGTAATCAATTTCAAAATTAGAAAACAATGATGGAAACTAATCAAAATTTAGATTTTAATTTAATGACAGTTCTTTCTGATGTAAGTTTTAATTTCTTTACATAAATTCTTTCAATTGGTCTCTCTGGATTCAAATTGGATTTATATCATAAGTGTGTGCTTTATTTTAGATTGACTGGCGCGATCCACTGCTTATTGGCATCGTTATCTTTCATGTTGTCATCACTCTAACAGCTTTGTTGACTCGAAATCATGGAAATTTCCAAGTTTTACTGTTTTTTATGCTTTGTAAGTTCCTTATTTTGTTACTACTTGTAATAACATACACTACATTATTAAACTTTTCCAGTGTCATACACTACTTCAATGAATACTTGAAATTTGCACTACTTCAATTACGAAAATCATGACTAGAAGTTATCCCGACTCATTTTATATTATTTTATTTTTTTTTAAATAGTTTGAAAATCTGACAATTGTAATTTTGTATTCTTTCAGTGCTTCTTGTGTACTTTTCTGAAAATATCAACGCTTTAGCAGCTCACCATTCGAGGTAAATATACGTTTGATAACTCTGATTCTAAATTTTATTTAAATATTACAACATTTTATGTGTTATTTTAAAATGCTGACAAAACGGAAGAAGAGGTCTCTCTTGTTGAATTTTTATTGATAAAATAAAAATAAAATATTCGACCTTATCAAAGTTATAGTTTTATTTTTTACTTTCTTTTCTTATGTCAGAATATTGTGTATGTATGAGAGTATAGCTTTTTTTTTTGTAACATCTAAAACGTCATTAATGTACTTTTCAGAAGGTATAAAATGAAAAAAAGATTATCCTTGGATATTCCTTCCGGTGTCCGTTTCCTTAATTCAATAAAAAAACTGCCCTTGAAAATGAAAGCATTTCGTTTAGTGCACCATTTTTTCGAACTTACGCTTTATAAGTTCAGAAATAATAGTAACTTGCTTTGCATGAAGCTCCCCAAGGGTCGTTGGGTAGATTTGATATGCCAATTTGGAAGCCATCCCGATTTAACGTATAAAATATCTAATTTTTATTTTATTTTTGAGAGCAGCAAGCAGAAACATTAACATGAGCAACAAGTATAATTTGCGCCTATTCCTCGAGGAGGTATGTTGTCGAACATTAACGTACTTTCTCTACTAAACTATAATTCTAAAGTCAAATTTGATTATTTTAGAATAAAAGGAGAAGGTGCTAGGGCTTAAAAAAAGACTTTTCTCGCCATTGACGGTTTTTATTTTGAAAAATGTCAGAAGACTGAACCGGGTTTCATGCTAAGGTGTTCAATAATACCAATAATTTGATACTCACCTTTATTTTTATTTATTTTTTTATTAAGTCCATTGTATTTGCATGTATGTCCGGTGCAGGATATTTCAAAATGAGCTTTAAATATACAAATACATCTCAAATTAGATTACTTTAGGTTAAAAGACGGAGGCGGTAAGACTTACGAACACATTGCTATCATTGAAGGCTGCCAGTTTGAAAAACCATACCTAGGTTCTCATAGAAAACTTTGACATATCACTTGTATTTCTATGGAAATAGTTATTTTTAAGTGTGACGCGATTTTGCGCGTATTTCCGGCTGCATTTTTGATGAACTGTACGTATTTTTTGAAGTTTCGAAGTCTGTTTGGTTTGGAGTTTGGTAACGACGGCTCTACGAAAATTGTAGGGTTTCTTGGTTTGTCTGTGAAATTCCAAAAATAAATTGAATTCATCCCTTTTTGTAATTTAGCTGAATATGAAATTGGTGTTACTCCCTGATATACTGACTATAAGAAGCAGAATCTGTAGAATGTTTTAGCATGTTAGTTCTTGGATATCTTTGTGTAAATGTTGTGTAACACTTTCGTTTGTTTGAAATTATTAGGTACAGGCAACTGTGCATGTCCACCGTTAAATGTATCATTCCTTTGTATTACTGGGATTCCCAACTTTTTTTTTTTTTTTCATTCTACAACCTAGAATGAAAAATATTGAAAATATTTACGATACTCTTATTACAGGAATATTATTTTCCTTAAGAAGATAGGAAAATATTATTTTCCAATTCATGTAGGATGAGTTAATTTTTTTTCTGTATGTGCCTCAAGATTTCCTGTTTGTTTGTATTAGGAGGTAGTACCAACTATTAATTAATAATTGGATAATATTTATCTACCTCTGTATACTTAATATTGACATTGAGAAAAACAATAGTTTCTTTTTGATTTCCTCCCCCCACCTCAACTGTGTAAAGATTCTGCATTAAATACATGAATTACCTTAATGAAAAAAAAAGAGATTGCATTGTTGAAATTGCAGTTGCATTATGCATATTTTTATTTATTTATTTGAGTAGTGTGCTGTACGGTAAACATCCGGCCTGCATCGCTCCGTGCAGTTACTTTTTGAACAGTTTCTGTTTTTTCATGTTCTTTTTGTGGAGGGAGTTTCAATCGTTAAAATGTTAGAGCATTTCAAGTTAGAAGTTTTAATTTCGAAAATAATCTGTGAAAGAAAAATAAGTCCTGTTTGATTAGTTCTGTAGGACAAAAAGTAAGTTTAGGCTGCTCTGAGGAGCCCTAATCCAGGTGGCTAGTTGGATAAGTCGTGTACTCGGATGCGAGATACCCGGGAAAAATGTCTCTCCCAGCATGAAATATAGTAAAAAAGGAGAAGAGATCCCCTCAACCACCGTCCTGGTCCAACCAGCCGCAAACCCAGCCATTCAAACGGATCAACAACTTAAGGCGCTCTGTTCATGCGTTGGGTTTCCCCACTATCCCATCTCCCGTTCGGATAATTCAAACTCGATATCACTTATATTTCAACTGGGCTCATAACGATGATACGTAATTTTATGAAAACAACCGTTGAAGAGATAGCACTCATTTTATGCGTTGGCCCCGTCCACTCTCGGTCAGTATTTTGAAATGCCACATAGCCTAAAACCCAAGTTCATCCCCGGAATACGTGAATATATATCCTCCGAAGTACCGTTTTGCCGGATCCCCGGACAAACTTAGAGACATTTTATTCATAAGATAACCACGTCTAAATAAACCATTCGTGTGACGATTCGAACAGTCGTTAGGGCTACCATAGTACTAAGTACTACAATCTAAAACCTCTTTGTATACCAGAGCGCTCTTTTGTCACTCTGGTGAACATGAGCCGGCTCGATTGTGGGAGTCCTAAATTTTGGTTGCTCTAAATTTTTATTCGCGTAGAACAGGGGGTCTTTAACGAGTACCTGACATCGTACAGGCTCGGGACCATCGCTTAACGTCCCATCCGAAGGACGGCATGCTTAAGTTTATTTAACCTCCCAGATAAAATAAACTAAGGGCCTCGGCCGGGTTTCGAACCCACGCTCTTGAGCTCGGAAGCCAAGCACGCATACCACTGAGCTACCGGCGCCCTCTCTTTGTATTTAATATGTAGTGTATGTATTTAATATTGTTTTTGTTTTATTTTTCAGCCTATTTTCTCGGCAACAGTATTTTGACAGTAAAGGAATGTTCATATCTTTGATATTTTCTGTTCCCATACTTCTCAATTGTATGGTTATGGTGGTAAGTTTTTTTTTTTTTTTATTTACTTATATTTTTTTCATTTTAGCTTATACAGAATTATTTTGTAGTCCCGTTGTTTTCTGAATTGAATTTGAAAAATGAATTTTGGTTCACTTCAATCGATATTGCTTAATCTTCTAAAAGGTTAGGAAAATATTTATTCTCCAAGAATGTGGCTATAAAATATGTTGGTGACTTCTTCAATTATTCTTAGCGAACGTAACTATTTATATAAACTATAATAACGAATATTAGGTGTTACAATATAGAAAATACAGTTATACCATCTAGAAACATTTAGAATAAAACCCCAATTATGTACCTAACCATGTAAATGATAAATTTTACTTAGCCATCATTACACATAATACTTTCTGCATAGGAATATTAATTCTACTGAAAATAACGTCTGATTAGTGCCAACATATTAACCTGGATGTGCCTCATTTAAATATCTTTTGTATTTTAAGTTATGTTAATTGAAGGAAAACGTATTTTAACAATGTCTCTAATTGTAATAGTCGTGGTAGGGTTATTGGCGTTCGGTTGTAATGTTTCGTCTAATCAAGCAGTTTGTACTAGATCGTTTCGATGAAGTGGGGGCTGTTAGAATGGCTTCTGTAGACTTACCATCGTCTCACAACATCGCTTGAAGATCTCTCTTGTGGGTGGGTCCCTTTGACCGCTGCGTGCGGTGGTTAGACCAGGGGCTGCCGAGTGTGGCCCAGACGGAGCCGCATCAGGCACACCTGCCTATCCCGTCTTTCCAAGCTCCTCCATACGTCAATATTTCTTTTGACGCCACTTAATGTCTTTTCCGCTGACATGTCGGTCCATAATTTGACCTAGATTTGCTTTATTATTTGATGGAGGCATTTCTTTAGTTCGGATGTCAGCCTCACCTCCTTCTCCAGACAGTTCAACCCCTCTGCTCTTGTCCTCCCCTTCCCATCTACGCGTTTCGCGGTAGCTTCCTAGGTACTATCCTTACGGGTTTTGAATTTAAATATAAAATTTCGTGTACATTCATTACATCGGCAGTTATTGGGATTTTTGTGTTGAGTCTCCCTCTGATTCCCTCAAATTGATAGGTGTCGTCCTTATAGGGCATTGAATTGTTATCTTTGGAGGGTTCTGGATACACATATAATTACGTGTCTCGATACATTCATTCTACCGGGTATTATCGTGTTCACAGATGCACGGAAAAATATTTTTATTTTTCATTTTTGGATTCAAAAGGTCGTAAAATATGAAATTCCGTTGAATACTCCGCGTCCAATTTCTGACAGATTACATAAGTTCCCCTACACTTCGTATAGTTGGGGATGAACTGGACAAGACAATATTAAGGGTGTATGTCTTACGAGCAGCATTATATTCGTGGTTTTTCTCTCCCCATTTTATTTATTCAATTAAGAAAACGTTTTATGTATTAAAGAACAACTACCTTTGCAATAAATTCAATTTTATGAGCAAGAAAAGGATAGCAACCAGCAGTGAGCTCATCTCTTCTGCCCTAATTGAGAGTTCACAAGGGTGTTCATCCGAAAGAACTATTCAGGTTTAAATAATGTAAACAGCTATATTTTTTGTGTGTAATCGTGAAACAAATATAGGCCTAGGATGGAAAGAGAAGCCAATGGAGTCCGGATATAAGTAAATAAAACGCCTGTGATTCAGTATATTCTCCTAAAAGATGAATTTTGCATAAAATAAATGAATGAATTATTCATGTTCATATATTTCAAGGTCAATAAGTTCATTATTCACACTACCATTGAAGTTCCTCATAATTATATTAAGAAAATTCACGAGGACTCTCAAAAAGAAGTATATTTCAGTGCCGAGATGAAAAAGTCGTCGGTGAATCACCGGCAAAGGACTTCCCCAGAACAAATTAATCAATTCTCTTTTTGCCCCCCCCCCCCCCCCCCCCCCAAAACCAGTTGACCGTTTGGGCCAATATTCAATAGTTGACTTCACAGGGGCTCCTAAACCTTAATAATTAATTGAGCCCCGTCCCCTGAATCCCCTTCCTTTCCGCCGGTATCGCTAAAATTTGAAAGGTTATATTCAGATTGGGTTTCAATTTTAAGTATGAAATTTCATGTCGATACATTCAATACTTCGGCAGTTATTGAGGTTTTTGAGTTGAGCCCATCTCTTGATCTCGCCGTCCTTTTCGGCCGATTTCACTGAACATTAACAAGTGTCGTGCTTATGGGGTTTTGAATGCACATATGAACTTTTGTGTCGATACATTCATTACAGCAGTTATTAGTTTTTGAGTTAGGTCTCACCCCTAATCCCCCCTTCCCTTCGTTCGTTTTGGCTAAAAAACAATAGATGTCGTCTTCAGAGGGTTCTGCATTCACATATAAAACTTCTTGTCGTTACACTCATTCTATCGGGAGTTACCATGAGGTCGGAAAACATAAAATTCCATTAAAAACTCGACATTGAATTTTTGATTACATAACTTCCCCTATGCTTCGTACAGCTGGGCAAGTAAAAGTCCTGAAACCGAATATATTCGAATACATATAACACAATAGCTTACAATTACTCAAATTCAAAATGGTATACCAAATCCTATAAATACATACTTCGTTTAATTAAGGTATAACTGCCGTCGTATTTTTTTGGCGTCATGACACTACTTAATGAGGCATGTTGCCAGGGGTTGTACGGGAAAGGAACCGTTCGTCGCCAATAGTAGCTGGCACTTCTCCCATTAGATGCACGTAGAAAGACAACTTCATTTGGCCGGCTGGTTAGAGCTTCCTAAGTAGGAATGTCGGGGCGAGGTAAATTATAAAGTTTCATATAAAAACCCAACAGTTTTCGGGTTAAAGCGCTCACTAAATTTAAAAAATGGTCGGTGAATCATGAGCATTGCGATGGTCAGTGTCTCACTCTGGGACTACTGAACCCTCTTACATCGGCTGTTATAAGGGTTTTGAGTTGTGTCCTCTCCTCTTACCATATTTACAGTTAAGATTTTTCATTTTTGGAGTCAGGGATCGGAAAACATAAAATTCCTGTTAAAACGAAACATTGAATTTTTAGTTAGTTATTTGACTCATACCTGGGCTTTAACTAGAAAATCATATCGCCTATTACCAGAGCGCTCTTTCGTCACTCTGGTGGACATGAGCCCGACTCTACTATAGAATCCTAAATTTTGCCTCCACTAAATATTTATTCACTTAGTAGGGTAGGGGTCTTTAACGAGTACCTGACATCGTACAGGCTCGGGACCATCGCTTATCGTCCCATCTGAAGGACGGCGTGCTTAAATTTATTTTACCTCCCACATAAAATAAACTAAGGGCCTCGGTCGGGTTTCGAACCCGCGATCTTGAGCTCAGAAGGCAAGCACGCATACCACTGAGCTACCGGCACCCTCAGGAATTTCATTGCCATTGAGCAAAATGAGCTTTCAGTAAAATTGTATTTTTTGCAGATAAAGAAAGAGTTTAGAATTAGACCGTCGAAATTCTATTCCAATTGAGTGTTGACTACTGGTGTTACGGTTTGTTTTCTCAAGATAAATAACAAACAGTCTTCTTAGATAGGCTAATGAATGAAGTTGTTGACCCTGATGAGAGGCGACTTTTGACCTTTTGATAAATGCCACCCAATGAGGTCCAAACTGATTTTGGAGATGTATATCGGCCTCAAAGTGAAAATCTGCCCTGAAAACACAACGGTCCCTAATTTTATTGTCCATCTCAAAAACATTGTACTCTTACCTCTCCCAACTGTAGAGATATTGTCAAGTCACGTAGCTATTATAGTTAAAAATTAATATTTTAAATAGTTTTTATTTAAACTTTTGTATTAAACTCTTCTAAAATAATATGTACTTTAAGTTATTTTACACTAGCAGTAATACCCGGCGTTGCCCGGGGAACTTTGACTTTTCTCCTAATATCTCTCATTCGAATCCTATTCAATTCTTCGACAGTACATTCATGATGTTATAATTTTTAATTATTCAAATGGAATAAGGATTATAATCCTTCAACGGCAGACACCCCAGCTAGTAAGTATTTAGGACCACTGGGCACCACAGCTAGACTTACATAGAAGCTTCAGAAACCCCGTACTTAATTTTGTATGGATTCAAAATGAATTTCATTACATCGGCAGTTGTTAGTGTTCTTGAGCCGAGTCCTCCTCCCCTTCGGCTGATTCCGCTCAAAATTAATAGGTGTTATCCTCATGTGGTTTTGAATTTACATATCAACTTTCTCGTCAATACATTTAATACAACGGCAGTTATAAGAGTTGTTGTCGTGGTTTATCGTGTAAAACAGACAGACAGACTTTGTTTTCACTTTTGGAATCAGGGGTTCGGAAAACTTGAAATGCCGGTGAAAACTCAACATCGAATTTTTGATCAATTACATAACTTCCCCTATACTTCGCATCGCTAGGAATGTAAAAAGAAACTAAACAAATACATGTTTAATTTGACAAACAGAAAGATAGTGAATATAGGACATCACTCCTTTACCTTACATTTCATTCTGAAATAAGATTATATCGTATATAACTTCTTTACTCCTGTGGTAATTTGTTATATTATAAGGAATAATTATATTTTATTTGTAATATTAATATCTGAGGGCAGCGTGCTAGCCTATTGAGCTGAAGATCGCGGGTTCGAAACCCGGCCGAGGCCATTAGGTTTTTTTTATCTGGGAGGTGAAAAAACTGTGAGCATGCCGTCCTTCGGAAGGGATGTTAAGCGATGGTTCCGAGCCTCCACGATGTTAGATACTCGTTAACGACCACTATCCTAGGTGAATAAAAATTTAGCACTTCCATAGTAGAGTCGAGCCTCATGTAGGCGATATGACCTAGTTGTTAAAGCCCGGGCATGAGTACTATAACTAACTATTAATATCAAGATTTAGTTATTAAATTTGTGATACAACTACAATCATATTTTCATTGTTTTTAATAAGTTTTAATGGTCTTTTGAAATATGAAATTGATTATGTAGATTGGAATGATCCTTGGGAAAAAGTCTGTAAGCCTTAACGAAAAATCAGAATGAACTGGTACAATAGAAACTTAGTACAATGGGAGGTAAAATAAGAACTTGAGCACGCCGTCCTTCGGATGTTTCGAAAAGCGATGGTAGCCAACATTTAGGACTACATCGATTTCTAGTATATGATATGTAATTTAGGATTAAATAAAGTGAAATTTCTTGAAACACATGCAGGAAGTGTTGAGCCAGGTTTTTAATTAGAACTATTTACGTTCTTAATTTCTTTGAATGTGAACCAATATTTTGAAGCTTTCCAAAAATAGTGGCAAGGTTAACAAAAATGTATTGGTAAGTAGCCACGAAAAATAGCTCATGTTAGATTTATTATTTGTTTCTTTTTGTGGCTCAAGCCCGGGCTTTATCTACGAGTTCATGTCGCCTATTACCAGAGATTTTTTTTTTTTTAGACAAACTTTAGTGAAGATATAATTCCGAAATTGCTAATAGATAATTAGCTTTATTTTCCAAAAGATATCTTATAACTTTATGAAAAATTGTTATTAATATTGTGGGTAATATTTTTCAAACATAAACGTATGTTCCTGCAGCGTCTTTAAGTCAGGCATCTTTGATTAACCTCGCCGAACTATTCACACAATATATATGAATACAAACCGAGCAGCGCCGGGTAGTTCAGCTAGTTTATAAGTTCCTAAGGTGCGCCGTGTTGATATAAAAATGATGATAATTGAAGGGAACTTTTATTATTTATCATTTGATGCCGTTGCCGAGTTAGTAATTTTGCGCTGTTTAGTAACTTATAGTAATATAGTAAATATGAACATAGTATCTTATTGTCCCACATGGTCTCTGTTTGAACGAGGCTTTATAAGGGCGCCATTAAAATTTCATGAAAATCCGTTGGTCGGATTAGAAAGATTTTCATTTTATGTTTTGCCCTATAAAACTAATTAATTTATGTATCAACTTGTACAAAAGGAGGTCAGTTTCATATTAAACAGATCCATTGTTATTGTTTAGTAAGTTATCATACAACATTTTTTTGTTGTGTGATATTTTTGGTTCAGGCAATATATATATTTTTTTATTATTTCGACGAAAAATATATAAGTATTTTTTAAATTGTTGAATTTACTACAATTTGTATGTGATACTGTTTACTTCAGTGTTTGTTTTGTGCTGTAACTACGAGGCACAGAATAACGTAGATAGACAGAAGGGAAACTCATATGGTAAAAAGGTAGCAAGTTGCAGCGCCCCAATGGAACACAGCCTGAACTAAAAATCAAGGGCCACGCGTTTAGCATTGAGATGCACCTCCATGCTACGAGGCCATATCGTCCTACTACCAGAGCTCTCTCACCTAGGTTAGTGGTTTTTGAGAGTACCTGACATGATACTCGCTCAGGACCATCCCTTAGCTTTCCCTAATTGACCCTTGTATCTTGGGAACTTCCATTTTATGTATGTGTTATTTATTTTATTATTACTGTTAGTGAGATTTTATTTTGTTTCTTTATTATTTTCAGAAGAGTCAATTATCCCGACTAGCTTGGGTTCAATTTTCTGTTTTCGATTGTCATTAACAGTGTACACGATATGAAATCGCGCCCTCCGAAGGATATTATATACGCATTTTGAAGAAAGCGCTAGATCACATATGTATATAAGTATAGCTACCAAATTCATCATATTTTAACTGTTTTTTTTTTGTTTTTTTCAGGCAAGTTGGCTTTGGCAGTCGAGTGAACTAATGGTACAACTGAAACGAGCTCAACTCAAACAGAAGAGGCAGAGGCAAAATTCTCTCAATGAAGGCGACAAGGAACAGGAATGTGCGAAAATAAAGAATGATTAAAGCAAAAAAACAAAAAAAAAAATGTATTGTAATATTGTTGGAAGAGTCTCTCAACGCCTGAATATGCTGTGTATGCATGCCTCAAGGTTGATGATAAGTCGCATCGCCATTTATACATCACATTTTTAAAACTTGTTAGAATCTGTAGGTTTTAAAAAGTTGTATTATTTTTATTATTATTTATAAAAGTAAATATGACTATAATGTAACCACCAAATAGGCTTCTTCTATTTTCTATTTTGAGATTTCCATCGTTTTTATTTCTTTAAATCATTCCTCATCTAAACCAAATAGGTTAATATGATATTTCTCGAAATCAGTGAAAAAAATCCAATTAATTTAGAAATATTTGTATGATTTAACAAGTACTTTTAACGTATAAACATTTAAAAAAAGAAAAAAAATGTATATTTTTTATATGAATTAGAAAATATAATTGCAAGTTTGTTGTTTTTTCTTTCTTATAAGTTTTGTTTTCATTTTATCAACACAGATTGCAAACAATAAATACGATTATGTATAAATAAATAAACATTTAGTTCACTTTAAATTGTAATATTCATACAGATTGCAAGAGGTGTCGTAGTTTAACCTATTTGGTGTTTAGAGGGTTAAGAGCTAATTAGAAAGAAGAATGTTTTAAGGTATAAAAATCATGGGAAACCAAAAATCGAAAGTTTCGCCTTCTTTTGTGTGTGAGTCACATATGTTATCATTTATTATGTATGTATTTCTTGAAAATATTATTGTGAATTAATGATTGATTTTTGGTCAGCTTATACGGACAAGACATAATGTATATGCAACATAAAATCCTTTCAAAATTGTATATTTTTTAATTTTGGACGTAGACTAATAAATACAATACTGGTATACGTTTTACAATTAAGAACATCCATAATTCAATATATAAACATTAAAAATATATTATTGATTTCATATAGTAATTTATTTTCTCATTAAACAACTAAATATTAAGAATGTTAAAGTTCTCAATTATTCTCCATAGCCCATTTAAGGAATTTTATATTTAAGTTCCATTTATATAATGTCTGAGATAAGTTTCCTATATGTTCTTAATTCAAAAATGTAAAAACGAGTCAAAGTTTTGAATTATGTTATCTCAAAATGACATTTGGGTAAGTCCTAGTTTGCATATATCTATTTTAGATCTGTTTAGATCAGAGAGCATTTATTATGTACCTACATATATGAAACTCGTAAATGATAGTTTTACTTCATTTATTAGCAAATTGAAATAAATATTTGTATTTTATGTGGTTACCTTGGACGACTGGTTCTCAAAGGATGTACCGCGAACTGTTTAATGTTTCGTTATTGGCAATTGAAGAGAAAGAAGATTTATTTAAAAAAAATAATAATAATAACTAGTTTAATATATAAATCTTTATAACAAAACTTTAAGGGGATGGCTGTCTGTAAATTGAATATTTTTGAAAATATAAGTTTTATTTGTTTTAGGTTAAATAAGAGATTATACATACAGGTGGTTTTTAGCTTTCATGTCTGTTGGTTCAATGATCACTGGAAAATTGCTGATATGTATATCGTCGGTGATAGTGCAAGTCCGCGTAAGAGCAGTTTGTAAATAACGCGTAACAGCTTTTTCACGATTTTACAGGACGAAGAAAAAAGGTAATATTACCATTTGAATGTACTTTTCCGACTGAACTTGTTTGCTACTTCCTTAGCGCTACTTTCTTAAGTATGTGACATAAATTTACCGATAGCTTGTTTAGATTCTGTATAAAGTCATTTATTATTCATTGCAATACCGCATAAGTGACTATAATACCAAAACTCCGTAATATCAAGACCATGGAACTACATCTTAAACTAAAATTATCAAATGTTTAACCTCCTAAGGTCCAGAGTCCCATAGAAAGGATATAAGGGTAATTTTAATTTAAACTCTTTATCACTTTATCACTTAGGCATAGTAATAATATTAAAAATACGATAAACACAATGTACATATTTGATAAATATTCAGGGCAAAATAATTACATTTGGGAGCACGCACTAACCGTGTTGCGACTTGTTCTAGAATAACGTAAATACGCGGATTTGCTGGCAACTTCAGGTCTGTGACTGGTACGCGGTATTGTTTCAATAGCGAAAACGAGGTTCTCTATTGGCTATTTCAAATCGCGTGAGATCTAATATAAGCGAATCAGCGTTAGGAATCTGTTGGCTCGATATTTCAATTTTGCGACTTTTGCTGTTACACGGTTTTTACAACCTGCTCTTACGCTATGTCGGAACTATCACCGACGATATATATCCTATATTTGTTCATATTTAGAATCTGCCTATTCAGGAATAACTTCTAGAATATATAACATCTCAAAATTCTTCATCAAGAGAGGGACCTGCTAGCTATATATAAAGTTACTTATAAATACATTTGTTGAGTCCATCGAGTGTAGAGACAAAGAAATCATTGCTTAGTGCGATAAAATTGAATATCACTTATGTTAGACCAGCTGAAATCCCGGCAACGGCTTGGTAGTGTGTATTATTTGTTTTTAGTTTTCAATGTGTAGGCGTGTGCATTTTGTTGAAATATATAATAATTATACGATAGAAGAAGTGCCTTTAGAGCTTCTCAATAGTCAAGCCATCGCAACTCCATGACACACCTACCTCTGTTATCAATTATATATTATATGTATATTATTTATAATAATTCTTATGTTATAAATAGTAATATCCAAAGAGGTAGAAATAGTTTGTCTTGCAAATAGTTTTTATCATTTCTTTTTCAAGTTTTTAATGTGATTTATTTAAATAATCCTTTATGACATTTTGTTGAAGTGTTATTTAAAAAAAGAACGAAAATTACTAAAAAAAAAAAAAACATATCTTATTTGAAGAGATACTACCTACATCTTAGTATGATAAGTAAATATTGTAATTTAAAAAAAAAAATGCTTTGAAAGAGTTAATTGTAGCAATTAGGTGATAGATAAAGTGATTGAATCGACAAGTGCAGAACTGGGAACTTCGAGTTTAATTACATGAAGGAAAGGCAAAAATAAAATTTTTAACATTTTTAAATGTTTGATACTTTTAAACTTTTCTGCATTCGTCCATTTAATTGTTTAATTTTGAGCTTTGAAAATATAGTTGTACTGTTTAGCGTCCCGTAAAATATTGTATATATGGCTCGTTTTTCTTGAGTTGGTACTTGACAGCTAATGGATCAGGTTGGGTTGAAGATGTTACAACAAAGGAATAATACAAGTCGGATTTAGTCTCCCCAACTTTGAGCTGACACTCTGACACACTGAAAAACAGACCATCCTTAAAGTTCTAATATAAATCAACTTGTGTTTAAAATTTCATATAATGAAAAATGTATTATATTCTAATAAATATGTTTTTGTCATAACACACAATTACTGTAGTATAACAGACTATTGTTGATGTTATCTGGGAAATTAAAGTTTTTATTCTTACGTGAAAGAGACTACGTTAACATGAGGCTTATTTCCATCTCCTCGTCCTTCTACTTAGAATGCGAATTTTTCATTAGTTCATTCCAAGTCAAGTTGGCCAACTTAAAAAAATATATTTCCCGATTTGGCTCAAATTTTATGAGTACATGTCTTCATTAGATCTGACAACATATTTACAATTTTCTTAATTTATTTCAGTTATATATTGGTATATTGGGGGTTGAATTATTGAACAATAGCAAAAAAGTGACATCCTTGCTTTCAATATTCTCCATACTTATTTCATACTAATTGGTGTTATCGTTTCTAGAAGTAAATTGAATGCTCTTTCATGTAATTACGATTATTTTCGCCTAACTTTCAAGATCAGTTGATTACACTCGATTACATCCTAAAATATAGGCCATAGCTATGTTACCAATATTTAAATTAAGGAAATGTATAGCATTATCGTGATTTACATGATGGGCAATGTCTGATATCTGTTAGTTTGTTATAGATGAAAATAAAATTTGTGGAATTGTTTGTATCAATAGAAATGTATTTTCACTGATGTAAACCAGAACCTGTTCATACACTACAGTGTCTTCGTCAGTGGTATTTCACAAATTTCAATGCGATATTCAAAACTGATGAACACTGCACTAAACTATGATATACAACTGAGGATGTCACTAGTAAAGCAGATTCTGGTTATAAATAAAGCAATGGGTAAATAACTTCTTGTTTCAATGTTCATTCACTCGTTTTTGCTGCCGGTTTTACTAAGACAGACATCTGTAATGAAGATTCTTCAAATATAAACAGTTTACTGGCGAACAATATTGGAGGGATAAAATTAATCTAAATAAGATTATTGAAGACTAGTCAAATGATGTTGGGCTAGATTCGATTGTTGTACTATCATGGTGTTTCCCATTTTAGAATTCTGCTTGAAACAATTATGAAAACTATATTGTGCTTTGTCTGCTGCCTTTTAAATAATTTACTAACTTTTTTTTCTCAATAAATCAGCTTTTGGACCAACCTTGCTTGTTTCTGTAAGATTATGTACTTTTCGGGTTCTCTTGTTATGAATAATCCCTTCAATTATTGCCTATTGATTGGAATGAATACGTATTTATGTTAAATTTAGAAACCTAACTTAAAAAAAAAATCGGAGAATTTACATGTATTCATGTTTTTGAAATAAGATATTTTATATAAGGGATATGATTTTAGACAACAAAAGATTACATAAATCCAATGCGTGCAATTCTTGAGTAGTAGCCTCCATACATACGGCTTAAGACTAACAATCTTTAATAAGCATTTATAAATGCTTTTGTAGTAATTAACAGTCGCCGAAGACATGTAGTCAGATACAATTGAGTTGTTCAAAGGCTAATCAGTGTCAAAAAAATAAATAATTCTTTGAAGAAATTCACCTGGGCTTTACAATAAATATGAAATTTTAATTATAAGTTTATTTTTTCTTAATGGTTATTATTAGAAGCCCATAATAACTGTACAATTTTTTTTTTTTTTTTTTTAAATTTACTTTTCTCTGTCTGATTTACACTGATTAACGTCTGAACGACCCAATTAATAAACTAGAAGAACATTTGTTTTAGTGTTCAAGTGACTTGAAAATTTGTGATGTCATATTTTTTTAGCTTTGTTATCCTGAGATACTTTTAATGTGTGGCTAAAAACATTTTATATTGAAAATTAATATATTTTATAGAATAAAAGGTAATTAATTAAATAAATGGTAAAAAGGTTTAAATTAGTTTAAATAATTTTAAATTAGTTTTGTGTACTTAATTTCTTTAATAACAATAATAAGGATATTTGTTGATTTAATATTAAATTCCTAACTTTCGAAATATGTATCAAATTTATTTAGTTATTTTTGGAATTTAAAGAAATATATATATATTTGTACGCTGCCTAAAGCTTTACTAAAAAAAATATTGGGCAAAATAACTGATGTAATGTGTACAATGGAATATGATTATTTAGTTACCATTTTATAATTATTATTTTTGCATATTGTTGTATGAGACTGTATTTTTTAATATACCTATTAAAAAAAGTAATGAAATAGTTTATTTTCTTATAACTTTATTTCCTCATTTTGCTCAGTGAATAAGTTTATATCCTGATTGTTAGAGGACATTTTAAATAAAAAATATAAAGAAAAACGTATGTTTTTTAAAAATATTGTCTATTTCACAAGATATATAAAATAAATGGGAGTACTTTTGGTATTGCTACCATCTTCAGCCACGACTTAACAAATACTGGCTGTATTTGATAAGCCACAACTGAGGAAGGTAGCGATACCGAAAGTACCTCCATATATAATTTATGCATTTTATTTTTGCAAATAAAATGTAAAAAAAAACTTAACTACAGCGATACCGAAAGTACCTCCATATATAATTTATGCATTTTATTTTTGCAAATAAAATGTAAAAAAAAACTTAACTACAAATTATATATATTTTATTTTACAACAAGTTATACGACAACAGAAATATTGTAATATTTATATTTTTAGCTGCAGATAATCCATAGATGTCCTTCGGATGGGACGTTAAGCGATGGTCCCGAGCCTGTGCGATGTGAGGGACTCGTTAAAGACCTATGTGAATAAAGTAATTTTCTTAAAAATGTAGGACTTTCTCCGTAGGGCTCATGATCATTAGAGATACGAAAAAGCGCTTTGGCATTAGGCGATATGAACTCGTAGTTAAAGCTAAACGATCAATTCACTTGCAGATCGTATATCAAAACAGAGCAATGATGGTGTGAATATGGCTTTTTTTTTTCTATCACCGGTGTGTATATGCCTTTTTTTTTCTATCACTTCTGTTGTCATTTTTTCAATTATAAAACAAATATAGGAAATCCATCATTTTTATATGATGAAAAACAGATAGAGTGAAGCTGCCTTAAATGATCCATAATTTACTTAAGCTGGTCACACGCATCAGAACCTCTTAGCGTACCTCGCGTATGTATATAAAATTACTTTTTTTTTTTATTAAACCTACCCCTTTGCCGGAGGTAGGTACTGCTCGACTTCAATTGGAACTATAATAAAATACAATCAAACTTGAGCACTGATGAACTACCGATACAAAGATAGAAGTAATATGAAAATAGTAATACAGGCTCCCTGAAATATGTAACGCAGTAAATGATAAAACTTGACCCTCAATTAACATATTAATTTGAAGGTGGTCCGATTGATGAGAAATGATAATTACTTTCATCTGCTTTGCATACATGTAGATGTATATGGTCCGCAAATTTCTAGTTGCAAAGAGGCGGCAACCTCAACCATACTGCTCTTCGGCAATTAGTGAATAAATGTATTACAATTCAATAAGTCTATTATATTTTATATTTCTAAGTTGGCCTTCATAATAAAGGGCACAATTCGGCTTAAATTATTATTACCTGTCATGCGCTAAATGGGAGGCTGGGTGTGCGAAGAAAAAGGAAGACAGAGATATATACATCTCCCTTCTCAAAGCCAAAAAAATGATCCCATTTTGGTTTCGAACGAAAAATGGTTTGGTTTACATACATAAACAGAATTAAAGGGTCGCTTTATATACTTTTTTTTATTTTTATAATGCCCTTTATTCAAAAATTTGAATGAAAAATGTTATGTATAATATTTACCGAAAAAACAAGCTACAGTGCAGATAATATAAAACATTTTGTATTTAACCCATTTTTCACATCAAAAATTGGATGAATAATTTCTCAGAAAACTACGATTTAAAAGAAACTTGTCGCTCCCTGTAATAGAATAAGAAAGACCGACATGGTCAAGGTAACGTACAAGTAGTGTCTTTCGATGACAAAGGTCTACTCCCATTCTTCTACCGAAATTAATGTTTTTTTTTATTTCGCCACATCTACGATGCATATTAGGCATGCACCACAATATATTTTTCATCTTTACTTATGGTTAACTAACTCATATCTGGCTGAACCTAATTACCGATGTAGCATGGAAACGTGCGAGTGAATTGGAGTGTAGCCTGAAATTCGGAGATTAAAAGACACTCAAAAGTGTAAAAACAGAATGAAGGATCCACTAAATAATGTGATCTCAGATATAGACGGAGAGCGAAAACTTACAAGTGAATTATATGAAAATTTCATGTCGGTACATTCATTACATTGGTAGTTGAGTTTTTATATTAAACCTCTCCTCTAAACCCCCCTTCCTTATGATTGATATGACAGAAAAACAATAGGTGTCGTTGTTTGAGGGTTCTGGGTTCACATATTAAACTTCGTGTTGTTACATTCATTCTATCGGGGTTATCGTGTTCACAGACACACAGCATTTTTTTTTTTTAACCCCCGACGCAAAAGGAGGGGTGTTATAATATATTATATAAGTTTGAAGCCTTTCTTTGTATGTGTGTCTATGGCATCCAATAGCTCCAGTAGCTTCAAGACGATTGAACCGATTTCAAAGCGGTTTTTTCGTTTCAAAAGCTGGTATTTGCGAGATGGTTCTTAGCCATGTTTGGTGGAAATCGGGTATGCCGTTTCCATGATCTTCAAGTTTCATCAGAGCCTGTGTAGGGAGGGATCTCGGCCTCTATTACAGCTAGAGACTTGGAGTTTGATCATAAACATTTATAAGGCCAAGCCCCTCCCCCCAAAACGCTGTCCACAAAGGTTTCAGTAAAAAGAAGAATGAACAAAAAATTTTTTGTGTCGGTTTTTTTTTTTAATTTTATGTTTTTGTTTCATATTTGGAATCTGGAGGTCGGAAAACATGAAATTCTGTTGAATACTAGGCCTCGAATTTTTGAACGATTACATAATTTCCCCCATACTTCGTTTAGCTGCGGAGTTAAATATATAAAAACGTTTTAAATAAAAATTAATATGTTATTCAACTTATTAAAAAAAATTAAAAATTAATAAGTTTAATGGGTACCATCAGAGGAAGCTCTTTGTTAGAAGGATAATGTAAGGAAAAAAAAGAACAACTTTTAATTGTTTTTGTTATTTTTTAATTAAACTTATTTGTGCAACATATTTACAAATGTATAAATATTTACAATCAAACACTGACTAGTTACCTAAATATTCTTTTTTTTTTTTATTAAAAAATGTAACCTTTTTTTTTAAATTTATAAAAAAATGTTCCCTACACTTAAACAAAAAACAAAATATAAAGAAAAAAGATAAGAATAAATCACAAGAGTATCCATTGATTATAAAGTGTTCATAAATCATTTCACCGTTTTTCATTGGTTCCATTCTTTCTAAGGTAGCCTCTACTGTTTATTGCTGAAAAAAAAAAAAAAAAAAATTGATTAATTAAAATTAATAACAAAGAAAAAAATACATGAAGCAGTATTCCTTAATGGATTATTTTTCTCCAACTTAATATATTTTCCATTTATCATTTAGGTATGATTGGGAGCCGTGCAGCCCGCTCTAACCCAGAGCGTAGGGCTTTGATCGCAAGATCGCAGGTCTTTGCGGGTTGGAATCACTTCCAGGAGAGACTTTATTTTCGTAGATAGTACTCCCTCCATGCTGTGTAATTAACCAATAACACCGTTATAGAGACATGGCTTATGTGCACAGTTCATAAGGCCATGAAACATAGTGTTAAAGGAAGTTATGTCGTGTCAATAAATAAAAAAGTCAGTACTTGTCCAACGTTTACGGAACTATTTATTTCCTTCCTCAGGGCCTTATAATTATTTCATTAATGAAATATATAAATAGTTTCCAAAACTTTGGCCAATTACACAGTTTTTTTTATTTACACGACAGAACCTCGAATTCCCTCAACATTGAAAAGATACTGTCGACTCTATTCATCATTAGGCTAAGTGACATCAGAAAATTTTAAACGGGAGGGAAGTAGTGGGAGGCGCAAAAGATAAAAGAAGTTCTAGACCGTTGATCGGATTTTCTTGAAATTTTCATGGGAGTCATCCTTATAATCCCGGTTCAAACCAAGGCTGAGATGCCTCATCTCAACATTTTGAACGGCAGAGAGGTTGTTCACAGAAACGGTTATTTCATGTTGGGTTCCAATTCATGAAATTCCGTTTGAATTGTTTAAGGCTAATTTACAATAACAATTTTCAACACAACTTTGGTTTGGTTTTGTCTATACTTTGAATTAGTGAATAAATAAAAAATAAAAATAACAATCTAAAATAACAAATAAAAAATAGAATATGAATGTATTGTCTTAAGGAGGGCACCAGTAGCTCAGTTCTGAACTTCTTTCTCTTTTCTGTATTTCGGACATTGCGATCTGAAGAAAGGACGTGAGAACGTCCCGAAACGTCGTCGTGAAAAAGGCACTTCCGGAAAAGTTATCAACAATTAACTTAATTTAAAATAAATTATAAAATATATCTATTCTATTTATTATATACTTTATTTACATCTACTGTATAATATTATTATTTTTGTATTCATATTATCAAATATTTATTTATTCATTTCTTTTTACTTTTAAGTAGTATTGTTAATTCTAATCCATGTGTGTCAGACTCTAAGAGTAATCTGTTAAAGTATCTAAATTATAACCTACGAGTATCTTATGTAAACATTCTTATGATATATCCTATCGTATACCATGTTATGGTTTAACGGAAATAAATATTATTATTATTGCGTTTGCTTACTGAGCTCAAGATCACGGGTTCAAAACCTGGACGAGGCTCTTATTTTATTTTATCTGAGAGGTAAAATAAACTTAAGCACGCCGTCCTTCAGATGGTCCCGATCCTGAACGATGTCAAGTACTCGCTAAAGATCCCCTACCCAAGGTGGATAAAAATTTAGGGTAGGTAAAATTTAAGACTCCTATAGTATAGTCGGGCTCATGGCCATCAGAGTGATGAAAGAGTGTTCTGGAGCCCGGAATGACTCATAATAACTAACTATTGTTTTAAATGAACCTTACCTTCAATTTCATTTTCGTACTGACACAGAATTTTACGAAATTCGGGACCATAAATTGTTTTCAAATTAATGGTTCCTCCATACTGTGTTGGCAGAACTTTAGGATCGATGTGTTCAATCAACGCATTCTTGTTTGTACCGTGGAACATTATCTGAAAAATAATTCAACAATACATAAGAAATTAAAATTAGCCGCAATAAAATAGCAAATATATCGAGGATTTTCGGGAAATTCTTCCTATGTTGGAAAAAATACAGGTTTTTAGAAAAAACGAAAATAAAATAAAATTCTAGTCAAAATTCGACACTGATTTACAGACAGATCACAACTTTACACCGTATTATGTGCAACTGGGCAAATACATAAATGCCCTTGTATATTAGAAACATATATCGAAAAATGTTGGTTTTTCTAACAAGAAGAGCAGTGTTTTGTAGAAAACTTGGGAGTGGATGTTATGGGATGGTCCCCAAGCCTGTGTGATGTCAAGTTAAACTGACCCCTATCTACCTCAAATAAAGCTGGATAGGCAAAATACGGAATTGGACTTTCACATCGATTTGGCTGATTTGTTTTTTGAACAACACTTTCAATGTAACCTTAAACCTAGCCATTTGGCTTCCAAAAGTTCATGCATTCTGAGAAAAATAATATTTTAAATTAAAAAAAAAAAAACATCGATAATCCGAATCTCTAATGTTATCGCATTTGTGGTAAATTATTATTCATCACAAGTAATATTATCATGATCGTTAGTACAAACTAACGCGAAACACATAATAAAATTCTAGGTTGTACTCGGGAGGCACCCACAATTATTTCATAAAATACATCCCCCCCAACATATTACAATTTCATAGGGCATAACGTATAAATATTCCGAGAAATTCCCAAAACAATTTTAGTTTACCTGTAAGCCTATTGTTTTCTCTCGCAGTATATACACAATGAAGAGTGCAAATGTGAGGTTCATTTCATTGCTTTTTTTAAATCCAACACTTTATTAGAAATCGTTCACAAATGTAACATTTACGATTGACGAACCACATATTACTGATTTCAAAAAAACAAGTAAACCTCACGCTTGCATTTATTAGTGGGTTTATGCAGCAAAAAAAAGGTACATGTAAACGAACATTGTTTCGAACTAGTTATTAGACCGACGATACGTCCGAATTCGAACCTCTTATATTTCAATATATATTTTCTCCCCTCGTTTGCTAAGTACAGTGGATCATGACAATCTTACTTCTGATATATAATAATTACTTTTAGAAAATCAGATTTTTTTTTTCACTGGGCTACGTTTAAGGTTATACAGAAAATAACGTTAAAAAAATGAGCCAGATCTATGCAAGACCAATTCCGCCTTTTTACCCTTGCTTTGGGCCTACCACTGTCGGACTCAGGTCCGCCAGAACGGAGGACAACCCTCTTCTATAACGGAGATCTGGCCTCGTCGCTGAAGTCCGGGCATGAGTTATAAAAACAAACAAACAATAGAAGATTTCTATTCTGTTTCAGTCAATTAAAAGACTATATACTCGTGTATTGGGCATAAACCCAGGGACCTAAGTTGCCAAGCTCTAGACTCCTCTCTTTACCGTTCAAATAAATATAAGACTAACTTACTCTGTTCCTGAGTTTTTCTCCAATGAAAGGTTTGAAAATGGCGAACAGCATGTTGAATATATAAGGTTGGTTGACAATGTGCACTGATTTGATACGACACGGCAGAGATTCCTGAAAAAACAAATAAAATAATAATAAAAAAAAAAAATATATACATTAAAGAGAAGTGTGATCAGATGGGTTCCATAGGCGAACATTACGGTGATGTTATTACTCAACTAATACACATTTAATAAATATATCGTTCTCTAATATAATTTCTGTCAATGCTAATCCATGAATATTTGATAATTTCATAGGGTTTTGGTTTTACCAGACGTCCTACTTTGGGGTGAAACAGCGGCAACTTCCCCAGAACAAATTAATCAACTAACTTAAAGAAGGGGCCTCAACTCAAAAATCCTAATAACTGTCGATGTGTAATCAACATACAAAATTTACTGTAATGATTCAGAAGCATCTACATAAGTTAACTATTAATTATTAGCGCAAACGGTTGACTGGTTTAATTGATGGCGAAAAGTTAATTGATTAATTCGTTCTGTGGAAGTATATTGTCGGTGATTCAGCCAGGAATTTTTTAACCAGAAATAAACCCGAAAATAAGTAGTCTGATAAGAGGAAACCATTAACAAATGCTTGACATTTGTATATATAATGTAAATATATCTAGCGAAAATAAATAAATAATACTGTTTTCAGTGTATGAAATGTAGCTACGACCGTATAATGGTGCGCTAGGCATTCCGACAGGTTACCTAAAAGTATACTTCAAATAACAATAATGTTCTGTATAAACAACCAACTAATTGGAGATAAACAGACCCACTCATTGTTTTAAAAATACTTTTGAAAAATTTAATACGAAAATATTTAAGAAAATAACCAAAAATAAAATTTCCATAATTTCTTGTTTGTTCCGAAAAAGGCTTTCTTGAAATAACAATTTATGTTAGCGGTGCTAAATGTGATTTAATGTTTAAATTAATGGAGAATTATGACATGTATAGATTACAAGAAAATTTCATAGGTTAAATTTATACCAGCCTCTTCAACTACAGTAGAAAATTTTAGTTGGGCCTTTCATTCAGAGGAAAATGAACCATACGCCGTTATTCCCTTTAAGAGAGTGAGAAAAACATTATGATTTCTAAAATTTTCTCGCAGATAAATCTAATTTTCAGTTTAAAAGATAAATTAAGTACCAGCCTGGACAGCATTAGTAAGGTTATAAATGTTTATTTTTCTTGCTCTCTGTATAATAATCTAATATTTTTGGTCTTTTAGAAGAATGATATGAACTACAGATGAGCGATATATACAGGAGCCTACCTGAACATACTCCAAGATGAGTCTGGCCAGATTGGGAGTGAAGACCCAGACATGGCTAAGGGAGAGACCCTCCAAATCTATAAGAACGTCAGCTCCAGCTATCTGTGTCTTGGGCTCCAGTAGAGCAGCTTCCACCAGCATCATTATACCACGGATTATCTCCAGAATTGTTACTTTCTTAGGATCCCATTTTTCTGTAACAGACAATATTTAATAATTATGAAAATGTAGTGATAATTATATATATGTAGGTATATAAATGATGTGGTTATATGACATAACATCTTAGTAATAAGATAAAAACAAGAAGAAACCAAATAAAATAAACAAATGTGCCCATAATATATATAATAAATAATAATAATTATTCTTTATTGCATAGGAAGGTACATGGATCTTATTGCAAGAGATTGGAGTCTTATATACAATAGTGACCTATAGACATAATGCAAAATAAATAAAACAAAGTAAATAATGGAGAACATAAAAAGCAGACTCAGGAGAAGAAAATGAAGATCGTTCTTGTGTATAAATAATATAAATAGATAATAAAAATGGAAATGGGGGGCCATACGTTAATACACGCTATGGTTGTGGTTAACATACAAAATAAATGACTAGCTTGGGACTAATAAAAGAAAAAGGAAAATAAATAACATACTTGAACATTAACATAAGTCAAAACAATAATAATGACTAAAGTAGCATAAACTAAATCAGTACAATCCAATAATATTTATGTGCTAGCCAGTATTGTTTTCCTATGTTGGAGAGCCTTAGTTAGGTAGAGATAGAGAGAGGCGAGAAGGGCGGCCTCCTGGGGAGGGGGCAAGAACCTAGCTAGGAGCCTACCTCAGAGTGGAGAGTAGACAGGACAGTGGAGGAGCAAATGGGCCAGGTCATCTCTCTCACAGTCTCATCAGCACACAGGGGGCATATCCGTTCAGGCTGTGCTTACTACCTGCCATTCTGACCTGTGCGAGCACCCTCATCTTGGCTATGCTATCGTTCAGACGGAGGTAGCCCTCCCCCGAACCCAAGCTACTGTCACATCTATAGTGGGGGCTATACGAAGAGTTAAGCACAAAGTCTATACCCTTACAAATCCAGTGATTCTCATAAGCCTGAATCAGAACTCTCCTGTTTGTCTTTACTGTCTGATAGTCTTGTCCCTCCCATATATTCAGCGCTCCTATCTCCACTAAACAATTGCGAAGTTCGACAGCCCAGTTGAAAGGAATGGAGTTCCAGTCGATAAACTTGTATAATAAATAAATACGCAACATATTACGAAAAAAAAAAATGTTAACTGAAAAATATATAAAATTAATTAATAATAACATTAATTAATTATAACGGCGCCGGTGGCTGAGAGGTAGCGTGCTTGCCTACTGAGCTCAAGATTGCGGATTTGAAACCCTTAGATTTTTCTGACAGATGAAAAAACCTTGAGCATACCATCCTTTGGATCGGACGTTAAGCGACAGTCCCGAGCTTGTACTATGTCGTCAGGTACTCGTTAAAGACCTCTACCCTAAGTGAATAAACCTGGAAGGCGAAATTTCCTACTGTAGAGTCGGGCTCATGTTCACCAGAGTGACAAAAGAACTCTCTGGTAGTAGGCGATAATAACTAACACTTTTTACAAATACGATATATACTTAAATTAGACACCAATCTAAAATTTTCTCCAACCTCCCCTTGTGTGAATTAGGAGCCAAACATAGGGCATAAAATGTATACTGAAATATTCCATATACAATGTCCGAATACATTTTTTGCGTTCTGTGTTGATATAGTGGAAATACTAATAAATAAAATAAAATGATAGATAAAACACTTTTTTGAACACTTATATTGTCTAATTCCACAAACATATACTTAAATGTGTACCGGTTTCGGCTTACGCCATCGTCAGCACAAGGTTCAACAATAATTTAGATATTTGCCAAGCATTGTTGAACCTTGTGCTGACGATGGCGTAAGCCGAAACCGGTACACAATTAAGTATATGTTTGTGGAATTAGACAATATAAGTGTTCAAAAAAGTGTTTTATCTATCATTTTATTTTATCCCATATACTACTTATTCCGTATTTTATTAAAATAATTCTAATTTTACAAAGGAATATTGATTGATTTTTTCCATGTTCTCTTAATTCTCAACACCCAGCTTAAGGAAAACAGATTAATGTTGAAATTAGAAATATTGTGTATATATATTGCTTACTTCCAGCCTCAATGAGCAGTATTCTTCGTCCGTGTTGGTCCCGGTACGGCAGAATGGTCAGGATGTTGTGGTTGAAAATATTCTGCTCTTCGGTGGGGTTCAGGTCCCGGCAGTACTTGGGGTTTTTCTCTTTGAAGCGAAACGTATGAATAAGCTGTAACAAATTTAAAAAATATATATTAAATATGGAAGAAAATCTTTACAAAGTTTACTTATAAAAATATGGATACTAAATATAAATAGCAGTAATTTATTTTTTTTAAATAAATGACCAATTTTTAGTATAAAAAACACCAAGGGGGACCTAGTCTTCGACCTTTCTTTCTCTATGATCAACATGTGTTAAATATTTAATATTTAGTTTGGTTTAGACATTCAAGAAAATTGGTTTTACAAGGACACGAATGTATTTCATAAACATATTTTTGTTATCTAAGATATTGTTGCTTCTTAAAATATAAACACAGAACAGAATGTGAATTACTTCATGTATTTTCTATAAACGTCTCATTAACATTATCATTTAGTGCAGTCAGGTGCTATTCTCAGGATCATATTTACATAATTTATTCGAGGATGAATCATTATTATAATTTAAGGAATATAAATTATTTATATTTCACTACACAAACACTTAACGTAATGATAATGTTGACGTAATGATTATGAATTCGGTCAACTGACAAATAAATAAACACTTTGGGTACACAAATGTAACATATTTTATTATTCATAACATCAAGGTTCAGTATAGATCGACTTTTAAATTTTCTTTCCATGAAAATAAATGAAAGGAGAGAAAAAAAAGTCAATATTTCTATTCTATCAACATGATAATAACAATGCTACTCTATACTATATTACATGAGTAATTACTTTTCAAAACAGAAATCATGAATACGTTGCAAAAATAATTTATTTAATTCAAGTTAGCGCGCAGAATATGTTCAGTTCACTTGTAGGAGTGGTTCACTGAGGAGCCACGAGACAGCGTTGCTCACCATCCCATTCAATATCAAGTCAGTCCCTGTTATAACCTTTCCGGAGGAGGTTATACGTTCTACGAATTAGTCGTTGTTTTTGTGAATGTTTAATTTAATTTCAGAAAAACATGTTACCAACTCAGTGTTTAATCAAGACACCAGGTCTCATTTTCAGTTTATTGCAAACAAGGTCGTATGCAGTTGTACCCCCCATGGTAGCAGGAATATCGAAAAAAAAGTTGGCCAAAATGGGTGGTTTGATTGAGAAAAAACAATTACCAGTTGAGACAGATGCGAAAAAACTTGTAGCCTATGTGTGTGGGAGTAATATACTGAAAGAAGGTGAAGACATTCAACTGAAAGCAGACAGTGAATATCCTGAATGGTTGTGGACTCTAAACACCGGTAAACCCCCTAAATTAGAAGAGTTGGATCCTGAATCAAAGAAATACTGGCTCAGGATTAAGAAAATGGCTAAGGTGAAACATAATAGATTAACTAAACTCAGAAAATGGTAACTAGCTCATGTCAATTAATACTGTGTTGCTTCATTCAACATTAATATTTGTAAATATTTTTTTGTACCACTATCATGTAATTATCGCCTCTAATTATGATAGTATTGTGTTTCTACAATTTTAAAAACAAAACATTTTTGACGAAATACAATATATAAATTTTGAAAAAAGATAATTTGAACCTGTTTACATTTTAGTGAATCACTATTAAAGTTTATAGTTTTATTTAGTGGTGTATTTTTGTTTTAATAAACACTTTATATTATATATATATATTTTTTATGTGGCATACCCATCCTGTAATCCTGCATAATTACGATTGTTTAAGGCAAATAATTTTTCCACTTTTAATACATTTGCCTATCTGTGATATAATTATTTATTGGTTGATACATGCGCTCTTGAGGCCACCTATTACCTTTCTGGCGAGGTTTCGCAGTTTGTTTAATAAATCAGTGAGGACTTACTAGAAGACAGCAATACTACTGGTTATAGCTTACATCAAACTAGATGTTATACTTTGATATAACTGAAAACCAGTAGTCTAGTAAGGATTGGCATTTCATATTTGTATTTTTTATTATTGATTTAGAAATATAATTTCATACATTCATTAATAAGCAGTTGGGATTTATGAGATGAGCCCCCTCTGATTCCGCTGAAAATAGGTGTCGTTATAGGGTTTTGAATTCAAAACATATGATATTTTGTGTCAATTCCTTACGATAGTTATTCCAATTTTTTTATCTTCTTGACAACAGACTTCCTCGTTAACATGTGTTTTCTCTTTTAACTTTGTAATGACGTGCTGCACTCAACGGTGCAATAAGGAACCAATGGCCCAAAAAAGTCGTCGGCGAATCACCGGCAATGCACTTCCCCATCACGAATTAATGGATTAAGTTCTCGCTCTCCCTTCAACACCTATCGACCGTTAGGGCTAAAAACCATGAATCTTCACATCGGCAGTTATTAGGATTTTTTTGTTGAGCTCCCCCCCTTTTATCCCCTTCATCCCTTCGGCCGATTCAGCGGAAAATTAATAGATGTCTATCGTCTTTATGGGGTTTTGAATCGAAATACACAGTTTAATGGGGGGCACCGGTAGCTTAGATGTAAGGTAGCTAGTCTACTGAGCTCAAGATCGCGAATTCGAAACCCGACCGAGGCTCTTAGGTTTTTATCAGGGAGGTGATAAAACATTAAGCACGCCGTCCTTCGGATGGGACGTTAAGCGATGGGCACAAGCTTGTACAATGTTAGCTACCCACTAAAGACCCCGCCCTAGGTAAATAAACCTAGGTAGGCAAAATTTAGGACTCTCACAGTGGAGTCAGGCTCATGTACACCAGAGGGACGAAAGAGCGCTCTGGTAGTAGGCACAGTAACTAATTACAGTTTAATTTTGGATACATTAATTACAACGGCAGTTATTAGATTTTATGAATTTCGTGATGATATATTTAGTCTATCGTGTTCAAAAACTTTTTTCCATTTTTGGAAAAAGGGAGTTGGAAAACATGAAATTCCGGTGAAAACACAACATCGAATTTTTCATCAATTACATAACTTCCCGTATACTTCATATAGCTGAACAAATTAAATATATTTTTCGCCAATTTATTCATGCCTATCACTGGGCGTACATTTTCTGCTGAGATAACTATTTTATCGCCCTTGTTATTTGATCTTCTTATTATTTTTTTTCTATTAATTTTCTATACATTCTAAGTTTAGTAAAAAATACCAGAATTCCATAGCAGTAATACATTTTAAAATTTATTAAATAATTATAATTATAAATTTAATTATATTAATATATTCTATTATTTATTTGGTGGGAGGCCATAACAGTACAAGTCACAAAAGTCAATTTTTCAGAACAGAAAATGTCTTTTGCCACTGAACAATTTTTTTTTAACTGCCAAAAAACTAGGTCTACACTACGTGAGGGACATTACCGACTTGTCCTCTTCTCACCGCTTCTAGAGATTGACTTCACGTTGTGAAATATGTAATAATACTGGTTCGAATCCCGTCCGGGAGTGAGTTTTATTTCGTAGATCCCTCCCGGGGCCATGGATGTCGTAAATAATTAGATAACACCGTGACATGGCTAATATACATCGAACATAAAGCCAACAAAACAAAAAAAACTATTTTGATAAAAAATGGACTTGTACTCTTTTTCCTGCCCATCAAAGATATATTATAATATTTATATATTAATTATAAATAATTAATACATGTAGATAAAGAAAAATACCTTTTGGTGCGCACTTTCTGGATAAAATTTACAGACCCTGAGGAAGGGCAGCAGAAATCTGTCATCATCGATAGGGACCTTGAGGTCTTCTTCATCTGAAAATATAAAAGAAAAATTATAATGATAATATCCAGGAAAACAATAAACTTATGATGGACGCCATTTTGTATCCGAAGTTTATAATATGTAATGGGAAGAAGAGAAAATTTAGAGGCACACGAAATTTAGTATGAGATTTTAGAAGTCCATGAATAAGACACCTTTTGAATTTCAATGAAATAGGTTGATTTGATTTCAGATGAAGAGCAACATTTAGTTGGTTAATTCGCGCTGGGGAAGTACCTACATTGCCGATGAATTGCCAACGACTTTTTTTTAAAATAATTTCTTTTAATAAATGATTGGCTGGCTCATAAGTTCATTAGTGAATTTTTTATAACTTTTAAAAAAAATTGTAAGCTTTATTCAATATAAAAATGTTTTATTTCATAAATATATATTTTCTACTATTTTTATAACATACATAATATAAAATAATATTATTATATGAATTGGTTGCATTTATTGTGCTTTTTAAAAGGTCTGTTCGGTTACAACGATGCCGTATATAACGATTAATCCGGAAATAGCTATCTAATTTTCAAAGAAAATTGTACATTTTCTTCGGTTATAACAGCTTTTTCTAGATTTCCTCTCCCCTTATTTTTGGAAGTAACGAGCCAATCTACTCAGTTTGCTCAGTTTATGGAACTACCCGCTAGGGTTTGTTCCAATTTTATTTTTAGGTTTTCAACTTTCAAAGTCAACATTATTGACTCTTTCACTTTTGGATTTAAAATTCAACATTCACAAGTCGTCGGTGAATCACCGTGTACTTCCCCACAATGAGTTAGTCAATTAACTTTTATTTTGAATTCACATATGAAATTTTGTGTCGATACATTCATTAGATTGGCAGTTTTGGGGTTTTTGAGTTGAGTCCCCCCTCTGATCCTCCCCCCCTTCTCTTCTGCCGATTCTGCTGAAAATTAATAAGTGTCGTCCTTATAGGGTTTTGAATTCACATATGAAATTTTGTGTTGATACATTCATTACATCGACAGTTATTAGGCTTTTTGAGTTAAGCCTCCCCCTAATTTTTGACCGATTACAAAACTTCCTCTTTAATGAGAATTTTTAGATAAAGAATTTATTGTGCAAACAGCAAACAAACCAGGATCAGTGATTATTTATGCAAATAGTAATCGGATTAGGATTATTATTTGTATAATATAATCTTTTGTATTACTTTATGTTGTAAATATAAGTGATACCTAACATTTTCTGCAGACATATTGTGAAACACTTAATAAAAAATAAAGAAAAAACGTATGTTTTTAAAAAATATCTATTTCACAATATATAAATAATATGGGAGTACTTTCGGTATTGCTACCACCTTCGGCCACGACTTAACAAATACTGTATTTACTACTGAGTAAAACACTTAGAACAAGTCAAAAAATTCCACTATATTTATATAAAATACACAATATATTTCGTTGGTTAGAGCATTGTCAAGTGTACAGGATACAGACTTACGACTCTTATCCTGTACAGTTGACAATGCTCTAACCAGCGAAATATATTGTGTATTTTATATAAATATAGTGGAATTTTTTGAATTGTTATAAGTGTCTTACTCAGTAGTATTTACAATGAACTTCCACAAGATTTCTGGCGAAAATATCTTTAATACTGTATTTGTTTAGTCGCGGCTGAAAGTGGTAGCAATACCGAAAGTACTCCCATATTATTTATATATTGTGAAATAAATAATTTTTTTTTTTTAAACATACGTTTTTTCTTCATTTTTTTTAGTAAATATAAGTACTCATTCCATAGTTTGTATTCATATCGACGATATGTAACCGTGTAAGTCGTTTCAAGAGTGACTTTCGGATCTAACCTAGCCCCATTACTGCCAAAAAAAAAACATAAATCCTGTTCTGGGTTAATTTCATAGATAATCTCCACCTTTACTAATTATGCTGCTATGGTAGATTGCCCGTCAAAAGTGTTCAACAAATTGATTCAGAGCAGGTCCTTGGGTTTATTTAGGTTGCCCGGTGGCTTACCTTGAAACCGAAAACACCATCCTTCAGAGTTGTTCCATGGACCCTGACCAAATACTGACCTTAAAGAAGCATCAGTCTGTCCAAAATATCTGTTATTATATAATTGAATCGATGCTACTTGACGGCTACTGTAATTGTTGTTACATTTCATACAAATGGTTCTCCTTAGAATGTGATATTATAACAGGTAGCTGTAAGCTGCTCTCTTCAACTGTTACCTTCCTATAATTTCCATTTTCACTAATACCATATAATACTGATGTGACCGACCATCGTATCCAACTACAAGGGCATACATGAAGGACATGTGGAAGTAAACTCAGTTCTGAGTTCTTTAAGCCCACAGTTATTTGATTTCCGATTTCGCAGAAAATTAATAGTTGCCGTCTTTATGGAATTTTGAATGCAAATATAAAACTTCATGTCGATACATTCATTACATCGACATATTTTTGCCCTGAGCCCTTCCCCTGATCGCCACTTTCCCTTCGTCTGATTCTGCTCAAAATTGATAGTTGTCCTTATAAGGCTTTGAATTAACAAATGATATTCCGTGTTAATACATCCATTACCACGGCAGTTATTAGGGTTTTCGTGTTAGACCTCCCCCCTAATCCCCTCTTTCATATGGTCGATGTAGCTGAAAATCGATAGGTGTCGTCCTTCGAGTGTTCTGGATACACATATAAAATTTCGTGTCGATTCATTCTATCAGGAGTATCATGTCCCTAGACACACACAAAAATGTTTATTTTTTTATTTTTTGAATCAGGAGGTCGCAAAACATAAAATTCCGTCGAAAACTCTGCATCGAATTTCTGACCGATTACATAAGTTCGTATAGCTGGAGAAGTTAAAATGTTACCAAAGGTAACTACTCTTGTGTCTGAGGCCACTCTAGAACAACAACGAATACATGGAAATTACCTTCTGACAAATATAAATGATTCAGTTCATAACAATATTAATTATAATAAACTTTAATGGAAACATGAAATAATATTACAAAATAATAAATATGTAACTACAAGTAGGAAACGTGAGGCTAAATAAGAACCATCGTGCTAGAAAAACAAATGTTTCATCTGAACAAAAAACTGGCACCAGCCTACCTTGAGACGTTTCTAAGAAAAATGTGTAACACTGACTTTTCAACTTTTTTTCTATTTTTAACAACTCAATAGGCCGCTTTTCAAAATTAATTTCGAGGCCAAAATTAATAACATAAACGAATTTAAAAAAACTGTCTCACCTTTGTATCTTTCTAAATATACACTTTAAAATTACCTCAAAATTTCAATTTACCTCAATATTTTTTGGGCAGAGTTCCTCCACAGGTCAGTCGAGTGACGTTATTGTTTTTTTTTTTATTAATTTATAATTTTTTATTTAATTCGACTTTTTTATACATTCATTTATAATTGATTAAAATATATACTTATATATATATTTTTTTTCATAAATTGTTATAGTTACATTGTTTTCTTTTTTTTTCTATATCTCGCACATCGTTCTTACGTCCCGAAACGTATCTTGTATTAAATTTTTCATATACTCATATATTTTTAAGTATTTATTTGTTCAGTTTTTATTAATTTCATTCTACTTTTTTTTAAATAAATTGGTTACCTACTACTATTAATAATCATAGGTGTGTTAGACTCAAGTAGTTATACATCTAATTTATAAGCTATCTTAATGTATAAATTCTTTTGACGTATCCTATTACTTTGTATTGGTTTAACGGAAATAAATTTATTATTATTATATAAAATTTCGTGTCGAAATTTTCGTATTCATTACTTCGATAATTTTTGATGTTTTTGTGTTAAACTCTCCATTAATCCCTACTTCCCCACGGCCGATTCGGTTGGAAATCAATAAACGTCGCCCTTAAAGGGTTCTCAGTATAGATATAAAATTTCGTGTTGATATATTCAACCAATCGGGAGTTATCGTGTATCGCAGACATAGATACAGACGAATTTCATAACTTCTCTTATACTACATATATGTACGTGGAGCCGGAGAAGTAAAAACGCTTATCTGTAATAATTGAGAAATAATTATTTGCAGTATTTTTCATAGTAATAATTAGATGACAAGTTGATTGGAGAATAGAATCCATGGTTTCCACGTGGATGATATTGAGTTTTGTCCAGGCTAACATATGAAAACCCTACAATTATATATAATTCACGATGGATAAACTCAAATCATATACCTGCTAAATACCAATGGATTGTAGGTAACTTTATTACATAACGATAAACCAGAACTTTAGGTAAGTTACATAATGTGAATAAATACTTGGGCAGAAGAGTTGATACAAAGCGATCAAAGTATCTATTACAACGGCTAACGATGCAGTCAGGATGAAACACTGAAGTATGGTTAGCGAATAATCGATTCATTTATTATTAAATTTTTATTTATTTAATTTATATTAAAACTATAACTCCATGGATAACAATATCGAGAAAAATAGACCCAACATGGAGCGAGCTTTGAACGGGCTAGGAATGTCCTAATATTGTTTATTCTATTTTATTTGGTCTTTCAAATTGTTTAATAATAAATTAAATAATTTTACGTTTTCCTATCCGACTACTCTTAACACTGTCGATTTAATGACTGTATCGACACGAAATTTATTATGAGAAAGAGTTAATTTATAAAAAGTCCCTATATAAGTCAAGAAATGATTAAAACGGTCGATTGGTGTTAGAGAAAGCGCGAAACTTTTGTTGATTAATATGTGCTAGGGAGGTACATTTCTGGTGATTGACTGACAACTTAAAAAAAAGTTGTCGGTGAATCACCGGCTATGTATTTCTTCAGCAAGAGTTAATCAATTATGTTTTCGCTCTCTCTCCAAAGTCATACTAAATTTTGTGTCGATACATTCATTCGGCAGTTATTAGGCTATTCAAGGGGAGCCCATCTTCCCTTCGTTTTCGCGGAAAATTGTGTCATCTTCATCAAGTTATGAATTTCCATAAGAAATTTGGTGTCAATACATTCATTACAACGACAGTTATTACACTTTTGAGTTAAGCTTCCCCCTTCCCTTTGTCCGATTTGGCTGAGAATTTTAGGTGTCGTCTTTAGAGGGTTCTGGATACACATATCAAATTTTATGTCGATACATTCATTCTATCGGGAGTTTCGTGTTACCCAGCCAAACATATTTTCCAAATTCCATATTTTTAGGGTATAGAATTTTGAAAGGGCTACAGAATGCCAAAATTCCGACAAGACTCAACTCTCAATACTATAAAGGCTGTTCCAGTGGGCTGGCCACCACTTTTCTCAATATAATAGGATTTTTAAATCCTTATTGAATTCCTCCGGATTTATATCAATGACACTAAAATGTGGTTTTATATTTTATAAGAAAAAAATCGGCACTGAACTGAAAAAAATTACAATACAATAGTTTGGGTTTATTATTAAAATTAAACATTGAAACAAACAAAAATCGAAAGGAAAAAATCTTAAAAACTAAATTCTTAACACTAATTCAATCTTTTTGTTTTATATTTTGGGCCATTCTCTAAAATTAAGTTATATATATCTGGGCATATATCCTGTACATATAAACAAATAAAAGTACCTTCTTTTTGGATCAATTTCACTGTCAATACACTTCTATTTAGTTCATTACAACATAAGCCTAAACACCACTCTACATTTTCACTCAGACCGTCGCCATTCAACCAGTCCTCGACTCTCTTTACACACTATAATAAAACAGCTGATGGGCGCGTTTTGTTTTTTACTGGCATTGTTTAGGGGCTGTGTGTCTGTTTTCTTGTTTACCGTGGTATTGTACTGTACTGTATGTAATACGCCCAGCATGTACTTCTTGTACCAGTTTGTCTCATTGCCTAGTATACTTATGTTGTTAAAATCAAAACAGTGTTCTTGTTCTATGTGATGTTTTACAAGTGAGCTGCAATTGTCTATGTTTTTTGTGTCCGATATGAATGTTTTTTTTTTACCATTATGTCGATACATTCATTCTATCGGGAGTTTCGTGTTACACAGCCAAACATATTTTCCAAATTCCATTGAGAACTCTCCATCTATTTGTTGACCGATTACACAACTTCCCCTATACATCGTTTAGTAAGACAGTCTTTCCGAAGAATAAACAGAAAAATGCATCCTTCACATCCTTCTAAGAAGACATTAACTACAACAAGAACCGGCATATTCACACAACATAAAAGAATAGGCCTAATAACTGGTTGTGTACTTTACCTAATGTTATATTGTAACAATAATGTCAGTTATAAGGTAAATAAGAAGCATCCTGTAACACCGCTACTTACATATATTAGCTGAAATTACAGTTTTTTTTTTTTTTTTTAGAACCAAAAGAAAGAAAAAAATTATATCTAATCAAAAAAATGAAGGAGAGTACAAGAAGATACGATGAATGACAGAAAATTGCATCTGTTTGCAATATTTTCTCACCAGTATGTAATGATTATTTAACGAAACAATGGGAGAGCTAGCTTGTGGGAACATGTCGAGCAGGTCGTTGGTTGTTAAATAGGATGTCTTGTGTTACTTAGGTACATATTTAGTAAGTAAGTCAGGACCAAGGACTTCACAAGGAAATTATTTATGTGTAATTTGAGTTAATACCATACATACTGGCACTGACTTCCTTACTTCAGAGTCTATTTGTGACTGATGAGTAACTCCTTATTAACTCGTTTCTAATTGTACTCGCTTAATGACCCGGCCAGTACAAAAGAAAACTTAACAAACTGAAAATGTGACAAGAAAACACACAACTGTCTTTATATAAATAATAAAATTCACTTTAGTCTAAAAGAAACAACACTACTTACAAATACACAATAAAGCACCAATTAACAAATATTTACATTTTACACTTAGTAATTGGTCACTGTACACTAACACAATTAATTCATAAAGTTTTCATATTTTCCTCTTTTATGTATTTTTATTAGTACTGTTATTTATTTATATTTTTATATAATTTATTTATAAATATATATTTTATAATTGTGTTCTTGTTATTTTGTTTTCTTTCTCTTTTCTATATTTCGCATGTTGTGACCGGAGGAAGGGACGTGAGAACGTTCCGAAATATCTTCGTGAAAAAGACACAACCGGAAATGTTATAATATCTTCTCTGTTTATTATATATTTTATTTATCTAATGTATAATATTTCTATTTTTATACTCATACTTTCAAGTATTTATTTACTTATTTTATTTTATTTTTTAATAGTATTGAAAATTCAAATCCATGTGTGTCATAAACTCTAAGAGTTAATATTCGTTTAGGTATCTAATTAATAAGCTATCCTAATGCATACATTCTCATGACGTATCTTATTACTATGTTATGGTTTAACGGAAATAAATATTATTATTATTATAAAACAGCTGACTGAATTCCCTAATCTCTCTTACCCGATATATATATGTATACAATTACTGAAGCTCAGAGTATTCCTTCCACCATTGGTCAGATTTTACAATATTCTAGAACTAAACTTTATCTAAAACAATATTTTCGATGAATAACAACAAAAACATAAAGAAAATTAATTTTACATAACACCGAATGGTTCAGTTAATAACAATAATAAATAATGGCAATACCTTATTATTTCCAACGAGATGCGTAACGGGTTTAAAAAGACGACACATTAATTTTCCGCGAAATAGGACGAAGGGAATAGGGACTCAACTCAAAAATGTTAATAACTGCCGATGTATAAACACAAAATGTAACGGGAGAATGGTGCTGGAGGGAGAGCAAACACTTAGTTCATTAATTCGTGCTGGGGAAGAACATTGCCAGTGATTCACCGACAACTTTTTTTTTTACTGTTGTCTCCTTTTGCATGCAACAGGGAAAATGCAATAATGAGAGGTAACATTGCAAAAATAATGAAAGCAGACAATTGGAAGTAGTTGATATGGTAGTAGAGGGCGGAGTGGTATAGTATCACGTCAACTGTGATATCAATATAACGTCTGTTATAGTTATCACACCATGTTTGTGTATGTTGTATCACAAAGGACAACACTTATCTTTATATGTATGCATAACATAACAAGTCAAAGTAATTCTGGTTTTAACAATTTTTTCTTGTTTTCAGAAAAAAAAAAAAAAAAAAGTTGGTGAATAACCAACGTATAAAGTATACTTCCCCAGTACGAATGAATCAACTAAATTTTCACTCACGCACTGAAATCATATTAAAAACCATTCAAATGTAAAAAAGTACATCTTTTTGTATAATCTATCGGGAGTTATCGTGTTCGTGTTCACAGAAACGGGTATATTATTATTATTATTTTTTATTTATTTTTACATCAAATTTCTGCGCGATTACAATATTAATAGTACAGGGGAAATTATGTAATCGGTCAATAATTAGTTATAGACACACCGAAATTTCTTGTTTTCCGACCTCTTGAACCCGCGAATTCGACAGCTAAGTTTTCGCTCTCCCTTTGAAACTAATGAATCGATTTAGCTGAAACTCAATAGATATCTGGGACGTCTCAATCCTCATATGAATTTTCGTGTCGATAAATTTATGGACATTGGAAGTAATAAGGGGTTTTAAGTTAATATCCTGTCTAATATCCACTTTGTTTTCGGTTGACTGAAAATCTAATAAGTGTTATTACATATATTATAATAGAGGGCGCCGGTAGCTCAGTGGTATGCCTGCTTGCCTTCTGAGCTCAAGGTCGTGGGTTCGAAACCCGACCAGAGGCCTTTAGTTTATTTTATTTGGGAGGTAAAATAAACTTAAGCACGCCGTCCTTCGGAGGGGACGTTAAGCGATGGGCCCGAGCCTGTACGATGTCAGATACTCGTTGAAGACCCCTACTCTAGGTGAATAAAAAATTTAGGGTTGGCAAAATTTAGGACTCCCACAGTAGAGTCGGACTCATGTCCACCATAGTGACGAAAGAGCGCTCTGGTAGTAGGCGATATGACCTCATAGTTAAAGCCCGGATATGAGTCATAAAACCTAACCTAACTTATATTATAATAACGTTAGGGATCCACAGATGCATTTTTGTAAAAAAAAGAAGCCCCTCATTAAGATTTTTAGTCCAAACGATCGTTTTGGAGGGAGAGCTTTGCGGGTGATTCACCAATGACTATGATACAACAAGCACCCATTCTTATACAGTCTGACATCACACTCATTTGATATTGTCCTCTCAATCAGTTTCAATTGAACACCAAGGCATCACATGCGACATATACATACGACATTTAACCTATCTACTGACTTCTATCCAATGGGATAGCTCAATGAGAACCGACATAGTTGCGACCATTGCTAATCAATGCTGATTCTCAGGAGCCTGGTATTTCCAGTACAAGTCATGGCAAGTTCCGTCTTCTGGGACCCGGCGTTTGCGCAACCATATCACATTCCTTCAAGCCTCAGAAAGAGGAGGGGGGGGGGGGTGCAGACAGAAATTTCAACATATTTATTTTTAAGATGAATAAACGAAATGATTCACCCTCCTTTTACTTTCATGTACGAAATATAGGGGAGATTATGTAATTGGTCGGAAATTCCATATTGAGTTTCCACCGAAATTTCATGTTTCTGACCCCCTGAAACCAAAAATGAGAAAATCACTAGCCATGTACTTCCCCAGTGCGTGTTGAAACCAACTAAGTTTTCGCTCTCCCCAATTAAAACAAAGTTTGGGCTAAAAATTAATAGTTGTCTTACATAACTGCTTCTGAATTCTCATACTAAATTTTGTGTCGACATTCATTACAACGGCAGTTATTAGGATTTTTGAGCTGAGCCTCCATTCTCTGGATCTCCCCTTCCCTTCAACCGATTACGGAGAAAATTAATATGTATTTCTTAGTGGTCGGCAGATGTAGTGGACTAACTTGTTAAATAAGCAATAATGTATTAGTCCCAACATAGATTTATTTAACCACAACTAGTTTCGGCAATTTGCCATCTTCAGGTGGTGAATCTGAACATACATAAACCAAAAAATAGATTAGAATTTACAAGCTTTTACAGTTCATGTCAATCATTAACAATAAATAAGTTAAAAATAAAACATAACAATTGAATTAAAAACATTACGTAACAATTACCAAAAGTACAATAAATTAAAATATTTTGAATTAAATTTTTTGGTTTATGTATGTTCAGTTTCACCATCTGAAGATGGCAAATTGCCGTTAAATAAATCTACGTTGGACTGATACATCTATTACTTATTTAAATTAATATGTGTTGTCCTTATGGGGTTCTGGAGACACAATTTCGTGTCAGTACAATCGTTCTTTCGGAAGTTCGTGTTTACAGACAGACAGCCATTTTACTTCGCCAGCCATACGAAGTGTAGGGGAAGTTATCTAATCAGTCGAAAATTCGATGTTGAATTTTCAGCGGAATTTCATGCATTCCGACCCCCTGATTTCAGATACCCACCTATTGATTTTCAGCTAGATCGACCAGAAGATAGGGGGGGCTTGCTTGGCTTATAACTAGAAGTCATGGTTTAAGCCCAAATGGTCTATTGGTTTTGGAGGGAGAGTAAAACTTAATTGATTAATCCGTGCTGGTATATTGTGGGGAAGTATAAGGTCGACGATTCACCGACTTCTCTTAGCTAAACTACCTCTCTCCAATTTAGCTGAAAATCAACATCTTTATACTCTGTTGAGTGACCCAGGAGTTCACAGCTGCAGAACAGTTTCGAGGGATCCGTTCCAGACATCAGGTAATTGGGGAGCTGATCACTCACTCCCTAGCATAGTCAAAGTTTCTCAAATTAATATCCCAAAGCATGAGATACGTACAAGGAAGTGATTTTATACCAGTTATTGAATAACATAATATGCAAAAGTAATTTGAACTAAGCTGGTTAATGAACCTTTTCTGAACGACCCAGCAGAGAGTCACACAGAGATCTTCAAATATGGCGAAAAAAAAAACAACAAAAAAAATACCTGCGTACAAAACCAGTCTGACTGCCCTCGTAATTATTACGTATTCGTCTTCGTTTCACGAAAGTTGGCAGCATTTTTATATTTATTTGCACGGACATCTGTAGACAGTGTTGTGTCCCATCAGCGGCTATGTACTTCACCAGTCCAATTAATGAACGAAGATTTCACTCTCCCTCTCAACCGAATTAACCTATTTGGTTGAAAATCAATACAAGTCAAGATCGTGGGTTCGAAACCCGTCCTTAGGACCTTAAGATCTGGGAGACGAAAAAACCTTGAGCAGGACGTCCTAAATGAAACGTTAAGTGATGGTTCTGAGCCTGTACAATGTCGATTACTCATTAAAGATCCCTATCCCTAGATGAATAAAAATTTAGACAAAATTTAGAACTCCCACTGTAGAGTCGGGCTCATGTCCACCAGACCGACGAAAGAGCGCTCTGGTAGTAAGCGATATGATAGTTGAGGCCCGGGCATGAGTCACACTAACTAATACATGTCTTACTTGATACACACCTGATACCATATCTGATAAGCCCCTTTCCCTTTGGCCGATTTTGCTGAAAATGTATATGTGTCGTCCCTGTGGGTATATGGATTTATATATAAAATCGATATATTCTTTCTATGGGGAGTATCCATAGACAGACAGGAAATTTTACTTTCCCAGCTGAACGAAGTATAGGGGAAGTTATGTAATTGGTTAATAAATTGATCCGTTTTCAACGGAATTTCATGTTTTCCACTCTCCTGATTCCAAAAGTGAAAAAAAAAACCGTTATGTCTGTCTGTGTGTGTCTGTAAACATGATATTCCGAATGAATGAATGCGTCGACACATTTTACATGTGTGTCCAGAACCCTCTAAGAAAGTCACCTATAAATTTTCGGCCAAATGAGCCAAAAGAAAAGGGGAAATTTAGGGGGGAGGCTCAACCCAAGAGAAGACCAGAGAAGGACATTTTTTTATTTATTTTTGGAATCAGCGGGAAACATAAAATTCCGTTGAAACCTCAACATCGAATTTCAGATGACATAACTTCCATGCAACTATTAGATATCGGTGGCATGTTCAGTAGTTTTAATAACTTTTTAATATCCATAAAAAAAGTTGGTGCACAGAAAAACGTCTTGTCCCCCCCCCCCCTCTGATATACTGACTATTTATGTCTTGTGCTACGTTATTTTTCTTAGTGTCAAATAGTTTATAGAAAACTATTATGCAACAATATTTAAATAACAATGCGGGAAAATCCATTATTGTTTAATACTACTTAGCAGTACAAGAATAGGTAAGTTTATCTATGTGACATTAAGTACGTCTAGGAAGACAAGGAACTATTTAGGGGCCGTTCATAAATTACTTAACAATTCTGTGGGGGGTTCGAACTTTGACAGGAGGGGGGTCTTAGAAAACGTCAAGTAAAACAATAAAGGTACTAATATTCATAAATCATTTAGTCAACTTTATAATAATAATAATGTTTCGTTACAAAAGTGTGTAACCTTGTGACAGGGGGGGGGGGGGGGGGGGGGGGTCAAAAATGTTCGAAATGTGTTACCTAATTTATGCACGGACCCTTGGCAAGAGTCCTGAGTATTAAGTAAATGTTATTTTAATGAATATTTTCATAGCTTTATTTCTAACTTTTCGCTCCCCCTCCAAAACCAGTCGACCGTTTGCGCTGATATTCAACAGTTGACTTACGTAAGTGCTTCGAATTGAGCCCCCCTCCCTTCAGCCGATATCGCTGAAATTTGATAGGTTATGTTCTCATTGGGTTTTTGAGTTGAGCCTCCCCTTATGTGGTAAGCCTCCCCACTAATCCCCATCTTAATATTGACCGATTTGGCTGAAAATCAATAGATGTAGTGGTTAAAGGATTCTGAATAAATATATAAAATGTCGTGTGGATACGTTCAATCTTGGGATTGGCAATATATGTATAATCCCATTTACCTCTCAAAATGTATCCAGGATTCCGAGATCTCGGGATTGGAAGCCCAGGATACAGATTTTAGGACGTACACCGCTCTTGTTGTGAGGTGAGGTTTGTCAGTTCCCAGTGGGACACGGAACTTCTCAGCCTATCCGTGAGCTGAAGGTTTGGTTCCCGAGGTTTGCCATGTCTTATTTGAGAGTCTGCAGGTCTCTCTCTATATGTATGTACCAACTTCAAATGAGACCTATTTCCCAGGCTCAAAACCTGTTGAAAGAGGTCTAATTTGATGCGAACCACCGGAGCAAGACGCCTCCTCTAGTAGACCCGACCACCCGTCACCGACCACTCACCGCCTCCCTAGTTCTACCCACCTTCACTATACTAGTTGGAGTGAAACATAAAACATGACCTTGAGGTTTATTAATGGTATTGTCTAAGATAGAGGGCGCCAGTAGCTCAGTGGTACACGTGCTTGCTAACTGAGCTCAAGATCGCGGGTTCCCAGGCTCTTAGTTTATTTTATCTGGGAGAATGAACTTAAGCATGCCGTCTTTCGAATGGGATCTTAGGTAAATAGAGTCGGGCTCATGTCCATAAGAGCAACGAAAGATCGTTCTGGTAGTAGGCGATATGACCTTGTAGTTAAAGCCCGCGCATGAGTTACAATAACACCTTCTTTTTTTTATTTCCCTAGCTATATGAAGAATGCAGGAAGTTATGTAATCGTCAGAAATTCCATGTTTAGTTTGCAGTTTAGCACTGCAATATCATGTTTTCAGATCCCCTTAACACAGAAACTCTAATAACTGCCGTTGCAATGATTGTATTGACATGATATTTCATATGCAAATTCAAAACCCCATTAGGACGACTCCTGTTAATTTTCAGCGAAAACAGCCGAAGGGAAGGGAGGGATCAGAGGCAGCTCGACCTCAACATCCTAATAAGTGCCGATGTAATGATTATATCAACACATACATTTTGTATGAGGATTCAGAAGGACCTACATAAGATAACAATTGACTTTCGGGCTAAACAGTCAATTGGTATAATAATAATAAATTTATTTCCGTTAAACCAATACTGTGATGTATAAAAAAAAAAATACACACATTTAAATTACTAATAATAAAAAAAAAATATATATATATTTATTTTTCTATAAATAATAAGAAACCATTTCTTTTAAAACAAATGAGTAAAAAAACAAAACACGGCCATCAGCTGTTTTTAGTGTGGTTAGAGACGAGTCGAGGCCTAGGAATGGCGAGGGGCTGAGTGAAACATGGAGAGTGGTGTTAGGCTTAAGTTGTGATGAACTAAATAGGAGTGAATTGACGGTGAAATTGATCCGAAAAGAAGGTACTGTTGTTTGTTTATATGTTTTAAATGCCCCAAAATAACTCTAAAAAAAGAATGGCCAATATTTATTAGTTTATAAGATTTCTTAAAAAAAATAATAATAATTACGTGCACTTTCTTAAAAATTGCACGTCTTGAACTTTTGATATTTTTTAGGGCCCTTTTCGGTAATTACTGTATCAAAATTAAATAGAAGACCAGTTATAAAATTTCTGCAGGAAATGTGGTGAATTATTGTTTATATTAAGTATTATTATTAATAATATTTCATTTGTTTAATTTTAAATTTATTATTTGAATTATATATTTATTTAATTACTTTAAGTTTACATTAACAATTTCTCTCTTTTACCACAATGCATGGTAATAGAATACGTCAAATAATTTATACATTAAGATAGCTTATAAATTAGATTTATAACTACTTGAGTCTAACACACGTATGATTAGTAGTAATAACAAAACTATTAAAAAAAGTAAAATGAAATTAATAAAAACTGAATAAATAAATACTAAAAAATATAACAGTATAAAAAAAAATTATTCGAAAGTCTTCTTTCTTCCTGGTATCGTAATTATGACTAGTATTGTTGAGAGAGAAAATATTTTTATTTTTCCTAATAACCATTAATGTTTCAACTTAGGTTTTAGTCATTGCTGGTCATTCACCGGCATCTTATTTAAATATTAATATTAATTTTTTTTAAATATACAAATTTTTTTCCCAGAAAATTAATTAGTTTCCGAGAAGGCCACCATCCAAGGAGCTATCCAGCTTTTTGTATTAAATCTCCATTGTTACGGGGGCATTAACCCTTCTCAATGAATAGAAAAATGTTAGTATAACAATAGAAAATAAAAATAAAATATAATAATATCTTAAGAAAGAGAAGAATATAAAAATAAAAATAAAACTGAATAGTTTAATAAAAGTGTGAGAAATTCAGTAAGACAGAGAAAACCGAGGTCGACTTGCCTAAGTTTGGCTGTTGGTTGACTCAAAGTGCAATGAATGAAGATGTCGGTGAATCACCGTCAATGTACCTACTTCCTCAGTGCAAATAAATAAACTCGATTTTTGCTCTCCCCCTGAATCCAGTTTAACGATTTGGTTCAAAATCGATAGATATCTTATTCTAGGATCATCACTAAATTTCGTGCTGTTCCATTTATTTTATCGATAGTTTTTCGGGTTTTTGAGATAGACCATCTCCTTTGATCCCGCACTTCTTTTTGGCCAATATAATGCCTTCATTTTTAGTTTTTGGGCTGAGTTCCTCCACACCTTAAAAGTCAGTCGAATGCACGTTATTGTTTTATTTATTCATTTATAATTGATTAATATACACATATTTATATTTTTTTTATATATTGTTATAGTTACGTTGTTTTCTTTTTCTTTTCTGTATCTCGCACATTGGGACCTGATAAAGGGACGTAAGAACGTCCCGAAACATCGTGGGGATAAGGACACTTCCGAAGAGTTTTTTGAAAAAAAGTTACCTTAATTTTTATTAAATTGAAAAATTCACTCATATATTTTTAGGTATTTACTTATCCAGTTTTTATTAATTTAATTTTACTTTTTTAATAGTTTTGTTATTACTACTAATCACAGGAATGTTAGACTCAAATAGTTATATTTTATTACCATGTATTGCATAAACAGAAATAAATATGTTATTATTTATTTGAAAAAAAAAAAAAAAAAAAAAAAAATGCGGAAAAGTTATATGTGTCATCCTTATGGGATTTTGAATTTACAAATGAAATTGTGTGTCAATATATTCATTTTATCCGGGGTTATGTCCGGAGTCATACAAACAGGATTTTTTTTTTTTTTTCATTTTTGGAATGAGGGGGTCGGAAAACATAGAATTGCGGTGAAATGTTTCCATAACTTCCTCTGTACTTGGTATAGTTGGGGAAGAAATGCAAGATGCAAGCGAACATCGTTGTGGCGATGTGAACTGCAAGCCTAGGCACTTATCATCTCAATAATAAACTAAATTTACATGGCGTGTCTCAGGATGTCAACATCGCTGCACAAAATGCACTAACTTCATCAAATGGTGTGCATCCAGACACAACAATACCTAATTGCACAAATGAAAGAGAAAGTAATGATGTTTTTTTATAAGGCTGAATGAGAATTTGGCAATTCCATCCGATATTCCGATATGTTAATGAATGACAGCCAAGTGATCTCATCCAGGATATGCAAATGATGATAAACTGAAGGGAAGGATCAAATGATAGATAACAGACTGTCACGAATGCACTCAAAATGCAACCCTTAATTCACCAAAAATATAGTGAGTATAATTGATTAATTACGTATTCGCTCTTTCTCCAAAGCCAAGGCACTCTGGGCTAAAACTTACTATTTGACTTACATAGGGGCTCCTAAAACCTCATGCTAAGTTTTGTGTCGATATATTCATTACATTGGCAGTTATTTGGGTTTATGTGTTGAGCCACCTCTCTGATCCCCTTCCTTTCGTCCGGTGTCATCCTTATGAGGTACATAAATAGGTAATTTATATAAAAATTTCATGCCGATTCATTCATTACATCGGCAGTTATTGGGTTTTTTGAGTTGACCCCTACCTCTGATCACCCCTTCCCTTCTGCCAATGCTGCTGAAAATTAATAAATGTCGTTTTGATTGTAAATATGAAATTTTGTGTCGATACATTCATTACAACGGCAGTTATTAGAGTTTTTGAGTTAAGACTCTCCCCTAATCCCCCCTCTCTTTAGGCCGACTTGGCTGAAAAACAATAGGCGTCGTCGTTAGAGGGTTTTGGATTCGCATATAAAATTTCATGTCGATAAATTCATTCTTTCGGAAGTTATCGTGTTCAAAGACAATCAGAGTTTTTTTTCATGTTTGGAATTTAGAGGTCGGAAAACATGAAATTCCTTTGAAAACTTCGCATCCATTTTTCGATAGATTACATAACTTCCAGGGGCGTAGCCAGGATTTTGAGCAGGGGGCGGCAAAGTTAGGCTACGAGTGTGGGGGGTATAGACTCCCGGGGGCACAGCCCGCAGTTGCCGTGGTTAGCGTTGCAGACTTTTTGTTATTAATTTGGGAGACTCGGACCTCTAGAAGCTCCCCCTGAGATAACCACTGACTGTAATACTTGTTGACTTTACATGAGCAGCAAAAATGCAAAGCGCAGCAGCAGCAAATGCACGCTGTGATTTATGTGCTTTTAGAATTAAATGACTCATAGCCAATAGCGTGCATTTGCTACTGCTGCGCTTTGCATTTTTACTGCGCATGTAAAATCAGCTTTAAGTGTACAAAGTATAACATAAATGACGATTTTGAGCGAGGAAATGAAATGATCGAATTCATAGATATTTAAATAAATTTAATATGACTTGTTTTGTACATGTACATTTATGTAACAGCTGATTGCTGATTTAGGAATCAAACGCACGGGAAATTTGAAGATCCTATTGGTAACTTGCAAGCTATCCATTTTTAATAAAAACAATTTTTTTAGTGTATTTAATTTTTATCTTGATTTTTTGCTCTGACCAGGGGGGGGGGGGCGCGCGCGTCCCCCTGGCTACGCCCCTGACAACTTCCGCTATGCTTCGTATAGCTGGGGATATAAAAGTCTAGACACTAAATCAAAACAAACTTATATCAATTAAGGAACTTTGAATAGAAAATTCTATGAAATTATGAAAAGTGAATTTTAACTCTGTTGAAAAAATGTAAACAAAGTTTATAAGAATCGAAAAACGCAAGTAGTATCTATATTGATCGTATTTTTAATAACACAATTGGCAAATAACGGTTCAATTTGAAATATTACACAACAGATTCAACAAGATGAAATGAAGATCGAAAAATTATCTTTTTTACAATGTTTACAAAAAGATAATAAATATTTCAAAATAATAGATGGGTTATTATTATTATAGCTCACGGAAATTACAATGTTAGCGGATAACAATAAAACAAAGCGGATAACAATAAAACAAAGCTAATTTTCTGTACAGATTTCAGAGCAGTGGTCTAGTTAACCCATAATATGGGTTAACTAGACCTCTGTATATATAATAAAAAAAAAAAAAAAAAACAGTGGGCATATATTATGTTTTTTTTTTTTTTTGTATTTTTAAATAATCTTTCGGGAAACTACTCTTAGTGACTCATTCTAACTGGGAAAAATGTTAAAAAAATTATAGCTATGCATTTAGTATGCAAATTAGGCTGTTGCGAAAACGCAACACCGGGCATTCGGAGAGTCATTTTCCTATTATACTACTTGTTAAATAAAAATGTATAAAATAAGGATTTTATTTGAAATAACAAAAAAAAATGTATAAATAACAATAGCTTTAATTATTCAATAGATTTTCTTTTAATGTAACTTTCTAGGGAAAAAGTTTTTTATGCAAATTTTTTACGAAATTATTTACGTTAGTTCCTAGAGAAACCAAAAAAAAAAAAACAATGTAAAAAAAATTGAATAGTTCTAGAAAAACTTACTTTTCTTGCGCCATTTCCTGGTCGAGTCAAGCTGAGATCGAGTCAATATTGAAAAAAAAACACTCTACAAAACGCGGGAAAACTATAAAACCGAGCGGGGGTCACTGAAGGTTTGTTTACATCCGGTCCTAAAGATTAAGCAAAAAATAGCAAGGGTAAAAACATTTCGTGGAAAATAATAAAATTAAACAGTGTCTAGTTAGCATCCTGCAAAGTATTATTTCAGCAAGAATTAATTAAGTTTTCGCTCTCCCTCCAAAGCCATTGGACCGTTCGTGTCGATACATTCAGCTTTTTGGGGGGAGGGTTTGAGTCGAGCCTCCCTCCTCTGATCCGGCTGATTCCACAGAAAATTATTAGGTGAATTTACATATGACATTTTTTGTAGACATAATCAACTCAACGGCAGTTATTACGGTTTTTGTAGTAAAACTCCCTTCTAATCAACTTCTTGCTATGGGCCGATTTGACTGAAAATCAATAGATCTCGTCCGTCTTCTATCGGGAGTTATCGTGTTCACACACAGACAGACATTTTACAAAGTATAGGGCAAGTTATGTAATGGGTCAAAAATTCGTTGCGGAGATTTCAACGAAATTTCATGTTTTCCGATTTCTTGATTACGAAAAAAAAAGGTATCTGTCTAAGTGTGTGTGTCTGCGAACACGATGAATCCCAATAGAATTAATGTATCGACATGAAACTTTATGTGTATCCAGAACCCTCTAAGGACGACAACTATTAATTTTCAAAGAAATCAGCAGAAAGGAAAGAGGTGATCAGAGGCGGGCCTCAATTCAAAAACTCTAATAACTGCCGATGTAATGAACATATCGACATGAAATTTAGCATGAGGATTGAGAAGCCACTATGTAAGTCAAATATCAAGTTTAGCCCAAACGGTACATTGTCTTTGGAGGGAGAGCGAATACTTAAATAATTAATTCATGCTGGGGAAGTACACAGCTGGTGATTCACCGACTTTAGTTTCGAGCTTTCCCGCGAATCCTAATTTACACATCTTTGGACTACAGATGTATTCAAGCGTCTTTACCATTCTCCATTATAAGAGAGGTTAACAAAATAGAAATCTCGTGTTGCCATTTACAACTTTCAGGGTTAATTGTTTGTTTTATATATAATATATAATATAATTTAACGACTAGTGGCGGCGATACTATTGGTGCGGTGAGGACTGGATGACTTTCCAACAAGCTCTCCTTGGAACTGATACATAACGATAACGACTGACCCTCCATAAAATCACCCTTTCTAATAACAGTTTTAAAATTGTACCTGAAAGAGCAACTTTGTATTTACTAAAACTGAGCCAGCTCTCTCCAGTAGTATTCTAAGTACATGACGTACATTGGGCCATTAGTACTAACTAAGCGCTGTTTGTGTCTTTGTAGTGGCCCACTCCAGGACTCTGAAGATGGTCCGTTAGAAAGAAGTATATCTCCTCAGGATATAAGAAATGGGGAGCAGCCGTTCCATCGACCAATTTTGCGGAAAATTAATAGGTGCCATCCTCATATAACTTTGAATTAACATAAGCAATTACATGGAAATACATTCTTTACAATGGCGGTAACTGGAGTTTTTGTGTTAAGCCTCCCCCCTAATCACCCCCTTCCCTTTGGTTGATTTGGCTGAAAATGGGTGAAAAAAAGGCCCTTTAGAGGGTTCTGATCACACACACACACACACACACACACATATATATATACTTTGGGTCGATACATTCATTCTATTGGGAATTATCGTTTTCTCGGGCATACTGAAAGACAGTTTTTTTTTTCATTTCAAGAATGAGGAAGTTGTAAAACATGAAATTCTGTTGAAAAACTCAGCATCGAATTTCTGACCGATTACATAACTTCCCCTATACTTCGTATAGCTGAGGAAGTAAAAGGCAAAAACAAAATTGTGTAAAAATAAAATAAGTAAATAACTAATAATAATTCTTAGTAAAAATAATAACGATGAAAGTTATTGTAGTTATTTTGTAGCAATACAGAATGTACATAATATTCACAAGTTAATTGGTAATTTAATTCAATTTTAGTAAATTTTGTAAACATTTACATGTCAAAATTGGAGCCAATCCCTCTGATGTTTGGTCCATCTCCTCTTTGGACAAATGTGTGAAGCTGGTAGTACAGTCGCACTTAAGTTTGCAACTGCAACTGAAGTTCTCAAACACAACCTGCACTTTGTCTTCATGGCAAGGTTAGAGGAAGGTGAAATGAACAATTAAATCGAATAAGAAGAACAAAGATGCAATCGAATAAGAAGAAATGTATTTAACCACACACAATGTCGTGATGTATGTATTTCATTGCCAGCTAAATGGGAAGACCTTCGATATGTCTAAGGATGGTTTTGGTTCCAGAACTTGGCCATACTCTGCTTTATAACAACCTGCCTAAGTAAGACTCCAGACTCCAGGAAGAGAGACCATCAAGGCTGGTTACATTCCACAACGTGACTCTTGTATGTATTTTATCATTTTTCTACTAAACTCTTCTAGAATTTAATGCTTAACCACTTCGACTTGGTACAACTAGTTATGATGAGGGCAGTGGTATGCGTGCTTGTCTTCTGAGCTCAAGAATGTGGGTTCGAAACCCGACCGAGGCCCTTAGTTTATTTCATCTAGGAGGTAAGATAAACTTAAGCATGCCGTCCTTCGGATGGGACGTTAAGCGATGGTCCCGAGCCTGTACGATGTCAGGTACTCGTTGAAGACCCCTACTCTAGGTGAATAAAAAATTTAGGGTTGGCAAAATTTAGGACTCCCACAGTAGAGTCGGGCTCATGTCCACCAGAGTGACGAAAGAGCGCTCTGATAGTAGGCGATATGACCTCGTAGTTAAAGCCCGGGCATGAATCATAAAACCTAACTAGTTATGAAAAACATACGTCGGTGAAACACCGTCCATGTACTTCCCCAGAACGAATTAATCAATATAATGTTCGCTCCCCCCCCCAAAACCAGTCGACCATTTGCGCTAATATTCAATAGTTGACTTAATAGGGGCTCCTAAATCCTCGATACTAAATGTTGTATCGATACATTTATTACAACGGCAGTTATTAAAGTATTTGAGTTAAGCCTCCCCCTAATCCCCCCTTCCTTTTGGCTGATTTAGCTAAAAATCGATAGGTGTTGTCCTCGTGGAGTTCTGGTCACACATAAAAAATACGAGTATATGTGTGAGTGTGTCTGTCAACACAACTGCCGATAAAATGAATGTATCGATATGAAATTTTATACGTCTAACCAGAACCTCAAAAGGACGACACCTATCCATTTTCATCCAAATCGACCAATCGGGAGGCTTAACACAAAAACTCTAATATCTGCTGATGTAATAAATGTATCGACACAAAATTTAGTAAGCGGATACTGAAGCCACTATGTAAATAAAATATTGAATATTAGCCCAAACGATCGATTGGTTTTGTAAAGAAAGCAAACGATTGATTAATTCGCACTGGGGAAGAACATTGCCGATGATTCACCGATTACTTTTTTAGTTTGGCGCGAGTGGATCAGCTGATTTATTACATAAACTAGATGTTTGCTTTTGCTTTTGAATATAACATGTGTTATTTTTTATAACGAATACAATTTTTTTTTTTTTTTTTTTGCTAACGGTAAACATAATATATTATATCAACTAATGATATTTAGATTTATTTGACCAAATTTACATTTAAGTAAGTGTTTATCACCAGATTATCCTGCGACAAAAAGTGGCCAATGTACAAAGGTTGTGCTAAATAATTACAATATGAATACAATGGTGGTATGGGGGCTACGTGAGTTCATTGACATCAGTCTGTCTCCATTACAACAGTCAAACAGTCAAACTGAGGTTCATGTCAAGAGCAATCCGACAGTACGGCATCCATTGCGAATATCGACAGAGGGCATTTGACCTGGCGCAGTCAAATAAATATCTAAGTCTGGGACTAACCACAAAACTGTGCTGTGGTACACTATACAGATGTTTAAAACAACAAGTTTATACCCTACGAAAAAACTTTGAGCACGCCTTCCTTCGGATGGAACGTTAAGATATGGTCTCAATCTTCTCCCTCTGATTAGCCTTTTATTCCCCTTCCTCCATACTTTCCCGCTCCTTAAAAACATATATATACATATTTTTTCGTATATACTTCATTATTATTTTTTTTTTTTTTCATCAATATTTCTTAAATTAATTTTATCGCAAGCCTAGGCTAGATTTCCTCCTCCTCCATAATCTTGATTTTTACATTTTTTTAAAATTTATTTTATCTTCTATATATTTATTTAGATACATTTATTTTCGTATGATTTCTTCATAATGAAGCTGCTAATTTAATTACTTGTATTTATTCTTAGGGTATCTCGGTCCCAGAATAAAATTTATTTTCATTTTCATTTCATTTCAAGCTTGTACAATGACAGGTACTCGTTATAAACCACTACCCTAGGGGAATAAACCTACGTAAATTTAGGACGCCCGTAGTAGTAGGGGCGAAAGCCCGGGCATGAGTAACTAACTATATAGCCGGAGATCAACCAGACAATTAAGCTACGTGTTGTTGAACTATACAATGGACTCGAAGCCAAATTAACTGAAGGTTGTCTCATGAACGATTTTTTGGAAACATGACTAGACTCTGGAAAGATAAATTCCCCTCTCTATACCAGCGTTTCATGTTTTCCAGCCCCTCGAATCCAAAAATTAAAAAAAATTCTTATGTATATCCAAAATCCCAGGATTAAGGGGGTGGGGTTCTTAACTAAAAACACATTAATAACTGAATAACTGCCAATGTAATTAGTGTACCGTTTGTCGTGAGAACAAAATAATTAGAAACATATTCGACGTTGAATTTTCACCAGAATTTCATGATTTACAATCAAAAATCATGATTTCAAAAATGAAAAAAAAAAAAATGTCTGTCTGTATATGAACATAACTCCCGATAGAATGAATGTATCGACACGAAATTAAATGTGTAGGTGTCCCCTCTAAGGACGACACGATTTTCAGATAATTCGGTCAAAGGGAAGGGGGAGGATCAGGAGAAGGCTTAACTCAAAAATCCCAATAAGTGCCGATGAAATGATTTATAGACACAGAATTGTATATTCCGGAGACTTCCGGCGATTTTGGCAGCCAAAGGCCCCTGGTATATAAATATATATATATAGGAGAAATAATGAGCGAAAAGTAAAAAATTCATAAGAGCGCGACCCTCCAATTCATCATTTTCGGCCAGGAATAGATAATATAATCTAGTGTTTTCTTTAATTGAGCCACAAAATGTTCATTAGCGATCATTGCGAGTCGAGATATATCATTCAGAATATTTGTACTCGTTCGCAAGATAACTCCTGAACTGTTTTTCCAGATTATTTACAAACTATACACAAAAATCGGTCCAATGGAGGAAGCCGAGATCACCTTACCTTCGTAAATTCTTGCATTTCCCGTCTTTTATCCAGACAATACGATTTGTCGTGAGTTTCTCAGGAGACAGGTTGCGTGTCAACATGAAATTGTTTAGCGTGTTCTTGTGTGTTGAAGGACAGCTTAAAGTAGTCAGCCATTTGTCAAATAAATAGGAAAGAAATTATTCCTAATAGATAGGGATGCTATTATATACTAGCTCGTACAAGTCGGATTTCCTCAGTCAATAACAGAAGGAAAATGGTTTTTCTAAAAACATTTTATTTTCTTATTCAAATTATTTTCTATTTCCAGTCAAGGTTTATGAAATTAGAATGAGACTGTCGACTGTATAAGGGTGTATTCAAGGTAAACGGACAAAAAGACAGATATTAAGCTGAAAGGTCCTTTTCTGCGTCGAAAACTTGTCAAAAAAGGCTTTTTAACTTTTTTCTCATATGATTAAAGTAAAGACATGGAATTCATGTCCATTTAGGGACAGGCTGCACTTAGTGGGGGGGGGGGGGGGGGGGGGGGGGGGGACTTTGTGATCATTGCATTGCCAAATATCTTCATCATCGATCAAATCTCACCGTTCATTCCCCCACTTGTGTTTGTGACTCACGTCCTGGCTTTAACAACGAGGTCATATTGCCTACTACCAGAGTGTTCTTCCATAGTGAGCCTGACTCTACTGTGAAAATCTTAAGAAAGTTTGAAAACCCAGACTTAGTTATTTAGGCTAATGGATTTTTAACGAGTACCTGACTGTATAGGCTCAAGGTTTTTTTAACTTTCCAGATAAAAAACCTAAGGGCATGCACGCAAACTTTGAGCTACCAGTCATTGGCGTTTTTTAGTACAACCCTCACTTCTCTTCTATATCGTCCTAATAGAGTTCTCGATGCACATATACAAACAATTTGAATACGATATATTCATTACATAGTGTCCACAGACATACATAGACAGATTTTTATTTTTTCCATTTTTGGAATCAGGAGGTAGAAAATTATGAAATTCAGGCAAAAACTCAACATCGAACTTCTGATAAATTTCAAAAACTCCTCTAACTTCGTATATCTGGGGAAGTAAATGATATTTTGTTGCCATTTATAGGACCTATTCTACCTCAATTCGATATCTTCAGTCTCCCGAATTCCCTGCAACACAAAGCTGAGGTTAGGTTTTATGACTCATGCCCGGCCTTTAACTACGAGGTCTTATCGCCTACTACCAGAGCGCTTTAGTCACTCTGGTGGACATGAGCCCGACTCTACTGTGGGAGTCCTAAATTTTGCCTACCCTAAATTTTTATACACCTAAGGCAGGGGTCTTTAACGAGTACTTGACCTCGTGTAGGCTCGGGACCATCGCTTAACGTCCCATCCGAAGGATGGCGTGCTTAAGTTAATTTTACCTCCCAGATAAAATAAAGTAAGGGCCTCGGTCGGGTTTCGAACTCACGTTCTTGAGCTCAGAAGACAAGCACGCATACCACTGAGCTACCGGCGGCCTCTTCAACCATAAGATAATAATTATCTCTAAAAATACAATTTCACATATTTTTTGTTGAACAAAAAAGAAGAAATAGAATACTGATAATAACTATCAGAGCTCTCAAGGCCTTCATAATAACATTGACCTCTAATATAATACGAGAAAAATACAATATATGTATTATTAAATTATAAAAAATAATCAACATCCGGGAAATCTAATCTTAGATAAATATGTCAATAAGAACGTTAAGTGAAGAATATTTCTTGAAATAAGACAATTAGGCATTAGAAAAAATACATTACGATGAGAAACGGGAAAATAATATAATTGTTTCCTTTATTAGTCGCCTAGATAGTCGCTGAGCGTGAGTTTAGTTTCCGAAAACATGGAGCAGTGTCATCGCGTTGCTGACGAAAGCAGTATTGCTCTGCGAATTTTCTCGACGTCGAACAAGCCTTTGACAGAGTTCTGAACCCGGACTTACTATGAAAGCAGACCTTCCTTCACTAAATATGGATTGGATTCCTCGTACTAAAAGAATCATTTGTGTCCCGTTGTCACCACAAAACACTGTCATTCTCCAATTATCCTCCTAGGTTCAGTGGAGATATGAGGTTCAGAATATTTGTACCAATTAGCGCGATAACTCCTGAACGCTTATTTAAACTGATCTTTTCCAAAAATTACACAAAATTCTTTCTTCAAAAGAACATCAAGTTTTTTGATCAGAAAAACCTGAGCCACGAAAGGGGGGGGGGGGGGGGAATTTCAAAAAATCCTAATTTCGCGCGAACGATCGAATGCGTAATTTTCGAAGTTCAGCATAATAGCGCTTTTCTGTCTAAACGAACAGCTTTTGTATGTAGTAAATATTTAAGCACGAATTAATCAATTAAGTGTTTGCTCTCCCTCCAAAACAAAACGATCGTTTGGCCTAAATCTCCTTACATAACTCACAAAGTAGCTTCTGAATCCTCGTACCAAATTTTGTGTCGATACATTCATTACATCGGCAGTTATTGGGGTTTTTGAGCTTTATATTTCATATGAGTCCACCAAACTAACAATATCCAAAAATCAAAATTTTGGGAATTTGCCAAAAACCGCTCTCGACTAAAATTTGCTTCGCCGGTTCTTGCAAATGGTTTTTTTTACATCCTGTTAGCACTTTAAAATGAAATACATACAAAGAAACGAATTTTTATATAGCGTTATAAAAAGAAAATCAGTAAAATTTTGGATAATGTTAGTTACCAACTTTCTCAAACATGAATAAATAAATCAAAACCATTCAACATTTTCAAATGCAATGTAAATTTATTGTTACAATTATTACAACTTAAAAAAATTAAAAAAAAATTAAAAATCATTAAAATTGACACATAATTATAATTTTATATAAAGCATATGTAATAATAACATTTTATTTAAAATAAAAACTGAAAAAAAATACAGCACAAAATAAAAAAATTAACGATAACCTCTTTGAGCAGGTTATGCTTGCAAATACTGCTTTCTGATTGGTTACAAGACGCTTAGTGTCAGAACTAACATTATCCACTAGAATAATGTTAGTTCTGACTCCAACCCTCAACTTATAGGCCCATTAAACCTAGGATAAGGTGACTTTTGATTCTAACCAAAGCCATATTTGAAATCAGCTCAAAAAATTGCAAAAATAACCACTGCCATCTCAATTTTGTTAATTTTGGATATTGTAAGTTTTGGTTCTGGAGGACTCATATATATCCCAAAAAAGTTTGTTTTATTTATCCAAAATTAATTGCCATGAAAAAATACAAAAAAGGTTTTGCGTGCACGGACTTTAGTCTTTAATAAATTTTTAATCATAGTAATGCCTTACCTCAGAACGAATAGCTTCTGTTAGCTACTGTCAAAAACCCTAATTACTGCCGATGTAATGAATGTATCGATACAACATTTAGTACGACGATTCAGAAGCCACTATATGAGTCAAGTATGGAGATTTAGCCCAAATGATCGTTTATCGATGATATTTAGGAGGGAGAGCAGAAACTTAATTGATTAACTCGTGCTGGGGAAGTAGATTGCTGGTTATTCACCGATTACTAATTTGCATTTCCATTTTGGTGCATGTCCGACACTGAACAAAAGCAAATCATTTTAGTCGAGAGAAAAGGGCTACAACAGATGGTCAGGAAGGAAAATGTATAGTGAAATTTGCCAATCCAGGCTCAAGTACTGGATGACCTTTCCTGCCCGGACATACCTTCTCTGGAGTGGAGAGGGACTGGAGCTGACAACGTAGTGACCTGATTCAACAGACCACACGACCTCTGTCCAGTTCAGGTGACTTTAGTGTCAAGGAAGACAGGTCACAACTATCCCACTATCAGTTTGGCCTCTCTCCATACTACTTTACTCTCCCAACTATACGTTGTATAGAAAATTGGCTAACAATTCCATGTTGGCTTTTCATCGAAATTTCATGTTTCATTTTCAATTGGAAGGGGGGGGGGGGGGGGGGGGATGTCCCCATAACCCTAATAACTGCCGAAATAATGAATATATCGGCATGAAATTTTATATGTTAATTCAAAACCCCATAAGGACGACAACTGTCAATTTTCAGAAGAAAAAGGCTCAAAGGAAGGAGAATACCAGAGGGCCAAAAAACCCTCATAACTATCAAAATTTTGTACGTAAATCTATGACGGAGTAAGGACGACACCTGTCAATATTAAACGAAATCCGCCGAAGGAATAGTTGGCAATGGGAGGGAACTTAACACAAAAACTCTAACAACTGCCGATGTAATGAATGATTGACACACAACTTTATATGTAAACTCAAAACCTCATAAGAAACATATCAATTTTACGTGGAATCGGTAGAAGAGGGAGATCAGAGGGGGGGCTAAAAATTAAACTGGCCAAAATATGTCGATGTAGCGAATGTATCATCACGAAATTTAGTAATTGGGAATATAGTTAGCTATTATGACACATGCCCGGGCTTTAACTACAAGGTCATGTCGTCTACTACCAGAGCGCTCTTTTGTCACTCTGGTGGAAATAAGCCCGACTCTATTATGGGACTCTTTAACGAGTACCTGACATCGTACAGGCTCGGGACCATCGCTTAACAATCCCATCCGAAGGACGGCGTGCTTAAGTTTATTTTACCTCCCAGATAAAATAAAGTAAGGGCCTCGGTCGGGTTTCGAACTCACGTTCTTGAGCTCAGAAGACAAGCACGCATACCACTGAGCTACCGGCGGCCTCTTCAACCATAAGATAATAATTATCTCTAAAAATACAATTTCACATATTTTTTGTTGAACAAAAAAAAAGAAATAGAATACTGATAATAACTATCAGAGCTCTCAAGGCCTTCATAATAACATTGACCTCTAATATAATACGAGAAAAATACAATATATGTATTATTAATCCGTCCGATAAATATTCTACGTCGTATTTAGATAAATACATTATTCAATCATTTTCATTTATTTTTCTTATTCTACACAAACAAACGGGAATTTCGACGATGAATGTCAACCTTTTGACAGAAAATAAGGCGCGTAATTTCGTTCAGGATCATTCGTTACTTTTCGGTCAACATTTAAAGGGGAACTATTCGTTTTATAGTTTAAAGTATCCTTTTAAAGCTTTGAACATTTATTTAAAGTTGACTGTAATTATTTTGAAGTGAATTAATTTTTGTTATAATGAAATTATTTTATCTTAGTGCAATACATTTTTTGTAGTTAGGCATAGCAATTTTTATGTTTATTTAATCTATTTTAAAGTTCTTTCAAATATAAGCCTTTAGTAATTAAGATACAGAAGTCCCTGAGTGATATCTCCAATCAAATCGGTTAATTGGTTTCAGAGAACATTTAGATGACTAATACTCTTAACGAATCTGACGGCCATATTTTGATAGAACTAGATTAGCTTTGAAATAGTGAAATGATACTTGTGTCGTCTTGAGTCTTATAATGTATACATATATTTTGTATGCTTTACATAAAATATAGCATCCATACAATATCTTCGAAATATTTGTATCGTACGTTATGTATTCGAGGCCATCTCGAGTCCACATTTACGAGACATCAGAAAAACCGAGATAATATGGATGATGTTAATATTGCTAAAATAAATATAAAATAAAGATCACTTACCAAAATAGGTTTATACAAAAACAAAACACTCACCTGAAACAGATTAAACAATGTAAATATTAAGACATATATAGATAGAGAATTATTTATTAAATTTTTATAAGAATATGATAAGAGGCTTAGGGGAATGACACAAGATGGAAATATGAATTTCTTTATCACTGATTATTTTTGAGTTCTTATCAAAATAAAAAAAAAAAGTTGATGAATCCGGCATTGGAAAGAAATAATCAATTAACTTTTCGCTCCCCCTCCAAAACCAGTCGACCCTTTGCGCTAATATTCAACAGTTGACTTACATTATCGGTCGGGTTTCGAACCCACGATCTTGGGCTCAGAAGGCAAGCACACATACCACTGAGCTACCGGCGCCCTCTGATTGGTAATATATAACTGCCCTTTAAAAAAGATAATTTCAACTTTGTAACGATAACTAAACAATGCATACTTAGCATTTTAAAATGTTTAATAATAACTTTAACTTTGCAAACCTTAAAATGGAGATTGCACGAAATCTTCCGCTTTTTTCGGAGACAAAAGTTCTTATTTCTTTTGCCAAATTCTAATAATTCGCAGTTTTTTTGTTTTCCTGATAGTATTTTCTGAATCACTCTTGAGCTCAGAACACAAGCACGCATACCACTGATCTACCAGCGCCCTCAGATATTCACATAGCTATAGAAAAGAAAAGAAACAATCTCGACTACCACCTGATTACAAAAAAAAATAAATTAAAATTGCCTTTTCTGTGAACAAGAGTTATCTTGTAGAATGAGTGTATTGAGACGAAATTTAAATGTGTATCCAGAATCCTATAAGGACAACATCCGGGGGATTACAAGGGGGGCTAGTCAACGTCCCTGACAGGAGACAACATTCGGTCAAATTGCCACACTCTCTGTTTCTTTCTGTGTCTAACTAAGGTCATCAGTCGTTAGTCTTGTTGGCACACTTCGCTCCTCCAAAAGCTTTCTTCATCCAAACACCTCGTCAACAGATATTCATTGTATTAACATTGCAGTATTCAATGTTCGTTGTCTACGCCAAGGACTGCTAGCCCAGGTGACAGATCGTTCTGCGACAGTGCAACACCTTAAATCTAGGAATCATTTGTGCGAAGAGTACAAAGATCTATTTAGCCATTGGGCTACCCATGCTACCGCCCAGGGTGGCAAAAATATGTCGCGGTGACAATTTACTGTGAAAATAAAAAAAAATCATCAGTGAATCATCGACAATTTACTTCCCCAGCGGGAATTAATCAACTAAATTTTAGCCTTTCCTCTAAACCAATTTACCGATTTGGGTAAAAATTAATAGGTGTCGTCCTCATGGGGATCTGGTGTGATGTATAAAATTACACATATTTTAATTATTAATAATATATTATAAAATTAGTTTATATGTATAAAAACAGTGAATTAACCAAATTAAATATATGAAGTCACATTTTGTTTTAAAACAACAAATGAATGAAAAACAAAAGATGATAATTAGCTGTTCTAATTAATTGGAGGTGAGAGAAAACGAGAGAGGTTCTCTGAGGAGGTATATGACTGGGGTCATGGAGTCGGTCACCGGACTGAGCTCGGATCAGGTTGAGTCCTTGTTAAGTTCTCTCTACTCTGACTAGCACGACGCTCTGCTCTGCTCTCTTCTCTCCCTGCCACAGTCCGCCCCAAGTATGCTGTTGTACTCTGCCAACTTCATGTCCACATGTCTTGTCTCTCACTCGGTTCAAATTCAATGTCAGGTTCATTCCATCAACACTTTATTATTCATCTATTTTTATTTTACTTTTCTTCTATATTACGAGAATATTTCTTATTTTAGTCACTTTTTCTTTTCTCATTTTTTCTTTTTACTAAAGGTTCTATTTTTTATTAATTTTTTTCTTTTTCTGTTTTTTTTGTATTGCTTCTCTACATTAGTATTCTTTATTCTTAGGGATTCTTCTATCTGAATATGTACTTTATCAAGTTACTGTCGTGTCCACTCCTATTATTATTCTCATTATTATTGTTGATTATATCTAGGGTATATATATTTACTTTTTCTTCTTATTGATATATATCAAAGATATAATGAATATATATAATTATTAACAGCGATGTACATTCCTAGCTGACTGCTCCCCTCCCACACTCAGACTCCGTCTTCTGGCAGGAGGTAGCCTATTTATCATTTGTCTTATTTTGTAAAGATATAAAGGCATTAAAAAAAAAAAAAAAAAGGTCATATCGGTCTTTCGTGGCTTCGTGGCTCTGGTGAACATGAGTCCGACTCTAAAGGGGGAGTCCTAAATGTTACCTACCCAGGTTGAGTTACCTGAGGTAGGGGTCATGAACGCTTATCTGACATCGCACACACTCGAAAACATTGCTTAACGTCTCATCCGAAGGAGAACGTGCTCAAGGTTTTTTACCTCCCAGATAGAAAATCAATTGTTAATATCATATCTGTTAGTTGATATATAGTATTTTAACTCGGTCACATTGTACCATTCCTGCCTTTTTCCGCAGACTAAATCCTTTTTTAAATTAAAAAAAAAAAAAAAAACTAATGGGGTTGCCAACCGTTTCTCTAAACCAACAGCTTCTGTTAATTAGTAATTGCTGAGTTTTGTATTTCTGTCTTTGTATCTAACCAATATGACTTGCCAATAGGAAAACAAAAAAAATACAGTTTTACTCATTATATTCATTTGAAGAGCTTTCCAGAGACGTACTCATAGCGATTTTCGAAGTCAAAGAGTAGGAGTTAAATATGGCCTTAAGTTTTCAGCTCTATACAGTCAAGAAGAACCAAACAACGCTTTATATCTCGAGCACGCAACCGAAAGTAAATGAGCTGTATCCAAGCAGACGTTATACAAAGGTCTTCTTGTAGAATCATTCTATAGTTCTTTATATCAATGTAGTGACTAACGAATTATTAATATCACTAACTGATGACTAACCTTCCCGCTACGTAACAAGAACTGTTTGTTATTCAGTTATTAAAAAAAAACAAAGAAGAACCGACCTCATTTTCCTGTTTAGTTGTGGATATGGGGCGATAGGAGGAAGAAGAGCGCGGTCAGCAACCTTGACCTGAACAACCTCCCTCACAAGACAATGCACTCAATGTTCCTGGACGAGTTCCTGAGTTGAGCGGTGAATTTTGGAATACGCTCACAGTATTGCCACGGAGTTGCTTTGTGTTGGACTGGTGAAGGAAGAAGAGCGGACTGTTATCAGGTTGACTAACCTTGACCTGTACAACCTCCCTCACTACACAATTCACTCATCACCGGACGAGTTCCAGAATTCAGAACTGAGCTCACAAAACAGAAGGAAGGAGAGAAGGTTGGCTAACCTTGACCTCTACAATCTCCCTCACAAGATATATATGGACAGTGTTGCCACCTACATTGCCAAAATCCAATGTCACCATGGAATTCGGTATTAACATCCATCAACCAAAATACATATGTTAGGTACCTACATATTAAAATAAAATATGTGATTTGGCCATAACAGAATTTTCTTATCACCAACCGAGTTTTTGAAGATCACTCTCCCCCCTCATAAATTAATTTCAAACTGGCATTAGTGTATAAGAAAGTTATCTGTTGGCATCGGCGGTTTTCTTTATTCCATTGTGCAGCATAACTCCGTAACTGTCTTGTATCCAGAAATGCTAGTTTGAAATAATTACTATGTGTTCACAGACCCACACACACATACATACAGGAGGGCGCCGGTAGCTCAGTCATATGCGTGCTTGTTTTTTGAGCTCAAGAACGTGAGTTCGTAACCCGACCGAGGCCCTTAGTTTATTTTATCTGGGAGGTAAAAAAACTTCAGCAAGCCGTCCTTCCGATGGGATGTTAAGCGATTGTCCCGAGCCTCGAAAGTGATGAAAGAGCGCTCTGGTAGTAGGCGATATGACCTTGTAGTTAAAGCCAGGGCATGAGTCATAAAACCTATTCTAACACACATACAGGCATTTTGTTTTTTTCATTTTTGAAATAAGTAGGTCGGAAAACATGAAATTTCGTTGAAAACTAAGCATCGAATTTCTGACCGGTTACATAACTTCCCCTCTACTGCTGGGGAGTAGCTGGGGAAGTAAAATGGTCAGGGAACCTTAAAAAGAGAAATTCCATTGAAAACTGGATCTCGGATTTTTGGTCGATTGCTATACTTCCTTATACTAACGTACAAATAATAAAGTAAAAATCAACACTCATGACACCACAACCTTCCCATCTCTAATACAGATGCAGTCACTTATCTACTGTTCGTTGTTGTATGCCCGGACATGATCATACTTGATACATTTTGTATTTTGCGACTTGGTGATGCACCACGAAAATATAGCTAAGTAAACTTAATGAAATATGCATGATATTCAAAAAGGTTCTGAATAATTGTAATGCGCAGAAAGGATGACAATAATCTGAGTAATTACTGCGCCGAATTACCGATGCAACATATTGCGATTCACTTCGTACGCAACACGCTAGAGTTAAGGATATCCTATCGTATTAGAAGACATCATGGTCTCCACTGAGCAAACAATTGCGAAAACGAAAAAAGAACCCTTACATATGAAAAAAAAAGGCTTCCCGAATTATCTGAGTTGTATAAAAGTGGCTGATTATGGCATAATTGTATAATAATTGTGGCAATAAACAAAAGAAGAGGAATTTATTTTCTTTTTTTCGTCTTCACTTTAATGATTGTATAAATCGCCCCCCCTCCTCTCTCTCGTCCAAAAAAATTTAATAATTTACGTCAGTAGAGACTTGTGTGATTGGTGCCTTGAGGAAGCAAAATGGGGCCTGCTGAGTCACCAATAACAACGATGTTATCAAAGACTGTGGCATAGCCAGACTGTAGAGCCGCGTCGGGCGCCATGACAGTCGGACCTAATCATCACAAGGCACCTTTTTCATTGCACAAAAACAGTACGCAGCGAAATGCATCTACTGCAGTCCTTGGAAAAATACAAGTTCCATCAAGGGGGGGGAGGGGGGGGGGGGGGGGGGGGGGAGATATTTCATTTTAATGCACACAATACAGGTAGCTCAGAGATAGGATGCTTGCTAACTGAGCTCAAGATCGCGGGTTCGAAACCCTAATGAGGTCCTTAAGTTCTTTATCTGGGAGTTGAAAAAGCCTTGAGCACGCCGTCCTTCGGATGGGACGTTAAGCGATGGTCCCGAACCTGTACAATATCAGGTACTCGTTAATAACCCTCCGACCATACGTAAATCAACTAGGATAGGCAACATTTAGGACTCCCACAGTAGAGTCGGGCTCATGTCCACCAGAGCGATGAAAGAGCGCTCTGGAAGTAGGAGATATGAGTCACAACAACTAACTAATTAACCTCGCAGGTGAGAAGTACCACTGATGATGACGCAGTTGCGTTGAAAGCCTATTATATTCGGAAATAAAACTGTATGAAGACAACGCCCCCAGCCCGCCATAGTGTATATTTTTTTCTCTTTAACTGAGACTCCAGGGTGCTGCCTCTGCTCTCCATGACTACTTGGCCTCCATCTACTAACATCGAAGACTCGGAGAGGAGCTGCCGTTTGGCAGGTAAACATAAGGAAGGAATCTCACCTGTCTCCGAAAGATGTCTACGGTCCATTTTCTTGCTATCACTAGCTTAAGCGCACCGATAGCTCAGAGGTAACGTGTTTGCCAACTGAGCTCAAAATCGCAGAGGCCTTTAGGTTTTTTTATCTGGGAGATGTAAAACCTTTAAGCACGCTGCCCTTCGGATGGGACGCTACTGTACAATGTCAGGTACTCGATAAAGACCCCTAGGTGAATAAAAATTTGAGGTAGGCAAAATTTATGACTCCCATAGTAGAATACGGCCCATGTCCACCAGAGTGATGAAAGAGCGCTCTAGTAGTAGGCGATATGACCTCTTAGTTAAAGCCCGGGCATGAGCCATAATAACTAATTAACCCTTAATAGCCTAAACAGCTGTCACAATGAGCACATAAATAACTTCTTTTCTTTCTTTTTTACTTTACATTCAGGTTGTAATTCTTTACAATTTCTCATGCAAATGAAGTGAGTTTCTATTGGTCAATTATACGGTTTCTGAATAACAAAGTCATTGGAAGACCTTTTAAAGTTTTTGCATAGATGAGTAGATAGTACAAAGTGTCAGATTTCGATATTCTAGTATTTTGCAAGATATAGACTCACCAGAGTAACAATCTGTCCAATGGAGTGAGAGACTTATAGGAAGTCGAGAACTATCTGAGAACCCAGGAGCCAGCCTTAGGTTTGCTGAGTTAGGAGATAATGGAAAAGTAGGGACTTAAATGAAAGAAAAGTAGAAGGTTGGCGAAGCTGGAGAGGGAGAGAGTTCCAGAGGGAGTTAGCTTGGATAAGGAAGGAGTTGTGGTAGGTTGTTGTCCTATGGGAAGGGAGGTAAAGATCAGAGGGGCGGGATCTAGTGACTTTCTGGTGGATTTGGGATTTAAATTGGAACATTTGGAAGATGTAGGAGGGCTTTTGGGAAGATATGGTTTGATAGAGGAAGGAGCCTAGGAAATATTAAGCGAGAGGGTGGGAAGAGCCATTTTAGGTCGGGATAGGAACTACTAAGAGAGGAGTGTCTGGGGAATCTTAGAAAGGAACTCATGAAACTAAGGCAGGGCTCATGTCCACCTGAGCGGCGAAACAACGCTTTGGTAGTAGGCGATATAACTTCATAGTTAAAGCCCGGACATGAGTCATAATAACTAGCTAAAATCAGTTATATGTCACACCATTTTCTCTTCGCAAACTGCCATCTCACTGCTAAGAGAACGTATTCCAAAATAATATATTTTCCATATAAGATTTGTTGAGTTGTTACTGAGATTTTTAGCAAAATTTACAAAAAATATCATTTTTATTTACTTACATATTTTCAAAATAAATAAGAAGGCGTTTACGATGAGATTCGTTCACAGGAACTTATTGTTCAAAATTAAATTTTAGTTATGACCCCAAAATGTGATTGTTAAGGCAAGATAACATAACATGTAAAAGTCACATAGGTAAGGTTACGAAATGAACCCGTGTTTATTGACAGAATTCTTTGTCTCCTCTAGGCCTCTTCAACAAACTTTCCCCAGACAACTTCCTGTCAGTTGAAAAGACCTCAGCAGCTCCTCTGTGACTCGTGTCATTTCATCAAGTCATTTTCATTATTATAATTATTCTTTAGGAAGTTTTTGACCTATTTTCTCCAGTCAGAAATTCAGAAGAACAATGATGAATGTCTTGGACGAAGTCATCTCTGTGATGGTTTTTGAATCGGACAAACAAAAAAGTAAATGAGAAAGTGATTATGTATGTTTTAGGAAGTCAACCTCAGGCATAAATACAACGGAATTTGAGAAATTAAGCCTCACTAGAAGAATACTCAATTTGAGAAATTAAGCCTCACTAGAAGAATACTCAATTTGAGAAATTAAGCCTCACTAGAAGAATACTCAATTTGAGAAATTAAGCCTCACTAGAAGAATACTCAATTTGAGAAATTAAGGCTCACTAGAAGAATACTCAATTTGAGAAATTAAGCCTCACTAGAAGAATACTCAATTTGAGAAATTAAGCCTCACTAGAAGAATACTCAATTTGAGAAATTAAGCCTTATTAGAAGAATGAATATATATGTATTAACAACTCCTTTATTGACACACAGAAGGGATCAAAAATTCCTGACAGAAATATCTATTTATTTTCAAACGAATCTTTAGATTGGTTTCAAAAGGAGAGCGAAAACAGTTGGTAATTCGCATTGGGGGAGTACACTGAAGATGATTCACCTACAGCTTTCTTGTGAATTTCTTTTAGTCTTACAATTTTTTTTCTACAATATTTCCGTTTTTCTAAAAGTCCCCAAAATTTATGAACTTAAATTTTCAATTGTATATCTTTTAGCTGTGAGAGATGAGAAAAAAGATTCTTTTTATATTCAGAAAATGTTAAAAATATAACAGAAAATGTACTATTTCAAAATCCTCGCAATATCCTGCTAAATTCTAGACAGTCATTTGAAGAATACATTTAAAATTTGAGAAATTAAGCCTCACTAGAAGAATAGGTACCCAATTTGAGAAATTATGCCTCACTAGAAGATTAACCAATTTGAGTACCTAATTAAGCCTCACTGGAAGATTATCCAATTCTCACTTTTAGTTAACAACATTCCAATGAAGAGAAATAATGAAAGAATCTTTGCTGAAAAAATACACCGGATACAATAAAGCTCTTTTGAATATCCATAGGAAATCACCAGAAGCTATAAGAAAATATCAATTTTCGCTAGCAGTGTTGCCAGGTGTCCTGATTTGCGAGAGACATCCCGTTTTTCAAGCACTCTACGACCTAATATGGTCATTATATGGCACTAATATGACCGCCAACAGGTTAGCAATGCGAAAACTATTAAGTCTATAATATATACTATTAAGTATATTATATGAGTTGACATTTTCAATGATTTTGAGGGCGATGGTTTATGATCCCCCCCCCCCCCCCCCCCCCTCCCCCCTAGCATAAATGGAAATTTCCAATTCTGATACCTCATGGCCAGGTGAATTATTTTAATACTCGGCTTGGCTAAAAGTCTCAACAAAGTTTTAAGACATCGACCAGTCGAAAGCCCTTAAGGGCCTTCAAACTTTTGATAGTTTAAAAGAATGATGAATCACCCGAAATATACTTCCCCAGCGCGAATGAACTAACAAAGTTTTTGTTCACCCTCAGAGGAAAATTCATATAGATAATTGGTTAAAACAGATGTGTTACTGTTGTACTTTTGAATCTGCATACAAAATTTCGTGTTACACAGTCGTTACATCAAAACAGTTATTAGGATTTTTGAGTTAAGCCCTCTTCTTCTGATCCTTCCTTTCGGCCCGATCTTTTTGAAAATCAATGGTACTCATAGGGAAATATATAGACACATGCATAGACAGAAAATTTGCTTTCATTATTCGGGGGTCTTAAAACAATTAATTTTTGACACCGAATACATAACTTCCCCTATACTTCAGCTAGGGTACATATTGGGACATATTCATGTACTATATCCTCGACGTCTGCGCATAGCTCACACCTGTGAGAGTGAGTTAGTTCCTCTCATGAGTGAACTAATCTTTGTCAAAATATTGATCATTAATTTGTGACGTTCTAATGAGACAATGGTCCCTATGTTTTTGGAACAGACAGTCAAATACATGAGAAACCGATCATCTTGAAGGGCGAACTTTCACTTAACAGCTACAAGAGCTACATACCTTCAAGTGTCTATAATTGGGAGCTGTAACGCCGCAACACCAGCTAAGTTCCGGGGTCGAAGTATGACCTAGCTATGTCCAACCTCTGACCCACTTTGTAGAAGTCTTCATAACAGGTAACATCTCTCAGACTGGGGATCTCTCGCGGACATCTAGATAGCCGATGACAGACAGATATCTGGTCGCTCACAGGTACTATTGTGCTCCAGATTCAAACTCGCCTGAAGCCCATCGGATTTTTTATCTGGGAGATAACAAAAACTTGAGCACGCCGTCCTTCGGAGGAAACGTCAAATGGCTGCCCCGAGTCTGTTGATATCTAAATAAGGTACTCCTTAAAGACTCCCTCTCTAGGTAACTCTGGGTAAACAACATTTAGGAAGCCAACAGCAAAGCTACCAGGGAAGGGATAAGATCATTGAATGCTTAGATCCCTAGGTGCACACACCTCCCTCCTTCCCTTCGGCCAATTTCGCGGGAAATTAATAGGTGTCACCCTTTTGAATTTACATATGAAATTTCCTGTCAAATATAATTACTTGGACAGTTATTAAAGTCTTCATGTTAAGTCCCCCCCTTACCTTACGCCGAATTGTCTAAAAATCAATAGATGTCATCTTTATGGGGTTCTGGTTACATTTAAAATTTCGTGTCGTCACACTCATTCTATCGGGAGTTATGGTGTTCACCGATACACATACAGACATTTTTGACGTGAAAACGTCTATTCGCTCGTTAAGCACAGTGATAGCCGGTCAAACTTTCTTGTGTTACAAAATACCGTCAGATTTCAATCGCAAATAACTACGAGACTAATAATGCGATAACAACGGTTGAGGTCACAATGGATAGAGCATGTCTGTACGTGTTCGTTGGGCAGTGTTTGTTTTGCTTGTGACGTTATCGGGCTAGTATGGGCGCCGGCGGATGACTGTTGCGAATTAGCGTTGTGTAAAATTAGAAATTAGTGTAGCGTGATAACGCGTTTAGATAGGACGTTGATTCGGGTGTCATTGTAAAGAGCTTGAGGAGCACTACTAGGACTCAACGTGAAACAATAAAAATTATTGGCCGAAATATATGTAAAAATCAGTATTAAATTGAAAATTGCAAAAAAATTAAAGATGTCGTCTCATATGAATCGTAAATATGTGCGGAATTGTAGAGAATGCAAATAAGAGGAAAGCTCACATCAAAAGGAATATAAAAAACCTAAAAAGTCTAGTGCCGAGCAAATGCAAGAGATACGGCAGCATCGAAAGGAAAATGAAATATTAATACGAAACACTTATGATTTTATCCCGACGTTTTCACGAAAAATCTACGGCGTGGACCTTGACTACGCCTTAATTTATGTTGTGTTCATCACAGACTACTGTAGCACCCGCCAACGACGCACGCGCATTGTTTTGACTTCTAGACTTCCTCGAACCCCCCAAAAAAAATTAATTTTAAAAATTTGTAAGAGAAATAGACGAAAAAGTGTTAAAAATTAGCGACTCTGAAACTGGAACTTTCATTACTTTGTTTTTCATATTTGGAATCTAATTTCATCTTTTCCGTCCTCCTGATTCCAAAAATGAAAAAAACAAAGGGATCTGTTTGATGAATGAACATGATAACTGCCGTTGTAATGAATGTATTGACACGAAATTTCATATGAAAATGCAGAGCCCTCTAAGGACGACAACTTTAATTTTCAACCAAATCAGCTAACAGGAAAGGGCGGTCTAGGGCGGAGCTTAACACAAAAACTCTAATAACTGCCGTTGTACTTAATAAAAATATTGACACAAAGTTTCATATGAATATTCAAAGCCCTATAAGGACGACAGCTATTAATTTTCGGCAAAATCAGCTGAAGGGGAAGAAACCAATAACAACCCATGTAATGAATGTATCGACATGAAATTTTATATTTAAATTCAGAACCCCATAAGGATGGCACCTATCAATTTTCCATCGGTCGAAATGAAGGGGGCTCGACTTGAATACCCCCAATAACTATCGATGCAATTAATGTATCGACACAAAATTTAGTATGAGGATTCAAAGATCACAATGTATCAAGGGGTGCGAAAACATAACATTCCAGGGAAAACTCAACAAAGAACTTGTAACCGATGACATAATATGACCACCATACTTTGTACAGCGGGGGGGAATAAAAACAGCACAGTCCCAAAGCAAGCACCATGATGAGTATTCAAAAAGAATTTGGGTGTAATAAAAAAAATAGGCCATGACCTACAGGCTGACCTTGTAACAGAATTTCTAAGATGGCTTGGTCAGCAATTCATAAACTCGTATCTAAAGGGAAAAATGATAACAATAAACTGAGAACAATGGGTCACCTTGACATTCGCAATAGGACCAATCATACCTTGTAGTAATTGTGATATTATTGATTTGCGAATTACATACTGAGGGAGTGCTCTGGTAGTAGGCGATATGACCTCACGGTTTAAAGTCAGGGCGTGAGTCATAATAACTAACTCAATATTATCAGAGAGACAAGCCATCGGTATAAAATAATACTATCTAATAAATAGATAAGCGGCAAAAATATTTAAATAATAAATCATATTATTGCCGACACACATGATTCCAATCCCATTTCTATGCCGTCAACTACACAACCCAAATACATTTTAGGTAGAAATATTTAAAATTTCATGTGTGTCATCTTCAGTAGTACATCACCCGTCAGTGTTGGTGTGTACACTGCACTGCAAGGGTGCTATACCACTTAGGATGATACAATAGTTTCGAATAAACTATCATATGTGATAGAAATGAAATATGTTGTCTTCCGAATGTTCTAATAATAATAAAACGATGATAAATATGAATAAATAAATACTTCAAAATGCTAATAAATACAGTTTTTAAATTAATTGAAATTTTGAAAAAATAATTTTTAGGATTTTTCCGTAAAAATATCACAAAAAATATCTCCTTGACGAGGGAGAATTTCTGGACGATCTTACTTATGTCCCTTCATCAGGAAATATTGAAAAGCGAATATAATAACAACGTTTGTGGTATTGGAGAGTCGGTGTTTGGAATGTGCTATCAACGGGAGAAGACCGGTTTTCTCTAACGAATGGTAACCACTGACAACAGGTTGTGGTCAGATAACGGACCGGACCAGTCTGCAAATACAGAACATCACTTAGATTACGATATGTTCAACCCGGAAAATAGACGAGATCTCAGCTGATAATAGATCTTTCTTCCTTTCGTAATATATTTCTACAAGTTAATAGGAGGAAGGGGCGTAATATTTTTGTAATATTCTAAAATATTTATCATAATTTAAAATATAATTAAAAACAGAATCTATTGTAATTATTATTATTTTAAAAACTTTTATTTAGCTTGCTTTGTTGTTTGTCTGCAACAAATCTTGCAAAGTCGATTTTAACCCCTTTCCAATAAATCGATTGAAATTAAATTTAGTACAGTCACATAACTCTAGTGACAATATTCCGGGGTTAATTGTGAAAAATTAAAGATGGCGGCTACAATATAGCGGATAGGTGTTAGAAAAAATGATAGAATTAGATAGAAAAAGTATGCAGAGGTGTTACAGGGTGCGGATGTAATATGGCTCTATAATAGGTCTATTATAGAACAAAATAAGTAAAGCTTAAAAAGTAAAGAATAAAAAAAATAAAAAAACGTTTTTAAAAACAAGATTTTATTTGAATGAACTAAAAAGGAATAAATAAATAATTAATGTTGTTACATAGTATTATGATATGCTACGTACTTATAAAGTTGAATCGTTATATATTTATACGTAGCAATATTAATTTGAAAAGTAAAAGCTTGTCCCTGCGAATTACGCTGTAGTCTAATAAATAATACATAAATAGGCTTGTCAGCGACAAGCTTTTACTTTTCAAATTAATATTGTTACATATAAATATATACAAATTCAACATTATAAGTACGTAGCATATTATATGTAACAAAATTAATCACTTATTTATTCCTTTTTAGTACATTCAAATAAAAGCTTGTTTAAAAAAAAAAAAAAATTTATTTATTTTTAATTTATGTTCATTTATTTTTTTTAAATAGAATATTTATTAATTTTACTTCATCAGATATACGAAGTATAAGGGAAGATATATAATCGGTCAGAAATTCGATTTTGACTTTTCAACGGAATTTGAAGTTTTCCGACAACCTAATTCCTGAAAACAAAAATGCCTGTCTGGTGTGTCAGTGAATACGAGATATCTCTCGTTTTATATGTGTATCCAGAAGACCTATTGATTTTCAGTCCCCCCCCCACCTCCCCAGCTACGCCAACTCTAAGAACAACACATTGGGTTGGGCTTTTTACAGAGATTTTACACAAATGGAATGAAAAAATTGGAAATTAGATCTGGCTGAATAGTTACAGTAGGTACGAGTAGACAAATATATATGATGTGGTGTAAAGAAATAAAGTGTAATAACTATTACACTTAGTGTAAGAGTGCAGTTGACTGACCTCAGTCCCATAATAATAACACAAAGGCAACACAATTTTGTGGAAAAAATAAACCTTATTTATGTTTAATTTTCTGAGTTCTTCTTTCTTAGTGAAACTGTAACCATTACTGTAATTTTTGAAGAAAAAAATGATGACAATTTCATATTTTACTTCAGCAGCTGTACGAAGGGAAGGGGAAGTTATGTAACCAATCAGAAATTGGATACTGTTTTTAATGGAATTTCAAGTTTTCCGACCCTTCATTACACAAATAAAAAAAATAATTCCTGTCAATCTGTGTGTGTGTGTCTGTGTGAACACAATAAATCCCAATAAAATGAATGCATCGACACGAAATTTTATATGTGAATCAAATACCCCTCTGAGGATGAAGAAGGGGATTAGGGGGAGGCTCAATTCAAAAACCACAATTACTGCCGATGTAATGAATCTATCGACAAAAAATATAGACAATATATTTAATTGAAATATTGAGTTTTAGCCCAAACGGTCGATTGATTTTGGAGGGAAGGCGTAAGTAAAGAAATTGACTAATTTGTGTTGGGGAAGTACATAACATCACCGACAACGTTTTCTTTATGTATTATAATTTCTAATAATCATCAATTTTTTGAAAAACTTTTCTGTCTCTTCACAAGAGAGTCGACTGTTTAGTAAATTTAGTTTCTGAGTATTTGTTCAATTCTTTCACACAATTCACATGTCTACTTTCTATTAGGAGTGACTTCCTCAAATATTGCTTCCCAAGTTATACCAAGTATAGGACAAGTTATGCAATCGGTCAAAAATTCGATGCCGAGTTTTCAACGGAATTCTATGTTTTCCGACCTCTAGATTCTGGAAAAAAAAATGCTGTGTCTGTGAACACGATAACTCCCGATAGAATGAATATATCGACATGAAATTTTATATGTGAACCCAGAACCCTCTAACGACGACACATATTGCTTTTCAGCTAAATCGACAAAAGGGAAGAGGGGGATTAGGGGCGAGGCTTAACACAAAAACTATAATAACTGCCGATGTAATGAATGTATCTACACAATATTTAGTTTGAGGATTCAGGAGCCCCTGTGTATGTCATATGTTCAATATTAGCGCAAACGGTCGACTGGTTCTGGAGGGGAAGCGAAAAGTTAATTAGTTCCTTCCGGAGAAGTGATTCACCGACGACCCTTTTTAGTTTAGTAAACCTCATCTTCATTGTTTCCCTTAATTGCTTTTATTTTATTTTTTTTTATAGGACTAAATGTCTGCGCGTAAGTCAAGCAAACATCTAAAAAAATGTGTTTAAAAATGTCATTTCAGGACGGTTTTTGACTTGTAATTCGCAAACCGGATATAAAATGTGCCTCTTGGTATTTTCTACAAGTTTTATTTCAAAATAGTTTTGATTAGGTCATAAATATAAGCGGTATTTTGTTAAATGAACTTAGGTTTTGAAGTAAAGTGGTCTTAAGTTTCATCAGATTTCGGTCCTAAGTTAGCACTTGTGACATCTTCATATCAAATTTCAAATTCATGTTCAGTATCGTTTCCCCTGCCCCTGGGAGGTAAAAAAAACTTATGCACGACGTACTTCGGATGGGACGTTAAGCGTTGGTCCCGAGCCTGTATGAGTAGGCAACATTTAAGACTTCCACAGTAGAGTCAGGCTCATCTCCAACAGAGTGACGAAAGAGCGCTCTGGTAGTAGGCGATGTGACCTCGTAGTTAAAGGGCATGAGTTATAATTACTAACTAAATGTACAAGAAAGAAGTGTTACAATGTTAAGAAGCAAAATACTGGGGACCGTTAGTTGAAATGGTAAGGAGGGTGGGAATCCTTGGTCTCCAGTCAGATGTAAGTCTGTGCTAACCAGGATCTTCTCTAGCAGGTCGACGACCTTTCTCTCTGCCTCGATAGGACATTTCGAATCATTATCCCCCCCCCCCCCCCCCCCTCCCCAAAATAAAAGTGAGGGGCCGCATACCCCTCCCCAGTTTTATGGTTCGGACTGGATATATCTCCCCACAGTTTGGACAGCTCCTCATTTGTTCGCGTCCTCCTCCCACGTGGACCTAGATTCTTTGGAGTATGTACTTCCTTTTCGAATATAGGAGGCTATGAGCTTCTTGTGAACCAAGTTTTCTCTCTTCTTTACTATATTTACTGGATCTAAGATGACCAGTGGAGTTGGGGTGGCTGAACCTTTCTCTAATGAAGATTTATCGATCAATCTTCGACAACTTGTTCATTTTCATTTTAAACAAAAATTGAAATTTGATTGGCAGAATAATTACGTAAAGATTCAGGTGGTTCCTTGGTCTAGAAATGTTTCTGCCCCCAGAAGTTGGATCCGAGTTACGTGCAGGCTGAGGACAAACTATGCGATGTCAGGAGTCTACACAAGATCGATAGATGGTTTGATGATGTGTGTGAGCAGAGAGATGACCCCGAGCACATCATCATGTCCTGTATCAAGTATGCAGCTGATGACACTGTATGCGCAGTATAAGCTCTCTTCTAGGAAAGCCCTCTCCCACTTATCTGAATATTATCTTCTATTTGACAAATCTCTCGGTCACACGTGAAGCTCTTGGAACATATTGGAATTAGGGCTTATAATATTGAATAACGACTAATTATTACAGAACGATGGTTAATGGCATAAGGCATAAGCCTGAAAAAAGGATGTGATAAAATATAGGAGGCCCTTTTCATCTGTTCTGGTGAGAATCCGTGCTTGTGGTGTATATAGGAGGCCCTTTTCATCTGTTCAGGTGACGATACATGCTTGTGGTGTATATAGGAGGCCCTTTTCATCTGTTCTGGTGAGAATCCGTCCTTGTGGTGTATATAGGAGGCTCTTTTCATCTGTTCTGGTGAGGATCCATGCTTGTGGTGTATATAGGAGGCCCTTTTCATCTGTTCAGGTGACGATTCATGCTTGTGGCGTATATAGGAGGCCCTTTTCATCTGTTCAGGTGACGATACATGCTTGTGGTGTATATAGGAGGCCCTTTTCATCTGTTCTGGTGAGGATCCATGCTTGTGGTGTATATAGGAGGCCCTTTTCATCTGTTCTGGTGAGGATCCATGCTTGTGGTGTATATAGGAGGCCCTTCTCATCTGTTCTGGTGACCATCCACGCTTGTGGTGTATATAGGAGGCCCTTTTCATCTGTTCGGGTGACGATACATACTCGTGGTGTATATAGGAGGCCTTTTTCATCTGTTCTGGTGACCATCCACGCTTGTGGTGTATATAGGAGGCCCTTTTCATCTGTTCTGGTGAGGATCCATGCTTGTGGTGTATATAGGAGGCCCTTTTGATCTGTTCTGGTGACGATCCATGCTTGTGGTGAATATAAGTACAGGGTGGATAAGCTACTTGAACACTTTTCCCATCCTGGACAGAAGGTGGTTGTTGTCTGAAGACCAAAGTAGCAGCTATTCGCAACCACAATTCCTCTCAAGAGCCGAATTAAAGAGGAGACTTTAACGTCAGTCCTCTGTTTGTCTGGTACTGAGGAGAGGTTGGTGTGAACATAGTGCACTTCCTTCGTCATTTTGACATTTAAAATATTGGCGACCCCAGAGTCAGGTTGGATTTACTTGTAGGCCACTGTCTTGGCGGCTCCCCCAGGATCATCTCCGCCCCAGCGTACTACTATATCGCTCGAGCACAGCTATCCCAAGTTTCTATGATGTTGACGGTGCCAGCTAAAAGCTAAGGCCAGTTTTATGATCAGATGCTGGTTATAAGCTGATATCAAATAACCCTCGCTGCCATCCAAAATGTAAATTCATAAAAGTTATTTTTAAAAGATAATTATTCAAAAATGTTAATTGTATAAATAAAAATAGTTATCCCTATATTTACATATGTTTAATTTTATGGGAATTTCCTTAAAAAATCCCTGACGGAGGATCGATATCTATTTCCTGACAATTCTTATCAGAGAGGCAAAACAAGACTTTCATCTTCCGGCAAGGAAGGACGATAACAGATAAAAACAAAAATTAGCCAATCCTTCAAAATGTATACATAATATACTCATAATGTCAAAATCATTTTTTTTATATACAGGGTGGCCCAGATAAGCGGGCCACAAGTGAAATAACTCCTAAACGGTTAGAGATATCAAAATTGTGTATAGGACTAAAGTTGTAGCACTCGCCGAGAGCTATAGTATGGCGTCCTCGAAAAGACATAAATGACCCTTTTAATGGCTCAAACAGCCCTTCGAATGGCGGGGTTCCCTTTTGACCCTTAAGTTTCATTACATTTTATTAAAGTACTAAAGAAACCAGGAAGAACTGTGCAAACAGATTTTTGATACGTCAAGTAGTTCTCGGAAAAAAAACGTTTAAAGTTGCACGTTTTCTTATTCTGAAGTTATTGAATTCCAACCTATGTACTTCAAAATAAGAAAAACGTGCAACTTTAAACGTTTTTGTTCCGAGAACTACTTGACGTACCAAAAATCTGTTTACACAGTTCTTCCTTGTTTCTTTAGTACTTTAATAAAATGTAATGAAACTTAAGGGTCAAAAGGGAACCCCGCCCTTCGAAGGGCTGTTTGAGCCATCAAAAGGGTCATTTTTGTCTTTTCGAGGACGCCATACTACAGCTCTCGGCGAGTGCTACAACATTAGTCTTATGCACAATTTTGATATCTCTAACCGTTTAGGAGATATTTCACCTGTATATATTTTGAATTGTTAACACAATGAAACTGTGCTCGTGAACAGTTGACAATGAGCAACCAGGTACCGCTATTGGTCCAAGTACTACAATATTACTTCCCCAGTTAGACGAAGTATAGAGGAAGTTACTTAATCGGTCCGAAATTCGATGTTGGGTTTTCATTGGAATTTCACGTTTCACAACATCCTGATTACAAAAGTGACAAAAACATTAGTGTCAGTCTTTGAGTGTGTCTGTGGATACGATAACTGCCGATAGTAGAGTCAAATCGGCCAAAGGAATGGGAATTAGGGGGGCATCATTGGCATCAAATTTATATGTATAGTAGTCTCTCCCTTATCCGGCGCTCGCAAAATAATATCAAATTTGTTAAACTAAAATTAACATTCAATTATTAGATTATCAATTATATGAGCCACGTGTATTTACGAGCACATAATAATTCCGTAACTCACGAATCTTTTATGTATTTTTATTGTACATGTACATTGTATTTATAATGAAGGGAACTCTAATACAAAATTTTATTACTTCACTAATATCCTATAAAAAAATATAAATAATAAATTTATGTAATTGAACGCAGAATTCAAAATATCTTTTTAATTCTTGGATAAATATATGTACATATGTACGTACATATAGTAAATCAATGTTCAGTATGTACATATTTGTCAATTTAATAAATGTTATCAACAAAATACGTACATGTTTTATTCCTTAGCTCACCTAAAAACACTTTTTTTTATGCTTTAATTGATATATTTTTTCTAATTGATGATTTCCGTTATCCGGCGTCACGTCGGTCCCGGCAACGCCAGATAAGGGAGAGTCTACTGTAAATCAAAAATAATACTTTATAGGATGATTAGGGCATCTTTGAATGTAAAGTCGATTTATTGATGATCAATTGCTTACGACGCATGCGCAATGCTCTAGCTTAACTCAACTTGTGTCCAAGTATCGTTTCAAAAGTATAAAAAGTTTGTGCTTGCATAACTCAATTATTATTTTCGCCAGTGGAACAAATCGTTTTGCGCCATGCGAAAGCAAAAAAATTAGTTCAGAGAAAACCAAGATAGTATAGTCAAGTAAGGATATCGAATTGAAGAGTTCTGAAAGTTCATGACGAAAATATTTTTTTCAAGATTTTAAAATCAATGCAGCTCACGTCAGGATGTCCGAAAAAACAATTAAAACCCCCCTCTATAATCATTATTATTGACGCTAAAAATTACAAAAGTAGTTTGTTAGTTTATGTGTGAGGTAAAAAAACCTGAAGAAAACGCCGCAACATTTAAGACTCGTAGAGTAGGGCTCTGTCCATCAGAGCGCTCGATAGTAGACGATATGAAAGTTAAAGCCCGGGCATGAGTCACAAATACAAATACAAAATCGTAATTTATCTTTAAATTAACGTTATCAGATAAAAATGTATTATTATTTTTTCACATATCAATACAAGAATCAAAATGTTGATAGTTTAAATCGGGTTTGCAGTCACAAAAGCCTTCGCTCACTTTTAATGAATCGAGTTACAAAACTTGTTATGTAAATTTACTTTATCAACTCGACCAGAAGACCAGGAGAAGAAGAAGAAGAAAACAAATAATTATTATTGGCTCAGCAGTGGAGTGCCTACCACGATAATTATAAAATAGAAGATGGTTTTGGGGGCAAAAATGTGTTGTCTGACAAAAAATGCATATCTGTATTGTCACTTCATGTTCTCAACTTAAGGTGCAACTCATCAACGTGATATTGTCTGGGCAAATGGGATATCATTTATCAAGCAGGAAGAGCTAACTCACTGAGACTGAGGGTGAGACGCCCATGGTTCCCACCTTTCTTACGTAGGAAGCTTCGTAGAAAATTGTGCAGAATATAATTATTTTTCTTCAATGCTTCGTTTAAATAATATATACAGAGGGTAATGAATAATGTTACGAACTGAATCATTTATTTTTATCAGTTGGTCATTTCATGTATTGTTCATTTAAAATGGCCCAGGAGGCAAATTCTATTTTTTAACCCTAATATTCGAGCTTACCCTCATTCATTTCATAATTTATTTATTTGTTGTGTTTTGATAAAATGTTTTGATTTATATTTATTCAATATAATAATATTATATATAATTTAAATATAATCCTAGTCATTTTGTTTTTTCTTAATATTTTAAAACTATTTTAGTACAGTTATTCGCTTAAATAAGTGTTTTATTTGAAGTTATCACTTAATTTTAAAAATTTTCCACTCAAATCATGAAATTCTCTCGATTTTAGTACATCTGATGTACTTTAGATGTACTACAACAGTATAAACCGGATTAAAGAGAGCAGTAGATGTAAAAAGTTGCTTTTCAGTGTTTATTTAAGTCAGTTTTCTAATATTTGGTTGTGTATTCACTTTTTAAAATGTAAGAACTCTTGTCTCTTCTAGGATGATTTTTGTTAATTATATAAAGATAGTTTCTCCTCACAATAAGCTTTCCATACGTTTTCTTCTTTCTCTAACGATCAGGTCATTAAGTGTGTGCTATTGGAAAATAGTAAAGAGTTATTCACTAGGTTATTTATTGTTACAAATAGAATCAGAAGATGGAAGTCTGTGACTATAATAATAATTCTACAATGTTGGGTTTAAAATAAAATTACTACAGTCACAGACTTCCAACTTCTAATTATATTAATCAAATAACTGAGTGAATAACTCTTTATTTACTATTTTCTATTTTCCGTAGAATTAACGCATAGGTTATGCAAAAACTAAATCTAACCTTGGAGACGTCCCTGTCTTCTGACTTGACTGGGCCTACGTCAGGAAACAAATGCGGTTCAAAGGTTGTCTACGTAACTAGCGAGACTATGTCAGCCTCCCGACAAAGACCTGACCTTGGTTCTGGAGCCTTCTGAACTCATGTCTCTGTATACCCCAGTATAGGAACCCGGCCGAGGGACTTAGGTTTTTTATCTGGTAGTTGAAAAACCCTTCTGAACGCCACTCTGTTAATTATGGTCCCGAGCCTGTACGATGTCCTAGGTGAATACAAATTTAGGGTAGACAAAATTTAGGACTCCCACAGTAGAACCTGGCTCATGTCCACAAGAGCGACGAAAGAGCTGGTAGTAGGCAATATGACCTCATAGTTAAAACCCGGGCATGAGTCACAAAATCTAACTAACATAATTTGTTATAAATAAATATGTCAATGAATCACCAACACGAATCCATAAAATAGATATTTGCTTTCCATCCAGAACCAATAGACCGTTTGGGCTAACAATGTATACTTGACTTATAGCTTCTAGAACCTCACACTAAATTTTGTGTCGTTTCCGTTGAAAATGAATCTATATGTCATCCTTATGGCGTTTTGAATTTACATTTAGAAATTTCTTGTCAATATATTCATTACAACGGCAGTCATTAGAGTTTTTGTGTTAAAATTTACATAACATATTACTTTTAATTCATTTTTTTTATTACAAATTACATAACTTCCTCTATAACTCGTAGATCTGAGGACGTAAAAGGTTTCAAGGCAAAATGAATTGAATTTAATAGCTCAACGTTGTAAGTTTGACGAGGCATAACGCTTAAACATATTCTTGAGTCCACTTTCAGACTTACGAAACAATAACATGTACCTATTTGTATATTGCTAGTTGCCCTAGTTGTACATCAAGACTATATCACAATAGAACAAGACAATGTATCGAAATATTGTTAAATAGAATATAACTTTCAGCTTTAAAACAATGGTAGAAATTATGAGACGGTTCTGTACAAGGAGCTACTTTCAATTCAAAACAATGGAGGTAGTTCAGTTTCTTGTCCATGGCGTCTTTATTATATCTTCTATGGACACAATAACAAAACATAACCTTTACTATCCACATCCACTCAAGCTTCTGGGGTAGAGTCCAGCTTTGAGACTAATAAACAGCGACATTTCTGAGGTTTTTGGGCATATCCGTAAGCACGTGTGATATGTAAATACAAACGGGTAACGCTACTTAATCTAGATAATTAATTCAATAATATTTTACATTGTACATAGTTAGTTATTGGGACTCATGCCCAGGATTTAACTATGAGGTCATATCGCCTACTACCAGAGTGCTCTTTCGTCGCTCTGGTGGACCTGCGCCCGACTCTACTAAATTTTGTCTAACCTAAATTTTTATTCACCTAAGATCTTTAACGAGCACCCATTGGCGTAGCTGGGGGGGGGGGGGCGGCAGGGGTGGGCACGGCCCCCCAGAATGCCCTATACCTCCCCAGATAAGTGAGATCTAATGTACCTAATTAAAAAAAATATATATAATATATAACAACTCCACACACAGAGAAACATTACAGACAACAAGACAATGATATAGAAAGCTTCACTTCCCAGTCAAACGTTATTCGAATTCAAATTACGCTTTCTTAAAGTTTGGACTCCAACGAATGCTACCAATCGACAGTATGAGAGTTTACCGAACGCATCCAATTTTAAAATCTCTCCAAAAAACTCCGGCGGTGCAATGTTCACCTAAAATAAAAAGGCTATTAAGACTAACTGCATATTTTAGAATGTATTCAATGAAAGCCGTAAAAAGGGGAAATAATTGTATTTTAGAGTATATTTAGTGCTATCAGCTGAACGAGAATGAAATAGTAAAAAATAAATTTCAGCTGAAAAAGTGTTGGACCGATTTGCTGAAAAATAAGAAAATTAAGGATACTTACTACTAGTTATTGCATAAGTCTGGATGACTAGACTAATGAAAATTTTAATGGTTGATTTAAATTTGTGTTGATTATTTTGTTATAACATACTAATGTTTTGTGTATGCTACCTGGTTGTTAATTATTAAATTTAATTAAACTTAAAATAAAAATATGGTTGTGAAATGTAAACTATTGCTTTATTATCTCGTCGAGTTGAACAGCCGCCCCCTCCCCGGCTTAACGTCCCATCCAAAGAACGGGACATGCTCAAGATTTTTTCATCTCCCAGGTAAAAAACCTAAGGTCTTTGGCCGGGTTTCGAACCCATGATTTTGAGCTCAGTAGGATATCACGCTACCTCTGAGCTAGTGGTGCTCTCGTTCAACTAGTGTATCATTTTCCATTATATTATAAAAAAAGAAAAGTCAATATTAAATTATATGTGCCTTAATATGGGGTTGGGAAGTTCGGCCATTGAATCTTAATATCTTGAAATGTATTGTCATAATGTTTAGAGTTTGTAAAACCAAAAAAGTTTTTAAATTATTTTTGACGAAAAGAATACTTGGATGGAAAATAATTTTAAGGAACTGTATAGTAATACAGTAGTAGGAAGTATATAGTAACTTATTGTTCAGTTGATTACTGTCCAGTTGATAATTGTTCTTCATGGTTCTTCGTGCTAATTATTACATGTGAAACTTCATAAAAATCCTTACAACTGTGTAAAAAAACCGTTATCTCATTTTTCTTTGGTAATCATTTCGAATCCCCCCCCCCAATCGCGCCCAATTTTTTTTTAGGAATTTGCATAACCAAACAGCAACATGTATCTAGTTCATAAAAAAAATGTATTTCTCAATATAAACGATATAATATGTCAACTATTCTTCATATTTTAGTTAATATTGAATGGAATAATCTAGGATTAGAGCATAAACCACAGTAAGAATTTAAAAAGTACAGTCGATGTATGTATCAATATATACGATATAATATGTCAATTAGATATTTTTTTTCATGCTCCCCCATGGGGTTTCTCTACATATATCAGGAGAATCTGGACTGTTTCACTAAAAGGACCGAAGGGAGAGTCAAAATTTTATGAATTTTTGAAATTCTTACTGTGGTTTATTGTTTTATGGTCTAATCCTAGATTATTTCATTCTATATGAAGTAAAATATGAAGAATAGTTGACATATTATATTGAGAAATACATTTTTTTATGAATATATAATGCGAATTACTAAATTTATTACTAGATTCGGAATAATTACCTCTTCTTTTGCCCCCCTCCACCCACCTGTTAGAAATACCACTTGGCCTATGTTTGAACCAGGCCTATAAGGATAATACATGTGACAATCCAATCAAGTCTCCAAAAGACAAGCACTCGGCACCTGTCTGATTATCACCAATTCAACAGAACGGCCGTCCAAGAGGACTCGAATTGAAGGAGCGAACAACAAAGTCACTCGGTAAGGCAACATTGTGACCGAACAGAGATTTTAAAATGAAATATAATATTTGAACAAAACAAAATATGACGTCACACCTGATGACGTATTGTTTACAAGATTTACTTTGTGACATATTTTGTTTTATTTAAATATTATAATTTATATTATTTTAAAACTTCTGTTCACTCAGGATGTTGCTTTTGTTTATATGTATATACAGTGGAATCCCGATATTTCGTATCCCGATTATTCGTATTTCCGGCTAATTCGTACAAATTTGCCGGTCCTCAGAGAAAATCCCGATAAGTGGTATAAAAACAATGCATTTTGGACCCCTCGGTAATTCGTATTATTTTTATGCTCGAGGTCACGTAAAACGTCTTATAATTCGTATTTCCAGCTTAAAAACCTCGTTAATTCGTACTGTTTTCAATAGGGGGACAGAGGACAGTGAGAGGCGAGAGAGCGGAATGAGTGCGAGATGAATGTTTTCTAGGAAATCACTTGATTCCTACAGAACCAAAGGGGAGAGCGAGTGAGAGAGACAAGTTTTATATGAAATCTCATGTAATTCGCACTCTTTTCACTGAAAGGAAATGAGGAGAGGGGGAAAGTTTTAGCAATTTTATTGATCTTTTCTAACCTTTTTTTCGAACAAATGTTTCATTAGTGTTTATTTAATGTAGAACATAAGTATGTACATATTTTTTATTGCATGTATAGTTTAGTATAAAACAGTGTTTATTGCATAGTTTTTATTCTTACCACAGTGTACATACTTCTTAATACATACATGTTTGCATTAATTCGTTTTTTAATTTTTTTAACTTTTCACTTATGATATTTAGTTATAAGTGTATTTATTTTATTTGGTTTAGTCACATTTAGTTATATTGTCATATATTTTACTCAAATCTAGTACAATACATCAACTCATTAATAATGTATATATGCCAATATAGGCCCTGAAGAAGGCAGACTCAGTGCCGACAGCTTAGCAGAAATGATATAAGTTTGTTTTTATCGACCACAAGCCTCATCTCTCCTTCCTATTGTGAAAAAAATCGACTTGATATTTCACTCGGTCACCTGTCTGATACACTGATCATTCGGAATTTCTGAACCAATCTACGAGCTGGGAACCATCGTGCAATGATACGTTATAATTAATAGAGGGTGTATTTTCGAATGTACCTTGTTTTGTAAAACTGCACGTAGAGTAGAATAAAATGAAAACATTTAGTCAAGGAATTTTGTCAACAACAGATCATCGAGCAATAAGGTTGAGACAGTTTGCTTAAAACTCATTCTAAAAATAATTATTGTGAAGGGGACTGTACCTGTGATTAGTTCCAGTGACTAGTAACTAAACGGAGAAGTTGAGGATCGATGATTAATTGCTAATTACTGTATTTTCAGATGACTAACCATGGGATGAATGGTACAATAATATTACAGTCCAACCCAGAGCCTGCCCATGGGTCAGTTCAACTCCAATAAGATTATAATCCTGGTGAACGGATAGGAAAATGAAGAGAAAGTAGGTGAGATACCAAAGCGTAGGTAATTGTGAGACCTTGCGGTTGGAGTGTCAAGGACATGCCAGCTGATCGAGGTTCGAATCAGGACGAAGGTGATATCTATAGACCATTCACAGTCTATCACACTCACTTCTCTCTTTATTAGTAAGTTATTATGACTCATGCCCGGGCTTTAACTACGAGGTCATATCGCCTACTACCAGAGCGCTCTTTCGTCACTCTGGAGGACATGAGTCCGACTCTACTGTGGGAGTCCTAAATTTTGCCTACCCTAAATTTTTATTCACCTAAGGCAGGGGTCTTTAATGAGTACCTGACATCGTACAGGCTCGGGACCATCACTTAACGTCTCATCAAAAGGACGGCGTGCTTAAGTTTATTTTACCATCCAGATACAAGAAACTAAGGGCCTCGGATTTCGAACCCACGATCTTGAGCTCAGAAGACAAGCGCGCATACCACTGAGCTACCGGCGCCCTTTCTTTATATCTTTGCATACTGGCCAAATGTACCTCATGTCATTTAATGAGCTTTAACTACAAGGTCATATCGCCTACTGCCAGAGCGCTCTTTCGTCACTCTGGTGGACATACATTTGGCCTACTCTAAATTGTACAAGCTCAGGACCAACGCTTAGCGTCCCATCCTAAGGACTACGTGCTCAAGCTCTTTTTTTATCTCCCAGATAAAAAACGTAAGGGCCTCCCTCTATATAATCAATATATCGATACTGCATCTCGAGCGTATCGCATATCGATATCAAGGCTCGATATTTACTTTTTTATGTGCATCGAATCAGAGGCAGGGAAGAATAACACTCAACTGAATATCGGCGACTGAAAGTATCTATGCAAACCGAGGAATGAGTGGGATTTGATTCCTTGATTGTACTCCCACAGAGAGCGTTACTCCTTAATGGAATATGTCGACATTTTGGCAAACTGGGTCAATTAGGTTCATCAAGTTGGCAGGCACCCTGCAAGTACTAGTAACATGTACCATCGGAAGTAGAGAAAACTGAAAGGTTCATATAGGCTGCACGGCTAAACGCCGAAAACCATCTTAATATAACTAATCGGAACTCATAATTTACTTTCCCAGATACACTAAGTATAGGAGAAATTATATAATCGGTCAAAAATTCGATTCGGAGTTTCTAACGGAATTTCATGTTTTCCGACCATCAGATACGAAAAAAAAAAAATGCTGTCTGTCTGTGAACACAATAACTCCCGAAAAAATGAATATATCAACACGAAATTTTATATGTGTATCCAAAGCCCTCTAACGACGACACCGATTTATTTTCAGCCAAATCGACCTAGAGTAGAGAGGGGATTAGGGGAGAGGCTCAATCCAAAAACCCAAATTACTGCCGATGTAATCAATGTATCGACATGAAATTTCCTATTTGAAGTCAAAACCCAATAAGCACATAACTTGTCAAATTTCAGCCATATCATCAGAAGGGAAGGGGGTGTTCAGGGAAGGAACTATAATAACTGCCAATATAATGAATTATCAACACAAAATTTAATATGAGGATTTAGAAGCCCCTATGTAAGTCAACCATTGAATATTAGCGCGAAGTGTCGACTTTTTTTTGGAGGAGGAGTGTAAAGTGAATTGATTAATTCGTTCGTAATGGAATCAAGAATATGAAAATATTTTTCTTTAAATACTAAAATCGATATGGCTCGAGTCAGGCCTTCCGAAATAACCTACACGCAAAATTTAGGATACTAATGCTAAAAATCTGACAATATGAAAATATCTGGTGTGGCCAACACAGAACTTTCTGATACACAGTCGTTTTCTTCTTGTGTATTTTTTGCGAAAAGATAGAATGATCACTTTCCTATACTTGCATCCTAAATATGGTTAAAATCATTTCAGCATTTTATTGAGAAGCAAGATTCCGTTCGTAAGAAATACACAAATTTAAGGGAAACAACCGAGGACGCAATCTTCCAGTTAGGGCAGATACCGACGAGCCCTGGAGAAGGAACTTCACGTACAGTCCAGACTGGAGCGTTGCCAGGGCATAGTAGAGAAATGGCAGCAGCGATGGTCACGATCCTCAGTCGGCCGAACGACCTGCGCTTACTTTCCAAACGTCCGGGCAAGACTTGAGTCTGTTTGGGTATACTGGGGCCATTGGACGTCCCAGATATTATCGAGTCACGGGGATTTCAACTCGTTGGGTGCTGTAACACGGCCCACATGCGACCATCCCCGGCGCAACGCAGCCATAAAACAAGGATGCCCAGGTCCCGAGCTCTCTCTCAGGGTGTGCCAATAAGGTAGGTTGGAGGGCCCAACCGATCGCTCTGGCGAGTAGCGGGGTTCTACAACCGGCCGTTGCAACAAGGATATAGTTTAAATAAATACAAATTAAAAAATACCTATTTCCAGGGGTCTCATACACCACGAAAAAAAAAATTAGATTCTGGCTCAGGTCACAGAGCGATGAAATAGCGCTCTGGTAGCAGGCGATATGACCTCATACTTAAAACCCTGGCATGAGTCAAAATAACTAACTAGTGATAGCAAAGGATTATCGAAAATTTGAATTAGCGGGAAATTTTCAAAAGTATAGATACATAAATGATCATTTATTATCGTAAATTGGCTTCAATTTCTTTCGTCAGCTTTCTCAAAAACCTGGCTGGTGAAAGGTTTTTACACAATATTTTTTCTGATATCGTTCCTTTCATACCTTTTTCCTACGAAGCTTGGAAATCGCTACTAAAGGTTTATCAGAAAATTTTAAATTTTATTTTCTTCTCTTAGCTGACCTGGAGAACAGGTGGAAAACTTTAGCATTTTCTACTTTTGTTACTAATATCGAATGTCACATAAAGAAAAATGTGTAAAGATTAGCGGGGTTTATCCAGTGGAAATAGTTTTGTAAATTATACAAGAACAAAAATAGTGAAGAAAAAAATTGTTTGAAATTGTTTTCTAAAAAAAACACAACTTACCGGCAAGTAATTTCCTGAGTTGAGCAAGTCCCGATGCCACATTCTCCGGAGTTTCCCTGAGTTCGAGGCGTGCCTTGTTGGCGAAAAACTCGCCAATGTCGTCGGTGTCTTCAAACTGAAGGACGTGATCGCCCATGTTCAGCGTCCTGACCGCTCGGCTCGTGATACTCATCCTGACAGAGGTGCACACTGACAACTGAACAGACTGGCCGACACTCCAACAACCTTTAGTAGCCTTCCCCCACCCTAGCACACAACCTCACCACCAACCTATCCTAATCCACTTCCTAGATTTAAAGTATATTTATTAATTATGTATGATAAAAAAATATTATTCGTAAATATTATGATTATATTGTATAAAGATAATTAAACAATAATGGTTAATTAATGAAAATAATTAGGAAAAATAAGAAAAAAACTAAGTCTTAATAAGATATTAACAACAGGAAATCGCAAAGGATTGAATTTCTTATCAGCTGACGTGATTCGAACATAAATAATCAGCTGGTCTTTCACATTACAGAAAATTTTAATTACTTGACTCATCGAGGGAGCCGGTAGCTCAGTGGTATCCGTGCTGGCTTACTGAGCTAAAGATCCGAGAGGGTCCGAGACTCAGCCTAGGCCCTTAGTTTAATTTATCTGGGAAGTACCTAATAAAACTTAAGCACGCTGTCCTTCGGATGGGACGTTAAGCGATGATCCCGAGTCTGTACGATGTGGCTAAAGACCCCTACCCTAGGTGAATACATTTTTAGGGTAGGCAAAATTTAGGACTCCCATAGTAGAGTCGGGCTCATGTCCACCAGAGTGACGAAAGAGAGTTCTGGTACTAGACGATATGAGTTAAAGCCCGAGCATGAGTCATAATAACTACTTGACTCATACCCGGCCTTTACCTTTGAGGTCATATCGTTCCACTATCTGAGCACTCTTTCGGCGCTCTGGTGGAAATGAGCCCGACTCTATTATGGCAGTCCTAAATGTTGCCTATCCAGGGTTATTCACGTAGGGTAAGGTACTTTAACGAGTACCTGACATCGTACAGACTCGGGACTGTAATTCAACGTTCCATCCAAAGGACGACATGCTCAAGATTTTTTCATTTCCCAGATAGAATGTCTAATGGCCTCGGCTGGATTTCGAACCCGCGATCTTGAGCTCTGTAGGCAAGCACGCTACCTCTAAGCTACTGGCGCCCGACGATTGGTTAAAGACAGATAATTAGAACCATTAGTTATGAAAATGGATGGCGCGGCGCGTCTTCAGTTTTCTTTGTACGGACGCCCGGTTCCTTTCAGCGTGGTTGGTACTGGATGAGGTTGGGGGCTCGGCGATGCATTCAATTTACGGAACGGCTGTCGGAAGCCGACACTATTTTCTGTCAAAGTAAGTAGTAGTAATAAAGTCTTTATTAACATAATAGAAAATTACATACAAAACATATATACAATAATGTGACCTTTTAATAAGACAAACTCAATGGCCTAAGCCGTCTTGAGGAGTCTAGATTTACATTAATAATATTATCTTATAAACCTAATCAAAACAAATTTGTCTTTCTAAAATCAAATAAAAATAAAATAATATATATAACTTTGTTCCTATTTCTTTATTTATTTAATTTACAGTTTCTGAGATTGTATGCCTTTTTGCAATATTTTACCAGTAGTTGCCAATCTTAACCATTTAATAATTCCAACATAAATGAAGTATCTATGTTGTTTTTAAATATTTTATTTTTTAAATCATCATATTTAGGGCAGGTAATGAGGAAGTGATATAGATCTTCTTTACAGGGGCTGTAACACACTGGACATACAAAGTCCATATCTGTCAAAGTAAGTTAAACATGTTATTATATATTTTTGCCATCTAAAATTGCAATTAAAATGCAAGATGATTGAAAGATTTCCAATAAGTTTTTTTTTTTTTTATTGGGCTCATATACGATGCATATAATATATATCTATCCACGAAATAGAACTCTCCCGGACGGGATGCGAAATAGTAACCTTTGTAGCCTTATCAACAAAGCCCAAATCAGCCGTTAAAATATATTTGAATTTCAAAATTCTGGAGCCCAAGGGAGCAAAAACATACCAACTCTCCTTGTCCTCCGCTCTGGGCCCTACATTATGTAATAGCAGTATCAAGGATATCAGGTCCGCGCCTAAGTCGTTGTCTTTCCTCACGATAACTCCAGATCGAATAAATGTATCGATTTTATATGTGTATCGAGAACTCCAGAAAAACAACATCTATTGGTTTTTAGCCAAAGGAAAGGGAGAGGGATTAGGGGTGGTTTAACACAAAAATGAATGTATCGACGTCAAATTTGGCATAAAGATTCAACTATTGAGTTTTGGCCAAACCATCGATTGGTTTTAGGGGGAGATCGAAAACTTAATTTATTAATTCGTTCTGTGGAAGTACATTGTTGATGGTTTACCGACAATTTTTTTTAAATGTACATCCAAACGTTCACTAAACATTTCTTATGATCTGCTCTTCTAGTGCCTTCCATGGGTGCCCGCAGGACTTATTCCTTAGAGGCGCCATTCCATAGAGGCGTGGGGGGAAGATGCGTTGGCACAAATGGGTATAAGGAAGTTGTTTAAGAATCCTAAAAATTCACCGCCACTATATTTGCATTCCATGGTGCATTCCATGGCATCATGTCCTTCAGAACTGTTATATAATATCCCCTCAGAGGATTCATCCTTCTTGTCAAATAAAAGATTCTAAAGAAATATTTGTTTTACTTCTGAAAAATACAAATAAAGGCTTGTTTCATGTCAACGCCATTTGTACATATGTCTATGGAGAAGGACTGTTGCTATGAGCCAGTCTGCCACATAAGTCTATGGAGAAGGACTGTTGCTATGAGCCAGTCTGCCACATAAGTCTATAGAGAAGGACTGTTGCTATGAGCCAGTCTGCCATATAAGTCTATGGAGAAGGACTGTTGCTATGAGCCAGTCTGCCACATAAGTCTATGGAGAAGGACTGTTGCTATGAGCCAGTCTGCCACATAAGTCTATAGAGAAGGACTGTTGTTAAGAGCCAGTCTGCCACATAAGTCTATAGAGAAGGACTGTTGCTATGAGCCAGTCTGCCACATAAGTCTATGGAGAAGGACTGTTGCTATGAGCCAATCTGCCACATAAGTCTATGGAGAAGGACTGTTGCTATGAGCCAGTCTGCCACATAAGTCTATAGAGAAGGACTGTTGCTATGAGCCAGTCTGCCACATAAGTCTATGGAGAAGGACTGTTGCTATGAGCCAGTCTGCCACATAAGTCTATGGAGAAGGACTGTTGCTATGAGCCAGTCTGCCACATAAGTCTATAGAGAAGGACTGTTGCTATGAGCCAGTCTGCCACATAAGTCTATGGAGAAGGACTGTTGCTATGAGCCAGTCTGCCACATAAGTCTATAGAGAAGGACTGTTGTTAAGAGCCAGTCTGCCACATAAGTCTATAGAGAAGGACTGTTGCTATGAGCCGGTCTGCCACATAAGTCTATAGAGAAGGACTGTTGCTATGAGCCAGTCTGCCACATAAGTCTATGGAGAAGGACTGTTGCTATGAGCCAGTCTGCCACCTCATAAGGGTCGTAAGACACTCACTCTGATACCTTTCAATACAATTTTTCGATCAGATAGTGATGAGGAAGAGCGTTATTTCTATGTAGATGATATCACATGTTACTGCTACATTTAAATCGCAGTTGTAAGAAGTCGTCGGTCAATCATCGGCAAGGTATATCGACTAGACGAATTAATCAGTTAACTTTTTGCCCCCCCTCCAAGATCAGTCGACCTTTTGGGCTAATAACCAATAGTTGACTTATAGGAGCTTCTAAATCCTGATACTTAATATTATATTGATAAATTAATTTCATCGGCAGTTATTAGGTTTTTTGAGTTGAGCCTCGTCTACTGAACCCACTTCCCTTCACCCAATTTCGCTAAAAATAACAGCTATTGTCCTCTTGGGGTTTTGATTTTAAACGTGAAATTTAATGTCGACACATTCCTTACTTCGGCAGTTATTAGGGTTTTTGAGTTGAGTCCCCCCCCCCCCCCCCCCCCCCCCCTCTGATCTGCCTTTTCCCTTCGCCCGATTCCACTGAAAATTAATCATCCTTATGGAATCTTAAATTTACAAATGAAATTTTGTGTCGATACATTCATTACAACGGCAGGTATTAGAGTTTTTGTGTTGTCTCCCTTCTAATCCCCCCTTCTCTTTGATCGATTTGGCTGATGGCTGAAAATCAATAGGTGTGTATTAATGTTTTTTTAGGAAATATGAAGAATCGGTGCCACAAGGACCATCTAAATTCTATATTTCCTCTTCGGCTGTTTTGGTTAGCACCGAACAGAATATAGGTTTCATCTTTCCTTATATTTAACTAGTTCGTATCTGGTTGAAGCCTTTTATCAACATTGCTGTGTTCATGGCTATTTTCGTTAGAACTAGAACAACTTTTCTTATGGCTGACTATCATTGAATCCGGTTAAAGCCTCTCTATTGACATTTTGTATAATTGTTGTGTGACTTCGTCTAAGAATGGTATGTTGAGATCGCGGTGTAATGTTATGTTCGAAATGTAGTATGAGCAGTGTGTCATTGTTCGAAGAATTCTATTTTGAATGGCTTGAATTTTTTTGGTGTGAGAGGGCTTAGCAGAACCCCAGAGCTGACCGCCATATCTCCCAATAGGTCTGATAACTGTCTTTTAGACACTCAGTATATGGTTGAGGCGAAGTTGAGATCGTGTTCTAGTAGTCTTTTGAGCAGTCCAAATCGACGTTTCATTTTCTGACGAGTCTGCGTAACATGTTTTTTTCTATACAATTGTTCTGTACAATATTTCTACCACAGATTTTTTAAAGAAGGATTAATATTATGAACAGTGTTATCTTTTTGTTAATGTGCATATTTTAAAATAACCCTGTATAAGTATTTTATAATATTAAATATTTAATGATGAGTCCACTTGTTCTTTTAGAAATAACTTGACTCTGGGTTTAATCCTTATCGTTAGTTTAAGATTTCACTCGTATGTTCGCATGGATAGGTTAAGAGTTCACTCGTTTGACTGCCTTTCGTTAGGTTACGACGCTCGTTATTTTGTTACGTACCATAGCAGCTCCCATGCGTCCAGGATCTCTGGCGGGGCCCCCTACCGCTAAGATTAAGAGCAGTGCCCTACGCTACAGAATTTAGTATAAAATAAATCAGTTTAAATGATGAGATGACACAAAATAAATATTTAGAATTATTGAAAAAAATAAATTTTCATCGTAAAGAATATAATAATAACTTAAATAGTACTAGCAATGATCTCAAAGTACATTTTTTCTAGCTTTTTTCGACGCAAATTTTTTAATGTATTGAGTAAAGTTGAAAACGCCATTTTTTTTCGCCAATTATACACTAGGTAGAATATATAAATGAAATAATTGCCGATTAGAAAAATTTAGTACAAGTATTCTGTATTCTAATTTTTGCATGCAGTTCTTAATCAGAATATAATCCTTATATAATCTACATCTCTTAAACAATGAATATAATATAATTCTATTCATAATAATTATCTGATCTAAACCTCTAAACAATGAATACAACGCACTTTTAAATTCCTCAAGTTTTTTTTCATTTGTGTAATTTGCTTGAGAATATCTGTATTTATTATTTTTCATTGAATATACTTTGTTTTGAGTACATTTATTATTCAATGAGTGGATAATTATCTTTTCATTAAAAAAGATAAAGGTTAATAGAAGGAAAACCAAATTAAAAAAGAACCGAAGTATTTAAAACAAAACGAATTGGTACTTAATTCACAAATAAAGGACACCTTTATTTAATGAAGATTCATCTCATTGTTTAGACCTTCGTATTTTGTTTTCTTTTTGTATTTATCATTAACGTTCGCATGTATAAAAATTCAATTTAATGTTATGAAAATAATAGTCGGCTTCATTACTGTTGTAACCCATTGTATCTAGCTGTACGCAGTTGCGTACTAATAAGTTGTAATGACCCATATTGTTCATTACATGAATATTTAATAAATGGAAAATAAGGTACTTAGTTGCAATCATTGTATTAGACCTAAGGAAGGTTACTGGGGGTTATCAAATCGATTTGTACCAGGGTCGATATAGTATCAAAATAGATCAATTCATTCATTTCAATTATGTAATAAAATTAAATGATAAGCTAATAATGTGTTAACAATAAATGTAAGCAATTAGGAGTGTATACGGGAATATGTAAGTGTTATAAAAAAAACCAGACGTTTAGTAGTTTAAAGGCTGTAAAAATTGTGGCCAATGAGAGAGCGGAATCCAAATCGATGGAGAAGTGGTCTGTCCCCTCGTGGAGAGTGTGAGAGAATTGTTCAGAGTAAGGTGGTCAAAAGTGCGGAAAGTAATGTGAGTGAGTTAGTTTAAAAAAAAAAAAAATATATACAAAGTGTGTGTGAGATGGAAGAAAGGAATTCAGGGGAAGTGTCCCGAACAACTCCTACTACAGCGAAAAATGGAAACATGACGAGTATGAGCTAAATTAGGATCCGAAGAGAGAAGAAAACCACAATGTCTCCCACCATCTAGAACTTACCATGTTGAAAGCATCATTCCACCAATACGAACAATAGGCGAAAGGAGAAACGTCCTGCAGGTTCAGTAAATGTTGTGTCAAAACAAAAAAACAAAAAAAATATCTATGTGTGTAAAAGATTTGTGTCACTAACCCATAAAAATATGTCTTTTATGAATTTTAAATATATAAAAATGTAACAACTTATTTTAAAGTTTTTTTTTATTTATAAAAAAAATATATATAACCAGGTCATATCGTAATATAATTGCATATAACTTTTATTCTTAAATTTAAATATAAGAATTTAGATATAAGCGTGTTAGCGTACGCAAGCGCTACTACATAATTGGCTCCCGAAATAGGGACTTTAAAAATTTAAATAAGAATTCAAAAAGAGTAAGAAAAATGAACCACTACAAAGTACATCGGTAATATGCCTTTAATGAATGAGATTGCGTATTGGAAATTAAGCGAATTTTTATTTTTGCATGTTAGTTTCAAAACTCTATCATATACTAGAATACTCGCTGGAGGCTTACAGGACGGCGGTTACATTGTTCCGCGAGAAAGGATACGAGTTCTACACGTAACGATTGGAGTATCCGAGAGCCTTCCGAGTGGTGATCAGACATTTGTATTCTTCTGCAGGTCTTGTTGACATGAAAGAAGACTCGCTGGAGGCTTACAGGACGGCGGTCACATTGTTCCACGAGAAGGGATATGAGTTCCATATGTAACGATTGGAGTATCCGAGAGCCTTCCGAGTGGTGATCAGACACTTGCATTCTTCTGCAGTCTTGTTGACATAAAAGAAGCATTGCGGGAGAAAGGTTATGAAGTGAGAAACGCCACGAATGGTCTACAAGCGGGCACGAAGAAGGGTCTTCCTCTTTTCTAAAATACTCGTATACACCCTCTCTATCATTCTTCTTAACCCTCCCACCCCTGCTCTTTGATCTCACCCCTTCTATGGAGTCCCACTGCAACACACCCCACTCTTTGCAATTTTGGTTCCATTTATGGAGATAAGTATTAAATATACTCCAATTATAAAACCAGATTTTTCTATTCAATTTATAGAGGTAAATAGAACACTTCCAATTACAGAGGTAAAATTTACTGCTAAAATGTGTTGCAAAAAAACTAAAAACTGAAAATTTAACTTAGGGGATGGCTTCTGAATCCTCATACTTATCATTACATTGACAGTAATTGAAGTATTTGAGTCGAGCCCCCCTCCCCTTCGACCGATTTTGCGAAAAATTAATAGGTACTATTCTTTGGGCCTGAACATTAATAGGTGTCGTCCTTGTAGGGGCTTTGAATTTGAATGATATTTCGTGTCAATACATTCATTACAATGGCAGCTGATAGACCTCCTTCTCCCACTCTACCGCCATTTCCAGTTGTTATAAATAACAACTTCTGCTCCATCGTTAGTTAGTTATTTTAATTCATGTATGAAGGTTTAACTTCGAGGTTAATCGCCTACTACCAGAGCGCTCTTTTGTCACTCTGGTGGACATGAGCCCGAGTCTGGAAGTCCTAAATTTTGCCTACTCAAAATTTTTATTCACTTAGGGTAGGGGGTCTTTAACGAGTATCTGACATCGACCCATCCGAAGGACGGAGGGCTTATGTTTTTTTTTACCTCCTAGGTGAAATAAACTAAGGGCCTCGGCCTGGTTTCGAACCCGCTATCTTGAGCTCAGTCAGCAAACTCGCATACAACTGAGCTACCGGCGCACTCAACTCTCCACTTGATCGTGTCTGATGACATTTGAAAATACAAAAAAAAATATGATCAGCAAGGTGATCTCTTAAGTTTACTTTTTCCATGAAAAAAATGATAAATGGTTGAGTAGCCATCAATGAATTAACTTCTATTTGCACAGCCATGAATCAGCCTACCTTCATGTTGACTCAAAGCAATGTGTATTCAGCAAATCAAATTGTCGACTATTTCTCATTTGTCATAAAAATCCTTTTTAAAATTCAAGGTAGATTTTGGTCCATACAACTACAAGACAGGCCTTGGTATCTCGTGACGTAAGGCTTAATAACTCTAACCTATTGTTACCTTCACAGATGCTGGTAAATGGTCCAACTGTACCAACCATCATTGCTGGCGGTTTGGTTGAGTAACATTCGCCGCGTAATATTCAGCGAAAGGTCAAAGCGAACAATTTACTGTATAACTTTTAATTGTCGCTTCCCAGTGCCAATTACTTGACTTACGTCTTATTTCAAGGTATCAGAAACAGGTCTTAAATTATGAAACGAGTATTAATAGTAGCGAACAATTCAAAACTGTTACTGATACTTTTTCTGCAGAGATATTGTGAAACACCTAATAAAAAATATATGTTTTTAAAATATTGTCTATTTCACAGAATATATAAAATAATTATCAAAACTGTGTATTTTTACTCATATATTTATTATTGTCATCTTTGATTCATTTCGAATAGGTTAGGTTAGGTTTTATGACTCATGCCCGGGCTTTAACTACGAGGTCATATCGCCTACTACCAGAGCGCTCTTTCGTCACTCTGGTGGACATGAGCCCGACTCTACTGTGGGAGTCCTAAATTTTGCCTACCCTAAATTTTTATTCATCTAGGGTAGGGGTCTTTAACGAGTACATGACATCGTACAGGCTCGGGACCATCGCTTAACGTCCCATCCGAAGGACGGCGTGCTTAAGTTTATTTTACCTCCCAGATAAAATAAACTAAGGACCTCGGTCGGGCTACGAACCCACGACCTTGAGCTCAGAAGTCAAGCACGCATACCACTGAGCTACCGGCGCCCTCATTTCGAATATATATATATATATATTGTATATTAATAATCACTGATATTATTTTAATTTTTCTTTTACGATTAAGATTTTAATTTGAGTCAACATTTTAATTTTAATATTTTCCATATTTTTAACGCTTTACTGTAGAGGAGAAAATGACTGGTTAAAACCCCGTGGGGGCTGAAGAAGGGTAAGTTCGGAATGTCAACTTGTTCAACTGTTAAGTCTAAGCTGACGATGGTAGCAATACCGAAAATACTCCCATATATTATATATATTTTGTGAAATAGACAATATATAAAACAATTCAAAAAAATATATAGGTATACTTTTTTTTTTCACATTGGAAGGGTTCAAAATAAGAAGATACCTTACCGCTTTAATACTTAAGGATAATTTTTGGACTTTGGATTTGAAAGACTGGATACGCTTGATTTTAGTTGGCAAAAATTTAGACTTATTTATTATTTATAATATTTTCAGAGAAAAATTATGACTCTAAAAAGCTGCGACACCCATTTTTAAGCATCCAGAAGGAAGCACACTTGCCGAAGTGGAGATGGGCCAGGCATGTGACAAGGTTGGATCCTCGACGATGGGCTAAAGTCTGCACGGAGTGGATTCCTAGAGACAGAAGAAGAGGAAAAGGAAGACCTGGACTGCGGTGGAGGGACGAGATAGTGGAGAGAATAGGGGATGCATGGTGCACAGTGGCCAGCAACAGAGAAACATGGAACAAATGTGTAACAGTATTATTTAAGAAATAACTTTCATTTTTACTTTTTACTTTACTTTTATCTTGTTTTATTTTTATTTTATCTTTATTCAAAAAGTAACAGTTTTACTTAAGAAATAATTTAATTTAGGAACAATTGTTAAAATTCAATATCAACTAGTTGTCATTTTCCTTTTTTCCCATTTTTTTTTTCTTCATTCATTTTAAAATTTATTCTTTGATTCCTTTTCGGATTCTTTTCGAATTGCTTTTCTGATTTCTTCTGTTGAAAGAGCAGCAGATTTAAAACCTCCAAAAGGAGAGGTTTTTGTTCTAAAAGAATGTCAATAAAGCTATTTTATATTTTTTTATTTTATATTTTATTACCCATTTTAATACTGATTGATTAAATCAATAAATCAATTTTTAATATATTTAAATAAATAATATAAGCAGTGTAAGGTGAAATGTACTTAGGCCCCGAAGTCAAGGTTGTTTGTTCATTGTCGTTGGATTTCGGCCAAAATATAATCAATATGGGATATCTTCAAATCAAGTTCATTGCTACAATCGTCTCTTAGTTAGAACGCTCAAAACTTTCCAATCACATACACATACATACCCGGATGCATACACAGACGTCATCGCGTAATCAAGTTCAGGAGATCTTAAACATTTTTTGCACGATTACAATACTTAAACTAAGTACAGGAAAGTAAAAAATTAACAAAAATGCCACTTCCATTTTTATTTCTCAAGGCGTAACCATGTTGGCTGTTAACGTTAGTCTTGAAGGAATTAGATTTTGTTGAGTTGCAAGGTTTAAAAAATCTCACATCCTGTTATTAAGCTTATTGTTTCTTTTTTAATCATTGTGGTAAAAGTTTCAATGACGAATAACCTGCATTTTTGAACAACAACTGAAAGGCCACTTTCATGTGCATCAGTTTTGAATCATATCATCTGACACTGAGAGTGAATTAAGTATTTAGACTGCTCAGCGAGTAGTATCTGACTGACAAAATCATTAATTCTAAATAATATCATATAATGTGCACTCTCACTAAAAACACAATGATAATAAAGATCCAAATATCAAAGAAAATCACGTAGTGTAGGTAGGTTTCCTCTTAGCTCAGTGGGTAACTAACAGTCCCCATAGTAAAATAAAGATCCCAACTCAAAATATTTATTATAAATAAATATATTAATAATATTTTAAGTATATATTAATTACATATAATTATTAAAATTGTCAATTATCACAATTGTCCTGATAAAGATGCTATAAGAGTGGGATCTCATGATAACTGGGTTTGGGATTCTTCACTTTTTTTATGTCTAATTAGAAATAATTAACTTTACAATATATTTCTTAATACACATCTCAGTATATAAAAACATAATTCTAAGTATAATCCTTTTTGTAGCGTCATAATGAATTTATGTTAAACATTATTTTCAGATTTTTATTGTAAGTTCCAAAGGAATTACTTTTTAAGATATTATTTTTCTTGTATGTAATTTTGTAAACAAATGTTTTAAAAAGCGAAGAGTTCTCTTGAACAATTTTCATAGTAAGATCCTTGAATCATATTTTTACTAAATATGCAGTCCTTCGTAGCTTTGTAAATCAAAGCGGAAAAATTCGCTAAGAGACATTTAAAAAAAGGTTTAGGGTAATACTTGACGGGTTCAAATATTTTTCCCCGGAAAATGTCTGCAGCCTCAGCACTATCAACGAAAAAAAAAAACGACCTTGTATACTTTTTTCCATCGTCATTTTTTGAGTATCCTCCAAACCATGCTAACATAAGTATTTTACATAGTCTGCACAGCGATCCAGAATTAATTGTAGTGTTTTCTCCATAATCGTTCAACTAACAATGTATTTTTATTTTTTACAAAAGGTTTAAGAATTAAGAAAAATATAATTTAACTTATTGCTTATGAAAATAGAGGAAATTATTTCTGTCATATTATTGCAGTGTGATTTAATGAGAAATTAAGCTCTTGAGTCGTTAATTTTTTTTTTTATTATGTAATTATTATTTATTTTTTTTTTTATTTTTTTTTTTTAATGAAAATATTACACAAATAGAGGACGCCAGTAGCTTAGAGGTCGCGTGCTAACCTGAGCTCAAGATCGCGGGTTCGAAGCCTGGCCAAAGCCCTTAGGTTGAAAAAACTTTGAACATGATGGGACTTAAAGCGATTCTTTGACCATCCCTAGGCAAACATTTCACCACAACTATTTTGCATAGTCTATTCAGCGATCCAGAATTAGTTGTAGTGTTTTTTTTCACAATATATTAAGAAAAATGTAATTTAATTTATTGCTTATGGAAATAGATATTAACTGTGAAATTATTGAAGTGATATGATTTGACAAGAAATTAAGCTCTGTTACGAAGAGTTAATTTTATTTTATTAAGTTCTTCTAAATTTATTTTGTTCCTTTGCTATGAAAATATGTACATTATACACATGATCTAGCTGGAAAGTTGTTATTTCATATCGCCTGTTTCCTTGGCAACTATTTTATCATTTCTACCTTTCTATTGTTTCGTTTCATTTTGTTTACTTTAAATTATTTTCCTTTTCTAATTGCTTTATTGAATTCACAATGTATAATTTCTTTCTGTTCCTATTAAATTAAGTTTTATAGTTATAATTATTATTATTTATTTAACTTTTGTATTATTATTTAGTCCCTTTTTTTAATATATCTTTGTATTTTTCTACAAGATACCATTCTTATTATTCTAGAACTACCGTAAGGCTATGTATGTATTTTGTAAATAGCTCCACTCTTGTATTTCTCTAGTCCAATAAATGTCTCTATTTACATATTTACTTGAAATATTTAACCGAACCTTGGGATGTTCAGTATTTTTCACTATCATTGTTGGTTAGCGATGTATGTATGTAGACACTATCGTCTGGGCATGTGGTTAGCAACAACTACATACGTACGTAAATAAGTGAAACATTGAGAATTTAGTCTTTGGTTTGTTACTACCCAAAAATTCAAAAAACAACAGGATGTTAAGTGCTTTCAAGAAAAAAAAAAAAAAATCATCGAGTATAAAACTATAGTTTATTTATCTTTAATACCAATATATAAAAAAATTAACATATTATTAAAATATACTTTATATGTACATACAATGTTCTTAGAAAGATATTGTTTTCTCCATTCACTTATTAATCTTCAAAACATTTTATTGCTTATTTTTAATTCATTCTTATTATATATATTTTTTAGTCCGAAGATAGTGACATTAATTGTTCTATTTTGAAGATGCGCTTGGTGTAACATCTTTCTGTGTCTCATCTTTCTTCAAATTGCGTCCTTACTTCTTATTTCCCCAGCTGTTCCATTCTGAAAAAGAGATAAAACACATATCAATTAGTTAGTCATTATGACTCATGCCCGGGCTTTAACTACAAGATCATATTGCCTACTACCAGAGCGCTCTTTCGTCACTCTGGTGGACATAAGCCCGACTCTACTATGGGAATCCTAAATTTTGCCTACCCTAAATTTTTATTAACCTAGGGCAGGGTTCTTTAACGAGTACAGGTCGGGACCATCGCTTAACGTCCCAACCGAAGAACGACGTGCTTAATTTTATATTACCTCCCAGATAAAATAAAACTAAGCGCCTTGGACGGGTTTCGAACCCACGACCTTGAGCTGAGAAGGCAAGCACGCATACCACTGAGCGACCGGCGCCCTCCACATATCAATTAAACAATTGAGGAGCTACGGTTGAAAACGCCACCGAATTTCTGACCGATTACCTAACTTCCCCTATACTTTGTATACCAAAGGAAGTAAACAGTTAATTACATTTTTTGATGTTTGCTATGCTATTATACTTCATTCCCAGGAGCATCTCCGTAGATCAAAATGATATCATTGTCCTTATTTTCACTATGAATTTTTTAATATTAAATAAATTATATCTATTAAATTAAATTGTATCTTTTAAGCTTACTTAATTAAAATTTATTGTATTTACATAAATTGCCTAAAATTTCTGATAGTTATACAACTCCATAAAAAAATAAAAACAGAGTAACATAAACTTAATAAAGATAGAAATTTTCTGGGTGGACCAACATTGAGGTTTACTTTGCCAGCTGAAGTTAGTTCAGAGCAAGTTATACAATTTGTCAAAATGTTGGCTTTTCGACAAAACTTCACCGCATTTTGAATATTTACTGGGTATAAAATCTGTCCCAGTCGTTTATTGATTTAAAGAACAACATTTATTTGGACCAGCAAGATATGTGCTATACACTAATATATAATAAAGGGTTTAAAATAGGAAGTCCTGGTATAGTCTTTGTTTGAGTCGCTTCCCAGGAGTAGGCGCACCAAGACTGTAGTGTACAGCCCCGGAACAATGCACAAGGCCTTCGTGGTGATTCTTCACTAGCTTCTCGATGTGAGCTGCAAATAGAGGAACTCCCAGTTCTTCGTGGATTTTGTGATTCCTGACAAAGCAGGTTGCGTTTGTTGCTATTCGGAGTACTTTATTTTGAAATGTTTGTTGTCGTTTCATGTTAGTGTTGCTGGTACCGATCCAGATTGGACAGGCGTATGTTAGAAGTGGAAGTAGGAGTGTCTTGTATAGCAGAATAGTACAATTGTGTTTAAGTGGCGTGTTTCTGTTTATTATTAGTCGTGAATATGCGCTGTAGTTTTTTGTTAATGTGTAATTTCCATGTGAGTCGTGTATCCAAAAGTACTCCAAGATAGAGCACACCCCGCTCCTTGGGATTCCAGAGAATTGGGAGGTCTTCAATTTGCAGCTGACGTTGTTCCTCTATGGAGAATCTGTGGAGAGCGAATATTTTAGCTTCAGTCTTCCCTACATTAAGTTTGAATCTCCATTTCGAAAAACAGAGAGAAACTTCTGTCAGGGCTTCCTGGAGCTGTTCAATGTCGACGGAGAGGACAGGCGATCATTGTATCATCTGCATACGTGGCTAATGTCGCAGTGGGAGTTTCGGGGATGTCTTGTGTGTACTAATTAAAAAAGGAGGGGGCTCAGACTATTTATTGATTTAAAATCCTACGTTGATATGAGTTTTCCTGACGATCATGATGAATAATACTATCAATAATAAAAATTCCTCGAACATGCCGTTCTTCGGAAGGGACGTTAAGCTATGGTCTTGATCTTGTGCCATGTCAGGTATTTGTTAAAGACCAATATCCTAGGTAACTAAACCTGGGTAGATAGAATTTAGGACTCCCAAAGTAAGAGTCGGTCTCTGGTTGTAGGCGATAAAACCTTGTCCCAGGCATGAGTCACAAAAACATATTTTTAAATTCGTTGCCAAGCGTTTCCATTTATACATTGCTTTAAACTTTTTCCGACAACAACCTACTGTACACTTTGGAAGCTAAACTTTGTTCACATTGATCCTAAATTGGTTCTGAGGACATACTAGAAATTTCAAAAGGAACGTTTTTTGTGAATACCAACAATTGGCAAGAAGTAACTATTTCAGAGTAACACAAGCGAATCTCTAAAAAACTATTTCCAAGTTATTTTAGACCATTTTCGGTTATATTATCTAACTAAGTTTTCAATACAACGAAAATAATTGTAATTAAATCAATGATATAAGCGGTATCCTGTCTGTCCCGTTCGTTAAGTTATTTAAAATTATTTAAACCTTTATTCTAGCCATAAAAAAAAAAAAAAAAAAATAGAATGGTAAAATAGTGTAAGTAATGCTAGGGACATACCTGCCACCCTGTCCTCGATGTTCTTGACTACAGGGAACCACTGAGCACTGGTATAGTCGAGTGTAGGTAGTTTTCCTCCGTAGTTGACTGGTAGATGGGACGGCTCCAGGTGCTTGTGCAGCGACTCCATCTTCGAACCATGGAAGAACAACTAGAACAGAAAGGAATAAGATGAGTTCTAAGTTGCCATTTGAAATTAATTTCTATTCCTTAGGTTCCCAGATCATCCTTTACTTCTTTAACTAGAACTGTATGATATTATGAGCATGTCAACAATATTGTTTTCATAAAGGTATTGTCTATCCTCTATTCTTATAGACCAGAGGTATACAACCTTTATCCACCCGCGAGTCATATAAAATGTACTGTCGATACATTCATTACGTTGGTAATTTTATTTTAGTTAAGGGCAACATGCACTACCTGTCAACGAGTTCTATCCCACATCAACAGAAAGCGCCGTCAACTCATAATTCAACATTTTGGACATGGGTTGTTTTTTGTTATGAACCCATCAATTTGTCTTAATTTTTTTTTTTAATTCAGGGAGTCGGAAAAGATTAAATTCTGGTGAAAAACAACATACAACATCATCAAATGGCTTTGTTGTGTCCCGAGGGTTGCCGACCCCTGCACTAGACCATAGATTGCGTTTTTCATTTTGAGGAGGACAGAAAAATGTAAAATACTTAACAAAAGGGTCTTAAATTATTATAATTACGTCCAATAATTTTGAAGTAAGATCTCTATAAATAAAAATTGTGATTGGATTTTTTAATTTTCTTAGGAATTCCTACAGTTACTGATGACAGGCCACTTTATTTCGACAATAAACTTTTCTTTTTATGGAAAGTAATAAGATTACATGATATTTTATATTTGACAATTAATGTTTTCAGAATGTAGATAATATCGTAAGTAATATTATTAAGTAATAAGTAATATTATTACTTTTAATACAATTCACTTTTAATAGAGTTCACTTCTCGGAATATAGTGGGTTTTTAAAAATAGTGTACAATATAATTATTATTCCAATTCCAATCAATAATTATTATTAATGAAATGTATGAATGTACAAATTAATTTATGAATTTAGGGTTTTCATCACTGATTATCGCAAACTATAGGAAGGCGCAGAATGAGTGCAGTGGGAGGTTCTATTGCCTTTCCTAAAACAGATAGTTATCCTTTCACTGAAGGAAACAATCTCATATATAAAAGACGAAATCATATTTTAAAAAAAGTGAATAATTTCAAGGTGGATAGTAAAGTTTAGCTTGCTCGGCCTTAGAGAGTGTGGGACGATCTGCCGACAGTAGAACCATATTTTTAGTGAGGATCGAGGAGATTCAGTCGGTAGTTCTTCGAACTATTTAAATTTAATTTAGATAATGCGAGCCAATCACCTCAGATGGCTGTGTGACGTAGGGTAATGTAGACAAATTGCTACCTACTAGTTAAAGTTTTGTAAACAACATTAAATACTTAATTAGTTCAGGGCGCAATTTTCAAGGCGACACTGCTGTCACTCAAACCAGTATTGCTTTCTGCGGCGATTATTTCTTCGCAACTCCATGTAAAAATTGCTTTTATTGCATTCTTATTATTAATTTATCTTAAGAATTTAATAAATTTTTACTAGTGTTTATTTGTAAATTTTATACTGTAAAATGTAAAATCGAAAGGAGGCACACTATTCACGGCACACTAATGTCCGATTCATAGCTAACGCAGGTTAAGTTTTCATATAATTCAGATATTGGTGACCATAGCTACCAATAAGAGCGCTACTGTTGGATGCTGATGAAAGTCACACAAGGAAATATCTATGGTCACAGGGAATAAATTGCTGAGTCTTAATTCGTAACTTTTCAGGGCAGTAATTTTTTACTTTTGCATTAATCGTGTAAATCCAGTTTTTGGAATAAATAAATTACGTTTGCTCCATTATTATTCATATACCTTCTAAATCTATAGGAGTGAATGACAATGAATATTGTTAATTTTTTGTTGGATTTTCCCTTAGTTACCTAATCATTCCCCATCACTTATCTAATTATTAACCATACTTTTTGAAATACTCATGAATGATGCCTCTCTAAAGTTGATTTAAACCGAAAACGCCCTCTTCACTTGGAATAGTTTGCCGTAGTGAATAAATGGTTAAATGCAGTTATCTCGTAAATGATTCCTCAAAGAAGTAGATTAAGTTCATTTAACCATTAATTTTACAAGATACCAAGAAACCCACATCTTTATAATTCCGAAAGTATTAGAGTTTTGAGCTCCCAACTTCTTCACAGTGCGCAGATCACAGTACACTTAAATCATTTTGGCCAACTTATTCCCTGTGACCGTAGATATAACCTCATCTATTTAACATATTTGTTTTGTGTGCTTACCCTACTTTTGAGCTTTTCTTTAATGAAGGGCTGAAATATTTTCCATACAATATTAAAAATAAAGGGCTGTTTCACAATGTGAACTTCTTTTAGTCGAATTGGCAATGCTTCCTGTAAAAAAACAAAAATAAATTATTAAAATAGTATGAATACTTATTTGCAATGAAATAAATACTGTGAATGACATATTTATGACTCGTTCAAGTAAAATCACAGGCCGATATGCCTCAGCATAAGGTCATAACTTGAAAAAGAAAACAAATATATATATATATAACATCACAACATTAATATTAAATAAATGTATTCCTACAGTTTACCGACATACTAGCCCGCAACACGCTGAAAGTTTCTCAATTGGAAATATCAAGTCTTGCAAGTATCATACAGCCAAAATATCAATATGTAATGAATATTTAAAGCATTGGTATATAAGACAGTGAAAAATATATTTTACGAAATACATTATTAAATATTCAAGAATATAAATATTTAATCTAATATATTAGCACTGGCATTTAAAAAAAAAAAATTGATACTAAGTAGGTATCATCCCTAGTGGGTGGGGTGAATGATACCTTTTTGGGAATGCCCCTACTCGCAGATATTGAGTGAATAACAAAGGAACTTTCTATAGATTCTTTTTTTTGTAATGCATTTTACGATTGCCAAGATCTCTGTGGGTTCGTTTTAGGGACGAAATGATTACGACAAAGTTTGTTTATCTCAAGCATAGTAGATATTTTTAGAAGCATTCTTGCTCAAGAGATACACACTAGCCTAGCAATCTCTAGATACTAGGTTCGAAACCTGTGATTTAACAACTAAGTTGAGAAAAGGGGGACATATTGTGGAAACTTATAATAAACCAAAAACAAACACTGTAATGATGCCCCAGCCTCCATATTCGCCAGACATGGCTCCGCGTGACTTTTTTCTGTTCCCAACAATGAAGAGAACCTTAAAGGGCCGTCGTTTCACAAGATTAAAAGCGCCTCGCTGAGAGAGCTAAATGCTATCCCAAAGATCGAGTTCCAGAAGTGTTTCGGGGATTGGAAGAAGCGTTGGCATAAGTGTATAATACGAAGGGGATAACATTGATGTAGACCAGCGTTTCCCAACCTTTTTTGGATCGCGTACCACTTGGTAGTACATCATGCTAAATTGTACCACTTCGTATACATGATTGTATTTCGTGAAATTTGTTATTGCGAGTGTGTTATTTTATTTGAATTATAAATTTTATAGGGTGACCATGTGTTCACATCACATAATGAGACAAATTACATTGAAACACGCCTGAACGTCATGCCAGATTATAAACTTACTGTAACATATATATATATATGTATGTGTTTGTTCAAAGTTTCATATTTATCTACTATTTTGTCATATTTTGTTTACTAATAAATGCGCGATCACAACAGTGGCGGCGACATCTCAAGTTACTCATGGCTAACGGCTAAACTTAAAAGTGCACTCCAAAAAAACGATATCGATTGCCGGATTTTCGATCATCTACTGTACATATTAACAACTTTACTATATAATATTATTTATTAAAATAATTTTTATGAATTATAGGAAAAAAACGTTTCTATGATATTTTTATGATTTAATTTTTTTTTTTTTTTTATGTCCGTCATTATTGATTATTTTTCGCATACCACCAACCAGCACCACAGGTTGGGAAACGCTGATGTAGACGAATAAATAAAAGTATTTTCAAAAACCGAATATTCCCGTTATTTTTTGAACACACCTCTTGTGGAATTAGACATTTTTGTGGAATTAGACAATAAAACGTTTAGTTAGTAATGTTTTTAGTTTTTTTAATTCTATTATCTTTCTACTTGTTCTTTGATTGTTCTTTGTTATTTACCTACTTCCTATCGAGAGAGATGGATGATATAAAGAAAGAAGTAGATGACTGAACAGACCTGTATGAAGGTAAGCAGCCTGAAAGAGAAGCTGGGGCTCAGCTGGGCCACCTGTTTCATACCGAGCCCTTCAAAGTCCAGGATGACCACACAGCCCCGGATCTGTGTCTCAGGCTCCGTCATGGCCCCCACATGAACCAGGTAGAACAGACGGAAGATCTGGTCTCCGGTCACTTCACTTGTGTTCCACAGTTCTACCACACAACAATAGAGAGAGTATTAAAGAGATCAGATCACATACTGAAGGGTTCCCTAGGTCAACACATCTTTCATGCACTAATAAATATACATTTAATAAACAGATAATATATTGTAGACTATAAATAATTGGATATTACATTTATCCACTTATGCTCAGCTAATATATCTGTCACATTTAGCTGTCAGATTCAAATGCCAGGTTTCCGACAATCTTCCGCTTTTTTCATTTACCAAGAAAATTATCAGCATTACTTATCTATTTGTTATCCACTTATAGTTTTCCCTAGGTACCCCTAGATTGCTCTACATACAATATACGTATGTCTAAAACTCGTGTTAGTTATTCCCTACCTTGAAGGTTATACCTTTTCTGCCGCAGTGTTGCCAATCTTCATATTCTCAACATATTCTATTTAAATAAATTAATAAAACTAAATAAGAAATATTTATTAAAAATTACAACAAAAGGTTACAAAATTAGAAATGTTCACAAATGGATACAGATTGAACCCATTGATCATAAGAAAAAAAATGATCGTTAGTCTAAACAATTGTCAGTTTTTTTTTTTTTTTTTTTTTTTTTTTGTTTTTTTTTTAATTTAACGCATGTAATTTGAATCCTTGCTTGTGTTCGTAGCAGAGTACACACAATTTCAAATCCGATATTCTTATAACGCTTTTCGTAATGTTCCTGAACATTTCTATCCTTTTAACTAAATCGGAAAAAGAAAAAAAAAAATTTTATCTGTGTGTGTGTGTGGCTGTGAACACTATAACTCCTGAGAGAATGGATGTATTGACACGAAATTTTATATCGGTATGTATCGACAAATTATGTATCGACTCCAAATTTAGTATGTGGATTTAGAAGCCACTATGTGAGTCAAATATTGAGTTTTATGCCAAATTGGCTTTGGAGGGAGAGCGAAAACAAAACTGATTAATTCGTGCTGGGGAAGTACATAGCCGGTGATTCACCGACGACCTTTTTTTTTATAAATTAATACATTTTGCGCTTTTTGATTGCTATTATAATTAACTAGGCGAGCCAGCTGCCAAAATAAACTCTAGTTAGCATATTCCTTAGTGACAATTTAATAGATATTTTAAAATTAGGGTTAGTTTTTCTTAAACAGTTGGTAAACGGGCACTTCGGTAGTTTTTCCAAATTAAAGGACGCATTGTACATAAAAATTCAAATGCCAATGTCCAGAAAAATGTACTATTTATTTTAAATATATAAATATCTAATGAAGTAAACTTACTGCCTAGGTTGGCAATGAGGACCCTACGTCCTTTGTGGTCCCGTTCTGCCAAGACGTTGACAACATTGTGATCCAACATGGCTGACTTTTCATCATCCGGCATCAGGTTGTCAAGCACTGAGGCATATTTGTCCTTGAAGTCAGCTACTCGCTTCATCTAAAAACAAATAAATATACATAAAAGAACGCCATTTGTGAAGTGCGGGCTTCGTTAAAAGACTAGAAGATTGCCTGGTTAGTAACTGTAACCGGGATTATAAGGTACCCTAAAATATGATCAAAAGTTAAAGATCTAACAGTAATTTTATGTTTCAGGCCCTCACAACCCCTTATCCTCTTCAGAATATTGAGATGCCAAATAACCTATATTCTAAGTTGGGTTTTTCTTGAGATACCCTGCAAATTTGACAGTTAAAGAGGTAGTACTCATTTTTAGAGGGACAACTCCTTTTGATTTTCAGCGAAATTGGCCAAAGTGAAAGAACCGGGATGAAAAATAACAATAACTGCTCATATAATGAATGTATTGACATGAAATTTCATAATTAAATTCCAATCTCCTTACGCATGTCCCTAATTATTATTCTGCAAAATCGGTCGAAGGGAAGGGGCCTCGACTCAAATACCCTAATAACTGCCGCAGTAATGAGGGTATACTTACCAAGGCAAGAGCGCTTTCTGGATAAAATTTGCAGGGTCTAAGGAAAATAAGCAGTACTTCGTCATCGTCTCTGTAGTTTAATGAAGGTTCTCCTAGAACATAAGATTAGTACAACTTTTTTTAGAATCAAAATTTATCACTTTTTATCCTGAAGTTATTAAATTCTAGTCAACAAATATTTTGAAAACAAAACTTACGCAGCCTAAATTATTCTGATTCAAATACAAAATATACTAGATTAGTTAATTACTCAAAACTAAGGTTAAGTTGGTTAAGGCTAAGTTGTATGTAGGATTCTCTTCTTTTACTCACGAGTAGTAGCGAATAAAACTTTCGATAATACCCAAGTATCGATATTTACACGTATCGATTGAATTGGGTACTTCGTTATAATCAATTTTCAACCATGTATAATACATATACCTACCTATGCAATAATAATAAAAAACACAATAAGATTTGAATAAATTAAACAAACAATTTATTTTTACTATGCATATATAACTACTGGAGACTGTTCGTATTCCCACAATATTTCACTTTTTGCGCTGAGAGTCGCTGAGATCGAATCGTTCTTAGGGTATAAATCCACACTTTCGCCGTAAGACGAGAGATTATATTTTGTAATTGACAAAATGGAATGTAAAAATAAATTAAAATGCTGAAATTGTAATCACGTTCATGGTTCTGTTCAAAATCAAACGAACCTATACCTTCGTAAACGAAAAACGTAAATAAGGTAAGAAATAAGGACGCATCATGCGGACTGCATGCTCACATCACACATGAGGATATTACCATCGATATATATATATATCATTTGTCCGTGGACCGTAATTTGAGTTCAGTATTTTATTGCAGCAACGAATATTTTTTTTTTTTTTTTTTGGCTTTTATTCATAAAGATGCAACTGTTGCTAGGGGGCAACAACCAGCATCTATGTTGGTAGGTATGGAGACGTTGGCGTGAATGGCATGTGAGAGGAAGGCCACCCAGTGGTAGGTCCTCGGGACGAAAATTTATATTAATTATAAGGACAAGGGAAAAATAAAAAAATAAATAAATAATAATAATTAAAAAAAAAAAAATAAAAAATAAAAAGGAAGTGAAAGACAACTTTGATGGAATGGGTGAGAGAGATGGTAAAACTGAAGGAAAATAATGTAAAAGAATAAAAAAAAAAATAAAAATATTAAGAACGAATAGGAATTAAGGTGGCAGTAAGTCGCGGTTCCACCTCCTCTTCAACCTTCGTGGGGGGTTTTGTGGTAAGTGTTGTGAAGATAAAGTACGTATTTCTGGATTTGTATGTGTGTAAAGTTTTCTAAAAAAACGTATGTAAATAGTTTGTATTGTGTCGTGTACTGTGTGTATCATAAGATCGTTATGAAGTGTTCTGTTGTTTATGTATGGGGGGCATTGTGTTATCAGTCTGAGGGTTTTTGACTGAAATGCCTGAATTCGTTTGATGTTGGATGTTTTTGCTGAACCGTATATCTGTGATCCGTATGTCCATAAATTGTCCAGCAACGAATAAAAAAAAAATTGTAAGAAATTAAACGGTGATCGATTTTGATGAATTGAAAAATTTATATAATTTTTTTTTAGGTTAGGTTAGGTTAGGTTTTATGACTCATGCCCGGGCTTTAACAACGAGGTCATATCGCCTACTACCAAAGCGCTCTTTCGTCACTCTGGTGGACATGAGCCCGACTCTACTGTGGGAGTCCTAAATTTTGCCTACCCTAAATTTTTATTCATCTAGGGTAGGGATCTTTAACGAGTACCTGACATCCTACAGGCTCGGGACCATCGCTTAACGTCCCATCCGAAGGACGGCGTGCTTAAGTTTATTTTACCTCCCAGATGAAATAAACTAAGGGCCTCGGTCGAGTTACGAACCCACGTTCTTTAGCTCAGAAGTCAAGCACGCATACCACTGAGCTACCGGCGCCCTCTAATTTTTTTTTTTTTTTAAATTGATGAAATTTGAAACGAGTACTTTGAATCGATACAAGTAATATCTTTTCGATACCAAGTAGGTATCAGTAGCAAGAAAAGTATCGATACCAAAATACTAGGTGTCTGCCAAATGTATCGATACTGTACTTGTATTTACTTGTATCGATATATGCTTAGTTGTACGTTTATAGATTAGATGTCTTAATTAAACAGAAGGTACACCACAAGAATGTATTCATGAAACTATAAATATTTAAGTTATATAATTTCTGTTTTAATTTATTTCTATAACTATTATATCCTTTTTTTTCTTAGATCATCAGTTTTATCACCTCTTGGAGATAACTTGTCATCTGAGTCAACAACGAGCTTTGTCTCACAGAAATGATAAGTAGGTCATTTAAAAGATAAACTAGCTTATTTCTTAGTCTATGACTGACTTTTTTTTTATATATATATATAAGGAACAGAAAAACTAGACGAAGCTCAGATAATGTGCCACAGACCTCCCTCATCTATATGCACAAAGAATCCAAAATGGAATTTTAACCATATCTTTATACCAACTCACTCAACTTGGAATATATCGTTATGTGACGTTCAAAAATATAGATTTAGGGGCCCCACCATTGACGTAGCTAGCATTATTATCTGAGGGGGGGCTAGGGAGGGGCAGCCGGTCAACCCGACCGAGATAATAAAGCAATAGTTTACATTTCACAATCATATTTTTATTTTAAGTTTATTTAAGCTTAAGAATTATTAATCAGGTAGCATATACAAAAAATGAATGTGTTATAACAAAATAATCAACACTTTAAATCAACCATTAAAATTTTCAACAGTCTAGTCGTAGTAAGTATCCTCAATTAAATAAGCCTCAATTTTGTTTTTTTTCAGCAAATCGGTCCAACACTTTTTCAGCTGAAATTAATTGTTTACTATTTCATTCTCGTTCAGCTGTTAGCACAGAATATACTCTAAAATACAATTATTTCCCCTTTTTACGGCTTTCATTGAATACATTCTAAAATATGCAGTTAGTCTTAATAATCATTTTATTCTAGGTAAACATTGCACCGCCGCGCGGAGGTTTTGGGAGAGATTTTAAAATTGCCGCTCGTTTTGTTGTGGCATGCACGACGATGTGTTCGGTTAACTCTCATACTTCGCTGATTGGCAGCATTCGTTGGAGTCCAAACTTTAAGAAAGCGTAATTTGAATCCGAATAACGTAGTTGTCGTTATATATTATAATTTTTTTTAATTAGGTACATTAGATCGCAATTTTCTGGAGGGCACCGGGGGCGTGCCCACCCCTGTCCCCCCTAGCTACGCCAACGAGCCCCGCACAAAAAGAGGAGATGCAATATTTTTTCCCCGATATTGAGTGACACATCATATTTAAGGTCTCGACAAGGCGATTTCAAGAATATACTTTTATAGAATGTTTTTTTGGTCAAAAATGGGGGGGGGGGGGGGGGGGTAAGGAAAAAAAAAACAATATTTGTATAGAAGATTAAGCCGTACCATTTTAAATGTCTCACTGATTTAAATGTTATTAATATCTGAAGTCGGGGGGGAGGGGGAGGGGGGGGGGTATATATTTTTAATAGCAACAATATTGCATGTCTGTCATATCCTATTAATGAGGGCGCCGATTGCTCAGTGGTATGCATGCTTGCTTATTGTGCTCAAGTTCTCGGGTAAGAAATTCGGCCCAGGCCCTTAGTTTATTTTATCTGGAAGGTAAAATTAACTTAAGCACGCTGACCTTTGGATGGGACGTTAAGCGATGGTCCCGAGCCTGTACGATGTCAGGTACTCGTTAAAGACCCCTATCCTAGATGAATAAAAATTGAGAGTAGGCAACATTTTGATCTTCCATAGTAGAGTCGTGCTCATGTTTACCAGAGTGAAGAAAGAGCGCTCTGTAGTAGACTATGTAACCTTGTAGTTAAAGTCCGGGAATGCTACTAACTAAGACGATTCTATAAATTTTGCATTTTAGTTGAAAGTTTGGAGTATGAAGAGTGTTTAAACAGAGAGTAACCTCATAAAAAAATGTGAACACAAGATTTAGTCGGTTCATTTTAATAAAGTCACACTCGTTACATTTGATGAATATCTCCAGAATCGGACAAAAGCAAAATTCGGTAGGAAATTTAATGTGGCATGGAAGGGGGCCATTATCCTTGTGGCGTGGCAAGGCGATTCAAAGGTTCCGGCAAGGCGATTCAAAGAAAAATACTTTTTTTTTTTTTTTTTTCAGGGTGTAGATGATTCTCAAAGGAGCTTTGAACAATGGCCGTCAACGAACGTGGGAGATTCTTTCGTGTGTACAAAGCTCAACAGAGTCCATTGTAGTTAAGTATGTGACTGGCTTAGTAGTTAGTATTATAGTAGTCTACTATTTTGGTATCAATTAAGACTAACTTTGGTATAAGACACAAAGTAAATAACGGGAAATTTTGGGAGAATCTAAAAAGTTTCAAATTCTCTATTCACTAGTTTATGCACTTAAATTCCTTCATACATCATTTATATTAGTACATATAGAATTTTCTTCTAGAATCACAGGTTTGACCTGGGCTTATGCTTGCTTTAGACTCATCTGAGCAGAAGAGACGAGATGTTACTTATGAGACGGATGTTTGACAGACGAAGACAAGCTGGTCTTCAATGATTGGATAGCACACAATAAACAATAAATAGACATTATTATTTCATTATCACTTTACGTTACTTTATCAATGAAAAAAATTGTCATTGGATCATTGGAAATTTGATAACCCCAACACGTATTATTTGTAAACAACGAAGTTTTCGCGCTTGTTATTAGTGTTTCTGCAATATGTCTTACATTTCCTCCAGCCCTTTCTTTTGGCTGATCTAACTGAAAATCAAATGGTATTATCTCTAAGGGACTCTGGATCAAAATAGAAAATTTCGTGTCGATATATCCATTATATCGGGAGTAATGTTCACAAACACAGACAGACATTGGCAAACATGAAATTCAAGTGTTAACTTAACATAGAATTTCTGACTGATTACTTTACTTCCCCAAGAGGAGGAAAAAAATACACTATCATTAATAGTTTTGTGAAATGGTCCTACTGATAATGTTTTGGATAACAATAAAAATAGAGTTTTGATATCAACATTACATAAATTATTATATAAATAGCAAAGAAAAAATAGAGCTGACATCTAAGAGAATAGATTCCTACATTCCTAGAATGCTGACAGATTTAATTTTTTTTTCCTTGTTTATATTTTATTTCATGATCCTACTGCATGAAAATTTGTTTAAGTATAAAAATTGTGAAAAGATTATTTTATCTGATTAAACACAGTATATTGTTACTGATCAAAGTATATTGAGTCACAGTTTTCAAAGAAAGGACAGCTCTATGTTGATCTGTTTTATTCCGTACATTTCTCAACGCATCCTTAAACTCATGAAATGTGAGTTAGTTTGATTTTTGAAGTGAAACTTCTTTTAAAGTGAAACGAAACCCGAACTGGAATTACGTTTGTGACGAACGAGCAACGGAAGTGACGCACAACGGGGTCTGATAATATAATCAGCAGTTCCTTATTATACCCGTTATAATATTTATATTAATTCAATCTATTTAAAGCGAGAGAATTCTCCCGTAAAGGATGAAGCTGTTAATGAATGAGAGGGAGCCGGAAGGTAAGAGGTGAAAAAAAAACCTTGAGCTCGCCGTCCTTCGGATGGGACGTTAAGCGATGGTCCCGAGCATGTACAATATCAGGAGTTAAAGTTCGTTAAAAACTCCTATCCTAGTTAAATAAAAGTTTTGACTAGGCAAAATTCAGGTTTCGCATAGAAGAGACGGACTCAAGCCCACCTGGGCAAAGAAATAGCGTTCTGGTAGTAGGTGATATGACCTCGCTAACAGTTAACTAACTCATAATGAAAGATATGACAATAACGTAAATATAATTCATAAAACATATTTTGATAATATAAAATTGCTTTTTTAGATTTTTTTAATTAATTCTTCCAATTCAATTATTGCTTTTACCGATACATCCCATAGTCACCTTATTGAACAAGAACAAACCTAATAAATTTAACAACTTCTAAGTTGAGGAACGCGGACATATTGTGGAAACTTGTAATAAATAAATAAAGCAAACTTATTTTTGAAATATTGTCTATTCCACTAAAGATATATATATATATATATATATATATATATATATATATATATCTTATAATATATATATATATAACTACCGGTTTCGGCTTTATACCATCGTCAGGTCTAGTTATGAACCAAGTCAGTTTGCAGAGAGCGACCCTTCTAATACAACTCGAGTGAAAGGGTGCTATTAAAACTTGGGAGTCCCCCGGCTGTATCGTTAGCTAACTCATGAAATATTTCCTAACAAAACCTAGTTCTAAATTTACATAAAACAATATTACTAGACTAATCGTGGCAAAACAACAAATAAATAAGTACAAATACAAATAAATAATAAAAATAGAAATACAATTAATAGTAATATTAAGATTTAGATAACATAAATATATATGTGGAACCAAATATTAATAACAGATAATACTAACATGAAATAAAATAAATTCTTATAGGTAATAATTTTGTAATTTTAATATTCTTTGCATACAATTTTTTTTTTTTTTTTATCTGAGCTTCGTAATCTTGAGGTAGTGGAGGGAGACATGCAGTGAAATTCTAAAAGAATGTATTTATTGTTTAGTTTCAGTCAGTGTTGTATGTTCAATGTTCCGAGCTGAACAGTTTTTTTTCTTATGATTTATCATTTTATTTTCCACATACTTTTCTTTATTTTGTTTTATGATTTCTTTATGTATTTTACTTTTTTCACATTTATTTAATTTACTTATTATGTAATTATTATTTTATTTACATGTATTCATTTGTATAAGTATACCATTATATTATTATTCTTGTTTTCCTTATTATTTTATTTTTTCTTATTTTGTGTATATCGTCATTTATTATTTTATATATTTTTTATACTCACTGTCATCAAATTTACTTATGGTTCTATATTAACTGATTGTAAATATACCAAACAAAAGAAAAAAAATTTCAATCAGTGATATCCAAGGTTCAAGTGGAGAATTATTATCTCACACCAATTTCTGTGTACACAGATAGATTTTTTTCCTTTAATTTTAAGATAAAATTCCACTTACATTGCAATAAGCAATGATTGATTCTAAAGGAGGACCGGGGGGGGGGGGGGGGGGGATATTGTTGTGAAATGTTTATTGTGGACATAACATAACATTTACATGAACATTGATCTCTAACAATCTATTGACTCACAATGGATTGTTCAACTATTTTCAATCGCGAACGTACAAAGGATGATATATTTATATCTGTGTTTAGAACAAAAAAAAAGGAAAAAAAAGTCGTCGGTGTATCACCGGTTATGTACTTCCCCAGAAGGAATTAATCAATTAAGTGTTTGCTCTCCCTCCAAAGCCAATCGACCGTTTGAGCTAAAACTCAATATTTGACTTACATAGTGGCTTCCGAATTATAATAAATTTTGTTTTGATACATTAATTATATCGGTAGTTATTGGGATTTTTGAATTGAGCCCTCGGTGATCCCCCCATCTTTTCGTCTGATTCTGTTGAAAATTGATTGGTGTCGTTCTTATAAAGCTTTATGTTTACATATGAAATTTCGTGTCAATACATTCATTACAACTGTAGTTATTAGAGTTTTTGTGTTAAGCCTCCCCTCTAACCCCCCTCCCCTTTGGCTGAATTGACTGAAAATCAATAGATGTCGTCTTTAGAGGGTTCTGGATACATATAGAAAATTTCGTGTCGATAAAAGTGATATCGATTTTTTTTTATTTTTGGAATCTTTGTATAGCTGAGGAAATAAAAACCTAATCAGCTTTAATTTAATGGTGTTAGGAAATAGGTGTAAATAATAAAAAAAGTCCTTCTCTATGGCAAAACAGAATTTTGTGAGATAAACAAATAGAATCTCATATGAAACCTAACTGCGAGAATCAATTTTATATTTTTTGAATTTTTATCTGCAATATATGGATTAGCATTCATAGCCTTATTTTACAGTTCACTATAAGAATTGCTGTGAATTTAAATCTGTGAAGGTTTTCATAAACTCCGAACTGCACACCAACTTGTGACATTCTTCATCTACGGAACCTTTCAATGCATGTTCGTTCTAGGAAGTAGTGTATATTGACTTTACATAACATGTTAATGATATCTTCAAGATAACTTATCAGAATACAAATCATTAATAATTTTAGTTAAAAATAAAATATAAATTCTAATGATGTTTCTTCAACAAAAAATTTTCGTATCATCTGGTTTGGGTCATTTGCAGATTACAAGGGAAGCTTACCCCGAATCGGTTTTAATAATGTCATCCTATAATCAGATTAGAGTTGGACTGCAGAATTGTTATCCAATCTCTTTGTATCTAATGGTTATTGATCTTTCAGAAGTAAGTCTGTTGGGGAGTAGATCCTGATAAGATGGGAATACAGGCCTGCTCTAGGATAACAGAGAAACATGTACCCAGTGGGTATCTTATGAGGGTTTTCTTCTTCATTATTCTCTATCTCTCTGTTATATTACTGCCCCTAACTAAACTTCAGGGGAAGTTAGGTTATTCAGTCAGAAATTCAATGTAGAGTTTGCCGATTCACTGATATCAAAATATGTATGTCTATGTAGATAACTCCCGACACGAAATTTTATTATTTATATTTATATCCAGAAAGACGACACTTATTGTTTTTCAGCCGGATGTAATAAATTTATCAAAATGAAATTTTATATTTAAAGTCAAAACACCGTAAGGATGACACCTGTTGACTTTCAAAAAAATTGGGTGAAGGGAGGAGGATCAGAGGAGAGAGCGCTCCAATCAAATACCCTAATAACTATCGATGTATCGACACAAAATTTAACATGAGGATTCAAAAGCCTCTATTATGAGTTAATTCGTCATGGAAAAATTCCATGCCGGTGATTCACCGCCTATTTTATCTAAAAAAAATGTCGGTGAATCACAAATAGGGCATGTTGATAAGAAGTTGGACTTTTTTAATTATCTTGTGTCTAAAATAATGCTGCAATTTGGTTTCAATTTAATTTTTTTTCTCACTCTTGTAATTTAATTAGAATAATTTAAATAAAAAAATTAATTAGAGTATATTAAGGAAATCGTTAATAAATTATCACTAATACTGTTTTGTTAAAATATAAATAATTGCAGGCTACCTCTAAGCTTCCGGCGCCCTCTATACGAGCTCTATATGTGCATATAAGAAAAACAAATAGATTAATAACGGTTAAGTTTTTCAAATTTGGTTATTATCCCTAGAATGACACCGTGGGGTGTCTGACACCCCAATCGAAAGTTAAAGTGTATTACTTAATTTCCTATAGTTCACAGAAGTCCCCCGACCCTATGTAAATCACAGTCATCTCCACCCTAACCTTACTGGGACTTCTAACACCTTTAGTAAGCCCTTGTGACTTTAGGAATCAACATTGAAGTGATCTTGGGGTGTCTCACACCCCACGGTGTTACTGACGTCATTCTTTTTTTTTTACTTATTACAGGTAAGATCTTTTTTTTATGGGTTTGTTTATAGTTTATGTGTTAAATCGTTATAATTAATGTTTACTGTGGAGTTGGAAGTGGGTTTTGCGCCAATAGGTTTCTTCATAACGTATATTTATATATTTTAGGAAAGTTATGGCATCTCAAAACAGGCAGTGGACTGATGAGGAACTGTTGATGTATCTCGAAGAATTGAGGAGAGAGGATATTGAGGAACTGGGAGGCAGTTCTTCTGAAGAAGAATATGAAGAAACCCATGTTCATTCAGACTCTGAAGAGGAATTAGATGACACATTCGTGAGACGTGAGGAGCCCAGCACATGTGCAGACTCTTCGACCACATTGTGCCAAGACGATGTCCCCGCATGTCAACGCAGGTGTACTCTATGGCAGGTCAATTGGAGGAAGCCAATGCCCAGAAAAGATTTTTTAAATGAACTTGGATTCCAATTACTCAAACCATATTTAGTGGAACGGTCCAAGATCAATCGTTTAAGTAGAACTTTGAAAGTACTCATACATGAATATTTGGGTCAACCCTCAAGCTCAACTCCATCTACTGCAATTGTTATACCATCTGGCAAATATATGAGATGCTCTTTATGCAACAGAGATAAGGATAGAAAATACAAAATGGTTTGTATGAGCTGCCAGAGGCCGATGTGCAACGATCATCGTCTAATGAAGTGCACCGATTGTGACTGAGTGTAACTGTGCAAATTGTATATATTTTTTGTTAAAGTGATTTTTTTTACATGGACACTATGCTTGAGTTTAAAAAAAAGTAATAGTTTTTACCTTTCTTACAAATACAATTTCGTACAGTATTTTTATCTACAGTCAGTAACAAAAATGTTCGGACGGTTTGATTTTTCAATAAAAAATTATAATAATTAAATGCACAAGTAATAAAAAATAATTTAAAAAAATAATTAAAGCCATTTTTCAATCAAGAATAAGAATTCAAAAGTGGGTTAGGATAAAGGAAAAACAGCTTTGATTAGAACAAATAAATATTTTAATTTAATAAATTTTATAACAAGTAATGTAGGTAACAAAAATTTTCGGACAAAAATGTAAACAACTATAAATAAATTCAATGTTTTTTTTACGATTTCACAAATTCAAAAACCATAATGTTAATTAATATTTGGTTGGGTACCCTTTTTGTGTAATAACATCTTTCATTCGATTCGGCATTGATGATGAAACTAATTTTTTGGTGAAATTTGGAGATATTTTACCCCACTCTTCTAATAACTTTTGTTTCAATTCGTTTTTTGAAGCAATGGGTGTTAATCGAATTTTCCTGTCGAGCTCACCCCATACGTGTTCAATTGGGTTGAGATCGGGCGATTGGGGGGGGTTTCATAACTTTAGGGCAGTTATACAAAAGCCAAGTACGTACCAATTCACAGGTGTGTTTCGGATCGTTGTCTTGGTAAAAATGAAAAGTCCGTAAAATCCCAAGTTTTTCAGCACTCTTTTTCAAATTGCTCCTTAGTAATTCGGCATAAACTTTTCCAGTCATGGTGGTTTCAATGAAAACCAGTTCACCAATTCCACTAGACGCCATACACCCCCACACCATCACTGAGCCACCCCCATGTTTTACTATTGGTTTTAAATTTTTTGGATTCAGCTCCTCATTACGCCTTCTCCAAATTTTGTCGGGACTAAATATATTAAACTTACATTCAAAAGTATTTGCTTGCAATAGAACAAACCGCAATAATAAAATATTCTTGTATCTTGTAACTCTTCACAACATAAAAAGAAATCTCAGGTCATGTAATGTCAGAAAACTAGATTTTTGTGATATGACGTTGGAAGAGAGCGACAGCAGCGCTGACCCTCGGCAGAAACCGTCCCTTCCCCCTACTCTGTCCCCTCCACCTTCCCTCTAAAGAAACTAAGTACCCAATTTTTCTAATTTAAACGTTTTTTCTCCGATATTTCGACAAATAAATGTTTCCAGATCATGTCCGTTTACTTCCATGTAATATATGTATACATATACTATTACTTTACTTTTGTTTACTTCCCTATACATATAATATATGTATACATAATAATATGTACTAAAAATTTTGTAATCGTGTGAACATCAGAGATCAATTGCATGCGTGTGTTTATGTGAGAGCTCAAACGCTTTGACCTGACATCGTACAGGCTCATGACCATCGCTTAACATCCCATCCGAAGGACGGAGTGCTTAAGTTTATTTTACCTCGCAGATGAATGACATTACTCCAAAAAATTTCTGAATGATTCTGGAACTCTTTTGCGAAGCTCAATCTTTTTTTATATAGTTTTTTCACTCACAAACGGTTTTTGGTACTCTCCCATTATATCCTGCTTCTTTTAGAATTCTTCGAACATTTTGTGGGTGAACTTTCTTTCCCGTTTCTCTGTATACCTCGGCGACGATCTGAGGTGCACTCCTCGAGGGCTTGTTTTTAATTTTCCGGACAACGCTACACCTTTCTCGGTCGTTTAATACTCTTGGACGGCCAGAGGAAGATTTCAAATCTATCCGATCCTCGTGCTTATACCTTCGAATTACATCGGCTACGGTGCTTTTACTTCGGCCTACCATACCACCGATTTTGCGGACACTTAATCCTTTTTCATAATTAAAAATTATTATCTGTTGAACTTCAAAAGATGTTCGACCCATCTTGACAGCAGGAAATACAAATAACTACTGAATGCAGTAATAGAAGGATATAAACACATTTCATTTGTTCGGTATTAGCGGTTGGTTGAGAAGGGATTAAAGATCATGATCAGAGTCGCATTTGTTTACAAAACAAACAACAGGTGTCCAGAAAATTTTGTTACATGAATTTCTTGTCTTCAATTATTAATGCAAAATTTCCTATTAGCTGTAAATGTTTAATTAATTGTTTTACGGCGTTTTGAAATGATTGATGATCTCGAAATTTAAAACTTTGCTTGAATTAAATATTTGCCATATAACTATGTGTAACTGCAAAAGAAAAACAAAATTATAAATTGTCCGAAAATTTTTGTTACTGATTGTACATATATCTACTTCTTAACTTTTTCAACATGTTACATCCTTATTTGATTTTTTTCCTATTCAATTAAAATAACTTTCTAATTTTGTTTGTTTGTTTTATATTCATCTAAAAAATTAAATCTGCATTAATTTTGGATTAATGTGAAAAATAAATTACAAGAAAATTATATAAAGGGCTTGGGGTGTCAGACACAGTGGTGGGGGGGGGGGGGGGGGGGGGGGACTAGTTCTTCGAGAACAATAATAACAAACCAGGCGGTAGAGGATTAACCAACCAGAAGCAATGGGATTATATCCCGGAGTTATCGGCCAGTTGTTGTCCCCCTGGAGCCAGACCAACCTCACGGCAGACCCTCTCAACATCCCTGCCCGCTCTCGACGATCCAGCCCCCTCACTCACCTCAACCCATCCCGCTCGGGCCAACTATCACCGCCGCCCTCTCCGCTCAACTCACCGCCGCCCACCACATCACCGCCCTCATCGCCGCCTTCTATAGTGAGACATTTATTTAATTTAAGGTATAATTAGTTTATTTTGTAATAAACCGTTATTTATAATATAATTTCAGGAAAGAAGTATTATTTTCAGTTATTTTCATTTTTTGGACCAAGTTGTATCTTTATATTTCTTTTCAACCAAATTTATTTTCTGTTTATATTTTTTTTCTATATATACCTATATATTGCATCAAATGTATTTTTTTTTTTTGGTTTGTAAACGTAGCTGATCCAAGTTTCTGTCCTTCTTTTATTTTTTTATTGTTTTCATTTATTTTCCTTTATCCTATTAGGATAAAGGTGGACCTCCAATCAGTGGAGTAGCGAATAACCTTTTTTTTTTTGTTTTGTTTATCAAATTAGTGCTCCCCTTCCTCCTAACAATAACAATGAAAGGATAAAAATGTAAATAAATAAAACTCTCATGTCATGGCTTTAAATACAAGGTCATATTGTCTACTACCAGAGCGCTCCTCATTTGTTACTCTGGTTGAAATGAGCTCGACTTTACTATGGGGAGTCCTAAATTTTGTCTATCCTAAATTTTTATTCACCTAGGATTTATTCGCATACTCAAGGTTTTTTTTCCTTTCGAACCCACGCTCTTGAGCTCGGTAAACATGGATACCACTGAGCTACAGGCGCCCTTGGTTAAAATAAGTTATAACTCATAGGAGGAAGTTCCTACCATTGCTGCCATAAATTAAAAATTTATTTTAATTGGTATAAGAATTTCGTTCTTCGGCCAAAATGTTCTCTAGCTGTATTTGCGATTTTTGAACTGTTAACAACTTTTTTTGGTGAATTTATGACCTTTATGGCAGCTTGCCATTGCAAATAACTTCTTTTTTCTTTTTTTTTTTTAATATCTACAATCCGTATAAAACCATAAGTAAATTTGATGGCGCAATTAACTAGACGAGTAATTTGCCAAAATAAGTCTAAATTAGTTAGCATATTCCTTAGCGGCAATTTAATATTAATAAAAAAGACACTTCCGCAAAACTTATAAAAATTATTATCTTAATTTTAATTAAATTAAAAAAGTCATCTATTGTATGTTTTAATATTATTATTAATTATTATACTAATATTTTTATGTCTTTATTTATTCATTTCATTTTATTTTTTAATAGTATTGTTAATTCTAATCCACATGTGTCCGACTCCAAGAGTTAATAGCTGTTTATGTATCCAATTTATTAGCTATATTCATGATTACATTCTTATGTTGTATTATATTATTAAATATTAAAATACATAAAAAAATAAATAAATAGACATCTTCGAAATTAAAGTTCTTCCTTATTTAAGTTAGATACCGTTCACTGAGTGATTAATATTATATCTGGTCTGTCCCTGGACTTGAGTAGGTATAACACAGGTAGACAACTCACCCTTAAGAAGCTCTCTCAGCTTGGCCAAAGACTCTTCTCTCAGTTCCGGGGTCTCCCTCAACTCCTTCATGGCCACCTCCAGAGTCTCAGGACTCGGAGGGTCTGTCTCCAGCCGACATCGAGGGTCACACATTCTGAAAAACAAAATATACTTTGTACATCTGGGGAAATAATGGTCGGTGAATCATCGTCTAAACCCTTCAGTCATATCGGCTAAAAAATCAATATTTATCTTACGCCGACACTTCTAAATCTTGAAAAAATATTTCTTATATGAACTCTTATAACGCTTCAATTTGAAATATAATTCAACATGTAGAAATAAATTATCATAGGTGCGATAATATATCCGGACTCCACTGTATATATGTGGTCATATGTTACCTTGTCATAGTTCGTCGATCGTCGTGTCCTCACATATGTATTCCCGCTATTATTCATTCTCAAAATTTCTTAAAAGACTATGAATATTAGTCATCCTAAATATTGAACTGCGGGCCGGTGACTAGACAAGTTGTGCTATTTTAGATATCTTTTGTCAGCCATATCAGTGGTTCCCTGTCCTATCTTTGCATGAATCACACTCTGCAAAGATGTTATGAAACTGACCAAACATAGGTCACTAACATTCCACTTTTGTTGATGACTTAAATTAATTACAAAGATGACGTCTAATTTAACATTTATTTAAAACTGAATATTTTTTTTAAACATTATATATAGGTATATATTTTTTTTTTGACATAGAATATGTCTTTTGGCATGCCTATCCTCTTGAGAATTTCATGAATATTTTTCGTTAAATTCTTGTGTCACATATATAAGAAGGACTCTTCCATAGCCCAAACCATTTAATATAGAAACTTCAAACTTCGTATGATAATGGGCCTTAGGTTGGGCCAACCTTAGAAAAAATTCAAATAAATGTCTAAAAAAGCCAGTGTCGAAAATATGCGCAATGAAGCAAAAACTAAATAAATGATATTTTTCAAAAAATACTTTTGCCCTCAATATGAATTTAGGTTCAGTTTCGTAATTTCAAAAATGGCTGCCCCAGCTTTTTTGTTTTCTACTGTGGAAGAATTAGTATTTTTCAAAAGTAGATAGTTATATATATATCTACATATGTTTTTTTGAACTATATGCGTTGCACTGAAGATATTTTCTTAGAAGAATAGAAAATTAAATTTTTTACAATAAAATATAAAACCATTTTTAGAATGAAATTTACTGCAAATGACACACTTTGTGGATAAAAAAAAAACTGCCCTTGGCTGGATTTAAAGGAGGGAAATGCATAACTCAGCATTTACTGGAGCTGATTGGTTTAAGGCGCTGTTATCCTGATCGCCGTAACTCGGCTTCTAATTGACATAGACAAACCTTTTACATCTCAGCTTACAGATACAACTCTGTTTCTCATCAGAAATAACGATTGAGAACATTTATATATTTTTTTAAATTATTATTTTTGAAAATTGCCCTCCGGTAGTCCAATTTTTCTGGTTAAGGAACTTGATCATCCAAGAAGGATTTATATGCAAAGTTTGAAAAAAAACTTTGGAATAACCGTTTCGAATTTATCATGTGGAGATATTTAATGTATACAGTAGATTCTATAATTTCTTGGTAACTGCCAATAACGCTAAAAACATACTCACACAAAAAAAGAGACACTTCTGGTCAATGAGTCTAAGAAAGAGAGAGAGGAGAAAAAATTATTTTGCTTTATCATATTAAATTTCTTTGTCTCTTGAAATTACAATTTTTTTTTGTTTCCTTGGATGTACAGAAACAAGTTGAAAGGATGAGATGATGCTGGAGTGAGTGGCCTAGAGCATGGCCGGAGGAAGATAATGTAGTGGATCAGGTCCTTACTAAGTATACAGATCTGTACTTACTTGTTCCTGTTGAAGAAGGGTTGGGATGGAGTTTTGTCAGATGACTGAGCGGTGAAGACGTCTGTCTATAGAATATAGTAAATTGATATCAGAAACCTTCACCCCCAAGATAAGAGCATCTGTTTTATCTGACCATCCCAATCCATCCCCACTGTACACTCATTAAACCAATTAACAGTTTATTGACTGTTTTTACCCATTTTTTAAAATAATGTGTAGTAGGTGTTATTGTCCAATGAGCTTCTCTTGTTGGCAAACACCTGGTAAAGGATCTCCTCGATATGAAAGCAACGTAAAACTCTTCAAACAAAGCAAATTTCTGGAGTTTCTTTATCTGCAGCTTTTGAGACCAGGATGTTTGAGTATAAATCACCTTACCAAGGAGCCATCCTTCTCTACTGCGGTCGTCTCCCTCAAGCAGGGATTGTTGTGGATGCAACTCTGCATCCGATAGCTGATGCATTGATAGCGGTCTCAAGGTCTTTCCTTCATACTTAACATTTTGCACAGACATTGTGACAGAGTTATATATAAAAAGTTGGGGCGCCGGTAGTTCAGTGGTTAGCGTGCTTGCCTCCTGAGCTCAAGATCGTGGGTTCGAAACCCGACCGAGGAAGGCCTTTTTATATCTTTTATATTATTTGGGTAAAATAAACAAACACTCCGTCCTTCGGATGGTCCCGAGCCTGTACGACTCCAACAGTAGAGTGACGAAGGAGCGCTCTGGTAGTAGGCGATATGACCTTGTAGTTAAAGCCCGGGCATGATTGGAGTATATTATATAACCTAACCTATAAAAAGTTGTAGTTAGTTAAATTTATTAAATAAAAATAAAGGAAAAACAAATCATTTTATTTATTTCATTAGATGTATAAAATTGGGAATCATTTCTTTCGATCATATTGAGTCACTCATAACAATTTCTATGTAGAGAAATGCGGTTATATTGTGAAAATTTATAATAAACAACTAAAAAATGAATTCGTTTTTTGAAATATTGTCGAATGTATAATGGAAAGTTGTCCAGGATAGGCAAGATACTTCCCCAGCACGAATTAATCGACTAAGTTTCCGCTCTTCCTCCACCACCATTCTACCGTTTTGATTTGATTTAATCAATAGTTCACAAATTAACACTCAGAGGCTTCTGAATTTTCACACTAAATTTCGAGTCAGTACATTCATTACATCGTTAGTTATAAGGGTTCTTGATTTTGAGTCTCCCTCCACTGATACCCATATTGCCAGCCGATTTCGGTAAAATTTAATATAGCATTTTTAAGGGGTTTTGAATATACTTACGAAATTTCGTGCCAATACATCGGCAATGCTTAGAGTTTTTATTCTTAGGCTTATACCCTTCCCTTTGGGCGATATGGCTGAAAGACAATAGATGTAGTTCTTAGAGGGTACCGATAACTTTAACCAAGATTACCTTTAACTCTGATTAACATTAATCATGATTAATTTTATCCCAGGTTAACTTTAAGCATGGATTGTAAAAATAAGTACAGTGGTTAGTTGAAACTATATATATTTTACAGTAACTAGTATTTTACTGTGCTGAAAACTATTTAATGGAATTAGGAGTTCTGCCCAATCTTGTCAAACCCATCTGAAACACCTATGGAAACGTTCCGTGCAGCTCTGACCTGCTCCTGTTCTTTATGTTATTTATTGAGTCAAAGTTATCCGTTCCTTTTTTTTTCTTCACACTAAAGCTATATTGATAAGAATTTATCACTGTTTCTTCGTGGGTCCGAAGGATAAAGGAACCTTTGGGATTCTTTCTGAGAGTAAACATTTTTTGATTTTGGATATCAAAATTTTCTTCACAACTTTGTGTTTCAGCTCAAAACAAACTCTGGGATAACAGCTTGTATAATATTGTATAATGTATATTTCCATTTGTGAAGAACAAAACAATTATTCTACTTGTCTTTTATTTACAGAGTTACAGATAAGAATAATCAATTAATTTTATTTACTACATTTATTTATAAATTTACGAAAGCTATTATGTAAGAAAATAAAATGTTTGTGACTCATGCCCGGGCTTCAACTATGAGATTCCATGAGTAGAGTTGGACTCCACCAGAGTGACGAAAGAGCGCTCTGGTAGTAGGCGTATGACCCGGTAGTTAAAGCCCGGGTTTCAGATTTCAGGCAACTCAGATTTTTCATTTTATATGTATATAGATTTCTTTGAGCTGTGCTTCCCTATTAAACGCAAGATCGCTGTTTCGAAACCCGGCCTAACCCCTTAGAAAGAAGGTGACCAATCCTTGAGGACGCCGTCCTTCGGATGGGAGTTTATGCGATGGTTCCAAGCCTGTACGACATCAGATACTCGTTAAAGACCTCTCTAGGTGAATAAAAATTTAGGATTCGCAAAATTAATGACTCCCACAGTAGAGTCGGGCTCATGTCCACCACAGTGATGAAAGAGCGCTCTGGTAGTAGGCGATATGACCTCGTAGTTAAAGCCTGGATGAGTAACAATAGATTCCCGCAAGTCTTGGACACGTACAAATGTTGTTTGTTGCACATTCTTGGTCTTAAACTGCGAGGTTGTATCGCCTATTACTAGGCCGCTCTTTTGTCGCTCTCTTGTACATGAGCTCGACTCTACTGGGGTCTTAAACGAGTACCTGTCGTCGTACTGTCTCAGGACTGCCGTTTAACGTCACCTCGGAAAGGCGGCGTGCTCAACGCTTTTCAATCTCCCAGATCGTCGGAGATTTATTGCGAGGGGGGGGGGGGGGGGGGGGGCAATTTTTTTTTAATAGCAGTAATGTGTAGCATATTATTTTAAACGCTTCGTCGAGAACGCTTACAACGGCAGTTATTAGTGTTTTTGTGTTAAGCCTCTTCCCTAATCCTCCCCATTCATTTGGTCAATTTGGCTGAAAATCAACAGGAATCGTCATTAGAGGGCTCTGGATGCACATATTAAATTTCGTGACTATTAATTCATTACGATGTATAGGGGAAGTTATATAATTCGATGCGGAGTTTTCAACGGAATTTCATGTTTTCCGACCTTCAGATTCCAAATATTTTAAAAAAACATTGTCTTTATGTGTCTGTGAACATTCATGTGAATCCAGAGCCCTCTAACAACGACACCTATTGATTTTCAGTCAAATCGACCAAAGAGAAGGGGGATTAGAGGAGAGGTTTAACACAATAACTCTAATAACCTCCGGCGTAATGAATGTTTGAATGAATGAACAAAATTTCATATGTGAATTCAAAACTTCATAAGGACGACGCTTAATAATTTTCAGCGAAATCGGCAAAAAGGGAAGGGAGATCAGAGGAGCGCAACTCAAAAACCACAATAACTGCTGATATAATAAACGTATCGACATGAAATTTTATATTTTAAGTCGAAACCCAATGAGGACAAAACTTTTAAAATTTCAGCGATATCGACCGATGGGAAGGAGGATTCAGGAGGGAGGGGGCTAAATTCAAAAACCCTATTTACTGTCGATGTTATGAATGTATCGACACATTTAGTATGAGGATTTAGAAGCCCTTACGTAAGTCAACTATTGAATATTAGGGCAAATGGTCGACTGATTTGGGGGGGGGGGGCGGGGGGAGCGAAACGTTATTTGGTTTATTCATTTTGGGGGACTTCATTGTCGGTGTTTCACTTTTTGTTTTCACTTTTGGAACCAGGAGTTCTGAAAACATGAAATTCCGTTGAATACTTCGCATCTAAATTCTAACCGATTACATAACTTGTTCTATACGTCGTATAGCTGAGAAAGTAAAAAACAAAAATCTCTTGAATAATTTGATGAAGCAGCTGGTGAACGAGTTCAGGTGAGGTGTGAACGAGTTCAGGTGAGTTGTGAACGAATTCAGGTGAGAGTTCAAAATGTACTTGTGTAACCTAATGTATGCATAGTATGTTTAGATCGCGGTATAATGTTAAACGTATATACGCTTTGTATGATGCTTCGAAGAAATTTTTTCTGATTGTTTTGAATTTTTCTCATGAGAAAGGGCTTAGCAGAACTCCATACGTCCAAATATGTCTGATAATAGTCTTGTAGAAACTCAATTTGTTTGGTTGAGGGCGAAGTTGAGTAAGCGACAAGCCATCTTGTCAGTTATTGTTTAACATTTTAAAAATCACGTAATATTTGAAACAGTTATAACATCGAATATTTATATTTAGGATTTGAGGTCAAGATATCCGTTTATGAATGGAATGAAATTGTGTCAAGGTCATCAGGTCATCTGTATCCATAATAACAATTTGTGTACTTTAATTTATTAGTGTTATTTTGTTCGTTTTCAGATCCATTTGGGAACGAAGCGGCTTCATTTAGCCTGGCTGCCTTCATCTTCAACTGTCTTTCGCAGTGTTGCCAATTTGGAGAAAACCTCAAGTTTAATACATATGGAGGGTCTCAACAACAGACACATCTCCACAATTTACTAGTAGTTTCAGATGAACAGAAGCTTCACCGTATTTATTTGTTTGATCTGCCAAGGTTATATTTATTTGTTTGATCTGCCAAGGTTATATTTATTTGTTTGATCTGCCAAGGTTATATTTATTTGTTTGATCTGCCAAGGTTATATTTTTGGGATCTAAAAGACTAATGTTTACCTACATATTGTTTTATTTTATATAACTTTTTTATTAATATCATTATTGTATTTTTTTGTTCTTTGTTTTTAGAATCAAGTTATTATATTTTGTTTTAGTATAAAGAAATCACTCCTATTTTGCTAATGTTATATTCTTTGTTTTATTTTAGTTTAGTCCTTATTATTTAGAAATTGTAATTATGTATCGAACTTCTTGAATTTTTTATAAACAATAAAGTTATTGTTTCATATATGTTGAGTGGCTTAAAGAAAAACTAAGTTGACAGTTTTGGAAGAATCAAAAATGAGTTAAGTCCATACTGTGAGTGAAACTATCTATAATTTATGGTTTCCAGATTTACTTTGTGAAGTTCCATTCTAGGAATAAATAATTAAAATACACAATTTCTTTGTCAAACTTCACTATATATTTGTTTTTTTCTCTCTGCGTCATCGGATATCTCTCGATAAAATGAAGATATCGATATGACATTTTTTATATTAATCCAGAGGTCCATAAAAAGACTCGGTACACTTCTTATAAAAATGGAAACATAACGAAAAAAGTATTGATGTCCACCTTTATCACTACCAAATCTGTTAAACAATAAGAAATACTGAAACAATCTCTCAAGGTAATTGGACGGGGTTAGAATCAAAACGGTCCAAATGACATTTTTGAAAATTTTTTGTTAAGTGCATAATCGGGTACAAAAATGATAGTTCTGTTCAGGAAAAAAGTTGTACAAGTGAAATCCTAGTCAGTGCTGAGATCTAGTGGCAAATCACTTATACCATTTTAGTGAAATGGACAAGTAACTTAAACATATCAATAGTGACCTTGAAATTAAGATGTTTATTCAATTTCATGGTTTGCTTACAGCAACTTTCACAATAAAAGCAGAAGACAAAATATTTCCGGTTTTGATAAATTATAGATTTTTTTAATCAGTTAACAACTTAATGCACAGTCTCTTCAAAGTTTTAAAAATTTCACTTACAAGGAGAGGATACGACGTCGGGGTCACTGATTTTGATGGTTCACACTGGTTCTAGGTTGAAAATAAGAAGACACGTGTCTCACCGTTCGTTCCAATGGGCCTTGGTTTGGTCGCAACTAATTTTTGAAAATTTCATTTTGGCAAATTTTCGTTATTTTTTCTCTCGGCATGTGTTTTACCGAATGAGGAGTTTTCGATGTCATTTTTTTTTTCTTACCCAGATTTCAGAAAAAATATTTTTGCATTGATTTGAGCACTGAAATGAATAAAAAATTCTTTCTAAGAGAACATGGTCGGGAAAATTGTTGTGTGTGAGCTAAGAAAGTAATAAATTGGGTGTTTTTTTTTGTTATTTTTTATGGGGTTCCAGCTGCAATGTAAAATATCTCAAAATATGTCACTTGGCCGTTCTTGAAAACCTATTGTAGAAAAATTGAAAGTTCATCCTTGCAGAAAATTAGTCCAATCTGTACTAACCACTAAGAAAATATGGTTTCAATCCGATTTTTTTCGAAGTCGGGTTATGTACCTTTGTCACTCCTGGATACATGAGCTATCGACCAATGAAAGATTTAAGAAAATTGATCCTGCTGTTTAGTCTCAAGGATAGAACGAAGAAACACAGTCGGGTTTTTTTAATTATTTTAAAAACAAACCTATACAATACATATATTTTTGGAATGGTCTTTTTAAATTATATGATATGATACCCCACTCGTTGGGTTTTGTTGACTTTCGATTTTTAGATTTTGTCAATATGGCGGCCAGTGTCCGCAATTTTGTTTTGGCATTTCACATAGCCTATGGCACTAGGGAGATTACGCCGAATCAAATGACTTATATCTCATAACTCATTAAATTCGGTCAAGTCGTTTGGGCTCTCCGAGAGAACAAAAAAATATAACATACACAAATAAGAAATCAAAAAATAACATAGGTAGGTACCTCCATACAAAAATTGTTTTTGAATTGAGCCCCCTCCCCTGAACCCCCCGTCCCTTCAGCCAATATGGCTGCAATTTGACAGGTTATGTCCTAGGTGGGTTTTGATTTTAAATATGAAATTTCATGTCGATACATTCATTACATCGGCAGTTAATGGGTTTTTTGAGTTGAGCGCGACCACTGATCCCCTCTTTCCCTTTTGCCGATTCCACTGAAAATTAATAAGTCCTTATGGGGTTTCAAATTCACATATAAAATTTCGTGTCGATACATCAGGAATTATCGTGTTCACAGATACATATACTTTTTGTTTTTCATATTTGGAGGTCTTGAAATTTTGTTCGAATACATAACTTCCACTGTACTCTGTATATTAGTGAAAGTGAAAATAATACAGTTGTCCTTTAACCGCTGTGCTGTGTGGGTGGAATGAACCACTCCTGATGACGCTGTTGGTTCTGGTCTAAAATAAGACAGTGGAAAGACCACGTCTTTTATTTTTATGAAAATAATACTTTCATTTTGCATAAATCTGATGGTGACGCTCCAAATACATGTTTATTAATTATTTTAAAATAAACATAAAAAGGAAAATAACTATTGTATAATTCCATTTTATTCAGATCAAGGTTAGTGTGTTAGTCACGTTTCTTTGGTATTTTGCTCTTTGTGATAACATGGGGGGGAGGGTGCGTCACTGATATACAAAATGAGATGAACAATGCGTTAAATCTATCAATAATAATATCTATGCCAGTGTGTCAGTGAGCTGTGCCTGCATCCCTGCCTGCCATATCAAGTAGATTGACCTATCGTACAAAATACTCTGTGTCTAGCGCTAGCGACATAGGAAGAGGACAGAGACGGTGGCGGATCTAAAAACAAGAACAATTATCTCTACCAAAAAATGAAGGAAAAAAAGGCATCGGTGAATAAATGGCAATTCACAAAAGTTGAATTGATTGTTAAGGCCGAAAAGTGAAATAAACTTTATAAAGACTATGGGGTATATGTGGAGGGGGTGACGCCATGTGTAAAGTGCATGTACTTTGTATATTGGCCACTAGAGGTCACGGTGGCCATTGTTGTTCAGTTAACCTGACGAGTCAAGTGCAGTCTGGCTGTCTGTAGAGAGGTGCCCTCAGCCCTTTGCTGCACAACTCACCACCACCTCGACCAGTGCCTGCCCTCAGCCCTTGCTGCAGGTATTGGTCAAGAAGCACAGAAGACGGACCCTCAACCCAGACGCATTGTGACGAGGCAGCTCCTTGGCGTCTCCACGCGACCGCTCACCTACCTCGGACATTTTAGTATTATTTGTTTTATCATTTTTTATATTTGATTCGTTTCGTTTTGTTTCCATTCATTTAGTATTTTTTTTTCATTATTATAATTTTTTCGTTAACCTATAGGTATACAGTCCACTCATTTTTTTTTTTTCAATTACCTTCTATCAATTATATTATTTATTTGCTTTAGGTATTATCACTGATCCCTCCCTCCTATTTGGTTGATACCGTTGAAAATTAATATGTGTTGTCCTTGTAGGGCTTTCAATTTACATATGAAATTTCATGTCAATTAATTCTTTACAACAGCAGTTATCAGAGTTTTTATGATAAACCCCCACCCCCTTTGGCTGAAAATCAACACATGTCTTTAGAGAGTTCTAGATACACATATAAAATTTCGTGTCGATACATACTTTTAGAATTAGGTCGGAAAACATGAAATTCTATCGTAAACTCGGCATCGAATTTTTGACCGATAACAATATATGTGGACCCCATTCAAACAATTGTTAACACAAATAGTTTTCGTATAAAGTTTCGTGTCGATATTTTCATTACATTGGCAGTTATTAGTGTTTTTGAGTTGATCTCCCTTTTTGCTTCGGCTGAAAATCAATAGGTGTCACCCTTAGAGGTTTGTAGCACACTTATGACAAATCTTCATCCTATCAGGAGACACAGGCATAACATTTTTACTTCACCTATATGTGGTATTATGGAAGTTTGAATTTGGTCAGAAACTCGATGTTGAGTTTCCACCAAAATTTCATTGTTTCTGACCTCCGAATCTGAAAATTAATAATCCATATCGGTGTGCATCTCATGAGAACTCATAGAGTGAATAAATCGACATGAAATATTATATATGTATCCAAAACCCCAAGAGGACATCTATCGATTTTATGCCGAATTGGCCGTAAAGGAAAAGAGTTTAGAGAGAGATAAAATACTAAGTTTCTTACAAATAGCTCAACCTGGTGGCATTCCTTGCCGATTGACCAAAGACGTTTGTTTTATTTTTAAAATTCAGGTAATCAGAAAATATGAAATTCCAGTGGAAACATGTCTTATTTCTAATCGATTACACAACTTCTCCTATACAAGCTGGGAAAGAAAAAAATACAATTTTGTGATAGTCAGGATCGATTTTATCCATCCACTGCGACCGCCTTTCCGTTTCTCATTTAACAGTCAGAAATTACTAACTTACTCAGTGAAGTGTGTAATTATTATCATGTTATATTTAATACATATTTGTAAATAACTGTGGTATCCCCGGGAGATATACGAGCTTTCAGTTCAAAGACAGACATATTTGCATTTCATTTTTGTATTCCGGAGATCGGAAAACACTAAATTTACATTAAACTTAATATAAAATTTATGACCGCCTACATTTCCTTTATTTGCTCCTCCAGTATTATACGAAAAAAAAAAAACACTTCTAGCATCTAAGAATTTTCAACTCCAAAGGTCGAATAGAACTATTTACTGATAAACCACTCCACGTTTGAAATATTTTATCGTTTGTGTTAATTTATCATTTTGAATGACACAACTTCTTTTGGAAAAAAAAATGGGAGATTAGATTAATTTTAAGTGGGGTTCATTATAGTCTCTGCAAGTCCCATGCCATTTAAACCTTTGACATCTATTACTTATTATATAATTATACGTATGTAAATTACTGAATATATATTTTTTCAAATTTTAATAAAGCTTTCTAAAAATGTGTAGATATATTCCTACTACCAGAGCGCTCTTTCGTCACTCTGATGGTCATGAGTCCGACTCTACTGTGGGAGTCCTAAATTTTGTCTAATCTACATTCTCATTCACCTAGGACAGGGGGTCTTTAACGAGTACCTGACAACGCACAGGCTCGGGACCAGCGCTTAACGTTCCACCGAAGGACAGCGTGCTTAAGTTTATTTTACCTCCCAGATAAAATAAACTGAAGGCCTCGGCCGGGTTTCGAACCCACGACCTTGAGCTCAGAAGGCAAGCACGCAACTACTTAATATATAACTTATTTAACAATTTTTTGCAAATAATCTCTTAGTTTTCCTTTTCATTCCAATTCTTTTCTCAAAGAAATTTATTTTTTTATTTCAATTTGCATTATTGTAATAATTCTGTTACTTTTAAAACTATTATTTCATTGAATTACAGTAGTTAATTATTTCTTATTTTAATGGTATAGTCAAGAAATAATTATTATTCATTATTTATACCTATTATAATTATTTATGTATTACTATCTTTTCTCTTTTCTTCAATTTTTCGTCATCCAATTATTTGTAGCAAAATTATTAAGTAAAATGATTATGATGTGCACATAAAATTTAATTATGTGCTTAATGTGTCCCGCAAAATTACTATATTTAATTTTTTCTCCAAGTGTTCATAGAAAAAGTAAAATGAAATTTCCTTAATGGTTGGACTCTACATCGGCTAGCAGTGAAGACGAAGTCTGTTAAATAAACAGTAAGACTGGAGGCTACTGGAGTTTCTAAATAATCATAAGTCTAATATAAACATACCCGCTGTCACCAGAAATCGACTGCTGGTCGTATATACGAGAGTACGATGTTGAGTTTCACCGGAATTTCATGATTTATATTTAAATGACAGCTGAGCTAGAGCGGTTTTTAATCTCTTTAAACTTTGCAATGACTAATTTGATATACATATATATGTATTGGAATATTGTTATTTAATACTTGGAAAACGAAGAAAAGATGTATTGTCTGTCATTCATGGTTACGTTTAAATTTGTATATTGTCTTTATGTAATCATAGAGGACTTGCATAAGTCTATCCTCTTGTGTGGAAAAATGAGTATCCGGGTGATGTCTGTGGGAAGGGAAAGTCCCTGGTTCACTATCTGTCTGTATAGAAATAGAAGATGTCTGTCTTTGGAGGTGAGGGAGCAGCCTAGGAGGACGTGGTAAAAATAAAAATTACTATACCATATAATAAAAATGTTTTTATATTTTAAAATATACAATTTTATTAATTTTTTTTCTGTACAATTTTTTCCAATTTCTGTTTAAAAAATAAATGTAACGAACATTAAAAATTATAATAATAATAAAATCATAAAAGTTTTATATATTTATAAATACAATACAAAAATTAACTAATAACCCACCTTCCTCATTAATTGTTTTTATGTATTTTTTGTTTCTATGCATTTACTTACGTAGCTAAATTAGACAACTATGTGTGCGATAATTGCATTATTTTTTAATTATACAATAACAATCAATAAAACACAATACATTTTTGGTTTCTTCGAGTTGTCCTAAACTGGTGACAGTACCAAAATGATGAAGGTAAATAATTACTCCTCAATTTAGGTCAATTGTAGATTATTTTTGGTCAACGTCATGTTAAGGACCAAAAAAAAGTTGATTTAACTAAAGTTCTCAACAATTTTTAAGTTACCAAGGATAATGAGTTTTCTTAAAATAGAAAAGAATTGTACATTTTAGTCAAATGTTGGTTTTCAACAGTTTTACTAATACTGAACGGCATAACTACATTAAATTAGCTAGTTGGTAAGCGATATTGTCAAATAAAAAATTAATTATGAAAAAGACGCTTTTGATTTTTGAAATGACATAAGTCGAAAAGTCGACCAAAAATAAACTATAATTAATGGTGACCTAATGTAGGGCATACTTATATACCCTTTTCAATAAATAGTTGTTCTTTATATACCTATGGACCAAATTGGAGAAGATTAATAGATTTATTATGTATTCACCTTATTCATACTATATATTTAAAATTGTAATGGAATGTTTATATATTTTTTAATAGGTACACAAACAATATAAAAAAAACTGATTCGAAAAATTGTAAACTTTCATAATCTAATTTCTTAAAGTTAAATATTTCCTGATTTTAAGAAGGAAAATACTTTTTTTTAAACTGCTACAGATGTATAGTTTAAGTTTTTGGGATGTAGACTTATTTTCTATAGTTGTGCAGTAAATATGTATACATATACATATAATCATATTTTATGTAATGAATATAATTATATACAAAAAAAAAAAACAGATAAAAAGGTGGGCTGATTTAGTAATGGTCGACTTCATATCACAGTCACATTGAGAAGTAAGAGCAAAGTTATTCAGTTAAATAATAATTCTATCGGCAATAGAACCTTAGGCCGCCAATCCCTTAGAGCCTCTTTTTATCAAATATTATAATTTCTGTGCGCCAATCCCCTAATAATAATATAAATATATATTATTCTAAAAAATTATAAAGTCATAAAACTTACTGAAGATACTTCTACCAAGTGTAGTTATGAAAGAGAGTTGATAGATGATATTTAAAGAGGGATACGTTTTTACACATAATTAAAAAAAGATAAATACAGTTTACATACCGAAAAATACTACATAAATAAATTTCAACATATATATTATATGAATGTAACTATTTTCAGAAAAAAAAAATCATAAAAATAAATAAATACCACATAAAAATCCTAGAAGTAATAAAGTAAACATATTATTCATGTGATGTATTTTTTTCTTTCAAGAAAAACTAATTATGTAAATTATAATGACAATTAAATGGACAATTAAATAAAGATTAATCAATACATATTATTACAGACTTCCTATAATACAATGTAATTATTGAATTTTCCTGATATTCATGATATTTTCATTTTAGAAATAGACAAATAAATATAAGTGTATAATCTATTGGCACTTGATATGTAAAAGTAACTGCGTAGGTTTCAGATCTTCACTTATTTCGTAACTTTCTTGTATCCGTAAGAGTTGTTTTCTGAAACAGAAAAAAAAATATATAAAAACAGTAATAAAAATTAGCATTTATTTGGTTAACAATTTTATATGTTGTACTTCCCCAGTTATACGAAGTAAAAAGGGAAATTATCGTTGTGATAATGAATGTCTGTGAACATGATAACTATCGATAAAAATTATGTATCGACACGAAATTTTATATGTGTATCCAAAACCCTTTAATGGCGATACATATTGATTTTCAGGCAATTCGGCCAAAGTGAAGGGGCTTCATGGAAGAGGCTTAACGCAAAAACTATAATAACTGTCGTTATAATGAATGTATTGAAACTAAATTCCATTTGTAAATTCAAAGCTCTATAAGGACGACACATAATAATTTTCTGCGGAATCTGCCGAAAGAGAAGGGGATCATAGGAGGGGTAAACTAAAAAATCCCAATAACTGCCGATGTAATGAATGTATCGACACAAACTTTAATATGAGAATTCCGCCATGTGTCAATATTGCGTTATAGCCCAAAGTCGACTGGCTTTGGAGAGAAAGCGAACAGATAATTGATTAATTCTTGCTGAGGAGGTACATAGACTGTGAATCACCGAAGATTTTTTTTATTTGTTTACTGTTACAAAAACAATATTTTGAGCATGAATTAGTATTCCGTGCACATTATTTCGTTATATGTGCAACAAAAAACGGAAACATTTGTTATATCGTAATCAATTATAGTTCTAGTAGAGGGCGCCGGTAGCTCAGTGGTAAGCGTGCTTGCTTTCTGAGCTCAAGGTCGTGGGTTCGAAAGTCGGCCGAGGCCCTTAGTTTATTTTGTTATATGACCTCGTAGTTAAAAACCCGGGCATAAGTAATTAATAACTAACTCGTTCTAGAAGTTTAACTAAGAAATAATTTAAATAGAAAGACTGCCACAAGAATTTCTCATTCTTACATTCATTCAGAAGAATGTGGAAACTTCATTATGACTAGCATCATTATTGGCATCCCTATAACAAATAAGCTGGCTGATGCTAGCTGTATCCTGCGAAGTGCAGGATTCCATTCATAATTGAAGACAATTGAAAGTTGATTGATGCAAATAGAGATCCTAAGCATCTGACATTATTTCCCTAGATATACCATGTAATGTATAACTTATATAATTGGTCACAAATCCCATGTTGAGCTTTCACCGAGTTTTCTTGTTTTTCGACCTCCTGATTCTAAAAATGAATAAAACGATGTTCTGCCTTTGTACGAGTCTGTGAATACGATAGCTACCGATAGAATGACAATATTGACAAAACATTGTATATGTAAATTCAAAACCTTATAAAGACGAGACCTATTAATTTTTAGCGAAATCGAAGAAGAGAAGTACTCGAAAATGTTAATAACGGCCGATGGAAACATATTCTGAAACATAGATTTATAATTGTACAATTTTATTAATTTTTTTAATGACTATTTGAGAGCCTGTGAGAGCTCCAAGTATTCTGACTTCATCTTATTACATCCTGTATAATATCCTTAGTTAATGGAAATAAGGAAAATATACATTTTTTTTCGCCTGGCAGCTGAACTTTGTGTTTTGGTTTAAATTACCAATTTGACCAGGAAATCTGCCTCGATAAGAAACCCGGGCTTAACTCTAAACAATACCACATGACAGGATTGGTAGACCACTTACTCTCGTACTCCTTCTCCAGCTTAAGGATGATAGAGTACCACTCGAGGGCGTGGACGGGAGGAGAGTCCAGGGTGCCTCCATAGGCGGCGGGGAGACAGGACGGGTCCAGGTGCTGATGGAGCGACTTTCTGTCTGTACCGTGGAAGATTATCTGGAAACAGGAGATCAGATATAAATGCTACATTCAGGCAGATTGACAGTTAATATGGTAATGTGACAGAGTATCTCAATATAGAAAACTTATAGGGCAGGATATTTGGCTAAATATGAAGGGTTAAAAGCCATAGTGGTGTAAGTAATTTGAAAGTATCTCTGGATGTGTCACATTCACACCACTATAACTGGTGTCAAAATAGATAATTACCCCTATATAGATCCCTAACCATCCCTAACCATACCATCCCTAACCATCCCATTTGTAAGTGACTCTTGATAATGCCTTAACACGGCGAAACTAGTTGAGTATTTGAGAATATATAGTGAAGTTTGACAAAGAAATTGTGCATTTTAATTATCTATTCCTAGAATGGAGCTTCACAAAGTAAATCTGGAAATCATAAATTATTTGGTGTCAAAATAGCTGTTCCGTTCACATGTCTGGAAAATCTTGCAGTCTGTCGGCTAGTAAAGTAAACTAGGACTTACTACACTCTTTCTCTCGGCAGTTATGCCTATAAAAAATTCGTAAAAGGAATAAGTCAAGAATACAAAAACATTGACTTACGCCACTATGGATTTGAACCCTTCTTATGACATAAGAAGATCTAAATAACATAAACGTTTTAACGGATTATATTCCCACTCATCTCTTCTCAGTTTTTCAACTCACAACTAACATAACTATTCCTTTAGTGCATATAACCATTTCAAAGAGGACCCTCCTCAGTTGTTATTGCACAGTTCACAGTTATATAGGACACCATTGTCCTTATAGGCATCCCCCTTCCCCACTTAAAAGTGCTACTTGAAAATCACATACGATACAATAATACCTGTAACAATCTGAAAATTTATATTTAACTCAAATAGCATGGAGCTTAATTTAAAAAATGTTTAAAACAAAATGTTAAATTACAAACAAAACAATGATGGCCTGGTATTAGTGTTGCCTTTCAGAAATTCTACTGATATAGATGTTAACACTGGCTGGTAGGCCGCAACAGAAAAATACTCCAACAAATTGCCCATGTTTCGTTTTTTAAAACATTATACTTTATTTTGGTTTAAATTTGTTAACGCTATTTAATTTTTCCCTAAAGTCAATTATATCTAGTGTGAATTTAGTCCTGTGATCGGACCCCCAGGCTCGGATGACCATTCGCCCCGCCCTATCGTCGGCACTATGTAATAACTCTATACGTAATCTCTACTCACCAATGTATGTAGTCCAATTTTTGACATCAAAACGGCTTTTAAGCATTTTTATGAATCCCATTAAGTGAGGTAATAAAATTTCCTGGATTGAGGAAACTTAATTCAACAAAACCAAGTTTTTTAAATTATGTAGTTTTAGTAGGCTACAAGTGTATAAGTAATTTATGAAGGCTGCTGTGACTGCGACTACTAAATGCAATGTGTTACACATCACAGTCACTCTTGAGTGATAAAAATGTTGATATTATCAAGATAATGTATAACAGTGACTTACTCTGTTCTTCAATTTTTCCCTCAAGAAAGGTTTGAAGAGAGCGAAGACCATATTGAAGATGTACGGTTGGTTGATGATATGAATTCCTTTAACTCTCAATGGCACACTATCCTGCAAAACACAAAACAAATTTAAGTAAATATGGGTATATAAGTACTTCTTTATAATAATAAATAAGTAATAATATCATTTAGTTCTCGGTCTTCAAATTTTAAGTATCACTTATATTTCATCTTTTCGGACAACTTCAGAGTGTTTATCTTTTAAGCTAATCTGTATAATAAAACACCACATGTCATAAAATTAAGATTTGAAAAAGTACCGAAAATTATTTGACAGAACAAATAATTCATAATAATTGATGAAAATAGTGTACAGTTTAAAGGTGAGAGATCCCAAAATGTGTATACCAAATCGCACCCAAATTGCGTCCAGTTCCGCGAAATAATATGTCAGAATATATACTTTGGAGACTTGCTAGAGATGATTTATGGATAATATATATTTTGGAGACCTGCTAGAGATGATTTATGGATAATATATATTTTGGAGACCTGCTAGAGATGATTTATGGATAATATATATTTTGGAGACCTGCTAGAGTTGATTTATGGTGAAAGGTAATAGATTAAATGATAAAGTTAAACTATCCCCACAAGGAGGATGTCAAATGAAATGTTATTTATTATATGTATATAATTTTTCAATATGGCCACTTCAATTTTTCAAATTCATAATTTTTTTTTTTGTAAAGCCAGTTTATTTATAAATATGTTTTGGTTTCTTTTTAAATTCCCCATCTCTCCCTAAATGAAATTCAAATTTCGAAACTCATAGGCCTTGCGAATCTACACCTCTGGAGGTAAGTACCAATTTTTCGGGACATAATAGCTATAATTAATATTTTTTTAGAATCATACCGGGAAACAATTTTGATTTTATTGGTACAATTAACGTAAATTCCAAGAATGTACCGAGTTAGTTATGATATATAAATTTTTAAAATTTTTGAAAATCAGAAATCAAATGAAATCCAATTTTTTTTATCATTTAATATGAAGTTTATTAGATCTATTAATTTGCAATTTGGCACCCTTCTTGTGGGGATATTTTATTTGATATAACATAAAGGCTTATAATAAATAACATTTCATTTGACATCCTCCTTGTGGGGATTACTTTATCATTTAATCTATTACCTTTCAATGGATAATATATATTGTTGGCGCGTTATTTGGCAGAAGTGGACACGAAGTGTGATTTCATAAACACATTTTCGATCTCTCACATTTCAATTTTACATTCCCTTCAACAATAACTTGGCTTTTTGACATAAAATATGACATGAGGATATGTATATTTAAAGATATGTCTAGTAACTTTACAGGGACAGCTTCAGACTGCTATTGATAAAGCCACAGGTTGGTTAGCTAGTATTGGATTTAACGTCTCATTACCCAAAACCACTGCGGTTCTTTTTAGCAAAAGACGTCCTACAGTGATCCCAGCTCTCACATTATTTGGTAATTCAGTGAAGATGGCTGACACGGTCAGATTTCTAGGTTTGACTTACGACCGCACCTTAACCTGGACGCCTCATATCAAGGCTCTTCGTGCAAGCTGTCTTCGATCACTAAACTGGCTGAAAACGGTTGGTAACACTTCCTGGGGTGCTGACCGTACTAGTATGCTGATGCTATACAAAAGCCTGATACGATCCAAGTTGGACTATGGGTGCTTGGCTTATGGTTCCGCCAGCCCAAGGACATTACAGATGGTTGACAGTGTCCATCACACAGGCCTCAGAATAGCTACAGGTGCGTTTCGATCCAGTCCTACCATCAGCGTTTGTGTGGACGCGGGAGAATTACCTTTACAATATAGAAGGGATCAATTAATACTAACCTACTATGCAAAAATTCAAGCCCTACACACCCATCCACTTAGCAAGCTGTTCCCGAACGATCAACACCCCCGGAATAATATGGACTTTCCTGGTCGTCAAAAACCCTTCCCAACACGAGTTGCTTTGCTTTTGGAAGAATATAACATCGACACCCCCAGATTGCAAAGATCAGGCTTAACGCGCACTGAACCCTGGTTAATACCCGCACCAAAGATATGCCTCAACCTGACCAAATTACTAAAGAAAGACACCCCTCCTATAGTATATCAACATGAGTTTATGAAGATCAAAAATGATTTCCCCGACGCAACGTTTATATATACAGACGGGTCAAAACACCCTATCGGAGTAGGAGCTGCGGTGGTTTTCGATGAGAGGATCTACCTATTTGCCCTTCCTTCACTGTGCAGCAACGTGACAGCGGAATTAGTAGCTATTGGCAAGAGTCTGAACGTCTCTGTCCCCAATGGAAGCCAACTGATAGTCTGCAGTGACTCCCTGTCGGCCCTATTGGCCATGGGGAATCTGTATTCAGAAGATCTCCTTGTCCAAAATATATTGATGGCCCTATGGTCATTAGGAAGAAACCAGACTTCAGTTACCTTCCTCTGGATCCCAGGTCATTGCGGCATTGCAGGTAATGAGTCAGCAGACAAGAATGCCAGGCGCGCCATTCTAGAAGGACTACCTACATCCGAAGTCCCTGTAAGTGACTTCGTTGCCTACATCAAGGAAAGAGTTTGGATCAAATGGCAGATTCGGTGGCTCGGTGTGACAGATAATAAGCTAAGGGCCATTAAAAGCTCCACTCGCGTCTGGAACACTTCAATACGAGAAAAAAGGAAAGAAGAAGTAATTTTAACTCGGTTACGTATAGGGCACACGAGGCTGACCCATGGATATCTGATGGCTCGGGAACCCCCTCCTCTGTGTCAGTGCTGCGGGGTGGGACTGTCTGTCAGACACATTCTGACTGAATGCATGGCATATAGTCCCCAGCATGAAAATTGCAACCTTGCGGTGGATATTTCCGAAATTCTATCTAATAATAGCTTCCAAATTACCCAACTATTTAATTTCTTACAATTCACAAATCTCTTATCTAAATTATAAAACAAAATTATCTTCATCACATAGCCTTTCTATTCCGTACATATCTTCTTTATTATTATTAATCTACGCCTATCCAAATTAGCCCGCAAGGATCCCCACAGACCTGCATCCATCAGGCATCCATGACCCTCGTGGTCGAAATGCCTTAAAGAAGAGAAAAAAAAAAAAAAAAAAAAGATATGTAAATCTGTATACACCAAAGTGACGAAAGAGTGCTCTGGTAGTAGGCGATATGACCTCGTAGTTAAAGCCCGGTCATAATAACGATATTTATTTTTATTAAGTTAATATCTATAATAATAAAACAGGTAGTTTAAATTAATTAAAAATATACAAGTATACATAATTGTTTTATTATTATAGATATTAAGTTAATAAAAAGAAATATAGTTATTATGACACATGACCGGGCTTTAACTACGAGGTCATATCGCCTACTACCAGAGCACTCTTTCGTCACTTTGGTGGACATGAGCCCGACTCTACTGTAGGAGTATGAAATTTACATTCACCTGGTGTAGGAGTATTTAACGAGTACCTAATATTGCACAGGGACCATCGCTTAACGTCCCATCCGAAGGACGCTCAAGATATGTTCACTTCCCAGATAAAAAAGCTAAGAGCCTCGGCCGGGTTTCGAACCCGCGATCTTGAGCTCAGTAGACTAGCACGCTCCCTCTGAGCTATCGGCGCCCTCTCTGAAGATATATAAATGATACTTAAAATAAAATAATTTTGGAGACCGACCCTGGATCTTGGCCTTATATTTTTTTTAAAGTGCAAAAATCAATCTAAATTTAATAAGTATACTGAATACTTCTGGATAAAAAAAATTGTTAAATCTATGGTCTCCATAGCAAGGAATAGCCTTATTATAAAATTAAGGTTTTAGACTTGGATCCAGTAATTCTTCCTACGTTCAGCTACGCTGTAACGATAAGACACCAACCGTTTTAAGGAACATTGAAAAACGACATGTATCATTAAAATCACAATGACTGTGAATCACGTAAATCACAAACCTATAGTTGAAAATATCGTTAATACAAGGTTGTGTCCATTATAAAGAGGACCATTTACTGATAATGACATTATGAGCATGTTGTTGACGTAGACATTTTTTCAACTGTAAATGATAGTTTCCCAAGACAAACATTAATATGGATGAATCAAAATATATTTAAGAACGATTAGGGGAAAATGGCCATATGTTAATATGTACCTATTTACGAGCCCATTTACTAAATGATGTTTTCGTCTGATCATTGGTAAATAGGACCAAGCAATTAAATGAATGAGCCCACGTGGATAAAAATAATAAAATAAATTTAAAATATTTTGTTTTCTATGTAGTCGATATATATATATATATATATATATATATATATATATATATATATATATATATATATATATATATATATATATATATATATATATATATATATATATATATATATATATATATATATATATATATATATATATATATATATATATATATATATATATATATATATATATATATATATATATATATATATATATATATATATATATATATATATATATATATATATATATATATATATATATATATATATATATATATATATATATATATATATATATATATATATATATATATATATATATATATATATATATATATATATATATATATATATATATATATATATATATATATATATATATATATAACACCTGTATATAATATATATATATAACCATGGTAAGACCATGCGACTAAAGCCCCACGCTCTAGCCCGCACGGCCACCGAATATATACTCGAATATACTTACTTATACTATTTACTTATATTTATATATATTGCAATTTCATATTTTTCAACTGTAAATTTCCCTACTTTCACTCTTTGAAAAAAAACAAATAGTTTTCACTTACTCAGATGAATCCACACCTACCACATGAACTTACTTATACTCTTTACTTACATATATCTCTAGTGTTTGGGCAAAAGGGCTTAAGACAGAATAAGTCTTGTGATCCAAAGGATTTAGTGCATTTTAATATTTTTACCAAATGTAGCTGAATGTTGGAATATTTTACTTTGTTTATATGGGGTCGGTCACATCACCCTATTGCTTTGGGGAACGAGTAACCTTCTTCGGCTGTGGACCGGCTCACTCTTCCTTGGTTTGCGGCGCTTTACGCCGAGTGAACTCGGGATATTGTCGGGGGTTCTGTTCTGCCTGCGTCCCTCAGCCGGGGTAACAGTAACATAAATGTGCTTTATCTGATTTGCAGGAATTTTTCAAACCTTTAGAAATTGCCCTCCTAAAATTCAGATTTGCTGACTTAAGCCTTTTTGCCCAAACACCTTTATATACTCGTATATATTCGGTGGCCGTGCGGGCTAAAGCGTACATCATTAGTCGCATGGTCTTACCATGGTTGCGGGTTGGAATCCAGTGTGGGAGAGTGTTATTTCATAGATGTTGTGTAAATAACACCGTTATAGATGCATGGCTAATATGCATCGTACATAAAGCCAAAACAATAAAAAAATATCTAAAGAAATGTTTTGTAATAGTTTCATGTAAATCCCCGTTATATTTAATTATTTATTACCTTGACCATATTTAAAGTTGGGTTATACTCAAAATACATTGCAATTTTCGTGAATACACATTCATACATTTCAGTGGTTAAATAAAAAAAATGTGACCTGTGACGCGACAACCCAGCCTTAGCGGAAATCACTACCACCATCTCTTTCTAGGTTCCACAATAAATGAGGAGTTATTTCAGCTTAACTTAAGTACATATATAGATAAGAATTTAAACATTTTTAAAAAACTTTTTGAACCGTTTAAAGAAATAAAAAGTATAAAGTAGTGTCAATAAGATTGTGCGGAGGGTGTTATGAGATAAATGATTATGTTACCTGAAGCCAATCAACTATCCTCTTAGCGAAGGGTGGTGTGAACTGCCACGTCTGCTGGAGCGAGAGACCGTCCATGTCGAAGATGACCTCTGCTCCACAGATCTGTGTCTCTTCCTCCAGAGCCGCTGCCTCCATGAATATCACTGCACCTTTGTACACCTCGTCCAGGCATACTTTGTTGTGTTTCCATTTTTCTGGAAAAAACAAAAACAAATAAATATCGTTGTAATATTAGTTTCTTAGGCTGTGTTGCTTCTACTTGGTTCATCCTTTAGGAGGGGGTGGGGGGGGGGGGGGGGGGGGGGGACTTTTTACTTGTCTAGCTGCACATAGTATAGAGGAAGTTATGAATTCGGTCAAACATTTGATGCAGAATTTTACGTTTTCTGACAAAAATGAGTATTATATGCAAAATAAATAAATAAAAACAAAAACTTGATTAATTTTTATATTGTCTAACTACACAAAAATATATACATACAGTATACAAAGTTCAAAAGTGACTTCCTTTTATATTGTCTAACTACACAAAAATATATACATACAGTATACAAAGTTCAAAAGGGACTTCCTTTTATATTGTCTAACTACACAAAAATATATACATACAGTATACAAAGTTCAAAAGTGACTTCCTTTTATATTGTCTAACTACACAAAAATATATACATACAGTATACAAAGTTCAAAAGGGACTTCCTTTTATATTGTCTAACTACACAAAAATATATACATACAGTATACAAAGTTCAAAAGGGACTTCCTTTTATATTGTCTAACTACACAAAAATATATACATACAGTATACAAAGTTCAAAAGTGACTTCCTTTTATATTGTCTAACTACACAAAAATATATACATACAGTATACAAAGTTCAAAAGGGACTTCCTTTTATATTGTCTAACTACACAAAAATATATACATACAGTATACAAAGTTCAAAAGTGACTTCCTTTTATATTGTCTAACTACACAAAAATATATACATACAGTATACAAAGTTCAAAAGTGACTTCCTTTTATATTGTCTAACTACACAAAAATATATACATACAGTATACAAAGTTCAAAAGTGACTTCCTTTTATATTGTCTAACTACACAAAAATATATACATACAGTATACAAAGTTCAAAAGTGACTTCCTTTTATATTGTCTAACTACACAAAAATATATACATACAGTATACAAAGTTCAAAAGTGACTTCCTTTTATATTGTCTAACTACACAAAAATATATACATACAGTATACAAAGTTCAAAAGTGACTTCCTTTCATCTTTAATATTACTATTCAGAGGGCGTCAGTAGCTTAGAGTTAGCATGCTAGCCTACTGAGCTCAACAGTGGGTTCGAAAGCTGGCCCAGGCCCTTAGGGTTTTTATCTGGGAGGTGAAAAACCTTGAACACACAGTCCTTCAGATGGGACGTTAAGCGATGGTCCCGAACCTGTGCGATATCAGGTACTCGTTAAAGACACATACCCTAATGAAATAAAAGTCTCCCCGGACGGGATTCGAACCCACACACGATCCGAAATTTTATATGTAGATTCAGACCCACGAATAAGCCACTTGTTGGTTTTTAGCAGTCGAAACGGGAGTGGAAGTTTAAAGGGCGGGCTTCAAAACCCTAATAATTGAATATAGAAGTTTTATATATAGTTTTCGAAGCTCTTCACACATCTATTTATTTTCAGTGACTCTTCACTGGCCCTTCTAAAGGTGGACATTAAACCTATAGGACCGAACCCTTCTGCGGGATCTCTAAAAGCACCGCAAGGGCGGCAATAAAAGGTTGGCTGATTGGGAAAACATCCAGTTCTGGAGAGAGGTCCCAAAACAAAGACATTCCAAACTCTTTGTTGCGGAACCCTCAGAGAATAGGAGTCGAGAGCTCCTGAACCAGAGCACAATGGAACTTAGAGCTCTGACAGGGCTGATCACAGGACACTGTTATATGAACAAACACCTACACAATATGGGCATCGCTAGAAATCTACTGTGGAGGAAATGTGGCGAGGAAAATGAGACTCCGGTTCATATTCTAAACCAGTGTGGGGCACTAGAAAGCAGAAGATTTCACTGCTTCGGGTCTGCCATAACGGAACCGAAGCAGGTAATGGAGGGAACCTGCAGCAGAATCCTGGACTTTATTAAAGATACAGGGCTGCAGTAGGGACCAACATACACAGGGCACACAATGGGCCTACTCTGGTCGCGGTGATTTTTCAGCCCTCGGAAAAAAATTAAATAAATAAAGGCGGCATTATACGGGGAGAGGCTTTACTTCAAAACTTCTAATAACTCTCAATAACCTTAACATTTTTGTACGAAATAAAATTTCGTATGTGAATTTACAAGTTCATAAGTAAGACAACTTCTGAATTTTAGTCAAATAGGAACAAGGAAAATAAAATAAGGGATCCAATATGACCAACTGGATCCTACAATATAGGGGAAGATTGCCTTCTTAGAATTATTGCCGAAGGAAAGAGTTGTATCTTGTTGTAGAATATGAACCAAAACTTTTGGCAGCTAAAATTAAAAATTTCCAACGAATATATATAGTGTTAAAAAAAAGTTTGTAATATAGTAACATTAATTGTCAGTGTCCTTGAGTTAAACTTAATGAGATAATTATAAAGTTGTCATGAGGGTGTAATGATGGAAGAGGAGGGTCAAAGTAACTATTGGAGATGAAGATGCTGCATCATTATGATGACAGGAGGGGGCACAATAAATCATTATATAGTCATTATGGGGCAAACTTCAATGTCAAAGGAAAAAAAGAACTGAAAATAAAATAAGGACTTTTTATGAAATTTCCTTCAAAAATTAATTGAAGGAAGAAAACATGAAGATCGTTACTTTGGAAGGAAGCAATGTGGGGGGGGGGGGGGGGGCTCAAGTTGAAAACCTTCAATATCTTTCGATAAAATTAACATTTCGATATGAAATTGTATATATGAATTCAGAAGTCCATATATAAGGCATCTTCTGATTTTCAACCCAATCGCGACAAGAAAAAGGAAGGTTTATAGGGAGAGCGAAAACTTAATATATTGGGAATGATTCACCGACACTCTCAATCATATTTCGGGGCGACTGTAAGTCCCCCAATAGAACCCCCGCTTATCCGGGAAAAGGTGGCAAAAATAATTGAAGTAAACCTATAGTTCAATTATACTAATTTTGTAGTACCTAATGTTATTTAATATTTTAATTATCAGTTATTTTTTTCTAATATTTGTTTTCTTTTTTGGCCGCCGTGTCACGCCAACGGTCTATTATTCCCCAGGGATAGTTAGCTTCCTCACATTCACCAGCGACAGGAAATAAGGATTTCTGGGAACCTGGGTAACAGGACTTGACAATAACATTGGAAGCTTGCCTCCATTCTTCTACGAACCGCCTTCTTTCAAAACGGTAATTGCTTCCCGCTAACCTTTTAATAACTATGAAAGTAGAACTCCCAGGTAGAATTAAACAAGTACAATTTTTCATAAGTAAATAAATATGTATAATGACAGTTTTGGCTCAAAATAAGGATCCGGATAAGGGTCACGTTTCCAGTTTTCAGAGGTTTAAGGAAAACCAATCCAAATTTTAATTTAGAAAATGTTTACTAAATTGCCATTAAGGAATATGCTAATCAACAAGGGCTTATTTTGGCAGCTAACAGTAATAGCAGCCAATAATTGGGAATATGTCCAAAAATACCAAATATAACCAGCCGAAAACAACGGCTCCAGGAACTTATTTCCTCCAGTATACAGACTTAGTTAAATGACAGAAATATTCAGGAATCTTACATTATGCGTTAAAGCCGGGGTATAAACAAAATATTGTAACACTAAAAATAACTATTTACACAAAAAATGACAACAAAATACGAATGGAAAAATGATATGGTGTTATTGTTGAAAGGGTAGTTACTTATTGAGACTCATGCTCGGGTTTCAACTAAGAGGTCGTATCGCCTACTACCAGACCGCTCATTAGTCGCTCTGGTGGACATGAACCCGACTCTACAGTAAGAATCTTAAATGTTGCCTATCCAAGTTCTGTTATATGAGTCTTGAACGAGTACCTGGCATCGTCCAGGCTCGGCACCAGTACTTAACGTCCAATCCGAAGGACAGCGTGCTCAAGATTTCTTTTTTTACCTCCCAGATAAATAAGCTAAGGGCCTCGGCCGGGTTTTAAACCCTCAATTGTGAGCTTAGTAGGCTAACACGCTGCCTCTGAGCTACCGACGCCCTCAAAATAGGCCCCCTTTCGCTGAAATTCTGTTAGTTCACTGACTTAACCCCATAAAATATGAATTAAAGGTGGAATTGTTCTTAATACAATACATTATTATCCATGAGAACCTGTTTTAGACCTACGTTGCAGAAATATGTGAATTTAAAGCAAATATATTTCAAAAAACATTACTAATCGCGCCAAGTAAGTTATCCAAATTTCTTAACAAATCAGACTTGTTTCTAAAGGGTTTTCAATAACTATTTTCCTGTGACAAAAAAGTTCTGTCAATTAGTTAATCTTTTGTTGAGGGTAATCTAGAAGATTTAGGGATAATTATGTGGTAAAAAAATAAATAAGGAAGTCTCATTACTTTTTAATTTAAAAAAATAGCGGAAAAAGTACATTAATTGCAGCTAAATATAAGGACAGTGACCTTCCTAGAAAAAAAAAAAATTATTGAAGTTTAGCGCCAGCTGTTTTGACCGAGTGATCTCGCAAATGGCACACTGCGGAGTTGATTGGGTGCACTTAGCGGCAGCAACTTTGCCTTTCAAATTTCGAGTTTTAATTTAATGCTTCTTAGCTCGTGCATCGTTAAACCTATTTTCGTAAAATGTTCAGGGAATTACCATTATAAATCTGATAAACTTGATGCAGAAAAAGTTCGGTATAGGCCTCGAATTTTCTGGCTCAAAGAAGTCTTCAAAATGACTAAAATGCATTAAAGAACAGGGATTACTTTTTTGGTAATACTTTAAAAGAATATAGGTACTTACTTCCCAAGGAGAGAACTAGGATTCTCCTGCCGAACTGGTCCCTTTTTGGCAAAACTGTGATCACATCATGAGAGAATACGTTCTTCTCCTTGCTCGGCACCAGACCATCGTATATATTCTTATGTTTGATTTTAAACTGATAATAGTCTTTTACCTGAAATATAAAAACATGAGTTAGTATATAATGTTACATTTGATGCCTATTTTAATGAAATTATAATAATAAACAGTTGTTCACTAAAAAACTATTAACATTACATTTTTTTAAGAAAACAAAAACGCCCTCCCTATGGATCTGGCCTGTCAGAGTAACACTGGATACTTGAAGTATTGTCATGAAATGTTATTAATGAAAAAATTGCAATACTGTTCAGAAAAAGATACATGTGGGTTATCAACTTAAAGATAAGCCCTTGATATCAGCATTTAGTTTTCCAAAAAGGCGGGGAGAAGGTTCAGAATGTACGGTTTTTCGCCTGGACACATAACATTTGAAAAGAGAATTTAGTAAGCTAGCCCAAAGTCAGAAAAAAATGTACAAATTCATGAAGAATCTTGCTTCGGAAATATGCACAACATTGGAATTATTTTTGTGATTCGTGCCCGGTCATATCGCCTACTACCAGAGTATTTTTTGGCTCTCTGGTCGACATGTCCCGACTCAAAAGCCGGATCCCAGTCGGTTTTTGAAAAACAATATTGTCAGATTAGCCCTCCAAGCCGGCTGGTTCGGCAAGTCCACGTTTATACCATGAATTCATAGAGTTCTCATTCTTTTCTTCGCTTCCATTTTATTTTTAACCCTGAACTTCTATCTTGTATACTTTGTGAAAGACACTGTTAAGCCGGCCCAAAAGATACTGAATAAATAAATTATTAAATAGATAAAATTGGGAAGATGGAACTAAAATGAACAAGGCCAAGCAAAGAACACCAAAATAGTGCACTTCTCATAGTCCTTCAAAACATCTGATCAACACTCAACACGATATTTTCACGTCAAGTTGACGGGATGACAGTAAGTAGTTTTAAATATTGCAAGTCAAAATAAGTTTATGGTGCGCAACATCGAGTCATTATATAAAGTGCTTTGCACAACAGTTTGACAATAACATGTACACTAGAGTGCTTTACAATTTTTTTTTTCATTGTTTTAATGAGCTACACAAAAACCTATTTATTTCGTTTGAAAACTTCTTTGTTACGTTATCAGATTTTTTAAAATTTATTTTATAATATATGGTTTGAGAGAGATCATTAAATTAGCCACTTGTTATTTCTCCCATCTTTAATTTGTTTCGCTTCAAATACAATAAAAATACAAAAATGTTTTCACTGGAGTTTCTTGAACACAAATTAAACTTATTAATACATTTTTACTTCCCCATCTGAACGAAATTTAAGGGGAGATTATGTATTTTTGAAATTCAATTTCAGTTTCAGCATTTTGAGTTTTAAAGCCCTAAAGTATCATAAAAAGTCTTTTTCAGACATTCTTTTTCAACTTTCACATTGTTTAGGCTGTAGATTACCCCCAATTTTTTCCCAGAAAAGTTAGTAATTGTTTTTACACTTAAATTCAGAGCGTTGAGCCTTTTTTCTTCATATTATATTCTATATTTTGAAAAACAAACAAGAAAAATGATATTCCATATGGTGGCATTTCGATAAGAACGATAGTAAAAGTTTTTCCTTTATTTCAAATGTTAATATAAAAAAAAAATGTAGTTTATGTACATCAGTTTTTCACTAAATGGCACATGTTTTTGAAGTAGCATATTAAAAAATATGAACACTCTTAATATGTATATGCATAATTTGTAATCAGTTTCTTACCAATTTAAATGCACTCTCTGGATAAAACTTGGTAGGCCTCAAAAACCTACACAGCCAAGCTTCGTTGTCATAAGGAGCGTACAAGTCTTCTTCGTCTGAAAGTAAAACACATTAATAAGAAGTTATAGTCGAAAAAATGTTAAATATACATATTTTTACATTTATGGACTTATATGCCCTTTAAAAACTAAAAGATTAGATAGGACGATCTAATAAATGAATAATTGAAGGATGTAGCACGAAATATGCCAGCTACATGGCATATTTCGAAAAAAATATAAAAAATGTATGCTTTAAAATGGCTTATCCGCCTTTCTGCAATAAATAGACCTTGCATCCTTCATTGTACTCACAATATTGTGTCCTGGTTTACACAAAAATAGAAGTGAAAGGGATTTGATGTGACGGTTATTTTCTTCTCTCATTACAATACCTAAGGATAAGAGAGAATGAGACAGTTATTCGAGGTAACAGTATCTCATAAAGGCTTCTCTATTGTGCTCCAATCAAACCCAGTAACAGGTCAGAGAAAAATCAAAATCACAGATAATGAAGCTATTGTAGTCATAGTGATATCGTGTGGGTTAGATGATGGTTCAATATCAACTATTGATCTATCCTCCGGTGTCAGTTATAAATGGAATTTAATCAATCATAAGACCCACAAATAGAAGGAGCTATTTATTTAAGTAAGGGACTAAAAAAATAAATTTTTTCTGAAAATATGTTAATGTTTGAATTATATGGAATAATTAAGTTCCATAATTCACTGAATATAAAAGTTTACTTCCAAGATCCTTAAGCATTTATTTGTCTTCTAATATTGCCTCCTTAACACTTCGATTTGAAAAGAATAGAAAAACCATTGGGCAACAGTAAAGGGTTATGTAACCAAACACAGTACACATTTTAATATAAATTGCATTCAAACGTTAGTCCTAACGAATGGAAGAATGTACGTAACTTCTCTCTCAAAAGCAATATTTAAATAAATGAAGGGATAATTAACTATGTCTGCGAAATTGTAATTATATTATAGTTGTAGGATATGGAAGCCAGAAGCAGCGGTTAGTCTGTACAATTTGATACTTGGATAATTTTATCGAATGGTTTATCCTCTCTCTGAGCTGGGACGGGAGGGGATTTTATTGAAAAAAAAAATAGAACCAGTATCATTTATAGTATTAACTAAAGTTCATTGTGAAATCCATAACAGGTAATATGATAAACAAAGATATGGATGACGAAAAAATAAAACATAATTTATAACCATAAAATTAAGTGTATCTACTGTTTACCTCTGATCAAGTCTTTAAGTTCCTGTATGGCCTTTTCCCGAGTCTCCGGAGTCTCCCTCAGCTCTTTCCTGGCGATCTCCATCACTTGCGAGGAGGGTGGGTCTACCTCCAGACGGAGAGTGAACTGCCCGATCGTCACCGTCGGAAATTCGGTGATACCGCTCAGCGACGCCTTACCCGCTGAAAATAGACAGAAACAAAAATTTATATTAATTTGAAAAATATAACTGGAAGAAATTGAAAGGAACAGAATGATGGCCATAGATGGATGTCTGGCGAAGAATGCGGAGTCTCTTGAAATGAGCACGGAGTTGAAGAAAGTTTTATGCTGAAGTAATTTCAGTTAAATTTTCGATTTTTTTGTTTATAGCACCAAATTTTGGTTTGTTTGTTCGATTCGGGAAGGTTAGACTCATGTCCATCACAGCGACGTAGCACTGTGGTAGTAGGCGGTATGACCTCCAAGTTAAAATCAGGACATGAATCACAACAACTAACTTATATCTTATTAATAAAATTGTATACGGCTTACTAATATACGAAATTACTAAAATGTATTTAATGAAAATAGGAGTATCGCATAAGGCTTCGAAAGCCCTATGGAAAAGTACAGTGCAGCTGCGACCTACTCATATTTTTTAAACAAATCAGTAGAATGAAAGTAAAAGGATAAATTTAATTTTTTTAATGATTTATTTTGCATATTTACAATCAGTAAATCACCTGAAGTAAATGTGATGTCGGTGATAGAAGATAACAGTACAAAATGAATGATAACAAAATATAAAATTTAACTAAACTAAGAACGAAATAATAAATTAAATATGTGCAGAAGTTAGAATAAAATTGAACGTAGAAAAACGAATTCGCTACGGATGTTCAAACAATTTGCTACGGAATTAAAAATGATTATTCTGTTTGTTTTGAATGATAATAAATAGATAATTGGGTAATTTATAAAGTAAGTACTACTGTAATTGCCTTGAAAACAACAAGTCATGTGGGTTAGTATACACAATTCTTAAAGGCAATTAGTTCATTGCTAGATATTTTTAGAATTTTTACAGGGTATTATTTTTTTACCGCATCTATACGAGGTATATGGGAAGTTATGTAATCGGTGAGAAATTCAATGTTGAGTTTTCACCGGAATTTTACTGACTTTGTGTGTCTATGAACACGAAAGGACATCACCGAGTAATTTTTCACGAAATGGCCAAAGGAAAGGGAATTGAGTAAAAACTCTAATAACAGTGAATGTATCGACACAGAATTTAGCATGATTTAGGATTCAGAACTCCATATGTAAGTCAACAAATTTGAATTTTGAATTTTAGCCTAAAATTTAGTTTGGAAGGAGAGCGAAAAGTTAATAGATTAATTCGTTCTGAACATTGCCGGTGATTCACTGATTTTTGTTTGTTTAGTGTGCGCTAAAAAGCCGAGTGGTCTCCACAATTATTCATAAATAGAAACTTCTTCTTTAAAAGCTGGTATTTTCAAAGGGAAATAACCCAAAAACATATCTATGCTTCCTCCTGAAGATTTGCTTCATTCAGGTAAAGGTACTTTTTAACCAATAATGACTCATACAAATAGTGCTGACTCAAGTTGAATGACACTGTCTTCTTCTTACGAGACAGTCATACATTCATTTACATTGAAATGCAAATATCCAGAGAATAATGCTAAATTCACACCAACTAGGCCTAGAATCACTTTTAGTATTAACAAATTTAGTATAGTATTAAGTAGACTTCACTTCCCCAACTATATGAAGTCCGAGTATAGGGGAAGTTATGTAATCAGATGTCAGAAATTTGATATTGAGTTTTCATCGGAATTTGTTTGTGTATGTCCGTGAAAACGATAACTCTTGATAAAATGAATGTTTCGACACAAAATGTTATAAATGCATCCAGAACCCCATAAGGACGACATCTATTAATTTTCAGCGAAATCAGCCCAAAGGAGGTGGGCTCGACTCAAAAGCCCCAATAACTACCGATTAAATGAAAGTATCGACACAAAATTTAGTATGAGAATTCAGAAGCCTCTATGTAAGTCAAATACTGATTTCTTGCCCAAACGGTCGATTGGTTTTGGAGGGAGAGCGAACACTTAATTGAAAGTACATTGTCGGTGATTCACCGATTTTTTTCTTCGGAGATATCCAGGTTTTTTTCTTCATCAATTATAATTTACAACCCCGGTGGTACAGTGAATAAGAATTACTGCATACCAATCAAAAGGTCTCCGCATCGAGCCCCCTATTATTATAAACTCCAACACCTATTATCTTTTGGTGTTTATTACAACATGGTGGCAACCTTTAGCCTTTAGATAGCCTGGGTTCTCGAAATAACTATATATGTTCTCGCTCTCCCTCTATATTCTCCTTCTCATTTATCTGGCAGAGAAAAAGACTTCAGAATCCAATGAAAAGTTTCATATAAAAATATTTATTCCATGTGATATTGGGTGTTTGAAGATAAGTCCCTTTCTGAAACCTCACGTCTCTTGACAGATTTTTCTGAAAATTACAGTGTCTTATTTTGGTAATTGATCAGAAATTCGTAGTTGAGGTTTCACAGTTTAAAGTTATTCCCCTTATTGTGAAAAAAAAAAGTCCGTTTGGGTCTGTGAACACGATAACTTTCGATAAAATGAACAAATCGACACAAAATTTTATATGTGAATGCTGAACAGAATGAGGACGACAACTATTGATTTTCAGCTAATTCAGTCAAAGGGAATGGATGAGGAGGGCAACTAAAAGTCGCTAATAACTGTTGAAGTAATAAAATTAGAAAAATAAATAAAATGAAATAGCTTTATTGACATTCTTTTAGAACAAAAGCCTCTCCTTTTGGAGGTTTTTAGTCTACTGCTCTTTCAACAGAAGAAATCAGAAAAGCAATCCGAAAGGAATCCGAAGGGGAATCAGAAAATAAATACTAAAATTAATGAAAAAAAAAATAATAAAAATAAAAATAAAAATAATGAAAGTATCGATATGAAATTTAATATAAGAATTGATAAATCCCCAAATGTGATACATCTATGGATTTTCTGCCAAATTCGAAAAGAAAAAGAGTTTATAGGGGGAGTGACAATTTAGTTGAAAATATTAAATTCAGATGAAACTCAACATAGAATTTCCGACCGACTACCTTAACATCCCCTATACATCGGAAATAGAACGAACAGTTCGACTGTTCTAGTTGGAATACAGCTGTTTTTTGAAGCAGCCTCCATGTTTCTACAATGTAACATGAAGTATGACACAATTCCTTGACATTATTCGCTCCAACTGGCATTGAACTAAATATCAAACTTGGACATCAACTCTAATAAAAACAACATTAAAACAAATCAAAAATTGTTTAGAAACAATTATGTTTATTTTAAAGTATCATTGACGGATAGATACCGATTGCGCAAAATCAAATTGATTTAATCCAAGAAAATTTATACAGACAATTATTTATATAAATTCGAAACGAACAATAATTAGTCCAAATTTGAGGTAGGAGCAAGCTCCCTCCTCACCTCTCGCATCGCTCTACCGTTATCTTTAAATACATCGAAAAGATGTATGGGACGAAAAACGTTCAAAATGAAAATGTCTTTAATATTGATTCAGTATTTTTTTTCACTTAGAATCTATACTAACTCAAGGAACCTTCTTTGAGGGCGCCGGTAGCCCAGTGGTATGCGTGCTTGTCTTCTGAGCTCAAGAACGTGGGTTCGAAACCCGACCGAGCCCCTTAGTTTATTTTATCTGGGAGGTAAAATAAACTTAAGCACGCCGACCTTCGGATGGGACGTTACGCGATGGTCTCGAGTCTGTACGATGTCAGGTACTCGTTAAAGACCCCTGCCCTAGGTGAATAAAACTTTAGGGTAGGCAAAATTTAGGACTCCCATAGTAGAGTCGGGCTCAGATCCACCAGAGTGACAAAAGAGAGCTCTGGTAGGAGGCGATTTGACCTTGTAGTTAAAAGCCCGGGCATGAGCCCCAATTGTGATCTCCAGATGATGTTCTCCTGAGGGTTGAGTTTTGTTTTGCAATGAGTGTGTGTGATTTCCAATAGAGATCTTCCAAGCTACAAACACTGTAATAAAATGAATAACAAATCTAGCTATGATAGTTACTTTTGAAATATCCTCAAAAAGACTATTCAGAAGATGTAGGATGTCCCGTGCACAGAGGATGAGATGCAGCCGGTTGCATAACTAACTTTCTATTCCATTCCCCTTCAGATGACCTTACTTACTGTCCAAAACACATTTTCTATCCTTCATCAACTCCAGCTTTCCTTTTGTCAATATTCATTACATTATTTCCCCAGCTGTAAATATTGCACAACCGGAGGAACAAATGAAACTTGTCAATTTTCAGATTAGTCAGTTATTATGACTCATGACCGGGCTTTAACTAAGAGGTCATATCGCCTAGTACCAGAGAGCTCTTTTGTAGCTCTTGTGGACATTAGCCCGACTCTACAATGAAAGTCCTAAATGTAGCCACCTATTTTCAGATTGGTTCATTTACAAGATAATATTTATACTAGTAGTATACATGTTCATAATCTCTGTATAACAATGTTAACCTCCCCAACTGTTACAATAACTTTCATCTATAATGTCAGGATACATTCTCTGAGTTATGACATTGTCTTGATCATTGGAATTCCTTTTTTTTCCCCCCTATGTCTCTGGTAGTAGGCGATACGACCTCGTAGGTAAAGCACGAGCATGAGTCACAATAACTAACTAATTACACAATGACTGCCTAGAAGACTCTAATCTAGATAGTAGGAGCAGCTTGAAACATTTTTTTAACTATGGTCATTTAAATTTTTTATTGCAGGTTATCGAGGTTAGTAACTTTATGTAGAATAGCTCCAACAAATAATAAAAAAGACATTTTATCCCCTCTCCCTACCAAAGGAATATAATTTAATGTTTCCTTCCATCCAGGGCGCTACATGTGAAATTTTATAGAAATTCGGTCAACCGATAGCCATCACTCATTTAATGTTTTGCCCCTCCTATTTGAAACTTTGATTTGTCACATTGTTAATAAAAACGCTAAATGTGAAATTTCATGAAATCCGATTAACCGTTAGACAGCTAGCACTCAATGTTTTGCCATCAAAAACCTAAAATGTTGCTTCACGTTCTACCTTATATTCGGTTACGAGTAAAACGGAACACATGTTCTCAGAGTAATGAGAGTTGCGTGAGAGAAGGTTCAATAAGTGAAATGTTGCAACAGTAATTAGTGTGATATACAACAATTATGTCATGATTTAACTCATTACCTAAGGACACTCATTACAATACGAGTACCTCGAAGGAAAATAGTCGGGTGTCAGATTAGATCAATCCTTACTAGGAAAATGTATATAAATGTGAAATTTTCTTAAGTCAGCTATTGATTTGGGTACTGTAACCAGAAGGATCTTGGCAAACGTGCTGAGAATTGGGCATCTGACCTTAGAATGTACAGAAGTTGTATTTAGAGGCAAGGGACAGGGCGCCAGGAGCACAGAGATAGCGTGCTTGCCTACAGAGCTCAAGATCGCGGGTTCGAAATCCAGCGAGGTCCGTAGGTTTTTTATCTGAGGAGAAAAAACCTTGAGCATGCCGTCTTTCAGATGGGATGTTAAGCGATGGTCCCGAGTCAATAGTAGAGTCAGGCTCATGTCCACCCGAGCGACAAAAGAGCGCCCTGGTAGTAGGCGATATGACGTAGTTAAAGCCCGGGCATCACAATAACTAACTAAAAGCAAGGGCGTGCATAGCAGCACATGTAGAAGAGTTTCATTGTATACTGCCCAAGTTTAAATAATAAGATTTTGGAGATATACTGAAAATTTCAACAATTCTGGGGCCTTCAAGTGTGCCCCCCTGCGCATGGAACCCTAAAAACTAGTAAATGGCTAGATGTACAATACATTGTGCAAACTTCTATCAGAGACAGTTCCGGCTTGTGCCTCTTGATTACCTCATTCTTTTCCATCTGCTCAACTCTCAGCAAGGCTGTGATTTATGGTGACGATGAATTGTCTATTTCAAGTAATGTAGCATATGAAATGTCATTGTGTTACAAAGTAATCTCCATACGAGGTCTGAGGACTTCTCAGTTGTACAACGATATCCCAATGAATCTTATGATTATTTGGTGAATTGGTTAATTTTTGGTTCATTAATAGGTGAATAATTATACTTAACTCTTAGCAATATAAAAAAGACTGGCTATGAACTTCCCCAGAAAGAAATAATTAAGTTTTCGCTCTCCCTCCAAAACCATCGACTGTTTGGGCTAAAAATCAATATTTGACTTACAAGGGGAACTCTGAATTCTCTTATCGAATTTTATATCAGTACATTCATTACAATTTTAGTCGAGCCCCTTCCTCTGATCCTCCTTCCCTTCGGCCGATTCTGCGTAAAACAAATAGGTGTCGTCCTTATGTGGTTTTGAATTTACATTGAAATTTTGTGTAGAACGGCAGTTATTAGAGTTTTTTTTTGTTAAGCCTACACTTATCCCTTTCCTTCGACCGATTTGGTTGGAAATAGGTGTCGATCTTATAGGGTTCTGGATACACATATAAAATTTCATGTCAATACGTTCATGCGAAGTTATCGGGTTCACAAACATAAACACATGGACAGATTCCGGTGAAACTTTAACATCGAATTTTTGATGATTTACATAACTTCCCCTATACTTCGTATAGCTGGAGAGTACTCTACTTAATCCCTAGTTTTCTCCAATGTCCCATCCGAATTGAATTCATTCATTTTCCCCTTAGCGTGGGGTTATTGAAGGATTTTGCATTTTGCAAGGATTATAGACTACCTTGTACTCAATTTTACTCCGTAGGTTTAATGTATATTATATGAGGCCGTGAATATCAACACATTTTTTTAAAGGAGTTAGTGGTCTAGATTTGTATTATCAACTCTTCTGTAGGTTGAACCGTATCATAATTATCTATGAATTATAGTCAAAAACTCTCTATTAGTTTATGCAACCGGTTTATGCAAGGAATAACGTTTTCTCTTTCCCGCCAATGGCAAGACGGGTGATTTTTTATTTTTTTTTTCAGCGTTAGTTGAATTTTCCGCGCACATTTCTCTTGCCTCCGTATGCCAATTTCACAACTATGTTTACTGTTATTTAAATAAATAAAACAAACTTATTCTTTTAAATATTGTTTATTCCACAGAAAAAAAAATCGTTGCTGAATCACCGCCAATGTACTTCCCCAGCACAAATTTATCAATAACGTTTTCGCTCTCCCTCCAAAGCCAATCAACCGTTTGGGCTAAAACGCAATATTTTATTTACATAGTAGCTTCTGAATCCACATACTAAATTTTGTGTCGATGCTTTCATTACATCGGCAGTTATTTGGGTATTTGAGTCGAGTTCCCCTTCTGCGGTCCCCTCTTTCCCTTTCAACCAATTTCGCGGAAAAATAATAGTTGTCATCATAATGGGGTTTTGAATTTAAATATAAAATTTACATGGGCAGTTATTGAGATTTTTGAGTTGAGCCGTCCTCTGAAAACCCCTCCCCTTTGGGTGATTCCGCTTAAAATTTATAGGTGTCGTCCTTATAGAGTACTACACTTACTTATGAAATTCCGTGTCAATATATTCATTAAAATGGCTGATTTGAATGATTGTAGTTTATAAGTTAAGCCCCCCTCAAATCCCCTATTCCCTTTGACCGATTCGGCTGAAAATCATTAGGTGTCGTCCTTAGAGGACATATAAAATTTCGTGTCGATACATTCATTTTATCGGGAGTTATCGTGTTCACATAACTTCCCCTATATAGCTGGGGAAGTAACTATACCAAAATAAACATTATTTAGTTATAAACTAAGACAAGTTTACTTAATGCGAGGTAGGTAAGAAAAGCGGTTGGAATTTCCAACTACGAAATTTCTATGGCTTACCGTGAAGAATTTCTATGTTGTGAAATATTTCCTTTCACTAACAATGATAAAACTAAAATTCTAGATAATACATTTAAATTCTAACAAGATAAACTCGACAGCATTTCTCAATTTAGAAATTGTACTGTCATTTAGTATAAATTGACATAATTATAGTAGTTATTGTTACTTGGTCTACTAATATAATTAATTATTATTTAGTCTACCAGCATTTGGACGACTACGAAGTGGGTATTTTCAGTATTTGTGCAGGGAAGGTTTTGTTTTAGAAAATTGATTCCTTAACTCTATTTCTTATGGACTGTACTCTATGTAGTCTATTCTGATTGGATGTGGTTCACCAGTTGTTCTGAGTTCTGTCCTTGGACCACAGTAAGTAGTCCTGTCACGTCCCTCATCTCCTATTCTATACACTAAATCAGTCCTGGTAGAGAAAATTATGAATGAAACTAAAAAGAACGTCATGCATTTATAGCATCGCATTCATAAATTGCTATATGGATAATCCATATACCTAATTGTCTATAATATGAAAAGGTTTTAATCTATTTTGAAATTTATTGAAGTAATAAATCGGACAAAAAAAAAATTCAAAAATCGTATTTTTTTATTATTAAAAAATAACAACAAAAAGGCCACACACTACACCATTGAGAGGAAGGAAGAAATACAATTATTTATATGTACTCCAGGGACTATGTGCGTCATTGTGAGAAAACCAGAAGAAGAACGACGGTCAATCACCGGCAATCTACTTCTCCACATCGAATTAATCAAATAAGTTTTCACTATCACTCTGAAACCAATTATTTGACCGATTTGGTCAAAACACCTCTTGTGTTTAACACAAGAGGTGTTTTGACCAGGCACTTCTCAATAAATACAAATAATTTATAAATAAACATTTCATGTTAATAAATTTATTGTATTTGATCCATTTCGCTGAAAATCGACAGTGTTGTCCTTATTGGGTTCTGGATCCGTATTTAAAATTTCGTGAACGATACATTCATTACTTCGAAAGTTTTTTTTTTTTTTTGTTGAGCTCCCCAACGCCCTACACTTACCCTTTGGCCGATTTGGCTGAAAATTATCCTAGTCATCCTTATAGAACTATGGAAACACATACATATAAACAAATATAATTCCATGTCGATATATTCATTCGAGAGTGTTCATAGACACACACTCGGACAGACAGGAAATGTTTTCTTCATTTTTGAAATCAGTAGGTCGGAAAAAACAATATCCTTATAACTGGAAAAGTAACGATAGTTTCAACACGAAATTTAGTATGAGAATTCAAAAGTCCTTGAGTAAGACACCTGTTGATTTTAAACCAAAATAGTATCGGTAGATTGGTTTCAGAGGGAGAGCGAAAACTTCATAGATTAATTCGAGTCGGGGAAGTACGAGTACATTGTCAGTGACCTACTTTTTTTTATATACACCTATTTAATTTCCTTGAGTATGCCAGCCGAGGTTTTTAATTAAACACTTCCATGGACAGTGAGAATGATTATAATTACCATTAATGCAAATAGATTTGAACAACATCCACACACCTTTGTAGGCAACAACGCTAACCACAATAGTGAATCTTCAAAATAAAAGTAAAGTTACAAAATAACATATTTAAACGTTAATTTCTCCTTGAACCATGATGAAATTCAATTTTCATTGAGAATAAACCGGTTTTCAAGTATAAAGAGTGAAAAGTGGTTTACCCTGTCGAAAACATGAGACTAAATGCTGATGCTAGTAATGGCTCGTTAAATAGTTATATTTGTCTGTAATAGTATTCCTTATTATATAATAAACTAACAGATGTCAAATTATGCTTTAATTTGCTTACAAAAAGTGAATGAAATATTTAAAAAGTAAAAATTGGAGATAAAAATGAGGTTATGGGCCAAGGCTCCATTAAGAAATGTCGATTTATCAATGGCTGTTTTGCTGGCCTTCTGGGCTGATTTTACGAAGAGAAATTGATTTTGATTCTATTAATGTTTTTTATGGTAAAGATAAACGTTGTGTTTCTTAAACTTCTCTGGGATGTTAGGTTAGGTTAGGTTTTATGACTCATGCCCGGGCTTTAACTACGAGGTCATATCGCCTACTACGAGAGCGCTCTATTGTCACTCTGGTGGACATGAGCCCGACTCTACTGTGGGAGTCCTAAATTTTGCCTACCCTAAATTTTCATTCATCTAGGATAGGGGTCTTTAACGAGTATCTGACATCGTACAGGCTCGGGACCATCGCTTAACGTCCCATCCGAAGGACGGCGTGCTTAAGTTTATTTTACCTCCCAGATAAAATAAACTAAGGGCCTCGGTCGGGCTACGAACCCACGACCTTGAGCTCAGAAGTTTGTTTAGATTATCATATTATTATAAAATAAAAAAAAATAAAATTCACTTACGATATACGTTTGCATTTAGTTATAATTGTTTTTGTTTAGATAAGTATACTATTTTAGTTTGTTTTGGGGTTTATATGTTATTCGTTGGTATAGTCACGATGAGTTTTAATGTCATATATTTTACTCAAATATAACGACGGCGTGCTCAAGTTTATTTTACATCGGATAAAGTAAACTAAGGGCCTCGGTTGGGTTTCGAACCCACGATCTTGAGCTCAGAAGACAAGCACGCATACTACTGAGCTACCGGCGCCCTCTAAATGTATTATACAATAATTAAAGTGATTATAAAATGATATGAAAATAAACTACTTTATACTAAAATAAATATTGTGCATGTACAATTGGTATGAACAATTGTGCTGATTTCAGATTCAAAATCCAGTTGTTTATTGCTATTTGTTTGATCCTAAAGTCGACACATTCTTTGAATTGGACTTTTAGAGATGTAATTAGTCGTGCGAATAGATCTATAAAAGTTTTATTGTGCTAATTAACATCCCCTCCCTCCTGTCATAAAGTTTGAAACCCCCCCCTCCCTTAGATACATTACATAATTTATGGATAGTTCCGTACGTTGGTAGGTACTGCTTTTGAAAGGTCCTTAGTCTAAAATATTTGACATGGTACTCCTCTTGTTCACCACAGATACATTAACTAAATTGTAAAAAAAAAATAATAAAAAATGTTTACTTTAATACAGGCACAGGAACGAAACCATACAGACGTTTACCTTTGTTGGTTGTTTCCGGCATTTCTTCCAGAGGTGTCTTCTTATAATTTTTGAAATAAATAAAATATAATATTTAAACAAAACAAAATATGACGTCACACATACAATAAAGTAATCTCTCTCAGAATGTTGCCTTTGTTTAGATATCATATAATTTGTTTTTAAATGTTCACTTATAATATAGTTTGTATTTAGTTATAATTGTTTTTGTTTTCATATAAATAATATTTTAGTTTCTTTTGGTGTAAATAGTTTAAATGTAATTTGTCGATTTAGTTTTAATGTCATATATTTTACTCAAATCTAGCATACATCAACTCATTAATAATGTATATACGTCAATACAGGCCCTGAAGAAGGTACACTCAGTGCCGAAAGCTTGCCAGAAATTCCACAAATTTGTTTTTATCGACCACAAGCCGGTCTCTCCTCCTTACTATTACATTGTTGGTCTATTCTTCCCTAATTGAGTATAATTATTTTTATGAATTCTAGGCCTTTGATTGTTTTTATAATTTTTTTATTTTTCTCATATTGTATATGTATAGGTTCTTTGTTCTGTAATATGACCTGTAATTAGGCTGTTCGCGGAAGACTATGTAATAAATATAAAAAATAAAATTAAAATTAGAAAAATATCAGTCGCCTTTTAGTAAAAAAAAAAAAGAAAAAAAAAAGGGGGTTAGAAGGGTATGAAACTTTGAAATTTTGTGACAGGAGGGCGAGCTCAAAAATGGAAAATTGTGTTATGTAATTTATGAATGGCTCCAAGATCAAAGCTGAGAATGTTCCCACTATTGTTTTGTTCTCCGTTCAACCTTGACCTGATAGCAATCTCTGAATCCTCCACACATACATCCATCCTCAGACATGACCATCGGATAGCAAAACCTTAATATTAAAAACATCGATGTTATATCGTGATATACAATCGATATTTGATAGATATCGACCAGCAAAATCGAGGGGCATAACTCCAAAATTATAATACTTCCCGATAGAATGGATGTATCGACATGAGACTATTGCCGATGATTCACCGACCTATTTGTCTTTAGTTCTCAATTAGAAATTATAATACATGAATCTAAATTTTTTTCAATGCCCATGAAAAACCACAAAACCTTTTAGCCTAGAATTGCCCATATAAAGCTGACCTCGATTAGCAGAGCTGACTCACTATCTCTGATTGTTTCTTAGAACCAATGAAGTTAGCAGTCTGAAATCAAAATTATCATGTCCTTCCAGGAGGGAGCCGGTAGCACAGTCTACTGTGCTCAAGATAGTATGGTTGAGCCATTAGGTTTTTTATATGGGAGGTAAAAAAACTTTGAGCACGTCGTCCTATGTTGCGATACGTGTACAACAAAAAAAAACTGAATGTAGGCTCACCTGAGGGGCAATTTTGCAGTACCTACATAATTTACTTATTTATTTTCTTATATATACAGAAGAGTTAAAAATTAAAAATATATATGTATGTGATGTGGGCATAACAGGACATTCTTATAACAACCACTTAAGGATCACTCCCCCTCGCCTTCTTAAGTTCGTTTCATACTAGCGTTACTGGGTAAAAGTAAGTCACTCTCAGAATAACGCTGAACAATGAAACAAAGAAAACCGCTGAGGCCAACACATTAAATTCATATGCCCCAGGGCCCAGTAATGCTAGTATGAAATGAATTTGAGAGGAGGAAAAGGGTGGGAGAGATCTGTACAAAAGTGGTTGGTATAACAATGTCTTTTTGTGCATAACATTTGTTTTTTCTTCGAATTTAACCATTTAGCTAAACCGTCCATTCTTTTCGCACTTTCGATGGAAAAAATCTGGAAAAGCGTTTCTCAACAGAACATTGGAAAGGGTATCAATGAAGAGTTAGGAGTGAAAGTAGCGAAATAGTTATTTTGACTCATGCCCGGGCTTTAACTACGAGGTCATATCGCCTACTACCAGAGCACTCTTTTGTCTCTCTGGTGGACATGAGCCCGATTCTACTATGGGAGTCCTAGGGGTCTTTAACGAGTACTTGACATGGTACAGGCTTGGGACCATCGCTTAACATCCCATCCAAAGGACGGCGTGCTTAAGTTTATTTTACCTCCCAGATAAAATAAATTAAGAGCCTCGGCCGGGTTTCGAACCCATGATCTTGAGCTCAGAAGGCAAGCACGCATACCACTGAGCTACCGGCGCTCTCAAGGCTGCTACTCGTACATAACCCTTTGGTCATTAAATAACCTAGGTAATCTGTTTCAATTTTTATAAGACGATTTTTCCTTCATGTTGAAATTGACTGGAGAGGTTAGGCGGTTATTTGACTGGAGTAGTGTGAATGCAACAGACTCCAGGTGGTGATATGGAAATTATACATGCTGAGATATCGGATCGACAAAGGAAAATATTGGCCGTCGGAATGTAAATTCCAAGAGTGTATCGTTGCAGAACCCGTCTGAGTAGAGCAACTTCCGGGAGAGCTCTCTGTCTATTACAGGATTGGCCAGTAACTACACGTTTCTTCATATCCGTTCTGACACGTCAAGAAACCCGCCTACCTTGAAACAGCCATTAAGATGAGGTGACCTCAACATCTATCAAGTTCACAGTACAAACCCATCTCGTGTAGAATGAAATTTCCCCTTCACCCGTGACGGTCATTAATATTATGGAAATTGGAAGATCAGGAAATTTCGCATTAAAATACCTTAGTGTGAGCTGAGGTTTCCAGTTAATCCCCGTGGAATTTCCAGACAAAATTGACATCATATCAGACTATCAGATGAATAGGATTTTTTTTTCCTTGCTCCGGTCAATGGCATCCAAAATAGATGGAACTTTTATTGTTCTAAGCTATATTTTCCACTCGCTAGGTTCAAAATCTATTCAAAAGATAGCTGCATTGTCTATGATGGTGTGAGATGAGGTTTCCAAGTGATACTTCTTTGTGGTTCCGGTGGAATTTCCAAGCACATTGACGTCATATCAGTCTATCAGATGAGTAAGATTTATTTTTTCTCCTTGCTCCAGTCCATTGTGTCCAGGTTAGATGGCACTTTTATTGTTTTAAGCTATATTCAGAATCTACTCAGAAGATAACTGCCTTGTCTATGATAGTGTGACGTGAAGTTTCCAGTTGATCCCGGTGGAATTTCCAGTCATATCAGTCTGTCAGATGAATAAGATTTATTTTTTCTCGTGGCTCCAGTCCTTTGTGTCCAGGTTAGATGGAACTTTTATTGTTTTAAGCTACATTTTCCACTTGCTAGGGTTCAGAATCTACTCAGAAGATAACTGCCATGATGGTCTGAGTTGAGGTTTCCAGGTGATTCTTCTATGTGATTCCGGTGGAATTTCCGTTCACATTGACGTCATATCAGTCCATCAGATGAATAGTAGGTATTTTTTTCTCCTTGTTCAGGTTAATAGCGTCCAAGATACATGCAACGTTTATTGCCAACTACATTTCCCACTCGCTAGGTTCAGAATCTACCCAGAATATAATCCCATCATCCCCCTTTGAAACTAAATGTTTCCCGATACTATTAAATTGAAGATATATTTTTTTCCTCGATATATATAGTGATCATCATTAATATGCGTTATTATAATCATATTTATGCCACCTCAGTGTGATAAAAATCAGAAAAATTATGTCCTTTTTGGAGAACGTTGAAGGGATCTACCAGAGAACGTTGAAGGGATCTACCAGAGAACGTTGAAGGGATCTACCAGAGAACGTTGAAGGGATCTACCAGAGAACGTTGAAGGGATCTACCAGAGAACGTTGAAGGGATCTACCAACTAAATTACTATAAACTAATAGCAGAAGAAGTTTGTTCAAAATGAAAAATTTGATAATAAAAATGAATTTATGATAATTGCTTTTCAAATTTGTAAGTTGTTCTTGTTAATTCTTCCTAGTAACAAATATTTTTGAATGAATCCAGTAAAAATGCAAAAAGGAACATGAACTTGTAACGGTGGCGCAAAATGGGATAAGTCCATTGTACATTTATAATTTTCACAATTTTTTAAAACTAAAGTTAGCAAGTACCTGACGTCGTACAGGCTCGGGACCAACGTTTAACGTCCCATCGGATGGATGGCGTCTTTAAGTTTTTTTTTAACTAAGGGCCTCGTCCACGTTTCCAACCCGCGATCTTGAGCTACTGGAACTCCCTTTAAAACTAAATATTTCCCGATACAGTTAAATTGAAGATATTTTTTTTCTCGATAGATGTAGTGACCTGATGGAGATCCGGCTTATAGTGAGGTCTGAAGAGACAAGACATTGACCTACTAAAGTATATCTTTAAAGGTAACGGTAGGATGGTTCACTAACCCTCAGCTGGCTGGGTCAGAGTGGGAGTAACTGTCTCAGAGGGCTCAATGTTAGACGTCTTGTGTCTATATAATCTGTAGGTAAACAAATATAAGTCTATGTAAATATATACAATTCTTTGTTTATCCATACGTCATGGTATGTTTGTATAATTGGTAATTATACATACATAACTACCAAAATTGGTAGTTTCGATTTTCTACATTTTATCAAATTTACCAGTCATTATTCATAACCCCGGCCATGGCCCTTAGGTTATTTATTATCTTGGATGTCAAAAAAAACCTTGAGCACGCCGTCCTTCTGATGGGATGTTAAGCCATGGTAACCACAGTAGAGTCAGGCTCATGTCCACCAGAGTGACGAAAGAGCGCTCTGGTAGTAGGCGATATAACTTCATAGTTACAGTCTAAGTATGAGTCATAAAAACAAACAAACAATATTATTCACAACCTACAATGTCAATTTGAGTTAGCTGGTTATTATGACTCATGATCAGGCTTTAACTGCAAGGTCATATCGCCTACTACCAGAGCGCTCGTTCATCACTCTGGCCCGACTCCCGGTTAGGAGGTCCTTAACGAGTACCTGACATCGCACAGGCTCGGGACCATCACTTAACGTCCCATCCGAAAGATGGCGTGTCCAAGGTTTTTAAGTTAGTTATGACTCATGCCCGGGCTTTAACTACAAGGTTATATCGCCTACTACCAGAGCGCTCTTTCGCCACTCTGGTGGACATATGCCCGACTCTACTGTAGGAGTCCTAAATTTTGCCTACCCTAAATTTTTATTCACCTAGGGTAGGGGCCTTCAACGAGTACCTGACATCGTACAGGCTCGGGACCATCGCTTAACGTCCCATCCGAAGGACGGCGAGCTTGAGTTTATTTTACCTCCCAGATAAAATAAACTAAGGGCCTCGGTCGGGTTTCGAACCCACGTTCTTGAGCTCAGAACGCATACCACTGAGCTACTGGCGCCCTCCCTAGGTTTTTATGATATATCAGGCATTAATGACCATGATTTTTATGTCATTAATGTCAATTTGGTAAATGAATATTCTGAAAATTAATGAACTGTACAATTTGAGTTTTTTACTCGAAAATAAGAGAAACCGCACCGTCATAAGTTTTATCTTTGCATAAATAACTTTAATTCCAAAACAGTAATATTTATCAAATCTAAAAACAGGAGCTGGAAATTATGAATAAATTATAAGACATTTATCACAGATATTAACTAATGTTTTACATCGACACATAGGTACAATGTCCGGTTATTATAAAATATAATCACAAAATTGATTATAAAATTTGCACATAAAAAATAAATTTCCAAAATTTTCAATCGCAATTTCACACAACTTGTAACAACATTTTGTAAAAATACTCTCCAGACAATGTTTTCAGATCATGGTTTTTTCAAAGCCACCAATATTTCCAAGTTCGTATTCAAATAGGAAACGTACCCAGGCGGAAGAAGAGATTATATTGGAAGTGGGATATAAACCACGACAGTAAGTGGATCCTTCTTAAGGTGGAACAGGCAAGGTTAGTAACAAAAATTACTTCAGTGGTGAAGGTTACATTGGTTGAATGAAGGCTGAGAGTGCCGATTGTATCGGAAGCCGAGATGTTAACCAAGTACGAGCGGCACATTAACGTGGGCTAGAAACTATAAAGAACGGAGTCAAATTTATTAATGACATTTGTATAATAAGAGAATAACAAGGAAACCATAACAGAACCTTGAGCGACTCCTATCTCTACTTCAAACAGACTAACACATGATAATAAAGCAGTAAAAAAAAAAATTTTACTGTCTTTATTTAAAATTTCTAAGTGTTAGTTTACAAGTGCTGTCCTTGATTCCACTTCGTGATTTTTTATAACATGAATGAATGAGGTGTACAGTCACGTCAAAAAAAGCGGGGATACAATATTATTTAAAAGCTGAGAAGAGACCTGTTACTTGGGCTGACTTCTAGCCTCAAGAGTCCTTCCAGTTGATAGCTCGATAAGCGAACTAAGGGAACCGACGCCATAGGAGCCGGACTTGACTTGACCTGCACCTTAGCACACTTCTATCTCTAATTGCTGATCGATCACTGCGTTCCTCTCATAGCTTAACTAAACCCAATATAAGTAATCTCTAAACCAAAGTCACTGTTCATAAACCAAATTGCAAAACCCTGAAATGTATTAACAGGAAACAGATATTTCGGTATGAACAATGATACCAACTCTCATCCCGTGAAAGTTTCGCACGAGCCGAGAACAACTATAAAAACTTCCCCAATCAAATATGATTGTCTGTGATTAGTTCACCTTTAAGTTACTAGGTGGCACTCCACTGTCTCCAAACTTTTTTAGGCCCCTGGCGAGCGCGGGTTCTATCCGGGGCTGTTGAGCGGTCGGGAATCCGTTTTAGAGGGCCCCTGGGGTCATCTTGATCGGCTCCTGCTCTCCCAGCTCTGGGTTAAGGGGCCACTAGTTGGAATCTTTCGATACGATCGGTCCAACTAGTGAACCCTGCCCAGCTCGCTCGGGGTTCCAGAAATTCAAGAAAAAGAAGCACAAGCAGAGTACAGAGGACAACGCCAGTGAAAGAAAACCAGTCTATAATTTATCCAGCTGAAGCCAAGGGAGTAACCTCAACATCCCCCCCCCCGCTTCCGGTGCATTTTCTCCGTTCATTATACTACCCTTCGACATCAACAAACATTACACATATTGGAACATGACACTGGGAGCACGGAAGCAGTTCTTATTACATTATACATACATACAGTATACATACCCTTCAACATCAACAAACATTATACATATTGGAACATGACACTGGGAGCACGGAAGCAGTTCTTATTACCAACACAAATTATCTTTAATTTCGAAATCTTATAACTATTAAGTATGTAGAAATTTGAGTAACAAAATGTAGTTGGGAAAGAATTTTGATTAACTCATTGCGAAACAAACCGTACTGTAATCTTTTGTACATTGAAATGTTAGTTATTTCGTTCAGTATTGATGTGAGTGTGTGCATTTCGGTATTCGAAATGAAGAGCAGCTTCATCTGAATATTATAAATTTTCAATATTCCAAAAATGTTAACGTACCAAGGAAAATACTTGGACAAAAAACTATAGCTTTTGGAGAATTAAAATATAAGAGGAAATATAGGAGTATAAAATGGTTCAGCTAGTCCACCCTATAAGACGCAATGTTAGCTCCCGAGCAACGCCGGGTAACCTGAACAGAGCAGCTAGTAAGGTTTCTAAGAATCAAAGTTTCAATGGAATTACACATCCTAGGTCTCGACTGGAATTTTGTGAGCGCTCTAACTCTAAAACTATTGTAACAATAAACTATGGGCGCCCCGCTGACTGCTACCAGTTACGTGGACGCTATGCTGCGCTCCCAGGAGTCGTGGGATGAAGGCTGCGATTTTGCAGCGCTCATCATGGGCGGGTTGGCCCTTCAGGAGAGGGCTGACAAGGAACAGTAGCGGTAATAAAACAGAAGAAGGGGCGTTACCAGCCACCCTTCCTCCCTTCCGCGAAGTAATGACAGACCGTCAGTTCCGCGGAAGGGAATCACGATCGGCAAGGAGGGGGTTTTAGTGGGTATGGTGATGGTGAATCGTCTCGAGTCCCACACTATCCAGGGCTACCTTCCCTGGATGTGCGTCACAGCATTTCCCCCTCCAATGCAAAAAAAAAAAAAAAAAAAAAAAAAAACTTAAAACTTAATTTGACATTAGATTTTGGCAAAAAGCCAACAAAAATTAAGACCATTTTACTTCGTGGCTTGAGTACATTTGTCTCATTTCCTCATTTGCCAATTTATAATTTACGCAATTTTGTGTCGACATTCATTACTTTGACAGTTATTAGGGTTTCTGAAGTGAGCCCCCGTCTCTGATTCCACCCTTTCTCGTTGGTCGATTTGGCTGAAAATAACAAGGAGTCAGTTGTTACAGCCTCAGCTATACGAAGTATAGAGGAAGTTATGTAATCGGTGAAAAATTCGATGTGGAGTTTTCAACGGAATTTCATGTTTAACGACCTCTAGATACCAAATATTTAAAAAAAAGATAACTCCCAGTAAAATGAATGTATCGAGACGAAATTTTATATGTGAATCCAGAAACCTCTAACGACGACATCTATAGTTTTTCAGCCAAATCGTACAAAGGGAAGAGGGTGATTAGGGGGAGACGTAATATAAAAACTCGAATAACTACCGATGTAATGAATTTTTCGACACACAATTCAGCATGAGGATTTAGGAGCAATGTAAGTCAACTGTTGAATATTAACGCAATCAGTCAACTGGTTTTGGAGGGGGAGTGAAAAATTAACTGATTAATTCGTTCAGGGAAAGTAGTTCCGGTGATTCAGCGACGAAATTTTTATTTAATATTTTTTCCTCAATTTTTTTTTCATTGATAGGGTGTTGATAAACAGGAAATTTAGTGTAAATATAATCGAAATTCTAACCGATTCTATAACTTCCCTCATACTACATGTAGCCCAGGAAGTAAAAAAGAAAATAAATTAGGCAACCTTGGGGGTGAATGAGGAGGCAGGGAGGGGTATGTAGGTCGACCGAGATGGTTCAATGTCAGGGTGAGATGTCATGTATGTTGTGAAAACATCGTGATAACTATACTATCAAATAGACCATCAAGAGAGAGAAGAAAAATAACCAACCAGCCTTGGTCGTAAGGTCAGTTGCAATGTGTGTACCCAGAACGTGACATCTCAAGAGTCAGGAGTGTCGCTGTCAGAACATCGCCTCTACAGCTTATCTGTTGTATTAGCTGTGGATATTTAATTAAATCGATCATAATTCTATTTCCTGAGCTATATTTTTATATAGGGGAAGTTATGTAATCGATCAAAATTTCGATGCTGAGATTCCCCCGGAATTTGATGTTGTCCGACCACCTGAATCCAAAAAAAATATATATATAGTAAATCTATATGTTTGTCTGGGGACATAACTTATGATACAATTAATATATCGTCACGAAATTTCGTATGTGGATCCAGACCTTTTATGGTAAAACACCTAAATGATTTTCTCTGAAATGGGCCCAAGTGAGAGTGGAATTAAGTCTAAAACCTCAATAATAAAGAATGGAAGGAATCTGTCGTCACGAAATATTACATGTGGATGGAACCACATAAGTGTCAGACATCTTCTGATTTTCAGCCGAATCCACCAAAGAGAAGAAGAGTTTAAAGGAAGAGTAATGTAATAAGAAAATAATTAAATAAATTGGGGATGAAAACTTGACTCTTACCCCAGTTTCAAAAATGGAATAAAACAATTAAATGAAAATTATGCCCTCCCCCCCCCCCCCCCCCCCTAAATGTCAAACTTTTCTCAAGGTTTTAATGCTGGAATCAATGAGCTTTTTCGTTCTCCTTGTAAAATAATTGATCACAAGATTGAAATATGCTAATATACACGGTGAATAGTACGCTCGAAAAATTAGATTTATAGGAGATAAGGCGAAGGATGTGGCGCGGGTGGTATTAAGACGCACAACTGCTGATGTCATCAGCCTACAAATTACATTAAATTTTTTCATTGGTAAGTGACGTTTCTTCTCGTTAGTTTAACGTAAAAACTATTGCTGAAAATCACCTCGCTGAACGATTTTTCACTATCAAGATATATTGATGAGCCAACAACATCCGCCTCTTTTACTCCCTTAGAATTTCAAAAAATTTCTTCTTAGTGGTTACTAGGTATCAATTTCAAATTTCTATCATCAATAATTTTTTGAGATACAGTGATGAGTGAGGACATATAGTTGTATATTTCAGATTAAACATTCTCGCTCGGTTCATTCGTTTTATCGACTGATCCAATGCTGTCTCTCTTATTATTTTATTTTATTAGCAACAGTTTAAAATCCAAACATTAGCTTCTCAAAGAACACCCACACCCATAAACCGTAGAATATTGTAATACTCTAGAACAGTTATCAAGGCTAATACCAGAAGCCTGGAATATTTGCATCGCCCAGAACTGTCAGATAGATAACACATGACATGTGTCCGTGACACAAAAAAACATAATATTGTATATAAAAAAATGACATAACTAATGAGACTGATAGAGGGATTAATACAATGTCTCCATAAATACTGTTTAATGCACAAATTAACAATGAATTTCTTGATACAACATTCCTCTAACAGGTAGTGACGACATATCCCCCGCCGAAGCATATAAAATACTATTTCTATTTCTGAATATAGCATAGTGTGTCAAATTAGATTATAAAAAATTTAAAAAAAAGGAAATAAAATTAAAGACAGAAAAATAATATCTTTTGATCGGGGTCATCATGAAATGATTCCCTCATTCCTTCCTCTTTGTGGAAGCCCTCCAACTTGAAATTTTAGAACACAAAGTCTATATTATAAGTTAAATATTTTCCGAAAAATTCTGAGAATTTCACTAATATATGTTTATTTTGTTATATTAACATAGATTTCTAGTTTAATGGACGTTAAGATGGTCCCGATGTAATGTACTCGTTAAAGACCCATACCCTAGATATATAAACCTAGGTATGCAGCATTTAGGATTTCCACTGTAGAGTCGGGCTCATGTCCACCAGAATGACGAAAGAGCCCTCTGGTAGCAGGCGATATGACCTTGTAGTTAAAGCCTGAGCCATAATAACTAACATTTAGGACAATGCAGTCACCAGAACTTGAGGACAATGAACCTCTGCACTATCTCTAAGGAGACGGTCCTCACATAATAATATTTTATTCTCTACACAAACTTACTGAATCAACAACAGACTAATTTCTTCGCTAATACGAGACTCCTCAGTAAATATAGAAAAAGAAAGCTTTTCAGCGGATATCAACGCTATCGCGTCCCTTCAAATTGTTTAAATAATGGAGTAATTATCGCTAATTGAATATTATCTTTCAATAAATCAAATAGGTTAAATTAGCTCATGCGAAGATTTTTATCTTATTGTAATGGTTATTGTAACTCATGCCCAGGCATTGACTACAAGGTCATATCGCCTACTACCAGAGCGCTCTTTCGTCATTCTGGTGGACGTGACCCCAATTCTACTATGGGAGTCCTAAACTTTGCCCACCAAGCTGTAATGAGAGTAGGTAGAGCTTGGGATCATCGCTTACAGTCCCATCCGAAGGACGGCGAGCTCAAAATTCCTTTACCTCCCAGGGAAAAAAAAAAAAAAAGTTCTCGGCTGGGTATTGAATCCGATAGTGTAATGAGATTTTTTCATTATGAACAAGGCCAAGATTGTACATTAGGGGGCCATGGTGGCCGTGCGGGCTAGAGCGTAGGATGTGTCGCATGGTCTCACCATGGTTTGCGGGTTCGAATCCCGTCCGGGAATGAGTTTCATTTCTTAGACCGGATGGACGTCGTAAATAACTAGATAACACATTGACATGGCTAATATGCATCATATATAAGGATTTAGGAGCAATGTAAGTCAACTGTTGAATATTAACGCAATCAGTCAACTGGTTTTGGAGGGGGAGTGAAAAATTAACTGATTAATTCGTTCAGGGAAAGTAGTTCCGGTGATTCAGCGACGAAATTTTTATTTAATATTTTTTCCTCAATTTTTTTTTCATTGATAGGGTGTTGATAAACATGAAATTTAGTGTAAATATAATCGAAATTCTAACCGATTCTATAACTTCCCTCATACTACATGTAGCCCAGGAAGTAAAAAAGAAAATAAATTAGGCAACCTTGGGGGTGAATGAGGAGGCAGGGAGGGGTATGTAGGTCGACCGAGATGGTTCAATGTCAGGGTGAGATGTCATGTATGTTGTGAAAACATCGTGATAACTATACTATCAAATAGACCATCAAGAGAGAGAAGAAAAATAACCAACCAGCCTTGGTCGTAAGGTCAGTTGCAATGTGTGTACCCAGAACGTGACATCTCAAGAGTCAGGAGTGTCGCTGTCAGAACATCGCCTCTACAGCTTATCTGTTGTATTAGCTGTGGATATTTAATTAAATCGATCATAATTCTATTTCCTGAGCTATATTTTTATATAGGGGAAGTTATGTAATCGATCAAAATTTCGATGCTGAGATTCCCCCGGAATTTGATGTTGTCCGACCACCTGAATCCAAAAAAAATATATATATAGTAAATCTATATGTTTGTCTGGGGACATAACTTATGATACAATTAATATATCGTCACGAAATTTCGTATGTGGATCCAGACCTTTTATGGTAAAACACCTAAATGATTTTCTCTGAAATGGGCCCAAGTGAGAGTGGAATTAAGTCTAAAACCTCAATAATAAAGAATGGAAGGAATCTGTCGTCACGAAATATTACATGTGGATGGAACCACATAAGTGTCAGACATCTTCTGATTTTCAGCCGAATCCACCAAAGAGAAGAAGAGTTTAAAGGAAGAGTAATGTAATAAGAAAATAATTAAATAAATTGGGGATGAAAACTTGACTCTTACCCCAGTTTCAAAAATGGAATAAAACAATTAAATGAAAATTATGCCCTCCCCCCCCCCCCCCCCCCTAAATGTCAAACTTTTCTCAAGGTTTTAATGCTGGAATCAATGAGCTTTTTCGTTCTCCTTGTAAAATAATTGATCACAAGATTGAAATATGCTAATATACACGGTGAATAGTACGCTCGAAAAATTAGATTTATAGGAGATAAGGCGAAGGATGTGGCGCGGGTGGTATTAAGACGCACAACTGCTGATGTCATCAGCCTACAAATTACATTAAATTTTTTCATTGGTAAGTGACGTTTCTTCTCGTTAGTTTAACGTAAAAACTATTGCTGAAAATCACCTCGCTGAACGATTTTTCACTATCAAGATATATTGATGAGCCAACAACATCCGCCTCTTTTACTCCCTTAGAATTTCAAAAAATTTCTTCTTAGTGGTTACTAGGTATCAATTTCAAATTTCTATCATCAATAATTTTTTGAGATACAGTGATGAGTGAGGACATATAGTTGTATATTTCAGATTAAACATTCTCGCTCGGTTCATTCGTTTTATCGACTGATCCAATGCTGTCTCTCTTATTATTTTATTTTATTAGCAACAGTTTAAAATCCAAACATTAGCTTCTCAAAGAACACCCACACCCATAAACCGTAGAATATTGTAATACTCTAGAACAGTTATCAAGGCTAATACCAGAAGCCTGGAATATTTGCATCGCCCAGAACTGTCAGATAGATAACACATGACATGTGTCCGTGACACAAAAAAACATAATATTGTATATAAAAAAATGACATAACTAATGAGACTGATAGAGGGATTAATACAATGTCTCCATAAATACTGTTTAATGCACAAATTAACAATGAATTTCTTGATACAACATTCCTCTAACAGGTAGTGACGACATATCCCCCGCCGAAGCATATAAAATACTATTTCTATTTCTGAATATAGCATAGTGTGTCAAATTAGATTATAAAAAATTTAAAAAAAAGGAAATAAAATTAAAGACAGAAAAATAATATCTTTTGATCGGGGTCATCATGAAATGATTCCCTCATTCCTTCCTCTTTGTGGAAGCCCTCCAACTTGAAATTTTAGAACACAAAGTCTATATTATAAGTTAAATATTTTCCGAAAAATTCTGAGAATTTCACTAATATATGTTTATTTTGTTATATTAACATAGATTTCTAGTTTAATGGACGTTAAGATGGTCCCGATGTAATGTACTCGTTAAAGACCCATACCCTAGATATATAAACCTAGGTATGCAGCATTTAGGATTTCCACTGTAGAGTCGGGCTCATGTCCACCAGAATGACGAAAGAGCCCTCTGGTAGCAGGCGATATGACCTTGTAGTTAAAGCCTGAGCCATAATAACTAACATTTAGGACAATGCAGTCACCAGAACTTGAGGACAATGAACCTCTGCACTATCTCTAAGGAGACGGTCCTCACATAATAATATTTTATTCTCTACACAAACTTACTGAATCAACAACAGACTAATTTCTTCGCTAATACGAGACTCCTCAGTAAATATAGAAAAAGAAAGCTTTTCAGCGGATATCAACGCTATCGCGTCCCTTCAAATTGTTTAAATAATGGAGTAATTATCGCTAATTGAATATTATCTTTCAATAAATCAAATAGGTTAAATTAGCTCATGCGAAGATTTTTATCTTATTGTAATGGTTATTGTAACTCATGCCCAGGCATTGACTACAAGGTCATATCGCCTACTACCAGAGCGCTCTTTCGTCATTCTGGTGGACGTGACCCCAATTCTACTATGGGAGTCCTAAACTTTGCCCACCAAGCTGTAATGAGAGTAGGTAGAGCTTGGGATCATCGCTTACAGTCCCATCCGAAGGACGGCGAGCTCAAAATTCCTTTACCTCCCAGGGAAAAAAAAAAAAAAAGTTCTCGGCTGGGTATTGAATCCGATAGTGTAATGAGATTTTTTCATTATGAACAAGGCCAAGATTGTACATTAGGGGGCCATGGTGGCCGTGCGGGCTAGAGCGTAGGATGTGTCGCATGGTCTCACCATGGTTTGCGGGTTCGAATCCCGTCCGGGAATGAGTTTCATTTCTTAGACCGGATGGACGTCGTAAATAACTAGATAACACATTGACATGGCTAATATGCATCATATATAAGGACAAAAAAAAAAAAAAAAAAAAAATTGTACATCTTCCCATGAAAACTTACAACACAGAAATAAATAAAAAATAAATAAATTTAACATTTTGACCATTACAAAGAAGTTTTAACGAGATTTCTATTTTTATTTTTTTTTGTTAAGGTTGGTTTTAAACAACCACCCAATTTATATTAAATTCATGCTGTAACTAAATAGTTGGATTTCTATCACTTTTAATGACAATAGCTATCGAACTCGGTTTTCTTTGTGGAAAAAATAAAAGCATTTAATCTAATTGATCAGTCATATGAAATAAAAAAAATTGTAGGTCAATCACAAGATATGTACTTCCCTAGTACGAATTATCAGTTATGTTTTCGCTCTCCCTCCAAAGGCAATCGACTGTTTGGGCTAAAACTGAATAGACTATATATAAATTCGCAGTCATTAAGGTATTTAAGACGAGTCTCTCTTCTTTGGGGTCCTTTCCTTCAACCGATATCGCGGAAAATTAACAGGTGCCATCCTTATGGGGGTTTGAATTTAAATATAAAATTGCATGTCGATATATTCATTACATCGGCAGTTATTACTTGAAAGTTGACCTCCTCTGATGTCTGAGTTATTATGCCCGGGCTTTAACTACAAGGTCATATCGCCTACAACCAGAGCGCTCTTTCGTCACTCTGGTGGACACAAGTCCAAAATTTTTCCTGCCCCAAATTTTTATTCACTTAGGGTAGAGTACCTGAGATCGTACAGGCTCGAGACTATCGCTCAACGTCCCATTCAAAGATAAAATAAACTAAGGGCCTCGGCCGGGTTTCGAACCCGCGAACGTGAGCTCAGTAGACGAGCATTTATTCTATTTAGCTACCGGCGCCCTCGATAAATAATTATTTATTACTCCGTTTCTTGAGATAAACAGTGCAAGAAGTACTAGGTACTTAATCATAAATACATAAACAAAGAAGAAAGGGAATATTTACATTAGACATTTGTTGTGGTATCTTTCACAAAAATTAAATATTGGCAACTGAGTTCTTTATCCCTTCCCAGTTATACAAAGTATAGGGGAAGTTATGTAATCGGTCAAAAATTCGATGCCGAGCTTTCAAAGGAATTTCATGTTTTTCAGCCTCTAAATTCCAAAAATGAAAAAAAAAACACAATAACTCCTGATAGAATGAATGTATCAACACGAAATTGTATATGTGAACCCAGAACCCTCTAACGACGAAACCTATTGTTTTTCAGCTAAATCGACCAAAGAGAAGGGGTGATTAGGGGGGAGGCTTAACATAAAAACTCTAATAACTGCCAGTAGAATGAATGCATCGACAAGAAATTGTATATGTACCAAAACCCCATAAGGACCAAGCGATTTTCAGCCAATTCACTCAAAAAACTGCCGTTGTAATGAATGTATCGACACCAAATTTCATACTTGAATTCAAAATCCTATAAGGACAGCACTTATTAATTTTCAGCGGAATCGGCAGAAGGGAAGGGGGTTTCAGGGGAGGGGATTCAATTCAAAAATCCTAATAACTGCCGATATAATATATTTATCTAAACAAAATTTAGTAAGAGGATTTAGGAGTCCTTATGTAGTAAGTCAACTGTTTAATATTATTGCGTTCGACTGGTTTTGGAGGAAAAGCGAAAAGTTAATTGATTAATTCGTTCTGGGGAAGTAGGTACACTGCCTGTGATTCACTTATATATTTTTGTTTATACAAGTTGTCAATGAAAAGGGACAAATAATTGAAAGTTAGGAAGTGCTACGTCATTGACATTACATGCTAAACAGTCATCAATAATGCATTTGTAACTAAAAATATACTGGAGATAGATGGAGACAGGTGTAACGCAACAAAATAATAATAAGAGTCTCCTATCAGAACATGGAAAATTAATTTATCGATTCTGTATAAAGTACCTATTAAAATAAAATTTCTAAAACTTTAATAAAATATTTTTTAAAATGATTACCTACTACACTCCTAGAACTTTGCACAATTTGTATGGTTAAGTGTTTATACTCTCAGGTCTTAAGACTCTTTTATGTACTTATTACCTCAAATTTCATATAATAAATGCATACATCTAGATTATTAAATTGCATTTTTATTATTTTTTAGCCTAATTAACTCAGTAATCTACTCAAAGTCGGCAATTTATAGAAATTTCATCACGTACATGATTTGCAGAGTATGACTTTTTTCAAATGTGAGTGGATTAGGCTTAAAAATAATTAAAAGTGAATTTATGAGTATAGCAAATAAATCCGTTAGCCAACTCACTACTTCATTTAAAATTTAATTATTCAAATAATTAATATTTACTCGCGTTTATTTCAAATTGTCAAAGGAAAACGTTGAATTGATTTATTTCATGCAATTCATATCCCTTTATATTGTCCATATCAAATATAACTGTTTAAATGTGAGTGAATTTGGCTAAACAGTTGTTACAATTCAATTTATTAGCTTAAAATTCATTTCACTATCACCCCTTTCTATAATACAATTTCTTTCTAATTAAACATTTTCGCGAAGTATAAGCAGTATTAAAAAAATTAAGATAATAAATATTTAAAAATAGAGAATTCATATATAATAATAATAATACGACTTAATAATAGTATGTTGGTGGTAAATAAATAGAGTGTAGTATTTACCTTCGGGTATTTTCTCGGTGCCGTAGACAGACATAATGACTGAGTGGAGGTTGAACAGACACTGTTGTGTTGAGGAGAGAAGCGGCTGTTTTATGAGGTCGGTGACAGCGGCTGGCAGATGGCAGCACTGTTCCACCCTTCACTTCACTCAACTTGGATCATCTCTGTCCTCCTCCTAATAACAAGTCAATTGCGATGATAACTTCAAGTATTTTAAATTGTTTATATTACTGATATGAATACATTTAACAAGCTTGTTATAGAGGCAATAAAAAAATAAATAAAACATTAGAAAAATCAAAATGTGGAAAGAGTTCTTACAATCCCCGGTGTCCCTTAAGCTCTGGTACTAAACTTCTCCTCTGGCCTTTCGTTGTTTCACAGAGTTTAGTAGTTATTGTGACTCATGCCCGGGCTTTAACTACGAAGTCATATTGCCTACTACCACAGCGCTCTTTTGTCGCTCTGGTGGACGATGAGCCCGACTCTGTGGGATTTTGCTTATCCAAATTTTTTCTTCACAGAGTTTAGTAGGGGAGCCCGAAAACTATAAAAGCCTACAACAATATCCTGAATTTAATTTTTGAAATTGGAAAAGAGTGTATCCAAGACATGAATGCATTAATGAAGTAAAAATTGACATCTTTCGGTTTACTGACTTGAATCACATTAACCCCCCCCCCCCCCCCTCCCCCCCCCCCCTAAATGTCGGGGTACTTGAGGTCAAATTACGGAAATAACACATTATAAACAGCTTACTAGCACTGTTATTCAAAAAATCCCTGAAAACCTATTAATTTTCAACAAAATTGATGTACGAGTATTATTGTGCGGAACTTCGTTTTTAATGTGCTGGGGAAGTAGGTACATTGCCGGTGATTCACAGAAGACTTTTATAAATTTGAAAAATGGTGGGGATTTATTTTTTATTATTGGTCTTATGTAGGATGCATATTAGTCATGCCTCTATAATGGTGTTATATTTAGTAGACGGGATTCGAACCCGCAGCAATGGTGGAGAGCATGGGATCAAAGCCCTACGCTCAGGCCTGCACGACCACCATGGCTCCCCATATACGAGAGTATAAGGTTATTCAACCGGGACTTTTTGTTTAGTTTTAATAACGGGCTTGCAATAATGCAATATGACCCTGTCTGTAGAGAGAAGAGCTCAGGATGAAGGAGTTACTGAAAGACTGGGACCGACCATCGGCGGAACAATCTGCGCAGATCAGGAAGGTCATCTGAAGTGCCTGTTTCTCCTCCAGGAGCCGACGAATCAGCAGAACATGGGGCAGTTTGTTTCCGTCACCATAGATCTAATCATAAATATGTTGACGTAGCTAAGGGGGAGGGGGGCAGGGGTGAGCACGCCCCCCCCCCAGAATGTCCGGTGCCCCCGCAGAAAAGTGCGGTCTGATATACCTAATTTAAAAAAATTATAACAACTCCACCACAGACAAACATTACAGTCAAAATATTAGAAGGATATATAAAGCTTCAGTTCCCAGTTAAAATTTATTCGGATTCAAATGACGCTTTCTTAAAGTTTGAACTCCAATCGGCGAAGTATGAGACGCGTGTCACAACAGAACGCGAGGTAATTTTAAAATCTGTCCCAAAAACTCAATTCTCATTCAATGTGTCACTGCTGCACATAGAGAATGGAATAGCAAAAAAAAAAATATCAGCTGAAAAAGAGTTGAACCGATTTGCTGAAAAAAAAAATAATAATAATAAGGCTTATTTAATTGAGGATACTTACTACTACTAGTTATTGTATAAGACTGGATGACTAGACTCATGAAATGTTTAATGGTTGATTTAATATAAGGCTTATTTAATTGAGGATACTTACTACTACTACTTATTGTATAAGACTGGATGACTAGTCTCATGAAATGTTTAATGGTTGATTTAATATAAGGCTTATTTAATTGAGGATACTTACTACTACTACTTATTGCATAAGACTGGATGACTAGACTCATGAAATGTTTAATGGTTGATTTAATATAAGGCTTATTTAATTGAGGATACTTACTACTACTAGTTATTGTATAAGACTGGATGACTAGACTCATGAAATGTTTAATGGTTGATTTAATATAAGGCTTATTTAATTGAGGATACTTACTACTACTACTTATTGTATAAGACTGGATGACTAGACTCATGAAATGTTTAATGGTTGATTTAATAGAAGGCTTATTTAATTGAGGATACTTACTACTACTAGTTATTGTATAAGACTGGATGACTAGACTCATGAAATGTTTAATGGTTGATTTAATATAAGGCTTATTTAATTGAGGATACTTACTACTACTAGTTATTGTATAAGACTGGATGACTAGACTCATGAAATGTTTAATGGTTGATTTAATAGAAGGCTTATTTAATTGAGGATACTTACTACTACTAGTTATTGTATAAGACTGGATGACTAGACTCATGAAATGTTTAATGGTTGATTTAATATAAGGCTTATTTAATTGAGGATACTTACTACTACTAGTTATTGTATAAGACTGGATGACTAGACTCATGAAATGTTTAATGGTTGATTTAATATAAGGCTTATTTAATTGAGGATACTTACTACTACTAGTTATTGTATAAGACTGGATGACTAGTCTCATGAAATGTTTAATGGTTGATTTAATATAAGGCTTATTTAATTGAGGATACTTACTACTACTACTTATTGTATAAGACTGGATGACTAGACTCATGAAATGTTTAATGGTTGATTTAATATAAGGCTTATTTAATTGAGGATACTTACTACTACTAGTTATTGCATAAGACTGGATGACTAGACTCATGAAATGTTTAATGGTTGATTTAATATAAGGCTTATTTAATTGAGGATACTTACTACTACTACTTATTGCATAAGACTGGATGACTAGACTCATGAAATGTTTAATGGTTGATTTAATATAAGGCTTATTTAATTGAGGATACTTACTACTACTAGTTATTGTATAAGACTGGATGACTAGACTCATGAAATGTTTAATGGTTGATTTAATATAAGGCTTATTTAATTGAGGATACTTACTACTACTAGTTATTGCATAAGACTGGATGACTAGACTCATGAAATGTTTAATGGTTGATTTAATATAAGGCTTATTTAATTGAGGATACTTACTACTACTACTTATTGCATAAGACTGGATGACTAGACTCATGAAATGTTTAATGGTTGATTTAATATAAGGCTTATTTAATTGAGGATACTTACTACTACTAGTTATTGTATAAGACTGGATGACTAGACTCATGAAATGTTTAATGGTTGATTTAATATAAGGCTTATTTAATTGAGGATACTTACTACTACTACTTATTGTATAAGACTGGATGACTAGACTCATGAAATGTTTAATGGTTGATTTAATAGAAGGCTTATTTAATTGAGGATACTTACTACTACTAGTTATTGTATAAGACTGGATGACTAGACTCATGAAATGTTTAATGGTTGATTTAATATAAGGCTTATTTAATTGAGGATACTTACTACTACTAGTTATTGTATAAGACTGGATGACTAGACTCATGAAATGTTTAATGGTTGATTTAATATAAGGCTTATTTAATTGAGGATACTTACTACTACTACTTATTGTATAAGACTGGATGACTAGACTCATGAAATGTTTAATGGTTGATTTAATATAAGGCTTATTTAATTGAGGATACTTACTACTACTACTTATTGTATAAGACTGGATGACTAGACTCATGAAATGTTTAATGGTTGATTTAATATAAGGCTTATTTAATTGAGGATACTTACTACTACTACTACTTATTGCATAAGACTGGATGACTAGACTCATGAAATGTTTAATGGTTGATTTAATATAAGGCTTATTTAATTGAGGATACTTACTACTACTAGTTATTGTATAAGACTGGATGACTAGACTCATGAAATGTTTAATGGTTGATTTAATATAAGGCTTATTTAATTGAGGATACTTACTACTACTAGTTATTGTATAAGACTGGATGACTAGACTCATGAAATGTTTAATGGTTGATTTAATATAAGGCTTATTTAATTGAGGATACTTACTACTACTACTTATTGTATAAGACTGGATGACTAGACTCATGAAATGTTTAATGGTTGATTTAATATAAGGCTTATTTAATTGAGGATACTTACTACTACTACTACTTATTGCATAAGACTGGATGACTAGACTCATGAAATGTTTAATGGTTGATTTAATATAAGGCTTATTTAATTGAGGATACTTACTACTACTAGTTATTGTATAAGACTGGATGACTAGACTCATGAAATGTTTAATGGTTGATTTAATATAAGGCTTATTTAATTGAGGATACTTACTACTACTACTTATTGTATAAGACTGGATGACTAGACTCATGAAATGTTTAATGGTTGATTTAATATAAGGCTTATTTAATTGAGGATACTTACTACTACTACTTATTGTATAAGACTGGATGACTAGACTCATGAAATGTTTAATGGTTGATTTAATATAAGGCTTATTTAATTGAGGATACTTACTACTACTAGTTATTGTATAAGACTGGATGACTAGACTCATGAAATGTTTAATGGTTGATTTAATATAAGGCTTATTTAATTGAGGATACTTACTACTACTACTTATTGTATAAGACTGGATGACTAGACTCATGAAATGTTTAATGGTTGATTTAATATAAGGCTTATTTAATTGAGGATACTTACTACTACTAGTTATTGCATAAGACTGGATGACTAGACTCATGAAATGTTTAATGGTTGATTTAATATAAGGCTTATTTAATTGAGGATACTTACTACTACTACTTATTGTATAAGACTGGATGACTAGACTCATGAAATGTTTAATGGTTGATTTAATATAAGGCTTATTTAATTGAGGATACTTACTACTACTAGTTATTGCATAAGACTGGATGACTAGACTCATGAAATGTTTAATGGTTGATTTAATATAAGGCTTATTTAATTGAGGATACTTACTACTACTACTTATTGTATAAGACTGGATGACTAGACTCATGAAATGTTTAATGGTTGATTTAATATAAGGCTTATTTAATTGAGGATACTTACTACTACTAGTTATTGCATAAGACTGGATGACTAGACTCATGAAATGTTTAATGGTTGATTTAATATAAGGCTTATTTAATTGAGGATACTTACTACTACTACTTATTGCATAAGACTGGATGACTAGACTCATGAAATGTTTAATGGTTGATTTAATATAAGGCTTATTTAATTGAGGATACTTACTACTACTAGTTATTGCATAAGACTGGATGACTAGTCTCATGAAATGTTTAATGGTTGATTTAATATAAGGCTTATTTAATTGAGGATACTTACTACTACTACTTATTGTATAAGACTGGATGACTAGACTCATGAAATGTTTAATGGTTGATTTAATATAAGGCTTATTTAATTGAGGATACTTACTACTACTACTTATTGCATAAGACTGGATGACTAGACTCATGAAATGTTTAATGGTTGATTTAATATAAGGCTTATTTAATTGAGGATACTTACTACTACTACTTATTGTATAAGACTGGATGACTAGACTCATGAAATGTTTAATGGTTGATTTAATATAAGGCTTATTTAATTGAGGATACTTACTACTACTACTTATTGTATAAGACTGGATGACTAGACTCATGAAATGTTTAATGGTTGATTTAATATAAGGCTTATTTAATTGAGGATACTTACTACTACTACTAGTTATTGCATAAGACTGGATGACTAGACTCATGAAATGTTTAATGGTTGATTTAATATAAGGCTTATTTAATTGAGGATACTTACTACTACTACTTATTGTATAAGACTGGATGACTAGACTCATGAAATGTTTAATGGTTGATTTAATATAAGGCTTATTTAATTGAGGATACTTACTACTACTACTTATTGTATAAGACTGGATGACTAGTCTCATGAAATGTTTAATGGTTGATTTAATATAAGGCTTATTTAATTGAGGATACTTACTACTACTACTTATTGCATAAGACTGGATGACTAGACTCATGAAATGTTTAATGGTTGATTTAATATAAGGCTTATTTAATTGAGGATACTTACTACTACTACTAGTTATTGTATAAGACTGGATGACTAGACTCATGAAATGTTTAATGGTTGATTTAATATAAGGCTTATTTAATTGAGGATACTTACTACTACTAGTTATTGTATAAGACTGGATGACTAGACTCATGAAATGTTTAATGGTTGATTTAATATAAGGCTTATTTAATTGAGGATACTTACTACTACTACTTATTGTATAAGACTGGATGACTAGACTCATGAAATGTTTAATGGTTGATTTAATATAAGGCTTATTTAATTGAGGATACTTACTACTACTACTTATTGTATAAGACTGGATGACTAGTCTCATGAAATGTTTAATGGTTGATTTAATATAAGGCTTATTTAATTGAGGATACTTACTACTACTACTTATTGTATAAGACTGGATGACTAGTCTCATGAAATGTTTAATGGTTGATTTAATATAAGGCTTATTTAATTGAGGATACTTACTACTACTACTTATTGTATAAGACTGGATGACTAGACTCATGAAATGTTTAATGGTTGATTTAATATAAGGCTTATTTAATTGAGGATACTTACTACTACTAGTTATTGCATAAGACTGGATGACTAGTCTCATGAAATGTTTAATGGTTGATTTAATATAAGGCTTATTTAATTGAGGATACTTACTACTACTACTTATTGTATAAGACTGGATGACTAGACTCATGAAATGTTTAATGGTTGATTTAATATAAGGCTTATTTAATTGAGGATACTTACTACTACTACTTATTGTATAAGACTGGATGACTAGACTCATGAAATGTTTAATGGTTGATTTAATATAAGGCTTATTTAATTGAGGATACTTACTACTACTACTTATTGTATAAGACTGGATGACTAGACTCATGAAATGTTTAATGGTTGATTTAATATAAGGCTTATTTAATTGAGGATACTTACTACTACTACTTATTGTATAAGACTGGATGACTAGTCTCATGAAATGTTTAATGGTTGATTTAATATAAGGCTTATTTAATTGAGGATACTTACTACTACTACTTATTGTATAAGACTGGATGACTAGACTCATGAAATGTTTAATGGTTGATTTAATATAAGGCTTATTTAATTGAGGATACTTACTACTACTACTTATTGTATAAGACTGGATGACTAGACTCATGAAATGTTTAATGGTTGATTTAATATAAGGCTTATTTAATTGAGGATACTTACTACTACTACTTATTGTATAAGACTGGATGACTAGACTCATGAAATGTTTAATGGTTGATTTAATATAAGGCTTATTTAATTGAGGATACTTACTACTACTACTTATTGTATAAGACTGGATGACTAGACTCATGAAATGTTTAATGGTTGATTTAATATAAGGCTTATTTAATTGAGGATACTTACTACTACTACTTATTGCATAAGACTGGATGACTAGACTCATGAAATGTTTAATGGTTGATTTAATATAAGGCTTATTTAATTGAGGATACTTACTACTACTACTTATTGCATAAGACTGGATGACTAGACTCATGAAATGTTTAATGGTTGATTTAATATAAGGCTTATTTAATTGAGGATACTTACTACTACTAGTTATTGTATAAGACTGGATGACTAGACTCATGAAATGTTTAATGGTTGATTTAATATAAGGCTTATTTAATTGAGGATACTTACTACTACTAGTTATTGTATAAGACTGGATGACTAGACTCATGAAATGTTTAATGGTTGATTTAATATAAGGCTTATTTAATTGAGGATACTTACTACTACTAGTTATTGTATAAGACTGGATGACTAGACTCATGAAATGTTTAATGGTTGATTTAATATAAGGCTTATTTAATTGAGGATACTTACTACTACTACTTATTGCATAAGACTGGATGACTAGACTCATGAAATGTTTAATGGTTGATTTAATATAAGGCTTATTTAATTGAGGATACTTACTACTACTACTTATTGCATAAGACTGGATGACTAGACTCATGAAATGTTTAATGGTTGATTTAATATAAGGCTTATTTAATTGAGGATACTTACTACTACTACTTATTGCATAAGACTGGATGACTAGACTCATGAAATGTTTAATGGTTGATTTAATATAAGGCTTATTTAATTGAGGATACTTACTACTACTACTTATTGCATAAGACTGGATGACTAGACTCATGAAATGTTTAATGGTTGATTTAATATAAGGCTTATTTAATTGAGGATACTTACTACTACTAGTTATTGTATAAGACTGGATGACTAGACTCATGAAATGTTTAATGGTTGATTTAATATAAGGCTTATTTAATTGAGGATACTTACTACTACTAGTTATTGTATAAGACTGGATGACTAGACTCATGAAATGTTTAATGGTTGATTTAATATAAGGCTTATTTAATTGAGGATACTTACTACTACTAGTTATTGTATAAGACTGGATGACTAGACTCATGAAATGTTTAATGGTTGATTTAATATAAGGCTTATTTAATTGAGGATACTTACTACTACTACTTATTGCATAAGACTGGATGACTAGACTCATGAAATGTTTAATGGTTGATTTAATATAAGGCTTATTTAATTGAGGATACTTACTACTACTACTTATTGCATAAGACTGGATGACTAGACTCATGAAATGTTTAATGGTTGATTTAATATAAGGCTTATTTAATTGAGGATACTTACTACTACTACTTATTGTATAAGACTGGATGACTAGACTCATGAAATGTTTAATGGTTGATTTAATATAAGGCTTATTTAATTGAGGATACTTACTACTACTACTTATTGTATAAGACTGGATGACTAGACTCATGAAATGTTTAATGGTTGATTTAATATAAGGCTTATTTAATTGAGGATACTTACTACTACTACTTATTGCATAAGACTGGATGACTAGACTCATGAAATGTTTAATGGTTGATTTAATATAAGGCTTATTTAATTGAGGATACTTACTACTACTAGTTATTGCATAAGACTGGATGACTAGACTCATGAAATGTTTAATGGTTGATTTAATATAAGGCTTATTTAATTGAGGATACTTACTACTACTACTTATTGTATAAGACTGGATGACTAGTCTCATGAAATGTTTAATGGTTGATTTAATATAAGGCTTATTTAATTGAGGATACTTACTACTACTAGTTATTGCATAAGACTGGATGACTAGACTCATGAAATGTTTAATGGTTGATTTAATATAAGGCTTATTTAATTGAGGATACTTACTACTACTACTTATTGTATAAGACTGGATGACTAGACTCATGAAATGTTTAATGGTTGATTTAATATAAGGCTTATTTAATTGAGGATACTTACTACTACTAGTTATTGCATAAGACTGGATGACTAGACTCATGAAATGTTTAATGGTTGATTTAATATAAGGCTTATTTAATTGAGGATACTTACTACTACTAGTTATTGCATAAGACTGGATGACTAGACTCATGAAATGTTTAATGGTTGATTTAATATAAGGCTTATTTAATTGAGGATACTTACTACTACTAGTTATTGCATAAGACTGGATGACTAGACTCATGAAATGTTTAATGGTTGATTTAATATAAGGCTTATTTAATTGAGGATACTTACTACTACTAGTTATTGCATAAGACTGGATGACTAGACTCATGAAATGTTTAATGGTTGATTTAATATAAGGCTTATTTAATTGAGGATACTTACTACTACTAGTTATTGTATAAGACTGGATGACTAGTCTCATGAAATGTTTAATGGTTGATTTAATATAAGGCTTATTTAATTGAGGATACTTACTACTACTACTTATTGTATAAGACTGGATGACTAGTCTCATGAAATGTTTAATGGTTGATTTAATATAAGGCTTATTTAATTGAGGATACTTACTACTACTAGTTATTGTATAAGACTGGATGACTAGACTCATGAAATGTTTAATGGTTGATTTAATATAAGGCTTATTTAATTGAGGATACTTACTACTACTACTTATTGTATAAGACTGGATGACTAGTCTCATGAAATGTTTAATGGTTGATTTAATATAAGGCTTATTTAATTGAGGATACTTACTACTACTAGTTATTGCATAAGACTGGATGACTAGACTCATGAAATGTTTAATGGTTGATTTAATATAAGGCTTATTTAATTGAGGATACTTACTACTACTAGTTATTGCATAAGACTGGATGACTAGACTCATGAAATGTTTAATGGTTGATTTAATATAAGGCTTATTTAATTGAGGATACTTACTACTACTAGTTATTGCATAAGACTGGATGACTAGACTCATGAAATGTTTAATGGTTGATTTAATATAAGGCTTATTTAATTGAGGATACTTACTACTACTACTTATTGTATAAGACTGGATGACTAGTCTCATGAAATGTTTAATGGTTGATTTAATATAAGGCTTATTTAATTGAGGATACTTACTACTACTAGTTATTGTATAAGACTGGATGACTAGACTCATGAAATGTTTAATGGTTGATTTAATATAAGGCTTATTTAATTGAGGATACTTACTACTACTACTTATTGTATAAGACTGGATGACTAGTCTCATGAAATGTTTAATGGTTGATTTAATATAAGGCTTATTTAATTGAGGATACTTACTACTACTACTTATTGTATAAGACTGGATGACTAGTCTCATGAAATGTTTAATGGTTGATTTAATATAAGGCTTATTTAATTGAGGATACTTACTACTACTAGTTATTGCATAAGACTGGATGACTAGACTCATGAAATGTTTAATGGTTGATTTAATATAAGGCTTATTTAATTGAGGATACTTACTACTACTAGTTATTGCATAAGACTGGATGACTAGACTCATGAAATGTTTAATGGTTGATTTAATATAAGGCTTATTTAATTGAGGATACTTACTACTACTAGTTATTGCATAAGACTGGATGACTAGACTCATGAAATGTTTAATGGTTGATTTAATATAAGGCTTATTTAATTGAGGATACTTACTACTACTACTTATTGTATAAGACTGGATGACTAGTCTCATGAAATGTTTAATGGTTGATTTAATATAAGGCTTATTTAATTGAGGATACTTACTACTACTAGTTATTGTATAAGACTGGATGACTAGACTCATGAAATGTTTAATGGTTGATTTAATATAAGGCTTATTTAATTGAGGATACTTACTACTACTACTTATTGTATAAGACTGGATGACTAGTCTCATGAAATGTTTAATGGTTGATTTAATATAAGGCTTATTTAATTGAGGATACTTACTACTACTAGTTATTGCATAAGACTGGATGACTAGACTCATGAAATGTTTAATGGTTGATTTAATATAAGGCTTATTTAATTGAGGATACTTACTACTACTACTTATTGTATAAGACTGGATGACTAGACTCATGAAATGTTTAATGGTTGATTTAATATAAGGCTTATTTAATTGAGGATACTTACTACTACTAGTTATTGTATAAGACTGGATGACTAGACTCATGAAATGTTTAATGGTTGATTTAATATAAGGCTTATTTAATTGAGGATACTTACTACTACTAGTTATTGCATAAGACTGGATGACTAGTCTCATGAAATGTTTAATGGTTGATTTAATATAAGGCTTATTTAATTGAGGATACTTACTACTACTACTTATTGTATAAGACTGGATGACTAGACTCATGAAATGTTTAATGGTTGATTTAATATAAGGCTTATTTAATTGAGGATACTTACTACTACTAGTTATTGCATAAGACTGGATGACTAGTCTCATGAAATGTTTAATGGTTGATTTAATATAAGGCTTATTTAATTGAGGATACTTACTACTACTAGTTATTGCATAAGACTGGATGACTAGTCTCATGAAATGTTTAATGGTTGATTTAATATAAGGCTTATTTAATTGAGGATACTTACTACTACTACTTATTGCATAAGACTGGATGACTAGACTCATGAAATGTTTAATGGTTGATTTAATATAAGGCTTATTTAATTGAGGATACTTACTACTACTACTTATTGTATAAGACTGGATGACTAGACTCATGAAATGTTTAATGGTTGATTTAATATAAGGCTTATTTAATTGAGGATACTTACTACTACTACTTATTGTATAAGACTGGATGACTAGTCTCATGAAATGTTTAATGGTTGATTTAATATAAGGCTTATTTAATTGAGGATACTTACTACTACTACTTATTGCATAAGACTGGATGACTAGTCTCATGAAATGTTTAATGGTTGATTTAATATAAGGCTTATTTAATTGAGGATACTTACTACTACTACTTATTGTATAAGACTGGATGACTAGTCTCATGAAATGTTTAATGGTTGATTTAATATAAGGCTTATTTAATTGAGGATACTTACTACTACTACTTATTGTATAAGACTGGATGACTAGACTCATGAAATGTTTAATGGTTGATTTAATATAAGGCTTATTTAATTGAGGATACTTACTACTACTAGTTATTGCATAAGACTGGATGACTAGTCTCATGAAATGTTTAATGGTTGATTTAATATAAGGCTTATTTAATTGAGGATACTTACTACTACTACTTATTGTATAAGACTGGATGACTAGACTCATGAAATGTTTAATGGTTGATTTAATATAAGGCTTATTTAATTGAGGATACTTACTACTACTAGTTATTGCATAAGACTGGATGACTAGTCTCATGAAATGTTTAATGGTTGATTTAATATAAGGCTTATTTAATTGAGGATACTTACTACTACTAGTTATTGCATAAGACTGGATGACTAGACTCATGAAATGTTTAATGGTTGATTTAATATAAGGCTTATTTAATTGAGGATACTTACTACTACTAGTTATTGTATAAGACTGGATGACTAGACTCATGAAATGTTTAATGGTTGATTTAATATAAGGCTTATTTAATTGAGGATACTTACTACTACTACTTATTGCATAAGACTGGATGACTAGACTCATGAAATGTTTAATGGTTGATTTAATATAAGGCTTATTTAATTGAGGATACTTACTACTACTACTTATTGTATAAGACTGGATGACTAGTCTCATGAAATGTTTAATGGTTGATTTAATATAAGGCTTATTTAATTGAGGATACTTACTACTACTACTTATTGTATAAGACTGGATGACTAGACTCATGAAATGTTTAATGGTTGATTTAATATAAGGCTTATTTAATTGAGGATACTTACTACTACTAGTTATTGCATAAGACTGGATGACTAGTCTCATGAAATGTTTAATGGTTGATTTAATATAAGGCTTATTTAATTGAGGATACTTACTACTACTACTTATTGTATAAGACTGGATGACTAGACTCATGAAATGTTTAATGGTTGATTTAATATAAGGCTTATTTAATTGAGGATACTTACTACTACTAGTTATTGCATAAGACTGGATGACTAGTCTCATGAAATGTTTAATGGTTGATTTAATATAAGGCTTATTTAATTGAGGATACTTACTACTACTAGTTATTGCATAAGACTGGATGACTAGTCTCATGAAATGTTTAATGGTTGATTTAATATAAGGCTTATTTAATTGAGGATACTTACTACTACTACTTATTGCATAAGACTGGATGACTAGACTCATGAAATGTTTAATGGTTGATTTAATATAAGGCTTATTTAATTGAGGATACTTACTACTACTACTTATTGTATAAGACTGGATGACTAGTCTCATGAAATGTTTAATGGTTGATTTAATATAAGGCTTATTTAATTGAGGATACTTACTACTACTACTTATTGTATAAGACTGGATGACTAGACTCATGAAATGTTTAATGGTTGATTTAATATAAGGCTTATTTAATTGAGGATACTTACTACTACTAGTTATTGCATAAGACTGGATGACTAGTCTCATGAAATGTTTAATGGTTGATTTAATATAAGGCTTATTTAATTGAGGATACTTACTACTACTACTTATTGTATAAGACTGGATGACTAGACTCATGAAATGTTTAATGGTTGATTTAATATAAGGCTTATTTAATTGAGGATACTTACTACTACTAGTTATTGCATAAGACTGGATGACTAGTCTCATGAAATGTTTAATGGTTGATTTAATATAAGGCTTATTTAATTGAGGATACTTACTACTACTAGTTATTGCATAAGACTGGATGACTAGACTCATGAAATGTTTAATGGTTGATTTAATATAAGGCTTATTTAATTGAGGATACTTACTACTACTACTTATTGCATAAGACTGGATGACTAGACTCATGAAATGTTTAATGGTTGATTTAATATAAGGCTTATTTAATTGAGGATACTTACTACTACTACTTATTGCATAAGACTGGATGACTAGACTCATGAAATGTTTAATGGTTGATTTAATATAAGGCTTATTTAATTGAGGATACTTACTACTACTACTAGTTATTGCATAAGACTGGATGACTAGACTCATGAAATGTTTAATGGTTGATTTAATATAAGGCTTATTTAATTGAGGATACTTACTACTACTACTAGTTATTGCATAAGACTGGATGACTAGTCTCATGAAATGTTTAATGGTTGATTTAATATAAGGCTTATTTAATTGAGGATACTTACTACTACTACTTATTGTATAAGACTGGATGACTAGACTCATGAAATGTTTAATGGTTGATTTAATATAAGGCTTATTTAATTGAGGATACTTACTACTACTAGTTATTGCATAAGACTGGATGACTAGTCTCATGAAATGTTTAATGGTTGATTTAATATAAGGCTTATTTAATTGAGGATACTTACTACTACTAGTTATTGCATAAGACTGGATGACTAGACTCATGAAATGTTTAATGGTTGATTTAATATAAGGCTTATTTAATTGAGGATACTTACTACTACTACTTATTGTATAAGACTGGATGACTAGACTCATGAAATGTTTAATGGTTGATTTAATATAAGGCTTATTTAATTGAGGATACTTACTACTACTACTACTTATTGCATAAGACTGGATGACTAGACTCATGAAATGTTTAATGGTTGATTTAATATAAGGCTTATTTAATTGAGGATACTTACTACTACTACTTATTGCATAAGACTGGATGACTAGACTCATGAAATGTTTAATGGTTGATTTAATATAAGGCTTATTTAATTGAGGATACTTACTACTACTACTAGTTATTGCATAAGACTGGATGACTAGACTCATGAAATGTTTAATGGTTGATTTAATATAAGGCTTATTTAATTGAGGATACTTACTACTACTACTAGTTATTGCATAAGACTGGATGACTAGTCTCATGAAATGTTTAATGGTTGATTTAATATAAGGCTTATTTAATTGAGGATACTTACTACTACTACTTATTGTATAAGACTGGATGACTAGACTCATGAAATGTTTAATGGTTGATTTAATATAAGGCTTATTTAATTGAGGATACTTACTACTACTAGTTATTGCATAAGACTGGATGACTAGTCTCATGAAATGTTTAATGGTTGATTTAATATAAGGCTTATTTAATTGAGGATACTTACTACTACTAGTTATTGCATAAGACTGGATGACTAGACTCATGAAATGTTTAATGGTTGATTTAATATAAGGCTTATTTAATTGAGGATACTTACTACTACTACTTATTGTATAAGACTGGATGACTAGACTCATGAAATGTTTAATGGTTGATTTAATATAAGGCTTATTTAATTGAGGATACTTACTACTACTACTACTTATTGCATAAGACTGGATGACTAGACTCATGAAATGTTTAATGGTTGATTTAATATAAGGCTTATTTAATTGAGGATACTTACTACTACTAGTTATTGCATAAGACTGGATGACTAGTCTCATGAAATGTTTAATGGTTGATTTAATATAAGGCTTATTTAATTGAGGATACTTACTACTACTAGTTATTGCATAAGACTGGATGACTAGACTCATGAAATGTTTAATGGTTGATTTAATATAAGGCTTATTTAATTGAGGATACTTACTACTACTACTTATTGTATAAGACTGGATGACTAGACTCATGAAATGTTTAATGGTTGATTTAATATAAGGCTTATTTAATTGAGGATACTTACTACTACTACTACTTATTGCATAAGACTGGATGACTAGACTCATGAAATGTTTAATGGTTGATTTAATATAAGGCTTATTTAATTGAGGATACTTACTACTACTAGTTATTGCATAAGACTGGATGACTAGACTCATGAAATGTTTAATGGTTGATTTAATATAAGGCTTATTTAATTGAGGATACTTACTACTACTACTTATTGCATAAGACTGGATGACTAGACTCATGAAATGTTTAATGGTTGATTTAATATAAGGCTTATTTAATTGAGGATACTTACTACTACTACTTATTGCATAAGACTGGATGACTAGACTCATGAAATGTTTAATGGTTGATTTAATATAAGGCTTATTTAATTGAGGATACTTACTACTACTACTTATTGTATAAGACTGGATGACTAGTCTCATGAAATGTTTAATGGTTGATTTAATATAAGGCTTATTTAATTGAGGATACTTACTACTACTACTTATTGCATAAGTCTGGATGACTAGACTCATGAAATGTTTAATGGTTGATTTAATATAAGGCTTATTTAATTGAGGATACTTACTACTACTACTTATTGTATAAGTCTGGATGACTAGACTCATGAAATGTTTAATGGTTGATTTAATATAAGGCTTATTTAATTGAGGATACTTACTACTACTACTTATTGTATAAGACTGGATGACTAGACTCATGAAATGTTTAATGGTTGATTTAATATAAGGCTTATTTAATTGAGGATACTTACTACTACTACTTATTGTATAAGACTGGATGACTAGTCTCATGAAATGTTTAATGGTTGATTTAATATAAGGCTTATTTAATTGAGGATACTTACTACTACTACTTATTGTATAAGACTGGATGACTAGACTCATGAAATGTTTAATGGTTGATTTAATATAAGGCTTATTTAATTGAGGATACTTACTACTACTACTTATTGTATAAGACTGGATGACTAGACTCATGAAATGTTTAATGGTTGATTTAATATAAGGCTTATTTAATTGAGGATACTTACTACTACTACTTATTGTATAAGTCTGGATGACTAGACTCATGAAATGTTTAATGGTTGATTTAATATAAGGCTTATTTAATTGAGGATACTTACTACTACTACTTATTGTATAAGACTGGATGACTAGACTCATGAAATGTTTAATGGTTGATTTAATATAAGGCTTATTTAATTGAGGATACTTACTACTACTACTTATTGTATAAGACTGGATGACTAGTCTCATGAAATGTTTAATGGTTGATTTAATATAAGGCTTATTTAATTGAGGATACTTACTACTACTACTTATTGTATAAGACTGGATGACTAGACTCATGAAATGTTTAATGGTTGATTTAATATAAGGCTTATTTAATTGAGGATACTTACTACTACTACTTATTGTATAAGACTGGATGACTAGACTCATGAAATGTTTAATGGTTGATTTAATATAAGGCTTATTTAATTGAGGATACTTACTACTACTACTTATTGTATAAGTCTGGATGACTAGACTCATGAAATGTTTAATGGTTGATTTAATATAAGGCTTATTTAATTGAGGATACTTACTACTACTACTTATTGTATAAGACTGGATGACTAGACTCATGAAATGTTTAATGGTTGATTTAATATAAGGCTTATTTAATTGAGGATACTTACTACTACTACTTATTGTATAAGACTGGATGACTAGTCTCATGAAATGTTTAATGGTTGATTTAATATAAGGCTTATTTAATTGAGGATACTTACTACTACTACTTATTGTATAAGACTGGATGACTAGACTCATGAAATGTTTAATGGTTGATTTAATATAAGGCTTATTTAATTGAGGATACTTACTACTACTACTTATTGCATAAGACTGGATGACTAGACTCATGAAATGTTTAATGGTTGATTTAATATAAGGCTTATTTAATTGAGGATACTTACTACTACTACTTATTGTATAAGACTGGATGACTAGACTCATGAAATGTTTAATGGTTGATTTAATATAAGGCTTATTTAATTGAGGATACTTACTACTACTACTTATTGTATAAGACTGGATGACTAGACTCATGAAATGTTTAATGGTTGATTTAATATAAGGCTTATTTAATTGAGGATACTTACTACTACTACTTATTGCATAAGACTGGATGACTAGACTCATGAAATGTTTAATGGTTGATTTAATATAAGGCTTATTTAATTGAGGATACTTACTACTACTACTTATTGTATAAGACTGGATGACTAGACTCATGAAATGTTTAATGGTTGATTTAATATAAGGCTTATTTAATTGAGGATACTTACTACTACTACTTATTGCATAAGTCTGGATGACTAGACTCATGAAATGTTTAATGGTTGATTTAATATAAGGCTTATTTAATTGAGGATACTTACTACTACTACTTATTGCATAAGACTGGATGACTAGACTCATGAAATGTTTAATGGTTGATTTAATATAAGGCTTATTTAATTGAGGATACTTACTACTACTACTTATTGCATAAGACTGGATGACTAGACTCATGAAATGTTTAATGGTTGATTTAATATAAGGCTTATTTAATTGAGGATACTTACTACTACTAGTTATTGTATAAGACTGGATGACTAGACTCATGAAATGTTTAATGGTTGATTTAATATAAGGCTTATTTAATTGAGGATACTTACTACTACTACTTATTGTATAAGACTGGATGACTAGACTCATGAAATGTTTAATGGTTGATTTAATATAAGGCTTATTTAATTGAGGATACTTACTACTACTACTTATTGTATAAGACTGGATGACTAGACTCATGAAATGTTTAATGGTTGATTTAATATAAGGCTTATTTAATTGAGGATACTTACTACTACTACTTATTGTATAAGACTGGATGACTAGACTCATGAAATGTTTAATGGTTGATTTAATATAAGGCTTATTTAATTGAGGATACTTACTACTACTACTTATTGCATAAGTCTGGATGACTAGACTCATGAAATGTTTAATGGTTGATTTAATATAAGGCTTATTTAATTGAGGATACTTACTACTACTACTTATTGCATAAGACTGGATGACTAGACTCATGAAATGTTTAATGGTTGATTTAATATAAGGCTTATTTAATTGAGGATACTTACTACTACTACTTATTGCATAAGACTGGATGACTAGACTCATGAAATGTTTAATGGTTGATTTAATATAAGGCTTATTTAATTGAGGATACTTACTACTACTAGTTATTGTATAAGACTGGATGACTAGACTCATGAAATGTTTAATGGTTGATTTAATATAAGGCTTATTTAATTGAGGATACTTACTACTACTACTTATTGTATAAGACTGGATGACTAGACTCATGAAATGTTTAATGGTTGATTTAAATTTGTGTGATTATTTTGTTATAACATACTAATATTTTATGTATGCTACCCCTGGTTGTTAATTATTAAATTTAATTAAACTTAAAATAAAAAAATCATAGTGAAATGTAAACTATTGTTTTATTATCTCGGTCGTGTTGAGTCAACACTGTAGCCTGACTGCCCCCCCCCCCCCCCCCCGCGTAAATAATAGCTACGCCATTACAAATACGATCGAATTACAAATACGATCCCGTCCCGTAAATCAACTTCCCTCCAACTTGGTCATATTGTGCACAAACGGTTCGGGTTGTTCTTCCTTCGAAAGAAGAATAGCTTAAGGCTACCTTACACGGTCAATATTATTGAAGCAATATTATTGACACAATATATGGTAAAAAAACGGTAGCCCTCACACGACTCAATAATATTGATCAATAAAGTGTCAGTTTCAATTGTGCAGTCAAGGAGGATGGATCTAGCGTTTCCCATAGGAAGCCCATAGCGTCAAAATACCACAACGTAGATTCGTATCTCCTCAGCTCCTGCCCCTCATTTTTTGGAATACATAATTTTTTTCAATTCCATCCTAAAGTTGGTTCGGAGGGAGTTGAATATATTCTTTACATAATCTGTCGTAGCATTAGGGAATTTCTGTTGATAAAAATGAAGCAACCGTTCCATTGCTTGAGCTGTTTTGTCTCTGTTCATGTATTCCTCTGATTTTATTTAACTGGCATGGACTTATATAACTAAAACAATGATTAACAAAAATTATTAACCCTTTTGAAATGACAAAATAACAACTTTTATTATTATTTTATTTTCAAAATCGATGTAAATACAGCACCTACCTCTATGCATTAAAATAAATTTCCTTTCTTCTTCTTTTTATCTTGTGAACACTTCTTTCGCTTCTTTTCACTATCAATTTCACGTTTTATATCAGTTTCCATCTCCAAAACAAACACCCTCTACAGCGTCTGTAGAACGACTGACGTTTTATTGCACAATATGGTGTATACCCCTCACACGGTGTCAATAATATTGACGGCGCCTCAATATATTGACGGGACTTCAATAAAAATCAAACGGATTTTATTTTTTTTCAATATTATTGTTTCAATGTACTCCTTACACGTTTAATATATTGATCAATATCGATATTGCTTCAATAATATTGACCGTGTAAGGTAGCCTTTAGAGATGAGGTGTTCAATAAATTCAATGGGGACTGTCAATTTAATAAAAATAATAATAATAATAATAATAATAAACGTCTTTATTTCTTTTCCTTTTTACAGATGTACAATAGTAATAATATTGACAGACAATACTCATGGTCAAATTGACAGTCTGAGGGGTTATGTCTTCTATTTCTACTCGTTAAAACACATATATAAAAGTGACAAAATAAAAATAAAATAATTCAAATACAAATGCAGTAATTTACAAAATTAACTTAAATGATCCTTTAAAAAAACAAATAAAAATATCTCTTATCACTATAATAGAATAGAAATATTGAAAGGAAATGCCGGTAGCCTCTCACCGGGTTACCTAGGTGGCCCAACCTAATGGTACATGACAATGCTATAATCCAAAGTTGCACGAGTCCTGCTAATTGTATGTAGTAAATAATGATTCATGACTGAGGAAAATGATTATTTTAATGGGTGAAGAATATAAAAAGCGAGATCTTAAAGTTACTTTCATTACTTAATAGTGTGGACCTTATATATAATTATTAGTATTTTATGATACCAATTCAAAAACTTACGTTTTTTTTTTTTTTTTTTTTTTTTTTTTTTAATATTGTCTATTTCACAAAATATATGGGAGTACTTTCGGTATTTCTACCGTCATCAACCACCACTTAACAAATATTGGTTATTTGTGGCAGTAATTGTTAAGTTGTGGCTGAAGTTGGTAGCAACATCGAAAATACTTCCATACCTTATATAACATAGTTTGCTGAATGCGAAACGTTATAGGTAAATCAAGTAGATAATGAAGATGTTCGAATTTCAACTAAGAAATCCCCGTGGCTTATTGTATTTTATGTTTCCGAAATATTTACTTCAGTGGTAAAACTAAAATTAAAGTTAAAAATCATTAAAATCTAACAAGATAAAAGTCATTGTTAGGTCTCCGCAGATGGAACATCATATATGTTGATACTTAACATTTTTGCAGAGATATTGTGAAACACTTAATATAAAGAGAAACGTATTAAAAAAATATATATATTGTCTATTTCACAAAATATATAGGAATACTTTCGGTGTTGCTACCATCTTAAGCCACGACTTAACAAATACCGTATTTGTTCACAGTCATAACTAACTATAATAGTCGGAAAAGGGTGTTCTATATATATTTTCAGCCAAATCGGTCAGAGGGAATACGAAAGAGTGGGGGAGCTTAATACAAAAATCTTAAGCTGCCGCAGTAATGAATCTATGGGCACGAAATTTTATATATAAATCCAAAATCTTATAAGTACTACCATCTAACAAATTTTAGCCGAGTCGGCTTTCGGGGATAGTTGGTACTCAAAAACCCTAATATTTACCAATGTAATGACGTATCAACACGAAATTTTATATGTTGATCCGTGACCCAATTATGACGACACTTGACCAAAAACCCTAATAACTCGATATACTGAATGTATCAATATGAAATTTAGTACGTGAATTCAAAACTCCCTGAGTAAGACACCTATTAATTTTTAACCAAATTGGTTTCAGAGGGAGAGTATAAACTTAGTTGATTAATTCGCGCTGGGGAAGTACATTGCACATGATTCACTGACAACACTGAGCCCGGGCTCTAACTTTTTCTCGTTTACTACCAAAGATCTTTTGGTTGCTGAAAAAAATATATTTCAGGTACGAAACAATTAGATTGGTTGACGTCAGACGGAAAAGTGGAGAGGTGAGTCACTAGTCTAAACCACGGAGTGGTCTTGGACCAGATTATAGCTGTCTCGCCAACCATCATTTTCCTGGAACTTTTCTACTTCTTCAGGAGAAATAATAAATAATAAAAATACGTCGATGAATGAGCAGCAACGTACTTCCCCAGTACAAATGGATGAAACATGTTTCCGGTTCCCCCTAACACTAATGTTACTCAGGTACATCTCTCATCCCCTCCTTCCGTTTGTATACCAATGTTTACTTCACCAGCAATATGAAGTATAGGGGAAGTTATGTAATCGGGCACACATTTAATGTTGAGTTTTCACCAGAATTTCAGGTTTTCCGATCCCTTGATTCGAAATTTGTCTATGAGTGAACACAATAACTACCGATAGAATAAATGTATCGATATGAAATTTTATATGGATGACATCTATTGATTTTCCAGCCAAATCGGTGAAAGGGTGGGGGAAATCAGGGTAGAACTCAACTCAAAAACTGTATTAACTGCCGATGTGATGAGTATATTGTATATTGATATAACATTTAGTGTGAGGATTCAGAAGCCCAGTTATCTGGGAGGTAAAATAAACTTAAGCACGCCGTCCTTCGGACGGGACGTTAAGCGATGGTCCCGAGCCTGTACGATGTCAGGTACTTGTTAAAGACCCCTGTCCTAGGTGAATAAAAATGTAGGGTAGGCAAAATTTAGGACTCCCACAGTAGAGTCATGTCCACCAGAGTGACGAAAGAGCGCTCTGGTAGTAGGCGATATGACCTCGTAGTTAAAGGCCGGGCATGAGTCATAAAACCTATACCTAAACCTACACTGGATGTTGCGTATAACGACATCGGATATAACGACGAACAGGCTTTAGCGACTAAAAATGTCTGCCCCATGCTATCTTTATGTAAGTAAAATGAACTGGATACAACGACATTGGTTACAACGACGTGTTTTTTTGGAAGCGTGGGCATAAAAAGATCGGTTATTACGACTATTGTTCCGGACGTTGGGGAAAAAAAATCAATTTCCTGTGAAAAGTAAACATTGAAACATAGAGTTCTAAGAAAATGAATCCCTTCCCTTTGTTAAAATCTAATAAAATTGTATTAACACTTGAGACTTGACTAGTCTTGTTTTAACTTTCAAATACGAACCACACAGGCTGACCGTTGTTATTTATTAAATAAAAAATAGTCTAAGAGGAAGTATTATTCACTGGAAGACAAAGTCGTAATTTGTACGCGAATCGAGAATGGAGAGACAAATGCACAACTGGCCATGGAATACGGAATGAATCATTCACCAATATCTGGAAAAATAAAGATGAAATTGAAGCGACTATCGGCGATGGCAAATCGCTGAAGTCAAAACGAAACCGATGACATCATTAACGCTGATGAAACTGGCTTCTTTTATAAACTGACTCCCGATCGCACTCTCCACTTTATTGGGGAGAAATGCAACAATGGAAAACTCTCAAAAGACCGAATTACCATTTTGGTCGCGGCAAATATGACGAGAACGATGAAACGGAAACGTTTAGTTACCGTTTATGAAATGCATAATACCATACTATTCGTTTAGTACCACAGCAGGCAGGCATTGGAATAGCAAGAATGGGTCCTGGAGTCACTCAAGACCAGCTTTTCGAGTTTGCGAGTTGTGGATGATTCTGTATTGCCTTACATGATCAGACGTTATTTGCCTGGTTGTTCCTTATTTATTTGTTTCATTGAAGAAAAATTGAGAAACTAAATAGCCGATGGGTATGCGTGCTTCATTGCTGAGCTCGGGTTCAAAACAAGGCCGAGGCCCTTAGAATTTTTATCAGGGAGGTGAAAAAACCTTGAGCTTGCCGTCCTTCGGATGGGACATTAAGCGATGGTCCCGAGCCTCTAGGTAGGCAAAATTTAGGACTCCCACAGTAGAGTCGGACTCATGTCCACCAGAATGATGAAAGAGCACTCTAGTAGTAGGCGATATGACCTCGTAGTTAAGCCTGGGCATGAGTCACAATAACTAACAAGAATGTATATATAATGCTTACCATCATGGGAGGAGGATAGTAACGAGGTCTGCCCTTTTTCGTCCGTTCTCTGGGTAACGTCAGGGTTCCTGGACCTTCACCTCCCTCTCTGGGGAAGAAAACAGAGTCAATCGTGAGGAATATAAGAGAAAAACTTGGAAAAAATTTAAATGCACCTTGCACCAACTATTAAATAAAAAGTAGATGAATCCTCGCCAATATATTTCCCCAGCACAAAATTCAAGTTTTTGCTCTCTCTACAAACCAATCGACAATTTGGGCTAAAAATGTATAGTTGATTTATATAGAAAGCCCACTTTCCTTTGGCCGATTTGGCTGAAAATCAATTGATGCCCTTAAGGAGTTGAATATACATATAACAATTTCGTGTCGATACATTCATTTTATCGGGCGTTATTTCATATTTACATATACAGGGTGGCCCAGATAAGCGGGCCACAAGTGAAATAACTCCTAAACGGTTAGAGATATCAAAATTGTGTATAGGACTAAAGTTGTAGCACTCGCCGAGAGCTATACTATGGCGTCATCGAAAGGACAGAAATGACCCTTTCAATGGCTCAAACAGCCCTTCGAAGGGCGGGGTTCCCTTTTGACCTTTACGTTTCATTACATTTTATTAAAGTACTAAAGAAACAAAGAAGAACTGTGCAAACAGATTTTTGATACGTCAAGTAGTTCTCGGAAGAAAAAAGTTTAAAGTTGCACGTTTTTCTTATTCTGAAGTTATTGAATTCCACAACCTACTTCAAAATTAGAAAAACGTGCAACTTTAAACTTTGTTTTTTATAGAAGTACTTGACGTATCAAAAATCTGTTTGCACAGTTCTTCTTTGTTTCTTTAGTACTTTAATAAAATGTAATGAAACTTAAGGGTCAAAAGGGAACCCCACCCTTTGAAGGGCTGTTTGAGCCATTAAAAGGGTCATTTTTGTCTTTTCAAGGATGCCATACTACAGCTCTCGGCGAGTGCTACAACTTTAGTCCCATGCACAATTTTGATATCTCTAACAGTTTAGGAGTTATTTCACTTGTGGCCCGTTTATCTGGGCCACCCTGTATAATTGTATTTTAGTAAGCACTGATACTATTTCAATTTTTTGTTTTTATTATTAAGATTTCAATCTGATACGTAATTTTTATTTTTAATATTTTCCATGTTTTTTAGTCTAAGTAAGACTGTACAACAGGAGAAAGGGACAGGAAAAAAACCCAATTCGGAACATCTTTTTAAAAAAATATATGTTTTCTGTATTTTGGAAGGTCATTCTGTTCATTTATTTAAATTATTCAAAAATATATTTAATGTTAGAAGTACATCAAGATGTTGTACTTTATAATTTTCTTTAGTGTTATTGAGAAAGATGCATAGCATCAGAACTCTTGTTTTATTCAATAAACTTGATGTATTTTGGGTGAAAGAAACACAAAAGCTAACTTATTTCTATTCAGTAACCTCCTCTTCAGCATACTAATGTATGAATGTCCGGTTATTAAAGCAAATGTACTTTTTACTACCGATACGTTTCTAGGAAAATGCAAGGACATTTCATGAAATAAACAATTTTTTGATTACTATCTTTTATACAAGTAAAAAAGAATAAATAAAAACAAGCTTATTTTTTTAAAATGTTCATAAATTAGAATTTATAAACATTCAGAAGAATACAAATGACCGGAAAATTTAATAAAATAATAAGCAATTAATCGAACAATGAGTATTTCCTTTTTTTAAAAAAAACTGTTAGTAACAATGTCCGGAAATGTTTTATTTATTATGATTACTTTTATTTTTTTCTCCTTTAATTTAAACATTGCTCTCAGTAAATACAATTTGCCTTAATTATGAGATTTTTGTTTTTTCAGATTTAAGGAAACTTTACACCAAAAGGCGACTAACCTAGCCACTATGTATATCAGACGGCCCCAAAGCGAAATGAGAAGGCAGATTAGTGTGTTACTGAAATAAGAGATGGCAGCACTTTCGGGGTAAACTTTGCCCCCCCCCCCCCTTTTTTGTTTACTATAAATCAACCGATTTTTAATCCTACCAATTAATCGATACATTTTATTAATCTGTAAAATAATCGATTAATCGCTTAAACGAACTCACAAACAAAAGTTAATACAATCAGTCAATCACAACTCACAAATGATTAGAAATTAGAATTAGAAGTAGAACTATTAGAAGGTTACTTTTTACTTATCATCAGTTCACCACGGAGGCACTGTGTTGTATCGATAGTCAATACGATAGTCTCCTCCCACTTTTTTAGACGAGTTGCACTTCGGATGAATAATAATTAATTCATTTTTCTTTTTTTTCTCCTGTTTTTCGGATGAGTTGTAATTTTAATTAAAAATGTAATAATCGTTAAATAATCATCGATTATCCGATTAATCAAACCTAGATGACATCGATTAAAAAAACACCGATTATTTTACCAAGACATCGATTATTTCGATTAATTGGTTAATCGATACCCATTCCTACTGAAAACTGCATTTGTCTCAGTGTGATGATCCAAAGAAAAGATCAATCGGCTTTTATTTTTTGAATTATTGGTTATACAGAATTTAGATGCAAAAGATTTATCTATTATATTTTTACAAAATTTATGCTTATAGACACGTGTAGAAGAATATTTTGAATTAAACACACTTTTCAAATTTCAAAATGGTTCAGTAGATGAAACCGAAACTGAAATCTACGTTTTGAAAGAAATAACTGCTGTCCGCCACAATCAAAACCTCTCTAATCACATGAACCACCCACCACGTCTGGTCTTCTAAGGAGAATTCACGAGTTGAATACTTACGCCATTGTGAGCTAGATCTGTAAAAAAATTATTGGTATAAGGAAAACGTGTGTTGGCCACAACCCATATATTCGTTTTTCCTTGTTATTAATTCTGAACGGAACATGATGCAGTACTATTTTTAATATAAACATATTTTACAACTCTCCCTTTGCGTTACATAATTTTGAACGATATCCTACAGCACCTTATTGTACACTCTCTGGAGTGCCTTAACTTTGTCTGTATTGGTACCTATGATATGAGTAAAATATTTAAAAACAATATATGAGTCCTCCAGAATCAAAACTCACAATATCCAAAATTAACAAAATTGAGATGTCAGTGGTTATTTTTGCAATTTGTTGAGCTGATGGCGTTGGTTAGAATCGAAGGTCACCATATCCTAGGTTAGGTTAGGTTAGGTTTTATGACTCAGGCCCGGGCTTTAACTACGAGGTCATATCGCCTACTACCAGAGCGCTCTTTCCTCACTTTGGTGGACATGAGCTCGACTCTACTGTGGGAGTCCTAAATTTTGCCTACCCTAAATTTTTATTCATCTAGGATAGGGGTCTTTAACGAGTACCTGACATCGTACAGGCTCGGGACCATCGCTTAACGTCCCATCCGAAGGACGGCGTGCTTAAGTTTATTTTACCTCCCAGATAAAATAAACTAAGGGCCTCGGTCGGGCTACGAACCCACAACCTTGAGCTCAGAAGTCAAGCACGCATACCACTGAGCTACCGGCGCCCTCTATCCTAGATTTAATGGGCCTAGAAGTTGAGGGTTATCCTATTGGATAGTGTTAGTTCTGACACTAAGCGTCTTTTAATTAATCAGAAATAAGTATTTGCAAGCATAACCTGCTCAAAGAAGTTATCGTTTATTTTCTTATTTTGTGCGTTATTTGTTTGCAGTTTTTATTTTATATAAAATTTTATTATTACCTATGCTTTATGTAAAATTATAATTGTGTCAATTTTAATTCATTTTCAATTTTTTTTAATTATTATTATTATTATTTTTTTCTTAGTTTTTATTTAACGTCGCATCGACTGCAGGATCATTAGCGACGACTATTGCTTCTATATGTCTTCGTAGAATTTTGTGTCTTGAAGGAACTGGATGAGTCCGTTGTATTCGTCGGTGGGTGTTTGAAGTAGTTTTTTCATGTCAGTCGGTAGTTGTCATTTGTTTCTTAATGCGGTGTAGTTTGTGCAGTTAGTCATTATATGTTGTACTGTGAGCTATGTGTAGTCTTGGTTGCAGGAGCATGTCGGGTGTTCAAGTCCAAGAAGTAAGTAGGAATGTGTCAGTTTCGTATGTCCAAGTCTTAGTCTTGTGATCACTACCGTGTCTCGTCTGTTCATGGTGCTTGGAGGTTTCCATGGCTTGTTTTCGTATTTTATTTTTCTGAGTTTGTTGTCTGTCGTCTGAGTTCATTGATTGTTCCAGTGTTGTTCAATTTTGTTTTTGAAGTAGGTTGAAAGGTCTTGTGCTGTGTTAACTGTTTGTTGCGGCAGTAAGGAGGAGAGTGCAGCGTCTTTTGCAGCAATGTCTGCTTTTTCGTTCCCAGAAATGCCAACATGGGACGGGATCCAAATTAGTTTTAATTTTTTTTGTTTTTTAATTAATTTTGAATGCCATGAGTGAATTTCTTGAATGCTTTTGTCAACCGACCATAGATTTTGAATCGCCAGAATCGAGCTAAGAGAATCTGTGAAAATAAGAAATTTGGAATTTTGTGATTGGGATGTGAATATAAAAGCTTGCAGTAACGTGAAAAGTTCTCCTGTGAAAATGCTGCATTCTGGATTGATTTTGAACGTCCAGTTCGAATCTGGGGTGCCTACTGCACATCCCACACCCTCTTCCATCTTGGATGCGTCTGTGTAGATCCTGGTGTAGTCCATGTGTCTCCTGCATATGTCATTGTGTTTCTGTATAAAGTATTGTGCCGGTGTATCTGTTTTCTTGTGTTTGTGTAGTTCCATGTTTGTGCTCACAGGGCTCCACATCCAAGGCGGGTCCCCGTTCTGCATTCTTTTTTCCACTTTGTTCCGGGTCGCTATGTTACAATGTACCAAGTATTTTCGTACTCTTGAGCAGAAAGGAGCAAACTGGTTGTTTATTGGAGGACGAGCAGCTGTGAAGACGTCATGAGTATCAGACTTTGAAGCTAATTTAGCAGCGTGTTTCAGAGTGAGGTACTTTCTTCTGTCGCTCAGAGGGAGCTCGCCTACTTCACTAAGAATGCTAGTCACTGGGCTGGTATAGAAAGCTCCAATGGCAAGTCTCAGCCCGGAATGATGGACAGGGTCTAGCATTTTGAGTGTTCGTTCCCTCGCTGAGTTGTACACAATAGATCCGTAATCTAGTTTGTTCCGGACTAGGGCTCTATAAGTTGTTAGCAATACTTCCCTCCCTGCTCCCCAATTTTGGTGGGTTATTACCTTTAGAGTATCCATTCTCCGTTTACACTCGTCTTTTAGAGCTCGTAGGTAGGGTGCCCATGTTAATTTGGAGTCGAAAATTAAGCCGAGAATCTTGACTGTATCTAAAAATTTCAGTTCGGTGTTGTGAAGAAGGAGTCTGGGGTGTTGAAAATCCGCAGTTGAGTGTAATTTTCTGAAACCATATTGGAACTTTGAGAAGAATTTTTGTTTTTCTAGGATCCATTGTAATCTCCTGTTGATTATTTTTTCGAGGACTTTACATTTAGTGCAGGTTAAAGAAATAGGAAGATAATTTTGAGGTAAAAGTTTGTTTCTGTGCGGTTTTAAGATCGGGACAACGGTAGCTAAGGCCCAAGAAGAGGGAAAAACATTGTTGAGCCAAATGAAATTAAAAATGTCAAGGAGATACTTTTTTCCTGAAATAAGCAATTTCTTTAGGAATGCATACGGAATATCGTCGGGACCTGGACTAGCACCTGTACAACTTTCCAACGCTGTCGTCAGCTCCAAGAATTTTAGGGGAGCATTGAAATCGGTATCATTATCAGCAGGGTTTAAAACGTAGAAAGTGTCATCCTCATTTCTTCGCTCTAGAAACAACGGGTCGTAATTTCCATCGCTTGAATTTTCCGAGAAGACTCTACCCAGCGCGTCCGCGATATCCTTACTTTCGGTAACGATGTTGCCTGGGGCTGTCTCGATGCCACTTATACCTGAAAAGGAATGATACCCTTTTATCTTCGTAAGCTTTTCCCAAATTACTTTTGGAGGGGTTTGATTCGTCATTGATGACACATATTCCATCCAAGATTTCCTTTTACTCTCTTTGATAACTCTGCGGGAAATGGCCCTGTATTTCTTAAAACTAATTAAGTTGTCAATGGTTTTCTGTTTTTTGTACCTATTGAATGCATGCTTGGAGTTTCTTACAGCCATTTTGCATTCATTGTTCCACCAAGGCACTAAAGTTCTATTTTTTGTGTACTTAATTTTTCCAATGCATTTTAGTGCAGCATTAATAATCAGAGCAGAAAAGCTATCAACAATGTTTCTAATGTTGGCTATTCGGAAATGTCTCTGCTGTATTAAGTTACCTATGGTGTCATTAATAGTTTCACTAAAGGCATCCCAATCAGCACTTTTCATTTTCCATTTCTCCAATATAGGCGGTTGGGATTTTCCTCCCATAATTTCAATTTTGATTGGAAGGTGATCACTTCCGAAAAGATCTGCGAGAGGTTCCCATGATACCGACTGGGCTAGAGTGGCGCTACACAACGTCAGATCAATAGCGCTTAGCCTCCCGCTTGAAAAATTTAAGTGAGTGGGTTCTTTAGAATTCAAAAGAACTATATTTGGATCTTCTAATAATGTTTCTATGGTTTTACCCCTGTTATCTGTTTTTTCTGATCTCCAAAGTGTGCTGTGACAGTTGAAATCGCCCATAATAATGCATGGCTTTGGTAACTGGTTGATTAAAGGAACCAGCTCGTTTAAACCGAGATCTTGACTATTGGGAAGGTAAATATTACAGATGCATAACTCTTTGGGAGTCAAAACGGACATTGCTACAGCCTCCAAGGGAGTCGACAGAGGGATTTCTTGATGACATAGAGAATTCTTAATATATATTGCCACTCCACCACCGCTAGGAAATAATCTATTGCGATTTTTGGTGGAGTGGTTGTAACCTTTTAGCTTCCCGATCCGTTGATCCTGAAAGTTTGTCTCTTGGAGGCAGATTACTGACGTGTCATGTTCAGATATTAAGATTTGGAGCTCTTCGAGATGGGAAAAGAAACCGTTTATATTCCACTGGAAGATTTGCAAATTCACAAGGGGGAATATAATAAAACTGACTATAACATAGAACTAATGTGTGTACGGTTTCATGGGCTGAAGGTAACTGTTTTCATAAAGGTACTTGGGAATCAGACTTGGTTGGATCAGATTGATTTTGGATTCTGTTAATGATTCGAGTGAGCCTGTTCTTGACCCCCTTATCGTCCGAAAGGGAGTGTAGTTTCTTCACCGCCATCACAAGATCCTCACAATTGTCTGTATAATTTTTTGCAAGCTGTTCAAAATTTTGACAACGATAAGTTTCTTCAATAAAGTTTAAAATCTGTCGAGGACTTAGTTGGGATGTGAATTTATCCGTTTGTTTTTCCAGGATCTGTTTTATAGATTCGATGCAATGTGTTCGTGACTTGTCTGACTTGGGTTGGGGAGTTCTAGTACCTGATGGGGTTGAGGGCAAAGGTGTGTTCGGTTGGGAGGGGGGTGAAATTTCGTTAGGTGTGTCACCGGAAGTGTTTTTTAAACTATCGGAGGATGGGTTTTCTATACTGGTTTGAGCTGAGCCTGTTTTGGTGGCCGATGTTGAAGCAGCTTCTCGTGAATTGTCAGTACTACTAATACTGTGGAGCTTTCTGGGGGAAGTATAATCATTATTTCCGGACTTTGGTTCCTGCGCGACGTCGAGGGTGGGTTCAGGAGGGAGCCCCACAATAGGCGGGCTCATGTTGCATGTCCCTTGTCTTTCAAGCTCACATTTGTTGCTCAAGTGTCCTACTTCCCCACATTTAAAACACTTAGGTTCTTCATCCCCGAGGAAAAGTCTATATGTTATACCATCACACTCTACTAGGATACTTGAAGGTATGTCACTTGAGTCTTCTGGATTAATGAACAAATGTCTCCGAAAACTGAGGATATGTTCATAGCCTGGGACTTTGATACCTGCCCGCAGATAACTGATAGGGGAGAGTATCTGAATGTTAAGTTGCTCCAGTTTTTCAGTTATTAATTCATGTGGCATGAATGGAGGGGCATTTGAGATTATTATCCGTTTAGATTGAACCGCTAGTCTACGAGCGGGGATAAATCTGTCATGAATAGAGATACCTTTGTGATCAATTACAAATTTTTCTACAGTTGCTTTATTGGAGAGGAATATAGCAATTCTATTGTTGGATATGCGTGACGTAAATATAATTTTATTTGGGCCGATAAGGTCCCCTACGCCCATTATGTACTTGATGATGGGCACTCCATCGACTCATGGAAATAGGATACCTTGCTCTTTACTTGGATATGGTGGTGCTGACGCCCGCCACCCCCTGGTTCTTGCAGTGTACGGCCGACGCGTGGAGTTTCCGGCAGTGGTCACGTACCTAGGTGTGGGGATTGGGCCGGGATTCAACGTCACGCCCCACGCAGTTGCCATCAAGGATAAGACAACAGCTACCTTTAGCGCTCTGAGCTACCTAGCCCGAGCGACATGGGGCCTCGGGTACTCCGCGTGTAAAACTATTTACGCCGGGGTCTTCGAGGCCGTAGCAAGATACGCCGCTGCCGGATGGTGGCATCACCCCACCAAACGGCAGCGTACGTTGCTATTACAAGCTCAAAGAGCGGCCCTCCTCAGGGTTACCAAGGCCTACCGTACAGTTTCCACGGCTGCGCTGCAGGTGCTGGCGGGGGCTCCTCCCATAGACCTAGTCTTGGATGGAGCCGTCGCCTCTTACTTCTGTAGACGCGGCTTACCACTGGAAGCAGACACGGACGTGGCCTTGCGTCAAGCCTTAGAGGAGGGGATGCAAGGACAGGCGAGACCGGAGCGCCTGAGGGGCATTGTCCAGGCATGGATTGTGGAAAGATGGCAACGGCGTTGGGCGCAATCGACAGATGGCCGAACCACCTTCGCCTATTTCTCGAGCGTCCGGACGCGTCTTGACTCTCCATGGATACAACCAGACCACTGGATGTCACAGGTGCTATCAGGTCACGGTGACTTCAGCGCCAAGCTCTTCTTCTTTAAGAGGAAGAACAGCCCTGCCTGCTCGTGTGGCGGCGTCGAGACTGCGGAACACGTAGTCCTCGAATGCCCGCTATACGACGGGCCAAGGGCGGCGCTGATTCGCCGGACAGGATCGTACCTGGGACTGAATCTGCCGGGACTGATGACGGAGACTGGCTACCCGGCTTTTGGTCGGTTCGTCTCCTCCTGGAGAAAAATTAAGAAAGCCTTCTAACCCGGTGCCGGGGGCCCCGCCGACCGCCGACAGGCGCTGCGGTGGCAGCCCCCGGCTCCGGGAGATAGGCAGACCAGAAGCCACCGAAGAGTCTCGAGCTCATTCGGCGCAATGAGGCGGCGAGGAACCAAGGACGACTGCCGACCGTAGCCATCGAGCCGGTCCACAGCCGTCCATAGCAGCAAAAGTAAATTGTGAATAAAAACGGAGAAAGGTTACCCATTTCCCCGCCGAACAAATAGGGTGATGTGACCGACCCCCCCTCAGGGGGTCAGGGGCACCCTAAAAAAAAAAAAAAAAAAAAAAAAAGGATATGGTGGTGATGATTTGGGTGGTGATGATTTGGTGATACTTGCAGAGGTGTTCGTGGTGTTGTTGGCCGTTGATGATGTCATAATAATAACTTTTTGTAGAGGTAGGTGAAGTTAATCCATTTTCCTTAACATTAGATAACTGTTTGGAAAGAAGGGGTAAAATATAAAATAAACTGCTAATAATGAGGGGGGGGGGGGGGCACAGAAATAAATAGTAAACGTAGGTAATCTAATTAGGGTAGATGGAAGGAACTCACGTTGTAATCCCCAGCAACAAATGTCAACTTCACAACTTCACAAACGACAACTGCCAATTGAGTTTGTTCTGTCCCTTTTTTTTTTTTTTTCTTTTTTTTTTAGTATTTTTAATTTTAAGTATTTTTTCACAAGAATATAATATTTGAATCTACTGTTGTCAAAATCTTTGGAACATATCTTTTAAATTATTAATTGTAACAATAAATTTAGATTGCATTTGAAAATATGTTGAATGGTTTTAATTTATTTATACATGTTGGAGAAAGTTGGTAACAAAACTAACATTATCCTATGTGGTGGCAATCAAAACCCACATTATTCAAACATTGGTTTCAAAACTAACATTATCCTATGTGGTGGCAATCGAAACCCACATTATTCAAACATTAGTTTCAAAACTAACATTATCCTATGTGGTGGCAATCGAAACCCACATTATTCAAACATTAGTTTCAAAACTAACATTATCCTATGTGGTGGCAATCGAAACCCACATTATTCAAACATTAGTTTCAAAACTAACATTATCCTATGTGGTGGCAATCGAAACCCACATTATTCAAACATTAGTTTCAAAACTAACATTATCCTATGTGGTGGCAATCGAAACCCACATTATTCAAACATTGGTTTCAAAACTAACATTATCCTATGTGGTGGCAATCAAAACCCACATTATTCAAACATTAGTTTCAAAACTAACATTATCCTATGTGATGGGAATCAAAACCCACATTATTCAAACATTGGTTTCAAAACTAACATTATCCAAAATTTTACTGCTTTTATTTTTATAACGCTACCTATATAAAAATTCGTTTTTTTGTGTGTATTTCATTTTAAAGTGCTAACAGGATTTTTAAAAACCATTTGCAAGAACCGGCGAAGCAAATTGTAGTCGAGAGCGGTTTTTGACAAATTCCCTAAATTTTGATTTTTGGATATTGTGAGTTTTGATTCTGGTGGACTCATATAATTCAATAAATTAGTTTTATTTAACAATTATATATACTTGTATAAGTATATATATATATATAATATAAGTATATGTGGACACAGGACTTCCTTATACCAACCACGCTTTTACAGATCACTTTTTCTCCCCCTTTTCCCTCTCAAATTCGTTTCATACTGGCATTACTGGTAGGTAAATAAATGTGATGCTTTGGCATCAGCGGTTTTCTTTATTTCATTATACAGTCTAACTCTGAGAGTGACATTATTACACCCATTACTAATGGTAGTATGAAATGAATTTGAGAAGGAAGAAGGAGAGAGAGAGTGATATATAAAATCATGGTTGGTATAAGAAAGTCATATAACGGCCATATATCATATATTTTATTTTTTTGCTTAATGTTCATAATTTATATTTTACATTTTTTGAGGCGCAATAACTTTAGTCGTATTGGTCCTGTCTCTAATCTGAGGGCATATAAGCGATTAGAAATGTATTAAGCAATATTTTTGATAAGAACCAATTTATACGACAGGACTAACCGTTTTCGAGTATATCAAAGTATGTATTTGTAAACCACATTTTAGGACTGTTTTCGGAAACTGGACGAATACAGCAAAGTCGGTAAATAGACATCAACCAAAATAGACAAAGAATAAATATATAATATAGGTGGTCCTTATGGCATCGATTCCTTATATTTATGAAAAATACATTAATACAGCAATGTTGTGAAGTTTTAGAGGGAAACATACGTAAGAGGGGAGGTGTAGCCTCAATTTCGAGATAGGAGAACTCTCTAAAGAGCAAAAACAGAAGTTAAGAGAGCAGTAAATATAGAGACTGAAGATTTAGAGGAAGAGCGGAAACTTATGTGCGTCGGGGCGTAGTCTCTAATTCAGAGCTCGAAGGACCCACAAAATACCAAAAAATGAAGGTAAAGGATCCAGCTAATAAAGATTACAAAGGTTTAGAAGGAGAGCAGAAACTTATGTTTAGGTTTGGGTGTAATAAAAAAATACATTAATGTAGCAATATCAGTAGAGGCTTCAACCACATAGGGTGATAGTCAACCATAAGAAAATATGGGGATTTATACGGGTTCTAACAAATATAGCCGAAGGAGAAATATAGAATATAGGTAGTTCTTGTGGCATCGATTTCTTATATTTTTGAAAAAGACATTAATAGAGCAATGTTGGTAGGTAGGGACACCTAAATAAGATATATAGTTCACTAATAAAGAGATTTAAGGTTTAGAGAGAAAGCGGAAACATACGTCAGAGACGAGGTGTAGCCTCAAAAGAGCAAAATCAGAATTTAAGAGACCAGTAAATATAGAGACTGAAGATTTAGAGGAAGAGCGGAAACTTACGTGTGACGGGGTGTTGACTCAAATTCAGAGGTCGAAGGAGCCACAAAAGACCAATAACTGAAGGTAAGGATTCAGCGAATAAAGATTACGAAGGTTTAGAGGAAGAGCGGAAACTTACGTTTAAGTTTGGTTGTAATAAAAAACACATTAATGTAACATAGGCTTCAACCACATAGGATGATAGTCAACCATAAGAAAAGATGGAAATTTGTTGTGGTTCTAACAAAAATAGCCGATGAAGAAATATAGAATGTAAGTAGTTCATGTGGCACCGATTCTTCATATTTTCTGAAAAAACATTAATACAGCAATGTTGGTAGATAGGCATCAAACAGAAACGAGGATGGTCAACCAAAGAAAGATTCAGATGTATCGGGAAAGTCCCATCCGAAGGACGACGTGCTCAAATTTATTTTTATCTTCTCGATTAAAACATCTGACCTAAGTGCCTTGGCTAGATTTCTAAATGGCGCTCCTGAGCTCGGTAAACTCCATTCTTCAAATTTCTCGCTTTTAAACGGTTTTTAGATTTAATATTTGTTAAAACTGATGAACAACCGGGATATCTGAATCCTATACAAAAATCGAAATAAAAATGTTTTTCGAAAAACGTCGGGCTAAATACCATTCTTCAAATTTCCTGCTTTTTAACGGTTTATAGATTTAATATTTGTTAAAACTGATACTACAGATTCAGATATATCCGGAAAGTCCCATCCGAAGGACGACGTGCTAACGGTTATTTTCAACCTAAGTGAAATTTCACCTACCCAGGTTTATTTACATAACATACGTCTCATTATCGAGTACCTTACATTCGATAAAGCCCTGGATCATCGCTTAAAGTCCCATCCGAAGGACGACGTGCTCAAAGTTATTTTTAACTTCCCGATTAAAACATCTGACCTAAGTGCCTCAGCTAGATTTCTAAGATGCGATCCTGAGCTCGGTAGACTCCATTCTTCAAATTTCTCGTTTTTTAACGGTTTATAGATTTAATCTTTGTTAAAACTGACAGAGAACGACCGGATAATCTGAATGCTACACAAACATCAAAATAAAATGTTTTTCAAAAAATTTGCGGTATTTAACGGTTTATAGGCTTAATAATTGTTAAAACTGATACTACAGATTCCGATATATCCGGAAAGTCCCATCCGAAGGACGACGTGCTCAAGGCTATTTTCAACCTAAGTGAAATTTCTCCTACCCAGGTTTATTTACATAACATACGTCTCATTATCGAGTACCTTACATTCGATAAAGCCCTGGATCATCGCTTAAAGTCCCATCCGAAGGACGACGTGCTCAAAGTTATTTTTAACTTCCCGATTAAAACATCTGACCTAAGTGCCTCAGCTAGATTTCTAAGATGCGATCCTGAGCTCGGTAGACTCCATTCTTCAAATTTCTCGTTTTTTAACGGTTTATAGATTTAATCTTTGTTAAAACTGACAGAGAACGACCGGATAATCTGAATGCTACACAAACATCAAAATAAAATGTTTTTCAAAAAATTTGCGATATTTAACGGTTTATAGGCTTAATAATTGTTAAAACTGATACTACAGATTCAGATATATCCGGAAAGTCCCATCCGAAGGACGACGTGCTCAAGGCATTTTCAACCTTAGTGAAATTTCACCTACCCAGGTTTATTTACATAACATACGTCTCATTATCGAGTACCTTACATTCGAAAAAGCCCTGGATCATCGCTTAATGTTCCATCCGAAGGACGACGTGCTCAAAGTTATTTTTAACTTCCCGATTAAAACATCTGACCTAAGTGCCTTGGCTAGATTTCTAAGTGGCGATCCTGAGCTCGATAGACTCCATATGTATGATAAAATAAGTTACCGTTTGGTTCCAACTAAAATTATCAAGGAAGAAATGTGGAATATAAGTGGGCTTTGAGGTACCGTTTTGACATATTTTCTGAAAAACAAATTAATACAGCTATGTTGGTAGATAGGCAGCATCCAGAAACGAGGATGGTCAACCAAAGAAAGATTCAGATGTATCGGGAAAGTCCCATCCGAAGGACGACGTGCTCAAATTTATTTTTATCTTCTCGATTAAAACATCTGACCTAAGTGCCTTGGCTAGATTTCTAAATGGCGCTCCTGAGCTCGGTAAACTCCATTCTTCAAATTTCTCGCTTTTAAACGGTTTTTAGATTTAATATTTGTTAAAACTGATGAACAACCGGGATATCTGAATCCTATACAAAAATCGAAATAAAAATGTTTTTCGAAAAACGTCGGGCTAAATACCATTCCTCAAATTTCCTGCTTTTTAACGGTTTATAGATTTAATATTTGTTAAAACTGATACTACAGATTCAGATATATCCGGAAAGTCCCATCCGAAGGACGACGTGCTAACGGTTATTTTCAACCTAAGTGAAATTTCACCTACCCAGGTTTATTTACATAACATACGTCTCATTATCGAGTACCTTACATTCGATAAAGCCCTGGATCATCGCTTAAAGTCCCATCCGAAGGACGACGTGCTCAAAGTTATTTTTAACTTCCCGATTAAAACATCTGACCTAAATGCCTCAGCTAGATTTCTAAGATGCGATCCTGAGCTCGGTAGACTCCATTCTTCAAATTTCTCGTTTTTTAACGGTTTATAGATTTAATTGTTAAAACTGACAGAGAACGACCGGATAATCTGAATGCTACACAAACATCAAAATAAAATGTTTTTCAAAAAATTTGCGGTATTTAACGGTTTATAGGCTTAATAATTGTTAAAACTGATACTACAGATTCCGATATATCCGGAAAGTCCCATCCGAAGGACGACGTGCTCAAGGCTATTTTCAACCTTAGTGAAATTTCACCTACCCAGGTTTATTTACATAACATACGTCTCATTATCGAGTACCTTACATTCCATAAAGCCCTGGATCATCGCTTAAAGTCCCATCCGAAGGACGACGTGCTCAAAGTTATTTTTAACTTCCCGATTAAAACATCTGACCTAAGTGCCTCAGCTAGATTTCTAAGATGCGATCCTGAGCTCGGTAGACTCCATTCTTCAAATTTCTCGTTTTTTAACGGTTTATAGGTTTAATCTTTGTTAAAACTGACAGAGAACGACCGGATTATCTGAATGCTACCCAAAAATCAAAATAAAAATGTTTTTCAAAAAATTCGCGGCATTTCACGGTTTATAGGCTTAATAATTGTTAAAACTGATACTACAGATTAAGATATATCCGGAATGTCCCATCCGAAGGACGACGTGCTCAAGGCTATTTTCAACCTAAGTGAAATTTCACCTACCCAGGTTTATTTACATAACATACGTCTCATTATCGAGTACCTTAATTCGATAAAGCCCTGGGTCATCGCTTAAAGTCCCATCCGAAGGACGACGTGCTCAAAGTTATTTTTAACTTCCCGATTAAAACATCTGACCTAAGTGCCTCAGCTAGATTTCTAAGATGCGATCCTGAGCTCGGTAGACTCCATTCTTCAAATTTCTCGCTTTTTAACGGTTTATAGATTTAATATTTGTTAAAACTGATAGAGAACGACCGGATTATCTGAATGCTACCCAAAAATCAAAATAAAAATGTTTTTCAAAAAATTCGCGGTATTTAACGGTTTATAGGCTTAATAATTGTTAAAACTGATACTACAGATTCAGATATATCCGGAATGTCCCATCCGCAGGACGACGTGCTCAAGGCTATTTTCAACCTAAGTGAAATTTCACCTACCCAGGTTTATTTACATAACATACGTCTCATTATCGAGTACCTTACATTCCATAAAGCCCTGGATCATCGCTTAAAGTTCCATCCGAAGGACGACGTGCTCAAAGTTATTTTCAACTTCCCGATTAAAACATCTGACCTAAGTGCCTCAGCTAGATTTCTAAGTGGCGATCCTGAGCTCGGTAGACTCCATTCTTCAAATTTCTAGCTTTTTAACGGTTTATAGATTTAATCTTTGTAAAACTGACAGAGAACGACCAGATAATCTGAATGCTACACAAACATCAAAATAAAATTTTTTTTCAAAAAATTCGCGCTATTTATCCGTTTATAGGCTTAATAATTGTTAAAACTGATACTACAGATTCAGATATATCCGGAAAGTCCCATCTGAAGGACGACGTGCTCAAGGCTATTTTCAACCTAAGTGAAATTTCACCTACCCAGGTTTATTTACATAACATACGTCTCATTATCGAGTACCTTACATTCGATAAAGCCCTGGATCATAGCTTAAAGTCCCATCCGAAGGACGACGTGCTCAAAGTTATTTTTAACTTCCCGATTAAAACATCTGACCTAAGTGCCTCAGTTAGATTTCTAAGATGCGATCCTGAGCTCGGTAGACTCCATTCTTCAAATTTCTGGCTTTTTAACGGTTTATAGATTTAATCTTTGTTAAAACTGACAGAGAACGACCGGATAATCTGAATGCTACACAAACATCAAAATAAAAATGTTTTTCAAAAAATTCGCGGTATTTAACGGTTTATAGGCTTAATAATTGTTAAAACTGATACTACAGATTCAGATATATCCGGAAAGTCCCATCCGAAGGACGACGTGCTCAAGGCTATTTTCAACCTTAGTGAAATTTTACCTACCCAGGTTTATTTACATAACTTACGTCTCATTATCGAGTACCTTACATTCGATAAAGCCCTGGATCATCGCTTAAAGTCCCATCCGAAGGACGACGTGCTCAAAGTTATTTTTAACTTCCCGATTAAAACATCTGACCTAAGTGCCTCAGCTAGATTTCTAAGATGCGATCCTGAGCTCGGTAGACTCCATTCTTCAAATTTCTCGCTTTTTAACGGTTTATAGATTTAATATTTGTTAAAACTGATAGAGAACGACCGGATTATCTGAATGCTACCCAAAAATCAAAATTAAAATGTTTTTCAAAAAATTCGCGGTATTTAACGGTTTATAGGCTTAATAATTGTTAAAACTGATACTACAGATTCAGATATATCCGGAATGTCCCATCCGAAAGACGACGTGCTCAAGGCTATTTTCAGCCTAAGTGAAATTTCACCTACCCAGGTTTATTTACATAACATACGTCTCATTATCGAGTACCTTACATTCCATAAAGCCCTGGATCATCGCTTAAAGTTCCATCCGAAGGACGACGTGCTCAAAGTTATTTTCAACTTCCCGATTAAAACATCTGACCTAAGTGCCTCAGCTAGATTTCTAAGTGGCGATCCTGAGCTCGGTAGACTCCATTCTTCAAATTTCTAGCTTTTTAACGGTTTATAAATTTAATCTTTGTAAAACTGACAGAGAACGACCGGATAATCTGAATGCTACACAAACATCAAAATAAAAATTTTTTTCAAAAAATTCGCGCTATTTATCCGTTTATAGGCTTAATAATTGTTAAAACTGATACTACAGATTCAGATATATCCGGAAAGTCCCATCTGAAGGACGACGTGCTCAAGGCTATTTTCAACCTAAGTGAAATTTCACCTACCCAGGTTTATTTACATAACATACGTCTCATTATCGAGTACCTTACATTCGATAAAGCCCTGGATCATAGCTTAAAGTCCCATCCGAAGGACGACGTGCTCAAAGTTATTTTTAACTTCCCGATTAAAACATCTGACCTAAGTGCCTCAGTTAGATTTCTAAGATGCGATCCTGAGCTCGGTAGACTCCATTCTTCAAATTTCTGGCTTTTTAAGGGTTTATAGATTTAATCTTTGTTAAAACTGACAGAGAACGACCGGATAATCTGAATGCTACACAAACATCAAAATAAAAATGTTTTTCAAAAAATTCGCGGTATTTAACGGTTTATAGGCTTAATAATTGTTAAAACTGATACTACAGATTCAGATATATCCGGAAAGTCCCATCCGAAGGACGACGTGCTCAAGGCTATTTTCAACCTTAGTGAAATTTTACCTACCCAGGTTTATTTACATAACTTACGTCTCATTATCGAGTACCTTACATTCGATAAAGCCCTGGATCATCGCTTAAAGTCCCATCCGAAGGACGACGTGCTCAAAGTTATTTTTAACTTCCCGATTAAAACATCTGACCTAAGTGCCTCAGCTAGATTTCTAAGATGCGATCCTGAGCTCGGTAGACTCCATTCTTCAAATTTCTCGCTTTTTAACGGTTTATAGATTTAATATTTGTTAAAACTGATAGAGAACGACCGGATTATCTGAATGCTACCCAAAAATCAAAATTAAAATGTTTTTCAAAAAATTCGCGGTATTTAACGGTTTATAGGCTTAATAATTGTTAAAACTGATACTACAGATTCAGATATATCCGGAATGTCCCATCCGAAAGACGACGTGCTCAAGGCTATTTTCAGCCTAAGTGAAATTTCACCTACCCAGGTTTATTTACATAACATACGTCTCATTATCGAGTACCTTACATTCCATAAAGCCCTGGATCATCGCTTAAAGTTCCATCCGAAGGACGACGTGCTCAAAGTTATTTTCAACTTCCCGATTAAAACATCTGACCTAAGTGCCTCAGCTAGATTTCTAAGTGGCGATCCTGAGCTCGGTAGACTCCATTCTTCAAATTTCTAGCTTTTTAACGGTTTATAAATTTAATCTTTGTAAAACTGACAGAGAACGACCGGATAATCTGAATGCTACACAAACATCAAAATAAAAATTTTTTTCAAAAAATTCGCGCTATTTATCCGTTTATAGGCTTAATAATTGTTAAAACTGATACTACAGATTCAGATATATCCGGAAAGTCCCATCTGAAGGACGACGTGCTCAAGGCTATTTTCAACCTAAGTGAAATTTCACCTACCCAGGTTTATTTACATAACATACGTCTCATTATCGAGTACCTTACATTCGATAAAGCCCTGGATCATAGCTTAAAGTCCCATCCGAAGGACGACGTGCTCAAAGTTATTTTTAACTTCCCGATTAAAACATCTGACCTAAGTGCCTCAGTTAGATTTCTAAGATGCGATCCTGAGCTCGGTAGACTCCATTCTTCAAATTTCTGGCTTTTTAAGGGTTTATAGATTTAATCTTTGTTAAAACTGACAGAGAACGACCGGATAATCTGAATGCTACACAAACATCAAAATAAAAATGTTTTTCAAAAAATTCGCGGTATTTAACGGTTTATAGGCTTAATAATTGTTAAAACTGATACTACAGATTCAGATATATCCGGAAAGTCCCATCCGAAGGACGACGTGCTCAAGGCTATTTTCAACCTTAGTGAAATTTTACCTACCCAGGTTTATTTACATAACTTACGTCTCATTATCGAGTACCTTACATTTGAAAAAGCCCTGGAGATAGCTTCAGGTACCTTCCGAAGGACGACGTGCTCAAAGTTATTTTTAACTTCCCGATTAAAACATCTGACCTAAGTGCCTCAGCTAGATTTCTAAGTGGCGATCCTGAGCTCGGTAGACTCCATTCTTCAATTTTCTCGCTTTTTAACGGTTTATAGATTTAATCTTTGTTAAAACTGACAGAGAACGACCGGATAATCTGAATGCTACACAAACATCAAAATAAAAATGTTTTTCAAAAAATTCGCGCTATTTATCCGTTTATAGGCTTAATAATTGTTAAAACTGATACTACAGATTCAGATATATCCGGAATGTCCCATCCGAAAGACGACGTGCTCAAGGCTATTTTCAGCCTAAGTGAAATTTCACCTACCCAGGTTTATTTACATAACATACGTCTCATTATCGAGTACCTTACATTCCATAAAGCCCTGGATCATCGCTTAAAGTTCCATCCGAAGGACGACGTGCTCAAAGTTATTTTCAACTTCCCGATTAAAACATCTGACCTAAGTGCCTCAGCTAGATTTCTAAGTGGCGATCCTGAGCTCGGTAGACTCCATTCTTCAAATTTCTAGCTTTTTAACGGTTTATAAATTTAATCTTTGTAAAACTGACAGAGAACGACCGGATAATCTGAATGCTACACAAACATCAAAATAAAAATTTTTTTCAAAAAATTCGCGCTATTTATCCGTTTATAGGCTTAATAATTGTTAAAACTGATACTACAGATTCAGATATATCCGGAAAGTCCCATCTGAAGGACGACGTGCTCAAGGCTATTTTCAACCTAAGTGAAATTTCACCTACCCAGGTTTATTTACATAACATACGTCTCATTATCGAGTACCTTACATTCGATAAAGCCCTGGATCATAGCTTAAAGTCCCATCCGAAGGACGACGTGCTCAAAGTTATTTTTAACTTCCCGATTAAAACATCTGACCTAAGTGCCTCAGTTAGATTTCTAAGATGCGATCCTGAGCTCGGTAGACTCCATTCTTCAAATTTCTGGCTTTTTAAGGGTTTATAGATTTAATCTTTGTTAAAACTGACAGAGAACGACCGGATAATCTGAATGCTACACAAACATCAAAATAAAAATGTTTTTCAAAAAATTCGCGGTATTTAACGGTTTATAGGCTTAATAATTGTTAAAACTGATACTACAGATTCAGATATATCCGGAAAGTCCCATCCGAAGGACGACGTGCTCAAGGCTATTTTCAACCTTAGTGAAATTTTACCTACCCAGGTTTATTTACATAACTTACGTCTCATTATCGAGTACCTTACATTTGAAAAAGCCCTGGAGATAGCTTCAGGTACCTTCCGAAGGACGACGTGCTCAAAGTTATTTTTAACTTCCCGATTAAAACATCTGACCTAAGTGCCTCAGCTAGATTTCTAAGTGGCGATCCTGAGCTCGGTAGACTCCATTCTTCAATTTTCTCGCTTTTTAACGGTTTATAGATTTAATCTTTGTTAAAACTGACAGAGAACGACCGGATAATCTGAATGCTACACAAACATCAAAATAAAAATGTTTTTCAAAAAATTCGCGCTATTTATCCGTTTATAGGCTTAATAATTGTTAAAACTGATACTACAGATTCAGATATATCCGGAAAGTCCCATCTGAAGGACGACGTGCTCAAGGCTATTTTCAACCTAAGTGAAATTTCACCTACCAAGGTTTATTTACATAACATACGTCTCATTATCGAGTACCTTACATTCGATAAAGCCCTGGATCATAGCTTAAAGTCCCACCGAAGGACGACGTGCTCAAAGTTATTTTTAACTTCCCGATTAAAACATCTGACCTAAGTGCCTCAGCTAGATTTCTAAGATGCGATCCTGAGCTCGGTAGACTCCATTCTTCAAATTTCTCGCTTTTTAACGGTTTATAGATTTAATATTTGTTAAAACTGACAGAGAACGACCGGATTATCTGAATGCTACACAAACATCAAAATAAAAATGTTTTTCAAAAAATTCGCGGCATTTCACGGTTTATAGGCTTAATAATTGTTAAAACTGATACTACAGATTCAGATATATCCGGAATGTCCCATCCGAAGGACGACGTGCTCAAGGCTATTTTCAACCTAAGTGAAATTTCACCTACCCAGGTTTATTTACATAACATACGTCTCATTATCGAGTACCTTACATTCGATAAAGCCCTGGATCATCGCTTAAAGTCCCATCCGAAGGACGACGTGCTCAAAGTTATTTTTAACTTCCCGATTAAAACATCTGACCTAAGTGCCTCAGCTAGATTTCTAAGTGGCGATCCTGAGCTCGGTAGACTCCATTCTTCAAATTTCTAGCTTTTTAACGGTTTATAGATTTAATCTTTGTAAAACTGACAGAGAACGACCGGATAATCTGAATGCTACACAAACATCAAAATAAAAATTTTTTTCAAAAAATTCGCGCTATTTATCCGTTTATAGGCTTAATAATTGTTAAAACTGATACTACAGATTCAGATATATCCGGAAAGTCCCATCTGAAGGACGACGTGCTCAAGGCTATTTTCAACCTAAGTGAAATTTCACCTACCCAGGTTTATTTACATAACATACGTCTCATTATCGAGTACCTTACATTCGATAAAGCCCTGGATCATAGCTTAAAGTCCCATCCGAAGGACGACGTGCTCAAAGTTATTTTTAACTTCCCGATTAAAACATCTGACCTAAGTGCCTCAGTTAGATTTCTAAGATGCGATCCTGAGCTCGGTAGACTCCATTCTTCAAATTTCTGGCTTTTTAAGGGTTTATAGATTTAATCTTTGTTAAAACTGACAGAGAACGACCGGATAATCTGAATGCTACACAAACATCAAAATAAAAATGTTTTTCAAAAAATTTGCGGTATTTAACGGTTTATAGGCTTAATAATTGTTAAAACTGATACTACAGATTCAGATATATCCGGAAAGTCCCATCCGAAGGACGACGTGCTCAAGGCTATTTTCAACCTTAGTGAAATTTTACCTACCCAGGTTTATTTACATAACTTACGTCTCATTATCGAGTAACTTACATTTGAAAAAGCCCTGGAGATAGCTTCAGGTACCTTCCGAAGGACGACGTGCTCAAAGTTATTTTTAACTTCCCGATTAAAACATCTGACCTAAGTGCCTCAGCTAGATTTCTAAGATGCGATCTTGAGCTCGGTAGACTCCATTCTTCAAATTTCTGGCTTTTTAAGGGTTTATAGGTTTAATATTTGTTAAAACTGATAGAGAACGACCGGATTATCTGAATGCTACCCAAAAATCAAAATAAAAATGTTTTTCGAAAAATTCGAGCTATTTAACGGTTTATAGGCTTAATAATTGTTAAAACTGATACGACAGATTCAGATATATCCGGAATGTCCCATCCGAAGGACGACGTGCTCAAGGCTATTTTCAACCTAAGTGAAATTTCACCTACCCAGGTTTATTAACATAACATACGTCTCATTATCGAGTACCTTACATTCCATAAAGCCCTGGATCATCGCTTAAAGTCCCATCCGAAGGACGACGTGCTCAAAGTTATTTTCAACTTCCCGATTAAAACATCTGACCTAAGTGCCTCAGCTAGATTTCTAAGTGGCGATCCTGATCTCGGTAGACTCCATTCTTCAATTTTCTCGCTTTTTAACGGTTTATAGATTTAATCTTTGTTAAAACTGACAGAGAACGACCGGATAATCTGAATGCTACACAAACATCAAAATAAAAATGTTTTTCAAAAAATTCGCGCTATTTATCCGTTTATAGGCTTAATAATTGTTAAAACTGATACTACAGATTCAGATATATCCGGAAAGTCCCATCTGAAGGACGACGTGCTCAAGGCTATTTTCAACCTAAGTGAAATTTCACCTACCAAGGTTTATTTACATAACATACGTCTCATTATCGAGTACCTTACATTCGATAAAGCCCTGGATCATAGCTTAAAGTCCCACATAAGGACGACGTGCTCAAAGTTATTTTTAACTTCCCGATTAAAACATCTGACCTAAGTGCCTCAGCTAGATTTCTAAGTGGCGATCCTGAGCTCGGTAGACTCCATTCTTCAAATTTCTAGCTTTTTAACGGTTTATAGATTTAATCTTTGTAAAACTGACAGAGAACGACCGGATAATCTGAATGCTACACAAACATCAAAATAAAATTTTTTTTCAAAAAATTCGCGCTATTTATCCGTTTATAGGCTTAATAATTGTTAAAACTGATACTACAGATTCAGATATATCCGGAAAGTCCCATCTGAAGGACGACGTGCTCAAGGCTATTTTCAACCTAAGTGAAATTTCACCTACCCAGGTTTATTTACATAACATACGTCTCATTATCGAGTACCTTACATTCGATAAAGCCCTGGATCATAGCTTAAAGTCCCATCCGAAGGACGACGTGCTCAAAGTTATTTTTAACTTCCCGATTAAAACATCTGACCTAAGTGCCTCAGTTAGATTTCTAAGATGCGATCCTGAGCTCGGTAGACTCCATTCTTCAAATTTCTGGCTTTTTAAGGGTTTATAGATTTAATCTTTGTTAAAACTGACAGAGAACGACCGGATAATCTGAATGCTACACAAACATCAAAATAAAAATGTTTTTCAAAAAATTCGCGGTATTTAACGGTTTATAGGCTTAATAATTGTTAAAACTGATACTACAGATTCAGATATATCCGGAAAGTCCCATCCGAAGGACGACGTGCTCAAGGCTATTTTCAACCTTAGTGAAATTTTACCTACCCAGGTTTATTTACATAACTTACGTCTCATTATCGAGTACCTTACATTTGAAAAAGCCCTGGAGATAGCTTCAGGTACCTTCCGAAGGACGACGTGCTCAAAGTTATTTTTAACTTCCCGATTAAAACATCTGACCTAAGTGCCTCAGCTAGATTTCTAAGATGCGATCCTGAGCTCGGTAGACTCCATTCTTCAAATTTCTGGCTTTTTAAGGGTTTATAGGTTTAATATTTGTTAAAACTGATAGAGAACGACCGGATTATCTGAATGCTACCCAAAAATCAAAATAAAAATGTTTTTCGAAAAATTCGAGCTATTTAACGGTTTATAGGCTTAATAATTTTTAAAACTGATACGACAGATTCAGATATATCCGGAATGTCCCATCCGAAGGACGACGTGCTCAAGGCTATTTTCAACCTAAGTGAAATTTCACCTACCCAGGTTTATTAACATAACATACGTCTCATTATCGAGTACCTTACATTCCATAAAGCCCTGGATCATCGCTTAAAGTCCCATCCGAAGGACGACGTGCTCAAAGTTATTTTCAACTTCCCGATTAAAACATCTGACCTAAGTGCCTCAGCTAGATTTCTAAGTGGCGATCCTGAGCTCGGTAGACTCCATTCTTCAATTTTCTCGCTTTTTAACGGTTTATAGATTTAATCTTTGTAAAACTGACAGAGAACGACCGGATAATCTGAATGCTACACAAACATCAAAATAAAAATTTTTTTCAAAAAATTCGCGCTATTTATCCGTTTATAGGCTTAATAATTGTTAAAACTGATACTACAGATTCAGATATATCCGGAGAGTCCCATCTGAAGGACGACGTGCTCAAGGCTATTTTCAACCTAAGTGAAATTTCACCTACCCAGGTTTATTTACATAACATACGTCTCATTATCGAGTACCTTACATTCGATAAAGCCCTGGATCATAGCTTAAAGTCCCATCCGAAGGACGACGTGCTCAAAGTTATTTTTAACTTCCCGATTAAAACATCTGACCTAAGTGCCTCAGTTAGATTTCTAAGATGCGATCCTGAGCTCGGTAGACTCCATTCTTCAAATTTCTGGCTTTTTAACGGTTTATAGATTTAATCTTTGTTAAAACTGACAGAGAACGACCGGATAATCTGAATGCTACACAAACATCAAAATAAAAATGTTTTTCAAAAAATTCGCGGTATTTAACGGTTTATAGGCTTAATAATTGTTAAAACTGATACTACAGATTCAGATATATCCGGAAAGTCCCATCCGAAGGACGACGTGCTCAAGGCTATTTTCAACCTTAGTGAAATTTTACCTACCCAGGTTTATTTACATAACTTACGTCTCATTATCGAGTACCTTACATTTGAAAAAGCCCTGGAGATAGCTTCAGGTACCTTCCGAAGGACGACGTGCTCAAAGTTATTTTTAACTTCCCGATTAAAACATCTGACCTAAGTGCCTCAGCTAGATTTCTAAGATGCGATCCTGAGCTCGGTAGACTCCATTCTTCAAATTTCTCGCTTTTTAACGGTTTATAGATTTAATCTTTGTTAAAACTGACAGAGAACGACCGGATTATCTGAATGCTACACAAACATCAAAATAAAAATGTTTTTCAAAAAATTCGCGGCATTTCACGGTTTATAGGCTTAATAATTGTTAAAACTGATACTACAGATTCAGATATATCTGGAATGTCCCATCCGAAGGACGACGTGCTCAAGGCTATTTTCAACCTAAGTGAAATTTCACCTACCCAGGTTTATTTACATAACATACGTCTCATTATCGAGTACCTTACATTCGATAAAGCCCTGGATCATCGCTTAAAGTCCCATCCGAAGGACGACGTGCTCAAAGTTATTTTTAACTTCCCGATTAAAACATCTGACCTAAGTGCCTCAGCTAGATTTCTAAGATGCGATCCTGAGCTCGGTAGACTCCATTCTTCAAATTTCTGGCTTTTTAAGGGTTTATAGATTTAATATTTGTTAAAACTGATAGAGAACGACCGGATTATCTGAATGCTACCCAAAAATCAAAATAAAAATGTTTTTCGAAAAATTCGAGCTATTTAACGGTTTATAGGCTTAATAATTGTTAAAACTGATACGACAGATTCAGATATATCCGGAAAGTCCCATCCGAAGGACGACGTGCTCAAGACTATTTTCAACCTAAGTGAAATTTCACCTACCCAGGTTTATTTACATAACATACGTCTCATTATCGAGTACCTCACATTCGGAAAAGCCATGGATGATCGCTTAAAATCCCATCCGAAGGACGACGTGCTGAAAGTTATTTTTAACTTCCCGATTAAAACATCTGACCTAAGTGCCTCAGCTAGATTTCTAAGTGGCGATCCTGAGCTCGGTAGACTCCATTCTTCAAATTTAACTAGCTGTGGTGCCCAGCGTTTCTAACTACGTACTAGCGGTGGGGTCGCCGTTGCAAAGCACATACTAGCTGTGGTCACAAGCGTTCTTAAGTACGCACTAGCTATGACGTCCAGTGATGCTAAGTATTCACTAGCTGTGGTTTCCGCCGTTGAATGGCGCGTACTAGCTATGGTGCCCAGTGTCCCAAAAACTTACTAGTTGGGATGTCTGCCGTTGAAGGACTATAAGATAGTCAGAAGGACTATATATGAATAATTGAATATTATAACATCATGAATGTACTGTCGAAGAATTGAATATGATTCGAACGAGAGATATTAGGAGAAAAGTCAAAGGACCCCGGGCAACGGCTGGTATTACTGCTAGTATATAATATAAGTATATGTGTGGCCACACAGGACTTTCTTATACCAATCACGCTTTTACAGATCACTCACTCTCCCCCTTTCCCCTCTCAAATCCGTTTCATACTGACATTACTGGTGGGTATATAAATGTGATGCTTAAAAGTCAAACTCTGAGAGCGACATTCTTATACCCATTAGTAATGGCAGTATGAAACGAATTTGAGAGAGAGAGTGACCTATAAAAAAGAGGTTGGTATAAGAAAGTCCTGTAAAGGTGACAGCGCTCTTTCGTCACTCTGGTGGACATGAGCCCAACTCTACTGTGGGAGTTTTATATTTTGCCTACCCTACATTTTTATTCACTTATGGTAGGGGTCTTTAACGAGTACCCAACATCGTATAGGATCGGGACCATCGCTTAACGTCCCATCCGAAGGACGGCGTGCTTTAGTTTATTTGACCTACTAGATAAAATAAACTAAATTCCTCGGTCGGGTTTCTACTTCCCCTGAACGAATTAATCAAAAACATTTCGTTCAACCAGTCGACCGTTTGCGCTAATAATCAAAAGTTGATTTACTTCGGCTTCACCTAATATTGTGTGTAACATAATGCTTTTTTTATCGTAACGCTTCTCTTTGCGCACATTTTCTATTAAATCCCCTAAAAATGTTTTTCAAGCATCAAGAAAAATCTGAGAAAGATACATTTTTTGCAGGTACAATGAATATTTTTCTGTTAATAAGAGGAATAATAATATTTTTAAATGTAATATATAAGCCTCAGAAGGCGTTGTTTTCAGTTTTTCCATTTACCAAAAATTTCAGGAAAGATTTGAAAAAAATAAAACAGATTGTTCCCCCTTAAATTTTAAAACTCTATTCAGAGCACGTTTAAATAATTATATTTTAGAATGGCCTTATTGTATGTTATGGTATTTATTTTTATTTTGAAAAACATTTCGGAATATATTGGCGCAAGACCAGAATCACGTATTACTGAGATGAAATAAACAAATTGTTGATGAAATGACCCTGACACTAGTTTTACGATGGGAAAATAATAATTGGAGAACTGAATCAAGGTCTCTTCTGATTCAGCACTTTTGGAGGTTTGTGAGTATCGTTGGGTGAGAGCTGAGGACTTAAATAAAATAATAATTTAAAATGTCAAATAAAGCTCTTGTAATATAAGCCTTTAAAACCCATCTCAGGAAATAACAAATAAACTGTTTAAATATATCCATATCAATGCAGTTGGGTGCATATTTGTGTACATGTGATTTATAATAACAATATTCATTTTCGTTAGACCATAACAAGATAATAGGATACGTCATAAGAACGTATACTTTTTTTTTATATTTTGGCCCTTATAATATAATGCATATTAGCCATGTCCACCGTGTTATCTAATTATTTACTACATTGATGGCACCGGGAGGGAGTTCTATCTAAGAAATAAAACTCACTCCCGGACGGGATTCGAACCCGCAAACCAAGGTGAGACCATGCGACCAAAGCTCTACGCTCTAGCCCGCACGGCCACCATGGCTCCCCAATGTATACATCAAGTTAGCTTATAAATCACATACATACATCAACAGTTTTAAAAACTTAGAGTCGAACACGCATATGATTAGACATACCTAGCTGGCGAATTTATAAAAATATATTGATATATCCAAAATGTGTAAAAAAAATTAATTAGCTTGAACATAGTCAGTAGACTTGTCAGTGTCTTCTTGTATGTTTATTATCTCGGACTTTTTAAGTGAACACAATGCAGTGGGGTTGGGGAGCATCCACCATGAAATACCGGGAAGATATTGTGTTCCATCCGTCCCGCGCCCGGACCCCCAGTACATATTTCGTATTTTTCTGTTTCCGTTTCATCTGTTCATCAATAACACTTGGTTAAACTTTAATTTTAATAAAATCTATATAATAAAAATGAGTGCTAAATTTTGCTAAGCGCAAATCTCGAGAACGGCTGAACCAATTCGGCTAATTTTTTTTTCCAAATATTCGTTGAAGTCCGAGGAAGGTTCTTATGAAGAGAGTTCGTAGCGGTCAACTGGAGGGGGGGGGGGGGGGGCTAAGCACAAAAATTGCTCTAGCGCATTAACGGATGGACGGATTATAATGAAATTGCACATGTAGTATTCTTAAAAGCCAAGTTAAAAAATAGGCTATGTGGCGTCCATAAATTTTGAACGGTAGGGGGGGTTGTAAGGGTGGCCTAAATATAAAGGTATATTATTAAAAATTGGCTGTGACCCTTTGGACGGGTGCATTAATGCAGAATGAATCTCACATGGAGCTTTCTTAAAGATGGGATATACTCGTAGCTCTAATTTTAATATGGTGGGTTTCCTAAGCATGTATTATCTAGGAGGTCCACCGTTGCACGGTAAATAATAGCTATCACCAGCGTTCTTAAGCACAAAATACCTAGGGCATCCGCTGTTGCAAGGCACATGCTAGCTGCGGTGCCCAGCATTCCTAAGTACTTATTAATACCTGGTTGCACGGAGTTGCAAGGCACATACTATCTAAGGTGTCCGGCGTTCTTAGGCAGCATCCATAAAACGAAGATGGTCAACCAAAGAAAGATTCAGATGTATCGGGAAAGTCCCATCCGAAGGACGACGTGCTCAAGGTTATTTTTAACCTAAGTGAAATTTCAGCTACCCAGGTTTAGATACGTAACATACGACTCATTATCGAGTACCTGACATACGAAAAGGCCCTCGATCATAGCTTAAAGTCCAATCCGAAGGACGACGTGCTCAAAGTTATTTTTATCTTCCCGATTAAAACATTTGACCTAAGTGACTTGGCTAGATTTCTAAATGGCGATCCAAAGTTCGGTAGACTCCATTCTTCAAATTTCTCCCTTTAGAACGGTTTTTAGATTTAATATTTGTTAAAACTGATGAACAACCGGGATATCTGAATCCTACACAAAAATTGAAATAAAAATGTTTTTCGGAAAAAGTCGGGCTAAATACCATTCTTGAAATTTCCTATTTTTTAACGGTTTATAGAGTTAATATTTGTTAAAACTGATAGACAGATTCAAATATATCGGGAAAGTCCCATCCGAAAGACGACGTGCTCAAGGTTTTTTGAACCTATGTGAAATTTTAGCTACCTAGGTTTAGTTACATAACATACGACTCATTATCGAGCACCTGACATACAGAAAGGCCCTCGATCATAGCCTACAGTCCAATCCGAAGGACGACGTGCTCAAATTTATTTTTATCTTCTCGATCAAAACATCTGACCTAAGTGCCTTGGCTAGATTTCTAAGTGGCGATCCTGAGCTCGATAGACTCCATATGTATGATAAAATAAGTTACCGTTTGGTTCCAACTAAAATTATCAAGGAAGAAATGTGGAATATAAGTGGGCTTTGAGGTACCGTTTTGACATATTTTCTGAAAAACAAATTAATACAGCTATGTTGGTAGACAGGCAGCATCCAGAAACGAAGATGGTCAACCAAAGAAAGATTCAGATGTATCGGGAAAGTCCCATCCGAAGGACGACGTGCTCAAATTTATTTTTATCTTCTCGATTAAAACATCTGACCTAAGTGCCTTGGCTAGATTTTTAAATGGCGATCCTGAGCTCGGTAAACTCCATTCTTCAAATTTCTGGCTTTTAAACGGTTTTTAGATTTAATATTTGTTAAAACTGATGAACAACCGGGATATCTGAATCCTATACAAAAATCGAAATAAAAATGTTTTTCGAAAAAAGTCGGGCTAAATACCATTCTTCAAATTTCCTGCTTTTTAACGGTTTATAGATTTACTATTTGTTAAAACTGATGGACACATTCAGATATATCGGGAAAGTCCCATCCGAAGGACGACGTGCTCAAGTTATTTTTAACCTAAATGAAATTTCAACTACCCAGGTTTAGATACATAGCATACGACTCATTATCGAGTACCTGACATACGAAAAGGCCCTCGATCATAGCTTAAAGTCCAATCCGAAGGACGACGTGCTCAAATTTATGTTTATCTTCCCGATTAAAACATCTGACCTGATAGACTTGGCTAGATTTCGAAATGGCGATCCTGAGCTCGGTAAACTCCATTCTTCGAATTTCTCCCTTTTTAACGGTTTTTAGATTTAATATTTGTTAAAACTGATAGATAACAACCGTGATATCTGAATCCTACACAAAAATCGAAATAAAAATGTTTTTCAAAAAAGTCGGGCTAAATCCCATTCTTAAAATTTCTCGCTTTTTAACGGTTTATAGGCTTAATATTAGTTAAAACTGATAGATTCTGATATATCGGGGAAGTCCCATCCCAAGTACGACGTGCTCAAGGTATTTTTAACCTAAGTGAAATTTCAGGTAACCAGGTTTAGATACGTAACATACGACTCATTATCGAGTACCTGACATAGGCAAAGGCCCGCGATCAACACTTAAAGTCCAATCCGAAGGACGACGTGCTCAAATTGATTTTTATCTTACCGATTAAAACATCGGACCTAAGTGACTTGGCTAGATTTCTAAATGGCGATCCAAAGTTCGGTAGACTCCATTCTTCAAAGTTCTCGCTTTTGAACGGTTTTTAGATTTAATATTTGTTAAAACTGATAGACAGATTCAGATATATCGGGAAATTCCCATCCGAAGGACGACGTACTCAAGTTTTTTTTAACCTAGTGAAATTTCAACTACCCAGGTTTAGATACATAACATACGACTCAATATCCAGTACCTGACATACGAAAAGGCCCTCGATCATAGCCTAAAGTCCAATCCGAAGGACGACGTGCTCAAATTTATTTTTATCTTTTCGATTAAAACAATTGATTTAAATGCCTTTGCTAGATTTCTAAGTGGCGATACTGAGCTCGATAGACTCCATATGTAAGATAAAATAAGTTACCGTTTGGTTCCAGCTAAAATTATCAAGGAAGAAATGTGGAATATAAGTGGGCTTTGAGGTACCGTTTTGACATATTTTCTGAAAAACAAATTATTACAGAAATGTTGGTAGATAGGCAGCGACCATAAATGAAGATGGTCAACCAAAGACAAATTCAGATGTATCGGGAAAGTCCCATCCGAAGGACGACGTGCTCAAATTTATTTTTATCTTCTCGATTAAAACATCTGACCTAAGTGACTTGGCTAGATTTCTAAATGGCGATCCTGAGCTCGGTAGACTCCATTGTTCAAATTTCTTGCTTTTAAACGGTTTTTAGATTTAATATTTGTTAAAACTGATAGACAGATTCAGATATATCGGGAAAGTCCCATCCGAAGGACGACGTACTCAAGTTTTTTTTAACCTAGTGAAATTTCAGCTACCCAGGTTTAGATACATAACATACGACTCAATATCCAGTACCTGACATACGAAAAGGCCCTCGATCATAGCCTAAAGTCCAATCCGAAGGACGACGTGCTCAAATTTATTTTTATCTTTTCGATTAAAACAATTGATTTAAATGCCTTTGCTAGATTTCTAAGTGGCGATACTGAGCTCGATAGACTCCATATGTAAGATAAAATAAGTTACCGTTTGGTTCCAGCTAAAACTATCAAGGAAGAAATGTGGAATATAAGTGGGCTTTGAGGTACCGTTTTGACATATTTTCTGAAAAACAAATTATTACAGAAATGTTGGTAGATAGGCAGCGACCATAAATGAAGATGGTCAACCAAAGACAAATTCAGATGTATCGGGATAGTCCCAACCGAAGGACGAAGTGCTCAAGGATATTTAAAAAAAATAAATAATATAAGTCAGTTAAAACAACAAAGAGCCCCGTCTAGATTTCCATCTTGCGATCCTGAGCTCAGTAGACACCAAATATAAAGAAAAAATACATTTCCGTTTGGCTCCAACTAAAATTATCAAGGAAGAAATCTATATTAATAAAGCTGAAACGGGCTTTATTTGTTTGTTTGTTCCAGCATCACGCCCAAACGGCTCGACGGGTTTTTATGAAACTTCACATGTAGCATTCTTATGACCCCAGTTGAATAATAGGCTATGTGGCGTCCCAAAATTTTGAACGGGAGGGGGGGTGGTGGGGATAGGCCTAAATATAAAGATACCGGTAGCTCATTAACTAATGGTCGGATTATCATGAAATTTCACATGTAGTATTCCTTAAGGCCAAATAGAAAAATAGGGTGTGTGACCTCTCAAGATATTGAAGGAAAGGGAGGATAGTGGGGGTAGACTTAAGTATATAAATTGTGGTAGCTCATTAACTAATGGTCGGATTGTCATGGAATTTCACATGTAGTAATTTCAAAACAAAATTTGAAAATTCGTTGTGACGTTTCAACTTTTTGAACCTGAGGGGTGGGGTGCATTAAGCTGAAGGAATTTCACATGTAGCTTTCTCTTCTTTTGTACACCGGTATTAAGCAGACACTAGCTGTGGTGTCTGCCGTTGAAGTACTATAAGGCTTATTCTATATGAATAATTGAAAATTATAACATCATGAATGTACTGTCGAAGAATTGAATTGAATTCGAATGAGAGATATTAGGTGAAAAGTCAAAGTTCCCCGAGCAACGCCGGGTATTACTGCTAGTACATTAATACATTTGACTTTGTATAATTTCAATTTTTAAAATGTATAAAATTGTATTCATTAATTTTTAAGATTAAGTCTTTGAAATAACTTATTGGTATGCGTGCTTGTTTACTGAGCTGAAGTTCTGTGAAGTAAAATAATCTTAATCACGCCGTCCTGTACTATATGTCAGGTGAATAAAAATTTAGGTTAGGCAAAATTTATAACTCCTATAGTAGTAGAGTCGGGCTCATGTCCATCAGAGTAACGAAGGAGTGCTCTGGTAGTAGGCGATATGACCTCGTAATTAAAGCCAGGGCATGTGTCATAAAACCTAACCTAACTCTTGGGCATGAGTCATAACAATTAGCTAACTGTAAAATTAGACAACGGATTTGTTTGTTTACTTTTTTAATTATTAATTAAACATTATTGAAAAAAAATATTATGAGAACCTTTTGACTTTCATTCTTTCCAAATGTGACTCTTTAATACGTTTAAGTGGCGAAAAAAGTTATCGATATTATTGAATACTTAGTAAGAGAATAGTTAATTGAATTGAATTTGAAAACATAAAACGATGGGGGAAATATGTACTAAAAATGTGTAAGTTAGTTACTATGACTCATGCCCGGGCTTTAACTATAAGGTCATATCGCCTAATACCAGAGCGCTCTTTGTCACTCTGGTGGACATGACTCTTGAGTGGGAGTCCTACCATTATGCCAACCCAGGTATTTTCCCCTAGGTTAAGGGTCTTTAACGAGTATCTGACATCGGCGTATAGGCTTGGGACCATCGCTTAACACCGCATCCGAAGGACAGCGTGCTCAAGATTGTTTCATCTTACAGATAAATAACCGAAAGGCCTCGACTCAATTCTTGAGTTTAGTCTATTTTAGGTGGGTGAGGGCTTCGGTTTTTTTTTTCCCCCCTATTATGATACTGGTGTTTTGAAGATCTTGGGCAAGGACAGTTGAAAGTATCCTTATTTTGAGTTTATGACAGCGTGGTGTGGACAACTTGGATGCCTGGGTTTGCGCGGTTGCTGGTGCTATGGGTTAATGTATCGCCTTTCTGGATCTATACATATATAAAAGGTTGTTTCAATACATTCATTATATTGACAGTAATTAGAGCTGTTGAGCGAACCCCTTCTAATATCTCCCTTCCCTGTAACTGATTTGACTGAAAACTGATATGTGTCCTTGTCAAGTTAGTTACTTATTGTAACTCATGCCAGGGCTTTAACTGCGAGGTCATATCGCCTACTACCAGAGCGCTCTTTCGTCGCTCTGGTGGACATGAGCCCGACTCTCCTAAATTGTGCCCACTCAGTTTTTGAGTAGGAGAGTTTTAACGAACACCTGACATCACACAGGCTCCAGATCATCGCTTAACGACCCATCCGAAGGATAGCGTGCTCAAGGATTTTTACCTCTCAGATAAAAATGGTTTCTAATCGGCGTCCTCTGTCCTGATTTGAGATTTTCAACTGCTTACATAACTTCCCCTATACTTCGTATAGCTGCAGAAGTAAATATTTTTTATAGGATTGGCACCACTGGTGCTCCTCCCTTCCATGAATAGATCATCAAAACTTTCTTGTTGCTAAGTTTCTACAATTAGGGGCAGACGTGAGTGGGAGGATATGGCGGGCCTGAACACACACATGATGAGATTACTGGTATAGTTCCTCCGCACCCAAACAAGGAAAACACACTTCTGCTAAAAGATGTCTTTTAGTTTTAGTTTGTGTTAAACCTCGCATACCTCGTATTGTTAAGTCAGTTCCAGTGGATATTCCATTAACTTTGGCCAATGTTTATATTTGTCAAATAAGCAAATAGTGTAAGAGCTATTTTGATGCGTATTTCAGACGATTTTGTCCAATTTACTTAAATTTATTATTTCTTCTGAATTATAGTTATTTTGACTCAAGCCTTCAACTATTAGGTCATATCGCCTACTACCTGAGCGCTCTTTCTTCGCTCTGGTGGACATGAGCTTGACTACTGTGGGATGTACAAAATTTTGCCTACCTAGGATAGGATTTTTAATGAATATCTGTCATTGTACAGGCTCGGGGCCAACGCTTAACGTCCCGTCCAAAGGACGGCGTGCTCAAAGTTTTTTCACCTCCTAGATAAAAAAACGTAAGGGCCTCGGCCGGGTTTCTAGCCCACGATTTTTAGCTAGTAAGCAAGCATGCCTACCACTGAGCTACGGGCGCCCTCTTCTGAATTACAATAAATATTCAGAATTGTTACAAAAAAAAAAATTATTTTAGTGCTTAGGTTCAAGGTGATTTAGGCGTGTGGGTTGCTATTTAGTATGGTTGATTGCCGTTTTGCTTTTCATAGCACACAAAAAAAAATTTTAATTTTTAATCCATTTATTTTGCTAGATCAACTTAAAAAAAGCTACACATAATTTCCATAAATGGGCAAACTGAAAAAAAATAATAAAAAATAAACTATTTATTATATTATATACATTTATAATTTATTTTAATGAAATATTATCTGCAGTCAACACACTTCAGTACTCTGCATAGCTAAATTGAATTTTTTTTTTTTTTTATTAGCAAGGATAATAATAATTTTTAAAGTGAATATGTTGTAGAAAAACAAAAAAAATTAAGAGTAACTAAATTAAAAAATAAATATAAAATGAAATAATAATCGTGTTAGTACACTTCAGAGTATTGAACAGTTCATAACAAGACGTGCTGAGGTAGCCTGGGTTTGTGGCGACGGTGTTCATATTGCTGACCCAGTAGGTAAAAGTATGCTTCAGAATTAATTCGAGAACTTCTCATATAATTTTTTAAAGCAATAAAACCGACTAAAAACTTCAACTATGATATATGCTTTCTATATACTTGTTTAAATCTATAAATGTAAAATTATTCAATTTTTTGAACAATAATAATAATTATTATTATTATAAAATATTTACCTATTAGGAATATTAAAACAAAAAAATAGAGGGGAATCTAAAATAAAACACGCTTGAGAGTAAGTAAAATAAAATTACTCTTCGTGTATGTTAAAATAGAATAGAAAGTATAAAAAAAATATTATTTCAAGAATATAAGTTGGGGAGATAAGTATATTACGACACGACAACAGATATTATAAAATATTTGAACTGCCAGGTATATTTTTTAATCTGCCCGCCAGGAAATTAGATTATTCCTTTGTTTGACTCTCACTTTCATAAGTCAGCATTTCAACAGTTGTTGATGTTATTTACACTGATATTTAAAAGTTTACCCATGGGTCTGGTGTACAGTCCCTTCGAAATATCATACTTACTGAAGTGAATGTATAATAATCCCCAGCGTCACATTGTAAGTCAGTTCTAAAATCTCGCGGTCGAGTTAGTAAATCATTTTACTGCCCGTCTCAAAAACACTGGTTTCTTACATACCTCAACAGTGGAGAAGTTGTCTATTCGCACTATCTATTGTTTTGATAGTAATTAATATATTAAACACTATTTAAAAATACATACTTATTCATTAAATAATAAATTATATTTTTTTCTATATAGAGAAATGTAGAAATTTTTTTAGAAAAAAAATCAGGGGAAGACTTGAAATGTTTGGTTTCACTGGAAGAGAATTTTATTTTATCAAGGCTGGCAACACTAGTATTGCTACCACCTCTTTTGTTTTTGTAAGATTATTTTTTTTAGTGGCTTTAACATTGTTTATTAGTTTTTTTTTATAATTTTTCATGAATTTACAAATATAAAAGTTCGCAATGAACTGCTCAATGAGAGAGTATGAAAAATACAAATTTAACTATAATACTCACCTCAGACCTGAATTTTCTCTTTCTTTTTCTTACTATCAAAAGAATTCTTCAGATATTTTGTGACCGCGATATTTACTAAATCAATTATTTTTAAGGCATTTTCATGTTGCTTAATTTCTGAACTCATAATGTAGGTATGTATTTGTGATACATATGCCTTATTTTCGAAGAACTAGTTACTTTTCTCTAAACCGGATAAACATTGCGGAGTCGTCATAAAGCCTTGGCCAACTGTTATAATGAAAAGGATTAATAGGCCTAATTTTTTTTTGTTTTAAAACCATGTTTAGGAAGTTATTTCATCCATAAATTTGTTTAGCTGCGAGTAAATTACTGTACACTATAATGAATAGACAGAATATATAAATAATAAAGAAAAATAAAGAAAATACATGTCAAGTTTTGAATCATACGATATTTTGATATTTTAAGGCCTAAAGAAGAAATAGTTTACAAAAGTATAAAAACAACGTTAACTGTAATAAATCTTGTTCCACATCTCAGTTATTTGGAGGCCAACATGAAAACAACAAATTAATGGCATAGACAAATTAAAATTATACAATGACCAGCACAATATGAAGTATATCCAGAATTATATTTGGCAACGAAGAATATTTCATTATTATTCCTGCCAAGTAAGGTTTGAAGTTCACCTTGCTGCCTGTCTAGCCCACCTACATTATGAAAACATACAAAAAATATAATAATAATAATGATCAGTCGAATTTTTATTTTTATAATTTCTTTTTTTGCATTTTCTTTTGTACACGTCATTGAAATATATTAAAATAGAAATAATCATTGTTTATTTTCCTCTTACAGATCCTTGACGAGCAACGCTAAGGACGTCTTGTGGCACACAGATCCATGAACACTCGAGACTGAACTGGTTTTTTAACTAAGTATTAAAAATTATAAGCATACAATTTTGATATAATAATAATATTATTTTGTTTCTTCATAATGGAGTCACATACAAATAGGGAACAGAGGGCTCATGGGTTTAAATGAATTCAGTTTTAGGATTGAGCTTCAGAAGTAAATTATCTATTCTACCCTGTACCTCATTTGAATGTATAATCACATATTATAACAATTAGCCATATATCAGAAATGTTATGATATATATTTTGTCATGTATCCATTTTATAATTACTACAACATTTTCAGGAAAAACAAAACAACATTCGTCCGAAAAAAATTGCTGATGCTAACCTTAGCACCATCAGAGATCCAGCCAGCGACGTGAACAACTACATCATCCAAGATCTAGCCAGCGAGGCGATCTACTACATAATCGAAGATCCAGTAACTATTGCATCTAAGATCCAGCCAGTGAGATACATCAACGGTGATCAAGTCAGCGCACCTAATAACTACACCATCAGAGATGCAGTCAGTGAGGCGAACAACTACCTACATCATCGGAGATCCAGGAAGCTGTGTATGCAACTAATAATTAAAAATTTATGAAAATTAAATTTTTTTACGATTTAATTTTACTGAGGCGTGTGTTGTGTTAATGTTATGCCTAAAGTATTGACTAACTGGGGAAGTATAAAAGTACATAATTGGTTCAATATGAAAAGATACATCAGAAATTGACTGGGGCGTAGCCAGGATTTTGAGAAGGGGGGTCGCCCCCACTCTTCGCCCGGTTAGCGGATTGAGGTCTCTATGAATCCACTCCCGATTGATTTTACATAAAACGCAACTTTCAAACACCAATATCTTGGAAACTATTGCTCATACAAGAAAACTAAAAATACCGGAAAACCTAGTTTCTTTGTGAAGAATCTGAAAATCCTAATTAAAAATTGGTAAAAATTAAATTTGTATACGATTTAGTTTTACTGAGGTGTGTGTTGTGTCAATGTTTAAGTGAATAATTTTAACTTTTTTACTTCAGCCAAATTTGATACGGAGTTTTCAACTGAATTTCATGTTTTCCGATCTTCAGATTCCATAAAAAGTTACGATACTTGTCCACATTTCAAACAACGTGTTTTTATTCCCAGGTGAAACGTTTGTTGGAAAATCCTCTTGCTTGTAGGGAAAAACCTAAGGCTTAAAGTACAGTGGAACAGTCTTTCATACGTCAATAAGAAAGACAAACAAAAAAACAAAAAATATATAGATGAAGGAGGAAGATAAAGATATTAAAAACTGGGGAATTCTCCATGAGCGAGAATAAACCTAAAGGAAACCTGGAGTGGGCATGACGAAGGTCATGGAATGAGAGGCTGTTGTGGTCTAAAGCAATCCCTCCTTGGTTAAATAATGAAGGTAAGGTGAGTGGGCAGCTGATACTGGGTTCGTTAAATAACACGAAATGGCAGCGTAAACAATAACAAATAACAACAACAACATGGCCACACAACTCGGCCAAGTAGCCAAGTTCTAACGTAGTAAGAGAGGCCATGAAATATTTATTTTTTTAAGATGGCAATTATCTAATTTTTTACTAGATTTTGATGAAGTAATGGGATCATGTAATCGGTAGGGAATTAGATTTTGTGTTCATGTTTTCTGATCTCTTGAATCAAAAAATGAAAAAAAAGTCTGTCTTTGTGTCTGTGAACATGATAACTTCCTACAGAATAAATATATCGAATTTACAGAACATATTAAGAACGACATCTATTATTTTTATTTGTTTATATTTTTTGAATATTTGTTATTGTTATTTTTTATTTTTTATTTTCTTTCTCATTGTGTGAAGGGGCGTAAGGAAAACACTTGCGGAAGAGTTATACTAACTTTTATCTTAATTTTAAAATAATTATTTTTGCTCTCATATATTTTCATGTATTTATTTATTCATTTCATTTTATTCTTTACTAGTTTTGTTATTACTAGATGTGTCTGACCCTCCGAGTTAATAGTTGTTTATATATCTAATTTGTAAGCTATCTTAATGTAAACATTATTATGACGTGTCCTATTACCCATGTTATGGTTTGACGGAAATAAATAGACTCCTCCCTCCCCTCCCCCATGGACTTCCCTGGGGTTCAGGTTGACACAGCCTTAAAAATACCATGAGTTAGTTACCCGGGCTTTAACTACAAGGTCATATCGCCTACTACCAGACCGCTCTTTCGACGCTCTGGTGGACATGAGCCCAACTCTACTATGGGAGTCCTCCAAAATTGTTATTCACCTAGGGTAGGGGTCTTTAAACAGTACCTGACATGGATCAGGCTAGGGCCATCGCTTAACGTCCCATCCGAAGGAAAGCGTGCTTAAGTTTATTTTACCTCCCAGAAAATATAAACTAAGGGCCTCGGGTGGATTTTGAACCCGCGATCTTGAGCGCAGTAAGTAAGCACGCCAGCCACTGAGCTACCGGCGACCTCCCAAAAGTACCCTGAGGATTGTTTAAATACGACAACCTAGCTAATTTTAATGTCACTTTTGAATTTTGTGCTAACGATGGCATAAGGGGCCATTCATAAATTACGTAAAGCTTTTTTAAAGCTAATTTGACCCTCCCCCCCCCCCCCCCCCCCTTCTTGTAAGATGTCATAAGATTTCAACTACCCCCCCCCCCCCCCCCTACCCCACCCCCACCCCTTGATAAGACATTTTCGTAAGAAATGATGGTACTGATAAAATAAAAGTCAGTTTGAGCAGCTTGTACCCAAGCTTTAAATAATAGTGGATGTAAATATGCAGACATGTCAGGTATAATAAATAAATGATACTAAAATGACAATTATTTTTCGAAATTCAAGCAATAGGGAAATCCCTAGTCAGCGAGACAATAGAATAAAAAAATGACTACAGTACTGAGACCATATGATTTTTGTAGGATTCAATACCTACTGAATTTGAGAACTAAGTACAGATGGCGCTATCCAATAGCGCCATTTCTTAGCGCGAAAGTAGTAGATTTTAAATTCAAAAACTTACGTAAGATCAAATTCTTTACCCCCCTCCCCTATAGTAAGAGTTAGTAATATTGAGCTTACCCCCCCCCCCCCCCCCCCTCCCCCCTCCCCTAAATGTCTTACGTAATTTATGAATGACCCCTAAGCCAAAATCGGTACACTTTATGTAGATATTTTTGTAGAATTAGACAATATAAAGGTTAAGCAGGTTCTTGGTTTTTATTTATATTTGGTTGTGAAAAGAACAATACGACTCTCAGTTCAAGTTCCATCATTACCAGCTCTGATCTTTACAGCTGTGTTGAACTAGCGGTTTTTTATGTTTATACATCAATTCCTCTTCTCAATTCGGCGAGATGTTTTCGACACAGTGGTTGAGTATCACCTGTCTAGATAACCAAAATTGTTCCTAATCGTGTTACTTAATTTGATTTTCTTTTTAGTTCTTCATTGTTTTTTTCTCTTCATTTTATTTATTTATTTAGGTATTGTTTTCTTTTAAATAAACAGAGAAATGTTGTGTTGGCTGTGAGTAGCTGCTGATGTCATTAAGGAGTCGTCGATGAATCGCCGCAATGTACTTCCCCAGAACGAAATAATCAATGAACTTTCGGCTCCCCTTCCACAACTAGTCGACTGTTTGTGCTATTATTCAACAGCTGATTTATACAGGGGCTCCTAAATCCTCATACTAAATGTTGTTTCGAATAATTCATTATATCGGCTGAACACTGGGTAGTCGGTTGCCGTACATGCAGTCCCAAATACTGATCCTGTCCCGTGAATCAATTCTACCTAGCTTGGTCGTACAGCGACGACTACATGTTCTGCAGTTTCGATGCCACTGCACGAACAGTTCGGGCTGTTCTTTATCTTAAAAAAGAAAAAGAGTTTAGAGTTAAAGTCCCCATGACCTGATAATATTTGGGACATCTAATGATCAGGCTGTACCCATGTAGAGTCGAGGCATACTCGGACGTCCGGGAAGTATGCGTACGTTGTTCCGCCATTCGAGCTTCGTGACCAACTTTGTTGCCATTTTTCCACTACCCAATTCTGGACGATGCCTCGCAACCCTCCGATCAGGACTGTCAATAAATATGAACTGAAAATCAATAGGTGTCTTCGTTACATTCATTCTATCGAGAGTTATCGTGTTTACAGACAGACAGACAGACAGACAGAATTTTTCTGAATTTTTTTTTTTTCATATTTGGAACCTGGAGGTCGGAAAACATGACATTCCGTTAAAGACTCCGCATCGAATTTTTCACTGATTACATAACATAGCCGGGGAAGTAAAAAAAATAATACATATACTTTTTTTTTTTTTTTTTTTTTTTTTTGGCTTTATGTACGGTGCATATTAGCCATGTCAATGGGTTATATATAATTATTTAAGACATCCATGGCCCCGGGAGGGAGTTCTATCTACGAAATAAAACTCACTCCCGGACGGGATTCGAACCCGCAAACCATGGTGAGACCATGCGACCAAAGCCCTACGCTCTAGCCCGCACGGCCACCATGGCCCCCAATACATATACTTAGGTTAGGTTACAGCAAAGGACCGCTTAGGATAGTAATATAGGTTAGGTTAGGTTTTATGTCTCATGCCCGGTATTTAACTACGAGGTCATATCACCTACTACCAGAGCGCTCTTTCGTCACTCTGGTGGACATGAGCCCGACTCTACTGTGGGAGTTCTAAATTTTGCCTACCCTAAATTTTTATTCACCTAGGGTAGGGGTCTTTAACGAGTACCTGACATCGTACAGGCTCGGGACCATCGCTTAACGTCCCATCCAAAGGACGGCGTGCTTAGGTTTATTTTACCTCCCAGATAAAATAAACTAAAGGCCTCGGTCGGGTTTAGAACCCACGTTCTTGAGCTCAGAAGGTAAGAACGCATACCACTGAGCTACTGGCGCCCTCAATGATAATATATAAAATCATTTTACTGTATATTTGTGTGCCTTTATATTTCATGTATGTATGTATAATATTTTTACTGTGTTTTGTACATCTAATGCGAAACATGTGGAAAGAACTCAATTATTATGTAACTTAGAAAGCCAGTTTTGAAATGAAAGATATGCTGATGTACATTTCCGCTAAGGTTCGGAAACGTAATTTTTTTTTATTCCGTCCTAAACAAGTTTTATTCACATTTATGGTAAGACCAATAATTAAAATATCGACATGAAATTTTATATTTAAATTCAAAACCCCATAAAGTTCAGTTGAAAAGAAGGGGGTCAGGGAAGAGTGGGGCGACTTAAATACCCTAAAAACGTAATTGATTAATTCTTGCTGGGGCAGTACATATCAGGTGATTTACCGACGACATTCTTCTTTATTATTGGTGGTTATATGCCAATTGTTCTAGATTGTTGGATTGTTATGCAACTGTAAATATCAACTGTCTTTTTTTAATATACATTTTTTCCTCGCTGGCCTTATCCCAAGACAACTGTACGTACTTGACCGAGTTTTAGATGTCTTCATGCTCCTACCAGAGGGACCAGTTTCATACAAAGAATTATATCTCATGGATTCAGAAATATTACAGGTTGTATAATAATTAGAGCCATTTTCACCTGAATGTATGACAGGACAAACAGAGTCATACACAGACTTCCAGCTTTATATATTCAATTGTTCAACTATTTACTATCAGGAAAATAAATTAATATAAATAAATCTCATATAAAACTCTATATGTAGAATAATATAGGAGTGAATGAAAATGAATATTGTTAATCCTTTCTTGGATTTTCCCTTAGTTACCTAATCATTCCCCCTCACTTACCTAATTATTGACCACACTTACCTAATTTTTATACACACTTATCTAATTATTAACCATACTTTTTGAAATACTCATGATGCCTCTCTAAAGTTGAGCAAGTTGATTTAACCGAAACGTTTTTTTTTTTTTAAATCTGTACTTAATAAGAAATGTAGCTTGTAACGTTCAATTGTTGGACCGGCGTGGGGGAAATGATAAAAATTGGTCAATTTAGTGACAACTAAAAAAAAAAATAGATTTTAAAATCGTTCCATTCCTTAGATGTTGGTTTTATGTCACATCACCGCATTGGATATTGGATTTATTCAGCTTTCAAGTGCTGATTATAAACAATATTGTGCTAGGTATTATTAACCATATTGTGAGGTTAGGCGTGGCCCCCCTCCTGGCGGATCCCGAGTATGTGACCTGTTTGCACATCTCTCTTATGTCACTGCTTTATACTTATGTTTGTTATATTTTATAACATGTTTAATGGTTTTCAATTCAACATTAGTTCTGTAAGCAACTATCCTTTATTATAAACTGCAGTGAATTTTCCGAACGTTCCCTCTTTAGGTGCCCTACAAGAGACTTAATTCTCACGGTGCTAAAAAAGGAAACAAAGGATCCTCTAAAAGACATATTTGAAACGTTTTGGCCTTGCATGAAAATGGATCGTCATACTTTGGTTTTTTTTTATTTTATGTTCTTTTATTTTTCTCATGAAAAAAAAAACAAGGCTTGGAAACACCTCCGGTTGAGTGAGGTGAAGTGAAGAAACGGTAGACTGGTTTTGGAGGGGGAGCGAACAGTTAATCGATTATTTCTTTCTGGGGAAGCACATTGCCGGTGATTCACCGAAGCCTTTTTACATTCTTATATTTATAGTATAAGGAAGTATTGTAATCGTGCGCAAATCCAAGATCGATTATTGATTTTCACGTTTCAAGGTCCCCTGAATACGTTTTGTCCATTTTCGCGATGATGTCTGTCTGTGTGTCTGTCTGTGTGTGTGTCTGTCTGTGTGTCTATGTGTTAGAGAGGTTGTGACAGATTTGAGATAAGATCAATATGACAAAAGGTATAGAGACACGAAGAATGTAAACTTAATGTCTATAAGGTTAGGTTAGGTTTTATGACTCATGCCCGGGTTTTAACTACGAGGTCATATCGTCTACTACCAGAGCGCTCTTTCGTCTCTGGTGGACATGAGCCCGACTCTACTGTGGGAGTCCTAAATTTTGCCTACCCTAAATTTTTTACTCACCTAGGGTAGGGGTCTTTAACGAGTACCTGACATCGTACAGACTTGGGACCATCGCTTAACGGTCCATCCGAAGGACGGCATGCTTAAGTTTAATTGACCTCCCAGATAAAATAAACTAAGGGCCTCTGTCGGGTTTCGAACCTACGATCTTGAGCTCAGAAGGCAAGCAAGCATACCACTGAGCTACCGGCGCCCTCATGTCTATAAAGAATATGTAAGTAAATTTTAAACCGTAACTCATAGCAACAAACTTTGAAATATGTTGTTTTTTTGTTTGTTTAATTTGGTCTTATGTTCGATGCATATTAGCCATGTCACTGTGTTATCTAATTATTTACGACACCCATGGCCCCGGGAGGGAGTTCTATCTACGAAATAAAACTCACTCCCAGTCGGGATTCGAACCGGCAAACCATAGTGAGATCATACGACCAGAGCCCTACGCAATTAATATTATGGTTCATGTATTGGTATTTTTTTTGAAAAATATTATGACTCATGCCCAGGCTTTAACTTCATGCTTATATCGCCTACTACCAGAGCGCTCTTTCGATACTCTGATGGAAATGAGCCCGACTCTCTCTAATGAAATAAACTAAGAGCCTCGGCCGGGTTTCGAACCCGCTATCTTGAGCTCAGTAAGCAACACATGCATACCACAGAGTTACCGGCGCCCACAAAAAATATATGTGATGTGGCCATTATAGGATTTTCTTATACCAACATCTCTTACAGATCACTATGTCTCCCCCACCCGTTCTCAAAATCATTTCATTTTATCTCTTTGTATAGCGTTATCTTGAGAGTAGACACTCTTGCAGTAATGGCAGTATGAAATAATTTCGAGAAAGGAGAGAGAGTGATCAGTAAGCGTTTTAAATGTCAAAGATAGTAAAGAGTTTATGCTTCGTTGAAAAAATTTCATTTGAAAAAATAATAATGTGGAAAATATCCTTTTATAAGAAAATGGAGAACAACCTTTATTAATAACAAGATAAATTATGAGAAAAAAAAGTGGTTGTATTGTTTTATTTTTTTTGGAAGCTTCAAGGTGCTGTACAATTGGTACCCCTGTCGGACTGAGCTCAGCTATTAAAACAGTTACACAATGATTCCCACTCATGATGTCTAATGTACATTAAACCTCAATTAAATATTACTTATCTCAATGTCCTTTAAATAGCCCTTGAATAGTAAGTGAGCCTCATTTTTTTTTTTTTTTTCAATAGGTCTTCTGTATAAGCAATAGAATAATTGTTTATTGTGAAAGATGGTATTGAAGTATTGAATGCCTCATCAGTTTTCTCCCTTATCAGTATGGATGAGACATTTCATTTTTTTTTTTTCTTTTTCTGAAGAAATTAAAACTTCCTTCTATTGACGTAGAGAGAAGCTGAAAGAACAGAGATAAAAGAGAGGTTCTCCAAAATCAAAAGTACACTGAAGATGTCTGACACCTGTAACCTTAAAATCAAATTGTCGAATACATTTTTGCGTTTTGTTAGAAATACTAATAAATAAAGTTAAAAAGATGATGTATAAAGCACTTTTTTATTGAACACTTATATTGTCTAATTCCACAAACATATACAAAAATGTGTACCGGTTTCGGCTTACGCCATCGTCAGCACAAAGTTCAACAATAATTATTATTACAATATATATTATTGTGCTGACGATGGCGTAAGCCGAAACCATATACATTTATGTATATGTTTGTAGAATTAGACAATATAAGTGTTCGATAAAAAAGTGCTTTATATATCATCTTTTTAATTTTACTTAAAATAAAAAGTCCATTTTAAACTTTAATGTGAATAAGATGGTTGATTTTCAACTTATTATTCCCCTCCGAAAGAAGTGGTACCAGATCTGCTCCTGAGCAGTGTAACCTTGAACAAGGGAAATTCCTGGTTTACTGGTTTTGTTGTTGTTGTTGAGGGCGGACAACTGACCCAGCCATCTCAGTCACTGAGCGTATTACACGCGGAAATATAGCCAAAACTACTTTGTATTAGGGCTGTGGAGAACTGAAAAGTTTCGTTTCTGTGTATCCATTTTTCAAATAACGTATACCAAAAATATATATATACCGTGGATCCGATTCTAGTTCTAAAAGCGTCCTAAGACAGCCGAAGTCGAAATATAGAACATAGGTGGTCCATGTGGCATCAATTTATTATATTTTTGAAAACCCCATTAATACTGCAATGTCGGTAAATTGGCTTCAACAAGATGCGGGTGATAGTCAACTATAAGTGAAGATTAAAATTTGTTCTGATTGGTTATAGCGAAAATAGCCGAAGAAGAGTCATAGAATATAGGTGGTCTTTATGGCACCGATTCATCATATGTTCTGAAAAAAAATTAATGCAACCACCTATATTCTATATTTCTTCTTCGGGTATCTTTATTAGGGGCAACCAGAACAAATGTTCATCGTTCCTTATGGTAGCCTATGGTGGGTATCTGGTTGAAACTGCTCAACTGACATTGCTGCATTAATGTATTTTTTGGAAAATATAATGTAACCGCGTCACAAGGACCATATGACTTTCCATATGGCTGACTATCACCCTATCTCTTTCTTCTTTGGCAATTTAAGGCCTAGAGCCTAGTACACACTAAGGCCTATCTAAAGCCAACAACAATCTAGGCGTCTAGAGACACCGTTCTTTGTCTCGTTTAGCGTCCACACTACCATGTGAATTTCTCAGTCTCATCTTCACAGTCCACCATGGAGGACATTGTTTTGTGTGGAATGAGTTTCTGCTTAGTGCTAATTACAAGTGAAAGAACGCGAAAACATAAACGCTGGTGGACGCACGAAGTGCTCGCAGAAGGACTAGGCAGCCAGAGATTCCTGGGCCACTTTTCTTTTTACCCGGTTTTTGTAGTCGGGACTCGTAACATCCCACAAACAATAAAACGCATGGTAATCTTCAATTAGTTTTAAAACTTTCTCATTAGACCTCATGTTTTCAAAAGAACTGTGAAACTTTGTAAAATAACTGTAAAGAGCCGAACCACACCACTCGGAAGCTGGAGACAGACTGGGACGTGTCTCGCCTCTAGATGCCGAGTGACGTCCACACTGTCAAAATGTTGCGCAATATGTCTAACGTTGCATGCGGTCTCCCATTCCGATCGGGAGACTTTAGACCTGCGATTTTTGGTCTCGCAACAGGCCCGTAGACGGGGATTGGTCTATGGACATGTTTCGTAGACAACCTGAGACACGTCTCGGAGACCAAACATGTCTACTAGTGTGGACTAGGCTTTAGTTAGGACCAACCAGAATATATTTTTTATCTTTACATATGGCTGAATATCACCATATCTGGTTGAAGCCTATCTACCGAAATTGCTGTTTTAATGTATATTTCAAAAATAAAATAAATTGGAGCCGTAAGGACCACCTACGTTCTATATTTCTTCTGCGGACATTCAACCAGAATATATGAGAATGTTTACTTATGGTTGACTATGAATGTATCTGATTGAAGCCTATTTACAGACATTGCATTATTAATGTGTTTTTTTATTTGTATATCTTCATATATAAAATCACATATAAACGACAGGTGAATCTATCGTATATTGCTTTGCTAAATTGTTCAAAGGAAGGGTCAACTTTTTTTTTTTGGTTATTAAATACATTTCAAGTGAAGGCCTATTTCCCGTTAGAACCTGTACTGCGTCACTAAACGGGACAGTCAAAATGGGATCAAATATTGTACTAACCAAATGATATACTACTGGTCCTTCTGTTTTCTCAACATGTTTTGTAGATTGTAACAAATGTTGACGATAGAACACGAAGGAGGACGAATTGTGGTGTATAATGATATAAAATAATTCTTGATTCGCAACATAATAATGAAGATATTGAAAATTACAGTATTACAGGACACCAGTAATAACTGTAGCGACATCTACAACTATTTAAGAGAGCGAAAAATTGAGGAACCAGTCCCAGATTTGTAAATAGGGATCGTTGCTGCTTCCTTCGTTGCTCTAAAGGCCGGATCTTTGCCCTCGTTTCTGCATGCGAGGAGACCCAGAAAATTATTACAACCACATTTGCTCCTACAGCTGGCCAGGAGTTTTTGTACATCGTACACACGAAGGCTGCTGCTGTATAGCACTTGAGTGCTGTGAAGTGCTGACATGGAATCACTGCTTGTCATAAAATGTTGACTCCCACTGAAGAGTTGGGCTCATGTCCACCAGAGCGACGAATAGCGCTCTGGTAGTAGGCGATATTGACGTCGTAGTTAAAGCCCGGGCATGAGTCACAATAACTAACTAGTTTACAACTTGATACTATTATATACATAGTTCAACTGCTCTTCGCATCTTGATAATATATAAATAGAGTGAAAGCTATTTTTGTCGAATCTCGGAAAATACGTTTTTACAGACATATGTAGAGGTTTCCGCTTTGTTTAACCTCCATAAACGGAAGAGCTTGGGTAATGTCCAAGAAAGTTCTTTATCAATTTCAATGCTAGCATTTTTGTCGAAAAGACCTAAGATAATAACTAAAGCGCCACTTTAGTCGAAAATGAGATTTCTGTGGAATCAGGTTCTATAGGTCTCTAGGGACTGTGTAGGGAAGTTTTTTTTTGCCGTTACAGCAGCAGTTGGTAGTATTGAGTCCACGTCAGCGTTGAGCCTCATGGAAGAAGGTTCTAACCGCCACCAGTAGTTCTCAACATGGCAAGGAAGTGTTATTTTGGCGTTCAGAACCTTTTTCGCGTCAACCACTCAATTATTGTTATTATGAAGATCGGTAAAATAATGTATTCTTATTTCCAAAGGTAAAATTGGCTGCTGCTCTACAATGGGTAAAAAACTATTGGCGTTTCGCCAAATTTAGAAAATAAGGATTTAATTGAATAGCATTTTTTTTGGAGTAAATAAACAAGGCCTGCTTAAGGCCACCGCTGTTGTGATTCACTTCACGGAGGTTGGCCTCTATACCGACAATTATTTTCATTAATGTTAAAACAATCCGTTTTGAGTTATAATTAAAATAATCGAGATTCAGATAGATTAAATTGTTGATATTTTTTGTCTATACTAGTTAATTAAGGTATTTTCCAACACTAAATCTCACTGATTTTCGGCACAGATGTTAGGATGACCATGATGAACCAGAAACTTCACGTAAGACCTGAGCTTTGGCCACCCGCCACTAACTGAACATCGGACAGTTTTATTTAATTTAATCTGTGTCTGTTGACTATCGAAGGAAAAGCGAACATCAATTGGCAGCTGAAAGAGGGTGAGTCAAGTTCTACTTTATCAAAAGAAACCGGAAATTTTACTTTTTAACTTCTTTCCAACTCTATAATGTAAATAAGTGGTATTTTGTAAAGAGACTAGTGGACGACCCTGAACCCTTTTTCGTGTTTTGTTTTACTATCAGCTCGTGAAGCACTGAACTACAAATATGGAATGTTATAAGAACAACATTGTACAGAGCGTTAAATTTTCTTTTGAATGAGGCTTGTTTTTGTTTTATTTTCCTTCCCTCAGAGAAAGGATGTTGTTATGAGAAGTCCTTGCAGTGCTCGTCTGCGATGTATTGTTCAACAATCATTTTTCCATAAGCCTAACATGATGTATTGCATATGATTCGAGGAAGTAAGAAAAAATCACTTAAATGAAAGTGTGTAAATACAAAACCTGTCGAATGTCTCCTTTACTACGGTTTAATTTCCCTATTTATTGTGGTCTCATGATTTAGGAGATAATTAGAACCACTTTCTTCTAAATATAATATATTTTTTACTCATTATAAATCTTTGTTTGACTTTAAATAATATATTTTTTTTCGAAATTTAAATAAAAATATTACAGACTAGGTCACACAAATAAGGGTCTAGTAGGTGAACATTGTTGACGGTGTTCGATGAATATGGTAAAAAATACATTTATTTCTCAAAATAAAAAGGTCACAGTTAAATAATTAAAGATAAAAGATCTTATTTTTTCTCATTTTTCATTTCAATGTTTTTCTGCCTATCAAACTAACATTATATTTTGAATTTTAGCATCTAGTTTAATTTAAGTTTTTTTTTCTGGCCAATATGTACGATACCTACATCAGGCCAAGGAAAAATTTTTTTTAAATCTTTAGCAGATCATTTCCGGCAGACAGTGTTGTAATGTACCTACTAAGAGAGTAGGTAACTAAATATATTCTTAGATACTTTGAAAAAAATGTAGGTACCTTATGTAGGTCTTTCTTTATAAATACCCCTGTATCGAGCACACCTAGACAATGCCACATTTAACTTTACAATATAATTTCTCTGAGATGGCAGAATGGACGTTTTGTGAAAATTTGTAGTAGTTTCTTCTCAATGTCCCAACACAAAACAAAAAATGTTAACTGGAAATCAAAAAAAATAACTTTGATTTTAAAAAACATACAATGAATTAGTGCCGTTATAAGACATACGGCGGCCCTGAGGCAGACTTCATCCGGGCCCCTTGAATTATTTTTGCAATATTATCCTCAACTTTATTTTCAATAATTTATACAATACACCAGAACATTCTAGAATCTTATAGAATGTCATAAAATTGTCCAGTATGTTTCTCAAAATTGCAAGAAGTTCCTAGAAAAATCCAATTAATTTTCTCTCTTTTTCCAATTTATCGCTGTTTAGTTTTTTTGATCGAACGGGGGCCCTGAGGGGGCTGTCTCACTTGCCTTCAGGGGGCTCCACACGCAACGGAAAAACCGAAGGCATGCCTCGAGGCGAACCTCTATGTGTGGATGGAGAATTCTGTTGAGGTATTCCTGCGGATCTTACGTCTGGAGGCCGGAAATTTCAATACAAAATCTCATTCCTTTTTTTGCCTCAAGGCCGATCGGACCGTGTGGAGGGGTGGGAGGTAGGCCTCGAGGCGATTCAGTTGTACTCTAGTTGTGTGTTAGAAGAGGACGTGTTTGATTAAATCCAGTTTTCACATAAAATCATTGCCCGTGCAAAACAAAATCAAGAGGAATTTATAGCTCTGTTCAGAGATTCGCCGTGCTTGTGGCAAACTACATCAAAAGATTACCATGACCGGACAAAAAAGGAAGCTGCTTACCAAAGTTTACTGGAAAAAATGAAAGAAGTGGAGCCTCTAGCCAACAAAGACTGTGTAGTTAAAAAAATTAATAATATGCGTAGCAGTTATCGGAAAGAATTAAAAAAGATCAAAGAATCTATAAGAACAGGCAGTGGTGCAGACGAGGTATATCACTTTTTTTTAAATTACTTTTGATAGCTAACAATAAACCAACAACAGCAAGAGCATCATCTGTTGACGCCATTGCGCGAACACACAAACTGGAGTGCCTTAAGACTGGCCTTCGGATATTCCGTAGTGTGTGGAGACCCCCCACTATTTAGGTTCGCCTCAAGACCCGGCGCCTCGAGGCATGCCTTCGGTTTTTCCGTTGCGTGTGGAGCCCCCTTTAGGGATAAATAGGCACAGATATGAATCTATAGACTCTGGGTATCACAGCTAGTATGTGCCGAACAACACAGAATAGGATCCCATCCATATAACCTACTCTTTGTCGTAATATCCAGTTTTTATTTTATTATTAAAAAAAAAAAAAGTTCTAATTTTATCATCTAAGTATTACATTAGAATTAAATTTAAATATATGACCCTCAAGCGGATATGGCAGAGGGACCTGCTCCATGACCACCCTGGACTCCAATTCGGTCAGGTACCTCAGCAGTACAGCCACGGACTTGACATTGCACTAGTTATCGCTATTACTATCGCAAATGTTATGCCGTGGTAAATATATAAATAAATATATGAACAGAAAAGTTAAAAAATATATCTGTACTTACCTGTACCTTCTTCAAAAAACTTCTATACTTTTATCTTTTATACTTGTACTAAAATATAGTACCTATTATTACAACTCTACTAAAGGCTTCAAGACAGGCACAAGAAGGAAAATATATGGGTTCCATTGGCCTAAAGTTCTGCTAACCACACGAAAAACAAGGAAATGTGGTCAGATCGCAGAGAAGGATCTGGCAGACCACATGTGAATTCAGATTCACGCTAATTGCCTTCACCTTTATATTCTAATAGCGTTTTTTGAAAATTATATGTTAGCGGACGTATATAAGAAATCATCTTGTTTTGGTTCACCGCAACTATTACCAAATATTCCCCGGAAACTTGTACGTATTTTTCCTGTCGTTGGGCCGCTGTGTAACATTTACATACCCAAGTTTCAAAGTTTGATGTGGACAGACACATGAACGAAAACGATTGGGTTTTCTTGATTATCCTACGAAATCTAAAGACAATGTTCGTTTCAACTCATGATATGCATAAAGTTACTTTTTTTAAAGTGAATGTTGTGGAATATTTCCCTTCAGCATCGCAAAAGAGAGGTTCGCAAAACTAAAGTTGGGCCCCGCATGCAGCCTGGACTGATCCGAAGAACATAACTAACTGAAGCCAAGCAAACAATAAAATAATAATAAACAAGATTTGTAAAAATAGTAAAAAGTTAACAAAAACTCAATGAGCATATACGGTCCTCCCAGGTTCACCTCATTATCTACATATATATTTAATAGAACATTCAACATTGTTAATCCAAGCTCAAACATAAATAAATCCTTTAATACAATATAAAACTTAAACAGGAAATTTATTAACAATAAGATATAAAATACATAACTAAAAATATTGCAATTAAATGAGGTAAACACTATATTTTTTTAGAATTTTCATAATTAAGATAAACTTTTAACCGTTTTCGGGCACTTTTTATTGCTTTTAATTCTTGAAAATGCCATATTGTAGACATTAACAAACCAAAGAAGAAAATTAAATACATTACAAGCATGATGATCGTAGGTAAGTACGAATCAAAATTTCTAAAGAAGGCAGCAAGTACACTGATTAAACAGAACGTTACAACAGCCAAAAATAAATAAAATACTTGATTTTTTTTAAGAATCCGTAACGCCTGGGTACAAATTTGAATTGATTCTTCTAAAATGTCTTCAGTGCACACTGAATAAAGAGCATCTGTTTTTTCATCGGCGTGCTCTTTGCCCGGTGTTGCAACCATGGAGGTACAGATAGCTTCGTGGTCGGAATAACTGAAATTCTTACCTGGAACTCGGGCTTCCAGGGGATGCGAGTAAGATTCCACCTGTACATCAACTCCTTCAACTGCACGAAATAAAATATAATCAATTCTTTTGCCTAGTTTAGATGTGTTCAACGCCGCCGGGTTACTGTAGCTATTTCTGAAGCAGTCAATCGTTCCAAGTCCCTGGATCTTTTTATTAATCTCGAAAAAAACGTCCTTCAAGTAAGCTGTGCACATAATTAGTTTGTGACACAAATCAGTTGGTTCCGAGTTCATATCTCCTGCAATAATACATACATTGGCACTGTTTGATGTCAATCTAACAAAAGTACCTGTGTCAAAGGCCTGTATTAGACGATGAGCCAAATATTTATCATCACGTTCGTCATATTGGGCATGAAGGTGAGTGTTGTAAACATTGACAATAACACCGTCCATATCTATCTGTGCTAAGGCAACACCTTTACCTCCAAACCAGTCACCATGATGTACCATATGAAAGTAGCCATTGATAGGAAATCGGTAAAAGAAAGTTGATATAATTGGCCATTTTGAAAATATACAAAGTCCTGAGCCAAGAACACCACTGTAATAGTAATGATGATGAGGATAGATATCTGCTATTTGCCTCTTCAGCAGCTGATAATCTTTTCGTGTCCAAACTTCTTGAAGACATATTACATCGAAGTCCGATCTAGCAAGGGCACTTGCTAAAGCTTCAAGTCTTTCATTTTTATCTTTCGATAATTTAAATGGCATGCCCCAGGTATTCAATGTAAATACGGAAATGACACTTTTAGATATCTCCATGATAAATCACAACTACCTGAGAAAAAAATGAAGCTCATTGAATTCGTCATGCGTCAATGAAGTATAAGTAGATTAACACTCACAAAACTATGTCACATGTTGTAAAGTAATGGTAAGCCTCAATCTTAGGTAATACCTCACCAACCCTACCGTGTAATTCTCCGTTTTGTGAGAAATCTTAAAACACGTCACTCCAACAGCTGTTATCTCACAAAAGTAAACAACACTGCAGCAAACCTTAGTGTTACCTTCCTAAGATACCTACCTGTAACCTTCCAATTGATAAGGGAGGTGAGTGTGTCTCTTTCTCTGCCTAACATTACATTTCGGGATGAAAACTTTTGTTAGATTTTTGAAAATAGCCAGTGACTATAGATTTTCATTAGTTTTCCGAAATAATCCAATCAATGTTCAATTCAACAGATCTTATAGCTTAAAAAGGAATTCAGTTGTAAGTAACTGTTGCATGATATAACATAGATTTTTTATTTTTTATGATAGAACGGATATTCATTTTATTTTAATGTTCCAGGAAGATTTCTCCGAATGTGCGTACAGCAGCCGAAGTCATACCTGTGGAGAGTTAAATGTTTCACATGTTGGAGAGAACGTTTTATTATGCGGTTGGCTTGAGTTCCAGAGAATGAATAAATTTGCTGTATTACGTGATGCTTATGGTTCTACACAAGTTATCATACCAGAAGAGGTAATTAGAAGATTTCTTAAAGCATTGACTTATTTCATTTTTCGAAATTTCATTAATTGGGGCTGCCAAAGGTGCTTCAAAAGCCCTAAACCTTTCTCTAAATTAACTTAATATTGTTGTCGAATGCACATTGAGAAAATAATCTTAGAAGATTCTTTAAAGTGTATAGACTCAGAACCATTACCCGGAGCTCTGAATTTGTGAGTCACTAGGAAGAGTTAACTGGCGTATTGCTAAACTTTTTCTGCTTTATGAGCTATTTGTCTTACGAAAACAATTTAATTGAAATTTACTTTTTTCTCTACAAGAGTCATCGCTATACAGCGGAATTACCCAAAATATTTTCCAACTTCATGCCAAAATGTCATTTTATAAAATGTTTTTTTTTTAAAGCTATTTTTTTGCAACCACTTTTGAAATAATTTGTGAATAATGAAGATAAGTTGTGACTCATGCCCGGGCTTTAACTACTAGGTCATATCGCCTATTACCTGAGCGCTCTTTCGTCGCTCTGATGAACACAAGCCCGACTCTTTAGACTGTGGTAGCCCTAAAGTTTGCCTACCCAGATTTCTTCACCTAGGTTAGGCTTCTTGCGAGTACCTGACATTGTACAAGCTCGGGACCATTGCTTAATGTCCCATTCAAAGGACGGCATGCTGAAAATGTTTACACCTTCCAGATAAAAAACTTAGATTTTTAAGTAATTAATACAATACTCGAGTAGAGGGGTTAAAAAAAGTTTTAAAATCTGACGTAGTATGAAATTAAATTATAAATTTGGCCCTATGGATTTGTTTTTTATCTGGGTATTAATAAAATTTGGAGCATCCAGTCCTTCGGTATATTACAATTTCGAATGTATTTTTTAAAATGTATATTTGTATAGTGTCTATATTTATGCCTGACAGTGTAAAGATATGATAAGCAGACTGAGTGAGACCCCACTGGAGAGCGTGGTAGCTGTGAAAGGCCAAGTAACCAGGAGGCCTGATTCTCAGATCAAGGTGGGCTACCATTGAAACAGGGCACGTTTTTTTATAATGGTTTTTTATAATGTATTACAATGGTTTTATTGCGCCTCGCTATCACTTTGTAAGGTATGCCTTAGAGCATGTATGGGCAACCTTTGACATGTTGCGGGCCAAACTTTGTGCAAATACGTTCGCGGGCCGCGTAGATGATTCAAAATAAAATAACGTCGGACTTTAAAGTAGTGTTCATAATTTTTAGCGATAGATATCAGACAAGAAATAATAAGACAATGTTATTATAATACAATTTATTAAAATAACTAAATGAAATGAAAAATAAAATAGATACAATATTATAATTAAATCGTGAAATTTAGAATTATTACAAAATACGAAAGTTAAGTAGCGACAATATTATAATTAAATCGTGAAATTTGGAATTATTACAAACTACGAAAGTTAAGTAGCGACACCGAAATCAATGAGACGCTTGAGCTTGAATTTGGGAAACTAATCCATTGATGTTTGGATTAATTCCACTGATACAAAGACGTAAAGAATTTTCCAAATTATCTTCAGTGAGCCTTGTACGATGTTTTGATTTATTAACTTTCATCATTGAAAAGAACTGTTCGCATTTATAAGTACTGCCAAACGCACAAATCAATCTTCTTGCGAATTTTCTAAGCTGCGGAAAATGGTCTTCTTCGAGGTATTACGAGCGTGTATAAACACGCGATGACATTAATTTTTCCTCACTCGCCTTGCTCGCTCACTTGATTCCGCAGGAGCAAGCGACAAACCCCATCCTACTCGATCTTCCTAATTTGGAGTAAGTAGTGTAATATTATTTATTTTTTAAATTGGGTTTTTCAAAATGTCTCGCGGGCAGGACCAAATCTTCCAGCGGGCCGGTCGTTGCCCACAATATGCCTTAGAGGAAGGAAACGTCACTCCTATTTTATAAATTTTTAAATTAGGTTGTTGAATACCCAGAACATAGTGCGAGCCCTTTTAAAAATGTTAATCTTCGCAGGATCAGCACATCCGATGAGGATGAAAAACTTTACAAAGGAATGCAAATTGATCTACGGTGTTATTTGTGATACTTTCTAAAGTGAAAACTTTGGAATTGAAGCTTGTATGGAATCGTAATTCAAAAAGCTTAATTTCTTATGATACTTGAACATTTTTTACAGTGATATTGTGAAATTTATTTAAAAAATAAAGAAAATACGTATGTTTTGTTCAAATACTAGTATTTGTTAAGTTGTGACTGAAGCTGTAGCAATACCGAAAGTACTCCCATATATTTTATGAAATAGACATTATTAAAAAAAATGCGTTATTATTTATTTTTTATTAAGTGTTTCACAATATCTGCAAAAAAGAAATGTTAAGTATCGTCGTCTACTTAGTTAGATATACTTTATTAAGACTGTAAACCAAGATAGCAAACTGTTTCACTTACTGATGATAATATAATGTATTATCATGATATTATCATAAAGGACATAAAAATGTTATCTTCTACTGCGCTGATTTTCATGCAATTTTTACACGTGACTATCATATTTCGAAATTGAAAAAATTAGTCAAAAATTTGTATTTTTTTTCGGGTATTAAGGCAAATATAAAAATGTACGACACGAAAAAACTTTTCCCTGGAAATAAAGAGATAATATGGACAAATTGCACATCGTTAGATAGCTAAAGTATTTAGAAAGAGATGTATTTCGATATTAGGCTGCCAGAAAATAAATATAGGCGTTTGTGTCATCTGTTATGTATGTATATACTTCAAATATTCATCAATTGTTTCTTTCACTAAATATCCTTAAAAAGAGAAGTTTCACTTTATAACAGAGTGAACTTGGTACAAGAAAGTAAAAACGTTCAACTTCATTAGTCAATTATAATTACTTAACTGTACTTCGTAAACTACGTTCAATTTTAATTTCCTATACAGACCTAAATCCAGTAAAGATTGGAACAAATAGTTACAGGTATAGTTGCAAGTTTTATGTAGTATTCTTCTGATAAATAATTTATGTATATCTATTATTTCAGAACACTCCAACAGGGGAAGTTGAGATAGTGCTCAATGAATTCAAAGTATTAAACCCAGTTCAGAAGAAACTTCCTTTCTCTATACGGGACTACAATAAGGTATGTCACCATTTTGAAGTATTTTCAATGAGTTATAGAGTCTTTGCTCATATTAGTCGGTTTATATGTAAACTTTAGTGCCTCAATGTTCTTACTTTTCGTTATTCAATTTATTTCAAGATTATAATCTCAAAATGTTATGCACATTTTTACTGATATTCGACATAGAAGCGAATTTACTAAAAAGTGCATTGATTCACAATAAGCACACAGGAGCAGCACCTGACCCAACCCAGCAGTGTACCAAAATATGTGTACATTTACACATAGAGGCATATTTTTTTGGAAATAGAGTCGTAAGGTTGTCAGCCCATTTGTAAAATTCTGTCCCGAGACATGTTAAACTGAAGGAGAAAAATGTACAGTGTTGTATGGTAAAACAGATCCTAACGGACATTGCCACTCAAGGTTTTTCCATCTTTCTGATAAAAAACCTAAGGGCCTCGGCCAGCTTTCGATGTTGAGCTCAGTAGGAAAGCACACACACTACCTCTGAGCTACCGGCGTCATCATTATATGATTCTGTATTGATTGGAAAAATTACATGAGCTAACCAAAACACTTAAGAAGACCGCCTTTATATTGATGTGGAATCGATAGAGCACTCAGCTTTATTGGCCATGTTTCGGGTTTGTATCACAGAAAGTGAGTTGGTGTTCTAATCCTCGTAAGGGATATGATATCCTGCCTTTCTATCCTATAACATTATTTTAAACATTTTTGGTCCTAAAATCCTTGAAATATGCTTGACTTTTTCAACCATTTTCTGTAACAGTAATTATTATTTTGAAAATGTTTTTTTTTTGCAGGCAGGTGAACATTTGAGAATGAAATACAGATATTTAGATTTGAGATATCCACAGATGCAGCAGACTCTCCGGAAACGTTCTCAGTTATTGATGAAAATGAGAGAATTTTTAATTAATAAAACTGGCTTTGTTGAAGTTGAAACGCCTACTTTATTTAAAAGAACTCCAGGAGTAAGTTTTTATTATTTTATTTTTATTTTTTAGTTAATAATGGCAAAACACCTCAAGCCCCAATTGGGGATGCTTGATGACATTTAACAATAGTCAAAATACAAAAATTGTAGTCAAACGGTAACCAAGTAGATTATATCTCTGGAGGTTTCTCCTATATTTTTCTACTTTTAGTTTTGTTTCGGAGGGGAGAGGGGGACAAGTATAATCGAAGGATTGGCCACTCCGGGGTGAGGAGAACACCTTGCAAGGATGGCCGGCTGGAACTGTTATATGTCTAGGCGGCCTCGAGAGACCAGCCTCCAGGATGATGCATCTCTTCTCGAGTCCTGTCTCCCAACCTTCTGCTCCAGCACCTTAACCCCGACACTTCCCTAGTTAAGACTGGAGCAGGAGTACTCCATATTTCATCCACCCTGGTCCCACCCTACGACTATAATATAAAATTTATCTTAAGCTAACGAATGTCAAGTAAGGACACAACCATATACAAGACTATATATTTCCTTATTTACAAGAGATAAGGAGTGGAGTACTTGATATTCTTTCACCCTTCTTCTAGCCTATAACATTTCTCATTCATACTAATAAATACATTTATACATAAACTCAACGTTATACAGTATATTATTTATACGACAGAGGGTGGTCCAGGTGTTATCGGGATGAGACCACTCGACCGGACAGGCAGCCAGAGTTCACCCAGGTCTGTTCCAGTGTAGACACAGTCCCACTTACATTAGAATCTGATGATAGACCAGAAAAATAATAGAATGCGTTCACTATTTATTACTTCGTTTACCATTAGTCTGCCAATTTTGAGTTAAAAATTCAAATTATCTTCCGAGGAACTAATGCTTTTTGCTCCTTAAACATTCGTTCGTTCATATATTTTTGTCTAAAAAGGACTATGGTTGCTCATATTTTTTTCTTTTTTCAGGGAGCACAAGAGTTCATAGTTCCAACTAAGAGGCGAGGAGAATTCTACAGTCTGGTGCAGAGTCCTCAACAACTGAAGCAGTTGCTGATGGTGGGAGGAATGGACCGGTACTTCCAGATAGCCAGGTGTTATCGGGATGAGACCACTCGACCGGACAGGCAGCCAGAGTTCACCCAGGTATGTCCCAGTGTAGACACAGTCCCACTAACATTGAAATCTGATGATAGACCAGAAAAATAATGAGTCCACTATTTATTACTTCGTTTACCATTAGTCTGCCAATTTTCTCATCATCTTCCATAACTCTACCATTTATTATTATTATTTCCTAGTGTTTGTCTAAAGGTGCGTATCCACCAAGCGCGCAAAACGATTGTGAATGTTTGCAAATAACTCGTATACTTGCTTGGTGGAGACATGAACCATGCGCTCGCGCAAAGGTTTGCAAGTATCTGTTCTTGTTCTAACTGGTTTCGGTACATCAAAAGAAATTCATTGTTTGTGCGCGTTCAGTGGAGACAGACTTTGTAATTTTGATGTGTTGAATTTATAAATTCTTTCAATCAAACGTTTATTAATTCACATTTTTTTCTTTAATAAATTTATATATTATTATTTACTGGAGATCACATCTAATTTTTAAATACTGAATCAACAACATTAATGGAGTAGGACAGCGGAAAAAGTTTAGAATGCGGCACTAGCAATACGATTTCTTCTCGGTGTCATTTTGACAACTGTTTTATAGTAGGATCGATAACCAAAATTTGCAAACCTACTGATGTTTGCAAAGATTTGGTTGGTGAAGACAGAATGTAAACATTCGATTTCAAACATTTGGGGAAAATGTTTTTTTGGTGGATATGAACCTTAAAATGTTTCATTTCATCCAGATCCATTTTCGGAAAGTTAGGTAATTCAGTTCATTTTCAAAATTAAGCGGGCTCATTTCCTTTTTTCCAATTTGAAATATCGATCAAGTAAGTGATATTGTTGTTACATTGATGAGCAGACCTTGTAACTCAATCAGTTATGAAAGTTGAGGGGTCTTGTAACATTTTTATTCATTCGGGTGCACCTCGCACATGTGCAACATCAGCCGTCGGTCGTACGTTGAGCGAGCTCGGGATCAGGGTAGGGCTTAAGTGAAGCTAACGGGTTGGGGGACGACTACAGGCCGACCAATCTATAGCGATCCGTGGTCGTCCCCAACCCGGTAGCTGCCGCAGGTCCAGTCCCGCGAATCAACTCTACCCTGGTTTGGTCCTACAAGGGACATTAAAGGACCAGATGAGGCTGTAACAACAAATACCCCCGTGTAGATTGACCTGTACGCGAAGTACCCGTCTAGCCCGCTTAGGATGTTGAAAGTGACTATTGTACTTTCATTAATGGTAACAACATGGGCCCTCAATGTGCGCCCGTCGTTCGTCATAGCCAGGGGGTGTTGGGCATCGGGTCTCCCTCATCAGTAAAGCCAAGGTTAAAAGGGCCAGTTTATCGACACGAATTATGAACATAAACTGACGTTTTTATTACGTATTGCGACTTGGGACAAAAAATACTAATTAAAAATACATTCAAAACCCACTTTATTTGAATGGGAAACGAACCGAGTTTACATGCACCTCTCTTATTATACATTAAGAGAAGTCCTTTGACATACTTTTTTTTTTCAATATATTTTAAACCAATCTGGTGAGTGACGCAGTTAAAATTCGTAAACACCCACATATAGGTCCTAATGGTAAGATCTAACTCAAACCTAGTCCCTGGACTGTCAGGTCATATTTTCTGTCAATAACTATAAAGCAATATTCCTATTGTTTGTAAGTTCTTTAAAACAGTGGTTCCCAAATTGTAATACCAGGGTTTTATTTTATTTTTTTTGACACTGAACAAAAATATATATATAGAATTACATTTTATATAAATTCTGATTAAATAAATGTTAATGTACTTATCAACTCATATTTTTTTCAATTTAACTTTTGTTTCTGTGATTATTGTTAACGTCTATGTTTGAAGATAATTAAGGAAATGTTATTGTTTTTTGTGAGTGTTGAATAGAACTGTTTTATTCTGTGTAGAAGTATGTGTATATGTATATTTATTTATTTGTACACGGCTGAATGTGTTGACTTAGGTATATGATATATATTTTAATTGGTGGTACGCCGCTACTTTAAGGTATAACCAGTTATAACTTCATACATTAGTATTTGTTTTTGTTGTGTTTCTTGTTAATATTTCGTCAGGTAGATATAGAGATGTCGTTTTGCTCTTTAGACGACGTGCTCTCCCTAATTGAAGACATGCTCTTCTACAGCTGGCCCGTGCCTGTCCAATTTGACAGAATGTCCTTCACTGAGGCACTCCGCCTCTACGGAACTGATCAGCCCGACATCACCTTCAACTGTCAGGTGTGTTTATTTATGGGTTAGGTCTGTAGAGTATTTAATTTAGTTTGCGTGTAAACTGCGCATATATTGGACATAATATATTGATCTACACATAGAATATCTATCAGCATAATGCCCCAAGGGCCTGTCATAAAAATAATAAATACAATAAAAATAAAATAAGGGATCACAAAATAGATAAGGGTAGCTTATTATTTTTTAATGAAAGAAAATAGCGAGTAATGTTCATTATTTGGAGTCGTTCAAAGATTGAAGTATTAGCCCTGTTTCTTGTTTCTTAGATTCCAAACTTACTTTTATTATTTCAATATTTTGTAGATTTTTGATGTTGAAACTGACAAAACCAGCAGAAATGGAGAGACCATTGTAAAAGCTATCAATATACCTCAGGCCGCTGTAAGTATTGCACTTATTAAATAGAGCTATTTAGGATAATATAATTCACTTAAACATTAGTTGATAATATCACTAGGTGTGCAATACATTCTGCTGTTTGCAAAAACCGAGCTGAGTCAGGCATATCTGTATAAAAAACTCAGTTAATGTTTTAATAATTATCAGTAACTTCTCACCTGGTTCTTTATGAATATATTAATACTTTAAATAGATTTCAATTGAATTCAATGGATTTTTTCTAGCCTTTTTGTAAACAATAGCTGTTTTTGCACAAAATTCTTTTTACTATGTGTTCTTTGTATGTTGAAGAATATTTTTATCGAAAAGTTTGAGAAAGTTTGTACGTTAGAACATTGAAAAAAAACGGCTCAAAAAAAGTGGTGTTTGATGGTAAACCGAAAAGGGCTTCGTCAGGATTTTTACATTTGAAATCGAAAAATTCTATTTTGCGCGAGAATTTTGTCTCTTGAATTGATTTCAATGGGGATTTCGTTTTTCGGTGATTATTCCTCCGTGGTATGTTCGATTTCAGATTTTTTTAGTAGTAAATCATCGCCACCGTGTCCACTACCATCGTGGCAAATTTCAATGTGATCGGTAAAGGGGTTTAGGAGTACGAGTACAACGAAATACATGAGTCGCCTAAGAAAGAGCTTCGTAAACTCAGCTCAATTATTTTTCTTTTGGATTTAACCTCGCATCACCTGCTGTGGTTATTAGCTCCGGGCTAACTTCAAGTAGGCTCTCCAATTCTAAATGTCCATGGGTAGTCGGCAGGAATATAAATTATAAGTGTACATAGTTGATGAGATCGAGTTCGAACCTTGGAACGTTGTCTCAGAAGAATCTATATAGAAAATATTTAGAAGTGAGTGGTTTAACACAGTTTTCAATAATTGATAAAATATAATTATAATTTGTTTTAGGCACATTTCACTAGTTCACTGAAATCCTCTCTAATGAAACAAATAAAAGATCTTCCTGTTCGACTTCTGCCTGTTAAAGTGACAAATGATCCCCAAGATACCTGGTTCAAACATTTGTCTCAGTTGGCAATCAATCCTCATCGATTCACCGAAGATAATTCTATACTGTCTGGCGATTTAACATTTTTGTCTGTGGGCAATGATGAAGAAGAAGTTGTAAGTAAAAATCTTGTGTTCCTTTTTCGTAATTCGCGAGTTTCGCATATTTGCGATTGATTTAATGTATTCTAACCTGACTGAATTTCTGCGAAAGAGAATGAAGATGGTGACTCTTTTAGAAGACTCTTTTTACCTCAAATTTCAGTTGTGAAGCAGTTGGAGAAATATTAAAACTATATTGGGCTTTGTTCGATAAGGCAATCCAAGAGAATTTTAAAATTTAAAAGGATAAAATGTATAAAAACTGTAATGCTTCCTTACGTTGAAGTTTCCAGAGAACTGCGGATGTTTGATAAACAAGCAAATATTAACAATTTTTTTCAGCCAGCGCCCTCTACCCCTGCCTCTTTTAAACATTAATGGGGATAATCGAAATGAATTAAAAATTATTTAGTTTACAAATTAAACAATCTGTTATATACTCAATAATTCCATTTTTATTTTAGCATAATTTTAATATTAGTATTTCCATACATAACTAAAACTAATCCACATTACTTTCTAGATCAGGGTAAACATTTTGAATGTTATTAGGCTTTGTGCGTAGGACCATTGAGCATTGTTTTATTAACATTTTATATTATGGTATTGTAAATTTACACTCTTCAATTATTTTCATTCAAGAAAAGTATCTTGGAAAACAGTTTCAAATCCTTTAATTTGTGTTGTTGGTTGTTGACAGTTGCGGTGTCTAGGTCGGTCCCGGATCTCCTTCCTTCGCCACCTTCGCTCCCGGGGGATCACCGGCCCCTGGGACGCCCCAGAGAACAGAAGAAGATTCCTCTGGATTCTGGACTTCCCTCTCTTCTCCAGGTCTAGTGAGGGGCGGCTGGAGGCTGCACATCACCCATTCACCATGCCTCGCCCCGACCAGATCCATCTCATAGACACTAAACCACTAGAGGTACTACCTATTTACTGTAATTAGAAATGTTGTTATCAAATATTTTCTTGAAATTAAGAAAGTCAGTGATGTGTACTAACAAATTTTTTTAAATCGAGTTGACAAGACTCGTTATTTTTATATATTCGCGCATGCGAATATCTCACAAGATGTAAAAGCATTCAGAAGTCCTAAAATTAATTTAACGATTTAAGTGGTCAGTTCCTTTATTACTGTTAAAGAGGGTCAGTTCTTATAATACTGTTTAAATGGGTCAGTTCCTACACTATTGTTTAAATGGGACATTTCTCAACGTTATGCTATCACCCAAAGCCGTATTTAAAAATGTATAGGCCCCAAGACAATAAGAAATTGAAGGCCTTAATAACACGCCAAACATAAGAATACATTTTTTTTTTTTTTTTTTAATAAATAGTTTTCTTTTATTATCAATATAAATAATATAAGATTGAATGTTGTGACGCAAAACACGACATTTATGTTGAGAACATATTATTCATACTTTGTTATCCTTGTTAAGTTTTATTTATTTATTTTTTTCCTGATACATGAAGAGCAACTAAAATAACATCAACATATTTTCTGTGTACAGTAACGCTCTTTTCACTCCTCAGATCAAAATGCGTATACTTTTGCATTAGATGCTTTTAAAACTCTTCGTTTAAGTAAAGGTTAAGTACTTCTAAGTTGAGGAACGCGGACATATTGTGGAATTTGAAATAAGTAAATAAAACAAGCTTATTTAAAGGTTAAGTATTTGCTCTTCCCACTAATAACCGTTAAATAGATAGTTCTGGTTTTATAATTACTCTTTGTTGTTGCGAGTGAAGGTGAGAGGTCTGTCCTACGACCTGGTTCTGGAGGGCTACGAGGTGGGAGGAGGCTCTGTACGTATCCACGATCCCCGTCTTCAAGAGCGAATCCTGGACCTGTTGGATATCTCCCGAGAGAACCTCACTCATCTGTTGGAGGCTCTCGCTTCGGGGGCACCTCCCCATGCCGGCATTGCTCTGGGTAACTAATAACCTTCACTACTAACTATCCACCTGATATATTGTGTTCCAATAAAAATATGACAAGGAAGTGAGATGTGATCATGCATTGAAGGGTTCCGTAGGTGAAGATTCTCGTAAGCTGGTGTGATACTTATACTTTTGCCTTTTTTATTGAAGATAAGAAATATAGAAATTGGAAAAATTTTAATTATAAAATAATTCGACTGTATGAATGAAGGTTACTCCCTAATTTATTAAGACATTATTCTATGTTTTTTAAAATTATTATATTAATGTTACTTTTATAAAAATTCTAAAATTATGCTAGAAGAACCCATTAAGTTGTGCGATGTTTAGTTATAGCTATAAAATAAAGAGAGCGCCCGTAGCTCAGAGGTAGCGTGCGTGCTAGCCTACTGAGCTCAAGATCGCGGGTTCGATATCAGGCCGAGGCTTTTAGGTTTTTTATCTGGGAATTGAAAAAAACTTGAGCACTCCGTCCTTCGGATAGCGATGGTCTCGAGGCAAAATTCATGCCCACCAGAATGAATCTGGTAGTAGGCGATATGACCTCATAGTTGAAGCCCGGGCATGAATCATAATAACTAGGGGCTACAATATAAAGTAAAATAGCCCATTAATATCAAGAGTAGTCTGCGAATGTGGGTTAGTTGAAAATAGGTTTGAACCTATTGACTTGGTAGGTCATTGCAGTAACCCTACTGATATAGTCATCCTTTTGTTTACACCATTCCCTCCGTTTCGATCTAGTTTGTCCTCTTCTCTTTTCCTTTGTCTCCTATGTTTTCTGTCTCTCTGTTTCTTATCCCTTTTTCTTCTATTAAAATGTTTTTCTCTTCCATCCTCTTGTCCGACCCCATTTTTTCTAATTATAACTCCACGAACGTAATTTTTACATCATTTTCTCTAACTTCCGAAATTTCATTTCTTACCAATCAAGCTACTTCCTTCTTCTCTAAATTTTGTATAAGTTAATAGTTTCAAAACGGTTAGTTTACTGTCCTTGTTTTGTACTAGACTATTTTTTATGACCCGCAGGGGATTTAGCAAATCAACCTTCATTGATTTTGCAGCCCTAGATTATTGATTAACATGATTAAGAATAATTTATTCAAGAAGTGGAAGGGAGCCGAGGATAGGCGAGAACATCCCCACACTCTCGTGTACGCCGACTCTCGGGTAGTCTCGCCGAGAGTGTGGAGCGGCCTTAAGAGTCGATCAATTTAAGAATTTCAATCAGCTGTTTTTGTTACTTCTGAAACTTAGTGGACATAGAAAGGAAAATTAGAGATCTTATTATCCAAACGGAAATGAGAGGAGGCGGAACAACATTATATTGTTCTGAATATAGAAGTATTGTTCTCAACCAATTTCAAGCAAACTAGAGTTAGTTAGTTGATTAGGTTAGGTTTTATGATTCATGCCCGGGCTTTAACTACGAGGTCATATCGCCTACTACCGTCTCTCTGGTGGACATGAGCCCGACTTTACTATGGGAGTCCTAAATTTTAATTCACCTAGGGCAGGGGGTCTTTAACGAGTACCTGACATCGTACAGGCTCGGGACCATCGCTTAACGTCCCATCCGAAGGACGGCGTGCTTAAGTTTAATTTACCTCCCAGATAAAATAAACTTTTTCTTGTATAACAGCTTATATAGAAATTACATTTTATCAAGTTGCTTCCACGTTCCCTGAGGCAATCGTCTGACTACTCGTGGAGAATAAAGTAGGTAGGAAGAAAATAGAAATCTAATTGAAAAGAGAATGGCACAAACGTGATCTTACCAATTGCTGTTGTAATTCATGTACATAAATTAATAATAATTCTGGAATGACTCTTACTAAATTGTCTTGTTAGTTATAACATTTTACGATGAGAGGTGTCTATGTTTTGTGTTAGATTGACATGTAGTTACGTGTATAACTCGATAAAGCGCAACTCCCACAGGAGACACGAGACAGTACCGTCGTAGTGCTGGTGTCGGGGCGCCTATTGGCTGGTGTCGGGGCGCCTATTGGCTGGTGTCGGGGCGCCTATTGGCTGCCTCCGCATCGTCTTTTTTATTTTATTTAATAGCTTTTACTTTTACGACTTGGCTTGGTCTGTGTACGACTGAGAGGAGGATTTACGAGCAAAAAACCGATAACTCCCTTGGCTCACCTCAGATGCTATAGCTTGAAATAAATAAAAACAAAGTCTGAAAATCAATAAGGGTCGTCCTTAAGAGGTTCTGAATACACACATAAAATATTGTGTCAATACATTTATTCTATCGTGTAAAGAGAGGCAGGAAATTGTTTTTTTCATTTTTGCCAAGGTGTCGGAAAACATGAAATTCCTGTAAAAACTTAAATTTCTGACCGATTGCTTAACTTATACTTGGTAAAGCAGGGGAAGTCACAAAGCTATGCGCAGACGATAATAATAATAAATATATCGATTCAAAAGTTCATATATGAATTTAGAAATGCTTAAGTGAGACATCTGTTGATTTGCGGTGAAGAGAGAAAGAAAAGAAGGGGAAAATGTTAATTATTCCAGGACGTGGTCTTTTAAGTAAGTAAATGATTTATGAGCAGAAAATTATAGCGGTGATTCATTTGCGAAGTTGTTTTTAATAACTTAATTGAAGTTGTGGGACCGTTATGGATCTTTTCGTCTGTTGTTTTATCTTTTTATATTACTTTTTTCTGGACATTGCTGACCGCATTTGAAAGAGATGTCTCATATATTCAACTTTTTTTAAAAATAATTATTAGAAAATATGAAAAGACCTGATTCAAGTTTTGCCCTCCGTGTACACAAGTGTTTTAATAGAAATGTTCATTGTGAGGCCCCATCTGTGTACACATGGACAGGAAACACAAACTCTTGTGAGGGGATTCTGTACTATTACAGGTTCTTTTGTGTGGTTCGCTAGTTGCCAACTTAACAATCCAGAGTAGGCCACTTTCTGGAAAACCGGGAAAAGTCAGGGAATTTTCATTGAAATCAGAGAATTTTCTCATCCATAATATGCAAATTATATTCTCATGAAAATTCATTCCGTGCTAGCTCAGTCAAAATACGTTTATTTCTCGACCTATTAGGAAGTTGTTGTTTTAGGAAGGTGGCTTTTTGCGATTTTTATGGTAATTAATCCGTCCTACTGGTAAATTGGGCTTTAGTTACTTGTCTTTCCATTTATAAGTTAAAAAAAAAAGAAATAAATAATTTTGAAAAACCCTCGACCAATAAATATGTTTGAAAAACTTCTAAAATGTTATATTTTGATTACATACTTCACATTTTTCGCGGTCGGAGACCTGTGAAACCACTTTAAACTCCTAAGTTGACAAACTGTAATCGAATTATGCGAAAAATCAAAATTTGTCCAATTATCGGTTGGGAAGTAAAACCAAAAAAATTCTTCTATTTTAGTGTAGCTTTTTTTAAAATGTTATCCATGTTCACCGATAGAAAAAAAAAATTCCAAAGAAAATTTCGATGTAACAGAAAAACGATATGGAAGTGACACGTCATTACACATGTATAATTTAAATAATTATGTGAACAAGTTGCTCCATATATATAATACAAAAATGTATAATGGATAAATCCTTAAATATCTCACGAACAAAAATAATATTTTCCACAGATGGATGCCATTCCTAGCCTGCGGCATTGGCGTTTCGGCGCTGTTGTGCCACTCCCTCTTAATGCAGAATAAAGTAAAAATAATTTAGAAAAACCGTCATCAGCACCATTTATGTAGACAGAGTGGAAGAACTGCCAACGTTATTCTGGCCATGCCTCCGGAGATCCCCATATTAATTGAGTCGGTTGTGTTGCAGGTGTGGACCGACTCGTGTCTCAGCTGGTTGGTGCTCAGTCTATCCGGGATGTGATTGCCTTTCCTAAGACTGGTGAAGGTCGGGATCTCATGTCTGGAGCACCCTGTCCTCTCCCGTCTGCACAGCTCCTCGACTATCATATTCAACTGGCCTCCTCTCAGGCTAAAACATAGCGCAATTCCATTCCAACAGCTCTTGTACTCTCTATATATAAATAGTTCGGAGGCTAATCAGTGTTAGTTAAAAAAATAAAATATTTTTCAAGAAAGTGAAAATAATAACACAAATAATAATTAAAAAAAAAGTGTATTATCTTCTTATTGGACTAATAAAGGTTGAGGGCTGGAACCCGGCTGAAGATGTTCCGTTTTTTATATGAGAGCTAACAAGATTTACATTTCCCACAGTATACCAGAGATCCTCAGGGGTACACACCATCTCACGCCGTATATCTAATAAACATTTTTTTTTTTGATGGCTATTATAGCAGGCCAGTTTTTAAAATTGTCTCATTATCCTCTGAACAGTCTGTTATTTTATTCAAGCAGTTCATAAACCACGGGTGATGTATCGAAATTATATAATTTTCAAATGAGTGGATTTTAGAAAATTATCAATAATATTCATTTTCCAGCAGACTCAATTTTGATGTGTTTTTTTTGCCTTGCACTCATTAGCCTCTGAGAAACCCACATGTAATTTATACTATGTACATGTGTGTACAAAGTATGTCATCCTTTTTAAAAATATATATATTTTTTTCCGTAATTATTTTTTTAATGTTCCATATAAGAAACCCTATTAACGTTTCGTTTGAGGCCTCTGCCTACTCTTTATTTCATTCATACAACATGCTAAAGTATAAAAAAAAATTGGTGGGCTGTGTCATCTACACGGCACAACGTCTACGATGGTACGACAAGTGTGATATATAACTTGGGGTCTCAGCGATGATGTGCCTGACGAATGTGAGATCAAGGCAAGTATATCCCAAAGTCGTTGGGGTTAGTGTGTTGGAGGCGCAATCTAAGTTGAAGGAGTCCTTCATGAAGCGTAACAATTAGGATTTGGCTGATTTTTGAGCTTTTATACATTGTGTCGTCGTTGTTGTTTAGTCTCAGTCTCGTCAGGTCATGATTTCGCTGCTGCATATAATTGTCAACTTCTTCATATAACTCCGGAACGGATTGAGGTAGGTGAGTCATACTTTTAGTATTAGATTTGTCTAGTCGAGTACTTTTCGTGTTGTTAATAGCATAGTGTCTTTATCGCCTAACTCGTAGTTTTTAAATATTTTGGGTTGTAATCTGCAGAGAAAATTATTATTGGTTAGAAAGGCACTATCTGTGTTTATTGTGATGTTGGTTATGTTTTTAATTTCTCTCGTTTTTTTACGCACAAAATGGCACCAGAAATTTGCCGATTGAATGAACTGTTTGGTCGTTATAGCGGTTTTAAGCATGCTAAACCGCTCGAAATCAGAGGTTCGAAGCCTAAAGACCGACCGGATGTGTGTTTACATTTAACGGAATGCTCATTCTCAACGAGTAATTGCAACGGACTCGAGAGCAACATTTCGTAACGCTCACTTTCTGAACATCAGGGGGCTGAGTTGTCACTTCAACACGGTGAATCCCCGGCAATGTACATCCCCTGCTCGAATCATCTGTCTAAATTTCCGCTCTCCTAGTAAACCCCTTTTATACATTGACTAATTTGTCTGAAAATCAATTATAGGCTTCTGAACCAATATACACTTCACATCAAGATGTTCTATTAAGAGTTATTGAGAGTTCTGAAGTCCCCCCTTCTGAAAAGCGACATATGTTCAAGTTTACTGCTCATTCCACATGTAAAATCTTGTGACATATTATTTTGCGAGTTGAAAACTACTCTAAATCCACGTATACAAATTTCGTCAATATATTCATTGTGTTGGGAGTTATATTTTCCAAAGAAACAGTTATTGGAGTTTTTGAGTTGAGCCCCTCCCACTTGGGCCGATTTAGCTCCAAGTCAATATATCTCGAAGTCTCTTGAGGTTCTGGGTGCATATATAAAATTTCGTGTCGATATATTCATTCTATCGGGAGTTATCGTGTTCGCAGACAGATTTTTTTTTCAATTTACCAATCTGGGTTTCGGAAAACATGAAATTCCGTTGAGAACTCAAACATTGAATTTCAGACCCCTAAGGATATTTAAGAACAAAAAAAAACGTGTCATATAAACACAGCTTTTCAAGTAAATTCTCCAAAATCGTTGCACGAAATATTAATATATAAATCATTCTAGGTTCTATTTCATGAATATTCTCCTTACTAGCATTATATGTTTTTATTGTTCACTAAACAGTACAGAGAGGTCAAATACATTATATACTGACTGAATACAACAAAAGAAGTAGCGGCCACTTACGTAACTAAATCTGTATGAATACTTACAGTAATTTTCATGTTAAGTTTTGTTATAATTTTTCAAATGTTCGCAAATCTTTTCTACTTTCCAGCAATTCGAAGTAAAAGGGTAGTTATATAAGCGGTCAGAAATTCGATTCTGAGTTTACAACGAAATTTCATATTTTCCATCTCTTGATTCCAAAAATAAATTAAAAAATAACATTTCTGTGTCTGTGCGTTACCGAAATGAATTTATCGACACGAAATTTTATATGTGTATCCAGATCCGCATAAGGACACCGTTTAATTTTCAGCTGAATCGGCCAATGGGAAGGAGGGCCTCAATTCAAAAACCCTAATAACTGCCGATGTAATGAATATATCGACATCAAATTTAGTACGAGGTTTCAGAAGCCAAAACGTTCATTGACTAACTCCTGCTGGGGAAGTACTTTGTGGGTGATCCACCTACTTATTTTTTGGGGCCTATATAAGCAAAATATGCAGACGATTGAATTATGAAGATATTCTTCTATTTTTATTAATTTTCCCTTATAGAACCTTTGTCAGTAGAAAAAACAAGCCTACCATTCCAGAATTTAAGCATTTCATTTTAATAAAAATAGCGGAAAAGCTATCTTCAGTACCAGTCATTTTACTTGTTCCTAAAATATGTCCCTTCAGTCACGAAATAAAATTTTTTTTTTGTCAAAAATAGTAATCAAATTTTTCTGGCTCTAATTTCGACGAATAAAGGAATTATGTTATATTCAGTAAATTTAAAATGCGTTTATTTAAATAACTATTACTTCATACATATTTTTAAGCAGGAAAAGTGTCGTAAAATGTCCCATCTGTAATATTGGAATGGCCGCTATATGAGCCAATTATTCATAATCTAAAATAACACTGAAGGAAATCAACAGGATTTAAAGGTTGACATTCAAAATAACTACCATATATTCTTTTTTTTTAAACATACATTTTTTATTTTTGTTAAAATTTTAAAGTACATGAAAAGTATTTTTTCGTATATTTTTTTTTTTTTTTTACAATAAATATTTTAGAAACACCTTAAAAATTACTGACTAAAAATAGAAGAAAAATAAAATTATCATTAAAAAAAAAAATGCACACTTAAATGTAGAAAGTGTAGTTTTCGTTTTTTAAATAAGAAAAAAAAAAAAAAAAATTGAAAAGTATGAAGAAAATAGTAATTATTTTTAAGGGAGAATTTTTTTTTTCCTTAAAAGAAACTAAATGGGAGAAAAATATCACACATAGATACAAGATTATCACATTAATGGAAATACTGTCAAAGAAACATTCTTATCTTAAGAAATAGGAGGTGTACAATCAGTGCACTGCTGATAAGTTAACTACTGATGATAACAAAAGTAGCCGAGTCTGACATTATCAGTCGTTATTATCGGAGGAAGAGATTGAACTCAGTTTTGTTTATATTTCAACATATCAGCTTTTTTAAAACTACAGATGTTATTTTCTTATTTAAAATATATATGTTTCCTCATATACAGTAAAACCTAAATATAACGTTCCTTGATATGTTTTTCTAGAGGTCCCGTTAAATTAGGAATAAAAACATTTAATTCATATCCGATATAACGTTTATTTGCTATATAACATCGAATTTTCTTGAGTGTGTACAAGTTTTTACATTCGATACGTTTTTTTACTTCCATAATTTATTAACAAGTATAGATAATCACTTCCCGTGCTCCGACTAGGCAAAGAAATCCAATGTAATTTTGGGTACCGGGAAATGGTCCAAAGTGATTGTTTACCAAACATTTCGTAAGAATCTCTTTCCATCATTGGATAGCGTTCCTTATCTCCTTTTTAAATTTTTGTCAGTACTGCTTCAATCTTCTATCACTTGGGGCAATTTTTTTTGTTTTAATTTAAAAAAAAAATGACTTAAAAAAAATAATATTTATCTATAGAAGAAAATATAAAGTTTCTTAATGAAGTGGAGAAGAATACAAAAAAAAAGACTGAAAATTGCAGGGACAACTACGCTTCCGTTGCTGGTTGCAGTTCGGAAAAGAAACAAAAAGAATGAAAATAGGACAATTTTCGGATTTGGAAGCTTTATCAAATGGTTTCAACAAAGAGCTGCTAACATTCCAATTTCCGGGTCAATTCTTCAAGAAAAAGCAATGGTTTTGGCAGAAAATTTTAAGGTCATGTCAGAGTTTAAAGCATCTTTACGGTGGTTAGCTAATTTTAACACCGGTTTGAAATATCGTTGGGGATTCGTAAGTGGAGAGTCAAAATTAATTTTACATAATTTGATAAAAAAATATTTGTCGTTTATTTTGTTTAATTCTCCAAACGTCTTGTCACTGATCTAGTCTTTTTTGTTTTTCAATTACTACTTATTTTAATTAATAAATAATAAATTTATTATTATATATGTACATACATATTTGTAGTTACAGACGACTATGTTTACACATGTATAAATAGTGACAATAAATTAATTGTTATTGCATTTCGTAGCTTTCTTTACTGACCCTCCTACTTTGATTTGACCTCTGGACCCCATCATATCGAGGTTTTACTGTATTGATGAAGAAGAATGAATATATTTACAGCATTTGCGATCAGAGGCAGCTCACATAAAAAAAAAAATTAGCAGAAACTTCGATTTTATTTACTAAAAAATCTCTCAATTATGTATTTTATAAAAAGGAAAAAAGTGAACACAATTCAATATTATATTTGAAAAGTCGTAGTGAGTCACAGCCTATGTACTTTCCCATCTCAAAAATAACGTGACTGCGGCCTAGCGACGATTTTATAATAAGTTCCCGCTCTCCCTTTAAACTCGACTGGTTTGGTAGTAATAAAGCCTCATCAAACAAGTACTTTTATAAAGTCAATTGTCTTTAAACTTATTCTATTTGAAGTCAATATGTGTATTTCTTTCAGAAGGATTTGTTGTAAAGTTGACATCTCTTTGTTGTAAATGATCAAGTTCGACGGTCTAGAGAAGAATAGAATCGAATATTTACTATTGCAATATTTTGTACTCCACTAAAGATAGAAATGAATGAATCGGGTAGCACCGACAGTGGTTCACCTCACAATAATATTTATGAAAACAGCTTTCTAGCTACAACAAAACCGTGAGGATTTCAAAATATTTTCGAAAAATGTATCCGAAACATTTTATTTCTATAGTGGGAACAGTTCAAATATTGAAGTACTTAACTTCCCTATTCATAAACATTTCTCATTGTCTCTGCTCTACAAGAATACAATGGCCGACCTAACAACGAGTATTAAGTATTCGAATACAACAATTAATACTAGACTACTGCAAGTATTCGGTTCTCGATTCCGTCCATCTCTATAACAAGTGTACTTCTAGGTGTATACATTACCACTTCTGCTTTCATTTGTGGACACGGGAAATTGAAAAATATAAGTATCATTCACTGTCGAATTTCTGACTGATTCAGAACAATGTATTTTTCGCACAGCAGAAGTTAGTGACGTTTTAAATACAATTTGTCAAATACTACAGTAGAAAGAAGCTATTAAAACTTTATTAACGCCATTCAAATGTGTTATTGGAATCAATTAATTTTGCATATAATATTTGTCTCTGAAAAATATATTGCACTATTTTTTTTTTTTTTAAACCAATTTTCGAACTGCTCTTCAAATGTTTAAATCATTACAAATTTTTCGTTTCCCCAAAATATATATTGGAAAGCCTACAAACACTGAGGTTAATATTAACAGAAAGGCTTTCATTTGAAATAAATATATTTTTTTACATATAATTAAAAACATATAAACAATTTTTCGTACACCTCACTAGATATTAAACACCAGTCTAAAAAAAAATCTCAGTTTTTTATATTTAAATTTTTAAAAAGTGAAGTACTTTTTTCCATTATACATTTATATACACGCACTTATAAATATTATTGTTACATACATTAATTTTAGAAACACTTATCCATAAATATTATTTAAAAAATACTTATACTAATCGTAAAAATAATAAGACATAACAGGAACAAGACTTACATTTTAATTTTTTTTACTTATAAGTTACGTATTTTTTATTTATTTTATTTTTTAAAGAAAATATCTTTATATATTTTTAAAAGTGCTATCAATTTTTCAAAAATCACTAAAGTTCAACACGTCAAACATTTATAGAAACATAAATTGATATATCATTTTCAGGTGTGCATTTAATAAAGGAGTACTGCAGCGAGAAAACAAGAGGAAATTCGGTTGATAGCGCGGGTAGCGACCTTCCGCAGGAAGTCAGCGCAATATTTATACATGTATCTGCCAACAAGACCCCCCTCTCAATGTATGACTTATCTGTAGATAGCCCGTCAAAAGAACCGAGACAGCTGCTGCCATGTTAAAGATACAAGGAAAAATATATTAAAATCCTCCCTCATACCATTTGACATGTCGATAATATATTATTTTTAAAACGACAAATAAAATAACTATAAAAACAGAAAATTTTTAATATAGTCAAAATTCTCTCGTAGAGAAGTTTAATATTTAGATTATTACACATAAAAATTGAAGGGAAGTATCTTAAAAGTATACATTTTTTAAAGAATACAGAGGAAGAACATTTTGAAACTGACGGTTTATTAAAGGAAGAAATGTCACTTTTCCGTGTATAATGTGCTTCAACAAATACATTCGTTATGTGTTTTCTTAAATGTATTTATACTCTGTGACTCAACAAAGAGGCCATATCGCCTACTACCAGAGCTCTCTTTCGTCGCTCTGGTGGACATGAGCCCGAATCTACTATGGGAGTCATAAAGTCTGCTTACCCAGGTTCATTTACCTAGAATAGAATATGGGGTCTTTAATGAGTACCTGGCACAGGACAGGCTTTGGGATCATCGGTAAAGCCCTCATCCCAGAAGGACAGCGCGCTAGAGTTTTTTTTACCTCCTAGATTTAAAAAAAAAAAAGTTTGCCGGGTTTCGCAAGCTACCTCTTTGCTACTGGCACACTCATATTAGTATCTTTAAATAATGTTTTTGTCATTTGACTGTCTATAGTTCTATACTATCGAGAAGTATGTTCAATGCTTAGATAAATAAAATTAATTAGAAGAAAATGAAAAAAAAAAAAAAAAATACAATTTAATCATATAAATAAATGGTCAAGAGAAGAGGACGGATTTATATGTATTTACATATTTTTTTCCTGAGCTCACAAATGTTTATATACTACCATCTAGTCTTTTTAGACATTCTGATTATATTTAAACAATTTTTATTTTTTTATATTTTTATTTTCAAGTACTCGAAAAAAAAAAAAAATCCCGGTTCGACAGATATGCAACAAAGGAGGGAAAGAGGTCAACACAATTTTGGAAGTTAATTTAAATCCAACGGAAATATCAAATTTGAAATATGCCCCCATCAATTCAGTAGATATGCTAAATACGTTTAGCCGTTATAAGGCAATTGTAAAGCCTAATCGGCGTATTTATTTATTTTTTTCAAGTCTTAAAATGCAAATAATTTCAAACTATTTTCAAAATTAAAATTAAATGTTTCAACTTTCACTCTTCCAGATATACAAAGTATAGAGGAAGTTATGTAATCGGTCAAAAATTCGATGCGGAGTTTTCTGTGAACACGATAACTCCCGACAGAATAAATGTATCGACACTAAATTTTATATATGAACCTCTATCTACGAAACATTATTTTTCATCTTAATGAACCAAAAGGAAGGGGGGAGGGGGGGGATAAGGAGAGAAGCTCAACATAAAAACTAACCAACCAAAACCCTCTTAAGGACAACACCCATCGAATTTCAGCCAAATCGGTCGAAGGAGAGGGGGGATTAGGGAGAGGCTCAACTACAAAACTCTTATAATTGGCGTTGTAATGAATGTATCGACACGTAATTTCATATGTGAATTCAATATCCCATAAGGACGACACTTAATAAATTTCAGCGGAATATACAGGAAGGAAGGGGTGGATTAGAGCAGGGGCTCAACTAACTGCCGATGTAATGAATGTATCGACATGAAATTTAGTATGAGGATTTAGGAGACCATAAGTAAGTCAAATATTGAATATTAGCGCAAACGGTCGACTGGTTTGGCGGGGGGAGGGGGGGGGCTTAAAGTTAATTAATTCGTTCTGGGGAAGTACATTGCCGGTGATTCAACGACTAAATTTTTTGGTTTGAAATTGCTTTTATTTGATAATTACAACTTCGTTTTTATTTTACATATTCAAAACATTTTGTCGTCTCTGTTGAAAAAAAAAGAATATATATATGTACGTATTATTATTTTTTAACTACATAAAATCCGTTCCCGAGACATGAGTAATGAATAAATTGTTTTGTTTTTTTAATATCCATATATAATAATCGCTAATAGTGCTTATGTTGACACACTTACAGGTCCCATATATGCTACAAGTAAGTTGGAATGTCTAAATAGATTCAAGTTAGACTCATGCCCGGGTTTTAACTGAAATATCAACTATAAGATCAGATATAGCAAAATGTAAAGATGGAGAAAACAGAAAAACCAAAAACTAGAGTTTGTTCAAACGTAGAAAAGTAGTACAATTTTCAAATTAAACTAAGATGTTCTTCCCCTGTAGTCTTAATTTAGAAAGTTGTATTCAATTGCGAAGACTTAGAGAAAACCATTACACACTTGAGTTGCTGAGAGAACGATCACAAAAGAATGTTCTAATGCGCTTGCTCCCCCCCCCCCCCCCCCCCCCCCCTCGCCACGACTAGGATATACCTCAAAAGCACAAAAACATTTTTTTTTTCCAAAACCCTCCTAAAAATAAAAAAACATTACTTATTAATATTAAAATAATTATTGTGTTTTCAACGATTTTTTTAACAGTCACATTATGTAAATAATAATTATGAATACCTCTTAGGCTATAAGGGGAGTTATACAAAATCTAGACGGCTGTGCAAAATAATAATAATTATTTAAAAAATGATATAGTGAAAATTCTTCACTGTTGAGTATTAATGTATTTTTTATTTTAGTAGGTAATGGAAAGGACGTCTAGACTAAACCCCGTTCAATATAATGGCGCAGGACAAATGAACCAGGAAAAGAAGGTCTGAGTGGGCGGGACCTTCGTTGTAGTGTCCAAAGTGATTTTACAGGAATTGTGTATTATTTTGATACCTATTACAAGTAATTGTAATTATAATAGAGCAAAATATTAATTATCAAAATTTCCGCGATTACCTCAAAAACACTTATATATGAATCACGAAATGTTTTTACCTAATCTGTTCTTTTATTATTTTTTTTTTCTTTACTATATCTATTTCAGATACGAACAAAATCTTTTCCGCTTAAAATCGTTCAACATAGTTATAATAATTGTTGTTAGAACATAGATATGTTATTTTATTTATTAGTTTGTAAAATTGTGCAGGTTATTTGGGTTATTTTATGTGGTTTTTGCACAGTATTGAATTTTTATACACAGTAGGAATTATGGATGTCTATATGGGATCACATCTATACATACATGTGTATATCAACTGTATTTACTACTTTTTTACTAGGATTTGTTGCAGTTATGTATGAATTTAAAACAATTATAAAAAACCAAGTTTAATTTCGACATTTATTAATTTTCGTTAAGCCTAAAAATTTACGAATATCCGAAAATTTCAAATCTGTAAAGTTTAGAAAGTCAGCAATAACTTGTGTAAAATAGAGCACACCAAAATATCCATTTTAGTTCAAAAACTGTATCAACCGCCATTTCGTAGTTATATTAAACGGGGTCTACTCTATAATGAATGGGACTACAAATAGAAGTAATTAAAATTTAGGATACGTTCAGAAACTAAATTTTGGCTAGCTGTATGACCTCTTGGTTAATCCATGGGAATATATTTAAATATATTTCCAAACGAACGGGCACGCTCCTGAAACCAGCGCCAAACCTTTTTTCTTTTTAATGGTATCCAAAATTTGTATACTTCAGCCTTCTGGTGAGCTCACATTGTTCCGGCAAGCATAGTTTCTTATTCCAACTAAAATAATGATTTTAAATTGGAGAAAAAAACAAAGAGAAAAATATGAACAATATACCGTAGGTTTTAAAATGCGCAAAAATAGAAATAGCGATCCACGTCTCTTTCAAATTAGTGTGAATTAAAAAAGAAAAATTAATGTCAAGGTTTAGAGTAGGATTACAGGTCTTCGAAGTGCTGCACTCATATGCATGATAATCAACTGCATTTACGGACGCATCGTTTTAATAAGCCAATGGTTCTTGGGAGCTAGAATGGATTTTAAATTTTAACCCAACAAAAATATATGAAAAAACAGCATCAATCCCCCACACTCCAGATTTCTCTAGATTGAAAAAAAAAATAATAATAATAAAAGCGGCCTACCTACTTGTAATCTCGCGAAATCAAACAAGGGAATGTAATCAACGTTAGATATTGGTGAAATATTTTAAATTTTGGCGATATTGATCAAAACCTAAGGAGAAATCAGCACAAACTCAATGAAAGTATCATGGTATTAATATATTGTTTAAAATCTTGCGTCTGGAATCATTTACTCGTAAGCAGAAAAAAAAAAAAAAGGCAAAAATAGATAAGATTAAGATTTGGGTATCATGAATATGAGATTGAGCCAAAATATGCAATTAAAAAAAGCGAAGTTCAATGGTTGCATAAATGATACCAGAAGAGAAAAGCTATTTATGTTTTTTTAAACTATCAGCAAATTAAAAAAAAAAAAAAAAGTAATAAAAGCAAGTTAAGAGATAGTATAAAAATAAATTTATATCAGTTTTAATAAATTGATTTAGGGAAGAGAAAAAATAAAGAAAAAATATACATATAATTACAAAGAACAGCCATATCTACGTTATCCTTTTAGAACTTCCTATGAGTTAATTACTACGTCAACATAGTGTCTAGGAAGGCCGTAATGTACACATAACATATATACTAAAACACAGGAATACATCCAATATCCGAACAGCACACACAAGTCTCATAATTCTAAATAAAAATAAAACACAAGTTCAACATGAATAGTTCTAAAATCTCTAAACAATGCTGAAATAAATATATAAAAACACCTATTTTATCCCTAACACTAAACATTTATTTATATCCATTTATCCCTATAATATAAACACATATTTACCACAAACTACACCTTGGTGAAATAAATTTTAATGGTCTAAATTATGAGGAACGGCAAATGTTAGAAAATAATATCGATAAAAGAGTTATAGAAAAATGTTTTTCAAAAATCTTAGTAAACATTTTGAGAGTTTAAGAAATGTTCCAGGCTTTGAGTCGATCTGGAATACTGAAGCAAGCACTGTTTTACATCGATACATGTTATGATACAGCGTCGTACCGTTCGCATTTGAGTGAGTTTCGGGAATATTTCTTGTGAAACCTATATTAAATATATAATTTTATTTTCCAATAGCGAACTCGTGCTTCATTACTGTTGAGAACGTACCAATTTCCAATGTTTACTTGAAATTCATCATGCTTCGGATTTGGGTATACAGAAGAACGTTAAGCCTAAATACGAACATTCAAGACAAAAAACATGCTTTCAGCGACATTTTAAACAACTTTGCTATCAGGAATCGTCGGCAGCTCGATTGAATACAAATTAGACGTTTTGGCGTAAGTAATATAACTAGGTAAGGAAAATAAGTTTGAGAAGATCGATTAAATGTGAAACTGCTTCAACACAAAATCTCCACAACTTATTGATTTTTTTAATTTCTTTCTGAAGGTAAGATACTTCACTCAGTTGCATGTCGAATGGTGAGTCGCTATTGACAACATACCCTTCCCCCAGGCTAGACCAATCAATACACAATGAACTAGTTATTATAAACGAATTTGGCGCAGACTGGAACTGCATCTGACTGAAGGTTAGGGTAAGGGTAGGCAACCTTTTCGCATCTGCGGGCCGCATAATGCCCTAAATTTCCAAGTGCACATTAAACAAATATAAACAAAATAAGCTTTAAACATTGCATACAATTATTATTAAATTATATTATCGTACACCACATTCAGCCTTTTGACTCGGGCAAACTGTATTTACCATATTTTGTTTTGGGAAGATACATATTTTTCTTCATTAGAACAAATGTACCTTGTCCTCGCGAGTTGTCGACCCTTTGGTTAGGCGATAAAGTGAAAATAATGTTTCGGGTACTCTACATTACTCCACCAACAAAAAAATCGGTCAAGTGCAAACCATACTTGCACGAATAGTGTTCCGTGCAATCAGCCCCCCAGTTATAAGAAAATAAACAATTAAATTTTTAGTAACAAAATGATCGCGCTAGAATTTTTCAATTCTGATACTCTTGATTCAATCTAAACCCAATTCTCAATGTTCACGATTTTTTTCAGATTTTTCTGAGCGATTCTTTTGGTGATAAGGGTGGGGGACAACAATTTATAGACGTTTTCCCCGAAAAATGTACAAAAAGAATACATCATATATATTATTGAATTCGTGCTTCAATAAGCTTTCATTTGACACCCTACACGATGCCCTTGAAACATTTTTTTCCCCATTTCCCAATTTACCCCCAAAATCAAAATTCAACTTTTTATACTTCACGCCATCACACTATCTCTGTGTTAAATTTAAAATTTTTACGTCAAATAGTCTCAGAGAAAATCGCCTGGGACGGACGGACGGACACCGAAGTGATTCCATAAGTGTTCCGTTTGGCTGAGTTTCGCACGGAACACTAAAAATTAAATATATACACTTTGTTCCAAGAGCTAATAGTATGTGGTAAAGGAAAATAGATAAAGAAAAAAGTTTATATAAAACAAAGCCTTTGACAAAATCAGTAAAGCGATACGACCTTCTATCGCTACCAATACTCACGGTGGGACATATAAACAATTTTTTGTTAAATAAATTAACTAGTAAAAAAGGAAAAAGTATTTATATATAAAACTGCTTAAAAATATATAATATTATGAAGACTATACAACTTATATTATTTATCAATTATAAAAGTTACATTTTTTGAAAGAAAATCTTTATAGTATTTACAAATAAACTTAACAGGTACAAAATTATATATTTATATATATATATATTTTTTCTTTTTATAAAATTATTATTTACATGGAAAAGAAAAAAACATAAATGCATTTAAAAAAACCTATTAGGATGTTAACCAACACGATTGGAACTTTTCGACAAAGTGAGTGAAATCATTCCAGAAGATAAATTTTTGATTCGAATAATAAAAGTTCAAATGTAATAGAATTTCTATTGAAACAACTAGTCATATAGTCTAAAAAATAAATATGAAAAAAGCATTAAGAAATATAGAAATAACATTTGTTCCTCGTATTTTTATTTCCTATCAATACAAAACTGTAAATGAATACCAACAGTTCAAAGTATCAGTCAACAATAATTTGTGACTTCTAATAAGAAAGAAAACAATTGAATTTCAATAAAAACAAACTTTACCTGCATGACGTGTTAACAGGTAAACATCAACCATCGTAAGCTCTGTCTTCTGGGAATTTAGGAATGATAGTGGATTTATTTATTTAAATTCCATTAGCCACTTAGTTGGTCTCTTCAACAGTAGGAAGCCAAAATGCCATATTGGTACAGGCGGATGCAAGCATCATAAATTTCGGATTGAACTGAACACATTGAACAGGCCCTGTGTGATCCGCATTTAGAACACATACTTTGTAACCAGTATCCGCGTTCCAAACATGAACCCGCCCGTCAGTTGATCCACTGAATACGAACTGCGAATCAGGACTAAAAGAAGCCTCTATCGGAATTCCTTTGTTATTTAGGTGTCCAGTAAAAGTCTGCAAGGGAGTTCCATTGAATGAATCGATCAAACGAATTAAAGATCCATTTGTTGAAATTAAAATTGTTTTTCCATCGCGACTGAACTTCAATCCCGTCCAATCGCATCCTTTCTCCTGATTCAAGTCAAATTCTGCAAATGGCCCTTTATCAAATGACCTTAAATCGTACAATTTAATACATTCAGAATTAATACCAACAGCAAAAATCAAGCCCTCAGGGTCATAAGCTGTAACTGGCCGACCACTCAACTGCATCATTCCTTGGCAATTTGGAGACCTTAGATCCCATAGCCTTAAAGTTTTATCCATTGAGCCAGATATAAAGGAGTCTTCTATGGGAGAAATACACAATGAAACAACTTTTTTCGTGTGACCAGGGAAGTAACGGATGTATTTGTTATCATGTAATGACAAATATCGTATGGTGTCATCAATTTTCGTCGAACTATGAATGGCCGTATTCACAGCGTGAGTGAAGTGTATTAAATCAACGCCGTATTTTTTACTGTTAACTGTTTTTGTCAAAGAGCCCCGCTCACAATCATAGATAACTATTTGATCATCATCACTACACGATATCAATGCATCACCAAGTGGTGAAAAATCTATGCTTTTTATTTTATCAGTATTCTCCCGAAAAACTTTAGCCACTTTAAAACTACGAACAACACTATCCACAAGCTTCATTTTGGTATTGTTTCAATACACTTCAAATATTAGACACAATTCAAGTGTATGAAAAAATACTTGTTCCACATTTAATAATCAAAACACGGTACATAGACAACGCTAAGCATTTTCCACAAATAAGCAAAATGGAGGAAGGGGAGCAGGGACCTCCCCGATGACTGTATATCGACAATTGTAATAATGATGGCAGTAGCTATAACTATCAGGACAGCCAACTTGTTATTTCATTTTTAATTTTGGTAATGAAATGAATAATCGTTTAAGTAATTACAACAGTGATATATGTTAAACAATTATCAAGCTTTGGAGTGAGTGGAGTAATGTTTGCCGTAGATGCTATTCCATATTCTGAATGATATTTGCATTAAGTTAAAATAAAAACACAAGTTTAAAGATCTATTCGTGTAATATAATGTGTTTTATTTGACTTAATAAATATTAATATATTTATAGCACATCTTACTAAGCAAATAAAATTGTATAAAAAGATACGTTTTGGGATTTATTGAAAGTATTATTATGTCAAATGTCCATGCTACTATTGTGTGACAAAAAAAAAAAGTAGAATGATTCATGAAAAGTTTTTACTTACGTTAATTAAAAATATCTTTTGTGTTAACAGCAGTAAACAACATTGCTGGGTAGAAACCTCTCGGCTGTCTGTCATTCACGTGTTGACCTCTTTGGGGTCTGTTCCGGTTCGAATAATTGTTATTTTTGATCTATTATCAGACGAGTCCAGAGTTTTTTGGAATTGATTTTAGGTTGGTCTTATAGTGAATATTTTTTTATAAAGATAATAATTATTTGATGTTTTGTTCATTTCATTTTATTATTTTTTGGGGCAATTTCTTTTTACTAACGTTATTATCTTCTGTTTACTAAAATATTTGTAAAATGACCTACAGCAGAATTTAGTTATGTTAACACATTGTGTATATCTGACGTTTATATCCCAATCTGATGTAATATCCTGATTAACATATGTCAAGATGACCTTTGGACGATGGTCATAAAGAACTTCGTGAAAACTCAGAAAATAAAATTGTCTTCGGTTATCTGGCTTACAGTTTTTATAGCTATTTTAAGAAATTCATTTAATTGTTTCAAACAGTATTATCTTTCCCGGCCTTTTTTTTATGAAAGTTGGGTGTATCCTGCTGCTTTTTCATGTCTTAAACCTAGCGGGCTTCCAAATTGCACTTTATCTGTGTCCCATGTTGTCAGTGAGAGTATGTTGTCAATTCTAAGGACACCTAGAAAACTCCACATCTATACAAAGTTAGTTACTATGATTCATATCGAGGCTTTAACTACGAGGTTATATCGCATACTACCAGAGCCCTCCTTCGTCGATCTGGTCGAAATGAGCCCGACTCTTCTGTGGGAGTCCCACATTTTGTAATTGTTTATGCACCTAGGGTAGGGATCTTTAACGAATTCCTGACATAGTACAGGCTGGGGACCATCCGAAGGACGGCGTGATCATGGTTTTTTCACTTGTCAGATAAAAAACCGAAAGGCCTGAGCCGGGTTTCAAACCCGCGATATGAATAACTTTGGTTGAGGTACCACTCAGAACGACCTGTCCACTTTAAATTTATATCTATACTTTATTGTTACCTATCGTACCTCTTTTTGATTTTCTTATGTTTTTCAGAGTTTCCATTATGGATTCATCATTAACTGCCAAGGAGATTAGATCTAAATTTATTGACTTTTTTGTCAAAAATAAAGGTCATAAGTACGTCCATTCTTCGCCTGTTATTCCTCATGAGGATCCGACTTTACTATTCGCCAATGCTGGAATGAATCAGGTATTATCCTCGAAACTCAATTATAGGTATTTATTATCAGTTTTGTATTTCGTCGTATTTAAAGAGAAGTTGAGTAATATTGTAAAATAATTATTTTTGCACTCATGTATTTTCAAGTATTTATTTATTAACTTCATTTTATTACTTTTTTATACAGATGGTACAAGGGAGTATTGTAATAGTGCGAAAATCCATGATCTGAACACGTTTTGACCATGACCGTGTGTGTATATGTGATTAGAAGGTTGTGAGCGCTCTACCGCGAAAACTATTGTAGCCATGAACTTGAAATTTGAAATGAATAGGTCACATGTGCTAACTTAGATCTGATTAGATTTTGACCGAGTCGAGCCAAACTTGAGACCACTTTACTTGGGGCTGAGAGGGCCTTCTCTACACCATTTCATACTGGCAATACCGGGTACAAGAAAGTCACTCTCACAATTACACTGTACAATGAAACATAAAATATAGCTGACGCCAACTGATTACTATAATGCCATTATGAAATGATTTTGAAAGGAGAGATTGGGAGAAAGTGATGGGGAAGCGTGGTTGGTATAAGAAAGTCCTGCCATGGGCACATCATTTTTTACTAGTATTATTATTACTAATCACGTGTGTCCCACTCTAAGAGTTAATAGGTGTTTAATGACTAATTTAGAGGGCTCGATAGTTCAGAGGCAGTGTGCTTACTGAGCTCATTATCGTGGGTTGGAAACCCTGCCAAGGCCCGAGTACGCCTTCCTCCAGATGGATCCCGAGCCTGTGCGATGTCAGGTACTCGTTGAAGACCCCTCCCTAATAAAAATTTAAGACTGGAAAATAAAAGTACTGTTTCCTGGAAAGTTTTACATACGCCAGCTTAATTTCCTCAAAATTCACCGTAGGAAATTGTCGCATAATCGCAGCATGTCTGAAAAGTGTAATAATTTTTTAATGGAAAGTATTCAAGTCTTCAGCGTGAATTTGAATTAAGGTTCCCATCATCGGCAATGAACGTTTTTCCTAAAGCATTATAACATCTGCCTTCTATTCTAAAAATAATCAAGTTTAACAGTTAATTGTTTGTTTAATAGCCCGAAAGAGAACTATAAGTTCGCGAAGATATCTTCACGTTGAATAGGCACAAAATTGTATTTTTGTGAATGCACATATGCACCTATCGATGGTGATTTGATACTTTAAATACAAACTTTTTAAAAGTTATCTTTATTTTGTTGCTAGCATTCTAAAGCAAGAAAAACATGAAATAATGAATTCATGATTATTTATGGGTAAGTAAGTGTAAATAATAATTTGTTTCAGTTCAAGGCGATCTTTCTGGGTACGGTGGAGCCGAAGAGCGACATGGCCACATGGACCCGGGCTGTGAACACCCAGAAGTGCATCAGAGCTGGAGGGAAACACAACGATCTGGACGACGTCGGCAAGGATGTCTATCATCACACCTTCTTCGAGATGTTGGGCAACTGGTCCTTCGGAGACTACTTCAAGGTAACTCAACTCTTTCCTGGGGAAAGCTATATATTGAAAATATTTATAGTAATAAGACTTGTGATTTCCAAATTTTATCATCCATGACAGTTTCTCCGTTGCAGTATCCTAAAAGTAATTTACATGTAGATTTGTGAGGCCCTGGACTCAGCCTCCAAGTCCGCTCCGGACATCATTACTAACCTTCATATGAAAATTCATTAATTGATCAACATTAATACTATAAATAATATTTTCTTAATTAATTAGACTTCACCAATCAAAGGGTTTATTTATGTACAAAATATTCAAAGAAAAATATTTTACAAAAAATAGAAAGAGCTGAATGTTCACTGCTATGATTCCCGGAACTATTTTTATAAAGTAAAAAAAAAAATGAACAAATATAGAAACAGTCCGGAAAAAAACCTAACATCTATATATAATAATTATATAATCTATAATAATTACAGATGTTGGGTTTTTTTTTTGTTAATTATTTATCACCACCAAACTTGTAAAGCGTGAAATACTGAGCATTGAAACAATACTTTTCTCTAATTACATTTTCAAAAAGAATTCTCTCTTGATTAGCTATATGTTAAACATGATTTATTTTTCTTATGATTGAGTTGTAAACCAGAGGCAAGCCTTTTTAAGTTATAAGTTGGTTATTGTGACTTATTCCGATGGTCCCGAGCCAGTTCGATGTCAGGTACTCATTATAGACTAGATCCTAGATGAATATATCTGGATAGGCAAACTTTAGGACTCCCATAGTAGAGTCATATCTCCAGAGTGAAGAAAAAGCGCAGTGTGACCTCATAGTTAAAGCTCGGGCATGAGTCACAATAACTAACTAATGAAATGAAAATAAATTTTATTATTATGAGACCGAGGTCCCCTAAGAACAAATACATTTAGAGTCAAAAAGAAAAGGAGACAATGAAATAAATTATGAGTGCCGTGGTTATTTACGAAGAAATAAATTTATTTCTGTATTTATACATCGATAAATAAATTAGTGCTACATTGGAGAAAAAGTAGACAATTATAAATATTAATAAACAAAAGATTAACATGAAAAAATATAATATGTAAAAAAAAAATCTGTATAAATATGAATGAAATAAAATAGATTAATAAAAATCAACAGATCATAATACCATGATGGTTGATTATAAAAAAGAAAGATGGGAGGATGCCCTGACAAGGTTAATAATTCCAAAATTAATTTTTGAAAGAAGGGGAAGGGGCTTGATGAGAAAAGTGTTAGGAGAAAGAAGAAAAATAAAAATAGTCAAAATAAAATAAGAAATAAATAAACGCACAATAAAAATATATAAATGTGTAAAATGAAGAAAAAATGAATGATATTGATTATGATAGAATAGTTTAGGAAATACGCTAAAATGAAATGAAATAAAAATAGAGAATAAAAAAAAAAAAAATGGGATAAGTAAAATAATTTATATGATTAGATAATTGGGGTTGACGAATTAAAGAATACGGGGGAGAGAGATGAAGACCTTATCAAAGGGGAGTGGATTGTTTAGTGAAGAGAAATTGGAAGACACACAACTAATAGACGGTGAACTAAAAAAAAGGTAATTGTTATGGTAGTAATTTTGCTAATGAATGGCGCTTGCCTAATAGAAGATAAACTGAAAAATGAAACATTTAATATTTCTGCTTAGAGCATATATAGAATTCAGTGCTGTGTGTAAAAAAATACCCCCCTCCTAGACCAACTCCTTCACACAGTGACTCTAACCTCATGAAATATTAATAATAAAAAAAAACATTGTATGGTAAACATTATTATAACTTCATTTTTCCGCGGCTATAAAATTACCATTAGATAAGATTTACTACCCGATTGGTTTCTCCTATCAAAATTAACTATCCAAGGTTACATTTTTTCCAAAGTGATAACTAATTTTTTTTTTGCTGACTTTTAGTTTGTGTGTGGCCACGTAGTGTATTCAAGCCTTGAGACGAAAATAAAAACAATAGTTTTGTGTTTTTGTATTATATTCGTTTTACTTATGTATATAAAAGTAGAATATTTATTTTCGTTATTGTTGTGTATTGTACTTGAGGTTGTGCTCATGTTGTTCTTTTTAATATTTTTCTATCTCTCTTCTTAGGGCTGAATTTATGTAAGTAGTAACTTCAATTATCCATTCCTTATATCATATATATTTTTATAATTAGATCCGGAATGATAAAGTCCTGGTTCAAATCCCGAAACACAATCTTAATTTTTTTTTTTGATAAAATGTTGCTGTATGTTAAATTGTTTGGTGACCTGTAGTGAGCCCATCTATGCTGGAAGCATAAGGAACCTGAATAACAGTTGGAGGATTTAGTTTGCATGTCTAACAATTTAGCGGATTATGTAATCCCCATTTCTATTTTTTTTTTTATTAAACGTCAGGGAACATCTAACACAAGAAATTGAAATATACATAATGTATCTTTGAAAAAAATAAATATTACTTCCATTTAGTTTTAAGAAGCACCTAACTTCTGTGGTGTCGTAGTATTATTCAAAATTATTTTTTATGCCCGCTTGTCAATTGTTGATTAATGAATATCTCAGCATCAATTTATGGAATGTAGTATTCTTGAGATGATGGGGTTCCATTAAGTTTTATTTGGTGAGTCAGCGCGGGGCGTGGAAACCATTTATCTTAACTCTCGAATATTCCAGGGTATGTTAAAGTGGTGAATGGTTAGCGTTAAGAGCTACTCTACTTACTTAGAAGGGTGTCGCTGTTGCTGAGTGGTTAATGACGTGGCTATAAAACTAAAATAGAACCTTGGTGGTTGTTCAATGGATAGAGTATTAGAGTTATTTCAACTAGTAGTTATATATTGTTGTGTTTAGGAAGAGATCTGTACATGGGCCTGGGAGCTGCTGACGGAGGTTTTCAAGTTGCCCAAGGACCGTCTCTACGTCACCTACTTCGGGGGCCATCCCGAGTCAGGACTCCAGCCTGACGAAGAGTGCAGACAAATATGGATGAAAATTGGGTAATTTCCATCTATACAGTGAATATATTTGATTTATCTATTCTACATTTTTAGCGTATTTCTTATATAAATCAGGTTATGCGCTCAGATGATTGATATGACCTACTTAAACTACCGCCTTATTTTCATCAAATAGGCTTCCTCCACCCGATTTGCGGGTCGCAAAGTGGGGCATATGACCATAAAACCTGGCGTAAATCCAAAAAAATGGAAGTTCCAAAATAGGCGGTTGTCGGTGATGTTTTAATAGTCTATGAATTGTCCGAACAGAGTTATGCACTGACAGGCCACTTTATTCCCTGATGTCAGAAGGTCATTGTTTATTGATTTATTCAAGTTACAGCCAAACATTCAATTTTCAAGTTTTTTTTTTCATTATTTTGTTGTAGTTGATAAGAATTACAACTTTCTTTAAAATAAATATTTATTCTATCTTTTGCAATAAGTTACACTTCTTCACAATAAAATCTCGTACCTCCTCTGAGTTTTTTTGATTATTATAATCAGAATTTATCTAAGTTTAAATAATATAAAAACCACACTTGCATGTTTTTGCTAAATTTGAATTTTTTTGTCAAGCAGTAGTAGTTAAGTTACATATTGCGATGTTAGGTTTCGGAGGTTTTGTCAAGAAGTAGTAGTTAAGTTACATATTGCGATGTTAGGTTTCGGAGGTTTTGTCAAGAAGTAGTAGTTAAGTTACATATTGCGATGTTAGGTTTCGGAGGTTTTGTCAAGAAGTAGTAGTTAAGTTACATATTGCGATGTTAGGTTTCGGAGGTTTTGTCAAGAAGTAGTAGTTAAGTTACATATTGCGATGTTAGGTTTCGGAGGTTTTGTCAAGAAGTAGTAGTTAAGTTACATATTGCGATGTTAGGTTTCGGAGGTTTTGTCAAGAAGTAGTAGTTAAGTTACATATTGCGATGTTAGGTTTCGGAGGTTTTGTCAAGAAGTAGTAGTTAAGTTACATATTGCGATGTTAGGTTTCGGAGGTTTTGTCAAGAAGTAGTAGTTAAGTTACATATTGCGATGTTAGGTTTCGGAGGTTTTGTCAAGAAGTAGTAGTTAAGTTACATATTGCGATGTTAGGTTTCGGAGGTTTTGTCAAGAAGTAGTAGTTAAGTTACATATTGCGATGTTAGGTTTCGGAGGTTTTGTCAAGAAGTAGTAGTTAAGTTACATATTGCGATGTTAGGTTTCGGAGGTTTTGTCAAGAAGTAGTAGTTAAGTTACATATTGCGATGTTAGGTTTCGGAGGTTTTGTCAAGAAGTAGTAGTTAAGTTACATATTGCGATGTTAGGTTTCGGAGGTTTTGTCAAGAAGTAGTAGTTAAGTTACATATTGCGATGTTAGGTTTCGGAGGTTTTGTCAAGAAGTAGTAGTTAAGTTACATATTGCGATGTTAGGTTTCGGAGGTTTTGTCAAGAAGTAGTAGTTAAGTTACATATTGCGATGTTAGGTTTCGGAGGTTTTGTCAAGAAGTAGTAGTTAAGTTACATATTGCGATGTTAGGTTTCGGAGGTTTTGTCAAGAAGTAGTAGTTAAGTTACATATTGCGATGTTAGGTTTCGGAGGTTTTGTCAAGAAGTAGTAGTTAAGTTACATATTGCGATGTTAGGTTTCGGAGGTTTTGTCAAGAAGTAGTAGTTAAGTTACATATTGCGATGTTAGGTTTCGGAGGTTTTGTCAAGAAGTAGTAGTTAAGTTACATATTGCGATGTTAGGTTTCGGAGGTTTTGTCAAGAAGTAGTAGTTAAGTTACATATTGCGATGTTAGGTTTCGGAGGTTTTGTCAAGAAGTAGTAGTTAAGTTACATATTGCGATGTTAGGTTTCGGAGGTTTTGTCAAGAAGTAGTAGTTAAGTTACATATTGCGATGTTAGGTTTCGGAGGTTTTGTCAAGAAGTAGTAGTTAAGTTACATATTGCGATGTTAGGTTTCGGAGGTTTTGTCAAGAAGTAGTAGTTAAGTTACATATTGCGATGTTAGGTTTCGGAGGTTTTGTCAAGAAGTAGTAGTTAAGTTACATATTGCGATGTTAGGTTTCGGAGGTTTTGTCAAGAAGTAGTAGTTAAGTTACATATTGCGATGTTAGGTTTCGGAGGTTTTGTCAAGAAGTAGTAGTTAAGTTACATATTGCGATGTTAGGTTTCGGAGGTTTTGTCAAGAAGTAGTAGTTAAGTTACATATTGCGATGTTAGGTTTCGGAGGTTTTGTCAAGAAGTAGTAGTTAAGTTACATATTGCGATGTTAGGTTTCGGAGGTTTTGTCAAGAAGTAGTAGTTAAGTTACATATTGCGATGTTAGGTTTCGGAGGTTTTGTCAAGAAGTAGTAGTTAAGTTACATATTGCGATGTTAGGTTTCGGAGGTTTTGTCAAGAAGTAGTAGTTAAGTTACATATTGCGATGTTAGGTTTCGGAGGTTTTGTCAAGAAGTAGTAGTTAAGTTACATATTGCGATGTTAGGTTTCGGAGGTTTTGTCAAGAAGTAGTAGTTAAGTTACATATTGCGATGTTAGGTTTCGGAGGTTTTGTCAAGAAGTAGTAGTTAAGTTACATATTGCGATGTTAGGTTTCGGAGGTTTTGTCAAGAAGTAGTAGTTAAGTTACATATTGCGATGTTAGGTTTCGGAGGTTTTGTCAAGAAGTAGTAGTTAAGTTACATATTGCGATGTTAGGTTTCGGAGGTTTTGTCAAGAAGTAGTAGTTAAGTTACATATTGCGATGTTAGGTTTCGGAGGTTTTGTCAAGAAGTAGTAGTTAAGTTACATATTGCGATGTTAGGTTTCGGAGGTTTTGTCAAGAAGTAGTAGTTAAGTTACATATTGCGATGTTAGGTTTCGGAGGTTTTGTCAAGAAGTAGTAGTTAAGTTACATATTGCGATGTTAGGTTTCGGAGGTTTTGTCAAGAAGTAGTAGTTAAGTTACATATTGCGATGTTAGGTTTCGGAGGTTTTGTCAAGAAGTAGTAGTTAAGTTACATATTGCGATGTTAGGTTTCGGAGGTTTTGTCAAGAAGTAGTAGTTAAGTTACATATTGCGATGTTAGGTTTCGGAGGTTTTGTCAAGAAGTAGTAGTTAAGTTACATATTGCGATGTTAGGTTTCGGAGGTTTTGTCAAGAAGTAGTAGTTAAGTTACATATTGCGATGTTAGGTTTCGGAGGTTTTGTCAAGAAGTAGTAGTTAAGTTACATATTGCGATGTTAGGTTTCGGAGGTTTTGTCAAGAAGTAGTAGTTAAGTTACATATTGCGATGTTAGGTTTCGGAGGTTTTGTCAAGAAGTAGTAGTTAAGTTACATATTGCGATGTTAGGTTTCGGAGGTTTTGTCAAGAAGTAGTAGTTAAGTTACATATTGCGATGTTAGGTTTCGGAGGTTTTGTCAAGAAGTAGTAGTTAAGTTACATATTGCGATGTTAGGTTTCGGAGGTTTTGTCAAGAAGTAGTAGTTAAGTTACATATTGCGATGTTAGGTTTCGGAGGTTTTGTCAAGAAGTAGTAGTTAAGTTACATATTGCGATGTTAGGTTTCGGAGGTTTTGTCAAGAAGTAGTAGTTAAGTTACATATTGCGATGTTAGGTTTCGGAGGTTTTGTCAAGAAGTAGTAGTTAAGTTACATATTGCGATGTTAGGTTTCGGAGGTTTTGTCAAGAAGTAGTAGTTAAGTTACATATTGCGATGTTAGGTTTCGGAGGTTTTGTCAAGAAGTAGTAGTTAAGTTACATATTGCGATGTTAGGTTTCGGAGGTTTTGTCAAGAAGTAGTAGTTAAGTTACATATTGCGATGTTAGGTTTCGGAGGTTTTGTCAAGAAGTAGTAGTTAAGTTACATATTGCGATGTTAGGTTTCGGAGGTTTTGTCAAGAAGTAGTAGTTAAGTTACATATTGCGATGTTAGGTTTCGGAGGTTTTGTCAAGAAGTAGTAGTTAAGTTACATATTGCGATGTTAGGTTTCGGAGGTTTTGTCAAGAAGTAGTAGTTAAGTTACATATTGCGATGTTAGGTTTCGGAGGTTTTGTCAAGAAGTAGTAGTTAAGTTACATATTGCGATGTTAGGTTTCGGAGGTTTTGTCAAGAAGTAGTAGTTAAGTTACATATTGCGATGTTAGGTTTCGGAGGTTTTGTCAAGAAGTAGTAGTTAAGTTACATATTGCGATGTTAGGTTTCGGAGGTTTTGTCAAGAAGTAGTAGTTAAGTTACATATTGCGATGTTAGGTTTCGGAGGTTTTGTCAAGAAGTAGTAGTTAAGTTACATATTGCGATGTTAGGTTTCGGAGGTTTTGTCAAGAAGTAGTAGTTAAGTTACATATTGCGATGTTAGGTTTCGGAGGTTTTGTCAAGAAGTAGTAGTTAAGTTACATATTGCGATGTTAGGTTTCGGAGGTTTTGTCAAGAAGTAGTAGTTAAGTTACATATTGCGATGTTAGGTTTCGGAGGTTTTGTCAAGAAGTAGTAGTTAAGTTACATATTGCGATGTTAGGTTTCGGAGGTTTTGTCAAGAAGTAGTAGTTAAGTTACATATTGCGATGTTAGGTTTCGGAGGTTTTGTCAAGAAGTAGTAGTTAAGTTACATATTGCGATGTTAGGTTTCGGAGGTTTTGTCAAGAAGTAGTAGTTAAGTTACATATTGCGATGTTAGGTTTCGGAGGTTTTGTCAAGAAGTAGTAGTTAAGTTACATATTGCGATGTTAGGTTTCGGAGGTTTTGTCAAGAAGTAGTAGTTAAGTTACATATTGCGATGTTAGGTTTCGGAGGTTTTGTCAAGAAGTAGTAGTTAAGTTACATATTGCGATGTTAGGTTTCGGAGGTTTTGTCAAGAAGTAGTAGTTAAGTTACATATTGCGATGTTAGGTTTCGGAGGTTTTGTCAAGAAGTAGTAGTTAAGTTACATATTGCGATGTTAGGTTTCGGAGGTTTTGTCAAGAAGTAGTAGTTAAGTTACATATTGCGATGTTAGGTTTCGGAGGTTTTGTCAAGAAGTAGTAGTTAAGTTACATATTGCGATGTTAGGTTTCGGAGGTTTTGTCAAGAAGTAGTAGTTAAGTTACATATTGCGATGTTAGGTTTCGGAGGTTTTGTCAAGAAGTAGTAGTTAAGTTACATATTGCGATGTTAGGTTTCGGAGGTTTTGTCAAGAAGTAGTAGTTAAGTTACATATTGCGATGTTAGGTTTCGGAGGTTTTGTCAAGAAGTAGTAGTTAAGTTACATATTGCGATGTTAGGTTTCGGAGGTTTTGTCAAGAAGTAGTAGTTAAGTTACATATTGCGATGTTAGGTTTCGGAGGTTTTGTCAAGAAGTAGTAGTTAAGTTACATATTGCGATGTTAGGTTTCGGAGGTTTTGTCAAGAAGTAGTAGTTAAGTTACATATTGCGATGTTAGGTTTCGGAGGTTTTGTCAAGAAGTAGTAGTTAAGTTACATATTGCGATGTTAGGTTTCGGAGGTTTTGTCAAGAAGTAGTAGTTAAGTTACATATTGCGATGTTAGGTTTCGGAGGTTTTGTCAAGAAGTAGTAGTTAAGTTACATATTGCGATGTTAGGTTTCGGAGGTTTTGTCAAGAAGTAGTAGTTAAGTTACATATTGCGATGTTAGGTTTCGGAGGTTTTGTCAAGAAGTAGTAGTTAAGTTACATATTGCGATGTTAGGTTTCGGAGGTTTTGTCAAGAAGTAGTAGTTAAGTTACATATTGCGATGTTAGGTTTCGGAGGTTTTGTCAAGAAGTAGTAGTTAAGTTACATATTGCGATGTTAGGTTTCGGAGGTTTTGTCAAGAAGTAGTAGTTAAGTTACATATTGCGATGTTAGGTTTCGGAGGTTTTGTCAAGAAGTAGTAGTTAAGTTACATATTGCGATGTTAGGTTTCGGAGGTTTTGTCAAGAAGTAGTAGTTAAGTTACATATTGCGATGTTAGGTTTCGGAGGTTTTGTCAAGAAGTAGTAGTTAAGTTACATATTGCGATGTTAGGTTTCGGAGGTTTTGTCAAGAAGTAGTAGTTAAGTTACATATTGCGATGTTAGGTTTCGGAGGTTTTGTCAAGAAGTAGTAGTTAAGTTACATATTGCGATGTTAGGTTTCGGAGGTTTTGTCAAGAAGTAGTAGTTAAGTTACATATTGCGATGTTAGGTTTCGGAGGTTTTGTCAAGAAGTAGTAGTTAAGTTACATATTGCGATGTTAGGTTTCGGAGGTTTTGTCAAGAAGTAGTAGTTAAGTTACATATTGCGATGTTAGGTTTCGGAGGTTTTGTCAAGAAGTAGTAGTTAAGTTACATATTGCGATGTTAGGTTTCGGAGGTTTTGTCAAGAAGTAGTAGTTAAGTTACATATTGCGATGTTAGGTTTCGGAGGTTTTGTCAAGAAGTAGTAGTTAAGTTACATATTGCGATGTTAGGTTTCGGAGGTTTTGTCAAGAAGTAGTAGTTAAGTTACATATTGCGATGTTAGGTTTCGGAGGTTTTGTCAAGAAGTAGTAGTTAAGTTACATATTGCGATGTTAGGTTTCGGAGGTTTTGTCAAGAAGTAGTAGTTAAGTTACATATTGCGATGTTAGGTTTCGGAGGTTTTGTCAAGAAGTAGTAGTTAAGTTACATATTGCGATGTTAGGTTTCGGAGGTTTTGTCAAGAAGTAGTAGTTAAGTTACATATTGCGATGTTAGGTTTCGGAGGTTTTGTCAAGAAGTAGTAGTTAAGTTACATATTGCGATGTTAGGTTTCGGAGGTTTTGTCAAGAAGTAGTAGTTAAGTTACATATTGCGATGTTAGGTTTCGGAGGTTTTGTCAAGAAGTAGTAGTTAAGTTACATATTGCGATGTTAGGTTTCGGAGGTTTTGTCAAGAAGTAGTAGTTAAGTTACATATTGCGATGTTAGGTTTCGGAGGTTTTGTCAAGAAGTAGTAGTTAAGTTACATATTGCGATGTTAGGTTTCGGAGGTTTTGTCAAGAAGTAGTAGTTAAGTTACATATTGCGATGTTAGGTTTCGGAGGTTTTGTCAAGAAGTAGTAGTTAAGTTACATATTGCGATGTTAGGTTTCGGAGGTTTTGTCAAGAAGTAAGTAGTTAAGTTACATATTGCGATGTTAGGTTTCGGAGGTTTTGTCAAGAATAGTAGTTAAGTTACATATTGCGATGTTAGGTTTCGGAGGTTTTGTCAAGAAGTAGTAGTTAAGTTACATATTGCGATGTTAGGTTTCGGAGGTTTTGTCAAGAAGTAGTAGTTAAGTTACATATTGCGATGTTAGGTTTCGGAGGTTTTGTCAAGAAGTAGTAGTTAAGTTACATATTGCGATGTTAGGTTTCGGAGGTTTTGTCAAGAAGTAGTAGTTAAGTTACATATTGCGATGTTAGGTTTCGGAGGTTTTGTCAAGAAGTAGTAGTTAAGTTACATATTGCGATGTTAGGTTTCGGAGGTTTTGTCAAGAAGTAGTAGTTAAGTTACATATTGCTATGTTAGGTTTCGGAGGTTTTGTCAAGAAGTAGTAGTTAAGTTACATATTGCGATGTTAGGTTTCGGAGGTTTTGTCAAGAAGTAGTAGTTAAGTTACATATTGCGATGTTAGGTTTCGGAGGTTTTGTCAAGAAGTAGTAGTTAAGTTACATATTGCGATGTTAGGTTTCGGAGGTTTTGTCAAGAAGTAGTAGTTAAGTTACATATTGCGATGTTAGGTTTCGGAGGTTTTGTCAAGAAGTAGTAGTTAAGTTACATATTGCGATGTTAGGTTTCGGAGGTTTTGTCAAGAAGTAGTAGTTAAGTTACATATTGCGATGTTAGGTTTCGGAGGTTTTGTCAAGAAGTAGTAGTTAAGTTACATATTGCGATGTTAGGTTTCGGAGGTTTTGTCAAGAAGTAGTAGTTAAGTTACATATTGCGATGTTAGGTTTCGGAGGTTTTGTCAAGAAGTAGTAGTTAAGTTACATATTGCGATGTTAGGTTTCGGAGGTTTTGTCAAGAAGTAGTAGTTAAGTTACATATTGCGATGTTAGGTTTCGGAGGTTTTGTCAAGAAGTAGTAGTTAAGTTACATATTGCGATGTTAGGTTTCGGAGGTTTTGTCAAGAAGTAGTAGTTAAGTTACATATTGCGATGTTAGGTTTCGGAGGTTTTGTCAAGAAGTAGTAGTTAAGTTACATATTGCGATGTTAGGTTTCGGAGGTTTTGTCAAGAAGTAGTAGTTAAGTTACATATTGCGATGTTAGGTTTCGGAGGTTTTGTCAAGAAGTAGTAGTTAAGTTACATATTGCGATGTTAGGTTTCGGAGGTTTTGTCAAGAAGTAGTAGTTAAGTTACATATTGCGATGTTAGGTTTCGGAGGTTTTGTCAAGAAGTAGTAGTTAAGTTACATATTGCGATGTTAGGTTTCGGAGGTTTTGTCAAGAAGTAGTAGTTAAGTTACATATTGCGATGTTAGGTTTCGGAGGTTTTGTCAAGAAGTAGTAGTTAAGTTACATATTGCGATGTTAGGTTTCGGAGGTTTTGTCAAGAAGTAGTAGTTAGGTTACATATTGCGATGTTAGGTTTCGGAGGTTTTGTCAAGAAGTAGTAGTTAAGTTACATATTGCGATGTTAGGTTTCGGAGGTTTTGTCAAGAAGTAGTAGTTAAGTTACATATTGCGATGTTAGGTTTCGGAGGTTTTGTCAAGAAGTAGTAGTTAAGTTACATATTGCGATGTTAGGTTTCGGAGGTTTTGTCAAGAAGTAGTAGTTAAGTTACATATTGCGATGTTAGGTTTCGGAGGTTTTGTCAAGAAGTAGTAGTTAAGTTACATATTGCTATGTTAGGTTTCGGAGGTTTTGTCAAGAAGTAGTAGTTAAGTTACATATTGCGATGTTAGGTTTCGGAGGTTTTGTCAAGAAGTAGTAGTTAAGTTACATATTGCGATGTTAGGTTTCGGAGGTTTTGTCAAGAAGTAGTAGTTAAGTTACATATTGCGATGTTAGGTTTCGGAGGTTTTGTCAAGAAGTAGTAGTTAAGTTACATATTGCTATGTTAGGTTTCGGAGGTTTTGTCAAGAAGTAGTAGTTAAGTTACATATTGCGATGTTAGGTTTCGGAGGTTTTGTCAAGAAGTAGTAGTTAAGTTACATATTGCGATGTTAGGTTTCGGAGGTTTTGTCAAGAAGTAGTAGTTAAGTTACATATTGCGATGTTAGGTTTCGGAGGTTTTGTCAAGAAGTAGTAGTTAAGTTACATATTGCGATGTTAGGTTTCGGAGGTTTTGTCAAGAAGTAGTAGTTAAGTTACATATTGCGATGTTAGGTTTCGGAGGTTTTGTCAAGAAGTAGTAGTTAAGTTACATATTGCTATGTTAGGTTTCGGAGGTTTTGTCAAGAAGTAGTAGTTAGGTTACATATTGCGATGTTAGGTTTCGGAGGTTTTGTCAAGAAGTAGTAGTTAAGTTACATATTTCGATGTTAGGTTTCGGAGGTTTTGTCAAGAAGTAGTAGTTAAGTTACATATTGCGATGTTAGGTTTCGGAGGTTTTGTCAAGAAGTAGTAGTTAAGTTACATATTGCGATGTTAGGTTTCGGAGGTTTTGTCAAGAAGTAGTAGTTAGGTTACATATTGCGATGTTAGGTTTCGGAGGTTTTGTCAAGAAGTAGTAGTTAAGTTACATATTGCGATGTTAGGTTTCGGAGGTTTTGTCAAGAAGTAGTAGTTAGGTTACATATTGCGATGTTAGGTTTCGGAGGTTTTGTCAAGAAGTAGTAGTTAAGTTACATATTGCGATGTTAGGTTTCGGAGGTTTTGTCAAGAAGTAGTAGTTAAGTTACATATTGCGATGTTAGGTTTCGGAGGTTTTGTCAAGAAGTAGTAGTTAAGTTACATATTGCGATGTTAGGTTTCGGAGGTTTTGTCAAGAAGTAGTAGTTAAGTTACATATTGCGATGTTAGGTTTCGGAGGTTTTGTCAAGAAGTAGTAGTTAAGTTACATATTGCTATGTTAGGTTTCGGAGGTTTTGTCAAGAAGTAGTAGTTAAGTTACATATTGCGATGTTAGGTTTCGGAGGTTTTGTCAAGAAGTAGTAGTTAAGTTACATATTGCGATGTTAGGTTTCGGAGGTTTTGTCAAGAAGTAGTAGTTAAGTTACATATTGCGATGTTAGGTTTCGGAGGTTTTGTCAAGAAGTAGTAGTTAAGTTACATATTGCTATGTTAGGTTTCGGAGGTTTTGTCAAGAAGTAGTAGTTAAGTTACATATTGCGATGTTAGGTTTCGGAGGTTTTGTCAAGAAGTAGTAGTTAAGTTACATATTGCGATGTTAGGTTTCGGAGGTTTTGTCAAGAAGTAGTAGTTAAGTTACATATTGCGATGTTAGGTTTCGGAGGTTTTGTCAAGAAGTAGTAGTTAAGTTACATATTGCGATGTTAGGTTTCGGAGGTTTTGTCAAGAAGTAGTAGTTAAGTTACATATTGCGATGTTAGGTTTCGGAGGTTTTGTCAAGAAGTAGTAGTTAAGTTACATATTGCTATGTTAGGTTTCGGAGGTTTTGTCAAGAAGTAGTAGTTAGGTTACATATTGCGATGTTAGGTTTCATTCAGATTCTGGTCAATTGAACATGATGAAAAATAACTAGAATACAATTATTCGAGTCAATTAAATCATGAGATGTGAAAACGATGGAGTTGGAACTTGGACACCTTAAGGCAGTTATTTCACAACGCACAGTGTGTCCAGAAAATGAGTTGTCTGAGCTTTTATATTCTGTTTTCTTTTTTTTTTTCAATATTTGAACAATACGGGCCGATCGATGCAAGCTGACTCGTTGAGAAGAATTTAATATGGCTTCCAGGATCAGAAACATTCATAAATCATAGTCATTTGATTGTTGCGAAATACACTGCTTTTCAGTCCTTCTCGATTGTGCTAAGAGGACGAAGCTTAAGAAAATTGTGAACTTACTACAGGAGGAGTTAGCTCACGCAAAATTGGATGACTATCCATAAGTCTGGACAATATTCTACCCTCAAAGAGTTACTAACTGTAAAACTTCCTCTGGTGTAACCTGTTTAAAATAGTAGTAATTTTGTTACATGAAACATTATTATTATTATAGTACAGTAAACTATATTACATTTAGTTTCTCTCTCAACTATTATGTATATGTTTCTTGTCCATTATTTTCAGATTGTAACATATTTACAAATGTTTCAGAGTTCCAGAGAAGCACATCCTGCCTGGGAATATGAAGGACAACTTCTGGGAGATGGGAGAGACGGGTCCCTGCGGTCCTTGCTCCGAGCTTCACTTTGATCGGATCGGCGGCCGGGACGTACCTCATCTGGTCAACCAGGACGATCCTGATGTACTGGAAATATGGAATCTTGTATTTATACAATTCAACAGGTGAGTCATATCTTGTACTAATCTTCTGGGTCTTTTGAGGTTTTTTGTACTTGCAAAATCAGTTTTCATTTATACATTAGAAACCAGATTATGCGTTTTGTAATTTAATACAATTGCAGCGGTTAATTTTAGCTTCAGGACTTTTTTCTTTTAAATTTTCAGTTTAAAATTAGAATTTAATTGTTAAAATATTCTCTGATTAAACTGTACTACACAAGCACCGCGCTCAATCAAACATTACTCGATTTTAAATTATATGTAGACGTATGTTATACATAAGATTTATCAATTCAATGTTGTAGAAATAATACTTATATTTTGAATACGAAAACTGTATTTGGTAATTGACAATTTGATAATATAAACTTTTTTCTATTCATAATTAAAGTTAAAGATCCCTACCGTGAATAAAAATTTAGGGTAGGCAAAATTTAGTAGTAGAGTCGGGATCATGTCCACCAGAGTGACAAAAGAGAACTCTGGTAGTAGGCGATATGACGTAGTTAGAGCCCGGGCATGAGTCACAATAACTATCTATTAATGTCCCATTGGTTTATTTTACAGCCCTCTTTGCGTACACTACAATGTCATCGGTGTTCGTTACTATTGTGAACATTGCTCTAAATAGTAATTACCATTGTGAGACCAAGAGAAAAATACATAAAAATTAGGAAGCATAACATCCGTCTGAATCGTTTACACTCTACTCTCGATTGACCGTGATAATGATGATGGCGGGTACCACGGATAAAAATCTCGGATGAACCGAAGTCTAAGATAAACATGGATGTTTTCTGTTTTTCTTCCAAAATTCTGGTTAGTGAGGTTAAATTATGGCGATAAATATTCATCCATAGTAGAACCTTACTCCACTTTTTCCTCATCACGCATTTGTATTTTCCTTTGAGATGGAAAGTATGGTCTCTCGCTAATCTTTACCGGCAAATAACGCCATTCATTCTTCTAATTCTTATAACGGTAATTTTATACATTTTTACTTCAGAGTTTTTGCGGAGAGCTTTCTTTATTTGCGTGAGTTTGTTTGCCTCCATCTATGTTATTCATTTAAACATTTTTCATTAGTATGAAAGTACTACTGATAATCTACAATACGGTTTTTCCGCTCTCAGAAAATCTGGATTAGAATGTAATAATAAACATTATGTAATTTAAATATATTAAGTAATTGAATTTTATATTGTCAGAATTTCACAGACTGTAGCAACCTAATAAACCACTTAAATTATTAGGGATTCGTTGAATCATGCTTTGATGATGTGTCTATTTCAGAGAGCAGGATGGGAGTCTGCGGCCTCTCCCACGCCGCCATATCGACTGCGGGCTTGGTCTAGAACGGCTTGTCTCTGTCATACAGGACAAACGGTCCAACTACGACACGGATCTCTTCCAGCCTCTTTTTGAAGCTATTCAGAAGGTATTCTATATATCCGTCAAATTATATTTTAGCGATTTTCTGTTCAACAGTAAGGTGTTAGTATACATCATGGATGACTTATTCGTTCGTTCCTGAGGTTGTCACCACTTGGCAAGTCCTAAATACTATATGTCATGCAACATTATAAAGAAGCATACTGTAACACAGTCACCCAATTTCTATTTATTGTTAGGTTAGGTTTTATGACTCATGCCCGGGCTTTAACTACGAGGTCATATCGCCTACTACCAGAGCGCTCTTTCGTCACTCAGGTGGACATGAGCCCGACTCTACTATGGGAGTCCTAAATTTTGCCTACCCTAAATTTTTATTCACCTAGGGCAGGGGTCTTTAACGAGTACCTGACATCGTACAGGCTCGGGACCATTTATTGTTGTTTTTATAATTATTATAAAGTTTTAATGTGATTAAGTATGTATGGAAATGACATTGGTAATCGATGAAGCTGCCATGTAACATTTATACATTTTTGAGGAAAAAACATATCCTGTGCAGCTCTTGGATACTTATCGAAAGAAATTCATAAGTACAAGCTGACATAATTAAGCCATAGTTAAACTTAAACGTATTTTTTTTTCCAACAATATCAATTGATACTTTCATACATTAACCCTTTATATGTGTGCTGTTGTATTGTACGTGCTAAATATTGAGTATTTTGGTTGATGCAGGGTACTGGAGCTGTACCATACGGTGGCCGAGTGGGAGCTGAAGACACGGACGGACGGGATATGGCCTACAGGGTGTTGGCAGACCATGCAAGGACACTCACTGTCGCCGTATCCGATGGAGGCACCCCGGACAACACTGGTCGAGGGTAAGTTGGAAACTGATTACCTACTAATTATATATCAACTTCGAACAAATGAACATCCTCGACTGAAGGGAACTTCATGGATCGGGACCATACTTGGTCCATTGAGGGTCACCTCTGAGGATTACCACTAAAGAAAGCCCTTTTCTGCACAAATTAAAGTTAGCGAAGATACAGGGTATCAAATGAAAACATGAGACTCAATAAGAAACTGCACTGAATACCTAATCTATTTTTTATATTCTATCTCAGTTTAGTTTAATATATAAGCTTACATTTAGTTGAAAAAAAGTCTAGTTTGAACTGGAGTTAAATAGTATAATTATTTTTGCTGTTAAAAAAGGAAAACATTGGAAAAGTTCTCGCACACCGTTGGGAACTTGCCCTTGATGCATGTCTGCCAATGTTAGAGAATCGCTGATCTACAGGTTGCTACCCTTTTATATGCTCTAAAATCGACTCTAGACTAAAGTTATATTTAATTTTCAGTTACGTGCTCCGTCGTATTCTCAGACGAGCTGTCAGATACGCCACAGAAAAACTAGGCGCCAAACCAGGATTTTTCGCTTCACTGGTACATACTGTGGTCGATCTTCTTGGGGAAACATTTCCTGAGGTACTTGTAATCTACTTATTTTGAAATTCAGATTTATTTTTTGTCCCTCACACATTGATGTTAATTACCCTGAATAAGTATGGAGACTTATGAACTCCCTAAAAGTTTTGGAAATTAAGGAGAGTAGAATCAAGTTTTGCCAACTTTCTGGTGGATTTTACCACAACATTTTTTTAGTTCTGATGATATTGCTTGATATTGGTCTCTACTCTAATTCTGATATTTCAATAAGAGACATTTTGGAGAACCGGTAACATCATACTGCGATAATATCTGTTATTGACAGGTTGTTGCTTCATTCTCACTTGTATTCTACTGTACTTTTCTTAGTTATTATGACTCATGCCCGAGCTGTAACTACGAGGTCATAATCGCCTAACAGAGCGCTCTTTCGTCACTCTGGTAAACATGAGACCCGACTCTACTATGAGAATCCTAAATTTTGCCTATCCTAAATTTTTATTTACCTAGGGCTCGGGACCGTTGCTTAACGTCCCCATCGAAGGATGGCGTGCTTAAGTTTATTTTACCTTCCAGATTAAATAAACTAAGGGCCTCCGGCCGGGTTACGAACCCGCTATCTTTAGCTCAGTAAGTAAGCATTCATACCACTGATCTACCGGCGCCCTCTGTGTACTTTTCTTTTTCGTGTTATGTAAACTGAACAATTTTAATTTAATTATTTACATATTAAATTATATGTGACTTTCATTTGACTGCTTATTTTCCAGGTAAAAAAGCATCCACAAAACGTCATAGATATTATTAACGAAGAAGAAGAACAATTTTTGAAAACATTGAGTCGAGGCAGGAATCTTTTAAATCGAACTATCGCCAAGTTGGATGGAGGAAAATATTTTCCAGGTACATATTGTGCATTTGTTTTTTGATAATATTAACTCTTTTTATTGTAAATAATATATTTATAAACTATTTATAAACGTCTGTTTGTTGCTATATCCTGGTAAAACGGCTTAATTGATCTTCATATTTTTTTCAGAATAGTCCATGATTTAGAAAGCCATTGTTAGACCATTTTTATTTAACAAATAGTTACATACTCTCATAAAAATGTAGGCCTGAGGGTAGCTTCATTTTAAGGTCATCTCGTGCCTTGTTTCTGTATTTTGGTGAGGAGGGTTAAAGCCAAATTTTCATGTGTCGTTGTAATTTAATAAGGGAAACTTGTTGCCCTAATTAGGGTTAGGTATACCTTTATATGTTTGGTTTGGTTTGGTTTTATGATTCATGCCCGGGCTTTAACTACGAGGTCATATCGCCTACTACCAGAGCGCTCTTTCGTCACTCTGGTGGACATGAGCCCGACTCTACTGTGGGAGTCCTAAATTTTGCCTACCCTAAATTTTTATTCATCTAGGGTAGGGGTCTTTAACGAGTACCTGACATCGTACAGGCTCGGGACCATCGCTTAACGTCCCATCCGAAGGACGGCGTGCTTAAGTTTATTTTACCTCCCAGATAAAATAAACTAAGGGCCTCGGTCGGGCTACGAACCCACAACCTTGAGCTCAGAAGTCAAGCACGCATACCACTGAGCTACCGGCGCAAATAATTAGTAATATAATAATAATATAACAATAGTAATAATAATATGATAATAATAGAAACAAATAATTAATACAATTTATATAGTTTAAAAAAAGAGTAAAAAACAAGTTTTCCAATAATAGGTTAGATTAGGTTTTATGACTCATGCCCGGGCTTTAACTATGAGGTCCCATGGTGGCCGTGCGGGCTAGAGCGTAGGGCTTTGGTCGCATGGTCTCACTATGGTTTGCGGGTTCGAATCCCGTCCGGGAGTGAGTTTTATTTCGTAGATAGGACTCCCTCCCGGGGCCATGGATGTCTTAAATAATTATATATAACACATTGACATGGCTAATATGCACCGTACATAAAACCAAAAGAAAAAAAAAAAAAAACTATGAGGTCATATGGCCTACTACCAGAGCGCTCTTTCGTCACTCTGGAGGACAAGAGCCCGACTCTACTGTGGGAGTCCTAAATTTTGCCTACTCTAAATTTTTATTCACCTAGGGCAGGGGTCTTTAACGAGTACCTGACATCGTACAGGCTCGGGACCATCGCTTAACGTCCCATCCGAAGGACGGCGTGCTTAAGTTCATTCTACCTCCCAGATAAAATAAACTAAGGGCCTCGGTCGGGTTTCGAACCCACGTTCTTGAGCTCAGAAAGCAAGCATGCATACCACTGAGCTACTGAGAAAATTTTATGTTGAGTTTTGAATGGAATTTCATGTTTACGACCTTCTGATACCAAAAAGGAAAAACATCCTTTATATATAACAATAAGCCAAAGTTTGCCTACTCGAAACAAATTGATATATATAAAACATGGATTTGCCCACTCTCGGCTTGATGTTTGCCTGAGCTCATTCCCTCTCTCTAGCTTTGACATTTTCATTTTTAGGCGACATTGCCTGGAGACTGTACGACACCTATGGGTTTCCTGTTGATTTGACTGCACTAATGGCCGAAGAGAAGGGTCTCAAGATTGATCTTCAACAATACGACGAGGCTAAGAAACAATCTTGGGTATGCCGTTTATATTTTTTTAAATGTTAGACCGAAAAAAAAAAAAACTGACTATGTCGTAATACTCTCAAAGCGAATGGACATACTAAACAAATAATTAAAATACGATTTAAGTGATTTCTAGATTGGAGGGAGGGGCGCCCTCTTTCCTTAAGTATCTTTGCATTAGATTTCTAGATTGGAGGGAGGGGCGCCCTCTTTCCTTAAGTATCTTTGCATTAGATTTCTAGATTGGAGGGAGGGGCGCCCTCTTTCCTTAAGTATCTTTGCATTAGATTTCTAGATTGGAGGGAGGGGCGCCCTCTTTCCTTAAGTATCTTTGCATTAGATTTCTAGATTGGAGGGAGGGGCGCCCTCTTTCCTTAAGTATCTTTGCATTAGATTTCTAGATTGGAGGGAGGGGCGCCCTCTTTCCTTAAGTATCTTTGCATTAGATTTCTAGATTGGAGGGAGGGGCGCCCTCTTTCCTTAAGTATCTTTGCATTAGATTTCTAGATTGGAGGGAGGGGCGCCCTCTTTCCTTAAGTATCTTTGCATTAGATTTCTAGATTGGAGGGAGGGGCGCCCTCTTTCCTTAAGTATCTTTGCATTAGATTTCTAGATTGGAGGGAGGGGCGCCCTCTTTCCTTAAGTATCTTTGCATTAGATTTCTAGATTGGAGGGAGGGGCGCCCTCTTTCCTTAAGTATCTTTGCAGTAGATTTCTAGATTGGAGGGAGGGGCGCCCTCTTTCCTTAAGTATCTTTGCATTAGATTTCTAGATTGGAGGGAGGGGCGCCCTCTTTCCTTAAGTATCTTTGCAGTAGATTTCTGTCTGATGTACAATTTAGAGGTTATATTAAGACTTATAACATGCACAGTTTGAGAGATCTTATCTGTGATCTTAATTGGCACTTGACAGAATTTAATTATGTATTACTTACTTGAATGATATGGTGGGTTCGGATACAAAACAGAAAAATACTTCCTGAATTATATTTGTAATCAACTAAGTTTTCTCTCCTTCTGAACTATTTTCCTCTTCGGCCAATTTTGTTGAAAATCGACAGATGTCTTAGTCAGTGACTTCTCAAAACTCATTTAAAATTTCTTGTCAAAATATTCGTTATATTGGCATTTATTAGGGTTTCTGAGTTGAACCTCCTCCCCCTGATCGCTTTTGCCTTGGACTGTCTTGCCTGAAAACCAGTAAAGGTTGTCCCTATGGTTAGTTGCTTTATTTATAATATTATTAACTACCTCGGTTATTATCGCTCTACCACCTTATATTCCTTGTCCTTAATAAGCCTGGGCACTCTTTATTCAAACAACAACCATGAGTCTACAACAGCCATGATGGGATCCCACAGGAGGCTATGGGGACCGGGGAAGGGCATGGAGCCCAGGGGCACCCAACGAACGTACAGACGAGGCCAGGGGGCTAGCAACAGCACCGCCGGGCCACTTTTTCTAATCTATAAGTATAAGTAAGCATTAGACTTAATCATAGAGATAGCAAGACTTCATGATGAGGGTGTGCATGTGAGAGGCCGTCTACACTCTCCAAGTCCTCATATACTATTTTGTGTTGTTATATTAACATTGGCAGTTTTTAGGTTTTTTTAGATTTTTAGATTTCTCTCTCCTAAACGCTCTCTTCGCTTTGGCCGATTTACCTAGAACTCAATAGATGTCGTCCTCATGGATTCTAGATACACATATAATATTTCATATCGATATGTTCATTCTATCGAGAATATTGGTTACATAATTCCCCTGTGCTACTTATAACTGAGGAAGTAACAATTGTAATGACAGAGCTAGTTGGTTATTGTGAATCATGCCTGGGCAACTACGAGGTCATATCGCCTACTACCAGAGCGCTTTTTCGTCGCTCTTGTGGACAGGAGTCTGACTATTATGAGAGTCCTAACTTTTGCGTAACCAGGTTTAGTTACCTGAGGTAGGGGTCTTTAACGAGTAGCTGACATCGCATAGGCTCGGGTCCATCGCTTAACGTCTCATCCGAAGGACGGCGTGCTCAAGGTTTTGTTCACCTTCCAGTAAGGGCCTCGGCTGGGGTTTTCAACGCGCTATCTTGTGCTCGGAGGCTAGCACGCTACCTCTAAACTTCCGTTGCCCTAAAGAACTTAGCCTTAGTTACAACTAGGAATGATATGTGGTTACCTCGGTTACTGTTCTCACTTAGGTATTATGACTCATGCCCGGGCTTTAACTACGAGGTCATATCGCCTACTACCAGAGCGCTCTTTCGACACTCTGGTGGACATGAACCCAACTCTACTGTTGGAGTCCTAAATTTTGCCTACCCTAAATTTTTATTCACCTAGAGCCAGGGGTCTTTAACGAATGCCTGACATCGTACAGGCTCGGGACCATAGCTTAACGTCTCATCCGAAGGACGGCGTGCTTAAGTTTCTCTTACTTTCCATATAAAATAAACTAAGGGCCTCGGCCGGGTTCTCCCTTAGCGTTACTTTGATTACAATGATCAAACCCGAAATATATTAATGTACAATCAAACATATGTTTTTATTGACATTGTATGTGTAGGTTATATATTTGTTCATCAATGATTGTTTTCAAGTTCATAAATATCTTTAACTAATTACGTAAATATTTTGAAACAATGAGCCTGAACTCTATGTTTGAAGGAGATTCAAGTGATTCCTCTGCAGATAATGTATATACTGTGTATAAATCGAGCAGCGGCGGCGGATCTTCTTCCGGAGATGAAAAATATAGTCGCAAAGTAGGATATTTTATATTTATTTTTATAAATTAACGAGGATAAACATTCCTTTTTAAAAAATCCGTCAGTTAATAAATGAAAACAGAAAATTAAGTTTTAATTGCATTTTATATAGTAATTTTAGCAGGTAGTCGTGGGATCTACGGATAAATTTGAGTCCATTCAAATGGTTCCCTCAATAAGTTCTAATGGAGGCTATAATTATTGTATGTATTTTATTTTTCTTAATATTTTTTTGTTTCCTTACTTCCCCAGCTCTATGTTGTACAGGGGAAGAAATTCGATGTTAAACTTTCACAGGAATTTCATGTTTTTCTTGAATCCACAAATTTATTTTTTGCTACGTTACCTTCCGATAGAATGAACATATCGATAATAAATTGTATACTAGGTTGCAGCACGTACATGTCATAAACAAATTGTATTTTCAGGCAGATGGCATCTTCTCGAGGAAATAGTTATTAAATAAATAAAACAAACTTATTTTTTGAAATATTGTCTATTCCACTAAAGATATTTATAAAACTACCGGTTTCGGCCTCATACCATCGTCAGGTCTAGTTATGAACTAAGTCAGTTTGTAGAGTTTTATAATTATCTTTAGTGGAATAGACAATATTTCAAAAAATAAGTTTGTTTTATTTATCTAGTACAAATTCCACAATATGTCCGCGTTCCTCAACTTTGAAGTGGAAATAGTTATTATTCTTATTTTTCAAATTTTAAAGTAATTTGCTTAACTTCGTTGCGCAAAGTTTAAATTGTTTACTGGTTGAGCGCTCTTAAAGCCCCTTTTTACCTTCCGAGGTTCCGCAGTTTGTTTAATAATACATATTTTGTTGTAATAAGTTTGTTTTAACTATTTGAAATTGGTAACTTTATATCCAAACAATATAGAATAAGAGAAGGGGGCGCCAGTAGTTCAGTGGTATGCGTGCTTGTCTTCTGAGCTCAAGAACGTGGGTTCGAAACCCGACCGAGGCCCTTAGTTTATTTTATCTGGGAAGTAAAATAAACTTAAGCACGCCGTCCTTCGGATGGGATGTTAAGCGATGGTCCCTAGCCTGTACGATGTCAGGTTCTCGTTAAAGACCCCTGCCCTAGTTGAATAAAAAATTTAGGGTAGGCAAATTTAGGACTCTCATAGTAGAGTCGGGCTCATGTCCACCAGAGTGACGAAAGAGCGCTTTGGTAGTAGGCGATATGACCTCATAGTTGAAGCCCGGCCATGAGTCATAAAACCTAACCTAAAATAAGAGCTTCCCCTTAGTCCTTACTAGATAGCAGCACTAGTTCTTGCTCACATCTAATTGTAAGTGGATTGGAACTCAACTGGTGTCTAATAAGAACTGAGGAGAGAGTCTTGTTACATATTGTCCGGATTTGTTACTGATTTCAATAATAATTAGATGATATCTTGTTTCTAATATGAGATTTTAATTAACATTTCGAAATTTTATTTTGTTTAATTATATTCTATTCATGCCTTATACATTTCTGCGATTTGTGTCGTTATAGTGAAAAGCTAATAAAATGAATAAAACAAAGAACTAGTTTATCTTTTATATTGTATAATTCCCCACAAATATATTCGTAAAGTGCACCGGTTTCTGATTACGCCATCAACACAAAGTTCAAAATACACTTGTATACACTTTATGTATTATATTTTTGTGGAATTAGACAAAATAAATGTTTAACAATTCTTTTGTTTTTATTTATTTTAATGACTAATAGTTGAAAATAAGTATAATAACTTTCTGGCTATGACGTTTCTATATTGGCTATTCCAGAAGAATCTAACCTTCGTTTTGTGTTAACATTTACGAGTGCCTATGAGAATATAACCCTCGCAAACGCGAATGTTGAAAGATTACTGTATTGTATGTGACTTGTTGCAGACTGCCAGTCAAGGTAAGACCAGCTCCCGTGTTGACAAGCTCACCTTGGACATCCACGCTATCAACGACCTCCAGTCTAAGGGTGTCCGGCAGACTGATGATACCCTTAAGTATAACTACAAACCTGACGACAACTCCAAGGAGAAGTTTTCTGAATATAGTGAGTAGTTTGTTTATTTTTAGGCTTATTCAATACTAGCTGTGTCATTCTCTTTCATTCCATTTCCTGTTTATTTTTAGGCTTATTCAATACTAGCTGTGTCATTCTCTTTCATTCCATTTCCTGTTTATTTTTAGGCTTATTCAATACTAGCTTGTCATTCTCTTTCATTCCATTTCCTGTTTATTTTTAGGCTTATTCAATACTAGCTGTGTCATTCTCTTTCATTCCATTTCCTGTTTATTTTTAGGCTTATTCAATACTAGCTGTGTCATTCTCTTTCATTCCATTTCCTGTTTATTTTTAGGCTTATTCAATACTAGCTGTGTCATTCTCTTTCATTCCATTTCCTGTTTATTTTTAGGCTTATTCAATACTAGCTTGTCATTCTCTTTCATTCCATTTCCTGTTTATTTTTAGGCTTATTCAATACTAGCTGTGTCATTCTCTTTCATTCCATTTCCTGTTTATTTTTAGGCTTATTCAATACTAGCTGTGTCATTCTCTTTCATTCCATTTCCTGTTTATTTTTAGGCTTATTCAATACTAGCTGTGTCATTCTCTTTCATTCCATTTCCTGTTTATTTTTAGGCTTATTCAATACTAGCTTGTCATTCTCTTTCATTCCATTTCCTGTTTATTTTTAGGCTTATTCAATACTAGCTGTGTCATTCTCTTTCATTCCATTTCCTGTTTATTTTTAGGCTTATTCAATACTAGCTGTGTCATTCTCTTTCATTCCATTTCCTGTTTATTTTTAGGCTTATTCAATACTAGCTGTGTCATTCTCTTTCATTCCATTTCCTGTTTATTTTTAGGCTTATTCAATACTAGCTTGTCATTCTCTTTCATTCCATTTCCTGTTTATTTTTAGGCTTATTCAATACTAGCTGTGTCATTCTCTTTCATTCCATTTCCTGTTTATTTTTAGGCTTATTCAATACTAGCTGTGTCATTCTCTTTCATTCCATTTCCTGTTTATTTTTAGGCTTATTCAATACTAGCTTGTCATTCTCTTTCATTCCATTTCCTGTTTATTTTTAGGCTTATTCAATACTAGCTGTGTCATTCTCTTTCATTCCATTTCCTGTTTATTTTTAGGCTTATTCAATACTAGCTGTGTCATTCTCTTTCATTCCATTTCCTGTTTATTTTTAGGCTTATTCAATACTAGCTGTGTCATTCTCTTTCATTCCATTTCCTGTTTATTTTTGGGCTTATTCAATACTAGCTTGTCATTCTCTTTCATTCCATTTCCTGTTTACTTTTAGGCTTATTCAATACTAGCTGTGTCATTCTCTTTCATTCCATTTCCTGTTTATTTTTAGGCTTATTCAATACTAGCTGTGTCATTCTCTTTCATTCCATTTCCTGTTTATTTTTAGGCTTATTCAATACTAGCTTGTCATTCTCTTTCATTCCATTTCCTGTTTATTTTTAGGCTTATTCAATACTAGCTGTGTCATTCTCTTTCATTCCATTTCCTGTTTATTTTTAGGCTTATTCAATACTAGCTGTGTCATTCTCTTTCATTCCATTTCCTGTTTATTTTTAGGCTTATTCAATACTAGCTGTGTCATTCTCTTTCATTCCATTTCCTGTTTATTTTTAGGCTTATTCAATACTAGCTTGTCATTCTCTTTCATTCCATTTCCTGTTTATTTTTAGGCTTATTCAATACTAGCTGTGTCATTCTCTTTCATTCCATTTCCTGTTTATTTTTAGGCTTATTCAATACTAGCTGTGTCATTCTCTTTCATTCCATTTCCTGTTTATTTTTAGGCTTATTCAATACTAGCTGTGTCATTCTCTTTCATTCCATTTCCTGTTTATTTTTAGGTTTATTCAATACTAGCTTGTCATTCTCTTTCATTCCATTTCCTGTTTATTTTTAGGCTTATTCAATACTAGCTGTGTCATTCTCTTTCATTCCATTTCCTGTTTATTTTTAGGCTTATTCAATACTAGCTGTGTCATTCTCTTTCATTCCATTTCCTGTTTATTTTTAGGCTTATTCAATACTAGCTGTGTCATTCTCTTTCATTCCATTTCCTGTTTATTTTTAGGCTTATTCAATACTAGCTTGTCATTCTCTTTCATTCCATTTCCTGTTTATTTTTAGTCTTATTCAATACTAGCTGTGTCATTCTCTTTCATTCCATTTCCTTTTTATTTTTAGACTTATTCAATACTAGCTGTGTCATTCTCTTTCATTCCATTTCCTGTTTATTTTTAGGCTTATTCAATACTAGCTGTGTCATTCTCTTTCATTCCATTTCGACCCTTTTATCAACATTCATTTACATTACCTTTATACAACAATACATTTTGTTGATAAAAATGTCCGCACAATTTTATAGGTTAGGTTAGGTTTTATGACTCATGCCCGGGCTTTAACTACGAGGTCATATCGCCTACTACCAGAGCGCTCTTTCGTCACTCTGGTGGACATGAGCCCGACTCTACTGTGGGAGTCCTAAATTTTGCCTACCCTAAATTTTTTATTCATCTAGGGTAGGGGTCTTTAACGAGTACCTGACATCGTACAGGCTCGGGACCATCGCTTAACGTCCCATCCGAAGGACGGCGTGCTTTAAGTTTATTTTACCTCCCAGATAAAATAAACTAAGGGCCTCGGTCGGGCTACGAACCCACGACCTTGAGCTCAGAAGTCAAGCACGCATACCACTGAGCTACCGGCGCCCTCCACAATTTTATATATATATATATATTTGTAATAAATATATTGGAAACTTGTATGAGCACTCATGAAACATTTGCTCGGATGGATATACATATGGAGGGTTCAGAGCACAAGTGTACCAAGTCCATCACATCTCATTCCGAGTAATTGGCTCTCAAAGTTTTTCTTATGAATGATAAACTGATGCCAAGGACTTGATACAAGCTGCTATCCTGCGGCGTTAGAATCAGCTAAGGACTTGGTTCACTGTAGCACTGGAAGGTATTACTTTTACGCCTATTTGGCAGGAAAAACCTCACAAAGTGAAAAAATGGACTTGGTTCACTTGTGTACTGAGCCCTCCATATGTAGCTCTTAGAAATGAACAAATTGTCACCCTTAGCTAACACCTTATAAATTATCTGGGAAAACATAATCCGAAGAAGCTGAAGAAGCCTTTTTTTTTTCGATAAACTTCTTCAAAAACACTTTTTATTTAACATTTTCAACGTTTCTTTCACCTTCTTTAAGAAATTAATTTTAAAAAAATTGTTCGATCACGATTATTTTGTTAATAAAAAAACTGTTATAGTCTGAAAATAAAAACCTATATAATTCAGTTACACAATTTCCCACTAGAGTACAGCTTCCTTTGTGATCCTTCGAAGTATTTTTGAAGGCTCTCCAAGATTATCTGTATAAATAAAACTGAAAGTATGTGTGTGTCGAGGCATTATGCGAAAACTGCTGAACTTGTATTCTTGTATTCAAGAAATTTTCTGGGCATTTTAAAGATGGTCCTCAGGTATTTGGCACCCAAAAAAATAAAATAGAGTGGGAGGCCTCCATTTTTATTTTGTAACAATAATGAAGTATATCGTTTCAAAGTGTTAGATAAGAACGTCGAGTAATCTGCTATAGGTCGGTTAACAAGAATAAAAACCGCATTAGATTGATGTCAAGTATTTAAAAAGGCTTGTGGAACCTTTAAATATTGTTCAATTGAGTTGAAATTCATTATTTATTTACTGAAATGAACCATGTGAGGTAAGACACACTGTCATGTTAGATAAATTTATTTATCTGGGAGGCCACATCTAAATTATTTAGATTTATTTTCACTTTAACTTGATATCATTTTGAGTAGTGCTATACCTAAGATATCCCAAAAGTTTTGTACACTTTTATTTATCTGTTTTCTTCGCACTGTAAGTTCCCGATCTCTCTCTATACTTACCTTCTATATCTTATTTATGGACTTCTGAATCCTCATATTAAATTTCGTGGCGGTATTTTCGTTTTATTACAAGTTATTAAGGTTTTGGAGTTAAGCCCCTCTTGAAAACTTCCCTCCATTCTAGGCGATATGGTTGAAAATCAAATTGAAATCTGTATCTACATACAAAATTTCCTATCGATATTTTCATATATCATTTTATTGGGTATTATTGTGTTCAGACATTTTTTGAAAAACAAGTTCTGGTAAAATGTCAACATCGAATTTTTTACTGCACTACATAACTTGCCGTATACTAGGTAGAGCTGGGGAAGTAATGACAACATTCTTTTAATTATTTAGTGTCACAATGTTGATGGATTGTTACCTTTTATTTTAGTATTCGGTACGTGCAAGTCGAAAGTGGTTGCCATTCGAACAGAGAAGGGTTTCGTGGACTCTGTGGAGTCTGGTAGCAGCTGTGGTGTGATACTGGAGAGGAGCTGCTTCTACGCGGAACAGGGCGGCCAGATCTACGATGAGGGTTTTCTCAAGAAGGAAGATGACGAGGTAGGATAGGACCCCAACAGCACACTCTTATATGTAAATACAATAATATAAAGCAAATGTCTAAGCCGTCGAATGTTGTGCTCTACACTATAAAATGTCTGATGATGTTTCTGTGGATAATTTCTGACATTGTCTTGTTAAACTATACGGACAACTAAATGTTTCATCCTTTTCTTCATTATTCTTTTGCTCTTATTTCGTTTTACTTAATAGTGTGCTTATTTTATGTATTATTATTATCTTAGTAAGCATATCACTTGTATATGATCTGGCCAACTCTTGTTAAAAGATTGTAAACTTTTATGAGTTATAAACTGTATAAAAAAATATATAGTTATTGTGACTCATATTCGGATTTCAACTATGAAGTCATATCGCCTACTACCAGAGCGCTTATTCGTCGCTCTGGAGGATATGAGCCCGACTGTGGGAGTCCTAAATTTGGCCTACACCGATTTAGTAATCTAAGGTAGGGTAGAGTATGTGAGATTGTACAGGCTCAGGACCATCGTTTAACGTCCCATCCGAAGGACGGCGTGCTCAATATTTTTCACCTTCAAGACAAAAAACCTAAGGGTCTTTGTCGGGTTTCGAACCCGCGATCTTGAGCTCATTAGGCGAGCATTACCTCTGAATTACCGAAGTCCTCTAAAAAATATATATAAGTGTTAAAAACTTGTTATAATTGATGTCCTTCTCTGTGCAGATTACCGAGGTGATGGTGACGAACGTGCAGGTGAAAGGGGGCTATGTGGTGCACATGGGGACTGTGGAGGGGGAGCTGAAAGTGGGGGACATTGTGTTCGGGCAGGTGGACTGGAAGCGGCGTCGACTGGTGATGAGCAATCACACGGCCACACACATCCTCAACCATGCCATCCGGAAGGTCCTCGGCCCAGAGTCCGACCAGAAGGGCTCCCTGGTCGCTCCTGACAGACTGCGCTTCGACTTCACCCACAAGGTGACTGGAGATGAATTAGCGATGTGAGATAATTCCTGCGCAGGTCGAATCGAACCGAGTCGTGAGACTTTTGTTATCCACCAAAGCTACATTAGTGACTATACGTTTTGGGAGTACCCCCTTCTTTCCCACTAACTCTAGACTACGCACATCCCATGTTGATGATTTTTTTTATTACATTTTACAAACACATTAGAATTGATGTGAGGCAGATAATTCAGATTATTTAAATGCAAATGTTATTTATTTTCTATCCACTTTAACCTCAAATACTTTATTTATTTTACGTTTTCGTTCACCCAGTTACTTTATCCCATCGATTTATGGCTAGATCTACATGTCACCCTTCAACTTTGTGTTATATTGTTGTGCAGGCAGACGGACGGATAGGTAGACATACACAAAGACAAACCTTATTAAGGTTTGGTTAATCTTCGACCCAAAGAACCCTAAAAATATTTATTAATAGTAATTCTGCCCCTCAATGCTTCAATAATTGCCTCAAATGAAACAAATAATATAAACCTGCTACTTATTGTATGTTTGAGAATAATGAAGTTTTTGGTGACATTTTTTGTGGCAATGTTGTCTATCTCACTGATTAGTCGGTATTATAAGCAGTTAAATTAACTCATCATTTAGTAGTTTCAATGTTCTTTGTAAAGATGATTTGATACTCAGAACGTCAACTGGTAATATGAATTTGAATTACGTTTGCATGCATTTGAGGCCCCCCAATATAATAAAAAATAATATTGCCCAAAATAATTTTTAACAAAGTTCGAAAAAATGTGTTTTTTGTTTGACAGAGGGCATTGAAAATAGAAGAAATAAAGCGGATAGAGGAGGAGGTGCGGCGATTGGTCTCTGAAGACAAAGACGTTCATGCGCAGAGAGCACCTCTGTCTGACGCTAAGAAGATTAACGGACTACGGGCCATGTTCAGTGAGGTGAGCAGTTTTTCTACAAGACAGAAGAAATCTAATAGTAATAACGACAGGTTTCAAGATTCATTTTATCATCTATTTCGCGAAAACGTTAATTATTTAAAGTATAATTTATCCTTTATTGTAATGCATTTCAACAGGGAGTCGCCCAGTATATATTGTTCTCCTTTTCATATCTGGTTCTTGATGGCAGGCTGGGGTCTGGGTATTAGCGCATGACCATTCGTTTTCTCCGTATTCCTGCTCCGTCTTTAGTTCCACATAGTTCTTATTATTATTTATTTTTGTCCCAAGGGCATCGTCGTGTTGGTTTTCTTTCTGTCGCTAAACTAAAAAATTTGCTATTTTTCTGGACTTTACTGCGAAGTCGGTTGATCGTATATTCATGTTTTAGGCTTCATTGAATTCGTATTGAAACAAGAAATGTCGTAAAGGGGATATTTTCCCACTTTTTCTGACATGAAAGCGGCAAATAAGGGAAAAATCAGTTTCTTAGCACTATTTTTCTTACTTCAACACTACTTCTATTTCTTTCTTGTCTCATTTTTTGTTCTCTTTTAGCTGCTAGGCCATTTTTAGCATATTTTCTCCTAAATATGTCGCACATGCGTCTTGTGGATTATTTATCAAGTGACAAGTATACTCAAAAATTGTAAGTATGTGACAATATCATTGTATTCATAGAATTGATGACTCGTTCTGCGGCATAAAGAAGCGCTACTTCCAATGGCTGCACAATTGAAGAATAATTAATTAATAATTAAAAATTTACTTATATTAATAATTAAAGTAGAAAATTCCAATAAGCAGTATAACGTAGTTATTCGTAATTCCATTTTTTTAAAACATATTTTGTTAATTTTATACCATATAACATAGGTATATTCCATCTGTATTCAGTGAATATTAATATAACTGATTGTGTTGGCAGGCCTATCCAGACCCGGTGAGGATTGTATCAGTGGGAGTACCTGTACCCTTCCTGATCAACGAACCTAATTCGAAAGCTGCTCTTGAGACTTCTGTTGAATTCTGTGGTGGAACGTAGGTCTATTTCAATTTTTTTAAATATATATTTTTTTTTTTGAAATTTCTCGGTGGTTCAAACATTTCTTAAGTTTTATTTATTAATATTTTACTTTCAGCCACTTACATCGGTCCTCCCATGTGGGTGACTTTGTTATAACCAGTGAAGAGGCGATAGCTAAAGGGATCAGAAGGATCGTGGCTCTCACTGGCCCTGAGGCTACCAAGGTGTGTTTACCTTATAATTCTATTGAACACATTTTTCAAACGTTTTTACGGATTTTGTTTAACGAAAACTATAGTAGAGACCATGAGTTTAAGATTGAGAGCGGTGGGGGAGAGCCACTTGTTGATACCGCTCCATGGTCATAATACTTCCCCACCAAGGTTACATTATAAACCGATATACCCGTCAAAAGTATTTGCCCACCTTTATTTTCTTAGAAAATACTTACTTAAAGAGTTAGAACAACATTTTTTGAACCAAAACAAAAATATTTATAATAATGAGATGTTGATATAATATCATTTAAACTGAAATAAAAAAATAATAAAACCTATACAGCTGATTGGTTGATATGACTGCTAATACAGCTCTACATATTCTAGGCATTCTTTAAATAAGTTTCTCCAATTTTTGTGCAGAAATTTTCTTCCATTCATCCTGTAAAATTCTCCAGAGATCCTGTTTGTTAGTTGGGACTAACCTTCTCACATTCCTATGCAACTTATCCCATAAAAGCTCGATTGGGTTAAGGACGGGAGACTGTGGTGGCCAAATCATTATGTTTATTTTTTCCTGTTGAACCGGATGCTCAAGAAAGCTCTTTCATAGCTTAGAAGAATGTTTTGGATCATTGTCCTGCATGTACACGAATATTTCTCCAATTATTCTTTCACCAGAAGGAATTGCATTCTCTTCCAGGATTTTTTTATATTGTTTTTTTTTCATGATTCCTTCAAAGTCGCCAACTCTGTTCCCACCATAAGACTTTTTCAAATAAGACAGTCAAAAAAAAATTGTTTTGTCACATTTTTGCATTGCATTACTTCTTTTAAACAATTTCAAACTAATCTGTTACTATTCAAACTGCAAAGGTTATTGGACAAGGTTGGTGTCAAGGTCTATCAAAAAGGAAGATGTTTCTCCAGAACGTTTAACTTGTTTTAAAACTGTGAAAAATGGGCTGTGTTAGTGAGTTTTATCAATCGATGTCCACCGAATCACTCTTATTCTGTCTACAGTATTCTCATGATCTCTTTTTAATTTTCAGGCTTTGAAGCGTGCTGAAGCCCTCAAAGTAGGTGTTGACATTCTGAAAAATATTGCAGAAAGTAATTCTGCCAACAGTGAAATTGTGAAGAAAAGTATTATTGAGCAAGACTTTGAAATAACTCAGGCCAATATTTCGTGTTTGTGGTCGGTAGGTACCAGCTTAAAAAAATTATTATACATATAATAAAGTGGGATAAAGTAACTGCACATTTCGAGTTGGTTCTGAGAAAGAAAAAAAAAGTAAGAAGAATCGTTAGTTAATAATAAATAATTATAAAGAATGATTATATATGATTATATAAATAATTTTGAAGAATGATTGTATATGATTATATAAATAATTATGAAGAATGATAGTATGTGAATATATAAATAACTAGCTAAACCCGCCATGCGTTGCAATGTCCAAGTGCGGGTAAGGGTAGGGTAGAAAGAAGTCTCAAACATTTTCAGTGGTCTATAGAATCCAATACTGAACGTTTTATGCCAATTTCTGCAATGATTCTTGTTCCCTAAGCGAAAGAACAAAATGCGGGTGTGGGTTCGGGGGTAAGGCAAGGGTAGGGTAAAAAGAAGTCTGAAACATTTCCAGTGCTCTCTAGAATCAAATACAAAAAGGTTTTATGCCAATTCGTGCAATGATATTTGTTCCATAAGCGAATGCACGAAATGCGTGGGTGGGGTGGAAATAAGTCTTAAACATTTTCCGTGCTCTATATTAATCTAATACAAAACATTTTATACCAATTCGTTCAATGATATTTGTTCCATAAGCGAATGCACGAAATACGGGGGTGGGTGGGGTAAAACTATGTTCTAAACCTTCTCGGTGACTCGACGAACATAATTGCTGAACTACTGAAAAATATATATATATAGATTATGACGATTGATTGTTCGTGATTATATAAATAATTATGACCGTTTACCAACGATTTTTTTTTTCTGTAACTTCAATATATTAGTTATTTTTGGACCTTAACTCCACTGTAACTTACAAATTTTGTGAATATAGTTAAATAAAACTTGTAGTACATTGCCGGTAATTCACCTTTTCCTGTTTATATTACTATTTTCACGCTTCATTTTTTAGGAGTCGCTACGCTGCACGCTGAAGGAGCTGAAGAAGAAGCTGGACAGCGCAGATAAGAGCGGTAAGACGGAGCAGGCCACTCAAGTAATTGAGGAAGCGAAAAGGGTGATTTCAGAGAAGGAAGGGTCAAAGTTCATTGTGGCGTCTCTCAACGCTGGCTCCAACACGAAGGTAATAACGGGGACATTATCAGTACGGGTCACTTGCTTGTAATAACAAGTCAACATTCCAATTTCAATAGTTCGCTTGTGTAATGAGATTTTCAATGCATAATATTATACGTGGTAGCTACGAAAAGATTTTTAATTAAATAGATCTTACAATAAAATCTTAAAATGTTATATATAAAAACAACAATAGCATTTATTTGGACCAGCAAGATACAAGATGCTATACACAAATATATAATAAAATTAAGGGTTTAAAATAGGAAGTCCTGGTACAGTCTTTGTTTGAGTCGCCTCCCAGGAGTAGGCGCACCAAGACTGTAGTGTACAGCCCCGGAACAATGCACAAGGCCTTCGTGGTGATTCTTTACTAGCTTCTCGATGTGAGCTGCAAATAGAGGAACTTCGTGGATTTTGTGATTCCTGACAAACCAGGGTGAGTTTGTTGCTATTCGGAGTACTTTATTTTGAAATTATTGTTGCTGGTACCGATCCAGTCTGGACTTGCGTATGTTAGAAGTGGAAGTAGGAGTGTCTTGTATAAGAGAATAGTACATGTGTGTTTAAGTGGCGTGTTTCTGTTTATGAGAGGGTAGAGGGTGTTGAGTCGTGAATATTCTAGCTATAGTTTTCTGTTAATGTGTAGTTTCCATGTGAGTCGTGTATCGAAAAGTACTCCCAAGATAGCGCATATCCTGGTCCTTGGCGTTTAGAGAATTGGGAGGTCATCAATTTGCAGCTGACATTGTTCTATGGAGAATCTGCGAAGAGCGAAGATTTTAGCTTCAGTCTTCTGAATCTATGAAACATACTTTTTTAATCACTTGTTATTCTCCTTTTTATCGTTTATTTATTATGTATTTCTCATTCTTAGCCCCATATAAAGATGAAATTTCTAGTTTTCAATTCAGTTTTCAATCTGAATGATTTTTTCAACAGAAATTTTAATTATTTATCATAACAAAAAAGGTATGTCTGCGACAATAGTTGATTATGAGTTATTTCAATATTATATATTATATAGGGGGCGACATGGTATGCGTGCTTGCCTTCTGAGCGAGCTCTAGGTCGTGGGTTCGAGACCCGGCCGAGTTTATTTTATCTAGGAGGTAAAATAAACTTAAGCACGTCGTCCTTCGGATGGGACGTTAAGCGATGGCCCCCAGCCTGTATGATGTCAGGTATTCGTTAAAGACCCCTGCCCTAGGTGAATAAAAATTTAGGGGTAGGCAAAATTTAGGACTCCTACAGTAGAGTCGGGCCCATGTCCACCAGAGTGACTAAAGAGCTTTCGGATAGTAGATAATATGACCTCGTAGTTAAAAGCCCGGGCATGAGTCATAATAACTAATTATTATTATAATAAAAAAAATAGTAGACATTTCAAATAGTCATAAAACCGGGAATATACAGGGTGTAACAAGTCGAGAGGGCGATACTTAGGGATCTTATTGTAAACTTAATTCGGAACAAAAAAGTTCCTATAAACATAGGTCCGCAAATGCTTTGTTTACAAGTTATAATAAGAAAACGCTAATACAACACTAATCACTTGAAAGTTAAGAGTAACTACAATAATTGTTCAAAATGTCTTCCCTGTTGTCGTACACATAATTGACACCTCCGGGCAACTGAATTTATGGCTGTTAGTACCTCTTGTTCCTGTCCTCTCATTTCGTCACAAGCGCTCTGAATCCGTTCAACCAGTTCTTCCCTAGTGTTTACAGATTGCGAATAAACGTTAGTTTTTAACGCCCCCCAAACGTAAAAATCCATGGGCGTTAAGTCGGGACTTTTTGGAGGCCATCCTACTGGTCCAAAGCGTCCGATCCATCTCCTTGAATAATTTCTGTCCATCCAATCACGAATGACTCTGCCATTATGTGCTGGGCATCCATCCATTTGAAACCAACTATGTACTCGCAGGTTCAATAGGATATCCTCGAGGATGTCCACTAGATCATTTTCCATTAGATTTAGCATTGCACCCGAATTGAATCGGGCAGGAAGAAATATTGGCAAAGGAGATAGCGGTGAAATTCGCTGCATTTTATGCAAAACTGATTCACAATAAATGAGATTAGTTGCATTGAAATAGAACCCAACATTCATAAACATGAATGGTATTGAACTTTGAACCATATTCAGATCCTAATCCCTTATACCAATTGCAGGTATTTCTTTCTTTGCCCTGCAGTTTTTTGATTATAATTTTTAAACAAAGCATTTGCGGACCTATGTTTATAGGAACTTTTTTGTTCAGAATTGAGTTTACTATAAGATCCCTAAGTATCGCCCTCTCGACTTGTTACACCCTGTATATTTTGTCTACTTCTATCAATATACCAACATTTTGAAGTCGGATAAATGATAGTTTTGACGTGGAATGATCTTATATATAAAAATAGAAGTTGCGGAGGCTCTTTGGCAAGCATCAAATGTTTTTTTTATAATTTAGTCATTTTGACCATCCATATTATATCAATATTTATGTTTTTTCTTGTATTTGTTTAGGCCTTGGATGCAGCGCTGAAACAAGTGCGGTGGATGTCTCCAGAAGCAGCTGCCATGTTCTTCTCTACCGATGCCAAGAAGATCGTGTGTCTCTGTTCTGTTCCCAAAGTAAGACTCATCTCAGAAATTCATTTGATTTTACCCATTATTTTTATCAATTATTAGTATACTTTTTATCTTATACTCAGTCTATTATGTATTTATTTACTAATATTCATTTTATTTCTGTTGTAGAGTTGTGTGGATCAAGGACTCCGTGGTGATGAGTGGGTGAAGGAAGTGTGCATGGTGATGAAGGGGAAGGGTGGGGGTAAAGCAGAATCTGCACAGGCGTCAGGCGCTAACGTAGACGGACTGAATGAAGCCTTGCATCTGGCAGAACAGTTTGCACAACTCAAACTGAGCAACGGTAGTAGCACAAATAGTACCACTAGCAGTAGTTCAAAAGTGATAAGTTCATCCTCCGTCATAATACAAATTGTAGACAATCTAAAAGACAAAAGTGGGGGAACTCCACCGGAGGCCATCTCTCCATTTGCTGACAGTTCGTCCGTCCGTCAGCTCCAATCGCATGTGTTCTCAGTTGCACCGCTCTCTCTACGAGGACAAGGCGATCCATTTTCTGAAGCTTCTCTTCTCCAGTGGTTCTCCATTGCTGATTCTCTACACAACTATTCTATGACTTTTATAACCAACCATAAGAATAAAAAGTCAGCTATAGAAGTCCTTCTGGGAGATCTGGGACAACTAGACGTAGTATTGAAAAGATGTACATTTTTGATAGGGGACACATTTAGTTTGGCGGATATTTACCTGTTTGGTCGACTTGTGCCAGCTTTTGTAGAAATAATCGGTCCAAAACGAAGGGAGTCTTTGGTCAATTTGACAAGGTGGTTCAATACTGTTCTCAATCAAAAATGTGTCCCAAAATCCATTCAAAATTATGTTCAATTAGTCTCAAAAGATATTGTTTAAACTATTGTATATGTTAGTATTAAATTATTATATTGTTTTGTGTGAATTCATGTTTACATACCTCTTCCATGCATCAAGTGTCCAAAAAGCCATTTTTTCCTCATCTTACTTAGTTTCTTCGACAATTTACAATGAATTTCAAAATTTCTTGGTACTTCAGACAGTAAATTAGATTTTATTTTAAGTATCTTTATTTGTTCAATCAAAATCTGCGATGATTGTATTATTATTGCTTGCTCGCATATGCGAAGGATAGAACGCATATCTCAAGAACCATTGAACGGATTTTTCTAATACAATTTGGTAAGTGGTCCGAAAATCGGGTAATAATCAGAGGTATAATTTCATGAACTAAGATGAAAATTACGGAAAACACCTTTGTTTTAATTAAAAATAGACTGAGAAGGAGGGTTGTGGAGGAGGAACGCTGAGGTTTCCACAGGTTTATATCGTGAAATCGTACCGCACTTTACTCTGACAACGGCCCCTGAATAGAATCTGATTTATAGATCATACGCACAGTATTTCCCATGCAGACTTACTCGTACGGGTAAACTTGTGAGAAAAAAAAACGAACTTAGTGACTTCATCTTTATAATAAAGTAGATTAATATAATTTCATTAAAGTAATAAATAAATATATTTTTATTTTACTAAAATATTGCATATGTCGTTTAGTTACAGGTTGAAAACTCCGGCAAAATTCCCTGAAACGTCCATCTATGAAGATCAAATAGATTAATGTTTTTATATATTTTTTTCTAATATATATTTTTAAATATTATTTTTTTTATTGATTTATTATTCACATTCAAAGCGGTGAAGGGTAGCGTTTAGTATAGTATATACGTAAAAAACAATTTCTATTCCTTGATACAAAAAAAAAACATCAAGTCAATTTTTAACTCTGAGTTGTTTTGTTTATCATATATTTCCAAATATTCATAACTAGCAGTAATACCCGGCGTTGCCCGGGGAACTTTGACTTTTCTCCCAATATCTCCTATAAGGCTATTCAGTTCCTCGACAGTACATTCATGATGTTATAATTTTTAATTATTCGTATGGAATAAGGCTTATAGTCCTTCAACTGTAGTAACGCTAGCTTTGGAGCTAAAACTAATTTATTCAAAAAGATTTCTCATTAATCGTTGCAATGGTTTTCGAGGTACAAAGATTGCGTGAGTGGATGCTGGGATGGACCAGGGGTTGATTAAAAAATAGACCTTAACCTTCCGGTAGATAAAACTAATCTATTCAAAAAGATTCCTCATTAATCATTGCAGTGGTTTTTGAATTACAAAGATTGCGTGGGTGGGTGCTGTGATGGACCAGATATTGAGGTACTAATACGCCTATAACCTTCCACAGACGATGACGAAGAAATTAAAAAAAAAATTAATCAAATCCATCAAGCCGTTCGTGAGTTATAGCGGTACAACGCACAGACATTTTCAGCTTTATATATATGATAATGGTATAATGGAACTTTTAATAACAAAACGTTCTTCTATTAGAATATAAATGGATACATTTTTATTTATATTTACAATTAGATAATAAATAAATAATTTATACAACGCATCACATACACACATATGTACAATACACACTTTTGATTCAATCAACGCTCTACACTCGAATATCGAATTACTTTTCATAACTACGTTTCAATTTCACTTTATTATATGTACGCATATAACTAGAAGCACTCAAAACTATAATTGAACTAACGAATATACATTTGTTTGTTCTCTACTTTCAAATAAATAAGGTAAAAATAAATAATATAGCACTATTTTATATAAATAACTATATTTTATTATGCAGATGTCTGCCAAACTTTAATTCTGGTCAGCGGCCTCCTGTGTGGATTAGCACCTCAGAATTTAAGAACTCAATTTTGACATATAGAATAATAAAATATAGTCACTAAATTTTACTAATTCTAAGCCATTTTCTTCAACGGCAAACTTTTTTATTTATTTTTCTTTGAGCAATTTTTTTCTTTATTATCTACTATACATAATTTCTTTTTAATATACTAATTCTACGACAAACAAAACAAATAAATTATAATAATTAATAAAAGTTTTAACAAGTCTTTCTCAAAACTGATCCCAAGTGGACATATCGGTCATAGCGACCTTCATCGTCAAACTGACGAGGAGCCATAACATCCTGGAGCCCAATACTACCAGCTGGAAGAATTAACAACACGCAGGAGACTTAAACCTCGCCTGTACTAAAACCTTCATCCTAATGAACAGTGAACGCGAAGTTTGTATGAGTTGGGAAGTGTGAACAAAAATGTTCTAGTTAAGGTTGGAGGTGGTACGTAGCAGGACCATCGCTTAGTGGACTGGAGTGTTCTCATTTAAGGCAGTTCTAAGGCTAATTGCGGCTAGCGGGATGCTCACCCCTAATTTGACAGGTTTCTCCCGTCCACCGCCCGAAAAAATAAGATATATTTGGGGGAAAAAAGGTATTATATAAAAAAAATCCCATCCATTTACTATTAATATATTGGTCCTTTATTGTTTATTGCAAAAATATCCAACATATATTAAATGTTTTTTTAACAGCTTCGACTGCTCAATACTTCAGTAGATTTTTTGACGTGAAAACGTCTATTCGCTCGTTAAGCACAGTGATAGCCGGTCAAACTTTCTTGTGTTACAAAATACCGTCAGATTTCAATCGATAATAACTACGAGACTAATAATGCGATAACAACGGTTGAGGTCACAATGCATGTATGAACGTGTTTGTTTTGCCTGTGACGTTATCGGTCTAGTGTGGGCGCCGGCGGACGATTGTTGCGAATTAGCGTTGTGTAAAATTAGAAATTAGTGTAGCGTGATAACGCGTTTAGATAGGACGTTGATTCGGGTGTCATTGTAAAGAGCTTGAGGAGCACTACTAGGAGTCAAAGTGAAACAATAAAAATATTTGCCGAAATATATGTAAAAATCAGTATTAAATTGAAAATTGCAAAAAAATTAAAGATGTCTCATATGAATCGTAAATATGCGCGGAATTGTAGAAAACGCAAATCAGAGGAAAGCTCGCATCTAAAGGAATTTAAAAAACCTAAAAAGTCTAGTGCCGAGCAAATGCAAGAGCTATGGCAGCATCGAAAAAAAATGAAAAATGATTTTATCCCGACGTTTTCACGGAAAATCTACGGTGTGGACCTTGACTACGCCTTAATGTTTTTTTCCTTGTTTTTCCAATTAATTTTTTAATAAATTTTCAACATAGAAATGAGAAAGTTGACTTCAAAGTCATATTTGAATTATATATCAATATTAGATGAATATTTTTGTAATAATGCATCATTTATTGCATATTGTTTTGTTTAATAAAAGTGAATAGTTCAGTTTTTTTTATGAAGTACTCAAGAGAATTTTCAAAAAAACTTATTTGTCCGGGAAGCAAACTAGAGGCCCCTCATTAATACGATATGCCAAACTCATCATGTCAAAGAAAGATACGAAGAGTGGAAGGTTATAAAACAATGCTCTCCTATTGGACCTGCGCCGTTATTGTCCTTTACGTCAAGCATCATACACTGTGAATTGCACCAATTTAGTTTATTAATTATTGTAACAACCCATGTCTTCTATCTAAATGTCAGCATCTGTTTTAGTTTCTTGGTGGGGTGCTTAGGATTTCTTAACTGCGGTCATTGCACAACTTCTACATTCAATAGTTTGAATTGGCACACATTTTAATCTATAACATGATTCTTCGCTTTTGCCTACTGGACCTCAACGGACTATAGGGGGTCGGACCTCTTACGCGACCGCTGGGATACAGAAAATTAAGCATTTTAGGGAACAAATGGATTTAATTTTCGAAAAAATGTAGAGGAATATGATCGAGTTAATGAGGCTAAATATGAACTAATAGTTGACATGCTTTACGAAGTATAGGGAAAGTTATGTAATCTGTCAAAATTTATCATAGAGATTTGTTTCCGACCACCTAATTTCAAAAACGAAAATACAATCAGGCTGTCTACGTACAGTCTGTGAACACGATAGTTCTCGACAGAATGATATATCGGAATGAAATTTATATATGAAAATTCCCCTGTGTAAGTTGACTATCGATTTTTAGCCAGGACGATTGGTATTGAAGGTAGAGGGGAGATATAACTTAGTTGATTAAATTGTGCTTGGGACTTTCACTACCTAACACATAATGCGGCTTGGAAGAGCAAAGAGATTGCAGACCCCTGCAATATACACCTGATTGGCTAACCTATACACTATCCTATTGAGCAAAAAAGTAAACACTATATTTTGAATGTGCTGGTACGGGAAGATGGAGGTTTGTTAGTGGCTGGCGAGGTAGTGTCTGACCGGAGAGAGACTGAGAGATGTAAGTGCCTCCGCTGCATCTAGCTCTTCCCGACCTCGCCGCCATCTCTGGTCTCCAACATATCTGCAACATTATACACAATCTTATACATCTCTAGCTGTAGTCTTATAGGGCAGGCCAGACCACTTTGGTGACAGCAGCAGTGAAGGGTCCGCATATATCTTGAACCAAATTCGCACTCAAACACATATCAGTCATGTCTAAAGAATACACTTGACTAGGATCTTTTCTGAAATATATTCAAGAGAAACAAATAGATATTATCTGATATGGTACTACTTATTTAAGTAATAATCAAGTGTGCCATGAAAGGTCATACTTCTCTGAGGCCCTTTTATCTGGTTCTATCTCAGGTACCTAAACCTGGTTAGGGACAATTTATAGTCCAAGTTCCCATGGCACAAAAAGGTACCTCATCGAACAACTCAAATTTGAAAGGTGAAAATGCTTGAAAAACATGTTACGCCCGCCAGACTTGTAAAAATTATCGAATGAGTTTCACATAAAAAATAAAAACCACACAATCTTAGTAGTTACCTGGGTTGGTGAGGTGGTACCCCATATCGGGAGGTGGAGTCGAGCCATCTTGAGAGAAGGGCAGGTCTATCGGCCACACTATAGCAGTGTTCTCTCTCCAGGACCTCTTCATCGCAGCAGTCACCTCTCTCCGAGTCTACACAAACCACACAATCTTAGTTGTTAGCACATTCTTTTTAACATTTTCATTTTAGTATTTTTTCCAAAAGTAAAATACATACCTATATGATTTCTTTATGTATTTTACTTTTATTACTTCTTCAGCTATACAAAGTATAGAGGAAGTTATATAATCGGTCAAAAATTCGATGCGGAGTTTTTAACGGAATTTCATGTTTTCCACCTCCCAATTCCAAAAATTAAAAAAAAATCTGTGAACACGATATCACCCGATAGAATGAATGTTGAAAATATCGACACGAAATTTTATATGTGAATCCAGAGCCTTATAAGGACAACAGACAAAGGAAAGGGGAGATTAGCGGGAAGGCTTAACTCAAACACTCTAATAACTGTCGTTGAAATGAATGTTGACACAAAACTGCATATGTAAATTCAAATTCCTATAAGGTCAACATTATATTTTCATTCAAATACTTCTTGTATTTAGATTTACTTATTTAATTTACATTCAAAAATATTTACAATACGCAGAGTAAGAAAGTTAAATGTGGATCTTAACACTAATCACATTGTATGCAGTGTTGCCACATGCGACTCATGTTTTACACCTCAGTTCAGAAATATTATTTTCCATATGTACTCAAAAACAAATATTTTTTCGATACTTATCTAAGATTTATAGAAAAAAATAATGTTAATTTTGCAATGTTTTCTACAGAGATTTTCGGTTGTGAGGGAGTGGGAGGGGTGAGGATTGCAACAATGCCTATAGTCAGTCCTCTTATACACACCACTCAATTCATGTTAAACAATGTTTAATTCAAAAATGCCTATAATATTATCTGCTATAATTTCTCATGTAACATTTTTTTCTGAAATCAATAAATAAATCAATAATGGGTATTTATTCGAATAATTGATTTTAATCATTATATCGAAGAATTCTTATACCAAAAACTTATACCCGGTAATGCCAGTATGAAATGAATTTGAGAAGGGGAGGGGGAGACAGAAAAGTGGTTGGTAGAAGGAAGTCCTCTTATCACATATTATTACGTAATGTTTTCCCCGTCTCTTCCAAATTTTTCACCACTTCTTAATAAGACCTTATTTTTTTTTGTCTAACGAAGATGCGACTAATTAGATGTTTGCTCGAAAATAGGGGAAGAGTAATAAATGGGACCAAAGAACATATTGACACTAACATTTATATTGTCTAATACCACAAAAATATATCGGTTTCGACTTGCGCCATTGTCAGACAAAGTTCAAATGTAACATTTAAACTTAGCATATTTATACAATTTTCAGATTTCCTGAGGGTCCAAGGTGTAGGTAGTCACAGCCTCAGGTAATCTCAGGTATGCCAACCTAACAATCTCAAATTTACTGTTGAACTTTGTGCCGACGATACCGAAACCGGTACACTATCTGTATATATTTTTGTGGAATTAGACAATGTAATTATTAAACAAGTTATTATTTTTATTTGTTTTCGTTGAGAAGTGGTGAAAATACGGAAGAGAATGTTTTGTTAATGAACAAATTATACATAAATAATCGATAGACGATCAAAACACAGATACTGAGGATGAGCTTGCAGCCTGAAAGTTCTCTATGAAAAATACGTTTTAGGACTTTATTAGGAATTTTCCTAAACATTACAACTCGAAAATAAAACTAGATAATTGAAAGATTTTCCCTTAAAACTCCGTGAAAGTACTAGTCGTAGACTTAGGAGAGTTTGGGGCCCGGAATGCCTCATTGCTACTCGTCATTAGTATGTTGCCTGCTTACCAACAGAGAGGGCGGCCTCCTCCCAGATGCTGTCCTCCGAAGATATGCTGAACTGCTCCACGTTGCCCCTCGCCTGATCGTTGTATCCCTTGATAAGTCGGCCCCAGCTGCCCTCCCTCTTCCGACAAGAGTTCTTCAGCTTCCTCCTCCAGTTGGCGAACCAATTGCAGATCTGGAAAAAAAAACCAAAAAAACATCTGCTATTTCAATTGTATTCTGAGGTGACTTACCTGAGTATATATGTGATAGGATGGTCTGAAGACCTAAGGATCTAAGCATTCAACGCATAATTTAAAGCAATGTTATTGCTTCCCTAAAAGCCCCATGTTGGGAGCCTTACAATTTATCAGCCAGGTTTAATTAGACTAGGAGACTAACAAGTACCTGAAATCGCATTGCAGTGCCGTAGTATAGGTTTCTGCCGCCCGGGACAGATGCTAAATTTGCCGCCCCTTCCCCTCTACACTAAGAGAAAATATGATTATTAAGAAGATAAAATTTTCTAAATAAAAAAAAACATTAAACTGCACAATAGAGAATTTTCAATAAAAAAAATTTTTTAAAACGAAAACAAAATTTAATTTAAAAACATGTTTTTACAGATTGGGCCAGCAAATGGAGAATAAAAATTAATAGAGACAAATCTCTGCAAACCATATTTACCCTCAGACACAACACTTGTCCACCAGTTAAAAAATCAAACATACAACGTATTCAGTCAATACAATCCATTATACTACGCCACATTGCCAATGCACCATTTTACGTTTCCAACCTCACATTGCAAAATGACCTCAACATCCCATTTTTACCCTCTGTTATCAAGACACGATATCAAAATTTTCACGACGAACTCCATTATCACGCCAATCCACTTATTCTGCAATTATCCACGAACACTCTTCCCACAAATCCGCCGAGACGTCTCAAGCGGGAATGGCAGAGGGATCTGCTCCAGGACTAGCCTGGACTCCTCTTCGGTCATGTACCTCAGCAGTACAGTCACACACTTGCCACCGCTCAACATCACAATTACTAGTGACAAATGATCTGTCGTTGTGAATATATAAATAAAAACATGTTTTGAATTCTAATATTAATCAATGATTATGTAAAAACTTTAAGAAAATGTATTGTTAATTGAAAATTATAAAAAAGTATTATAAACTAGGTATCTACTGAATGTTACAATATAATAAATATTTTCTTCACTGAAGAAAATCATTTTTAGCATCAACTTTATTTATCACCCGGGGGAACAATTAAAATTATTGATTCATTTGAGCTTGTTTTGTATAGTTGCACCCGATGCACCAGGATGAGATTTTTTAATGCGTCAATTCAATGAGCTTTTGGTATAACACGATTTATATTTTGTGACATTTTTTGTGTAGAGACTATTAACAAATTTCCCCCACATTCTATTCATCTTTAAAAATCGGTCTTAATAGTGTAAATGTGTAAATCCAGCAATACGAGTACGTTTAAAAATCCGTATACGTTAATTATCCGAATTAGATCTTGAAAATTCGTATAAATAGAGACAAATCCGTATATACGGCAATACTGCTTCATTTATAAAAGACGTACCTAGGTTGTCTAAAGAACCAGATGATCAGACTTACCTACAAATAGAGAATTCCCCCCATCAGCGAAAAAATTAAAATAAATAATATTATTTGTTGATTAGGATGGCAATCAATCTGTATCCATCCAATTTTACATACATATCTACTCAAATTTTTATTTTATTATTTCTCTAATTTCTACACCGCCACCTTTCCACAAATTCTTTATTGTCAATTTGGGCGGTTATGAGGATGAACGATGAATTTAGAAATGAATATGAAACTATTTGCCGTGGCCGGGAATCGAACGCTAACCGTCAGCGTAGAAAGTAATAGCGTTAACAACTACGCCGGTGGACCCGCTCAAATTGTTATTTAATATATTTTTTTAATTTGCCGCCCCTAAGTGAAGTCCCTCCGAGGCGAGCGCCCCCTCTGCTCCCCCCACGCTACGCCACTGTCGCTACAGCTCAGGACCCCTATTCAACGTCATGCTCAAGGTTTTGCTAGCTCCCAGGGTTCGAACCAGCCATTTTGAGGACAGTAGGCAAGCTCGCTACCTCCATGCCACCAATGCCACGTTACCTGAGTATAAGTGAGTCCTGTCTTCATAGCCAGATCTTTCTTCTCACTCCTATTAGGATATGGATTCTTCCTTCTTCGTACCAGCCACGCTTTGAGAAATTTCTTTATTTCCGGCGTGAAGAGCCGCTTGGTCTGATGTGAGTCCTGAAACACTCGTCTAGGCCAGATTAGAGTCGCACATCTAAATTAATATACAGTCAACTCTCGATATAACGAAACTCGAGGGGCGTAAGAAAAAAATCGTATTAACGAGTTTTTGCTATAATAAGAGTTTGTAATATCGAGTGAACGTCAAAAAAATTTCGTAATATCAAAAGGGGTTAAAAATGTAAAGAAACCCATAAGAATTCTATTATACATTTTTTTATGTAGGTATGTATTATACATTTAATAAGTTCTGAACAAAAATAAAAATACATATATGAATGCATGACATGTATTTCCAAAAAGTTAAAAAAAACAAAAAAATTAGTTTTTGTTAAAAAAATCTGTTATTTTCTGGTCCTGTAAAGTAGCTAAGCGTGCTCGATCCACTGCATTTTCAATTATAATAAGGCCGGAAAAAATGCTATCAACTTCCTGTCTAAGCAGATACTGATGAAGTATTTTCAGAGACCCGGAGGCAGCTTTCGACGTACGTGGCACTACTTCCTAGTCTGAGTCCTCTTCTTCACAATCTTCGTTGTAAAGGGACTGATGTAAATAAAGTAAACTTTTATTTACATAAATGAAAGAAACAATGCATTATCATTCTGTTGCCTTCGTAATATAGCATGTTTATACGTTCCTATCTCGTTATACCGCGTGTTTTCAACCAACATACCTTAAAAATAGATTTGTTACGCTGAGTGTACAGAAATGCATTGTTTTTTTTTTCGCTATTACGAGTTTAAGTCAAGGGACCAGGGCTTCATTATGTAATATCGAGTTTTTCGTTATATCGAGAGTCGACTGTACATACTTACATACCTACTAATAAATCAAAGCACAATCGAGAAACAAAATAAAGTATTAAGGACTTGAAAAATGAAATAAAACTTGTTTATTTGATATATTGTCTAATTTCACTAACTATATACATATACATGGGAGTACTTTCGGTATTTCTACCATCCTCAGCCAAAAGCATAAGAGATAAGTCTTATCTCTTATGCTTTTGGCTTATCTCTGTTAGTCTTATCTCTTATGCTTTTGGCTGAGGATGGTAGAAATACCGAAAGTACTCCCATGTATATGTTTATAGTTAGTGAAATTAGACAATATATTAAATAAACCAGTTTTATTTTATTTTTCAAGTCCATTTGAATTATTTCACAATATCTCTGCAATAATGTCAGTTTTCATAAAGTATTATGTTAAAAATATATATTGAGTATTTTTTATTGATGACCACCCCTACATCTTTTTTAATTTTTGGCTATTCTAACAAGACTTTTTGCAAAATGTTTCAATTTTCTTCATGTTAGTCTCCATATAAATAGATTTAAATAATATTTTCTGATTCTGAATTGATAACGTTAAACGTGTTTCAAATCATTATATTTTTTAAAAGCATCGTCTGTTTTTATTAATAATTTCAAGTCATTTTGATTCTACCGTTTCCGTGATATTGATAATCACATTTTGTTGATGTTTCACGGTACTTTTCTTTGTTAATGAGTGGAGACATTTTTCCCCTATAGATAACAACTTTTTTACATATTTTCAAATGGAAAACAGCAACCCGAAAAAGATCACATTTCTTTGCATTGAAGGTAAAGTAAACAGTCATATGAAATTTTTCGTTTTCATTTATTTATTTACGTTTATTTTCAAATAGATATTTACAACTGTATAAAAAATGAATTCAACAAGCAAATTCGCTAAGAGAGAGATAATGACAATGTCGAAGTGTCAAGAGGGGAGAAATCACCCAGTAGTGACACCCCCTAGTCACTAAGTTACCCTCATTTGAAACTAATCATTGTCAATGCTGCTGCTAAGAAAGTCTTTAGGCCACTAGGCTATTAAGCCGTCGTTAGGGGAAGTGTGGCAGAATAAAGGGCACGAATTAGAGAATTATTGTGGGAACTAAAAGGAAAAAATAATTTTTTATGCTTGGATTTCGTGTAAAGAGTTTTGTTGGAGACGTAATTAGGAGCATTGGCTATTGTACGTAAGGTTTTGAATTGCAAGGATTGAATGCGCTGAAGGTTTGACTACTGCGTTGTATATAAGTCGTGTTGTTTTCAAAGTTAACTTGGATCTTTTGTCTAGTTCATTCATTAAAAATGGGAAACCGGTTTGAGGGAAAAGGATTGTTGTTAATAAAGGTTTCGGATTAGATGGGATAAAGTCTGTATTTATTATTACGAGAGGCAGCTGCTCAGAGAATGGCAGCAGAGTTGAAATGTAAACATTGGTTTGCATGTTTTGAAAAAGTTTGAAAAAAAAAAAAAAAAAATTACCTAAACTTTTTTTTTTTTTTTTTTTTTTTTTTTTTTGCATTGGAGGGGGAAATTTGATCTTAGATGCTCAATTTCAATATATATATTGAAACAATTACTGATCTATGAATTTATTATCTGTTCAATTTTTTAGCAAATGCCCCACGTTGGGCGCCAATGAAACAATTACTAGTTCCTCTTTATTTCTTATTTATCTTGTTGAAAAAAACTAGTTATGGGAAATGAATTCTTTTAATAAAAAATATTGATAAATAGAGTTTTTATTTTTTTTTGTTTTGTTTTTTTAAATCTTTATATAAATTGGAGACATGATCATATAACATTTATTTGTTTTATTTTTTTATAATTATTTTTTTTTTTTCACTCACTTGGTCACCATCTGTCCTTCAATCCTTCTCCACTGCTCTTCTTAGTTCATCATACGGCTCTCCGATCCTTCCTTTATTTTCCCATCAATCTGCCTTTTTTCCTGACTTCCTCCAGACTTCTAACTCCAAAAAAAAAACTCTTCACTACTCCAGCGAACTCTCTCATAAAAAACGAACCGTCCACTTCCACTCTCTCTCTCTCTTCAACCACAACCTTCCTCCTTCACTCTCTATCTCCAACCCCCGACACACTCGTTTCCCCCTCCTTCCACTGTTCTCTCTCTCTTCCCCCACCCTGCTTAAGTCCTCAGTACTGACATCCCGTTAATGGCTTTATTATATTTCTTTATTTATTAAAATACCCCCCCTTATTTCTACATGTTACATATCCTTTCCCTTAATGAAAAAAAAAAATGAAACGAAGAAAATAAATATTTTTTTTTTTATAAATACCCCATCACAAACACCATAATATTTTTTTTTAAATACTACATTCAATAAACCATCTAACCAATATTTTAAACAATATAACATATAAAATTTCATGTAAACATTCTTTTTTTTTTTTTTTTTATAATAATCAGGTAACTAGAAAACAGTTTCTTTTCTTTTTTTTTTTTATATAATACAGGTACAGTACAGGTAAACAATAGTACAGGTACTTAGCAAACATTTTTTTTTTTTAAACAATGGTACAGGTACTTAGCAAACATTTTTTTTTTTTTTTTTTTTTTTTTTTTTTTTTTTTTTTTTTTTTTTTAAATCTCTCTCTCTCTTCAATAATACAATATTTTCTTTCTAACATTTTTAAATACTTATGCAATCAATCCTCTAACCAATATTATAATTATAACATGTACAATTTCATATAAACCATATTTTTTTTTTTTTTTTTTTATATAAAGGTAACTAACAAACAATTTTTTTTTTTTTTTTTTTTTTTTTTTTTTTTTTTTTTTTTTAAAGCAATAATACATTAACTAGCAAACAATATTTTTTTTTTTTTTTTTTTTTTTTTCTTTCAAAATATAATATAATTTCAATAAATAATTTTGTTTTTTTTTATCATAAAAAAACATTAAAATATCCAAATTTTGTTCAGAGTGGAGAAGGCACTAAACATTTTTTTTTTTTTTTTTTTGTTTAACAATATCACATATAACCATAAAATTTAAGAACATGTATACCCAAAAAAACAAATTCAGTTTCATAAACTAAGAAAGAAAACACATATAATTAAGCGAGGCTTATATGACCCAGACAAGCCGATCCACACACACATGGAGCAAGGTCTCTCATGATTTGAAGATATAAGAGGTCATACTTGATCAAAACAAAATTGCCATAGCAAAGACCGACAAGTCACATAATGATAATTATTATGTTATTATTATTATTTTTACAACATGACACAAGATTTCAATAAATTCTTTCTACATCACAGATTCACAAAATATCAAGAATCGAATTATATTACAATTTTTTTAGCTAGATATCGGTCATTAGGTCAGACCTACATGCATTGTTTATATGGGTCAAACTATCATAATCCTATTTGACGTGTGTACTACCTCTCTGTACCACAGGATCCCGTTAGTTGCAGTCCGTCTCTCCACCAGAATCTATCTTCCATCAACATGTTGGTTTAGTGATATCAGTTTTATAAGTGACCGTACTATCAATTCAGATTTTATTATATTTTGATTTTCATATTTCAATAGTTTCGACTTCTCAATTTAAGATTTTTTTTTAAATCTTTTTTTTTTCCAAGGTGAAAAACACACCACACAGCTATTATTTGATACTTCGTAATAAAAACAATTTATTCATTAGCTGATTACTTTTAATTTATAATTTAGTTTTATTTTTAATTATTATGATTTAAGAAAAATATATTTATAAAAACACAAATCATAGTCATAAGTTCATTTAAAAGTCCAATTACGAGTTCCTTGTTATCAAAAATAATCCATCGGTTTATCTGAAGGAAATTTTTTTTTTTTTAAATTTCTTGTGATTTTTAATTTTCTTTAATTTAGTGTGATTTTTAATTAAGCTTATTAGTTTTGGTATTTTAAAGTAAGCACTTTGTTTCTGTTTATTTTCATATTTGTACAACGTTATCTTCCGATATCTAATTCTCCTAGAATTTGGCTGCAACATTACTTTAGCTTTTCTTTTATTAGTTTTCTTTAATTTTTTCTTATCACAACTTTCTTGGCAAATAGGGCCCAAATTTCCTTTACAAATTTTCTTACAATTTATTTCTGTTAATTTTACTTTCAAGATAACGACATTTTTGTTTTTTATTTTATCTTTGGATATTTTTGAAAATGTATAACTTTTTCTAATAAACCCTAGCCGACATAATGTATTAAACGGAATATACTCTTTATTTATTTCTTTGTTCAATTTTATTTTTCTATTTTCCTTTCTATTTTCCTTTCTATCTGATTTGCTTTTACTTATTTCTAATTCATTTTTCTGAGCATTACCTATTTCATTTAATTTCTTTTTCTCATCTGTTATTAATTTATTTTCACATTTATTTTCAACTTCACTAAGATCTGTTTTTGTCTCCACTATTATTTCATTCGTGTTATTATTTTGTTGTTCCCCCCTTAGTTGCTCTATATTTTTATTTATGGTTTCATTTATTTGTATTTCAAAAAACTCAAACCTTTGCTCAACCGACTCGATTATTTCTTTTTTATTAGTTTCATTTATTGTTTCTAACTTACAACTTAACTGTTCAAATTGATGGCCCATCTTTTCGAATGTTTTTTGCATGATACGATCCATCATTTGCTCAAATTGACTCGGATTATCGTCTTTATTTTTGTTTTCATCCTCATCCCCCGAATTCGACCTTCCTATAAGCGGACTCGTGACTGTCATAGAATTTTCTCCCGTTCCTTCTACAAATCCAGATTCCCGAACATCGCTATCTACGTCCCGGAGTCCTAATCCGCCGAGGCCACTCCCGATTCCGTCCATTCCTGCAACTAATTCTCCCGCCTCCCCGTCGTAAACAAACTCCGGACCTTGCTCTCCCGCCATGCTATGGGTCGACTCACCTGTGTCCTCGTCCGCCATCTTGCTTCACAAATCTATCCTCTATAATAAATATAATACATAAAATATATTACAGCAATTTCTAAACTATAAACTGGACAAATCAAAAAAATTTTTTTTTTTTTTTTTTTCTCTATTCCATCATTTTTATTGCCAAAACGTTGGGCGCCAATGAAACAATTCTTGTACTATGAATTTAATTTTATTTTTTAAATTGCCCCACGTTGGGCGCCAATGAAACAATTACTGATCTATGAATTTATTATCTGTTCAATTTTTTAGCAAATGCCCCACGTTGGGCGCCAATGAAACAATTACTAGTTCCTCTTTATTTCTTATTTATCTTGTTGAAAAAAACTAGTTATGGGAAATGAATTCTTTTAATAAAAAATATTGATAAATAGAGTTTTTATTTTTTTTTGTTTTGTTTTTTTAAATCTTTATATAAATTGGAGACATGATCATATAACATTTATTTGTTTTATTTTTTTATAATTATTTTTTTTTTTTCACTCACTTGGTCACCATCTGTCCTTCAATCCTTCTCCACTGCTCTTCTTAGTTCATCATACGGCTCTCCGATCCTTCCTTTATTTTCCCATCAATCTGCCTTTTTTCCTGACTTCCTCCAGACTTCTAACTCCAAAAAAAAAACTCTTCACTACTCCAGCGAACTCTCTCATAAAAAACGAACCGTCCACTTCCACTCTCTCTCTCTCTTCAACCACAACCTTCCTCCTTCACTCTCTATCTCCAACCCCCGACACACTCGTTTCCCCCTCCTTCCACTGTTCTCTCTCTCTTCCCCCACCCTGCTTAAGTCCTCAGTACTGACATCCCGTTAATGGCTTTATTATATTTCTTTATTTATTAAAATACCCCCCCTTATTTCTACATGTTACAATATATATATATATTTTATACTGGAAACGTCTTGAAGATGAACAGATACCCGGTAGGAGATACACAATTCGTGCATTCCACTTGTAAATCTGTAGAAAAATGAGTTGTCTATAAAAAAAAATCCTCATTCACTATCAAAGAAATGTGCGGCAAAAGACCTACAAAATATGATTCTCAATATTTCTGAAACGTGAACCAAATTTTTTTTTTTTTTTTTTTTTTTTTTATTTACATATTCACAACGACAACATTTGTCATTAGTGATCGTGATGATGTGCTGTGGCAAGTGTGTCGCTGTACTGCTGAGGTACGTGACCGAAGAGGAGTCCAGGCTAGTCCTGGAGCAGGTCCCTCTGCCATGCCCGCTTTAGACGTCTTGGCGGATTTGTGGGGAGAGTGTTCGTGGATAATTGGAGAATAAGTGGATTGGCGTGATGATGGAGTTTGTCGTGAAAATTTTGATATCGTGTCTTGATAACAGAAGGTATAAATGGGATGTTGAGGTCATTATGTAATGTGAGGTTGGAAACGTAAAATGGGGCATTGGCAATGTGGCGTAGTATGATGGATTGTAATGACTGAAGGCGTTGTATGTTTGATTTTTTGGCTGAACCAAATTTAAAATCCATTACACCGTTAGTTTTGTACAGTAGATTGAAATAATTAATGGTTTCCAGATTTACTTTGTGAAGCTCCATTCTAGGAATGGATAATTAAAATACACAATTTGTTCGACAAACTTCACTATATTCTTAAATACTCAACTAGTTTCGCCGTGTTAAGGCATTATCAAGAGTCACTTACAAACTGACAGAATTGGTTGACGGTGTAGAAGGTACAGTTATGGAGGGGGGGGGGGGGGGGGGGGGGGGTGTAGGTAGTGACGGGGAATCCCTTGTTTTGGTTACTCTATACATTCCAATAAACAGAGATTTATTATCTTGTAAATTTATTATAATGTATAGAGTAACAAAAACAAGGGATTCCTCGTCACTACCTACACCACCCCCCCTCCATAACTGTACCGTATTTTAAGAAGTTTTTAAGAATACCCTAGTATTTAAGAATATAGTGAAGTTTGACGAACAAATTGTACAATAGATTCTTTTGGAAAGTATTACGTTATGAAATATAAGTATAAGTTTTCATAATTTTAGTCGTAATTTTGTCTTTTTTTAAAAATTAATTAGTAAATTATAAAGTTATAGTTAGTTATTATGACTCATGTCCGGGCTTTAACTACATGGTCATATTAGATTATATCGCCTCCTACCAGAGCGCTCTTTCGTCACTCTGGTGGACATGAGCCCGATACTACTATGAAAGTTCTAAATTTTGCCTACCCTAAATTTTTATTCACCTAGGATAGGGGTCATTAACGAGTACTTGACATCATAAAGTCTCGGGACCATCTCTTAACGACCCATCCGAAGGACGGCAAGCTTAAGTTTATTTTACCTCTCAGATAAAATAAACTAGGGATCTCGGCAGGGTTTCGAACCCACGATCTTGAGCTCAGAAGGCAAGCACGCATACCACTGAGCTATTGGCACCCTCTGATATATTTATATATAATCGTATTACACAGGAGTCATATGAGACATATTTTGCGTTAAGTAGTTTATAGATGGTCTCTTAACTTTGTGCAAGGTTTTAGTAATATATTCAAGATATCGAGGGGAGGGGCAGACGACATACACTCGTTAAAAGGGTTACGTTTCCGTTCTTCGATAGATTAAAAGTATTTAAAACATATTTTAGCTTAAACCACAAAAATTATATAATCTTCTCCCTACTGGTCCGGGATTTTTAGAATATTTAAAATAGTTCCCAGGATGAAGTATGACTTTTCATTCAATTGTGCGGATCAACTGAGGAGACATCTATCGACTTACTTGTACTTCCTGGAACGGAGAGAGCGGGACGGCCTTCCGGTGTCCACCGTGTGCCAGCTTCCACCCATCGCCACCACTCAACTGCAACACAAATGTCCAATGTTATTATGTCTTAGTACAAGTTAACTATGATTTTTTTCTTTACTTACCCAGTTATACAAAGTATAGGGGATGTTATGTAATCGGTCAAAAGGTCGAATCGAAGTTTTCAACGGAATTTCATGTTTTCGAACTCCTCATTCCAAAAATTAGAAGAAAAATTGTTGTCTGTCAGTCTGTGAACACGATAACTCCTAATAGAATGGACGTATCGACGCGAAATTTTATATGTGCATCCAGAACCCTGTAAGGTCATATCGCCTACTACCAGAGATCTATCGTCACTCCGAGGGACTTGAGCTCCACTCTACAGTGGGAATCCTAAATTTTGCTTACCTAGGTTTAACTCATCTGGAATAGGGATCTTTGACAAGTACCTGAAATTGCAAGGGCTCGGGACTATCGCTTAACGCTCCGTCCGAAGGACGGCGTGCTCAGGGTTTTTTCACCCCCCAGATAAGAAAACCTAAGGGCTTCGGCCGGTTTCGAACCCGCGATATTGAGCTCACGCATACCACTGAGCTACCGGCGCCCTCAATATGTTCAAATCTGAGTTTATCTTGGCTATGAATGATATGGTTTGTATTTTATGGTGAACAACTTTTCGATGACTATTATCATAAATAAAGAAACTTCTTGAAACAGAATTTGCAAGGATAGGTAAGAACATTAAAGTTTCATTCACGTTGACCGTTTCTTCATATTCGTTTGTTATTAAATTTCTGAAAATAATTATTGAATATGCAATGAGTAGATGGATAATAATAAATCATAAACTAATATATGTAAATGTTATTTGAGCATTTTTAGGTGATCTCAAACGTAGTACTTATTTGTCAATTAATATTTCCTGTTACCTTATTATTTTTACGATTGGGTCTACATATCACCTTTCAACATGATACAAAGTTTCAGTTATATAGCTTCAATATATTTCAAGATATCAGGGGAGGACGGAAGTCCAACCCTCGTTTACCTAGGGTAAAGAGCTCTTCAACAAATAGCTGAAGATGCGGAGGTTTCATGTTTTCCGACCTCCGGATTTAACGATAACTCCCGATAGAATGAATGTATCGATATGAAATTCTATATGTGAATCCAAAACCCTCTAAGGACGACACCTATGATTTTTCAGCCAAATTGGCCTAACAAACGAGGGGGGGTTTGGGAGAAGGCTTCTGACAAAGCTCTAATAACTGCCGTTGTTATGAATGTATTGACACGAAATTTCATTTGTAAATTCAAAACCCTAAAAGGACGATACTTGTTAATTTTCAGCGGAAACAGCCGAAGGGGAGGGGCTCAACTCAAAAATCCCAATAACTGTCGAAGTAATGAATGTATCGACATGAAATTTATATTTTGATTCAAACCTCATAAGGATGACATTGGGCACAAGGCCCTTATGAGGTAAAAGCAGATAACGATTGCATTTTCACAAAAATCAGTATGAGAATTCAGAAGCCACAATGTAAGTAAAATATTGCGTTTTAGGTTGGCTTTGGAAGCAGAACGAAAACATGCTAGATAATTCGTTTGGGGGAATAACATTGGCAGTGATTCACCAACACGTTGGGATTAGTTAGAGGCGAGGACAGAATGAATGCCATCGTGCCCTACTGAGGATGCCCTTATTTCAAAGGACCAACGGGAGGCCATCATGAAGGGTGAGCCATATGGTCGGAACTATAGTGTCCCACTCTCCCGGACTTTACCAACAACTATAATCAAATCAAATCAGGTTTATTTCCATTATAGTTAGTTATTATGGGCTTTAACTATGAGGTCATATCGCCTACTACCAGAGCGCTCTTTCGGTTGGGGTCTTTAACGAGTACCTGACATCGTACAATCTCGGGACCATCGCTTAACGTCTCATCGGAAGGACGGCGTGCTTAAGTTTATTTTACCTCCCAGATAAAATAAACTAAGGGGCCTCGGCCGTGTTTCGAACCCGCGACCTTGAGCTCAGAAGGCAAGCACGCATACCACTGAGCTACCAGCGCCCTCTATTTCCATTATATACATTGTCACAAAACTTTAAAATTCATTTTACAAATACATATATTGTTTTTTGTTTTTTTTATGTACACATCTTTAGATTGAAAAATTCATCCGTCATACATTGGATTTTTCACCAGCCATTCATAAATTTTTTTATCATATTGTCTCTTTGGCATTTCCGTAATGAATAAAAAGATTAAACAGTTTCATTCCAATAGCTTCAAATCCATTCAAAACTTTTGATTTTTTTAGTGAATATCAAGAAAAAATAGGAGCTTATTTACTTATCCTGTAATAAAATGGCCATGTTTTTAACAGAGAAAAAGAAAAAAACGTACTTTCAGAAATATATATGAAATATAAGAACTTTTGATCGAGAAAAGTTGTCGGCGATTCAGCTACGAACTTACCCAGCAGGAATTAATCAATGATGTTTTCGCTCTCCGCAAAAATGCCAATTGATCGTTGAGTTAAAACCCACTCAATATTTGACTAACATGATGAATCCTAATTAATCTTGTGTCAAGATTACATCGGCAGTTATGGATCCTCTCATTCCCTTCAACTGATTTCGCAGAAACTTAATAGGACCATTACTGATTACGGCATCATTGTTATAATTAAATATAAAATTTCATATCGATACATTCATTACATCGGCAGTTATTGGAATTTTTGAGTTAAGCCCCCCTTCCTTATTACCGATTCCGCTAAAAATTAATAAGAGTCGACCTTATGAGGTTTTGAATTCACATATGAAATTTTGTGTGGATACATTTAATACAACGGCAGTTATTAGAATTGTTGAGTCAAAGTCGCTCCTCTAATCCCCACCACTTCGGGCGATTTGATTGAAAAACGAAGGGTTCTGGTCACACATATAGAATTCCATATCGATACATTCATTCTATCGTCAGTTAGTAGAGTTTTTGTGCGCGCCTCCGCCCTAATCAAGCCATCCCTTAGATGGATTTCGCTGAAAATCAATAGGTGTTGTCCTTGTAGGGTTTTGAATTAATATATAGAATTTCATATCGATACATTCATTCTATCGGGAGTTATCGTTAAATCAGGAGGTCGGAAAACATGAAACCTCCGCATCTTCAGCTATTTGTTGAAGAGCTTTTTACCCTAGGAGGATAACCCTCAAACGAGGGTTGGACTTCTGTCCTCCCCTGTCATCTTAAAATATATTGAAGCTATATAACTGAAACTTTGTACCATGTTAAAAGGTGATTTGTAAACATAATAAGATAACAGTAAATATTAATTGACAAATAAATACTACTTTCAGATCACCTAAAAATGCTCAAATAATAAATTTATATTAGTTTATAGTTTATTATTATCCATCTACTCATTAAATTCAATAATTATTTTCAGAAATTTAATAACAAACGAATATGAAGAAACGGAACCGACGTGAATGAAACTTTAATGTTCATACCTGTACTTGCAACCTCTGTTTCAAGACGTTTCTTTATTTATGATAATAGTCATGGTAAAGTTGTTCCCCATAAAGTACAAACCATATCATTCATAGCCAAGATAAACTCGGATTTGAAAATATTGAGGACGCCGGTAGCTCAGTGGTATGCGTGAGCTCAATATCGCGGGTTCGAAACCGGCCGAAGCCCTTAGGTTTTTTTATGTGGGAGGTGAAAAAAACCTGAGCACGCCGTCCTACGGACGGAGCGTTAAGCGATAGTCCCTAGCCTGTGCAATGTCAGGTACTCGTTAAAGATCCCTATTCCAGATGAGTAAAACCTAGGTAAGCAACATTTAGGATCCTCACTGTAGAGTCGGGCTCATGTCCACCAGAGTGACGATAAAGCTTTGGTAGTAGGCGATATGACTTCGAAGTGACCTAGGGTAGAGAGATCTTTAAGGCCCGGGCATGAGTCACAATAACTTACTAACTATAATATATGTACAGAGCAGAACAATTGTACATCGAAAGAGTTTTTCCTTTATCAGAAGTCATCAATGTTCCGAACTACAAGAACTCTTCCTGTTTGAAGAGCATATCAGGAAATCAGTGCACCGGTAATGGCTCCCAACTTTATTTATAGAACAGTGTTGCTTACTTTTTATATAAATACATTTTATAATTATTCTAAACTACAATATTTTTTATTATATTTATTCACTCTGTATTAAGTAATTTTTAAATTAAGTCAATTAAGATAAATAGTAATAATAGTTTTTAGATTCAGCTAATTTATGAAAAATAAACCACATTTTGAAAGACCAGTAATGTTAAATTATTAAATAAAGTTTAAAAGAAAAGAAGAGAGAAAAGAATTAGGTGCACCTCAGATACTCACTCATGATGCAACGCATGAATAAAATACACGAAAACTTTAAATCTCCAAAAAAAAAGGAATGTGTGAGGCTAAAACATATTTTGTTTTAAAATGTAATGAATAATAATAATTTTTTAATTATGAACTGAAATGCTTTGTCATTTATTTTAATACATTTCTCTCATTTATATTAATTTTATTTACACACATAAACATTCTGAATCCTCTTTAATATTTTTTTATATAATCATTTATGTATTATATAATTATTTACATACAATGTGTAGATTTACATATTAACAGTGGATGTAATCTTGTCTTGTCTGAGTGTCGTCCATCTTGTCCCCCCCCTGAGGTATCTATTTATATTATTAGAAAGAGTTGAAGAAAATGTCGGCTATTTTCTGTTCCAAAAATACATATCTACTTATCATGTCTTCTTTACATGAATACTTGTTTTTAAACATTTCTTATATTCAAAAAATATATTTTATCAATGAGGAAGGTGTATATTTTAGAGAACTTTAAATGTAATATTTTTTATATTGTGGAAATTAATGTATGTTTGCTTCATGGAAGAAAAGTGAAAAAACATAGTTTTTTCTTAAAGTTTTTTAGTCTAACATCCTTCCCAAGGAAAATATTTGTAAGAAACTGAACCTATGTCTGAGTATTAAGTTTATAAAGATTTTTTAAGAAAAAAATGAGCAGTATTACTTACCTGAATATTTCCCTGGAGATGTATATAAAACAGGACTAGAGCGGACAGTAGTAGAAGGAGGACTAAGATGTTCTTATGTTGGCAACATGCCGGCAGTCTACCTCCCACCAGAGGACATCTGGGATCTCTTCATACAGCTGATCCTACATATGTAAATGTCTCTCTGTCACGTGGCATAGCAAAAATTTACTTGGAGGACAGAGCCAAAAATGTTGTACTTCATTTTAATTATGATTGGTTTAAGGCAGCCATTTTGTAGAAATCATGAACACATAATAAACAAAATAGCAAATGGTGTCCCTTCTCCTTTTTTCTTTTTTTTGCTCTCTTTCGAACAAAAGCCTGCACGCTTAATATGCCAGACAATCGTTACCCAGGTCTCAGTTCACAAAAATGTTTTCAAGGCTTAAATTTGCATTTTTTTAAAAACATTTCCCCCTAACTATAAAGTAAATTGTATCAGAAACCAAGATCGAAAAATCGCAGCTCTATGGAGTTAAGAGCAATCATTCAAGTAATATATTATAATTTTATTATCACACCTGATGCTTTTATGGCCCTAATTTATATGGGGGGTGGGGGGGGGGGGGGGGATTTTAAATAGTATATCGGGCTCAGTCCTGTTAATGAAGGTTATTATTAATATATAATATTATATCCGTAGTTCGCTTGGACTTTTGAATGGTTCAACGTCCATGTATAACACATATGTCTTTTCAATTGGGTAACAAGATAAAATCGCACGTTACATATATCACATGGTAAACGCCTCTCTCCGTTCGATAAACTTGTGCCTTTTCAAACTCTTAGAAAGTGGAACTACATATCGTAGGTAAGAAGCAAAGGGTCTAGCCGGAAAAGAATACGAAAACTGCCGAAACTTCCCCCAACGATTTTCGTACTCTTATCCGGCTAGACCTTTTCGGGGAAATGTCATACCACATGGTGTACATTGGAAAGGTTTCTCTCCTGTGTGCGTAATAATATATAATAATAACATATACTACCTTAATTGACTAGATTATCGACATTGGTAACTACAAATAATACATGGAAAAGGTTTCTCTCCTGTACGTTTCAACTTCAGTCCTTTCAACTGACCAGATTGATTGATGAACATAGTTGGTTTTCACTTCTTACCACATATTTCTAGAACGATACCGACTGTCACTATATATTTATATTATTATTTTCTATTTTCTTCAATATTACTCATTATTATGATTATTCTGTTTTTAATAATTTTATTTCTTTTAGTTTATCTTCATGTTTAGATCGTTACTCGTCATTAACAATTATTATTTAATTCCTAGAGGCCTCTCTTTTCTTTCAATTGGTTGATACTTGTATTTTTTTGTGTATTTCTTATGTTATTATTCTTAGGGGTCGTATGTCTTTGAATAAAGGTTATTTTTCATTTAATTTCTTTTTAACCTTTTCGGAGGATGCTTGGTTTGCGAGGTATATGTCGAATACATCTTGTGATAACTCTGATCCAATTTTTTTAGATGTTTATTGATTTTCTCAAAAACGACAGTTTTATCAAAAATTTGGTATCTACAAAAAATAAATAAAAACATAGAACTTGTTTAACTTTATAAGAGCTAAACGCCACCAAGAGCAGTCCGCAAGGAGCGTGTCTGTCACCTCATCTTTGGTGCCTCATGGTGGACAAACTTATCTGCAAACTGAACAGAGAGGGATATTACATGCAGGCCCACTCTGATGACGGAGTCATCCTAATCAGAGGAAAGTTCCTGGATACTGTCTGCTCTGCGATGCAAGCAGCCCTAGATATTGTAGGGGAGTGGTGTGAAGATAAGGGACTGACCGTTAGTCCGAACAAAACGAAACTAGTCCTCTTCACCAGAAAGAGGAAGAGAGAGGGTCTCTTTAGACCCAAACTGTTCGGACGCGTGATAATGTGAAATATATGGGAATACACCTGGATACTTCCTTGTCATGGAGAATGCACATCCAGGCCACCCACAATAAATCTATTGGGGCATTCTGGCAGTGCAGAAGAGCAATCGGGAGAACATGGGGTATTAGCCCTAAATCAGTAATTTGGATATACGAGGCGGTGATCAAACCACGAGTCACTTACCACGCTGCGTTATGCTGGTGGCACAAAGTGACGCAACAGAGTGTAAGCAGTAAACTTCAAAAGATAGTACGTCTAGTATGCCTTGCAGCAACCGGAGCTATGGCTATGATAGTAGGAATTGAGCCTCTGGATGTAAGTGTACAGACTTCAGCAATGAATACCTGCTGCAGCCTCGAGGCTAAAGGAGAGTGGAATAGGGCGTTCAGAGGGGGACACTCCAGAATCAAGGAAGTATTAAGCGAAACAGACCCTATATTTAGATGGAGGAAAGATAAGATGGTACAGCGCACCAACCTAAATAGGAAGTATGCAATAACTATCAGGAGTAGAGAGAGAGCACAGCAAGAAGCGACAGAAGTTACTGGGAAGCATATACGATGCTTTACAGACGGTTAGACAGAAGGACACAGGACTCACGGGAGGGGGTGTATGGATCCTGAGTCTGGAGGTGGAGGCCGTCATCCCGCTGGGATCCCATGCTACGGTGTTTCAAGCGGAGGTGATGGCCATCCTGGAATGTGCGTCTAGAAGAGAGGTATTGAACAGCGACATGGAGGAGGTGAAAATCTTCTCCGATAGTCAAGCAGCACTCCAAGCACTTGCCAGCGCAAAAATCAAATCAAAGCTGGTAAGAGAGTGCGCAAATCAGTTAAACGCCCTGGGAAACTGCAAGAAGATTGGACTCTACTGGGTTCCCGGACACTCGGGGATCCAGGGAAACGAAGAGGCAAACCGACAAGCCAAGGAAGGTTCAAGTAAGCCTTTTATGGGGCCAGAGCCGGTGCTGGGAATATCTCGGGAGACATACCGAATTAAAGAATGGACTAAGGATCTTTTGGAGCGTACATGGAGAGAAAAGACCACATGCAGGCAGTCGAAAATGTTCCTGGGAGGGGAGTCCAGAGTTCTGAAAGACGGGATCCTGATCCTCAAAAGGAACGAGCTTAGGCAACTGACTGGAGTTCTTACAGGACATGGTCCGTTCAATAGACACCTACACACTGTGGGAGTCAAGGACAGTCCTACCTGCGATAGATGTGGGGAAGAAGACGAAACGGCGGCACACTTCCTGGGCATCTGCTCGGGATATGCGCGGATGAGATTCCGCATCTTTGGTAGAGATGTAATCGCAGACTTTAGAAGATTGGACTATGAGAGCATTCTCAGGTTCATTAAGGAAACTGGGAGACTGAGCCTTCATGAAGGGCTTGGTTCAGGTAGTATAAACATACAGTTAATATATTAAGGGGGAAGCCCAGCGCTTCCAGGGAAGGGATGAGAACACTGGATGCTTAGGTCCCTAGGTGTAAAACACCGGCCCAACATATATATATTTAACTTTTATAATGTCGTTTTTTTTTGTTTTCAATATCCAGACTTTATAGAGTGAGGGACAGATTCAGTCGTTCTTCTAGTTTATCAGGAGACACTTAACCACAGTTGGATGATTCTAGAAACTATAAAATTTAATGACTAATTGATTTCCATAATGAAAACATTGAAATTCCGAATCGAGTATTGAAGCAGGCACATTGTGGCGAGAAGCAAACTTCTCAACCACTTTTCTACAGAGATGCTTGCCAAACTCAGATAAATATTTCAACCTTACATTAATAACGCTCTTGTCAACACCAAATTGTACATTCTTTGGGATGCTATAGCTCTGTTCCTATCTCGAAACTGAGGAATCACTGACGATGGAAATTTCATAACGAACATTTTCCGCAAGGACTGACAGTTTTTGTAAAAACTTGATTTTTCAATTGATTGAAACTTTGTAATGAAACTTCATTTTTCAATTGATTAGGATTCGATATTAAAAATAATTATACAGACATCAAATAAATAAAAAAAAAAAAACATGAGTCCATCAATATAAAAAATAAAATAAAGCATTCTTCATTTATTAAAATGTATTGAAAACCCAATCAATGTTAAACAAATAAAATGAAAACATTCTTCATTTATTAAAATGTATTGAAAAAACGTAAACGCAACAAAACTATCTTCTATGATAAAAAAAATAAATCTCCATAAGAGAAATTACTGGAATGGATCAACTCCTTCAGGCCATTCTGATAATAATGAAGGAGTTGATCATGTGGGTAAAATGAATCGTTGTTTAGATATTCTGTGCTGAGATAGGAGGGTGGAGTGTAAGAGTGGAATCTGCTGAGGCGAGACAAAACTTGAGTCCGTCTGTGACCAGTCGTTTTCGGCACATAACTTACGAACCTCGCGTCCTATCATAAATGTATTTCATACAAAATGTCCCTTTTATATACATTTATTTTTTTTTTGCTATAATTAATAATATAAGCAGTATCATAAGATATAGTTAGACACCGAAGTAAAGTAAACCTCTGAGTATTTGTGTAAAACTTTAGATTTTTAGAAATTAATGGTTCCGATGTACAGCAGTTCAAAGTTAGTCAATTTTCGTCTGATTTGGGCCAACGTGCTATCAATTTTGTATATTATTATTTAGTGATACTGTGACTATTTTGCAAACTCTAGATGAGTATTAATATTTTGATAAAAACATCCCCCCCCCCCCCCCCCCCCCCCCCGAACCGTATAGGATAGGATTACCTGGAGAGGGCAGTACTGCAGCTACTCCACATCGAGACTTCCTCAGATCATTGGCTGAGAAATCGGACGAAATTGTGTACTCACGGGGGCTCGCCATCGGTGCCTACTCTAGTTTATCCAGTAATTGCTTGTATACTTACTTGCGCAGGCAGAGTGAGCTATGTATTTTCTGTGAACCATGTAATCAAAACCAGAGACTGGTTTTTATTTGAAATGTAACTATTTATTTACCATTTGATTTGTTAATTTTTTTTATTTTTCTTAATTATGGGAGCGAAACTTTAGACTCCTCCCAGATTGAACAACATCTTCATCCAAAATCCCAAGTTATTTCTACAATAGTTTCGGAGTTAGAGCGGGAGTCAGCCAGATATCAACGCGAAAATGGTCAAATCGAGTTGAGGGGGACCTCAAAAATAGAAATGCAGCAATACTTCCAAGGTATAAGGAGAAAATAAAAACTATAATTTTAATGAATTACATATATATTTCAATAAAGATCAACATTTTTAATATATGTATATTGTAAACGGTCTGAAATTAGAGGTACCTAATTAATTTTAAATATAAAAAAAATAAGACAATAAATTATGATTTAATTGTGAATTGAGAAGGCTTCGGCATGAGGGGAGGGGAGAGAGCTGGTCTAGCCCAAGGGGTGTTCACGTCCGTCTGTCCGTCTGTAAAGTTCGTATCTGTGCATTTTTTTCAATTTTTTATGGCATCTTAGGACGAGAAAAAAGAAGAGGATTAATACAGTCGACAGTATCTTTTCAATGTAGAAGGAAATTCGAGGTTCGGTCGTGCAAATGAAATTGGTTGGAGAGACTTTATTATGAACCCCAGAAACCACATTCAACAAAATAGCGCTCTGGACGAGGTACACGGATGATATTTTGGTGCGAGTTCACGGGGCAAGGCTGCGGAACATGTTCTTCCTCTGCGGTATAACAACTCGTGGTAGAAGAAATATAAGATCCGGTACATCAGCGGCTTATGCGACAAGTAAAAGTCTTACATGAACATGGGGTTTGAACAAGAAATAAAAAAATGACAGAAATGAGTTTCCAAGAAAAGGATGCCTCTCTGCAAAGATCTACAGCATTATGAGCTGTGAAGAAATATGTCCCGCTTCACCACTCCATCACACAAAATGAAGCTCGCTACAACCCATCAACCACAAGCAAAATATGTCTCGTCCATTCTATTTTGAAAAAATTTAAAAATAATATATAAAAACAAAAATTCGTTAACTATAAACTTCCAAAGTACCCCCAATTTACAACCTCCACAATATATATATATTTACATAAATTATGTACTAAACGTAATGTAAATACTAAGGGACAAAGTGTCCCTGTGACTTCTTGTATTTCTTGAGCTGCTCGATGTCCACATCAGGATATTGGTGTTGGAGAGACTCCACGTCCAGGTCAGGGAACCTCTTCAACAGACCCGTCACGTGGTTCCTGTCTCGGCTGCAAATGTGCGTACAATTAGGATAAACTACATTAGGTAATAAAATGGTTAATAAAAACTATTTTAGAAATATTCATTTAAGGAGTGTATTATATTGAAATCTTATCTTCTAGTTGTCTGAACATGACTGAGAGTCAATACCTGAAAATATGTTCTGGATCTTGTTTTGAACAAGCATAGAGGTCGAGAATAGCCAGACAAATGAGATTATTTTTTTGTGATACACATTTTAAAATAGGAAAAGGAATCGGGCCGAATCGACATATGTACATATCTCCTGTCCTGTTGGGAGTTCTATAATAAAACTAATTTCCTTTATTTTGGGACACTAACGCACTGAACTGAACTTTTTTTCGCATTGAATTTATACGGAACAGTTTTTCTTGACTTAGTGACAAGCTCATTTCGGTCATTTTTTAAATTTCTTGTTCAAGCCCTATGTTCATAAAATACTTTTGAAAAATTAAATCACCTGACAAACACTAAGAGAGACTTTTACAAGACGGACTGACCTAGGCACAATAAGTACTTGACAGCAGTGCAGACAAGGAAATAATTATATTTTTTACTCACCCAAAAGGGAAGTTTTATAATCTGTCAGAAATTTGATGTTGACTTTTCACGGAAATTTAATTGAGAAAAAAGAATTTCCCGAGTATGAATACGTCACGAAATTCTTTATGTGTATCTAGAATCCTATAAGATATCCCATTGATATTTCGACAAATCGGCAGAAGAGGAGGGATTACATGGGACTAAACACAGAAACCCTAATAGGGGGCGTTCAAGTATTACGTAACGCAATTTGGGGGGTGAGGGGGGGGGGGGGTCTTGTAAAACGTTACGATGCGTTACAGGGGCGGGAGGGGGGAAACTAGGGAATTAAAATCTCCCAAGTTGGCAACCCTTTTCGTTTATGTTTTACGGGGAATCCCTCGATTGTATTGTACGCCATTTTTATATTGTTCTCCCAAGTTAGCAATCCTCTTCATTTATGTTTCACGGGGAATTTAGGGAGGGGTACAGAAAAACGTTATGGCGCGTTACGCGAGGGAGGGTCAAAAATCTTCAAAAATTGCGTTACGTAATACTTGAACGCCCCCATAACTACCGATGTAATGAATGTATCGACTCGAAATTTAGTATGACAATTGACGGGGTTAGAATCAAAGTGGTCTAAGTGACATTTTTAAAACTTTGAAGAAACTGTGCATTAAGTTTTAACTGATTTAAAAACTCTATAATTTATCGAAACTGGGAATATTTTGTCTTCTGCTTTTATGGAGAAAGTTGCTGTTAGCAAACCATAAAATTGAATAAGAATCTTAATTTCAAGGTCACTATTGATATGTTTAAGTTACTTGTTCTTGTCACCAAAATGGAATGAGTCATTCGCCAATAGATCTCAGCACTGGCTAGGGTTCCACTTGTACAACTTTTTTCCTGAACAGAACTATCATTATGGAACCTGATTATGCACTCAACGAAAAATTTTCAAAAATGTCACTTGGACCATTTTGATTCTAACCTCGTCAATTCAGAAGTCTCTGACAGACATCTATTGATTTTCAACCAAATCGTAGATCTAGTTTCTGATTTCAGAGGAAGAGCGGAAATTTAGTTAATTCGCACTGGGGAATTTATTGGGCAGGCACTTGTAGCGCAGTCTTTGAGACAGTTCAAATGCCCTTGTAGAAAACAATAACCAAAAAAAAAATAATAATAATAATAAAAGAATACGGATACTTACACTCTAGCTTTCCTCCTCTCCAAAAATATCTTTTCTCTATATAATTTAAGGAACTTGTCGCATTCGCCGCGGATGTACCAGTGCTTACACTTCTTCCACCATGAGTTGTTATACTGCCGAGGAAGAACATGTTCCGCAGCCTTGTAGAAGTAGTCCAAACCTGAAGAAAAGTTCAGACAAACAAACATAACAGGAGGAAAGTTTTAAAATAATTAATAAAAACTAGGATTAGGTGATTAAAATATTCAGCGTAGTATAGTCTACATAGAGTAAAATTAAATAAAAATAAAAAATAAATAAAACAAACTTATTTTTTGAAATATTGTCTATTCCACTAAAGATATATATACATATTGTGATATATTAGATATCAGAGACCTAATGGTAATTATAGTTCTGATAGCGACCACGAGTAGCGCACTAGTTGGAAGATACATAAAGTGGAGGGGATAGAAATTCAAGTTTGTTCCTGTGTCGGAGAAGAGAGGACTACCGTTTCAGCTGTCGAGGTAGGCAGTCATTCCCGTCTGAAGTGTCAGACGAGACAGACCTTCGAGTTGGGCTGTTGGAGGAGAAGACATTCCTGGCTGAGCTGTGGTCGTAGGAAGGAGACTCCTGTTTGAGCTGACGAAGGAGACAGAAGACTCTCATTTTTGCTGCTGGAGGGAGATCATCCCTGCTGTCTATTTCCAAGGGACTGGAAGTTCCTCAATCTTCGTGAATTCTGGATGAGAGACCGCAGGCTGGAGTGTGGTTTGGAAAAAGAAGACTTTCAAGGTAACGGAACCATTTATTTTACATTTTTCTCCGACATCGAGACGAATTGCTGGCTGATCATCAATAGACATCTCCATATTGCGGGGGTTACAAGAACATTTAAGATCATATAAATTGTTTCATGTTTTATAGATAATTTATTCCAGATATGCAATTCATGGAGGGACGCCTCACTATTATATGGTCAATGATTGTTTTAATAAATGTATGTTGTCTTATAAATTGTTCTCTGAACCCTCTATAGCCTCGCTTACCTTCTGAGTACGCACGTTAACCCCAAAAGTAAAATCATTTACATATTAAATAATAAAAGTTATAAAGACCCCAAGCAAGGTCACTTCAATTTATGGTGGATTGTGCCGGGTACGAAAGAAATCCGGTGAGATAAGAGAACAATTTATAATTTATATTGATTTATATCCATTATATTATTTTGTATTTTAAAAATGGCTGAAGGTACAAGGTCAAAAATACGTAAGTCAATGACAGAGGGTGACCAGGGGGATGACGAAGAGACGAATGGGGAATTAGTACTGGAGACAAACGAAACAACAGAAAAGACGACAGACAGAAACATAAGTAGTATAGACATAGAATCATTAATGAAAATTATGACAGAAAAAATGGAATTAAATATGACAAAAATGACAGAAAGAATGGAATCAAATATGACATCAATTAAGACGGATAATAAAACAATGACAAAGATAATAAAGACAGATATACAAGATGGCTTCCAAGAAATGAACATAAAAATTGAGGACTTGACCGGTCATTATAAACAATTACAGACTGACATGAACATTCAGGAACAAAAATTAACGACGAAAATTGTGCAACAAGGGGTCAAGATAGAAAAAAATATATTAGACACGAAAACAGAACTGACAGACGAGTGCGTACAAAGAAATGAGGATACAAAAGACAGTATAAAACAAAACATAGACAAGATCGAAAATAAAGTGACGGATATAGAAATAGAAATAGTAAACTTAAAAAAGTCAAAACAAGTTACTGACGATTATAGAGGAACAACAGGACAGACAGAAACCATAATATATCGATCGGAAAACCAACCTGCAAAATTTACATTCAAAAACAGTAAAAAGGACTTACCGCTACAATTTTTGGAAGACTTAGTTTCAGAATATCAGTCATGCAGACCTAGTAATTTCAGTAGGTTTATTTTGGAACATTTAGAAGCAGAAGCACAGTGGTGGTTTCTAAGAAAGAAAGATGAAATAACAAACATAGACACCTTTATACAAACATTCAAAGACAAATTTCATGGGGAAACATACGATAATATAGTGTCCCTGGAATTGGACACAGAGACGTTCAAAGAACACATGGACCAGTCGCCGGTAGAATATTTTGTAAAGTTAGTCGCTAGAATCCGCGAGAGAAGTACAAAAAGTAGTGAGACTTACATCTGCCAAAGAATGGCCCGACATTTTGGGAAAACGGTTGAGACAAGCGTAATAGTACAAGGGACAAAAACAGTAGATGCATTCGCAGACATCTTAGAGAACGTTGGAGAAAAGGTAATTAAGAGAGAAATTCTCGGGGACAGACAATATAATTCAAACTTTAGACAGAGAGACCAATACATACCTGACTTTAGGAGAAACAACAATAATTATCCGGAACAACAATTTAATCCAAGAAATAATTTTCAAAATACGAATGATCAAAATGATTACCATAGGAAATACATAGACAGGACAAGAGACTATTTTAACAATAGATTTAATAATAATTACCGAAGACCGGATAACCAATTTAGGACAGTACAACACGAACAAGCTGGGCAACAGAACCCAGCACGGGACAATAGATATTATAAAAAGGAAACCCGGAACTAACTTAACGCCGCAGACGGAATTGACCAGGATTCTTGGGGTCCCACGAACCCCCGGCTAGTTGAGTGATAATTGGATATTTTTCGAAATTCGGGAAAATATCCATACTGGGCACTTTTGTATATAAAAATTGTAAATAATGTATCATATAGTTTAGCGTTCATATATTTTTTTGTTTCGTTTTGTGTTAATATTTTAGTTATTTTATTTGGCGGGCTTCAGGTTTCAACCTGACGACAATAATAGACAGGATCATTCAAGTTATATAGAAATCAAATTAAGTTAGGGACATTGTTTTTTTTTTTTTTTTTTATTTTTTATTTTTATTTTTTTTTTTATTTTATTCTATTTGCAATCTATATACAATATATACATAATAATCAAATATGTGGTAAAAGAAAAATATAACGTCACTTGATGGGAGAAGCCAGCCAGCGCTGACACTCCCTCGAAAGTTAATTGTCATTATTCACTATCCTCCGAGAGAAGATCGCGAGGCCACCTCCTGTTCAAGCGGCGGGGAGGATTGTCAGGATGGGAATGAGAGGAAAGGTCTTGTGCGAGAGGATTTGAATGGGAAGAAAGGTTTCGGTGGAATGATTGGAATCGGGATTTGATTAATTCATTTACAGTGGGAATACTGAGATCTCTGTGTAGGACTTTATTGGTGACATAGAAAGGAGCATTGACAATTCGTCGGAGGAGTTTGGACTGGAATGCTTGGATACGATTGATGTTGGATTGTTTAGCTGTACCCCAAAGTTCGAGTCCGTAAATCCAAATTGGACGTATAATGGTCTTGTAAATCGTAAGTTTGTTGTTAGTCGTCAGTTTCGATTTTGGTCCAAGTAGTCGACGTAACAGTCCGTATCTTCGATTCAGTTCTTGTCGTTTAAGTCGTGTATGTGGGTTCCACGTAAGTCTACTGTCTAGGTAAAACCCGAGATAGCGGACTTGGTTTGAAGAGGGAATCAGGATGTTGTTAATGATGACGGGAGGACAGGATTGAGGGCGTAGGGTAAATGTGACTTGAACACATTTCTGCTCATTTAATTTAATTCTCCAGAGGTTGCACCACCTCTCTATTTCAGTGAGGTGCTCCTGGAGGATGAGTGAGGCTACAGCAGGATCAGGATTGGTGGAAAGGATTGCTGTGTCGTCAGCGTAAGTCGTCAGTAATGTCTGAGGATGGATAGGAATGTCGGCAGTATATGTATTGTAAAGGATGGGACCTAGGATGCTACCCTGTGGGACACCGGCCCGAATAGGTATGAGTTCTGAGTACTCAGAGCCTACTCGGACCTTGAAATGGCGATCACTAAGGTAAGATTTCAGGATGAGGTAGTAGGTACTGGGAAGGAAGTGTTTCAGTTTGAAGAGCAGCCCCGGGTGCCAGACTCGATCAAAGGCTTGCGCCACGTCGAGAAAGGCGCCCGTGCAATACTCCTTGCATTCTAATGCATTAGATATGCAATCGACAACCCGAAAACACTGTTGGGTAGTGGAATGTTCAGGACGAAATCCAAACTGGTGTTTAGGTAAAATGGATTGAGATTCAAGGATTGGGATAAAACGTTTCAACAAGAGTTTTTCAAGGATTTTAGAGAAGATTGGGAGCAAGCTAATAGGACGGTAGGAAGAGACATCAGAGAGAGGTTTGTTGGGTTTGGGAATAACAGTAAGGATGGAATACTTCATTGGACAGGAAAGTAGGTAGTTCTGAGGACTGAGTTGTATATAAGGGTGAGGAATAGGACAGCTTTGCGGGGAAGGTTTCGTAGGATTTTCCCTGTGATCAGGTCAAATCCAGGAGACTTACGGATTGGAATTTTATTTAGAATGTGTTGTACATCAGAGGGATGAAAGGCCTTTGGCGGAGGAGAGAGAGGCAAAGGACTGGTAAGGAACTCTTCAACTTCTGAAGTATGAAGGGCGTTATAATCAGGATGGGGTGTGAACGTATTTTTGAGGTGAGAGGCAAAGAGCTGAGCCTTCTCCTCGTCGGATCTGACCCAGGAGCCATTTTGCTTGATGGGATAGGATAAAGGACTATATTTTAGAATTTTTCGGGTTGCAAACCACAGGGAATTATCTTTGGTGGAAAGGGAAGCTAGGTATTCATTATAATTTTCGGAGCGGAATTGTGAAAGTTGGATTTTGAGGTTTCGGGAAAGGTTATTGAAGGCAGTTTTGTCGGAAGGATACCGTGTTCGTTGCCATAGGGCACGAGCGCGGCGTTTTTCTGAAAGGAGAAGTTGGATATGGCGAGGAAGAGGAGGGTTTGGGTTTGAAACTGTAGGAGGAGTAGGAGTAGATGAAGCGTTCCAAGCACAGTCCTGTATGGCTTTAGTGAATTTTTGTACGGCTTCATCTAAGTCCTCAGGAGTTTTAAGGATTACATTTAAGTCAATTTGGTTTTCTAAGGAGGTTCTGAAGAGGTCCCAATTCACTGGGCCGGGAGTTAAGGAAGGCTTTGATGGGACAGATAACGGGGTTAGACCAACGGTGAGGAGAACAGGACTATGGTCTGAGGATAGGAAGGAATAGGTAGAGGAGAATAAGCATCCTGTGCCAGATCCAACAAAGAAGTCTACGAGGTCTGGGTTGCGGTTAGGATCAGTAGGCCAATAGGTGGGAGAGCCGGGGGAGTAGATGTCATAGTGTTGGGTGTTAATAACATCGTTTAGGATTCGTCCTCGGGAATTTGGAACTCTGCTTCCCCACTGGTGGTGCTTCGCATTGAAGTCACCGCCAACGATGAAGCGAGGCCCCAGGGATCGGAAAAGGGTGAGGAACTCGTGATGGGGAATGAGTTTACTGGGAGTACAATATACTGCCGAGATAGTGACAGGGAAGGGAAAAAGTGACAAGGAGATCGTAGCGATTTGGAATGATTCTGTAGCCTGTGAGGAGAAAAGGTGATGGGATAAGGACTGTTTGATAAGGATGAGTGCGCCACCTCGGGCCCTATCTCCTGGGTAGTCAGACCTGTAGCTCCGGTATCCTGGGATACTGAAGTACAGGCTGGTTGTCAAGTGGGTTTCCGTAATGAGAGCGATGTCTACATGTCTGTCAGTTAGTAGTAGTTCTAGTTCTTGTCTATGGGGTAACAGCCCATTCGAATTCCAAAGGAGGATCTGGAGAGAAAAGGAATTTAAAGGGATCATCGGGAGGATTCGGGTAGGAGTTTAGAGACGAGGAGGCTTAACATCGATATGAGAGGGGTGATTAACGACTTAAAGTCATTGAGAAAGGAGGTGAGGTGACTGATAACATCAGGGGTTGAGGATGTAGGGAGCTGGCTGGATGGGAGAGGATGAGGAAGGTTTTTTGGCTGTTGGGGGTAGTGAGAGGTAGGAGGTGGGTAGTGAGAGGTAGGAGGTGGGTAGTGAGAGGTAGAAGGTGGCTGTGTTCGTGGTGGGCTGGCCACTTGGGCGTAGGACCGGGGAAGTGAGGAGGTGGCTCTGGGCTGACGGGCTGCAGCTGGCTGGAACCTGAGCTGGGGCACTGGTCTCAATGGTGGCGGTGGGACTGGTAAAGGAGCCGTCGGTGTCTTCATGGGGGGTTTGGCTGCAGCTTGCCTCTTCTTCATACGATCTTGTATTTCTCTGTGGACCTGGCAACCCCTGTAGTTGGCTGGGTGGTTATCCCCGCAAAGGACGCAGATCGCGGGTTCAATACGGTCCTTCTTAGCACAGTCCGCCGAAAGATGATTGCCCGGACACTTCACACATCTGGGGGGATGGTGGCAGTAAGAGTGTGTGTGGCCATACTCCTGGCATTTTGTGCATTGAGGGATATCTTTTCTGCGTCGCGGTTCCTCGACCTGTATTCTTGTGTACAGTAAATACTGTAACTTAAATATTTCTTTGCTCTTTTCACTTATAGCCAGGTCCACGAAGAAGAGGGGAAGAGGTGTCTTATAGATAGGATGACGCACATTATTAACGTTTTTCACGCTGAACCCGTGCTTTTGAAAAAGCGCCGATTTAATCTCATCGGGTTGCGTTGAATGGTGCAGTCCTCTTATTACTACCCGGTAAGACCTGTCTTCCCGAAGCTGATAACAATGAAAGTCAGCCTCGGTGTCTTCAAGATGCTTCACAGTCTTTCTGAAGGTGTCGCTGTCTTGGGGGTAAACGACTAGGTCGTAGAGACGGGAGCGGCACGTGAAAGTCCCCTCTCCAACAGTCCTAATTAGCTGGGAGCAGAACTTTTTGAAGTCTGAGATGTTCTTCACAACGATAGGAGGTGGCTTGGGGACTTGGGTGTTGGCGGGTTGCTGGGATGTGGAGGGAGGGGGAAGGCTGGCTTCATCCTCTGAGGTTTCTCCTTCCGTGTTTTTGGCTTGTTTAGTTTGGGGTGAACCTGTTTTATTTGCATCTGAAGCTTTCTTGTAGGTTCGCTTCCGTGCTTTACTATTGACGACATTGAATCCTGAATTGTCGTCTTGAACAACATCCATTTTTAGAAATAAATAAAGTAATGATAATTAATAACAAAAAAAAAAAAAAAAAGTGCGAGAGGCAGCCTTGAACTCGGTACCTTCCAGTTAGAAGGGACAACGTCTAGCTCCTACTCCACGGTGACAGTGATAGAAATGGAGCCAGAACCATATATAGAGTATCACTTGAGTGCCCGGCAGACAGGACTTGACAGGATCGGCGTCACTCACTACACATTTCGAAATTTAATAAATAGAAAAAAACAAAAAGAAACTGTTAGTTACTCACTATTCATCCCAAAAGTCTAGATAGTGATGCACAAAACAAAACAATAATTCACAAAATCATAGACAATTTGAAGTCGAGACAGCACGAAAATAAGTACGTGTTTCCACCTCGGGAGCTGGTGGGGCACTAGGGACATTGTTAAGATAGCGGCTTGCAGGTCTAAACCTGACAAGACAGGATAGTTCAAGATAGTGTAGAAACCAAATTAACTTCGAAGAATTAAGATAGTGGGTTGCAGGTCTCAACATGACCATACAGGACAGAACATTTCGAGATAAGTAAAAATCAAATTAAGTTAGGACATTGTTAGGATGGCGGGTTTTCACTTTGGAAAGATATCTCAACAGAAATGATATTTTTAATTCTTTTGACTGTCGGCTGATTAAATAAGATAGATAAATAAGGAAAATTTTATTAACATTGTTACTTTTGGATGCCTTGATGATTAAATATGGTGTGAAGTAAAGAATTAGGAAGGGTAATGGTAATTATTAAACAGAGAAGGATATTAGACGATAAATAATGATATGGAAGTTTATGGAGAATTTTGTGAGCCGAAATAGGGCCAATCTACGATGTCAGGAAAGACATTCTTCGTCGATATTTTTGGTAATTGTGGATATAGATGCGTTGAGAGCATTTTTCGTCGTTATTAGTATTTTAATGCTGTGGAAGCATTCTTCGTCGGTCGTCGTTAATAATTGATACCTAAGTGGGGTATTTGGGAATGAGATTTGATAGCAAGGAAATGAATGTTGATAATTAAAGAAGAATTTCATTATCAAGGCACATGTATAGATAAGTAATAAAGAATTTAAAGAATAATGAGAAATAAATAATGAAGAATAAAGAATTTAAAGTAAGAATTAATTAAATAAGCCGACAGGACAAGTTGATAAAATATGAGACAGACAGACAGACAAACATATTCAAGCCATTTAAAGATATTGTTAATTATATTGTTAAATTGTATTATTGTAAAAAATTGTAATATTATATAAGATTGTAACCGTGTAATATAGTGAAGTGTTCATAAGTGAGTGAAGTTAGAGCCAAGTGAAAAAAAAAAAAAAAATTACGTCGCTATCTTAACTAATGTATCTCCGAAATTTTTTTAATCAAAGGGAGGCAATTGTGATATATTAGATATCAGAGACCTAATGGTAATTATAGTTCTGATAGCGACCACGAGTAGCGCACTAGTTGGAAGATACATAAAGTGGAGGGGATAGAAATTCAAGTTTGTTCCTGTGTCGGAGAAGAGAGGACTACCGTTTCAGCTGTCGAGGTAGGCAGTCATTCCCGTCTGAAGTGTCAGACGAGACAGACCTTCGAGTTGGGCTGTTGGAGGAGAAGACATTCCTGGCTGAGCTGTGGTCGTAGGAAGGAGACTCCTGTTTGAGCTGACGAAGGAGACAGAAGACTCTCATTTTTGCTGCTGGAGGGAGATCATCCCTGCTGTCTATTTCCAAGGGACTGGAAGTTCCTCAATCTTCGTGAATTCTGGATGAGAGACCGCAGGCTGGAGTGTGGTTTGGAAAAAGAAGACTTTCAAGGTAACGGAACCATTTATTTTACATTTTTCTCCGACATCGAGACGAATTGCTGGCTGATCATCAATAGACATCTCCATATTGCGGGGGTTACAAGAACATTTAAGATCATATAAATTGTTTCATGTTTTATAGATAATTTATTCCAGATATGCAATTCATGGAGGGACGCCTCACTATTATATGGTCAATGATTGTTTTAATAAATGTATGTTGTCTTATAAATTGTTCTCTGAACCCTCTATAGCCTCGCTTACCTTCTGAGTACGCACGTTAACCCCAAAAGTAAAATCATTTACATATTAAATAATAAAAGTTTTAAGACCCCAAGTAAGATTATCACAATATATAACTACCGGTTTCGGCTTTATACTATCGTCAGGTCTAGTTATGAACTAGTTAGTTTGCAGAGAGCGACCCTTCTAATACATCTCGGGTGAAAGGGTGCTATTAAAAATTGGGAGTCCCCCGGCTGTACCGTTAGCTATCTCATGAAATATTTCCTAACAAAACTTAGTTCTAAATTTACATAAGACAATATCATTAGACTAATATGTGGAAAAATAACAAATAAATAAGTAAAAATACAAATAAAAAAATAAAATAAATAAAAATAAAAATATAAATAAAATTAATAATAATATTAAGATTTAGATAACATGAAACATATATGTGGAACCAAAAATTAATAACAGATAATACAAACATATATGTGGAAACAGAACTGGATCAGGGTGTTAACAAAGGGGAATAGTTAAAATAAATTTGGTCATTCATACAAATGTTCCTTTTGGTAGCTTTATTTATTTCTAATTGCTCTAAGCTGCTTTTAGGGCAATGTGTTCTTTAATTCTTTCCCTAAAACGACGTCCTGTCTGTCCAATGTATAATTGACTGCACGTTGCACACTCTAGACTATAGACTCCGCTTTTATTCTCAATATATGGTTTGTCCCTACCTCTCTCTAGGCACTGGCTTATGGGATTGATAGTTTTAAACCCAATATTAAAATGATTTATAGAGTTCTCAATATATGGTTTGTCCCTACCTCTCTCTAGGCACTGGCTTATGGGATTGATAGTTTTAAACCCAATATTAAAATGATTTATAGAGTCGACAGTATCTTTTCAATGTTAATGGAAATCGAGGTTCTGTCGTGTGAAAGAAAATGCAAAATTTGGCCAACGTTTCGAAAACTATTTATTTTCTTCTTCAGGGCCTACAGAATATAAACAAACAAATTAGACATTATGGACAATGATACAGACAGAGACTTCATAATAATTTGAAAAAGAGATGGGAAAACTATTTTATATATATGAAAGAGAGAAAAATAATAATAATCACTAAATAACAAAAAATAAATACAAGTTTATGAAAGTAGTATTAAACTCCATAAAACAATATACATATATATATATATATATCTAAATAACTAAAAAATATAAAAATTACCTTATAATGACTTGAGTGGATGTGTGTGGTGACGGTGTTGTGAGTTTGTGTCCAGTGTAGTGAGTGCTATGATGTGTACGTAACGGTCGAGGGCTACCTAAGTTTACCTATGTGACCCTCGGTGGAGGGGGTGTTGCGTGGAATGTAACCAACTCAAGTCAAAAATAAAATATATAATAAATTAAAAAACAATTTTTTAAGACAAAGCACAACCACCTAATAAATAAATATATATATATATGTATTTTTTGTTTATTTATTTATTTTATCAAATAAACATAGAGCAATAATCATAACATTTTGTATAAAATTTGTTTGAAAAACACATTGCAGCTGTTGTGTGTTACGTGTATGGTGGAGCTAACTTCTTTTTTTGTTTATAATGTTGCAGTAACTATTGTTTAGGGGCTGTGTGTCTGTTTTTTCGTTTACCGTGGTATTGTCCTGTACTATATGTATAACTTCCAGCATGTATCTCTTGTACCAGTTTGTCTCGTTGCCTAGTATATTTGTGTTGTTAAAATCGAAAGAGTGTTCTTGTTGTATGTGATGTTTTACAAGTGAGCTGCAATTGTCTATGTTTTTTGTGTCCGATATGAATGTTTTTTTGCAGTCGTTTTTGTGTTGGTTTAATCGTGTTGTTGGTCGTCGTTTTAAAGACAATATTAAAGAGCATACGACTTAAATAATGAACGGAGGCAAAAGGTCCACCTTCGCCATCCACCTTATCGACAATAATCACACTTCTGTGCCAACCGAAGGCAACAAATATCTCAATTTCTACTCAGAAAGCAGGTCACTTGATAGCATAGAAAACTGAAAATAAATAGAGGCACAAAAATAACATTTGTATGAATAACCAAATTTATTTGTACTACTGCCCTTTGTTAACGTCTTAGAACCAGTTAGTATGTATGTATTTAGTGATTAATTGTACTCCATATAACAATATTCATTATCACTATTTGATATATGTTATACTTGTAATTCATTTAGTTATTTTATAGGTAGGTAAAGCTTCAGATTGTAATTTTAATAAAGTTCTCATGCCATTGGTTAAATGCATAATCATTATTTCACGCATATCACCTATAAATTATCTTGTTAGAATTTAATAATATTATCTTTAATTTGTGTGAATATTCCAGTTTAGCGCAATGTGACTCAGATGTTAAAAAACTTTTTAGTGGCATATATTTGTATTTAAAAAAAAGAGCAGATGGTCGAGGTCGTATCTACTCTCCACTACTATACTACTACTAACGCCTAGCGCTCTTTCGTCAGTCCTAGTACACATGACCGACTTTTATTCAGAAGGCGCCTATTCTCATTCCACCGACAGTCACGGACTAAAACACCGTCCGACTTTCGACCAATTTATTTTTTCTGAGAACGAGCTCCGACGCATTTTCTGAGTTTTACACCCCTCCTTCACAAAAAACCTCCTAATAATAAAATAGCTAGTAGGTTTTTGTTTCGCAATGGAAGATCACTTTCATAGATTGTGCTCCATGGCAACCATGGCAGTTTATCTGAGGAAGAAGAAAAATACAGTTTACCGAAGACAGTGGTAGGTTTATCCTATCACCAGTCAACGGCTGCTGAAAGGACAATTTCATAAATTGCATGGTGATTCGTGACTCGAAGTTCCCATTCTCTTCCTACTACTTCAGATTAAAATCGGAGGAAAAATATAATAAATACAAAAAGGACGAGGTGCTCTCCCCCCAGATACAATAAACTAAGGGCCGCAATCTTGAGCTCAGTAAGCAAGCATGAATAGTTGAGCTAACTATATTGTTAATATGTCTTTTTCTATTATATTTTTTAAGACAATTAAAATGAGAACATTGTTTGGAATATAAAAGTGCTTCATTCCGCTGCGTATTTATAATTTATATCACCACTGTAACAAGAGATGTAAATATTTCATAATTTACCAAGTCTGTTCTTGACGACCCGTCCCGGCCGCTCTCCCGTCTCTCCTGTCTCCAGAATGTAATAAGCTTTGTTCCTCTCTCTCACCACATCTTCCAGGTTGACCATGCTTTCCTTAACCTAGAACCCATTGGATATATAAAAATGTTAACATTTATGCTTTTTTCATTACAAAATGAATTAATCATGGAACGAAGTTACAATGGAGAATGAATACGATCAGCCAAAAAATTGGAACAGGAGATTTTAATCTCTTTGGACACTATGTATGTCAAAAGCCCGACTTCGAAACAAACGTTTTTCAGGTGGAGTCTGTATGTGCATGAACGTATGCCAAAATATGTTTTTTGTGCATGACAGCTCTTGATAGGATGAATTAATAATATTATATATTTGGGAAAACATCAGGCGAATATTACGACCAATTAGTAACATTTTTTAAAATATCGCATAGGAATTTCGCACAAATCAATAAATAGTAGACATATTTTTCATAGAGCACTCTTTCCGTTCAGTTTCATTATGGCTATTTGAGATTTAGGTTTCTCAAGAATATAGTTATCTCTCTTCATCCCACTTCTTCAAATAACCCACATTGAAACCATAATTTTTAAAAATATTAAATAAGAGTCCTGGGGTTCATGTTTATAGAATGTTTTGAGTAGATTTCTGATGGAAGGTGATTCTGAAATGAGAATACCGTTTTGTAACGTTCTTAATATTTTTTTTCATTGTAATGTAAAAAAAACAAAAAAAAAAACAGGCGTATACTTTTGTCTAATATGTTGAGGGATATTTTTGTTAGTATTAAAATACATTCTCTCTCTCTTCTATATAGATTACCTTATCCAATCTTTCAGGGGATGGAAATAGTTCGCATCTTTGAATGTACTCATGTTGCATCGTGAGAAGCATATTTCTCTCTTTGAGCAGGACAAACCTAGAAATATACTCTAATATTGAACGTGCAAGTTTAAAAATATAATAAAAGTTAAATTTATTTCGCATATTTTTAAAAAATAATTATATTTTCTAATAGGATAGTCAAAATGTAATTTATTGTAGAAACTTAAAAAAATCTTCAGGATATTTCATATTAAATATTATGTCATATATCAACATACCAGAGTTTATGTAAGTCTTCATTGCTTTTTATCCTTAACTCGTCTTTCCTCCATGATCGACCAACTCGAACTTCATTTAAAACCCAATTTTCTTCTGTATCAAAGAACTCCATTAACCTACTCGTATTTTTGGCCGGCGCAGTGGACGAATGTGATGTGAACCTTCAACAGACGGAATAAAATATTTTAAATTTATTAAATATTTTCCTGTAAAGAATTTAATTTATATCAGATATTTAGAATACAATAAGAATTTGGAACATTCACTTGATGTACGATTATTTACCTGAACAAAGGGTATGTAACTCGTAATAGTAATTCATTGTGAACATAATGATTCCCAAAGGAAATATTTTTAAACGTATTAACTAAATTAGGTCCAAATTTTAAAAGACGAGAATTCATATCAATAACATAACCTGGCAAATTCTTCAAAGACTAAGAAACAGACCAAAAAACAATTCACTAGTCGACTAATGACAATCGATTGTTCAAGACTTGTCGGATTGCTATATAAGTACATACTGTTAGTCCTATATTAGTACCAACCAGAACAAATTTTCATCTTTACTTATGGTTGACTATCATAATATCTGGTTGAAGCCTCTACTGACATTCCTCCATTAATGTGTTTTTACAGGTTAAAGAGGTCACACCTAAACTTAAACATAAACTGCTCTCTATCGAAACCTTTGAAATGTTTATTTGCACTATCTTACGTTAAGTTTTTGCTCTTTTTAGGGCCCTAAGATCTCCTTATACAGAATATAAGGCTACAACCGATTCACACTGAAGTTTCCGCTCTCCCTCAAAACGTGCAGTATTCTTATTTGGTGGATCTTTAACTTCTGCTTTTGCTTTTTCGAGGCTCCTCAGTCATTAAGACTGCACCCCGCCTCATAAGTAAGTTTCCGCTCTCATTGAGTCCGTGTCCAGAACCACGTTTAGATTTTGGGTTGCGCCGAAACTTACGCATGAATCAGCTTGTTGACTTATTTGCTCACATTATAATTGCGTTCAGTTGAAATAATCTGTTTTTCTCATTTTCTGTTACTAAGTGACCTGCAATCTGCATCGGAGATCAAAGAAACAGGTGGGTCATCAGAATTGTGAATACAATTTGCGTATACTCTAAAAACCCTAAAACTGGAACTCATAACGTAACGTTTATCAAGTATAGCATATGGTATTTGTTTACTATTTTTAATCTACCCTCCAACAAGGACTATTCAGTGCAATCCTGAGGAAAATCAGATAAGCCAGAGCTACATCATTGCATAATTGAATGACCACCCGTGATGTTCCCCCCCCCCCCCCTCTTCGGATCAGGGGCAAAGTAGATCGGCACTGAAAGATCTTCTTTTTTTTCCGAGATCTAGAGCAAGCAAATATTCACTACATAGGGATAAAACACAAGATAAGATAGCAACTATTAATTGATACGGATTGAAAAAAAATATAACGAGTCAAAAATATAAAAGTTCAAATATATTGTCATTGTTAGGTTTTCTATAATTTAATTTTTAATTCTTTAAACATATCTTTTTACTCAAGAGGACTAACGTTGGTCAGCTGCCTCATTCAAGTGTCCAGTACTTTTTTTTTTTTGCTTTTAGCCGAATTAAATGTGTATTGTACAAAAATTGTCAATTAATGAGAAGAAAATAAAATATATATTTTTTTTAAATTGCTGACATCGATTCCAGCCATATCAAACCATCGACTTTCATTATCGATGCCCCAATCCTACTTTTTTTGTTTGTGTTGTTTGCAAAGGTTAAGTTTTGGTAGAATTTACATCGTATTATGAAAGTATTAGTTTCATAACTAAATTGTTCTTCCAACTAATTTCTCCGTCCATGTACTCCATTTTTTGAACCTCAATGAATAACTGTAACGTAATGGTCACCACTGTTCATAACATTTATTCGTAATTGTAAACAGTCAGATCGTATGTAGTATTATTTTTTTTAAAGTAATCTTTATTAATTGTATTATTCAATCTCAAAAATGGATATACCTACGACATCTAATCATGACTTAGAGTTTCACATGACTCCAACAATAGAAGTGAGCACGTCTGACTCAAATAAACGAAGAAGGTATTATATACATTTTAATTGATTATTTGTTGTAAACTGTATTTGAACCTTATTTTTTTTTTTAAATGTTATATTCTAATATTATCTTTTCAATAATTTACAGTAGCTCGAGGTCTATAAAAAGGAGAAGATTCGATGATGAACTCGTTGAATATAGCTTATCAAACAAAGATATTGAATCCATAATGAAGAAACCTCATCATAAGTCACGTCTAGCTGGTTCTAGTTCTTATTGTAAGATTTTATTTATGTTCATGTAGAGTTTTAAAAGGTTCATTATATCGCTGTCTCTGCTAAAATGTAACAACTAAAAAATGAATATACACTCCACTCTATTAGGGTAAAGTGAGGAATCCATTGTAGAAGTGCGATATCTCATAATATTGTGTTATCATGTATATAGTATATATATATATGTATTTTGTTTTACTCCCCCTACTATACGAAATAGATCGGTCAAAAATACGATGTTGAATTTTCTCCGGAATTTCATGTTTTCCGACCTGATTCCAGAGACAATACCAGACATTTTTTCCTTGTCTGTGAACTGGATAAATCCCGACAGAATTAGTATATCGACACGAAAGTTTATGGTTACATATAGTGTAATGCCCTGGCGTTTTCAACTACGAGATCATATCGCCTACTGTCTACACGCTCTTTCGTTGCTCTGGTGGACAGGAGCATGACTACTATGTTTTACTATTTATAATGTTTTAATAATTTTATTTATTCATCTGTGATAGGGGTTTTTAAGGAGTACCTCACATCGTAGCTCAGAGGTAGGATGCTTGCTTACTAAGCTCAAGATCATGGGTTTGAAACTCGGCCGAGGCCCTTAGTTTTTTTTTTTTTTATCTGGGAAGTGAATACATCTTGAGCACGCAGTCGATTTTCAGTGAAACCTTTGTTTCTTCCCTTCCCATTGAGATCAGAGGATGAGATCTCAACTGATATCGCCTATTAACTGTCGATGTAATGAGTGTATCTACCCGAACTTTAGTATTAAGATTCACAAGTCCCTGAACAAGATACCCTTTTGTAGTTGTCATTGATACAGTTTGACTCATTATACTCATATGTCATGCACTTATTTTATTTTTATTTTTGAGGAAGCAGACAAATACTTTAACAACTCAAAATGTTTTTCCATAAAATTCACGTAACAACCTCTAAAAACTGAGCTTAACTCAAAATTAGGCAGAGGAAACCGGAGTGCAAAAATGTAACAACTTAAACTTACTCCCACTAATTCTTATTTATTTAATTATTTATGGAAGTTAAACAAAAGGTATTTTCAGTTAGTACTAGCTAACTAAAGTTCAAGTAATTAGTATCTACAATCTAATGAATCATTCTGTCATAAAGTTCAATTTAGTTCTTCACAACCATAAAATCTTAGTTGTTATAGTTTTAGTTGAATTGAGACAGCAATGTAGTATAAAATGTACAGATACATCGACCTTAAAGTGTGGATAATACGCTTGTAAATTTGCAAAAATTATTTTTAGTTAATTAGAGAACTACGAGTTTTGATACAGTTTTTTTTTTTTGGGTCATGTGTTTATACCGTCCTTAATTTTTAGTTGTTAGTTATAGTAGTTATTATAAATATTTATTATTAACAACCGTGAATGTTTAGATGTTTATCTCGTAAAGATGAACCGAAAAACTAAAGTTCACAAAATTTTTCTTCTAAAATAACGGTTATGTTAAAGATGGGAAGCAGTGTCGGAAAAGTAGAGAGAAAATGAAGTTAACTCGTCATCCCTCAGTATATTTTACATGGAATATTTCACGTTCAATATTAGTTTTTATTGAATTATCTCCTTGAAATATTAGCCCATTGCTGCCAAAAGGCGTTTGCTATTAGAAGAAATGATTCTTGAATGACGCTCACTTGAAACCTCCAACTAGTGTTACCACTTCCATCATCTGTTCCTATTTTTATATTTTAGTTAAAAATGGAGTTTAGTCATTAGAGCTCTCATCGTACACGAATTGGTCGGAAAGATGAACGAATATAGACCCACACAAAATAAAGGATTAATCATTATCTATATAATTTTAATGAAGCATTGATGAATAAAACATGTATATTCTACATAATGTATGGAAGTTATGTACAGGCAACTCATGAACTTGGGCGTTTTGAACTGCGCGGTCGATTTTTACCTTTCCTTGATCATGCGCGGCCCTAATTTTGAGTTACCGGATGTTTCTATATGAACTGAAACAGGCTGCACAACATGCAAGACTATTGTTTTCTTCAATAAGCCTAAAACAGAATAATGACACAAGACTTTATAACATGACTTTTTATATTTAATTTTTTATTATTTTCGGACATAGGCTAATATATTTTTTGATGAATTTTGTTAGTTTTATTTGCCTTTACAAATGAAACATTTCTTTTTTAAGAATTAATACCTCATATTTTTATTATTTATCTATTTATTTTAGAACTATTTACTCCAGTATAGTTCGCAAGCAACCTTGTTGATCTTTGGATGGAAAATGTTTGAAATCGAATGAAAAAATAGTGCTAAAATATTCTTCAGGGTATGTAAAATTGGCCCTTGATTTACACTGGCTATTTTCGGGAGAGAATTTACCGCGTAAATTCAAGAGATGCCTGTATCTTTAAGAGGGAACAATGCCCCATCTCTTTTTTTACATGAATTGATCTTTGTAAAGCGTGACAGAAGAAAAAATATCTGTTCCAAAAAACGGGTTCTTGTATTATTATCTAATACTCACTGTTTAGGAGTTAAAATGCGTAGAAAATATCTGAAATTCAAGTGTTTTTGTTGACAATTTCCTTTGAAATTGACTTCTTACACTTGATATGATCCTTGTTAATGAAAACCTCTTTAGTTTTATAATTTAAAAAGAGGCTTTATAACCGGGGTCGGCTCTCATAGATAGGTTTATATACGAAATATAATATAGGAATATAAAATCTAGAGAAGTTAAGAGGCTGCATACAATATATGACATTTTCTCTTCGCAGGGGTTATATTATTTCGATCTGCAGCCCATGCTTGAAAAATGAATGCATCCTGCGGACCGCACTCAGGAACCATATGTAATTTTTTAGTATAAAAATGTTGCCGACCTCCTGCTTTGGAATAAAGTCGAAAATGTGGTTATTTTCCTTTAACTATAAACTATTATCATTCAAGTTTAGTGTAAGTAAATTGTTTTGTCATGTTCTCAGATGAAGGTACCAGTTCTGGTTATGGAATCCCCTCACCTGTTGACAAACGAAGATTTATACCTAAAGGGAGTTCAAAGAAGTGCCGAAAGACAAAGCCTCCGTCTAACGCAGCTCTCAAGGACCTCGGCAGATGGAAGCCTACAGATGATCTGGCTCTTATTACTGCTGTCGTACAGGTTTACATTTTTTAATTTTATAGTATGAGTCGCATTATGCATTGACAGTGGTAGAGAACTATTGATAGGAATATCAATAATTATCGATGGTCTACATAGTGCACTTTTGCCACGATACCCTCGCCGAATCGTCGGGAAAATGAGGGGCAAACAATTTTATTAGTAATTAAAAAAAAAAAATACAAAACAAATAATATTTTTAAGTTGCTGTGGTCGGCTAGGAGCGACCGCCACCGACTATCTGCGACGATCGGCGGTCACTCCAGCCCACCTTAATTTCCTTGGCGCGCTGAGAGAGTTCGGGATGAAAGGGGGAGGGGGCGCTCGCTGGCTCTAGAGCGGTGGGACGCTGGGGGCGACCACCGGCGTGCCTGCAGTCGTCCCCGGCGCAGGGTCATAGTGCTTTCTTCTTTCTCCGCCAGGAGGCGACAAATCGGCTGAACATTGGTAAAATAAGCATAGGTCGTTCGGCCGTCCGATGATTGTGACCACCGCTGTTGCCATTTCTCCACAATCCATTCCTGGACAATGTCCTTGCAACGCTCTAGTCTGGATTGTCCGCGCATCTCTTCCTCCAGGGCTAGACGTAAGGGTTCATTTATATCTGCTCCTCAAAGCAAATTGCGTGTACAAAACTTCGACGCGACAGCCCCGTCCAAGACCAAGTCTATGGGCGGAGCTCCTGCCAGCACCTGTAGCGCAGTCGTAGAGACAGTACGATAGGCCTTGTAACCCTTAAAAGTGCTGTTCTCTGGGTTTGCTCAAAAATCACACGAATTTCAATAATTATCGATGGTCTCTACATTGGGCACTGTTGATATTTGTTTTTTTTTTCTGCTGTTGATGGGTTTTGACAATATGTATACAAACCGGAAGATCTCCATTTGGGCTCAGTTATTCTACCCAACTTGGGACCATAAGGATAGTTGTTGTTTTGGATGACTTCTACAAATTATCTAACAGAAACGTATAATTGGTCCAAGAGCGGCAGAAAACCTTCTGGTAGTAGGCGATATCATCTTAGTCCGACAATACTTGAACCGTTATTTATGTATTTTTTTAAAATAATACATAATTATCTAATTAAAAATAATTATTGGTATTGTTTCAGTCGAACGATCTTCAGTTAGTCCACCGAGGCATCAAGTTCTCGTGTAAGTTCACTTTGCAGGAGATCCAGCAGCGATGGTACTCCCTTCTGTACGAACCAACCATCTCAAAGCTGGCAGTTAGTGCCATGAGGAACCTTCACCCGGACATCATTTCCAACATTGAGAGCAAGACACTCTACAGCAAGGATGAACAGAAGATACTTGCTTCCGTCAAGTCGGTCAGTTATCTTTATATATAAAATGAAAATTGTTAGCACTTCTTCCCAGAAACTATAAATGAGACAAATTGAAATTTAGCTCTATGGGAAAGTAATGACCAGATCCCGGATTTTTATGCAGTCAAAAACTGCGAAATATGTCATATAATATGCAGTAAAAAACCGTATAATATGCAGCAAAAATGCTCTAAATTCTATAAGTTTTGAACTAAAAAAGATATTGGCGGAGGAAATTCAAAAATTAATGACTTGAGAATTTCGTTGTATTTTTTTTTTTTTTTTTTTACACCAAAATATGATAATACAAATATTGGACGACCAAAAAACAGCAAAATATAAACGTACATAATAAAAAAAAAATTATTAAAACATAATTTAATATCCATAAAACTTTTTTTTTTTAAATCAAAAAATGAAAATATGTAATACAAACAAAAAAAGAAGAAAAGAAAAAAACGACAATTAATATCTAATCGTATTTAAAAATAGAAAAAAGAAACATAACTAAAACTTTAAATAGTCAAAAAAACCTTTCCTCAGTCGCGCTGCGCTGATTAAAAAGCAAGAGAAAATGACAAAGCTCACCTGTATTCACATGCTGGTCAATCTGTGATTTTCTTTCACATGGAACTTGTTTTGCCTTTTCCATCTTTGTTCATGAATGTCTCGCCCCTACAGAAAAATTGCTTCTGATTGTTTGTTTTGTTTCTAGAATCCAACGCCACCTCTGAGCACCTTTGAAGACCTTCTGAACAAACACAGTCTATCTTTTCACCGTGCAAGAACCCCTAAATCTCTGATGTCTCATTGGCTCTTGATGAAACAGTATTTTCTATTGGATGATCAAATTGGTAATTTGGCTAATCTATTATTGTTATACTAGCTTCAAAAAATGTATTGTTTAGAGGGCGCCGATAGGTTGGAGGTAGTGTGCTTGTCTACTGAGTTCAAGATTGCGGGTTCGAAACGCGGCTGAGGCCCTTAGGTTTTTTTTTATCTTTATTTAAATTTTTATCTGGGAGGTGAAAAAACCTTGAGCATGCCATCCTTCGGATGGGACGTTCCCGAGCCTATACATCGTCTACAGTCATTTCTACAGTAGAGTCGGGTTTTGTAGCGACGAAAGAGCGCTCTGGTAGTAGGTGATATGACCTCGTAGTTATAGCCCGGCGCATGAATCAGAATAATTAGCTAACTATGTTTGTTTAAATATATTTGATTCATTTATATAAATTGCTAAGGGATTATTGAAGTATTCTGATATTGTCTTAAACTGATATTGTCCCTCTGGAAGTGAGAAAGTAAAAAAGAAGAATTACCGGCAATGCTCTTCCTCTCAGTATGAATTAATCATCAGTGCTCGCTGTCCCTCCAACATGAATCGACTGTTTTGGCTGAAAATCAACGCTCAGAATAAATTTCGTGTCGGTTCATTAATTCCTTCGGGAGTTATTAAAGTTTTGAGCTAAGCCCTTCCTGTGTCCCCCCCTTCTCTTTTCGACCGATTTCGCTGTAAATTAATATTAGTCATCTTTATGGGTTTCTGAGTTTACGTACAAAATACAGTTTTTTTTTTTTTTTATTTGTAGATAATGAACTGCGAATTGTTTGTCTTGATGGTGACTTTGAGTTTCTTATCACTTTTGGTAAAGCAGTACGTGAATGAGGAAGCTCGTACTATCACGAGCCCGTTTAGTGCTTCCTATTTGCACGAATCTTTCTAGAAATAGCTTTTTAACTTCCGGAATAATTTCCTAGAATCTGTCAAAAATCTTGTGTCTGTCAAGTTGTGAAAACTGTTGACACTGGCTATGGGCACAACTTGGTTTTACAAATTGTTTCTCCTTTAATTTGCAGTATTTCCACTTTCCATCCACTTCGGCTATATCCATATACTCTTCAACTTTCTGTCTTTTGCCTTTCGAATCACTCTTGCTGCTTACCTCAACGTAATGACCCATGAGATGGAGTTACGTGTGGTCACAATTTGATGGAATTACGAGTTTTACCATTCATGCACTGAAGTTACGAGTTTCTAAAAAACTTGATTTTATTAAGTTTTTCATATTACGTTGCCAACTTTATAAATGTGACAAATATGAAAAATTGGAGTTAAAAGGTTTTATAATTAAGACGACGATATTTCGTGTCAATACATTCATTTTATCGAGAGTTATTGTGTTCACAGACACACAGAGAGGATGTTTTTTTTTTCATTTTCCGAGTTTGGGATCGGAAAACATAAAATTGTTGTAAACTCAACATTGAACTTCTTTATAGCTGTGAAAATAAAATGAAGGTTGTCGTCAAAATTTCGAAAAATGGACCAAAGTTGTTAAAATCTTCCTGTTAACTTTAATTTCTCTTGATGTTCCAAAGATTCAGTTAGTAAAAGTCCGCTTGTGTCAACCTTAATGTTTTTTTTGTACTGTTTCTAGTGCCGGGTGCACACGGAGAGAAAGTAGTGGTGCCTTTTGCCGAACTTGAAGATAACATAAATGATGTGGAACTGCAGGGACCCCGGGACGAACTTCTCGATGAAGAGCTGTTCCTTAACGACAGGTAACTTGCACTTATACAGGCGTCTAACTAGTCTTAAGACTGAAAAATAAATATCAAGACGACCTTAATTAATCACACCATGTGCTAGAATTGTTCAACTCTGAACTAAGGCGCAATAGTAGATCCTTATACACAGATACAGACTTTTTAAGTGCATAACCTTTCGATCTGTTAACTATTTCGTTTGGTGTTATATGTGTGAAAATGGCTACCGAAATTATGGAAATGGATCCGATGACGAATGTTTGTGAGTTTACATCATTAGTACTTAAGTATGGTCTCTAGAATAAGAAGGATGTTTTATTTATTTTTTTAAATTGATGTCATTTGAAAGATAAAATCCTTACCAATTTAATAAATAATAAAATCAACCTTGTATACTTTTATTATAATAGGCTAGAGTGTGACTTTTTATCAAAGAAAAGGACGAGAAGTTGGAACATGTTCTATTTTTCTCAACAGAACCATCACATTTCTTTAAGAATAAAATTTCTATGTCACAGAAATGTTGAAGCGAGATATCGATTGAATATGTGACCGTATAGAGGCGTGCAAACACTATACTGTTCCGATCTTCACTCTTTATTAATTGTTTGTATTGTTTCACCGAGAGTGCGCGCACAGTCCACACTCCCCGTCCTCCACGCCATGAGACTCGCGAATCTATATAAACGGCGCGGAGGGCGGCCATAGTAAACGTTCGAACTCCACCGTCCTTCCCGTCAACCTGCAGCCGACGTGGTAATCGTGGGTGTCTAGTATACTCCTACCTTATGTTGCCCTTTATATAATTATCTGTTTACTTGACGTGTTTTGCTTTATTCTAGATCCAGAGCCTTTATTCTATCTGCGTTAAGTTTAAATGTAAGTCATCCTTGGGTCCACAGGCACTGCAGTTTTCTCTCTACACCGGATGCTAGTTTGTTGAGGCCTCCTATTAGAAATGTCTGCAACAATGAGATCTAAAACTAGAGGATGTACCTGTTAATAAAGCCCTACAGTAATAGAACGAATAGAATATGTTACAATGTAAACGCTATAAGTGCTTAAGACTTAATGTAGTGACGAAGTCGAATGTCATTGTTTTGCTTCTTTACAGTTGGGATTTGCAGTTGAGATCTGAGCAAAATAGCATTCGACGTAAAGGGTTTTAATTAAAAAAAATACTCAAGGGCGAGATTTTGTATTGCATTTATTATGGTAAAACAAATGCCTTGATGTGCACGTATAAAAAAAAGTAAATATTTGGATGCCCAGGTTGGAATTGAAATCTCAATCTTCATTTCTCTACCCGGGCACTCTTCAAGTGAGTCAAACTGAAGTCTGAAAAATTGCAAAAATATTTTTTAAATAACGGAGAAGAAATATATAATCTCACTAAAAAAAATTGTGAAAGTAATTATTCTCATTGGATATCTCTTGGAAGCTTTTATCAACAAAAGAATGTTAATTCAATAATGAATATCTCTAATTTATTCTTAAAACACCACGAGTTTTGTTAGTCAATCAAGTATTAGTTAGGATTGAAGAAAATAATGTGGGATGCGGGGATAATAGAATGTGGATTAATGTCCAAACAATGATCCAAATATGTTAATAGTATATTGTTTCTGTTGCAGACGAGATAAGAAGGAGATCCGAACGCTGGAAGCCGAGGTGGGTCGGTGGCAGGTGCTTGTGGATGCTGTCTCTGGGATAGCTCCTCAGGAGTTCGACAACCACACCCTGGCAGTCCTCAAGGGACGCCTCGTCCGATACCTCATGCGCTCCAGACAGGTACTCTAAGAGATTTTTAACTATTAATAAATGGGATGGTACAAAAGTAAGAAGCACCGTTTATACATTAAGTTGAGGAATGTACCTGAAATGTTTTTTTCTATCGATTTCGGTGAAATTGTGATCAAATTATAAACTTCGCACTAGATTATTCTAAGAGGAATTTGGTATTATTCTGATCTGAACCAGCTATAGCTATATTACTGTAAGCAAAAATCTTGTGCGGATATTTTTCTTTCTCATACTGGGAAGAACAATAAACAATGTTGAAACATTTTATGGTTAGAAATTGAAAAAAAAAAATGAATTATATGTTGTTTTTAGTTTTTTAGAATTTCTATACATTTTCTATCAGTTATTGCTATTTTTCATACTTCACTTGGCTTATTGGTAGTGTCCTAGAAAGGTGATTTTTTTTTATGGACTTCTTGCAATTTTTTTTTGTGATTATGTAGGTATGCGAAATAAAATCTCGCTCTCCGAAGGACGTATATATGTTTAGAGAAAGTGAGTAACTTATTTTTTTACTTCACCTCGAAATATAGGAGAAGTTTTGTAATTGGTCAGAAATTTCAAAAATGAAAAAACCCCAAAACTGTCGATGTACTGACTGTATCGACATGAAATTGTATATTTAAATTCAAAACAATGGCACCTATCAATCGGCCAAAGGGAAGTGGAGATCAAAGGAGAGCGTCTTAACTCAAAAACCCGAATAACCGCCGATGTAATGAATGTATCGACATAAAATGTAGTATGAGGATTCAGAACCGGTATGGCAGTCAACTATGGATTATTAGCTCAAATGGTCGATTGGTTTTGAAGGGAGAGCGAAAACGTTATTTATTAATTCGTTCTGGGGAAGTACATAGCCTGTGTTTCACTAAAGACTTTTTATATTTATATTGTAATCAAAAAAGTTATTAATGTAATATTAAAGTTTCTTATGTCTTTATATCTCTCCATTGCTGTTTCCGTACAAGCCATAAGAAAATGAAAAGAAATGGAACATGTATATTGCTTATTGCTTCTTAATTTAAATTGTATTTTCAATTTGGTACCCGGCGTTGTCTAATAAGTCGCTATCTTATATTTAATTTCGAGTCTTGATATTAATTATTGTGCTCGGCCTTTAACTACGATCTCTTATCGCCTACTACCGAGTGCTCTTTCGTCACTCTGGTGGACATGACCATGTCTCTACTTCGGGAGTTCTAAATTTTGCCTACCTAGGTTTAATTATGTACTTTAATGAGTATCTTACATCGTACATGCTCGAGACCATCGTTTAACGTCCTACCCGAAGACTGCGTGCTCAAGCGTTTTTCACCTCCCAGAACAAAAGGTCTCCGCCGAGTTTCGAACCCGTGATCTCGAGCTCAGTAAGCTAGCACGCTACCTCTGAGCTACCGGCGCATTCTTAATAGTAGTATCCTTGATATTATCCTTGAATATTGACTTTTCAAGGATATAATACTTTAAAAGGAAATTATAGAAATTTAATATCTTAGGACGTACGAGGTGTGTTCAAAAAAATAACGGGAATTTTTGCTTTTTGAAAAGAATTTTTTTTATTCGTCTACATCAATGTTATCCCCTTCAAAATAGTCCCCATTAGATATTATACACTTATGCCAGCGCTTCTTCCAATCCCCGAAACACTTTTGGAACTCGATCTTTGGGATAGCATTTAGCTCTCTCAGCGATGCGCTTTTAATTTCATCTATGCTTGTGAAATGAAGGCCTTTTAAGGTTCTCTTTATTTTTGGGAACAAAAAAAAGTCATACGAAGCCATGTCTGGCGAATATGGAGGCTGGGGCATCATAACAGTGTTGTTTTTGTCCAAAAATTCACGAAAAAGCAATAAAGTGTGAGCAGGTGCATTATCGTGGTGCAAAAGCCATGAATTGTTTCGTCACAAATCCGGGCGTTTTTTCGGTTGCTTCACGCAAACGGCGTTGCACTTGTAGGTAGTACTCCTTATTGATCGTTTGACCTTGTGGCAAGAACTCATGGTGCACTGTGCCGTTAAAATCTAAAAACACAGTGAGCTTGACCTTCACATTCGACCGCACTTGTCGAGCTTTTATACCACTCGTAAACCCTAGTATTACTCATAGCACTCACCAAAAGCAATATTTAACATTTCTAAATGCACTTTCTTCCATTCTTATAGCAAAATTTAATGCAAGTTCTCTGATCCATTTTGTAAACAAATAAATAATCGCCGATCGCACCAAAACACATGTAACCTCTTTGACAGCTGACAGCAACCTAAACATCCGGTTTGGCTAACAATGTACAGATACTTGTCAGACTTGTTTACCAACACAACAACGAAAATATCGCGCGAATCGGACTAATATAACCCGCGAAATTATAAAATTCCCGTTACTTTTTGAACACATCTCGTATGTTAGTAGCCGACGAAATGAAGCGGTGTTATTTGCAAAAATCGTTAATTTGAAATATTTATTTATCCTGCGCCTCGTCGCATGATCGAGATCCTACTTGCATTTTGACTTGTTTTGTGTCTGGTTAGATCACGATAGGACGAACTACGAAGGACTCTAGCGTGGATGTGGACCTGACGTTGGAAGGACCCGCCTCCAAGGTGTCCCGCCAGCAAGGCACCATCCGACTCAGGAACAATGGAGACTTCTTCATCATGAACGAGGGGAAGCGGGCCATCTTCATCGACGGACGGCCTATCTTAGCAGGCAACAAGTACCGTCTCAACGATAACTCTGTCGTCGAAGTGAGTTCTCTCATTATTACTTCCCCATATACCAAGTATGGGGGAAGTTATGTAATCGGTTCTGAATTCGAGGCGTAGTTTTCAACGGAATTTCATGTTATCCGACCTCTTGATTCCAAAAATGGGGAAAAAATGTCTGTCTGTGTTTGTGAACATGGTAACTCCCGATAGAATGAATGTATTGACAAGAAATGTTACATGTGTATCCAGAACCCTATAAGAACGACACATATTGATTTTCAGCCAAATCGGACGAAGAGAAGGGGGAGATTAGGGGGTGCTCAACGCAAAAACTCTAGTAACTGCCGTTGTATTGACTCGAAATTTCATATATAAATTCAAAGCCCTATAAGGACGACACCTATTAATTTTCAGCGATATCAACCGAAGAAGAGGGGATCATCATAGGAGGGCTAAACTAAAAACTCCCAATGACTGCCGATGTAATGAATGTATCGACATGACATTTTATATTTAAATACAAAACCCAATAAGGATGGCACCTATTGATTTTCCGCGAAATCGGTCGAAGGGGAGGGGAATCAGAGAAAGGGAACTCGACTTAAATAGTCTTATAATTTCCGATATAATGAATGTATCGACACAGAATTTAGTTTGAGGATTCAAAAGACAATATGTAAGTCAGATATTGAGTTTTAGCCTAAACGGTCGATTGGTTTTGAAGGGAGAATCGATTAATTCGTGCTGGGGAAGTACATAGCCGGCGATGCACTGAGGTGTGTGAATTGCCCTCTAACCACCTACCGAGAGATGCAACTGTTTTTGTAACAAGATTTTGTAAAATTCATATCGAACTACATATCTACATGCCAAACCAAACTTCAATTACCATGTTTCATAAACATTCGTTCATTGTTTCTTTACTTAGTCGTGTGACATCTTAGGGGGCAGCCAGATATACAGAAAAGGGACAAACAGTGTTCGTTCTGATCTAATATGCTAAGTTTTGAAGGAAATTTTGAAATCCAAGACTAAAAATTGTGGTTTTCAAAAACGATCGCACCTCTATGCATCGGATATGCGAGGAAGTAAAAATGATACCAACGACAATATAAATCCATGACCATTTATTATACTATCCTGCATTTGCCTCACCAAATATTTTATAATTAATTTGCATTAAATTAATTTTTCATCTAATTTTCCGCTTGTTTTTTTCAGATTGCTGGTTTGAGGTTCGTCTTTTTGATCAACATGGATCTAATTTCTGTTATAAGACAAGAAGCAGCAAAAATGAATCTAAATCCTTGAGAAAAAACTTTATAATTTTATCTTTGTATGTTGCTATACTATAGTATGCTTTTGTAGAGTTGATTTATACATTTTTTTTACCGCACTCGAAGAGCCGTGAATTTTATGGACAATTTTATGTATAAAAGTGTTTAATCTAAATATATTCCTTTTTTTTTTTTTACTATGTATCTTATTAACCTTTATTTTTGTAAATAACATTATTTATTCTACACTTATTTAGAAAACTCCATTGGATAATAAAATGGCTATAGAAGATACAGTAAATACAATTTTTCTGTAACGTGTCATTAGTATTAATTAAAATTGCTTAGAGGCTTGAAAATTAGGTGGACCTTTAAAATAAATTCTCCTTTTAACAAAATATATTATATTTATATGTATAACATATACGATTATTTACACGGTATAAAGTCAGTTAACCGGTTCATCATCTTGATTATTATTTTCATTATTATTTTTATAATTTTTGATAGCTGAATATAATGTGAAGAGCACATGAAGGGATTCTATTCTTGATTCATATCTTGGAACGTCGAATAGTGCTGCAATTAAAGAAATAAATTTATAAATTAGATATAATTAAGTACAAAAAAGGTATAGTAATAATATTTCGATAATTTGTAACTTACCACATATAATGTCAACGTAAGTCAGCAGGTCCACTTCCAAATTTTCGATCGGCAAACCAACTTGGTTTAGTTTATTTTCAAATTCGGGCGGCCATTCTTGCATTAATTCATCTATGTCAGGCATGGGCCTACAAACATAAATATACTAGAAAAAAATGATGTTTCATAAGAATTACTTTATCGATTTATTATTATTTTTACTTTCTTATACCTATAGTATAAAAGAATATTGTAATTGTGCGATTGTATAAGTATTGTGATCGTGCAATATTTAGTTTGTGAGCGCCTAACGCTGAAATGATTGTAGAAATGTACTTGAAATGTGGAATGAAAATAGTTTTTAGCCGGAATCGGACGAACATTGAGACCACCGAAAACCGTACTGAAATGTCGTTGTGTTTTCCTTGATTCACCCTAAAACTGTTAATCCTATCAAATTTTGTGTCCTCAGATTTGAGATAGGACCAATACAGCCAAAGTTATAGCAGTCCAAAGAATTTAAATAAATATTTCAAATTAATGTTTAAATTGTATCGCATAGCAACGAATTATAAATTTTTTTTTATTATTGGTAGTAAAGGGCGACGGTAGCTTAGAGGTAGCGTGCTAGCATACTGAGCTCAAGATCTCGGGTTCGAAACCCAGCCGAGGCCCTCAAATTTTTTATTTAGGAGGTGAAAAACCTTGAGCGCCGTCTCGGATGGGATGTTAAGCGATGGTCCCGAGCCTGTATGATGTCAGGTACCCGTTAAAGACCCTTTTAGCTTAGGTTAGGGCTCGTAGGTAAAATTTAGGACTCCCATAGTAGTCGGGATCATGTGCACCAGAGCGACAGAGCCTGAAAGAGCGCTCTGGTAGTAGGTGATATGACCTCGTAGTGTCAATAACTATTATTGGTAGTTTTTCTAATTTTTTTTTTTTTTTTTTTTTTTTTTTTTTTGCATTGGAGGGGGAAATGCTGTGACGCACATCCAGGGAAGGTAGCCCTGGATAGTGTGGGACTCGAGACGGTTCACCATCACCATACCCACTAAAACCCCCTCCTTGCCGATCCTGATTCCCTTCCGCGGAACTGACGGTCTGTCATTACTTCGCGGAAGGGAGGAAGGGTGGCTGGTAACGCCCCTTCTTCTGTTTTATTACCGCTACTGTTCCTTGTCAGCCCTCTCCTGAAGGGCCAACCCGCCCATGATGAGCGCTGCAAAATCGCAGCCTTCATCCCACGACTCCTGGGAGCGCAGCATAGCGTCCACGTAACTGGTAGCAGTCAGTGGGGCGCCCATGCTGCACTCCAGATTTTTCCTTCCCTCCTCAAATCTGGGGCAATTGAGGAGGACATGCTCCGCCGACTCCGTCTCACCAAGGCACGCGGGGCAGTCTGGTGTTGTTGCTGCCCCGATTTTGTGGAGGTACCCCCGGAACCCACCGTGTCCCGTGAGTACCTGGGTGAGGTGGTAATTCACCTCCCCATGCTTTCTGGTGAGCCAAGGCTCGACTCGAGGGATGAGCCGATGGGTCCACCGTCCCTTTGTGGACTTGTCCCATTCTTCCTGCCACTCCCTAATTGTCCTGGCCCTCTCTGGCTCTGCTGGACCAGGGCTGGCCCCCGCGTCCTGATAGAAGACCCGGTTTCCCCTGTGGTCGAAGCGCTGCACCACCTCTTCCACCTGAACCGGGTCTTGTTTCCTTTTGAAGTGTCGCGTACGTTCCCGTGCCAAGAGGTCAATGGGGGGCAGCCCAGCAATTACATAGGCAGCGTCGCCAGAAACTGTTCGGTAGGCGCATGCGACTCTCAGTGCGCTTCGCCTGTGAGCGGGGGCGATCAGCCTCAGGTATGAGGGAATCCTCGTTGCATCTGCCCATGTCGGGGCCCCGTGCAGAAGGATGGAAGTGCTGACTCCTGCCAGCAGTCTTCTCCTGCTCTGCCTAGGGCCACCGACGTTGGGCAGAATTCTCGAAATCGCCGCCGATGTCCTGGCGGCCTTCGCTCCCACGTATTTGAGGTGCTCCCTAAAAGTGAGCCTCTGATCCAGCATTACTCCCAGGTACCTGATTGCCGGTTGGGTCTCGATAGTATAACCCTGGAAGGTCAGTGACATGTTGGTTCTGGCCTTCCTCCCGGTGAAGAGTACTGCATCCGTCTTGTGGATGGCCAGGGAAAGGCCCACAGAGCTCATCCAATGGTGTATCCGCTCCATGGCAGCCTGGAATTTGCGTTCCAGGTTTTCCAGATCATCAGCCACTATGACGATCCCTACATCGTCAGCATACGCCACCAAGGTAAGGTCTTCTGGCATTGGCAGGCTCAGCAAGCCATTGTACAGGATGTTCCACAGTGTGGGGCCAAGGACTGACCCTTGTGGAACTCCTGTAGTGACCTTGAATTCCCTGGTTCCGTCAGTGGTGTCCGCGAACAGCATCCTCTCGCTTAGGTAGTTCCTGATGATCTTCATCAGATACCTGGGGATCTTGAAGTCCCGTAAGAGGCTCTCCCAGATCTTGTCCCACCGAGCCGAGTTGAACGCATTGCTGATGTCCAACGTGACCATAAGGCAACGCTTCCGGTTCCTTAGCGTCCCGGTTATTGCTGCACACACCAGATTCTTCACCTCTTCCACTGCATCTGTTGTTGACCTCCCTGGTCGAAACCCATACTGATTGTCGGTTAGGCCAGCCTCCACATGCTCGCGCAACCTCTCGTGGATGATGCCTTCCAGCACCTTCCCCGCTGTATCAAGGAGGCAGAGGGGTCTGTATGCCGAAGGATCACCTGGGGGCTTTCCCGGCTTCGGGATCAGGACAAGACGTTGCCTTTTCCATCGACCAGGGAAAACCCCCGCTCTCAAACACTTATCGTACACGTCAGCGAAGACCATTGGCCTGGCCTTCATTGCTGCTTTCAGGGCTCGGTTTGGGATTTTATCCAGCCCGGGTGCCTTGTTGGCACCGACGTGTCGACAGGCTCTTTCAATTTCCTCTCTTGTGACAGGGGGGATGTCGTTTGGCCCGCCTTCATCCATCTCTAATGTTGCCACGCCGCTGCAGGGGAAGAGGCATTCCACGATGTTCTGGACCTCCCCTGGCTCCATCTTTGGCTGGCTCTTGTGGAGCTTCTTGGTCACGATCTTGTAAGCCCTACCCCATGGGTCTGCGTTCAACTCGGCACACAGCTCCGTCCAGCAGGTTCTCTTGCTCTTCTGAATCTCCTTGCGCAGGTTTCGCCTGGCCTCGGCGAACTTTTGCCGGAGCACTTCCGCGCTACCCCCATTCCTTTTCCTTGCCCTTTGGTACTGGCGCCTGACGGAGTGGCATTCATTGCGTAGAGCTGCGATGGTGTCACTCCACCAATATGCCGGTGGGCCCCTGATGCAACCCTTGCTGACTCGCATGGTGACGTCGCACGCACGGGAGAGCCAGAGCATGACGGCCTCTACCTGCTCGGCGGCACTCCCTGCGCCGGCGCTGTTAGTCTCAGGCGGCCATAGCTCCAGTGCCTGATTGAAGGTGTCCATCTGGAAGTCCCTAACGTTCCAGTGGGGTGAGCCTAACCCTCTGTCTCCTCTTCGAGTGAGTCTCTTGACAGGGTACACCTCGAACAGGATCGCCTGATGGTCGCTGGCGGTGTACCCCTGACCCACTCTCCAGCCCCCACCTCCCTTGTACAGGGTAGGGGAGACGAAGGTAAGGTCCACGATGGACCCCGTACCTAGTTTTTCTAATTAAAATAATTTAAAAAATATATATATTTAAACAAATATATATAAGAAAGTCATATTCAGATTTACCCTGAACAATGAAACAGAAAACCGTTGACGCCATTATATTACTTTAATATACCTAGTAACGTCAGTAAGAAATGAATTTGAGAGGAAGAGTGATTTGTATAAAAGTGGTTTTGATAAAGTCCTGTAATGGCCATAACCTATATATTTTTTTAAACAAATTACTGGCGACATTTTAAAATGTGGGTGTTGAAATGTAATTACTTTGAATATAAATAAATAAAATTACCTGGAATATTCTAAAGTTGGCGGTGGTTTAGTTTTATGCAGATCATTGATGTCTTTAATCCATTTTTCAATTGCTTTCGGATTTTTCTCAGGATGTTGTAATTTTTTTACAACCTGTAAATAATTGTTATGAATCTATAGTCTGTTAGCTATAAGTTTGCCCATGGTGGAGGGGTAGGAGATGGTGGTATCTTACAGTCTTTACTGAAAACCTCGACCTCTGTCTATTATAACGAAACAGCGCGACCAGTCATTATTTCAGTGAACAAAGTTTTCAAAGTGGCTAATGGGAAGGAGGAGAGATCAGTCTTGTGTTCGATAAAACCAACTTGTAGACTTTCTGCCAAGCTTTCGGCACTGAATGTGCCTTCTTTAGGGTCTGTATTGACATATATACATTATCAATGAGCTTATACTTATGAGCTACAATTACGTAAAGATATAACAATAAAACTAAGTGAGACTATACAACAACCTACATCAAGAGCGAATATAACAATTATTTACACTGCAACGTAATAAACTAATTAAAACAAATATGAAAAATTTGTTTTGGGAATTTTGGAAGTATTTGGCCCAAGATGAGGGCGGGCGAACTTTATATTATACTTTATTGTAAAACTGACAGTGGGCTTGGCAGAACTCTGCTTTGTGGCTGCCCTGAGCTGGAGGTGCATGACGGCAGGGTCACTCTGTGTTATGGAAGGCTCGTCCAAGACCACCAGTCCAAGTCCGTCCTCGACACCGTCCGGACGGACCACCTTCAGAAACCCATCGATGTCCCCCACCGCCGGGATGTAGTCCGGTACGAACGGGCACAGCTTGTACTCCAACTGCATCGTCTGAGGAGTGTAACTGAAATAGAAAAAAAAAAAAATTTCGTCCGTGAATAACCGCCAACATTTTTCCCCAGCTCGAAATAATTCTACTTTTCAAGAAAGGGAATGGAATTATAATTTAGAAAGTAATTTATCATTAGATTACATAATAATAATTACAGTAGAACCTCTATAAGTCGAACATCAAGGGAGACGCCAAAAAATTCGAGTTATAGAGTTTTCGACTTATGGAGGATTTCGACTTAGGCGGATTTTGATTCGACTTGTAGAGGTTAAGATTCATTCTAACTAATTTTGAGTTAGAGAGGTGAAATAAATAAAAATTCAAGTTACAGAGGTAACAAACATATTTATATTTATTATAAATCAACATTATTTCAAAACATCCTTAAAATAAAAAATACTTAGTATATGTAGGTATTAAAAGAAGTCAGTAATTTTTTTTTGCTTTAGATAATTGGTAATCCTATTTATTGTATACTTCTAAATTGTTTTCTAAGAAACAATGGTGTACATTGTCGGCAAATCCTTAAAAACGGTAACTTATTTTTCTTCGAGCTATAGAGGTAATAAGTTTCAAATAATCGAGTTGTAAAGGTTGTAAAATAAAACATGGCTATGTTCGAGATACAGAGGTCCAATTTATTTTTTCGAGTTATAGAGGGAAAATATGTACCAAAATGGCTTGTAGGGACTCACTGATTATTTCGACTAATAGAGGGTTGAGATTTCGAGTAATGGAGGTTTTGCGGCTTGAAGGGAAAGGAAAAAAACTTTTTTTCGAGTTTTGGAGGTTTTCGACTTATCGAGGTTCGACTTAAAGAGGTTCTACTGTATTTAGAAATGATTTTGTATGAAAAGTCAATGCAAATGAATTGTTTTCCATAAACTATGGATGATTTTAGTTCAAGATTTACATTTTTTTGCATTATCAGAAAGAGGTAGAAGAAGAAAATTATTATTGTGAAGCGTGTAAATATAGAATATTCCATTTTTACTTACAATGTAATGAATTCAAACAGTTCCTTCACTTCTGGTGAGACAGGTAGTCGTTGGAAGTCCTTTGGGTTGTAGGCCCTATAAAAAAAGTGGATAATCACTTGTATGTGATTAGGAGAGAAATGTGTTACTTAATCACTTGTATTTGATTAGGAGAGAAATGTGTTACTTAATCACTTGTATTTGATTTGGAGAGAAATGTGTTACTTGATCACTTGTATGTGATTCATGTCATTTCTTTATGGTTGTGACGATGCCATATACGAAGAAACCTCCGATTAAGGTAATTATTCACATGGTAGGTTTCGCGCGAATCATAACACAGAAGGTGAACTATTTGTACTAGAAACTTATTTTTATATCACACAAATCATAGGATTCCAAATATTAGGATAATATCTTGCGACCACAACAGAAATAATATAATATATAATAAATAATAAAATAAAAGTAAGCACTATCAAGAAATTTGTGTTTTATTAGGTAAAGTGTGGAGTGTTAGGTTAGTACCCCTCAAGGACGGCTATCTGAACGTCTTCATCATCCTGGTCCTCATCAGAGTTGTCAGACAATTCAGAGTCCAGCTCAGAGCTCCGCTTGTCGAACCCAATCGGGATGGGGGTCCGGTGCAGCCGGGATGAGGGACGCGACTGAAATATTGAAGAAAAAAAATCCAGAATCAAATAAAAATACAACTTTTAACGCAGAGAGTTTTTCGTGAAAATGTAGTTTGTCGACAACTATTTTTGGGTGTAGAAACACTTTTTCTTATGATCAGATTGTTACTAAAAGTAAAAAATAGATATGTATATAATTACAATCATTACGAAATTACACATATGAAATCTCTGAATGTGAACTTTGACAAGTATTTTCGTTTAGGCACATCTGGCAAACAAATTACACTTCTCTCATCTAGTCTTGCATTTTCGGTCCTGATTTTTTCTGCAAGTTCTTCATCTTCTGATAGTTCCAAAGTAGATTTCGGGTCTTGCGAACGGCTGGCTTCGCTACTTGTTTCAACTTCTCTCAATGAGGTTTATTTTTGTTTTTAGTGACCTTGGAATATTTTTAACATTTGACATCTTTTTATTAAAGGATTTCATTAATTCTTTGTTTTATAGATGAATGCTACTCTGCTTATATCATAGTTTTGGCTCGTGAGATCTGAAAATAACTGTTTATCTCTTCTATATTCAGTAGATATTATTCAAAGATAATGTAAATGGCCATATTCTATTGTCTCTTGCAACATTATAGGATGAACATAATTTTTCTGCTATATCAAACCCATTTTTGATATAATAATATAACCAGTAACAACTTTTGAGTTCTGTGGGGAGATTATGAATTTATATATGAGTGTGTGAGATGCAAAACTCGCTCGTTACACATTAGCCGAATATTGAGAAAATGCAAAAAACATGCATGGAACGAACCAGTTTTGATACTAACTGCAATTTTCAGTCACCTAAAACCATTGGAAAGAACAAGTTTTGATTCAATCTGATGTTTTAGTCTTATAAAGCGCCAAAACATCTTTTAGAATCTGCTGGAAGAATAATTCGATTGAATGATTGAATCATTCGATTTGGGGCACTAGAGGGTCCTAGCGGAGTTTAAGCTCAACAGACAGCTCTGCAAGGGAACAGGACAACTTCGCAGAGGATTTGACGTGCCATACGTATGGAAGATAATGAGAGTGTCAGCTCCATCCTGCGAGAAACATGCCATAAAAGTGTCTGAGGTACTTCAGTACCATGTGCGAGTGTTTAAAAACAAACAACGAAGTCTCATGGCTGATATACTTCCTGAGCTAAGCTGAGGAGGCTCAAATTGTTAGATCTTAATACCCAACCATAATGACACGAGAAATTAAATATGAATATATTATAAAACTCATACTATGTAATATCATTTTTAAATACCTTAATATATTTTTCCACTTTGGAATTTTAAATTTTAAGGAATTTTTTTTCAAAATTGTTTGGAACAACTCACCCACGAAATTTTATTAATAATATGTGATTCACAACTCATGACTGTTAGACACTGTGATACTTTTATTCCTCTGAGTTTCCCAGTTTGTTATACAATTCTGAATACATAGTACTGATACTGTAAGTATACTTACCGCAGAAGCAGGTCTGTCTCTTTTTGGTTTCATTTCTTGAACTTCCATCCTGCTCCTCGACAACGACCTCTCATGTCTTCTTGGCGAGAGGCTGTCCACTTCTTCTGCCCCTTCTACCTCAATCTCTTCATCATATATCTCTGTCATCTACTGAACATACACAACAAGATTAACTACTAATATAAAACATCATAAGTATTATAGTATTGTGCAGAAAATATTTGTTATGAGGGAAAATTTAACAAAAATTGATGAACATTATATTAATTTTTACAGACTTATCCTCATTTTACTTTAAAATAAATATAAAATGACAAAAGGAAAAATAAACTGATCAATATGTTAGTTGATATAGAAAGAATAACTTACGTTATAAATAAGCTTCTTTCAACACAATAAAATGGTTGAATCATCTGTTTGGATCCTGATGTCGCCATGGTAACTCCTGGAATAGCCTACTATTGACAACTGGGGGCGTCGGTAGCTCAGAGGTAGCATGTTAGGCTACTGAGCTCAAGATTGCCGGTTCAAAACCTAGCAACGGGAAACCTTGAGCACGCCGTCCTTCGGATGGGTAATTAAGCGATAGTCCCTGCCCTGTACGATGTCAGTTACTCGTTAAAGACACCTACCTACCTCAGTAGAATCGGGCTCATGTCCACCAGAGCGACGGAAGATCGCTCTAGTAGTAGGCGATATGACCTCGCAGTTCAAGCCCGGACGTAAGTTATAATAACTAACTCATGACAACTTCTAATGACCTAGGTTTTGTTTTTTTTTTTTTTTACCGATATAGTAATATAATAAATCTAATTAAAATGTTAAAATATTGTGGCGCCCCCGTCTGTTTTATTTATTTATTTTATTTACATTTTTAATTAATTTAATCGATATGTACCTACATTCGTTTTTTAATTATTTCAAAAACATACATATATTATATAAAAATCAGATATATTTTTTGGGGCTTTTGTAAGATGCATATTAGCCATGTCACTCAGTTATCTAGTTATTTACGACATCCATACTCCGGGAGGGAGTTCTATCTAAGAAATAAAACTAACTTCCGGACGGGATTCGAACCCCCAAAACATGGTGAGCATGCGACCAAAGCCCTACGCTCTATCCCGCACTGCCACCATGGCCCCCACAATCAGAGAATTAGTGTATGTTCTTGTTAGGTTAGGTTAGGTTTTTGACTCATGCCCGGGCTTTAACTACGAGGTCATATCGCCTACTACCAGAGAGCTCTTTCGTCACTCTGGTGGACATGAGCCCGACTCTACTTTGGGAGTCCTAAATTTTGCCTACCCTAAATTTTTATTCACCTAGGGTAGGGGTCTTTAACGAGTACCTGACATCGTACAGGCTCGGGACCATCGCTTAACGTCCCATCCGAAGGATGGCGTGCTTAAGTTTATTTTACCTCCCAGATAAAATAAACTAAGGACCTCAGTTGGGTTACGAACCCACGATCTTCAGCTCGAGAAGTCAAGCATGCATACCACTGAGCTACCGGCGCCCTCTATGTTCTTGTTTGGTGTTGTTAGTTATTATATTTCATGCTATATCGCCTACTACCAGAACGCTTTTTCGTCACTCTGGTGGACACAATCCCGACTCCACTATGAGAGTCCTAAATATTGCCTACCCTAAACTTTTAGGGTAGGGGTCTTTAACGAGAACCTAACATCTTTATGGCTCGGAATCATCGCTTAACGTCCCATCCGAAGGACTGCATGCTGACCTTTATTATACCCGTGATATTGAGCGCAGAAATCAAGCACGCATACCACTGAGCTACTTGCGCACTATGATTAAAAATGTTAAAATAAATGAATAAAACATGTATATATTATTATATCACAATATAATATATTATATCTTTGCGAGGTAGCGTGCCTGCCTACTGAGCTCAAGATCGCGGGTTCGAAACCCAGGCGAGGTCCTTAGGTTTTTTATTTGGGAAGTGAAAAACCTTGCGCATGCCGTCCTTCGGATGGGACTTTTAGCGATGGTCTCGAGCCTAAACGATGTCAGGTACTCGTTAAAGGCCTAGCCGAATAAACCTAGCTAGGCAAAATTTAGAATTCCCACAGCAGCGTCGGGCTCATGTCCACCAGAGTGACGAAAGAGAACTCTGGTAGTAGGTGATATGACCTTGTAGTTAAAGCCCGAGCACAATCCTAATATATATTTTTACTATATTTCTCTTTTCTTTCGGACCTCAATTTGGCTCACTGGTAGAGTGGACAAATGACAGTCTAAATCCAGCTTGGACAATTCAATTATTTTATTTTTTGAAGTTTAGTAGCTAAGACTGAAAAAAATCAGTAGGTATGTTTTTGATCGTGTGTCTGTTTGTGGAGGACCTCTATCTTCCACACAGATAACCGTGATAATTTGAAATAAGGGTTCTTAGTGTCAGCTAAGAAGGGAGCATTCAGCCGTTCCGGAAAACGTTTTGAGCAAAACAAAATCAATCTTGCACAGAATAAATTTTTCTCGAACATAGGATATCATATTGGAAGGATTACCGCACAAAAATGAAATGAGATGTACACAAAACAGTGGATTACATAAAAATTAGTTTCTTTAAAAATTAAAATGTTTTATTTTTCACAAATAACAGTTAAGATTAAAAATAAAAGTTTGGAATATCCATAACCAATCACTGAAAATTGGGCGCTATATTAAAATGTTGGAAAATACTTACAAATTTTGTCACCCTGTTTTTCAATTACTTTATTCAATTTATCATGAAGTTTTTTATTAACAATAGTTTTAAATATCTCTTCAAAATTTGTAATCAACCATTTTGAAAGTTCATTGTAGAATGCTTGGAAGACACCGAGTCCATCAATTGTAACTTTGACTCCAGACAATTCTTCAAACTTTATATACTCCAAATTAAAGGAACACTTTGGCGAATATGTGAAGGTGAGTTTCATAGAGATGGAGTTACGGTCCACTTTGGCCTCTATGTGGCCGCTTTGGTGAATTTTCAGGATCTTAACATCGTAGTTTTCATAACCTGAAAATTATAATTCAGGTTGAGTGTGTCTCTTGAAAAACAATAAAAAATTAATAATATGTCTTGTAAATTCACGCTTAGTTAGTAGGAATTTGTAATAGTTGAGAAAAACTTTAAGGCCTAATTCGCTTTGAACAATGTTGCCAACCAGGAGAATAGTCCCCCTCACTCTTTACAATATTTTGAGAACATGAAAAAAAAAACATTTTTTTTTTGTTGTTAGAACATGATTTATATTTTATTATTAATGTGATTTTTTATTTTTTTTTTCTGTCGTGAATTTCAGGAAGTCAATAAATTAACATAAAAAAAAAGTTTTTGTGGTACCATAGGTGGAAGATTTAGTGTCTGCCCTACCTTGTCTCTAAAATATGTGTTCTTTATGTTAACTGTTCATTTTATCAATGAGAATCTTTCTTTTATAGAACATATTTATTGAGTCAACTTCTATATTACCTAGTCAATATTTGTTTTTAAATATTGAAGTTTACTTAATAAAAATGTCTATAAAAAGACGATTCTGATGCAGTTTCTGCATGCACAACCTCATCACATCATATTTACCTGCATCCAACTCGGAGAGACCAAGTGCCACCTGGAGCGACAGGGAGGACTCGTGTTTGATGAAAGCAATGTCTCCGGTGCGATGTAGAGAGCCGAGGTTCCTGAAGAAGCCCTTGGTAGCGTTGAAAGTGCCCTTGTAGACACTGTGTCCGAACTCTTTGTTGACTTCAGGCAGTGCTAAAGTCAGTTCTCCGTCCTCGGTGAAGGCCCATCGGAGCACTTTCAGCATGTAGTCTATACCTGTTGGCATCCATTAGGGGACTTTCTTTGTATTATCTAAATTGGTTGTCATAAGAATTAAAAGAATTATCTGATGGAAGAAGATACCAGTAGCATCTACAAACTTCGGATTAAAAGAGTGAAGCACGGTGCTGAAACTTAACGAATTTTAATTACATAAATAGAACTATTTATATTGTTATAGTTCATTTTAATATTTTTTTCCCCCAAGAAATAATAAAAACAAAGACTGAAAACACTATTCAAAATTTTTTTATTGTTAACACATTGAAAAATGTATTACAAAAGTCATTCTTAAAATAATTACACATTGTACAGAATACGTATGTAATAATCCTTACAATATTACATAATAAACCATAATATAGACATTTAATAGGTACTAAATTAAAGATCACATTCAACGTATACAATTAAAATTCGCGACAAGGTATTTGTCAACTGAATAAAAAGCATTTTCTGTTTTGAAAAATTTAATTTTGATTTCAAAATTTTTCAAAGGCAGGTCGCGCACCGAACTTGGTAACTTGTTAAATAATTTACAAGAAAGAAAATAAAATCTATTCGTGCTGTTAGCTAGCCTGAATTGTCTGGCAATATATGTATATCTGTCATTATGTCAGGTGTTATGGTGGTGTATTTCGGATAGATATGAATAGGAAGAATGATTTTGATGGAAGAATTCAACGGATTGAAAAATAAAGATGGAAGGAAGTGTTAGGATTTTGATTTGTCTATAATATGAGCGACATGATATTTGAGTCCGTAGACTACAAATAATCCTAATCGCGCATTTTTGATAAATAAAAACACAATCAGTACACAGATAACAGTATACAAAAAAGTGAAAAGTCCAAATTGTCTTAAATGCAGCGTTTAGTTTAAAGAAATAATAGAATATAAATAATGAATTGAAGAACATTAGAGATGCTATTTTTTCTCTGCTATCAAAAATGCATTGAATTCAATGTCGAATAATAGCCATATTTCTAAAAATAGAAATATATCTCGTTGAGCGGCCATCTTTGTAGCTTCAACATTAAGAAACAGAAACATTTTATTTTTTCAGATACCAATTGGTGGCGATTGAATTCTGGAAAAATGTCGAAACTCGAATTCGATTGTTTTCCCCAAAGTTGGCGTAAAAACTAACAAATGATAAAAAATATACTGTTGTTATTAATTTGACAAGTGTTTAGTACAGTTCGCTAGAAGTTAGTTGTGACTCATGCCCGGGCTTTAACTACGAGGGCATATCGCTTACTACCAGAGCTGAGATGAGCCCGACTCTACAATGGGAGTCCGATCTTGAGCTTAGAAGGCAAGCCTGGTTAGAAGAACGTTTAGTTGTTAGTAACATGTATTTCTGTATCTTTCATATTTTCATAAGATATACATACAAATAATTTTCCTTTTTCTCACCTGTATTTAGTTTGATAACTAGATCATCATTCTTCTTTTTATCGTCCGGCAAAATTATAAATGTATTAGCTATTTCGGATTTCGGCCGCGTTTCTTGAAAGGAAGGCTCATTTCGAGGTTGGTCGATATAAGAAACACTGTCTTCATAACCATCTATTATGTTATCTGTTGAGATGTTTTCCAGTGAACATAGAAAAATAAGTAGAAGGAACCTTTTCATTTTGTTTTCTGTAAAAAAAAATATATATAAAATAAGGCCATTTTATGAGCACATCAAGTTGAAATATCTTCTGATATCGAAATCCAACACTTTCAGGAGTATTTTGAAATAACAATGAGTATTACAAAATAGACGGGAAAAACGTGTCGGTGAATCACTGCCAATGTACAACCCCAGAACGAAATCATCAATTTTTCGCTCCCACTTCACATCCAGTCAACTGTTTGCGCTAATATTCAACAGTTGACTTACCTACATTAAAAAAAAAAAAAAACGACCTACATAGGGGTTTCTGAATCCTATTACTAAATTTAGGGTCGATAAATTCATTACATCGGCATTTATGAAGGAATTCACTGGAATTGAGCACCCTTCCCTTCAGGCGATTTCGCTTAAATTTGACCTCATTGGGTTCTGACTTTAAATATGAAATTGCATCTCGATACATTTGTTAAACCTGCAGTTATTGGGGTTTTGGTGTTGAGCCCCTCTTCTGACCCCCCCCCCCCCCCCCCCCATCCCTTCTGCCGATTCCGCTGAAAATTAATAAGTGTCGTCCTTTGTTCGTTTTTATGTTAAACCACCCTCCTTTTCTTTAGTCGATTTGCCTGAAAAACAATAGGTTCTGTCGTTAGAGGGCTCTGGATTGACTTATAAAGTTTTGTGTCGATACATCCATTTTATCGGGAATTATCGTGTTCACAGACACACAGATTTTTTTTTTCATATTTGGAATTTATAGGTCGGAAAACATAAAATTCCGTTAAAAACTAAGCATCAAATTTTTCACCGATTACATAACCTCAAATTATATGAAGTATAGGGGAAGTTATGTAATCGGTCAGAACTTCTAAGTTGAATTTTCAATGGAATTTAATGTTTTCCTAGGGCCACCCCCTCGGCTTCCCCATCGGAGGCTCAAGTAAAAATTGAATAAAAGCGGATGATATGAATGCAACGACATGACGAGAAGAGAATGGCTTAGAAACAGGAAGAAAACTCAACTGATCATAAATAAGATGAGCTGGCGTAGTACATTGTTTGTCCCCAGGGGCGTAGCCAGGATTTTGAGCAGAGGGGGGGGGGGGGGCAGTATAGACTCCCGGGGGCATAGCCCGTGGTTAGCGCTGTAGTCTTTTTGTTATTAATTTGGGAGGCTCGGACCCCTAGAAGCTCCCCCTGAGGTGTAACCATTGACCGTAATACTTAAGCTGACTTTACATGCGCAGCAAAAATGCAAATGCACGCTATGGTGTCTGTGCTTTTAGAATTAAACGACTTACAGCCAATAGCGTGCATTTGCTGCTGCTGCTCTTTGCATTTTTACTGCGCATGTAAAATCAGCTTTAAGAGAATAAGTTATAATATAAATGAAGATTTTGAGCGAGGAAATGAAATGATCGAATCCGTGTATATTTAAAAATTCTAGCGCCTGCCCCGCACTTGCAACTGCTGATTGCTGATTTAGGAATCAGACTCTCGAGAAATTTGAAGATCCTATTGATAACTTGCAAGCAATCCATTTTTAATAAAAACTATTTTTTTAGATTATTTAATTTTTATCTTGTTTTTTGCTCTGACCAGGGGGGGCACGCGCCCCCCCCCCCCCCCCCGCTGGCTACGCCCCTGTTTGTCTCTAATATTATCTAAGTTTGTGGTGCCTAAGACAGGAATTTGGAACCTTTGAACACTTAATGGCAGCGTATCAAAATGAAATAAGTAAAAAAAACAGTTTGGTGTGCAAATATTACAAGGAAAATTATATTTATTATCGCCGTTATCTTTTATCCAGCCTCTTGAATCTCCTTCTCTTGACTGCATAACGCTATCTGTTTACTTCCTCCAGATATTCAAAGTATAGGGGAAGTTATGTAATCGGTCAGAAATGTTCAGTTTTATCGGAATTTCATTTTTGTAATCGTATCTTTGGCATTGTGAGGCCTTGCGTTGTCCTGGTGAAACAAAACTCCACGTCTGCTCACTAAAGAAGGCCGTTTTTCTGAAAGTGCTTCATTTAAACGGCCAAGCTGTTGACAGTAAACCTCTTTGGTGATTGTTTCATTCTTTTTAAAAATTCATAGTGAATTATGCCTCCCATATGCCACCAAACAGAAAGCAAAACCTTTTCGGCATGGAGACCTGCTCTAGGCTGAGGTATTGGTTCTTGCCCTGGACTGAGCCATTGTCTAGATCGCACAACATTGTTGTAAAGAACCCACTTTTCGTCACCAGTGACGATCCTAGCGAGAAATGGCTCCCCATTAAGCCTAGAGGTTAATGAAGAGCAAGTCGAGATACGCCCTCTAAGGTTTGCCTCGCTAAACTCATGTGGCACCCATTTTCCTAATTTCGAAATTTTTCCGATCTGATGGAGATGCCGGTGGATGGTGGAATGGGTTGATTCAAGTTTATTGGCAAGTTTTTCAACTGCAGCTCTCACAAGAATCTCGTCTATTTGAACAGGTCGGCCTGAGCGAGGCTCGTCTACAAGATCGAAATGTCCACCACGAAATTTTTCAAACCATGGTTGCACCTGCCTCTCACTTATTTGACCCTCGCCATAAACTTCCTCAATTTTTCGATGCATGGAAGCCGCTTTTTTGTCTTTGTGTAATTTCCATAACAAAATATGCCGAATATGTTCACCAGTCACTTCCATGGTAAAATGTGAACTGAAGGCCTAAAGATAGATATTCCTCAGTCAAAACAATATAAGTTAATTACTTATTAATACCTATTTATTATATATATACCTATATTATTGGTAAACAAATCATCATCCAAAGGCAGTTGGCTTTAATGTTGTATACAAACAGTCAATAATGAGAAACCGACATTACTTATGAAATGACCTTGATATATGTGTATACAGAACCCCATTAAGACGACAGGTGGGATTAGGTGGAGGCTTAACACAAGAACTCTAATTGCTACCGATAGAATGAATGTACTGACACGAAATTTTATATGCGAATCCAACAATCGATAAGGACGATACCTATTAATTTTCAGTGGAATCGGCCTCGAAAATGTTGGGAATGAAAAATAATATTTCCCCCCAAAAAATGTAACTAAAAATATTTTTGGTTTAAAAGTTGCTGAATTATTTTTTACTAAATACCATACTTCTTAGGTATGTTTTTTTAACACTTTATGCAACTTAAATCCACGATTTATATCCTCATTGGATTAAAAACACTTTGAAAAATGCACCTGAGAAGCAAAAACTAAAAAAAAATCTGCTATATTTTCTTTTATCTTCTTTAAAAAATAAATCCGACCTCCTGATTCGAAAAATGGGGAGAAAATGTCTGTAAAAAACCCTAATAATTGCCGTTGCAATGAATATATGAATACAACATTTCATATATAAATTTAATCTCCTCCAAGGACGTCACCAATTGATTTCCAGCAAAATTAGCCGAAGGGGAGGGGGACTAATAACAGCCAAAATAATGAATGTATCGACACATGAGGATTCAGAAACATCTACGTAAGTCAAATATTGCAATTGAGCCGTTTGGGCTCTGAAGGGAGAGATTAATTCTTGCTGGGGAAGTACATAGCCGCTGGTTTACCTACGATTTTTTTAAAAATTAACCTTCAGTTACAAAGCAAGTTATGTCTACTTTACCATAAAATATTTACTTAAAGTTATATGCACATCTTTTCCCCCTGTTGTTGGATGTACATTTTCACATTAGTTCTCTTTAATAAGTGGGAGTGTTAAAGAGGAGGCTTAAGTCTCTCGACATTAAATGTGCTTAGAGCTCGGATCTGATTGACTTCATCCTGGCCAAGTATATATTAACGAACTTACCTTAAGTTCCACCTCGAAGTTGCTGCAAATGAATATCAAAACCTGTTGAGGTTGGGTTAATTGATTTATAAATGCTCTCGTATCAGTCAACAGAAAATTTTATCTATATCGTTAATTAAGTACCACTTTTGAGATTTTTTTTTTTTCATATTTGTTACCGGTACATTAAACGTTTCCTTATGTTTTCAAGTTCATTGTGAAGCGAAGTTATTTCCTTCGATCTGTACAAAATATTTATCTGAATTTGAAAATTATCATTACGGAACAGTTCCATGTTACACATGTAACACTGTTTCAGAACATAGAATCATATTTTTTCTTTGGTATTTTTTTTTACCTTATTTTAATATTTTTTTCCCTCCAAGTAAAATCCGAGACAAATAAGCGTTTCGGATGAACCTTAAAAACAGTTGATGTTTTACGAATTTTTCTTGTCAAATATATGAGGGTTAAAACAGAAATACAATAAAAGTTTTAACGTACCGCTGTAACAATTTGGCTGTTTGCTGATATAAAAAGTTAAATAAAAAAATTAAAAAGCCCCCGACAATTTTTTTTTCTTACTGAAACCTTGGTGAGGAGTGCTTTTTTTGGCGGGGTGGGGGGGGGGGGGGGCTAGAAGCGCTTAGGGGGGAGGGGCTTGGTCTAATAATCTGAGCTGAAAGTCCAAGTCTCTAGCTATGTATGAGATCACTACACAGGCTCTGATGAAAGCCATCTTGGAGACGGTATACCCGAGTTCCACCCAACATGGCTAAGAACCATTTCTCAAATACCAGCTTTTGAAACAAAAAAAAAAGCTTTGAAATCGGTTCAATCGTCTTGAAGCTACGATGCCATAGACAAACGCTTCAACCCCTCTTTTTGCGTTGGGAGTCACATGAGATATCATTTATAAACAAACATCTTCAAATTCCATAATTAGAAATAATGGATATTATTGTATCATTTAACTTGTAAAGTGGTTTCACTTCTTATCGATATGAAATATTAATACAGCTCTTCGATTTTTTTTTTGTGTCGAAATCATTCTATAAGTTCACTCAGGAACTCTGATTTCTTTTTAGTATTCATTATGAATGCAGTGGATCGACGTTTTATTTCTGACAAAATGGTAGTCAGAGATCACGTCTCAAAGACTGAAATGTGGAAGAGATCTAGTGAAAATCTTAGGAAAAAAAGTTAAATTAAAAAAAAACCGAAACAAATTTTTTTTTACTGATACCTTGGTGGGGAGGGCTTTTTTTTGTGGGGGGGGGGGGGGGGGGGGGGGGGGCTTGGCCTTATAGACATTTCAGCTCAAACTCTGTAATAAAGCTGTAATAAGAGGCCGAGACAGGCTCTGATGAGACCAGGGCAATGCAGATCTTGGAAACGGTATACCCCATTTCCACCAAATATGGCTAAGAACCATCTCGCAAATACCATCGTTTGAAACAAAAAAAAACGCTTTGAAATCGGTTCAGCCGTCTTGGAGCTACGATGCCACAAACAGACACACACACAGACAAAGGCTTCAAACTTATAACACCCCTCCTTTTCCGTCGGGGGTTAAAAGTTATAATTTTCTGAAATTAATTTCAAGGTAAAAATAAAACTTAAATTGAGAGATAAAAGAAATAACATTTTATTGATTATTTTGCATGACCTACAACCTGGTTCATCACTCATACATGATAGTAACATGTTGGACGTTGTCTATCCACTGTTTTATTTCTGACTAGTAGTACTTAGTGACTAGTGTTGTGTTAAGACACCACACTACACGGGTGATGTGCCACTGATGATTGCGCAGTTGAAAACCGGACCTGGTCAAAAATGAAACAATAGGAAGAGAACATGTTTATTTCTATGATATATCACTCTTTTCTGCCAACAAACAGTGGGCTATTTGTCTGATTTAGCCGGACAAAACACATTTTTCCGATCAAATCTGAACAAATATTGAAGCTATATATTCGTTAATACATTTAGGAAGAGATGAGGCTAAAACTCAGATATTAATTGCATTCATATCAGAGTAATGGCAACAAAAGAGCTCTGCTGGAATGAGTTCCTTCATTTAGAAGAGTTTGACAAGTAAAGTTTGCTAAAGAATAATAACTTGTAATTTTATTATTAAAGAAATTTTCATAAATATATATTTTTTCCGGTAGCCTTCCTTATTGACTTGAAGTTCAAAGTAAGATTCGTGGACAGCAATTTTCCTCAATAGAAAATATATATATATATATTTTTTTAGTAAATCAGACACCGATCTCTATGTCCGGTTTGGCCTCGGAATTGTTCCATGCCAGAAAATATTGATGAATTATGTTAGTTATTATTACTCATGACTTGGGCTTTAACTACAAGGTCATAATATGATAAAGCTCAAGTCATGAGTAATAATCATAGATGTAGATGATATTATCATCTACTAACAGAGCGCTCTGTACGCTTTGATGAATTATGCTCTGACTAAACATGAAATTAATGATAATGAGGTAAACTACTGGTCGAATTGAAGCCCCGCTATTTTTAATGTTCTTTAATATTTTATTTCAGATTCGTGTTCAACAACCCTTGTGTTTTCAGACTACCAGTTTTCAGTGAGATCAACAATTTCATTTTTTTTACCACCATATTGAAGTCACCATTCTGTACATTTAAAATTAAGTTTCAAGTTGGAACCTTGAAAGACATTAACGGCCCTACAGGTACTGCTAAATAAGTGTTTATCACCTAGATTGATGATTAGGACAACTGAACACCGGTCTGTACTTAGCTAGGTCCTCTTTGCATATTTGTACTCAAACCGTCTTGACACCAGACATCAGGTTTTACGACAGGAGCGTAGGTAGCGGCGGATGGGTCCTCTCGTGCTCTTCCGGGCTCGTTCCTTGTTATCGGTTGTCTTATGTCAACAGTTCCCAACCGGCTACGTTAATGAGCTGAGTTTTTTTCTTCGAAGCTTTTTCTTCGGCGACTCATGTATTTCTATAAACTCGTACTCCTCCTAAACCCCTTTACCGATCACATTGAAATTTGCCACGATGGTAGTGGACACGGTGACGATGGTTCACTACTAAAAAAATCTGAAATCGAACATACCACGGAGGAATAATCACCGTAAAACGAAATCCCCATTGAAATCAAATGAGAGACTAAATTCTCGCGCAAAATAGAATTTTTCGATTTCTAATGTAAAAATCCGGGCGAAGCCCTTTTCGGTTTAGCATAGCACTTTTTTGGAGCCGTTTCTTTACGTGTTCTAACGTACAAACTTTTCGATAAAAAATATTCTTCAACATACAAAGAACACATAGTAAAAAGAATTTTGTGCAAAAACAGCTGTTGTTGTCTACAAAACGGCAATCGGTTGAATTCAATTGAAATCTATTTAAAGCATGAATATATTCATAAAGAACATACAAGGTGAGAAGTTACTGATAATTATTAAAACACTAACTGAGTTTTTTATACAGATATGCCTGACTCAGCTCAGTTTTTGCAAACAGCAGAATGTATTGCACACCTAGTTTTACTGATAAGCCTTACTGTTTTTTTATAGAACCTGTACTGTGAACCAAAAGGACCGACGGGAGAGTCAATATTTTTTAGTTACATGAGCATTTCACAATTCAAATTTTCAGTCACTCGTTCTTTATCAATTTACCAAAATTAAATTAAAAAAAAAAAAAAACTGGAGAACCGATAAATTAGCAATTTAACCGAACGAACTCCACCCGCCGCTGCCCACGCTATTGTTTATAACTGTGGGAAATAAGCACATAACATTTTATTAATGTCCTGCGTGACTTTGAGCATCTTCTGGTTGAGTCTCCTCTCAGCGGCCTCTCTGAATCTATCTTCAAAGTTAGCTGTTAGCCATCTTGTGACCAGGTCAAACATCCCCCTGTACGCCCCCAGACCCGTAGAGTTCACTTGGATCCCACTCAACTCGTCCATCCGTATGTAGTCGAGTGCGAGGGAGCATCCAGGCGAGTAGGTCAACGTCAGTTGGAGAGTCACTGAGGCTCGGTCAATTGTGATGTTCATTTCTCCTGTTTGTTGAGTTCTCAGCAAAGTAAATGTGTAATTCTTGTAACCTGAAACATATTTTTTTAAAAATTGTAGTATAGTTGGAGACACATATATTATTGAGTATCAAATATCCAATGTAATTTAGCGTGGTGAAATATCAGATGAATATAGAAAAATTATTTTAGTGAATGACAACCACTCTACCTTCTAGTGATATCGAAAACTGCTCTTTAACAGGAACGGAACAAGCTCTAACTGCACCAAAAAATACCTGTTACAAACTACCTAATATTTTTAGGACGTGAATTTGTGGAAAAATTGTATTAATTAAATATTACGTGAAAAATTGTATTTTATATGAAAAATGTATTTTGGTTTTTTCTGCAACTTTTACTTTGAAAGATTTTTGATTAGGTCATAAACATAGGCGGTATCTTGTAAAATGTATTTTAGCCCCGACTCAATTTAGGCCCGACTTGGGCCAAAATTTAATCAAATCTAAGTTTGCTCAAGTGACCTATTGGTTCAAAATTTCAAGTTCGTAACTACAATCGTTTTTGTGGTAGAGCGCTCATAACTTTCCATCACATACACAGACAGGCATCAAATTGAAAATTGTCAAAACGTATTCAGAGGACTTTGAAACGTGAAAATCTATCTGAAAACTAGGTCTCGGATTTTCGCACGATTGAAAAGGTATGAGAAAGTAAACAAAGAGATCTGGGAGCAATAATATCCGCGTAATATTGTGTCATAAAGAAATGTATGTTAAAATAAAAAAATATATATAAATAATAAATATTACCACTTTTCCTGTAGAAATTATAGCTGGTCTTTTACTAAATTTTGATTTCTACAGTAATTTCCGAAAAAGGCCCTAAAAAATATCGAAAGTTCAAGACGTGCAATTTTGAAGAAAGTGCACGTATTTAAAAAAATTTCAATTAAAAAACTTTTCATTTGGATTTCGTTTAAATATAATAATAAGACGCCATATTGTTTTTCTAAATTTTTCATTAATGTTAAATCTAATCTAAAGGTATAAATTATCTTACTGGGTTAACAGGGAAAATGAATAGCATAGAATAAGAGAACAAATATTTGGGTTTATTTACTTAAACCTACATTATAAATTGAATCATAATTTCAATATGAAACAAAAACAAAGTAGGTAGGTACATAATATCATTATATTATAATAAAATAGAAATCCTACAAACTAATTCTTTAAAACTAAACATATAAGTATTTTATAACTTCCCAGCATATGAAGAAGTTATTGTAATGGGTCCGAAAATCGAAATCAAAATTTTCATAACATTTTTCTGTTTTATTTATTTTTTTCCACTATTTATATTAATGTTATTTAGGGCATATATATGTATAAATAAATAAAAGTACCTCCTTTCCGCATCTATTTCACTGTTCTTTTCATCCTCTTGGTTCACTACCTTAAGCCTAAAAACACTTCTCTAGACTAGCCTGTCCTCAGACTTCTCACCTCCACAACACAACTGAAACTGGTCCATTCTATTAGAACAGCTGATGGTCGCCTTTTGTCTCCACTCTTTGGTTCGTTTTAAAACAAAATGCGACTTCATATATTTATTCACTAATTTAGTTATTTCACTGGTTTTATACAAATAAATATAATTAATTTTATAATATTTTAATAATTAAAATGTGTTTAATTTTATACATCACAATTGTGAAAGTTTACCTGCATTGAGGGAGGCAAGTCTGAGTGGTACGTGCAAAACAACAGATGATCCATGTTTTACAAAGAGAACATCTCCTTTCCTTTCAAGAGAGCCCAGATCGCCCAGGAATCCTTCCTTAGCGTGAAATGTTCCAATATAAAAATCATGGCCGAATTCCTTGTCTATGTCAGAAATAGGTACAAATAATTCTCGTTTTTTAACAAAAGCCCACCTGACAACAGTTAGCAACAAATCCACCCCATAGTTCAATTGTACAACAAGGTCCAGGTTTCTTCCATTTTGGAAGGATAAATTTGATATGTTTTTATCCTTAGACTTAAACGTTTCAATTAAATTGTTTTTTGATAGTTCTGTAGTATTCAGAGAAACGAGAGCTTTCTTGTCTTCTACTACGGTATATGCAGCCACAGATTTTATAACACAAACCATAAGAAAGAAAATGTTATTATTCATTATAAGAACATTAATTAAACACTGTCATTCACTAAACACCAATTGAACAGAAATTGTGATTTAATTGTCTATAAAAAAATGTTGCCATATTGATATCAACGTTGTGATTAAAAGGTCAATAAGTTAAAATTAAACACGGAAAACTCGGATTATTTTAGATTAGGTATGAATGGAGAGGGAGGATTAGATGATATTGAATTGCTATTTTCTTTAACAGTAGCAGATTGCTACTTACATTGAAAACACATTCAGGTAAGAGTTGAAATATAGAACCTGTTACTCTCCTTTCCTGTTACTCACCGAGCTCTTTTCTGCGAAGGCCGATCATAATACAAAAAAAAAAAGTTGTCGGTGAATCACCGGCAATATACTTCACAAGGACGAATTAATCAATGAAGTTTTCGCTCTCTCTCCAATACAAATCGACTTGCCGCTAAAATTGAATAGTTGACTTACAGTTATTGGGATTTTAGAGCCAAGTCCCTGATATTGCGGAAAATTAATGAAACACGTCCGAAATTGAAAATCAGTACTTGTCGATCTTATGAGGTTCTGGATTCACATATAAAATTTCATGTTCCGATTCTTTCAGGAGTTATCATGTTTACAGATACACACCATTTTTTTTAAATATTGAAATGAGGAAAGTATTTAAAAAATATATTATTTTAAGAACGTACATAAAGGGGTTAGCGAGATAGTAAATATCTAAGGTTATCGAACCCGACAACAGATATTATTATATTATTAAATAAGAAATACTTTTGATCTGATACGCATATTTTTTACTCTGCGCCCATTTATAACTATTATTTATAAAAAGTAGTAGCAGCTACAAAGAAATAGCGCTTTTCCCATCACTAATATGGACCTATGTAGCCGGTCCGTCCGTTGTTACGATATTTAACTCCTCGTTTTTTTTTTTGTTTTTTTTATTTCCCCAGCTATAAGTAGTATAGGGGAAGTTATGTAATCGGTCAAAAACTCGATACGGAATTTACAATGAGATCTCGTGGGTTCTGACCTCCAGATTCCAAATATGAAAAAAAAAATGTTCGTGTCTTGTCTGTGTGTGTCTGTGAGCACGATAACTCCCAAGAGAGGCGGAAAAATTGTCAAACGTAAGTAAGAAAAAGTGTTTTCCTTTTTACGTTTTAATTTTGGTGTTTTTAGCTTTATTGTTTGGTGGATTGACATTGAGTTTATTCATTATTTTTAGGTTACCCCTGATTGAAAATGAGGCACCTATATTCGAAGAAGCATCAGAAGTGGAAACATTAATTTAAGTAAGAAAAATTGTATTAAGAATGTAGTTAAGAAGTAAGGATAAAGATAAAGTTTTGAAATCTCGATATTGGATACCTCTACCTTATAAGACAAAAAAAAAATCAAATTTAAGTTATGTGTTTTCGGTTACAGGTTGCATTAGATGCAGATTTCATGTTTACTAATGATGATGACGTTGACTGTGTCACCCTCTCAATGATTTCACCAATGTTTTTATTTCTATTGTTGTTTAACGCTTTATTTACTTCAATTTTTATTAAACTTACTTATACTTTTATATCTTCAACTATTAGGTAAAAACGTATTGTGATTGTAAAGCAAACCTTCTGTGATCAATAATTATATAAAGCAATAAATGATATACAACCTGAAATTGTTTATTTTATTAGCGATTTTTTATTGTTTCCTATAAAAAATCATTTAGGCATAGTTTGGTTTATATTGTTCGATATTTCACATTAAATGTACTACTAATCATAAAGTTACAACTTAGGTAACAATAATACAATTTTAGTAATATTTTAATCTCATTTTGCAACAACAGTGACGCAACTGAATTACCCCATTTTTGATTAAAAAAACAACCTCAAAATTACTGGAACACTGACCTAAGTTGAAAAAAGCTTAATGGTCTTTCAGCAACATAGACTTAACTATTTATCAATAATTATGTATAGAAAGGATGTATTTAGTTATTAACAAAATACTAATGTAAACAACTAAAAAAGTAAATTTAATATCTATTGGAAAACCTATTGACACTATGAAGTATGATATTTTCTCGAAACAAGAAATTTCGAGTTAGGTCACTGTTCCGATAAAGGTGCGATGTATACGTGAGTGGATGTAAGTATAGAGCTATAGTTAGGTGCAGGTAACGATCGAGGGCTGCCTAAGTTGCCAACGTAGGTTGACTGAGGCAACCCTCGACCGTGACGCGCACGTAATTATAGATCTCTACCTGACACAAATACTTACCACCTCCACCAGTCATTTATTATAAGACAATTTTTATTTATTATTTTATTATAATATTGTTTGTTTGTTTGTTGTTTTAAGGTGTTCCACTTCTTGGTCATTACACCTACATATTCACTTTTGATAGATACTATTGTTTGTCTCGGGACTGTATCTACTCAGTATTTTAATGTTTTTTTTTTTTTTTTTTTTTTTCATACCTACCTATATATACTACCACTTATATATTTACATTTTTTTTTTACATATGTATACATGATATTGTTGTTTGTATATTTATTATTTATTTTTCCTCTTGTTTTTTTTTTCTTTAAATTGTTCATAAATATTTATTTTTACTCTTGTTTTTTTTTTTTTTTACAAATATTTATTTTTTCCTTCTTTTTTTTTTTTTAACTTTTTTCATAAATATTTATTTTTTTTCTTTTTTTTTTTTTATAAATATTTATGTTTTTCCTTTTTTTAACTTTTTTTTTTATCTTTTTTTTAATAACTTTTCTTATATATATATTTATTCTTTAATTTAGTTTCGACTAGATTTTATTAATGAGGTTCGCTCCCGTTAGAAATATTAGCGTCAGGTTGATAAGCTGTTGGTCATCGCCGAGACATTGCGTGAGGGACCTAGGTATGCCCAACCTGTGCAGATGTTCTGCGTAGATGTTGCAGTCTTCAAAGATATGTTTGATAGTGAGGGGGCTGTTGCAGGTATTGCACTGAGGTGGCCTGTCTTTGGTGATAAGGTGCCCATGTGTGAGCCTGCTGTGGCCTATCCGTAGTCTTGTTATTACCACTTCCTCAATTCGTTTACTTCTGATTGAAGAGGACCAGGGGAGGACGGTTGGTTTGATGTACTTTAACTTGTTATCCTGGATCTCGTTCCACATTTGTTGCCAGCTCTCTTGAAGTTTGATCCTGTGTGGTCGAGACATCTCCCTTTTCGTTAGAAAGGTCGGTCTCATCTCCTGCAATGTTAGGGCCCCTCTCGCCGCTTTATCTGCCAGCTCATCTCCTAGGATATTGATATGGCTGGGAATCCATATGAACTGGACATCTTTCCCAACTTCTCTGAGCATAGTGTTGTGCTGGATAACCTTCCTGGCTACTGGGTACTGGGTAGGGTACATTTGTTCTAGCGATTTCAATGCTCCTAATGAGTCTGTGCATACTAATATTGTCGTTTCTTTTTTATCCATGGCGTAGTTGCTGGCGCTCTCTGCTGAGAGGATAGAAGATCGTCCATCTATCCTGTTGGAAACCTCCCGATCGCCAACAACAAAGGCGTATCCTACAGCGTCTTCTTTTTTTGATCCGTCTGTATATATAATGAGCGGGTCATTGAACGGGCTTAGTATATGATAGAACATTTGCTTGTACTCGGCTGGGTTCGTGCTGTCTTTACGTTTGGTGGTGAGCTCCAAGCGGCACTTTGGTTTGCGGGCGAGCCAAGGAGGTGAATGTTCCTCTTCTTCTAGGAGTACAGTTTTGAGGTCAGCCGTTATATTATTGTATCTTAGGCTTACAGGTACTTTGTTTCTAGGCATGTTGCCAGATAGATTTAAACATTTTGGTTCAAAAATGTACTTAAATGCAGGGTTACTCGGGTGACTTCTTAAATTGGAGATATAGTTGGCAGCTAATTTATGACGGCGGAAGAGAAGTGGAGGTAATCCTGATTCTGCATATAAGCTGTACTTTGGACTTGTTCTGAAGGCTCCTGTGGCTAGTCTTATCCCTTCGTGGTGGATAGCGTCCAGGGTCTCGATGAGACGCTGACTAGCTGAGTTGTAGATAAAACTGCCATAATCAAGCTTGGAGCATACCAAAGCCTGATATATTCTCAACATAGCAAGCCTTTCTGCTCCCCATTTTGTTTTACACAGAACTTTGAGAATTGTTAGTTTGTTTTTGCAATTTTGTCTCAAACAGTTGGTTTGAGCTTTCCAATTCAACCTTCTGTCTAATGTCAGGCCTAAGAATCTTTCGCTGTCAACAAACCTAAGCGGCGTGCTGTTGAGTGTAAGTACGGGAGTAAATGCGTTTCTCAACCGCGTGAAGTTCATGCAGTATGTTTTTTCAGTGGAGAAGGTCATTCCTGTACGTTGAGACCAACTATGTGAACGATGTAGTGTCGTCTGAAGTCTGTTCTGGATTGCAGCTTTACTACTAGATCTTGTAATTATCGCCAGGTCGTCGGCAAACAGAAAGGCTTTGACATGTTGAGAGACGTTTTTTATAATGCTGCTTATTGCGATTGAGAAGAGTGTCGTGCTAAGTACACTTCCTTGCGGTACACCATTTTCTAGGCTGTGGCTTGTTGAACAGTAACCTCTAATTGATACATGAAATTTTCGTTCTTTAAGGAACTCCTCCAGGAAACGAGGTAGGTTGCCACGGAGACCCCACATGTGTAAGATCCTCAATATTTCATACCTCCAAACCTTGTAAAAACCTTTTTTTATGTCAAAGAAAACTCCGACTGCATGTTGCTTATTTATGAAGGTGTTCTGGAGCTCCGCTTCGATTGCGGTGAGGTTATCGAGTGTGGACCTATTTGCACGAAAGCCACACTGTTCATTACAGAGAAGATTTTTGGTTTCAATTGTCCACATCAACCTTTTGTTTACCATTCTTTCAAAGACTTTACACATTGTACTTGTTAGAGATATGGGTCTGAAGTTCTGGGGGTCAGACTTGTCTTTCCCTGGTTTTAATATCGGAACTATCTCAGATTCCTTCCACGCCTGAGGTATTATACCCGATTTCCATATTCTGTTATACAGCTCTAGTAGCCTAGTTATAGTAGTTGATGGTAGATGTTGCAGCATGCTGTTCGTTACCTTATCTGGGCCCGGGGAGCTATCTTTGCAACTTCCAAGGGCAGTTTTTAGCTCCCACATGCTGAAAGGCATATTATATGGGTTTGCTTCAGCGCCGCAACAGAAGTGTAGACCCTGTTGCTCTTCTCTTGCTTTATGCTCTGCGAAGGGCTCCTCATACGTAGCCGTGCTTGAGTCATCCTCATACATAGTAGCAAAGGTTTCGGCTATGTCTATAGGATTTGTTATAAGCAAGTTATTTGATTTTACTGCAGTTATAGGATAGGTATCGGATCCACACATCTTCCTTATTTTCTCCCAGACTACTGAAGATGGAGTGGAAGAGTTTATGGTAGAAACAAAGTTTTCCCACGATGTCTTTTTGTTGGTTATTATGGTTCTTCTGCATGTGGCTTGCTTCTTTTTGTATTCAATTAAGTTTTGAGTGGTCATGTTACGCTGGAACTTCCTTAGTGCTCTCCTCTTCTCCCGAACCGCTGCTTTGCATTCTGGGGTGAACCAGAGATATTTTTATGGGATAGTGGTCGCTGTGGTGGGGGTCGTCTAAGACAGTCCATTTAAGTCGGGGGGCGAGGAGTGGCGAACAGGTTGTCATGTCGATGGCGCTGTAGGTACCATATGCTGGACTTAGATATGTTCTCTCCTGTGTTGAGGATGTACAGATCAGAGTCATCCAGAGCTCCAGCTAGGACGTCTCCTCTTGCATTGGTGTGGTCTGATCCCCATCTGGTGTTGTAGGAGTTAACATCTCCAAGGAGTATGACTGGTGGTGGAAGTTGGGAAGTTAGTTGTGACAGTTCATGTGCAGTGAATGGTTCAGTTGGGGGGAGATATATATTGCACAAGGTGATTTTGGTAAAATGAGTTGCGAGTCTGATGGCTACAGCTTGTAGGTTGGTTCGCAGAGCTATTTTCTCGGAGAATACTTTCATGCTTACACTAATAGATACCCCGCCGCAGGCTCTGTTGGCAGGAGGTCCATCTGTTCTATAGGTTTCAAATACCTTTAGAGAAAAGGAATCAACATTTTTTAAGTGAGTCTCCTGCAGACAAAATACCTGGTTGTTTTCTTCATGAATGAGAAGCTTCAAATCATCAAAGTGTTTCTTCACTCCGTTGATGGAGGATGTTTACTTGATGTTGCATTGGGTTAATGTTGTTGTTGCTTGTTGGGTTAGCAAGGAGAGGATATGAAATAGTGTACTTTTACAAACATAAGATATAAAATAAGTGGTCAGAAACCAATTAGATATAGAGTAGTAGTATGTATAGATAGATAGATGAGATGGACAGCTAAAGTTATTAGTGAGAGATAAACAGGAAGGCATGTAGAGATTCTCAAAGTAATAAAGGATGATATTGTCACCAAATAGGACATATTGCTTATAGTTGTCATGTGCCTTAGGTTTGAGTTGTAAACATAAACAATTTATTGGTATGCATTCACAATGGAAATAGAGACAAACAGGGTAGGTAAGATGAACATATAAATAGAAGGAGACATTACAATAATGTTTGAAAATATGATTTACTATTCGGTAATGGTAATGGTAAAGTGAGACTATGACCGAGGATTGTGGAATAGGACAGTAGCGATCTGTCGATGTATAGAAGAGTGAATGACCAAGAAGTAGAAGACGGATGGGGAGAAGGCAGTGATCAGCCATAATGGGGAAGTATAGGCCAGTGAGAGGCTATTTATTTTCAGCGTTAGGATCGACATCCATAGTATCAGCGCTTCTGTCTTGTTTTTTTCTGGTTTTAGAGGAGGACCTAGGTCGTGGAGGTTTGGGTTGGGGGGGCTCGGGCACGCTAGCAGAGCTAAGGGCACCAGAGGGCCGCCCACTGCTGTTAGCGGCGGCGGCAGAGATTAAGGGGGAGGTTCCGGGCACGCTAGAGGGATTAGGTGCGCCTGAGGGCCGCTGTCTGCTGGTAGCAGCAGCAGCAGGGGCTGGAGGGGGGAGCCTAGGCTGGGCCGGTGAGGGGGGCAGTACTACTGATCTGTGTTCTACTGGGTCAGTCAGCCTGTCAAGGATACCTGAATTAGTTATTAATAAAGTATTGCTTTCGTTGTTAATATTAGTAATTTTCTCTTCCTGATTGTTATCAGTTTGTACACTAACTTCTCTTGTTTCTATTTTAGACATTGTTTTAGTTTTCGCTATTTGTGAAAATAAGGAAGCCAAGGGGAGGGAGGGTCTATGTTCATTATATTTTCTTTTGGCAGCAAAGTAAGTTATTTTATTTATATCCTGAATTTTTCTAATTTCTTTTTCCTCATTGTATTTAGGACATTTTTTGTCCAGTGCATCGTGGTCCCCTTGGTGAGAGTTCATACAAAATAGAGGTGTGTTACAGTCTCCGTCATGTTTTAATTGTCCACAAAACTTGCAGACTGGATCTTTTTTGCAAAAATGTTTTGTATGTCCATAACGTAGACAAACATAACAACGTATGGGATTGGAGACAAACTGTTTTACAGGGATGTAATAGAAACCTACCTTGATATCTTGGGGTATGGTTGGTGTACTGAAAATAACTAGATAGTTACGTGAGCCAAAACGGTTTCCATTTTTTTCATAGGTTAGCCTAATAATATCAGTTAAATTTTGATTTTGTATTTTCAATTCAAGTTTTATCTCTTCAATATCTAAATGAGCTAGATCGTAACATCTGATTACTCCTTTACTCTGGTTTAATCTTAAATGAGGTTCTACTTTTATTGGGATCTTATTTCCTAACATTGTACAACTAAGGAGCTTCCCAGACTGTAAATTTGAGTTGGTTTCTATCAACAGAGATCCATTTCTCAACTTTTTAACATTCCTAACCTCACCAACGATGCTAGTTATGGCCTTATTGATAAAGAAGGGAGATACTTTTTCAAAATTTTCATTGTCGTCTCTGTTAATTAGTAAGTATTTTGGTAATATTTTGATATTTGTGCATAGCAGAGGGTCAGGGGGAGTTTTTATACGTCCTCTTTTCCTTTTTTGGGTTGATGGTTCTTCCATCTTGTCATCCACTTGGGAAGTAATTTAAAAGAAAAATAAACAAAAAATAAACAATTGAAACCAAAATTGAATAAGAAACTAAAATAATATGAAAAGTAGAGATAATTATAATGTAACGTTAATAATATTAATAACTAGCAGTAATACCCGGCGTTGCTCGGGGAACTTTGACTTTTCACCTAATATCTCTCATTCGAATCCAATTCAATTCTTCGACAGTACATTCATGATGTTATAATTTTCAATTATTCATATAGAATAAGCCTTATAGTACTTCAACGGCAGACACCACAGCTAGTATCTGCTTAATACCGGTGTACAGAAGAAGAGAAGGCTACATGTGAAATTCCTTCAGCTTAATGCACCCCACCCCTCAGGTTCAAAAAGTTGAAACGTCACAACGAATTTTCAAATTTTGTTTTGAAATTACTACATGTGAAATTCCAGGACAATCCGACCATTAGTTAATGAGCTACCACAATTTATATACTTAAGTCTACCCCCACTATCCTCCCTTTCGTTCAATATCTTGAGAGGTCACACACCCTATTTTTCTATTTGGCCTTTAAGAATACTACATGTGAAATTTCATGATAATCCGACCATTAGTTAATGAGCTACCGGTATCTTTATATTTAGGCCTATCCCCACCACCCCCCCTCCCTTTAAAATTTTGGGACGCCACATAGCCTATTATTCAACTGAGGTCATAAGAATGCTACACGTGAAGTTTCATAAGAACCCGTCAAGCCGTTTGGGCGTGATGCTGGAACAAACAAACAAATAAACCCCGTTTCAGCTTTGTTAAAATAGATTTCTTCCTTGACAATTTTAGTTGGAGCCAAACGGAAACGTATTTTTTCTTTATATTTGGTGTCTACCGAGCTCAGGATCGCCATTTAGAAATCTAGCCAAGTCACTTAGGTCAGATGTTTTAATCCGTAAGATAAAAATAAATTTGAGCACGTCGTCCTTCGGATTGGGCTTTGAGCTATGATCGAGGGCTTTTTCGTATGTCAGGTACTCGATAATGAGTCGTATGTTATGTATCTAAACCTGGGTAGTTGAAATTTCGCTTAGGTTAAAAATAACCTTGAGCACGTCGTCTTTCGGATGGGACTTTCCCGATATATCTGAATCTGTCTATCAGTTTTAACAAATATTAAATCTATAAACCGTTAAAAAGCAGGAAATTTGAAGAATGGTATTTAGCCCGACTTTTTTCGAAAAACATTTTTATTTCAACTTTTGTGTAGGATTCAGATATCTCGGTTGTTCATCAGTTTTAACAAATATTAAATCTAAAAACCGGTTAAAAGGGTGAAATTTGAAGAATGGAGTTTACCGAGCTCAGGAAGGCTCATTTAGAAATCTAGCCAAGTCACTTAGGTCAGATGTTTTAATCGGGAAGATAAAAATAAATTTGAGCACGTCGTCCTTCGGATGGGACTTTCCCGATACATCTGAATCTATCTTCGGTTGAACATTCGTTTCTGGATGCTGCCTATCTACCAACATAGCTGTATTAATTTGTTTTTCAGAAAATATGTCAAAACGGTACCTCTAAGCCCATTTATATTCCACATTTCTTCCTTGATAGTTTTAGTCGGAACCAAACGGTAACTTATTTTATCATACATATGGAGTCTATCGAGCTCAGGATCGCCACTTAGAAATCTGGCCAAGGAACTTAGGTCAGATGTTTTAATCGAGAAGATAAAAATAAATTTTAGCACGTCGTCCTTCGGATTGGACTTCAATCTATGATCGAGGGCCTTTTTGTATGTCAGGTACTGGATAATGAGTCGTATGTTATGTATCTAAACCTGGGTATCTGAAATTTCACTTATGTTAAAAAAACCTTGAGCACGTCGTCCTTCGGATGGACTTTCCCGATATATCTGAATCTGTCTATCAGTTTTAACAAATATTAAATCTATAAACCGTTAAAAAGCGAGAAATTTGAAGAATGGGATTTAGCCCGACTTTTTTCGAAAAACATTTTTATTTCGATTATTGTGTAGGATTCAGATATTCCGGTTGTTTTAACAAATATTAAATCTAAAAACCGGTTAAAAGGGTGAAATTTGAAGAATGGAGTTTACCGAGCTCAGGATCGCCACTTAGAAATCTAGCCAAGTCACTTAGGTCAGATGTTTTAATCGGGAAGATAAAAATAAATTTGAGCACTTCGTCCTTCAGATGGGACTTCAAGCTATGATCGAGGGCCTTTTTGTATGTCAGGTGCTCGATAATGAGTAGTATGTTATGTAACTACACTTAGGTAGCTAAAATTTCACTTAGGTTAAAAATAACCTTGAGCACGTCGTCTTTCCCAGACGACGGGACTTTCCCGATATATCTGAATCTGTCTATCAGTTTTAACAAATATTAAATCTATAAACCGTTAAAAAGCAGGAAATTTGAAGAATGGTATTTAGCCCGACTTTTTTCGAAAAACATTTTTATTTCAACTTTTGTGTAGGATTCAGATATCTCGGTTGTTCATCAGTTTTAACAAATATTAAATCTAAAAACCGGTTAAAAGGGTGAAATTTGAAGAATGGAGTTTACCGAGCTCAGGATCGCCACTTAGAAATCTAGCCAAGTCACTTAGGTCAGATGTTTTAATCGGGAAGATAAAAATAAATTTGAGCACGTCGTCCTTCGGATGGGACTTTCCCGATACATCTGAATCTTTCTTTGGTTGACCATTCGTTTCTGGATGCTGCCTATCTTCCAACATAGCTGTATTAATTTGTTTTTCAGAATATATGTCAAAACGGTACCTCTAAACCCACTTATATTCCACACTAGCAGTAATACCCGGCGTTGCCCGGGGAACTTTGATTTTTGTCCCAATATCTTCTATAACGCTATTCAGTTCCTCGACAGTACATTCATGATGTTATAATTTTCAATTATTCATACGGAATAAGGCTTATAGTCCTTCAGCGGTTGTAACGCTAGTAAGTTTTTAGGACTCCTGGGCACCACAGCTAGTATGCGCCTTTCAACGGCGGAAGCCACACCTAGTGAATACTTAGCATCGCTGGACGTCATAGTCAGTGCGTACTTGAGAACGTTTGTGACCACAGCTAGTATGTGGCTTGCAACGCTGAGCACCACAGCTAGTACGAAGTTGGGAATGCTGGGCATCATAGCTAGTATGTGCCTTGCGACGGCGGACCCAACAGCTAGTACGTAGTTAGGAACGCTGGTCACCACAGCTAGTATGTGCCTCGCAACAGCGGACCCCACAGCTAGTACGAAGTTAGGAACGCTGGGCATCACAGCTATTAAGTGCCTTGCAACAGCGGACCCCACAGCTAGTACGTAGTTAAATACGCTGGGCATTACAGTTAGTAAGTGCTTTGCAACAGCGAACTTCACAGCTAGTACATAGTTAGGAACGCTGGGCACTACAGCTAGTAAATGCCTTGCAACAACGGACCCCACAGCTAGTACGATATTAGGAACCCTGGGCATCACAGCTAGTATGAGTTTTGCAACGGTGGACCCCACAGCTAGTACCTACGTATTTAAATACGCTGGGCCACACTGCTAGCGCCTTGCAACAGTAGACCCCACAGCTAGTACGTAATTAGGAACGCTGGGCATCACAGCTAGTAAATGTCTTGTAGGTGCCTTGCAACAGCGAACCCCACAGCCAGTACATAGTTAGGAACGCTGGGGCTGAGCACTACAGCTAGTAAGTGCCTTGCAACAGCGGACCCCACAGCTAGTACGATATTAGGAACGCTGGACATCACTGCTAGTAAATGTCTTGCAACAGTGAACCCCACAGCGAATACATAGTTACTACTACTACTACATGTGAAATTCATGACAATCCGATTCATGAGAATACGATCAACCGTTAATGAGCTAGCTCTATATTTATACTTAGTCCCCCCCCCCCCCCCCCTCAACCCCGCCACCCGTTCAAAACTTCGGGACGCCACACACCTTATTTTTCTATTTGGCTTTTAAAAATACTACATGTGAAATTTCATGACGATTCGCCCATTAGTTAATGAGTTAGCTCTATATTTATACTTTTTTTTTTTTTTTTTTTTTTCGGGTGCTCCGGTAATCACCCGGCCCGCTTATCGTCGGGGAAGGAGGAAGTACATATATATATATAGTATAGTTTTATTTACTGTTGCTGTGGGTGTCCGGGGGCGACAGCCTTTGGTCCCTTACGGGACAGACTGGCGCTCCCGGGCCCCCTTAAGATGCGGCTGCCTGGTGGCGCCGAGAGAGCTCGAGATCGGTGGAGTGGGGCTGCTTCTACATCGCGGTCGCCGGGGGTAGGACTCGGGCCCGGCCCGTCAATCGCCCCCGGCGCCGGGTCAAAGGGCCTTTTTCTGTTCCCGCCAGGAGGTGATAAACCGGCCGAACGCCGGATAGTTCGACTCCGTTATCAACTCCGGCAGGGTCAATCCCAGGTACGATCCTGTCGCGCGGATCAACTCCACCCTAGACCTGTCGTACAGGGGACAATCGAGGACCACATGTTCTGCAGTCTCTATGCCGCCACACGAACAGTTCGGGCTATCCTTCCTCTTGAAGAAGAAGAGTTTGGAGTTGAAGTCACCGTGACCTGAAAGTACCTGAGAAGTCCAGTGATCGGGTTGTACCCAAGTGGAGCGCAGGCGGACCCGGACGTCAGGTAGATACGTGAATGTCGTTCGCCCGTCGGAGGAGTGCGACCATCGTTGTTGCCACCTGTCCATTATCCAGTCTTGGACTATGTCCTTGCAACGCTCTGGTCTGTTCTGTCCACGTAGCTCGCCCTCCAGGACGAGGCGCAAGGGCTCATCTATATCTGTTCTCAGGGGCAGATTGCGTCTACAGTAGTACGAGGCGACCGCCCCGTCCAAGACCAAGTCTATGGGCGGAGCTCCTGCCAGCACCTGTAGCGCTGCAGTGGAGACAGTACGATAGGCCTTTGTGACTCTCAGGAGGGCAGCTCTTTGGGCCTGCAGTAGTCTCGTTCTCTGCTGCTTGGTGGGACGTAACCACCATCCTGCAGCAGCGTATCGAGCCACAGCCTCGAACACCCCCGTGTAGATTGTTCTACACGCTGAGTACTTGAGGCCCCATGTTGCGCGAGCTAGGCAGCTCAGAGCGTTGAAAGTAGCATTTGTCCTTTCTTTGATGGCAACAGCGTGGGGAGTCGCCCTGAAGCCCGGACCCAGCCTCACACCTAGGTATGTGACCGTCTCCGGGAATTCAACGCGCATCCCTCGGATCCCCAAGGAGAAGGGGTGGCGGGCGTTGGTTTTCCCTCTCATTAGCAGGGCCATAGTCTTGCTTGGTGAGAGGGCCAGCTTATTGGCGCAGCACCAGCTGTCGACGAAGTCGATGGCGGTTTGGGCTGTGCGGGTCAGAGCTGCCCGGTTATCAGCGTGCACCGTGATTACGAGATCGTCAACATAGGCTATGGCCTTATATTCATGATTCTCGAGTTCACGGAGCAGTCCATCAAGGAGTATGTTCCAGAGTGTTGGTCCTAAGACCGAGCCCTGGGGGCATCCTCTAGTGATGTTCACTGATGTGCTGGCATACAGCTGACTTACAGTCGCAGAACGGCCGTCGAGGAAACTGGATATCAGCCCAAATATATTCCTTGGCGGTCCCATAGCACGCAGTTGTGTGAGGATGGCAGGCCACCAGGCGCAGTCAAACGCCGCCGCGATGTCGAAGAAGATACAGAGGGCATATTTGCTTCTGTTCCCTTCAACATCCGACCTCAGCGTTATCAACGCGTCCTCGGTTGACCTACCCCTCAAGCAACCATACTGTCTAGGGGATACGAAGGCGTATACTTGGGTGCGGATCCTGTCAAGGACGAGTCCTTCCAGTATCTTACCGAACAGAGACAGAAGACTGATCGGTCTGTAGCTGCTTGCCAGGGAAAGGTCCCTATCCCCAGGCTTGACAAACGTGCACACCAAGGCACGTTTCCAAGCACTCGGGAAGTGGCCTCGTCCCAGGCAGGCATTGTACAGGTAGAGTAGATCTGTCTTAATGACCGGGTAGGCTTTCTTGATCATGGCCGCGTCCATGAGATCGCTCCCAGGGGCGCCGCCACGCTTCTGCCTCCCAATCACCAGGGTCAGATCCAGCTCATCCCAATCGGGGGCATCCTCCGTGTCCGGCAAGTCACGGGCAGCACACCTGATGTTATGTTGGATGGGTGTATCCCCTGCCGGGTCATCCTCCGGGAAGGCTTGGCGTAGGTACATCCCGCTGGCCTCCTCCAGGGACAAGGCATGCTGGATGCCATTCCTGATTGAGGCCACCGGGGCGACCGTCTTGAACCTCCCAGTGGCGATCCGATAGGGAATCCCCCGCGGGTTTTTGCTGGACTCGTCCTCTACGAACCTTCTCCAGCTTGTTATCTTGGCGGCTTCGATGCTCCGACCGTAGGCCTCGCTGAGCTGCCGGTACTCTTCCCTGCGAATAACCCGATGGAGCTGATCTCGGCACCGCTGGTACCGCCTCCTGGCACGATAAACGGCCCTTTTGGCGAGGGTGAGGTCTTCGCTCCACCAGGGGACTTTCCTCAATCGGTCGACCTTCCTGGGGATGGTCTCGTCGGCAGCCCTCAGCAGAATACTACTGAGTCTGTCGGCACCCTCCTCAATCTGGTCGACCGGGTCGGAACCCCTGAGACCTTCCCATTCTTCGTCACAGGAGTAGGCAGCAGCGGCGGCCACGAAGGCTTCCGGTATCGCTTTGCGAGTTGCAAAGCGAGGATCCCTAGACCTGACTGCCGATAGCTGCGCGCCAAAGAGCCTCACGTCTAGGACTTCGTGGTCACTAGACGTAACCCCTCGGACTCCCCAGCCACCGACAGCCCTGTATAGTTCTCCAGAAACCAACGTGACATCGATATGCGATTCTCCATTGGCACTACGAAAAGTGGGCGGAGAATGTTGGTCGTTGACTATGCACAGGTGATGGCGGGCGATCAACTCCATTAGTCTGTCGCCCCGGCGGTCGGTGCGAACCGATCCCCAGGAGACAGACCAGGCGTTGGCGTCCGCCATAACTATGACTTGGCGTCCCGCCAGCTCATCCAACACGTGGTCCAAGTGGCCCAATTGTAGGTCTATGCTCTCAGACGGAGGGAAATATCCGCTGATCACATAACAATCGACGTTGGCGTGCCTGATGCAGGCCACAGCAATATGGCTGGTGGACAGATGGGGGAGCGCCATCACATCCACTTGGGGGCCGGTCACAACGATTGCGGCCATAGGCCGTTCGTTGTTCCGTGCGCCAGTTATTATTCTGTGGCCAATACCGAAGCCTGCCACGCGATTTCTTATACAATGGGGCTCCTGTAGAGCCAGGAGTTGAACGGACTCAGCGTACACCAGTGCTCGCAACTCATCCGCCACTCTCTTACGCCTATGCATGTTGTGCTGGACAACGTGGAAACCCGTGTGCTCCGCATCTCTACTCGCCATAGTCCGTACGCGAGGCCAACTTCTCGAGCGCTCGGATATATGACGGGCATGTAGCGCTATCGGCGCTGTGGATCGCACCCGGTTTCCCGCTGCCGCAGTTACAACATTTCGGCGGCAACGCCTTCCTCTTGCAGCTGGCGCTGTCGTGCCCTGTAGCGGAGCACCAAGCACACACCTTCTCCTTACTTGGGCACCGTTTCTCCGGGTGGCCAAATCCATGGCATCTTCCACACCTGGTGACGTCCAGGCAGTCCCGCACAGCACAAGTATACCACCCTAGGGTGATCCTGCCGGTGGTGATGAGGTCTCTTCGGGTCGCAAGGGTCGTTTCAACTACCCAGCGCACCGTTGGTCTGCCGGGGGGGCCCTTTTTATATATAGGGACTATGGGGGAGAGTGTGGGGCGCTGGACTTGGAATCTCCTGGAGAGGTCCTCGGCCGACCAACCCGCAGGCACATCGAAGACCGCTAAGCGCGGTCTTCTCCTGTGCAGCGCCTCCGCCCTCAGACCCAACTCTTGGAGTCGGGCGCTGGCGGTTAGCGTCGCGAGTTCCTCGGCCGAAGACACCTCCAAGAGGATCCCCCCTCTCCTGGCGGGCCTACTGTTTAACATGGTGATCCCAAGCTCTCCCGGGGTCACCTGGTCCATTGCGGCCGTCAGCGGGCGCGTGTCCTTTTTATTGGACAGCTCTACCACGGCCATGAAGGCCTTAGGGCGGTTTTGGCCCTCCCCGGCCGTAGCGAGCTGTCTGAGGACGTCCTCTTTCCTCTTGGTGGGGGGGAGCGGTCTTCGTCCCGGGTGGGTTGTCGCCGCTGCTGTTGGTGCTGCTGCAGGGGCGGCCGACTTCTTCTTCTTCTTCCTAACCACCTGTGTCCAAGCCGCCGGGCTCGGGTATTCGGCATCAGTGATAGGGGGCGGGGGGGGAGAGGGCGGGAGAGGGGTCCCGTCAATCTCCAACCCTCCACTGGATACGAATGGGGGGGGCGGTGGGGGCCTTGGGATGGGAGGAGGAAACTCGGTCTTCGTACCGCTCGCTTCTGGACTAGGTACGGGAGAGGGAGGAGCGGTAGTACTTCTTGGCGTCTGTATCACTGCTCCTCTCTTCCTCTTCTTCCCCTGTCTTTCTGGTCCCTCTTCCGGCAGAGTCCTGTACTGGTGGGGGAGGGGGGGAGCCTCTGTTCCTACTGGAAGGGGCCGCTGGGGGAGGCCGGCTAAGCCGGCGGCAATTGTTGTCGCCACCGTCTCGGTCAGACTCCCCACGATTTCCTTCGCCATCCTGACCTTGGCCTCGGCCACCTCCTGCACCGTAGACATCAGGACCAGGAGGCGGGCGATCCCCATGTTCACCCGTTCGCGGTCCGTAACGCTAACCTTGACTTTGCGGAGTATGGCCGAGATCTCGGCCTGGATGGCACGGGCCTCATCCATTGGGTCTTCGTTTTTGCTGTCTATTAACAGCTCTGTTGGCCCTGAGGAGGGCCCAGCAACTACCGTCTGGGATAGTTTATGGTTCGGACCCACCAGAGGAAGTGGGGCTGAAGGCCTGGCTGGGTCAGTGGTGGGGGGTGGGAGGAGCCAAGCATCAGCCTCCCCTCTCTTGGGTTCGGCGTGACTCTCCATCCTGCCCCGTGGAATCACAACAAAGATACAAAAAATGTACCTGTTTATAACTGCCGCGCGGTTGGGTCGATGGAGCTGAAATTTTCAGGAAATATTCCTTAATGCCTCTGACCACTAACTGCCGCGACAGAAATTCAACTTTCGCACTTTTTCCGCTACTTTGAACGAACTTATACGGAGCGACCTTAGACACGTCTGTTCACCCCGGCTGTTGGGGCGACACTATATTTATACTTAGGCCCCCCCACTACCCTCCCCCCTCCCGTAAAAAATTTTGAGCCGTCACACCGCCTATTTTTCTTTTTGGTCTTCAGGAATACTCCATGTGAAATTTCGTGACAATCCGACCAACCGTTAAAGAGTTAGCTCTATATTTATACTTAGGCCCCCCCACAACCCCCCCTCCCGTTCAAAACTTTGGGACGCCACACACCTTTTTTTCCTATTTGGCTTTTAAAAATACTACATGTGAAATTTCATGACGATTCGCCCATTAGTTAATGAGTTAGCTCTATATTTATACTTAGGCCCCCCCACTACCCCCCCCTCCCGTAAAAAATTTTGAGCCGTCACACCGCCTATTTTTCTATTTGGTCTTCAGGAATACTCCATGTGAAATTTCGTGACAATCCGACCAACCGTTAAAGAGTTAGCTCTATATTTATACTTAGGCCCCCCCACAACCCCCCCTCCCGTTCAAAACTTAGGGACGCCACACACCTTTTTTTCCTATTTGGCTTTTAAAAATACTACATGTGAAATTTCATGACGATTCGCCCATTAGTTAATGAGTTAGCTCTATATTTATACTTAGGCCCCCCCACTACCCCCCCCTCCCGTAAAAAATTTTGAGCCGTCACACCGCCTATTTTTCTATTTGGTCTTCAGGAATACTCCATGTGAAATTTCGTGACAATCCGACCAACCGTTAAAGAGTTAGCTCTATATTTATACTTAGGCCCCCCCACAACCCTCCCTCCCGTTCAAAACTTTGGGACGCCACACACCTTTTTTTCCTATTTGGCTTTTAAAAATACTACATGTGAAATTTCATGACGTTTCGCCCATTAGTTAATGAGTTAGCTCTATATTTATACTTAGGCCCCCCCACTACCCCCCTCCCGTAAAAAATTTTGAGCCGTCACACCGCCTATTTTTTTTATTTGGTCTTCAGGAATACTACATGTGAAACTTCGTGACAATCCGACCAACTGTTAAAGAGTTAGCTCTATATTTATACTTAGGCCCCCCTCAACCCCCCCTCCCGTTCAAAACTTTAGAACGCCACACACCTTATTTTTCTATTTGGCCTTCAGGAATACTCCATGTGAAATTTCGTGACAATCCGACCAACGTTAGGAACGCTGGTCACCACAGCTAGTATGTGTCTCGCAACAGCGGACCCCACAGCTAGTACGAAGTTAGGAACGCTGGGCACTACAGCTAGTAAATGCCTTGCAACAACGGACCCCACAGCTAGTACGATATTAGGAACCCTGGGCATCACAGCTAGTATGCTTTTGGAACGACGGACCCCACAACTAGTACGTTTTTAGGAACGCTGGGCCCTACAGGTAGTAGGTGCCTTGCAACTGCGAACCCCACAGATAGTATGTAGTTAGAACCACAGGGCATCACAGCTAGTATGAGTTTTGCAACGGCGGACCCCACGGCTAGTACCTACGTAGTGAAATACGCTGGGCCACACTGCTAGCGCCTTGCAACAGCGAACCCCACAGCCAGTACATAGTTAGGAACGCTGGGGCTGAGCACTACAGCTAGTAAGTGCCTTGCAACAGCGGACCCCACAGCTAGTACGATATTAGGAACGCTGGACATCACAGCTAGTAAATGTCTTGCAACAGTGAACCCCACAGCGAATACATAGTTACTACTACTACATGTGAAATTCATGACAATCCGATTCATGACAATACGATCAACCGTTAAAGAGTTAGCTCTATATTTATACTTAGGCCCCCCCACAACCCCCCCCTCCCGTTCAAAACTTTGGGACGCCACACATCTTTTTTTCCTATTTGGCTTTTAAAAATACTACATGTGAAATTTCATGACGATTCGCCCATTAGTTAATGAGTTAGCTCTATATTTATACTTAGGCCCCCCCACTACCCTCCCCCCTCCCGTAAAAAATTTTGAGCCGTCACTCCGCCTATTTTTCTTTTTGGTCTTCAGGAATACTCCATGTGAAATTTCGTGACAATCCGACCAACCGTTAAAGAGTTAGCTCTATATTTATACTTAGGCCCCCCCACAACCCTCCCTCCCGTTCAAAACTTTGGGACGCCACACACTTTTTTTTCCTATTTGGCTTTTAAAAATACTACATGTGAAATTTCATGACGATTCGCCCATTAGTTAATGAGTTAGCTCTATATTTATACTTAGGCCCCCCCACTACCCCCCTCCCGTAAAAAATTTTGAGCCGTCACACCGCCTATTTTTTTTATTTGGTCTTCAGGAATACTACATGTGAAACTTCGTGACAATCCGACCAACTGTTAAAGAGTTAGCTCTAAATTTATACTTAGGCCCCCCCACAACCCCCCCTCCCGTTCAAAACTTTGGGACGCCACACACCTTTTTTTCCTATTTGACTTTTAAAAATACTACATGTAAAATTTCATGACGATTCGCCCATTAGTTAATGAGTTAGCACTATTTATATACTTAGGCCCCCCTTACAACCCCCACTCCCGATCAAAATTTTGGGACGCCACATAGCCTATTATTCAATCGGGCTCAAAAGAATGCTACATGGGAAGTTTCATAAAAATCCGTCCAGCGGTTTGGGCGTGATGCTGGAACAAACATACATACAAACATACATACATACATACATACATACATACAAACAAACATACAAACAAACAAACAAACCCCGTTTCAGCTTTATTAATATAGATTATAACACAATGTACACAAGTTTTAATTTGTGTTCATATCTATACATACATCTTTTTTTTTTTGGCATTTTTCTTCCATAGTGGATCGGTGTCACCATATTTAAAGTCAGTCTGAACGTTGTGCTGACGTTGGCATAATCCGAAACCAGCACACTCTATGGCTCTGTCAGTTAACAAATATTAAATCTATAAACCGTTGAAAAGCAAGAAATTTGAAGAATGGAGTCTACCGAGCTCAGGATCGCCACTTAGAAATCTAGCTAAGGCACTTAGGCTAGATGTTTTAATCGGGAAGTTAAAAATAACTTTGAGCACTTCGTCCTTCGGATGGGACATTAAGCGATGATCCAGGGCTTTTTCGAATGTGAGGTACTCGATAATGAGACGTATGTTATGTAAATAAACCTGGGTAGGTCAATTTCCACTTAGGTTGAAATCCTTGAGCACGTCGTCCTTCGGATGGGACTTTCCGGATATATCTGAATCTGTAGTATCAGTTTTAACAATTATTAAGCCTATAAACCGTTAAATAGCGCGAATTTTTTGAAAAACGTTTTCATTTTGATTTTTGTGTGGGGTTCAGATAATCCGGTCGTTCTCTATCAGTTTTAACAAATATTTAATCTATAAACCGTTAAAAAGCGAGAAATTTGAAGAATGGAGTCTACCGAGCTCAGGATCGCCACTTACAAATCTAGCTGAGGCACTTAGGTCAGATGTTTTAATCGGGAAGTGAAAAATAACTATGAGCACGTCGTCCTTCGGATGGGACTTTAAGCGATGTTCCAGGACTTTTTCGAATGTGAGGTACTCGATAATGAGACGTATGTTATGTAAATAAACCTGGGTAGGTGAAATTTCACTTAGGTTGAAAATAGCCTTGAGCACGTCGTCCTTCGGATGGGACTTTCCGGATAAATCTGAATCTGTCGTATCAGTTTTAACAATTATTAAGCCTATAAACCGTTAAATAGCGCAAATTTTTTGAAAAACATTTTTATTTTTATTTTTGTGTAGGATTCAGATAATCCGGTCGTTCTCTATCAGTTTTAACAAATATTAAATCTATAAACCGTTAAAAAGCGAGAAATTTCAAGAATGGAGTCTACCGAGCTCAGGATCGCCACTTAGAAATCTAGTTGAGGCACTTAGGTCAGATGTTTCAATAGGGAAGTTAAAAAACACTTTGAGCACGTCGTCCTTCGGATGGGACTTTAAGCGATGATCCAGGGCTTTTTCGAATGTGAGGTACTCGATAATGAGACGTATGTTATGTAAATAAACCTGGGTAGGTGAAATTTCACTTAGGTTGAAAATAGCCTTGAGCACGTCGTCCTTCGGATGGGACTTTCCGGATAAATCTGAATCTCTCGTATCAGTTTTAACAATTATTAAGCCTATAAACCGTTAAATAGCGCAAATTTTTTGAAAAACATTTTTATTTTGATTTTTGTGTAGGATTCAGATAATCCGGTCACTTCTCTATCAGTTTTAACAAATATTTAATCTATAAACCGTTAAAAAGCGAGAAATTTGAAGAATGGCGTCTACCGAGCTCAGGATCGCCACTTAGAAATCTAGCTGAGGCACTTAGGTCAGATGTTTCAATCGGGAAGTTAAAAAACACTTTGAGCACGTCGTCCTTCGGATGAGACTTTAAGCGATGATCCAGGGCTTTTTCGAATGTGAGGTACTCGATAATGAGACGTATGTTATGTAAATAAACCTGGGTAGGTGAAATTTCACTTAGGTTGAAAATAGCCTTGAGCACGTCGTCCTTCGGATGGGACTTTCCGGATAAATCTGAATCTCTCGTATCAGTTTTAACAAATATTAAGCCTATAAACCGTTAAAAAGCGAGAAATTTGAAGAATGGAGTCTACCGAGCTCAGGATCGCCACTTAGAAATCTAGCTGAGGCACTTAGGTCAGATGTTTCAATCAGGAAGTTAAAAAACACTTTGAGCACGTCGTCCTTCGGATGGGACTTTAAGCGATGATCCAGGGCTTTTTCGAATGTGAGGTACTCGATAATGAGACGTATGTTATGTAAATAAACCTGGTTAGGTGAAATTTCACTTAGGTTGAAAATAGCCTTGAGCACGTCGTCCGTCGGATGGGACTTTTCGGATATATCTGATTCTGTCGTATCAGTTTTAACAGTTATTAAGCCTATAAACCGTTAAATAGCGTGAATTTTTTGAAAAACATTTTTATTTTGATTTTTGTGTAGGATTCAGATAATCCGGTCGTTCTCTATCAGTTTTAACAAATATTAAATCTATAAACCGTTAAAAAGCGAGAAATTTCAAGAATGGAGTCTACCGAGCTCAGGATCGCCACTTAGAAATCTAGTTGAGGCACTTAGGTCAGATGTTTTAATCGGGAAGCTAAAAATAACTCTGAGCACGTCGTCCTTCGGATGGGACATTAAGCAATGATCCAGGGCTTTTTCGAATGTGAGGTACTCGATAATGAGACGTATGTTATGTAAATAAACCTGGGTAGGTCAATTTCTACTTAGGTTGAAAGCCTTCAGCACGTCGTCCTTCGGATGGGACTTTCCGGATAAATCTGAATCTGTCGTATCAGTTTTAACAATTATTAAGCCTATAAACCGTTAAATAGCGCAAATTTTTTGAAAAACATTTTTATTTTGATTTTTGTGTAGGATTCAGATAATCCGGTCACTTCTCTATCAGTTTTAACAAATATTTAATCTATAAACCGTTAAAAAGCGAGAAATTTGAAGAATGGCGTCTACCGAGCTCAGGATCGCCACTTAGAAATCTAGCTGAGGCACTTAGGTCAGATGTTTTAATCGGGAAGTGAGAAATAACTATGAGCACGTCGTCCTTCGGATGGGACTTTAAGCGATATTCCAGGACTTTTTCGAATGTGAGGTACTCGATAATGAGACGTATGTTATGTAAATAAACCTGGGTAGGTGAAATTTCACTTAGGTTGAAAATAGCCTTGAGCACGTCGTCCTTCGGATGGGACTTTCCGGATAAATCTGAATCTGTCGTATCAGTTTTAACAATTATTAAGCCTATAAACCGTTAAATAGCGCAAATTTTTTGAAAAACATTTTTATTTTGATTTTTGTGTAGGATTCAGATAATCCGGTCGTTCTCTATCAGTTTTAACAAATATTAAATCTATAAACCGTTAAAAAGCGAGAAATTTCAAGAATGGAGTCTACCGAGCTCAGGATCGCCACTTAGAAATCTAGTTGAGGCACTTAGGTCAGATGTTTTAATCGGGAAGCTAAAAATAACTCTGAGCACGTCGTCCTTCGGATGGGACATTAAGCAATGATCCAGGGCTTTTTCGAATGTGAGGTACTCGATAATGAGACGTATGTTATGTAAATAAACCTGGGTAGGTCAATTTCTACTTAGGTTGAAAGCCTTCAGCACGTCGTCCTTCGGATGGGACTTTCCGGATAAATCTGAATCTGTCGTATCAGTTTTAACAATTATTAAGCCTATAAACCGTTAAATAGCGCAAATTTTTTGAAAAACATTTTTATTTTGATTTTTGTGTAGGATTCAGATAATCCGGTCACTTCTCTATCAGTTTTAACAAATATTTAATCTATAAACCGTTAAAAAGCGAGAAATTTGAAGAATGGCGTCTACCGAGCTCAGGATCGCCACTTAGAAATCTAGCTGAGGCACTTAGGTCAGATGTTTTAATCGGGAAGTGAGAAATAACTATGAGCACGTCGTCCTTCGGATGGGACTTTAAGCGATATTCCAGGACTTTTTCGAATGTGAGGTACTCGATAATGAGACGTATGTTATGTAAATAAACCTGGGTAGGTGAAATTTCACTTAGGTTGAAAATAGCCTTGAGCACGTCGTCCTTCGGATGGGACTTTCCGGATAAATCTGAATCTGTCGTATCAGTTTTAACAATTATTAAGCCTATAAACCGTTAAATAGCGCAAATTTTTTGAAAAACATTTTTATTTTGATTTTTGTGTAGGATTCAGATAATCCGGTCGTTCTCTATCAGTTTTAACAAATATTAAATCTATAAACCGTTAAAAAGCGAGAAATTTCAAGAATGGAGTCTACCGAGCTCAGGATCGCCACTTAGAAATCTAGTTGAGGCACTTAGGTCAGATGTTTCAATCGGGAAGTTAAAAAACACTTTGAGCACGTCGTCCTTCGGATGGGACTTTAAGCGATGATCCAGGGCTTTTTCGAATGTGAGGTACTCGATAATGAGACGTATGTTATGTAAATAAACCTGGGTAGGTGAAATATCACTTAGGTTGAAAATAGCCTTGAGCACGTCGTCCTTCGGATGGGACTTTCCGGATAAATCTGAATCTCTCGTATCAGTTTTAACAATTATTAAGCCTATAAACCGTTAAATAGCGCAAATTTTTTGAAAAACATTTTTATTTTGATTTTTGTGTAGGATTCAGATAATCCGGTCGTTCTCTATCAGTTTTAACAAATATTAAATCTATAAACCGTTAAAAAGCGAGAAATTTCAAGAATGGAGTCTACCGAGCTCAGGATCGCCACTTAGAAATCTAGCTGAGGCACTTAGGTCAGATGTTTCAATCGGGAAGTTAAAAAACACTTTGAGCACGTTGTCCTTCGGATGGGACTTTAAGCGATGATCCAGGGCTTTTTCGAATGTGAGGTACTCGATAATGAGACGTATGTTATGTAAATAAACTTGGTTAGGTGAAATTTCACTTAGGTTGAAAATAGCCTTGAGCACGTCGTCCGTCGAATGGGACTTTTCGGATATATCTGATTCTGTCGTATCAGTTTTAACAATTATTAAGCCTATAAACCGTTAAATAGCGTGAATTTTTTGAAAAACATTTTTATTTTGATTTTTGTGTAGGATTCAGATAATCCGGTCGTTCTCTATCAGTTTTAACAAATATTAAATCTATAGCAGTTATACCCGGCGTTGCCCGGGGAACTTTGATTTTTCTCCCAATATCTTCTATAACGCTATTCAGTTCCTCGACAGTACATTCATGATGTTATAATTTTCAATTATTCATACGGAATAAGGCTTATAGTCCTTCAGCTGTTGTAACGCTAGTAAGTTTTTAGGACCCCTGGGCACCACAGCTAGTATGCGCCTTTCAACGGCGGAAGCCACACCTAGTGAATACTTAGCATCGCTGGACGTCCTAGTCAGTGCGTACTTAAGAACGTTTGTGACCACAGCTAGTATGTGGCTTGCAACGCTGAGCACCACAGCTAGTATGTGCCTTGCGACGGCGGACCCAACAGCTAGTACGTAGTTAGGAACGCTGGTCACCACAGCTAGTATGTACCTCGCAACAGCGGACCCCACAGCTAGTACGAAGTTAGGAACGCTGGGCATCACAGCTATTAAGTGCCTTGCAACAGCGGACCCCACAGCTAGTATGTAGTTAAATACGCTGGGCATTACAGTTAGTAAGTGCTTTGCAACAGCGAACTTCACAGCTAGTACATAGTTAGGAACGCTGGGCACTACAGCTAGTAAATGCCTTGCAACAACGGACCCCACAGCTAGTACGAAGTTAGGAACGCTGGGCACTACAGCTAGTAAATGCCTTGCAACAACGGACCCCACAGCTAGTACGATATTAGGAACCCTGGGCATCACAGCTAGTATGCTTTTGCAACGACGGACCCCACAGCTAGTACCTACGTAGTTAAATACGCTGGGCCACACTGCTAGCGCCTTGCAACAGCAGACCCCACAGCTAGTACGTAATTAGGAACGCTGGGCCCTACAGGTAGTAGGTGCCTTGCAACTGCGAACCCCACAGATAGTATGTAGTTAGAACCACAGGGCATCACAGCTAGTATGAGTTTTGCAACGGCGGACCCCACAGCTAGTACCTACGAGTGAAATACGCTGGGCCACACTGCTACCGCCTTGCAACAGCAGACCCCACAGCTAGTACATAATTAGAAACGCTGGGCATTACAGCTAGTAAATGTCTTATAGGTGCCTTGCAACAGCGAACCCCACAGCCAGTACATAGTTAGGAACGCTGGGGCTGAGCACTACAGCTAGTAAGTACCTTGCAACAGCGGACCCCACAGCTAGTACGATATTAGGAACGCTGGACATCACAGCTAGTAAATGTCTTGCAACAGTGAACCCCACAGCGAATACATAGTTACTACTACTACATGTGAAATTCATGACAATCCGATTCATGACAATACGACCAACCGTTAATGAGCTAACTCTATATGTATATTTAGCCCCCCCCACAAGCCTCCTTCCTTTTCAAAATTTTGGGCCGTCACACACCTAATATTTCTATTTGACCTTTAGGAATACTACATATGAAATTTCATGACAATTCGACCATTAGTTAATGAGTTAGCACTATTTATATACGTAGGCCCCCCTTACAACCCCCCCTCCCGATCAAAACTTTGGAACGCCACACACCTTATTTTTCTTTTTGGCCTTCAGGAATACTCCATGTGAAATTTCGTGACAATCCGACCAACCGTTAGAGAGTTAGCTCTATATTTATACTTAGGCCCCCCACAACCCCCCCTCCCGTTCAAAACTTTGGGACGCCACACACCTTTTTTTCCTATTTGGCTTTTAAAAATACTACATGTGAAATTTCATGACGATTCGCCCATTAGTTAATGAGTTAGCTCTATATTTATACTTAGGCCCCCCAACTACGCCCCCCTCCCGTAAAAACTTTTGAGCCGTCACACCGCCTATTTTTCTATTTGGTCTTCAGGAATACTCCATGTGAAATTTCGTGACAATCCGACCAACCGTTAAAGAGTTAGCTCTATATTTATACTTAGGCCCCCCCACAACCCCCCCTCCCGTTCAAAACTTTGGGACGCCACACCCCTTTTTTTCCTATTTGGCTTTTAAAAATACTACATGTGAAATTTCATGACGATTCGCCCATTAGTTAATGAGTTAGCTCTATATTTATACTTAGGCCCCCCCACTACCCCCCCCTCCCGTAAAACATTTTGAGCCGTCACACCGCCTATTTTTTTATTTGGTCTTCAGGAATACTACATGTGAAACTTCGTGACAATGCGACCAACTGTTAAAGAGTTAGCTCTATATTTATACTTAGGCCCCCCCACAACCCCCCCTCCCGTTCAAAACTTTGGGACGCCACACACCTTATTTTTCTATTTGGCCTTCAGGAATACTCCATGTGAAATTTCGTGACAATCCGACCAACCGTTAAAGAATTAGCTCTATATTTATACTTAGGCCCCCCCACAACCCCCCCTCCCGTTCAAAACTTTGGGACACCACACACCTTTTTTTCCTATTTGGCTTTTAAAAATACTACGTGAAATTTCATGACGCTTCGCCCATTAGTTAATGAGTTAGCTCTATATTTATACTTAGGCCCCCCCACAACCCCCCCTACCGTTCAAAACTTTGGGACGCCACACACCTTATTTTTCTATTTGGCCTTCGGGAATACTCCATGTGAAATTTCGTGATAATCCGACCAACCGTTAAAGAATTAGCTCTATATTTATACTTAGGCCCCCCCACAACCCCCCCTACCGTTCAAAACTTTGGGACGCCACACACCTTATTTTTCTATTTGGCCTTCGGGAATACTCCATGTGAAATTTCGTGATAATCCGACCAACCGTTAAAGAATTAGCTCTATATTTATACTTAGGCCCCCCCACAACCCCCCCTACCGTTCAAAACTTTGGGACGCCACACACCTTATTTTTCTATTTGGCCTTCTGGAATACTCCATGTGAAATTTCGTGACAATCCGACCAACCGTTAATGAGTTAGCTCTATATTTATACTTAGGCCCCCCCACAACCCCCCCTCCCGTTCAAAACTTTGGGACGCCACACACCTTTTTTTTCCTATTTGGCTTTTAAAAATACTACGTGAAATTTCATGACGATTCGCCCATTAGTTAATGAGTTAGCTCTATATTTATACTTAGGCCCCCCCACAACCCCCCCTCCCGTACAAAACTTTGGGACGCCACACATCTTTTTTTCCTACTTGGCTTTTAAAAAGACTACGTGTGAAATTTCATGACAACTCGCCCATTAGTTAATGAGTTAGCACTATTTATATACTTAGGCCCCCCTTACAACCCCCCCTCCCGATCAAAATTTTGGGACGCCACATAGCCTATTATTCAATCGGGCTCAAAAGAATGCTACATGGGCAGTTTCATAAAAATCCGTCCAGCGGTCTGGGCGTGATGCTGGAACAAACATACATACATACATACAAACAAACCCCGTTTCAGCTTTATTAATATAGATTTCTTCCTTGATAATTTTAGTTACCAAACGGTAACTTATTTTATCGTACATATGGAGTCTACCGAGCTCAGGATCGCCACTTAGAAATCTGGCCAAGGAACTTAGGTCAGATGTTTTAATCGAGAAGATAAAAATAAATTTGAGCACGTCGTCCGGTTGTTTTAACAAATATTAAATCTAAAAACCGGTTAATAGGGTGAAATTTGAAGAATGGAGTTTACCGAGCTCAGGATCGCCATTTAGAAATCTAGCCAAGTCACTTAGGTCAGATGTTTTAATCGGGAAGATAAAAATAAATTTGAGCACGTCGTCCTTCGGATGGGACTTTCCCGATACATCTGAATCTTTCTTTGGTTGAACATTCGTTTCTGGATGCTGCCTATCTACCAACATAGCTGTATTAAATTGTTTTTCAGAAAATATGTCAAAACGGTACCTCTAAGCCCACTTATATTCCACATTTCTTCCTTGATAATTTTAGTTGGAACCAAACGGTAACTTATTTTATCATACATACGGAGTCTATCGAGCTCAGGATCGCCACATAGAAATCTGGCCAAGGAACTTAGGTCAGATGTTTTAATCGCGAAGATAAAAATAAATTTGAGCACGTCGTCCTTCGGATTGGACTTTCCCGATATATCTGAATCTGTCTATCAGTTTTAACAAATATTAAATCTATAAACCGTTAAAAAGCAGGAAATTTGAAGAATGGTATTTAGCCCGACCTTTTTCGAAAAACATTTTTATTTCGATTATTGTGTAGGATTCAGATATTCCGGTTGTTCATCAGTTTTAACAAATATTAAATCTAAAAACCGGTTAAAAGGGTGAAATTTGAAGAATGGAGTTTACCGAGCTCAGGATCGCCACTTAGAAATCTAGCCAAGTCACTTAGGTCAGATGTTTTAATCCGTAAGATAAAAATAAATTTGAGCACGTCGTCCTTCGGATTGGGCTTTAAGCAATGATCGAGGGATTTTCGTATGTCAGGTACTCGATAATGAGTCGTATGTTATGTATCTAAACCTGGGTAGTTGAAATTTCATTTACGTTAAAAATAACTTGAGCACGTCGTCCTTCGGATTGGACTTCAAGCTATGATCGAGGGCCTTTTTGTATGTCAGGTACTGGATAATGAGTCATACGTTATGTATCTAAACCTGGGTAGCTGAAATTTCGCTTAGGTTAAAAATAACCTTGAGCACGTCGTCTTTCCCAGACGACGGGACTTTCCCGATATATCTGAATCTGTCTATCAGTTTTAACAAATATTAAATCTATAAACCGTTAAAAAGCAGGAAGTTTGAAGAATGGTATTTAGCCCGACCTTTTTCGAAAAACATTTTTATTTCAACTTTTGTGTAGGATTCAGATATCTCGGTTGTTCATCAGTTTTAACAAATATTAAATCTAAAAACCGGTTAATAGGGTGAAATTTGAAGAATGGAGTTTACCGAGCTCAGGATCGCCATTTAGAAATCTAGCCAAGTCACTTAGGTCAGATGTTTTAATCGGGAAGATAAAAATAAATTTGAGCACGTCGTCCTTCGGATGGGACTTTCCCGATACATCTGAATCTTTCTTTGGTTGAACATTCGTTTCTGGATGCTGCCTGTCTACCAACATAGCTGTATTAATTTGTTTTTCAGAAAATATGTAAAAACGGTACCTCTAAGCCCACTTATATTCCACATTTCTTCCTTGATAATTTTAGTTGGAACCAAACGGTAACTTATTTTATCATACATATGGAGTCTATCGAGCTCAGGATCGCCACTTAGAAATCTGGCCAAGGAACTTAGGTCAGATGTTTTAATTGAGAAGATAAAAATAAATTTGAGCACGTCGTCCTTCGGATTGGACTTCAATCTATTATCGAGGGCCTTTTTGTATTTCAGGTACTGGGTAATGAGTCGTATGTTATGTATCTAAACCTGGGTATCTGAAATTTCACTTATGTTAAAAAAACCTTGAGCACGTCGTTCTTCGGATGGACTTTCCCGATATATCTGAATCTGTCTATCAGTTTTAACAAATATTAAATCTATAAACCGTTAAAAAGCGAGAAATTTGAAGAATGGGATTTAGCCCGACTTTTTTCGAAAAACATTTTTATTTCGATTATTGTGTAGGATTCAGATATTCCGGTTGTTTTAACAAATATTAAATCTAAAAACCGGTTAAAAGGGTGAAATTTGAAGAATGGAGTTTACCGAGCTCAGGATCGCCATTTAGAAATCTAGCCAAGTCACTTAGGTCAGATGTTTTAATCCGTAAGATAAAAATAAATTTGAGCTCGTCGTCCTTCGGATTGGGCTTTAAGCTATGATCGAGGGATTTTCGTATGTCAGGTACTCGATAATGAGTCGTATGTTATGTATCTAAACCTGGGTACTTGAAATTTCATTTACGTTAAAAATAACTTGAGCACGTCGTCCTTCGGATGGACTTTCCCGATATATCTGAATCTTTCTTTGGTTGAACATTCGATTCTGGATGCTGCCTATCTACCAACATAGCTGTATCAATTTGTTTTTCAGAAAATATGTCAAAACGGTACCTCTAAGCCCACTTATATTCCACATTTCTTCCTTGATAATTTTAGTTGGAACCAAACGGTAACTTATTTTATCATACATACGGAGTCTATCGAGCTCAGGATCGCCACTTAGAAATCTAGCAAAGGCATTTAGGTCAGATGTTTCAATCGAGAAGATAAAAATAAATTTGAGCACGTCGTCCTTCGGATTAGACTTTAGGCTATGATCGAGGGCCTTTTTGTATGTCAGGTGCTCGATAATGAGTCGTATGTTATGTAATAAACCTAGGTAGCTAAATTTTCACTTAGGTTAAAAAAACCTTGAGCACGTCGTCCTTCGGATGGGACTTTCCCGATATATCTGAATCTGCTTTACGCTATGATCGAGGGCCTTTTCGTATGTCAGGTACTCGATAATGAGTCGTATGTTATGTATCTAAACCTGGGTAGGTGACATTTCATTTAGGCTAAAAATTACTTGAGCACGTCGTCCTTCAGATGGGACTTTCCCGATATATCTGACTCTGTCTATCAGTTTTAACAAATATTAAATCTATAAACCGTTAAAAAGGAGGAAATTTGAAGAATGGTATTTTTTTCGAAAAACATTTTTATTTCGATTTTTTTTTTTTTTTTTTTTTTTTTATTATGCCGTAAGACTAATTGTAGTCCTATAAAGCCGGAGCGAGTATGTAGGAGTCCATTGATCCTATAATTCTATTTTTGATTTGGTAATAAATTTAATGAGTCTGTTAATGTTTTCTATGGTATTAATGTTAGCTATTGTTTGAAGAAATGTGTTTTCGTTGGATAGTAGTGTCTCATGTTGTCTCTGGTTGTCGTATTTTTTGCAGTTAGTGAAAATGTGGATTACGTCCTCAGTCTCATTGCAGTGTTCACAGTTGGGGGATGGTTTTATTTTGATTAGATGTAAGTATTTGTTTGTTCTGGCATGTCCGGTCCTCAGTCGTGTCAAGTATATGATTTGTTTAGTCGTCAGTGTCTTACTGTGTGGGTGGAACCATGGCTTTGTCGTTATTGTCTTCTGTACTCTGTAGTGGAATTGTCCTTTGGTTTGGGATATGTCAGTATAGTTGGTTTGCCATTCCGTGAGTGTCTGGTGTTGTAGGATGGAAAGGGTGTCTTCTAAGATCAAGTCGATTCTGAGTGTCACTGTGTCCTTTGCCGTTCCTCGCTTGGCTAGGTGGTCAGCTCTGTCGTTGTCAGTCAAATTGATGTGTCCAGGAATCCATTGAATGTAATAGTTCTTATCTGACTGGTAAATGGATGTAGCTATTGTGGAGAGTATGTAGTTGCTGCGAGTTTTGAGGTGAAAGTTGCGTAGTAGTTGGCAGGCGGATTTAGAGTCGGTCAATATAACTATCTCTTCTGAAAATGTAATACTTTTAGAGTAGTCTATGGCCTTTTGGATAGCAATCAGTTCAGAGGTACAGACGTTATGATGTGGTGAGATTTTTTCTGTTAGGTTACTGTCTGTTTGGGGATCGAAGATACCTATCCCCGTCCCCTCTGGTGTTTTTGAAGCATCTGTGAAGAGTTTGTGACATTTATCGTAAAGAGTGTTAATCATTTCTATTGTGTTGGCTTTTAGGATTGTGGGGTCTAAGTTGTTTTTGGATGTTTTGGTTGTCCTAATGTCTGGATTGGATTTTATGATAAGGTTTGATAGTGGGATGGGCGCAATAAATGAGAACGGTTTGTCGGTCCGATGTAGTGTCTGTAATGTTGGCCTGAGTACTGCTAGTGTATTTTGAATGTACTTGTTCAAGTGGATTTTTTGTCTATTTATTAAATCGTTGAAAGGGTGTGATTTGTCGGCGTGTATTTTTGTAAGTTTTCTTTTTAACTGTAATTTACGTCTGAGTGGAAGTGGAAGTTCTCCGGCTTCCACCAGAACGGCATTGATAGGAGTTGTTTTAAATGTCCTCAATGAAATTTTTAAGGCTTGGTTTTGTATTACACTAAGTTTCTGAATGAGGGGTGTTCTGGTGGAGCCATAAACCTCGCAGCCATACTCCAGCAGTGGTCGAACTAAGCTCTTATATAGGTGGATCATGTTGGTGGGATGTGCCCCCCAACTCAAACCTCCTGCTATACATTTCAGGAGATTTATTGGTTTTTGTGATATTGCTATTGTATGGGATATATGTTTCTTGAAGGAAAGTTTTGTATCTAACCAAAGACCAAGGAATTTGTGTTCCTTAGCAACGGGTATGGTGATATGACTATATTGTAATTTGATGTTGTTGTGGTTGATGTTTCTCTTCTTTGTGAAAGGTACGAGTGTCGATTTGTCAATGTTGATCCTGAGTTTCAAGTCGTCCAGTCTGTTGGAGAGAGTACTGAGTCCCGCCTCTAGTTTGGTGATGGCCTGGTCTACTGTGGGTTGTGTTGTGAAGATCACTATGTCATCGGCGTATTGCAGTAGACTGATGCCCTCATCTAGCTCTTCGTGTAGCTCTCTAGTATACATGTTAAAGAGGATTGGTGACCAAACATCTCCCTGTAACAGTCCTTTGTATGAGTCCATCTCTACGTCCCCTTCATCTGTCTTTATATATAGTGTTTTCTTAAATAAATATTTATGTAGCCATACCGTTATCTCCTGTGGGATTTTTGATTTATCGAGGACGTTTATTAGTTTGGTAATATTTACATTGTCATATGCTTTGTCTATGTCTATGAATAGGGCCATAAGTATTTGTTTTTTAGAAAATGCTATCTCGATTGAAGATGTGAGTATCATAAGGGCATCAGTTGTGGATCGGCCGCTACGGAAACCCGGACACTGTGGACTGAGAAGATTGTGATATTCCACAAACCATTCGAATCTTTTCTTCATAATTATATTAAAAACTTTTGCTGGACAGGATAAGAGAGCTATGGGCCTGTATGAAGTGATTTCCTGCGGGTCTTTGTTTGGTTTTAGTATCGGTACTATTCGTATTTCGCGCCATTCTTCCGGAATTACTTTTAATCGGAAGGATTTATTGTAACACGCAATTAAGGAATGTTTTATGTTATAAGGAAGTCTTTTAATCATCTGATAACTAATTTCGTCTCTGCCAGGAGCTGTATCTTTTTTGGAGCTGATGGCGGCATCGAACTCAGAGTTGGAGATTGGAAGCCTGAATATGTCCGATTTATCTACTATTGATTGAGAATGTAAGGTTGGGTCTGGAGGAGGCTGGGGTGGGTTTTGGGAAGGATTTGTCAGTTTGAGTAGGTATTGTATGGCTGTCGATTTGCATTCGATGATTTTATTTTGAGTAAATGTTTTCACGTTTCTGAGTTGTTTCATTTTTTGCCATACGTCGCTTGAATGATTAGGGTTAATCTCTTGAATGTAGGTCGTCCAGGTGTCTTTTTTGGATTTTTTAATGAGGTTTTTTGTTTTGTTGATCCTATGTCTCATTTCTTTATAGTTCTCTATGGTCATGTTTTGTTTGAATTTTTTTATCGATTCAGTTTTTTGGACATAAGATATTTTGATTTTGTCGTTCCACCAGCATTTGGGTGTGAAGTTGTTCATGTTGTCTGTTCTGTATCTAGGTATGGTATTATCTCCGGCTTTGTTAATGAGGTTGGTCAGTTCAGTTATGTCCACTGTCTGTAAGGGCCCCTGTTCTCTTAGGTATTGTTCGAAGTGACTGTAGTCGGTTGCTCTGAAATTTCGTCTCCCTGTTCCTAGCTGTCCTCCGCGGGCGAGTGCCCTCTCCAGGATCATCTCTATTATAAGGTGATCGCTGCCCAGACACTGGTCCGTCACCCTCCAACTCATCCTATAGCCCAAGTCTCCTGTATATAGGCTTAAGTCTACTGATGATCTGTTCTGGTTGGGGTGTGTAAGTCTAGTCGGTGTCTTCTCATTTAGTAGAACTAGTCCTGATGCTAATATTTCTTCAGATATGAGTCGGCCCCGCGGGTTTTCTACCTCACTCCCCCACAGTCCGCTTTTTCCGTTTAGGTCACCGCATAGTATTGAAAATGGCAAGTTATCTATTGTAGAAAAGAGTTTTTGAATCTGAGCTTTAGAAGTTTTGGCCCCGGGGGATATGTATGAGTTGATAATATTAAGTGGAGGTATAGTGTTAGTTGTCCGAATCCCTATTAGTTCTACGTTGGCTATATTATTTAATGTTATTTTTTCCCATTTTATTGATTTGTGAATGAGGAAAGCTACCCCTCCATACCCGTCTCTTCTGCTTATCTGATAAAAGGAGTAGGTTTTGGAATTATGTTCTACTTTTGTGTTAAGCCATGTTTCTTGTAATGCAGCAATATGTACTTGGTTTACGTTCAGCAAATTGGTTAAAATTGCCCATTTATTGTTTATACTTCTAATGTTATGTTGTATGATTTTAATGTTTGTTTGTTGTGCACTGTTCATTGTGAGCAAGTGTTATTATTATAATTACTAAATTGTTGTTAAGATTGTAGAGCATGAATACTGTAAATATTATAATGAAGAGTATCCATCCTTTATAAGAAGAATTTCTAATAATGAATGAAAAGGAGGATTATATTTGTATATTTAGGATCAATGTTATTATGCGAGTTGGTATGGTTGTTATGTCCACTGTAAACGTATTCAGTATGTTTCGCTGTCATTGTCAGCGTCTATTTTGGATGAATTTGTAATGTCAGTCTTATCTGTTTTGAGGTGTTCCTCGGTGCCAATAGTTTTGTAGTCTAATGTTGATAGTTCTTCTATTTGTATGTTGTCTACAATGTGTTTGTTTTGAGTCACAATCTCATGGAGGGTCCTCCCAACTATGGTAAGCAGGTCTCTCTCAGACTTAGTCTGACCCTGATTTATTCTGTTCAGTAGTGTCGTGAGGGCGGCTATCAGTCGCTGTTCAGTAGATGTCCTCTGTGGGTTGTTGATATATACTGGCTTGTTGGTACTCTGTGTCCTCGCTAACTGTCTTGCTAGGTCGGGGAGGGGTTGAGGGTGGGGATGAGGCGGGCCTCTTCTGCCCTACGTGCTTCGTTACTGTACGACTATATGAGGGTTGTCTCAGAGGGGGCTTACTATTGAGATGGGAGCGTGATGTTTCTTGGAGGTCCGGAAAATCAGATAAAATTGAAAATTTATTATAGTAAGGTTTTGTCTTGAGTGTCATCCGGTCTGCTTCGTAGTATGTGATACCTTTCAGAGCCATGGTCTCCTTTATGGTCTTTTGTCTGGCGTACTCCTCGCATGCTGTCCTGTCCGTGGTCCTGTGGGAGGTACCGCAGTAGTGGCATTTTGGAGAGTTAGGGCATTCGTCGAGCTGGTGTTTGGGATTCTGCTCCCCACAGTTGGCGCACTGTGCCTTGCTTCTACAGTATTGCCGGGTATGATTGTACCGTAAACAGTTAAAACACTGTATCACTCTATATACATATGGTTGAACCTTGCGAGGGGCTAAATATAAATATACTTCCTCCGGCAAAGTCTGCGAATAAAACGAAATTTTTACAGACAGAGTATCTTCAAGTCTTGGCGTACCTTCCTTGTCTTTTGTCCTTCTCTTTATCCTTGACACCTCAAAAACTCTGGATTTTGACGAAATATTTGCCTTTATCTCGTCTTCATCTATGTCGGTTGGAATATTTCTGATAACGCCCACTTTTATGATATTTTGAGTTGGAATGTAGGCTTTGCAATTTATTATTTTGAGTAAGGGATGAGAAAGAAATGAATTTGCTAAATCGAATTTTGAAAATGTTACTTTTACTTTTTTCCTATTTATTCTTTTAACTTCTGTGAACTTAATATTGTATTGCAATAGGGATTTGCCTATTTTGATTTCATTTATATCAGATTCTGATTCTATGATAGTAATGTATGGTCCATGATAATAAGGCAAATATTTCAAATTTCTGTTAATACTGGTATCCATGTTTTCATTGTTAGACATTTTATTTTCTTTACCTGGTTGTCCAGTGTCTTGTATGTCTGGGGGTTTGGGATCCCCCATTTTTAAAAGAAACTGATATTAATAATCAAAGTGTATAAGACCTGGGCAGTAGATAAATATAAATAATAATACACCGCTAATCCGTAAAAACAAACAAAACAAAAACAGAAAAATGAGACTAATAACAGATAACTACTAGTCACGATGTTAATATCACTGTTAATAAGGTTTGTGACACTTTCTTCACTCACATAACTATAAGAAAACTTGAAAAAAGAGCTATGAAAAATATAGAGAATTGAGATAAGGTTAATTTATTTGTTCACTTCACTAGCGCGTCAGCTGTACTGGTATTTCGATTTTTGTGTAGGATTCAAATATTCCGGTTGTTCATCAGTTTTAACAAATATTAAATCTAAAAACCGGTTAAAAGGGTGAAATTTGAAGAATGGAGTTTCCCGAGCTCAGGATCGCCATTTAGAAATCTAGCCAAGTCACTTAGGTCAGATGTTTTAATCGGGAAGATAAAAATAAATTTCAGCACGTAGTCTTTCGGATGGGACTTTCCCGATACATCTGAATCTTTCTTCGTTTCTGGATGCTGCCTAAGAACGCCGGACACCTTAGATAGTATGCGCCTTGCAACTCCATGCAACCAGGTATTAATAAGTTCTTAGGAACGCTGGGCAACACAGATAGTAGGTATGTAGTTAGGAATGCTGGGCACCGCAGCTAGCATGTGCCTTGCAACAGAGGATGCCCTAGGTATTTTGTGCTTCAGAACGCTGGTGATAGCTATTATTTACCGTGCAACGGTGGACCTCCTAGGTAATACATGCTTAGGAAACCCACCATATTAAAATTAGAGCTATATCCCATCTTTAAGAAAGCTCCATGTGAGATTCATTCTGCATTAATGCACCCCCGCCCCTCCCGTCCAAAGGGTCACAGCCAATTTCTAAATATTGCTTTTGAAACTACTATTAATAGTAGTTATATACCCCCCTCCCGTAGACAATATTCAGACGTCACATATCCTTTTTTTGTTTTTGTCTATTATGAATACTACATGTGAAATTCCATGAGCGTATTTTTCAATTTGGCCTTTAAGCATACTACATGTAAAATTCCATGACATTCCGATCAAAAGGCCTATCACTATCTTTATATGTAGGCCTACCCCCACAACCCTCCCTCCCGTTCAAAATTTTGAGATATCACGTAGCGTATTTTTCAATTTGGCCTTTAAGAATATTATATGTCAAATTCCATGACTATCCGATCATCCGTTAATGACAGCACTATCTTTATATTTAGGCCTACCCCCACAACCCCCCCTCACGTTCTCTATTTTGTGACGTCACACACCCTATTTTTTAATTTAGCCTTTAAAAAAACTACATATGAATATCCATGACAATCCGATCATCCGTTAATGACTTAGCACTACCTTTATATTTAGGCCCCCCTTACAACCCCCCCTACCGTTCAAAATTTATGGACGCTACATAGCCTATTTTTTAACTTGGCTTTTAAGAATACTACATGTGAAATTTCATGATAATCCGTCCATCCGTTAATGCGCTAGAGCAATTTTTGTGCTTATAATAAATGATACGTAAGTTAATAATCCTCAGGAGCTAACAATAGCGTGACTTCTCTCTCCAAAGGTTGATCAGCTGTTCTTTTAATATAATATATTAAAATAATGAATAAAAATTGCCTTATATATATATTATATATATATATATATATATATATATATATATATATATATATATATATATATATATATTTATTTCTATCTCTTTTTAAGATTATTATTTAGACCTCAATAACTGCCGATATAATGAATTCATATACATGAAGGACATATTTGAAGTCAAAACCCAATGAGGACATAACCTATCCAATTTCAGCGATATCGGCCTAAGGAAAGCCAATGTAATGAATTTATCGACACAAAATTTAGTGTGAGGATTTAGAAGCCTATATGTAAGTTGAATATTGGCGCAAGCTGTTTTGGAGGGGAAATTGATTAATTCGTTCTGAGGTTGCCGGTGACCAAGGACTTTTTTTGGTTCGTTATACTAAATACTCCTCGCAATAGGTAAAATTATATTTAAATTCTTATCATATGTGTTCAGAGCTATTAATTATTTCCTAAGCTTCGCCTCTTTGGAGACATGAATGTACATACCGAAGTTCAATCGGTATTTAATAATATTGTGAATATTAATATATTCTTTGGCTTATAGCCCTTACAATTTTAATATTTCTCTCTGAATGCGCTAGGCATTGTTTTCTTGACAGTACGCTCAGTTGGCCTATAAATAATTTTTCTTCTCTTTCCTGGAAGTATGGATAGAACTTTCATTTCAACTCTGGTTCACGTCGTGTAATCCCAGAATGATCACTGCGAGTGAAGTAAAAGGGTTTTTATTTAATTTTCATAAATTGATATCAGTAAGGAGTTTTATTTTTATTTTTGTACTCGTATTTGGACATAAGCTGAGTAATATTTAAGAACCCTCAGTTTTTACCCGGACGAGAATTGAATTCTTGGGACTGAATAAACTCATAGCCCCTAATAAACATGGTTGATTTCCATAAAAATTATGAGAAAATAAGAAAAGTATAAATAAAGAATTTTGCAGTGGTGGAATACTTGCATTAAACACACTATGATAAATGGTATTTGTCTTGTGCAGTAACTTGTAATAAATAAATAAAATAAAGCTATTTTTGACATTTTTTATATTTGATATCTTTTTTTTTTCGTGGAATGACTACTTCGAAATGAAATTTTGTTTAAATCATTCAAACCACTGTGGCAACACTGGGCCTAATCTAGAATGTTCGATAGCAACGACCCTATCGAGTTATTCAGAAAAAACAACAAACCGCTCTTGATTTCAGCGTGATAAAGTTACGCGTGCTAGTTAATTGTATTTTGTGCTATCTGCAAATATAGTATACAGTGATTTTTCTCAAATAAGATGGCCCTAGTTAGGGTTAAAAGAAGGCTGAATGAGGATCCCATTGACGTTTTACTTCTAACATGCAAAAAACAGAAAACTGATAATACATCTTCCTCCACTGTATTCAAGTTTGCTGCTACCGTTAACAAGGTAACAAGTTACATTAAATTTACTATCTATTTGCTAAAATGATATCTGAAGGTTAGTTTAAGAATGCTTTGCTTTAAATTGCTTATAAATATATATTTTTTGTTTTCTCGTTATAACTTTATTATAAGTAAACAACGGAATGGTTATTGAATTGTACCATAGAATAGAGCTTACTTTAAACGTATGCGTATGATTGGATTGGTATTCGTTCGCTGCTCATCCTTGTTATTCTGAACAGAGGGTCTTTTAGTTCGCCGCCTATTAGGAAATAGGTGATCTGTTGTATTACATCACTAAAAGTAGGGAAAACATAGGAACGAAAAAAATATGTTCGTGGTTTATTTGAAAAAATAGTCGTTATGCGGACGTTTAGCGAGGTACTTCATATAGATGTTTTAAAAGTCTATTAGAAAATATGTGAATTGTTGTATTTAGCGTTGGGTCAATAGTATTCTACGCGTATATTCTACGTACAGTATCTCTTGAAGAATATTAGTTTTTATTGAATATTAGCCCACTGCTTCCAAAATCCTTTAAAACTTCTTACATTAGAGAGAGAATCCATGCCTTAAAATCTTCAAAATTTTTGAACTACATTCCGTTACTAGTTGAAGATTTTAGTTGGAAATTAGTTTGTCAGTCAGTAAGTAAAGGTTATGTTTATTAAGTTTTTATTGTTAACAAAGTTGAAGGGAAGGTAACGAAAATTCATCAACCTCCTGTTGTACATCTATAGAAGAAAATATAAGTTATAGGTTTAATTTTTTCCTCATTTATATTATACAAACTAAAAATTATTTTTTTGAAGTATTGCAAAACAAATAACGCGAATATTCTTCATACATGTGGATACCCCACCAGTAGGAGTGAGGTAGCGTAGGCCAGAAGGCAATACTGTGCTCAAGATCGCGTTTTTGAAACCTCGCGGAGGCCTCTCGGAGTGGTGGTCCACGAGCCTGTGCGCTATCAGATACTCGTGTCGGGTTCATGTACACCAGAGCGACAAGAGAGCACTAGTAAGTGATATGAGTTCGTAGATAGAGCCCAGGTGTGATTCACTAAACAAACATACTCTGCATATTTGGCGATGTTATTGTTCGTTTTTGTAGGGAAAACTGCATGATTATCCAGTAACTAAATACGATTGTATTTTAACTTTTCTCTTTATTCCGACAATTGGGTACTTAGAACTACTTGTGTATAACCGTGTGGTCGTCTTACAGCCCGTCAGTTACTTCATTACAACTTTTGTTTTAATGTTTTCGTTCGTAGTTTTCTGAAGGTTTTACATCCTAAATCATTGGATGGTGTGTGTACGTATAATTACAATGTTTATCAGTGTTTTTGAAAGATTTTAAATCTCTCAAGGGTAGTTTTTTTAGAAGACTCACAGAGGCTTTGGTATAAAAGTTTATGAAAATCATACAACTTTTACACAAAAGTGAATAGATACTGTGCGTTTTCAACACGATGTAGCTGCTATATCACTGTTGAAGGTCTTTGGGTGAAGGTGCATTCAAACATAGCCTCCTTTCCATCTAATGTTGCACAATTGTTTATAAATGCACCAGAACGTGTACAATTGCATCAGCTACCTGAAATTACTTGAAGATATATAATTATTGTTGATGGAGTGTTGATTAGAGTTCATTTTTTATTATTTTTATTCTAAAAAACTATTGTCTAAATTTCCGATTTTTTTTTTATAGTTTATTCATTTTTTCAGTTGTAACATAAATCACTATGTCCAAAAAGAGAAATTATCAAGGACGAGAAGCTTTTCATCGGATGAATTACCTCTATCAAGCTTCGGATGTTTGTCGAAGACTCCGCAACAGTGGGAGTGGCGCTGAAGGTCTGAAACTGATGTTACAGTACGGAGCTCAGCTGGGAAGCGTTGGTCGGAAAGCTCAGTGTCGAATGGATCCACAGTTGAAACGAACCTTGTGTAAGGGGTGTAGTGCCATTCTGGTCCCTGGCGACACGGCCGCTGTTCGACTCACAAAAAAACCCGATGGAAAATTGATCTGGATTTGTACAATTTGTGGTACTTATAAAATTTTTGGTACACGGCCTGGCTATTGTATATGGGCTGAAAAGAAGGACTCTGTGGTTGAGGTTATAAATTCTGTTGAAGGTTCTTATCAAAAGTCAGAAAAGAAAGTTGTATCTGATAAAAATAAACAAGCTGTATGTGAAAAAAGTAAAGGTGATAACTTTGATAATGTTGATAAGGGACTTGAAAATCCAGCCATTTAAACATGTAAATAATGTCTACTTTTATTCAATAAAAATGAATGCCTTATAGCTATGAATTTTGTTGTTAACTTCCATTTCTTTTATTCGATTTTAATGATAAACAACTGAGGTGTGTAAGTTCCAAAGGTTCAATGCAACAAATCTGAAAGATGGCTGAACACAGTAATGAGAGACAACAAAACAAACAACAGACGATATTTAACATTTTCTGCAGATATTTTGTGAAACACTTAATAAGAAATAAAGAAAAACGTATGTTTTTAAAAATATTGTCTATTTCACAAAATATGATTCATTAATGGGAGTACTTTTAGTGTCGTTACCATCTTCAGCCACAGTTGAAGATGGTAGCAATACCCAAAGTATATTATATATATATATATATATATATATATATATATATATTATATATATTTTGTGAAATTGACAATATTTAAAAAACATACGTTTTTCTTTATTTAATATGCGATCTGTTGTGAAATTTAAATGTTGGTGCTTAGACTCTTTGGTGTTTACACTCTCCAATTACTGGGATCTTAACGGTTGTATACTCAGCGGTGTCTTAATGTTTTCAGAGTAACTCTAGGATATTGTTAACATTCAGTAATAATTATTATTGCATTAAAATTGAATCTTTCTCATATATTTATTTTTTTCTCAATTTTTCTTCGGTATGTTTAACGAGTACCTGACATCGCACAGGCTTGGGGTCATAGCATAGTGTCCTATCCGAAGGATGGAGTGCTCAAGGTTTTCTCACCTTCCAGATAAAAAATCTTGAGAGCTTCAGCCGGGTTTCGAACTCGCGATCTTGAGCTCAGAAGGCAAACACGCTACCGGTGCCCTCAATACTTTTGGATACTTTTAATAATTCTTCAAAAATATTATTATATGGCTCTCTCCAGGTAAGAATCAAGAGGAAATATAACTGGTGACACTCAAATAATAATTAGTAATAGCTCAACAAGTATACAATATAAATTCTAAGTTAAGGAAGTATATAATAGGAAGTTATAGGAAATTCTTCTAAGTATAACAGGAAGTGTAATGAAGTAATTATTAAATTGTCTTTACATTTCTAATAAAAGTATAATATTGTCACAGTTTTCCAACCTCTAAGCCTACTTATAACTTGATAAATAATCAACACTGCGGTAAGTAACTCTTGATTCACTATTTTCCAATAGGACACGCTTAATGACCCGGCCAATCCAAAATAAATCTGGTTGAAAACACAAATGTCTAATTAAAATTAGTCTAGTCCAAAAGACACAAGAATTCTTAGATTTTAAAAAGTTAATTCACAACCAAATACTAGAAAATGAGTTAATAATCTCTCTTTATCAATAATAGTAATAATAATCTCTTCCAGTAATTCTTATTGGTCAAATTTTAACTGAACTGGAATTGGCTGAATTACGAGTGTTTAATAGATCTAAAACAGTAGTTAGTTATAATGATTCATTCTCCGGCTTTAACTACAAGGTCATATTCGCCTACTACTAGAGCTCTCAACACTCTGGTGGACATGAGCCCGACTCTAGTAGGGGTCTTTAACGAATACCTGACGTAGTGTAGGCTCAGGACCATCGTTTAACGTCTATCCGAAGGATGGCGTGCTTAATTTTTTTTAAAACTCCCAGATAAAATAAACTAAAGGCCTCGGCCGCGGGTATCGAACCCCCGATCTTGAGCTTAGTATGCAAGCACGCATACCACTGAGCTACAGGCGCCCTTAAATCTTTGACATTGATAACAATATTAAAACCTAGATAAAACTTCTTTTAAACATAGAATTACCGCAACACTTTATTTGAATGAAAGTAAATAGATAAATTGGTTGTGAATTTAAATATAGTAAGTTCTAATATTAAGGTTACAAAATGGAAATAAGTAACAATATTTAATTTATTTATAATTGTTGTTTGTGTGTTTGCAGGACGAGGATGTAGACTGCCGTATTAAGGAGGTGCTGAATGCTGAAGACCAACTGTCGCAGTACAAGAAGCACCCTGTCCCCTCCTACAGTCTGACAGAGAAACTCCGGCTGGACACCAGAAGTCACTCCAAGGAGAACAGGCTAAAGGTGAGACCACCGCCATTCTATTGAAATGTTTGTACTTTGATCTAATTGGTAGGCTACTTGTTCACTAATAATTTAATTACTTTCTTTGGAAAATAGATGAATTGTTTAACAATGATGAAAAAATATATTATCTGAGTGGGGGACAATAAAAGTAATGTCGGTTGAAGTCTTCTTCATGTGTACAGCTTTTCCAAAAATATAGACGCTGCAATCTCCAGCTCCTGCAATACCTTTTACGGAAATTACAGTTCTTTTGGCAATAGCGGAAGTTACTTAAAAATGAGGAACCATATAAGCAAACAAAGAATTATTTCGCAGTTACGGGTCTCAGGAAAATATACAACTCATTTAAATTATACAAATTACCAAGCTAAATTTCAGCTTGACTTTGTTTGTCCACTTTGTAACAGTGATAATGATAATATACTCCATCTTCTCATAACTTGTCCAATGTTAAAGCAATACAGAAACAAATTTATCAATAAATATATTTCACACTATAATACAATCTCAGATAAAATAATAAATTTGTTATGATGACGATGAAAAAATCAATAATATATTTATTTTCGTAACTAATAGTTTAAAATTTATAAAAACAGTTTTATTATGGTTTGCCCTCTCGTTTACCTTATATTTTTCAATATAACACATTTCACAACAGTTGGTATTTTTCTTATCTTTACTTCGGCCCATATTTATAATGTTGTATCTTCCAAAATTAATTTTTGTTTAATTAAGTTTGTTATATTTTCTTATTTTAATTATAAGTTGTATTGATATATAAACTCTTATATATTATATATGTATAATGTATAACATTTTATGTGTGAACTATTAAGGGGGGCAGGTTGACGTCATATTGTCACCTAAATGGGTGTATTCCTCAATTTGCAAATTTTACTGGAACAACGAATAATAGTTTTCTCATTGATTAATGTTTATTAATGTTAACACAAAAATGTTTTTTTATAAAGATTAGGTTAGATCGTCCTGAGGCTTACAGCGTTGTACTTACGTGATTCTCAGACCCTAAATTAACCATTTCAATCAAAAAGTGAAAATTGAAGTTTTGAGGGTTACAACCTTCTCCATTTTAGATGACGATATACCCGTTAATAGTGTTTCTTTTATGATCTATGACCTAGGGAAGCCTAGCCTCTTATTTTCAGTTGGGGAGGTAATGATGCTTTTTTTTTTTCATCTTCATATATATTGTAGGTGGAAAGGTAGAATTAAAATAATTGTATCTATATATATATTTTTAAAAACATTTATTAAAGTTATATATTTATAAATTAATAAAAATCTACAAAACAAAAACGCCTTAATTCATTATAGGTAATATAGACTTTTGAATATTCTTTTCTTGATCTAGTCAGGCTTAAGAATTAACATATTTGTGAAAGAAAATTTTTATACAAATAATTCAAAAAACATTATAATATAATTGCTGAATGATATGTATGATTTAAGAAAAGTAGGTTGCTATATACTGTTGGATATTTTTACTCTTTGTCAATATATCGGTATAAACTGTCTAAATAATTTTAAAAATTGAACAATTTTTTTAATTAAAAGCTTAGGAAAGAGAAATAATTTGCAAAAATTGTTTATTAATATTACTATACATAGTTTTAAAATAGTACATTTAATTGTTCCCATTAGTTTGTCGTAAAGCAACCAGGTTATTTTTGTAATTTATTTTATTCATTTATCAATAAATTTATACATTTTTCAGCACTTTAAGGCATCAAAAACTTAGTGTGCAATTTATAAATAAAGCATTTATTGACATGTCCATATTAAGTCTAGTTAATATAATACTGAAGCGTTTTATTATAACTATAAATAAAGTAACATGAGGAATATAAACAATATTTATTTGAGTTTTATAATGTATTTTGCATTAAGCCTAACTGACGCACATATAATGCCCATAATTCAAATTCGAATAGTTCTACATTAATTGCGTTATATGTCGCCTCCTCACTTTTTTAATAAAAATGTTTCGCAAAGATTTTCGACTTGCAGTCTCAAAAATCGAAATATTACAATTTGTTACGTTTATCTGCAATTTTTGGTATATTATGAAAGACATATTAAAATAATATTTACATTATTAACTCCAGGGTGTAAATTTTGAAGAAGTTCTTTTTATACTGTGAAAAGCGCAATTTTTTTATTTGGGACAGACGTCGACAGTCTTCTAGCGTTTAAAAGATAATTCGATGCATTACAGAATAACCTATAAACAACGATGAACTGTTCTTTTTATATTTCATTTATTTACATTCGAGTATATTCTCCATCGATTATGAGCTAGACATAGACAATTAGATTCCTGACAAATTTAATAAAGAAGTGAGTGGATAACATAAGAAATTGTATGATTAGATCAGACTTTTTTTTCTTCTTAGATACTGTACTTTGTGCGTTTAAAGTCTTAAAGCAAAATATAAAGTATTAAAAATAATACAACTGGTATGTACCCATTGAGCAATATAATTCTCTGATAGTCAATACAAAGACAACCGAGGAGATTATTTCCATAAAAATCCATATTGAATATGAACGAACACCGACTTCCGTTATTAAAACAAGATTATGAAACATTTTTTTTTATTTACGACTATATATATATATATAAATATATATGAAAGCTGAAGTGGTTATAACTTCCGTTATTAAAACAAGATTATGAAACATTTTTTTTTATTTACGACTATATATATATATATAAATATATATGAAAGCTGAAGTGGTTATAACTGAAATAATAAGTTAACAATGCATAATAAAGAAATAATATAAATTGGTTGAAGATTGACCACTGTCTTGTGAAAAGAGAAGCAAGCTAAGTTGGGCAGGGATTAGGGTTGTCAACTGTCATTTAAAAGTCGGGACATTATGTTTAAAATGGCATTATGGTTTCAAACAATTATAAAAACACATATTGTTTCAAACATATAGTAAAAATATATAAATAAAAAAGTAAAAATTAAAAAATAATGCTTATATGAAATAAACTGCAAAATTGAAATAAAAATATAATAAAAAAAACTATATTTTTTTTGTTTTTATTGCTCCATATCTGTAATACAAAGCAATAAAATCTAAAAAAATAGTACAAATAAAAATTTAATAAAAAATAGAAAATTTGAATATTAGATGAAGATAAAACTTGATGTATATGCCAGGTTGACAAAAAATCCAAATAACAAGGTGTTGACTAAAAATTTGGTAATTCAAATATTTTTTAGTCATTCAAAAGTGTAAAAAATAAAATAACTAAAACATTAATCCATAGGTCTCGTTAAGAAGTTTGGAAAAGTATGGAAGATAAGAGGGAAACAAAATAAAGGAAAAAAAAAAAACACAATAAAATTCCACCTCAAAAATAGTCTATAGACGGCGTGTTAATTTTATTTATAATTTGTTATTTGACTGTAATTTGAACAAAGCAATACTACCTTTTATCAATGTACTGTTTAAAAAGTATAGATACTGAAAATTCCCAGTCCATCTTACCCGAACATCAGTTCGGATTTCGTCCTCAACATTCCACTACCCAACAGTGTTTTCGGGTTGTCGATTGCATTTCTAATGCATTGGAACGCAAGCAGTATTGCACGGGAGCCTTTCTCGATGTGGCGCAAGCCTTTGATCGAGTCTGGCACCCGGGGCTCCTCTTCAAACTGAAACCCTTCCTTCCCAGTACCTACTTCCTCATCCTCAAATCCTACCTTAGTGAACGCCATTTCAAGGTCCGAGTAGGCTCTGAATACTCGGAACTCATGCCTATCCTGGCCGGTGTCCCACAAGGTAGTATCCTCGGTCCCATCCTTTATAATACATATACTGCCGATTTTCCTACCCATCCTCAGACATTACTCACGACTTACGCTGACGACACAGCAATCCTGTCTACCAGTCCTGATCCCGGCGTAGCCTCACTTGTCCTTCAGGAGCACCTCACTGAAATAGAGAGATGGTGCAAGCTCTGGAGAATTAAGTTGAATGAGCAGAAATGCGTTCAAGTCACATTTACCCTACGCCGCCAATCCTGTCCTCCAATCACCATTAATAACATCCTGATTCCCTCTTCCAACCAAGTCCGCTACCTCGGGTTTTACCTAGACAGTAGACTAACGTGGAACCCACATACACGACTTAAACGACAAGAACTGAATCGAAGATACGGACTGTTACGTCGACTACTTGGACCAAAATCAAAACTGACAACTAACAACAAACTTACGATTTACGAGACCATTATACGTCCAGATGGACGTACATCTGGACGTACGGACTCGAACTTTGGGGTGCAGCTAAACAGTCGAACTTCAATCGAATCCAAGCATTCCAGTCCAAACTCCTGCGACGAATTATCAACGCTCCTTTCTACATTACCAATAAAGTCCTACATAGAGATCTCAATATTCCCACTGTCAACGAACTAATCCAATCCCGATTCCAAACATTTCACAGAAACCTTTCCTATCATTCAAATCCTCTCGCTCAAGCCCTATCCTATCATTCCCATCCTGACAATCCTCCCCGCCGCTTGAACAGGAGGTGGCCTCGCGATCTTCTCTGAGGATAGTGAATGGTGAAAATTAACTTTCGAGGGAGTGTCAGCGCTGGCTGGCTTCTCCCATCAAGTGACGTTATTTTTATTTTTTGTCCACATATTTGCTCATTATGTATGTATTGTATATAGATTGCAAATAAAAAAAATAATAATAAAAAAAAAAAAAAAAAAAAAAAGATACTGAAAATGGGCTCGCAGCCCGAAATAAGACAAACACAATATATAGAAGAAAAGTTTTTGGATAAATTGTGAAAATAAGAGCTGCGAATAAGTAATACAATTTTAAATGTGAATTTACTAATAAGCCCTTTTTTCATTTCTGGTAGTTAAAAAAAGTTTAATTTTGCCCTGCTTATTGCCAATTTTAAACTAAAATATTTAACATCCAATTAGTACTAGATATGTTGACGCCAAGAACGACAGGTAACACACTTGTCATTATTATAAGCGAGATCAATCGGTACAGTTCAGTTATTTTATGATTTTGGTGAGGTTTTTTTGGTTTCACTTAATATGTCTGGTGCGCATTTCGCGTACCGCAGAGGGACCCATGGGTTTCAAGAAACGCGGGAGGTCCTGCAAAGTTGACAACTCTAGTGGGATCTATTACTTCAACCTGCCTCGTATTCTTCAAATCTATGACTTGGTTTAATGAAGAGTTGATCATTGAAACAATATTTTTTTTTTAAACTGTTTTCATAATTTTATTTTCATAACATTGTTAAAGACGGTGTTTTCTCAAATTGGATTGATATACTTAATTCATGAAATTAAACTCCACAATTTTACTCCATCGGAATGTCATTTTTATTATATTTTTTAAATTTATTTTTTGTTAATTAACTTTACCCTGTTATCAGTTACTTAATATACAGCGCTAGGTTCAAAGAAATATTATACAATTAATGTCTAATGATTAGAAATACATTACAATCATATACAATACTTCTTTTATATTCTTTAATTTTTTCTCTCTTTCATTCTAGTATCGAAGCGATATTAATCTAGACCAAATTGTACAGGATGTAAAAAAGAAGAGGACACTTGCTTCGGATCTGATAAAAAATTGTTTGACCCATTTCAACAAAACGTTCTTAGGCTTGTTGGCCACTAAAATGTTGATTATTGCTATAAAACTGGACTTTTTTGATCATTAATTTCTCTTTACATATCCGCCTTTTCAAAAATCGAACTTTGGAAAATTTCGTAGTATGTTTGGAGTTCTATGCTAATTCCATATTTCAAAATAAAAAAAGTTATATCACTTGCGCTAAAAACGGAATATAACAGGCTTTTTAGAGATTTTAAAGCTGCTTATTTCTGCATAAAAAATAAAATGAGCCCTAAAGAATGTAAAAAGGACATGAAAAATGTATATATGGTATATATAAATATAAAAAAAGTAGGTGAATCACCAGAAATGTACTTCATCAGCTCGAATTAAATAACTGACTTTCATAGGTGCGTCTGAATCCTCATAATACATTTTGTGTCGATACATTTATTACATCGGCAGTTATGGTGTTCACAGACAGACATCAATTTCTCATAAATTTTTCTGCACTCTCTTTCTAAATAAATACAATTGACAAAATGGGCATTACTAGCTTCGAAAATGTTTTTCTCATCTCCATTACACTTGTTAGAAACCGATTCGAGATCTCGAACCTCGCCAATTTAGATACATAAATATCATTGGAAGATGATCCTACAGCTACTGACGATTTAATATTTCCAAGTTCTCGCCTGGAACTAAGTTCTATCTTTTTCAAAATGTCATCTGGCCCTTATATTAGGCCTTTTCAAAGTGTCATCTGGCCCTTATATTAGGCCTTTTCAGTCTTTTCACATCCCCTTAAGTACAACCGAGTCCCTTACATCCTTATTTTTATAGTCACTCAGTCTCACATCCGCAGTCTAGTAAAACAACAAACTTGTCAAGTTTCCATTTTCTGATCACACACACAGTTTTAGCCATCTTTTTTTATAAACTCAACACTGTTCAGATACGATCGGATGCGTTGTTCACGGTCCGAGTTTGAGTGTTAGTTGAGTTTTATTTATTTATTATTTCCCCAGCCATGCGAAGTATAGAGAGAAGAGTATAGAAAGTTATGTAATCGGTCAGAGAGTCGATGTTGATTTTTTACCGGAAATTCATATTTTATTGATTCAAAAAATGAAAAAACAAAAAAAAATTTGTCTGTCTTTGAAAACCAATGAATATATCGATACAAAATATATTATGAGGATTCAGAAGGCCCTATGTAAATCAGTTATTTAATTCGAGCTGGGGAAGTAGGTACATTGGTGGCGATTCACCGACTTCTTTTCCAATGTTTCCTAGATACGCCATTTTACTACGATTTGAGCTTTGAAAAATAGTCCTTCAGCTTATATTCAGTTTCTTGACTCGGTCACACTATATGTCCATAGTCCTAGTTTTTTTGGCAGATTAATTCCAATGTATTTTTTTTTTGTTTGCTCTGGTATGTACAGTGGAATAACTATATGTAAAAAATAAATTGAATAATTAAATTAAAAATAATTAAATTGTCCTTCAAAGAAGCCCAGAAATACAGTTTCTCTCAGTTTTTTAGTATCTGGTTATTAACATTCCTGTGGTCAACAAAATAAGCCAGAGAACATTAAGCATATTTATACTTTTAAAAAGTTTGCGCTTTTATAAACATATATATTTACGGAATTTAAACGTTTTTATCAGATGCTAAGCTAGTGTATTCTCATTGGTTACACCTTGTATTTCAGTCAATGTAACTTTCAGTATGATGTTGTCAGGTGATCAACTGCTACCGAGATGTGGATCTTGTTTCTTGTGCTATCTCCGAAGGTGATGAAGGCCTCCCCAGAACCCTGACCGTGGTCCACATAGAGAACCGTCCTCCAACACTTGGTCAGACCCGCCTCAGTGAGGCACCCACGGACTTAAGTAGTCTCCAAGTAAGTTCTCCTGAAACAGAAAATAAAACTATACTAACTGTTAGGTTTGTATAATATTCCTTGTAGTGTACGCGTTTATTCTATGCAGAATATGTTCTGTAAAATATTGGCCCAATTCATTCACGTTAGAGAATGCCCGTGATTTACTGACGTATTTTTTAGTTTTGAATAGAGTTTATTTCGTTTAAATACAGTTAGTTCTTAGTGGTGTTATTTTATTAGATGTCATTCATTATAATAACATTCATATACTAATGACGTTATTGTTTTCTAACAGGAGGTTGAGCCGCCCCGCACAGAAGAGGAGTATGTCTACGATCTGTACTACTGCAAAGATGGCGACTTCGATGATCTCCAAATGGAGAACATGCTCAGGTATTGTCTCATGTAGAGTCTTATCTCGATTCAGCATAAAGGAAATAGATGATCACAATTATAGTTTTATTTAAAAAGGTAGTAAATAGCGGAGAAGAGGCAATTCAGATGTAGACATCGCAGGATACATTGGAAGTGAGACTTCTGCTGAGATATTGTGAAACACTTAATAAAAAATAAAGAAAAACGTATGTTGTATTATACAACTCAGTAAAATCAATTTTCGTACAACACATCAACTAAAACGAAAATCATTTTGACATAAATACAGACATACAATCCAATCATTTTGTTACAAAGGTACATTACTCAACTCACTGGAACAACTGGAAATAAACAGAGCACTACAAAATGAAATTGTACGAACGATCAGACCAATCTCAAATATTCACCCCCTTTATCGCCAATAATATAGTCCTCGAGTCTCTCTGTATATGTACTTTCTTTCTCAAAGCTGTATATTTTTATTCATATATTTATTATTGTTACCTTTGATTTATTTCATATATACATATATATTTGTACTTTATTTCAAATGTTCGTTTTATAATTAAGATTTCAATTTGAGAGGAAATTCTATTTTAAATATTTTCCATGTTTTTAAAGTTTTTCCCTGTGGGGACTGAAAAAGGACAGTGTGGATTGTAAACTTATAGAACTTCCATTTAGTATTTGTTAAGTCGTGACTTGAAGATGGTAGCAATACCGAAAGTACTCCCATACATTTTGTGAAATAGACAAAAAACATACCTTTTCTGATGTACGATTTCGACGTTTATTCAACAAGGTCAATAGTTTTTTTTTTTCTGGAGTACCAAATGATTGTGTAAATGATAGTAAATATTCGAACATAAATAAAAGAAACTTTATTATTATATATTAATAAGAATATTATATAATATCATATAATAATATATTGAAATATTATATATTATATTTTTTTCGATTTACACTGCTATATTATTTTCTTTTACCACAAATTGTATTTATTGTGACAAATTTAAGCTATCAAATCATCTTAACGTAAAAGTTTCTTACCGAAAAATCATTTTATAGTTCGTAATATTGATATTTTAGTTAAATTCACTACAAGGGTAAATATGATCAATAATGTAAAAATACAATGTTATGTATTATCTGTCATGTTATATCTAATCAATGTTTTTTAGAGTTGTTTTATTGTTTCACTTTCTTATTCCATAAACGTATAAATGCTCCAAAACAGTTCCCATCACAGATAAAGAAGTGTGTAGTTGAGTGTGTGCGCTGCGCGCGCAACCGTCCGACACACACCCACTTACACGCATGCACATCAACAAGACTTACGCTGTGACATAGTCCCTACCGAGATCTAAGATGTTTACACATCAATAATAAACATTACCAAAATGTATTATGTATGAGATGTTATGATATGTATATGGAATAAAAGTCACCATCAACTAAATACATATGTTCTGCACTTAGAAGTTGTTAACATCACAGTTTATCATATGCTGATCACTTTTTCGAAATTTGAATTCTTGATGTCTAAAATTCAGTTGAAGAGCTTTCGATCAACAGTTAGGATAGGTTGGTTGTTGAACACACAGGCTCGCATTGTAGCGGTACAATAATATGGTTGTGCTTTATGTAAGATTGCCGGGTTTATGTTGCAGAACGTCCTTCTTGTCCTAACACTCAACTGATCTGTTATTTATGTTTTTAAGTGACATTCTTATCCGTTCATGTATTACTAAAATTATCAATCGTTATCTTCATAATTTGTTAAAATCTGACTAAATATATGCATTTATTTGCAGTGCGCATGCAGTTGACGAGAGCCTGTTTGCGGAGTACCTTCCTCAGGACGATGAAGAGGTGCCCATGGACGACGAGGACGATTCCAACGATGAGAACAACTGGCGCAATGACTATCCTGACGAAGATGAACTTTCAGGGTAACACTATTTCAACTTGGATGTTTGAACCTCGTTTTATGTCAAGGAATAATCTTCCAAATTCAGTAGTCAGCACATCGTTCTAAAGAATTTAACGAGCTCCTTGAAACGACCTTTTTAGGAATTTTGGTGACAAGGACTGAAAAACGTTTCGGGTCAAATTTCTCAAAAGCGCAGATTTCGTCGACAAAGTTTTTATATGAGGTGAATAATATTCCTTTATTTATTCATTACTTATTTTTTACTTCCTCAATTATTCGAAGCATAGACGAAGTTGTGTAATCGGTCAAAAATTCGATGCGACGTTTTCAACGGAATTTCAAGTTTTCCAACCTCCTGATATCAAGAATGAAAAAAAAAAATCTGTCTGTGTGTCTGTGAACACAACTCTCGATAGAATGAATGTGTCGACACGAAATTTTATATGTGTGTATCCAGTACCCTCTAAGAACGACTTCTATTGACGTTTAGCCAAATCGGCCTAAGGGAAGGAGGGGGAGGCCTAACACAAAAACTCTAATATATAATTCAAATCGTATAATGACGACACATAGTAACTTTCAGCGGAATCAGCTGAAGGGGAAGGGGGGGGGGGGGGGGGGGGCTCAACTCAAAAATCCCAATAACTGTCCATATATTGAATGTACCTACATGAAATTTTATATTTAAATTCAAAAACCCATCAGGATGCCACCTATTAATTTTCCAGCAATATCGGTCGAAAGGAAGGAGGGAATCAACTTAAAAACCCTGGTAACTGCCGATGTAATGAATGTATCGACACAAAATTTATTATTATGATTCAGAAGCCCCTATGTAAGTCAAACATTGAGTTTTACTCCAAATGGCTTGACAGGGAGAGCAAAACGTAATTGATTAATTCCTGCGAGGAATGTAATTAGCCTGTGATTCACCGACTATTTTTTTCTACTAGGTACATTTTGTATTTATTGTTTTATGTTTTAAATTTGTTTGTATTAAATATTTGAAATGTTTTTGTTCTTATATTTCCCTAGCGTATTTGTTTTTATTTATTCCTTATTTCATTGCTTGCAATAAAATTTTAATTTTAAATATAAGTTTTTCTTTTTTTTTAAACTTATATTTGCCGTAGAGCATTGGCGTTCAAACATTGTTTTCCTTTATTTTGTTTTCAACTTGATTATAAGTATATTTCTAATATTACTCTGATTCTTTGAGTATGAGCAAAATGTTAAATTTGGGGGATCTGTATATATTTATAAACATATCGTCAAAACAATTGATTATATCAACTGAAACCTTTAATTATGAATGCACTGCTTTATTAAATCATGAAATATATTCCATTTTTTTGTTATATTCTTGAGGTCAATGATCCATTGATCTGCTAGGTATTGTTATTATAACATCTCAGTTTTATTGTTAATATCTTACTGTTTTATTTTTATTTTTTAGTTTCGATGAAGAGGACGACACGAGGTTGGCTTTGAAATTGAAAAACATTAGCTTAGGTAAGTAGTCAGCATACTTGTAAGATATACTTTAAAAAAAAAAAAAAATACCAGGGATATGAGAAGAAAATATATGAAAATATTTTTTTCTGCAGTATAAGGATTATTAATCCAAAATAGAGTAAATAGACATGAGAATGTTATTCTATAGGATTCGGGAAGACGTCAACAGTGAGTTGTATAATAGATTTTACTGTTTCAATTCGCCTACTTCATTGTGATAAGTCGAAATGAAGCTTACTTAACATTTTACCTTACGAGGAAAAAATCAAGTTTATACCCCCAACTGATGGCCACTAAGAAACTTAGGAAGGCAAAAAACCAGCCGCGAATCGAGAAAAAAGGAGGTCATGACGCTAAATCAGCTCATTCAAATAGGTTTTCTCTTCTACAGCTATTGTAGTACAGACAGAGTTACGGTCAACAATTCGATTTGTGTTTTTCCCCGGAATTTCAGATTTTCCGATCCCCTGAATCCAAAAATGGGGGAAAAAAGTCGCGTGGACACAATAGAATCAATATATCGAGGGAAATGTTATTTGAGGACTGAAAAGTGTCTGAATAACATTTTTCATTGATTTTCAGACAAATCTGTGGAAATAGATGGATTTTTTCTTGATTTTTCATTTTAGTATATCTAAGGAGATGTTCTTTTCTTTAGGAGAATGCCCGAGTGAGGAGCTGTCCTCAGATGAAGAAGACGAAGATCTGATCTACGGAGGTGAGGAGGGACGAGCCCACTACTGGACCGTACAGGATGAGGATGAAGACAAGGACAATGAAGACGAAGATGAGGAGTACCTTGATGATATTGACAATAGTTCCGACTCCGATGAAAACATTCATCATTGAGATGTAAATCTTTATAACAATGTTCTTTGTATTGTGCCAAAATTTTAAAACCATTGTTTTTTTGTTTTTAAAAGATTCTTTTAGGAAGAATTTGTATTCTTTACAAGAAAATGAATTATGTGTAGAATTTTTTTGTTCCTTTTCGGATGAGAAATGGAAAAATAATGCTTATGGTATAAGAGTCCCAAAAAGTCCCCCATATCAGTTTTTGGCGGCCGAATGTACATTAGGCTGAGCAGATCTTGAATAGAGCTTTAGTTTGATATATTATACAAAAATGTTATAAGTACTTGTATCTTTTTTTTAATTTTTTTTATTAAATACATATTACAGAAGATAAATCATAATCTGAGTGATGAAGTTTAGACAATTGGGCGATACGATATGGAATGGTACTTAAGAAGGCAATTTTGTAAATATTCGCTGGAGAGGAGATGAACTACGAATTTGTCTAATTTTGCAGACATTCAGCTTACTATATTAGCAAACTTTAGTTTATATAAAATAAAGAGTAGGGCTAACTTACCCATGACGAGTACTGCTAGTTCGCAGCCCTCATCCCACGACTTCTGGGAGCGCAGCGTAGCGTCTACGTAACTGTATTAATATAATATAGTTAGGAGATTATTAGAACTAATAATCTCCTAACAATAAATCAAAAAGTAACTTCAGTTTACTATAAGAGATATTTTGGCGGGTCTTCTATTAAAAAAATATCTATTTTCGTTTCTTTCAGCTCACTCTAATGACCATACTTTCATCGTACTCTTCTATCCGTTATGTTGTGAAATTATAATTTGCTTCTTCCTATACATACTGATTTTTATATTAGGGTGCGTTCGTAATAGGAAGTTGGAACATGGTTAGCGAATCCTCACGGTTAGCATATACTGTACACTGTCACCCGACGACAGATTACCCTTAGAACCTGCGTCCTCACACAACCGACTGACTTTGAATTTCGGGATATAACATGGTTCATAATCTAGAAATAGTTTCCATTTCTCCTTTGAAAGTGTCAGAGATTATGTTTATAAAGTCAAGTTTTTTAGTCATTTTAGTTTACTATTTATTTATTTTTCAATCAAAATTGAGCTACTCCTTATTTGAAATGTTTGAAAATTAATTTTGTATTTTGAAAAAAAAATAACAGAGCACTGATCATGAAGCACATATGAAAATTAATATATAATCTGTAGTAAAATAATAACTTTTCATGTTTCCTTATTTATTTAAAAGAAAACTGAGATAATATAATAATGTAATGAATGATAAATAATGTTTCCATTATTTTCATGGGGTAGTGATGCCAAGCATTATCAAATAATATACACTAAATAATATACAAGCTAGCTTCTCCATGTTGCAAAGTAACTAAGTTCAGTTTATACAATTTTATTGAAAATATACCCAGTTTTTTTTTTACTTATTTCTTCATTATTTATTCCTAGAATGGAGCTTCACAAAGTATACTTATATACAGTATATTGGTAAACCATCAATTTTTTTTTTTTGTTTTTGTTTGTATATGATTATACATTTAGTATTAACTGGAAATAATAGTGCTGTTTTATTAGTAAAAAAGTTGTTAGCTGTTCGAATCTTTTATGTCTCTCTGCAAGTTGTTTTGTTTGTTTCTGGGGCTCATGATATTTTTACTAAGAGGTCTTGTGGCCTGATACCAGAGCGCTCATTCGTTGCTCTGGTGAACATGAGCTCGACTCTACTGTAAGAGTCCTAAATTTTGCCAATCCAGGTTTAGCTAGGGTAAGGGCACTTTATTAAAAGAGTACCGAGAAATTGTATAGGCTCGGAACCAGCGCTCAACGTCTCATCCGAATGACGAGATATTGAAGGTTTTTTCACCAGAATTTCGTACCCGGGATCTTTAGCTCAGTTGGCAAGCACTTGACCTCTGAACTACCCACACGTAGCACATGTGTTCAAGTCACCTAGCGCTTCTTATATCTTACGAATTCTCTTCAACAAGAGAGAAGTTTCATTTAATAAGGGAGAGTATTCAGGGTTTTGTTATGATATAATTAATTGATATCTATATATTTTTTCCCCGTGTGTCCGTGGAGGCGCTGGGATTTATGTAAGGCTAATATTTCGTTGATTAGGTTCATGTAATATAAGAAAATGTCTTGTTTTTGTAAATAAAATATATATTTATAAAATAAAATTGTATATTCTCTTTGTTTTAAAACTGGGTCATTCACGAAATACGCTACAGCGTGTTCAGGTAACGAAAAAATGTTTAACGTTGATTCCGCCTTAATTTTTTATGAGGAATCCAAAATGAAGTTCATAATATTTTTCTGGGCATCCACCCAGGCGTTACGCATGCTGACGAATTTAGGTGAAAACTTTTCTTTCGCATAAATTTTCCATTAAAATCTTTGGCCTAGGATCATGTCTGGTGCACAGACGTATATACGTATATAAACCATTTTTTTTCACATAAATTCTCCAAAAAATCAGAATTGATATCTGCAATGAACAAAGTTAGCGTGCGTAGTGTCTGGTTGCATGCGCAGAAAAATTGATTCCTTCTAAAAAAATTAAGGGGGCTCACCGTTCAACTTCGTTTTGTAATCTGACGTTGCTAGGCGACATCCACTGCAACGCATCTCCTGAATGTCTCATTATATACCTTATCAATCTCGGGCTAGAAAGGCTCCTGTGATGTGCAGTTACTCCTTCCTTTGAGGTATTTCGGTGCAATCGTGTCCTCGTATGGTTCAACCCCCGATTTGGCCATGTCATCTCTAACCTGAAAGAACAAGCTTAATTAAGACACTGGTACTTAATTAGATTTATTATGGTATTAAAAATAGAAATTTAATGTATCCACCTACAATGTTTGAGAAAACTTATAATTTGAATGACATTAAGGGCATATTCTTAAACATTACCCCTTAAGAATTCCAAAAGTTGAGTTATTCAACTTATTTTGTTTGATTAGTATTGAAATAATGATATGGAAGTTAAGTCCCGGAAGGGCTGACTTATACACCTACTGATTTGGGATAGATCTATAGTGGTGAACTATAGGACAAAAGCCTCGCACTGCCTAGTTTAAATTTTCTTAATTTCCGAAATAAGAACAATTTTTCTTATTCTCCGTGGTGTAATAAATTCCGCAAAAAGTGATCAAATAAATATGGGGTTAATAAACATTAAATAAACCTTTTCGACGGCAGTCAGGACCCTGAGGAGGTTGAGTCCTGCCAGCTTCTTGAGCTCCTCCAGGGTCCACTGTCCGGAGGCGATCAACTCCGCGAACAGAGCTGGGTACGAGGACACGTCCTCCAGACCTTTTGGGGTACTGAAAACAGATTTTTTATACAGAGAAAGTACCTTGAGAGATTCAAATTTTTTGAGCTCTAAATTCTGAGATATGAGCTTTCTCAAATCGGGCATGTTTCGAAACTCAAAATCAATTGAAGCTATTTTGGACGCAAGTTCACTTCTTCAAGAAGGCACCAAGAACAAATTTATGAAGAGACAAACACAATCATTGCGAAAATGGTCAGATCGTGTTCAGGGTACTCGTAATGTGAAACTCAATTAAGATCTGGTTATCGATTTTTTTCATGATTACAATACTGCCTCATAAAAGTATATTAAAAATTAAAAGGTTCTTTCAATATTCCTGGATTGTTTCTTTGTTCCGTAATATTTGTGGGTAAATCCTACTAGCTGGACGAGTTAGGGTAACAAATTCGAAAAATATAGCCTGAATGCGCAGCTTTCTGTACTTCTATTTGTTGAGTTGATATGAAACAACCTTAAGGAAACATTAGCCATTCTCTTAGCTTTCATCATATTTACTACGTCTTATTTACTTCCATCACTTTATCTAGCGAACGTAATTGTTTTCAAATGAGTTAAAAAAATAATAAAAAGGATAATTGACAGTACTTACAAGTTAATTCCATCGTAGCCGGCCCCCAGACCAACGCTATCCACCCCTGCCACCTGCCTTATGTGATTTATATGCGCTGAAACAAATATTAATATAAGTATTACTGATTGTAGTACAGGCATTAGCCAGGGTAGTCACCAAAGTACAGAGGAAACTTATAATTTAATGTTTCCACCTTAAATAGCTTTTGAGATACAGAGTGAGGACAAATGTTTGGCGGAAACATTAAAATTTCTGAGAGCGAAAAAAAAAAAGCTACTAGATTGGGTTTTTGTGTCTTGGTTGATTTGAAACAGCCATGCCATTCTGAACTATTAAAAATGATAATCTAAGAGAAAGAAAACAGAACTATTTCTCAATATTTTCACTATATTGGTCATTTCCTAGTGAACTTAGTAAAATTCGTCTATTCCAAATAAAAATTATGCTTTGTGGATGTTTTATATAGCTCAGAACGCTATCTGATCCGTTTTTTTTTGGCTCAAAACTATTTCAAAAAGACTTATCACATTAAGTAATACAGGCGTTTGGCATTAAGATAGATAACTGTATTTGTAGGTAAATAAATTAAAACAATATATTACCTGCAGCATCAGCTATAGTTGATGTATCTTTACATGTCAAAAATTGTGAATAAAAGTTGACCATTACAAGACCACCGTTGAGACTCTGTAAAAAAAGGGAAATGAACATTTTCAAAAACATTGTTGACATATATGTAGGTATAAAAACAAAAAATATATATAACTATTGTTTGTTTTAAAGTTTCTTAGCCAAGATTTGACCATTTCCCTGTGTCAATTAATTATATTTCTACTGTTGTTATTTATGGCTGTTGTTTGAGTGTGACAGGAAATTTTGGTGATATAGACTCAAAAACTGAAACCATTGCAATCAACTAAATGAATTCTTAAATTGAATATCTAAAAGATTGCAAATCGAGAGTCGAAACGCAGGATCTAGTTAATTACCCATCAGAACTTGCGCATCTCTACACTGTGACTATAGGGAAGGAAAAAATTAGAGGAGGCAAAACTCTTAAACGCTATTAACTATCTATGTATGTGATGAATGTATCAACATGAAATTTTATAAGAGGATTGATGTGACTGAATAAAACACCTATTAATTTACGGGGAAGTAGACTATGAACTACAAACATTAAAGTACGAACCACACATAGCAAACAAGACCGGGACTAGACTGGACCGTCAATAGACCGTCTTTCCCCTTCATTCGCTCCTCCAGGGATGTCCCGTTATTGGAGTAACTGGTATTTTGTAGTTTCTGTCATTGGAACAATATATTCCTACCTGCTGACAGTACTACTTTCTTTTTGGAACAGATATTTTACCACAAGGAGTAGTAATGGGTAATCAGGAACGTATTGAAAGAGTTAAGCCTCATGTAAGTATTTTTTGTAACAGATATTTTTTACTACATTGCTTCAGGAGCGACATGAAGGACCAGTAAGTGTCAAGAGGAGAGAAATCACTCGATGGTGACACTCCCTAGGCACTGAGTTGCACTCATTTATAACTCACTGGCACTGCTGTTAATAAGGAGGTCTCTAAGCCATTGGCATTTAAAGCGTCGTTGGGGAAGTGTGGCAGAATGGGGGGCACGGACTAGAGGATTATTGTGGGAACTAAGAGAGGAAAATAACTTTTTGTACCGGGATTTAGCTACTTCGGTGACATAGGAAATGCTGAGGTCAGTACGGAGGGTGTTGTTGGAAACATAGTAAGAAGCATTGGCTATTGTAAGAAGGATTTTGGATTGAAGTGATTGGATGTGCCGCAGATTGTAAACCTTCGCAGAACTTCAAAGTTCAAGTTCGTAAGTTCACATCGGGTTTAACACTGCGTTGTATATAAGTCGTTTATTTTAAAAGTAATTTAGATCTTTTGTCTAGTCCAGTCAGTAACAGTTTGTAGTCTGTTCATTTTTTGTCTTATCAGTCTCGTGTGAGAGTTCCGTGTTAGTAGATTGTCAAGTAGGAAGCATAGTGGACATCGTTTTTTGAAGTGATGGCATTATTGTAAACGTTACTGGGTATTCTAAGATCTCAGTTATATTTACGACGGAGAGTAAAGACGATGTGAACTGACTTATTATCATTCACCTTCACCCTTCACTTTTTGTACCAGAACTGAAAAGGACTGTTACTTAAATTTAAAAATAACAGATTTTAATGGTAGGATAACTTATCACAGAGTATACTATATTCCGATTGATATTCCCCGAGCTCCTGTCCTTTCCTGTGCAATTTTTTAAAAGAATTGTTTACTTCAGGAAATAGATACAATATATGAGAGTACTTTCGGTATTGCTACCATCTTCAGCCACGATTTAATAAATACAGTTATTTATTAAATCGTGGCTGAAGATGGTAGCAATACCAAAAGTACTCACATATAGTGCGACGAGTTTTGTAAAAAAGAAATAACAGTCTATAGACAACCATTTGGTAAATAAGACAGAACAGGACTAGACCCCGACCAGACTAAGTCTAGACTAGAGATTCTCACAAACTAACAGAAATGCTGGTTAGTGTCTCACAATATTAAAATTGTATATATTTTCGAGAGAATTGCATGATGAAAGAAATTAATAATTATTACATTGACAAATCAAATAAATAAAAAACATAAAATTAAAAAATTTAAAAAACCCCAGACAAAATAAAAAAAAATTTGTGTTTATTCTTTTTTTTACTGAAATCTTGATAGAGAGAGCTTTTTTGGGGGGGGAGGGGCTTGGCCTTATAAACATTTGAGCTCAAACTCCAAGTCTCTAGCTGTAATAGAGGCACAGATCCCTACACAGGCTCTGATGAAACCTGAATATCTTGGGAACGGCATACCCGACATATCCCAGAGTATCAGCAAGATCCGCAGTCAGATGGCGGCTGCGAATTTAGATGATATAGGGCGTCATTCCAGCATAAGGACGGATCGTTGTGTCGTCGAGATACCAGTGCGTAAGAAGCACACAAATGTACAAGTTGACGCAAATAAGAATAAGTCAACGAGAAACACTGGTTACAGTGTTGTGTGTAGACAGCGACTGGGTCTATTTGTCCGCCGGCTACCAAAACAAAATAATCCTTAACCTCCCCTCTCTCTCTATCCAGGGTCAATAAGTTATATGTCTATGACAATATCATTTTACTTTCCCGGATATACGAAGTATAGGGGAAGTTACGTAATCGTCCAAAAAAAAAATCTGTCTGTGTTCGTGAACACGATAACTGCCGATAGAATGAATGTATCATCACAATATTTTATATGTAAATCCAGAACCCTCTAACGACAACACCTATCGATTTTCAGCTAAATCGGTTTAAAAGAAAGGGGAATTAGGGGAGAGGCTTAACACTAAAATTCAAATGTAATGAATGTATCGACAGAAAATTTCATATGTGAATTCGAAACCTCACAAGGACAACACTTATTAATTTTCAGCAGAATCGGTAGAAAGGAAGGGGGGAACAGAGAGAAGGGCTCAAAAATCCCAATAACTGCCGGTGTAATGAATAGAACATTAAATGACATATTTACATTCAAAACCCAATGAGGACGGCATTTATTAATTTTCTACGAATTCGGGAGAAGGAAAAGGGGAAATCAGGGAAGGGGGGCTCAATTTAAAAACGCTAATAACTGCCGATGTATTGAATTTAAAGATTCAAAATTTAATAAGAGGATTTAGGAGCACCGAGTCGAGTATTGAATTTTAGCTCAAACGGTCGACTGTATGTGGAGAGAGACCGAAAAGTTAATTGATTAATTCGTTCTGAGGAAGTACGGTGTGATACACCGACGGCTTTTTATTTTATTTGGCCTACAGTGTACTCGCAGTCTGGTCTAGATCAATTATGACTTTTCCATGTAAAAACAATGAAAATTTCAAAACTCAATGGAAATAACAACAGTCTAGTCCGGAGTCCAGTCTGCTCTATCAAGTGAGCATATGCCTTAATTACCAGTTTGGCGAGGATGTGGTCAGGTACGTTCCTGGTGGTGTTGCAGAGCGCCCTGGCTGAGGAGTGCGAGAAGATGACAGGCGCCTTACTCACCTCCAGAGCTGCCTTCATCGTCTTCACAGAGACATGGGACAGGTCTACCACCATCCCCAGTCGGTTCATCTCCTTTATGATTATCTGAAAATGTTCATAATATAAATGTTACACTCCAAGAAATTATGATTTAACTAATTTTTATACAAATCAGCTTATTCGCTCACTCAGTTTGTGGGATTTTTTTTTTTCCAAGCGCTTATGGTATCACCGCGGCCAGAGTAGACCTATTCTGTGCCCTATTTGTATTGGTCCCTACAGCAGCCCTGTACCTTTAATAAAGTCTAGGATTCTGCTGCAGGTTCACTCTATTACCTGCTTCGGTTCCGTTTACACTGGCCCAGAATATGATCAGGAGTCTCATTTTCCACACCACATTTCCTACACAGAGGGCTTCTAGCGACGCCCATATTGTGCAGGTGGATGTTGCTCTTAGATCCATTCTGCTCATATTCAGGAGCTCTCGGCTACTTTTCTCTGAGGGTTCCGCAACAAAGAGTTTTGACTGTCTTTGCTTTGGGACCACTCTCCAGAACTGGATGAGATTCCTGGTCTGCCAACTTTTTATTGCAGCCCTTGCGGTGCTCTTAGAGATCCCGCAGAAAGTTCTATAGGTCCTCTGTCATTGAGAGACATACGGAAACTATTATCATAATAATAATTATGATTATTATTATATCACTAATAACTATAATTAGTGGGGGCCATGGTGGCCGTGCGGGCTAGAGCGTAGGGCTTTGGTCGCATGGTCTCACCATGGTTTGCGGGTTCGAATCCCGTCCGGGAGTGAGTTTTATTTCGTAGATAGAACTCCCTCCCGGGGCCATGGATGTCTTAAATAATTATATATAACACATTGACATGGCTAATATGCACCGTACATAAAGCCAAACAAAAAAAAAAAAAAAAAAAAAAAAAAAAAAACTATAATTAGTATTGCATATATTATACTTCAGTCGATCGATTACTGAGCCGTTGATTTCCATCGCTTTAAGGTAGAAAATGGTACTCAGGGTTTTTCGGGGTCGCTGAAGCAGAATATGATGTTAAAAACTCATTTTAATACATGCCAGCTGTCAAAAAACCTGTCATTATCATTTACTTTTTTTATAATCATTTTTATTTGAGTATTATCATTATCGACAGCTGTCAAGTGTGAAAATTATTTTTAGAAATTGATTAAATATCGAAAAATGTTTTTCTTACATTTTTTTAATCGAAACTAGTAGACATTTTTGTTTAGAAACTGATAATACTCAAAAAACCGTGATTATGAAAAACGTAAATGATAATGACAGGTTTTTTGACAGCTGGCATGTATTAAAATGAGTTTTTAACATCATATTCTGCTTCAGCGACCCCGAAAACTCCTGAGTACCATTTTCTACCTTAAAGCGATGGAAATCAACGGCTCAGTAATCGATCGACTGAAGAAAACTTTGAAACCCATGTTAAATCCCATTATCATGTTCACATAAAGGAATTTGTTTTTCATTTTTGAAGAGTACGGAGTGAAGTGATGGGGACGACAGGAAGGGACGCATCGCTCTCCTGACCAGTCTAACCTCCTCATCCTAGCGTTCTCCCCAACTCACGCTAAAGTAAAGCTGTCTCTGTCAAATTTTCATCTCCGTTGGTATTTACTGATAATATTCAATTAATTTTCAATTAAAATAATTAATATTCAATTAACATTAACATATTTTGATGCAATGGGTACCTACCCGTCACCGACGGATAACACAGCTAGTTCCAGTAAAGGGTTCTACTATCTAGATAGATTGAGAGATTAATTGAAGTAGAAAGTACGAAGTTCAATCTGTCTCAAGATACTCACTCTAAAGAGACGGAATTCTAAAAGGATAGACTGATGAATATTTTAGCACCAAAACCCTTCATACTCCAGGTTCTTCTTAACTAGTCTCCGAGCAAGATGTTACTTTCCCAGATATAAGGGAAGACATGGGATTGGTCAAAAATTCGATGTCGAGTTTACACCGAAATTTAATGTTACATCAAAAATAGAAAATAGAAGTTCATGACTATGTGTGTCATGATAACAATAATGTGTTTTTACATTAAAAAAAAAAAAAAAAAAAAAACGTATGGAATAGTTGGTTAGTTGTTATTACTCAGGCCCGGGCTTTAACCATAAGGTCATATCGCCTACTACCAGAGCGTTTTTTCGACACTCTGTTGGACATGAGCCCGACTCTACTATGGGAGTCCTAAATTTTGCCTACCCCTAATTTTTATTCACCTATCTAACTTGTATCTAACATCGTGCTTAAGTTTATTTTACCTCCCAGATAAAATAAACTAAGGGGCTCAGTCCGGGTTTTGAACCCGCGATCTTGAACTCAGTAAGGAAGCACGGAAGCATACCACTGAGCTACCGGCGCCCTCCCCTATGGAATATGTTTTATATGGAAAATGAAAAAAAAAGACGGCCTACTTCTAGTAATGTAGATTTGAGGTTTGCACAAATTTTGTTTGACTTACTTTTCCAAAATTTGTAAGGCCTCCATGTTCTGCTTTTTTTCCAGGGATGTCGACCAATGAAGAGTCAGCCCTGAAGCAAAATATCAACAAAAAAAAACATTAGTAATATAAGTTATTTTGTTTTAAATAACAAACAACAAAACGGTAACAATATCAATAGAACAATGGAATGAAATAGGCAAAGGATAACTTTTATTGTTATAGTCTCACAGCTTTTTATACACATTGACGAAACAATGGGTATAAGACAGAAACCAAACAAAATTACTCATACCCGAAAAAGTAATTTAAACATGTCTCTGAGTCACACCAAGCCAAACTTTTCAGCACACAAACTTACAATTCTTCAAGCTCCACGTAAATATCATTGCCTTTGAAAATGTTTCTAAATTTACATAAAATATTACACAAAGAGCTTATTTCAAAGTATTCGTATGAAATTAATAAAATAAAAATATAAAAAGTTCTTTGTTTTTATTTAGTTAAAAAATATTATTTAATAAGCAGTGGTATGAGTGTGCTGGACAGCCGGCCGAGGCCCTTATGGTTTTTTATCTGGGAAGTGAAAAAACCTTGAGCACGCCGTCCTTTGGATGGGATTGAGAATGGTCTCGAGCGTATACGATGTCAGGTACTCGTTAAAGACCCCTACCATAGGTGAATAAAAATTTAGAATAGACTCCCACAGTAGAGTCGGGCTCATGTCCACCAGAGTGACAAAAGGGCGCTTTGGTAATAGGTGATATAACCTTGTAGTTAAAGCCTGGGCATGAGGCATAATAACTAAACTTGTAGGTAAAGCCCTGAGTCCGCAAATCAAATAAAAATAACTATTTTTAAGGGTTGGTTGGCTCAATATTTTGTATCAGTGCTTGCCAACAGATATGACGAGAATGTGGGTGTGCCACCAAAACAATACTAAGAAATTAATGAACAGACTTTATTTAGATTCAAAATGAAATAATACAAACAAACAATAACGTAATAATTAAAGTGTATATAAAATATCCACAGGAATGTAATTTAAAATCATACATTCAGCAATAATAAAGGTTTCATTATAATTTTAATAAAATTCAAATTACAGTGAATTCTGTTTACAATATTAACATAACCTCTGCTATTTTCTACATAAATATTAACACTTTTGCCATGACGTAGAAAATGTTGGGAAGCCCTTTTATTTATTATATATTTACTTATTATATATTGTAGGTATAGAGTTAGGGTATATTTTTTATAGTTAGCTGCACATCAGCCCTTTAAATCAACGTTAAAGTTTTGCTTTTTTATTTTTCATTTTTAAACTATATCTGAACTAAAACTGGTGTTTTTTTGTGCTAGTACTGTTAAGCAACAATTAGTTATTATGACTCATGCCCGGGCTTTAACTACAAGATTATATCGCCTATTACCAGAGAGCTCTTTTGTCACTCTGGTGGACATGAGCCCGACACTACTATGAAAGTTCTAAATTTTGCCTACTCTAAATTTTTATTCAACTAGGGTAGGGGTCTTTAACTGACATGTACACACTCGGGACCATCGCTTAACGTCCCATCCGAAGGACAGCGTACTTAAGTTTATTTTACCTCCCAGATAAAATAAACTAAGAGCCTCGGCCTGGGAACGCGCAGTCTTGAACTCAGTAAGCAAGCACGCATACCACTGAGCTACCGGGCACCTTAGATTTGAATTAAATATAGTAGGTAACTACAGTTTAGATCGAATCATTAGGCCAACGATAAAGGAACGTACACCATTTAAAAAATATTTTTATATACAATCAATGATTGAAGGAAGCCGAGGAGGCGAAATACTCTTAGTTATTAGAGCCTAACCTCATGCGTCAACTCAGGTCAATATTTCGGCGACTAGAGTATACATACCATTGTGTGTTGCAGGTTGAGGTGAGTGTCAGGTATCTCACTCCCAGTTTGTACAATATCCGGAGTACCGGCAAGCTGTTCGCTAGAGAATGGCCCCCCTCCACACCGATCAGGCTACACACCTGGTTGTTCTTGTGTGCATCCAAAATCTCTGGCAACAAAAAGAAAAAATACATGAAAAAAAAAAAATAGCAACGACTGGCTGGACAATGGGCGGCACCGTTGGGGTATCTGGACTGGATGTGACATTTGTTCATCTTTGGTAACATAATCGAACATTGGACGATAAGCAGCAGAACAACTGTATTATATCTATGGTCACAGGGAATAAGTTGTTTATTCGTAAAATGTTCAAAATGAGTTAAGTGTACTTTGATCATCTCCCAAGCCATCTGCGCACTGTAAAGAAGTTGAGAGCTCAGGACTCTAATACTTTCGGAATTATAAAGATGTGGGTTTCTTGGTATCTCGTAAAATTGTGTATGTTCTCGGTTAAATCAACTTAATCTACTTCTTTGAGGAATCATTCACGAGATAACTGCATTTAACCATTTATTCAAATTCCAAGTGAAGAGGGTGTTTTCGGTTAAATCAACTTGATCAACTTTAGAGAGTAATCATTCACGAGTATTTCAAAAAGTATGGTTAATAATTAGGTAAGTATGTATAAAAATTAGGTAAGTGATGGGGAATGATTAGGTAACTAAGGGAAAATCCAAGAAAGGATTAATAATATTAATTTTCATTCACTCCTATAGATTTAGAAAGTATGTGATTAATAATGATGCAAACATAATTTATTTATTCCAAAAACTGGATTTACACAATTAATGCAAAAGTAAAAAAGTGCTGCAATGAATAGTTACGAAGTTAGACTTACCAATTTATTCCCTGTGACCATAGATATAAAGCCGGCTGAACTCCGGGACACCTCCAGAGTTTCAAAAATGACTTTAAAAAAGTTCATGGCTGAAGATAGTAGCAATACCGAAAGTACTCCCATATATTTTGGGAAGTAGACAATATTTAATAATATAAAGGATAGGGAGTTGTGAAATAGAAGGTTTCACAACTATTTTTGACTAGACTAGTTACTACGGCTCATAGGTCGAACCGATCCGCCATTCGCGGGAATTTCTTCCCGACGAATAGACAAGCCTTATTCTATACACAAAAAAAAAAAAAAAAAAATAGTAATTATTAGGGCTCGGATGTTAATGCATTTGCATATTTTTATCTCTGCTTCGTACATCACTATTATGACTTTTAAAACTTGTTTTGGACCAAAACGGTTCGATTAAAGCAGCTTTTATTTTGCATATGTCTGCATATTTGACCATAAATGCATATTTCAGTGGTTTTTGCATATTTTAACAGCATATTTGCTAGAAGCAGCCCGTTCCTACTCAATAAATTTCGACAAAATTAAAAATGTGGTTTCTAAACTGGATGATGCAGCAGCGGTGTCAATACAAAAAGCCAAAAATTTACTACATAAAACTTCTTTGAAAAATAATTTATGCTTCATTTCGACAAACGTTGGGTTTTTAGTCGTAACCATAAAACCCTGGAAACACAACATTTATTGCTGCCAGAAAGCTTAGCATTGGTAGAGGATGCTGTAAGAAAACTAAAAAATATCCAAGGACCTTACAGTTCAAAAATACATCAAAAAGTAGAGGATGTTCTAAAAAAAAATCCGGGACTTGAAAATTTACGAACGATTAGTAACATTGTTAAGGGAACCATCGAGGAAGAAGATATGCCGTTCAGCCCTTCTGAATTAGCGACGTTTAAACGTGCTCCGGTGACTTCAGTGGACGTTGAAAGATCATTTAGTAGATAAAAACAAATGTTTAGGTCCGGTCGGCAAAGTTTTACTTTTGAAAATTTGAGGATGTATGTTGTTGCCAACAATTTTAAAAATGAATAACTTTTTTCGTTAATTTTGTGTTTTATTATAATAAATAATTTATTTGATTATGCATATTTTTTTTGTTTTACCTGCATATTTATCAAAAATGAATGCATATTATATGCGCATATTTTTAATTTTTAATTGCATAAACATCCGAGCCCTAGTAATTATATTCAGGAGTGGCTCCAATAAGCAATTTTCAAGAAAATAGCCAAATAATAATTATTAAAGGTATCCTTTTTCACTTCTTAAAACAATATAAGTTAAATTAAATATAATTAAATATTTAATTTGCTATTTATAAGAAAGTTTTATGTTACTATACTAAATATTTTCTAATAATCGGAGATACGATACACCACAAAAAATATAAGTAACTTGATATTTATTTTGAATATAATACTCAAAGTTATAACTTTGAATAATACTATGAAATCCACAGATACAAGGGGCCGTCCATAAAGTACGTAAGTCATCTAGGTGGGGGGAGAAGAGTGTGACGCATTGTGACGGGGAGCGGGGGCGTCAAAAATAGAGTTACGTAATGTATGGATGGTCCCTTAAAATGAAAGAAAGCATGTTTCAAATATCATAAATTCTGAAAATGGCCGCCCCCCGTTAGAGGCTGACCAACACATGTTTTGAAGGGTCATTAAACTCCTCTCTGAATAAATGAGAATTTAGGAGGAGTGGGGAAGCAAGGACTGTCCCAAATAGCGATTAAAAATAAGCCATGTTATCGGAGAGAGGATAAAAGGACAAAGAAACTTGAATCGAATACTAATGCATTATTCACCTATTGAATCCTTAATTGCATTTATCTGTGCATTTATCTACCTTGAGCTGATGTGCAGAAAGTTAGAGTCGGATTGTACTTCTCTGTGAGCCGTCTTATCACGTCGATCTGTTCTAGGGTTAGTTGAACAGCGTCTTTATGTTGCGATTCGCATGGAACGTACGCAGCCCAAAACTGTCAACAGAAATAATACAAATTATTAGGTTTAATGCTTCAAATATATATTAAACAATGACACAAATATTTAACTTAATACACAAGTCCTAAGTTCAGAATCAGTGGACTGAATTGATGAGTTAGCTGTTCTGTATAATCAAGTTATCACAAGTAGCCCTTCTAGATTATTCGATATGAGTGGATCATTAGTGAGAAGTTTTAAATTGTATTAGTGTTAGTAAGTTACCTTGTAATTATTTGAGTTAAAGTGTTGTAAATAGTTGCTTTCTGTGTTAACTCGAGTCAGTTCTCCAGCTATACTAAGTATGGAGGAACTTAGGCAATCGGTCTCAATGCTGAGACTTCAACGGAATTTCTTGTTTTCCGACCAATTCCAAAAATGAAAAAAAAAAAAATGTCTGTATGTGTGCGTTTGTGAACACAATAACTCCCGATAGAATGAATGAATCGACAAGAAATTACATATATGTACCCAGAACCCTCTAAGGACGACACCCAATGAATTTCAGCAAAATCGACAGAAGGGAAGAGGAGGATTAGGGGAAAGCTTTACTTAAAAACTCTACATTGATATTGTGTGTAAGGAGAGTTGTTAAATAATAAACTTCTGTTTTTTTCTTTAAGTTTTTATCTCCCAATTTATTAATTGTTCACTATTTTTTCTTCATTAGAACTTTTGTCAAGCAGTTTCGGGCCTTCCCCATTCTCAATGACTTCAAAATATTAAATTAACCTTTTAGTTCTTCTATCTTTCCATAATACTTTTAAGAGTATCTACGTCCGTTATTAACTCGGGAATTGGTTTTGTTATCTATTAATTTTATATGCATTTCGTTCCTCTATTTTCAATTCGTATTACGTTGTTGATAAAAATCTGAGAGGTAATGGATGCTATAATTTTTTTTTTTCCTGCTGGTAATAACATATGCGAGAATGGCTTAGTGCTTTCACCCCTTGGTGACAACTCAAAATACTTCTTTGTCTCTTTGTGTGTTCAAGCTGTTAGTTTAGTTAGTTTTTAGGAAAATTTTGAAGTCAAACTCAGAGCTTCACGTTTATTGATCAAAAGATCAACCTAATGAATAAACACGAGTTTGAATTAAGTTTGAGAAGTTTGGCAAGATATGCAGAACACCTTTGGGAATATAACTCAGTGAATTAACAACAACCTCTCAAGATCAAAATAATTATTATCCATGGTTTTAAAGGTCCCCTGTCTCTGTAACCTGTCAAGAAACTTCTTTTGAAGGGGAGGAGAGCCATAGCAGTGGTACCAACCTTCAAAATATGAAATTATGGAATCAGCCATATACAATTATTGTATTTAAGTGTAATAAAATACCGTGTGAATAAATCCAAAAATAAAGTCCTGGTTTTTAATGTCTGGACCCTCACTCTGCAATTCCCTGCTTTGATGCGCCCCCATATAACCTGCACGTTTCGTGAATATACCAACGCGAATATAGCCGTTTTCACACACTGACCGAAACAAGAATTTCATTTCAATGTCATCTGACAACCGGTAATCCCAGCCTTAGCGAAAATATCTACTATTAAAGCCATCAAGTTGCTTTCTATGTTTAATATTTATAGTTAGTTATTATGACACATGCCCGGGCCTTTAACTACGAGGTCTACTACTGTGAAAGTCCTAAATTTTGCCTACCCTAAATTTTTATTCACCTAGGGTAGGGGTCTTCTACCAGTATCTGACATCGAGCCTATACGACAAACCTTCGCTTTACGTCCTATCCGAAGGACGGAGTGCTTCAGTTTATTTTATTTCCCAGATAAAATAAACTAAGGGCCTTGGCCAGGTTTCGAACCCACGATCTTGAGCTACCGGCGCTCTCTTTAATATTTATATACAACATTTTATTTGTTAGTTTACCTTAGTAAGTTTATTAGTTTATATTTGTGGAATTAAAAGTCTAAAAGCCCCAACTTCATGGGACAAACTGTGATACGCAGTCTTATATTTAGTTTGTTTGTATTTCTAAGTAAAAACTGTGGTTGCCGACAGAAAGAAACAAAAAAAAAATATATTGTTTTTATGATTTGTATTTTTAATAAAACAATTATTAAAATTATCTTTTCTGAGGAAGAAAAAAAAAGTACTTGTGAATCTGACAACCATTAGAGAAATGCATCTAGTATGGAAGGATAGCTTTCCAGAGTTAAAAAACCCATATCTCAAATTTTATATTATTAGAAATTGGATTACCGTTAAGGTACACAAGAGATGTGCATCGATGGCCGATGTTTGAAAAACATCGCTCTTCCATGGTTTGAGGCTATGGTTTTCGTTTGAAATTTCGTTGAATATTTTATGAAATTATAGATAAAAAATATTAATTATTAACCCACTCTATATATAAACTGCTCAAAAATTGAAGTGGACCACTCATTTTTTCTAACATTTTTTTATGGTTATTAATTGTTTGTCAATAAAACCTTACTTATTCAATAGTAATGTTTATTGGGTTTAAAATGAAGACACATGAACGAATGTTAAAAGAAAACAATTTATTCTTTGAAATAAAATTTTTTTTTTTTTTTTTTTCACCTTTATTACATAATTTCCAACTATGAAATATATCACAACAAGGAAATATAATCACAAAGAAAAACAGAAATACCACTTGAGTCTCTTGATGAGACGGCTGGTCAATACCACCGCCTCCTCAGGGGTCCTCCTCAGGCAGGAGGTCACGCGGCCAACGACGATTCAGTCGCCGAGGAGGCCCGCCCGGCAAGGACCGGACCGACATGGCTTCCACCAGTGTATTCGGATGTGACGTGAACTTGTTGTGCAAATTTGTGTATAATTGTTGTCTAACTTCGTGTAAGAATGGTATGTTCAGGTCATGATGTAATGTTATGTTTGATACGTAGTAAGGGCATTGTGTGATTGTTCGGAGGATTTTATTTTGAATGGCTTGAATTCTTTTTGTGTGTGAGGGCTTAGCTGAACCCCAGAGCTGAACGCCATACGTCCAGATAGGCCTGATAACGGTCTTGTAGACACCCAGTTTGTGGTTGAGGTGAAGTTGAGATCGCTTGTCTAGTAGTCTTTTGAGTAGTCCAAATCGCCGTTTCATTTTCTGTCGAGTCTGTGTAACATGTTTATTCCATGTCAGTCGTCTGTCAAGATAGAGTCCTAAGTATCGTACGTCTTTGTCATGTTTTAGAGGGACATTATTCAGCCATACAGTTGGGCAGTCACCGCGCCTCAAGGCGAATGTAACATGAAGGGATTTGATCTCATTTATTTTCACCTTCCACAGACGCAACCAACCCTCTAGAAGGTGTAAGTGCTCCTGCAGAGATTTGGATGCGTCCCCAGCCGATTTATTAGTAGCTAAAATTGCTATGTCATCGACGTAGGTGGCTAACACCGTCTCAGGCGATGTTGGGATGCTGGATGTGCTTGCAACATAGAGAAGTGGACCCAGAATGCTCCCCTGTGGGACACCAGCTCTTATGGGTTGAACGTCAGAGTGGACACTGCCCTGTCTGACCTGGAAAAAACGATCATCCAGGTAAGAGCGGAGAAGACGATAATAACCGTCAGGGATCACATGTTTCAGCTTATACAGCAGCCCAACATGCCAGACACGGTCGAAAGCTTGACTCACATCCAAAAATGCTGCGGAGCAATAACACTTCCTTTCCAAAGCAGAGGAAATCTCATCAACTAATCTGTGACATTGTTGAAGTGTTGAGTGTTTCTGTCGGAATCCGAACTGATGATTCGGAATAAGGTCGTGTTCTTCGAAGAGAGGTAATAGGCGGCTAAGAAGAATTTTTTCAAAGAGTTTAGAAGAAGTGGGAAGAAGACTTATGGGGCGGTATGAAGAGAGTAAGTGTTTAGGTTTATCTGGTTTCGGAACTAAAGTAATGATAGAAAATTTCCAAAGAACTGGGAAGTAGGAAAGGCGAAGGATGCAATTGTAAATGTAGGTAAGAAAGATGACAGCTTTGCGCGGAAGATTTTTCAACACTCTGGCAGTAATGAGATCATAGCCAGGGCTCTTCTTGTTGGGAAGCTGAAGGATAGCCTGCTGCACCTCAGACGGAGTGATGGGTTTCGGCGGTAAACTCAGTTGTAGAGGTGTGTTGAGGAAATCGTGTATGTGTTTATGAAGTGGATGATGAAAGTCATGGGGTGTAAAAGTGTCTGTTAAGTGTTGAGAAAATAATTGTGCTTTTTCCTCGTCCGATTTAGCCCATGTTCCGTCCGGGTTTTGAATGGGAAAGGAGGAAGAAAAGTTCAGTAGACGTCTGGTTGCTCTCCACAGAGATCCATCGTCAGTGGCTAGTGTGTCAGTGTAAAGTGAAAACGTTTCGGCTTTGTATTGTGCTATAGCTGTTTTGAGTTCGTGTGTGAGTCTATTGAGTCGCGTTTTGATGGATGGGTATCTATGTATTTGCCACTGACGACGACATCTGCGCTTCTCAACCAGCAGCCTTCTAATGTGCTGTGGTGCGTTGTGTGTGTGTATGTGGACAGGCTGAGCGGAGGTGCTACTGCTCCATGCCGCCTCCTGAAGTGTTGTTGTGAAAGAGTTCACTGCATCATCCAGGTCATGAGGTGCTTTCAGGGTGACTGACAGATTAAGTCTGTCTGTCACAATATCTCTGAATCTGTCCCAATCAATGAGCCCTGAAGTGAGGGAGGGTCGGGGTGTCTTCTGAATAGGTTGGGAATCTAGGGTAAAAATTACTGGAGAATGGTCTGATGTTAAGTCGGGAATTCTAATGATGTATAGGGGAAGAATTTCGAAGCTACAAAAAAGTCTAGGATATCGGGAAGTTTTCTTCTGTTAGTTGGCCAATATGTGGGTTCTCGGGGGGAATAGACTCTGTATCGTCTGTCCGTCAATACGTAGTTAAGTGTCTGTCCTCGCGGGTTGTTGACCCTACATCCCCACTCCAGGTGCTTAGCATTGTAGTCTCCACCGGCCATGAAGTCATCACCCAGAGTGTCGAAGTAGTTGGTGAAGTGTTGCGGGGTAATGTTGTGGCGTGGAGGACAGTAAACTGAAGCAAGTGTGAAATTGTGAGAAGCTGATGAGATTTCGACCGCTGTCGATTGAAGGTGAGGTTCGCAGAAGGAAGGCAGAAAGTGATGCACCAAACCTCTCCTGACAAGCACCGCCGTTCCTGCATGGCCTGTCCCGTCTGGATGGTCCGTCCGGTAAGTCGTGTATCCGTCTATGTGAAATCGGGTCAAATCTGTAAAGTGAGTTTCAGTTATTAAAGCGACATCAATTCGCCTCTCCCGAAGTACGTAAGTCAGTTCACCTGAATGTCTAACAAGACCATTAGCATTCCATAGGAGCACTATCAGGGACCTGCCTGTGAAGGGATTAGACATGTGTGAGGGTTAACTTTTGGATAAGCGAAGTGAGCAAGGAAAATAGAGGGGTGACCAAGTTTTGAATTTGAGAAATGAAGGATGAAAGAAGATCGTTGATACCTTGGAATGAGTTTGGCTCGGTCCCTGACTGTACTGGGTCAGCCCGGGGTTGCTGCATCCGCACCCTCTTGAGGGGAGGCGGGGGTGGGGAGGTGACGTGTGCATAAGATAGTGGGGGTTGTATGGTGTTGGTGGAGAAATGGGGCCGGGTAGCTGGCCGGGCAGCCTCCCGAGGACCTCCCACAGACCCACTTACCTGAGGAGGCGGGGCGGTGACCAGCCGGCTCCCCGCATTGGTCACTGGTGCTGGTACTGGGGCCGCACGTCGACTGCCAGGGTTGCTCCGCCGACTTCTGAGGTCCCGGTAGACCGTGCACCCCTTATAGTTGGCGGGATGCTGGCCTTGACAGAGCGCGCATGTTGGGGGCTCCTTAAGACTCCTGGGGCACTCCGGGGATGGATGCTGCTCTCCGCACCGCACACAACGCACCATGTTATTGCAGTAGGTCCGAGAATGCCCGTAGGCCATGCACCTCTTGCACTGTATAATTTCCCGTTTCTTCTTGGGTTCCTCCACTTTAATCCTTGTATATAACAAGGAGCCTAAGTTAAAAATGTCCTTATTGTTCACTCCAGGCTCTAGGTCAACAAAGAAAAGAGGAAGAGCCTTCTTCGTGCCCGCCTGTAGAACGTTTGTGACGTTCCTTACAATGAAACCTTTCTCCCGCAATCCTTCCTTTATTTCGATAAGGCTCGCAGAAGGGTGTAGGTGTCTTATCACAACCCAGAAAGCCCTATCCTGTTCCAATTGATAGGTATGAAACTCATACCCCCTCTCTCGGAACAGCGTGACCGTCATTCGGTATGCTTCCGCTGTGTCAAGGTAGATGATTAACGAGCCTGCCGTAGATTTGCATTGAAATTTATCTTTTATGATGCCATTAAGTTGTTGGCATAACTCCCGAAAATTGACATTAGACTTCAGGTAAATAGGAGGTGGTTTGCACTCCTCAGAAGGCAAGTTCTCCAGTGGACTATACGTGTTGCTGGTACTCACCTGGAGATCCTTGAGTACCTTCACCTTATGCATATCACCTGATGGGGGTGTGTTTTTTCTTTTGATTGGCACTTGATGCCACTCCATCTCCGAGGTGCTTGGGATGTTCAAATCGCTGTCAGTTACTGCATCCATGTCCTGGATGTAGAACTCCCAGCAACAAACAAAATTAAAAAGAAATGAAAATAATATTTACAAACAAAACATAGAACACAATTATAAAAACAAACGAAAAGAAACAAACAAAATAACAAGTAATTAAGAACAAAACGTATTTTTAAATTAAGAAAAGAAAGTAAGGTTAAATTTAATGTTTATCGTATTAGATCACCAGCTGTTCTCAAAAGCTGTTCTCAAATAAAATTTAAAAAAAATCAATTCCGGAGTTACATTTAATTTTTTTCAATTAAACATTTTTAAAGACATTATTCTTTATTATTTTCTTAAAGTTCTTTAGTAGGATGTTAGGCCTCCTCTGCTTCGAATTAAAGACTCACATCGCTGTTTCATACTTCTTATAAGGCTCAATACGTAATGTTGGGGCAAAGAAGCCCATTCCTCAATTAATGCATCTGCAAGTTCATCCAAGTTATCCGGACAAGGCGAACGCATGTGCAACTGGCGTTGGAGTTTATCTCAAACATGCTCAATAGGATTCATGTCAGGTGAAGAAGCAGGCCAGTTCATGCGCGTCATTTCTCGTTCCTCTAAATAACGTACAACCACCTTGGCTCTGTGAGGCCGAGCATTATCAGCAACAAGAATGAAATTTTCCCCAATTTCTTGGGATAAAGGGACAATAACAGGCCTGATGACATTGTCCATTTACGTTTGTGCGGTCACATGTTCATTCCTGAACATTATCAGCTGAGTTTTTCGATTACTCGATATCCCTGCCCAGACCATTATTGAGCCTCCTCCATAAGAGCGTACTGGCTCAGTCATATCTGCGTTAAATCGCTGGTTTCGCTCTCTCCACACTCTAAAACGTCTATCATGATGACGGAGAACAAATTTCGATTCGTCAGTAAATAAACAACGGTCCCAGTCATCATCAGTCCAATCAACATGTTCACGAGCCCATAGGAGACGCGCTGCTTTATGTTGTCTCGTTAAAAAACTAGTTAGTATAATAAAATAAAACCGTGGGAGGGGAGCTAAATATATCATCGGGTTATTAAGCTTACGATATGCAAAGATTTAGAGTCTATTAATATCGTGGTAAGACGGGGGTTTTCAAGACTTATGGAAACTGTAGCCCCGCACTGTAAGTGAGTAACATGCCCCATATTTATATTCAAAACCCCAAGAGGACGGCATTTACAAATTTTCTATGAAATCGGGAGAAGGAAAAGGGGAGATCAGTGGGGGGGGGGGGGGGGGGGGGGGCTTAATTTAAAAACACTGTGATGTAATGAATTTATCGACACAAAATTTAGTAAGAGGATTCAGAAGCCTATGTAAGTCAACTACAGATTTATAGCACAAATGGTCGGCTAGTTTTGGAGATTTAGTGAGAAAAACAATTCTCTCGAAATAAAGAGTAAAGATGCACATATTGCTTAAAGTTGGAAAGCTAAGAGACTTAAAAAGAGTAATATTGTGGTTTTTAGGGAAATGCTCCTAGAAAATAAATGAAAGTGTTATTTCCCCCGAATAGTAGCACATCTGTTCAAGTCATTTCCTAAATCTCTTCAACAAGGGAGGATTTTCATTTAATAAGGGAGAGTACTTGGATCGGGCCTCCATAGAACCGACTTGAAACGTTGGATTAACTAAACGTAAATGTGGATAAACAGTTGGGCGCCTGTGGAAGGTAGGTCCCCGTCCTGGATTTGCATACATCTGCAAGTTGTGCATTCCAAGAGACAAGACATGGGCTCACTAAAGCTGTTAATTAGTAACTAGGCAAACTTCGGCTTGGACATCTCTCCTAGCATACTGCCTAGTGAGAAAAATAAACTTTTTTAAAAACAAACTTTTATTTGAATTAACTAAAAAGAAATAAATAAGATTAGAAAGAGATAGTCTTATACAAGAGCTGTAGTATTAATATTAGATTCATTAGATTTCCTATCACCTATCCACCATATTGCAGCCGCCATCTTTAATTTTTCGCAATTAACACCGGAAGCATATCTCTCATTTGCTGCAACTACGACATAACTCCAGGAAAAAATTTAGAATTTCTTCAGTTCAAAAGAAGTGAGGCAAACGAACTTGTAGAAAGAAATGGAAAACTGCCTCAAAGATAGGCATATGTTTCATCTTAAGTAATGAGCAGAGTTTCCTCGGGAACCCGATATGACAAAATATGGCATTGCACGGAAAATGTTTTTTAGAATTTCACCAAGCCTAGACATCACCAAGTCATTCTTATTTTTATTACATAAAGTTTATGCTTTTTATTATTCAAAATATTTTTTATTATTCATAAGGTTTTCCTGCCAAAGCTGTACATTATTATAGTAATATTATTTTTATAAGTAAGTTTATTATTATAGGTATATTTATTTTTGTTTTTATAATTTTGTATTCTATGCGGTGAAAATTAAATTAACTAGTCTTGAAAGTTACCTTAAAAAAATAAAAACTATTGAATAATTAAAGCTATTGATATTTATACAATTTTTTAATTTTATTTCAAATAAAATAGAAGGCCGTGTAGTAAGGAGCTGGCCGTGCACGGCCGTTTAAAAAAAACACTTTTTACTACAAGGCCGTTAAAAAAATTACTCTTTACTACACGGCCTGCTCTTTACTACACGGCCAGCTCTTTACTACACGGCCAGCTCTTTACTACACGGCCAGCTCTTTACCACACGGCCGAGTAAAAAATTACATTTTACTACAAGGCCAGCTCTTTACTACACGGCCGTTAAAAAATTAATCTTTACTATACGGCCAGCTCTTTTCTACCCGGCCGTTAAAAAAATTACTCTGTATTACACGGCCAGTTCTTTACTACACGGACGTTAAAAAAATTACTCTGTACTATACGGGCAGCTTTTTACTACATGGCCAGCTCTTTACTACATGGCCAACTCTTTACTACACGGCCAGCTATTTACTACACGGCCAGCTCTTTACTACACGGCCAGCTCTTTACTACACGACCAACTCTTTACTACATGGCCAGCTCTTTACTACACGGTCAGCACTTTACTACCCGGCCAACTCTTTACTACACGACCAACTCTTTACTACACGGCCAGCTCTTTACTACACGGCCAGCTCTTTACCACACGGCCGAGTAAAAAATTACATTTTACTACAAGGCCAGCTCTTTACTACACGGCCGTTAAAAAATTAATCTTTGCTATACGGCCAGCTCTTTTCTACCCGGCCGTTAAAAAAATTACTCTGTATTACACGGCCAGTTCTTTACTACACGGACGTTAAAAAAATTACTCTGTACTATACGGGCAGCTTTTTACTACATGGCCAGCTCTTTACTACACGGCCAACTCTTTACTACACGGCCAGCTATTTACTACACGGCCAGCTCTTTACTACACGGCCAGCTCTTTACTACACGACCAACTCTTTACTACATGGCCAGCTCTTTACTACACGGTCAGCACTTTACTACCCGGCCAACTCTTTACTACACGACCAACTCTTTACTACACGGCCAGCTCTTTACTACACGGCCAGCTCTTTACCACACGGCCGAGTAAAAAATTACATTTTACTACAAGGCCAGCTCTTTACTACACGGCCGTTAAAAAATTAATCTTTACTATACGGCCAGCTCTTTTCTACCCGGCCGTTAAAAAAATTACTCTGTATTACGCGGCCAGTTCTTTACTACACGGACGTTAAAAAAATTACTCTGTACTATACGGGCAGCTTTTTACTACATGGCCAGCTCTTTACTACACGGCCAACTCTTTACTACACGGCCAGCTATTTACTACACGGCCAGCTCTTTACTACACGGCCAGCTCTTTACTACACGACCAACTCTTTACTACATGGCCAGCTCTTTACTACACGGTCAGCACTTTACTACCCGGCCAACTCTTTACTACACGACCAACTCTTTACTACACGACCAACTCTTTACTACACGGCCAGCTCTTTACTATATCAGTACAAAAATATGTATATCATTGATATATGGGTTGAGGGATTGGTAGTACACTTGTGGTACGATAGTGTCCACTACGCCACACATCCCGATGAAGGTCCCCATTTATCTTCATCATCCTGTTCCTGTCATGGCTTTATCTCCCTCGATACAGAGCTCTACCAAATTACCAGATATCTCTTGTCTCCTCCTCATTCACTCTTCACCAAAACTCAATTATAATGAACAAACATTCGTCATGATCATTGGTTGAAGTTATGTAACCATGACAACAATTATTACTTACATTGGAAGTGTATAGGAAGTTGTTATATATATAGTCAGACATTGGATGTTGAGTTTCCAACAGAATTTCATGTTTTCCAACCTCTTATGCGAGATCAAAACAAGTCGTCGGTTTACTCACCGGTAATGTACGTCCCCAGAACGAATTAATCAATCAATTACCAGTCGACCGTACTGGCAGTTGTCTTACATATAGCTCCTCAGTCCTCATACTAAATTTTATGTCGATGCATTCATTACATCGGCAGTTATTAGAGTTTTTGAGTTAAGCCTCTCCCCTAATCCCCCTCACCCCTTTGACCGATTTAGCTTAAAATCGACAGGTTTTGTCCACACATATAAAATATTGTGACGATACATTCATTCTATCGGTAGTTATTTCAGTATTTATCTTAAGCCTTCCCCCTAATCCCCTTCTTCCCTTTGGCCGATTTGACTGAAAAACAGTAGGTTTAATCGTTAGAGGGTTCTGAGTTGAAAACTCCGCATCGGATTTTTGACCGATTACATAACTTCCTCTATACTTCGTATAGCTGAGGAAGTAAAAAAGTCTATCTTTGTATACGATATCTCCCGGTGGGACAGATATATCAACACGAAGTATTATACAGTAAACTCTCGATTATCCGCGGGCGGTTTATCCGCTTTGCGGATTATCCGCGGTGCCTATAGGAGGCATTTTTATAAAAAAGGAAGGTTTTGAAACCGAAAATTAATTCACAAAAATTGAAATAAAGTTACTCAATACATACTTAAACGTAATAAAAATAGTAAATCACAAATATATACAGTACAATACACTTAATAATGTATGTACAGTAGAAAACGTTTATGTAGTTCAGTTTTACTGTGCAGTACATATATCGGTATATACGTAGTGTGTGCTTGAGCAGTTTTGGACGCGACTAGCGGCACTGCAGATGTTTGCTTACTTAGCGTGCGAGTGAATCGCCTGACCAGTGAGTCTTCTGCACAAACATGACTTTTTAATAAGCTACATGACATTGATTGAGTTTTGTTATCAGGTACGTCCTTTTATTGTATAATAAACTTATTTAAAGCACTACTTGTGTGTTGTTTCTTTAGTGCCTTCGGCCTTTGTTTAACCATTATCAGCAATTTTGCGGCTTATCCGCGAAATTCGATTATCCGCGGTATCCACGCCAGTCAATCCCTTGGATAATCGGGAGTTTACTGTATGCTTATCTTCCAATAAGGACAATACCATCTATATATATATTATACCATCTCTCCTTGCGTGAGTGCATTTTTACGTAAATAGTGAATATAAAATTATATCGGAAAATTATTAAAATTGAGTATTTTTACATCGCGACTTTAATAAAAAACAATACCTGTATAGCCAAATGCACTCCCACGAGAAGGACGGGTACAAGTTCCTAACTGTGGTTTGACATAAGTAATTAACAATAATTAATTATTGCTGTCAACCAGAAGAAGAATGGGAGGGGGGAAATAGAATGAACAACTCAAACCCTAGAACAGTAACATATTTATTTTAGAAGAAAATATCATATTTATAAAAGAAAAAACAAGTGAATATAAATTGGCCATTTGTCTGAAGGACTTTCTACGTTAATTACGAGGTACCTCGATACTGATCCCTGCAGGTGGCGATGTGGTCATCCTTGATGTACATCCCTCCGACCCCATCTACTCACCTAGTCCTTGTAGGTCTGCCTGGAGGCCACAATAGAATTTAGATTATTCACTGAGTTTATGTGCGTCCGAAATCAAAATGTATCTCACTCGCCTGAATGGCCCAAAACATGAACGAACACTGCTCAATTCACATATTCAAACTCACTGTCAAATATAAACTATACGTGTTGATCATCCGAGACGTGAACCAAGAATCTACAATCACATACTGAAACTCACTGTCAAATATAATAGTAACGTGGTGAACTGTTGGCACAAGAGCGATGAGTTGAAGAAGTGAGCGAAGAGGTTGAGCGAAGAGCTAAGAGAAGACTAACAATTGCATAAGTGAGCCAAGAGGTTGAGCGAAGAGTGGGGATGATTTGTTCTGGGGATGATTCCTGATGTCTCATTGGTCGTCAGTCTCCGCCCACCCCATCCTCAGCCAATCACCGGTGACCACTTCTGTGATTGCCTGCGGATGTCAAACTGTGAATCCCAGCGGATATTAATTAGAGTTATGTGAAAAACTGAGCCGACAATATAATTACCACACAGGATGCCGACAATTATCCTGGCTTCCTTTCTACTCCCCATCTCCATTGTTCTTTGTTTCTGCTCCCAGCGATAGCGTTTCCCTCACAGCAATCGCTGGTTTCGAGCATGTTCTTCCGAATGCAATTCTCTTTCGATCAACACCTCACAAGCCATATTTTACTCCTAGCGATCGCGATTCTCTGCAGCATCGCTAGTTCTGAGCAATATATATTGTCTATAAGGTAGGCATGCTACAATATCCCCCGTTCCCGTTAAAATAAAATATGTCGGCTAAATGACCATTGGAAGTCACATATTTTATTAGTTTCACTTAACACTTGCTCGTTCACTGAGCATATACACTTAACCAATATTCATTAAAAGAAGACTTGCCCAAAGTCATAATAAAATAATTATACATTACAAATACTCAGGTATCGACCTCATTATCATGCGTGACCAAAACATGATTTTAAATTTCCTTTCGAATCGGCATGGCTTGCCTATGCATGCGTGACCAAAGCATGATTCTACTTTACGCTGTACTTCTTGGAGTTGACCCTCTCCATTGGCAAATAACTATTCTATTCCTTGCATACATTCCTTGACTGCTTAAAATATCCAAAAAGGCCCCACGCCTCGACAATGTTTCAACTGAATTCCCATATCCTTAATCCGCTTCAACAAAAATTTGGGTTGACCAGACCCTAACCATATGCCTCCTTAGGCCTTCGACAGGTATTTACCTTCTGCCGGAACGACGACGAAATATAAAATAGAAAAATATGCCCACTCAAATCCCATCTCAGTTTCATAAACATATGTAAATTCCGGCATCCGCACTAATCAAGTAGCGAAACCCTTTCTTCAGTTCAAACAGTCAGTTCATGGCATAAAAAATAATTAAACAACTCCCGCCCCTTTAAATGGATTCTACAAGCATCAATGGAGTGGCCCCTTCTCCGTGTGTACGATAATTAAATATTCAATTCTGGGTATCCCCTCCAGTTTATAATATATCTCCCCCTCCAGTCATGTATGCTTCGGCTCCTTGCCTTAGGATTTCTTAACTAAAATAAAAAAATTGACATTTGACCTACCGTGGTCGACACTCTATCATAATAAGTAAGGTCCATACCTGGATATATGTGACAAATATATTTACAAGGCTCTCATTGGGTTAACATGGCCCATCATGGTCACTAGATAAAATATGGGTCAATGTGACATTTTCAATAGATACACACGGTCGGATACTAATACAAATATTATTTAAAAATACAAAACAAAACAGACAAATACAATTGGAAGTACATTTACCATACCTGACTACCTACTAATGTGTGTGCCATCGCCTCGCTGTCATCCTACTCAGATCCGCGTCTCCTAATCAAATTTAAATACGTAGGTATATTCCCATGGATGGCCAATCCATATACCGTCTGCCCCGTCCTACAATTATGTCAATTTCAAATGAAGCCACAAAACTATCTAAACTAAATTATCCCAACATCATAAACAAATTGCTAATACTATTTTAAAAAAATACTCTTACTAAATATATGAACAAAAATAAACTTTCCTAACTTATTATCTAAATTACCTACTATTATAAAAAAATGCCCTATTACTAAATTTATATAAAACAACTAAAACTAACTTATTATCTAAAATTATATCTACAACCTGGCGATTCACTTTGGAATCATTGAGCTCGACAAAGGGGGGTATGCTCGATGTTAAGCCCCAGGGGAGTGCCAGAATGTCCCCGTCTGCCTTATCTTATTTACAAAAAAAAAATAACTAAATAATAAATCCCGTGTCCCCAATAAATGTGTATGTGTGATTCTTTGTGTGTTGTTGTATAATGAGGTGTTGGCCGTTAGTGTAAAATAATAAATAATTCCCAAATAATAAAAAATAGTGTCTGTTTTATGTGTGTGTGACTTTGTCTAACTGTTCCTGGGATAGCTGGGGATGGACACCCATAGAGACGTCACAAATCTCTTCCCTGACTCTAGGGCCGCGATCTCGTCTGCAATAATCTCCCCCTTAACTCGGCTGAAGTAAGATCGTTTATCTCAAAGAGAGCCCTAGCGCTTCTCTAGCCTGCTTGTAAATTTATCCACTAATACACGGCTTCTGTGATGTCATATAAAAGATTCCTCCTTCCGCTACGTCGCTGCCGAGATGTCCTAAAATAAAAATTTGAGGACTTTCCTTGTCTAAAATCTGGTAAGGTCCTTCCCAGAATAGTAATAGTAATAGCTTGGATATATGCCTCTTACCGGTGGGTATCCGCAGAGATTGTACTAACACCTGATCGCCAATTTCTAACGTAGTCTGTTGGTGTCGTACCTCAAAGTTCTGTTTCTGTCTTTCGGCCTGTTTTTCTGTAAATTTGTAAGTCTGTTGTTGTAGTCCCGGAATGTCAGTTATCCTATTGTCTTTGATGAAGTTCCCTAACCATCCCTAACCATCCCTACCTGCGGATGTTCTTCACAAGTTGGGTTGCCATTAGTCGGGTAGCGGATTATGTGGTCATTGTCTGTCGATATGTCTATTACTTCGTCCTCGTTTCTAAGTAGGTCAGAAAACTCCTGCATCAGAGATGATATTCTGACGTCGTCTAGGGAAGTTATGTTTTCGTCATTGCCTGTCGGTCTGTCTGTGATTTCGTCCTCTTTTATGCTTGATGAATTCACCTGGTCTGGGGCAGTCATAGTATTGTCGGGGTATGTTTGTTTGTCGATGGTCTCTTCCTCCTTAGCAGTGATTGGTAAGGATGTTTCTATTATTGAATCTACGTTAACTGGTGATCTGATATCAAAAAATTTGTACTCGTAACCTAATCCTTGAAGTGGTCTTCTCGTGCTGATAAAAACTGGTTCTAAGCGTCCACTGCCGTATTTTCCTAAACCGCTACCTTCTTGGTACCCTTGAAGCTTCATCAATGTCAGTCCGTTGTTACAGTCTGTCTTTATCTTTACAGGAGTGGGACATCCATTGTCAATGTTAGTATGTAGATCAATGTCCCCTGTCAATCTCGTCATCATCTCTGTACCAAGCAAACTGCGTATGTCCCCCTTGAATTTAAATTTACCTCCCCCCTTGTCTTTAAGTGTATTCATCCCACTCCTGCGACTTAGTTTTTTATCAAGTGGTCAACAATTGGTTTCAGGTTGTTAGCCAACTCTCCAAGGGATTGCTTTATTTCTTTCATGTCTGTATTGACATTGTTGTCGGTCACTATTTTCATGTTTCTTACGTTAGGTTTTGACTGGTTATCCCTATAATTAGGTGGTCGATTATAATTCTGATTTGAGTCATAGTAATTACGTGGCCGATCGTAATTTGGATTTGACTCGCGGGAAGGGCCTCGGCTAAATTGATTCCCTCTCTCTTGATTGTAGTGAGAGGTTCCCCGTGCATTCCCAGAATTGTAACGAGGTAGGTCTTGTTTGGGAAAGTTATTGTTTTTCGGAAGACTATCTGGTCGGTATTGTCTTCCCCCGCCTTTCCAAGGACTATCCTTTAATTTACAATCACGTCGAATTATGTTAGTACCTATCCTAATTATTTGCTCATGTAGTCTCTCAATAGAGATTATTCCCTGGATCCTAACTGAATTTTCGACCGTCTCTCCGTAATGTTTGCTTAATAGTTCACATACGTAGCCTTCCGGAATTTTATATGTACTATCCTGGAGTCGTGACACTAATTTTGAAAAATGTTCGCTGGGTGTTTTATCCATATGATCGGCATAGCCTTGGGTATCAAGTTCCCTACGGACTATAACGTCATATTTCTCCCCGCAGAACCTATCTTTGAACGCATTGACAAATTCATCAAAAGAGCGGATACTTCCTGACTTTACAAGGAACCAATCCAGACCCTCGCCCTTTAAATGTGACTTTATAAATTCGTTCAGATTATAAAATTCTCCAATGTGACTATATGCAATTTCTAAATTTGATATGAAATGGTTGGGTAAATCCAACACATTGTTACGGAACGTTACCTTGTTACGTTCGTAATTTTTTATATACGTATTTTGGAAAGTGACGTTACTAGGCTGTTCGCGAGCAAAGGTCTGACCTGTATACCAATCTTTATGTTCTTCAGGGATGGTGAACGTCACTTGGTCATTATGTTTTGGGGTTGAGACCTGATTTTGACCCGAAACAGTATCTATTCTCTTCGAGATATTGGCGAATCACTTCTCACAATCGGTACGAAAAAGATTTTGGTTCGAATTTATTTCCTCGACCTCCTTATCTAAACGTTGTGTTTCTGACATGATCCTACCTGTCATTTCATGATAACAGACATCTACCATGTCCCTAACTTCAGAAACATGTTTGTCATATCTCCCTTCTAAATTGTCCTGTCTAGTTCTCAATTCTCTGGACTCAGATCGTAGAGTGCCCATATCGCGATTAATGGATTCGATATTATTTGCCATTGCCGAAATTTGTTCCTTTATCTCCGAAGTCTGTTTTCCCTGTTCCTGTATTTCCGCTTTTAAATCCTTTCCCAAGTTTCCCATCTGTTCCTGCATGGCCTTAAGCATCGCCTCTAGGTCAAATTTAGGATTTTCTACCGGGGACTCCGGGGGCGTACGGATAGTTTTCCTAGACCGTGTCTGTATCGGCTCTAAGTCCGACTTCCCTTTCCCTTCCATGCTGGTAAACGAAATATATATATCTCAAAACAATTAACTCAAAACAAAACAATTAATATTACGGGAGGTCTGGTGCTAACCTAATTTCAGATGGCATCACAATACAACAATAGTTATAATATGTAAAAAAAATGAAAATAAATACTTACTAAACTACGCAGAAAAATTTAAAATGTTAAAAAAAATAAAATATCAATATCAATAAATGATGTCATTCACATTCCTTAATCCCACCCATCCTTCTTCAGTTTTGACTTTAAATTACCGACTTTAAGGAAAAATATATCATTTTAGCCCAATAGGCTGGAATTTATGTTAAAAAGCAAAAGAAAAAAAAATTAATTTAATTAATTAATTAGGGACCAATTAGTGGGGTTCACTAATTATACTAATTAGCATAATTAGTAAACAAATCAAGTCCCTGTTCGGGCGCCAATTATACCATCTCTCCTTGCGTGAGTGCATTTTTACGTAAATAGTGAATATAAAATTATATCGGAAAATTATTAAAATTGAGTATTTTTACATCGCGACTTTAATAAAAAACAATACCTGGATAGCCAAATGCACTCCCACGAGAAGGACGGGTACAAGTTCCTAACTGTGGTTTGACATAAGTAATTAACAATAATTAATTATTGCTGTCAACCAGAAGAAGAATGGGAGGGGGGAAATAGAATGAACAACTCAAACCCTAGAACAGTAACATATTTATTTTAGAAGAAAATATCATATTTATAAAAGAAAAAACAAGTGAATATAAATTGGCCATTTGTCTGAAGGACTTTCTACGTTAATTACGAGGTACCTCGATACTGATCCCTGCAGGTGGCGATGTGGTCATCCTTGATGTACATCTCTCCGACCCCATCTACTCACCTAGTCCTTGTAGGTCTGCCTGGAGGCCACAATAGAATTTAGATTATTCACTGAGTTTATGTGCGTCCGAAATCAAAATGTATCTCACTCGCCTGAATGGCCCAAAACATGAACGAACACTGCTCAATTCACATATTCAAACTCACTGTCAAATATAAACTATACGTGTTGATCATCCGAGACGTGAACCAAGAATCTACAATCACATACTGAAACTCACTGTCAAATATAATAGTAACGTGGTGAACTGTTGGCACAAGAGCGATGAGTTGAAGAAGTGAGCGAAGAGGTTGAGCGAAGAGCTAAGAGAAGACTAACAATTGCATAAGTGAGCCAAGAGGTTGAGCGAAGAGTGGGGATGATTTGTTCTGGGGATGATTCCTGATGTCTCATTGGTCGTCAGTCTCCGCCCACCCCATCCTCAGCCAATCACCGGTGACCACTTCTGTGATTGCCTGCGGATGTCAAACTGTGAATCCCAGCGGATATTAATTAGAGTTATGTGAAAAACTGAGCCGACAATATAATTACCACACAGGATGCCGACAATTATCCTGGCTTCCTTTCTACTCCCCATCTCCATTGTTCTTTGTTTCTGCTCCCAGCGATAGCGTTTCCCTCACAGCAATCGCTGGTTTCGAGCATGTTCTTCCGAATGCAATTCTCTTTCGATCAACACCTCACAAGCCATATTTTACTCCTAGCGATCGCGATTCTCTGCAGCATCGCTAGTTCTGAGCAATATATATTGTCTATAAGGTAGGCATGCTACAATATCCCCCGTTCCCGTTAAAATAAAATATGTCGGCTAAATGACCATTGGAAGTCACATATTTTATTAGTTTCACTTAACACTTGCTCGTTCACTGAGCATATACACTTAACCAATATTCATTAAAAGAAGACTTGCCCAAAGTCATAATAAAATAATTATACATTACAAATACTCAGGTATCGACCTCATTATCATGCGTGACCAAAACATGATTTTAAATTTCCTTTCGAATCGGCATGGCTTGCCTATGCATGCGTGACCAAAGCATGATTCTACTTTACGCTGTACTTCTTGGAGTTGACCCTCTCCATTGGCAAATAACTATTCTATTCCTTGCATACATTCCTTGACTGCTTAAAATATCCAAAAAGGCCCCACGCCTCGACAATGTTTCAACTGAATTCCCATATCCTTAATCCGCTTCAACAAAAATTTGGGTTGACCAGACCCTAACCATATGCCTCCTTAGGCCTTCGACAGGTATTTACCTTCTGCCGGAGAAGCCATATTTTACTCCTAGCGATCGCGATTCTCTGCAGCGTCGCTAGTTCTGGGCAATATATATTGTCTATAAGGTAGGCATGCTACAATGCATGCTACAATATATATATATTGTAACGGTTCTTCACAATGGACGTTAGTCATTTCATTTCTTAATTTTTTTTTCTTTTTTTATTTAATAGTGTAATGAGGACCATTACAATATATATATATATATATATATATATATATATATAATAATATTATACATTTATTATATATATATATATATATATATATAATAAATGTATAATATTATTATATATATAATATGTATAGATATACATATACAATAAAATATAAGTCCGGAGTAATAATAACTAACTATATATATATATAGCGTTTACCAATAAATTAAATTTGAATAATTACATCATAGACAAGTGATAATATAACTGAGGGCGCTGGTAGCTCAGTGGTAGCGTGTTTGTCTTCTGAGCTCAATATCGCGGGTTCAAAACCCGACCGTTAGATTTTTCATCTGAGAGCTGAAAAAACATGGCACGTTAAGCGATGGTCCCGAGTCAGTACGATGTCAGTACGATGTCAACACCCTTACCAAAATGAATAAAAATTTAGGATAGGCAAATTTTAGATCTCTTGGTAGTAGGCAACATGACCTCGTAGTTAAAGCCGGCATGTCACAATAACTAACTATATAACCTTCCCTCATTTTTATTGAAGAATAATTGTAAAAATTTATTAAAGCCTGATGAGTGAAATTGAAAACATTTTGCAATCTTGCGAGTAAATTTTAATTTTTTAAATTTTAAAACACTATTTTCTTCATCTTATTTTTTACATTTTTTTTCTCATTTAAAAAAAAAATATTTTATTTATTTTTTTTTATTAAAACGACTGATTGTACAAACATAGGTTCATATGTCGTCTCCAAAAAGAGCTTTCTTCCACATTTTTTTGTCCTCCCATTGTCCGTCCCTCAGGCCTCGCGCTGCCATTCCTGCATTAACGTTCTCGATCCATTTTTTTTTCGGTCTGCCTTTTTTTCTTCTTTCTTGTGGGGTGAAATCAAGTAAACGTGTTGGCCATCTTTCTGTTCCCATTCTCATTACATGACCGAACCAACCAAGCTGTTTTGTTTCTATGGAATAGATGATCGTTAAATCTTGCTTAACCTTTATTGATTTGTATATTTGTTTCTTTGTTTTTAATGCAACTTCTTTATTCCATAATACCGAATTCAAGCAACCTATCAACCGTTTGCCCTTTTGTACTTTAGACTTTACATCTTCCTCGCATGTACCCTCTCACGTTAACCAGGATCCTAAAAATATTGTATAGATACAAAAAAAAATTATTGTTTATTCAATAAATATCCAAACTTTTAACAATGTTTTTTTTTTTTTTTTTTTTTGAAAAGTTTGTTAATTGGATATGTTGGACTGCGACCATTGTACAGAGAATAATAACATTTATAACATCTAAAAAATATGGACGACCGACCTTTTACCCTGTGTAGTACAAATGTAATATTAAATTTCCGTTTCAATAAAAAAAAAAAAATAATAAAAATAAAAAATCCTTTATACTGAAAATTCTTTTTTAAATTGTTTCCTCTCGTTGTCCAGATACAATATGTCTGATTTTTTTGAATATTTGAGCTAATGTTCTCGTACTTCACCCTTACTGCTATACAAAATTCCACCCTTGGTGAAGTATAGAACCCCCGAGATCCTTCTCTTTACTGTAATTAAATTATTTCATTAGAATGGTTAGTAGTCTCTCCGCCATTTGGAACCAGTTTTATTATTAATTTTTTTCTTTTTTTGTGCTATAACGTTTTTAATTGGTTGAGGTCTTTTATTATTTTTTTTTTTTTCTTTCTTTTTAGGAAAGTCTTTTAGAAAGCATAATATTGGAGAAACATCTCTTTTAAACTTTTTTTAATAAAAACGTATCTTTATTAAGAACTAATGATTTTTTTTAGCCCATCGTGGTTTGAAATATACATTACTTACAGGTTACTGAACGACTTACAGAAAGTCTCCAGTTTAGCTTTATACAGAGATGAGGATGCCTCATTGAGGAATATATATTTCATGACACGGACCGAGTGAAAAACAAGTAGTCACTTTTCCAAAATGGAAGTTTCACACTTTTCTAAATGAAAAGTCGTCGGAGAATCACGGCCAATGGTCATCCCCAGATCGAAGCTTGTATGAGATGGCCCTATAGGTATTCAAGAGTTTTTGGAAATATATTTCTGTCCACAGGGAATAAATTGGTAAGTCTGAATAAAATGTATTGACATGAAATTTTATATGAGAATTGAAAAGGTCCTGGAGAAAGATACCTGTTGATTCTCAACCAAAGAGTTGGTTTTCAGAGAGAGAGCCAAAACTTACTTGATCAATTTTCGTTTTAATAATACATTGACCGTGATTCACCGACAATTATATTGAGTTAACTTAAAGAAAAAAAACAATTTAATTTAGATAAAATTATAAAATAATCTATACTGTAGTTTATATTTAATTGGATGTATTAAGTATATTGCACGCTGACTTTAGCAGTGTGACAACTCAAAAATCCTAATTTTCGGGAATATGCGTTCTAAGTTTTTATGAACATTTTTTTTTTTGGTTTTATGTACGGTGCATATTAGCCATGTCAATGAGTTATTTAGTTATATTTGCGACATCCATGGCCCCGGGAGGGAGTTCTATCTACGAAATAAAACTCACTCCCGGACGGGATTCGAACCAGCAAACCATGGTGAGACCATGCAAACAAAGCCCTACGCTCTAGCCCGCATGGCCACCATGGCTCCCAACTTTATGAACATTAATGCTATGTGTTGGTGGCAGAAGCTTAAATAAAATTATGTCATTAATTTATCGGTATACTGTTGGGATGTATCACTCCATACTATACATTGCAGCTTTTCGCTAACCAAAAACGGCGCCATTTTAACTCAATTTTTACAAATGTTTTGAATTGTCACGTTATCCATTTTGATTTTATTGCTCAATTATGAAACAGTATTGTAACAATTGCATTTTTATTATATTTAAATGTATTCCCAGATCTTTGAAGTATTATGTTGTGAGACAGGTTTAATAATGAAAAATTTGTTAGTAGCTAAATAAAGTGTTTATTCAAATTATTTTGCAGAAAAATTACCTATAAGGCACAATATTTTTTTCATAAATCCCATTCTTTTACAGTCTTTTGAAGTTAGAACATAAGGAACAAAATAATATCAAAATTATTATATCAAATGACTTAAAAATAATTTAATCACATAGAATAGTTAAGTTTAGTTTTAGAATATTATGACAGACAATAATAGTAACTTTGGAATCACAGTCAAACATTATTCTTTAGTTTTTAACGAATTATAAAAGTGAAAGTAAGTATTTGATATATATTTTCCGGTCAGCAGTGTCACCAAATCTTTTTTTTTGTTTTGAGGAATATCTGGTGGAGCATTGTATGCCGGCTTTTTTTTTTTTTTTTTCCAACTCTTCAACATTTTCTGGAAATCTTTTTGTATTCTAAGCTTTTTCGTGATTTTCTTGTTTTTTTTTTTTTTTAATTGGCCTCGGCAAACACTACACTAGCCACCTATGTGTTATTTAGTTATTTTTACGACATCCATGGCCCCGGGAGGGAGTTCTATCTACGAAATAAAACTCACTCCTGGACGGGATTCGAACCCGCAAACCATGGTGAGACAATGCGACCAAAGCCCTACTCTCTAGCCCGCACGGCCACCGTGGCTCCCTTTTTCTTGGGTTACTTCTTTCTTTTTGAGCTGTCTGAAAAATATCCACAATCTTGACGTTCTCATCCGTGTAAGACGTTTTGTACTGAAATTTGCAAGGAGTTTCTTCACTCACTGTTAAAACTTTAATATTTCCAAATATAAATTTTTCCCTTTCAGTATTTGTATTCAAATTGTTTCCTAGCTTGCTAGTCAAGTTTTATAAAGTCGATAAAATCTTTGTAGGCAAATTCATTTTCATATCTTAATTTCTAGAATATTTTCTCACTTAGGGAGCTGAAAAAACAACAAATCCTTGGAGACTCCTCTCCCGGTTGATGGCGTGACACTCTTCAAAAGCACTTCTCTCGTCTAAAGAAGTTATATAGAAACAAAATGGTTTGACCTCGGTATTTTATCTAAATTAAATATGGTGGAGTCTCATTGACGCCAGTTCTGAGACACATTGTCACCGAGGGAACTGTCAGTTCTTCACCGTTCTCTTGTGTTATGCAGCTTTTTTTCCCCCTCCACCCCCGCCCTAAGTGCTTATCTTGGCGGTGAAAAGAGCCATTGAAAGGTTTTTTAAAAGGCCCATTCACACCGGCCTGTCTGTCTCCAAGGACAGCACAAGACTTGGGATATTTTGTCCATTTATCGTTCCGCAGGTTGAAGAAAGTAGGAAGGAATCCTTATAACGAGTGTGTCGTTAAAGAGTAACACCAGCCAAGGATCAATAATGAACCTCGTTATGTGAAATTTGCATAAACAATTTTATGACCTCCCGCCACCGTTATTGAAAGTTATCGTGCTGAAGACCAACGTGGGGTCATAAAAATAAGTATTAGCTTATAAAGTATTTAATGAATAACAATTAGGAGTTAAACCAAGAGTTGAAGGAATAAATAAATACAGTGTAAACTCTATATAGCGACACTTAAGGGACTGCGCATTTTATGGCGTTATTGAGAGTTGTCGTTAAATGAAGAGAAGACAAATCAATACATATTACATTACATTTAATAGTATTTTACTATTATAATATGTATTTACTAATAAAGTATAAAATTTACAAACAACAACTCTTGCATATAGTCTGTTATCTTCGTGACGTTTTTTGGTGCTCAAGTATTTTCTTATGTATTTTATTCATGTCTTGGGATACTGTGAGATCAACAGGCCATGCAAGGTAATCACAACAAACAAAAGAACGAATTTCTTAGAATCTTCGGTACATATGATACCGACAGTCGATGTAAATACGTGCTAGACAATAAAGCAACAAAATAACGTACACAGCTGCAGTTCTTATTAATTTCGGCAACCTGAAAGTACTGTTTATTGCTTAGTAATGACGTATTGTTGTTGTTTTTCAAAGTGGGTGTGATGCTACATAGAGTGTATCATTGTATGGACAACAAGGTAAACCAACCAGATTCAAGTAATTTCGATGTTTTAGGGAGTTGTCGTTAAATCGAGTGACGTTAAATGGAGTTTACACTGTATATATAGATATTTTTTTGTATTTTATTTATAAAGATGCAACTGTTGCTGGGTGCAACAACCAGCATCTATGATGATACATATAGATGTGAGTGGCGTGTAGTGGTAGGTCTTCGGGGCGAAAACTGACCTGAATTATTAAAACACTGCAAGTGTGAGCATGTCACAATAAGAAAATAAAAAAAAATAAAAAAATGAATAAAAAGGAATTGAAAAACAATTTTGATGCATGGGTAGTAAAAGCAAGGAAGTTAGTGTTGAGAAATATTAAGAAGGAAGATTATTTAAGGTGGCAATAAGTGGCGGTTCCACCTCCTCTTCAACCTTCGGTAAGTGTTGTGAAGATAATCTGTTGTTTACGTACGTCCCAGTGGGTGGGTGAAACGTCCCCCAGACCCAAAAAAGATCGCCAAGTTCGATCCAATGTTAGTTTTCTTTGATGCTAAGGGTGTTGTTCACCACGAGTACCTCCCCCAAGGCTCCACAGTGAACCAGACTTGCTACATTGAAGTTCTGAAACGTCTGGGTGACGCCATCCGTCGCAGAAGGCCAGAAATGTGGAGAGTGGCGACTGGTTTTTCCATCACGACAACGCTCCAGCCCATTCAGCTCTCAGAACTCTTGAGTTCTTCGCCAAACACTCTATCACTGTTCTTCCCCACCCCCCTGCTCACCTGACCTTGCTCCTTGTGACTTTTTCTTGTTACCCAAACTCAAAAGACCCTTGAAAGGAAGAAGATTTGAGACGATTCCCGAGAATAAGGCAAATGCGACGAAGCAGCTGAAGGACATTACAAAAGAAGCGTACCAGGACGGTTTCAACAAGTTAAAACACCGTATATTTTGTTTTATGACTTCAGTCTGCGTATTTTTTGAACATACCTCATATGGTGGGCACTATGTCCCATGTGTATCAGCCTGAGGTTTTTGATTGAAACGCCTTAATTCGTTTTATGTTGAATGTTTTTGCTGAAATCCGTATGTTGTGATCCTTGTCCATAAGTAAGTAAGTGTAACAGTTCCTTTTTTGTGTCATGATTTATTGTGTTTATCATGACACAAAAAAGGAACTGTTACACTTATTTAAGGCGTTTCAATCAAAAACCTCAGGCTGATACACATGGGACACAGTGCCCACCATACGAGGTATGTTCAAAAAATACGCGGAAAGCCATTTTGAAAATTATTCATGATTCATGTGGACTTCATTACAATTAATTAGACACTCTACTTTCATATCCAGAAAAATACTTATTTTTAGTCAGATTGTTATAAACTTTGCGCATTTCTGGAGCTGGGTTTTTCAGAAAACGTATTATTCCTGAGGCTGGACTACAGCAGTACATTTACATACTAAGTTTGAAGTCTGTAGGTTGGATGGTTTAGGTGGGGGGGAATGAACAGACTGACAGAGCATTGAACGAAAACAATAGGGTTTATAAAAATATGGAGAAGCCTCACAGTATTCACTTCGAAAAAAACGGATGTAACTTTTTTTTTTCTGTTCCAGCTGTAGTAGCTGTTGGAGATGGACGTACAGCGAATATGTCGGCGAGATGGACGTACAGCGAATATGTCGGCGAGATGGACGTACAGCGAATATGTCGGCGAGATGGACGTACAGCGAATATGTCGGCGAGAAACATTGATATTTGTGTAGACTCTACTGTGAGAGTTCTCCTGCTGATTTATGAAGGCTAGTGTTGAACACAATACACAGACACAACACAAATACACCGCTAGGTACACAGCAGAGGACACCCACACATATACACTCGGATCACTAGGCAGGAGAACAAAGTGCCCACTGAGTTCATGAAGAGGAATGGCCTTTCAGAACGGGTATAAAAAATTGACTGTCTCTCTTTTCCCTTCCCCGAGGGATATCAGAGGGATAAAATCAGGTTTTACTCTGTCTCTGTGGGACTGTTCAGGGATATATCCCCAAAGAATGGGGACGCAAAGGGATCAACATGGACAAAAGATCGGCTGCAGGCATTATGAAAAATTATGGAGGAGCCTCGCTAAATATTTACTCCCCCCCAAAAAAGGTAATTATTCCTTCTTTTTTGTGTTTTAGGGTTATATATTGTTCCAAAATGCAAATCGCGAATGCTCATAACTAAATCGCACTAGGAACAAGATATTACAGGAATAAAATAAATATATTATAAATAAAAGGGGGTGCCGGTAACTCAGGTATGGGTGCTTGCTTACTGAGCTCAAGATAGCGGGTTAGAAACCCGGCTGAAGCTCTTTAATTTATTTTATCTGGGAGGTAAAAAAAAAGCTTAAGCAGGTCCCGATGTCAGTACGATGGTAGTAGGCGATATGACCTTACATACAGTTAAAGCCCTGGCCTGAGTCATAATAACTAACAAACTTTTGAGGAAGAGCGAAGACGTAATTGATTAATTCGTGCTGGTGAAGTACATAGCCGGTGATTCACCAACCATCTTTTTTTTAGCGTTTGACGTACACAACCATCAACTACCGTTATTGCACACACCCCCATATTTTTCTTTGAGAGGAGCTATGTAAGAAAGACAATGGTTAGGAGAAAATGATACAACAAATGGAAGCCATTCTAGCTGTCGGAGTGAATATTGAAAACAGTCTGTTAACAGAAGAAGGAGGAGAGCAACAGAGAAGAGGCCGGGTTCAAGGAGACTGATGGGAGGCGGTAATTCTAGTTAAGCCCATTTCACACTATCAATGATGCCCACATTGGAAATTTACAAGAGCTATTTAAACAATAATAAAATATATTGTTGCTGATCAGAAAACTGAACCAGAAATGAGGAGATAGGCCACCTCCAAATAACCCTAATTTTTCAGTGAGAGGAACATGCGCTGAAAACTGATCCAGAAATCAGGAGATAGGGCGCCTCCAAATAATCTTAATTTTTCAGTGAGAGGAACATGCGCAGAAAACTGATCCAGAAATCAGAGATAGGGCGTCTCCAAATAGCCTTCATTTTCAGTGAGAGGAACATGCGTAGAAAACTGATCCAGAAATCAGGAAATAGGGCGCCTCCAAATAGCCTTCATTTTTCAGGGAGAGGAACATGCGCAGAAAACTGATCCAGAAATCAGAGATAGGGCGTCTCCAAATAACCTTCATTTTCAGTGAGAGGAACATGCGTAGAAAACTGATCCAGAAATCAGGAGATAGGGCGCCTCCAAATAGCCTTCATTTTTCAGGGAGAGGAACATGCGCAGAAAACTGATTTAGAAATCAGAGATAGGGCGTCTCCAAATAGCCTTCATTTTTCAGTGAAAGGAACACGAAATTGAAGTTTATGAAAATTTAAAACCCCATAAGGATGGCACCTGTCAATTTCCACAAAATGATCCGAAGGTAATGAGGGCTCGACACAAAAACTCCCGACGTAATGATTGTATCGACTCAAAATTTAATATGAAGATTTAGAAGCCACTATATAAGTCAAATATTATTATATATATTTTTAGAACAAAATATAATTGATTAATACGTTCTGGGGAAGTACATTGACGGTGATTCACGGAAGACTTATTTGGTAAATCTTTGGTGTGGCTCGCTGGAGGCCTGTCGACCCAAGAGGGCAATCTGCTCAGATGGGATATTATAACGTACATAACTGCATCTATCCTGTTTATGGAGTTGCACTTGACAACGTGACCCATTGTTGTAGACCCAGTATGTAGATAATATTTATGTTGTATAGTTGTAATAACACAGGAAGGCATCCTCTCGTTTGTATGTTTAGACAACATGAAACTTGGGTTAACAACAACCCTACTCCATGGCTTCTATCGATATTGGAACCCTGCCGTAACTCGACCTCTTCGCCCCAATAAGGAACTATTTTTTATTTAATATTTTCATTATTTGTTGTTATTTATTTACTATTCATTTATTTTATTTACATTGGTTTTATTTATTTTTACATCCTCAGCTATACGAAGTGTAGGGGAAGTTAATATGAAGATGGCTGATGAAGTGAGAAGTGATTATTTCACAGATCGTCAAATAAGATGTAGTCTCACCTCACAGATTCTTATTAGAATTAGCTAGCCGGCTTTCGAGGTTGCCCTCATTATCAGGTAGTCTGATAAAATAAAAATTCTTGAATGAAAATTAAAATATTTTAGTAAATAATATGTTATAATAAAAATAAATAAAACCATCTAAAAAATTTAAGAATGTAAATTTCATGGATGGGGACAGTTATTCCTGTCCACCATCTGAGTCACAACTGGGAGAACGGAGTAGGTGAGTCTGGCTTAAAATTTTAAATTTTATTTACTAAAATATTTTAATTTTCATTGAAATTTCAATAATTTTTATTTTATCAGACTGTCTGATAATGAGGGCAACCTCGAAAGCCGGCTAGCTAATACTAATTAAAATCTGTGAGAGGTCAGACTACATCTTATTTGACAATCTGTAGGAGAAGTTATGAAATCGGTCAGAAATTTCATGTTTTCCGAAATCCCGATCCCCAAAAAATTTGTATCTGCAAAACACGATAAATCCCGATAGGATAAATGTTTCGGTACGAAATTTTATACGTGTATCCAGAGTCCTCTAAAAACGACATCTCTTGATTTTCAGTCAAATCGGCAAAAGGGAAGGGGGGGATTAGGGGGAAGGCTTAACACAAAAACTCTATTTACTGCTGTTGTAAAGAATGTATTGATACGAAATTTCATATGTAAATTGAAACTATGCTGAACTATAGCTGTTTTATAAAAATTAAGGAGTTAACGTTGTTTATGGTTAGTGAAAGTAGGGTTAAGGGTGCGGGTGGGCCAGTTAAGGGTGACAAGAAGGGCCCTAAAGAATGCCGGGGTCGGAAGTGACCCCTAAATCTTGCTAACGAGCTACTAACCATCTCACACAACATCAACTGTACTCTCTCAGATAAACTGCCATCCTAGTTAGGACACACAATCCTACAATCTTTCTTTCTCGTTTACAAAGCAGTTAGTGATGTTTTATTTTCTGCAAGCTCCAAGGAAGTGGGCACGAAATGTCTTCACATTATTTTTTATTTGTAGAAAATCAAGAAGGAATATTACAGCTTCCACAAATCCTCTGGTTCAAGAGTCGCTTGGGGGGTGTCTCAAAGAATTTATTTAGAAAGACAGGTTTTCCTCAGATAGAGGCCTTCCGTAAATTTTTGATAACAATGTAATCTCCTCCTCCTTGTCACAAATTGTCACTCGTCCCCCCCCCCCCCCCCCCCTCCTTTCTCATGTCTCAAAGTGTAACTCTTCGAAACCCACACTGTCTCTAAATGTCTCTCTTCTGAACCTCTCCCTCGTTCACGAAGTGTCACTCTTCTGAACCCCCCAAATCCGTTTAGCTGCATTACTTAATTTTGGATGGATCGCAGATGCCGGACTCGCTACCGTCTCGAACCAAGGAGATCCCAGGAGAGTTCATTTGTTTTGAACAGTCTACCTTACTGGTTCTTCGCCTGTATCTTTCCTCTTCCATTCGCTGTTTCATAATTTTGAATGTCTTCTTTTCATCGAGGCGTTGGAAATCGAAACCCGGTTCGAAAATAAAATCATCTTCTGTATTACTCCCATATTCCGAAAAACACATGGAAGTATGGTGATAGGGTTGAAAAATCGATTCCTATAGTGAAGGTCATGCCCTGGATGTGAGGTGCGGGGAGGTGACGGCGGATGAGTCATACTGCTCTTCCATGTATCTGCCACCCGCCTCCAGTGCTGGACACTCCACAATCACAAGGTAGATGCTCCTTTCTTCACCTAGATCCCACGTCTCCAGCATCCCTCCTTCTCTCTCGTCTTAGATCCATCTCTCGTTGTCTGCCTTTCTGGATGGATTATGGTCCTCCTAGTCTGACTTGAGTTGCTGCTCTCTGAATGTCTTATGAAAGTTCATTAACAGTGAAATTCAGCTACCAGTCTGTAATGCGGTAAATAGCGGCTATTCACAACTATTCCATCAGACCGTTAAGGTTGCGCTTTACGAACCTGGGCTATCCTTACATCTTGAGCTCCGATCTCTGAGAGCAGGTTCACGAGGGAGAGAGCCCAAAGAGGACCCAGAGAGCCTAGAGAGAGCCAAGAGAACCGCCAGAGAGCCAAGAGAGGGCCCAGAGAGCCCAGAGTGAGCTCAGAGAGCCCTCAGAGAGCCCAAAGAGGGCCCAGAGAGCCTAGAGAGAGCCTAGAGAGGGCCCAGAGAGCCCAGAGAGAGCTCAGAGAGCCCCCAGAGAGCCCAAAGAGGGCCCAGAGAGCCCAGAGAGCCCAGAGGGAGCTCAGAGAGAACTGCACCAACCCCTCTCATCCCCTCCTCTCCAAACAGCAAGTAATCTTACTTAATAGGAAAATTAGATTTTAAGTAGCAACTCTTGTCATAGTATGTATAAGGTAAGTTAGAAGATGGAATGTAATATGAGGTGCTATAGTCAAGCAAAGTTAAACATGCTTGAGCTGAGCCAAAGTCAAGCAAATTTGGAGCTAAGCATGCTTGTGGAGGCTCTTCCTATCTCTAGCTTGGCGATAAAAAGTAATCTGTAAAATTAATTAGTCTGGCTAGAGGAGGGGTGGCATAGGCGAGGTCACGTTCAGTTGGACCAATCACCTGGGAGTACACGAGTAGCTTTATTGGGAATACTATGTTTTAGGGATTTATATAAGAAACAGCTGATGCGCTCAAACAGTTTTACTATGCATCGACGTTTTGCGTTAATAATCAATAGTTGAACAATTATTATTACTTATAGGGCCTCCTAACTAAAACCGAGTACATGAGTAGTATTGAGAGCAAACATAGTACTGCTAAACTCCAGCACACTTGCCAGTAAACAGACAATGGACAGTTAGGTACCTTGTAACCTGGTCTATGGTATTGTGTTACGGGAATTAATTAAGTTCTCATGTTTTAGTCTAAAATTATTGGGTACCCTGGGGATTCACAGCCAGCTCTTCAAAAACACTTTTAAACTAAATACACCCCCAGCTGTACAAAGTATAAGGGAAGTTATGTAATCGGTCAGCAATTCGAAGTTGAGCTTTAAACGAAATTTCATGTCTTCTGACACTCAAAAATAAAAGGATCTCGGTGAATCTTCCCCAGAACGAATTAATTTACGTTTCGCTTCCCCTCTAAAAACAGTCAACCGTTTGCCCTAATATTCAATAGTTGACATACATTGGGGCTCCTAAATTTTGTGTCGATAAATTCATTACAGCGGCAGTTATTGGGGTTTTTAAATTAAGCCCGCTCCTCTGAACCCCTCCTTTTCTTCGGCTGATGTCGCTGAAATTTGACTTGATATGTCCTTATTGTGTTTTGACTTCAAATATGACATTTCATGTCGATACATTCATTATATCGGCAGTTATTAGGGTTTTTTAGTTGAGCCCCTCTAATCCCTCTTTCTTTCTCCCGATTCCGCAGAAAATCAATAGGTGTCGTCGCTAGAAGGTTTTGGATTCACATATAAAATTTCATGTCGATACATTCATTCTATAGGGTGTTATCGTGTTCACAGACAGACAGATTTTTTTTTTCATATTTGGAATCTGGAGGTCGGTGAACATGAAATTCCGTTAAAAACTCCGCATCGAATTTTTGACCGATTACATAACTTTCTCTATACTTCATATAAATCGGGTATTAAAACTCAGTATTTGACCAACGTTTCGGAAACTATATATCTATGGTCATAGGGAACTTATTCCTCCGTTAGTCGAAAAATGGCCAAAATGTGTTAAGTGTACCATGATCATTTCCCAAGCCATCTGCGCACTGTGAAGAAACTGGGAGCTCAGCACTCTAATACTTTTAACAATATTCATTTTCATTCACTCCTATAGATTTAGAAGGTATATGATTAATAATGATGCAAACATAATTTATTTATTCCAAAAACTGGATTTACAAGATTAATTCAAAAGTAAAAAAGTGCTGCCTTGAAAAATTACTAATTTAGACTTAGCAATTTATTCCCTGTGACCTCAGATATGTATTTTATTGTTCAGATCCTTATGAGTGGATGTGTGGAGTGAAGGTGGTATGTTTGTGTCTGAAGAAATAAATAAATAGTTTCCGGAACGTCGGCCCACAACATTGAAAAGATACTATCGACTCTTTCAATCATTATTCAAATCGTCTTCAGAGGAATTCGAAAGCTTAAACTAAAACTCAATTTCGAATATTGTCATTCTATAACTACATAAAAGTTATCATGTCTCGGTTTAACAAAGAGGGGATAATTTCCAAACATCATTATTAAATATATAAAATTTATTGAGTTGGTAGAGAAGGACCACCTGTGGTCCCCCGAGAATTTCACAAATATATTAATTTGAGACTTAATAGGGCCAACATTAATTAAAACTTTAAATGAACAACATGGCAGAATAATGAATTTTAAAGAGGAAATTAGAATTGGGATTACAGTTTCTGATATTTTGTGCAATATATATGGTATATTTTGTAGATACAATAGATGAAGTGGGAGGTTGAGTGGTTAGTGTACTGGGAGGAATACTAACAGTTATATCGCCAAACGTTAATTAATCCATTTCATGGAACGTTAAGTGATGGCACCGAGCCTGTATTGGGAGTTACCGTGATATAGGCAAACATAGACAGTCATTTTTATATTCATTTTTGGAATCAGAGGGGGGGGGGGGGGGGGAGGGGGAAACATGAAATTCCGGTGAAAACTCAACATCGAATTGCTGATCGATTACATAATCTATTCGAAATGATCTATTCATGTTTTCCGATTATGTATTTTATACAAAATAAAGTAAAAACTAAATAAATACAATTAAATAAGGATAGATTAAAAAAAGTAAATATGTAAGAATAGGTACTCTGTAGCTTTCAGCTTGAGACCCCTCGAAACACCCCTGGCTCCCTGCCATCCTCATTCCTCCAACCTAATGGAGTGAGGGGAGGCCATATGGGCTCGTGTGACTCTCTCCCCGCCGTTCGGTTCGCCTGTACACTGCTCAGCAGTGGAGGCAGAGCAAGAAGGGGAAGAAGGCAGTTTACAGTACAATTAACTCACAATTGTATATTAGTGACCCTTCTCCTTTTCTGAAGAGCTCGACAAGGATTCTATAGGATTCATCCTCTGGCTCCCCTGGGACATATTTCCATTTCATAGACCGATTTAAATTGACTTTTTCTTTCTTTTCGTCAAAGATACTTCTGTGACTCCACCTTTATGAAACTTCTCTCCCCAGAAGCCCTCCTACATCTTCCAAAAGCTCCAATTTAAATCATTTATCTTTGAAAAAGTCACAGATGACTTTTTCTCATTTTTTATGATCAGGGGGGTTGGGACATATAATTCTGGTGAAAACTCCGTCTAACGGAGGCTGAGAACTTTGGCTCGGTATGGAGTGCGTACTCCTATTGGATGCCGAGGACAACGAGGACTCTCTTCTGCAGTCTCGATGCCCCCACATGAACAGTTTGGGTTGTTCTTCCTCCTAAAGAAGAAGAGTTTAGAGTCAAAGTCTCCGGGTCTTGATAATATCTTACTAAATCTTAAAGAATCAGGACGATACAAAGTGCAAATTAAAATAAAATTAGGGTAAGCTTACCCTATTACGGGAAAATTTCTGAACAAATAGGCAATATTCTTAAAAAAGAAAACTTCAAAGTTAGTTTCAGAACAAATAGGACACTTTACAAACACCTTAACAATACGAAAGACCGAATAAAAACAGAAGAAAAGAGTGGGGTTTATCAATTAAATTGCAACTCTTGCAACCAAGTCTATACAGGACAAACTGGGAGACAATTCAAACAAAGACTCAAAGAACATATATCAGAAATAGATACTAACATGAACACAACACACAACATAACAAAATCAACATTTGCACAACACATCAACCAACACAAACATACATTTGATAAAGACACAGGCATAAAATACCTTCATTTCTGCGAAAAAAGCACATTGCTCAACTCATTAGAACAATTAGAAATAAACAGAACTTTAAAAAATGGATATTGTATGAACGACCAAATCAATCTAAAATATTCCCCTTTACTGTCACCAATAATATGACCCTCCAGTCGATGTGCACAGGTACGTTTAAATATACACAGTATAATAATTTTAATTAAGTTGTAACTGGAACCAATTATTTTTGATTTGTTAATGTTATATTATTCGCCTGTTCATTGTTAATGCTTTATACCTAGACCTTAGAAGGGGTCACACATTTGAAATATGGGGACCGCCTTGTCATAAAATATCTCACAGCATGACAATTTAGCATAGTTAGGAATGTCTGACGTCATGGGGAACACCAGTAGGGAGGGTAAGGGGTTCCTCGAGAGGCTGACATTCTGTTATGTTAACTTAGTCTTATCTCTTATGCTTTTGGCTGAGGATGGTAGAAATACCGAAAGTACTCCCATGTAAATATAGTTGGTGAAATTAGACAATATCATAAATAAACAAGTTTTATTTTATTTTTCATGTCCATATTTTATATGTATTCCCCATTCCTTCAAAAAACGAAGTTCGCTACCTAGGCCTCATACTTGACAAACGATTGACGTGGAATCCTCAGACCAGACTGAAAAGACAAGAAATGAACAGACGATACAAACTGTTACTAAGACTACTAGCCAAAAGATTAAAATTAACTCTGAGAACAAATCGACTAGAATATAATGTAATAATCAAGCCTATGTAGGCTATGGAGTTGAACTATGGCCTTCTGCCAAAACCTCCAATCTCCACCGCATTTTTTTCAATCTTTGCAATCCAGAATCCCTCGTACAATAACCAATGCTCCTTATTACATCTCCAACAAAACCATTCATATTCATTTCAATATTCCCTTTGTCACTGAATTAGCTATATCCAGGCACAAAAACTTATTTTCCTACTTTAGTACCGACATTAATCCTATAGTCCGTACCCTCCCTTCTGCCACACTTGCCGATCGACGTCTTAAGCGTCAGATCAGGCAGAGACAGTGATTAGCCATAAATGAGTGCGACTCAGTGCTTAGGGGATTTCTCCTCTGTTGACATTTTGAAAATGTCTTTTTTTTGTCCCTTAGCATATTAGCTTGTTGTGTATATTTTTTAAATAGTTGTAAATATCTCTTTGTAAATAAAAAAAAATATATATAGCCCGCCCCCTGATTGTTTGCGGTGCATTGTGCCCGGGGGACGGAAGCGCATGTTGGAGGAACCCCTCTATGCACTCACTACCTGCACCTCCTGTAACACCTTCTTCAGCTACATTGACAACAACTACAATACAATGCACATCCTTTTATAGCCTTGTCGAGATCTTTTCCACAAAATAGGAGCACCAACGTGTTAGATCATATCTGTGAAAATGTCAGTAGTAGCCTCACAGGAAGAATGTACAGTAAGACCTAGAATATTCGGCATTTTTTTTTTTCTTTGATATATCAATCAATATATTGATTCATAAATGTGCCGTTGTGGCCGGTTAGGGCGCAAATAAAACAGGTGGAAGACAACATCATATGTTTCCATGAGAAATCTCGTCCTACATCATCATACTATCATGTATGTACATCCTGTATCTTTATTCACAAGGAACATAAGATAATATTTCATTCATTCATTGGAGAGGTGACACAACGTGAGTGTCGAAGAAGAGGAAAGAGAAAATTTAAATAGATTGAGGAGAAGCAGGAGGTTGGGAGACATGAATAATGCATGAGCAGAGGGGAAGGGGGGGGGGGAGGGGGGAGTAAATATAGGGGTGGGTGTTAGGACTGCTACATCTTGGGGCTCGGTGTCTGAAGGCGTAGGATGGCGAGCCCCCCTCCCCTCCAAAAATATCCTTATTCCCTATTTATTAATAGGGAATATTCTATCTAAATATTCTTAATTGATTAATTCATATTCAGGAAATAGGTATATTGCCAGTGATTTTTCTACAATTTTTTTTTTTTCCTTTATTGAATCAGGGAATAAGAATACATGAAACTCCGGTGAAAACAAACTCAACGCAAATTTCTGAACGATTACCTATACTTGGCATACTTGTGGAACTGAAGAATCCCCTCACTGGAAACAGGCTGGCTACGCCGTTGTCTGGATATATTGTGTTAGCCCATGGCCTGCCCCTCAGGTAGTAGACACGAGTTCTCCAGTCTCTCATAAAACGGGCTTTACAGCGGTCTACCTATATTTAATGTTATGTAGTTAAGCCCCCCTGAGAATTAGCCGATACTCGATCAATAGCCTTCTAAGTGATAATAGTTTATCGCCTATGATTATATTAACCATCAGCCAACCAGGAATGGAGCTTTGGCCTTGTTTTATCATCCAAAGACAGACCATGTGCATATTAATTTCTTGAAAAACTAGCTTGAGACAAACCGGCAGTGTAAAACTAATAATAATAGTTGTTATTGTTTAAAGGGATCAACTCCTACGCAATTATGTCAGTGACCATTACATTTACAATATTAACATATAATATACAATATTAACAGCTAAACAATAATGACATATATACGAGGTATGTTCAAGAAGTAAACTAGTCCAGTGTGGTTCTGTGTTAGTAAACATGTCTGAAAAGTATCTGTACTTTGTTAGCCAAACCGGATGTTTAGTCTGCTGTCAGCTGTCAAAGAGGTTATGTGTTTTGGTACCAACCGCGGATTATTTATTTGTTTACAAAATGGGTAAGAGAATTTGGGATAAATTTTGCTATAAGAATGGAATAATGTGCAGCAAAGTTTCAGAAATGTTAAATTATTAAGTTGAATATTGCTTTTGGTGAGTGCTATGAGTAAAACTAGGGTTTACGAGTGGTATAAAAGCTCGATAAATGTGGTCGAATGTGAAGGTCATGCTGTATTTTTCGATTTTAACGGCATAGTGCATCATGAGTTCTTGCCACAAGGTCAAACGATCAATAAGGAGTACTATCTACAAGTGCAACGTCGTTTGCGTGAAGAAATCCGAAAAAAAAACGCCCGGATTTGTGGCTTGTGCACCACTATAATGTACCTGTTCACACTTCATTGCTTGTTCGTGAATTTTTGGCCAAAAACATTACTGTAATGATGCCCCAGCCTCTATATTCGTCAGACATAGCTCCGTGTGACTTTTTCCTTTTCCCAACAATAAAGAGAACCTTAAAGGGCCGTCGTTTCACAAGCATAGATGAGATTAAAAGCGCATCGCTGAGAGAGCTAAATGCTATCCCAAAGATCGAGTTCCAGAAGTGTTTCGGGGATTGGAAGAAGCGCTGGCGTAAGTGTATAATATCTAATGGGGACTATTTTGAAGGGAGATAACGTTGATGTAGACGAAAAAATAAAATTATTTTCAAAAACCGAAAATTTTAATTCAATTTTTTGAACACACCTCGTAAAGGAAACTTAAGGGGCCCTCACACTGGCAAAAATTTCGCTCAAAATTTTGAGCACAAATATTGAGCTTATTTTGTACAAAATATTGAATGGTCGTGGACCCCTCACACTACACAAAAATATTGCACAAAATTTGAGTGTCGGCTCAAGATTCGTGATGGAAACACGGCGCATCGCGTTGTACTCAGCCATAGCCGCATAAGTTTCTTAATAAACAAAAGTAATAATATTGATTATTAAAAGAGAAAGAGAAAAAAATTAATATTATGAAGAGTAATATTACAGCAATGAACTTGCCCAGCACGAATTAATTAACTAGATTTTCCAGGTGGTTGGTTAAAAGTCAATAAGTGTCTTATTATGTATTACTCTTTCTGACTTCCTTACGACAGATTTGGTTGAATGTTGATAGATAGTCCTTATTGGGTTTTGGATTGGCATAAAAAATTGTTTCGATAGGTACATTCAATATTTTATCAGTTATTGGGGTTTTTGTGTTAAGCCCCTCTCCCCCTCCCACTCTTAATCGTCCCCTTCGGGGATATAGGATAGATTTAGAGAGAGAGAGAGCACCAGTTTAGTAGAAAGTTGAATTAATTAAGAATACTAAAAAATAACAATTTTGGATTTGAGGAAGTACATTTTGGATGATTCACCGACAATTTATTTTCTTTAATGCTGACATCTGTCTGCATGATGAAGGGCGCACCTCGCCTCTGGAATATTCAAAATTCCCTTCATTGGTAGTCAGCTCAGCTCCATATAATTCTCCGGATTAAACCTGGAATCTTCTTTCGTAGAATTACTTTCTTCCCCAATGTTCATTATTGTTCTGTCTTGTTATATTGGGTGAGTTGAGGGTGAAAACGCCATAACATCAAATCCACAGAAATATGATAGAACATTTCAATGTTACAAATTCTGATATTTTCGTGTTTTTTCGCCTTTACACTCTATGTAGACGTCGGAGTCGACTTGCGTGCCACGTCAAAAATGAACTCACTTGACTGGATTCTCTCCCTGGAAACTAATAATAATAATAAACTGTCTTTATTACTTTAGCAAAAATACAAATAATTCAAAATTATGGATAACATTTTGACAGATACCCCTGGATTCATACCATCGGAGGAAGTTCAAAGGCTATAATTTTTACTTTATTTTCTATATATATAACAAAAGATTCAAGTAGCATAATTGAAAAAAAACAAATAAGAAAGTAAATAAATAAAAATAAAAATATAAATAATGCCTGCCTTTACATTTTAAATACAAAAAATAATATTATTGAAATACTCGACTCAAAATTCTACTTTAGATTAATTAGTAAATTTAAGTCTAAATATTTGTATTTAGATAATTTATTTTTGAATTTTGAATTTTAATATAATTAATTTTGTCTATATTTTAACGGTTAACGAAGTGGGTAGACAACGAAAGTGTTTTAAAAGAATTTCAAACTGCATTTCGTAGAGACTACTCTACAATTGATAGTGTTTTTATTTATTAAGTCTGGCGCATTGACAATTATCAAAGAAACGGCAGAAGTTATACACCTCTTTTGTTGATTTTTCTGCTGCATTTGAAAGTATTGACAGACATGCCCTAATTTATAAATTGAATGAAATTGGTATCTCAAAGACAGTGGTTAACATAATTAAGGATTTGTATGACGGTACAGAGGTTGATGTATGGTGCAGAGATGGGTTGTCAGCTTTTTTTGAAAATTCAATGGGTGTTAAGCAGGGTGATCTTTTAAGTCCCTGGAAACTATTGGAGTTAAGTTTGAAATTTTGCGCAAAGTTAAAGGGTGATTAGTGGTGTGCGCAGGTTAGAGTATTTGGGGATGCTAAAGTTAGTTTGGTAGTGCCATGGCCTCAATAGACGCATAAAGGGAGCTATTTCTGATTTACGTAATTACTTTTGAACATAAAACGAACGAAACAAGTTATTTTAATAAAAAGAAACAGATTTGTATCAAAACTCAATAAAAAAGACATCGGTAAATCACCTTAATTAGTGGTTTCTGAAACTTAAACCTAAATTTTGTGTCAATACATTCATTACATCGGCAGTTATTAGCGTATATGAGTCGAACCCCCCTTCTCTGGTCCCTCCCTTCGGCTCATTCCGCTGAAAATTGATAGATGATGTCCTTATCGAATGTATTGATACATTTGCAGTTATGATAATTTTTGTGTTAAGCCTCCCCTCTAATCCCCCTTTTCCTTCGGCTGATTTTGCAGTTGAGAGCTTCACATCAAATTTTGGATCGATTACATAAATTTCCAAATACTTCGAAAGTAATGGTTATAAAAATCGGGCCATTCTAGATCAACAATGTATAAATGAAATGACCTAATGAATAATATATAAATGATTCAATTCATGACAATATAAATAAATTTTCCGCCATGAGGCCCCAAAATCTGCATTGCCCCAGAATCCTATGAACGACCCTGAAATGGGTTGACCTGGATATTGACGTCACCAATTATACAATAATCCGCTCACAATCTGGGACACTTTGTTTTATTTATTTTTCTGAATCTTCTCACCTCAAATATCTCCCAAACCTTAATTAATTAGTTAATAACATGAACAGGATCAAATTTGTATTAAATTTTTACTTCCCAGGTATTGGAGAAGTTATGTAATCGGTCAAAAGTTCATGTGGTTTTCACCTAGAATTTTAGGTTTTTTATACCAACCACGCTTATAGATCACTCTCTTTCCCCCTTCTCAAAATTATTTCATACTGACACTAATGAGTATAAGAATGTCTACTCTCAAGGTAACGCTGTACAAAGAGACAAAATGAAATGATTTTGGAGAAAGGGAGGGGAAGAGAAAGTGATCTGTAATCGTTGTTGATATATAAGAAAATTCTGTAATGGCCACATCACATATATTTTTCATAATTTTTATTATTTTTCAAAAAAACTACCAATACATAAATCATATTTTAGAAGAAGAAGAGTTTATTATACCAGTCGCATTAACATAGGTACAATTATACAATAAGGTTCCTTAACTATTACCCTTATACACTAAATACCAATCAAAAATAATCAGTTAAATTAAAAAGAATGTTACTGCTTAAGAGTAAATTTTAAAAAAACTCTTAAAGAAGAAAAAAAAAATAAAAATAAAGTAACTAGGACGTTAAACTCCACAAGCAAAAGAGAAAGAAAAGAATTGCTTATCTTTAAATATTTCTCCAGACCATTTTGATACATTTATGTGCCCATCCAACCAACTAGAAGTGACCATTAAAGATGGGATGTGAGTTTAGAAGAGCTTGGTGCTTGAGCACTCAGGATGTCCATGGTATGGGCAAAGTTTTAAAAACCACTTCACTACAGCAACTTAAGCCAAAGTCTTGGTCGGACTTGAAAGAACAGAATTAAGTAAGTTGGAAGTTAAGAAGCAGGCCAGCCAGCTACACCCTTGCACCCTTTCAAGGTAAAACAGTACACCTTTGGAATTATAATAAGTCTACCTCCCCTCAACCAAATGAAGAGGGTAGTAATACCATTATGTTTCTCTTCCCTAACGAAATTGTTTACTTCGAAAAGTTTTCCAACTGCATCTGTACTAATTTGAGAAGGTAACATGGTGTCTATAATATATGCGTTCTCTAGGTTAACTATTCCTTCTGTCAATCAGCATTTTTTTTCTATAGAACATATTTATTGAGTATAAAGAAGACTTCTAGAAGCAAAAAATGTGAGAAGTGATGCTGTAGTATTATATAATATAGATAGAGGGCGCCGGTAGCTTAGTGGTTTGTGTGCTTGTCTTCTGAGCTCAAGATCGTGGGTTTTAAACCCGGCCAAGGTCCATGTCAACCAGAGTGACGAAAGAACACTCTGGTAGTAGGCGATATGACCTCATAGTTAAAGCCAGGGCATGAGTCATAATAACTAACAATAATATAGATGAATACATAATTTCCTTATACAACCCAAAGAGTAATAATTTAACTATAAATCTAATTATACAGAATTATATAACGAAATAATTGTCATTGTCATTCATTTGGTCGATTAACTTTGACCTCATGAACTCGTATGTCAGTAGTGTAAAAGTGAATAATCATGGACTTTTTTTTTTTTCATGAAAAATTGATTAGAAATTGTACACCTGAAAACTGCTGCCGCCAGGACAGAGCGGCGTAACGGGAATGGAAGGGGGGAAGGGATGTACGCATGCGCAACTGAACAGGAACATTAGTTTTATCTCCCTAGCTCTATGAAGTATGAAATTGGTCAGGGATTTGATGTGGAGTTTTCACAGGAACTTCATGTTTTCCGACCCCTCTTTCCAAAATTAAAAAAAAGTACCGGCTAGTACTTGTAGCGCAGCCGTAGAGACAGTTCGATAGGCATTTGTGAAAGGGCAACTCTTTGCTTGTATCAGTATCGCGCGCTGCCGATTCATGGGGCGATGCCAACAACCTGCAGCGTACCTTGCTACACCCACGAATACCCCAGATTATATTGTCTTACACGCAGAGTAGAGGCCTCACGTCGCACGGGCTAGGCGGCTCATAGCGTTAAAAGTGGCTATCGTATTTTCCTTAATGGCAACTCTAGACTTAAATTAAGTATTTCTAGTCAGACTAAGACAGAATCCGAAATATGTACTAAGTATCAGTCGAAATGTATGTGACCTGACACATCATGCTGACGTATTTTGAATAATTGAAGGACAAAGCCTACAACGTGATACAAGTAATTAAATATTAATTATTTACCTTAATTATTGATTAATAATCAGGAACACGAGAGCCATGTGAAACAGGCTGAGAACATTACGGATTTTAATATCAATTAGGGGATTACTTCATCTCCCTTGCTAGAGACTGAACAAAGTTAACTGGTTACATCCTGTAGTGCATACAAATAATGTATTTATTGTAATAGAACAATGTAATAATTTATTAAATATAAATTCAAATTAAATAATATTAAATACCATTATTTGCTTCGGAATTGTCATTGCTTTGTCATTCACATTCCAACGCCATCTCACTCACACTGAGAAGTGGTCTGACACTTGGAAAATTAAACTCAACATGTACAAACCACAATATGTAACTATTTATACTATGATGAGATATATTTTCCGCCGTTTTTTTCTACAACAAGGCCTTTCCATCAGACCATGAGATATTTAGGACACACATGACAAAAGACTGACGTAGACGATTCACCCGTAGTACACTAAACAAACTACTTAACATGACTTATTCCCTTCTGTAGAGACATTCAAAACTACCCTTAACACAAAAGAGTAACTGCTACACATTCCTATTCAAACTAGTCTGGGTGTACGGCTCACAAATTTACGGTTCGCCTAAAACATCTAATCTGAAACGTATTCAGGTTTTCCAGTCAAAGACACTCAGACTCAATACACGATTCCCACCGTATGTAAGCAACAGAACACTCCAGTGATATGGACAGTACACGACACAATTCAGGACCTTTACAGACGTCTCCATAGCAAATTGCATTCACACACAAATCCACACACTCACTTTCTTCATCACACTTGCCACACAATCCTCCCAGGAGATGGAAACGTGACTTACTATAATCATATACTTACTATAACCCCCATTTCTCGAAAATTAACCATCATAATTCCCTCATTCATTGTTTTTAAATTTCGCCATGAGTAGCCGCCGCTGGGTGGCCCTCCTCTCTCACGCCACTCAACACATCCACCCACCACGTTCTCTTAGTAGCTGGTTGTTGCAGGAAAACAACAATTGAGATCAAACGTTGTATCAGACGAAGAAACATATATATGCAACTATAATAGAGGCCACCAGTTTAGCGTTCTGGGAGTCTCCCCTCTCCGTTTCACCAACTCCGACCCCCCAACCTGTCTTCCCACCCGCCAACCTAGCCCAATAACCTTATTGTAGTGTATGTATCGTACATATTATGATAAAGTTTAAAATAATTTATATACAATTTAACAAAAACTTATCTATTTCCTAGTATCAATAACAATAGTATTAACGTTAATTATAATTAAATAACAACTTATAAAATGATAATTTCCCAAAAGAGAAGGAGAGGTGTTGGCTCTACGAATGATGGAGTTATAGAAATATATGTAAGGAAGAGAAGAAAGCATTGTGAGAAAGAGTACGAAAGATTTGACAGATGAAATAACATGACCTCGGAAGGACGGACAGGATAGGTTAGGAGGTTACGAAAATCAATAGGTGTCTTACACAGGAACTCGGTACATTCAGTACATCGCCAGCGTTACAGTTTTTGAGTTTATCTTCCCCCTCTCATTACCCCCTCCCTTTTAGCCGATTACGCTGAATATCCATAGGGGATATGGATATACAAAAATAAAATTAAAAATTTTGTGTTGATATATTAATTCTATCGGGAGTTGTGTTCACAATCACAAACATAAATAGGTTTATTTTTCTGCACTTTTGGAATCAGGGAGTCAGAAAACAAGAAATTTTTGACCGATTAGATAACTATATACAGCTGGGGAAGTTAAAATTGATCGTTGATGCATATGCTTAATGGTTGATGCATATGCTTAATGTATAAAAATGAAAGAGGGAAACCAAGAAGAGAACCTCGGTAAAAAGTATAAATGTTCACAAGTCTAAGAAAAAAAGATTAATGGAACAAGATAAAGAAAATAAATAAAGATAGAGGCAATACAATTGAGGTTAGCATGCTTGTATATAAGTTTAGATAAGCTAAATATATAAGTGGTCATATCACCTACTACCAGAGCGCTCTTTCGTCACTCTGGTGGACATGAGCCCGACTCTACTGTGGCAGTCCTAAATTTGGCCTACCCTAAATTTTTATTCACCTAGAGTAGGTGTCTGTAACGAGTACCTGACATCGTACGGGATCGGGACCATCGCTTAATGTCCCATCCGAAGGACGGCATGCTTAAGGTTATTTTACCATCTCAGTAAGCTGTTTTAATGGGTGTACTTATGTATATGTGCCCGCAATTTCAAATCAATATTTCAAACGTTTATATTTCAAATCAATTCTATTTCTTGATATGAACTTTCTGCTCAGTTGGCTGAAAGAGTGGTGGATGTCGTTGACAACACGTGACACTGCAAAACGTTTATTTGTTAGGTTGGAAAAAACAAAAAAATAAATATGGGGAAAAATATAGCTTTTGAAAATAAATATATGTACATAGAATGTGTGACCACAAATACTGCCTGCAGAATGAATGTAGCGATAAGAAATTTAATACTTGTTCTCAGGAACTTGTAAGTACAAAACGTATGGATTTTTAGCCAAAGGAAATGGGGGGATTAGTGGCTGACTTAACACAAAAATTATAATTACTACAGTTTTAATGAATGTATTGATATGAAATTTTATGTTCAAAATTGGAACAACATAAAGACGGCGCAAAACTGGTCAAAGTGGGAATCAGGGAGCGCTAGGATTTTAAAAAAACCTAATATTTATTGATGTCAATGCAGAGAAGCCATAATTGGAGGAAATATAAAAAGAGTTGAAAGAGCTTTTAATTTTCATCCAATTATTGTCCAAACACCGCAGGTTTTCAAAAATCATTCTCAATCAGTTATCCGCAGAATTGAGTAAAAAAATGTTGCCAACAATTTTTTTTTTTGTAAGTGAATTGTATGGTGAAGGAATGATCTCTTGAATTTGTAACATCAATTGTAAAAGATGGTTGGTAAACAACACTTAATTGGCCTTTTAAGATCATCCGAATATATTTTATATACATATATATTTCTCTAGGTTGTGGGTTCGAAACCCGGCCGAGGTAAAATAAACTTAAGCATGCCGTCCTTCGGTTGGGACGTTAAGTACGATGTCGATGTTAGGTATTTGTTAAAGACTCCTTACCCTAAGTGAATAAAATTTTAGGGTAGGCAAAATTTAGGACTCCCACAGTAGAGTCGGGCTCATGTCCACCAGAGTGACGAAAGAGTGCTCTGGTAGTAGGCGATATGACCTCGTATTTAAAGCCCGGGCATGAGTCATAATAACTATATTTATTTTTAGTGTTATGGTAAACTGGGATGTTTCTTGTTCTCAAAACACCAGCAAAGCAACGGTCTCTTTGAAGAGGCAGATTCTTGAAATAGTTATTTTTCTCTCTTTACTTCTCTCGAAATTCTAAAATAACAGAGAGCTAAATACTTTTTTCATTTGTGAAATACATTTCTGTGTTTAAAAAAAAATGCTGACAAGAAAAGACCTAATTTGAACAGGAACACAGCAGCTACAGAAGTACCTGCGTATGTAAATGTTCTATTTTACTTTCATTATCATTTTGAAGAACAGAAAACGCTATTTAACCCGGTAATGAAGAAAAACCTTTATAGAAGAACATTTCATGTCAAAAACTACCCCTATTTTTAATGTTACAGAGAAAAGGTAATACATTTAAATATTTACTACCCCAACTATTTGAAGAAAACTGGCAGTTGTGTTATCGGTCAGAAACGTTACATTTATTTTTTCAGACAACAATGTCGCCGGTAATTCCCCAGCAAGAATTAATAAGGCCCTTAGTTTATTTTATCTGGGAGTTAAAATAAACTTAAGCATGCCGTTCTTCGGATTGGACGTTATGCGATGGTTCCGAGACCCCTGCCCTAAATGAATAAAAATTTAGGATAGGCAAAATTTAGGACTTTCACAGTAGAGTATAATATTTACAACTGTATAAAAATATATACAACAAGCAAATATGCTAATACAGAGATAATGGCAACGTCAAAATGTCATGAGGGGAGAAATCACCCAGTGGTGACACTCCCTAGTCACTGTTTTTCTCTTGTTTTTAGCTAATCACTGTCACTGTCACAGCTTCTGATCAGGAGATCCCTCGGCCATTGACGCTTAAGCCGTCGTTGGGTATAATAACTAACTAAGAATTAATAAATAAGTTTTCGCTCTTTCTCCAAATCGACCGTTTGGGCTAAATCTCAATATTTGACTTACATAGTGGCTTCTGAATCCACATACTAAATTTTGTGTCGATACACTCGTTACATCGGCAGTTATTGCAGCTCCAATACAGAGAGGTGGCCAGACCAACGGGCACATTTTCAACAAACCCCTGTTAGATCCTGACATATGCTGATGATGACATCATAGCTCGATCAGAGTGAGACCTAAGAAGCTCTTTCATGGCTCTTAAAGCGGCAGTAAGGAGGATGGGCTTAACCGTCAACTAAGAAAAAAGGAAATACATGGTGGCATATTTCTGTGATGAGACCCTCTCTTCCTCTTCCCTTTGGCTAATTCCGCTGAAAATTGATAGGTGTCGTCATGATTCTGGATACTAAACAATCAATGTGTGTTTGACCACGATAGAATGAATGTATCGACACGAACTTTTATATATGTATGCAGATCCCTCTAAGGACGACACTTATTGATTTTTCGACAAATGAAGAGAAACGGGAGATTTCAGATGGGGCTTAACACAAAAACTCTTATAATTGCCGGATGTAATGAATATTTTGACACACAATTTCATGTGTAAATTGAAAACGTCATAAGGACCACATATATCAATTTTGAACTAAATCCGACAAAGGGAAGGAGAGATAACTGCCGATGTATGAAATTTCATATTTCACGTCAAAACCCAAATTTCAACAATCTCGCCTGAAGGGAAGGGGTTCAGTGGAGGGGGCTCAATTCAAAACCACAATAACTACCGATATAATAATTTTATCGACACAAAATTTAGTAAGAGGATTTAGGAGCCCCTATGTAAGTCAACTGTTGAATATACTAGCGCAAACGGTCGACTGGTTTTGGAGGGGGTGCGAAAAGTTAATTGACTAATTCGTTCTGGGGAAGTACACTGCCAGAGATTCACCGATGACTTTATTTTTTTCTGTTGGGGGGGGGGGGGGGGGGGTATATAAAAATATACTTCAAACTAACGCTGAGTTATATGAAAATTTGATAGTAAATCTTTATTGAAAAAAATGAAAAAGTTTCTGACTAAAGTTAATAACTTGAGGAACTTGATAAATTATATTACTGGGCTTAGAATATGGTAATAAATTGTGTTAAGAGGAAGCAAAGAAAAACAGGAGAATCCTCTTTAAAGAGAGGCAGGCATGCGTTGGCTTTGTAAAGTTGCAGTCAACTAATTTCAAAGGCAGACTTGCTTTGTAAAGCCAGGCTTGCTTTGTAAAACAGCTCTCTGCCCTCCTGTCACAGCCCTCACCAACTAATTGGGAGCACAACCTTTATTTATTACTTTAATACTAGTTACGCCACCTTCTGATGAATCTACGCCCTCCCCCCACCCCTCACTCCATTATATTTCACTTAAAATTCAAAATGAGATTTTTACTTTCGCAGGAAGTCTAAAGGTAGATAATAATAACTTTTATTTCCGTTAAATCAATACTTGGAAATAGGATACGTCAAAAGAATTTATACATTAAGATTATTAGAAATTAGAATTTTAACTATGTATATACTTGAATCTAATATACGTATGATTAGTAGTAATAAACCAACTATTAAAAAAAAGTAAAATGAAATTAATAAAAATAAATCTTCATTTATGTTATACTTTATACTCTCAAAGCTGATTTTACATGCGCAGTAAAAATGCAAAGCGCAGCAGCGGCAAATGCATGCTATTGGCTGTAAGTCATTTAATTCTAAAAGCACAGAAACTACAGCGTGCATTTGCTGCTGCTGTGCTTTGCATTTTTGCTGCTCATGTAAAGTCAGCTTAAGTATTACAGTCAGTGGTTACCTCAGGGGGAGCTTCTAGGGGTCCGAGTCTCCAAAATTAATAACAAAAAGTCTACAGCGCTAACCACGGAAACTGCGGGCTGTGTCAGTCTATTACCCCCCCCCCCCCCCCCCCCCCCCCCCTCCTGGTCCAAAATCCTGACTACGCCCCTGTATATAGGTATATTTAAAAAAAAAGTCATACATAGATACATTTATAATAAGTAGATAGATTAAAACTCAATATTTGACTTACGTAGTGGCTTATGAATCCTCATACTAAATTTTGTGTCGATACATTTTTTATATTGGCAGTTATTAGGGTTTTTGTGTATTCTCCTCCCTAATCCCCCTCCCCCCCCCCCCCCCCCCCCCCCCAACTTCCTTTTGAGCGATTACTACTATAATAAGTAGATACATTTTTTTAATTTAATAAAAATTAAGATAACTATAATTTTATAACACTTCCGGAAGTGTCTTTATCACAACAATATTTCAGGTCGTTCTTACGTCCCTACATCAGATCCCAATGTGTGAAATATAGAAAAGAGAAAGAAAACAATTTAACAATAACTAATATAAATAAAATAAAAAATATATATATTAAACAAATATAGATGAATAAATAAAAAATTATAAATAATATTACTGCAGATGTAACGAATGTATCGACACAAGGTTTAGTATGAGAAGTCAGAAGCCCCTATGTAAGTCAACTAAAGATTTTTAGCCCAATTCGTGGAGAGGAAGTACATCCCCAGTGATTTACCGAAAACATTTTTGTGTGGAAGTCACTGGTTGCACTTTAGAAACTTTCATGGACAGACCGACACATGAACTGAAACCATAAGTATTGTTTTTTTGACCCACAAAACTGTAATAACAAAACAAATAGTTCCCCTATTTAATGGTTGGAAAGGACATCTGTTGGTGAACCCATTCCTGACCAATTAGAGATTCTGCCCGGGTTGCTTCAATTCTTTTAAATAAATTGTATTTTCTTCTTCCAACTTACCTATTTATTACTCAACTTTTGGAATTTCCTTTTTCAAAATGCGTTGATATTGCATTGAGAATTGTCTTACAAGGTCTCTTGAAATAAGTCTCTTGAGGATTGCAAACGCACATACAGTAGAGTCCCGCTAATTCGGACTAGATGGGACCGGACCCCATCCGGATCACCGAAAGTCCGGATTTAACGGAATTTGCTGTAAAATGCACATGATAAATATTTTAGCGATTTTTTTTCCTCGTAAATATACCATTTCCTTCAGCTATTTTCAATACTACATAATGTATGTATATAGATCTAAGTTTTCGACCTACGAACTGAGATAGCGTGAACAAAACAAAACATCTTTGTGATTAAAACTCAAAATTTATTTATTGTGCAGTACAGTACTACTGTACAAAACAAACCACGGTACATTAATGTTATAATGTATAAATTAAGAATTTTAAAAACAAAACGTTAAATTCTGAACAGGACTATAAAATAAAACAATGTACAGTACGTAATGAAAACAAGAATAATATTTTTAGACTCGCTAAAAAAAGTCATTTCCTGGAAAATAGAGTGCGCATGCCGTCATCTTTGTCGGCACATTTTCATCGTAGCCAACTGAGTAAGTCAAGTCAAACCCTCTCTTTGAATTATTTTCGTACTTACCGATGCTAAATTAAATTTTTAGTTTACTAAATTTTAATTAGTGTTTTTTAAATCCCGTCCGGATAGTCGGTGTACGGATTAGCGGGATTTTACTGTATATTAATCGGAAACCCAATTGGGACGTTACCCATCAATTTTCAGTCGAATCGGCCAAAAACGACGATGCATCGATGCGAATCGCGATGTAAGAAATATATCAACACCACAGGAGTAAGAGAAGAGATTTATTGATTATCAACCTTCTTTCTTCTCCTTCTTGCGGCGCTACGATCCTGAAAGAAGCCGGGCCTCTCTTACAATCCTCCTCCATTCTTCTCGATCGAAAGCGTTTTCCCTCCATCCTCTGATCTCAACACTCGGAGATCCACCGCGGCGTCGTCAAGCCAACGAAGTCTTGGTCTTCCTCTTCTGGCACCACCTGGCCTACCGTAGAAGGGTTGTTTTGGGTGTCTTCCGTCCATTCTCTCTATGTGGCCCATATCGCCTGCTTGATTACCGTTAACAGGTCGGACTCCCCGGAGAGGTATCTCAATTCCCTGTTCTACCAGATACGCCATTTGCCGTTTTCGAAAACAGGACTAAAAATCTTTCTAAGATTTTTTTCTTATTTTTTCTTTAGTCAAAGTCCAAGTTTCACAATGTGCAAGGTGCACTCAAAAATGTTAATAATAATTTTTAAAAAAAATTATCTTTATATACGACATTGTTATTCCGGAAAATGTTTATATACGACAGTATAGGAATCCAATCAAGGCTGGAGTCATTATGGATTCCACTGTACCCTTTATGAATGAATTGGCGGCGCTCTGATTGAGAAAAATTCTATAAATTAATTAAATTCTAGTATAAAATGGCCGACTATGTAAATAACGCTAAATCTACAATTCAGATCTCCTTTTATTGTCTAACTCTTTATTAGAACAAATTGGCCCCTTTAATTACTGCTCTTAATGACCACAATATGTCATTGTGTAGTTTAACTAACCTCTTTATGACTTCTTCCGATGCCTTATCATTGTCTTAATTGCTACTAACTAAAGCATATTCTCAATATAAGTCATTTATGGGAAGGTGACCCTTCTGTATAAACCACTGAACCAGGGATGTACGATACCAAGCGATAATATTCAAGTATTCATACTGTAAACAACGTATCGAATGTTATCCGCTTCGATTCATTCTCTCCGGTACTTTAGAAGCATCGATATATTGAGTATCGATATCAGATTAATGTATTTCTACAAAAATTAAAAATATTCCATATATTTCAATAAGTCATATACCTATTTCAAGTCCGGCCTCCAGATTCCAAATATGAAAAAAAAGTCTGTCTGACTGTGTTTCTGTCTGTAAACAAGATAACCGGCGATAGAATGTCAACATGAAATTTTATATGTGAATCCAAAACTCTCTAAAGAAGACACCTATCGATTTTTGGCCAAATCGAGCAAAGGGAAGGAGGGATTAGCACGAAATGTTATATGTTTGATTAGAATCCTATTTGGACAATACTTATCAATTTTCAGTCAAATCGACAGGGGTGATGAGGGGAGAGGCTTCATTCTAAAATTCTAGTAACTGCCTCTGTAATGGATTTATTGACACAAATGAATTCAAAACACAATAACGACAACACTTATTAACTTTTCCCCGGGACTTAACTACATTTTACAAGATACAGCTTATGTTTATGACCTAATCAAAAATCTTTTCGAATAATAGTTGTAGAGAATACTGAAATACATAAATTAATTGAAATACGATTTTTTACAGGTCGTCCGGTTTTCGAGATACGTGTCGAAAACCATCTTGAACTGTAATTTTGAAAAACGCATATTTTTAGATGTTTCCTTGATTTACCCGAAAACGGTCCATAACGGTCCGACAGTCCAATCGAAAAATTAATTCGTACCAAAATTGTTCTTCATAAAATTCCCAATCGCCAGTAGTCCTTAGATTTGAGATAGGATCAATACGACAAAAGTTATAGCGCCCTTAAGAATGTAAACTAAATGTCTATAAGGAACCTTTCTAAATAATTTTCATTTTAAAAGAAATGGGATGATCAGAGGGGGGCTTAACTCAAAAACCCCATTAACTGCCTATGTAATGGTATCGGCATGAAATTTCATATTTTAAGTCAGAACCCAATGAGGACATAACTTGCCGAATGAGAGCAGAAGGGTAGAAGGGTAGGTTGCTCTAGCCAACAACCCTAATAACTTCTGATGTAATTTATCGACACAAGATTTCGTATAACGGTTTACAAGCTCTTATTATTAACTACTAACTAACTTTAACTATTATTAGCCCAAAGGGTCGACTGGGTTTGGAGAGGGAGCGAAAAGTTAGTTAGTGATTAATTTGTTCTGGGGAAGTACATTGTCCGGTGAAAACTGAACATCGAATTTCTGACCGAAAACTCAAGTTGTAAAGCTGAGAAAGATAAGTTATTTATTTTTATTTATTTATTTTTTTTGGCCTTATGTACGATGCATATTAGCCAAGACTCTTACAACGGTGTTACTTAGTTATTTATGACATCCATGGCCCCGGGAGGGAGTTCTATCTTCGAAATAAAACTCACTCCTGGACGGGATTCGAACCCGCGAACCATGGTGAGACCATGCGACCAAAGCCCTACGCTCTAGCCCGCACGGGCACCATGGCTCCCCGATAAGTTAGTTAATTAGGGAACTAAAAAAAAAATATAATTAAAAATAAATCGTTTTCCACAATTATTTAATTGAAGGAAGTTAAAGGTCTGAAAGAAGATGTTTTTTACTCTGCCGAGAGGCTCTTGGAAATTGTTCAAACAAGCCCTATTTCATCCTAAAGGGGTTGCTTTTAAGAAAATCCTTGATACTGAAGGGGTCAATAAATGGGAAGTCTGTGCGCCATGATTAAAGTGTAGAAAAGATGAGTGGAGAGACTAGGGCGAGAGAGACCTCAGAGTAGTCCATTTTGAGTTGGCTGATGAGGTACTAAATATTATAAATTTCACATGTTGGTTTATTATAAAAAAAATTGTGATGGGGCCATTACAGGACTTTCTTTTACCAACCACGCTTACGGATCACTCTCCCCCTTCTCAAAATTAAACCACGCTCTTCCCCTTCTCAAAATTATTTCATACTGGCATTACTGGGTAATAAATAAGAATGTCCACTCTCAAAATAACACTGTACAAAGAGACAAAATGAAATGATTTTGAGAAGGGAAGGGGTAGAGAGAGTGATCTCTATGCGTTGTTGGTATAAGAAAATCCTGTAATGGCCACCTCATATATTTTCAAAATTTCGTAGAAATATTCCTTCAAGGCGCTATAACTTTTGTCGTATTGATCCTATCTCAAATCTAAGGACTAATAAGCGATTGGGAATTTTATAACGAACGATTTTGGTAAAGTTAATTTTTCGATAGGACTAACAGTTTTCGGATAAATCAAGGAAACATCTAAGAATATGTGTTTCAAAACTATATTTCAAGATGGTTTTCGACATGTATCTCGAAAACAGGACGATTAGTAAAAAATCATATTTCAAAAAATTTATGTATTTCACTATTCTCTACAACTATTACTCGAAAATATTTTTGATTAGTTCATAAACATAATGGACTTGAAAAATAAAATAAAACTGGTTTATTTAATATATTGTCTAATTTCACTAACTATATATACATGGGAGTACTTTCGGTATTTCTACCATCCTCAGCCAAAAGCATAAGAGATAAGACAGTCTTATCTCTTATGCTTTTGGCTGAGGATGGTAGAAATACCGAAAGTACTCCCATGTATATATAGTTAGTGAAATTAGACAATATATTAAATAAACCAGTTTTATTTTATTTTTCAAGTCCATTTGAATTATTTCATAATATCTCTGCAATTATGTCAGTTTTCAATCATAAACATAAGCTGTATCTTGCAAAATGTAGTTAGGTCCCAAGAGAAAGTTACCTAATAAGTGTTCTCCTCATTGGGTTTTGACATATGAAACTTTGTGTCGATAAATCCATTATAAAGGCAGTTATTCGAATTGTTAAATGAAGCCTCTCCTCTAATCACCCCTGTCGATTTGACTGAGTATTGATAAGTATTGTCCTCTAATCAAACATATAACATTTCGTGCTAATCCCTCCTTCCCTTTGGTCGATTTGGCCAAAAATCGATAGGTGTCGCCGTTATCTTGTTTACAGACAGAAACAGACAGTTTTTTTTTTCATATTTGGACTCTGGAGGCCTGACATGAAGTATTGAAATACATGAATTTGTAAAAAATTTTAATTTTTGCAGCAATACATTAGTCTGATACATTTATTGAGACCGATTTCCAGGTTTGGTCCCGAGAGAAAATATTCTAAATTTTCAAAATAACAAAAATAAAAAAATATAAATAAGTAAATAGGAAATATTTTCCCCCTCTTGGCACAAATCTGTAAAATGAATATAATTCCAGTCTCATGTTTTGAGGCCTGGGATGTCTAAAACTTATGTCCTCTTGGGAGTTTCTCGTGGGGGCAAGAGGAGCTTTGATGTTTCATCTCAGCCCTCCGTCTCACATTTCGAAATTCCCGATTTATTTGAAGGGGCTGTTCTTCCCCCCTTCTTGTCAGTTTTCTTTCCTCCTCTTTGATGCTGGTCGATTTGTGGACGATGCTGCCATTCTTTCCTTCTATTTCCAGTGGTCTCTTTGATGCTGGTCGATCTGTGGACGGGGCTGCCATTCTTTCCTTCTATTTCCAATGGTCTCTTTGATGCTGGTCGATCTGTGGACGGGGCTGCCATTCTTTCCTTCTATTTCCAATGGTCTCTTTGATGCTGGTCGATCTGTGGACGGGGCTGCCATTCTTTCCTTCTATTTCCAATGGTCTCTTTGATGCTGGTCGATCTGTGAACGATGCAGAAGGCCGATGCTGCCGATTCTTTCCTTCTATTTCCAATGGTCTCTTTGATGCTGGTCGATCTGTGGATAATTTTTTATATAAATTTTTATTCCCCTACGGTAGGGGTCTTTAACGAGTACCTGACATTGTACAGGCCCGGAACCATCGCTTAACGTCCCATCCGAAGGACGGCTTGCTTAAGTTTATTTTACCTCCCAGTTAAAATAAACTAAGGGCCTCGGCCGGGTTTCGAATCGACGATCTTCTGCTCAGAAGGCAAGCACGCATTCCACTGAGCTACCGGCGCCCTCAAAAAAAAAAATAAAAAAAATAAAATATATATTTGTGGCCTAACCACAGTGAATATCGTGGCTATTTACCTAAGACACGGATTAGCAGTATGTTCTAGTTGCATCTGAGATCACATTGTGACAAAGTGGCAAGGGTCGACCCATTCCAGTAAGTGGGTTTCTTGCTCATGTTAGAAAGGCTGGACTCAGTACTACGAGTAGCTTGCCAGACAGACTGGACTGATGAAGTCGACCGTGCCTATCTCGTGTTCTCAGCTGATTGAGTTACCTCTCCATCGTCTTCACAAATACCTCAGCTCACAATCAGTAGCTAAGCCCACCCCCTCCCCTCTCTCCTTCAGATCTGTCAGTTGATTAACCTGAAATTAATTATAGGCCTATCTTAGAACAATACAACGTATCTCGCCTCTCAACAACTGTGTCAAGATAAGGGATGCTACCTTTAGCCCAATCAATAATCACATTTTTAATCCATCGCCTATAAAAAAATGAAACAAACTTTCGTCACTTTCCCAGCTATGCGAAGTATAGAAATGAAAATGAAATTAAAAGAAATTTTATTATTCTGGGACCGAGGTCCCCTAAGAATAAATACATAGAGTTAAAAAGAAAAGGAAACAATGAAATAAAGTATCAGTATGAAGTACAAAGAATAAATAGAGAAATAAATAAATTAGTGATTCAGTGGAGAAAAACTAGACAATTATAAATGTAGATAAATAAAACATTAACATGAAAAAACATAAAATTGCCAGCTTAATTATTAAGAAAAAAAAGTATCTATATAAATAGAAGAGAGGGCGCCGGTAGCAAAAGTAAGTAAAAAACTTAAGCACGCCGTCCTTCGGATGGGACGTTAAGCGATGGTCCCGAGCCTGTACGATGTCAGGTACCTACTCGTTAAAGACCCCTACCCTAGGTGAATAAAAATATTGGGTAGGGAAAATTTAGGACTCCCACAGTAGAGTCGGGCTCATGTCCACTAGAGTAAGGAAAGAGCGCTCTGGTAGTAGGCGATATGACCTCTTAAAGCCCGGGCATGAGTCATAAAACCTAATCTATCCTATAAATAGAAGAAAGTATGTAAAAAGTATCTATACAAATGTGAATAAAATAAATTAATAAAAATCGACATAGCACAATACAATGATGGTTAACTATAAAAGAGAAGGAAGGATGCCCAGACAAGGTTTGAAATAAAATTAATTTTAGACAGTAGGGGCTAGATAGAAAAGTGTGAGGAGAGAGAAGAAACATAAAAATACATAATAAAATAAGATGGGGGCCATGGTGGCGGTGCGGCCTAGAGCGTACGACTTTGGTCGCATGGTCTCACCATGGTTTGCGGGTTCGAATCCCGTCCAAGAGTGAGTTTTATTCCGTAGATAGAACTCCCTCCCGGGGCCATGGATGTCGTAAATAACTAAAATAAAAAAATTGAATAAATAAGATAAAATAAAAAATAAATAAATGAAGGATAAAAGTATATAAATATGTAAAATGAACAAAATAGGAATAATATTTATTATGATAGAATAATTAAAGGAAAAAATACAAATATTCTGAACGATATATCGGCCGCTGCGATTTATTTGTTGCGATATATCAATTGTTCGATACATCGATATATTTTGGAATATTGCCATCACTACTTATAGGGTCTGTTTCTTCTGACCTTAAAAAAAGTGACACCTGGCAGCAAGCTATCCTATATAGAAAATACTTATCAAAGATTTTCAATGAACTGGGAATAGTAAGAAGAGAGAAAGAAAAAAAGGAAATCCGGAATAAATTTCTCTTAGGAAGGTGTTAAGCTGGGTTATAAGTTATCCCAAGCAGTCTGCCAGCTGGAAGCTTCGGGCAATTGACTCCACAACCCCTCTCCTCCCACCTCACAATTCTACCTCAAACTCTCCTTCCTTTATACCTCCCCACTTCCCCAGCTCGACGTAGTATAGAGAAGGTTATAAAACCTACGTCGAATTCGCAATTTCATGTTTTTCGACTTCCAGAACTCAAAAATAGGTGAATCATCGGTTATGTACTTCACCAGAACGAATTAATCAATTAACCTTTTGCTCTGGCTCCAAATCCGTGGATTTCGATTACCAGGGGATGTTGGACCAAGGTTTTCCCTCTCATCAGCAAAGCCTGTGCAATTGCCCGCCACTCGCCCACCACTAACCCGTCATTCGCTCATTAAGCATCCCACCTAATCACACCCACTTCCCTTCGGCCAATCAATAGGTGTCGTCTTTAGTGAGTTCTGGACACATATATTGTGATGGTACTTACTTGGTAATAATGAAATAAATACTCAGTTAAAACAATAAATTGAAAATTAATCAAAAATATAATTTATTAGGCATTCATTCTGATTTGGCTGAGTACATTAATTACAATGTTAAAATTTAAAGACATTAGACTTATCTAAGGGCATCACATGTAATATTAATTTATTTTTTATTTTTGTTATATTATTTTTTTATATATTTAAAAAAAAAACATGCATACTAAATTGAATAGAAAATAATGAACCTAAATATATCTGTTTGGTCAGGGGGTTTCAGAAATCTTAATCCAGAAAACATGCGGTGTGGCTAGGGGTTTTCATGATTGTTGACATGCGGTTCCTTTCTTACTGCTTCCGTCTTCACCGGGTTGATATAACTCTTGCCAACATCACTTCCTCCAAATGTCCACTTTGCTCCACATCTCCTCTCAATACAACTCTAGCACATCTCCCCAAACTATAACTCTGCTCTCCACTCTGACTCTCTATCACCACTCTCCACAACATCTCTTCATACACTCTCTGTTGTTTCATATCCTTCTTTCCCCTAATTCCTTTTTTGGTTCACCAATTTGATTGGCTACTCGCGACCTCTACCAAACAAACTTCAATACCGTACATATAATTTGTTTTATTTTAATATTTATTCTTATTACCATAACAATTATTTTAACACTTATTGCCACCTAAAAATAATTATATACAATTTGTTTGTATAATAAATACAAGTTATATTTTCTTTTATTTTTTTTATTAATATTATCAATATAACCTCTTTTCACCTGTCTTTCTCATCTCCTTGCAAATGGATGTGATTTATAGGCCTACATTACCCCTTTCCATTTCATCTTTAACTGACCATTTAACATTAAAATTATGTGATGATAAACGAACCATCACAATATACAATTTCGTTTCAAAACAACATCGCGTGTTATCATCAAAGACAAATTTTTTTTAAAATTTTTTAATTTTTAAAACCCGGGGTCGAAAAACATGAAATTCCGTTGAAAACTTAGCATCGAATTTCTGATCGATTGGATAACGTCATAGGTGTCTGAAAGTAAGAAATGATCAAAAATCTGAGAAAAAAAAATTGTCGGTGAATCACCGGCAATGTACTTTCCCAGGACAAATTACTTAATTAACTTTTCGCTCCCCCTCCAAAACTAGTCGACCGTTAGCGCTAATATTCAACAGTGAGTCACATAGGCTCTTAAATCCTCATACTAAATTTTGTCGATAAATTCATTACCTCGTCAGTTATTAGGGTTTTTGAAATGAGCCTGAACCCCTTTCCCTTGAGCTGATATAGCTGAAATTTGACAGGTTATGTCCTCATTAGGTTTTGAATTTAAATATCAAACTTTATGTCGATACATTGCGACCCTTGTGGTGGGCGAGTGGCAGGCAAGTGTCGGGTGAGTAGATATATCCAACTCTGTTTAGATTTACCTATTATGTATGTATGTTTTTTAGGACAGAGAATTACATACTACAGTATCTGAGTTAAGACTGAATACAAAATACTTGACATCGTACACACTGGAGACCAACGCTTTACGTCCCACCTGAAGGTCGCCGTGCTTGTTTTTTTTTAAACATACATAGTGTGTTATAAATATTAAATGTAATGTATACATAATAGGATATATATTATAATTAGAAAATATGTTTTTTTTTCCACAAAATTAAGAAACATTTTAAGGATGGGAGGGTTGATATCTTTTGGTTAGAGAGGAAATGGAGGCTCTGATTCAGCGATAGCCGTAATGAGATCGTCTTTTAACGGCACCCTCTTAAGATAAACTCTAATGAAAAATGCAAATTTAATTACATTCTTATTTATAGCAATATTTACACTTTAATAAAAATAAAATAAAATAAGAGTCAACAGTGAATCACAGGTACTTCCCCAGGGCGAAATATTCAATTTTCATCATTCCTTCTATCTAAAAATGTCAAATTGTTTAGTAATTTTTTTAACTTTCCCAGCTGTACGAAGTATCGGTCATAACTACTGTGATCGGTCAAGTTGATGTTCATAACTCCTGGCGGGAGAATGGCGGGCGAGAGGCGGGCAAGTAGTGGGCGAGTTGAGCGAGTGGTGGGTGTGTGGCGGACGAGTAGCGGGAGAGTGGTGGGCGAGTGGCGGGCTGTAACGTTTTTTACTTCCACAGCTATACGGAGTATGGGGGAAGTTATGTAATCAGTCAGAAATTTGATGTAGAATGAATATCAGCATATGTAAATTCAAAGAGGGTTTGAAAAAATTCTTAAATCGATCCTTTGCTACGTCACATTGCCGCGTTGGATACTGTATTTCCGACTTCAAGTATGAAATACCATTTCGATACATTCATTACATCGGCAGTTATTAGACTTTTTGAGTTAAGCCCCCTTCCCTTTTGCCGATTTCGCTGAAAATTAATAAGTGCCGTCCTTAAGGGGTTTTGAATTCACATATGACATTTTGTGTTGATACATTCATTACAACGGCAGTTATTAGAGTCTTTATGTTAAGCCTCTCCCCTAATACCCCTCTTCCCTTTGGTCGATTTGGCTGAAAAACAATACGTGTCATGGTTGGAGCGTTCTGGATTCACATACAAAATTTCGTGTCGATACATTTATTCCTTTGGGAGTTTTCACAAACACACACACAGTCTTTATTTTTCATATTTGGAATCTAGAGGTCGGAAAACATGAAATTCTGTTGAAAACTGCACAATTTTTGACCGATTACATAATACTTTCCCCATACTTCTTATAGCTGAGGAAACAAAAAAAAAAATCTGGCTTTGTGTCCTTGTTTACTTGTGAAGACGATCGTCAATGAATGTATCGTAATTCTATATGAGAATTCAGAAGTTTCTGACTAACACAGACTTAAATTTAAAATATTACAGGGAAGTTTGAATGGGCCATACAATGAAGGAATATTTAGGCGAAAATTAACTAGATTCATTATTTTACACTTAGTTATTGTAATTCATGCCCGGGCTTACTACGAAGTCATAACGTTTAATACAAGAGCGCCCTTTCATCACTCTGGTAGTAAATATTTAAATGTATTACCTTTTCTCTGTAACATTAAAAATAGGGGTAGTTTTTGACATGAAATGTTCTTCTATAAATTTTTTTCTTCATTACCAGGTTATATAGCGTTTTCTGTTCTTCAAAATGATAATGAAAGTAAAATAGAACATTTACATACGCAGGTACTTCTGTAGCTGCTGTGTTCCTGTTCAAATTAGGTCTTTTCTTGTCAGCATTTTTTTTTAAACACAGAAATGTATTTCACAAATGAAAAAAGTATTTAGCTCTCTGTTATTTTAGAATTTCGAGAGAAGTAAAGAGAGAAAAATAACTATTTCAAGAATCTGCCTCTTCAAAGAGACCGTTGCTTTGCTGGTGTTTTGAGAACAAGAAACATCCCAGTTTACCATAACACTAAAAATAAATATAGTTATTATGACTCATGCCCGGGCTTTTAATATGAGGTCATATCGCCTACTACCAGAGCACTCTTTCGTCACTCTGGTGGACATGAACCCACTCTACTATGGGAGTCCTAAATTTTGCCTACCCTACATTTTTATTCACCTAGGGGTGTTTAATGAGCAACTGACATGGAACAGGCTCGGGAACGTCGCTTAACGTCCCATCCAAAGGACAGCCTCGGCATTTCGAACCCGCGATCTTGAGCATCAGTAAGCTAGCATGCATGATAACCCTGAGCTACCTGAAAATATAATTCACCCTTTAATTTTGTGTAACAGTTTTTTTTCAAGTCTCCCTAATCCTTTGAATAAGAAAATTCTCAAAAAATTGAATTTCGCCGGAGCCTCCTAATTCTTGGACAAGTACATGATAGGGAAACGGGGAACAAAAATAAAGGGGAACAACATAATAATACTGAATACAATGTAAAAAATAATATATTATAAGAAAAAATATTCAATAAAGCAAAAAAGAATAAATATTGTTATTCATAATAAAACTAAAATTAACGTGAGTTTAAAAATAAAGTTTTATCAAAATATGTCAAAAAGATTGGGTAAATAATTATTATATATTAAAAACAAAAAGAAATATATATTGTTAAAAAATAATCACTAAAATTAATATAATAAAAAATATAATGCAGGGGACTGTCTCAAACAGGAAGACGGATTACAGTGTGTTTACATTAAGTTCAGTCAACGAACGTTTTTTTTCTAAACAGCAACATTTCAGTAATATTGTTTCAATTGTAGGAATATTGAGGGTCAGTCAAAGATGGAAAAAAACACTATTCAGATGCCAACGTTTCGATATATTGTTTCGACATTGTTTCAATAGTTGCCCAGATATCAGGAAAGATAGACGTACAGACGTAAAACACTCGTTAACAGGAACCCGAAAAAGAAATCTTGCATAAACAAGCATATTATAAATAAAAGAAAATAAAAAACGAAATACGATGAGCACTAAGATAAAGAATATACAAAATAAAGAATAATATGATAGAAATGTAATTTCCTTTTGTTAATGTGACAAATAACAGATGTGTAAATAAATCAGAAATGACGTAATGATGACTACTTTAGTTTGGAGAGGCTTCAGAATAAAGTCAATCTTCTCAGGGAACAGACTAATCAAGAAGTCAGTTCCTGGCAGACTCAGCACAAAAAGGGAAATTTAAATATTACCTTGTTTCTTTCTCAGAGGCAGCCTGTACTCATTGAGTTAAAACAAGCCCCGGCAATGTACTTCCTCAGCGTCAATTAATCAAATAAGTTTTAGCTCTCCCTGTAACAATAATCGACTATTTTGGCTAAAAATCAATACTCGACTTCTATATCGATACATTCATTACATCGACACACATTAGTTACCTAGTTATTGTTACTCATGCTCGGGCTTTAACTACGAGGCCATATCGCCTACAACTCTATAATAGCTGAGCTAAGACTGAATACAGAGTCAAAAAGGAAGGTGAAGGTTTTCCATGATGGCAGGATCAAAGCTGTTGAGTCAGCTGGATTCCTAGATTGTTGATGTTGGTAACTCCTGGCCGGCGAGTAACGGGCGAGGGGCAAGCGAATGGTGGACGAATTGCGGGAGAGTGGTAGGGTTTTAGATGAGCCCCCTTCTCTGATCCCCACTTTCTCCTTGTCCAATTGGCTGAAAAAAATAATGGATGTCGAGTTTAACGGGTTTCTGATTCAAATATAAAATAGCGTGTTGATACATTCATTACATCAATAGTTATTGGGAATTTAGTGTCTGACCAGCGATGCTAAACACTTACTAGGTGTGATGTCCACCGTTGTTCAGCATATACTAGCTGCGTTCCTAGGTGTTGAGGAGCAATATTATTTGTATATCTAGGTAGCAGTTCGGGAAACAGTGTGTGTAACCTCGCTCTCTCTCTCATCACGTTGTACGTTGTATGTCCAGGTTAATAAAGCTGTAACGTGGTCTAAATAGTGTTCCATTTATATCCCAACAATCATTAACACTAGCCATAGTGCCCACAATGCTACTGTGGGGGGGGGGGGGGGGGGGGGGGGGACAGAGATGCATTTTATAGTTATGATTTCATCGCCAGGGGCGACCAGTAATAGTTCCCCTGAATACGTTCAAACCTGGAAAGTGCGTTTAATTCAAACTTCTCTTCTACACGTAGCTGTGCTACCTTAGATTATACAAAAATTGACAAACATTTTGCATAATCAAAAGTAAAAAAAAAAAATATATATCTAGGTGGGTCTTTGGTACCAGGGGGTGTTAATTCTCTTATAAAATGTCCATACATTCATTACATTGGGAGTTGATAGAGTTTTTGAGTTCATCCCCTTCTCTTTGTCAAATTGGCTGAGAAAAAATATATTTAGAATATATTTGGTTTCTGATTCAAATGATATAATAATAATAATAATAATAATAATTTTTATTGTTTAACGAGATGACCCCTATACAATATACAATTGAGTCAGTGATCATTACATTTACAATATTAACATTAACATTTCCAAAATTATAGATAGATCAGCTGAACAATAATGACATATATAAAGGAACCTTTAACAAACTAAATAAATAAAAAAAGTATAAATAAAATAAGTAATTACAAATTAATAATAATGTAACAAAGACAATAAATATGGAGTGGAGATGTAGGTATTGAATATCAATATAAAATGGAAGTTAGAAGTACATTTACAATGAATGCTCTAAGTTTCAGAGCGCTGATTAAATAATAGAAAATGTTTGAGATTTCATTCTTATTATGGGCCAGGAGTATACTGACACTCTGAGGCAGGAAGTGGCTTCTAATGGGAGAGTATATCGGACAGGATACTAACAGGTGGTATACGTCTTCCAATTCTCCCCAATTTAATTTAAAATGCTTTTTACTTGACTTCTGTAAGCTTAATTCCCTTAGTTTTATGTAACACATTTTGGGGTACCTACTGTTATTCATCTCCACCAACCTAACTATCCATCTGAGCGAGTGGTTCAACAGTTATTTCAGATTCAAGTTATTACTGATATTACTAAAAGTTATGAGAAATTCAGTGTTAAGCCCCTTTCTTCCTTTTGGTTGATTTGGTTCAAAATCAATATAAATCATCTGTCTGCATACACACATAAAACTTCGTGTCAATATATTTATTATAACAGGAGTTATTATACACACAGGCGCACAACAAGCACAAACATATAATAAAAAGACAGGATTTTTTTATTTTTTTATTTATTTTTTTTTTTGTGTGTTTTGGGCTTCGAAAAACATAACATTCCAGTGATGCTGACCGATCACATAACTTCATTTATATCAGGAACAGCTGGAGAAGTAAAGTGATGCCATCTATTATCTCAGAAACACACTTGTACTTTTTATTTATTTATTTATTGTTATTATCTTTTTTTTTGCCCTTATGTTCGATGCATATTAGCATATTTTTACGACATCCATGGCCCCGGGAGGGAATTCTATCTACGAAATAAAACTCACTCCCTGATGGGATTCGAACCCGCAAACCATGGTGAGTCCATGCGACCAAAGCCAGCACGGCCACCATGGCTCCAAGGCTTTGAAACGATATGTCACACATAAGTAAGTAGCCTATCCAAGGCCGATGTTCACATTGAACGTTTCCATCAATGATTTGTTCAATTTAGGTGGAAGAACGAAGAACCGATAGTCTGTAAAATAGATGAAGACAGACACCTAATTTCATTTTATAGGAAGGGCTGTGTTGATTGGGCCTTGTTGGGTTAGGTTGTTCGTGTCGAACCTGTATTCAGAAGAGGTGACCACCAGCCAAGTTGCAAGTTGCTGAGGTTGCTCGCCCCCCCCTCCTCCCCCTCAACCTGCTAACTACTGCTGGCAATACTAAAGTTGCCCCCCCCTCCCTCCCCTCCTTACAACTTCTGTTATTTGCTCACCGTCAAACTTGTCCCATCTAATTGTGGTTCAACAAGAAGCCACCACTTCCCGCTTCCTCCATCTTCTTATCCCACTCATCAATGATCAATGAAATGACAATTACAATGAATGGATGGGCAACCTGAGGCTAATGTATTTCCCCATCACGAACCAATTAAGTGTTCGCTCTCCCTCCAAAGTCAATTGACCGATTGGGTTGAACCTCAATATTTAACTTCTTAGAGGTTTTTAAATCCTCATACTAAATTTTGTATCGATACAATGATTACATCGGCAGTTAGTAGGGTATTTAAGTCGTGTCCCTCTTCTGTGATCTCCCCTTTCCCTTCGACCGATTTCGCGCAAAATTAATAGGGGTCATTCTTAAGGGTCTTTGATTCTAAATACAAAATTTCATGTCGATACATTCATTCTACTGAGAGTTATCGTGTTCACAGACAGACAAAAATTGTACTTCCCCCGCTATACAAAGTGCAGGAAAAGTAATGAAATCGGCCAGAAAGATGCGAATTTTTTAACGGGATTTCGTGCTTTCCGACATCCTGATATCAAAAATGAAAAAAAAAAAACTCCGACACGAAATTTTATATGTGTATCCAGAACCCTCTAAGGACGACGCATCTTGATTTTCAGCCAAATCGGCCAAATGGAAGGAAAGAGGCTTAACCCAAAAATTTCAATAATTGCCGATGTAATGAACGTGTCGACATGAAATTTTATTATTAAATTCAACACGTCATAAGGATGAACCTAATAATTTTCTGCGAATTCGGTGAATGGAAGTGGGCCAAGAGAAGGCGGTCTGACTCAAGTACCCTAATAACTGCCGATGTACCTACCGAATATATCATCATATATATATATAGTACTAGCAGTAATATCCGGCGTTGCCCGGGGAACTTTGACTTTTCTCCCAATATCTGCTATAAGGCTATTCAGTTCCTCGACAGTACATTCATGATGTTATAATTTTCAATTATTCATATGGAATAAGGCTTATAGTCCTTCAACTGTAGTAACGCTAGCTTTGGAGCTAAAACTAATTTATTCAAAAAGATTTCTCATTAATCGTTACAATGGTTTTCGAGTTACAAAGATTGCGTGGGTGGATGCTGGGATGGACCAGATATTGAGGTACTAATACGCCTATAACCTTCCACAGACGATGACGAACAAATTAAAAAAAAAATTAATCAAATCCATCGAGCCGTTCGTGAGTTATAGCGGTACAACGCACAGACATTTTCAGCTTTATATATATGATGATGAGCAATCAGAAGCTTCTATGTAAGTCAAATATTGACATTTAGCCAAAATTATTGATATATTGTTGATGGTATTGAATATTGATAGTTCTGCAATGTGATGTGAATCACAGTCTGACACGGCTCCTGATCTGTGAGCGCATTTATAACAAGTTCGAAAATTTGCAGGCAAAAACATTGATAAACGTCGCGATTATTCCCGTGTTAACAAGAATCAATTGTTTACCTCTATCAAACTGTCTTATATTGAGAATTAATTGAGAACAGTAGTCCACTTCCTTCGAAACAATTTTTCTGTTATTGTAAAATGATCATTGTAGAAGGGGGGGGGGGGGGGGGGGGGGGGGGGAGGGCAAAGAGGAGTTCTGACAGAATAGGGCAGAATAAAAGTGGGAGATAACAAATTGATGGCGGAACAAAAGAAGGGAGAGGCGGAACAGAACATTGGGGAGGGGGGGGGGGGGGGGCAGACAGAACAAAAGATCATTTATTTGGATAGCCCCCTCTCTGAGTGTTGACTGACAAATCAACTTAGTCCGGATCAATCGAGTTGACAGCCATGTACCGTAGGCGGCCTAAAACTTAAATCATGACCTTGAAAGTTGGGTAATGTTCCCTCTGAGATAACAACAGATCACAAAACATTACTTAACCTTCCATTTATCTAATTGCACAATTATCTCTAAATTATTTTGACCTGAAAACGACTATATGATTGCCTTTTGATACACAGCGTGATGATCAAAACTCACAAGGTACTCCCAGTGAACCTAGAAACCTAAGACGTTGGTAGGGTTTAAGGTAGGTTGGGCGAACCTTTTTTTGGGTGCATAAAATTATGAGGCCAAAATGAATAGAAAATATCAATGACAATTTCTGCCGAGTTAACAAAAAAATGATGTGCCCACAACAGTACTTTCTTAATACCAACCTTTTATACAGATTACTTTCCCTCCCCCTCTTAAATTAATTAGCATTATTGAATATAAGAAAGTCATTCTCAGAATCACGCTGTACCATGAATCAAAGGAAATCGCTGGCGACAAAGCATTACTTCCATTTACCAGTGAGAATGAGAGAGAGAGTGATCTGTAAGAGCATGGTTGGTATAAGAAAGCCATTCTCAGAATCACGCTGTATCATGAATCAAAGGAAATCGCTGGCGACAAAGCATTACTTCCATTTACCAGTGAGAATGAGAGAGAGAGTGATCTGTAAGAGCATGGTTGGTATAAGAAAGCCATTCTCAAAATCACGCTGTACCATGAACCAAAGGAAATCGCTGGCGACAAAGCATTACTTCCATTTACAAGTGAGAATGAGAGAGAGAGAGTGATCTTGTGTTAAGTTTCAGAAATATAGCTTTTTTAGTTCCGATTTGGCTGAAAATCAATATTTGACGTCCTTACAGGGTTCTTGAAACATATATTCAAACTTTCGTGTCGATATATTCAGTCTATCAGTAGTTATCGTGTTCACACAGTTGTTTTTATTTATTTATTTTAATTTAATTTTTTTTTTTTTTTGGGGGGTGGCCCACCTCCGGTGGAGGTCACGACACCCATCGCCGAATCGTGGGCCTAACCATTTTATAGGTCATTCAAAAATAAAATAAAAACATAAATAATTATTTTCTGCTGTTGCTGTGGTAGGCTAGGAGCACCGCTGCCATCTGTGAGGATAAGCGGTCACTCCCAGTCCACCTTAGTTTTCTTGGCATGCCGAGAGAGCTCGGGATGAATGTGGGGCGTTCGCTGGTTGTAGTACGTCACCAGCCGCCGTAGGTCGACTCCCAGGTACGATCCTGTCCCTCGTATCAATTCCACCCTAGGTCCATCGTACAAAGTACATTCGAGGACCACATGTTCTGCAGTCTCGACTCCGCTGCACGAACATGTGGTCCCCGAAGAGATATAAGACAAATGAATCACGGAAAATATGAAATTCCGGTGAAAAGTCAACATCGAATTTCGGACTGATACATAACTTCCCCTATACTCGTATAGCTGGGGAAGTGATAATTGAAACATTGAGAGGTAAGGAAGCAATAGAAACTTGTCAGCAGACGAAATATACTTTCAACGCTTATCTCTCTAAGTTATATTCCCTCGTTACAAAAACCTATTTCAACTGCCACACTCTCTTATAAAGAGTAATTTTCTCACTTTGAACTTATTTCTTTTGAAAAGGGGAAATTTACAGTAAAAATCGTTGGTCTGCTCAACACAAGATAAGACAAACTTTATTTAGGTCATGTGCATTCTGTTAATTTACAACAGCAATTTTTAATAAAACTCGATAAATCACAAGCTTGTATTTCCCCAGCTTTAGTTTATCAATTTACTTTTTCCTCCCCCTCCAAAACAGTCTGTATTTTTTTTTTTTTTTTTTTTTTTTTTTTTTTTTTTTTTTTTTTTTTTTTTTTTTTTTTCTTTTGGCTTTATGAACGGTGCATATTAGCCATGTCAATGTGTTATGTATAATTATTTAAGACATCCATGGCCCCAGGAGGGAGTTCTATCTACGAAATAAAACTCACTCCCGGACGGGATTCGAACCCGCAAACCATGGTGAGACCATGCGACCAAAGCCCTACGCTCTAGCCCGCACGGCCACCATGGCCCCCTAGTCTGTAATATTCAACAGTTGCCTTACATAGGGACTCCTAAGTCCTCATACTACTAGAGACTCTTGGAAGGACGGGTCTCTTTGGTTGTGATGTTGACGACTCAGGTTTCTCTTCTACTGAGACATTTATCGGCTGAAGGGAAGGGGGTGTTCTCAGTAGGAGGCTCATCTCAAAAGCCCTAATAACTTCCGATTTAATGAATTTATCGACACAAAATTTAGTATGAGGATCTAGGAGCTTTTTTGTAAGTCAAGTGTTGAATATTAGCGCGAAGGGTCGACTGGTTTCGAGAGGGGGCCAAAAGTTAATTGATTAAATAGTAGTAGCTTGGTGATTCACCGACGACTTTTTTTTCTAGTTAACCTTATACGCGGCAACACAGCCCAGGAGCATGGCGCCCCCTCTCTGCCGCAGAGCACGGCGCCCCCCTCTCTGCCGCAGAGCACGTCGCCCCCCCTCTGCCGCAGAGCACGTCGCCCCCCCTCTGCCGCAGAGCACGGCGCTCCCCCTCTCTGCCGCAGAACACGGCGCCCCCCCTCTGCCGCAGAGCACGGCGCTCCCCCTCTCTGCCGCAGAGCACGGCGCTCCCCCTCTGCCACAGAGCATGGCGCGCCCCCTCCCTGCATTATATAACTTTACAATCCCCCCCAAGTGAATTACACCACGTCTTGATTACTCTATAACCCAATATACTAAATATTTAATTAATTTTCGTGGTAAATCAGCCATTAATGAGCTAGCTGGAGAGATTTCTTTATTAATATTCAACTTGGTGCTTCGCCAATTAGTGGAGCTGCCCCGCCTCCACACCGTCATCAATTCATACCCGCTCCAACCTAATTGACCCATTTCAGATTTCATTTTATTTTTCTATCCAGTACAAGACAGTTTACAGAGGAGTGCCAACAGATCATTGAGGGGTTTGGTAGGTTCACATTCACTGTAACAACAGTAAGAAAAATAATTGTCGGTGAATCACTGGCTATGCTTCGCGTTCAAAAACACACAGACATTTTTTTTTTTCAATTATAGAATCAGAAGAACTGAAAACATAGAATTCCAAAAAAAAGTCCACATCAAATTTTTGATCGATTATATAACTTCCCCTATACTTTGTATAGCTGGGGAATAAAAGTGTTATTCCCCAATATCTTTATTTAATACATTACAAACCAATGATGGCCGTGCGGGCTAGAGCGTAGGGCTTTGGTCGCATCGTCTCACCATGGTTTGCGGGTTCAAATCCCGTCCGGGAGTGAGTTTTATTTCGTAGATAGAACTCCCTCCCGGGGCCATGGATGTCGTAAATAACTAAAATAAAAAAATAAAAATAATAAAAAAAATAAAAAATAAATAAATGAAGGATAAAAATATATAAATATGCAAAATGAACCAAATAGGAATAATATTTATTATGATAGAATAATTTGGCCACTAAAAAAAAAAAAAAAATCTGCATTGGGGAAGTTATTTAATCGGCAAAAAGAGATTTCATGTCTGTGTATGACTTCGTGTTATTTTATTTTTTCTGGGTATTAGATTACTCCCGTTAGAATGAATATATCAACATGAAAATTTTTTTGTATATTTAGAACCCCATAAATACGACAGCTATCAATTTTCAGGTAGGAATCTGCTAAAGAAAAAAGGTAATAATAACCGCCTATGTATTACATATCGACACGAAATTTTATACGAGGTTATAGAAACCAATAAAGACGGTCAATACTGTCGATATATATCGCTCTTTGTGACCTGAGGAAGGGGCCCAAAATCGCACCGAAATATCGCACTGAAAGAAAATATATCTACATACAACTACGACCAAAGCGCTCTTTCCTCACTCTGGTGGACATGAGCCTGACTCTAGTCTGGATGTCCTACACTTTATCTACCTAGGTTGAGATCTTTAACGTTCTTATGTGATAGAAAGATGTTGTGGGACGAGATTTCTCATAGAAATAAAAGACGTTGTCTTCCAATTGTTTTATTTTTTACCAGAACCGGTTTTCGACGCAACAGCGCTATCATCAGTGGTTCATCCCACCCAAACAGCACAGTGGTTAAAGGACAACATTTCAAATTTAAGGTCAAAATTCAAAATTCTGCGATATCATTTGAAGGGAAGGGGGGATTCAATTCAAAAACCCTAATATATTCGGATTTAATTAATGTATCGACGAAAAATGTAATATGAGGATATAGGGGCCCCTTTGTAAGTCAAATGTTGAATATTGGCGCAAAAGGTCGACTGGTTTTGGAGAGAGGAGCGAAAAGTTAATTGATTAATTCGTTCTGGGGAAGTACATTGCCGGTGATTCTCCGACGACTTTTGTTCTTCTGGATTAGAAAATATAACGTTTTTCTCTTTTATCTGCAATGTTGAGATTAAAGTCCTTTTCCGATATGAAGAAAGTTATTTTCTTCGATTCCTTCTTTTGAAGGAAATTGAAAGATACGTCCAAACGTGATTTTGTACCAAAAGTTACTGTTTAGGTTTAGTCTCTGACATATGACGTACGTGGCTCATGCGTTAGTTGCCCAGGATGGAGGTACTGTCTGCAACCTTCATCACATCTCAAACAACATTACTTCGTCTCTTTCAACTTTTCTTTTCTCTCACTCAACTTTCCTCTACAAATGTTTAATTCAATTTATCAATTCTCTTCGGCCGATCGCTGTCGTCCTCATATTGTTTTGAATTCGAATATAAAATATTACGAGGGCGGCCGTAGCTCAGAGGTAGTGTGCTGGTCTGCTGAGCTCAAGATCGCGGGCTCGAAACCCGGCCGAAGCCTTTGCTAATTCCGCAGTACCATTAATAAGTATCTTCCTCATAGGGTTTTGAATATACATATGAAATTTTGTGACGAGATATTCATTACAACGGCAGGTATTAAAGTTTTCGTTTTAAGTCTCCCCCCTGATCCCCCTTTTGTGTTTGGTCGATTTGACTAAAAATCAATAGGTATCTCAAGCACACCCTCCCTAACAGATCTAGCTACACCAGGGCCTAAGCTCAGTGCCTGAAGAGAGACGCCCGATTGTGCCGTTCCTTATCCCATGGTTGGGGACAAAAATAGGTAATGGACACTCCCCTTATCGGGTTTTGGGCACATATATAAAATTTCGTTTCAATTTATTTTGCATTCTGTGGGGAGTTATAGTGTTCTGAGGAGGGCGCCGGTAGCTCAGTGGTATGCGTGCTTGTCTTATGAGTTCAAGATCGTGGGTTCGAAACCCGACCGAGGCCCTTAGTTTATTTTATCTGGGATGTAAAATAAACTTAAGCACGCCGTCCTTCGGATGGGACGTTAAGCGATGGTCCCGAGCCTGTAAGATGTCAGGTACTCGTCAAAGACCCCTGCCCTAGGTGAATAAAAATTTAGGATAGGCAAAAGACTTCCACAGTAGAGTCGGGTTCATGTCCACCAGAGTGACGAAAGAGCGCTCTGGTAGTAGGCGATATGTCCTCGTAGTTAAATGGGGGCATGAGTCATAAGGAGGGGTCAGTGCACAAGTGAACCAAGTCCATTTTTTTCACTTTGTGAGGTTTTTCGTGCTAAATAGGCGTAAAAGTAATATCTTTCAGTGCTCCAGTGAACCAAGTCCTTAGTTCATTTTAACGCCGCAGGATATCAGCTTGAATCAAGTCCTTGGTCCCAGTTTTTCATTTATTTCAGAGCACTAGTGAACCAAGTCCATAAACCCATTATTCTGATTGTTTTAGTTGACAGTTTATTTAATGAAAGGACAACCGTTTCAGCTATAATGACATTTATTACTACGGTGCACCTCAGAATTGATTATGAAAAAAAAACTTTGAGAGCCAATTGCTCGGAATCAAATGTGATGGACTTGGTTCACTTGTGCTCTGAACCCTCATTAAAACCTAACCTAGTGTTCTGAGACACAGGTATACTTTTTTCACTTCCTCATTTATACGAAGTGTATGGGAAGTATATGTTATCAGTTAGAAATTCGATACTTAGTTTTCAACGAAATTTCAGTCAAATCAGTCAAAGGGATTGGGCGGATCTGGAGGGAAGCTTGACATAGAACTCTAATAACTGACGTTGTATTGACACGAATTCAATGCCCTAATAATAATCAATTATTGATAGGTGACGTCCTTAACCTATCAATAATTGATTATTATCAGCGGTATCAGCCGTAGGGGCTCAACTTACAAGTGCTAATAACAAGTATTTGTTAAGTTGTGGTTGAAGATGGTAACAATACTGAAAGTACTCCCATATATTGTATATATTTTGGGAAATAGACTATCAGCTATAATAGACAATTATCCGAACAACGCTGGGCACCCTCAGCTAGTATGTGCATAGTAACGCAAGATACCCCAGCAGCAAGTGCCGAAGAGTGGTAGGTTGTTGTGTCGATAGTGCAAGAAGCTTTGTGATTTCGTTGCGCACAATCACTGAATTCCTCGCTAGAAACGTTTTTAAAGTTATTAAAAAAAAAAAAAAAATAAGGTCTCCGCCATTCGTAATTAAAGATTCGTCAAAATGACTATGATGGAAAATTTATGAAATTTAGTGTATTACATATTTGATTCCACAAATTATCTTCGAAAAGTCAATCGTTAAAAAGCAAATGAATCCCCCTCCAGTTCGACATTTTTGAGACGCTACATAGCCTTTTTTTCAATCGGGCTTAAAATGATGTTACATTTGAAATTCCATGAAATCCAATCAGGCGTTTAGACATGATGTTGGAACAAATAACTCCACAAACAAACTCCATTTCAACTTTATTAATTTCTATAAAACTAAGTGAAAAAGGCATTTATTCATCCTTCTCGCCTCATTTTATTTACTCTATTACAAAATAAATTTAAAAAAAGGAACTTCCCCACCATGAATTAATCAATAACATTTTCACTCCCCTACAAAAACAAATGTCTGTTTGGTTTAAACTAATTATACTCATAATAAGACAAAACAACTTAATGACGATATATTCATTACATCGGCAATGATGATGATTTTTGAGTTGTTCCCCTAATCCATCTTCCCCTTCAGCTGATTTAACTGAAAATCAATAGGCGTCGCACAGTATGAAATTTATGAGTTTTGAATTTCAAAATTCGAGCCTCCGCTCAATTTTTGATCAATTTGGATGAAACTAGGTGCAAAATATTTGTGAAAGCTGGCTTTTTATCAGGTAACTGCGGGTTTCACAATCAATGAATCCATTAAAACCACCAAAAGTGGCAAAAATATGAATTTGGACCACTTTAGGCCAAAACATTAGGACCATTTTTGGCTAAAATAAATATTGAATTCGTAATCAGTGACCCAAAAAACATTCATTTAAGTTGTGAAAATCCGTTAACAACACTTAAGAAAAAATTAAATTTTTTAAAAATTTTCGCGGGGTTTTGGCAGCTGTTAATTGGCATATAATATCTTGATTGTGAAACCCGCAGTTACCTGATAAAAAGCCAGATTTCACAAATATTTTCCTAGTTTCATCCAAATTGATCAAAAATTGAGCGGGGGCTCGAATTTTGAAAATCAAAACTCATAAATTTCACACTGTGCGTCGTCCTTAGAAGGCTGTGATATATGAAATTGCGTGTCAATACATTCATTACAACGGCAGTTAATAGAGTTTTTGTGCTAAGTCTCTCTCATTAATCCCCCCTTCCCTTTGGTCGGTTTGGCTGAAAATCAATAGGTGTCGTTATTAGAGTATTCAGGATACACATAAATAATTTCGTGTCCATACATACATTACATTCGGAGCTATCGTACTCATCGACACATACAAACGTTTCCTTCTTTCATAATGGAATCACAAAGTCCGAAGATATGAAATTCCGTAGAAAACGTTGGATCGAAATTCTGACCGATTACATAACTTCCCCTATACTTGGTGTAGCTGTGGAAGTAAAATTACCATTTTTTTACAGATTACCTACTCTCCTTCCCCCTCCCCCCTTTAAACAATATACTGGCGTTACTGGGCATATGAAAGTAATGAACTAGTCGTTTTCTTAGTTTCATTGCATAGCATTATTCTGAAAGTGACTTTCATATTCCCAGTAATGCCAATATGAAATGAATTTAAGAGACGGAAGAGTGATCTGTTCCCGTTGTAGAAAAAACAAAAACACTGGTTAATCAAAGAAAGCGACGATAACCTGACATCCCAGTAATAACCAATTGATAACCTGCCATTATCTTACCACGATTATTTGATTAATTCCTAACATGACAGAAGCAGGGATACACATGAATTATTTCGTGTCAATACATTGATTCTATCGGGAGTTATAGTGTTTACAGACATACACACACATTTACAGACATTTTTTTAGGAGATCTGACATTTCTGACCGATAACATAACTTTCCCTACACTTCAGAAGTAAAACAAAACAAAAAAAAAAATTGTTTTGAGCTTTTCTTAATACATAAACAAATAATAAATCCAATTTAAAATAAAAACAAAAAAAAACTTGAATCACCTCAGAAAATTTATCAACTTTTTTTTGCGCTCCCGCTGAAATCAATCGACAAATTTAGCTAAAAATCAATCGGTGTTTTACTCAGGGTCTTTTTAATCTTCATTTATAATTTCGTGCTGATCAATTCATTAGATATTCAGTTATTAGGATTTTTGTGTAGAGCCCACCTCTGATGGCTCCCCTCCCTTCCGCAATTTAGCTGAAAATGGTGTCCTTATTCTGGACGCCGTTTTCGTATCGATATATTCATTCTATCGGCAGTTATTATGGTCACAAACACACAGACAGATATGGGTCTTTTTTTTAAATGAAACTCTTAGTAGGAGCAATATAATAAAGAATCTGGCTAAAAAAAAAGTCCTCTGAGATAGGACGATATATAAGGTTCAAGTGAAAAAGAGGTCATTTAGAATACTCTGAGGGGCGATGTGTTACCTGTGTCAGGGGAAGAGGACCCAGAGGAGGTGTGGGGATACATCATGTAGGACAGGAGTCCTCTCAGAACTCTACAGGTAAACATAGCCATCTACTGTAGAGGTCACGAGTGGAGCAAGGTGGGACAACCTCCTCCCTGGGGTAGGGCAGGGTCACTTTCAGAAACTGGGGAGGCGAAGAGGACCCAGAGGAGGTATGGGGATACACCATGTAGGGCAAGAGTCCTCTCAGAACTCTACAGGTAAATATAGCCATCTACTGTAGAGGTCACGAGTGGAGCAAGGTGGGACAACCCCCTCCCTGGGGTAGGGCAGGGTCACTTTCAGAAACTGGCGAGGGGAAGAGGACCCAGAGGAGGTATGGGGATACATCATGTAGGGCAAGAGTCCTCTCAGAGCTCTACAGGTAAACATAGCCATCTACTGTAGAGGTCACGAGCGGAGCAAGGTGGGACAACCCCCTCCCTGGGGTAGGGCAGAGTCACTCCCAGAAACTGGGGAGGGGAAGAGGACCCAGAGGAGGTGTGGGGATACATCATGTAGGGCAAGAGTCCTCTCAGAGCCATCTACTGTAGAGGTCACGAGTGGAGCAAGGTGGGACAATCCCCTCCCTGGGGTAGGGCAGGGTCACTTTCAGAAACTGGGGAGGCGAAGAGGACCCAGAGGAGGTATGGGGATACATCATGTAGGGCAAGAGTCCTCTCAGAGCCATCTACTGTAGAGGTCACGAGTGGAGCAAGGTGGGACAACCCCCTCCCTGGGGTAGGGCAGGGTCACTTTCAGAAACTGGGGAGGCGAAGAGGACCCAGAGGAGGTATGGGGATACATCATGTAGGGCAAGAGTCCTCTCAGAGCTCTACAGGTAAACATAGCCATCTATTGTAGAGGTCACGAGCGGAGCAAGGTGGGACAACCCCCTCCCTGGGATAGGGCAGGGTCACTCCCAGAAACTGGGGAGGGGAAGAGGACCCAGAGGAGGTGTGGGGATACATCATGTAGGGCAAGAGTCCTCTCAGAGCTCTACAGGTAAACATAGCCATCTAAAGTAGAGGTCACGAGTGGAGCAAGGTGGGACAACCCCCTCCCTGGGGTAGGGCAGGGTCACTCCCAGAAACTGGGGAGGGGAAAGGGAAAGAACATAGCCATCTTCAGTAGCGATTACAAGTGGAAGGATGCACATTGTAGGGTAAGGGTTCTCCCTAGCAATAGGTGCACAAGAAAAAACGCCGATAGTACAGGTGAACATCGATATTTTCGAAATAATCGATGCCTAAGTGGGCATCAAATAGACCTTGATGCTTTTCGATTTCTAGGTCATATCATCCCCTCAGTAATTTTTTTTTTTTGTTTAATAATAATTTTATGCAACATTTGAGGGCGCCGGTAGCTCAGTGGTATGCGTGCTTGACTTCTGAGCTCAAGGTCGTGGGTTCGTAGCCCAACCGAGGCCCTTAGTTTATTTTATCTGGGAGGTAAAATAAACTTAAGCACGCCGTCCTTCGGATGGGACGTTAAGCGATGGTCCCGAGCCTGTACGATGTCAGGTACTCGTTAAAGACCCCTAACCTAGATGAATAAAAATTTAGGGTAGGCAAAATTTAGGACTCCCACAGTAGAGTCGGGCTCATGTCCACCAGAGTGACGAAAGAGCGCTCTGGTAGTAGGCGATATGACCTCGTAGTTGAAGCCCGGGCATGATTCATAAAACCTAACCTAACCCTGCAACATTATTATTAAATATTATTATAATAACATACCTAATCATTTGTTTTCTAATATGAAGGTACGAGCCCTCCAAAAATTTTCTTAGGGAATACAAACTGATAGATAAAGTGGACATGTCTTTATGAAGACAAATTAGAAGACAGGCACAACACACAGGGGGGGAATTGGGGGGGGGGGGGGGGGGGGGAGGGGGTTAGAAAGTTACATGAGTTCATTTCAATAGGTAACTAAACTGAGTTTAAAGTGTGAGCGTCGAGTTTGTGGTTTGTGGAAACTTTACCATGGGGCCTATACAAAACACCGGACAGACAGGCGGACAAAAGCAAACTTGAGCTGAGCAATGATCGTCTTTTTGAAGGTTGGCTCTCAGAGAAGTGTTGGCAAACTGTTCTCCTGTGAGAGATGGGATACCTGCCTACATATTTAACTGGATGTAGCGACAAGAACAGGCTCCTCAAGGCACAAAGCAGCCTCACCTGAACTGTTAGTTAAAGTAATTAATGTTACTCAAAGAACGTATAACAGACTCCTATAGTTATTACTTCGTTGGAACTTGAGAGTGTCTGCTTGGTAAACAAATTGAAAGTTACTCATGACGTTGCATACAAAATATTATTACGAACTGAATAATTTATTTCAGAGGTTGTCAAATAAAATTTAGTCTGACTGATTTTTATTAGTAGTAGCGAGCCGGCTTTCGAGGTTTCCCTCATCATCAGGCAGTCTACAAAAGAAACCATCCTTAATATAATATAAAGGCAACAAAGATAAATAGAATACATTAAATTATAAAAAGTTAAACATTTTTTGAAATAACCTACCTGATAAAATAAACATTTGGAGGAAAATTAAAATATTTTATAAAAAAAATAAATAAATAAAACAATCTAAAAAGTTTAGCAATTTAAAATATCATGGATGGGGACAGATCCTATATACCCGTTATTCCTGTCCACCATCTGAGTCACAACTGGGAGAACGGAGTACGTGAGACTGAACAAACCTCCCATCCCCTCTCTAGAGTTGAGGATGGGGGACTCTCTCTTCCTCCTTTTCAATTTAATTTCTACACTCTCCAATGTATCCATCTTTCTACTTTTTTGGATATGATGTAGTAACGAGACTGAACCGGCCTCATGTCCTTTGGAGGTGTTGGAAAAATTCAGAGTCGCCCTTCCTCAAATGTTCCCTCACTCTAGTCCTCAGCTTCCGGCCTGTCTGCCCAAGATAAAAACATTCACAATCTTCACAATTAATCCTATACACACCGGATTTGTCAGGGAGGTCCACACGATCTTTGGTTTTTGAGAGCATCCCCTTAAGGGAAGTCCTACTTTTGAAACCCATATTCACATCATCTCTATTTATTACCCGAGATAATTTCTCTGAGAGTCTGGGGACGTACGGCAGAACACAAAATCCACTCCTGTCATCCCTCTCTTTAGTTTGGTTACACCCTCCTTACACTGTACTCCGATATCGCTGAAATTTGACAGGTAATATCCTCATTGGGTTTTAACTTTCAATATAAAAATTGATGTTGATAAATTCATTCATCGCCAGTTATTGGGGTTTTTGTGTTGAGCCCTTCTCTAATCCCCCCTTCCCTCAGGCCGATTCTGCTGAAAATGTATATGGGTCGTTCTCATGGGATTAATTAATTAATTTAATTTTTACGTTAATTTATACATGAAATTTTGAGTCGATAAATTCATTACAAGGGCTGTTACTAGACTATTTGAGTTAAGCCTCACCTCTTATCCCCCTCTCCGATTTGGCTGATAATCGGCAGGTGTTGTCTTTTTGGGGTGTCCGTCACACATATAAAATTTTGTATTGATACATTCATTCTATCGGGAGTTATTAGGGTTTTTACGTTAAGCCTCCTTCATAATCCACCCTTTGCTTGATTTGACTGAGAAACAATAAGTGTTGTTGATAGAGAGTTCTGGATTCATATATAAAATTTCGTGTCAATACATTCACTCTATCGGGAGTTATCGTGTTCACAGAGGCACAGATATACAGAAATTTGTTTTTTCATATTTGCAATCTAGAGGTCGGAAAACATAAAATTCCGATGAAAACTCAGCATCGAATTATCGTCCGATTACATAACTTCCCCTATACTTCGTATAGCTGGTGAAGTAAAATTTCTATCTCTAAACTTCAATGTTTGCAATACTTGCTTGCTCTGTGGCGTAAGAAGAATGTAAACATTTACAAATGGAGGCCGAGAGAATAACAAGTGGATTTGTGGCATAAAGGCGGGAGAGTTGGATTAGAGTATAAATAATTAAAATTCATTACTCAGGTATTGTTTTATGGGGAGGGTGGCTTGTAAGGCCCTCGAATATTCAAGGTCAACATTTCATATTTTGTTTTTCATATTCGGATAAATGAGGCTAATCTATTTTTAACTGGAAAATGGCAATGTAAAAAAGTCAAGAAGGAAGAATCATCAGGTTAATCATTTTTTGTACTTGGATTTAGTTAATTCGATTACAAAGAGAATATTGAGATCAGTGTGAAGGGTTTTGTTGGAGATGTAATAAGGAGCATTGGCTATTATAGGAAGGATTTTGAATTGAAAGGATTGAATGTGCTGAAGATTGGAAGCCTTGGTAGAACCCCATAGTTCAAGTCCATAAGTCCACATAGGCTTGAGTTTTGCGTTATATATTATACTAGCAGTAATACCCGGCGTTGCCCGAGGAACTTTGACTTTTCTCCCAATATCTTCTATAAGGCTATTCAGTTCCTCGACAGTACATTCATGATGTTATAATTTTCAATTATTCATACGGAATAAGGCTTAGAGTCCTTCAACTATAGTTACGCTAGTAAGGTTTTAGGACCCCTGGGCACCACAGCTAGTATGCGCCTTTCAACGGCGGAAACCCCAGCTAGTGAATACTTAGCACCGCTGGACATCCTAGCCAGTGCGTACTTAATATCGCTTCTGACCACAGCTAGTATGTGCCTTACAACGGCGGACCCCACAGCTAGTACGTAATTAGGAACGCTGGGCACCACAGCTAGTACGTAGGAACGCTGGGTACCACAGGTAGTATATGCCTTGCAACGGCGGACCCTGCAGCTAGTACGTAGTTAGGAACGCTGGGCATCACAGCTAGTATGTGCCTTGCGACAGCGAACCCCACAGCTAGTACGTAGTTAGGAACGCTGGGCACCACAGCTAGTATATGCCTTGCAACAGCGGACACCACAGCTAGTACGTAGTTAGGAACGCTGGACACCTCAGCTAGTATGTGTCTTGCAACAGCGGACCCCACAGCTAGTACGAAGTTAGGAACGCTGGGCATCACAGCTAATATGTGTTTTGCGACAGCGGACCCCACAGCTAGTATGTAGTTAGAAACGCTGGGCATCACAGCTAGTATGTGTTCTGCAACGGCGGACCCCACCGCTAGTACCAAGTTAGAAACGCTGGGCATCACAGCTAGTATGTGTCTTGCAACTACGGACCCCACAGATAGTATGTAGTTAGAACCATAGGGCATCACAGCTAGTATGTGTTTTGCAACGGCGGACCCCGTAGCTAGTACGTAGTTAAATACGCTGGGCATCACAGCTAGTAAGTGCCTTGCAACTGTAGACCCCACAGATAGTACGTAGTTAGGAACCCTTGGCACCACATCTAGTATGTGCCTTGCAACAGCGGACCCCACAGCTAGTAAAAGGTTAGGAACGCTGGGCACTACAGCTAGTATATGCCTCGCAACAGCGGACCCCACAGCTAGTACGAAGTTAGGAACGCTGGGCATCACAGTAAATATGCGTTTTGCAACAGCGGACCCCCAGCTAGTACGTAGTTAGAAACGCTGGGCATCACAGCTAGTATGTGTTCTGCAACAGCGGACCCCACCGCTAGTACCTAGTTTGAAACGCTGGGCATCACAGTTAGTAAATGTCTTGTAGGTGCCTTGAAACAGCGAACCCCACAGCTAGTACATAGTTAGGAACGCTCGGGCTGAACACTACAGCTAGTAAGTGCCTTGCAACAGCGGACCCCACAGCTAGTACGATATAAGGAACGCTGGGCATCACTTTTCGTGACAATCTGACCAACCGTTAATGAGCTAGCACTATATTTATACTTAGGTCCCCCCACAACCCCCCTCCCGTTCAAAATTTTTGGACGCCACACACCCTATTTTTCAATTGGATTTTAAGAATACTACATGTGAAATATCTAGATAATCCGACCATTACGTAATGAGCTACCGGTATCTTTATATTTAGGCCTATCCCCACAACCACCCTTCCCGTTTAACATTTTGGGACGCCACACACCCTATTTTTCAATTGGATTTGAAGAATACTACATGTGAAATATTATGATGATCCGACCATTACATAATGAGCTACCGGTATTTTTATATTTAGGCCTACCCCCACAACCCCCCCTCCCGTTTAACATTTTGGGACGCCACACACCCTATTTTTCAATTGGATTTTAAGAATACTACATGTGAAATTTCATGATAATCCGATCATCCGGTAATGAGCTATCACTATCTTCATATTTAGGCCTAACGCCACAACCCCCCTCCCGTTTAGAATTCTGAGATGTCACGTAGCGTATTTTTCAATTTTGGGACCTAATTTTTCTATTTGACCTTCAGGAATACTACATGTGAAATTTTGTGACGATCCGACCAACCGGTAATGAGCTAGGACTATATTTATACTTAGGCCCCCACCCCCTACAACCCCCCCCCCTCCCGTTCAACATTTTGGGACGCCATACATCTTATATTTCTATTTGGCTTTTAAAAATACTACATGTGAAATTTCGTGACAATCCGACCAATCGTTGAAGAGTTAGCACTATATTTATACTTAGGCCTACCCCCACATCCCCCCCTCCACCCGTTCAAAATTTTGGGACGCCACACACCTTTTTTTTTATTTGGTCTTCAGGAATACTACATGTGAAACTTCGTGACAATGCGACCAACCGTTAATGAGCTAGCACTATATTTATACTTAGGCCCCCCACAACCCCCCCTCCCGTTCAAAACTTTGGGACGCCACACACCTTATTTTTCTATTTGGCCTTCAGGAATACTCCATGGGAAATTTCGTGACAATCCGACCAACCGTTAAAGAGTTAGCTCTATATTTATACTTAGGCCTACCCCCACAACCCCCCTCCCGTTCAAAACTTTGGGCGCCACACACCTTTTTTTCCTATTTGGCTTTTAAAAATACTACATGTGAAATTTCATGACAATTCGCCCATTAGTTAATGAGTTAGCTCTACATTTATACTTAGGCCCCCCACAACCCCCCCTCCCGTTGAAAACTTTGGGACGCCACACACCTTTTTTTCCTATTTGGCTTTTAAAAATACTACATGTGAAATTTCATGACAATTCGACCATTAGTTAATGAGTTAGCACTATTTATATACTTAGGCCCCCCTTACAACCCCCCCTCCCGATCATAATTTTGGGACGCCACATAGCCTATTATTCAATTGGGCTCAAAAGAATGCTACATGGGAAGTTTCATAAAAATCCGTCCAGCGGTTTGGGCGTGATGCTGGAACAAACATACATACAAACAAACAAACAAACCCCGTTTCAGCTTTATTAATATAGACTAGCAGTAATACCCGGCGTTGCCCGGGGAACTTTGACTTTTCTCCCAATATCTCCTATAAGTCTATTCAATTTTTCGGCAGTATATTCATGATGTTATAATTTTCAATTATTCATACGGAATAAGGCTTATAGTCCTTCAACTATAGTAACGCTAGTACGTTTTTAGGACCCCTGGGCACCACAGCTAATATGCGCCTTTCAACGGCGGAAACCACAGCTAGTGAATACTTAGCTTCGCTGGACATCCTAGCCAGTGCGTACTTAAGAACGCTTGTGACCACAGCTAGTATGTGCCTTGCGACGGCGGACCCCACAGCTAGTACGAAGATGGGAACGCTGGGCACCACAGCTAGTAAGTGCCTTGCATCAGCGGACCCCACAGCTAGTACATAGTTAGGAACGCTGGGCAGTACAGCTAGTAAGTGACTTGCAGCAGCGGACCCCACAGCTAGTACGTAGTTAAATACGCTGGGCATTACAGTTAGTAAGTGCTTTGCAACAGCGAACTTCACAGCTTTACATAGTTAGGAACGCTGGGCACTACAGCTAGTAAATGCCTTGCAACAACGGACCCCACAGCTAGTACGATATTAGGAACCCTGGGCATCACAGCTAGTATGCTTTTGCAACGACGGACCCCACAGTTAGTACGTTTTTAGGAACGCTGGACCCTACAGGTAGTAGGTGCCTTGCAACTGCGGACCCCACAGATAGTATGTAGTTAGAACCACAGGGCATCACAGCTAGTATAAGTTTTGCAACGGTGGACCCCACAGCTAGTACCTACGTAGTTAAATACGCTGGGCCACACTGCTAGCGCCTTGCAACAGCAGACCCCACAGCTAGTACGTAATTAGGAACGCTGGGCATCACAGCTAGTAAATGTCTTGTAGGTGCCTTGCAACAGCGAACCCCACAGCCAGTACATAGTTAGGAACGCTGGGGCTGAGCACTACAGCTAGTAAGTGCCTTGCAAAAGCGGACCCCACAGCTAGTACGATATTAGGAACGCTGGACATCACAGCTAGTAAATGTCTTGCAACAGTGAACCCTACAGCGAATACATAGTTACTACTACTACTACATGTGAAATTCATGACAATCCGATTCATGACAATACAATCAACCGTTAATGAGCTAGCTCTATATTTATACTTAGTCCCCCCCCCCCCCCCCCCCCTCAACCCCGCCACCTGTTCAAAACTTCGGGACGCCACACACCTTTTTTTTCTATTTGGCCTTCAGGAATAATATATGCGCAATTTCGTGACAATACGACCAACCGTTAATGAGCTAACTCTATATGTATATTTAGCCCCCCCCCCACAACCCTCCTTCCTGTTCAAAGTTTTGGGCCGTCACACACCTAATATTTCTATTTGACCTTTAGGAATATTACATGTGAAATTTCATGACGATTCGCCCATTAGTTAATGAGTTAGCTCTATATTTATACTTAGGCCCCCCCACAACCCCCCTCCCGTTCAAAACTTTGGGACGCCACACACCTTATTTTTCTATTTGGCCTTCAGGAATACTCCATGTGAAATTTCGTGACACTCCGACCAACCGTTAAAGATTTAGCTCTATATTTATACTTAGGCCCCCCCACAACCCCCCCTTCCGTTCAAAACTTTGGGACGCCACACACCTTTTTTTCCTATTTGGCTTTTAAAAATACTACGTGAAATTTCATGACGATTCGCCCATTAGTTAATGAGTTAGCTCTATATTTATACTTAGGCCCCCCACAACCCCCCTCCCGTTCAAAACTTTGGGACGCCACACACCTTTTTTTCCTATTTGGCTTTTAAAAAGACTACGTGTGAAATTTCATGACAATTCGACCATTTGTTAATGTGTTACCACTATTTATATACTTAGGCCCCCCTTACAACCCCCCCCTCCCGTTCAAAACTTTGGGACGCCACACACCTTTTTTTCTTGTTTGGCTTTAAAAAAGTCTGCGTGTGAAATTTCATGACAATTCGACCATTAGTTAATGTGTTAGCACTATTTATATACTTAGGCCCCCTTACAACCCCCCCTCCCGTTCAAAACTTTGGGACACCACACACCTTTTTTTCCTGTTTGGATTTTAAAAAGACTACCTGTGAAATTTAATGACTATTCGCCCATTAGTTAATGAGTTAGCACTATTTTTATACTTAGGCCCCCCCACAACCCCCCCTCCCGATCAAAATTTTGGGACGCCACATAGCCTATTATTCAATCGGGCTCAAAAGAATGCTACATGGGCAGTTTCAAAAAATCCGTCCAGCGGTTTGGGCGTGATGCTGGAACAAACATACAAACAAACAAACAAACAAACAAACAAACAAACAAACCAACCCCGTTTCAGCTTTATTAATCTATATTAATAAAGCTGATACGGGGTTTGTTTGTTTGTTTGTATGTATGTTTGTTCCAGCATCACGCCTAAACCGCTGGACGGATTTATATGAAACTGCCCATGTAGCATCTTTTGAGCCCGATTGAATAATAGGCTATGTGGCGTCCCAAAATTTTGATCGGGAGGGGGGGTTGTGGGGGGGCCTAAGTATAAAAATAGTGCTAACTCATTAAATAATGGGCGAATTGTCATGAAATTTCACAGGTAGTCTTTTTAAAATCCAAACAGGAAAAAAAGGTGTGTGGCGTCCCAAAGTTTTGATCGGGAGGGGGGGTTGTAAGGGGGGGGTGGGAAAAGGGGCTGGGATTAGGGGGTGGGGACAGGGGGTGGGAACATGGGGTGGAATTAGGGGGTGGGGGTGGGGACAGGGGGTGGGAACATGGGGTGGGATTAGGGGGTGGGGGTGGGGACAGGGGGTGGGAACATGGGGTGGGATTAGGGGGTGGGGGTGGGTACACGGGATGGGAACAGGGGGTGGGGACAGGGAGTGTGAAAAAGGGGTGGGAACAGGGGGTGGGGTGGGATTAGGGGGTGGGGGTGGGTACAGGGGGTGGGTACATGGGGTGGGAACATGGGGTGGGATTAGGGGGTGGGGTGAAGACAGGGGGTGGGAACATGGGGTGGGGGTGGGGATAGGGGGTGGGAACCGATGGTGGGAAAAGGGGGTGGGATTAGGGGGTGGGGACAGGGGGTGGGAACATGGGGTGGGATTAGGGGGTGGGAACATGGGGTGGGGGTGGGGACAGGGGGTGGGAAAAAGGGGTGGGGACAGGGGGTGGGGACAGGGGGTGGGAACATGGGGTGGGATTAGGGGGTGGGGGTGGGGACAGGGGGTGGGATTAGGGGGTGGGGGTGGGAACAGGGGGTGGGATTAGGGGGTGGGATTAGGGGGTGGGGGTGGGAACAGGGGGTGGGAACATGGGGTGGGAAAAGGGGGTGGGGTTAGGGGGTGGGGTTAGGGGGTGGGGACAGGGGGTGGTGGTGGAGACAGGGGGTGGGAACATGGGGTGGGATTAGGGGGTGGGGACAGGGGGTGGGAATATGGGGTGGGATTAGGGGGTGGGAAATGGGGGTGGGGTTAGGGGGTGGGGACAGGTGGTGGGAACAGGGGGTGGGGGTGGGGACAGGGGGTGGGAACATGGGGTGGGACTAGGGGGTGCGGGTGGGTACAGGGGATGGGGACAGGGGGTGGGGTGGGTACAGGGGGTGGTGACAGGGGGTGGGATTATGGGGTGGGAACATGGGGTGGGCGTGGGGACAGAGGGTGGGAACAGAGGTGGGGGGGACAGGGGGTGGGATTAGGGGGTGGGAAAAGGGGGTGGGGTTAGGGGGTGGGGACAGGGGGTGGGAACATGGGGTGGGATTAGGGGGTGGGGGTGGGTACAGGGGATGGGGACAGGGGGTGGGGGTGGGTACAGGGGGTGGGAACATGGGGTGGGCGTGGGGACAGAGGGTGGGAACAGGGGGTGGGGACAGGGGGTGGGAACATGGGGTGGGGGTGGGGACAGGGGGGTGGGGACAGGGAGTGGGAAAAGGGGGTGGGGACAGGGGGTGGGGGTGGGATTAGGGGGTGGGGATGGGTACAGGGGTTGGGTACATGGGGTGGGCTTGGGGACAGGGGGTGGGGGTGGGATTAGGGGGTGGGGGTGTGTACAGGGGGTGGGTACATGGGGTGGGTACATGGGGTGGGCTTGGGGACAGGGGGTCGGAACAGGGGTTGGGGGTGGGGACAGGGGGTGGGAACATGGGGGGGGTTAGGGGTGGGAACCACAACGAACCACAATTAGCGATCGCCCTACATTTATCCCGAGCTCTCTCGGGCCGCCAAGAAAATTAAGGTGGGCTGGGAGTGACCGCTGATCGTCGCAGATGGTCGGCAGCGGTCGCTCCTAGCCTACCACAGCATCATATGTTCTGCATTTTTAATTATGTACTTATTTAGTATTTTAATTTTGTAAATAAATCTGTTAGGCCTCCCTTTTTCCCCGACGATTCGGCGATGGTGTCGTGGCCTCCACCGGAGGTCGGCAACCCCAAAAAAAAAAAAAAAAAAAAATTGACAGTGACAATGCGACCAACCGTTAAAGAGTTAGCTCTATATTTATACTTAGGCCTACCCCCACAACCCCCCCTCCCGTTCAAAACTTTGGGCGCCACACACCTTTTTTTCCTATTTGGCTTTTAAAAATACTACATGTGAAATTTCATGACAATTCGCCCATTAGTTAATGAGTTAGCTCTATATTTATACTTAGGCCCCCCCACAACCCCCCCTCCCGTTCAAAACTTTGGGACGCCACACCCTTTTTTTCCTATTTGGCTTTTAAAAATACTACATGTGAAATTTCATAACAATTCGACCATTAGTTAATGAGTTAGCACTATTTATATACTTAGGCCCCTCTTACAACCCCCCCTCCCGATCATAATTTTGGGACGCCACATAGCCTATTATTCAATTGGGCTCATAGGGATGCTACATGGGAAGTTTCATAAAAATCCGTCCAACCGTTTGGGCGTGATGCTGCAACAAACATACATACATACATACATACATACATACATACAAACAAACAAACAAACAAACCCCGTTTCAGCTTTATTAATATAGATTAGTCTTTTTGTTCTCAGAGTTAATTTTGATCTTTTGTCTAGTAATCTTTAGTAACAGTTTGTATCGTCTGTTCATTTCTTGTCTTTTCAGCCTGGTTTGAGGATTCCATGTTATTCGTTTGTCAAGTATGAGGCCTAGGTATCTTAGTTTTTTTTAAGGAATGGGATTGCTGTTAACGTGGGCGGTTATAGTTTTACTTCCCCATCTATAGGTAGTACAAGAGAAGTTATGTAATCTGTCAGAAATCGGAAGTTGAATTTTCACAAGAATTTCATGTTTTTCGACGTCTTGAATTCCAAAAAAAAAAAAAAAAATTCCAGTCTGAAAATCTTTATTTAGATGGAAAACATTTTTGAGTTGTGAAAGAAGATTTTGAATTTATAATAATATACTTTTACATATATATTCTACTTCAATTTATTTTTTAATTTCTACAAACTAGCAAGATTAGACGTTTCTGGAAGAATTCCCATCGTCAGTACCTATAACTTATTTTCTGATCATTATGTTGCAATGCACCGCATATTTAATTATACAATTCGAACGCCAAACAATATATTATATGAAATAAAACAAAACTTGTAATTTTGTATAACTTAGTTTATTCCTATGACAACCTTCCGCAACAACACAAAAACACAAAACAATACAACAGTTGTTACTACATCTCCATCTTGGTCCACGAACTTCAACATACTGAAAAAAAGCGTCCCCACGCTTGGTCGGCCATCTTATTAAAAACAAACAAATACTTAATAATATTCCCAAATTATCTAAATAACTAAATAAACTAATACTATTTAGATTAGGTTAGGTTTTATGACTCATGCCCGGGCTTTAACTACGAGGTCATATCGCCTACTAGCAGAGCGCTCTTTCGACACTCTGGTGGACTTGATCCCGACTCTACTGTGAGAGTCCTAAATTTTGCCTACCCTAAATTTTTATTCACCTAGCATAGGGGTCTTTAACGAGTACCTGACATCGTACAGGCTCTGGACCATCGCTTAACGTCCCATCCGAAGAATGGCGTGCTTAAGTTTATTTTACCTCCCAGTCGGGTTTCGAACCCACGATCTTGAGCTCAGAAGACGCATACCACTGAGCTACCGGCGTCCTCCTAATACTATTTATACTTGGGGTATTCATGATGTGTGTGTTAACTATGTTAACTGTGTTAGTTCGATAAAAATTTTGACAGTAGTCTGCTAAATATATGACTTTAACACACTTCTATCTAACAGAGGAAAAGGTATGTTAGATCGCTTTGTTAAATCGATATTGGTAAGGTTATGCAAGGTTACTTTAGGTAGCAATCTACAGCCCACACAATTTTTTAGTTTTGGCGTTTATATTTTTACACATATCTACATTATAGCGAAAACTGTGTACTAATAAAATATTGTCCATTATTTCGTCTAATTCATCATGACTTAAATCATGCTATTGGTCTGAATCTTTCAGTAAAAAGAGTTGAGTAGCTCCTTCAATGAGCTCGTTAGGCAACTTACTTTTATTACTTACTTTAGGCATCTTATTTATAATAAAAACACAAACAATCTTCAACTTATTTTTTTAGAAAACTAATAAAACAAGATAAATGACAACAATCCTTGGTCGGTTATATTGAAACTTCCTTTGCCACTTGGAGCGCTAGTTATAACAGTTAGCATTTAACAATTAACAAAGGGGGCATCTTATTTATAATAAAAACACAATCTTCCTGTAAATTTTTATTTCGATAACATTTAACATCTAACACACATTATGAATACCCCTAATATAACTAACAATAATAGAAATTTTTTTAATCTATTCAAATTAATGTACATAATAAATATACAAAAAGAAAATAGTTCCTTTAACATAAACAGTTATACAATAAATTTTTTTTTTTTTTTTATTTACAAAGAGATATTTACAACTGTATAAAAATATATACAACAAGCAAATATGCTAATACAGACATAATGGCAATGTCAAAATGTCATGAGGGGAGAAATCACCCAGTGGTGACACTCCCTAGTCACTGTTTTTCTCTAGTTTTTAGCTAATCACTGTCAATGTCACAGCTTCTGATCAGGAGATCCCTCGGCCATTGACGCTTAAGCCGTCGTTGGGTATAATATATAACTAACTAAGAATTAATAAATAAGTTTTCGCTCTTTCTCCAACGGTTTGAGCTAAATCTCTATATTTGACTTACATAGTGGCTTCTGAATCCACATACTAAATTTTGTGTCGATACACTCGTTAAATCGGCAGTTATTGCAGCTCCAATACAGAGAGGTGGCCAGACCAACGGGCACATTTTCAACAAGCCCCTCTTAGATCCTGGCATATGCTGATGATGACATCATAGCTCGGTCAGAGCGAGACCTAAGAAGCTCTTTCATGGCTCTTAAAGCGGCAGTAAGGAGGATGGGCTTAACCGTCAACTAAGAAAAAAGGAAATACATGGTGGCAGATTTCTGTGATGAGACCCTCTCTAATCCTTTCTCTTCCCTTTGGCTAATTCCGCTGAAAATTGATAGGTGTCGTCATGATTCTGGATACTAAACAATCAATGTGTGTTTGACCACTATAGAGTGAATGTATCGACACGAACTTTTATATATGTATGCAGATCCCTCTAAGGACGACACTTATTGATTTTTCGACAAATGGAGAGAAACGGCAGATTTCAGATGGGGCTTAACACAAAAACTCTTATAATTGCCGGATGTAATGAATATTTTGACACACAATTTCATGTGTAAATTGAAAACGTCATAAGGACCACATATATCAATTTTGAACTAAATCCGACAAAGGGAAGGAGAGATAACTGCCGCTGTATGAAATTTCATATTTCACATCAAAACCCAAATTTCAACAATATCGCCTGAAGGGAAGGGGTTCAGTGGAGGGGGATCTTCACAATCTTCCTGTAAATTTTTATTTCGATAACATTCAACACCTAACACACATTATGAATACCCCTAATATATCTAACAATAATATAAATTTTTTTAATCTATTCAAATTAATGTACATAATAAATATACAAAAAGAAAATAATTCCTTTAACATAAACAGTTATACAATAAATTAAAACTAATAATATAAATAAAAATATATATAATTCTAAAACTAACGTTACCTAAAAGTAAAGTGAACCTTCACAATGTAAACATTTTCTATCTGTCTGTGTGTCTGAGAACAGCATAACCCCCACAAAAAATCGAATAACTTTCATTGTAATGAACTTATTGACACGAAATTTTAAATATGTATTCAAAGCCTTATAAGGAGGACTTATATTAGTTTTCAGCGGAATCAGCCAAAGGAGAGAGGGGGTGGGGGTGGGGGGTGAGAGGGGCTCAACTCAAAACTCCTATTTATGGACCATTTAAGGAATGTATCGACACAAAATTTTGAACGATTCAGAAGCTACTTTATGAAATTGTATGCGTTTCCATGTCATTATATCCAAAACATAACCGGAAGTCTCAGAATATGGAGACATTACCCTTCTTTTAGATACATCACAACAGTTGCATTGAAGCTGATACTAAGCTTTTAGATTCTTGGTTCATATAATTCTAGCTTTTGTGTTTGAAAGCACAACCTTGTCTGTTTTTTTTACAAAGAGACTTTTCTCATATTTCTTTCTTTTCTTAATTTTTTTTTTTTTTTTTTTTTTTTTTTTTTTTTTTTTTTTATGGAGAAACTAGAACAATGTTTGTGAGAAAGACCTTGATTAGAATTTCAAATCTTTCATATTTTTTAATACTTTGTTCATTATTATTTTCTAATTTTATATTTCTTTACAAGAAGTTATTACTTCGCCAGCTATAAGAAGTTAGTTAATCGTTTAGAAAATCGATGGTTAGTTTTCAACGAAATTTCATGTTTTCCGAACCTCTTGATTCGAAAAAAGAAAAAAAAAAAAAAAAACACGATAACTCCCGATAGAATGAATGTATCGACACGATTTTATATGTACATTTGACTCTCGATATTTTGAAACTCAAGGGACGAGAGGAAAAGTTCAATTACCGAGAGTTCAAAATAATAAGAGTTCAAATAACCAAGACGGAGTTAGGAAAAAATTCAAATAAACAAGAGTGTGATTAAAAGTATGTATGTACGTTCATACATAAGTGATATTTATTTAAAAATTTACAAAATAATACATATATGGTACAAAAACGAATGAAAATATTATAGGCAAATGTTCATTTTGAAAAGAAGTCCGTAATTTTCTTTTGAATATGCGACTTCCATCTTGCATTGTCCAGGGAGTTTTCTATAGTGATGAGGGCTGAGAAAAAATCATCATTCGTTTCTGTCCTGAGGGCGTAGGAGCGTAGAGTGTTAAGAGAAGACCTTGCCTCGCTCGATGTGACCAGATTTGGCGGTTGCTCTTCTTCAATTTCTTCCTGACCGGCCAACAGTTCAGCATCAGTCAGGGCACCGTGGACACCGATGTCATTGTCAACGGCTTTCCGCAGCTTCTATAACACACAGTTTCTCACCAATTGAAAGACATTTATTCTTTTTGGAGCTCATTTTGATTTTAAAAATTAAAAAAAAAAAACGCTGTTTAAATTTAACTAAAGAAAGAAAACTGCAAACTCAATTAATCTAGTCCAGGGTATGTAAACAAAGGACAGGTCTGTGCAGGATCAAATGACTCACATCAGAAGAGGGGAGCCCTGACTTCAAGTTATAGAGGGTTGGGGAGCCCTGACTTCAAGTTATAGAGTGTTGGCAGTAAGATGCCATTGCTACAACTTAAAATTGTAGAGTGTTGGCTAGTAAGATGCCATTGCTACAACTTCAAATTACCGAGTGGACCAAATGTACCTTAATTTTTTTCAATTTATCGAGTGTTTTTCAAGGGACCTGGACAAAACTTCAAATTATCGAGAGATTCAAATTATCGAGTGTCAAATTATCGAGAGTCGATTGAACTTCCAGAAGGACAACATCTATTGAATTTCAGCCAAATCCACCAAAGGGAAGGTGGATTTAGGGGAGGCTTAACACAAAAAACTTTAATAACTGCCGCTTTAATGAATTTATCGAGACAAAATTTATTATGAGGATTCAAAAGCCACTACATAGGTCAAATATTTAGCTTTAACCCAAACGGTCGATTGGCTTCGGAGGGAGAGCGAAAACATATTGATTAATTCTTGCTGGGGAGGTACATATCCGGTGATTCACCGACTACTTTAATTTATTTTACAAGAAGAGAAGGGAGAACACAAATATTCTTTTTATTCGAGTATTGATACACGAAAGAACGTCTGGAATGTAATTAAATAAATGAAAAAATAAATGTAATGATGAATAAAATGCATTCGAGCAAATAGTTGTAGGTAAGTGAAATTCTTTCTCATCTAGGACATATCTTAGCTATCTATGTCTAAGGCAATCGTATCTAACTAGAAATATGATAAAGATAGAGATAGAGAGAGAGAGAGAGAGAGAGAGAGAATGTTTTGAATTGATCATTGAGTATAACATTGTTATAAAGGTCTTACGTTTCTCTCTTTATATATTAGTACGGAGTATAGATCAAACGGATTCCTGATCATACACCATGTTGAAGAAAACTTCAGTTTTGTATATAAATATATGTAATATCAAATATCCATATGATCAAACGTTGGAAATTTGATTTGCTACTTTTTGGTTTTTAAACATTGACCTAGAAAAGTTAAATATATTATATTATGAGTACCTGAATTTAACGTCCCATCCGAAGGACGGCGTGCTCAAGGTTTTTTCGCCTCACAGATAAAAAAACTGAAGATCCTCGGCCGGGTTTCGAACCTGCTATCTTAACCCTCCTAATATCACGTGGGGTCAAAAAAGACCCCATACGTTTTAAAATGTGTATGAACTGCTCAATATAATTTATATTTCGATGAGGCTTCAGGACATTTATCCGTAGACTATCTCCATTCGATTTCATTAAGAAAATGTATTCAGTTTGTATTTTCAAAATTGATATAAAATAATATTTTCACAAAAACGTAGTTGGGGTCACGCGGGACCCCAAGTGGTATTATCCGTATCACATTTTCGTTCGTCTGATGAGAAGTATTTTCAAGAAATTCCACTCAGTAAACAATTCCGAAAAGTTACTTTTGCTCTTCAATTGACCTGCAATTCGAAGAAGACATTGCCCGCACCCGCTGGAGTTTTTCCTGGAGCTCTTTCTGATCAACATTTCTTGGTTTCCACTTCTCGTTCACCTCTTGAATTTTATTTAGATCTAATTTCAGTATGCGTTGACGGTTCGGACCGTAAAGATAAATCATGGAACACATGGTGTCCTCGCGAACGTTGATGTTAGTAGAGCGTGCCAGGGAGATTGCAGGGTTTGAATCTGAGGAGGCCCTTGTGGAAACGGAACCGCTCGAAGTGATCTCCTTTGTTGAAGACGTTTTGGAAACGGACGATGAAGAACTTGATGAGCTAGAAGCACGTATGTAAAAACCATGTCACAAAAAAATTTCTTTGCGCTAAATGTAAATAATAACAGCACCCATAGTGTGAATATACTTTTATAAGTTTCATGATTTACTTTTTTTTGAATAAACATTTTTTATACCATTTTTTCTCAACTTTTTTAACTCTTTGTTATTTTTCCCTCATTTTTGAATGAACTTGATTGAAAAAGTTAGAATGAAAAGCTAGTTGGTACATTAAAAAATTGAAAAATGAAGTGGGGTCTCAAAAGGACCCCACGTGGTATTTTTCGTTTCACAGGTCACCTGGTATTAGGAGGGTTAAGCTCAGTAAGCATACCTCTGAGCTACCGGCACCCTCCCGGGTAAGTTTCTTTTGATTATTTACGGTATCTACGCAACTGCACTCAAATTCATCAATGCATTCCAAAGAGTCAATCTAAGCTGAGATATTAATTATTATTAATTAATTTTTTTCGAATAGAGCTTGTAAAAAAAGTCTAGGATCCGACGAAATAAAAGGCGAAAACCCTCAAAAACTCTTTTACTATGGGACATGGTTACACTAATTAAAATTAAAAATCACGAAACAGTGAATGTTGATTACTTTTTTCCTACAGACTAAAGAAGAAACCCGAAAAATTGTTAGATCTGAAGACACCTCTGTAAGAAATGTCTGAAAAAAGTAACCAACAGTCATCTGAGAAAAGCCTAAGAAATGCAGAGAATGTTTCCAAAGACGTTGAGCGTTAATGGTTTCACAACTCCAATAAGGAAAACATTATATATTATGAACACTTTTTACAAGAAAACCCTTTGAAGTTTCAAGCACACGAGCTTCCTTCAAAGAGAAATAAAATGCCTCATAAAAAAAGATATACTGAATTTACTTCCCAGAGGGGGGTGAAAAACAAGGAGTTTTACGAGTGGTCTACACTTGTGCCGCCAGTCTTTCAGGGTGTAAATTGTTTAAAATTTAATTTGAGAAACACAAATTCAAACGGGATTATGTCCCGAAAGAAACTGAGTTTAAAGGATTTAAGATGGTGGGTCCCCAGGACAGAAACTTTGTCGGGGTCAATGGTGTTGTTGGGGAAACCTGAAAACATCACAGGTCTACTTTCCTTAGTATTATCTTATCTGGCTTAGTCGGGCAACAGCTAGTATGGGCTAGGGAACGGCTGGCATCCCAGTTAGTATGTGCTGGGGAACGGCTGGCACTCCAGCTAGTATGTGCTGGGGAACGGCTAGCACTCCAGCTAGTATGTGCTGGGGAACGGCTGGCACTCCAGCTAGTATGTGCTGGGGAACGGCTGACATCCCAGTTAGTATGTGCTGGGGAACGGCTGGCACTCCAGCTAGTATGTGCTGGGGAACGGCTGGCACTCCAGCTAGTATGTGCTGGGGAACGGCTAGCACTCCAGCTAGTATGGGCTAGGGAACGGCTGGCATCCCAGTTAGTATGTGCTGGGGAACGGCTGGCATCCCAGTTAGTATGTGCTGGGGAACGGCTGGCACTCCAGCTAGTATGTGCTGGGGAACGGCTAGCACTCCAGCTAGTATGTGCTGGGGAACGGCTGGCACTCCAGCTAGTATGTGCTGGGGAACGGCTGGCATCCCAGTTAGTATGTGCTGGGGAACGGCTGGCACTCCAGCTAGTATGTGCTGGGGAACGGCTAGCACTCCAGCTAGTATGGGCTAGGGAACGGCTGGCATCCCAGTTAGTATGTGCTGGGGAAAGGCTAGCACTCCAGCTAGTATGTGCTGGGGAACGGCTGGCACTCCAGCTAGTATGTGCTGGGGAACGGCTAGCACTCCAGCTAGTATGTGCTGGGGAACGGCTGACATCCCAGTTAGTATGTACTGGGGAACGTCTGGCATCCCAGTTAGTATGTACAGGGGAACGGCTGGCATCCCAGTTAGTATGTGCTGGGGAACGGCTAGCATTTCAGCTAGTATGTGCTGGAGAACGGCTGGCATCCCAGGGGGTATTTGTCGTCATATTTTAAGATGATTTTCATCGTCTGGGATATCTATATAGAAATTTTAACATCGACCTTTTTGAAGATGAGTACAGGGGGCGCCTAGCTTGTCTTTTGACCTCATGATCGCAGGTCGAAACCCAGCCGAAGCTCTTAAGTTTTTTTTATCTGGGAGATTATAAATTCGTTCTGGGGAAGTACATTGTGGGTGATTCACCGATGACTTTTTATTTTTAAGACAGAACCTTGATTTCCTTTAATATTTAGTTTGAATGTTCGGGCGGTTTTCTTCAAACGACTGTTCGTTAGAACGCTGTTTTGCATTCACTGAGAGACATATCTACAGTCTCTGGACCACGGATATCTGTTGTAAACGTGCGGCGCAGAGCCCGGGGGGCATGTTCAACGTTACAAAACAGAAGGCATAGTTGTTCTGTCCCTAGCTGGCTGTCCCTTTCATCATTAACGAAGGGCTTGTCCTCTTCACTAATGAATCTAACGTCTCGTTAAAACTTTTTTAGAAAATCCACACCGACATAATTTTTTTTTAATATAATTTTTTTTACCTTGTTTGTTGTTTAAAAAAATAAAGGTATAAAGAAAATTTAAAAATATATTATAAAAAATTGAGATTTGATGAAACATTGGAAGGATCCGTGGGAGAAAAATAACAGAATAATACTATACTTTTCAGAGACATGGTTTTAGTAGTTTAGTGGGCTTAGGGCTTCAGCTTTAAGGACAGAGCCGAAGTGTAAGGGCTGTTGGAGCCGGCCGAATCATCTAAATTGAAGTGTATGCGGCGTCCGAAGATTGCCGCAGTTTATACTGAGTAATTAACGCTTTCTGAGTAAACTCTTCTCCACTCCGGCAGTATTTGTCTACAATTCAGTAAGTATCTTACTCATGGACTCGATTCAATTTAAAACATCGTATCTATATATTCAATTATTTGGCAGTTTTTAGGGATATTCTTCTAACTCCCTCCCATAATTTCGTTCCTAGATGCAGGAGACATGACATGGAATTCTGTATTTACTTTACGACAGGGTAATTACACTACGTAACAAAAAATTATTTATTTTTATTTATTTGTGTTATGAAAGTAATGTGCTGAACGTGAATGTGCATTTCATTTTTACAGATGTCGATTCTTTTCGATATTGTAACGGTTTTTTAAGAATTTCAAATTTACCGCTTTTTCTAGCATCATTAGACGTACGATCACTAAGTGTACATGGAGAAGTACTTAGCTAGAACAATAGCAAAAAAGGTGATTGCTAACTGAGCTCAAGATCGCGGGTTCAAAATCCGACAGAGGCCCTAGGCACGCCGACGTTCAGATGGGATATTAAGCGATGGTCCCGAGCCTGTACGTTGTCAGATACTAATTAAAGACCCCTACCCTAGGTGAATAAACGTAGGTGGGTAAAATTTACGACTCCTACAGTAGGGTCGGGCTCATGACCACCAGAGAAACAAAAGAGCGCTTTGGTAGTAGGCGATACGATCTCGTTAAAGCCAGGGCATGGGTCACAATAACTAACTAAGAATAGGTAAATAATGAACGAAATTCCTGTTGAAAATGTGATTTTTTGTTTGTTTTTTTCATTTGGGAATGCAAAAATTTCATGAAATAAGATTGTGCCCTGGGTCGTAAAACACAATAGAGTTAACAAGTAAGTCTGGGCGAGAGAAACGAGGTGTTGGAAGTGGGGGTGAAGGGGGGGGGGGCGCCCCGTTAAAATTAATATTTGACTGGTTGGTTTGTGTGTGGGGGTGGGGTGGGGGTGGGGGGGTCAGGCTGTAAAAACCCCCCGACTTCTACCGCCTCTAGGGGCTGCTCCCTCTCTCTATATTGCAAGAGGTCACGTCACCCCCCCTCTCTGAATTATGCAGCCCCAATGTTTTATGCATTTCTAATGTTCTCTCGCCTTGCGTTGGTCAAACTCTTAGCTTCGTCCGGTCTTCAGCTCTTATCATCACCGTCACTTATCAAATTACAGGTGAATCTACGGCTGCAGTCTTTCTTTCAACAAAATGAAAACAATCAATAATATATTTATTTTCCTAACTAATAGTTTAAAATTTAGAAAAACAGTTTTATTATGATTTGCCCTCTCGTTTACTTTATACATTTCAATATAACACATTTCACAACAGTTGGTATTTTTCTTTTCTTTACTTCGGTCCATATTTATAATGTATCTTCCAAAATTAATTTTTTGTTTAATTAATTTTATTATATTTTCTATTTTCAATTATAAGTTTGTATTGATAATATATATATATTTATATATTATATAAATTTTTATACATATATATACATATATTATTATAATATATTACATTAATGGGAAGGATGCATCAGATAAAGTGGCATAGGAAGCAGCAACGTTGCCTGGAGAAGAAAAGGTAGTGACGACAATATCAGACCTGAAGAACTGCCTGCGTCGCAAAATAAAAGAGAGCTGGGCCTCTGTGTGGATTAACATGGACGTAACAAATAAACTTAGGTCCATCAAAACAAATATAGATAAATGGCAAAGCTCCGGAAAGGCAGAATAGGCAGGAGGAGGTATGTGTGATGCGGCTCTGTGTTAGACACTCGTCTAACCCATGGCCATCTCATCGACAGGGTGGGGCCTGGCCTCTCACAGTAAGCCACTTCCTGGAGGAGTGCCCTGGATATGAGGAAATACTAGAGACCATGGGTTTACGAACAAGAGACCTGCATGAGCTCGGAAACGACAACTCGTCTGTCGAAGCCGTCCTATCCTCAATGAAGACAAGTCACCGAATTAATCTAATCACTTGTACGGCGTCAGAAATCTAGGACATTGAACGCCGACAAATAAAGCTATTCTATTCTATCACATTTATGTGTGAACTATTAAGGTCAACCCTTGCTCAATGTGTATCTCTATAAGCAATAAAGTTTCATTTCATTTCAACAATAAAAACTAATTATATTCCCATATTTACAAAGACAAACGCTCGCCTCACCTGATATATGATATATATATGTACATATATATGTACTATATATATAAGGTTCCTCTAAAATGTCCACCTTTGAAAATATTGTAACATTTAAATTCTATTATACCCCCAAGTTCCCCCCCTTTCCTCCCCTTTGAAGTCATAACGTAATATCTCTATAAAGAAAATTGTAAGGGCGAGGCTGTCTGTACTTTGGGTATTTTTGAAAACTAGGTTTTGTCCGTTTCAGATCTATCCAAAGCCAATCGACCGTTTGGGCTAAAAATTAATATTTGATTTACAAACTGGCTTCTGGAATACAATATTTTGTGTCGATACATTCATTACATCGGCAGTTATTAGGGCATTTGTGTTGAGCCCTTCTTCTCTAGTTAATAAGGTCCATCTGTATGGGGTTTTGAATTCAAATATAAAATTTCATGTCGAAACATTCGTTACATCTGCATTTATTGGGATTTTTGAGTGGATCTCCCCCTACTCTTCTTCTATTTCCGCTGAGAATTGATAGATGTCATACTTATAGGTTTTATAGTAGCGAAAGAGGCGAGAGGTAAGGAGATGGAGAGAGATTGTGGGGTGGTACCTAACTCCCGAGCAACGCCGGGTAACGTATAAGTTCAAAATAATGTACTACGTAATACGATTTGAGAAATATGGCGTCTCACGTAGAATAACAAAGTGGCGAGTTCCATTATCACATTATTACTTCCTCACCGAAGTAAAGAGGAAGTTATGTAATCGGTCAGAAATTCGATGTTGAGTTTTCACCGGAATATCGTGTTATTCAAACCTCTGATTTCCGTTACACCAGTACATGGTAATAGGACTACTTCATAAGAATGTTTACATTTTTTTTTTTTTTCCGAGTTAAGTCCTTAAGCTGAGGCATATCGGTACACATTAAGGTAGCTTATAAATTAGATTTATAACTATTTGAGACTGACACACATATGATTACTAATAAAAACACCATTACAAAATAAATAAAATGATATGAATAAAAAATTAATTAATAAATATTTGAAAATATACGAGTACAAAAATAATAATATTAATACATAGATACATTTATAATAAGTAGATACATTTTTTTTAAATTTAATTAAAATTAAGATTGGGGATTTAATTAAAATTAAGAGGCGTCTTGATATATTGACAGAAGGATACTTTGCAGGAACTATGGATGAAAATTCAGAAGGGCATTTTTCGCATAACCTGGGGTTGTGCGCACTCCATGCAGATATCGCAGTACAGATCCCAGACTCCGGTGAGCCTCCTGGATATGGCACCGGACAGAGGAGAAGAATGAGACAACCATATCTGGGATACGGTGAACAGAACGGGTTACAGTTTGGAAGACTGCCCCAGGAGATAGCTGCTTGAGGACATTTCCTGACGAAGACCAAGACTCTTGAGGTGCTGTTGTGCTTGGTGGGGAGATATAAAAGACACTCTTTATTGAGAAATTTCTGATCAAACCCTGTTAATAGAGTAATTAATTTCATTGTTCCCAAAACAGTTTTGGGACGGGAAGAGGATGATTGCTGGTTACCTAGCAAGTCCACTGAAGAGGAGGCTTTGTGATGCTGATGTGGTGGGCATCGTATATCAAAGGAAGCTGGGAATCGATACGTCATTAGGTATAAGTGGGGGCCGCGGTGGGGGCGGTTTCCGGGGATTAACTACAATTAGCCCAGTGGAGAAGGGAGTGGGGGTAACTCCAAAAGTTATCTCTCCTCTTCTCTCTATAAACATCTGTCTATGCCATCATGGTATGCTATGGTGATAGTTAAGGCTCGTAGAGATTTGAAAAATAAAACATGTTGTATATTTCTTAGTGGTAAATGAAATGAAATGAAAATGAAATGAAAATAAATGAAATGAAAATAAATTTTATTATTCTGGGACCGAGGTCCCCTAAGAATAAATACATACAGAGAGTGATGAAAATGAAACAATGAAATATAGTATCAGAACAGAAATAAAAATATAGGTAGGTAAATAAAAATTAGTGCTACATTGGAGAAAAACTATACAACTAAAAAATAGATAAACAGGAAATAGAAAAACAGGAAAAAACATAAAATTAACAACTTCTATATGATGAAACAAAATAAATAAAAGTATCTACAAAAATAAAAGAGAATAAGTAAAAAAGAAAAAAAGCAAATCTATACAACTAAGAAAGAAATAAAATTGATAATATAAATAAATATAAATCGACCGAGCATAGTACGGTGGTTGATTATAAAAGAGAAGGAAGGATGCCCAGCCAAGGTTAAAAATAAAATTAATTAAGAAAGCAGAAAATAAGATAAGATAAAAAATAAATAAATGCATAATAAAAATATATTAATGTGTAAATGAGCCAAAAATCAATATTATTGATTATGAACGAATAATTTAGAAAATATGATAAAAAAAATATAATAAAACTAGAGAATGACAAAGACAAGAAAGAGATAGAAAAAAAAAAAAAAAAAAAAAAAAGCGGGGGAAAAGTGATTAGAATGATTAGATAATTAAGGTTGACGAATTAGAGAATACGGGGGAGAGATCAAAGAGGAGTGGATTGTTTGGTGAAGAGGAATTGGAATAGTGAGGATTTGAAGGAAGCCACGGAAGGAGAGTGACGGATTGGGGGAGGCAGGGAGTTCCAAAGAGAGGAGGCCTGGACAAGGAATGAATTGTGGAAGGCTGAGGAGCGATGGGAGGGGATGAAGAGGTCTGAAGGACGGGATCTAGTGTGCCTCTGGTGAACCGAGGACTGGAATTGAAACATTTGGTAGAGGTAGTAGGGTTCTTTGGATTTAAGCATTAGGAAGAGGAAGGAGCCTAGGAGGTAGTTTCGGCGGTAGGAGGGTTTGAGCCATTTCAACTCGGAGTACCAGGGCGAAATATGAGCGTCTCTAGGGACATCGAAAACAAATCTGACATGAGCGTTCAGGATTCGCTGGAGTTTGATATCGAGTCCCTTACTCAGATCATTATAAACCAGGCACCCGTAGTCGAAATGGGGGAAAACAAAGGATGATACGAGGAGTTTCCGGGAGTTATGAGAAAGAGAGTGACGGGAACGTTTAAATTGTGCAAGAGATTGGAACGATTTACGGGAAATATAGGATACGTGGTCTTTCCAGGAAAGGGTTTGGTCGAGGATGATACCCAGGTTTTTTACTCTGCTAGAGTAGTTAATGTTGGTGTTGTCCAGAGTCAAGAGAGGGGGGTCAGTTAAGTTATTGAGAAGTTTTTTGTTACCTAATATTATCGCTTGAGTCTTGTGAGGATTAAGGAGGAGTTTGTTCTGTTTGGCCCAGGAGGATATGGAATTGATGTCATCAGATATTTGCGAGTATGCGGTAGGGAAACTGGAGGGGTGAAAGGATAAATAAATCTGCAGATCATCCGCGTAGAGGTGGTATTTACAGAATTTTATGTGCGGAGGAAGATCCAATAGGAAAAGGGAGAATAGGAGCGGGGAAAGAGAGGATCTAATAGAAATAAAAGACGTTGTCTTCCCACTGTTTTATTTATACCAGAACCGGTTTTCGACGCAACAGCGTCATCATCAGTGGTTCATCCACACAGCACAGCGGTTGGAAGATAACTGGCCAGTTATCTTCCAACCGCTGTGCTGTGTGGATGAACCACTGATGATGACGCTGTTGCGTCGAAAACCGGTTCTGGTATAAATAAAACAGTGGGAAGACAACGTCTTTTATTTCTATTAGAAATCTCGTCCCACAACATCTTACTATCACATATGAAAGAGAGGATCCTTGAGGAACTCCTGAGTGGAGAGGAAGCGAGGATGAGGCGGGAGAGTTGGGGAACTTGACGGATTGGGAACGATCTGCAAGGTAGGACTGGAGCCAGAGGAGGACATTATTGGAGAGAGGGAGACTGGCCACCTTGGAGAGGAGGATGGAGTGGTCCACGGAGTCAAAGGCTTTGGAAAAGTCGAACAGTACTAGCAGAGTAAGTTGTCTAGCGTCAATGGCCTGTCGGAAGTCTTCTGTTAGTTTCAGTAAAGCAGATTGAGTCCCATAACCGGGTCGGAAACCAGATTGGAAAGGGTCGAGGAGTTTGTTGGTAAGAAGGAAATCTGAGATTTGGGAATGAAATATACGCTCTAAAGGTTTGGATGTGGAACACAGAAGGGAGATAGGGCGAAAGTCTTTAGGAGCTTCAGGATTAGGGACTTTGTTGAGAGGAAGTACAAATGCTTCTTTCCAGGCGGAAGGGAAGACGGAGTTTTGAAGGGAGAAATTATAGATATGTAAGAGGACTGGGAGTATGACTGGTAAGCAAGTTTTAAGGAAGAGGAGCGGGATGTCGTCAGGGCCAAGGGCATTAGAGCTACTATTAAGGATGATCCTTAGGAGAGTGTCAGGGTAAATATATGAAAAGAAAAAATTATTTGAATCGAAGGGCTGGGGAGATGTAATCTCAGCTGGAGACGCTAGTGGAAGAATAGGACGGGAGACAAAAAAGGAATTAAGTGTGTCGGGAGAGAAGATTGAAGGAGAAGGAGGGTTTTTGGGGGAACCTAACGAGAGCTTCCGAAGAGCTGCCCATCTTGACTTGGCGTTAGGTGGTAGGCAGATGTAGTAGTCTAACTTGTTAAATAACTAATAGATGTATCAGTCCAACATAGATTTATTTAGCCACAACTAGTTTCCACAATTTGCCATCTTCTCTTGACCTCTTCTCTAACAAGTTTCACCATCTGAAGATGGCAAATTGCCGTTAAATAAATCTACGTTGGACTGATACATCTATTACTTATTTAAAACATGTTGTATCTCTATGTTTGTGATTACTGATTACAGTGACCTCTTCCCAGATATTTGCAACTAATTGTAAAATAACTACAGTATTTCATTAGACTCCACACTGTACGGGTGGAATTGTGCCACTGATGATGACGCATTCGCGTTAAAAACCGATTCCGGATAAAAATAAAACATTGAGAAGACAACGACTTTTATTACTATGAGAAATCTCGCCCCACAACATCCTTAATATCACATACAAAATAACTATCCTTCGTAGCATTATATATTATAAGAAGTAAAATTTAATTTTTTAAATAATTAATTTCCTCCACTGCTGGACAGTGCCTCCACTGCTGGACAGTGGATGGTTGGGCCGAGTGGTGGGAGAGACCGCTGGTCTCCCATCACATCCCCCCTCTCCACTGCATGGGAGTGCTATCGGTGCATCCTCGTTAGTTTATTATATATTTTTATTTATTTTATCTCTTTTGTTTTATAGTTTTTTTTAATTCATTTACATACCATAATTTATTTTGTATATGTTTTATTTATTTATTTTTGTATGTGTTTAGCCGATGAGTTGAAAAAAAAAATATATATATATATGATAGAGCTTATATGATATTGTTGAAGTATCTCAGCCAAAACCAAAGGTAACCGGAACTGAACACTAAAGTCCAAATACCCGACCCAGGACCAAAGATTCTAGAGGTCCATGCTTCCAGACCCAAAACAAAAGGGTACCCGGAACTGAACATTTACAGTTTCTTAATACTACTACTCACTATAAGGATATTATTTTTACAATCTTCAACTTAACGGAACTCTAAAAACCAGTTCTCTTCTGAAGAGCAAAAAATAAAACTAGAAAAGTCTGAGAAATAAACAAGAACAAAAGGGAGATAGTTTATTGAGTGGAAAGGATCCCGAGTAAGCGGACCTTTATTTGAGTTGGCTCTTTTAAAGGTTTTTAACGTTTTATTTTCCATTTATACAGCTCAGATGGTTCATTATCTAACATCTTTTAAACTTTTTAAATCTCTTTTCCAGAAAAACTTAACGCTGCAGCCGACTTTTAACAAGTTCTAAAAAGTTAAAGAACAGTGAAAAAGAAGAAACTTTGTAAAAGAAGATTAGAGTAGGGATAAAAAAACAAAACCAACGTAGAAGCAACATTCTGGAGAATTCGAATGTCCTCTAAAGTCGGTTACTTACTTAAATTATACTACATAAATAATATTATTATTCAAAGGTACAAAAAATACACACGATGAAAAGAAAGAAAAAACATGTGTGCAGTTTACACGCGGTAGAAGTGAAATCTTCAGAAAACGAAACTGCGAGAGAATGCAGTATCAGGAGTGGGATAATTATTGGGTTTATTTATTATAATATTGGTACTGTTAATGAATAACATAGACTAGATTTTGAAAAATGATATAATTATATTTCATTTCAAATACAAGGGCCAGTCGGCGTAGTTAAAAGGAAAAACAAAAATAAACAAAGTTAACTCTCCTGATGTGGAGGGGTGAATGTGGAAGATGGGCTGATGAACTGATCTCCAAACAAGGCCGAGAAGATCTGGGAGTAGGCTGAGGACGCCGTCACACCAGATGAGCCAAGTACCAGACTTCAGAGGTCCACGGAAAGGCGATCCGGGTTGACGAGAGAAAGTCGGCGGGTTGGTGGCCTTGAGAAGTGCCCTGATGTCAACAGGCAATGTACCATGGAAGACTATCTGTCCAACACTGACCAGCGGTCATAAAACGAACTATTCCCCACTCCCCCACATTCATAGGCTCCTCCCACAAATTGTTAATATGATGTAATATAAACATAAGAATAAATTACATGAGTAATATTGACCATAGTTATTATGATAATAATATTAATAATTATTAGAATAATTAATGGAAGAAAACTTAAGAAAAAATACCTCTACAAAAAATCAAAAATTAATTAAATGTTGCGCTAACAGGTACCAAGTTTAAAAATTATTTTATATTTTATTATTCAAACTCCATGTTTTTAATTTCCACAAATGACACGAGTGGCTTATGGTAACTAAAGTATGAAATAAATGTTTCCTTAATAAGTTCTTAAAAGTCTAAAAAAATTCACAATTCCAAACTTTTTGGAGGGAGAGGAGGAGGCGATGGAATTTTTCATGATTATCTTTTTTGTGTCGCAAGACTAGAGAAGAAGCATTATCGGCAACTTTTTTTCTCTTCACTTTCAGTTACAAGAAGTCCTTATGTTAGTAATTCAAACAGATGACTAAATAAAACAACTTTTATATATATATTGTAACATGTAGAAATAAGGGGGGGTATTTTAATAAATAAAGAAATATAATAAAGCCATTAACGGGATGTCAGTACTGAGGACTTAAGCAGGGTGGGGGAAGAGAGAGAGAACAGTGGAAGGAGGGGGAAACGAGTGTGTCGGTGGTTGGAGATAGGGAGTGAAGGAGGAAGGTTGTGGGAAGTAGGGTTGGAGATAGATAGTGAAGGAGGAAGGTTGTGGGAAGTTGTGGTTGGAGATAGAGAGTGAAGGAGGAAGGTTGTGGTTGAAGAGAGAGAGAGTGGAAGTGGACGGTTCGTTTTTTTTGAGAGAGTTCGCTGGAGTAGTGAAGAGTTTTTGTTTGGAGTTAGAAGTCTGGAGGAAGTCAGGAAAAAAGGCAGATTGATGGAAAAATAAAGGAAGGATCGGAGAGCCGTATGATGAACTAAGAAGAGCAGTGGAGAAGGATTGAAGGACAGATGGTGACCAAGTGAGTGAAAAAAAAAAAATAATTATAAAAAAATAAAACAAATAAATGTTATATGATCATGTCTCCAATTTATATAAAGATTTAAAAAAAAACAAAACAAAAAAAAATAAAAACTCTATTTATCAATTTTTTTATTAAAAGAATTCATTTCCCATAACTAGTTTTTTCAACAAGATAAATAAGAAATAAAGAGGAACTAGTAATTGTTTCATTGGCGCCCAACGTGGGGCATTTAAAAAAATAAAATTAAATTCAAAGAATAAGTAATTGTTTCATTGGCGCCCAACGTGGGGCAATTTTAAAAAGGAATAAATTTAATGAGAACATAGTAATTGTTTCATTGGCGCCCAACGTGGGGCAATAAAAATGATGGAATAGAGAAAAAAAAAAAAAATTTTTGAGTTGTCCAGTTTATAGTTTAGAAATTGCTGTAATATATTTTATGTATTATATTTATTATAGAGGATAGATTTGTGAAGCAAGATGGCGGACGAGGACACAGGTGAGTCGACCCATAGCATGGCGGGAGAGCAAGGTCCGGAGTTTGTTTACGATGGGGAGGCGGGAGAATTAGCGGCAGGAATGGACGGAATCGGGAGTGGCCTCGGCGGATTAGGACTCCGGAACGTAGATAGCGATGTTCGGGAATCTGGATTTGTAGAAGGAACGGGAGAAAATTCTATGATAGTCATGAGTCCGCTTATAGGAAGGTCGAATTCGGGGGATGAGGAAGCAAATAAAAAGAAAGACGATAATCCGTTTAATCGTAGCCAATTTGAGCAAATGATGGATCGTATGGAACAGTTAAGTTGTAAGTTAGAAACAATAAGTGAAACTAATAAAAAAGAAATAATCGAGTCGGTTGAGCAAAGGTTTGAGTTTTTTGAAATACAAATAAGTAAAAAGATAGAGCAACTAAGGGGGGAACAACAAAATAATAACACGAATGAAATAATAGTGGAGACAAAAACAGATCTTATTGAAGTTGAAAATAAATGTGAAAATAAATTAATAACAGATGAGAAAAAGAAATTAAATGAAATAGGTAATGCTCAGAAAAATGAATTAGAAATAAGTAAAAGCAAATCAAATAGAAAGGAAAATAGAAAAATAAAATTGAACAAAGAAATAAATAAAGATTATATTCCGTTTAATGCATTATGTCGGCTAGGGTTTATTAGAAAAAGTTATACATTTTCAAAAATATCCAAAGATGAAATAAAAAACAAAAATATCGTTATTTTGAAAGTAAAATTAACAGAAATAAATTATAAGAAAATTTGTAAAGGAAATTTGGGCCCTATTTGCCAAGAAAGGTGTGATAAAAAAAAATTAAAGAAAACTAATAAAAGAAAAGCTAAAGTAATGTTGCAGCCAAATTCTAGGAGAATTAGATATCGGAAGATAAAGTTGTACAAATATGAAAATAAACAGAAACAAAGTGCTTACTGTAAAATACCAAAACTAATAAGCTTAATTAAAAATCACACTAAATTAAAGAAAATTAAAAATCACAAGAAATTTAAAAAAAAAAAAGTTTCCTTCAGATAAACCGATGGATTATTTTTGATAACAAGGAACTCGTAATTGGACTTTTAAATGAACTTATGGCGATGGTTTTGTGTTTTTTAAATATAATTTTCTTAAATCATAATAATTAAAAATAAAACTAAATTATAAATTAAAAGTAATCAGCTAATGAATAAATTGTTTTTATTACGAAGTATCAAATAATAGCTTTGTTGTGTGTTTTTCATCTTGGAAAAAAAAAGATTTAAAAAAAAAAAAATCTTAAATTGAGAAGTCGAAACTATTGAAATATGAAAATCAAAATATAATAAAATCTGAATTGATAGTACGGTCACTTATAAAACTGATATCACTAAACCAACATGTTGATGGAAGATAGATTCTGGTGGAGAGACGGACTGCAACTAACGGGATCCTGTGGTACAGAGAGGTAGTACACACGTCAAATAGGATTATGATAGTTTGACCCATATAAACAATGCATGTAGGTCTGACCTAATGACCGATATCTAGCTAAAAAAAATTGTAATATAATTCGATTCTTGATATTTTGTGAATCTGTGATGTAGAGAGAATTTATTGAAATCTTGTGTCATGTTGTAAATATAATAATAATAACATAATAATTATCATTATGTGACTTGTCGGTCTTTGCTATGGCAATTTTGTTTTGATCAAGTATGACCTCTTATATCTTCAAATCATGAGAGACCTTGCTCCATGTGTGTGTGGATCGGCTTGTCTGGGTCATATAAGCCTCGCTTAATTATATGTGTTTTCTTGCTTAGTTTATGAAACTGAATTTGTTTTTTTTTGTTATACATGTTCTTAAATTTTATGGTTATATGTGATATTGTTAAACAAAAAAAAAAAAAAAAAAAATGTTTAGTGCCTTCTCCACTCTGAACAAAATTTGGATATTTTAATGTTTTTTTATGATAAAAAAAAACAAAATTATTTATTGAAATTATATTATATTTTGAAAAAAAAAAAAAAAAAAAAAAAAAAAAAAAAAAATATATATATTGTTTGCTAGTTAATGTATTATTGCTTTAAAAAAAAAAAAAAAAAAAAAAAAAAAAAAAAAAAAAAAAAAATTGTTTGTTAGTTACCTTTATATAAAAAAAAAAAAAAAAAAAATATGGTTTATATGAAATTGTACATGTTATAATTATAATATTGGTTAGAAGATTGATTGCATAAGTATTTAAAAATGTTAGAAAGAAAATATTGTATTATTGAAGAGAGAGAGAGATTTAAAAAAAAAAAAAAAAAAAAAAAAAAAAAAAAAAAAAAAAAATGTTTGCTAAGTACCTGTACCATTGTTTAAAAAAAAAAAAAAAAAAAAAAAAATGTTTGCTAAGTACCTGTACTATTGTTTACCTGTACTGTACCTGTATTATATATAAAAAAAAAAAAGAAAAGAAACTGTTTTCTAGTTACCTGATTATTATAAAAAAAAAAAAAAAAGAATGTTTACATGAAATTTTATATGTTATATTGTTTAAAATATTGGTTAGATGGTTTATTGAATGTAGTATTTTAAAAAAAATATTATGGTGTTTGTGATGGGGTATTTATAAAAAAAAAAAAAAAAATATTTATTTTCTTCGTTTCATTTTTTTTTTTCATTAAGGGAAAGGATATGTAACATGTAGAAATAAGGGGGGGTATTTTAATAAATAAAGAAATATAATAAAGCCATTAACGGGATGTCAGTACTGAGGACTTAAGCAGGGTGGGGGAAGAGAGAGAGAACAGTGGAAGGAGGGGGAAACGAGTGTGTCGGTGGTTGGAGATAGGGAGTGAAGGAGGAAGGTTGTGGGAAGTAGGGTTGGAGATAGATAGTGAAGGAGGAAGGTTGTGGGAAGTTGTGGTTGGAGATAGAGAGTGAAGGAGGAAGGTTGTGGTTGAAGAGAGAGAGAGTGGAAGTGGACGGTTCGTTTTTTTTGAGAGAGTTCGCTGGAGTAGTGAAGAGTTTTTGTTTGGAGTTAGAAGTCTGGAGGAAGTCAGGAAAAAAGGCAGATTGATGGAAAAATAAAGGAAGGATCGGAGAGCCGTATGATGAACTAAGAAGAGCAGTGGAGAAGGATTGAAGGACAGATGGTGACCAAGTGAGTGAAAAAAAAAATAATTATAAAAAAATAAAACAAATAAATGTTATATGATCATGTCTCCAATTTATGTAAAGATTTAAAAAAACAAAACAAAAAAAAAAAAAAAAACTCTATTTATCAATTTTTTTTATTAAAAGAATTCATTTCCCATAACTAGTTTTTTCAACAAGATAAATAAGAAATAAAGAGGAACTAGTAATTGTTTCATTGGCGCCCAACGTGGGGCAATTTTAAAAAGGAATAAATTTAATGAGAACATAGTAATTGTTTCAATATAGATAAGGCAATAGTGTCGCTTTTTCGTTTCATCGAGTTTCAAATCACAACAGTGCTAAAGAAGTTTTCACTTCAAAAAAGTACATATTCTTAAATGATTATATCCTGAAGAAGCCGGGGCTTGAGACGACGGTGTGGCAGAGGTTCCCCAATGGCAAAGGTAGCGGCTCCAGAAACACTCTGCAGCCCAGCCCTGAACCTCGTCGCTATCTCCAACATAAAGTTCTGAACGTCGGGAACACCCAGCTTCCTGCGTATCAATCTCATACCATCCAAGGCGCGTTTACGGAAAGGCGAAACATTTTGTTTTAGAACCTGATCAGTTTATGAATGTTGGCTTGGCTTGTGCTTAGTCAAACAGTTAGTGGTAAGTAGTGTGGCACATTCATGTCGAAGTGTAGGATATATGAAATAATTTTGGAAAGAGGGAAAGGGGCAGAGAATGATCTGTAATAGCGTGGTTGGTTTAAGAAAGTCCTGTTATGGCCACATCGCATATATTTTATTTTATTTTATTCTTTATTTTTAGTTAGTTATTATGACTCATCCCCGGGTTTTCCCTACAAAGTCATATCGCCTACTACGAGAGCGCTCTTTCGTCACTCTGGTGGACATGCGCCCGTCTCTACTATGGGAATCCTAAATTTTGCCTACCCTAAATATTTATTCACCTAGGGTACCCCTAAGACCCCCTCTTTAACAAATGCCTGACATCGTACAGGCTCGGGACCATCGCTTAACGTCCCAGCCGAAGGATGGCGTGCTTAAGTTTATTTTACCTCCCAGATAAAATACACTAAGGGCCTCGGTAGGGCTTCAATCCCGCAACCTTGAGCTCAATAAGAAAGCACGCTTACCACTGAGCTACCGGCGCCCTCTCTTTATTTTTTTTTAACATTTTCTTTTTATATCCATCATATAAACTATATAACTATAAACATAAACAGACAAACAGGTTAGGTTAGGTTTTATGACTCATGCCCGGGCTTTAACTACGAGGTCATATCGCCTACTACCAGAGCGCTCTTTCGTCACTTTGGTGGACATGAGCCCGAATCTACTGTGGGAGTCCTAAATTTTGCCTACCCTAAATTTTTATTCATCTAGGGTAGGGGTCTTTAACGAGTACCTGACATCGTACAGGCTCGGGACCATCGCTTAACGTCCCATCCGAAGGACGGCGTGCTTAAGTTTATTTTACCTCCCAGATAAAATAAACTAAGGGCCTCGGTCGGGCTACGAACCCACGACCTTGAGCTCAGAAGTCAAGCACGCAGACCACTGAGCTACCGGCGCCCTAAACAGACAAACATCATTGCAAGAATTGAGGGGTCCGCTGCAATAAGTAACCTCCTATCGTGATGGGTAGCAGTTTAGAAAGATTCTCTGTATTGTTTCATTCGCTTTGTATATCTTTCAGTGTGTTTTGTATCATAATTATTATCAATTTAAATAAATGCATTAATAGTTGTTACTATGTCAAGTGATGATGACATTTCGTCAGATTCTGGCGACAAATATCAACCAGAAAAATATAGTGAAAGTGATATTTCGGAAACTGAACGTGTTGTGAAGAAGAGAAAAATGCGAAATGAATCACTTTGGAAAAGGATCTTTCGCAAAAGACAAAAATGTGAGGGGAAAGAGTATATATCGGTTCGTTTTTGACGATTTCCCAACATTTTGCAGAAACGGAGCTGCCTCCTTCTTGCTGCAGACCCGTCAATTGTCGAAACCTGTTCAGGGGACCTTGAAACCTAAAATTCTGTTCAAAACTCGATCTCATATTTTTGCAGGATTGCAATACTTGGTTATACTAAGGGTAATAAGAAAGTAAACATTTTCCTGTTTCCTATGAAACAATGCTCTCCTGAAATGGGATATATTTTTCCATTTTTCTCCTCCATTGGTTTTCTCTCTTTGTTACAACATATGAGGGTTGAACAATAATATCTGCCAACGTCCCATTGAATTCTGGATTTGTGGAAGGAGGCGACTAAAAGAAAAACCTTTTGTTATAATTAATCAAGGAAAGAAAACAGATATTTCAAAGAATACAGTGTAACTTGAACGAAATTTTGGGTGGCATTGTGATATAGTTGTAAGTGAGGCTGTAATTAAATAGAAAATTTCTTAAATGAGAACAAAGAACAAATAAATACTTAAAAATATATAAGTAGGTACATAAACAAAATTAATACATGATACCTACGTTTATAATAAGTAGACACATTTTTCAATTTAATAAAAATTAAGATAGGTAACTATTTTTAAAAAAACTCTTCGGAAGTGTTTTTATCCCATCGATGTTTCGGGACATTCTTACGTCCCATCATCATGGCCTTACGAGGCCATACGTCAGCTACTTAACCCTCCGTCGGGCGCACCTCTGAACGAAACAAAATCAGGCGCACCCGGCCTGAGAGGCCACCCACATACTTTAGCTCCCCCACCCCCCCCTAATCAATTTTAATTCAAAACACCGTTAGGGTAGCCTTCGCTAGGATCTAAGGAAAGCAAATATACCAAATTGAACGGAAAAGAACGAGTTTAATGAACAGAATGAAGCTTAAACTAAAAAAAACAAAATTGCTAATTTGACACAAAAGCGTTTTCAAAATTGGACGAACCAAGTATCATAAAAGTAAAAAACTGGAAAAAAAATGTAGTACATAGTCTCTTCTGATGTGGGACCATCATTCTTCGTCTCAGTCGTGGGCAGAAACCGACGTTAAGTCTTCCAAATCTGCAGCTGAATAACAGGTTTGGCACAGCGGATTTACGTGGCTTAGGCAGATCGGTATATGACAATTTTGACATTCGTAATTTGTCATCCTTCTAAATCCTGTTTCAACCATGCACATTCCACACTTACGTCTTTTGGGAGGTTGGGAGGGAGACTGTTCACGTTCCTCTTGGGGTAAAAACCTTTTCAAGCGGATTTGCAGCTGAGCTGGCATTCCACTTGTATTCAGACTTCGCCGGGCTAGTTGTCCAATCACAAGTTGATGAGACAAAGTTTTGAGGAAGATTCTTCTTTTTAGTGGTTCCAGGCCATTCCCAATCGAAATCACCTGGGAATTTATGCCGGCCACGTTCAGACAGGCAAAAAAAATGACCATCGGCCAGCGTCTTGTGTTCCGGCTCACACTGAACGTTGCGCACATTTGATCAGCTGTGTCAACTCCGCCTTTGGTGGTATTGTAAAAAGTAATCACTTCTGGCTTCTGCTGCTCTCCAGTAGATTGATCAATGGCATCAGTTTCGCGGAATGATGAAACGAGAATCACATTTTTCCCCTTCTTTGGTACGTATGAAACCAAAGTGTTTCCATTGTTGAAGCCGAACCAGCTGCTGTATTGAGCCCTCCCTTTGATGTTGACAAAACTGGGCGGTAACTGTCTTTTATTTTTTCTGATTGTGCCAACATATGACAGCTTCTTTTTTTTTAAATCATTAATGAGATCAATGTCTGTAAACCAATTATCAGCTGTTATGTTGCGCCCTGTCTCAAAAAGAGGCTCAGCCATTCGTTTCACCACTTCACTTGGCTTGTTGCTCACAAAAAATGGCCCTTCAGGCTGTTTTCCTGCATAAATTTCCATGTTGTACGTATATACCATTCTGGCATCAACAAGGGCAAATGTCTTTATACCATACTTGGTGGGTTTCGAGGGTATATATTGCCTGAATGGACACCTCCCACGGAAACCTGGCAACATCTCATCAATTGTAACATTTTCTCCAGGGATGTAGTTCTTTTGACAGTTATGAACAAAACGATCAAACAGTTCACGGATTGGGCAAAGTCGATCATATTCTTTACGTTGTGCTCGACTCGTACGATCGTCAAAACGAATACAACGTATGAGGAACTTGAACCGTTTTATACTCATCACCAGGCCAAATTTCTCAACGCCATCTCCTTCTGTTCCCCATAGCTCCTCCAGACTCTGACGATTCCCTCTGTAAGCTCCAGCCAGGTACAACAAACCAATGAATCCCTTGATTTCAATGACGTCTGTTTCCTTGGCATCCCTCTCTCTGGCAAATTTGGCTTTGACTGAGTCGATATATTGGTTGGTGTATTTGACAATCAATTCCAACATGTCTGTATTGAACAAACATTCCCAACATTGCAATATGGTCTCAGCATTTCTAGCATCTCCTTTTACACCTGGAAGGTGTGTAATGATATTGTGACGTTGTGCCCGACGAACAGCAGCCGGAGATGGCTTCTTGGTCCACTCTGTCTGTTTATCTTTTCCAAGAAAAAAATCATTGCATATCTCCTCTTCTATTTCCTCCTCCTCAGTCCCTTCTTCTTCCTGTTCAGTTTCTGTGTCCTCTTCACGTTCTTCTACCTCGTCCTCAGAAGCAATGTCGCTTTCTGCTCCCAAATCCTCAACCAAAGCCGGATCATCAGCAGCATCCTCCTCGAGGAAGCTTCTTATTTCCGCAGCATCATTGGGGTTGGAGAAATCATAAAATTTTCTGTCCATTTCAGCAGGAAATCTGGAACGAAAGACAGGAAAACTGAAATTATTTATCGATATAACGTTATCAGGCGCACTCGGCCTGAGAGGCCAGACTCAGAATAGCACTTATTTCTTAAGATATCGACGAACTTCCACACAGAACAGACTTATTTTGAGTAAAATGAACGATTGTAATAAAAATATCTTGAAAAAACTTACCTTCGATGTTATGACGTAATCGGGCGCAGTCGGCCTCACGAGCCAGGGGGGGTCTAGGCGGGCCGGGTAAAGGTTGACGGCAGACTGTGGTGGGGCGTCCTACGCACCGCCTCGAGTCAGGAAACTATTGGGAGGGGCGTCCCGTTGGGCCGCCAGGGGGAGGAGGGGCGTCCAAAAAAGTGTTTTGCTGGCCTCTCAGGCCAGCTGCGCCCGACGGAGGGTTAACTATTTATATAAGCCAGATGCTTAAAAAAAGCCTTCGATAAATCACCGGCAATGTACTTCCCCGGATCGAATTCATGAACTAACTTTTCGGATCTCCTCCAAAACCAGTCGACCATTTGGGCTAAAAGTCAATAGTTGACTTGCGTAGAGACTTTTGAATCCTCATATTAAATTTTGTGTCGAGACTAGCCCCCCCCCCCCCCCCCCTCTAATCCTTCCTTCCATTTGGGTTTAGAATTTTAATATGAAATTTCAAGTTGATACATTCATTACATCGGCAGTTATTTGGATGTTTGTGTTAAGCCCTCATCTCCTGAACCTTCCTTCCCTTCGGTCAATTTGACCGAAAATTAATAGATGCCGTCCTTATGAGGTTTTGAATTTAAACATAATTTTCATGTCTTCGGTCGATTCTTAATAAGTGTTATATTAATGGGGGTTTGATTTAAAATATAAAATTTTGTGTCGAAGCATTCATGTGAATGGTATTTATTAAGAGTTTATGTATTATTCCTTCCCCCTAATCCCACCTTCCCTTTGGCCGATTTAGCTGAAAATCAATAGGCGATTATTAAAATCAGGGTGTCGAAAAAAAATGAAATTCCGGTGACAATATAACTCCGAATTTCTGACCTTCACTATCCAGTATTATCCAATTGGTAGACTAGAAAAATTTATTTAGTTAGTAAAAAAGGCTGAAGCGGTCTATATGATCCCTTTCTCTATGCACAAATAAAGGGAAAATGAAAAATGATAATAGAAATAATTGACGATTCGATTCCCTAAAAATGTATAGAATTAACAACTTGCCAACATTGAAGTGCAAAGTTGTCAAATCAGAAGAAAACAGTTATAAACACCAGAATATTTACATTTATTTCAGTAGTTTTGTCGAATTTCTGTTATAGAACCAGTTATTTCAGTAGATGTAATCATAATTCAGTAAATCTCTTGATAATTCAGTAGAAGGTGAAGCTGAATATCATTACTGCCAACACTAATCCCTCAGACTCCAATCCGCCAGTCTTTAAAATTGTGAATTATGATATTTTATTAAGAATTTTGGGAAAAAAAAAGAATTCAATACCACCAGGTATCGAAAAGAAAGTAACTGATATGAGTGAAGTATTGAATACTACATTGCCCGATATCGAAAGAAAATTACGAAATCGATACCAGAATCATATCCGTAGTATCGCAAGATTGGGTAGGATAAATTGCTTACCTGAGCTGAGACTTGTCCGCGGCGGAGTCGGTCGAGGTCTGTGTGAGACCATGCACTCAGCGACCAGGGCGGCACCTGACGGAGATCTTCGCCGAATTTGAACTCGTTGAGACGATTGTGGACGAACTTGCGAATATTCCACGGTAAATCGTTGTGTCTGAAACAGTAAAATAAATATGGATAACTCTTACTGCATTTGTGCCTTTACACTAGGTACCTTTAAGGTACCTACTCATGAAAAGTGTTGTCGAGTTAACTCGAGTTTTCGAAGGTCTTATACATTCCTCTTCCCTAGCTTGTCATCCTTATGACTCTATTCCTCTGCTTCCAAGCATTAAGAATTATAAACAATACACAAAGAACAAGCTGCAGAGAAATATTTAAACAACTTAAACTCCTGCCTTTGCCATCGCTAGTTATATTTAAAACTTAATGGTTTTTAGGAAAAATAAAAATATTTTCCCTCTCAACAATACTAATCACGATTACGATACCAGGAAGAAAGAAGACTTTCGAATAACTAAACATTGCTCTTCTCTTTTTGAAAAAACTCTAACTCATAAAGGAATTATTTTTTTAATGCCCTTCCCCACTTCTTGAAGTCAATAGATACAATAAAAAAATTTAAACTTCAACCAAAAATGTTTATGTTAGAGGAAACCCTTTAGGTACATGGAAACGGAATTTTATTCTCACTGTTCAAAAAGAATAATATACCTAATCACAATAAGGAATCCTGTTCCATATCCAAAAACATTATTTGATACAAAGCTATCATTTTTATTTTTTGGGCAGAGTTCCTCCACTCCTCTTTAGGTCAGTCCAATGTATATTACTGTTTTATTTATTCATTTATAATTTTTTACTCATTTATTTATATATTTTTTATTTATTTATTTAGACTTTTTTATTTATTCATTTATAATTGATTAATATATATATATATATATATATATATTAATCAATTATAAATAAAAAATAAATATATATATATATATATATATTTATTTTATATATATTGTTATAGTTACATTGTTGTCTTTTTCTTTTCTATATCTCGCGCATTGAGACCTGATGGGACGTAAGAACGTCCCGAAACATAGTTGAGATAAAGACACTTCGAAAGAGTTTTTTGAAAAATAGTTATCTTAATTTTTATTAAACTGAAAAATGTGTCTACTTATTATAAATGTATCTATGTATTAAAGAGGGCGCCGGTAGCTCAGTGGTATGCGTGCTTAACTTCTGAGCTTAAGAACGTTGATATAACTGTTGAGCTTCTATGTTACTTTTAAATAACATTTATAAATAACAGATATAACTGTTGAATTGCTATGTTATGAAACTGAGAGTATCTCAACAGTACATCTACCTGATGGTCAGACTAAACAATATACCTGTTATTCTATAATATCAATTGTCGGGTTTCAAGACAAGTGAAATAATACTCCATCCTACTTCAACATGCCTCTGCAAGTAGTCCCTGTTTTATTTCACTTTGTTTCTCTCAACCCTGTTTTGTATGTTTGAATATTTCTATTTAGTATTTATTTATATAAGTATTTTATATTAATATGTATATCAGTAGATATAAATCACGTAGGTCCTATAATTGATTTTATAAGTCAGTTTATTGTTTTCAAGAATTATACTTAAGCCAACATCAAACATATCCACAAATCCAGTCCAAAGTCCTTCCAAAAAATTTCAATGCTCCTTACTAGTTTTTTAACTCAGCTTATTTCGTCACTGACCTCAGTAAATCCCGCTTTTCCAAATTTCACTCTAACCCCTCTTTATCTGTGTTAATTCTGTCATCTCGTACGCATTCAAACAATTCTCCCCGAAGACTGAGCCGTCACTGGCCGAGAGACCTACTGATACAGTGTGCAAGAATCTAGGGAGTGCTAGTAGTGAGTGACTAGTTTCTCTTCTCATGTGGTTGCACCCAAAATTTAGTATTATGATTTAGGAGCCCCTGTGTAAGTCAACTGTTGAATGTTAGCGCAAACGGTCGACTGGTTTTGGAGAGGGAAGCGAAAAGTTAATTAATAAATAAAACAAGCTTATTTTTTGAAATGTTGTCTATTCCACTAAAGATATTTATAAAAATACAACTACCGGTTTTGGCTTCACACCATCGTCAGGTCTAGTTAATATAATTAGACCTGACGATGGTGTGAGGTCGAAACCGGTTGTTGTATTTTTATAAATATCTTTAGTGGAATAGACAACATTTCAAAAAATAAGCTTGTTTTATTTATTTATTACAAATTCCACAATATGTCCGCGTTCCTCAACTTAGAAGTTGAAAAGTTAATTGATTAATTCGTTCTGGGGAAGTACATTACCGGTGATTCACCTGCAACTTTTTTAATTAAGTAGCCGCACTAGTAGCCAACATTTGTAAGAAAAATACAGTTAGAAAATAACGGATCTCGAATAGCAATCACTACTTCAGGAATTATTATTTTGCCAGTCTCGCACATCAGTTTTGTTTCTCTTCTATTCCATGGATAAAGAAAAGTTAATTAGTTCTGTCTTTGTGAGAGACTCTATCGGCAACAAAAGAAACAAAAATCCCCACAATTGTTTCATTTTAATCCAATTTGTCATCAGTTTCGTTCGTTTGAATCATTCCAACTCGAAAAAAAAAAAAACAATTTGAATCTTGCCTCATATCATATTCACCAAGAAACGTTTGCATCTTGGGTATGTTCTTGTAGGTATAACAAGTTTTATTTCAGCTACACAAAGTATAAGGGAAGTTAAGTTATCAGTCAGGAATTCAAAGTAACATTAGTCTTTTAGAGTAATAATAAAGAAGTAAATACAATGAAATAATAATACAAAAAAGAATAATCCAAAGAAAATAAAAAATATTATTTAAAAAATGAAAAGCAACTGTAAGCTAATGAAGATATTGCCAATTTAATAGACAGAGAACCGCGAGTCATAGAACTACAACCTCATCATTATAATATATATTTAATTAAGTTGATTCTTTGATGTTTTCTATTCTAAAAAATGACATATTTTATCATATGCAGCAGGTATTGAGGCTTATTACAAAAAGGTATGTATTTTTTTTACCTTTCGTGTATACAAATAACTTCCACAGAACAGATTGTAAATATTTTGCTGGTAATCAACAGGTAAATCTTTAATCCTCTTCAAAGTGTTATGAAAACAAAAACAGACATTTCGTGTGTGACGACCCAAAACAATATCTGTGCAAGGCACAACGCGAAGTGTGGTGCACCATTGAGTGACACTGATGATAACTACAGTGTTTCATTAGACTTCACGCTGTATGGCTAGAATTGTGGCTACTGATGATGACGCATTTGCGTTAAAAACTAGTTCTAGTTAAAAATAAAACAGTGAGAAGACAACGTCTGAGAGAAATCTCTCCTCCCCACAACGTCCTTATTATCACATGTGGGTTTACTGTTCTGTTTGAGGCTTCTGCGAATATGCTAGTTTACCTTCAAAGCAATCCCATTTACATGTCAAAAGCCTACCAAAAATTGGTTCGATCCAACTAGCAATTTCACCGGAATCTTGTTGACAGACAAGCAGAAAAATATAATTATTGTAGGAAAAATACATTTTGCCTTTTTGGAGACCACAATTAGTGAAAATATGTTGAATATATAAGAAAGTGAACTTTCACTCCTTTGCAAAGTCGGAAATTTAGAAAAAAAATGGTCGATGAATCACAGACAATGTATGTCCTGAGAACAAGTTAATCAATCAACTTTTCGCTTTTCCTCCAACACCAGTCGACCATTTGCGCCACTAATAATTATTATATTATTGATTATAATCAATAATTGATATAGGGGCTCTCAAATTGTGTTACTAAATTGTGTGTCCTGCACCTGAACGGGGGGTTCCGATTACATTCTCACCTTTTCTATCTAGCCCCTACTGTCTAAAATAATTTTATTTCAAACCTTGTCTGGGCATCCTCTCTTCTCTAATATAATCAACCATCATAGTATTATGCTCAGTCGATTTTTATTATCAATTTTTTCTTTTTTTCTTAGTTATATAGATTTTCTTTTTTTCTTAGTTATATAGATTTTCTTTTTTTCTTTTTTACTTATTCTCTTTTATTTATGTAGATACTTTTATTTATTGTTTTTCACCATAATGAAGTTGTTAATTTTATGTTAATTTTTTTCCTTTTAATCTTTTGTTTATCTATTTTTTTAATTGTATAGTTTTTCTCCAATGTAGCATTAATTTTATTTACCTATCTTTTTATTTATTTCTACTGATACTATATTTCATTGTTTCCTGTTCTATACTCTGGATGTAGTTATTCTTAGGGAACCTCGGTCCCAGAATAATAAAATTTCTTTTCATTTCATTTCAAAATCCGCGATAAGGTATTCGTCAACTGAATAAAAAACATTTTGATTAGAAAACACTTAAATTCGATGAATTTCAACGGGTATTGTCCTCATGAGGGTTTTGAGTAAAAATATGAAATTTCATGTCGATAAATTCAATACATTGGCAGTTATTGGGATTCTGATTGTCCCCTTCACTTCGGCCAATCCTGCTGAAAATTAATATGTCGTTCTTATATTGTATATATTTATGGGGATGGGGAGTCACAGCCTCAGGTAATCTCTTTATAAATATGCCAACCTAGCAAAAATTAAATAACAGTTGTAGAGAAAACTAAAAGATACATTTTATATACCTACGATTTTTATCGGTCTGGTCTGGGGGAAATGACGTCTAGAACTCATTATTTTTAGCCGTTAGCTCGATTTTCTCACTTGGAAGGGAAAGTGATCTGTACAAAAGTGGTTGGTATAAGAAAGTCCTATTATGCTCACTTCACATTTTTTCTTCTCTACTTTTTTAGCCGTTATACAAATAAAAAAGGGGCATATTTGTTGAGTGGGCCGGGGGGCAGATTAGCAGATTATATCCATGTCCCTGCTAACAGACAAGCCGGTCTCGGTTCTATAGATACTACAGTTTATTGTATTGATTTAACCTCCTTGTCTACTCCAAGTGGGCCAGAAAGGACTGCTAGATCCCATTGTTTACTTCCATTGGACCTAACCTTAAATTTGTTATCTGTTGGGTTCCTACTCTAACTTGTTCTGACAAAGATATAACCTTCCCTTAACAGCCTCAGACAAATTTTATTTCTTATAAAGGATTCTGTTTTTTTTTTTTTTTTTTTTTTTCAGATCGAGTCCTGAAAATGAAATTTTTTATTTTAGACATTAACAGGTTATCCGGCGTTACCCGATTAGTAACTATAAGCAGTTAGTAACATTATCTGTTCGGTTAGTAATTGACGGGGTTAGAATCAAAATGGTCCTAGTGACATTTTTGAAAATTTTTCCTTAAGTGCTTAATCGTGTACAATGATATCTTTGTTCAGGAAAAAAGTTGTACAAGTGAAATCCTAGCCAATGCTGAGGTTTAATGGTAAATCACTTATTCCATTTTGGTGACATGAACAAGTAACTTAAACATATCAATAGTGACCTTGAAATTAAGATTTTAGTTGCTAACAGCAACTTTCTCCATAAAAGCAGAAGACAAAATATTTCCGGTTTCGATAAATTATAGATTTTTTTAATCAATTAAGAACTTAATGCACAGTTTCTTCAACGTTTTAAAAATGTCACTTAGACCACTTTGATTCTAACCCCGTCAATTGCTATTTAATTACAGAGTCTACAAGGCTGTATGAGGAGTCCGCTAGCATAGAGGTAACATGCTTATTGAGCTCAAGATCGTGGGTTCGAAACCCGGCCGAGGCCTTTAGTTTCTACTTGCCCGGCTGGATGAAGTATGTAAGTAAGAGTCAGAAAATCCAAGCGAAATTTCCAACGGAGTTTCATCTTTTCCGAACTCCTGATTCCAAAAATGAAAAAAAAAAAAATGTCAATGTGTCTGTGAACATGATATCTCCCGATAGAAATGTATCGACACGAAATATTCTATTTGTATCCAGAACCCTCAAAGACACCTATTGATTTTCAGTCAAATCGACCAAAGGGATGGGGGGATTAGGAGAGACTTAACACAAAACTTTTATAAATGACGTTGTGAATGTATTGACGCGAAATTCCATATGTAAATTCAAAGCCCTATAAGGACGACATCCAGGGGCGTAGCCAGGGGGGGATCAGAGGGGGGGCTCAATTGAAAAATCCCAATAACTGAATGAGTGATTCCTACCGTTATTTGGTTCGTGGGTTCGCCAAGACTCAACAGTTTTGAAAAACCATTTAATGTACTATAGGATAGCAGTAAAGGTTGAAAGGATACTGAGAAATAATCATAAATATTAATAATGTTTTTAACAAATATAGGTTAGGTTAGGTTTTATGACTCATGCCCGGGCTTTAACTACGAGGTCATATCGCCTACTACCAGAGCGCTCTTTCGTCACTCTGGTGGACATGAGCCCGATTCTACTGTGGGAGTCCTAAATTTTGCCTACCCTAAATTTTCATTCATCTAGGGTAGGGGTCTTTAACGAGTACCTGACATCGTACAGGCTCGGGACCATCGCTTAACGTCCCATCCGAAGGACGGCGTGCTTAAGTTTATTTTACCTCCCAGATAAAATAAACTAAGGGCCTCGGTCGGGCTACGAACCCACGACCTTGAGCTCAGAAGTCAAGCACGCATACCACTGAGCTACCGGCGCCCTCTTTAACAAATATATTTATTCAAATAATTATGAAGTAAGTTTCTTTTTGTGTATTTTGTTACCTCATATCATCTTAGTTTTTCAAAACTGTCGAGTCTTGGCGAAACCACGAACATAATAACAATAGGAATTATACAAATTTTGTATATTATTTATAATCTACAGGTACGTTGTTGCGTTGCGTTGTCTATCGCGATTTCTGCTGGGTTTCGTTTTCTTCAACATTCTACCTCTGCTGGGCATCGGATTTCTTCAATATACTACTGACTCTACGTTTCATTTCTTTTCTGTTTTATGTATACAATTGATTTATAAAGTTCTACAACACACATCTACCCTCCTGGAAGGTGTCTGACTCTGTGATCTCTAGCTAGGTTCGTCCCACTCTCCTGTTATTCTTCCGCCGGGACTTTCCTTCACACCGATTGGTTGCCCAGGTCTTGTGGTCTATACCCTTCCTTACTTGGTACTGCTGCTGACGTCATCGAACCTTCTCTCAATTTTTATATTTCCATCTGCATTTTCATTTTTATCTAAATCATTTTAAAACAATTAATGTCCATATTTTTAGATGTTACAATATTCATTCTATCGGGAGTTAACATATTCACACACAAACTCGGTGACAAACAACAATATTTTTTTTTAATTTTCGGAATCAGTGGGGCAGAAAAACAAAACGTGACATTCCGGCGAAAACCCAGCATTGAATTTGTGGCCGATTACATAACTTCCCCTATACAATGTTAAGCTGGAGAAGTAAAACAAAAATTGTCAGAGTTAACAAAAGTCAGTTAAGGATTGGTTAAAATAAGAAGAAGAAAAACCATTGACCTTTCCTTCGTGGGGGAAAACTAGAAGAATTGGAGAGAGAAAATATTTGACTGGCCTCCTGCCAGCCGCGTTGTCTTCTTTTATACCGGATTTTCTTCATAGCAGATTTATTTATCATTTATCATCGTTATTATTTTTTTTTTTTTTTTACTTCCCCGGATATACGAAGTATAGAGGAAGTTATGTAAACTGTCAGAAATGTTGAGTTTTCACCCGATTGTCCAGTTTTTCCGAAGAAAAGCCGTTTTTACGTATCCAAAAATAAAAATAAAAAATTAGTGAATCACGGGCAATGTGAAGCACCTCAGAGCGCCATCAATCAACTACGTTTTTGCTCTCTTTTTAAAATCAATTTACATATTTGGCTGAAAATCAATATATTATGAGTGCAACCCCCCCCCCCCCCCCTCACTTCTCCCAAGACGATCTGGCTGAAAATTTACAAATGTCGTCCTTATGGCGATTTGAATTTACATCTAAAATTTCATGTCAATACATTCATTACATCAGTCATTAGATATTCCTTGAAAAATCCCCCCTTCCATTTGGCCGATTTGGCTAAAAATCAATAGGCGTTGTCCTTATGGGGTTCTGGATACACATATAACAGTTCGTGTCGATACATTTATTCTGTCCTTCTGATATCGTATGGAGAGCTAAGAAAAAATAAAAATGTAGTACCAGGATTCAGTGAAAGTGCGAAAACGTAATTGATTAAATCCTTCTGGAGAAGTACATCGACAGTGATTCACCGACGTCTTATTTAATTAAATTATTTTTTTCACCATCATCAGGCCAAATTAATACGAATAAAAACCATATACTACATTTTTGATTTTCATTACTGATGGGAAAAACAGGCAAATGTCTCTCCAAACAGTTTTCAAGAATGTATACTAATTTTCTGTACATACGTAAAGTAGTCTAATCTGTTGAGACTGACGACACTGCGGATGCAGTCCCTTTGCTCGATGTGTATGGATTTATGGTGTAGGATGTGAGAGGGATGAGTCTGGAAGGTCGGTTCCTGTCTATAAATCTACTGGATGTTGCTGATAGTGGCCTCACCACACACACATATATATCAAGGCAAATCTACCGATAACAGTCAGGAAAACTGGAGAAAAAATAAAAAAAATAGAAATAACAACCAAATGAAATAAAAGGCATCCAAAATCATTTCAATTCGGATCCGGAAAGTTTTATCGAAGCCTCTCCTTCCTTCCGCTTCGTTTATATTCACGCAAACGGTCATAATATTTTTTTTTTTCCACTTGGTTAAGCCGCATAGTTGTAGCAACAAATTTTACTTCCCCACCTATACGAAGTATGTAACAAGTCAGAAACTCGATCTTGAATTTTCACCGGAATATCATGTCTTTCGACACCTGTTTCGAAAAATGAAAAAAAAAAAAAAACATTTGTGAGTGACATGGTACTCACGAGAATTGATGTTTAAAAATCTGCTTTAGTTTGAAAAATTTGCTATCGTGCACAGATTTTGTTTTATAATGTTACAAAAAGAAAAGTAGTATTAGGAATTAAACTTTCAAATTATAATATAATAGTTTAAATTTCTTTTATAGCTGAAATTATAGGTTTATGATAGCTAAAAAAACTGTGATTGTAGTGTCTCTAAATACCGCTAGAATACAACGTCGATGGTAGTTTTGGAATTTGTTGTTGAAATGTTTCGATTCGTATTCATTTGTAGATTTGTCATTTAAAAATGAAATAAGCTGTTCGGTATCTTCTGAAATGGGTAAACACATTATATTATTTGTTGTGACAATATGACAACAAATATATTATTTATTGATCGATATTTTCATCAGTTATTATTGTTATTATAACTATCTAATAATATCATATAATAATATATTGAAATATTTTATTTTTTTAGATTTACACTGCTATATTATTTTCTTTTACCACAAATTTTATTTATTGAGACAAATTTAAGTTATCGAAGCATCTTAACCTAAAAGTTTCTTACCGAAGGATCATTTTATAGTTCGTAATATTGATATTTTAGTTAAATTCACTACAACGGTAAATATGATCAATAATGTTGTAAAATACAATGTTTTTTAGAGTTGATTTATTGTTATTGGTTTTAGGTTTTATTATAATTTACCTTCACATTCATTCATATGTGACGAAATGTATTACAGAATAATGCAGTCGAATTTTATTACACACGTTCTTATTCCATGAACGTAGAAATGCTCAAAAACAGATAGAGAAGTTTGTAGTTGTGTGTATGAGCTGTGTGTGCGCGCAATTGTCCGACACGAACACACTTACACATACACATCAACGAGACTTAAGCTAGTACACACTAGTAGACCATGTTGCACGATTTGTCTATAGGCGGTCTCGAGACACGGTCTTTAGACCGTCTAGAGACACCGTTCTTTGTCTCGTCTAGCGTCCACACTACCATGTAAATTTCTCAGTCTCATCTTCGCAGTCCACCATGGAGGACATTGTTTTATGTGGAATGAGTTCCTGCTCAGTGTTAATTACAAGTGAAAGAACGCAAAAACGTAAATAAACGTTGGTGGACGCGCGAAGTGTTCGCAGAAGGACCTAGGCAGCCAGAGATTCCAGGGCCACTTTTTTTTTTTACCCGGTTTTTGTAGTCGGGACTCGTTACATCCCACAAACAATAAGACGCATGGTAATCTTCAATTAGTTTTAAAACTTTCTCGTTAGACCACATGGTTTCAAAAGAACTGTAAAATTTTGGAAAATAACTGTAAAGAGCCGAACCACAGCACTCGGAAGCTGGAGACAGACTGGGACATGTCTCGCCTCTAGACGCCGAGTGACGTCCACACTGTCAAAATGTTGCGCAATATGTCTAACGTTGCATGTGGTCTCCCATTCCGATCGGGAGACTTTAGACCTGCGATTTTTGGTCTCGCAACAGGTCCGTAGACGGGGATTGGTCTATAGACATGTCTCGTAGACAACCTGAGATACGTCTCAGAGACCAAAATCGCGCAACATGTCTACTAGTGTGGACTAGGCTTTACGCTCTGACAAGGCCCCCACCAAGAGCTCATCGTCAGCAATGTACTTCCCCAGCACGAATTATGGAAACACGTTTTCCCTCTACCGCTAAAACCAATAATATATCATTTTGGCTGAAAATCAATAGTTGACTTACCTACATGGGGGGCTCCTAAATCCTCAAAATAAATTTTGAGTTAATACATTCATTACATCGGCATTTATTCGGGTTCTTGACTTAAGCCCTGCTCTTCTCTTTCTGTCCTTCTCTATTGCCGATTTGGATGAAATACGACTAATGTCGTTTTTAATCCGGTCCTCGATCCATATATTTCGTGATAATAACTACCGAATGAACGAACGTATGTGTTTTATTATCATTTTTTACATACATATTGTTTATCATTTTACTGTATTATTATTTACCTTATTATTTCTCCATATTCTGTTAACATTTCTCATACTGTCATTAAATTTACTAATGGTGTAAATACCGAGTGTAGATATTTCTTTCAATAAAAAAAAAAAAATCCCCGGTGAGTTTCATGCAAGTTTTTTTGTTGACCTTTGTTGATTTTTTCGGCATTTTTTTCAGAAGTGTTTTCATTTTTCTTTTTTGATTTTTTGACAATATTTCGGGTCACTTCTTCTGGTCACTATGAACTCGTTGGGACATGAAAGCGTCCCAAAAAATTGTCAAAAAATCAAAAAAAAAAAAAAAATAAGACCTCTGGGAAAAAATGACGTAAAAAATATCATAATTTCAACAACTCAGAGAAGTTTAAGAAACACACTTGATGTTTTCAAGTTGTTCAAGTTTTCGCTTTCACTTCAAATTCAATCAATCGACCGACTCGGCGAATTCTCTCAAAATTAAAGATGTCGTCCTTATCGGTTTTGAATTTAAATATTAAATTTCATGTCAATATATTCATTACATCGGCAGTTATTAGAGTTTTTGTGTTAAGTCTCCCTCTAATCGCCGTCCTTCCTAAACTCCCTTTTTTTGAAGAATGTAAATATATACTGTGGTAATTTAAAAAAAAAGTTTAAGTGTTAAATTAAAAAATATAAGTAAAATTAATAATAATGAAATTATAATAATAATTAAATAAACAATAAGAATTACCAACTTCTAAGTTGAGGAAGGCGGACATATTGTGGAAACTTGTAATAAATTAATAAAACAAACTTATTTTTGAAATATTGTCTATTCCACTAAAGATATACATATATATATATATACAACTACCGGTTTCGGCTTTATACCATAAGAAATATTTCATGAGTTAGCTAACGGTACAGCCGGGGGACTCCCAAGTTTTAATAGCACCCTTTGACCTGAGATGTATTTGAAGGGTCGCTCTCTGCAAACTGACTTAGTTCACAACTAGACCTGACGATGGTATAAAGCCGAAACCGGTAGTTGTATATATATATATCTTTAGTGGAATAGACAATATTTCAAAAATAAGTTTGTTTTATTCATTTAATAAGAATTACCACACTTCCTGTAGAAATTTGATCTCTTTTCTTTTACTAAATTTTGATTTCTACAGTAGTTTTTCGAAAAGGGCCCTAAAAGTATCAAAAGTTCAAGACGTGCAATTTTGAAGGAAGTGCACGTATATTTTAAAAAAATTTCAATTAACAAACTTTTCATTTGGATTTCTAAAGAGATGCCATCTTGTTTTCTAAATTTTGCAAAAATATAAAATCTAATACAAAGGTTTTCAAATAATCTTACTGGGTCAACAGGAAAAATGAATAGAATATAATTTTCGAGAACAAATATATGTTTTATTTTCTTCAATCTACATTATTAAAATTAAAAACTAAACATTGAAACAAACAAAAATCGAAAGAAAAAAAAACTTGAAAACTAAATTCTTAACACTAATTTAATCTTTTTGTTTTATATTTTGGGCCATTCTCTAAAATTAAGTTATATATTTCTGGGCATATATCCTGTACATAAAAACAAATGAAAGTACCTTCTTTTCTGATCAATTTCACCGTCAATACATTTCTATTTAGTTCATTACAACATAAACCTAAACATCACTCTGTCCATACTCACCGTCTCACCATTGCACCCAGGCCTCGGCTCTCTCTACCCACACTAATTAAAACAGCTGATGTTTTGTTTTTTTACTCATTTGTTTTAAAAGAGATTTGCTTTTTATATAAAAATAAATGTAATTAATTTTTTTATGTTTATAATTTAATCTTTTTAATGTATGTATTATTTTTATATATAACAATACATATAAGGTATCGTCCTGATGGGGTTCTGGATACATATACCTATATAAAGTTGCATGTCAATATATGCATTCTATCGGCATGATAATACATTCATGTTCTCACATACAGTCATGTATTTTTTATTATTTCTCCAGCTATACGAAGTAGAGGGGCAGTTATGTAATCTGTCAAAAATGCAATATCTTTCTGACAATTACAAAAATTCCATCTATACTTCGCATAGCTGGCGGAATTAAAACAAGAATACATGCTAATGGTAAAATATTAAAAAGATAATAAAAATATATATAACACCCCTCCTTTTTTTGACGGGGGTTAACAAAACGGAAAATGATAATAAATAATGTAAAATAAGTTCTTTCTCTCTCACCCTCTCACTCTCTGTCGAATGTTTATATTCAATATATTTACTAGTAATATTTAATTAACCTTTAATTAAAATGATATTCAATTAATATTAACATATTTTTATTTAATTAGCGAGTATTAAAATAATATTTTCCTCATTTAGCGAATATTAACATATAATAATGCCGACGACAGCTATTAAATAAATAAAGATATTCTCAGTACTGTAAAAATATAAGGTTTTTTTTTATTCGATTTATTATGTAAAGATTATTCTCCATGAAGAGGGACTCTTATTATAGTTAATTCAATAGGTAAAACCTATATAATCCTTGGGCTATTGAAGAAGGGACGGTCCTATCTGTATTGAGTCTCAAGTGGAGCGTTGATAAGCCCTGGGAGTGGGATTATGGCTGGAATCAGGGGGTAATCGACTGAACTAAAATAATCGATATCTACTCATCAAGTTGATATATTCATCTTACAAAAGATTACATTCTAATACAATCAGTGAAATTAAAAAAAATAAAATAGAAAACCTGCACGACTCCTATTGATATTTAACCAAATTGGGCAAAGGGGAGGAGGGGATATACACAAATATTATTTCACTCATATCTCATATAAATTAGTTTATCGTGTTAGAATTTCATAATTTTGGGGCTAATAACCCCCCTAAGTTGGCCCTTACTGAAAATAGTTGTTTCATTGGTAAAAGACTGAAGCCTATGGAACCTCCCCTTTCTGGATAGTTACTCTAAACCATATGTGGGCAACAACCGGCCCGCTGTGAGATTTGGTCCGGCCCGCGAGACATTTTGAAAAACCCAATTAAAAAAAAAAAAAATATTACACTAGTTACTCACACTCACTCCAAATTAGGAGGATCGAGTAGGATGGGGTTTGTCGCTTGCTCCTGCGGAATCAAGTGAGCGAGCAAGGAGCGTGAGGAAAAATTCATGTCATCGCGTGTTTGTTTATGGTCAATAAATTTGCGTATTTTTTTTGTGTTTTTAATGTGCGTGTTTGCGGATGCGTTTGGCAGTACTTATAAATGCGAACAGTTCTTTTCAATGATGAAAGTTAATAAATCAAAACATCGTACAAGGCTCACTGAAGATAATTTGGAAAGTTCTTTACGTTTTTGTATCAGTGGAATTAATCCAAACATCAATGGATTAGTTTCCCAAATTCAAGCTCAAGTGTCTCATTGATTTCGGTGTCGCTACTTAACTTTCGTAGTTTGTAATAATTCCAAATTTCACGATTTAATTATAATGTTGTACCTATTTTTTTTCATTTAATTTTGTTATTTTAATAAATTGTATTATAATAACATTGTCTTATTATTTCATGTCTGATATCTATCGCTAAAAATTATGAACACTACTTTAAAGTCCGACGTTATTTTATTTTGAACCATCTACGCGGCCCGCGAACGTATTTGCACACTAAAGTTTGGCCCGCAACATGTCAAAGGTCGCCCATACATGCTCTAAACATTCAAAAATCGCAAGACCCATTTGAACAAGATGGACTCTAGTCCATGACTAGATGGATAGATGACAGTCACTTAACCTGACAATCTGAGGATTGTAGCCAGAACTTTAACCATTAGACTCTCTCAGAGTAGTAACCACTAACATCTAGAGCCTTCCCTCTGTATGAAAAAAAGTGATCGGTGAATTACCATCAATATACTTCCCCAGCGCGAATTAATGCACTAAATTTATTCTTAAAATAAATTCTCTATCAGAAACCAATTTACTAATTCATTGACACATAACATAACCAATTAAACATAAACCTTTTTGGTTTTAGCCAAACTGGCTGATAAATAATACGAGCTAATTACCCTGCCTGTTATTCCTATTCATACATTAGGTTGGAAAACAGGAAATTCTGTGGAAATTCAACTATAAAAAGCTGGGGAAGTAGAACAAGAGAGAGCCAGAGTTTGACAATGAAATGTACATGAATTATGTGCTTTTTGGGGTTCCTCACAGAACGGAGCCCCATTGTTCTCGTCTATCTGTCGCTTTGACTGTCCGTCTGTTACAGCGAACTGAAATTTTGACTAAATGTGCACATAGATACAAAACAAACAAAATATTCTAAAAAAAAAAATGTGCTTCTCCAGCACGATTTAATCAATAACGATTTCACTACCGCTCTACCGCTAATAATCGATACATTCAAAGAGGCATAAGAATCCTTGTACTGAATTTTGAATCGATACATTAATTAAATCGGCAGTTATTACCCCCCCATTATTGAATTGGGATCCTCATCCATTGATCACCCTGCGGCCGATTTCGCGGAAATTCAATAGGGGACATATGGGATGCTGGATACACAATGTCGTGTCGATACATTGATTTTATCGTGTTCACAGACACACAGACAGAAAGACTTTTCTTAATCCAATTCCGGTAATAATCAACGTTGAATTTCTAACTGATTAGTAAAAAAAAAAATATTTTGTTCTAGCTAGACAAGTGAGGACTCAAAATGAAGAGCTATGTATGAAGAATATATCAAAATTCAAAAATTATTTTATTGTTTTCACATTGAAAAATGTACTACAAAAGTAAACCATTACACATTGTACAGAATGCTATATAATAATACATAACAAACCAAAATATACACACTTAACAGGTTCCAAAGTAAGCATCACACTCAACGTATACAACCAAAATCCGCGACAAGGTATTCTCAACTGAATAAAAATGAATTGTCTGGCAATATATCTGTCATGACGTCTGCTGCTATCGTGGTGTATTTCGGATAGATATGAATAGGAACAACGATTTTGATGGCAGAATTCAACGGATTGAAAAATAAAGATGCAAGGAAGTTAGGATTTTGAGTTGTCTAAAATATGAGCGACATGATACTTGAGTCCATAGACTACAAATAATCCTAATCGTGCGCTTCTGATATATGAAATTTTTTTTTGCCATAGGAGAATTTCCCCACAATTGCGCTCCGTACGAAATCAAACTGTTAAAGAATGCGTGGGTATGTAGTCAATATAAAATCGTCAGAAATCGCTGATTTCAATTTGCGCAAACCTGGCCAACTTACTCAGGAGACACACAATATGACTGTTACAGTCACGTTTTTCATCTATTGACATTCATTATATTATATTCATTTTTCACTTTCTCAGTTATACGAAGGGCAAGTTACGATAACTTCTGATAAAATTAATGTATTGACACGACATTTTATATGTTTATCCAGAACCCCATGAAAACGACACCTATTATTTTGCAGGCAAATCAACCAAACGCAAGGGGGAGATTAGACGGGTAACACAATAAGCCCAATAACTGCCGGAGAATGGATGTATAGACACAAAATTTTATATTTAAATTTAAATCCCTTCAAGAAGGATACCTATTGATTCGCATCCAAATCGGTCAAAGGAATAGGGGACTTAATCCAAAACTCTAATGACTGCAAATGTCGTCAATGTATCGATTCAAATTGTAGTATCACAAGTCCGTATATTGATCAACCATTGATTTATCGCTCAGACGGTCGATTGGTTTTGGATGCACTGCGAAAACTTAGTAGAGTACGTCCTGAGTTCGTTGTTAGTTATTCACCGATAACTTTTTTCTATTTCTTTATGCTTTTAGTTAATTTTTTTGACACCAAAGAATGAATTATAAGAATGAATTGAAAAGAAGTAATCGAGGTGTTGAGAGTGTAATTAAATAAGTTGAATTCTTCAGCCAAAAAAATAGATAAAATGCAGTTTATTCATTCATTAATGAATAAATTGCTTTTCATCATTTATTTAATAAATAATTCATTTATTTAAGCACTCAACACAAGGAATAATTCTTGTATATTCTCGAAACTAATGAAAATCTTGTGGGGCTAAAACAAATCTAATAAACAGATCACACAACAAATAAATTGATAAAAGAAAAACTCGTTATTCTGTGGATCTATGAACATCACGGCCAAGAGATGGAATAGCGAGTGAAATATAAATAATCATGTAAGAGAAAAAATGAGAGAACTAAATGGAAGGAGGTTCATTTCAGAGCCAGTTCAGTTCATTTGTTGAACTGTTCATTAAAACTATTTTCAGTTTATAGGCTGACAGCTGGTCAGACAGAGACCCACGTTGGAGACATTTCATCCACATCAATCCATCTTCATTTGTCACTTTTAGTTAAGATGTAACCAACATGACCAGATAGGAAGCCCCGGTAGCTCACTGCTTATAGAGCTCAAGATCGCGGGTTCGAAACCCGGTCGAGGCCATTAGTTTATATTATTTCGGAGGTGAAATGACTGTAAATTAAGCACAAATTAAGTTCACAGGCAGAAACACACACACACACACACACAGACCAATCCAATCCAAGAATTATAATTCTCAACATGGTGAAAGATTCCATAAAGATATAATTACCATGGAAAAGCGGTATGAAGGTAAATGGATGCCTGCAATGCTTGCTGATTACTGCTGGAACATTATTCGAGACTGCGAAATTGAACACAAGAGAAAAAAATGAGCCTTTTAAATTCTTGGGTAAAAGATGATCTTTTTCATATTTTCTAATCTTAAATAAGTTTTTTAGTACAAAATATGATGATAATTTCTGGGCTCCCTCATGTTTTTGTTTTATGCTGTCTAAAATGTTTCTAAATAATTTTATAAGTGACTAAAATATTGATAGTTGCACGTTTTGCCTTTATAAATACACAGCGTGGAAATAAGAAGTGTAACAATTTTGAAAAAACTGAAATTGCGTATAACTTCCAAACTATGCCTGACAGAAAAACTAATTACAGATTTGAATCCAGGAGGCAATTTCCCATAAGAATCAAGGATGATACCCCCAGAAAAATGAATTTAATTTTTTTTTGTTGAACAGTGTTATCAGAGAAATGGCGGAATAGCTCACTGACAACTCTACGGGAATGTACCGTGCAACTCTGGCCTGTTCATTTTTTTATATCTTACCACCCGCTATGCCTCTATCTCGATGGAGCGCAGCCATGGAACTACTGTCAATTCTTTGAAAACTTCTCCCCCGTATTCTTTTATTTTTCCCCATTTTTTCTCTCTCTGCTTCCATCGTTATCTCTCTCCTTTGTACTTCAGTCAGTGGATCACTAACTTGATTTTCACAGAAAAATACAATTTCTTTATTCTGTCCTTTGTCTCAGCTCCTCGCGTCTTACTGCAACTGGTTGAATTATTTTAAAAAAATAAATATTTTTAACGTTTTCTAAAAAGTATATGCTTTATCTTTCTTTATAAAAAAATGTTATTAGTAACTGGCACTACTTCGGCGTTGTCTGGTAGACGCTTTGCGCCTTATAATTTAGGTAATCCCGAAGCCGTGTTCTTGTTGTTAATAAGAATAGTATAATACTACTCTATATTTATTTATTTTTTTTATTTTTTATCATTATTATTATTATTTTTTACTATAGTTAAATAGATGCAAACCATTATATTCTTTCGGCTGATGTAAACCATTGCAGTTTTTGATCTAAAACCATAATATCTATTCTTCCACTCTAAATTTCGTTAATTTTGGACATGTTGTGAAAAGAAATTCAAATTATATAGAGCCACGCTCCCATAAATAAGTTTTTCAAAACAAATAAATCATTCATTTTTGAAGAAATCAAGACCTATAAAGGCTCTTACTCTCCCAGATATACGAAGTGCAAAGCAAATTGTGTATTCAAAAAACCGGGACCTGGAAATGAACTTAAAAAAAAAAAGGGGGGCGATGGGGGGAGAAGGAGAGGGACTTGACTTAGAAAATCTCTGGAATAACGAACTTATCAACATGAAATTTAGTAATAGGAGTAAGTCCCTTAGTAATACACCTATTAATTTTTAACCAAATCGATGATTTGATTTCAGAGGGAGAGCAAAAACTTACTTTTCCTTGGTGGATTTTCACGAGATATTTTATCGGATATAAGAATGCATTAATGGATTTCCTATTTGAACTATAGGTTAGGTTTTATGACTCATGCCCGAGCTTTAACTACGAGGCCATATCGCCTACTACCAGAGCGCTCTTTCGTCACTCTGATGGACATGAGCCCCACTCTACTGTGGGAGTCCTAAATTCTGCCTACCCTAAATTTTTATTCACCTAGGGCAGGGGTCTTCAACGAGTACCTGACATCGTTCAGGGTCGGGACCATCGCTTAACGTCCCATCCGAAGAACGGCGTGCTTAAGTTTATTTTACCTCCCAGATAAAATCTTCTATTTGAACTATATGTAGGTTGCTATTACTGATCCTCAGAAAAGAGCTGTCAGTTCAAGAAGACAGCGACGGGTGAAGGGCGTTGTTGATGAAGGTTGTAAACAAACCTATTCTAGAAGGAAACTTGAGGAAATGGCCATTCCTCCTTCGGTAGAATGTTTTCTAATTTTTTTTTATTTTGATAGAATCTACCTCGATAGGATTAAAATAAATTTCAAAGAACAAAATCTCGATGCAGCGGAAAACACTAGGATAGCATTATAACACAAAAGTAGGGAGGAAAAGTTGGTTTTGGCGCAGAGGCAAATAGCTAATAGGTTAGTATCCACTTTATCTGCTATATACTATAAATACTATTTGCATTAAACTTGTAACAGGTATGAAAAAAAATGACCCAAAGCGAGAGCCAGTCTTGTTTTGCAAAAAGAAGAAAACAAATTCAAAAGGCTCCAGATTTGCAAATCTTAAGAAAAAACTAAAGAGTTCATCATAATATTACTTAGTATCCGGTTACCCGGCGTTGTCCTGATACAACCTTAAGAAGATTGGTAATTATATAGCTTGTAAGGATGGTACTATGCTTTACATGTTATGAAAATCTGATCAAGAATGTTTTGGAACCCCCACCACCCACAAACATTCAACATTTCGAGATGCCACATTGCCTACGTTTATATCAGGCTTATGAAGTCCTTGTGAGGGGGCCATGGTGGCCGTGCGGGCTAGAGCGTAGGGCTTTGGTCGCATGGTCTCACCATGGTTTGCGGGTTCGAATCCCGTCCGGGAGTGAGTTTTATTTCGTAGATAGAACTCCCTCCCGGGGCCATGGATGTCTTAAATAATTATATATAACACATTGACATGGCTAATATGCACCGTACATAAAGCCAAACAAAAAAAAAAAAAAAAAAAACAAAAAAAAAAAAAAAAAAAAAAAAAAAAAGTCCTTGTGAAATAAGAAATTTTGATCGACTGTTAAGGAGTTAGCACTCATTTTACGTTCCCCTTCCTCGTTCAAAATGGTTAGATGCCACATAATTTACATTTTAACTTGGATCGATGTTTAGTTTTAACCGGAATTTGTTGTTTTCAGACCTCCTGATTCCAAAAATGTTTTTTTTTATTTTTATATGTGTTCAGGACCCCAAAAGAAGACATATTGGTATATGGGGTTAGTTAAGCCAGGAAAATATGTTACTGTTGTCATATCTTTCGGTGGAAACCGTCATCACTGGCTGCTGATCTAGTACTGTGAAGACATCATTTTCAACATGTTGTACAACATTAACAGTGGCTTGAAGGTGATGTCATCGAAAGCGCTCGCCCATAGTACTCGACCAGCAGCCAAGTGACGACAGTATCCACCGAAAGGTATGACAAAAGGAACACATATTGATTTCAAATCGGCCAAAGGGGGGAGGGGGGGGGGGGGAGAGATTAGTGGTGGAGGGGAAGGGGACTTAACATTTTCAACATTTATCCTTTCGCCAAAACTCCAGTATGGTAACTCAAGACCACTCAAGTAATACATCAATGTATCCTCTTTCTCAAAAAGTAAATATCTGAGAAAAAAATATATATATATTCGAGACCATTGAGGAAAGATTTCATGTGAAAGGTAATGATCCTTACCAGAGATAACAATGACACTCATCATAAGAGGAAAAGTAGGTAAGGGGAGGAAAAGCAGTGAGGTATGTGAGCATTTCCCGGGGAGATAGAGCTGGGAAAATAGCTTGGAAAAGGTATATATCTTGTCTGTTGGGTACGTGCTCAGGCCTTCTATTGGCGAGAAACAGCCCCTTAACACGATGAAATCTTGATAAATGACTCAAAGGTGGCCAAATGTTGAAAGAAAAATTCACAAACACACATATGTTCGGATTTTGAAAAAAAGAAAAATTATTTTTAAGAAAAAGGAACATCTGTCTTCTAATGGAAAATCATTGTCTAACCCGCTGGGCAATATATCAATGTGTCTGTTTCGATAAAGAAGATATTTTATCTAAAATCTGATTGAAAAAAAAAAATATATATACCAAAATAAATGAAAAATATTAAAACAAATAAAAAAAAGACAACGAGAATGTATTATTGGTATCTTAAACGTATTATTGGAAAAAGTCGTTTCGTATAAAGAATTTTTCGAATAACCATCACTTTGGTAGCGTTTGTTTTTTTCTACAACAGAGTCCTAGAGATGTTTTCCAATGATTTCCATAACCCTTATACTTATCAAGCTATACAAAGTTTGAGTCTACGTAGAATTTTCTCACAGGTTACATAATTATTACATACGATTACAAAACTTCCCCTATACAGCAGGGAAAGTAATAGCGTGCTTACTTGTTATAAGTCGTGGCTGAGGAGCGTAGAGCGCTGCCCTAAGTACCCCCATTTGTATATATCTAGTGAAAGGGGGCGCCTCCTAGCGAGATAACCCCCTGGAGCCATGGTGGCCGTGCAGGCTAGAGCGTAGGGCTTTGGTCGCATGGTCTCACTATGGTTTGCGGGTTCGAATCCCGTCCGGAAGTGAGTTTTATTTCGTAGATATAACTCCCTCCCGGGGCCATGGATGTCGTAAATAACTAGATAACACAGTGACATGGCTAATATGCATCGTAAATAAGGCCAAAAAAAAAAAAAACGGTCGAGGCCCTTACGTTTTTATGTGGGAGTTGAAAAAAAAACTTGAGCAAGCCGTCCTTCGTATAGGACTTTATGCAATGGTCCCGAGCCTATGCGATGTCAAGTACTCGATAATGACCCCTAGGTGAATGAACTCATGTCCACCAGTTGACCAAAGAACGCTCTAGTAGTAGGCGATATGACCTCGTAGGTAAAGCCCGGGCATGGGGCCATAATAACTGTCTAACTTTAGTGAAATAGGCAATATATAAAAAACTAAAAAAAAAAACATTATTTCTCCTTTGTCTTCTTCATTTTTGATAAAAGTAAAGCATTGGCACTTCTGACGCCATTTGAAGAGTACCTTCGGAGGGTCCCGACCCCCCAACCTTTCAAAGCTCTCTCTAGATAAGCCCTATGAAATGTTAAAAACCCCGTAAAGCTGCTTTGACTAATAAAGTTAAGATGTCCTTAGGTAAGCTCCCCCCTCGCCTAATGGGTTCACACTTCATAAAAGTTTCAACACCGTCCTCAAACTTTAAATGTGTTAGTTACTTTCCATTGAGTTCAGGTTTGTCTTGAAATCAGCAAGATTTAGACAAGCTCTTCAGATAATTCAGTTCAGTTTTGTATTGAAATCAGCAAGATTTAGACAAGCCCTTCAGATAATTCCAGTATGAATATTAATGTATTCTATCTTGTTGGAAATTGAGTGGAAAACAATTTTAGATTTTTATACACCGTCCACTTTTCTCGGAAAAAAAAAAAAAAAGAGTTATTGAAAAAAAAATTGTTAGATGCAAACTTCGTTATTGTTTTTACGAGGAATTCTAACCTTTCTTTCATTTCCCAGCTACACAAAATATAGGGGGGAGTTATTTATTTGATTAGAAATTTTATGTTGAGTTTTCACATGAATTTCATGTTTTCCGACACCCTGATTCCAAAAATTAAAAATATATTTTTGTGTTTGTATGTGTGTGTGACTGTGAACACGATAACTCCCAAGAGAATGGTTATATCGACACGATAATTTATAAGTAAATTCAAAACACCGTAGGGGCGTCACCTTTGCGATTTTAGCGAAATCGCAAAAGGGATGGGTAAGTGCTCCAGAGTTCATCGCACAATTTATAATAATTACTCCATTTTCTTTTTTTTTACACTAAGCACTTATGTTAGGTAAGACAGTTAGTTATTGTGAGTCATGCCTGGGCTTTAATTACGAGCCTCATATAGCCTTTTACCTCTTTCGACGCTCTGGTGGACATGATCCCGACTCTACCATGGAAGTCCTAAATTTGGGCTACCCTAAAATTGTATTTACCTAGGGACCCCTATTTAACGAGTACTTGACATTTTTGAGATTTGGGGCCACCGATTATCGTCCTATCCGAAGGACAGTGTGCTCAGTAGCTGAAAATCAATATCTGTCGCCCTTAGAGGGCTTTGAATTTACTTATGAAATTTCGTATCAATAGATTCAATACAAAGGCGGTTATTACAGTTTTTATGTTGTACGGTGTCTGGATTCAAATATGAAATTTCGTGTCGATACATTAATTCTATTGGGAGTCATCGTGTTCACAGGCACACACACAGACGCACAAACAGACTGACAGATTGCTATTATTTTTTTCATTTTTGTAATCAGGAGGTCGTTAACTATGAAAACTCTGTATTTCTGACCAATTACATCGCTATGTTTGGATAGGTGGGGGAGTAAAGTAAGGCCCTCGGCCGGGTTTCGAACCCACGATTTTGAGCTCAGTAAGCACGCTACTTACGCCCTCTGTTAGTAAGACAACCAATTACAGTAGTGTTTTGTGAAAAATCAGTTTGAAGGAGTGAGTTACTAAAACCAGTCTCTTCTACCCTCTGATTGGTGTGAAAATAGGAATTAATTAAAAAGAATTTCAGAAACAATTAAATTCCAAGACTGATAAGAACTGGACAGGTGTGGAGGTCGTACACGCAATCCAAGACACGCGATCTGTTGTTTAGAACAGGGCAATGCGACCGTAGAGCGGGGAATCCTGAGGGTCAGAGCGCCTTAGATCCCCAACACACGGATTAGGATCACAGAAATCACAGGAATTTATGTTTGTAATTAGGTTAGTTCTTGTAACTCATGCCCGGACTTTAACTATATCGCCTACTACCAGAGCGTTCTTTCATCGGGGTGAACATGAGCTCGACCCTATTCAGGGAGTCCTAAATATTGTGTCTATTTTTATTTATTTATAAAACGGTGTAATCTAGTTATTTACATCAACCCCATGGCCCCGGGAGGGTAAGTGGTAATGTGTTGCCCCATCGTATATTTGGGCGCTGTAAGAAGCGCCAGCGCTTTTGAAGTAAATTCTTTAGAAATTAATTTAAAAAAAATTGTACCTATTGTATTTATTAACCGGCTATGTCCGGCAAGGTAAAACTATGTCCGGCTTATTCTGTAAAATATCACCCCTCCTTACACAGCCTCAGTGTGCAAGATCGGAGAATTTGGAAATTTTTTAAGGAATGCAAAAATATATTAAAACATTTTTGTATTTTAGGTTGTGTGTAGTCTAAAAAAGCGATTTTGCTATTGCTAACTGCTAAGGCCATTAAGGGACGAAAAAGAAAAACCGGTTTGCCTATAATATTTATTGAAGGAATTTATTAATGAAGTGTGTACTTCGAGCGTTGTTTTAAGTAGTGTACTAAAAATAACATATTTTCCCTATCCACCTCTTATAAGGACTATCTGACGTTCTGTCCGATGGACGGCGTGCTCAAGGTTTGCCTTAATAGTACAGAGTATCGGTGTTTTGTACATTAGACTACGAACCCTCTTGGCTTATCCGACACCTACATACAACATGTCCTGAGCTGTTCTCTAGGTGACCAAAGTACAAAATTATGCATCAGATCCAAAAAAATAATTGAAAATCTCATTTATACTTTTTATTTATACTACTTTGCTCATTATTTCGTGCTAAAGTTATTTAATATAACGTCTAGGCGTCAAGGTATTCCCGTGCAAAAACCTCTTCACTCTAAAAAATTCCCAACCTCGTCTAAATATTCTGTTCCGACAACGAAATTAATTTTTCGAAAACCTTCTGATTTGACATTATTATAGTACTTCCGTAAATAACCGTGTGAGCAATCGTGCAAACGCGTTTATTCAAGTTTTTACTTCGAAATTCGATGTTGAGTTTTCATAGGAATTGTGTTTTCGGAAATCATTTTTCTGACCCCCTGACAACTGTCGATGTAAAATGTATCAACATACAATTTTATATTTAAATTTAAAACGCCATAAAAACAACACGTATTAATTTTCGACAAATTCGTTGTTGGGAAGGGGGGGATCAGAGGAGTGTCACTCAACTCAAAAACCTTCATAACTGTCCATGTAATAAACGTATTAACACAAAACTTAGTATGAGGATTTAGGAGCCCCCATGAAAATCAACTATTGATATTTAGCTCAGAAGGACTACTATTTCATATTTGAAGTCAAATCCCAATGAAGACATAACCTGTCAAATTTCGGCAATATCGGGCTGAAGGAAAAGTGGGGATCGATGGATGTAAGTGTCTATAAAACCAATAAATGATGATGTAATTAGTAGGGATATACCCAGTTATTTTTGAAAGTACGAAGACACTTGTTGGAATTAAAGTATCAGTAATTCGAGATTCAATTGTTGCGTCTACTACATTGTTTGCCAAAGTTAATTTTTGACAAAGTGATTCAGATATAAAACTAGACTGCGATCCAGTATCAAGCAACGCTGTGCATAAAGTCTAATGCAAGTATTAGATTTAGCCCGGTTGATTGGTTTTGTAGGTAAAGCGAAAATATAGTTGATTAATTCATACATTGACGGTGATTCACCGACACCTTTTTTTTTTTAATTTATGGTTTTTAATTTCCAAAAAGATCTTCAAGAGTAGATCAATGAAAGCCATTATAATAAAATGGAAAATGGCGGAGCCGCAAATTTACACTTATTTAACTGGCTAAGCATAAAACGGGGCAGACTCATTTCTGAAGTAAAAACCTCATAAAAAAACAAAAGAAAAACATACCTTTTCAAATGTATTCTTGTGTAAAAGTATTGAGAATATATAATTTATTGATAGCCATCTTTTCTTTAAGAACAAGTTTTTTCAAAGAATTTCTAGTCATGGAGTTTAGAATCTTTCAGATAAAAAAAAAAAAAGTGAATAATGGCGGTGGGAGGGGGTGGTGGGGGTGGGGTGTAGAAAGTGAGTGTGATTGTGAAGTTCTCAAGGGGACGACGGGCAGATTGCCAATTGTCAATACCACCTCACCTATATTCAATAAGTTACTTTTTTGGAAAAATATATATTTATTTTTCTCTAATATTTTACATTTATTTACAATTGACGAGGTTAGAATCAAAATGGTGGAAGTGACATTTTTGAAAATGTTTCGTTAAGTGCATAATCGGGTACAAAAATGATAGTTCTGATCAGGAAAAAAGTTGTACAAGTAAAATCCTAGCCAGTGCTGAGATCTAGTGGCAAATCACTTATTCCATTTTGGTGACATGAACAAGTAGCTTAAACATATTAATAGTGACCTTGAAATTAAGATTTTAGTTGCTAACAGCAACTTTCTCCATAAAAGCAGAAGACAAAATATTTCCGGTTTCGATCAATTATATATTTTTTAAATCAGTTAAGAACTTAATACACAGTTTCTTCAACGTTTTAAAAATGTCACTTAGACCATTTTGATTCTAACCCCGTCAATTGCTATTTAATTACAGAGTCTACAAGGCTGTATGAGGGGTCCGGTAGCACAGAGGTAACGTGCTTACTGAGCTCAAGATGGTGGGTTCGAAACCCGGCCGAGGCCTTTAGGTTTTACTTCTCCAGCTAGACGAAGTATGTAAGTAAAAGTCAGAAAATCCATGCGAAACTTCCAACGGAGTTTCATCTTTTCCGAACTCCTGATTACAAAAAGGAAAAAAAAAATGTCAATGTGTCTGTGAACATGATATCTCCCGACAGAAATGTATCGACACGAAATATTCTATTTGTATCCAGAACCCTTAGACACCTATTGATTTTTAGCCAAATCAACTAAAGGGATGGGGGGATTTAACACAAAAACTTTTATAAATGACGTTGTGAATGTACTGACGCGAAATTACATATGTAATATATGAAATTATATATCAAAGCCCTATAAGGACGACATCCAGGGGCGTAGCCAGGGGGCATCAGAGGGGGGGCTCAATTGAAAAATCCCAATAACAGCTGATAATGAATGTATCGGTATGAAATTTTATATTTAAACTGAAAATCCCGTAAGGATGGCATTTATTAATTTTCCGTGAAATTGGTCGAAGGGAAGGGGGTCCAGAGAAGTGGGGCTCGATTTAAATGCCCTAGCAACTAGATCTAGTGAATGTATCGTACAAACTTTAATATGAGCACATAGAAGTCACTATGTATATCAAATAATGAGGCTTAGCCCAAATGGTCGATTGGCTTTGATTGTAGAGCGAAAACGTAATTGATTAATTCCTGTTGGGGAAGTACATAGCCATTTTTTTTTCTATCCTGGATGTGCACCGTCCTTCGGATGGGACGTTAAGCGGTGGCCTACCCTGTACTATGTCAGGTACTCGTTAGAGACCCCTACCCTAGATGAATAATCCTGGGTTGGCAAAATTTAGGATTCTCACAATAGAATCGAACTTATATCCACCAGGGCGACGAAAGAGCGCTATGTTAGTAGGCGATATGTTATCGTAGGTATAGCCCGGGCGTGTCTCACAATAACTATTACCAATAGATGATAGATAAGTAACACAGAGGTATCAGTCCAATAATTGTATTTATCATTAAACGAATGGCTTCTCTTCAATGAATTGAATTAATATTAATGTGTCTAAAACAACTTTTAAACTTCAAAACTACGTACTCAACGCAGAAGAGAAACAACCGTTAACTGCTGGTACTCTTACTGAATATACGGCTGTTATAGGTAAGAAACTGAGTTCCGTTTGTTTCTTACTTCGTAATCTTAAGAAGATTGTGCCAAAGGAAACATTATTTACGTCATAATTACGTTATAATCAACAATAATAGTCGAGGGGGGAGGGGCGCTTTTCACAAGAACCCATGTAATGAATGTATTGATATTTAGTATGAGAATTCAGAAGCCTCTATGTAAGAAGTAAAGTATTGATTTTTAGCGCAAACGATCGATTGGTTTTGGAGGGAGAGCGAAGTCTTACTGGCTAGTTCTTTCTGGAGAAGTACGTTGTCGACCACTTTTTCAACTTAGAAGTACTAGTAGATATATCAATTGAATATAGTGAAGTAATAAATTATGTCATCGGTAATTACCGGCTATGAACTTCCCCACCACGAATTAACCAATTAGGTTTTTCCTCTCTCTCCAAAGTCAATTGACCCTCGGAAAACATGAAATTCCATTGAAAACTCGAAATCGAATTTCTGACCGATTACATAACTTCACCTATACTTGGTGTAGCTGAGGAAATATAACAATTATATTGAGAAGTGAACATTAACGGAGGGATTTAGAGAAGAAATATAGGAGGTGTGTTGAGTGTGGGAGCACGTAGTGTTTTGTTGGAAGTGTTTTTATATTGGTGAGACACTCCAAGCCCTGTGTCACCAGACGGCTAGACCACATCTGAAGGGAACCAACACTCTCAAACGGCCTATTCTGTCTTTATTACTTCCGCAAGTACAGGGTCGGAGAACAATCGGTCGAAGAAATTCAATGTCGAGTTTTCACCAGAATTTCAAATCCTATTACTCCAAAAATGGGAAAAAAAATCTTATGTCTGTGTATGTGTATCTTTGAATGATAACTCCCGATAGAACTGATTTACAATAGAGGCACTCAAGGCAATTGCCATGGGCGGCAAAATTTCAGATTTTTTTTTAAAAATTAAAATTCCAGTTTTTTTCGAACTTATAAAAATTTCAAAAATGGGTTATTTTAGAACCTTAATTTCTAGAAAAGAATTTTTTTCTAATTTTAATTTCTATTCTGGTATACTAAATTCAAACTTTTCCAGTTTAGTTTATTCTAAATAAAAAAAAAATAAAAATATTTTATCAAATGTGACAATTGAAAAATACTGCGAATTATTCCTAAGCTATAGTTCAAAATAAGTTCCACTATTAAGAAATTAATAAGCGTGCTTACACCCGAATATGTATTTCTATTTTCTTAAGTGGACGGCAGAATATTTTTTGCCTCTGGGCGCAACAAAGTGTAAGTCAGTACCTCATGAGGGGCTCAATTCAAAAACCCTAATATCTGCCGATGTAATGAATTTATCGAAACAACATTTAGTATGAGGATTCAATAGCCCCTATGTAAGGCAACCATAAATATTAGGCGCAAATGGTCGACTGGTATTGACCAAGTTCTCAAGTTGATTGCTATAATGGGTTATTTTAGTTGGAGCGCGGGGGCGCCGGTAGCTCAGTGGTATGCGTGCTTGACTTCTGAGCTCAAGGTCGTGGGTTCGTAGCCCGACCGAGGCCCTTAGTTTATTTTATCTGGGAGGTAAAATAAACTTAAGCACGCCGTCCTTCGGATGGGACGTTAAGCGATGGTCCCGAGCCTGTACGATGTCAGGTACTCGTTAAAGACCCCTACCCTAGATGAATAAAAATTTAGGGTAGGCAAAATTTAGGACTCCCACAGTAGAGTCGGGCTCATGTCCACCAGAGTGACGAAAGAGCGCTCTGGTAGTAGGAGATATGACCTCGTAGTTAAAGCCCGGGCATGAGTCATAAAACCTAACCTAACCTATATATATATATATATATATTTGTTTCTGTTCTACTCCCCAAAATATTAGGCTGATAAAATCACTTTTTCTTTCTATGCTTCGGATTAGGATCGTTATGGTCCTATATTTCAAACAAACAAGTATCGTTTCAACAATGATGAAAAATAAAATTCAGTTTAAAATTGATATGTTTTAACATGTTCACTTAGGGAGGGAGCCATGGTGGCCGTGGGGGCTAGAGCGTAGGTCTTTGGTCGCATGGTCTCACCATGATTTGCGGGTTCGAATCCCGAATCGATAATACATGGTCATGGCTAATATGCATTGTACATAAGGCAACAAAAAAAAATAATAAAAAAGAAAAAAAATATGTTCGCATCGTCATGGTATATAGCGAGTGTGTCAAAACTTCGCGAATACCTAAATATACCGTCGTAATGATTGATACTGATTTGCCCTCTCTAACTGACCCTTGGCCTCACCAGGGGCGCTGCATGCTCACTAACTTTAATGGAACGGGGTCAAATTATACCTAATTTTAAAGTCTATTAAGAGGTTCTAAAACATTTTTTTTTTTTTTTTCGTATCCCTCATTGCTTTGATAGGCGGAAAAAACAGTCAACATTTTCTGTTAAAAAAAAAAAAAAAATCTTCAAATAAGCTTTTAAATGATATGTTACAAAACACTTTCAGAAAACTTTTGGGAGAGCAGCCATTTTTGGGACCTTCTTTAAGAGGGGAAACTGAGCATACACAGATTTTCTGGAAGTGGTTATGAAGTATTTAATTTGAATGCTTACTTCAACTGAAAGTGTTAAGATAAGTGGTCTGCACATACCCATCAATGAGAGGTACCTCCTGAAGAAGTCTCGTAGCCACCTCCAACCGTTCTTCGAGAGAGGCACCTGCCTGGATTTTGAGGGCTATTGGAAGACCAACCCCAGCGGCGACGGCCAGGGTGAGTGCCAGGAAGACAAGGAGTCTCTGTCGGACCCCCAGCCGAAATCCGGTCATACAGCTACCTGCCGACAGACATGCACACAATTAGCACTCTACTTTGTACTTAAAGATGCAGTAGTCAGGTGAGAAGTGTGCTGGACATTATCTTGGGCCAGTTATTGGCTGGAAATTTGAGATGAGTCAGAAAGTCGGACCTCTTACATTATAATTACATATTTTAATTATCCAAATAATAAAAACAAAAAAATGTTTATGCTAGACATTTATTATTATGAATCACATTTGCTTATTAAATATTGTATATATGTAGTTGTAAATATAAAATTAAAGTTAAAAAAAAAAAAATCTCATTTTCAATAAAAGACACGGAGCTGTTGTCCACTCACGAGTTTATTTTGCAAAGCCAGCTTTCAGTCTAATGAGACAGTCTTCAGTGCTAACTTACTTATCAAAGGTAGTGGAGCTGTACCAGTTTCTGTTCACTACTGAAACTAGTACAGCTCACTACCTTTGTTAAGTAAGTTACCACTGAAGATGGTCTCATTAGACTGAAAGCTGGCTATGCTAAATAAACTCGTGAATGGACAACAGCTCTGTGTCTTATATTAAATACAGCACGCTCACAACAACCTCCGAAAATTCCTCAAAAATCTCTTTCTTCAAAAATAATAAAATAACCATGACATAAAAGTCGTGAATCGTACAGAAAAACATTAATTTTTATTTTCATGGCAGAGTCCCTCCACAGATATCCTCCTGTAAGGACTTTTGGAATTACTTTTTGTTTAATGTTTTAATTATTAATATAATTATTTTTTAATTAGATATTTACAATTTCTTTCTATTTTTATTGGTTTATTTATTTATTTTAATTTTTGTCTATATATTTTGGAGATTGTGACCAACGAACGTCCCGAAATATCGTTGTGAAAAAGGCACTTTTGAAATAATTAAAAAAAATATTTATCATAATTAGTAAAAATCGAAGAAAGTGTACCTATTTGGATGGTTATGTGGAACCTCAAAATTCCGAAGTGGAGAGGGGGTTGTGGGGGCCCGAAACATGTTATGAGTGCTTTAACGGATGATTAGATCTTCATGAAATTTGACAAGCAATATCATTATAAGACCGATTACAGTTACTGACCGGACAGATAACATTACGAAGTTGCTTAGTTACTAATCTGCTTAATATTATTAATCAGGAAACGCCGGATAACCGGATAGTCAGAAAAAAAAATATTTTTTATATCCTCTCTCGCCATATTTTATTTGAAGCTTTCCATGAAAATTGTACATAATCTTTATTTCTATAGCAGAGAGATAGAAGAGAGTTGAGTTCGATTGGTAACATGATCCAATATTATCTCTGGGAAGAGCAAACAATGGAAGGCAGAAGGCAGTCTGAAACAACAGGGGACTCATACCAGGTCAACATGATCAGCAACTATCGAAAGAGAAGGGTCGACTGAAGCATCTAGTATGATAGTAGGACAAGTTAGCAGAACATAGCGCCGACCAGTGACTGGAGTGGAGGCTCCTGAAGAAAGGTCTGCATGTAGTGCCGGCCGTCCAGACCTTCGGAGCTCCTGGGTCTATAGACCAGTGCCCCGACAGTGCCCCCCACAGACCCCCAGCCAAGCCAGCAAACAAACATTAAATACCTTAAAAGAGTATTTTTTGCTTCATTTGACTGGTCAATAATGTGATTGTCCAGGTTGAAGATATTGGACTTACAGAATGACATTTTGAGTATGCGACGGGACGTACATAGAGCAGATGGGCAGAAAAATGTCGTTCGCACTGTGGAACCAAGCGACAGTTTATTTCTGAACATACAGTCGGTAAAGCCATCTTCCAGTTCCGTTGAATAGTATGGTAATGGGTGATTGCATGAACGTAATGAGCTGAAAGTTGGTGTCAGTAGGAGCAACGGTAGCAGAAGCCCACTCCCAGCGCATTCCTTAGTTGTGATGTCTGTGGTAAGGCAAGCAACTTCCCGGCATTTCCGAGGAAAACTGGTGGTTCCAAGGGGGAGTGGTTCTGTCAGATCTGGGTTCTGCATTCCACAGCCAGTCTAAGGAGGAATACTGGGAAATAGTGCAACATGGAGAATTCGAAATATTTTCCTCGCCTAACTAATGGTTGCTATAGAAGATATGCCCTTCTAAAATTCCTAAATAAAATGGACAATTCCATTATTCTCGCAGATAAACTTTCGGACATGTTGAAAAACATGTTTTTCAAAATCCTTAAATTATTGAATAAATACAACTTCTAATTGCCTGATGATGAAAGAATGAGTGGGCCAGCACCCCATCATCATCTAGGGGGAGTCATATCAGCATTAAAGTATTGATATGGAAGAAATAAGAGGGTAATATAGTGGCTAAGTTCGTACTTAAAACTTGAAATGAAGATGTCACATGTGCTACCTTAAATCTGATTAGATTTTGACCGAAATCGGACGAAAAATAAGACCTATTTATAAGAAAAATGTTATTTTAAGAAGTGATCCTAAAACCTGAACATTAATTTTCCTAAATCCTTAAATTTTTGAATAAATAAAACTTCTAATAACCTGATGGTCGTAGAGAGAGCGGAAAGACAAATTTTATATGAAATAATATATTTCGAATGTCGCTGGGTTTGCGAAGTGGACTTAACTCAAAGGTCACATTAAGGTTAAGTCTGGTTTGGCTATATAGTTCATACACAGAAGGAATATCTGAATACTTACACTAAATTTTGTGTCGATACATTCATTTCATCAGTACGAGTCGATCAATATGTATCATCATTATGACGTACGTACTTACATATAAACAACTGATTCAATATTCATTATTAGATACTAATTAGACTTTCTGTGATGAGCGCCCCATAATCCCCCCTCCCCATCGACCAATTTGGATGAAAATTAATAGGTGTTGAACTTATTTGGTTTCGAATTTACATAACCCACACGTATTTCTAAAGTGACACAAGTCAAAAAATAACGTTTGAAAAAATCGCGAAAAACTGTTAATGCGCTTAACAAAAAAACAATTACACAACTAATACTTTTTCCAAAATTTATAGACACAGTTTTCAACTAAGTTTATAATACTCATACACCACAAGATTCGATACTCAACTGAAAATACGTCAATCAGTGGGGGGAGCTTCTAAACATGAAGAGAGACAAAAGTGCTCTCTGGCGGGCGGGATTTGAAGCTAAGTTGGTACACTTTCGATATTTGATAGAGGACATTTTCCCAATTCTTACCTGGTGATAACTCAAAAATACTGATTTTTGACTTGTGTCATTTTAGAAAAACGTGTGCGATATGACAGTAGGTACGTGTCAAGTTGCAATGCATATACGATTACACAAACATATAAGACATTTGTTTATCATTTTTGGAAACAGGAAGTCGGATGATAAGAAATTCTGGTAAAAAACTCAGCATCAAATTTCTGACCGATTGCATAACTTCCCCTATACTTCTTAGGACTGGGGAAGTAATAAACTATAGACAGGAAATAGGAAGGGCCCCTGAAGTATTGTCACCAAGTTTCCTGTCCACCACTAGACAGACTAGCCCGGTCTAGGAGACGGGGTCCTAAAGGCCGGTTCCAGGAAATCAACCTTCAACAGTGCAACTTTGTACCGTCCAACTTATTGAACATACGTGATGTCATTCTCTTAGAATGAAGGTTAGATTAGGTTAGGTTTTATGACTCATGCCCGGGCTTCAACTACGAGGTCATATCGCCTACTACCAGAGCGCTCTTTCGTCACTCTGGTGGACATGAGCCCGACTCTACTGTGAGAGTCCTAAATTTCGCCTACCCTAAATTTTTATTCACCTAGGGTAGGGGTCTTTAACGAGTACCTGACATCGTATAGGCTCAGGACCATCACTTCAACGTCCCATCCGAAGGACGGCATGCCTAAGTTTATTTTACCTCCCAGACAAAATAAACTAAGGGCCTCGGTCGGGTTTCGAACCCACGATCTTGAGCTCAGAAGACAAGCACGCATACCACTGAGCTACCGGCGCCCTCCTTAGAATGAAGGTATCTTCAACATAAATACCGGAGACTTTTGATCTTAACTTTTTATTTCCCCCAGCTTTACGAAGTATAGGGGAAGTTAAGTAACCGGTCAAAAATACAATGCGTAGTTATCAACGGAATTTTGATTTTTTCCGACCTCCAGTTTGTGTTTGTGGGTGTGTGTCTGTGAGCATGTTAACTCCCGATAAAATTAATGTATCGACACGAAATTTTATATGTGAATCCAGAAACCTCTAACTACGACACATTGATTTTCAGTCAAATCGGCCAAAGGAAAGAGGGGGATTAGGGCAGAGGCTTAACCCAATAACTGCCGTTGTAATGAATTCATCAACACAAAATTTTATATGTGAATTTGAAACTCGATGACATGACCTGTCAAATTTCAGTGATATCGGCCAAAGGGAAAGGGTGAATTCAGAGGAGTTCCCAGAAGTTAAAAAACCCCAATAACTGCCGATGTAAATAATTTATCGACACAAAATCTAATATGAGCGTTTAGGAGCTCCTACGTAAGTCAACTATTGAACATTAGCGCAAACGGTCGGCTGGTTTTGAAGGGAGAGCGAAAATTTAATTTATTAATTCGTTCTGGGGAAGTACATTGCCCGTGATTCATCAATGACTTTTTTTTCTATTATTTTTTGCCATTCAGCATATAAAAATTCCAGTATTCCAGATTCTACGAATAAGGGAATATTTGTCTTGTCTTCTTTCGCATTAATTCACATTTAGTCGTTATTTATTCATTCATATTCGATATTTGCTCATTGCCTAATGAATAAATTTAACGTTGATAATAATTATTATAAACAATAATAATTTTCATACTTAAAAGTATTATATAATTGTATCTGTTAATTGAGTTACTAAGTTAATTAAGTTTAATGTGATGTAAATCCCAGTTTGTGCAAATTTGATGAGCCGAGACTCTATTCCTAGTCAGGAATTCCATACTCTCTGAAGAGGGTACACTCCCTAATGTAATGGGAGTATTAAGGGGTGGTAGGGTAGGGGTAGGCACATCACATTCAATTCTACTTCCTCGGGGTGGCGACCACATAATGGCCTCTCGAAACATTCAGACACAACGTTAGAAAGCTGTGTCCCCTAATTGTCTCTTTTACACATATAGGCTTCTCATTAGGTGCTTCAGTACTTCAACTATTCTAGATGAGAATAAAACCCTTCACAAAACGCGGGTAGCTCAGTGGTATGCCTGCTCGTCTTTTGAGCTCAAGATCGTGGGTTCGAAACCCGACCGAGGCCCTTAGTTTATTTTATCTAAGTCATAAAACCTAACCTAACCTAACCTATATTATATATCATGTCAATACATTCATTACAACGGCAGTTATTAGAGTTTTTGTGTTAAGCCTCCCCCTAATCCCCTCTTCCCTTTGCCCGATTTGGCTGAAAATTAGTGGGAGTCGTCCTTGGAGGGTTCTCGATTCATATATAAAATTTCGTGTCGATACATTCATTCAATAGGGAGTTATCGTGTTCACAGACAGACATAAATTTATTTTTTCATTTTTTGGAATCAGAAGATTGGAAAGCGAAATTCCGTTGAAAATTCCGCATTGAATTTCTGACCGATTACATAACTTCCACTATACTTGGTATTGCACAGGAAGTAATATTACTGTAGGCGTTACATGACGTTAGTTAAGCAAGTAACGGTGGATCTCCGGCAATGTACTTCCCTAGAAAGAATTAATCAATTACTATTTAGAGAAAAGACCTCAAAGATGATGCGCAAAGAGAGTCATACAATTTATGCCTCAGATACACATCGGTCGGTATAGCAACGCCTTGGACTGTATGTGTGGACTCTAATGCCTACATTGAGAACTTAATGCCTTCTTAAACTCCCACCAAGATAATGGCATTTCCTAAAGTCTCTCCTTGCTTTTCTTATTGCAGCCATTTTACCAAAGTGGTCTCTTTAAGTCATAAGTACATGTTTCATGAGAAAAAAACAAAAACATTTTTTTTAAACACAGTAACGTGGTATTGTTCTGACTGAACATTCGACCTAATTCAAAACGAAAAGTTCCTCTTATCCGGAACATAAATCCTTGATACTAACTTTTCAGGATAAACTTTCCAATAATGAAACTTACATTTTATTCTCACTGTTCAAAAATAATAATATAATCACAATAAAGAATCGTGTTTCATATCCAAAAACATTATTTGATACAAAGCTTTCATTTTTATTTTTTGGGCAGAGTTCTTCCACACCTTAAGGTCAGTCGAATGAAATTTTATAAACTTTTATATATTGTTATAGTTACATTGTTTTCTTTTTCTTTTCTATATCTCGCACATTGGGACCTGAAGAAGGGACGTCCAGAAACATCGTTGGGATAAAGACATTTCCGAAGAATTTAAAAAAAAATAGTTATCTAAATTTTTATTAAATTGAAAAATGTGTCTAACTATTATAAATGTATCTATGTTTTATTTTATTTTATTTTTTTATACTCTTATATTTTCAAGTATTTATTTATTCAGTTTTTATTAATTTCATTTTACTTTTTTTAATAGTCTTGTTATTACTATTAATCACACGTGTGACTCAAGTAGTTATAAATCTAATTTATAAGCTATCTTAATGTATAAATTATTTTATAAGGTTTAAAGGAAATAAATATAATATTATTATTAATAAAGAAGTTGAATGTATCCTCATTATCTTTAGGTTCAGTTTCATTTGTATAATTTTCGGTGAAATTTTTAAGTATTGACTAAGTTCTGTTATGTACAACTATATTCCGCAAAAGCCGAACGTAATAAAAACGAAACAACCTGAAAAAAAGTAGTCGGTGATTCACCGGCTATGTACTTCCCCAACAAGAGTTAATCAACTACGCTCTTACTCCGAGGCCAACCGACTGTATCTAAAATACAACATTTGACATACATTGTGGCTTATGTATCCTTATAATACATTTTGTGTCCATATATATTACTTCGGCAGTTATCAGGGTATTTAAGTCGAGCCCCCCTTCTCAGGTTCTCTTCTTCCTTTTGACAGTTTTCGCAGAACATTTATATGTGCCATTCTTATTGGGTTTTGAATTTAAATATAAAATTGTATGTCGATAAATTAGCATCGATACATCGACAGTTATTGGGATATTGCGTTGAAACCCCCCACTCCTTGGTCTGATTTGTGTTAAGCCGCCTCTGTAATCCCTCTTTTTCCTTACTTCCATTTGACTGAAAATCAATAGATGTTGTCTTTAGCGGGCTTTATTTAAATTTACATGTAAAATTTCGTGTCATTACATTCATTACAACGGCAGTTATCATAGTTTTGTGCTAAGCGTACCCCTAATCTCCTCTTCTCTTTGAAAATTAATATGTGTCACCCTCAGAGGGGGATACACATATACGAATTTTTACTATCGCAGCTATACGATGTATATAAGTTATATAATCGGTCAGTTATCTGTCTAAGCAAAAACAAAAATAAATATTTTTCTCGTTGGGGCCGAAAAGCCAGGCTCTACTTGGCGGAGTACGGACATCTATGGAAACCCCTCGTTTTCGTACTTAATCTCTTGAGAGGATATTCCACAGAAATGATCTTCAAAACATTTCAATAGGGAGAGAGTTCTGAGCCCAGTGGCCATATTTTCATTGAGTCCCATTAGCATTCAGACATTTTGTATAAACCCATTCATGAATAACATGTTATTATAATTTTTTTATACTCTTAATTAATTTTTCTTTGCCTCCAAGACTTTCATCAGTTCTGAGAGGCCGAAAAGATACAATCCTGGTGTTGAGAACTTAAATGAATAATTCCAGTTGAAAGATAAATAAAAAAAAAGTCGTCGGTGAATCATCGGCAATGTACTTCCCCAGAACGAATTAATCGATTAACTTTTCGCTCCACCTCCAAAACCAGTCGACCGTTTGCGCTAATATTCAACAGTTGACTTACATAGAGGCTATTAATGAATTCACGTATAAAATAATGTGTCGATACATTTATCACAATGCCAAATGGTCGATTTGACTGAAAAACAATAGGTGTCGTCGCTAGAGGGTTCTCGATACATATATAAAATTTTGTTTCGGTACATTCTTTCTATCGGGAGTTATCATGTTCACAGACACATAGCCACATACTTTTTTTTTCATATTTGGAATCTAGAGGTCTGAAAACATGAAATTTCGTTGAAAACTCCGGATCGAATTTTTGACTGATTACATAACTTTCTCTATACTTCCTATAGCTGGGGATGTAATAAGCTATTTATTCATTAGTCCATGACTAATAATTAAACTTAATTTTCTCTATTACTAGGTTGCAAAATAAAATATAGTCTGACGTCTCACAGATTTTATATCATCGTCATCGGCGCAACAACTTTTCTCTGAGTCACGGCCTCCTGAAACAGCCTTCGCCAGTCGTCTCGGTCCTGTGCAGCTACCCTCCAGTTCCTGACTCCAAGTAGATCCTCGCATCATGCGCAACACCGTCCTTCCAACGCAGCTTCGGCCTCCCAACACGTCTGGTCCCGTGGATTTTCTCCAGTAATGTCATCTTTGGCAATCATGGTCTCCCATCCTTGCCAAGTGTCCTGCCCATCTTAGTCTGTGAAGTCTTACAAATCTTACTATGTCCGGTTCTTGAGACAAAGCATATAGTTCCTGATTCGTTCTTCTCCTCCAGTCATCTATAGACACCTCTATAGATGAAACATAGGATCTTCCTTTCGTGAATCAGGAGTGCTTGAGTGCTAGTTCGTCGGTCTTTGTTATTGTCCATGACTCAGAACTGTAAGTTAACACTGGATGAATCAAGGTTTTGAAGAGTTCCGGATTTGTTGCCCTAGAAAGCAAGTTACTTCTGAGGTGACGCCGGAGTCCAAAGAAACAGTGGTTGGACTTGGTGATCTTGCTTCTTATTACATTGAGAGGTTATTGTCCACTTTAACTGGACACTAATTGTTAAGGCAAGTTAACTCATTCACTTAACAAAAAAACTAAATCAGTAGACAATTTCAGAAAATAAACATTATGCTACTGTATTTGTTAATAGAAATATAACATTTTCGGCTCCATTCTCACTGAAGGAAGGCAGACAACGGAAGAAAAAATTCAAATAAATGAGTTAGAAAATGAGGTATAATGAAGGGCAAAGGGCAGGGGTTTGCGGGTGAAAACAAGGATTGAGAGAGGTCATTAGGTGGTTATATTTCAGAATTAACTCTCCTGCCAGCCAGAGAGCAGCACATGCTGGTCCACTATCGCTCCTCACCTCAGGTTCTTACACTTGTCGCTGGGGGCACTGCATCTAAAAGTCGGCCCCAAGCTCTTTACAAGACTGAGAACTGTTATTATCTGTACTTTAATAAATGGAATTAAAAACAACAAAAACAAACATTCCATCATTTTCACTGTGAGTTGATTATTTACAGTTGATTCAAATTTACGTTTTAACAAAATAATAATTATTTATATTCGAATATTATTTTAATTAATTTAATATTCAGTTTAAATGTTATAAAAGTTCCATTGGAAATTTATTACAGTTTATTATTTAAAATCGCTATTTATAAATTAAAAATCGCTTGCATCTTTTTGACTGTGAGCCACTGTATATATTTGCCCAGTATAAAAAAAAAAAGTGGCCACAGAAAAAAGACTAATGTAGTTTCAGGAACTAGACAGTAGTATAATTTTTGTAAATAGTAAATTTTTTTATTTTCCAAATTTATTCTTTTCTTTATAATGTAGGTTAAATATTAATAAAACCAATGTTTTGTTCTCGATTCTATGCTATTCATTTTCCCTGTCAACCAAATAAGAAAATACCTTTGGATTAGATTGAACAATTTTGCATTCGCATTGAAAATTTAAAAACATTTTATGGCATCCCAGAATTATATATTTAGAAGAATCCAAATGAAGTAATTGTTAATTGAAATTTTTTTTATAAAAGTGCACTTTCTATACTCTTTATTTGGGCCCTTTTTGGAAACTACTATAATTTTTAAAATTTAGTAGAAGACCAGACAAAAATTATTACAGGAAATGTGATAATTGTTTTCGTCCTTGTACATTCTAGAATGTTGTGAAGGTAAAATATGGCTGAAACAATTTATAGTGGAGATACAAGTCAGTCCTCCCATAGTCTGTCTAGTTTCCCTGGAGACTGGTATTTAAGAACTGATCTAGGGGAAATAACATAGGTGGTCAATATAGGGGGGCCTTTGGAGAGGCATAACTTCTACAGGTGTAGGAGGAGATTGGAAGAAGTGCGGAGAAGAGAAGTTGGAGGCTGTGGTGACCCAGGAAGGGAGTGGGAGGCCTGGTGAGAAGTTTAGAGAGGATTAGCTGGGGAACAGGCTGATTGAGGGGCCAACTTGAAACAGGGGGTTGGGGCGGTGCCTCATCGAATATGCATGAGAACCCCTGTCCCCACCTGCCCCCAGGCTCCGGGCTTCCCTCCTTCATGTAAACAATAATAGACTATGGTTGACCACCTTATAGTAGACTCCTTGTCCACTATAATGCGGTCTGGGGATGGGGGAAGGTCCTAGTTTGGAGGGACCTCAATTATGGAGTGGAATCTGCTCATTGAATTCTAGGAGGAGAATCCGCTTTTGATAATTTTTTTTTTACTGGGGGACTGGGAAGGCCTCGAGTGAGGGTAGGAGGCTATACTCACTAGAGAAGGGGGAAGGCCTCGAGTGAGGATAGGAGGCCTATACTCACTAGAGAAAGGGGAAGGCCTCGAGTGAGGGCAGGAGGCTATACTCACTAGAGAAAGGGGAAGGCCTCAAGTGAGGGTAGGAGGCTATACTCACTAGAGAAGGGGGAAGGCCTCAAGTGAGGGTAAGAGGCTATACTCACTAGAGAAGGGGGAAGGCCTCGAGTGAGGAAGGGACTACTCTTCCCGTGGGGGCTATGTAGCTAAGGGCTCAAATGGAAGAGCTGCTTCCAGTGGGGGGGGGGGGGGGGGGGGTGTAATATTGGGAGGCTAATTTTGTTGGCTCGGGCTTTGCTTCCGTTGGGGGACTCAACTTATTGGAGGAACCTCTAATGAGAGGGCTACTTCCGCAGGGTGGCGGCCTCCAAGTGGAAGGAGGTGGTTACCACCACTGGGGATACTTCCTGTCAGGGGCTTTAGTTTTGGGGTAACTTCCTGTAGTGAGACTCTTTTGAGGAGGGTGGGAGTCTGGGGGCTACTTTTATTGGGAGAGGGCTCTCATGAGGGGGCTACTTTTTCCAATTTTCCTCTCCGTCCTCTAATACTCTTCTTCTTCGGGGATTATCCTTCATTCGTGTACTTACCATGGCTTAGACCAGGGTAGTCACTTAAGGAAGAATTTATCCGCAGAGGAGATGTCTCTTAATAAGAAACCGAGAAAAACAGAGAAGTTTCATGTTTATAGCGCCATCCAGACTTTGCGGTAAGACCCGAGAAGTTTGCCCCATATTGAATTTATAATTGAAAATGAAATCTGACGAACAAAACACTTTTTCTGAAACTTTCCTTCTTCTTCTATCTCAGTGGAAAGTTGTTTGGAAAGTATAAAACAAGAAAGGAAAGAGTTTTCCATTGCACCACCAATGAAAGTAGATCTTAAATAAAATAATTATAAAAACCGAGTCATTTTTTTTATTACTTCATTATCTGAAGGATGAGAAGAAGAAAGTCTCGGTAAATCACCAAATATGTACTTCCCCAGCACAAATTAAAGATCAAGTTTTCGCTCTCCCTCTGAAACCAAACCATAGATTTAGTTGAAAATCAATAGATGTCTTGCTGAGGGACTTTTAAACACTTATACTAAATTCGTTGTCGATTACATCTACAGTTAATAGATAGTATTTTATATGAGAAACCAGGACCCAATAAGGACGACACTACAGGACTTTCTTATACTATTAACGCTTACAGATCACTGTCACTCCCCCTCCCCTTCTCAAAATCATTTCATTTTGTCTCTTTGAACAGCGTTATATTGAGAGTAGACATTCTTATACACTGTAATGCCAATATGAAATGATTTTGAGAAGGGGAAGAGGAGAGAGTGATCAGTAAACTTCGTTGGTATAAGAAAGTCCATATAACATTTTTTTTTGTCTAAAATCTTAGATATGGAAAATGTATAAAATGTTTACCTTGGATATTCCACTAAAATGCCAAACAGTGTTTTTTTTCAATTTTTAAAACGTGATAACGCCAATTATCCTGAAAGGCAGTAACTCCACACTGAAGAAGATAAGTTGGCCATCATTTTTCCTTACTTACGGAATTTGCTGGCTTTAGAAAAAAAAAGTGTAGGCACATTGTCTACGAGTTTATTAGCAGGGTGAACAGATGTGGCCCTCCCATTCGTCTTGTGGCCTGCTTCTTATTTTCGACTTCAGAATTGGTTTTTAGGATAATCCATTTTTTGATTGGATGATTTAGAAAACAAAGGTCGTCGGTAAAACATTGGCAATGTACTTCCCCAGAACAAATTAATCAATTAATTTTTCGCTTTTTCTTCAAAACCAGATTTACATTGGGGCCTCTAAATTCTTTTTCTAAATTTTGGTCAATAAATTCATCAATTCAGTCCCCCCCCCTGAACCCCACTCCCTTCAGCCGATATCGCTGAAATCTGACAGGTTATGAACTCATTGAGTTTTGACTTCAAATATGAAATTTCGTGTCGATAATACATTCAATACATTGTCAGTTATTGAGTTTTTATAGTTACGCCTCCCCCCAATCAGCGACTGATTTAGGCTTAGGCTCGCAAGGCCCGGGCTTAGGGCGCGAAAATTTGAGGGGCACCAAAATTTGAAAGACGACTAAAACTTGATACTGAATAGCTTAATTTCTCAAGCTTGCATTCATTGTTTATATATTTACTTACAACAGCCACCAGAACAGTGAAACTCGAGGCCGCCCGTGTTGACAGGAAGTCGAGGGTTATGTTGTGATGTTTTAGTACGTAACTTTGTTTTGTTTTTAAACTGTCTTGTCTTCTATTCAGTCGTTTCAACATTCTAAGTATGTGAAAGTGTTAATATTATTTAAGATAATTTGTTTTTTTCAATATTGGAACGAATATATTAAATGTGGGAGCCATAGAGCGTAGGGCTTTGGTTGCATGTTCTTACCATGATTTGGGGGTTCGAAACCCGTCCGGGTGTGTTTTATTTCGTAGATAGAACTCCCTCCCGGGGCCATGGATGTAGTGAATAACCAGGTAACACCGTTATAAGAGTCATGGATAGTTTTCAACTTTTTTTTTTATATACGTAATTGATAATATTTCTATTTTATTTAAAATTAAACGTGAGTTATTACCGGAAAAAAACAATAATTTTATCTAAAATTGAAAATGAAAATTCTCAGTTTCTTCGTAGTATTTTTAAAATAATAAACCAACTATAACTATAAACCAAAATGTTTCTTTAGAAGGGACTTAGGGGGGGGGGGGGGGGGCGCCAAAATCCGCGCACTCTGGATTTACATATGAAATTTCGTGTCGTTACATTCATTCTATCGGGAGTTTTTATGTTAACAGAACACACAAACACAGACCAACAGACTCACGAATAAAAATACGTTGGTTTCTTGGTTTACTTACGAAACCTCTAAAGATGTCAGCCTTGAAGCTGGGAACCATGCTAAAGGGACGAAGTCCATAACGGACTTACCGAGTTATAGCCGCATTACTCACTTTATACAGACAGTGTGGGGGCAAAAAGGGGAATGGGGTTCTTGGTCGCCCTCTGAGGGGCGCAAAAAACTTATATATATTGTGGGCTGGAAACAATGGTTTGTCATTATAATAAGAAGCAGTTCATTGCCCAGGAGCCTCGGTACCATCACCAGGGACAGCGTCAGGAACGTCTTTCAGAGGTGCACTCAGATAATGACGGAACACTTATAGATGAAAAAGTAATACTGATGTATGAGTCGAAGTGTCCCCCCGATTCCGTGCAGCTAAAAAATCTCCCACATTCCGTACAAATTAAAAAAAAAAAAAAAAAAAATCATCCCAGATTCCGTACAACTTTTTTTATTACTGTAGGATCACTGGATTTATACCTGCTAAGAAATAAAAATTACTGCCTAGTCAGCAGGTGCAGCACCGTCATTACTGAATAATCAAACTGAAGGTGAAAAAGCAGAGACAAAGCTGACAAGAATGGAACTTAATTTAGAAGGTGTGAAGAGAAAGAAGAAATATATCCAATTGGATGAAAGAGTTATAGAAAAATAATACTCTAAAATATAAGCAAGATGGTGGGTGATATTGGAAAGTTTCTGAAAAAAATTTCTTATGTGATAAAGTTAGATTAATAATCAAAACTTATGGCTTTATTGAGAGTTGTCGTTAAATGAAGAGAAGAAAAATCAATACACATTACATTACATTTAATAGTATTTTACTATTATAATATGTATTTACTAATAAAGTATAAAATTATATAGACAATAGAGACTATACTACTAGACAATAAAGCAACAAAATAACAAACAAAAGATCGTACACAGCTGCAGTTCTTATTAATTTCGGCAACCTGAAAGTACTGTTTATTGCTTAGTAATGACGTATTGTTGTCGTTATTTAGAGTGGGTGTGATGCTACATAGAGTGTATCATTGTATGGACAACAAGGTAAACCACCAGGGAGTTTGTCGTTAAATCGAGTGGCGTTAAATAGAGTTTACACTGTATTTATGACTTTTTTATTTGTAACCTGTACAATACACAATAATGATGCCTGTTCTTGCCGAAAAGTTCTTTAGAATTAGTGTATATTATAGTATTTTAAATTGAAATACCTAAATAAGAGGGCGGCAAAATTTTCTTCCGCCCCGGGCGGCTGGCCCCCACGCTACGCCACTGCCTATACTATTGTATATTTATGCAATAGTATAGAGAATCCAAAGTCTCTACAAATTGTGATGGAAAATGTCTACAGTAATAAAAAAAAGTTGTACGGAATCTGGCATGATTTTTTTTTTTTTTTTTTTAATTTGTACGGAACCTGGGAGATTTTTAGCTGTACGGAATCTGGGTGTACGGAATCTATAGTCAATCATCAGTCCAAAATTGTTTATTTTTTACCACAACTAGTTTCGTCAAACTGACATGTTCAGGTGGTGAATCTGCTGGACACTGGTCCCTGATATCTGTCCAGTTCTTTGACCCCTTCTCTAATAAGATTTACCACCTGATGATGTCAGCTTCATTGACGAAACTAGTTGTGGTTAAAATAAATTCTGTTGGACTGATACCTCTGTGTTACTTATTTCTCCCTCCTCCAGTTTGTGTTAAAAAACAATAGTTGACTTACGAGACTTCAGAATCTTCATACTAAATTTGTGATTGATACATTTATTAGATCGATTAGGAGTCGAGAGGAAAATTAATAGGTGCGTCTTTGAGGTGTTTTGGATCCAAATACAAAATGTCATGTCACTCTGTCCCCCGCACCCTTGGGAAATATGAAATTCTAGAGAAAACAACATATAATTTCTGACCGATTACATAACTTCCCCTCTACTTCGTATAGCTGGGCAAGTAATAAAATTGTGGAAGTTATGTAATTTTATATTTAAATTCAAAACCCCATGAAGATGGGAAGTTTTGGCAGAACCCCAGAGTTCAAGTCCATAAGTCCATAAAGTGCTGTATATTAGTCGTTTTGTTCTCAGAGTTAATTTTGATCTTTTGTCTAGTAGTCTTTAGTACCAGTTTGTATCGTCTGTTCATTTCTTGTATTTTCAGTCTGGTGTCAGGATTCCATGTCATTCGTTTGTCAAGTATGAGGTCTAGGTAGCGAACATTGTTTTTTGAAGGGATGGGATTTCTGTAAAGAAGACCTTTCGGCAAGTATATTTTCGTCGAATGGTGAATACTATATGAACGGACTTCTTGTCGTTCACCTTAATTCTCCACTGGAGGCAGAGTTGGGCTTAGTCATTAATATTTTCAATCGGTTGACGAATCAAACTAAAAAGTTAGTGATTATTTTAGTTATGACTAAATCAATCAAGATTGATAATTTAGTTTTAGTCACTACTAAAATCGAGTAATCATTAGTTATTAATTTTAGTTTGGATTTCGATCAATTATTTAGACAGGAGCTCAAGTATTGCAGACTTATTGTCAATACATATCTGAAAAAACTTGAAGAACGATTCTCAGAGTTCTATAATATTTCAAGCACTAATGCAGAGAAAGCTGTAGTTGCAGCTTTGACTCATCCGAAATTCAAAAATAAGTGGTATGTATGCTTACAACCAGCTCAATACAAAAAGTGCACACGGCTGCTACAATTAGCGATACGGCAAGAAATTTCCCAAAATTCACTACATACGGAAGTAGCAGATCAGAATGAAAACATTTTTCACTCTAAACAAGACAAGTTTTTTGACTTTAGTTCAGATTCTGGAAGTGAAACCGACTCGATCAGAGCAAGAAAGAGAGCAGACCTGATCGTTAAAAATTATTTTGCTGAAGAAAGCCGTGAAATAGAACTCTTGCATCGATACCCTCTTTAAAAACTGTGTTTGTGAAATACAATACGCCTATGCCGTCATTGGGACCAGTTGAAAGAATGTTTTCCTATGCTACTATGACCAACTCACCGAAAACACGCAAACTGTCTAATAAGATGTCAGGAAAAGCAATTTAAATATAATGAATCGAAAACATTGACGGTTTGATTATATGTGCTGTACTAGTAAAAGAATAAATAAATAAAAAATATGAAAATATTTTTACTTATTGAATGACTAATAAAAGAATAAACCATTTGAAACCATAAACCAACATTGAAAACTAAAATTGACTCAATCATTATTTCAATTTTTTATACGACTAAAACTAATTCAATCGTCAATCGTCAGTTAAACTAATTACGTTTGTTTTAGTTTTTAATCGTTAATCAAATTACATTTTTGCCAACACTGACTGGAGGGAGCTAAATTTTAAAAGTTCTAATTCTCTATACAAATTTTTGAAACAGTTTTGAGTGAGCATTAAACTACTCAATCCACATAAAATATACCTCTTAGTTACCTGACCAATTTTATTGTTGACATTTCAATGGTTTTAAATGAACTTGAAAGAAATAAAGCTTGTTTATTTATTAAATGAGTTTTAGTATCCTTGTGTTTTCGGGCAGGCTCTAAAAAAAAATTAGCCCTACGCTTTTCCAAAAATTTCACTAACGAAAAAGTATGCTCTGAAAAATATAATAAGACTATTCGCCTCAATATTTAAAAATAATTGACTCCAAAGCCCTACCGAAATCTTCCGAAAGAATCAAAAAACTGGGTAAGCAATGTGACAAATATTGAAGTAACTTTCAGAAAATTGTTGATTTATGTATAAAGTTTTAATAAATTAATAAATATAATACTTTTCAATCTTCAGAAATGTAAAATTTAAAGAAAGAAAAATGTAATTTAAAAAGGTAAGAAGAGTGTGTTCTTGGAAGCAGCCCAAGGCAGCAAATAAAAAAATGTTTAATTCAAATTTTTTTTTTGGCTTAATGAATTTTAATTTTCATCATTTTTTATTTATTCATTTTTTTTTTTTTCAACCTCAACAACCTCAAAGGTATTCTTATCACTTAGGCATTTTGTTTGTCATTTTTAAGTGAGCTCACTTGGAAGAAGTCCCTTTCAACCGGCCCTTTCAGTGCTGGAGCAGTGTCTTTTTTGGGAAGAAAAGTCGCCTAAAAGAGACAAGGGGGGACCGAAAAAACCACCGGTGAATCAATGGCAATGTACTTCCCCAGCACGAATTAGTCTTTTTTAAGTAGTTTTCGCTCTCCCCCAAAACCAATCGACTGGCTAAAAATCAATATTTGATTGGTTTAGGGGGGGTTTTTTGACTTTAGTTCAGATTCTGGAAGTGAAACCGACTCGATCAGTGCAAGAAAGAGAGCAGACCTGATCCTTAAAAATTATTTTGCTGAAGAAAGCCGTGAAATAGAACTCTTGCATCGATACCCTTTTTAAAAACTGTGTTTGTGTTTCATCAGGTCACAATGTGCAAAATGAGAAGAGAAAGGAGAAGAAAAAATAACAATTATAAATAAATACATATAAAGAAATAAATAAAAAATATTTAAATAAGTATTCTTACACTAAGGAGGTCAAGCTTTGCTCCATGTGTAATAACAAGCAAGATGAAGATGTGTTTCACTTTATTGCCGTATGCTCCATCTTAAAAGAATTTCGTCTTATCTATTTTAGTAAAGCAGAGTTAAACTATGTTCAGTTTATTGAACATGTAAATGGACGAAATTACAAAAGTTTAATTAACTATTGCAAAGCCGCCTGGAATTATAGGTTTGAGCTGGTTTCAGAGTTTAATTATTAGTGATATATAAACAGCAAGTTGTTTTTTTTTTTTGTTAGTTTTTTTTAAAGGATCATTTAGGTTAATTTTGTAATTTACTGCATTTGTATTTGAATTATATTTGTGAGTAGAAATATAAGAGATAACCCCTCAGACGATCAATTTGACCATGAGTATTGTCGGTCAATATTATTATTATTAATGTACATCTGTAAAAAGAAAAATAAATAAAGACTATTATTATTATTATTATTAAAAAATATATAACCTTGTAGTACCGAGCATGAGTCTGAGTAACTAATTAATTTTAACAAAACTTGTGATAAAGTATCATAATTTTACTTTTTTTAAAAATAAATTTACACATTAGCATACAAATTTAAGGAGGGGAGGCCCTAGTCGCCGCCCCTCAGATCCGCCGCCCGCCCCCCGTTAGGCGCGGCTCTGACTGTGCCCTAAGTTATGTAATCAGTCAAAAATTCATGTTGGATTTTCATCGGATTTTTTTTTTTTTTTTTTTTTTCCACTTTTCTCCCTCCGTCTATGATGCTTTAATGAAATTAAAAACTTTTAAAAGTGTACATTGATTAATTAAAAAATTTCAAAGATTTATAAGAAAGAAAAAAGAAGAAAATCTTTAAGAACTAAAAAGAAGTAAGAGTTTAATGAAAAATAATGAGGAGTTCATATCTGCATGGAACTTTCTTGCTGAAGCATCTTTGGAAAATTTGAGTACTTCTCATAAAACGATAAAAGAAATTTAAGTAAGTTGATAGGAGAGGGCTCTCGAGAGTTAATAGTATAAGCAAGGAGGTCATATCGCCTACTACCAGAGCGTTCTTTTATCCCGTGGACATGAGACGACCCTAAAGTGGGCATCCTAATAGTTTAATTAACTAGGATCGGGATCTAACGAGTACCTATCTAACATCTTACAGACTCGGGACCCATTCCATTATGTTCCATCAGAAGGATGACGTGCTCAAGGTTTCTTTCTCATTTCTCAGATAAAAAACCTTAAGTATATGTTACGTTAAGCGATGGTACCGAACCTGTACGTTGTCAGGTACTCGTTAAAGAGCCCTATCCTAGATGAATAAAAATTTAGGGTTGGCAAAAATCAGGAGTCACATAGTAGAGTCGGGCTCATGTCCACGGGATAAAAGAGCGCTCTGGTAGTAGGCGATATGACTTTGTAGCCCGGGCATGAGTCATAATAACTAACTATAATAGAAGTCCCCTTATTAATATTGCAAAATGAAAATTTTACTATCAAAAAAGTTGGTTGAAAAAAAAGGACTGTGCACTTAAAAAATTGGAACTTTACCAGAGAGAGAGAAAAAGGATGGAGAATTGAATGCATTTCTTTCAATTGCTCTTTAAAGTCTCAGATTCCCCCTCTCACCCCTCCCTCCCGCCATTTTCATTTCGTTCTTCACAGAAAGTGGCCAAAGTACATCAGTTTTCTGATTGGTCGAAAGCAAGATCCGCTAATTTTCACTGCACATAATCACTCCTCTGATTTTATTAGGGAAGCCGGTAGCTCAAAAAGTAGCGTATTGAATATAGTGCACAAGAACGCGAGTTCGAAACCAGACCGAGCCTTTTTTTAGGCTTTTTTTATCTGAGAAGTAAAAACATCTTGAAAGTACTTTTACATCCCCAGATGTACTTCGTATAGGGGAAGTTATGTATCCAGTGAGAAATTCAATGTTGAGCTTTCACCGGAATTTCATGTTTTCCGATCCCCTAAATCCAAAATTGAAAATAAAAATTTTTTATCTGTGAATATGATATATCCTGATAGAATTACAGAGAAACATATGTTTTTAAATTACATGGAAATAAATGTTATCCATTATTAATTAATTCAAAATAATAAAACGAATAAATAAGACATGTGGGGGGCGCCACAAATGTATCCTGAATTTTATGTGTATCCTGGACCCTATAAGGAAAACAACTATTGATTTTCAGCCAAATCAGGCAAAAAGAAGAGAGGAATTAGGGGGGGGGGGGGGGGGGGAATTAACACAAAAACAATAATAACTGCAGATGTAATGAACGTATCGATACGAAATTTAGTCTGAAGTCCCTCTAAGAGTCATCTCTTGGTATTTAAAAAGATAGGAGGAACTGATGTACTTTGGCCACACTGTCAGTTCTCAAGAACGAAATGAAAATGGCGTGGGGGAGGAGAAGAAATGCATTCAATTCTCCATCCTTTTTCTCTGTGTTTAAGTTCCATTTAAGTGCAGGTACAGTTAGATCGGTATATGCACAAATACATTAGATACTTAGATTCAGCTGGAAAGAAACAGAAATGTGGAAAGACTTGACTGGGCGGGTGGAGGGCTATCTTCTATCTCTGTGCCCTTCACAAGGCGAGGTTCACTTCAGCTTCTGGTTGATATTTCCTTTTGTGGGTGCTTTAAACTGATCCTGGAGGGGTAACCTATCCTAAATGTATGATTTTGATGGAAAATTAGCGAACTAATCATCAGCCAGGGGTATCTTAGTACCATTTGTCTCCGCGAGGCCAGATTAGTTACTTTTGACCCCGCTAGGGTGCACAGCTCTGAACCGGGTAAATTCCCCTCTTGGCCACCTCCTGTTATCAAATTTCGAAGTTTTATAAATTCGGTTAAGAACTTTTTCCTGTAATTTCTAATATCATCAGCTTATTGCTTATTGCCAGAAGAGGTTGTGCTCTGCTTGTAGGAGTAGCCAGGATTTTGTTTTGTGGGTCCAAAAAAAAAAAGCAACCCCTAATCAATCATTATCTGAGAGTTAAATAATCCCCAGTGAATAACAATGATGAATCTACTCCCTTACATTCCAAGACTTAAAGGACAGTCCTTTAATATCTTTATAAAGTTCATATCATGTGTACTAATATTTTTTGGTGATTTCCATACAGAGCCGTGCAGACCCTATGACGAAGGCGTACGAGGCACACGGCTGGCCAAATAGGGGCGGCCGCCAGGCCCCCTCTAATTTTACTTGTCACTATTTTAAATCTATCGTTAACGAGGGCGCCGGTAGCTCAGTGGTATGCGCGCTTGACTTCTGAGCTCAAGAACGCGGCTTCGTAACCCGACCGAGGCCCTTAGTTTATTTTATCTGGGAGGTAAAATAAACTGAAGCACGCCGTCCTTCGGATGGGACGTTAAGCGATGGTCCCGAGTCTGTACAATGTCAGGTACTCGTTAAAGACCCCTTACCCTAGATGAATAAAAATTTAGCGTAGGCAAAATTTAGGACTCCCACAATAGGGTCGGGCTCATGTCCACCAGAGTGACGAACGAGCGCTCTGGTAGTAGGCGATATGACCTCGTAGTCAAAGCCCGGGCATGAGTCATAAAACCTAACCTAACCTCTATCGTTAACAAAGCCAAATATAGACAAAAGAACAAAAAGAAACTGAAATCAAGATAAATTCATTTGAAGGGATGGGGGAAATATGGGTAATCAAAAGGTACCCTGCTTTTGTAGAGAGACTGACGGCCCTTTCGGTATTATCCATCGAAAGTTATCTCTTCAATTCTGTTGACACAAAACGTGCTGTTGAAAATTTTGCTTCCATTAAGGCCAGAAGAGCCATGCTTTGATTACAATTTACTTTTATTTAATAAATGACTATTTGTGATAAATATTTCTAGTTTTCTTTGAAAAAAAATTGACTTGTCTTCCTTGAAAACTACTTCACTAAAGTAAATTCTTTAAAAAAAAATATTATTATGTTTTTTAATATTACCTATATCAAAGTTTATTATATAAAGTAATTGTATAAGTGAAATATTATGTACATATATGTAAATTTTATTACCTATCATTATTATGTACATAGGTAATAATTATGTTTAATAGTGCATAATATAATGTTTAAAAATAAAATATTGTTTTCGTTATACATATTATTAATGTCCTTGCTCAAGTATTTATTTGGAAAATAAAAATCATTAAATTAACTTATTCAAAATGTAAAAAGGAAAACATAAAAACATTCGGGTATTTTAATGGTGGAGGGAGGCGGGGTTATCGTTATTTGCACACGGGCGGCCAATACTCGTTGCATGGCCTTGTTTCCATACTATAAATAATTCAATTTGTTTGATTTTACAAAATGAAATTGGACATGGGATAATTGTTAGTTTTTGGAGTGTTGTAAAATAAAATGAAAATTATTTTCATAAGAGAATAACATTTCAAATTAATTAACAATTAAATTAATGGATTAATACACAGTTTATACAAGTAGATTTTTTGAGGGCGCCGGTAATAAATCGCGGGTTCGAAACTCGGCCGAGGCCCTTAGGTTTCTTATCTGGGAGGTGAAAAAACCTTGAGCACACAGTCTGGACGTTAAGCTATGGTTCAGAGCCTGTGCAAAGTCAGGTGCTCGTTAAGGACCTCCTAGCATAGTTAAAATTAAGGACTCCCACAGTAGAGAGCGCTCGGGTAGTAGGCGATATGTATAGAGTCATAATAACTAACTAGAAGTAGATTATATATTACTACACAAGGGAAATTGTCTATGGCAACAACAGTAGGTACCTGTTCTTATGGTATGTCCACACTAGGCAACAAATTGGTGGCAACATGTTGCCAACACTTTGACATGGCAACATGAAGTTGCTTCAATAGTATCTGGATACATGTTGTCTGTGGTGTTGTGCGTCCACACCACAACCAGTCAAATGTTGAAATTGGGGTTGACAAACCACTGGGATTCACGGAAAATGTTGTCAACACTGTCCACACTGAGCGATGTTACCCGTATAAGAGCGATGTTACCCGTATAAAACGGGATACACGGATACAAGCAACAAGCAACAAATTTCTTTGATGTATGCCGCCAAATGTTGACGAGTATCCATCAATATGTTCCTTGTTTACAGCAACATGTTGTCAACATTGTGTTGACAACATGTTGCCAACAATTTGTTGCCCAATGTGTACTAAGCTTAAGGATTACATTTGAAAAAAGATGGTCAGCTAGTGTTCCTGAATGTGTTGGTGATAGGACGGCCGGACGGAAACCTGAGACACAGGTATATAGGAAGTAACAATCATCGACCGGTATCTACGTGCGGACTGCAACATTAAGGACCTGAAGAAGAAGGAAACATTCCTAATATGGCAAAAAACTTTCAGTCTGTCTGTGTGTGTGTGTCTGCGAGAATGATAACTCCCGGTAGAATGAATGTATCGACACGATATTTTATATGTGAATCCAGAACTCTCTAAAGACGACACATATTGTTTTTCAGCCAAATCGACCAAAGGGGAACGGAGATTAGGGCGGAGGCTAACGAATTATACAAATTCGCGCTAATATAACCGTCGGTTTAATGAATGTACCGACATCAAATTTCATATGTGAATTTAAAACCCCATAAGGATGACACCGTCGGAAACGTGGACCCTCACAGGCGTTTTGACATATTCGAGAGGAGAATACTCCGAAGGATCTTCGGTCCCACCCAGGAGGAGGGCGTCTAGCGCATCCGATACAACCAGGAGTTGCATGCAGTCTACACAGAGCCAAAATTGTCGCACTGGATTAGAGTTGCCAGACTCCGTTGGGCTGGACATGTAAGACGGATGGACGAGGACCTTATACCCAGGAAACTCGTTAATGTGACACCAGAGAGTAGGAGAAGAGTGGGACAACCCAGAAGAAGATGGCTGGAGACCGTGAACAGAGACGGTGGGCTGGTGGAGACTGGCCCAGGACAGAGCTGCATGAGAACATTTCCTGGCGGAGGCCAAGGCTCTTGACGGGCTGTAGCGCCTATGATGATGATGATGATGATGATGACACTTTTCAGTGGAATCGGCCGAAGGGAGGGGCTCCATTCAAAAACCCCAATAACTGCCGATGTAATGAATATATAATAGCACAAGCAGTCGACTGGTTTGGAAGTGAAGCAAAAAGTTAATTGATTAATTCGTTTTGGGGAAGTACATTGCCGGTGAATCACCGACTTTTCTTCATGATTTGCCCTTCCTTTAAGAATGAATATGGGTTTCAACTCAAAAAGAAAATTGATTGTCAAGAACATTTTGTTTTAAGAGAAAACTTCAAATAGATTCTGTGTAAGTCTGTGAAGAGACCGAGTGACATCTCAAAAGAAACTTGTTCAACATTATATAATCTTTGAAAAGTTTTGTTTCAGTTGCCGCCGTCTTTTGATAGAAACAAACTTTAGAATAAAACTTGTAATCTTCAAAGTAAACAATTTCCTCTAACTTTTTGTAATCTAATGTTCAGTCGATAAAGTTCTCTAAGATAGACCAGACTGGGCTTCATTTTCAAAAGCCACCCTTCTATGAGGAAATTTGAAATTTAAATATATTTTATGTTACGGTTTGTGTACTCATGCCCGGGCTCACATCCACGACCAGTAGACAGTGAACAACGAAATTACTATTAAAAAAATCGCCAGCTATGTACTTCCTCAGTACGAATTAATCAAAATGCTAATATTCAACAGTTGACTTACATGGGGGCTCCTAATTCCTTATTCTAAGTTTGTGTCGATATATTTACACCGGCAGTTATTAGGGTTTTTGAATTGCGTCCCCACCTCTGAACCCTCCCTTCCCTTCAGCCGATATCGCTGAAATTTGACGGGATATGTCCTCATTGGGTTTTGACTTTAAATTTGAAATTTAATATCGAAGCATTCCTTCTATCGGCAGTTTGTAGTCTTCTTCCTAATCCCCCTTCTCATTGATCGATTTGGCTGAGAAACAGTAGGTGTCGTCGTTACAGGGTTCCGGCGATACATTCTTTCTATTGGGAGTTATCGTCTTCATAGACGTACAGATTAACAGTATTTTTTTTTTTTTTTTCATATTTGGAATCTAGAGGTCGGAAAACATGAAATTCCGTTGAAAACTCCGCATCGAATTTTTGACCGATTACATAACTTCCTCTATACTTTATATAGCTGGGAAGTAAAAATAAACAAGAACTGACCTTTATCTGGAGGAGGTCGGTAAAGAGAAGTTTCCCTTAGGAGAGGTTTCGATGTATTCAAAACCCCACAGGGACGACACAATTTTCCACGAAATCGGCTAAAGGAAAGGGGGGGATCAGAGGAGGGGGGGATTGAAATATAGTTTGTTTCTTTTCGTGACTAATGACAGAGTGCTCTTTCGTCGTTCTGGTGGACTTGAGGCTGACTACTGCAGGCGTCCTAAATTTTGCCAATCCAGGTATAATTAACCTTCCGCTAGTGGCGCCTCATCTGTGAGATGTGAAGCCTACTTTTCTTTATGGTTCTACGAAAGGATGTTAGATGGGGACTTGTCCTTCCTAACTTCCTGCAACTCACTGAATAGTGCATATACTACCTCAAACCTTCACGGGTCTCTGTCGTCACAGACCAAAACATCCTGCAGATGCACCGCGACCAACGATGTAAGTTTTTTATAATTTATTTATTTATTGGTATAAATCGTCAAAATATATTGGTTGAGGTCACAGGTTCATCTTCTTCAGAACAAACCAAACGGAAAGTGTGACGACGGAGAGAGGAAAAAGAAGACTGTGCGAGCCGAGCCAACAAAGCGTCAAACGAAGAAGGTACACAAAATATACCTGCCGAAAATGGGACAAATATTTGTGCCTCCAGTATGCGTCATTTATGTGCATTTATTTTTATAAGTCAATTGTGATAAGTGCAATTATGTTTCCATGAAGTTCCTGAAAAGTAACAGTCAAAATGAAAGTTTCTTACCTTTTATTGGTTTTAGCTACAAGATTTTACCTTTTTCTTTTTCACGTTTTGTTAGTTTAATAAGTTTTTGTGTTCTTAAGCTAAAAACAATCTTAAATAAAAATTAATGTGAATTAAAAACACAGACTGCTATTAATTAGGCTGTGAAGTAATTTTAAAAAGTAAAGGCGGGTTATTTTGGAATGTGAAAGTTTTTATTTTAAAAAAAGTAACATCAAATAGTTGTGTTAAACATGTTTAACGTTCTTAACCCGAAATACAACATTACATTTTTTTTTTTAACTAGAAATGTTGTCCTTGCATCTCGTAGATGCGGCGCGACTAATGGAGGGTTAGAGTAAGATTCTTTAACCAATACTTCTCATCATACAGGCTCGGGACAGATGCCTATCGTCTTCTCCGAAGGACGGCGTGCACAACATTTCGTGCCACTCAGATAAAAAAATAAAAACGTTTCCACCTGGGATAAAACATTCAGTTTATACCGAGAGCGGAAGTTTAGTTGATTACAAATAAATTTCAACTGGGAACTTTATCATCGATAATTCACCGAAGCATTTTTTTTTTCTTTTTTACTTCCCCAACTCTACAGACTATAAGGGAAGTTATGTAATCTTTCAGAATTTCCATGTTTAGTTTTCCCCGAAAATTCCTCTTTTCCAACCCCCTGAATCAAAAAATGAAAAGTCTGTCTGACTGTCTGAGTGTTTGTGAACAGGATAACTCCCGATAGATTGAATGTATCGACACGAGGTTTTATATGTGTACTAAGAACCCCATAAGGGCGATATCTATTGATTTTCAGTCAAATCGTCAAAAGGGAAGAGAGGGATCAGGGAAGAAGAGCTCAACTAAAAAACTACAATCATTATCCATGTAATCAACATATCAACACAAAATGATTATCAGGATTCATAAGTCATTATTGATTTTTAGCTAAAACGGTCGATTAGTTTCTGAGGGAGAGCAAAACTTTTTTTCAACTAATTCGTGTTGGAGAAGTACATAGCCGGTTATTAACAGATTATTTTTTTTTCTTTGAGAAAAATTAGTAAACATCATTATAAATTCTTAGAAATCAAGTTGAGTCTGAAATAAGTCAAAAATTTCAGCTTTATTGATGTTTGATTAACGTACAAAAATAAAATATTGAGGTACAAATTTGAGGTTTGTCGGAATACTCTGTAGACATAACTGGGGGGAAAAATGGAAAATAAATTAAAATAACCAAAAAAATAATAAAACAACAAAATATATCGAGCTACCTCTGCCTTCTGTAATTCTCTCAACCATTTCGAATATGCAAATGTAGTTACTATTTTTACATTAATACAAAAAAAGCGTATTTCCAGAGCAAGATTTTTCAAAAAATTGTTTCTAATACTTTCCCACCTATACGAAGAGTTATTATATCGTTCAAAAATTCGAAGTTCAGTTTTCACCGAAATAATATTTTCCAAGACCCCTTGATTTCAAAAATGAAAAAATAAATATCAATTTGGCTATGTGTTTGACAGTGAACATGAGTTAGTTATTGTGACTCAGGCCCGGGCTTTAATTATGAGGTCATATCTCCTACAACCGCGCTCTTTCGTCGCACTGGCAAGGACGACGTGCTCAAGTTTTTTTTTTAGATCCCAGATAAAAAACCTTAGGCCCTCAACTGGGAATCGTAAGGCAAGCACGCAACTGTTAGCTACCGACGACCACACTTTGAGCATGATATCTCCCGATAGAATAAATGCACCTACACAAAATTTTATATGTGTATTCAATACACCAAAAGGACGACATATATTGATTTTACGTCAAATTGGCCAAAGGGATGAGGAAGAGGGGGGGGGGGGGGGGGTGTTAACACAAAAACTATAATAACTAACAGTCTCAAAGTACCTTTATATTGACACGAACTTCCTTCAAAACGAACTTTGTGCTTACCGTTTATGTACCTATATATTTTTTTGGAATTAAAATATAATTTTTTTTTTTTTTTTTTTTTTTTTTAATATTTGGCCTTATGACGGTGCATATTAGCCATGTCAATGTGTTGTTATCTAGTTATTTACGACATCCATGGCCCCGGGAGGGAGTTATATCTACAAAATAAAACTCACTCCCGGACGGGATTCGAACCCGCAAACCATGGTGAGACCATGCGACCAAAGCCCTACACTAGAGCCCGCACGGTCACTATGTCCCCAATATAATAGTTAATTAAACAAGTTCTTTGTTTTCATTTATTTTATTAGGTTTTTTTTGCCGAATTCTAAATTTGTGAGCCGTATATCTAGAGTGATTTGATTAGGAATGTCTAGCAGTTGTGGTTTTGTGATATAGAGCATTTCAAGCCGTCTTTTTAATGTATTAAGTGTGAGGTTCGAGTATGTATAATGATTCCATGTCAGTCTTTTGTTCAGTGTTGTTGATAAATACGGCGGGACACCTATCTCGTCTTAGTATATATGTTACTCGTTGAGATTTGGGCGTATAAAAAAGTCGTCGGTGATTCAGCGGCAATGAACTTCCCCAGTACGAATTGATCAATTACCTTTTAGCTCTCTCTCTTAAACCAATTTAAAACTACCTAAATACCAACAGATGACTCTCAGACTAAATTTCGTATTATTATTATTTTTGTGTTGAGTCCTCCCCTTAAGTCCTCTTTTCTTTTTGCCAGATTTGGCTGAAAATCAATAATTGTCGTCCTTATGGGGTTCAGGATACATTCATTCTATCGATATATATCAATATTCATAGACAGGAACCTTTTATTTTCAAATTTGGATTTAGGAGATCGGAAAGCATGAAATTCCAGTGAAAGCTCAACATAGAATTTCTCACTGGTTACATAACTTCCCCTATACGAAGTACATCTGGGGATGTAAAAGTACTTTATACAAACTAAGCTCTAGGATCAGAGGCTGGCTACGGAGGTAGTGTTTCCACGGAGACCATCTTGGAAACAGTGATGGCAGAGACAGGAGCTCCGGAGTCTATCATGGTTACAACTCGGTCACAGATCTCTGGGTCCCAGAACCTACCTACCTATATAATCCTCTTTTGTTGCCCGACAACACATCACAGATCTCCTGGAGCCCTTATCTGTCCTCGGCCAGCACTCACATGGGCCTCTATCAGCTGTGCCATTCCGAGCTAGCAACACAATAGCAACTGCAAAAATATATATAGCAGTTGTTATATGCCCTCCTACAGTCAACTCTGGCTGATTTCTACTGAATAAAACGCTTAAAACAAGTCAAAAAATGCCACTATATTTATATAAAATACACAATATATTTCGCTGGTTAGAGCATTGTCAAGTGTACAGGGGTCATAAGTCTGTATCCTGTACACTTGACAATGCTCTAACCAGCGAAATATATTGTGTATTTTATATAAATATAGTGGAATTTTTTGACTAGTTCCAAGTGTTTTATTCAGTAGTATTTACAATGAACTTCCACAAGATCTCTGGCGAAAACATCTCTAATCAGGCTGATTTGTTGCAAAATTGTTCATAACGATTATGTCCAGCTATGTTTTATGATTTGAACAATTTATGAGCAACGATTAATGTAGAGCTAGCTAGGTTCTTATGATATAGTTAAGCTTTCGGCCTTACTATGTAGATAAATAATTCCATTCAGTTTCGAATACGAAAACGTGTATATATAATTCAGAACGTTTTCCTTACAAACACAATCAACAATACTAGTTAGTTAAGGTGTTCATCGAAAGAGCGCTCTGATGGACACGAGCCCGACTCAACAGTGGGAGTCCTACATTTTTCGTGTATGCACTAAATTTCTATTCACTTAGGGTTGGGGTCTTTAACGAGTACCTGACATCGTCCAGGCTCGGGTCCATCGCTTAAAGTCCCATCCAAAGGACGGCTTGCTCATGAGTTTTTCAATAAACAATACTAGCTGCCTGGCCGCTACAAAATGTAAATATTATCAACGATGGACAATTCATCTAGAGCTGAGTTTTTATGCTATGAACAATATACAGACCAACACGATTTATCTAGTGCTTTTGGCAGGTTTTGGGTTAAAGATGTTTTGATTTCAAAAGGAGCTGTGAAAAGAGAGGGACGAATGAGCGCTCTGGTAGTAGGCGATTATGACCTTGTAGTTAAAGCCCGGGCATGAGTCATAATATCTAATTCCAGCGGTATGGAAATCGTTCTCTGTAACTGGGGTCGGCAGCCGATTTCTATACCGCTAGAGTTAGTTATTATGACTCATGCCCGGGCTTTAACTACGAGGTCTTATCGCCTACTACCAGAGCACTCTTTCTTCACTCTAGAAGACATGAGCCCGACTCTACTATACGAGTCCCAAATATTGCCTAGCCTAAATTTTCATTCACCTAAGATAGGGTTTTTAAAGAGTACCTGACGTCGTACAGGCTCGGGCCATCGTTTAACGTCCCATCCGAAGGTTGGCGGGCTTAAGTTCATTTTACCTCCCAAATAAAATAAACTAAGGGCCTCGGCCAGGTTTCGAACCCGCGATCTTGAGCTCAGTAAGAAAGCAAGCATAACGCTGAGCTACTGGTGCCCTACCGGTGCCTATACCGCTAAATATGAACGTTTCATTTTACTGAAAATAGGGAGCACGATTTTCGACAGCCGATTTTCCCTTATTTTTTTGTTGTCCGGAACCCAAAAGGGGCTTTCCTTTTTGGCTCCTAAAATCGAAATGTTCTGATAAGCTATTTTCTTCCTAAAACCAGGTGGTAATGATTATAAAACAAACGATAATAAACGTGTCGCCAACATGGAGGACTGACAGCAGAGGCGACACTCCGCTTTCTTTTATATCAAACACGGGAGTTTATGAGCGGGTCTCGGTATAAAAAAAACACATGGAAAATAAAACTTGATTGGAAAAAATTTTTCTCAAAAAGGTGTCATAGTTTCAATATCTCTTCAAAATTTTGGTTTTCACAACTTTGTCAAATATTTTCATGCCGATAAAAGAAAAGTCGTCGGTGAATCATCGGCAATGTTCTTCCCCAGAACGAATTATTCATTTAACTTTTCGCTGTTCCTACATAACCAATTGACCGTTTGTGCTAATATTTAATAATTGAACTTTCATAGGGGCACCATGGGAGCATTCTCAGGTTCATTAAGGAAACTGGGAGACTGAGTACTTCATGAAGGGCTTGGTTCAGGTAGTATAAACATACAGGTAATAAAATAAGGGGGAAGCCCAGCGCTTCCAGAAAAGGGATAAGAGCACTGGATGCTTAGGTCCCTAGGTGTAAAACACCAGCCCACCATATGTAGGGGCTCCTAAATCCTTATACAATCGAGCTTCCTCCCCTGAACCCCTCATCCCTTCAGCCGATATTGTGAGTTCAAATATGAAATTTAATGTTGAAACATTCATTAAATCGGTAATTATTGGGGTTTTTGTGTTTACCCCACTTTTTTGATTCCCCCCTTCCATTCTGCTCCGATTCCACTGGAAATTAATAAGTGTCGTCCTTGTGGGGTTTTGAATTCACATATAATGTTTTGTGTCGAGATATATTCAGTTTATCGGCGGTTATTAGAGTTTTTATGTTAAGCCTCCCCCATAATCCCTTTATTCTCCTTGGTGGATTTGGCTGAAAAACAATAGGTGTCGTCGTTAGAGGACTCCTGGATCCGCATATACAATTTCGTGTTGATACTTTCATTCTATCGGGAGTACAAACTCACATAGCGACAGAATGTTTTTTCATCATATTTGGAATCTGGAAGTCAGAAACCATGATATTCCGTTGAAAACTCCGCATTGAATTGTTGGCTGATTACAGAACTGCATTCTTCGTTTGGCTGGGGAAGTAACATTTAAAATCAATAACATCCAGGGGAAATAACCTCACGCTAATAAAGAAAGCACTCTGCAAAAACTGTGAAGTTAAATTGTATAAAATAACCATTAGATGAAATGAAAGAATGAAAGGCGTCATTATCCGATGAACATCAGCGAGACCATACTTGCCATCTCAGAGGAAGAGTAGAAAGAGTGGGGTAAGGTTTCAGTAAGAGGAACGTTCTATTAATGAATGAATATTTCTCAGTCCTGGATTTTAAGAGACCTTTACTTCATAGTTTAATCTCATCACCCTTCATCTCTCAAGAATATTTACTTTATCCTTTGGGTTTACCGTTATTCTGGTTTATCCATTGTATCCGCCATACTTAGAGTAAATAGGGCGGAGGTTAATATTAAGAACAGTGACTACCTTATAGTTAGCAAGGATATCCACCTGGAGCAGGACTTGATTGTAGGGGCCTTCTTTTCTTCAGGTACTTCGGGTCTGCAGTAACTAGCATCAACAGGATATAGAGGAGGTGGACTGAAGACTTCTGCAGGCTTACCTGTCATCAAGCTACGGTCCTAACCTGAAGGATCTACAGCTCCATGATGCAGTCAGTCCTGATCTATGGGTGTGAGACCTGGACGCTGACCTCAATGGAGAAGCGTTATTGAAAATAAAGTGTTAAGGAAAATAACAATTTTTGTCAAGCATAGGGGCATAGGAGGATTAGAAGAACCAAGTGAGCAGAGATACACTAGCGCTTGCGGTCGGAGGAGACGATAGAACGCGTCATGGTGGTCCATCCAAGGAGTCAAATCACGAGGCTGAGATACACTGATCTCGTGAAGAAGGATGCCGTAGGAACACATTAGGAACACATACCTGGTGATCTGTGGAGGAGGCTGGTGTGGGTGGCTAAGGATCGTCAGGGTCCTTCGACAGAGGAGTCAGTCTGTATCTACCCACTTAGCTGCTCGAGTTGTACTCATATTTCATTATGTTATATACCCATCAAGACGCTGTAAAGTTCTTTAATATATCTCCAAAACCCCAACTGGAGTTGTTGGATGTTATTACAGGAGTCAGCTAGTTAGCATCAAGGAAGTAAGTGACTGGTTACGGGCATTGCCTCAGATAACTGAATGAATTACACAGGCGTGCAAAATTCAAGTCATCAAAAACATTTTTCAAAAATTTTTCTGTCTGTACATACTTTTGGGGTGCTGATTCTTAAACAAATCTCAGTTTTTCTTAATCACATCAGATTTTTTCACAATCCTCTCCTGTACTCTAAACCTGTTTTTTGATTCCGCTAAGCGATTAGGTTCCATAAAATTGAATAAAAATCCTTTGAAAACCAGTACTTTTATTAAATTTTTCTCATTTTTACTTTTACTTATAAATGTTTACTCAGTAGCCTTGAAGTCCCTTTTACTCATTGTCGTGAAGGACCGAGTGTAGCTTTTTCGCTTGTGTGTAACATTTCGGTTCTCTCGGTGTAGAGTCCAGCAGTAGTCGCCCATCATGTTAACGTTCCAGCGACCCTGGTAACGTTTTTCCATTTCCTTTATGTATTGATGGAATCTTTCTCCCTCCACTTCACTCACATCACCAAGATTTTCCGGAAAAAAATTCATATGTGCGTTCAAAATGTGGAGATTACTCACTGACAGAGTAATCCCCTAACAGTACACATAATAATTATTTTAATACAATTGGTGGTCCAACTGTGGACCTATTTTCACCCAGGCGGTTGCAGTTACAAACATGAAACAAACACAAATTATTTCCATTTTTACTTCCTCAGCTATATAGAAAGTGTACCCCTATTTAGTTACGTAATCAGCCAGAAATTCGATGTCGAGTTTTCACCGGAATTTTATGTTTTTTGATCCCCTGATTCCAGAAATGAAAAAATAATAAATAAAACTGCTCTCTGTATGGGTACGAATGTATCGAGACGAAATTTTAAATGTAAATCCACACCGACACATATTGATTTTCAGCCAAATCGGACCAAGGGTAGAAGGGGGTTAGAGGAGAAGCTTAACACAAAAACTGTAAAAATAACCAATGTAATGAATGTATTGACATACAAATTTCATTAGTAAATTCAAAACCACATAAGGACGACACCTCATTATTTACAGCAGAATGAGCAGAAAGGAGGGGGGGAGAGCTCAAGTCAAAAAACTAAAAGTACCGACGTAATGAACATATTGGCCTAACATTTTATATTTAAATTCAAATTCGAAACCATGTAATGAATGTAGGTTAGGTTAGGTTTTATGACTTATGCTCGGGCTTTAACTACGAGGTCATATCGCCAACTACCAGAGTACTCTTTCGTCACTCTGGTGGACATGAGTCCGACTCTACTGTGGAAGTCCTAAATTTTGCCTACCCTAAATTTTTATTCACCTAGGGCAGGGGTCTTTAACGAGTACCTGACATCGTACAGGCTTGGGACCATCACTTAACGTCCCATCGGAGGGACGGAGTGTTTAAGTTTATTTTACCTACCAGATAAAATAAACTATGGACCATGGGTCGGGTATGTAATGAATGTATTCACGCAAAGTTTAATATGAAGAATCATAAGCCCGTAAGTCAATTTATGCCCCAAACGGTCGATTGTTTTGCAGGAAGAACAAACTCTACATTGATTAACTCGTGCTGGGGAAGTATACTGCCGGTGATTCACCGACGAATTTTAATGTTTTTTTTTTTGTTTTTTTCAATGATAGACTTTGTTTTCCTTTTCAAATTCTGAAATTAGATTCTTGGAAAGAGAAACTACACAAAAATAATATTGATAGGGTAAATATTCCTGGAGATATTCAAGAGGACCCAAATTTCAATGGAAATTTCATTTTTCTCTCAGTTTTTACATTTATAGAGATGAAACAAATACCATTTTCCATCATTTGTTGTCCTAATTTAAATTCGGGACCCTCAGAGGCAGGGAGGCTCCATTGAAATTTGGGCCACCCTGAATATCTTCAGAAATACATATACTAAAAATCTAGTTTCAGAAAAGAAACATAACGTACAGGGAGGATTTATAATGGATTTAGTGAATGGTCTGGACGGGAAGAAGTTAAACTGGGTTGAAGAAGCCGTTTACCTAGGACAACTACTTTCATTCAAGAATGGCCTAAAAATGGAATTAAATCGGCGAATCGCACTTGGATGGAAGAAATATTGGTCCTACAAATATATCTTCAAAAGCAGAATGGCCATGGACCTGAAGAAAAAGGTGTTCGACTGCTGCATCACTCCTTGTCTAACGTACGGATCCCAAACCTGGGCTCTCTCCCAAGATGTGCTGAGGAGCTTAGAGGTTACTCAAAGAGCAATGGAGAGAAGCATGCTGGGAATTAAGAAAAAGGATAAAATAGTTAGAGGAGAAGCTTAACACAAAAACTGTAAAAATAACCAATGTAATGAATGTATTGACATACAAATTTCATTAGTAAATTCAAAACCACATAAGGACGACACCTCATTATTTACAGCAGAATGAGCAGAAAGGAGGGGGGGAGAGCTCAAGTCAAAAAACTAAAAGTACCGACGTAATGAACATATTGGCCTAACATTTTATATTTAAATTCAAATTCGAAACCATGTAATGAATGTAGGTTAGGTTAGGTTTTATGACTTATGCTCGGGCTTTAACTACGAGGTCATATCGCCAACTACCAGAGTACTCTTTCGTCACTCTGGTGGACATGAGTCCGACTCTACTGTGGAAGTCCTAAATTTTGCCTACCCTAAATTTTTATTCACCTAGGGCAGGGGTCTTTAACGAGTACCTGACATCGTACAGGCTTGGGACCATCACTTAACGTCCCATCGGAGGGACGGAGTGTTTAAGTTTATTTTACCTCCCAGATAAAATAAACTATGGACCATGGGTCGGGTATGTAATGAATGTATTCACGCAAAGTTTAATATGAAGAATCATAAGCCCGTAAGTCAATTTATGCCCCAAACGGTCGATTGTTTTGCAGGAAGAACAAACTCTACATTGATTAACTCGTGCTGGGGAAGTATACTGCCGGTGATTCACCGACGAATTTTAATGTTTTTTTTTTGTTTTTTTCAATGATAGACTTTGTTTTCCTTTTCAAATTCTGAAATTAGATTCTTGGAAAGAGAAACTACACAAAAATAATATTGATAGGGTAAATATTCCTGGAGATATTCAAGAGGACCCAAATTTCAATGGAAATTTCATTTTTCTCTCAGTTTTTACATTTATAGAGATGAAACAAATACCATTTTCCATCATTTGTTGTCCTAATTTAAATTCGGGACCCTCAGAGGCAGGGAGGCTCCATTGAAATTTGGGCCACCCTGAATATCTTCAGAAATACATATACTAAAAATCTAGTTTCAGAAAAGAAACATAACGTACAGGGAGGATTTATAATGGATTTAGTGAATGGTCTGGACGGGAAGAAGTTAAACTGGGTTGAAGAAGCCGTTTACCTAGGACAACTACTTTCATTCAAGAATGGCCTAAAAATGGAATTAAATCGGCGAATCGCACTTGGATGGAAGAAATATTGGTCCTACAAATATATCTTCAAAAGCAGAATGGCCATGGACCTGAAGAAAAAGGTGTTCGACTGCTGCATCACTCCTTGTCTAACGTACGGATCCCAAACCTGGGCTCTCTCCCAAGATGTGCTGAGGAGCTTAGAGGTTACTCAAAGAGCAATGGAGAGAAGCATGCTGGGAATTAAGAAAAAGGATAAAATAGTTAGAGGAGAAGCTTAACATAAAAACTGTAAAAATAACCAATGTAATGAATGTATTGACATACAAATTTCATTAGTAAATTCAAAACCACATAAGGACGACACCTCATTATTTACAGCAGAATGAGCAGAAAGGAGGGGGGGAGAGCTCAAGTCAAAAAACTAAAAGTACCGACGTAATGAACATATTGGCCTAACATTTTATATTTAAATTCAAATTCGAAACCATGTAATGAATGTAGGTTAGGTTAGGTTTTATGACTTATGCTCGGGCTTTAACTACGAGGTCATATCGCCAACTACCAGAGTACTCTTTCGTCACTCTGGTGGACATGAGTCCGACTCTACTGTGGAAGTCCTAAATTTTGCCTACCCTAAATTTTTATTCACCTAGGGCAGGGGTCTTTAACGAGTACCTGACATCGTACAGGCTTGGGACCATCACTTAACGTCCCATCGGAGGGACGGAGTGTTTAAGTTTATTTTACCTCCCAGATAAAATAAACTATGGACCATGGGTCGGGTATGTAATGAATGTATTCACGCAAAGTTTAATATGAAGAATCATAAGCCCGTAAGTCAATTTATGCCCCAAACGGTCGATTGTTTTGCAGGAAGAACAAACTCTACATTGATTAACTCGTGCTGGGGAAGTATACTGCCGGTGATTCACCGACGAATTTTAATGTTTTTTTTTTTGTTTTTTTCAATGATAGACTTTGTTTTCCTTTTCAAATTCTGAAATTAGATTCTTGGAAAGAGAAACTACACAAAAATAATATTGATAGGGTAAATATTCCTGGAGATATTCAAGAGGACCCAAATTTCAATGGAAATTTCATTTTTCTCTCAGTTTTTACATTTATAGAGATGAAACAAATACCATTTTCCATCATTTGTTGTCCTAATTTAAATTCGGGACCCTCAGAGGCAGGGAGGCTCCATTGAAATTTGGGCCACCCTGAATATCTTCAGAAATACATATACTAAAAATCTAGTTTCAGAAAAGAAACATAACGTACAGGGAGGATTTATAATGGATTTAGTGAATGGTCTGGACGGGAAGAAGTTAAACTGGGTTGAAGAAGCCGTTTACCTAGGACAACTACTTTCATTCAAGAATGGCCTAAAAATGGAATTAAATCGGCGAATCGCACTTGGATGGAAGAAATATTGGTCCTACAAATATATCTTCAAAAGCAGAATGGCCATGGACCTGAAGAAAAAGGTGTTCGACTGCTGCATCACTCCTTGTCTAACGTACGGATCCCAAACCTGGGCTCTCTCCCAAGATGTGCTGAGGAGCTTAGAGGTTACTCAAAGAGCAATGGAGAGAAGCATGCTGGGAATTAAGAAAAAGGATAAAATAGTTAGAGGAGAAGCTTAACACAAAAACTGTAAAAATAACCAATGTAATGAATGTATTGACATACAAATTTCATTAGTAAATTCAAAACCACATAAGGACGACACCTCATTATTTACAGCAGAATGAGCAGAAAGGAGGGGGGGAGAGCTCAAGTCAAAAAACTAAAAGTACCGACGTAATGAACATATTGGCCTAACATTTTATATTTAAATTCAAATTCGAAACCATGTAATGAATGTAGGTTAGGTTAGGTTTCATGACTTATGCTCGGGCTTTAACTACGAGGTCATATCGCCAACTACCAGAGTACTCTTTCGTCACTCTGGTGGACATGAGTCCGACTCTACTGTGGAAGTCCTAAATTTTGCCTACCCTAAATTTTTATTCACCTAGGGCAGGGGTCTTTTACGAGTACCTGACATCGTACAGGCTTGGGACCATCACTTAACGTCCCATCGTTAAAAATCTAGTTTCAGAAAAGAAACATAACGTACAGGGAGGATTTATAATGGATTTAGTGAATGGTCTGGACGGGAAGAAGTTAAACTGGGTTGAAGAAGCCGTTTACCTAGGACAACTACTTTCATTCAAGAATGGCCTAAAAAAGGAATTAAATCGGCGAATCGCACTTGGATGGAAGAAATATTGGTCCTACAAATATATCTTCAAAAGCAGAATGGCCATGGACCTGAAGAAAAAGGTGTTCGACTGCTGCATCACTCCTTGTCTAACGTACGGATCCCAAACCTGGGCTCTCTCCCAAGATGTGCTGAGGAGCTTAGAGGTTACTCAAAGAGCAATGGAGAGAAGCATGCTGGGAATTAAGAAAAAGGATAAAATACGGAACTACGAAATAAGAAAAAAGACAGGAGTACGGGACGTGAAGGAAGTGGGGCTGCAACAAAAGTGGAAATGGGCAGGACATGTGGCGAGGATGGAAGAAGGAAGATGGGCCAAGAGGATGACAGAGTGGTACCCGATATACCTGAAGAGAAGAAGAGGAAGACAACTGGTGCGGTGGCGGGACGATCTAGACAGGACAGTGGGGAGTCTCTGGCACAGGTCGGCCTGGGACAGGAGTGCATGGAAGAAAATGGGAGAGGCCTATGCCCAAAGATGGGCCTAGTTTCAAATTTATATAAATATCTAGTAATACTATTGTTATATTATTATACTAAGGAAGAAATAAAAAGGCTATTATTATTTACTAAAAATCTAGTTTCAGAAAAGAAACATAACGTACAGGGAAGATTTATGATGGATTTAGTGAATGGTTTGGTCTGTTTCATATCTGTAACTTGTATAAACGATGAACCTAATTGAAGGATACTGAAGAAGACATGAATTGCCTTATGTGGTGTGATGTATAAAAAATAAACACAACCATATTATTAATATTATTAAATTAACTATATTTATTAGTATAAAATCAAATCCAAGAAGCAACTAAATTGGTGAATAATATGAATGCATTTTGTTTTAAAACAACCCATGAATACAAAACAAATACGACCATCAGCTGTTTTTAAAAAATATAGAGGAGTCGAGGTCTGAGTCAATGGTGTGTCGTCTGGGTTGAGATGGAGTGAGAGTTTAGGCTAAGATGTGGAGAACTAAGTTGTAGTGAATTGATTGTGATTAATTGGAGTTTTAATTGAAATAGATGCACAAAGGAGGTACTTTAATTTAATTATATGTTTTATATGCCCTAAAATAACTTACATTTGAAGAATGTCCAGCATTTAGAAAGAAAAGAGACTAAAACATAAATGTACAAAATTAGCTTGTAAGATTTCTTTTTGTAGATATTTTGATTTTTTTTATCTTCAGATATTAATTTTATTATGTAGTTTAAGTAAATAAACCCAATTATTTGTTATCTAAATTTTATTCTATTCATTTTCCCTGTTGGCCCAGTAAGATAATTTAAAAACCTTTGGATTAGATTTAATGTTTTTGCAAAATTTAGAAAACAACATGGCATCTCAAGAAATCCAAATGAAAAGTTTGTTAATTGACATTTTTTTTAAATTACGTGCACTTTCTTCAAAATTGCATGTCTTGAACTTTTGATATTTTTCTTAGGGCTCTTTTCGGAAACTACTGTAGAAATCAACATTTAGTAAAATATTTTGTAATTTTATTTGTTTAATTTTATATTTATTTATTTATTTAACATAATATTTTACCAGAGTGGTTACAATAAATGGTCGGATGTTTGATATATACTGCATATTTGAAGAAGTGTGTTTCACCTTACAGACTACATATAAATGTGGAGATAGATACCTGAAGTAGTGGACACGGAGGTCGTGACAGAAGCAGGCGGCTTGGGGTAGAAAGTCACCTCTTGTTTGTTCTGGGTGACGTCTGGAGGTTGCTCGCTCATCTCGTCCTGACAGACAGACAGAGTTATATACGTTATTCACACTAGCTAGCAATTGCGCAAGAATCCCGCATACAACGTATAGATAGGTCAATGTGCCATACCGCTTGATAAGTGGGACGATATTGCTTTACACTTTGTGTCACGTGACAACAAGAGGTCGAATCGAAAATCACAACCTTAGCGGTAATCTCGACTATGATACCCATATTTCCTTTGAGCCATTACTTGAGTATAGCTGAGATGTCTCCGCACGTTTCGTATTAGATAAATAGATTAAGATAATGGATAAGTGGTAAAATGAACGACGATTAATCCTTGATGTGAAGTAAATCAACGAAGAACAACCTCTTGTAGCGTAGCCAGAGGGGCAAACCTTAAATTGGCAAATAATTTTCATTGGTCCCACCTATACGTAATTAAGTAATCGGTCAAAATTTCAATGATGAGTTTTCATCGAATTCAAAAATGAAAAAAAATCGTCCGTGAATCAACTAAGTTTCCACTCTTCTTCTGAAAATTAATAGATGATACCCTACTTACGGTCTTCTCATTCCTCATATAGACTTCTTTGTCGATACGTTCATAATTTTGGTTGTTATTACGAGTTTTTTTTGAGTTGAACTCTCCTTTTCTGATCACCCGCTTCCCAGGAAAACCAGTAGGGATTTTCCTTACGAGGTTTTGATAAATTGGGAAATGGAGAAAGAGGATTTACAGGCAGAGTGGGAACTTAGTTTATAACTACACTGCCGATGATTCACCGACGAGTTTCATAAGTCCAGAACATATGAAGAGCACGAGGAAAGAACCAGGTTTGCCACTTTTTTCTCGAATGTGAGATATCGCCACTACAGTATTAGTATATTAAACATATTTCACGATTCACCATCGTTACGGGCTTCAAAAAGTCGGTTTGTCACTACGAAAACGGAAGCTGAAAATATGACGTGCGGGGAATTGATACGAAACGGACTTTCAAACGTTAAATTTCAGTTTTCTCAATTTCAACATCTGATGACAAACCTGGTTCTTTGCCCGTGGTCTTCAAATGTACAGTACAAGTACAGAACATATGTACAATAGCTTGGGTTGGTAGATGTTAACTGTTACGTAACAATCCTATAACTGCCAATGTAATGAATATATTGAGGTTTTGGGCAGAGAGTGAAAACTGAATTGATTAATTCGAGTTGGTGAAGTACATTGCCGGTGATTCAGACCACTGTTTCTACAGTATTTTCATTTAGTGGAGATATTAAAACAAATTAGAGAACCCACATTGAACAAGACTAAAATGACTGAATTCCCACAAAATTGGTTCATTTTTCACAACCCAAAGTAATTAATAACACTCCTGGACAAGTATGCATTTTTTTGCCCTCTCTTGAACGCTGAATTATTGCAATCAATATTTTCACCCCTCCAATATCTGTCGCTTAATTAAAATGAAAAGTGACACTGTTGAATACCTCTTTTTGATTTCAATACTTTTATTAATGTTATTAGTAATTGTTGGTTGTTTAGTTGTTGAGAAACAAAAGAAGCCAAGCTCGGATAGTTTAAAAGCATAAAAGTTTTGAGAATTATAAGAAAAATAACTTTTAGAATATTGGTTGTATAAAGGATTTATACACTTTTCATATAGGTATAGAGATTATATATATATCTTCTTATGTTGTTCAAAATATAGAGGTTTCTTGAGGAGCTTGTATTTTTCTTTGTAATATAGAGATTATATATATATCTTCTTATGTTGTTCAAAATATAGAGGTTTCTTGAGGAGCTTGTATTTTTCTTTGTAATATAGAGATTATATATATATCTTCTTATGTTGTTCAAAATATAGAGGTTTCTTGAGGAGCTTGTATTTTTCTTTGTAATATAGAGATTATATATATATCTTCTTATGTTGTTCAAAATATAGAGGTTTCTTGAGGAGCTTGTATTTTTCTTTGTAATATAGAGATTATATATATATATCTTCTTATGTTGTTCAAAATATAGAGGTTTCTTGAGGAGCTTGTATTTTTCTTTGCAATATAGAGATTATATATATATCTTCTTATGTTGTTCAAAATATAGAGGTTTCTTGAGGAGCTTGTATTTTTCTTTGTAATATAGAGATTATATATATATCTTCTTATGTTGTTCAAAATATAGAGGTTTCTTGAGGAGCTTGTATTTTTCTTTGTAATATAGAGATTATATATATATCTTCTTATGTTGTTCAAAATATAGAGGTTTCTTGAGGAGCTTGTATTTTTCTTTGTAATATAGAGATTATATATATATCTTCTTATGTTGTTCAAAATATAGAGGTTTCTTGAGGAGCTTGTATTTTTCTTTGTAATATAGAGATTATATATATATCTTCTTATGTTGTTCAAAATATAGAGGTTTCTTGAGGAGCTTGTATTTTTCTTTGTAATATAGAGATTATATATATATATATTCTTATGTTGTTCAAAATATAGAGGTTTCTTGAGGAGCTTGTATTTTTCTTTGTAATATATAGATTATATATATATCTTCTTATGTTGTTCAAAATATAGAGGTTTCTTGAGGAGCTTGTTTTTTTCTTTGTAATATAGAGATTATATATATATCTTCTTATGTTGTTCAAAATATAGAGGTTTCTTGAGGAGCTTGTATTTTTCTTTGTAATATAGAGATTATACATATATCTTCTTATGTTGTTCAAAATATAGAGGTTTCTTGAGGAGCTTGTATTTTTCTTTGTAATATAGAGATTATATATATATCTTCTTATGTTGTTCAAAATATAGAGGTTTCTTGAGGAGCTTGTTTTTTTCTTTGTAATATAGAGATTATATATATATCTTCTTATGTTGTTCAAAATATAGAGGTTTCTTGAGGAGCTTGTATTTTTCTTTGTAATATAGAGATTATATATATATCTTCTTATGTTGTTCAAAATATAGAGGTTTCTTGAGGAGCTTGTTTTTTTCTTTGTAATATAGAGATTATATATATATCTTCTTATGTTGTTCAAAATATAGAGGTTTCTTGAGGAGCTTGTATTTTTCTTTGTAATATAGAGATTATATATATATCTTCTTATGTTGTTCAAAATATAGAGGTTTCTTGAGGAGCTTGTATTTTTCTTTGTAATATAGAGATTATATATATATATATCTTCTTATGTTGTTCAAAATATAGAGGTTTCTTGAGGAGCTTGTATTTTTCTTTGTAATATAGAGATTATATATATATCTTCTTATGTTGTTCAAAATATAGAGGTTTCTTGAGGAGCTTGTATTTTTCTTTGCAATATAGAGATTATATATATATCTTCTTATGTTGTTCAAAATATAGAGGTTTCTTGAGGAGCTTGTATTTTTCTTTGTAATATAGAGATTATATATATATCTTCTTATGTTGTTCAAAATATAGAGGTTTCTTGAGGAGCTTGTATTTTTCTTTGTAATATAGAGATTATATATATATCTTCTTATGTTGTTCAAAATATAGAGGTTTCTTGAGGAGCTTGTATTTTTCTTTGTAATATAGAGATTATATATATATCTTCTTATGTTGTTCAAAATATAGAGGTTTCTTGAGGAGCTTGTATTTTTCTTTGTAATATAGAGATTATATATATATCTTCTTATGTTGTTCAAAATATAGAGGTTTCTTGAGGAGCTTGTTTTTTTCTTTGTAATATAGAGATTATATATATATCTTCTTATGTTGTTCAAAATATAGAGGTTTCTTGAGGAGCTTGTATTTTTCTTTGTAATATAGAGATTATATATATATCTTCTTATGTTGTTCAAAATATAGAGGTTTCTTGAGGAGCTTGTTTTTTTCTTTGTAATATAGAGATTATATATATATCTTCTTATGTTGTTCAAAATATAGAGGTTTCTTGAGGAGCTTGTATTTTTCTTTGTAATATAGAGATTATATATATATCTTCTTATGTTGTTCAAAATATAGAGGTTTCTTGAGGAGCTTGTTTTTTTCTTTGTAATATAGAGATTATATATATATCTTCTTATGTTGTTCAAAATATAGAGGTTTCTTGAGGAGCTTGTATTTTTCTTTGTAATATAGAGATTATATATATATCTTCTTATGTTGTTCAAAATATAGAGGTTTCTTGAGGAGCTTGTATTTTTCTTTGTAATATAGAGATTATATATATATCTTCTTATGTTGTTCAAAATATAGAGGTTTCTTGAGGAGCTTGTATTTTTCTTTGTAATATAGAGATTATATATATATCTTCTTATGTTGTTCAAAATATAGAGGTTTCTTTGTAATATAGAGATTATATATATATCTTCTTATGTTGTTCAAAATATAGAGGTTTCTTGAGGAGCTTGTTTTTTTCTTTGTAATATAGAGATTATATATATATCTTCTTATGTTGTTCAAAATATAGAGGTTTCTTGAGGAGCTTGTATTTTTCTTTGTAATATAGAGATTATATATATATCTTCTTATGTTGTTCAAAATATAGAGGTTTCTTGAGGAGCTTGTTTTTTTCTTTGTAATATAGAGATTATATATATATCTTCTTATGTTGTTCAAAATATAGAGGTTTCTTGAGGAGCTTGTATTTTTCTTTGTAATATAGAGATTATATATATATCTTCTTATGTTGTTCAAAATATAGAGGTTTCTTGAGGAGCTTGTATTTTTCTTTGTAATATAGAGATTATATATATATCTTCTTATGTTGTTCAAAATATAGAGGTTTCTTGAGGAGCTTGTATTTTTCTTTGTAATATAGAGATTATATATATATCTTCTTATGTTGTTCAAAATATAGAGGTTTCTTGAGGAGCTTGTTTTTTTCTTTGTAATATAGAGATTATATATATATCTTCTTATGTTGTTCAAAATATAGAGGTTTCTTGAGGAGCTTGTATTTTTCTTTGTAATATAGAGATTATATATATATCTTCTTATGTTGTTCAAAATATAGAGGTTTCTTGAGGAGCTTGTATTTTTCTTTGTAATATAGAGATTATATATATATCTTCTTATGTTGTTCAAAATATAGAGGTTTCTTGAGGAGCTTGTATTTTTCTTTGTAATATAGAGATTATATATATATCTTCTTATGTTGTTCAAAATATAGAGGTTTCTTGAGGAGCTTGTTTTTTTCTTTGTAATATAGAGATTATATATATATCTTCTTATGTTGTTCAAAATATAGAGGTTTCTTGAGGAGCTTGTATTTTTCTTTGTAATATAGAGATTATATATATATCTTCTTATGTTGTTCAAAATATAGAGGTTTCTTGAGGAGCTTGTTTTTTTCTTTGTAATATAGAGATTATATATATATCTTCTTATGTTGTTCAAAATATAGAGGTTTCTTGAGGAGCTTGTATTTTTCTTTGTAATATAGAGATTATATATATATCTTCTTATGTTGTTCAAAATGTAGAGGTTTCTTGAGGAGCTTGTACTTTTCTTTGTAATATAGAGATTATATATATATCTTCTTATGTTGTTCAAAATATAGAGGTTTCTTGAGGAGCTTGTATTTTTCTTTGTAATATAGAGATTATATATATATATCTTCTTATGTTGTTCAAAATATAGAGGTTTCTTGAGGAGCTTGTTTTTTTCTTTGTAATATAGAGATTATATATATATCTTCTTATGTTGTTCAAAATATAGAGGTTTCTTGAGGAGCTTGTATTTTTCTTTGTAATATAGAGATTTTGCTCAACCCACTTCTATATAAAATGGTTGTTTAGATAAGAAAAAAAATAAATTAAAATTTCATTCATGAAAAAAAAATCAATATCCTTCAGTTGACAGGCGAGACCAGAGCGCCTGAGGGGCATTGTTCAGGAATGGACAGTGGAAAGATAGCAACAGCGTTGGGCGCGATCGACAGATGTCAGAACAACCTTCGCCTATTTCCCGGACGTCCGGACGCGCCTTGACTCTCCATGGATACAACCAGACCATTGGACGTCGCAGGTGCTATCAGGTCACGGCGACTTCAGCGCGAAACTCTTCTTCTTTATTAAGAGGAAGAAAGCCCTGCCTGCTCGTGTGGTCGAGACTGCGGAACACGTAGTTCTGGAATGCCCGCTATACGACGGGCCCAGGGCGGATTCGCCGGACAGGATCTTATATAAAATTCAAACATTTTCTGTTCGTCTATATGTTATTTTCAAACTTATGTGTAACCCTAACATATATGTAGATAAAACAGAGAATATAGGCTTGAAAGAGGAATAAATATCTGGCAGAGAGAATGAAAAAAAAAAAAATATATATAAACATTACATAAATGCATGGATATGAGAAGAAACATTAGGGAAGGTAAACCATCCCCAACAAAAAAAAAATTCACCACTGAAAACATTTTTTTTTCTTTTATTATTATTTTCCTGATCCCGGAAAAAAATAAAAGCTACCAGTCAGGATTTACTTCGTGTTTAGGGTCCCTTAGGTCGACGACCATATACGAAACCTTAATAACGAGGATATGACGACTGCATCCCAAGGGCTAACCCCCACAATTCGAAGGATGTCCTCTCCTTGGGGTGAATGTTTTTCATTTTAATAACATTGTGAAAAGAACACCATTTGTTTAATATTTAGTTACTGGGACCCATGCCCGGGCTATATTTACGAGGTCGCGCTTTTCCAACACTCTGGTGGACATGAGGAGGACCACAGGTTGTCTGAACAGGTGCCTCTAGCCAGGTTGAAACGTCTCATGCCCAACTTTCAATAATAATAAAAGTCATGCCAGTAAAGTTAGTAGTTTTATTAAAAATGTGTACTTGCTTAATAGCCCCCCCCCCCCCCCCCCCCCACTCAAATGCATTTAAAACTGGCATAACTGGGTAGAAAGTAATGTGCTGGCTTCAGCGGTTTTCATTGTTTCATTGTAAAGAGTAATAATTACAGGAGGTACGCCATAAGGCTCTGTACTATCTCCGACGTTGTTCAAAGTCTACCTTCATGACATCCCCACACATGACTCGTCAGTAATCGGTATGTTTGCGGATGACACTATTGTTAGCTCACAGGATTCCGATATACATAAAGCCCGAGATGATCTTCAAGCAGCTCTAAATAATCTACATGTTTACTTTAAAAAGTGGAAAATAAAATTAAATGAAGCAAAATGACAAGCAAAAGTGTTCACGTTGAGAAGACCACAAAGCCCACGTGAGATCACAGTTAACAATAGCCCGGTACCTTGGAACCCACCTGACAGTGCAGTGAAGTATCTGGGAGTGCATCTGGACCAGCGAGTAACCTGGAACCTGCATATAAATAAGAAACTGACGGAGGCGGATGTCAGATTGGCCATCCTGTTACCTCTCATCAACAGGAAATCTAAACTAAAGCCTGAATGTACCCTCCTGCTATACAGGGCTATTTCTTAGACCGCTCCTCCTGTATGGGTGTGAGGTGTGGGGTGCAGCTTCAAATTCCAAAATAAAGAGAATACAAACCTTCCAAAATAGGGTGACGAAGATGGCGGTGGACGCCCCCTGGTTCGTTCGAAACTGCCAGTTACACAGGGAGCTACACCTTGAGACCATAGATGACTTCATCAGGAGGAAATTCAGGAAATATCATGATAACTTACCATCAGTTAAAGGTGCTAGGAGGTTTAAGTTAGGGGTTCGTTCCGAAACACTTCGTTTAAAACCGCGTCTCATTCAGGACATTATATTATGAACTTTTACTATCAGTTTTCCCTCCTTAAATTGTTCATTATGTTACTGCTACTCCAGCCATCTGTATGTTCTAAATATCTGTTCATTTTATACTTTTTCTGTTTTATTGATTAATTGCTTAAACATACTTTAAGGGGTAAATGTATTCCAAAAGTTATTTTCATTTGCCAATTGTTATTAACAACTTCTAAGTTGAGGAACGCGGACATATTGTGGAAACTTGTAATAAATGAATAAAACAAAATTATTTTTGAAATATTGTCTATTCCACTAAAGATATATATATATATACAACTACCGGTTTCGGCTTTATACCATCGTCAGGTCTAGTTATGAACTTTAACTCTAGTTCATAACTAGACCTGACGATGGTATAAAGCCGAAACCGGTAGTTGTATATAATATATCTTTAGTGGAATAGACAATATTTCAAAAATAAGTTTGTTTTATTCAATTGTTATTAAAGCATAGATTTTCAATTATGTAATTATACCATGCAAAACAAATTCATGTTGATCTGGTAAATAAAGAATTTTATAAAAAAAAAAAAAAATTACTCTGAATTACTTTTTCTTTTTACTAATTAATCTGAGAGTGACTTTCTTATACACAATAATGGATGCCAGTATGAAATGATTTAGAAAGAGGGAGTTGGAGTGATCTGTGAACGTCTGGTTGCTATAACGACGTCCTGTCATCGCCGCATTACATATACCTACATTTTTTTACTTCCCCAGATACACGAGGTATAGGGAAAGTTATGTGACTCATGCCCGGGCTATAACTACAATGTCATATCGCCTACTACCAGAACGCTCTTTCGTCACTCTGGTGCACATGAGCCTGACTCTACTATGGGAGTCCTTAATGTTGTTCATCTCGGGTCTTTAACGAGTACTTGACATCTTACATCCTTTCAAATGCACAAGAAAAACCCAAGCAAGCTAGTTACGATACGTAATCTTCCCGGTTATTAAATATATGCTACATGTTTTTGGATGAAATGAAATCGCGTAGAATATAATATATTATTATTAAAAGATAATATTAAGATATTATCTTTTCTGAATGAACTGCCATTACTGGCGGAAACTGGCCACCATTATAAAAATTTCGTTGCTTAGCCCCCTACCCATTTATGTTATTAATATAGAATCATGAAACGATTTTAGCCAAAAGTTTGGTTAGAACTAAATGTACATCATTGCTATTTGATCCCAAGTCAAACATGACAGATATGGCCTCTAGTTTATATCCAAATATTTATCCAAGAAATTAGATACAGAACCCTTCCATAATCTTCTTCATCCTTTGTCACCTTATGATATTACAAAATGGAATAGAGCTTTTGAACATGGCAGAGACATCCAGAAGAACATGGATTCAAATCTCCGAACCCATAGTCATTTAAAAAATAAATAAATTTGGAATAAACAAAAACTTGACATTAAAAAAAAAATGAAAAACAAGAGAAAAATTGTATTATAAAAGATGGCAGTCGGAAGAATTTACTGTAACACAAGGTTAACCTTGAATTATATTCAGAAATTATAAAGAAAATTTTCAAAATCCGTTGTCGAGCGACCTTATTATACTACAGATGGCATAAAGTCGGTCGCCCTACCATAGATTTCACATATTTTCTTTTATTTTCGCTAGCTCAGTTAAGCACGCCGTCCTTCCGATGGGACGTTAAACGATGGTCCAGAGCCTTGTACGATGTCAGGTACTCGTTAAAGACCCCTATCATAGGTGAATAAAAATTTAGGCTAGGCAAAATTTAGGACTCCTATAGTAGAGTCGGGCTCATGTCCAACAAAGTGACGAAAGAGCGCTCTGATAGTAGGCGATATGACCTCTTAGTTAAAGCCTGGGCATGAGTTATAGTAACTAACTAATTTTATAATTACTAAAACATCTAAAGTTAACCTTGATGTGCAGTTGATTGATCCGAAGGTCCGTTTAGTTACGACATTCTATTATAGACTTTTTCAGATGTTTTTAATTTTACCGAAGTCCGGTATTTTGTTTATTTTTAATTTATTTATTTTATTTTATACATTTTTATTTGCGGTTTTCACAGACACCCCAGCTAGTATCTGCTTTGCAGCGGCGAACAACCTAGCTAGTATCTGCTTTGCAGAGGCGAACAACCCAGGTGGTAGTAAGTATTTGGGACCCCTGGGCACAACATCTAGTATGTGTCTTTCAATGGCGGACCCGCTAGTTAGTAAATGCTTAGCATCACTGGACATCCTAGCTAGTGTGTACTTAAGAACGAATGAAGGTAATTGTGAAGGATAGCATTAGAGACGTAGTATGGAGCGTTTATGATTTTACGAAGGATACAGGATTGTAAGTTTTGGATTCTATCAATAATTTAAATGGTAAATCGGTATTTCATTGGTAGAAGACGATGCACTGTATGAAGAATAGTGACATTGTGCAACACCGGGACGACTCAACGATTAGGCAATGTTTTAAGATACTCGTGTTAATGTATTAAGGATATACTCCAAATTTCATGAATGTCGGTAAATGAGTAATGGTCATATCCAGCTCAAATTATTTACAACTAAGCTATTCCCCATCCCTTCCTAAGCTTGGCTTCGGCTCACCTATGAACTTCTGAATTTTAATTTCGATTTGATATTCCACCGTGTTATGGAGTTAAGCCCCCTATATAAGCCCCTCCACATTCCCCTTTGACCGGTATCTGTCTGAATGGTACCTCTGACCTTCTATTCGCTCTTCACAACTTTTTTCTCTCCCAGATATACAATGTATAGGGGAAGTTATGTAATCGCTTAAAAATCCTATGTATATCGGTTTCACAGGAATTTCTTGTTTTCCGACCCACATATTCCAAAAATATACTGTATTTATATAATATAATATAAAAAACCTTTAAAATTATTTGTATGGATAAAAATCAATACTTTTCAATAAAAAAATTGGAAAACAATATCACGAACAGAAAAATTAGCGTTGATAAAGTTAAAGGGGAGTGGTCGAAAATTCAATGGCTAAGATTTTCTCCTGAAACGATTAATGTCTCACTTTAGCGAACTTAATGTAGAGAAACGAACCCATCGAAAATTTAGACTTACTTTTTTTCAATGGAAACTGTATTAATTCACTAAAAAATAAAGATCTGTTAAGTTTACTAGATTGTGTTCCACCAATTTACCATGAATACTATAACAGCCTGAAGACCAATGCTCAAATTGATGTTGATAAAGTACCTTTAGTAGGTCTCTAGTGATGAAGAACGTTAAAAAGTTTTGAAACAAAATATATTTCTTTTTACTTTTATAATTAAAAGTAATACAAATTTCTTATATTATTCTTAAACTTTTAAAAATACAAAAATAAGTCGATGTAAAAATGGACTAACCCACATTAAAAACAAAAATCACCGTGATTTAAAAATGAATTAATCCAATATTAAAAAAATACCACTTTACGCAAAATAATATGCTAAAAATAACAATTCTTACGTTCTTGGGTTTTGAAGAATTTTTTTCATAAAAATAGCCTTTGTTATTTTTTCATATATCTCAATATTAATATTTTTTATAAGAAATTCCTGTGAAACCTAACAACATAGAATTTTTAAGCGATTACTATAAATACAATTTAAAATATGTATATATAATGTGTAGGGAGACCGGGGCTAGTTGGCATAAGGGGTAAGTTGGCATTCAGGTTCTAGTTTCCACCACAGGGACTTCATAGCACAAACTATCACACTCCGCCAACTTGCCCCAGGAGGTATGCCAACTCACCCCACAACTGGGATAAGTTGGCATAGTTGGAACACTTTCGTAAACCATTTTTTACGAGTAAAGTATGCAATGTTAAATTATGTTTTCCTCATTTATTTGTAGTCAAGGAGTTCAACTGTCGGCAGCGTTGCTCACATTCGCCGAAAGAATAACAGAAAAAAATAGAAAAATCAAAAAGTAGAAACTATGCCAACTAGCCCCGGACTCCCCTAATATATATATATATATATATATATATATATATATATATATATAATAAATAAAATTTCGTAGATATATATACGAAATTTTATTTGTGGTTGTAACCACAACCCTTCAAGGACGACACCTAACAATTATTAGGCGAATCGGCTTAGGGAGAGGAGGAGGAGAGAGGTAAAGGATTGTAATTAAAAACCTTAATAACAATACAAAATTTTATGTGGATCCAGGACGTAATGACGACACACGTCGATTTTCAACGAAATCGGTCAAAAAGGGGGGCTTCAGGGACAACACTGAAAACAGTTAATCAATAACATTCTTCACGTATTTTATTATAAGTGATAAACATTTCTGTAATTACAACAAATGTTGGATTCTTGGCTCTTAAAAAAGGACTAAAACAAAGTTGTAGAAAAGTTGAAATTGGTTAATTTAGAGGAAGTAATGTATTTTGTCATAAGTCGTGAAGTTTATGAGATGCGGAGCTCAGGACTTGGAGAGCTCAAGAGCTTATAAAACATTTTTATCTACTAACTTGTGTGCCACATTGTTTTAACTATCTTTTACTTCTACTGCTATTCCAAGGGAGGCTATATCAGAAATTCGATGTCCAGTTTCCACTGGAATTTCATAGGAAGAATAATAATATAACTAGAACAATTTTTATGCTTAGCCCCTCTCATAACCCCCCCTCCCGTTCAAAATTTCCGGACGCCATATAGCCTATTTTTCAATCTGACTCTAAAGGATGCTACATTGCCACCAGAACAAATTAGATTTGATAAATCTTATTCAAGAATTCCTAAAATACATTTTTTTTAGCAGTCTTTCCGCTTAAACAAAAAAAACGTTGATACGCTGCGATTGGCACCAAAGCAGAGTCGATATCAGTAGTGTATAAAGGCCGGTTCTGGGGCAGTGGAGGTGGAGGGACGTGTCTGTGGAGGGAGGTGGAGGTGGAGGGACGTGGGGGTGGGAGGCGGATGTGTATGGGTAATTCGGAGCTGGAGAGAGGGTCAAAGGTTGTCACGGATCCCTCCACCTCCCACCACCACGTCCCTCCACCTCCTCCTCCCACCACTTCCCTCCACCTCCACTGCCCCAGAACCGGCCTTTATACACTACTGATATCATTTTTTATTCGCGAGATATCATGCAGAAAATATTGACCGCGCACGTACGTACGTACACACATACTACTTCTTTCCAAAAATAGTGCAAAAATACTGTATTGACCTTGAAACATAAAAATATGATGAACATTTTGATTTCGATTTTCGGACCCATTACAATAACTTCCCTATATTTTGGGAAGTTAATAATAATAAAGTCGGTGAATCACCTGCAATGTGCTTCCCCAGCACGGATTAATCAATTAAGTTTTTGCTCTCTCTCTAAAACTAATCTTGGCAATAATCAATAGTTGATTAACATACGTACTTCTGATCCCTAATACTAAATATTGAGTCGATGGATTCACTATATCGGCAGTTATTAGAGTTTTTTAGTTAAGCCACCCTATTCTGCCCAACCTCCCCCCCCCCCCTTCGGAAATTTCTTATAGTGAATTATTAGGTGTCGTTCTTATGTAATTCTGGATACACGTATAAATTTTGGCGGTAATAACCAAAGTAGTTGTTAAGACTTATCATGTTAAACCTGAGTTAAACAAGTTCTTCGTTCTTATTTATGTTAAATTACAGAAAAATTATAGTTGGTAAAAAAATGTTTTTTTCCGGAACACCATCTTAACCCTGAGATGGATCTATAACCTAACTCAGTTCATTTCATCTGGATGGTGAAATAAAATTAACCACACCATCCTTCGGATGGGACGTTAAGCGATGGTCCCGAGCCTGTTGTCAGGTACACTCGTTAAGGACCCCTCCTTAGGTGAAATAAAAAATTAGGGTAAGCAAAATTTAAGACTCCCACAGTAGTCGGGTACATGTCCATCGGAGTAACAAAAGAGCGCTCTGGTAGTAGGCGTTATGACCTTGTAGTTAGAGCCCGGGCACGAGTCATAATAAGTAACTTTTAAATTCAAATTAACAGGATACCAGCCTGCTTCGGTTTTCGAAGAGAACCCTTCAGTCAAATTAATTATCTAAGAATGTTAATAATGGGGTATCCAGAGTAAGTTAATATTCGAACGCGAACAGTTTTAAAAATTGATGAAGTATAAAATCCAAGGGCCCTTCAAAATATTTCCATCCCGCTGTCATTTATGCACTTCTTCTCTAGGAGCTCCAGGAATATGACCGTCTTATTCTTTCTTCAATATTTTCCTCGCCTGAAAATCATCTTGGACTCCGGCGTCACCTCAGAAGTAACTTGCTCTCTAGGGCAACAAAGCTGGAACTCTACAAAACCTTGATCCGTCCAGTGTTAACTTACGGTTCTGAAACATGGGCAATAGCAAAGACTGATGAACAAGCACTCCTGATTCACGAAAGGAAGTTCCTACGTTGCATCTATAGAGGTGTCTACGACGGACAGGACTGGAGGAGAAGAACAAATCAGGAGCTATACGCTTTGTCGCAAGAACCGGGCGTAGTAAGGTTTGTAAGACTCCACAGACTAAGATGGGCAGGACACTTGGCAAGAATGGGAGACCATGATGTGCCAAAGATGACATTACTGGAGGAAATCCACGGGACCAGACGTGTTGGGAGGCCGAAGCTACGTTGGAGGGATGGTGTAGCGCATGATGCGAGGATCCTACTTGGAGTCAGGAACTGGAGGGCAGCTGCACAGGACCGAGACGACTGGCAAAGGCTGATCCAGGAGGCCTTGACTCGGAGATGAGTTGTTGCGCCGATGAAGAAGAAAATAAGAAAATCATCATCGAACTTACTTTTGGACAGTGAACATCCAATATTTTTCCAATGAGAATTCGAAGGATACCCCAATAGCGCTCAGAGGTTCCGATCTACCACTATTCTCAGTGGTAGTTTCCTCCGCCCTTAGCAATCGGGTATCGACCCATAAGCTGGTTTCTACAAAAAATCAAAATAAATTCTCCATCAGTCTAAAGGTGATGAAGGATAAAAATAAGCTGATTTCTTATAAAAACCACTAAAAAGCTTTTATCTTGTCTACATAATATTGATTGATATGAAGTTTATTCTTAAAGAAAAACATAAAAATCGAGTAAATAGATCACCACCAATGTACTTCTCCAGCTTGCATTACTCAAAATATGCACTCCTTCTAAACCTCATCAAGAGTTTGCGCTGAAAACCTCATACTTAACTCATTACAATGGAAATTAATAGGGTTTTTGAATTTAATTAAAATTTCATGGATGAGCACAGATATGTTATTCCTGTTCCTTAAAAAAAATACATAACATATTCGTCCCATTCATAAAATTTTAAATTGTTTTTAAACAATTTTTATATTAATTTTTTAATCTTATTTATTAAAACATTTTAAATTATGTTGTTTACAAAATGGTATGCCTCAAAAGCCGGCTAGAAAAAATGAATGAAATCTGTGAGAGGTCAGACTATATTTTATTTTACAATAATAATAATAAGTGAAATAATCACTTCTCACAACATCAGCCATCTTCATATTTACATGAAATTCCAGTAAAAATTTAACATCAGAATTGCTTCCCTTTAAGAGCTGGTCCTTTCTGCCCTTATTAAGAGTACAGTTAAAAAAAAAAACTTCACTAATGGGTTCGGTTCGACGCCTTGCTGCTTGTTAATAAACATTTATTGAAAAAAATTTAAAAATACTAAAAAAAATTGAACTAATCCACTCTTCCCTTCCTTTATTTGCCTTTCATATTTATATATTTATATTTATGTATTTAATTGATGGATGAAGTATCGTACATTTTATTAAACAAACGAAGGGATCAATACTAATCAATTACTACCCTGCTCAGAAATTATCAATTTTTATGTCCCCAAGTATATTATCTATATATACAACCCTTTGAATTACTGACTAGGTAGTATGTAATAGATTTAATTGTAATAAAATAACAATAATAATAATAATCTCATCAGTAAAAATTTGTTGAAAAAATCCTCAACTCCAAGTATAACTTATATTATAGAAATATTGCTCTTTTGGTTCTGTAAGTTGCCATATGTTATATTGTCATATCAATAAAATTAGAGCAGTAGGTCAGTTACGTTTGGCTTCTAAACACCATATCAGTTTATATATAAATAAAGAAAAAATTATTTTTGAAAAGAATCAATGTAGATGTGTTCTAGAGAACTCAAAGAAGATATTGTTCATTTTTTATTAAACTGTCCTTTGTATAATAATATTAGAGAAAGATATTTATATAAATATATTAAAAACTCTATTATTAGAACATTAGAGATTGTTTCTATAGAGCTAATTAATGATGTATATTCTAAATTGTATTAATTTAAAAAAGCAAACTTTCAAAAATCTAACTTACAATAAAAATTAAAAAAAAAAAAAAAAAAAGGAGAGAGAAAAAAAAAAAGAAATTAAAATTAAGAATAGAGGACAAAAAATGATAAAGATAATGAAAAATGAATTAAAGTTGAGATTTTCATATTAAGTTTTTGTTAAATACTTGTTATTTACAGTCATTATAATATGTAGACGTGTATGTATGTATATGAAAGTATATATATACCTATATATATATATATATATATATATATATTTTTTTTTTGTTTTGAATTTCTCTTGGCAGTATGAGTACAAGTAAATGTGCGCATTTATTATAATATTTAGAAATTTATTAAGCTGTAATATTCTTACTTTATTAGTGTATATCGGATGTATATTCAAATTGTACCCCAACTCTCTACAATAAGCCTTAATAGGCTTCAATGTAGTAATAAATAAAATAAAAACAAATTAAAAAATAAAAATAAAATAATTATAATATTTATTTCCGTTAAAAGCTAAGACAGTAGGTAATAAGATACATCATAAGACTGTATACATTGAGATAGCTTATAGATTAGATATATAAAGAGATATTAACTCTTTGAGTCTGACACACATTTAATTAGCAATACTATTAAAGAATAAAATGAAATAAATAAATAAATACATGAAAATATATGAGTACAAAAATAATAATATTAATAAATGCAGTAGATACAGGTTTTAATTTAATTAAAGTTAAGAAAACTCTTCTGGAAGTGTCTTTTTCACGATAATTCGGGTCGTTCTTACGTCCATTCATCAGGTCACAATGTGCGAAATATAGAAAAGAGAGAGAAAAAAAAAAAAACATTAGCAAATATAAGAAAATATATATTTAAAAAATAATAATAATAATAAAAATACATAAAAGAATAAACCAAGAGAAATAAAATAAATTAGTATATAAATAATAGAAACTAGTGATTAAACAAAACGTAGATTGGACAGACCTTAAAGGAGGATATCTATGGAGGAACTCTGTCAAAAAAAAAATTGAAAGCTATGTATCAAATAACGTTTTTGATATGGAGGGCGCCGATACCTAAGTGGTATGCGTGCTTGTCTTCTGAGCTCAAGAACGTGGATTCGAAACCCGACCGAGGCCCTTAGTTTATTTTATCTGGGAGGTAAAATAAACTTAAGCACGCCGTCCTTCGGTTGGGACGTTAAGTGATGGTTCCGAGCCTGTACGATGTCAGATACTCGTTAAAGACCCCTGTCCTAGGTGAATAGAAAATTAGGGTAGGCAAAATTTAGGACTCCCGCAGTAGAGTCTGGCTCATGTCCAGAGTGACGAAAGAGCGCTCTGGTAGTAGGCGATATGACCTCGTAGTTAAAGCCCGGGTATGAGTCATAAAACCTAACCTAACCTGTTTTTGATATGGAACATGATTTTTTAAGTTATTTATAATAGGTTTTCGCTCTCCGTCTTAACGGGTCGATTTGGATGAAAATCGATAACTATACTCAAGGATTTCTCGATCCTCATAAAATTTTCTATTCATAGATTTATTACAGATATTGGCGTTTTTGAGTCAACTCCTCCAATTATTTAGATTCATTTTCCTGTAAGAAAAATATCAGTCCTGCAGAAAAATGTTTCTTTCCAAAAAGTATTAACTTATGAAATTGTAGAAGGTTTATGTCTCCTCAAGGAGAAAGGGTATATAGGGAAACGTTCAAAGGACGGTGATGGCACACTCTAGCGGAGGTGTCTTAATTGATTCATTGGAAATTTAATTGAATAATTTGTTGTGGGGAAGTACATTGTCGTTGATTCACTCTCACACGAGTTGAGAAGCACTGCCATATAAATTCAAACCTATAGGCCATAATTTACTTAATAGACTAAGAAGCCACAACGTTTCTCAAGCCCACTAACAGCTTCGACCTGGAGTAAGTGATGTGGGAATGTAGGTGAACTTGGAAGCGGTATGGAAACTTTAGGAACGTGCCTCGCCTCACAGAATATCCCTCGGTAAATGTTTAGTCAATAACTGAACAATCCCATATGGGGTACACTCAGTGGCTTACCGAAGTGGGTGGGGGGGGGGGGGGGGGGGGGGGGCACCGACACTTCCCAATGTCCAATACATTTTTTACTTCCCCAGCTATTCGAAGTATAGGGGAAGTTATGGAATTGGTCAGAAATTGGATGTGGAGTTTTCAACGGAATTTCATGTTTTCAGAACTCTTAGATTCCAAATATGAAGAAAAAAATGCCTATGAACTTGATAACTTCCGATAGAATGAATGTATCGACACGAAATATTATATACAGTAGACTCTCCCTTAACCGGCGTTGCCGGAACCGACGTGACGCCAGATAACAGAAAATGCCCCGATAACGGAAATCATCAGTTAATGAGAAAAAATATATCAATTAAAGCATAAAAAAAAGTGTTTTTAGGTGAGCTAAGGAATAAAACAGGTATGTATTTTGTTGATAGCATTTATTAAATTGACAAATATGTAGATACTTTACTAGTTAAGTGTTCATTTCCCGATAAGACGATATTGTTGTGCCACGGACGGGACGGTACCTTTGTTTTTCTATTCTAGGAAACATTTTTTATAAATGTTTGATTTTCAACTATGTATTTATTATAATTTATTTATAGGATATAAGTGAAGTAATAAAATATTGTATTAGCATTCCCGTCATTATAAATACAATGTACATATGTATGTATGTACAATAAAAATACATAAAAGATTAGTGAGTTACGGAATAATTATGTGTTCGTAAATACACGTGGCTCATATAATTGATAATCTAATAATTGAATGTTAATTTTAGTTTAACAAATTTGATATTATTTCACGAGCGCCGGATAAGGGAGCGCGCCGGTTAACAGAACGCCGGATAAGGGAGAGTCTACTGTATTAATCCAGAAGCCTCTAACGACGACACTTATTGTTTTTCAGCCAAATCGACCAAAGAGAAGAAGGGGATTAGGGCAGAGGTTTAACATAAAAACTGGAATAACTGTCGATAGAATGAATGTATTGACTTGTAATTTCGTATTTAAAGTCAAAACCCAATGAGGACATAACCTGTCAAATTTCAGCGAATCGGTAGAAGGTAAGTTTTGAGATCAGAGGCTCAACTCATAAATCCCAATAACTGCCGATGTAATGAATATATCGACATGAATTTTCATATTTAAAGTTAAAATTCAATGAGGACATTAACTGTCAAACTTCAGAAATATCGATTGAAGGGAAGGGTGGTTCAGGGGAGGGGGCTCAATTCAGAAATCCTAATAACTGCCGATGTAATGAATTTATCAACATCAACATTAAAATTAACATCCAATGAAGACATAACTAGTCAAATTTCAGCGATATCGGCTAAGGGGAGGGGGGAGTTCTTGGTGGGGGCTCAGTTCAAAAATCCCAATAACTGCAGATGTAATGAATTTATCTATCAACTTAAAATTTAGTATGAGAATTTAGGAGCCCCTATATAAGTCTGTTGAATATTAGCGCAAACAGTCGTCTGGTTTTGGAGGAGGAGCGAAAATTTAATAGATTAATTCGTTCTGGGGAAGTAAATTGCCGGTGATTCACCGACGAATTTTTTTTACTTGCCCGGCTATAAAAAGTATAGGGAATTAAGTAATTCTTTAGAAAACCACACTCACTACACACGTTAAGTAACATCCACTGTCTCTGGTTGTCTCAAATATACCTTCAAAATTTCATGAATTTAGGTCAGACAGTACCTACACCAGGCTGTCATGTAGAATTCAATTTCTTAAGAGCTCCCCTCCGTCTTGAAACTAAGTCTCCGGAGTGGAAGAGCATGAGATGTGACAAGACTTAGTCCTGGGGTGGTGAGAACTGGTTAACCTTACTTTTCTATGGTTGACATGTTACTGTAGGTTGGTAGGGCGAGGAGGGGAATGCTCAAATCTGCTCTTGGAAATTACATCACTTCCGTTGCAGAACGAACAAATCTACTCTACTTATATAATATCATATGCTTGGAAACTTGGTTGGACTTGGGTCAGGTAGTATAAACATACAGTTAATATAATAAGGGGGAAGCCCAGCGCTTCCAGGGAAGGGATAAGAGCACTGGACGCTTAGGTCCCTAGGTGTAAGACACCAGCCCACCACATATATGTATATCTTGATTAATTCGTTCTGGGGAAGTACATTGACGGTGATTCGCCGACTTGTTAACTCTTGAGTACTAAATATAAAATAATAATAAACTGTTTTGTGCTTTCTATTATAGTTTTTACTTTCAAAAGTAATGAATGTTGTTTTAACGATAACTATTAAAGCGTTTATGTTTCAAGTCTTTCGGTTGTCCATAAAAATTACTAGCTTTTAATGACCGGCACTACTTTCAAATTCAAAGCAAACTTCAAATTAACATTTCTAGTATCAAGGACCCTTTTCCATCAATGACAAAATTGTATAGTGAACGTTCAAATGTAATTTATATTGGGGTGTTATTGTTATACAAATTGTTGAGAGATGAACAATCGTTCAAAAGTTGGACTACATTGTGACTTTTAGGAGAACAGTCTTACAATGAAAAGTCATGACTGTACTCAACGTCTGGTTGATGAATCCCTGAATAATGAAGTCTGTATTTTGAAAGAGCATTTAAAATAAATTCAAGGTTTATAACGTGTACAATCTATAAATAAGGGATGAACAATTCTACTACCCTTGTAAGCAATGGATACAATAAAAAAAAAATGTTTAATTGAACATAAAATATTTATGTTAGAGAACAGCCTATATTCGGAAATGGAACTTTATTCTCATGGTTCAAAAAGGAAATAAAAATAGGTAACTATAATTTAAAAGTCGTGTTTTATATAGGAAAGCTTTAATTTTTATTTTCTTGGCAGAGAGAGGTCCTCCACCAATATTCTATATTTTCTACTGCAATAACTTTTATTTAACTTTTTTTAAATATTATCACCATTTTTTTAGTTTATTTTTACGTTATTAGTTAGTTATTATGACTCATGCCCAACTTTAACTACAAGGTCATATCGCCCACGACCAGAGCATTCTTTCGTCAGTGGACATGAGCCCGAATCTTCTACGGGCTTCCTAAATTTTGCTCACTGTAAATTTTTATTCATCTAGGGTAGGAGTCTTTAACGAGTACCTGACATCTTACAGGCTCGGGACCATCGCTTAACGTTCCATCCGAATGACGGGGTGCTTACGTTTTTTTTTTACCTCCCAGATAATCGGATACACAAGGCTGAGATTACAATGAATGCGTGTTGTCGCAGATAGTTTTGCGCGAAGTATCCCCGAATGGTGATGAGTGGTTGGTATATGGTAGCATGTTCTACCGACCTTTTGTCAAAAGGTAATCACAGTTTGAATTTTTTTTTAAGAAAATGGCAGCCCGGAGGTGCACCCGCTTTTCGTAAATCCAGTCTATGACTTCGTTCATCTCTAAAGAGGGAGCCTGTGGGCCTAATGTACGACTTCTGACTGGATTTTTCCAAGTGTCCGGGTTGTTGTCAACGGGGATACGTCGGAAGCCTCTGCAGTGTCCAATAAGTTGAAGCAGGAAGATTGCATCTCACATCGCCCTGGAGAAAGTGATAAATGAATCCCAAGTTGATAATCAACGCATACACGAAGAAAGTTGAATGAAAAGTAAATAAAGAAAAACCCAGTATGTGATTATTTACCGCGTTCTCCATCTGAAGGAAGTTGTCCAGATGGTCAGTCTGCCTTCCAGAAAGTGAACTCCTTCAAACATCCAGAGTCTACGGTAACTACATGGCGAGTGCAGTGGACCAACGCCCGCTGAAATCAGTACAGGCTTTTTCTGTGTTCAAATATTTTTCAGAAACCTGAATCTTCACATCTACACGACCATGATACAACCTGTTTTGTTATATGAGTATGAAGTGTGAGAGTTAACGGCGAACTATCAGCAAAAGATCATACGTTAAGAGAGTAAGGTGCCAAGAACGATTGCAGAGCGAGTGTTGGACTGGGAAAGCTAGATGTCCAAGGAGGCTGAGAAGAGCATGCAGAATCACTCCGAAGAGTTGGAGGCAAGTCGACTCGAATGGGCAATGTTAGGCCATGCCGCAAAGGCTGTAGGCTGTAAAGGCGCCAAAAAGGAGGGAAGGTGTCCCCAATTCTCCGGCTGATGGGCGATGTTAAGAGGATCCCAGTAGTAGCCAGGAGTCAGAAAGCCAACTAAGTATTTTTATGGCTCTGTAAATCGGAAGACCTTAAACGAAATCACAATAAGGAGTGTCAGGTCCTAATGACACCTTAAAAAGTACAATTTTGATACAGAACGACCTGTAAGGGCTTCCATTACATTCCCATTGTGTGATAGTTAAGGCGTAATCGCCAGAGCAATCATCCAATGTAACTTCAGCCTTATACAACACCACACTTAAGAAAACACTTCTTTATGGTCTCGTTCCTGACCCCATTCAGCAGATGTCAAGATGGAGAAAACCAGACTCCACATCCTGGGTGAATATGAAGGAATGTTCGGTGAGGAGTTCCTCAACTGAGATCAATAATTTTTTAACAATAAAGGATGTTTTGAGATTTATGTTTACACAATTATTGTGTAAACATAAATCTCAAAACATCCTTGGCTTTATTAAAGCGGTAAATGTGTAGTGCGGAGCAAAATAAGAAATACCTTACATCTTGTTTACGCAATTGAGGTAAAATAGTCTTGTATTTCCGCCATTTGATATGGAGCTTCTGTGAAGTAAAAAGAAAGGGAAAATCTTTTATTCATCTTTGTTAGTGTATTGAAGATCCAAAGATGGAAACATCCATCAAAGAGGCAGACAGAGTGCTCGGTCTACAATACCACAACGTAGGTCTGTTCCTTTTTGTATTAATTTTGGTAATTCATCAATCCTGTCTCGATCAGCTGTTCTCTTTGGATCCATCTCTTCATCATCCAACTTGAAATACAAAGACTCCTTTTTTCTCTCTCATTCGCCATGAATAAAAGAACTTCGACAAATAGACGACAAAAAAAAAAAGCATAATATTAATGAATATTTCGATGTTATAATTGATACTACATTATTAATTTACGTAACGAAACTGGAACCGGATTTTATTTATATCAAGAAGGCAAACGGAATTCTACTCCCCCCCCCTCCCCCCCCCCCAGAATCACATCAAATACATATTTACATATCAAATTTATTTTTTAAATTTTGGAATCTTGTGGAAGTTCATTGTAAATACTACTGAATAAAACACTTGGAATGAATCAAAAAATTCCACTATATTTATATAAAATACACAATATATTTCGTTGGTTGTCACAATTTAATCAAAAAATAATTAAATAATATACATCAATATTAACCTATTACCTATATCACAATTAAAAACTAAAAAACAGACAACTACTAGATCACCGTAAATTGAAATAAAAACATATTGCACCCCTGTAACATTAAATTATTAACTGTGACATACTACACTTGGCTTCTAAAGGTTAGGTTAGGTTTTATGACTCATGCCCGGGCTTTAACTACGAGGTCATATCGCCTACTACCAGAGCGCTCTTTCGTCACTCTGGTGGACATGAGCCCGACTCTACTGTGGTAGTCCTAAATTTTGCCTACCCTAAATTTTTATTCACCTAGGGTAGGGGTCTTTAACGAGTATCCGACATCGTACAGGCTCGGGACCATCGCTTAACGTCCCATCCGAAGGACGGCGTGCTGAAGTTTATTTTACCTCCCAGATAAAATAAACTAAGTGCCTCGGTTGGGTTACGAACCCACGTTCTTGAGCTCAGAAGTCAAGCACGCATACCACTGAGCTACCGGCGCGGCGCCCTCTAGGCTTCTAAAGGAAGGGAGTTATCTCTGCTAGAAGCCATGGAAATCAACAAATACAACAAAGACACACATTACAAACTACTCAACGAACAAACTGATTTAAATCATTCCCCCCTCCTCAATTTGAAACTTCAGACTTGGCTAACTATTATTATGCTCTGTTCACAATTAATAATTTAATGTTACAGGGGTGCAATATGTTTTTATTTCAATTTACGGTGATCTAGTAGTTGTCTGTTTTTTTAGTTTTGAATTGTGATATAGTTAATAGGTTAATATTGATGTATATTATTTAATTATTTTTTGATTAAATTGTGATATAGTATGGTAGTTCCCCCCCCCCCCCCCCCCCTCCAACCCTCTATCTTGACTTTTTTCAAAATATGTATTACCACCAGTCATAAGTCTGTATCCTGTACACTTGACAATGCTCTAACCAGCGAAATATATTGTGTATTTTATATAATACTATCAGTTTCAACATTAAACCGGATGCACATATAAAATTTCCGTTAAGCGATGGTCCCGAGCCTGTTCTATGTCAGTTACTCGTTAAAGACACCCTAGGAGAATAAACCTGGGTAGCCAACATTTAGGACTTCCATAGTAAAGGGCTTATGGCCAACAGAGCGCGATATGACCTCTTTAGGCGATATGAACTCGTAGTTACAGCCCAATAACTCACTAACCTAATAACTGCCTATGGAAGTATCGACGTTAAATTTGAGGGCGCCAGTAGGTCAAAGGTAGCAGCCTTGCGATCTTGAGCATACTGTCCTTCGGATGGAACTTTAAGCGATGGTCTCGCGCCTGTACTTTGTCAAGTACTCGTTAAAGATCCTAAGTGATTAAAAATTTAGAGTAGACAAAATTATGAATTCTCATAGTAGAGTCGGGCTCTAGTAGGCGATATAACCTCGAAGTTACAAGCTCTAGCATGAGTCACAATAACTAACTAGCTCCAGCCATAAAATGAGCTGAGAAGTAGCTGAATAAGACCCGTGGATTTGCAGCGGAATCGACTGAAGCGGAGAGGGTTTATAAAGAGAGCGGAAACATGTTTAACTATAAATATTGAGATAGGGAATTACAATGCAGTGATTCACCGACAACTTTTTTGAGGACCTGAGGTGTTAAGGGTTAAGCTTTTCAACAGAAAAAAAAAAAAAAAAATCATCAATCTAAACTTTTATAATTTTGAAAGTTGGAATGAGAAGTATTGGTGGTGAATAGGTATGAGGTTCGAAACTCGTTTGTTCCATCTTATTGGGGCAACAAGTCAAACATAATGCTCCGCTCTTCAAACTTAACTCATCCCATTTTGGAAGTTACCGAACAGAAAACAGGAGACACCAATGTTAACTTTTGAAGGATTGCCCTCATAGAGATGGAATAAAACGAGATGCTAGTTCCATAGTGTAACTGTGAACCCTTAACATCCTGAAGCCTCCTCCATCTCGATCAGTCGTGCACCACCCGGACCCTGGTCACCACATCGTCTTCTATGGTTTCAGTGAAGCCAAAATAAACAAACATACAACATTTATTTGGACCAGCAAAATACATGATGTTATACACAAATATATAAAATAAAGGGTTTAAAATAGGAGTCGTTTGAGTCACCTCCCAGGTGTAGGCGCACCTTGACTGTAGTGAACAGCCCAGGAAAAATGCATCTGGTGATTGTGAAGAAAAATGAAAGCCTTCTTGGTGATTTTTAATGTGAGCTGCAAATAGAGGAACTCTCACCAGATCTTCGTGGATTTAGTGATTCCTGACAAACCAGGGTAGTCGTTGAAATAAAATATGTCTTCCCACTGTTTTATTTTAGACCAGAACCGGTTTTCAACGCAACAGCGTCATCATCAGTGGTTCATCCCACCTGTGCCGGATTAGCCACGTAGCAAGAGTAGCAAATGCTACGGGCCCCGCGCTCCAACGCCTGTTCTGACCGTAAAAAAATATCAAAACGATCAAAAATATCAAGACGAAGCAAGCGAAATACAAAGTACGACCATTTCAGCGGCTCTACTACACTCAACGACTTTGTTGAAAATCAAACACCTGGACATCGTTTTGAAATTCAGGTGTTTATTTTCATTATTGATAACGTACTGTCTGCTTTAACTAAACGTATGAAAGCATATCATAAAATTATTAGTGTTTTTGGAGTATTTCGACAGCTAAAATCTCTTACATCAGAAGAGATTTTGGAAAAAATCTCAAGTATGGTGCTTACGGAGATGATTTGGAGAACAGCCTAGGCGACGAATTAGTGCAGTTGGCTGAGCTACTGAAAACAGATGTGGCTACTGTTATTGAAGCAAGAAACAGGAGCCGCTGCAACTGCAATTTTATAAACTTTTATTAAATAATTCTTTAGAATCGTGTTTCCCAAACGTAGAAATTGTCTCTCATGATCACTAACTGCAGTGGCGAACGTTCTTTTTCAACATTAAAACGTATTAAAAATGAGTTAAGGAACACGATGGTCCAAGAACGTCTTAATCATCTCACTTTGATGAATATAGAGCATGATTTGCTTAAAGAAGTCGATATTCAAAGTGTTATCTCTAAATTTGCCCATATTAAATCCAGAAAAGTTTATTTGTAACAGTTTCTTTTTTTTTTTATACCCTAAACTTGAGAACCTAAAGCAAACCAAGGGCCTCTTGACAGGATTTGCTACAGGCCCCTCGCTGGCTTAATCCGGCACTGCATCCCACCCACACAGCACAGCGGTTAGAAGACAACTGGCATTGCTCTCTTGTGACAAGAGAGCAATGCCAGTTGTCTTCTAACCGCTGTGCTGTGTGGGTGGGATGAACCACTGATGATGACGCTGTTGCGTCGAAAACCGGTTCGGGTAAAAAATAAAACAGTCGGAAGACATCTTTTATTTCTATGAGAAATCTCGTCCCACAACATCTTACTATCACATAAGAAACCAGGGTACGTTTGTTGCTGTTCAGAGTAGTCTGTATTGAAACTTGTGTAGTCGTTGCTGTACCGATCCAGACAGATTTTTAGGATTTTGCGATTATATAGTATTGCCAAAAAAATTAATTATAAAAATGATTTGAAACAAATAAAAAATTGCTAATGAAATTTCACTCCTTCCTTCTATTCCAATGAAGGCACAATCACATACTATGAGTAATTGGACTCACACATTTTTCTGTTTTTAAATTAGGTAATGTCATTACAAATTTACCCTCATCATCCCTCAAATGTTTCATACAAGATACCAATCACTATTTTAACATAAGTTGGATTGAGAAAATTCCATACGGAGGAGAAAAATAAAAAGTAAAACCAAAGTTTTCTAATATGGAAGAGATGCCATAACTCCGTAACTGGTGGGGGGCAAGGGAAGGTTTGTAAGTTGGAAAGGTTCAAATCAGGAGAGGGCGCCGTAAAACCAGAACTTGGGGGAGGGGGGTTTACGATCCTGAACCCCAACCCCCCATATATAGGGCAGGAAGGAGAATTGAAAAAATGGTAGGGGCAAGTAGTAAAACAAACAATAAAACGCAATATTTAGATGGGCTCAACAAAACTGCTCCACCATTTTAATAATAAATTATTTTAGTTTTAGAAATGCAGTGCCCCACCAGCTCCCGAGGTGGAAACACGTACTTATTTTCGTGCTGTCTCGACTTCAAATTGTCTATGATTTTGTGAATTATTGTTTTGTTTTGTGCATCACTATCTAGACTTTTGGGATGAATAGTGAGTAACTAACAGTTTCTTTTTGTTTTTTCTATTTTTTAAATTTCGAAATGTGTGGTGAGTGACGCCGATCCTGTCAAGTCCTGTCTGCCGGGCACTCAAGTGATACTCTATATATGGTTCTGGCTCCATTCCTTTCACTGTCACCGTGGAGTAGGAGCTAGACGGTGTCCCTTCTAACTGGAAGGTACCGAGTTCAAGGCTGCCTCTCGTACTTTTTTTTTTTTTTTTTTTTATTTTTTTATTTTTTTTTTTTTTTATTATTTTTTTTTTTTAATCATTTTATTATTATTAATTATCATTACTTTATTTATTTCTAAAGATGGATGATGTTCAAGACGACAATTCAGGATTCAATGTCGTCAGTAGTAAAGCACGGAAGCGAACCTACAAGAAAGCTCCAGATGCGAATAAAACAGGTTCACCCCAAACTAAACAAGCCAAAAACACGGAAGGAGAAACCTCAGAGGATGAAGCCAGCCTTCCCCCTCCCCCCACATCCCAGCAACCCGCCAACACCCAAGTCCCCAAGCCACCTCCTATCGTTGTGAAGAACATCTCAGACTTCAAAAAGTTCTGCTCCCAGCTAATTAGGACTGTTGGAGAGGGGACTTTCACGTGCCGCTCCCGTCTCTACGACCTAGTCGTTTACCCCCAAGACAGCGACACCTTCAGAAAGACTGTGAAGCATCTTGAAGACACCGAGGCTGACTTTCATTGTTATCAGCTTCGGGAAGATAGGTCTTACCGGGTAGTAATAAGAGGACTGCACCATTCAACGCAACCCGAAGAGATTAAATCGGCGCTTTTTCAAAAGCACGGGTTCAGCGTGAAAAACGTTAATAATGTGCGTCATCCTATCTATAAGACACCTCTTCCCCTCTTCTTCGTGGACCTGGCTATAAGTGAAAAGAGCAAAGAAATATTTAAGTTACAGTATTTACTGTACACAAGAATACAGGTCGAGGAACCGCGACGCAGAAAAGATATCCCTCAATGCACAAAATGCCAGGAGTATGGCCACACACACTCTTACTGCCACCATCCCCCCAGGTGTGTGAAGTGTCCGGGCAATCATCTTTCGGCGGACTGTGCTAAGAAGGACCGTATTGAACCCGCGATCTGCGTCCTTTGCGGGGATAACCACCCAGCCAACTACAGGGGTTGCCAGGTCCACAGAGAAATACAAGATCGTATGAAGAAGAGGCAAGCGGCAGCCAAACCCCCCATGAAGACACCGACGGCTCCTTTACCAGTCCCACCGCCACCATTGAGACCAGTGCCCCAGCTCAGGTTCCAGCCAGCTGCAGCCCGTCAGCCCAGAGCCACCTCCTCACTTCCCCGGTCCTACGCCCAAGTGGCCAGCCCACCACGAACACAGCCACCTTCTACCTCTCACTACCCACCTCCTACCTCTCACTATCCACCTCCTATCTCTCACTACCCCCAACAGCCAAAAAACCTTCCTCATCCTCTCCCATCCAGCCAGCTCCCTACATCCTCAACCCCTGATGTTATCAGTCACCTCACCTCCTTTCTCAATGACTTTAAGTCGTTAATCACCCCTCTCATATCGATGTTAAGCCTCCTCGTCTCTAAACTCCTACCCGAATCCTCCCGATGATCCCTTTAAATTCCTTTCCTCTCCAGATCCTCCTTTGGAATTCGAATGGGCTGTTACCCCATAGACAAGAACTAGAACTACTACTAACTGACAGACATGTAGACATCGCTCTCATTACGGAGACCCACTTGACAACCAGCCTGTACTTCAGTATCCCAGGATACCGGAGCTACAGGTCTGACTACCCAGGAGATAGGGCCCGAGGTGGCGCACTCATCCTTATCAAACAGTCCTTATCCCATCACCTTTTCTCCTCACAGGCTACAGAATCATTCCAAATCGCTACGATCTCCTTGTCACTTTTTCCCTTCCCTGTCACTATCTCGGCAGTATATTGTACTCCCAGTAAACTCATTCCCCATCACGAGTTCCTCACCCTTTTCCGATCCCTGGGGCCTCGCTTCATCGTTGGCGGTGACTTCAATGCGAAGCACCACCAATGGGGAAGCAGGGTTCCAAATTTCCGAGGACGAATCCTAAACGATGTTATTAACACCCAACACTATGACATCTACTCCCCCGGCTCTCCCACCTATTGGCCTACTGATCCTAACCGCAACCCAGACCTCGTAGACTTCTTTGTTGGATCTGGCACAGGATCCTTATTCTCCTCTACCTATTCCTTCCCCGACTTATCCTCAGACCATAGTCCTGTTCTCCTCACCGTTGGTCTAACCCCGTTATCTGTCCCATCAAAGCCTTCCTTAACTCCCGGCCCAGTGAATTGGGACCTCTTCAGAACCTCCTTAGAAAACCAAATTGACTTAAATGTAATCCTTAAAACTCCTGAGGACTTAGATGAAGCCGTACAAAAATTCACTAAAGCCATACAGGACTGTGCTTGGAACGCTTCATCTACTCCTACTCCTCCTACAGTTTCAAACCCGAACCCTCCTCTTCCTCGCCACATCCAACTTCTCCTTTCAGAAAAACGCCGCGCTCGTGCCCTATGGCAACGAACACGGTATCCTTCCGACAAAACTGCCTTCAATAACCTTTCCCGAAACCTCAAAATCCAACTTTCACAATTCCGCTCCGAAAATTATAATGAATACCTAGCTTCCCTTTCCACCAAAGATAATTCCCTGTGGTTTGCAACCCGAAAAATTCTAAAATATAGTCCTTTATCCTATTCCATCAAGCAAAATGGCTCCTGGGTCAGATCCGACGAGGAGAAGGCTCAGCTCTTTGCCTCTCACCTCAAAAATACGTTCACACCCCATCCTGATTATAACGCCCTTCATACTTCAGAAGTTGAAGAGTTCCTTACCAGTCCTTTGCCTCTCTCTCCTCCGCCAAAGGCCTTTCATCCCTCTGATGTACAACACATTCTAAATAAAATTCCAATCCGTAAGTCTCCTGGATTTGACCTGATCACAGGGAAAATCCTACGAAACCTTCCCCGCAAAGCTGTCCTATTCCTCACCCTTATATACAACTCAGTCCTCAGAACTACCTACTTTCCTGTCCAATGGAAGTATTCCATCCTTTCTGTTATTCCCAAACCCAACAAACCTCTCTCTGATGTCTCTTCCTACCGTCCTATTAGCTTGCTCCCAATCTTCTCTAAAATCCTTGAAAAACTCTTGTTGAAACGTTTTATCCCAATCCTTGAATCTCAATCCATTTTACCTAAACACCAGTTTGGATTTCGTCCTGAACATTCCACTACCCAACAGTGTTTTCGGGTTGTCGATTGCATATCTAATGCATTAGAATGCAAGGAGTATTGCACGGGCGCCTTTCTCGACGTGGCGCAAGCCTTTGATCGAGTCTGGCACCCGGGGCTGCTCTTCAAACTGAAACACTTCCTTCCCAGTACCTACTACCTCATCCTGAAATCTTACCTTAGTGATCGCCATTTCAAGGTCCGAGTAGGCTCTGAGTACTCAGAACTCATACCTATTCGGGCCGGTGTCCCACAGGGTAGCATCCTAGGTCCCATCCTTTACAATACATATACTGCCGACATTCCTATCCATCCTCAGACATTACTGACGACTTACGCTGACGATACAGCAATCCTTTCCACCAATCCTGATCCTGCTGTAGCCTCACTCATCCTCCAGGAGCACCTCACTGAAATAGAGAGGTGGTGCGACCTCTGGAGAATTAAATTAAATGAGCAGAAATGTGTTCAAGTCACATTTACCCTACGCCGTCAATCCTGTCCTCCCGTCATCATTAACAACATCCTGATTCCCTCTTCAAACCAAGTCCGCTATCTCGGGTTTTACCTAGACAGTAGACTTACGTGGAACCCACATACACGACTTAAACGACAAGAACTGAATCGAAGATACGGACTGTTACGTCGACTACTTGGACCAAAATCGAAACTGACGACTAACAACAAACTTACGATTTACAAGACCATTATACGTCCAATTTGGATTTACGGACTCGAACTTTGGGGTACAGCTAAACAATCCAACATCAATCGTATCCAAGCATTCCAGTCCAAACTCCTCCGACGAATTGTCAATGCTCCTTTCTATGTCCCCAATAAAGTCCTACACAGAGATCTCAGTATTCCCACTGTAAATGAATTAATCAAATCCCGATTCCAATCATTCCACCGAAACCTTTCTTCCCATTCAAATCCTCTCGCACAAGACCTTTCCTCTCATTCCCATCCTGACAATCCTCCCCGCCGCTTGAACAGGAGGTGGCCTCGCGATCTTCTCTCGGAGGATAGTGAATAATGACAATTAACTTTCGAGGGAGTGTCAGCGCTGGCTGGCTTCTCCCATCAAGTGACGTTATATTTTTCTTTTACCACATATTTGCTTATTATGTATATATTGTATATAGATTGCAAATAGAATAAAATAAAAAAAAAAAAAAAAAAAAAAAAAAAGAAATGCAGAGTGCAGCACAGCACTCTGCTTCAACATTATTTTTTTTATTAAAGCCGTACATGAGCAGATTTCAGTATCATTGGAGCTCACTAGAATAAAGTATAATACTGAGCTCCCTAGGACGAATTAATCAATTAAGTTATGTGTCAATACATTGATTACATCGCCAGATATTCGGGATTTGACTTGAGCCCTCTTTCATTCCTTTGGCCGATTTGATTAAAAATTAGTATAAGTAATCCTTATGGGGTTTTGAATTTACATATGTAATTTCGTGCCGATACATTCATTGCAACGGCAGATATTAGAGTTTTTACATTACCTTCCTCCTAATTCCTCTTCCTTTTGGCCGCTTCCAGATACACATAGAAAATTTCGTGCCGATACATTCATTCTATTGGGAGTTAATAGAGTTTTTGTGTTAAGCCGCCATTCTAATCCCCCCCTTCCCTTTGACCGATTTGGCTAAAAATCAATAGCTGTCGTCTTTCTGTTTCCGCATCACGCCACCGTGACATCTTAGAGCAGCATCTCAGAATATCGGCAATTATGAAAATTATTTTTTTTTCAAAACATACGATCCTCCAACGGCGTATCGTTAGCATAGGCCGTTAGATGTACATTTCTATACGTCCCCCTGTGATTCCATTAGTAACGGCATCATACTCGTATTTCGTTTACGTCTTGAAGGACTTCAGTTAAAGTTAGAACATATTTTTCTCACTTCTCTTCTGCGTGTTTTATTTTATTTTATTTTATTTCTACGAAGTATAGGGAAAGTTATGTATTCTGTCGGAAATTCGAAGTTGAGTTTTAACTGAAATTTAATTTTTCCAATTAATTCAATTAATTAAAAAAAAAAAAAAATCTTTCTGTGAACACAATAACTCTCGAAAGAAGATATATACAGACACGAAATTTTATATGTATTCGGTTTAACTGCCGATGTAGTAAATGTATCGACATGAAATTTCATATTTCCATCAAAAACCCCATGAGGACGGCAGATATTAATTTTCCGCGAAATCGACAGAAGGGAAGCGTGGGATCATAGGACGACTCGACTCAAAAACTGTAATATGTGCCGATGTAATAAATTTATCGACCCGAAATTAAGTATGAGGATTTAATGTAATGTGTTAATGATATGTAACTCAATATCTGATTTTTAGCCCATTCGTAGTACATTAACAACAACTTTTGTCACATCAATACGGTTTGATGTGTTTCACAGCTAATATATACGAGGTGGATATTTCCTATATTGACCAGATTGTTCTCAAATGGAACATGATGTCTGGCTCCTTGTCTCACATTTGGTTTCTCGTTGTCCTTATGTTTAGGAAGGTATTGTCCCGTACTATGCATAGAAAATATACGATTATGTTCTCCATTATACTGAATGGTTATTGTCACATTCCCTCCCTCCCCTCCCATCATGCTCTCTCTCTGTTTATCTCTTTCGGCTCCACTTTCTCTCACTCTACCCATCTACTTTCTATCTATCGATCTAACTACCTATCTATCTTGTATGCTTCAAATCTTCGCTACTAGCCACTATTTTTTTGGTTTTTACTTCTCCAATTTTTTGTTTAATTTTGTGTGGATACACAAATAGAATTTCACGTTGACACAATCATTCTATCTGGAGATTTTTTTTTTTTTTGATTTTTGGAATTAGGAGGTCTGAAAATATTAAATTCTGTTGAAAATTCAGCATCTAATGTCTGAACGATTACATAACCTCCCCTATACTTCGTACAGCTGGGGAAGTAAAACATATTCATATAAACAGTGAAAGCAACTATTCACATTTTAACATACGAACTAGTCAGCTGTCGCTCTCAATCTCTCTTATCCGAAACATATAGAATTTCTAAAGCCAAGAACGTTCTATTTATTTCTTTATTTTTTTATAGGCCGTATATACGGTGTATATTAGCCATGTCTCTATAACGGTGTTATTTAGTTTATATACAAGACATCCATGGCTCCAGCAGGTAGTTCTATATACAAAATAAAGCTCTCTCCCGAACGGGATTAGAATCCGCAACCATGGTGTGACCAGTGCCCTTCGCTGTAACCCGCACGGCCCTAGATCGTTCTAATAAATCTCATTTGTCAAATTTGTCAAGTCTAAGAGCTGACGAACAACTAGTTTTTAGAAGCGAGAGAGAGACCGCCACAGTCAAGGTTTTGGCTATAAAAAGGAGGGTCCCCAGGAGTAGAATGTTCATAGTGACCAGAAGAAGGGACCTGTAATTGTCCCGAAATATTGTTCAAAGAAAAAAATAAGGAGACCCCTCTGGAGAAAAAATGCCGGAATCAACCAAAAGTGGAACATCCCAGAGAAGTTTAGGAAACACAAAGTCTAAGAGTGATTAGTTGATCTAAAACAATCTCGTAGATGAATTGCAACTTTAAAATAATTCAAAACTAAAAGAAAACTAGTTTTAAACACAGAAATACATAATATTTGAATAAAAATAAATAAACTAAGGTTACAAAATAGTACTTTTCTCGGGGCCATTCTAGATTAACTATGAATAGATAGATAGATAAACTTTTTATTGCACTAAAGAATACATCCTTTACGGCAATGAATACAGTTATAGAAAAAATAAATAAAAAAAATATATATATTATATATCTATGGTCATAAGGAAGAAGTTGTTAGGTGGTAAAATGGCCAAAATGAGTTAAGTGTACTGTGATGATCTCCCAAGCCATCTGCACACTGTGAAGAAGTTGGGAGCTCAGAACTTTCGGAATTATAAAGACTGGGTTTCTTGGTATCTCGTAAAATTGGGTATGTTCTCGGTTAAATCAACTTAATCTACTTCCTTGAGGAATCATTTACAAGATTTAATTTTAACCATTTAACCATTTATTCAACTATTCCAAGTGGAGAGGGTGTTTCCGGTTAAATCAACTTGCTCAACTTTAGAGAGGCATCATTGACGAGTAATTCAAAAAGTTTGGTTAATAATTAGTTAAGTGTTTATAAAAATTAGTGATGGGGAATCAATAGGTAACTAAGGGAATATCCAAAAAAGGATTAACAATATTCATTTTCAATCATTCCAGTAGATTTAGAAGGTATATGATTTATAATGATGCAAACATAATTTATTTACAACTTCTAAGTTGAGGAACGCGGACATATTGTGGAATTTGTAATAAATAAATAAAACAAACTTATTTTTTGAAATATTCTCTATTCCACTAAAGATATTTATAAAAATAAAACTACTAGACCTGACGATGGTGTGAGGCCGAAACCGGTAGTTTTATTTTTATAAATTCTTTAGTGGAATAGACAATATTTCAAAAAATAAGTTTGTTTTATTTATAATTTATTTATTTCAAAAACTGGATTTACACGATTGATGCAAAAGTAAAAAAGTGCTGCCCGAAAAAGTTACGAAGTTAAACTTACCTATTTATTCCCTGTGACTACAGATATTATTGTAACAAACAAACAATATAGTAACTAATAATGCAAGCTAGTAGGAAACAAAAACAATTTTAAATTATATACAACAAAATATGACCTTTAATACGGGAAAATAGGTTTTTTTTTCAGTTTTTTTATTTTTGTATTATGGTTATTATAATTTTACTATTTTCCCTTATCAAAGGTCACATTTTGTTTTATATAATGTTGAATAGTTTTCGTTTCCTAGTTGCTTGCACTATTTATATTAAAGAGCATCTCCATTAACATTGAATACACGAAATGACCTTCTAAGAAACATAAATGACTCAGTTCGTAACTATATCAAGTCCGAATTCGTGAAATTGAATAGATTTTGTGCATGTTTCATATAGGTTTCCAATGATTGCGGGCCTGTCCAGTGGTTACCAGTCTTCCGAAGTGATCCGCTATAGTCACAGATGGACAAAGATTGACTGACTGGAGCTTTGGGGACTTAAGCCCCCTCAAAATTCAATTAGTCTCTCAGGCCAATCAATGAAAGTTTAAACAAAGGTTGGAGGTTTTAATTAAGTTACGTTCATCTAAGTCTGTTATTGACTAAATAATCTCAGACAGCAATGGTAATTGTAACTGGTAGCATTCACACAATTTATAAAGCTAAATTTTCACTCTTCCTCTGACATCAATCTACCGATTGATTTTGGGTGAAAATCTCTTCTCAAAATTTCATTACATCGGCAGTCATTAGGGTTTAGCCCCCACCAATAGGTCCCATATGGCAAACATATAAAATTGCGTCGATATATTGACATTCTCAGACAACCAAACAGACAGTTAGGATTTCATTTTTGGTATTAGGTGGTCGGAAAACAGAAGTTCAGGTGAAAACTCAACGTCGAGTTTCTGGCCAATCACATAACTTGATATCTTTCGCAGCTGGGGATGTAAAACCGCATCCAAAACGGTTCGAACTCGTAAAAGTAATGTGGGGAAGTACAATCAAACAAACGAAATTTGGTCAACTCCCTCCCAAAGTCAATTACAAATTTTGGAGTCAACCAGCTATAGTTTCAATTAGCTTTTGTTGTGATTAGACTAAAGCGTCAACTCGTTCTCGGTGGGATGGAGCTATAGCGTCAACTCGCTCTCGGTGGGATTAAGCTATAGCGTCAACGGGTTCTCGATAGAATTCAGCTATAAGTAGCGTCAATTCGCTCTTGGTGTGATTAAGATATAGCATCAACTAGTTCTCGATGGGATTGAGCTATAGCGTCAATTCGCTCTTTTTCGGATTAGGCTAAAGCGTCAACTCGTTCTCGGTGGGATTAAGCTATATCGTCAACTCGCTCTCGGTGGGATTAAGTTATAGCGTCAACTAGTTCTCGGTGGGATTAAGCTATAGCGTCAACTAGTTCTCGATGGGGTGAAGCTATAGCCGTACTAGCTGCCATGGCAATTAGATCAACTGACTAAGATGGAATTTCATGGAACTGACAGGAATGATAGCCCTATGGTAAAGTTCTGTCAAACTGCGAGCTACAGTTTTATGTTGTTGTTTCTACTTACCGAGGAGGGGAGTTCGACTCCTGGATTTGTCCTCATCTGCTCCCTGCTTCTGTTATGTTCTGTATTCCAGGCTCTGTAGCCAGTCCCCATCTGTCTCTTTCTACCTTCGACACTCCACAGTCCCAGGACATGTCAAACATTGATCCAATCTCCCTATTTGCTATTTGCACTTCTTTCTAACTGGAAGAAGGTGGTAAGTGGAAACGAATGTCTCAAGCACATGTGGCGCTTAGTTCTCTTTCATCAACTATTGGTTACTAAGGCCAGTGATTCTCCTTATAAACTAATGGTTTAGTAGCTATTTACTTATTAATCTAAATGACTGATGTAGTGAGAAGTGTTTATTTCACAGGTTATAAAATAAAAATGTACCCTGACGCATTTTATAATTTTATGCTAGCCGGCTTTCGAGGTGTCCTCATCATGAGGCGATCTCAAAAAACAATTTTAAAACAGTATTAAAATAAATAAGATGAAATGCTCCAATAAATAAAAACAATTTAAAATTCACTCCGAGATAACTCAGATGGGAATCAGGAATAACAAACTTTTCGTACCCATTCCTGAAATTTTAAATAGTTGATTTTTTAATAGTTTTATGTACTTTTTATTTATTGAAGAATTTTATCTTATTTATTAACTTTTAAAAATTTTAAAGCATATTCTCAAATTGTTTTACCAGGCTACCGGATATTGAGGGCAATCTCGAAAGCCGGATAGCATAAATATATACAACACTCCCTAGACATGGTGCTTGGCTGGCTGGTTGTCCAACCTGGTACCTCTACATACGATACTCCCTAGACATGGTGCTTGGCTGGCTGGTTGTCCAACCTGGTACCTCTACATACGATACTCCCTAGACTGGACGCTACCACTGGAGAGTGCCCGACTCTCTCGCCATACTTTTCCAATCGTCATCGCTAATCCTATATCGGAAATGACCACAGTAGTCGATGCGTTAAAAAAAAAAAAGATTAAGGCGTAGTCTATGTCCACGCCGTAGATTTTCCGTGAAAACGTCGGCATAAAATCATTTTTCATTTTCTTTTCGATGCTGCCGTAGCTCTTGCATTTGTCCGGCACTAGACTTTTTAGTTTTTTCAAATTCCTTTCATTGCGAGCTTTCCTCTGATTTGCGTTTTCTATAATTCCGCTCATATTTACGATTCATATGAGACATCTTTAATTTTTTTGCAATTTTCAATTTAATACCGATTTTTACATATATTTCGTCAAATATTTTTATTGTTTCACTTTGAGTCCTAGTAGGGCTCCTCAAGCTCTTTACAGTGACACCCGATTCAACGTCCTATCTAAACGCGTTATCACACTACACAACGCTAATTCGTAACAATCATCCGCCGGCGCCCACACTAGCCCTATAATGTCACAGGCAAAACGAACACTGCACAACAAACACGTACAGACATGCTCTATCCATTGTGACCTCAACCGTTGTTATCGCATTATTAGTCTCGTAGTTTTTATCGATTGAAATCGAACGGTATTTTGTAACACAAGAAAGTTTGACCGGCTATCACTGTGCTTAAAGAGCGAATAAACGTTTTCACGTCAAAATTTAATTCATCCTGTACATTGCCAATGAATTATCGACCACTTCATGAAACATAAGAATGGACATTTTCACTGACTTAAATATCTCATAGTGTACTAATTTACTAAATGTTGCCCTTGTTGATGTTTACTCAGTGAGGTTGTTCACCTTGTGAGTGAGTAATGTGTTTTCATTTAAGAAAGGGTTCTATTAAAAGGAGAGCAGAGTGGATGGAGCTCCACTGAAGACAACTATATAAAGCATCTCAGAATTCTCATTAACCTAGCAAATTACGAAGAAACCCCTTTATGATTCACTGTTCCCGCCCCAAACACACCCCTTGCCGTACCCTAAATAATTTATGGGGTCACATATTTTTTATTAATTTTATATTTAATGAATGTGCTAAAAGTTGTAATGCTAGACTTAATTGACACATACCAAATGCCCTTCATTTTCAAAAGTCATAAAAACTAACAAAAAAACTTTTCAGTATCTGTAAAAATTATAATTATTGTTAATTGATAAATATTCTTCTTCTTGATTCTATTTCTTACTTTTGTCTTTTGTTTTTGACTTTCGCATTGAGCCGTTAGCCACCCTGAAAAAATTTTTATATACGAATGGTCTCTAAAAAGTGAAACTCAAAAATCCACGCCTATCTCCTGGAAAAATGAATATAAATTATCGGAACGGAGAATGGGAAGCCTGAGCAGGTCCCTGTAACTAAGGGTATCCTTTGTGATCTTCCGTACCTTATCTATAAATTTGATCCTTGCATACGAATAATTACTGCAACACATGGTAATATGCTCTGGATCCTCGGTCATTGCACAGTCTTCACAGAAAGGAGTCTCATTTTAGCCGATCCTATGCAAATATTTACGACAAAGTGCATGATTTGATCTGACTCTGTAGAGATTTTTAACAGATCTTCGAGATCTGGAAGAATAGGGTTTTCCAAACCCGGATGGTATTTCTACAAGTGCATTGACTGCCTTATTGCTCGCATCATATACTCTTTGCCAAGCGGCTCTGAGATCTTGGTTGAAGTTCAAATATAGGTCAGTCACTGGGACTTTATACCGAGAGCTTACCTCCTGGTACTCAGTAGCTGACTTTGACACTATCAGGTGGTTCACCGAGGCTTCCACTCGCACGTTGGACAGTTTGATAATGGAGCTCTGGCTGTCTGTTAGGATGAGCACATTTCTATAGACTGTAGTCACTACATAGTCAAGTGCTTCTATGATGGCTATCAAATCTGCAGTATAAATGGAGGCTACACTTACTTATTTTGGTTCGTTGCGTGAGTTTGCCAAGATTCTACAGTTTTGAAAAACTAAAATGACATGAGATTGCAAAATACACAAAAGAAACTTACTCCATGATTATTTCTCAGAATCCTTTCCTCTATACTACTATCCTAAAATATATTTATATATTACGTATAATCTACAGTTATTTTGCTGTTTCATATAATAAAAATGGTACTGACTAACAAAGTTCTACAATTTACATCTCAAAACAGTTGGGAGCTCCTCCACCCTTCTCGAAGGTGTCTGACTCACAGAGAACCTTCCCCTGCCAAGGTGACGCACAGTCTAGCCTAGTTTGGTTCGTCTCCAGCTCTCCCTCCATACTTCCGCCGGGACTTACCTTCACTCCGATTGGTTGCCCAGGTCTGGTGGTCAACACCCTTCCTTATTTGGTACTGCTGCTAACGTCATCGGACTTCTCCCTTCTTCCACTTTTTATATTTCCATCTGCATTTTTATTTAAATCATTTTAAAACAATTAATGTCCATATTTTTGCACATTATAGTTTCTTTACTTATAAGTTGAATAGCCTCATTGAAAAGGAAAACAAGAAAATCTGTAGTCTCTGAAAATGTCCGTTGTTATGATTGAATAAACGCAAAATAAAATTTCTCATAAAGTATTTTTTTTTTTATTTTATACAGTTTTATAGTAAAGATTGATTTACGAGATTTAAGAAAACCCGCAATAATAATATAAATTTAATATCTAATTCTGTGAAAGGATTCATAATTTTAATGATGGCTATTTCAACCATTTATATATAAACTATTAAATAGAAATGGAGGACATTTTACTTCCAGTATTTAATTTAAATGTAAAGGAGCGTTAGATAAGACGGGGAATCTATTGGGTGAGCTCTTTCTGTCATCTTGTTTATTCGTTTCGTTGGGAGGTTAGCGAAAGATGAAGGCTGGTAAAGAGGACCGTTCCAGCAAAATGATTGGTACTTTATCATTTCCTTCCATCCAGATGCACTGCATTTTGTCTATTCTTTGAAGCTGGAGCAAATTTTAGGAAAATTTTGAATCGTTTGAAACGTTTCATGGAGATTGAAAACTTTCACCCTCTTCAAAAAGAAAATTTAGGGACAGTAGGTAGTCTAACCAATGAGACTAACTTTCTCCCCCATCCCCACACACCTTCGAATAGTTTGAGAACTCAAAAATAGTTTGTTTTTTTTAAATTTGTCCTAGGTAAGAGCTTTGGAGTGATTTTCTAGTCAATTTTTAATTTAGAAAAAGAAAAAAATTTAGCCTTATACCGAGAGTAAACATTAGGGACGGGTTCGTGGTAGTGGAACGGGCTAAAGAATAGATCTCATTGTATTACTACGATTGCGGGTTCGAATCCCGTTTCTCGTGAGAGAGTTTTATTTCATAGATAGAACTTCCTCTGGGGCCATGGATGTTGTATAAATAACCAAATAACACAGTATTAGAGACATGGCCAGGGGCGTAGCCAGGATTTTGAGCAGGGGGGGGGGGGGGGGGTACATGAGCAGCAAAAATGCAAAGCGCAGCAGGAGCAAATGCACACTGTGGTTTCTCTGCTTTTACAATTAAATAACTCACATCCGATAGCGTGCATTTGCTGCAGCTGCGCTTTGCATTTTCACTGCGCATGTAAATGCAGTAAACATAAATACACAATAAAAAGTATAACATAAATGATTATTTTGAGCGAGGAAATGAAATGATCGAATTCATATATATTTAAATAAATGAAAATGATTTGTTTTGTACATGTACATTTATGTAACAGCTGATTGCTGATTTAGGAATCAGACGCACGGGAAATTTGAAGATCCTATTGGTAACTTGCAAGCAATCCATTTTTAATAAAAACGATTTTTTCAGTTTATTTGATTTTTATCTTGTTTTTTTTTTTTGCTCTGGCAAAGCCCTCCCCCCCCTGGCTACTCCCATGGACATGCCTAATATGCACCGTACATATAATATGCATCGTACATATAATATGCACCGTACATATAATATGCATCGTACATAAGGCCAATAAATAAATTAAAAAAAAAAATTGTTCATGCATTTGTAAATGTTTGTGTTATTTGAGAATTAATGTGAACAGAATTGAAGTGAAATGAGAGAGAGAGACCTGATGTGCTTTCTGATTAGCACAACCCAATGGTTCGGAACTAAACTGTGCAAGCCAAACGTTCCCAGATCAGAGCACATATTGTCAGGGCCAATTATGAAAGAGCTTTGAACATGAACTTCACAGTCAGTCTCACTTAAATCAGCTGGTTTGTTCTGATGTGCAGCAGAATCAAGCGGGCGGAACAGCCCCCCCACCCATCAATAGCGTCCATATATGCGTCCAGCTTATCATTTTTGGCGTATTTAAACCAAAATTAATATCCTAATTAAAAAAATAATAATCTAATCCTAATCGGCCCGTCACCTCGCTAATGTTCATGACACTTCTTTTTTCGGGTCAGGCGGGTATTTCATCCATGGACTGTTCTTCACTACCTCAGCTGTGCGAAGTATAGGGGAAGTTATGTAACCGATCTGAAATTCGATGCCGAGTTTTCAACGGAATTTCATGTTTCCAGGACTCTAGATTGCAAATATGAACAAAAACATGTCTGCCTGTCTGTCTGTGAACACGATAACTCCAGATAGAATGACTGTATAGATACGAAATATTATATAGGAATCCAGAACGGTGACACCTATCGATTATCAGCCAAATCGGTGAAAGAGGAGAGGCTTAACTCGAAAACTCTAATAACTGCCGATATAAAGAATGTATCGACATGAAATTTCATATTTAAAGTTAAAACCCAATTTGTACATAACTTGTCAAATTTCAGCCATATCAGCTTAAGAGAAGAAGAAGTTCCGAAGAGGTGGCTTAATTCAAATAAATGAGCACGCCGTCCTTCGGATGGACATAAAGCGTGGTCCGTAGCCTGTACGATGTCAGATACTTCTTAAAGACCCTTACTCTGGGTGAATAAAAATTAAATACTACTTAAATACCCTAATAACTGCCGATGTAATGAATTTATCGGCACAAAAATTAGTATGAGAATTCAGGAGCCCTTATGTAAGTCAACTGTTGAATATTAGCTCAAACGGTCGAATGGTTTTGAGGGGGAGTGAAAAGTTAATTGATTAATTCATTCATTGATTAAGTAAATTGGCGGTACGACTTTTTTTTTTGGCAGTTTTGTCGAAATTGAATAGGTTTTTCTTATAAAAACCAGAGAATTGTCTGGAATAGATATGTATAATTGTTGGTGACAGCTTACAACTTAGGACAATCTTGTCCTTATTCTCAGATTACAGATATTCTCTTCCTTCTTTGACAGACGATAAATCAATTCTACAACGGATGAAGAAACCGTGAAGGGAGGATTCAGCCTAAAAAGCGGTAAGAAGAAAAACTAGTGCTTTTAAAGGGCGGGTCCCTTATCTACTTCTACAGAAGAAGAGGCTCACCTCGATGCGGTAGGATCCGTTGGGAAGCCTCTCACAGGAGCAGTGAAACTCCTCCGAGGTCATGACGATTTCATCCTCGGAGTCTGAAGACTGGTGATGACGCCTGGCAGGCCTCGGTGGGATCCCTGGGATGGACCCGTAGCTGACGAGAGGTAGACTGGGGAACAGCTCCGTGCCCACCACTCGGTAGGCCGGCGCCCATTGTGGTATCACGCTCTCCCTCTCGTAGTACCTACAGACAAACATACAAACATTATATTATCACCGACTTCTTACTTAATGATATAACAATCATCACTTCAGTCCATAAGAACCAACATTACTTACATTTTTAAAAGTCAATTCACAACACAAAATCAATAACAGCAACTATTTACAAATATTTACATTTTAGCTTATTAACCCTCCTAATACCACGTGACCTGTGAAACGAAAAATACCACGTGGGGTCCTTTTGAGACCCCACTTCATTTTTCAATTTTTCATGTACCAACTAGCTTTTCATTCTAACTTTTTCAATCAAGTTCATTCAAAAATGAGGGAAAAATAACAAAGAGTTAAAAAAGTTGAGAAAAAATGGTATAAAAAATGTTTATTCAAAAAAAAGTAAATCATGAAAGTTATAAAAGTATATTCACACTATGGGTGCTGTTATTATTTACATTTAGCGCAAAGAAATTTTTTTGTGACATGGTTTTTACATACGTGCTTCTAGCTCATCAAGTTCTTCATCGTCCGTTTCCAAAACGTCTTCAACATCGGAGATTACTTCGAGCTGTTCCGTTTCCACAAGGGCCTCCTCAGATTCAAACCCTGCAATCTCCCTGGCACGCTCTACTAACATCAACGTTCGCGAGGACATAATGTGTTCCATGATTTATCTTTACGGTCCGAACCGTCAACGCATACTGAAATTAGATCTAAATAAAATTCAAGAGGTGAACGAGAAGTAGAAACCAAGAAATGTTGATCAGAAAGAGCTCCAGGAAAAACTCCAGCGGGTGCGGGCAATGTCTTCTTCGAATTGCAGGCCAATTGATGAGCAAACGTAACTTTTCGGAATTGTTTACTGAGTGGAACTTCTTGAAAATGCTTCTCATCAGACGAACGAAAATGTGATACGGATAATACCACGTGGGGTCCCGCGTGACCCCAACTACGTTTTTGTGAAAATATTATTTTATATCAATTTTTAAAATACAAACTGAATACATTTTCTTAATGAAATCGAATGTAGATAGTCTACGGATAAATGTCCTGAAGCCTCATCGAAATAGAAATTATATTGAGCAGTGCATACACATTTTAAAACGCATGGGGTCTTTTTTGACCCCACGTGGTATTAGGAGGGTTAACAATACACAAATACAATTGAGCACGTCGTCCTCCGGGTGGACATTAAGCGATGGTCCGTACTCTGTACGATGTCAGGTACTTCTTTAAGACCCTTACTCTAGGTCAGTGGTCGCCAAACCGTAGCTCACAGGGAAATTTTTTGTAGGTCGCGGGGAAATTTCAGACGCAGCGCTTGGGTTGGCTAATCTGCACTACTCATCCCCCTCATCCCCACTACGCGTCCCGCGCGTCTGTCAGTCAATGTCTGGTGTGTGATCGTGAGTGTAGGTTATTTTTATTTTATTTCTATGCAAATATTTTGCTATATAAATTCTTATGCTATTAATTGCAATGTTAGAAATTGCATTTAATTATATTTAATATAAATTAGGAATATATATTTATAGGTAATAAACAACTGTGTGATTTAAATAAAAATATGTATTATTCCCCCCCCCCCCCCACCCCACCCCCCCATTCTTTGTTGGGTAGCTCACAGTAAAGTTTATGGGCTGTAAGGTAGCTCAGTCGTTTAAAAGTTTGGCGACCACTGCTATAGGTGAATAAAAATTTAGGCTTGGCAAAATTTTGGACTCCCATAGTAGAGTGTAGTCATGTCCACCAGAGCGATATGACCTCGTAGGTAATCCCCGGGCTAGATTTATAATAACCAACTAACACAATTTGCAAAATAGCTGATTGATTGACTATTCTCTATTAAGCGATATATATGGAATTACTATTGCCTAGTAGATTCCATACAATACCATTTGTCAGATTTTACAGTGTTCTTGAACTAATCTGTAGTTCTAAAAATGATAACTTGATCTACAACAATCTATGAGACGAATAATAACATTAAAATAACAAAAAATATTTAAAAAAAACTACTAACTTAAAAAAAAAGAAAATTAAACAGTATGTTTTAAAAATAAACTGATATGGACTGATGACTAAACTCGGTGAAAAATGAACGAGTAACTTCGACTTTCAAGACAGAACTTGTCCATGGCCACTACATTAGATAATGCTCTATATCTGGGGTTCCTCCTGGATAGCAGACTTACCTGGAACCCACAAATGAGCTGGATGTGTTATGCATCACACAGAAAAATGGCATACCAATATAATAAAAATTGATTGTTACGAGAAAATCTAAATTTTCGAAATATTTCTTGCCTACTGAATCCATTTTAATGAGGGTTTACGGTATATTTTATGTTTTATTCGTTTAGTTTTTCACGATTTCAAATAAGTATCTCAATTAAAGAAAAAAAAAAAAAATCTACTCATTTGAAGAAATGTTTGTGCTGCCTTTTGTGTATTTTGTTGTACTTTACCTCTCTTTTGTGTATTTTGTTGTACTTTACCTCTCTTTTGTGTATTTTGTTGTACTTTACCTCTCTTTTGTGTATTTTGTTGTACTTTACCTCTCTTTTGTGTATTTTGTTGTACTTTACCTCTCTTTTGTGTATTTTGTTGTACTTTACCTCTCTTTTGTGTATTTTGTTGTACTTTACCTCTCTTTTGTGTATTTTGTTGTACTTTACCTCTCTTTTGTGTTACCAGCCTTTTTTTATAGTTCCTATAATACTAAAATACACGGAGTTTCTCTTTTCAATTTGTCTATTTTTTCAATCCTTTAGCTACAATTTTTTACATATAAATTTTGTATAAATTGAAGCCATTATCAATTATAGAATATCACCAGAAACTAGAGGTGGAAATACATGAGGACCTTGGTGGGTCCTGCCAAGTACTGCTGGAAGGACTGACGTCCACCCGGCAGGACAAATGAATATGAAACGAACATCCTGCAGGCAGGATGCAACGTTTGGTGGCCGTGTGCAAAAGTCCTTCCGGCAGGACATTAGCCTGTACGCTCTTTCATTAATTTTTCTATCTAGGTTAAAAAAAATCTTTAGCATACAATTTTTCGCATGAGCGCTAAGCGATGGTTCCGAGCCTGTACGATGTCAGACCCCCATTAAATAAACTTGGGTAGGCTAAATTTAGAACTCCCACAATAGAGTCGGGTCATGTCCAACAGAGCGTCGAAAGAGCGCTGATGACGTATAATTAAAGCCCGGGCATGAGTCACAATACCAAACAAAGAGGATAGGGCTGCCGTGAGATTTGCGACGGAATCGAGAAGGGAATAATTTATTGACAGTTGAAATAAGGGTTAGCTTTTGAGGAGAATGCGGTTTGGTGGCGTAGTTTGCCCTGGAATGTGAGACTCAGACTTGAGTTGGATTGTAAACTGAAGTCAGCTTACTTTACAAACTCCTAATGTTGAACTAGAGAAAGCTGAATAAACTATTTGTGTTTAAGGAGATTGTTGTCAAACTTTTATTTTTTGTTCCATCTCTTCCTTTCCTAATTTTATTAAAAACTTCTCTTTATCGCATAGTCCATCATCAGTATCACAATCACATTATTTATTACCATTCCCATCACATTCATAGTAATCTGTTTTTACTGTTGTCATACCTTTCGATGAAAACGGTTGTCACTGGCTGCTGGTCGAGAACTGTAGGCGAGCGCTTTCGATGTGAAGACATCATCCTCAACATGTTGTACAACATTTACAGTGGCTTGAAGATGATGGCTTCACATCGAAAGCGCTCGCGCACAGTACTCGACCAGCAGCCAGTGATAATGGTTTCCACCGATAGGTATGACAACAGTAATATATTTACTGGTGTTACTAACCAGATTATATACCAATCTGGTTTTTGTTCGTTTATTTCACTGTAGTCAGTTATTGTGTCTCATGCCCGGGCTTTATGTCATTCTGGTAGACAAGAGCGTAACCAAGGTTTGGGCTTTATAACGACTAAATTATTAAAACAAATAATACATACGGAAGATTGGCGGAGTCCCGAAATGTCTTTGTAATAAAAAGTACGTAGCACAAATTAACAATTCCATTTTCGCTCACCCTCCAATCCAAACAATAGTTTGGGCCAGAAATCGATAGTTGACTTCCATAGAAATAGTTGAATCCCAGTTATTAGGTCGACCTCCTTCCAGTAATTCCTCCCTTCTCCTTGACCAATTTCTCACTAGATTAATAGTTTTGTAATGTTAGTTTAAAGTTTTTGTGTTAAGCCCTTACAATCCTCCCCTTCCCATTTGTCGATTTGACTAAAGGACATTTTTGAAGTGTAACTTCGTTACTTAGTTATATCAGGACGTTTTGAGGTAGATGTAGGGTTTCGCCCCTCGAAAACGCAAACGAAAAATGATAACATTCTTGACGCCCACTGAGCAGACTGCGCATACTTGTGCGCACCTTTCACTTGTCATGCTTTAATACAACACTTGTATTTCTTATACGTTTGCGTTTGAATTAATGAAGTTTTTTTTTTTGAGTGTGCAACGTTTTAAATTTACTTATTGTGCATCGTATAAGTGTATTTATTCTGTTAAATTTTTTTTGTATCTCATAAAATGTACACAATTCAATGAAAAAAAAAAAAAAAAAAGTGAAAATGGAGATAAAAATGGTAAATAGTTGATTTTTGTTTTATAGTATAACCGTTATTCTATTCTACAATTCCGAAAACAATATTACGATTTTACAATAATCCCATTTATTTTTAGATAATACACAAAAAGAACAGTCGACGACCACTTACGGTACAACCATAGACGCTGTATTTACAAGATATTTAGATAACGTACAAACACTGCCTTATATTTCTTATTTTAGTTATCATAAGCCCATCGTGTCATGCGTTACTCACGAAAATTATTTTCCATCATCAGAGCCAAATGTACAAAACACTTAATTTATCAATAAGTTTATCTATATCATATTTATAATAATAATAAATGACGCAATCTTCATATTATAATCTGAACAACTAAAAGTCTCCCATGGGTGTCAGAATCGCTTTAAATTTCATTCATAATAGAAATTAGAAAAAAAAATTGAACACCAGAAAAAAGTAAAAAAGATATTTAACTTTACTTTAGTTGTAACGGCAGGAATTAACATTGAACACTCATGTACGAAACAACAACACACTTTATTTGGACCAGAACATCTTGGTTCTTCACACAAAGTATAAAATGGAAAATATAAAATGAAATTAATTAATAATAATGTCTTGGTATAATCTTGGTTTGAGCCTTCTGTGGAGAGTAGGCTGGCCAAGATTGTAGTGGGCTGCTCCAGAACACAGGCCTAGTGTTCCGTGGTAGTTATCTACTAAGGACCTTAAATAGGCTGCGACCCGAGGAACTCCCAGTTCCTCATGGAGTTGGCTGTTTCGGATAAACCATGGTGCTTTCAGAGACACACGAAGAATTTTGTTCTGAAATGTTTGTAGTCGTGTTGTGAGTGAAGGACTGGCGCCATGCCATATTGGACAGGCGTATGTTAACAATGGGAGAAGTAACGCTTTGTACAGGAGCAGTGTGCAAGAGTGTTTGAGGGGTGTGTTGCGGTTAATGAGTGGATAGAGATGTTTTAAACGGGTGTATGCTTGTGTAAGTTTTGTGTTGATGTGAAGTTTCCATGTGAGCCGTGTGTCTAAGAATACACCAAGGTACCGGACAGCCTGATCTTTAGGGTTCCATGGAATGGGAAGTCCGTCAACCCGCAGTCTACTCTGGTCCTCTGTAAAAAATCGGCGAAGGGCAAAAATCTTCGCTTCTGTTTTACTGGCGTTCAACTGAAGCTTCCATCGAGCGAACCAGCTGGAGACGTGGTTGAGAGAAATTTGTAACATGTCAACTGCTGTCTGGAGGTCTTCATGTTGACACATAAGTAGTGTGTCGTCTGCGTATAGTGCTAGAGTGGTATTACATGGCTCGGGGATGTCGCAGCAGTATAGGCTGAAGAGGAGGGGACTGAGGATAGCTCCTTGTGGCACTCCCGCCAGAATACTACGCTTGGAGCTGAGGATGTTGTTGACCCGCACTTGAAACGTCCTGTTCTCCAAAAAGGAAACAACGATCTTTTCCAAGTACTGTGGAGCCCATGTCTTCCTCAGCTTATAGCGGAGACCTTCATGCCACACCCAGTCGAACGCGGAAGCTACATCTAAAAAGACAGAGGTTGTATATGTCTTCTGTTCGAAACCATTCACAATCTTTTCCGAGACCCTATGTAGCTGGTGCACAGATGAATGATTATGTTTGAAACCAAACTGGTGAGCTGGAACAATTCCTGCGCTTTCCAGGTGAGAACCCAGTCTTCTCAATATTAGTCGTTCGAAGATCTTCGACAACGAGTTCAGAAGGCTTATAGACCGATAGCTGTCCGGCTCTTGCTTGGGCTTACCATGTTTATGGAAGACGATTACAACCGCGTTTTTCCAATTTCGAGGAAAAAAGCTGCATCGCAGGCATGCGTTGAACAGACCGGTTAGAAAGGCTATACTCTTGGTTGGCAGCTTCTTCAGCACTATGTTCGGAATGAGATCCTCACCGGGGGCCTTGTTGTTTGCTAAGTTTGTTATTAATGTTGTGATTTCTGAGGGAGTGGTGAACTTGATGAAATTTTCAACAGTTTGTGTCGGTATGGATAGATACGTGTGTACTGTGGTGTTCATGTCTGTGTTAGCAGTGTCGTGTGTGCGGTACTTTTGTTCGAGTTGTGTTGCCAGGATTTCGCATTTGTCTTCGTCGCTCGTCACTGTGTGATGTCCGTCTGTCAGTGGGGGCAAGGATGTGTTTTGTCTCAAAATTCGTCGGGTTTCTTTCCAGAGACTACTATCGCCGGGGGTCATGTCGGTCAAGTAAGCCCTGTACTTACAAATTCTGTGGTTGTCGAGCTCCCATCTCACCTGTCGGGTCAAGCGATTGAGGTCTCTTTTATCTACATCACTTCTTGCTCTTTGCCAGCGTTTGCGAGCCGTGTTTTTTTCGTGAATTAGTGCTAGAATTTGAGTGGGAATGGGAATGGAGTCATGTATATGTGGTCGTCTGTCTTTGAAGTGTACCAATGTTAATAAAAATATTTTTTTTAAATATATATTTGACTATAGTCTATTAGGACAAAGAGAAACTAAAACTAGAAGAGTTAGGTACGGAAGTTACACTTCAAACCTGGGTACTAACTGCACATATACTTTTTTTTTTTTTCTAGTATCAGGGGATCGGAAAAATTGATATTCCGCTGAAAACTTAACATCGAATTTCTGACCGATTACATAACATCCCCTATACTTGGTTTAGCTGGGCAAGTAAAATAAATTATTATCAATAAGCACTTTATGTTGTTTAAGTTATGGACGTGGGTACGCAACATGAGTGAGGTCTCATCCCCAGTAGCTCTTCATGGGAGACCCTCGGTCGTCAATGTTCCGCTGGCGCTCAGCCGGTTATCTTGCACATTTTCAGCATGAAGGGTCTCATCTGGGCCCAACCTCCGGAAAATAAAGCCCAACGATATATGAATATTTTCACGGACATGAAAAGGGTTAAAGAGAAAAGTAAAAAATTCAAAAGGAGGGGGGGAGGGGAGGGGGAGGGGAGGGAGGGGGAGGGGAGGGAGGGGGAGGGGAGGGAGGGTGGAGGGGAGGAAGGGGAGGGGAGGGAGGGGGGAGGGGAGGGTATGAATCCTGAGGTCTCAGTCACAACATTTAGAATTTTATTTTATTCTTCCTTGAATTTGGAATTAATCTTGGACCGGGCGCCGTGTTTTAGGCACACCGAGGAGAACTCGGGGTCCTTTAAATCTGTGAAAATGTAATCAAATGAACTATCTTTTAAAAACTAATGAGAAATGTGGCCATTACAAGACTTTCTAATACCAACAACCCTTACAGACTCTCTCTCCCCCTCCCTCATCTCAAAATTATTTCATTTTGGCATTACAGGGTATAAGAATGTCTACTTACAAATTAACGCTGTACAAAAAGACTGGTATAAGAACAGGTATATATACAGTTGGTATAAGAAAGTCCTGTAATGGCCACATCAAATATAGTTTTCTTAATTTTTATGATTTTTCAAAAAAAATTACCAATACATAAACCATATTTTAAAGTTCGTTGGGGGCCATGATTAGAGCTTAGGGCTCTGGTCGCATGGTCTCAGCATGGTTTGCGCGTTCGAATCCCGCCCGGGAGTGAGTTTTATTTTGTTCATTGCCATGAGTTACGATTTGAAAATTCCTTATATTCCTTATAGACATTTAGTTTACATTGTTCAGGGCGCTATAACTTTTGTCGTATTGATCGTATCTCAAATCTAAGGACTTACAAGCGATCGAAAATTGTACTAGGAACAATTTTGCTAAGAATCAATTTTTCGATAGGATTAACCAGTGGCGGATTAAGCTTCTGCGCCCCCCCCCCCCCCCCCCCCATAAAAAACGAAAACTTTTCAGCGAATCCGGTAGTTATATATATTTATATCTTTAGTGAAATAGACAATATTTCAAAAATAAGTTTGTTTTATTTATTTAATAGTCTATTGTTTTGGGATGAGACATTTTTAACCCATTGTTGCTAATAGCTTTTAATACATTTTTTGGGAAAACTGAAATAACATTGTGAAAAATAAAAAAGCCAATTTGTTTTTTTATTTAAAAAAAAAAAAAATCATGCTCAATAGGGGGCCCCTCATACCTTTTATTGGGAAAAATAACTCGGGTCAAATTCCTTGTCAAATTTGACCTGAATTATTTTTCCCAAAAGCGTGTAGAATCATTTTAAAAGTGACAAGTTTTTTTTTTTTTAGACATTGGGGCCTTCAGCCCCTTTATCATCGGGGGCCCTAGGCACCTGCCTAGGTTTGCCTATTGGTTAATCCACCACTGGGATTACCTGTTTTCGGGTAAATGAAGGAAACGTCCAAAAATATGTGTTTTAAAACTACCTTTCAAGATGGTTTTCGTCATGTATCTCAAAAACCGGATGACCTATAAAAAATCGTATTTCATATAAATTATGTACTTCAGTATTCCTTACAACTATTACTTGAAAAGATTTTTGATTAGATCATAAACATAAGCGGTATCTTGTACGATGTAGTTAGGCCCCGAAGTGAACTGGCCTCAATTTTCGTCTGATGTCGGCCAAAATCCATCAGACCTAAGTTAGCACAAGTGTCCCTTTCATTATGTATAATTGTAACGAATAGTAACGATTTTTTTTATTATTTTATTACTAGTAGTTTTTAATTATAAATAATAAAAAAATAATAGAACTTTCTTATATCAAACCCGTTTCTACAGATCATCAACCCTTCCCTCGTCCCTCTCAATATTATTTCATACTGGCTTTACTGTGTATAAGAAAGTCGTTTTCAGAACTGCTCTCTGCAATGAAACAAACAAAACAGCTGATGCCAACACGATACTTTCGTATACGAGTTTGGTCCTGTTATGTCATCACATATTTTCAGTTAAATTTATTTTGTTTTTTGCTATTGAGTTAGGATAAATTCAATTTTTCATACTCTAACCCCCTCTGCCCTAGGATTAGGAGAAAAATAATTTTTAAAATTCAGCGACTTGGAAACCTCTATTTTCAACTTAACTTGTCTTAAAATTAGATTTTTTTTAAAATTTAGCCTCTTAGTGAAGCCTTCAGGTTGAGGATTAGGGAAAAAAAACAAGACCAGAACCCAATTGAGCGTACTTCCAAACGTGAGCATCGATCTTAATAGTTAATTTCGATCACCTTTTTACTTCACTAGCTATAATACAAAGTATAGGGAAAATTATGAAATCGGTCAGAAATTTTATCATATAGGTATTACAAAAATGAAAATAAAAAATGTATGCTGTTTGTGTCCTGATAGTATGAATATCGACACCAAATTGTAAATTCAGAACCCCAAAGAGCGACACCTATTAATTTTCCGCAAAACGGCCGAAAGGAAGTGGTGATCAAAGGAGAGGCTCGACTCAAAAACTCTAATAACTGCGTATGTAATGAATGTATGGACACAAAAATTAGTACGAGGTTTCATAAGGCACTACATAAGTATTGATTTGTAACGATCGATTGGTTTTGGAGGCACAGCGAAAACTTAATCGATTAATTCGTGCTGGAGAAGTACATTGCCGGTGATTCATTTTTTTTCAATTATCCCAAAGTGCGTTGTTGCTTATCCATAACTCAAATTTGAATTTCATGTAGTTATGGCAGTTTCGAAATGATCATACGCTACATTTGTAGTTTTCTTTGACATTTCTGTATAGAAGAGCTCCGAATAGAGTCAGAATTGCCATCGGCTATGTCCATTGACTTGATTAGTTCGACTGGAGACTCTCGTTGTGCGGTATGAATGACAATGAGTCTGGCTCAGCTCCAAAGACAATCATCCAACTAAGATAACTTCAGTTACTCTAGCATGTAACTGGTCAGTGAATCCACTCAACTACCTACTTCTGTATACGTCTAAATAGTCCAGATAGTGGGAGGGGGAGTTCACTTCAGGACCAAAAGTTGTCATAGCTAATATCTCTCAAACCGTTGCATCTATGAAAAATATAAAGAGAACCAAATTTATGTGAAATATAATGGACTTCAATTTAGTTCCAGTATATTTAACCGTCAGATGCACTGTTTTCGAGAAAATTAAATAAAATCTTTTAAATGTCAGTTACCAGCTCAGTTTTTCCAAGATACTCAGAATCTCAAGTCCTTTGATTATAAAAACAAATATAAAGAAATAGGTAATATTGTCTTTATACAATTATTACCTGAGGCTGTAACTCCCCTGCCCAAGGGAAGCCCCACAGAGGAGGGAAGTCCTTTTGTCTAACGGAAAAATTATAATTACCTATACTTATCATTTTCTGCAGAGATATTGTGAAAGACTTGATAAAGGATAAAGGAAAACCTACATTTTTTAAAATATTGTCTATTTCACAAAATATATGGGAGTACTTTCGGTTAGTTAGTTAGTTATTATGAATAATGCCCGGGCTTGAACTACATATCGCCTACCACCAGAGCAACATGAAGGCGACTCTATTGTGGGAGTCCTAAGGGTGCGTTGACACAATGCTAGTTGACTGGAACCAGTCAGCTTTCTTGTATGCGCGCGCAGCACTCGCACCGTGTCAACACATCAAGCCAGTACGGAGACAGTCAGTTGGACAGGTGCGAGTTGACTCGAATGGCCTTCTACTTTTGCTATGCGAGTTCAATTTCAAAATGGCGACTACTAATAATCCGTGTACAAGTGCAAACAAGAAAAGGTGGAGTGAAAATCAGACATTAAAATTTTTAGAATTGTACGAAGCTGAAGAGCTGTTATGGAACTTTAAACATAAGGATTATAAAAATAAAGACTTCCGTGATGACGCTTTGAAACTAATTCAATTGTTGTTTAATTTAAATCAATTGTCAGATGTCAAAAATAAAATAAAGAATTTAAGGAGCACATACTCACAGGAACTTACAAAAATTAAAGATTCAAAAGCATCCAGGACTTCAACTGATGAAGTTTCGTGCGAGACGTGTGTGAGGATCAGTTTTCGATCTAGTGTCAGTCCTGGGTATCGTACAGTATAAGTTTGAGGGAGGGGCTTGTCGTAGATACAGTAGTTTTCGATTTGTGTGAGATAGTGTTGTAGTGTAAATGATTTATTCGCACTATTTTCAAACATCCCCTCGAAAGCCAATCGATCCTTTGGGCTAAAACTCAATATTAGATTTACTGGATACAAGTATAAAATTTTTCGTCGATAGATACATCGGAATGTATTGGCACATTTTTTTTCTCTTGAGTTTGGATATATTATATCTAAATAATATCTATAAATTGATCATAATTGTTAAAGTTTTATAATGCCTGAATTGTGGCGGAACGTAATAGATGACAATTAATAAAAAAATGTTGGCCAAAATACCGAGAAGTGTGTTTGTTAACCACATTATAATATTATTATTGAATAATTCTTAGTCTTTATTATAGTTACCTGAAATTCTGAGATCCGTATTCAGGCTGGTACCGTACCAGGATGGTTGGGTCAGCGCTATACCGGTACGGCTTGCTCTCCCGGTAGCAGCCACGGTCTGACGGGCTACTCTCCACTACGAAATTCCCATCCGTAAGCGCTCTTTCTGGACTTCGGTATTCTCGGTACCCCTTCATCTGAAATTAGAAAAAAAAAAATCAAAAAATTAATATTAATATGTGCTTAATTTTTTTTTGTTTTTTCTTTTTACTTTTTCAAATGAAAAACTTGAAATTCCGTTGAAAATTCCTCATCGCGAAACAGGCAATTGAATTTGCAAACCACATGTTTTTGCGAGCATTCGCCGTCTTTAAATTTTTTTTTTACCACTTCCGGTTTAAGTTGAATTCTAATTTTTCTCATAAACTTTATTTTTTGTCTTTTGTCATTAAGCTCTTGTTTGGGTCAATTTTTAATTAATATTATGGCGGCTAGGTCACTTTTCTCTCCAATAAATCGGAATTTCTAGCCAATTTCTTTCGGACGCCACTTTTTTTTTTTTTGGTTCGAAGTTCTATCGTAACCAAAAAAAAAGTTCGATTTTTGAAAGTTGGGTGCTGACATCATATCGGTCGATTTGGCTGAAGATCAATGGGTGTTGCCCTTAGAGTATTCTGGATATTTGTGTCAATATATTCACTCTATCGAGAGTTATCGACACACAGAGAGAGAGAATTTGAAATTCCGTTGAAAACTCCTCATCGAATTTTTGATCGATTACACAACTTTCCCTATACTTCGTAAGAAAGCAATAAGGTGGAATATATCGTAAAAAATATCGATTATACGAGTATATATTTTGTTAATGTTTTATATGTTTATTTTTTACAATTTCGACTAAAAAGAAAAAAAAAATGTGTGAAATTAACGTTTCGGATATGTCATGGACCCGCATAACATGTATCAAATATTCTGTTGAATAAATCTCAACGGATCTGGCTCCCAGTCATTTATCTCTGCCACTATAGGGTTCTGCTTCGAAATAAATCATATTTCAAATATGTAACTTTTCCATTTAACTAATGATGGAGGAACTCCAGACAGAAAAACCACTTATCACAATTTTGAATAACATATTTCTTGTGTTAGGAAAATTAACTGAATATTCTGGGCGGACTATATGTTGTTATATTTGTAAATCAAAGGCAATGAACAAGACTTCCTTCCTCCAGAACGAAAATTCAAATTCAATGTGTCTTCTTTTCAATTTTTCTTTTTTTTTTTTTTTATTGAATAAATAGTATATGTGATAGTAAGATGTTGTGGGACGAGATTTCTCATAGAAATAAATATTATGTATATTTACAATTGGTACAGACTATAAGTAAATTTGTTGACAATGGGTAATGGAACAATTTATGTACATTGATGACTAAATTAAGAGAAAAAAAAAATATTAAATAAATATTAATAAAAAAAAAAATTATAATAAATAGAAAAAAAAATTAAAATAAATAATAATAAAAATGTCTCCGTGAAGTCGTGAAGAATATATACAAAATAATAGCTCTGTATACAATGAGAAAATAATTACAGCGATAATAATAAAAAGAATAAAATAATGTAAAAAAAAAAAGAATAAAATAATGTAATAATAATAAGAAGAAGAACAAGAATATAAAAAAATTAGGTTAAAAAAAATATAAATATATATATATATATATATATATATATATATATATATATATATATATATATATATATATAATAAATACATAAATACAAAAAAATAAAAAATAAATTATATAATAAGAATCCAAATAAAAATATTTAAAAATAAAAAAAATAAATAAAATATAAAATAGCAAGTTACCCGGCATCGCCCGGAGGAACTTTAAGCAGGTCAATAACTTTAAGCAGGTTAGTAACTTTAAGCAGGTTAGTAACGTTACCTGTACCACCCCTCTCAAGGAAAAATAATGGAGCTTTGATCTTATGAAAATAAGATGCTAAATTTGTTTTAGAAATTTTCAGACGAAATGTGGATCCGAGAGGAGAGCAAGCGAACATTTTCAATCATATGAAAGAGGATTAAATATCGGTTACTATACTTTAGTAGCCATCATAGCAAGGGCTTTAGCATTGCAACTTTGTTAGGAAAGCAAGAATGTACCTGAAGGTTAGGTTTTATGACTCATGCCCGGGCTTTAATTAAGAGGTCATATCGCCTACTACCAGAGCGCTGTTTCGTCACTCTGGTGAACATAAGCCCGACTCTACTGTGAAAGTCCTAAATTTTGCCTACCCTAAATTTTTATTCTCTTAGGGCAGGGGTCTTTAACGAGTACCTGACATTGTACAGGCTCGGGACCATCGCATAACGTCCCATCCGAAGGACGGCGTGCTTAAGTTTATAAACTAAGGGCCTCGGTCGGGTTACGAACCCACGCACCTGAGCTCAGAAGACAAGCACGCATACCACTGAATTACCGGCGCCCTTTGTACCTGAAGAAATACTGTGTTTCAATCCTTGTTAAATAGGTCAGAGGTGCTTGTGTGCTTGTTTATGTGCTTGTCTACTGAGCTCAGATCGCGTGTTCGAAACCCGGCCGAGGCCCTTAGGTTTTTTATTTCGGAGGTGAAAAAACCGTGAGCACGCCGTCTTTTGGATAGGAGTTTAAGAGATTGTCTCGAGCCTGTACGATGTCAGGTCCCCGTTAAAGTCCCCTAGATAATTAAACGCAAGTAGGTAAAATTTATGACTCCTTTTATTAACATTCTTTATTGTTTTCGGATGCACTTTGTTTGCGTGCAATATCAACCGTCCGGCTTTGTAGAGGGAGCTCGGGATCTGAACAGTGCTTAAGTGAGGCGTTGACGAGCCGGGGACGACCACCGGCCAACCAACGTATGGCGATCGGTGGTCACCGCAGCCCGTCACACCGTTTTTTCTCTCGCCAGGAGTAGCCAATTTAGGAATCCCGTAGTAAATCGGGTTCAATTCCACCAGAGCGACGAAAGAGGTTCTGGTAGTAGGCAATATGACGATAGTTAAAGCCCGGGCATGATTCACAATAACTAACTAAAGTTTCAATCACGTACAGAAGGACATGTTTATTGGGAAAATGATCAAAACCTATTGAAGGGACGTTGAAAAGTAAAATTCTTTGAAAACTCAATCTCGGTTTTTAGCACGATTACAACACATCCTTATATTAAAGTAATATTTAAGGAAGCCTTCATTTCTTTCCCCAACGTATATATAGGTATGCGCTTCTACCAAATAGCTACAGAAGTCATCTGCACGAAACTTTGCATTTGGTCTGTTAATGCATAATGCAGCATATACACGAATGATAAATGTTGATCGGTGAGGTATGAAGTATGAGTATGGCCTAGGTTAGTGCTGTCAGACTGAAGAGAACCCACCTCACATGACGCCCCCAAGAATACAAATAAGTACACTCAGCCTCCCCCGTCACAAGTCCGCTCGAGCCCAACTCCCTGCAATCCTGACCTCCACTTTAACTGGCCTCTGAATACGACTGTCAGAGTTGGTCGGAGGAGGACTCCTACCCTGGGAGACCCTCCAAGAATACAAATATACATTGCTCTTTATACAGCCGGGTACACAATGGACTGCTCTTTCTTCTAGAGAACAGCGTTGATCTGCCAGCTACCGCAGACACAGGGAGGACCACTTAGGGATGAAGGCTCCTCTCCCACCCTTACTTAACTATTCTCTTTATGTACTCAGGATACATTAGGTTTAAACGGGAGAATGAAGGAGGTTTAGTGGTTAGAGTTATCGATATCATCCTGGTATAGTTGCAACATTCAGGGAGTGAATGGAATACAGTACTTCTATTGGTCCTATATCTGTTCTACACGCCCTTTCTACCGAGAGGAACCAGCATCTTAAAAGAGTAATTGAGCTGAGTTCACGAAGCTCTTTCTTAGGCGACTCACGTATTTCCTTGTACTCGTACTCCTAAACCCATTCACCGATCACATTGAAATTTGCCACGATGGTAGTGGACACGGTGACGATGGTTTACTACTAAAAAAATCTGAAATCGAACATACCACAGAGGAATAATCACCGAAAAACGAAATCCCCATTGAAATCATTTGAGAGACAAAATTCTCGCGCAAAATAGAATTTTTCAATTTCAAATGTAAAAATCTGGGTGAAGCCCTTTTCGTTTACCATCGGACACCACTTTTTTTGACGTTCTTTTCAGTGTTCTAAAGTACAAACTTCGCCTTTTTTTTCGATTAAAATATTCTTCGACATACAAAGAACACATAGTAAAAAGAGTTTTGTGCAAAAACAGCTGTTGTTGTCAACAAAAAGGCTGGAAAAAATGAAAAAAATGTTGAATTTAGACTGACTCAGCTCAGTTTTTGCAAACAGCAGAATGCATTGCACACCTAGTAATAATTAAAATAAGACTGTCTATGAAGATGAAACTCTGGTGTTGGGAGTAGAAGATCTATGATTCTAATGTGTGGCTAGGACCAGGAGGCCCTGTAATGGACCGATGTTTTCATTCAGCTCTATTCTGCTGAACCTTTACTGCGAGTGATATCGCTGAAATATGACAGATTATGTCCTCATTGAGTTTTGACTTCAAATATGAAATTTCATGTCGATATATTCATTACAACGGCAGTTATTGTTACGTTTCCCCCCCTAATCCCTTCTATTCCATCGTTCAATTTGCCTGAAAATCAATATATGTCGTCGTAGTAGAGTTCTGGAAATAAAATTTCGCTCTTTTTTTTCATATTTTGAAACCGGTCTGAAAACATGGAATTTCGTTGAAAACTCTACATCGAATTTCTGACCGATTACATAAGTTCCACTATACTTCGTATAGCTGGGGAAGTATAAAGTTCATTTTAATATTTTTATATTATTATACCAATATAATTTTTCAATGAAATATTGATTTGGCTGATACTAACTTCCCCTGTATCTCCCACTATAAATTAGGTACAACTGGGGATGAGAGGAGCCCTCCGCCCCTCCGTCTTGTCTTGACACTTTCTAACAATTCTTTTTAAGATTTATTCTTATTAAAAATGTTTGCTTAAAGTGATTTTTAATGGGAAATACACTCTTTTTTATTTTATTATTTATTTTTTTTTTAGAATTTTATATATTTTATTATTATTATTTTTTTCTCCTAATGAGACCTGTTCAAACCTGTTTTCCTTGAAATAATGGAATGACGATACTGCCAATGAATAAATTTGAATTACAAAGAGGTCTCAAGAACTTGCAAATTACTTTTCTTTATATTATAATAAAGGCTGAAAATGGCACCTTAACTAACAATTAACATTCAAAAACACATTAAAAGAATTATAATACATTGAAAAATAGCCTTGACACAAATCTATATAATAAAAATGAGTGCTAAATTTTGCTAAGCGCAAAACTCGAGAACGGCTGGACCAATTCGGCTAATTTTTTTTTTTCAAATATTCGTTGAAGTCCGAGGAAGGTTCTTATAAAGAGTTCTTAGCTGTTAATTCTAGGGATGGCGATCTGAGATAGATTAATCGAAGAATCGATGTTTGGGGTCGTAATAATCGATGTGAACAATGAATAGATCAAGTGAATCGATCTCAGACACCCTAAAATCATTTACTTACCGTTTCGTTTTATTCAGTTTTTAGTGCATGTTATTTTCTTGGCTGAATAAAACGTAATTACAACTCTTACTGTTTCGTTTTATTCGGTTTTTAGTGCGTGTTATCAGTTTTTAGTGCGTGTTATCAGTTTTTAGTGCGTTTTATTTTCTTGATTGTTTTTAAATCTTCGCTTCTGGCAGGTTCTTCGATTTATCTTTGGTTGTCATGTTTGTCATTTACTTGCTGTTTCGTTTTATTCAGTTTTTACATATCTACATCTATATAATAAAAATGATTGGCTAAATTTTGCACGGGAGGGGGGGTTGTGGAGGTAGGCCTTAGTATAGAGATACCGGTAACTCATTAACTAATAGTCGGATTGTTATGTCAACTTAATAATGTCAATTTAAAAAAAGGATGTGTGAAGTCTCAAAATTTGAAAGGGGGGGGGGCAGGCCTAATATAAAGATAGTGATAGGTCTTTAACGGAAATCGAGGTTCTGTCGTGTGAAAGAAAATGCAAAATTTGGCCAACGTTTCGAAAACTATTTATTTTCTTCTTCAGGGCCTACAGAATATAAACAAACAAATTAGACATTATGGACAATGATACAGACAGAGACTTCATAATAATTTGAAAAAGAGATGGGAAAACTATTTTATATATATGAAAGAGAGAAAAATAATAATAATCACTAAATAACAAAAAATAAATACAAGTTTATGAAAGTAGTATTAAACTCCATAAAACAATATATATATAGATATATCTAAATAACTAAAAAATATAAAAATTACCTTATAATGACTTGAGTGGATGTGTGTGGTGACGGTGTTGTGAGTTTGTGTCCAGTGTAGTGAGTGCTATGATGTGTACGTAACGGTCGAGGGCTACCTAAGTTTACCTATGTGACCCTCGGTGGAGGGGGTGTTGCGTGGAATGTAACCAACTCAAGTCAAAAATAAAATATATAATAAATTAAAAAACAATTTTTTTAGACAAAGCACAACCACCTAATAAATAAATATATGTATGTATAATTTTTTTTTTTTTTTCCCCCTTTCCTATTAAATAAACATAGAGCAATAATCATAATAACATTTTGTATAAAATTTGTTTGAAAAACACATTGCAGCTGTTGTGTGTTACGTGTATGGTGGAGCTAACTTCTTTTTTTGTTTATAATGTTGCAGTAACTATTGTTTAGGGGCTGTGTGTCTGTTTTTTCGTTTACCGTGGTATTGTCCTGTACTATATGTATAACTTCCAGCATGTATCTCTTGTACCAGTTTGTCTCGTTGCCTAGTATATTTGTGTTGTTAAAATCGAAAGAGTGTTCTTGTTGTATGTGATGTTTTACAAGTGAGCTGCAATTGTCTATGTTTTTTGTGTCCGATATGAATGTTTTTTTGCAGTCGTTTTTGTGTTGGTTTAATCGTTAGTATTTGGTTCATGATAAGATACTTTATTCAATATACTTGGTTATCTTGTCACTCATCAGATACATTATCTCGTTATCTGAAAGACTGTTATTCAAGAACCTATTTTGAACGTATCTTGTTATCTTATGAGTGATCACTCATTATTCAAAAGATAATCAGATAACCAATACAAATAGCTCACGTTACCAACCCAAAGGTTGCGGGTTCGAATCCCCACCAGTAATATCAACTTACTTTACAAATAGCCCACGATATCAACCCGAGGATTGCGGGTTCGAATCCCCACCAGTAAAATAAACGTATTTAACAACTAGCTCACGTTACGAACCCGAGGGTTGGGGGTTCGAATCCCCACCAGTAATATCAACTTATTTTACGAATAGCCCACGTTACCAACCCGAGGGTTGCGAGTTCGAATCCCCACCAGTAATATCAACTTACTTTACAAATAGTTCAAGTTACCACCTAGAGGGTTGCGGGTTCCAGTCCCGATCAGTAATATCAACTTATTTTACAAATAGTTCACGTTACCAACCCGAGGGTTGCGGGTTCGAGTCCCGATCAGTAATATCAATTTATTTTACCAATAGTTCACGTTACCAACCCGAGGGTTGCGGGTTCGTGTCCCGATCAGTAATATCAACTTATTTTACAAATAGCTCGCGTTACCAACCCGTTGGTTGCGGGTTCGAGTCCCGATCAGTAATATCAACTTAGTTGAAAAATAGTTCACGTTACCACCCCGACGGTTGCGGGTTCGAGTCCCGATCAGTAATATTAACTTATTTTACAAATAGTTCACGTTACCACACCGAGGGTTGCAGGTTCGAGTCCCCACCAGTAATATCAACTTATTTTACAAATAGCCCACGTTACCAACCCGAGGGTTGCGGGTTTGAATCCCCACCAGTAATATCAACTTACTTTACAAATGGTTCAAGTTACCACCTAGAGGGTTGCGGGTTCCAGTTCCGATCAGTAATATCAACTAATTTTACAAATAGTTCAACTTACCACACCGAGGGTTGCAGGTTCGAGTCCCGATCAGTAATATCAACTTATTTTACAAATAGCTCGCGTTGCTAACGTAGGTAATTTGTAAAATAAGTTGATATTACTGGTCGGGACTCGAACCCGCAACTCTCGGGTTGGAAATTAGAACTATTTGTAAAATAAATTGATATTACTGGTCGGGACTCGAACCCGCAACTCTCGAGTTGGTAACGTAGGTTATTTGTAAAATAAGTTAATATTATTGGTCTGGACCCGAACCCGCAACCTTCGAGCTGCTAACATAGGTAATTTGTAAAATAAGTTGATATTACTGGTGGGGATTCGAACCCGCAACTCTCGGGTTGGAAACTGGAACTATTTGTAAAATAAGTTAATATTACTGGTCGGGACTTGAACCAGCAACTCTCGGGTTGGTAACGTAGGTTATTTGTAAAATAAGTTGATATTACTTGTCGGGACTCGAACCCGCAACTTTCGGGTTGGTAACATGAACTTTTTGTAATATAAGTTGATTTTACGGTTAGACTATCTAGACTTTTGGGATGAAAAGTGAGTAACTAACAGTTTCTTTTTGTTTTTTCTATTTTTTAAATTTCGAAATGTGTAGTGAGTGACGCCGATCCTGTCAAGTCCTGTCTGCCGGGCACTCAAGTGGTACTCTATATATGGTTCTGGCTCCATTTCTATCACTGTCACAGTGGAGTAGGAGCTAGACGGTGTCCCTTCTACCTGGAAGGTACCGAGTTCAAGGCTGCCTCACGCACTTTTTTTTTTTTATTTATTTATTTTTTTTTTTATCATTTTATTATTATTAATTATCATTACTTTATTTATTTCTAAAAATGGATGTTGTTCAAGACGACAATTCAGGATTCAATGTCGTGAGTAGTAAAGCACGGAAGCGAACCTACAAGAAAGCTCCAGATGCAAATAAAACAGGTTCACCCCAAACTAAACAAGCCAAAAACACGGAAGGAGAAACCTCAGAGGATGAAGCCAGCCTTCCCCCTCCCTCCACATCCCAGCAACCCGCCAACACCCAAGTCCCCAAGCCACCTCCTATCGTTGTGAAGAACATCTCGGACTTCAAAATGTTCTGCTCCCAGCTAATTAGGACTGTTGGAGAGGGGACTTTCACGTGCCGCTCCCGTCTCAACGACCTAGTCGTTTACCCCCAAGACAGCGACACCTTCAGAAAGACTGTGAAGCATCTTGAAGACACCGAGGCTGACTTTCATTGTTATCAGCTTCGGGAAGACAGGTCTTACCGGGTAGTAATAAGAGGACTGCACCATTCAACGCAACCCGATGAGATTAAATCGGCGCTTTTTCAAAAGCACGGGTTCAGCGTGAAAAACGTTAATAATGTGCGTCATCCTATCTATAAGACACCTCTTCCCCTCTTCTTCGTGGACCTGGCTATAAGTGAAAAGAGCAAAGAAATATTTAAGTTACAGTATTTACTGTATACTAGAATACAGGTCGAGGAACCGCGACGCAGAAAAGATATTCCTCAATGCACAAAATGCCAGGAGTATGGCCACACACACTCTTACTGCCACCATCCCCCCAGGTGTGTGAAGTGTCCGGGCAACCATCTTTCGGCGGACTGTTCTAAGAAGGACCGTATTGAACCCGCGATCTGCGTCCTTTGCGGGGATAACCACCCAGCCAACTACAGGGGTTGCCAGGTCCACAAAGAAATACAAGATCGTATGAAGAAGAGGCAAGCGGCAGCCAAACCCCCCATGAAGACACCGACGGCTCCTTTACCAGTCCCACCGCCACCATTGAGACCAGTGCCCCAGCTCAGGTTCCAGCCAGCTGCAGCCCGACAGCCCAGAGCCACCTCCTCACTTCCCCGGTCCTACGCCCAAGTGGCCAGCCCACCACGAACACAGCCACCTCCTACCTCTCACTACCCACCTCCTACCTCTCACTACCCACCAGCCAAAAAACCTTCCTCATCCTCTCCCATCCAGCCAGCTCCCTACATCCTCAACTCCTGATGTTATCAGTCACCTCACCTCCTTTCTCAATGACTTTAAGTCATTAATCACCCCTCTCATATCGATGTTAAGCCTCCTCGTCTCTAAACTCCTACCCGAATCCTCCCGATGATCCCTTTAAATTCCTTTCCTCTCCAGATCCTCCTTTGGAATTCGAATGGGCTGTTACCCCATAGACAAGAACTAGAACTACTACTAACTGACAGACATGTAGACATCGCTCTCATTACGGAAACCCACTTGACAACCAGCCTGTACTTCAGTATCCCAGGATACCGGAGCTACAGGTCTGACTACCCAGGAGATAGGGCCCGAGGTGGCGCACTCATCCTTATCCCATCACCTTTTCTCCTCACAGGCTACAGAATCATTCCAAATCGCTACGATCTCCTTGTCACTTTTTCCCTTCCCTGTCACTATCTCGGCAGTATATTGTACTCCCAGTAAACTCATTCCTCATCACGAGTTCCTCACCCTTTTCCGATCCCTGGGGCCTCGCTTCATCGTTGGCGGTGACTTCAATGCGAAGCACCACCAATGGGGAAGCAGAGTTCCAAATTCCCGAGGACGAATCCTAAACGATGTTATTAACACCCAACACTATGACATCTACTCCCCCGGCTCTCCCACCTATTGGCCTACTGATCCTAACCGCAACCCAGACCTCGTAGACTTCTTTGTTGGATCTGGCACAGGATCCTTATTCTCCTCTACCTATTCCTTCCCCGACTTATCCTCAGACCATAGTCCTGTTCTCCTCACCGTTGGTCTAACCCCGTTATGTGTCCCACCAAAGCCTTCCTTAACTCCCGACCCAGTGAATTGGGATCTCTTCAGAACCTCCTTAGAAAACCAAATTGACTTAAATGTAATCCTTAAAACTCCTGAGGACTTAGATGAAGCCGTACAAAAATTCACTAAAGCCATACAGGACTGTGCTTGGAACGCTTCATCTACTCCTACTCCTCCTACAGTTTCAAACCCGAACCCTCCTCTTCCTCGCCACATCCAACTTCTCCTTTCAGAAAAACGCCGCGCTCGTGCCCTATGGCAACGAACACGGTATCCTTCCGACAAAACTGCCTTCAATAACCTTTCCCGAAACCTCAAAATCCAACTTTCACAATTCCGCTCCGAAAATTATAATGAATACCTAGCTTCCCTTTCCACCAAAGATAATTCCCTGTGGTTTGCAACCCGAAAAATTCTAAAATATAGTCCTTTATCCTATCCCATCAAGCAAAATGGCTCCTGGGTCAGATCCGACGAGGAGAAGGCTCAGCTCTTTGCCTCTCACCTCAAAAATACGTTCACACCCCATCCTGATTATAACGCCCTTCATACTTCAGAAGTTGTCCTTTGCCTCTCTCTCCTCCGCCAAAGGCCTTTCATCCCTCTGATGTACAACACATTCTAAATAAAATTCCAATCCGTAAGTCTCCTGGATTTGACCTGATCACAGGGAAAATCCTACGAAACCTTCCCCGCAAAACTGTCCTTTTCCTCACCCTTATATACAACTCAGTCCTCAGAACTACCTACTTCCCTGTCCAATGGAAGTATTCCATCCTTACTGTTATTTCCAAACCCAACAAACCTCTCTCTGATGTCTCTTCCTACCGTCCTATTAGCTTGCTCCCAATCTTCTCTAAAATCCTTGAAAAACTCTTGTTGAAACGTTTTATCCCAATCCTTGAATCTCAATCCATTTTACCTAAACACCAGTTTGGATTTCGTCCTGAACATTCCACAGTGTTTTCGGGTTGTCGATTGCATATCTAATGCATTAGAATGCAAGGAGTATTGCACGGGCGCCTTTCTCGACGTGGCGCAAGCCTTTGATCGAGTCTGGCACCCGGGGCTGCTCTTCAAACTGAAACACTTCCTTCCCAGTACCTACTACCTCATCCTGAAATCTTACCTTAGTGATCGCCATTTCAAGGTCCGAGTAGGCTCTGAGTACTCAGAACTCATACCTATTCGGGCCGGTGTCCCACAGGGTAGCATCCTAGGTCCCATCCTTTACAATACATATACTGCCGACATTCCTATCCATCCTCAGACATTACTGACGACTTACGCTGACGACCCAGCAATCCTTTCCACCAATCCTGATCCTGCTGTAGCCTCACTCATCCTCCAGGAGCACCTCACTGAAATAGAGAGGTGGTGCAACCTCTGGAGAATTAAATTAAATGAGCAGAAATGTGTTCAAGTCACATTTACCCTACGCCCTCAATCCTGTCCTCCCGTCATCATTAACAACATCCTGATTCCCTCTTCAAACCAAGTCCGCTATCTCGGGTTTTACCTAGACAGTAGACTTACGTGGAACCCACATACACGACTTAAACGACAAGAACTGAATCGAAGATACGGACTGTTACGTCGACTACTTGGCCAAAATCGAAACTGACGACTAACAACACACTTACGATTTACAAGACCATTATACGTCCAATTTGGATTTACGGACTCGAACTTTGGGGTACAGCTAAACAATCCAACATCAATCGTATCCAACAAGCATTCCAGTCCAAACTCCTCCGACGAATTGTCAACGCTCCTTTCTATGTCACCAATAAAGTCCTACACAGAGATCTCAGTATTCCCACTGTAAATGAATTAATCAAATCCCGATTCCAATCATTCCACAGAAACCTTTCTTCCCATTCAAATCCTCTCGCACAAGACCTTTCCTCTCATTCCCATCCTGACAATCCTACCCGCCGCTTGAACAGGAGGTGGCCTCGCGATCTTCTCTCGGAGGATAGTGAATAATGACAATTAACGTTCGAGGGAGTGTCAGCGCTGGCTGGCTTCTCCCATCAAGTGACGTTATATTTTTCTTTTACCACATATTTGCTTATTATGTATATATTGTATATAGATTGCAAATAGAATAAAAAAAAAAATTAAAAAAAAAAAAAAAAAAAAAAAAAAATTTAATATGGTGGGTTTCCTAAGCATGTATTACCTAGGAGGTCCACCGTTGCACGGTAAATAATAGCTATCACCAGCGTTCTTAAGCACAAAATACCTAGGGCATCCTCTGTTGCAAGGCACATGCTAGCTGCGGTGCCCAGCATTCCTAACTACATACTATCTGTGTTGCCCAGCGTTCCTAAGAACTTATTAATACCTGATTGCACGGAGTTGCAAGGCGCATACTATCTAAGGTGTCCGGCGTTCTTAGGCAGCATCCAGAAACGAAGATGGTCAACCAAAGAAAGATTCAGATGTTTCGGGAAAGTCCCATCCGAAGGACGACGTGCTCAAATTTATTTTTATCTTCCCGATTAAAACATCTGACCTAAGTGACTTGGCTAGATTTCTAAATGGCGATCCTGAGCTCGGTAAACTCCATTCTTCAAATTTCTCCCTTTTTAACGGTTTTTAGATTTAATATTTGTTAAAACTGATGAACAACCGGGATATCTGAATCCTACACAAAAATCGAAATAAAAATGTTTTTCGAAAAAAGTCGGGCTAAATACCATTCTTCAAATTTCCTGCTTTTTAACGGTTTATAGATTTAATATTTGTTAAAACTGATAGACAGATTCAGATATATCGGGAAAGTCCCATCTGAAGGACGACGTGCTCAAGGTTTAATGAACCTAAGTAAAACTTTAGCTACCCAGGTTTAGTTATATAACATACGACTCACTATCGAGCACCTGACATACAAAAAGGCCCTCGATCATAGCCTAAAGTCTAATCCGAAGGACGACGTGCTCAAATTTATTTTTATCTTCTCGATTGAAACATCTGACCTAAGTGCCTTGGCTAGATTTCTAAGTGGCGATCCTGAGCTCAATAGACTCCATATGTAAGATAAAATAAGTTACCGTTTGGTTCCAACTAAAATTATCAATGAAGAAATGTGGAATATAAGTGGGCTTTGAGGTACCGTTTTGACATATTTTCTGAAAAACAAATTAATACAGCTATGTTGGTAGATAGGCAGCATCCAGAAACGAATGGTCAACCAAGGAAAGATTCAGATGTATCGGGAAAGTCCCATCCGAAGGACGACGTGCTCAAATTTATTTTTATCTTCCCGATTAAAAGATCTGACCTAAGTGACTTGCTAGATTTCTAAATGGCGATCCTGAGCTCGGTAGACTCCATTCTTCAAATTTCTAGCTTTTAAACGGTTTTTAGATTTGATATTTGTTATAACTGATGAACAACCGGGATATCTAAATCCTACACAAAAATCGAATTAAAAATGTTTTTCGAAAAAAGTCAGGCTAAATATCATTCTTCAAATTTTCTGCTTTTTAACGGTTTATAGATTTAATATTTGTTAAAACTGATAGAGAGATTCAGATATACCGGGAAAGTCCCATCCGAAGGACGACGTGCTCAAGGTTTTTTGAACCTAAGTGAAATTTTAGCTACCCAGGTTTAGTTACATAACATACGACTCATTATCGAGCACCTGACATACAAAAAGGCCCTCGATCATAGCCTAAAGTCCAATCCGAAGGACGACGTGCTCAAATTTATTTTTATCTTCTCGATTAAAACATCTGACCTAAGTGCCTTGGCTAGATTTCTAAGTGGCGATCCTGAGCTCAATAGACTCCATATGTATGATAAATTAAGTTACCGTTTGGTTCCAACTAAAATTATCAAGGAAGAGATGTGGAATATACTAAGTGGGCTTTGAGGTACCGTTTTGACATATTTTCTGAAAAACAAATTAATACAGCTATGTTGGTAGATAGGCAGCATCCAGAAACGAATGGTCAACCAAGGAAAGATTCAGATGTACCGGGAAAGTCCCATCCGAAGGACGACGTGCTCAAATTTATTTTTATCTTCCCGATTAAAACATCTGACCTAAGTGACTTGGCTAGATTTCTAAATGGCGATCCTGAGCTCGGTAAACTCCATTCTTCAAATTTCTCGCTTTTAAACAGTTTCTAGTTTTAATATTTGTTAAAACTGATGAACAACCGGGATATCTGAATCCTACAGAAAAATCGAAATAAAAATGTTTTTCGAAAAAAGTCGGGCTAAATACCATTCTTCAAATTTCCTGCTTTTTAACGGTTTATAGATTTAATTTTTGTTAAAACTGATAGACAGATTCAGATATATCGGGAAAGTCCCATCCGAAGGTCGACGTGCTCAAGGTTTTTTCAACCTAACTGAAATTTCAGCTACCCAGGTTTAGATACATAACATACGACTCATTATCCAGTACCTGACATACAAAAAGGCCCTCGATCATAGCTTGAAGTCCAATCCGAAGGACGACGTGCTCAAGTTATTTTTAACGTAAATGAAATTTCAACTACCCAGGTTTAGTTACATAACATACGACTCATTATCGAGTACCTGACATACGAAAAGGCCCTCAATCATAGCGTAAAGCCCAATCCGAAGGACGAAGTCCTCAAATTTATTTTTATCTTCCCGATTAAAACATCTGAGCTAAAGGAAGAAATGTGGAATATAAGTGGGCTTTGAGGTATCGTTTTGACATATTTTCTGAAAAACAAATTAATACAGCAATGTTGGTAGATAGGCAGCGACCATAAATGAAGATGGTCAACCAAAGACAAATTCAGATGTATCGGGAAAGTCCTAACCGAAGGACGAAGTGCTCAAGGATATTTTAAAAAATAAATAATATAAGTCAGGTAAAACAACAAAGAGCCCCGTCTAGATTTCTAAATGACGATCCTGAGCTCGGTAGACACCAAATATAAAGAAAAAATACGTTTCCGTTTGGCTCCAACTAAAATTATCAAGGAAGAAATCTATATTAATAAAGCTGAGATGGGGTTTATTTGTTTGTTTGTTCCAGCATCACGCCCAAACGGCTCGACGGGTTTTTATGAAACTTCACATGTAGCATTCTTATGACCCCAGTTGAATAATAGGCTATGTGGCGTCCCAAAATTTTGAACGGGTGGGGGGAGGTGGGGATAGGCCTAAATATAAAGATACCGGTAGCTCATTAACTAATGGTCGGATTATCATGAAATTTCCCATGTAGTATTCTTAAAGGCCAAATAGAAAAATAGGGTTTGTGACCTCTCAAGATATTGAACGAAAGGGAGGATAGTGGGGGTAGACTTAAGTATATAAATTGTGGTAGCTCATTAACTAATGGTCGGATTGTCATGGAATTTCATTTCAGTAGTAATTTCAAAACAAAATTTGAAAATTCGTTGTGACGTTTCAACTTTTTGAACCTGAGGGGTGGAGTGCATTAAGCTGAAGGAATTTCACATGTAGCTTTCTCTTCTTCTGTACACCGGTATTAAGCAGATACTAGCTTTGATAACATCATGAATGTACTGTCGAAGAATTGAATTGGATTCGAATGAGAGATATTAGGTGAAAAGTCAAAGTTCCCCGAGCAACGCCGGGTATTACTGCTAGTCTATATAATAAAAATTACTGGCTAATTTTGCTAAACGCAAAACTCGAGAACGGCTGGACCAATTCGGCTAATTTTTTTTTTCCAGATATTCGTTGAAGTCCGAGGAATGTTCTTATGAAGAGAGTTCCTAGCGGTCAACTGGAGGGGAGGGGGGGGGGCTAAGCACAAAAATATCTCTAGCGCATTAACGGATGAACGGATTATCATAAAATTTTACATTTAGTATTCTTAAAAGCCAAGTTAAAAAATAGGCTATGTGGCGTCCATAAATTTTGAACGGTAGGGGAGGGGGGGGGGGGGTTGTAAGGGGGGCCTAAATATAAAGATAGTGCTGTCATTAACGGATGCTCGGATTGTCATGGAATTTCACATGTAGTATTCTTAAAGGCCAAATTGAAAAATACGCTACGTGACATCTCAATATTTTGAACGGGAGGGGGGGGGGGGGGGGGTAGGCCTACGTATAAAGATAGTGATAGGTCTTTAAGGGATGATCGGAATGTCATGGAATTTCACATATAGTATTCTTAAAATACAAAAACAAAAAAAGGTGACGTCTCAAAATTTTCAACGGGAGGGGGGTATGGGGGGGCAAGTATATACCTAAATGGTAGTTCAAAAGCAATATTTAAAAATTGGCTATGACTCTTTTGGACGGGAGGGGCGGGGGTGTATTAATGCTGAATGAATCTCACATGGAGCTTTCTTAATGATGGGATCTAGCCCTAATTTTAATTCGGTGGGTTTCCTAAGCATGTATTACCTAAAAGGTCCACCGTTGCACGGTAAATAATAGCTATCACCAGCGTTCTTAAGCACAAAATACCTAGGGCATCCGCTGTTGCAAGGCACATACTATCTGTGTTGCCCAGCGTTCCTAAGAACTTAATACCTGGTTGCACGGAGTTGCAAGGCGCATACTATCTAAGGTGCCCGGCGTTCTTAAGTAGGAACTAGCTGCGGTTCCAAGTGGTAAAAAAAAAAAAAAAAATCCGGTCCAATAGCTTTTGACAGAACGACGAACGGGTCAGCTAGTACAGAATAAAATGTTGGACTTACAAAATTATATACATACATTTTATATAGAAAGCGTATGTATATATCGTAAGCTTTTTTATCATTATTTTTTTTAATAAAATCTATTTTGAATACCGTAAAACATGTAAAAAACATACTATTCCCATGCATATACTTTTTCACCTAAAATAATTAGTTACATCAAAATGATTTATATATAACCAAAATAAGCTCACGATATATTCATATTATCAGGCATAACTTTAAGCGGGTTGTAACACAAGTCGAGATAATGAGAAAGCTACTTGTGAAATTTTATGAATATGTGATCAAGCATTAAGAACAAGTATGTAATTTCTTGTTTCGTCCCCCTCCCCCCCCCCCCCCCCCCCCCACAACCCCCTCCCTTCCGTTCAAAATTTTGAGTGCATATCCTATCTTTGTACCGGACTTATAAGGATGCTACATGTGAAATTTATTGAAAATCCGATCAACTGCTGAAGAGCTAGCTCTCATTTTACGCTTTTGGTACCCCACAACTCAATCTCCCATTCTGCATTTGAGTTGCCACACAAGCTATGGACTAAAAAACGAAATAACCTGAAAATATTGCATATTACAACAACGTTTCCTGGAGAGGCAATGGAATTGACGCTAAAATCCGATCTAAAGAAATGCATCCATCAGAATAAAACAAACCTGGGACGATAGATATGTCAGTGGAAAATAAATTAAATACCATCAATGAACATGACGTATGATGAGCTCGGGAAAGAGGAATAGACAGGATGTGTGCCTGATGCAGCTCTGAGCCAAACTCGGCCAACCCAGAGCCATCTCAGCAACAGGATGGCAGCCCCAGATTGTGGCGAGTAACAGGCCGGGCCTCTTAGGCAACCACATCCTGGAGGAGTGCCACAGTCACAGGGATGTAATGACGGCCAAGAAGATCCACATAAGGAATATACAGGATGTGTGCCTGATGCAGCTCTGAGCCAAACTCGGCCAACCCAGAGCCATCTCAGCAACAGGATGGCAGCCCCAGATTGTGGCGAGTAACAGGCCGGGCCTCTCAGGCAACCACATCCTGGAGGAGTGCCACAGTTACAGGGATGTAATAACGGCCAAGAAGATCCACATAAGGAATATACAGGATGTGTGCCTGATGCAGCTCTGAGCCACACTCGGCCAACCCAGAGCCATCTCAGCAACAGGATGGCAGCCCCAGATTGTGGCGAGTAACAGGCCGGGCCTCTTAGGCAACCACATCCTGGAGGAGTGCCACAGTCACAGGGATGTAATGACGGCCAAGAAGATCCACATAAGGAATATACAGGATGTGTGCCTGATGCAGCTCTGAGCCACACTCGGCCAACCCAGAGCCATCTCAGCAACAGGATGGCAGCCCCAGATTGTGGCAAGTAACAGGCCGGGCCTCTCAGGCAACCACATCCTGGAGGAGTGCCACAGTTACAGGGATGTAATGACGGCCAAGAAGATCCACATAAGGAATATACAGGATGTGTGCCTGATGCAGCTCTGAGCCACATTCGGCCAACCCAGAGCCAGCTCAGCAACAGGATGGCAGCCCCAGATTGTGGCGAGTAACAGGCCGGGCCTCTCAGGCAACCACATCCTGGAGGAGTGCCACAGTTACAGGGATGTAATGACGGCCAAGGGGATCCACATAAGACACCTGTTGATGCTGGGAGAAGACAGAAGCCATCCTAACAGCGATGAAAAAAAAGACATCTCTTCAAAAATATCTAGTACAAACTGATTGTTCCCTTACGGAACCCTTCAGTGTGTGACCTTATCTCGCCCATAATGGACTAGAAATGGTTGTCTGTATCACCTTCGTCTTCTTTTTCTCTCTGGCACTTCTTCCTTATCTATCTCTTCTGGCGTTGCCTCTTTCTTCTTCACAGTAGGTTCCTGAAATCCGCCTGCTTTACGACTCCCAGACTCTTCTCAGTGATAGGGTGGTTGCCCCCTAATGCCTGAGGAAGGCTTCTCGGCAACGCTTGCCACCTAGGAGTCCTCAAATATATGTCAAAGACTAAGTATACCGTGGCTCTTGGGTCCCTGGCGAGACTGCCCTACAGATACCGAATATATCCAAAAGACACGGAAAATTACTTACAGAGATCAAAGATATCCATATTTATGAAACGCTTTAAGGAAAATATGAAAGAAACATTTTCAATAGGGAGTATAGGATGGCGTGTTGGTAGAAAGGCTGAGAGGAGGTTTTTGGATGGATATTTTCGATTCCAGATATCTGGCCGCTCATATTGCTATCTCTCCTTCCTCTCCCACAGGAGCTCATCCCTCTTTTCAGAAACCTGTAATATAACCTGTAATGTATTGGGAAGGAAAGCAGGCGTGTAGTCAGGAAGGAAGAGGCCCCAGGGCAGGAAGCCAGCCAGGATGGCAACCAGGAAGCTGATCTTTTCTGTCCACTCACACCACATGTATTTCGCTTTCATATCGCTCTTTGAGAAAACATATATACATATATAAATATATAGGGCGCCGGTAGCTCAGTGGTATGCGTGCTTGCCTTCTGAGCTCAAGATCGTGGGTTCAAAACCCTGCCGAGGGCCTTAGTTTACTTTATCTGGGAGGTAAAATAAACTTAAGCACGCCGTTCTTCATGTGATGGTCCCGAGCCTGTACGATGTCAGGTAATTGTTAAAAACCCCGGCCCTAGGTGAATACAAATTTAGGGTAGGCAAAATTTAGGTCTCCCACAATAGAGTCGGGATCATGTCCACCGGAGTGACGAAGGAGCGCTCTGGTAGTAGGCGATATGACCTCGTAGTTATTGAGTCATAATAACTAACTATATAAATAAATATATATATATATATATATATATATATATATATATATATATATATATATATATACATTTTTTCCACTTTTTACATCTGAATTTAAGTTTTGCCTATGTAGAGAAAAAATATATGTATATATTCATAAAAAAAAAGTTTTTCAAATATATACCTCAACGTTTAATGGTGGTATCTACATTGAAAAGTACAAAATAAACTTATTCATTCCACAGGCAATCGGTGTTGTTTGGGAGTATAAATAATGCATAAAAACAAAATGTCGGTACTTCTGTGTGTAATGATTGTTCCCTCTATAACTCGCCGTGGAAGCCGAGAACAGACATCAAAAACACTTGAGGGCGGAAATTCCAGTTACTGGACAAAAACCCTCGTGAAATCCCTATATTTCCGATTAGGAAAAGTCTGGAGTCCAAATGATCGCCACTTCTGCTGGGAAAGGGGTGAGAGAGAGAAAATAAGAAAAATAGTTATAAAAGAAAAACGTGGAAATATAATCTTCAAATAAACTCAAAAATCACTTCAAAATAACTAATAGGCTGGTGAAATATCTAATACAAAGGATCCCCTCTAAAGAATAATATATATATATATAATAATTTCAAATATACTTCATTTACAATATACAGCACCTGGTATGTTCGCTCTCTGCGGAGGCAAGTTGGTCTCTCTCTAGTAGCTCGACTAGGAATCGAATGTTGCTCTAAGTTGATTGATAGCTTAACCTAAGAGGTGAGCGCTCCCGGTGTACAACCGTTCAATCAACATAGGTACATTTCCGAACGACTATCGATAAATGAGATGGGGTGAGTTCCATATGTGAACCATATATGTAACTTCGTTACAACCGACTATGTACTTCCCCAGCACGAGTAATTCAATTACTTTTTGTTTTCGCTCTCCCTCCAAAGCCAATCGACCCTTTCTACTAAAACTCAATATTTGACTTACATAGTAGCTTCTGAATCCTCATACTAAATTTCGTTTTAATATATTCATTACAACGGCAGTTATTAGGATTTTTGTGTTAAGCCTCCCACTAATTCTCTTTTTCCTTTTGGCGGATCTGGCTGAAAATTAATAGATTCCTTTCCTAGAGGGTTCTGGATATACATATACAATTTGGTGTCTATACATTCATTCTATCGGGAGTTATCATGTTCACATACACAGACGACAGACAGACATTTCTTTTTCATTTTTGAAATCAGGTGGTCGGAAAATTGAAATCCTTATCGAATTTTTGACTGATTACGTAACTTTCCCTATACTTTGTATATCTGGGGATGTACAACAAGACATTAAAGATTTATTTTATCGATATAAATTAATCTTATAAAAAAGTAAAATATACTCGTAGGAGTTCTTGGAGGGACGCCTGTAGAGAGAGCAGAACATCTGTATGTGTCGTAAAGTTCGGGAAGATATACCCAAGTTCGTGTTCTCGGGCGTCACGTCAGGGCTGGAGCAACTCCAGGTTACCAGCCTTCCATATATAGGACAAGAGTAGCAGAGAACTGAGAGCAAATACATGTTGCTCCTAAGGGCCCTCGATATCCAGCCAGGGTATTGAAGTAAAATCATTGATAAGACGCCAGTCGCATAGGCCAAAGGGGTGAGGGAGATCGAAGAGGGAGGTCAGAGAGAAAGAGATTATAAAGGGAGAGTGGAAACATAGTTGTTTACAAATAATTCGGACTGGGGAAGTAGATTGCAGGTTATTCACCGATTTTTTTTTATGTTCAACAAGAAGTCAAATGCGCCAGCGGATCTGGCTGAAAATCAATAGATTATTGATGACTCTCAATGTCATCAATAGATGATTGTTGACTCTCACACTTTTTGGCATCGTAGAAATGTTAAAGAATTTTCCTTGCTTGGAGAAGTAGTGTTGCATTGCCCTTCCCCCACTCCACATGAAAGTCTTCTAAGAAGACAATTAGTTCATAATTTATTTGTAGGGACTCCAGGAAACAAACATGTAAGTTGTGTTAGCTACATAGACCTCACAGTCCTATGGAGCTAACATATGGACTGAAAGGGGTATGTAATGTAGAAAGTTAGTTTCATACGTAGAGGATAATGAAGACAAGAGGTAGAGCTGCCTGGGCCAACCTGGCTGGGCCAACCTGGCTGGGCCAACCTGGTTAGCCCAACCTGGGTCAACCTGTCTATGTCAACCTGGCTGGGCTAACCTAGCTGGGTCAACCATCATTTTATACTTGTATACCAGAACTGATACACATCCTGATGTTTTTAAAGCCAAATCAGTCAAGGGGAAGGGGGAAGCTTAATTCAAAAACTTCAATTGACTGCCGTTGTTATGAATATAGAATATCGTCAGAAACGAGAGACCGAAGCACTAGGCCGACATAGCGCCCTCCGGTCATTGTGAGGCCCTCTCTATCTGATTTTGGGATTTTTGTCTTTTCTATATATCTAAGCCAGATCCGGAAATTTAGGGGAGGTGGGGGGGGGGGGGGGCACTACAAGGCTGATGTTAACAAACGTTTCCTGAGTTGTATTATGAGGCTCTACCGGGAATGAACTATAGCGACGCCGAAGCATTGAACTGTACGGAAGATCGGCTCAAAAAAGTGACGCTGTCTATAGCAAGATCAGAGTGGAAAGGGCGATCCGGCTGTTGGTAGTACTAAGAGAAATGAGGAACTCGTTTTTGACCCTCCTGGGGTCATTCCTGGTATGAGAGACGTTTTTCTGAAAGGCACAGTCGAAGGACATGTACATTGTAACTTCATTGACAACTTTTCGGAACGTCAACGGAAAACATCACTCTGGCTTGCGTCTGGTAGATTCCGTCCCGACTCCTAACCAACCAAGGAACCAATTTCACGTCTGGTCTTCTGGATATGTAAGCTACAGAACATTGGGCGTATCCCCCAATCTAATGGAATCCTAAAGAGAAGTATTGACTGTAGCATATACAAAATATAAATTGTAAGGGGACCAGGACCACGGGAAGGGGAAGGCATAGGCATAAATAAAGAATTTCAGCTGGGCTGGAAACAAAAGGTTCAGAAATAAGGGTCTATCCGAGAGGGAGGGGGGGGGGGGGGGGGGGGTATAAATCTGTCTTTTGTAGACCGGCCCTACGGTGTAGTTCAGTGGTCTACCCACCTCAACCAGGCCCATTAGGTAATGGAGATTGTGATAGGTCCCAATCCGCAATGCGAGCATTGTCCTGTAAGAGCTCCACAGTTCCTCTGGATGGATCAGCCTATCCTTCCTTGTTACTTCTCCAGACGATAGAGCAGGATTGGCAGACAATGCCCGTTTGTCAGACCCCACTTCTCACATCTCAGACAGCCTGTCTCCTCATTTCAATATGTACAATTAGATTGAAATTATGTTAATTAGATGTCTACAAGTTGGTACAATTCCTGAACCTCTCAGTACCTAGCTTACATCATCTGTACATGTATATTTCAGGAACTAAGTCTGATGTGCAGCCAGAAAGGCCCGACAATCTCTGTACACAATTCCTTGAAGGAACAGTTCACATTTCAACAATGTTAGTTTAAGTTTTATTAATAAGTTTATTTTATTTATTTATATCATTAGACTTAATTTATTTTAGAGGGGCGCCGGTAGCTCAGTGGTATGCGTGCTTGACTTCTGAGCTCAAGGTCGTGGGTTCGTAGCCCGACCGAGGCCCTTAGTTTATTTTATCTGGGAGGTAAGATAAACTTAAGCCCGCCGTCCTTCGGATGGGACGTTAAGCGATGGTCCCGAGCCTGTACGATGTCAGGTACTCGTTAAAGACCCCTACCCTAGATGAATAAAAATTTAGGGTAGGCAAAATTTAAGACTCCCACAGTAGAGTCGGGCTCATGTCCACCAGAGTGACGAAAGAGCGCTCTGGAAGTAGGCGATATGACCTCGTTGTTAAAGCCCGGGCATGAGTCATAAAACCTAACCTAACCTAATTTATTTTAGTGTTTTATTTTATAAAAGTTTTTAAAGGAACTACTTTTTATATATTTCTTTTGTTTATTTATAATGTATTGTACATATGTATATTTCTAGACATATTTAATTAATTACTAATGTTTTTGAATATAATAATAATAGCATACGTTTATTTAGTTCTTTAGATATTTTGTTGTAAGTTATCATGTGGTAATAATATCTTTTTGAAAGATGGCCGACAAAGCGTGGGGACGCTATCTTCAGGATTGTTATGATCGTTGACGAAGAAGTGTTGTTTTGATGTATGGTATGAGGGTGATAAAATAAAACTGAGTTGTGAAAATTACAATTTTTTTTATTTTTTTTTGCCCTTATGTATGATGCATATTAGCCATATCTCTTATAAAGGTGTTATCTAGTTATTTATTACAACATCCATGGGCCCGGGAGAGAGTTCTATCTACGACTAAAACTCACTCCCGGGCGGGATTCGAACCCGCAAACCAAAGCTCTAGCCTGCACTGCTACCATGACCCCATGAAAGGGTTAACATTTTATTCTATCGGATAGGTACATAAACCCGAAATGTTATTAGAACACTTTCAAACTCTGCGAGCGGCCAGTTTGCAAATTGACAACACTTCGGACCTTATATAATTTTTTTTTTGTTTTATGTACGATGCGTATTAGCCATGACTCTTTTAATGGTGTTTTACCTAATTATTTACGACACCCATGGCCCCGGGAGGGAGTTCTATCTATGAAATAAAACTCACTCCCGGACGGGATTCGAACCCGCAAACCAAGGTGAGTCCATGCAACCAAAGCCCTACGCTCTAGCCCGCACGGCCACCATGGCTCCCCGACCTTGTATAATTAAATAATAAGGTTTGCTAGGAAATTATAAAACTTTCATGTAGCAAAACACATTATTAATCAATTCACAATAACAATAATTTTGTCACAGACTTCCATCTTCTGAGTATAATTATGATTTTGAAAAAATAACTCTTAATTCACTGTAAATAACTCAATATTTACTGTAAATGATTCTTTATTCATTGCAAATAACTCTTTAATCTAAGTTTTTATTCACTCTTCTTATTCACTGTTTTCCAAAAGTATATATCTTCTAAATGTTAAGCGATGGTCCCAAGCCTGTAAGATGTCAGGTACTTGTTAAAGACCCCCATGCCCTAGGTGAATAAAAATTTAGAGTAGGTAACATTTGGACTCCCATAGTAGAGTGCCTCCCATAGTGGGCTCATGTCCACCAGAGTGACGAACGAGCGCTCTGGTAGTAGGCGATATGACCTCGTAGTTAAAGCCCGGGGTTGAGTCATAATAACTACCTCTTATTAGACATACATTAACAAATACCTGCAACATTTTCCAGGAATTATTTCTTTTTCAAAATAAAGTAGTGAAATAGATTTAATATGTGGACATAACAGGACTTTCTTATGTCAACCACGTTTTTACAGATTACTCGATATTTCATGTAAAATATGCCCTTTAGTTTTCTCTACAACTTTTATTTGTAAAGTTTGTTGATTATAAGGCAATAATATAGGCGGTATCTTGTAGAACGTAACTAGGCCCGGAAGTAAAGTGCTATAATTTTGGACAAAATATAATCAGAGTTAGCTCATGTGACATCTTTATTTCAAGTTTTCAAATCAATTTCAGTTCATTGTTACAATCGTTTTCTAGAGCGCTCAAACAAGTTTCAATCATAGACGCACAGACAGACATCATCGGGAACGACGTGTTCAGGATTGAAAATTCGACCTCGGATTTTCGCAAGATTACAATAATTTCATATTGTAAGTAGTAAATGTTAATGTGTAAGGTAATATTATTGAAATAAGGAGACAGTTTTATCTTCAACCCGCCTTTCACATTCTTGAATGATCAACTGTTGGGAACGTAGAGAGCAGAATAATACTCGAATTAAAAAAAAAATGTTATCACAATTATCATTTCTAAGTACGTCAGCAATGTTTAAGTAACATTTCTCCCGATGAAATAAAACAATACATCACATATAGGATCAAGTTCGCGGGAACTTATGCGGATAAGTAAGACAAAAATAATTCAAGTTCCTTCCAAATAACGATAACGCCTCCTCCCCCTCAACAATTAAAGTACCCGAATGTTTTTATGTTATTACATTTCGAATATGTTAATGATTTTTATTTTCCAAATAAATACTTGAGCAAGGAGATTAACAATATGTGTAACGACAACAATATTTTTTTTTCAAACATTATATTATGAACTTTTTTATTTTTATTTTTGTTTATAAAGATACAACTGTTGCTAGGGTGCAACAACCAGCAGTTGGCGTTAATGGCATATGAGAGGAAAGCCACCCAGTGGTAGGTCCTCGGAACGAAAATTTATATTAATTATTAGGACAAGCTAAAAAAAAAAAAAAATAAAAAAAAAATAATAAAATAAAATAAAATAAATGAAAAGGAATTGAAAGACAATTTTGATGAATGGGTAAGAGAGATGATAAAGGAAAGGAAAATAATGTGAAAATATATTAAGAACGAATATGAGTAAAGATGGATGGGTAAGAGAGATAATAAAAGTGAAGGAAAATAATGTGAAAAAATATTAAGAACGAATATGAGTCAAGATGGATGGGTAAGAGAGATGATAAAAGTAAAGGAAAATAATGTGAAAAAATATTAAGAACGAATATGAGTCAAGATGGATGGGTAAGAGAGATGATAAAAGTAAAGGAAAATAATGTGAAAAAATATTAAGAACGAATATGAGTCAAGATGGATGGGTAAGAGAGATGATAAAAGTAAAGGAAAATAATGTGAAAAAATATTAAGAACGAATATGAGTCAAGATGGATGGGTAAGAGAGATGATAAAAGTAAAGGAAAATAATGTGAAAAAATATTAAGAACGAATATGAGTCAAGATGGATGGGTAAGAGAGATGATAAAAGTAAAGGAAAATAATGTGAAAAAATATTAAGAACGAATATGAGTCAAGATGGATGGGTAAGAGAGATGATAAAAGTAAAGGAAAATAATGTGAAAAAATATTAAGAACGAATATGAGTCAAGATGGATGGGTAAGAGAGATGATAAAAGTAAAGGAAAATAATGTGAAAAAATATTAAGAACGAATATGAGTCAAGATGGCAGTGAGTCGCGGTTCCATCTCCTCTTCAACCTTCGTGGGGGGTTTTGTGGTAAGTGTTGTGAAGATAAAATACGTATTTCTGGGTTTGTATGTGTGTAAAGTTTTCTAAAAAACCGTATGTAAGTAGTTTGTATTGTGTCGGGTACTGTGTGTATCATAAGATCGTTATGAAGTGTTCTGTTGTTTATGAATGGGGGCACTATGTTATCAGTCTGAGGGTTTTTGACTGAAACGCCAGAATTCGTTTGATGTTGGATGTTTTTGCTGAAATGTATATCTGAGATCCGTATGTCCATAATGGTCTCAGTAAGTAAGTGAAACAGTTCCCTTTTTGTGTCATGTCTAATTTTGATCGTCTATTTAGAAGTCCGTACAGTATTTTGAGTCGACGATTCAGCGTGTTTCGGGTGAGATGTGTGTGAGGGTTCCATGTCAGTCCTAGGTATCGTACAATATTAGTTTGAGGGAGGGGCTTGTCGTACATGAACACGGGGGGGCATGTTTATGAACTGTTAAACGTATTTATTACCTATGTACATAATAATGCTAGGTAATAAAATTTACATATAAAATTTACTTTATAATTAAGGGGGAAGAATGGTTTAAGTCACACAATAATGATTTCGAAAAAAAAAAGTTTAGAAGGTTAGAAAACATATAGGAGTAAGGGTATGATTAACATTGTAAAAATAAAAATATAATCCAATTTGAAAATTCTTTATTGACTGAGAAATATTTTTAAAATTTGAAAATTCTCAATTTGTGTCATGTAAAAAAATTAAAATGTGAAGGAATATTTGGACATACTAACTTAATAATTAAGTAGTAAATTATAGAAATTAAAAATGAAAAACTTTTACATAACTTTCCTATAGGAATGTAGTAAATAAGGGTTGAGAAGTGAAGTGGTGTAACGAAGTAGCTGATCGGGAAAGACCGAATCAGTCATTGTGATTGAGTGGGACACGTTCAGGTGGAGAAAGAAAAGGGGTTGTCTCGATTTTCTGAACTTGAGGAGGAAAACTCAATGAGGAGAAAACGTTAATAGTCTCTTGGATGTCAACGGAAGGAGCGGATCTGTTATTGGAACTCTGTCACTGGACACTTCTCAAGGATGTACCGAGTCTGGGCCATAGGTGAAATGCACTTCATGAAATGCACTTCCCCACAACCAGTTACAGTAAAATCCGGTTATAACGATATTTAAGGGACTAAGAAAAATACATTGTTATATTCGCAAACAAACTGTTAAACCTACATACAATTGTATGGGCTTGTTAGTGAAAAAAAAAGTGTTTTACAATTATCATAACGAGAAAGTTTCATAATATTATTTTTATTTACTTTTTAAAATTTACATAAAATTTACTTAAATACATTTGTAACTGTATACATAAATTATGTATACACATGATTACTATGTATTAACTTTCCACAAAAAATTCAGTTATTTTAGTTTGCTTGCTTTTTTTTAAGTATAAATTTTTGTTTAAGTACATGGTTATGAAGTATGAAGTCACGATCCCTAAGGAGGCAAAGGATAGACTTATCTAAAACTAGAAATATACGAACTAGAAGGAAAGAAGGGAGTTCGAAGAAAATTCGACAAGGGGGAAATGGAATGACTCATTGCACACGGAAAGAGTAAACAAGAACCGTGTTTAAAACCCTTTTCTATAATGTTCGTATGTTTCATCCGTTCAAAAACTCATACTGTTTTATCCAATTATGTATGTACGTGCGTATGTACATGTACGGTGATTATTACAGTCCTGGAGTGTCCACCCCACCCCACCTTGGACGATTTGACTGAAAACCAATTGGTGTTTAACTAATGGACTTCTAGATATAAGATTTCATGACGATAAATTCAATCTACAGCAAACTATCTTTTGAGATGCACAAGATTTATCGATATATCTTAAATATCAATTTAGTATATCGGTATATGATTAGCGATGTCGGAAATATCGATATCTATAATTCGATAGATTATAATAAAATTTAAGGATTGGAAGGAGAGAGGGGGGAAATAAGTTACTTAAGTTGTCTTTTGTGCTTCACACACCTTCAGAGATCTTTATATTTCTTATAAGCTTGGCTCATTTGCGAGAGATTAAACTTAACTTAGAACAGTAGAACAGTCTTAATCCATGGAGTTAATTCGTTTCGCTTGGCTTGCAAGTGATATTAATATTTATTAATGATCAATGAGGATAGAGAACATAAATCCTTCTTTTACTTCTACTCCTAAGATCCCTTGGGATTTAGATTTACATAAAATCAAATATATATATTTACATAGCTATGAGTAGGTACGCGAACAGGTATAACAAAACCTTACATGAAGAAACAAAAGAAGAGGGTCCAGGACTGACCAGGGTGCTAGCACATCATCTCCAATTCTGTACCCCTTCTCCGGATAAAACTGGTCGGCATGAAAATCGGCCCTGACTCCATTCCTGCTGATTCTAATGTAACATTACCTTCTGAATCCGAATATGACCCCCGTTTTCCCCCCATCACCCCCCCCCCCCCCCCCCCCACCTATTTTTATCACTTTTCGATAATTTGGAGGGATGAAAAGGATTATTTTAGCCTTTACATCTCTTCTGAGGGACTAGAGAGGTGAAAAGTTCTAAAACATGAACATTTGTAGAAAGGAGGTTGATTTGGGGGGGGGGGGGGGGGGGGGATTATAATCTGCTCTGCTGGCTTGGGTCAGTGTTCTTGTTTCGTTTCAATCCCCTCTTTCCCAATTACTTCCACTACAATAAAAAAAAAAAATAATAATAAATAAAAATAAAAAATATATAGGTACATCGATAATAAATGGTTAAGTATAAAATAATAGGTAAAAAAAAATATATATAATAAAATAATAATGGTCTATATGCAAATAATCATATATATAAAGCTGAAAATGTCTGTGCGTTGTACCGCTATAACTCACGAACGGCTTGATGGATTTGATTAATTTTTTTTTTAATTTGTTCGTCATCGTCTGTGGAAGGTTATAGACGTATTAGTACCTCAATATCTGGTCCATCCCAGCATCCACCCACGCAATCTTTGTAACTCGAAAACCATTGCAACGATTAATGAGAAATCTTTTTGAATAAATTAGTTTTAGCTCCAAAGCTAGCGTTACTACAGTTGAAGGACTATAAGCCTTATTCCGTATGAATAATTGAAAATTATAACATCATGAATGTACTGTCGAGGAACTGAATAGCCTTATAGGAGATATTGGGAGAAATGTCAAAGTTCCCCGGGCAACGCCGGGTATTACTGCTAGTATAATATATACAGAACAAAGAGAAAATATTAAATTTAAATAATAATAATAAACATAAAGATAAAATAAAATAAACATAAAAGCCTGGAGACCCCTCGAAACACCCCTGGTTCTTTGTCATCCCCATCTCTCCGACTTAATGGAGGCAGGGGATCGAATGATCCTCCCTGCCCTCTCGCCCCGCCAGTCTCTGTCCAGCAGTGGAGACAGGCCAAGAAGGAAAGGAGAGTTGAAGGTAAGAGGATTACATGAAGGGAGAAGCAGGTCATCACCATCGAGTCTATCGAGTACCTGACATTTTTCAGGTTCCGGATCATCGCTCAAAATCCCACCTGGAGGACAGCGTGGACATTTCCACCTCTCACCTAAAAAACTGAGGACCTCGACCGGGTATTGAACACGCTATATAATAGGTAACCAGGCTACCTTTTAGCCACCGGCACCCACTATTAATTAGCAGTTGTTTATCTATTTAAGTTGTAATAATTTCAGGTATGTTCCAGTGATACGACCGTTAATTATAATTAATAAACAATGAAACATCGAAGATGAAATGTGGTAACTCCTGAATATATAGCTAACATTAAATGTTAAAATTTGTCTTATAGGGAGCCAATATTTTTACTTTTCCAGCTATAAGAAGTATAGGAAAAATTATATAATCGATGAAAATTCGATGTGAAGTTTTCAACTGAATTTCACTTTTTCACCTCCAGACTCCAAATATATAAAAAAAAAAGTCTATCTGCCTGTGTACTTTTGAACACAATAACTCCCGATAGAATGAATGTATCGACATGAAATTTCATATTTTAATTTAAAAACCCATAAGGACAACACATCGATTTTCAGCGGAATCGTCAGAAGGGAAGTGGGTCAGAGAGGGGTTCAACTCAAAAACCCCAATAACTGCAGATGTAATGAACGTATCGACATGAAATGTTATATTTAAAGTCAATATAAGAAAATAAAATACAATGAAGAAAGGACCTGTCAAATTTTCATCGATAGGGGCTGAACGGAAGGTGGCTCAATTCAAAAAACCTTATTAACTGCAGATGTAATAAATTTATCGAAACAAAATTTAGTTTGGGGAGTTAAGAGCTCATTTTTAAGTCAACTGCTGAGTATTAGTGCGAATACAGTCCACTGGTTTTACAGGGGGAGCGAAAAGTTAACTGATTGATGAATTTGTTCTGGGGAAGCACATTGCTGGTGAATCACCGACGACTTTTTTCTTTATTATGTATACAACTAGTCTTTAGTGATTAATATTTTTTTTATGAGTGAATTTACAGTTGTCTTGCGGTTTATTTATACAGCTCGAAACAAATCTGTATCAGTAGGGTTAAATACTGTTGGAGGATGTTCCGACAAGGGACAATGTCGATGCGGGAGAATTGTCTACCGCGTCATGCACCAGGCTCTCCCCACTCAGTATGTTTCTTTTGCGGCCTCTACTTTTTGTAGGTTACTTTTCAAAATGCCACCAAGAACCAGAGAGCTCTTTTGTCGCTCTGGTAGACATGAGTCTGACTCTACCTATTATGCGTGTCCTAAATTTTTCAATCCTAAATTTCTATTCACCTAGGGTTTTTAACGAGTACCTACCTACCTCTTTTAACATCGTACTGGCTCGGGACCATCACTCAACATCCCGTCCAAAAGATGACATGCTCAATGTTTTTTCACCTTCTAGATAAAAAAACTAAGAGCCTCGGCTGGGTTTCGAACCCGCGATTTTGAGCACGCGATAACTTATCCTTTACAATTAAATCTTTATTTCTCATATTTTATCATTTTTTTTGAAATTGGCATAAGACTTTTTAATAAAATATTTATTTTATTTTCCCAGGTAGGCAATGAAGGTAGAAATTATGTGTTATCGGTCAGGTCTTTATTGTAGCTTCAAAACGTTAAATTCAATTGATATATGGTGGTCCGATCGTAGGATTGGGGAGATCAAAATGCGTCTGGGCGGTCATATCATGATGTGCCGAATGAAAAGTCGGGCGGATCAATAAGAACAATACGTTTGTCGATAGTCCAAACTATACGACATCATTTGCCTGGGCATATCGTGAAATAATTACATTTTACGTTGCTAATGGCGCTGAAAACCAGTTATGTTTCACTAAAAGGACCGATGGGAGGGTAAATTTTTTTTTTTTTTTTCAGATAAACCCCATCCTTTTCACATGGAATCGATAAGCCCAACTATGAGTCGTCAAACGATTTGCATTGAACGATATGGCGGATAATAGTTGGTTATTTTGGAAATGGCGGCAGATCATGAAATACTCAACTCTACTACCTATTGGACGACGACAGATATATTATGTATTGTTTATTGAATAATTAATTTCAATCATCTTTTCACTTCACTAGCCACACAAAGTATAGAGGAAGTTATGTAATCGGTTTTAAATTCTATCTTGAGTTTTCACCTGATTTTTATGTTTTGCGACCTTCCAAATTCCAAAAATTCCAAAAAAAAAAATCTTGCCTGGATGTGCGTTTGTGAACACGATAACCCCCGATAAATTGAATGTATCGACACAAAATTGTATACGTGTATCGAGAATCCTCTAAGGACGACATCTATTCATTTTCAGTCAAGGAAAAGGGGGCATTAGGGGAAGGCATATCACAAACACTTTAATAAATGCCTATGTAATGACCGTATCTACACAAAATTCAGTATCGAGGATTAACTTGTTTAAGTCAACTTTTCATTTTTAGTTGAAACGGTTGATTAATTAGAGGGAGACCGACAATTTAATTGACTGGATGTACATTACTCGTGATTCTATATGGTAATCGTAAACATTTCTCGTAAGTCCCATTGCGACCTGTCTCCACTCGTATTCATTAAAGGAAACACGTATAATAAAACTTTGCTTTGCAGTCAGGAATTATTAGAATTAACGAGGTATCAGCTTTTCTCAACGTAGCCCGTCTCTATTCCAAAAAGGATTATAGCCTTCAAACCTAATCTCCTTTATCCCAATTAAAAAATATTAAAATAAAAATCTGTTCCCTTCACTGTGGGGAGATTTCTGTAGGACCAAGTAACTTTCTTGTCTCTAAAGGTTCACAAAAAGGTTTCCACTCTCCTTTCAACAACAAAAAAAAAGTCGTCGGTGTATCACCGGCGATGTACTTCCCCAACGCGAATAAATAAACTAAGTTTTCGCTCTCCCTCTGAAGCCCATTAATTGGTTAAAACACAATATTCAGGGACAGTTTTTAGGGTTTTAGGTTTAGGTCCCCCTCTTCCCTTTGGCCGATTTGACTGAATATAAACAGATCTCACCCTTACGAGGTTTTGGATTCACATATAAAATTTCGTGCCGATATGTTCATTAGATCGGTAGTTATTAGTATTTTTCAGTTGAACTCTGTTTGGTACTCTTATTTCTTCGACCGATTTCGGAAACCAAGAGATTCCGGTGAAAATTCAACATGAACTTTCTGACCGATTGCATAACTTCCTCTATACTTCGTATAGCTGGAGAACAATTAAAAAATTAAAAAAAAAAAACACTTATTTTGTTGAATTTTTGAAAAATACTTGCATGCAAAAAACTAGAAAAATCCTGAAACTCATGATATTTTGTGCAATACTCGTTTCCGAAATTGAACCAATAATTTTTTTTTATTAATATACATTCTGTACAATATTTACAATAGTATATGTGCCAATATACAAAATAAAATGAGAATACATCAGATGGGAGAAGGGTCCCGCGGCCAAAGTCATTTGAGACGACGTGCATGATCGTCAGGGTGACTCTGTGAGGATAAGCGTTGTGTGAAAGGATTGGGACGGTTGCTGAGGTTCCTTTTTGATTTTTTACTTCACCAGATATACTAGGTATAGGAGAAGTTATGTAATAAGTTAGAAATTCGGCCGAAGATATGAGTGAAAATAGGGAGGATGGGGGGGAGAAAGGGCTTAACTGAAAAACGCTAATAACTGCCGATGTAATGAATGTAGACACGAGAATGCAAAAACCTCTATGTGAGTCAATTATTCACTCTCAAAAGGGTCGAGGGAGAGCGAAAACTTAATAAATAATTCATGCTGGGGAAGTACATCACTCGTGATTCATCATTTTTTTATTTTAGTTTCTCAATTGGTTGAGTGATTCGTGTCATGGCTCTCAGAAATAAGTAATACAGATGTATCAGTCCAACATAGTTTATTTTTTATCACAACTAGTTTCGTCAAACTGATATGTTCAGGTGGTGAATCTTATTAGTGGAGGGGTCAAAGAACTGGACACATATCAGGGACCAGCTGGACACTGACGGGGTCTGTCCCGGAAGCTGTTTTATCCCCGTTTGTCAAGAAGTATGCCCCTGTTCATCAGTATCTTCAGAATGAATCAAGGAGACCTCGAACCAAAGAAGAAATAAAAGTAGTGAAAGTAGAACGTCCATGTACAGGAGAATTTCAGAAAAAAATAACAGAACAGCCCAAACAAAACAAATAAAAAAATGCTTCTGTAATATAATTTAAAAATATAATAATTTTTTAAGACCAAATCAAAATATACAAGACTTCTGAGCTAGAGAACGTGGGTTCGTAACCCGACCGAGGCCCTTAGTTTATTTTATCTGGAAGGTTAAATTAAATTTAAGCACGCCGTCCTTCGGATGGAATGTTAAGCGATGGTCCCGAGCCTGTACGATAGATCCAGACCCTAGGTGAATAAAAATTTAGGGTAGGCAAAATTTAGGACTCCCACAGTAGAGTCGGGCTCATGTCCACCAGAGTGACGAAAGAGCGCTCTGGTAGTAGGCGATATGACCTCGTAGTTAAAGCCCGGGTATGAGTTATAAAACCTAACCTAACCCCAAAATATACAATATTAATATTAAAAAAATGTTTCAATGGTAACTACCAATTTTAAATGTACCCCAACTAACAAATATATTGACTCTCAGATGTTCTCCAGTATTCAGAGGTTACCAAGACTGGCTACTATTTTGGTATCCTGAAGTAAAGCTAGGATTTAGTTACTAGACCCTCTTGAGCACATCGTCCTTGAGTTGGTCGAGCCTGTGTGGTGTCAGGTACTCGTTAAAGAACCCCTACTCTAATTAAACCCCATGTAGGTAAAATTTAGAACTCTCTGTAGAGCCCCCAGGACTTGAGGGCCAATGAACACAATTCTTCACATAGTAATAACCCCAGGGCAAGTATTCATATAATTTTAAAAAATGTAGACTACTTACAAGTTCAATTTGATCTTTGACAATATTGACTTGAAGTTTCCAAAATAGAACCTAAATATTTCACCAAGTTAGGATCTGGGGAAAACCATTCCAGAAGCTCATTATGTTCTCAATTGGATGTAAATATTGAAGAGAAGTGGAGGCGGCTAACGAACTGGGCTTGAGCCCTGAGGGACACCGCCCACCATTGTCGAGGTGCTTCAGCACTTCTGCCGGGTGTATTATAATAATAATATCAGGTTCTTAAGCGTCTTATTACTTAGTTGGTCTCATACAAAAGATGCATTAGTATATATAAATCCGCCCTCTACTCGTCAGTTCATGTATTATATGTTATTTCACATGCAACATGACGAAAAAAAAAATGTTTTTTGGTGTAATCCACCAAGTTTTTACAGATCGCTCCCCAAAATCATGTCCATTTCTAACCCCCGATGCAAAAGGAGGGGTGTTATAAGTTTGAAGCCTTTGTCAGTGTGTGTTTGTGGGATCCAAGATGGCTGAACCGATTTCAAAGAGTTTTTTTTTTCAATAGCTGGTATTTGCGAAATGGTTCTTAGCCATAAAAAGTAAAGAAAAAATGTATGTTTTTTTAACAAATATTGTCTATTTCACAAAATATATATATAATACGGTAGCAATGCCGAAAGTACTCCCATATTATATATATTTTGTGAAATAGACAATATTTTTTTAATTAAAGGTATGTTTTTTCTTAATTTTTTCTTGTTTCACAATATTTCTATTTCACAATCGGGTATGCCGTTTCCAAGGTCTTCAGGTTTCATCAGAGCTTGTGTAGGGATATCGGCCTCTATTACAGCTAGATACTTGGAGTTTGAGCTCAAATGTTGATAAGACCAGCCTCCCCCTTTTTTAAAGATTTATTTTTGTGTCCTATTTTGGCCAAAACCTACTCAAACCAATTTTAGGACATGTTACATCTTCGATTACAATAATTCCTTACACCAATGTTAATGAAAGAATAAAATAATTTAATTTTAATGTTTTTTTTTATTCCCATAAAATTCTTGGTCAAAAATGGGCTAACAGGCGTAGGTCGTTCGGCCCGATTTCTTCACGAATAGAACCAGAATATGTTAATGTTTTCGAGAGTCAGCTGCAGTTTCAAGGAGTCTTTATAGGAACCCTGATTCACTGTTACAGCTCCAATTGTTTTATGGTTATGATTAATATGATTCATGCCCTGGCTTCAACTACGAGGTCATATCGCCTAGTACCAGAGCGAGTCCGTCTCTACTATGGGAGTCCTAAGTTTTGCCTAATCTAAATTTTTATTCACCTAGAGCAGGGGTCTTTAACGAGTACCTGATATCGTACAGGCTCGAGATCATAGCTTAACGTCCCATCCGAAGGACGGCATGCTTAAGTTTATTTTACCTCCCAGATAAAATAAAGTAAGGGCCTCGGCAGAGTTTCGAACAACAATTTTGAGCTCAATAAGCAAGCACGCATACCCCTGAGCTACCAGCGCCCTCTAAAATTGTTTTATGTACGAGAGTATGAGCTTGTTTTATGTATGAGGGCTAGAGTACTTATATAAACATTTAGTATGAGAATTCAGAAGCCCTTATTCAACTATTTATTTTTAGCACAAGCGGTCGATTGGTTTTGGAGGGGAAAATAAAACTTAATTCGTTCTGGGGAAGTGCATTGCCGGTGATTGCCCGACGATTAATTTATATTACTTATTTGTTAAAGATAATATCTATTATTTTTGTAATCCGTTAAAAAAAATTTTTTTTTTCTAATAAACCAACTTTGACTTCTGAATTTTCCTATCTGGCATGGACCTAAGGTTTTCCCACCCTGTTCTAGGACCACAAATTACAGGGTCGTCCATAAATTACGTAAGACCTCAGGGGGGAGGGGAGGGGTCAATAGATCTTAATGTACATTATTTGGGGGTGGAGGAATGAAATGTTTCTTACTTAAGATCTATTGATGGTAATACAATTTCACTTAATGGCTTTTGTGTGTTAAAAATTAGAAAATGAATTCATGTAGATTTAGTCAGGGAAGGGACTCAATGAAGCAACTTCTGGATAATAATCTCGAGGACTCTCCATGATTCAACCCCGCAATCGAGAAGGCCATTGGAAGGCATACGATGTTTACTTTCTTATAGTATATACGAAAAAATTGTAATCGTGTCAAAATCCAAGATCAAGTTTTCAACTAATTTTCACATTTCAAGTTCCCCTGAATGCAATTTGAACATTTTCGCGATTATGTAGGTCAGTGCGTCTTTGTGAACGTTCCAACTCAGAAATGATTGCACCTATCAAGATTGAAATAAAGAAGACACCTTATTTAGGTCTGATCTGAAACCTGCCGAAATGGGACCACAATTAAGGCCACTTCACTTCAAGGCCTAAGTACATTTTACAAGGTACCGATTATACTTATGAAAAGAAAATTATAAAAACAAATAAGAATTGTAGACAATACTTAAAAGTAGATTTTTTATGAAAAATGAATTTTTAGCAGATCGCCAGGTTTGCGAGTTATATTGCAAACTGAAGTGTCGTTTGGAAACCAATTTTTCTTAGACATTTGCTCGATTTACATAAAAAGGGTTAGACCTATCAAAAAATTTATTCTTACCAAAAATGTTCCTTTTAAAATTTCCAACAAAAGAAATGCCTCAAATTTGAGATGGGACCAATACAAACAAGGTCAAAGCGCCTCAAAAATGTAAAATACATTTCCGTATGAAATATTTTGGTCATGTTTAAATAAGAAAATTTGAGAAAAATATCTGTTTATTATTGGTAATGTTTTGTTAAAAAGAATAAGAATAACAAAAAATAAATAAAAAACAGGCGTGCCTCACCCACATAAGAGGTTGAAGTGAAACTTCTTGTCTTCAATAACCATGCGAATTAAATAAACAAATTAAATAATTAATATATATACATTTTATTTAATTTTTAATATAAGTATTAACCATTTTAAGGTAGGTAAATTTTAGGTTAATAAAGTTCCGTTGAAGTTTTTGGAATTTTCAACACAGAATAAAACTAAACGTATTAAATTAATAATGAAACGTATTATTTTAACTCATAAAACGTATACAAACACGTAGCACACAACAGCTGATGCATCGACACCGACCTAAACTCGTAGTTGACTTGTACGCATGGGCTACTCATCCCCGTTTCCTTAGCGTTTCATGTTTGATTATTTATCTCGAAGTCATTCCGATTCACTAGTCTCGCTGAAGAAGTTTCACTTCAAAAAATAACATATGTCTTTTTAATAACATAATAGGGGCATGTGGAGCAGTGCCAAAAGGTGCACAGACAGTCGTCAAATATTTGTTTGAAAGTTTCATGTATAAAAGAAGCTGTTTTTTAAGAAAGAGAGCTTGCATATTGAGGTTAGTTCCATCAGATGCTACTTTGATCTGGTTCACTTTCCAAGTTAGATTTTTTTCTTTCTGGAGATACGAAGATGAAATTTTTATCAGTGCTATAGATACAAGCCTCTGCGTTGCCAATATCTCCTATATTCCTATACTCCAGGGAAGGCAGCCGCTATCTCCCGCCAAAATGACTTCGGTCATCATTTCTATCACCACCGTTTAATGACTACTGATGAGAGCCACCGTTTTTTTTTTGTTCACTGGGGTTTTTGCTTCTTTAGATCTTTGACTTCGAGAGTCACCGGCAATGTACTTCCCCATAGTGAAAATGAACGTGTTAGTTATTGTGATTCATGCCCGGGCTATATCTACGAGATCATCATATCGCCTACTATCAGAGAGCGCTCTTTCGTCGTTCTGGTGGACATGAGCCAGACTCTAATGTGAAAGTCCTAAATTTACCCATACATGTTACCTAGGGTAGGGGTGTTTATCGAGTACCTGACATAGTACAGGACAGCGTGCTCAAGACTTTTCACTTCCCTGATAAAAACGAGGGCCTCGGCCGGGTGACTGAACTAAGGTTTCGCTCTCTGAAACCAATTTAACGATTTGGTTGAAAATCAATAGATGTCTTATGGAGGGAACCATGATACTAAATTTCCTGTTAATCTATTCATTACATAGATCATTTAGGGTTTTGTGCCTCTGATTACCCCCTTCCCTTTGACCGATTTCGCTGAAAATTGGTAGGCCTCGTCCTTATGGGGTTTTGGATTCACATATAAAATCGTGCCTATTGATTCATTACAACGGCCGCTATTAGAATTTTTGAGCCCCTCTGATCCCCCTTTCTCATCGGTCGATTTTGCTGAAAATTGTTATGTGTCCCCCTTACGAGGTTTTGAAATATCATCTTGTTTCAATACATTCATTACATTGGCAGTTATTAGAGTTCTTGTTCACCCTATTCCCCCTTCAGTGGATTTGATTGAAAATCAATATGTGTAGTCGTAATGTTGTCTAAATAAACATATAAAATTTCAAATAAGAGATGTATATACTACTGAATAAAACACTTAGAACGAGTCAAAAAGTCCACTATATTTATATAAAAGACACAATATATTTCGCTTGTTAGAGCATTGTCAACTGTACAGGATACAAACTTATGACTCTATTATTATGAGTCATAAGTCTGTATCCTGTACACTTGACAATGCCTCAACCAGCAGAATATATTGTGTATTTCATATAAATATAGTGGAATTTTTGACTCGTACTGAGTGTTTTATTCAGTAGTATAAAATTTCGTGCCGAAACATTCATTCTAATGGGTTATCGTGTTCACAGACAGACAAGATTTTTTTTTTTTGAGGGGATCGGAAAACATGAAATCTGAACTTTGAATTTCTGAACGATCGGATCTCAGTGACTGTTTGCCTACGGAGATGATAACTCCCGAGAATGACCATATCGACACAAAATTTTATATTTGAGTATCCAAAACCCCATGAGGACGACAGCTATTGATTTTCAGCTATATCGTCCGAGGGGAAGAAGAAGATTAGGGGTGGGGTTTCAACTAAAAAAAAATTCATCAAAAACATTATTAACTGCTCCCCTAATAACTCCTTGAGTAGTACATCTATAGATTTTCAGCCAAATAAGCAAAAAAGGAAACACGTTCATTGGGGAGAGTGGAAACTTAACTACAGTAGACTCTCTCTTATCCGGCGTTCTGTTAACCGGCACTCTCCCTTATCAGGCGCTCGCAAAGTAATATCAAATTTGTTAAACTAAAATTAACATTCAATTATTAGATTTTCAATTATATGAGCCACGTGTATTTACTAGCACATAATAATTCCGTAACTCACGAATCTTTTATGTATTTTTATTGTACATACATAGGTACATATGTACGTACATATAATAAATCAATGATCAGTATGTACATATTTGTCAATTTAATAAATGTTATCAACAAAATACATATGTGTTTTATTCCTTAGCTCTTATATTTTTTCTCATTAATTGATGATTTCCGTTATCCGGCGTCACGTCGGTCCCGGCAACGTCGGATAAGGGAGAGTCTACTGTACTCATAAAGCTTGAGCTGTGGAAGTACATTAACGGTGATTCACCAACTTTTATACTTCATATTTGTTCATTTCTCCGAATTCGATGAAATATTTTCATATGGAAAAAGGTAGGTAAAATTCACCGAAGCTCCCGTTGTATATAAGCGACGTCAATAGATTTTTTTTTTCTCCCCCTTGGGGAACAAAATGAAGGGGCCGCAAAATATTTCCTGAAAGTTCCGAACTGAATGACATCCTGCATATGAAGACTAACAGCGAATAGATATCAAATATATTCATTATGGAGCTTCAGGGTACAAAAATAAATACTAGAAAAAACATTAATTTATGGTAACAAACAAGTAATTAGTTTGAGTTTAAACATGAATGGGGGGAGGAGGCAAATAAAGGGGAGCGCTCAACACAAAAACAATAAAACTGCCGATGGATTAAATTTATCGATACGAAATTTTATATACGGCTTGTGAAGTTAGACATCTCCTGGATTTTAGCCAAATCGAGCAATGAAAATAAAGAGTTTAGGGGGAGAGCAAAAACATAATTGATGAGAAATATTTTGAGCTGTGGAAGTACATTGCCGGTGATTCACCGAGAACCTTAGGTAAAGAAAGTATTGTAATCGTGCGAAAATCCGAAATCGAGGTTTCAACGGATTTTCACGTTTCAACGTTTCCTGAATACATTTTTTTTCGCGATGTCTGTCTAGGTGTGCTTGTATGTGATTGGAAAGTTGTGAGCGCTCTACTTCAAAATCGATTGTAGCTATGAACTAGAAATTTGAAATGAAGAAATCACATACGCTAACTTAGATCTGATTAGATTTTGGCAGAATTCGAGACCATTTTCCTTAGGGGGTTTAAGTACATTTTCCTTATCTTTAAGATTTAATCAAAAATCGTTTCAAATAAAAGTTGTTGAAATACATATCGCACACGTATTTCTAAAGTGACAAGTCAAAAATCTGTATTTTTTGAGTTATCACGATGGTAAGAATTGGGAAAACGTCCTCTATCAAATATCAAAAGTGTACCAACTTAGCTTCAAATCCAGTCCGCCAGAGAGCACTTGTCTCGCTCTTCATGTTTAGAAGCTCCCCCCCCCCCCCCCCCCCAAGAGTGACATATTATCAGTTGAGTATCGAATCTTGTGATGTATGAGTATTATAAACTTAGTTGAAAACTGTGTCTTATAAATTGTAGAAAAATTATTAGTTGTGTAATTGTTTTTTTGTTAAGCTCAATAACAGTTATTCGCGATTTTCTCAAAATGTTCATTTTTGACTTGTGTCATTTTAGAAATACGTGTGCGATATGTCGAGATACATGGTGAAAACCGTCCTGAAATGTAGTTTTGAAACACATATTTTTAGACGTTTTCTTGATTCTATCGAAAAATTGTTTTTTACCAAAAATGTTCCTTATTACATGTCCAATCGCTAATAAGTTCTCAAACAATGAAAAATAAATTTTCGTAGGGAATATTTTATAATATTGTTTAAATTGCAGCAGTGACAATGACATGAGAGTAAATCAGTGACTAGGGAATATCACCACTGGGTGATTTCTCCTCTCTTGACATTGCCATATCTCTCTTTTAGCACACTTGCTTGTTGTATTAATTGTATATACTTGTAAATATATATTTGTAAAAAAAAAAAAAAAAAAATTGTATCATGTAATAACTAATTATAAAATATATTTATATTGGTAGTTTTTATGATGAAGTATAAAAATTTTTAAAAAAATGAAATATATGTGATGTGGCCATTACATGTCTTTCTTGTACCAATTAACACAGATCACCCTCCACCTTTCCCTCCTCAAAATCATTTCATACTGACATTACTGGGTATATGAAAGTCACACAGGGGCACCCTAAAAAAAAAAAAAAAAAAAAGGTATATGAAAGTCACTCTGACTTACTTTATACAATGAAACACAAAAATACCGCTGACGCTCTCATACTTACTTTCATATACCCAGTAATAAGGTATGAAATGATTTTGAGAAGGCAAAGAGAACGATCTGTAAGCCTGGGTTGATATAAGAAAGTCCTGCAATGGCCACATCACAAATATTTTTTACAATAATTTTAATAAATAATTTTTTTAATGAACTGATGTTTCAGGGACGACCAAGTTGTGAGAGGGGGCAAAACGGCCTTGCCATCAAACCTGAAGAGTTCGAGTCCCAAAGTCTGCAGTAAGTGCATATAACTGTTATGCAATGCCCACGTATAGGTAGCCTGTTCCTAATAAATATAACAGTTGGTAAAACGTTAAACCAAAAATTAATAAAATTAAGTTTCTAAAAGGTCATTAAAAGGTTTTTTAAAGAGGTATTTTTAAAAAATATAGCAACATTAAACAGGTAGGGAGGCATTATTAAAACCGTTAAATCACAACGGGATTATTTCACGCAACATTTATCACAATTATTTCACTAAAAAAATAGGATTACCCAATAAAATATTTAAACAGAGAATAAAACATTAAGTATATCCGAAATACGTTTTATATTATATGAAACAAAAAAAAAATCATATAAAAGTCGAGTTTCCTGTATAAATGCTTTCATATTTATTTCCTTGACAGAGGTCCTCCACCATTATACTATAAGTACTGTCTTAATTACTTTTTGTTTAATATTTTTATTATAATCATCAATTGTATTATAGTTATTTACTATTTACTTTATTGTTGTTATTTATCGTGATTGCTTACTAAGCTCAAGATCGCGGGTTTGACCCGGCCGAGGCCCTTATGTTTTTTATCTAGATGGTAAATAAATCTTGAGCACGCCGTCTTTCGGTTGGGACATTAAGCGATGGTCCCGAGCCTGTCAGGTATCCGTTAAAATTTAGGACCCTCACAGTAGAGTCAGACTCATGTCCATCAGAGTGACGAAAGTGCGCTGAAAGTAGGCGGTATGACCTTGTAGTTAAAGACCGAGCATGAGTCATAATAACTAACTAAATTCATTGTTATTTGTTTATTAATATATTTTTTTAAATTTTTTTTATGTAGTCCGTCGATACCTGGCGTACTGCCTCAAAATCGCGGGTTCGAAACCCGGCAAAAGCTCTTAGGTTTTACTACAAAGTATAGGGGAAGTTTAGTAATCGGTGAAAAATTCAATGCGGAGTTTTGAACGAAAGATTCTAAATAAGAAAAAAAAAAGTATCTGTGTCTGTGTGAGTGTGTCTGTGAACACGATAACTCCCGATAGAATGAGTGTATCGACACGAGATTTTATACGCCAATCTAAAACCCTCTAGGATGGAAGTTACAGTGGTTTGTTTGCTTGCTTGCTTTCTGAGCTCAAGATCGCGGGTTTGAAACCCGGCCGATGCCCTTATGCCTTTATAAAGTTAGAGGGTGCCGGTAGCTCAGTGATGTGCTTGCAGGCTTTCTGAGCTCAAGATCGCGGGTTTGAAACCCGGCCGATGCCCTTATGTTTTTTATCTAGGAGGTGAAAAAACCTTGAGAAGGCCGTCTTTTGGATGGGACGTACTCATTAAAAACACCCTACCCTAGGTGAATAAACTTAGGTAGACAAGATTTAGGACTCCTCCAGTAGAGTCGGGAGTCGGGCTCCCCGACCCAGTTGTTAATGCCCGGATATGAGTCACAACAATAAAGCCCTTTAACGACAACACCTATTGATTTTCAGCCAAATGGGCCAAAATACTAGGGGGATTAGGAGAGTAGCTTTTTATAAATAATATGTGTCGTCCTTTTGAGTTTACATATGAAATTTCATGTCAGTATATTCATTATAACGACAGTTATAAATGTTCTCTCCATTTCCAATTATAACGCTCTCTTCTTTTACTCAGAGAGAAAAAAAAGTATAACATTGGATCATTGATGAAGTTTATGCGTAATTTTTTTTTTCGATAAACAAAACTCGATTTGTCTTCTTAGTACCTACACACACCTGTCTTCTTAGTACCTACACACACCTGTCTTCTTAGTACCTACACACACCTGTCTTCTTAGTACCTACACACACCTGTCTTCTTAGTACCTACACACACCTGTCTTCTTAGTACCTACACACACCTGTCCACGATCTCTTTAACTTTTTTTTTTTTGCAAACTTACTTTTCTACGTGTTTATAGTTTTTCAAAGTTCAAGTTTTGGCTAATGTGCATCGACCATAAGGCCACAAAAAAAAAAAAGTTAACAAGTTCCGAACTGGAAAAAAAAAAAAAAAAAATTGTTTCTGAGTTAGAGCGCTCACGAAGTTCAATCACACGCATACGACATGCATAGGAGGACATCATCGCAAATATAGTCAAACGTATTTAGGAAATCTTCAAACGTGAAAAACTCCATCTCGAATTTTCGCACGATTACAATACTTTTGTGTACTATATGTTAAAAGAAAGTAAAAAAAAATATATTAATCATGGACAATGTGCTTCCACAGAACGAATTAATCAATTAACTTTTCGCTCCCCCTCCAAAACCAATCAGCAGTTGACTTACATAGGGGCTCCTAAAACCTCACACTAAATTTTTGTCGATAAATTCATTAGGTACATCGGCAGAAACTCTAATATTTAAATAATCACCTTCCCCTGAACCCCCTCGCTGAAATTTGTCAAATGATGTCTACATTGGCCTTTGACTTTCAACATATTAAATGTCATTTCGATACATTCATTAGATAGGCAGTTATTAGGGTTATGGGTAAAAATATCCTCTAATCTCCCCCGCCCCCCTCTTCATAGACCGATTTGGCTGAAAATCTATAGGTATTGTACTCATTGAGTTTTGGCCACACATATAAAATTTCGTGTCAATACATTCATTCTATCGGTAATTACTGAGTTGACAGACACAAAAACACAGAGACTTTTATTTTCATATTTGGAATCTGAAGGTCGGAAAAGTTGAAATTTCGTTGAAAACTGCGCATCGAATTTTTGACCGATTACATAACTTCCCCTATACTTCGTATAGCTGGGAAAATAAAAATGTACAGAACACATGATAATCAAATATAATTTAGCGTTTGTTAGTTAGTTGTTGTGATTCATGCTGCAAGAGTGCTCTTCGGTCGCTCTGGTCAACAGGAGCCCGACTCTACTGTGGAAAAAGCCTATTTTTGCACATTACCCAGGTTTAATTATCTAGTGTAGGAGTCGAGTACCTGACATCGTACGGGCTCAGGACCATCTCTTTACGTCCCATCCGAAGGACAGTGTGCTCATTTTTTTTTTTTTTTGTGCTTTTGTACTACCCAAATAAAAACCCTAAAGGCCTCGGCCGCCTTTGGAACCCTCGATCTTGATCTCAGTAGGTGAGCACGCTGCCCTGCATTACCGGCGCCTTCATTTAGCGTTTGTGAAAGGGATTATGTAGTAAATGTTTGTGAAAGGGCTTGAAACATTTTGAACATAATCCCAGTGAACATTTGTTTCACTGAGTCCCAATCGTTGGACCAAGAGTGACGTCAATCCCACTTGAACAAACGCAAATAGAATAATGTATTTTGAATACAAAACGGAATAACCAAAATACAGAACAAAAAAAAAGTTGTTGTGAGGGGGAATCACCGACAATATACTTCCCCAGAATGAATTAATTAAGTTTCCACTCTCCTTCAAAAACCAATGGACCGTTTGGTCTTAAAATTAATAGTTGACACTTAGGGGCTTCTGAATCATTATACTAAATTGTGTGCCGATAAATTTATTACGTCGGTAGTTATTAGGGTTTTTAACTACAGCCCCCTCCCCTGACCCCCCTCTTCCCTTCGGCTGATATCGCTGAAATTTGAAGGCTATGTCCTTATTAGATTTTGATTTCATGTATGAAATTTCATGTCGATACATTTATTATATCAGCAATTATTGGGGTTTTTGAGTTGAGCCCCATCTGACCTTCCCTTCCCTTTGGCCGATTCGGCTAAAAATCGATAGATATTGCCCTTATACGGTTCTGATCACACAAATACAATTATCGGCAGTTATTAGAGTTTTTTTGTTATGCCGCACTCTCCCCCCTTCCCTTTGGTCGATTTGGCTTAAAATCAACTGGTGTCTTCGTTACGAGAGTAAGTCTCTAGTCTCTATGACTCATGCCCGGGCTTTAACTACGAGGTCATATCGCCCACCACCAGAGCACTCTTTCGTCACTCTGTTGGAAATGAGCCCGACTCTACTGCGGGAGTCCTAATTTTTGCCTACCCTAAATTTTTATTCACCTAGGGTAGGGGTCTTTAACGAGTACCTGACATCGTACAGGCTCGGAACCATCGCTTAACGTCCCATCCGAAGGACGGCATGCTTACGTTTATTTTACCTCCCAGATAAAATAAACTAAGGGCCTCGGTCGGATTTCGAACCCACGTTCTTGAGCTCAGAAGGCAGGCACGCATACCACTGAGCTACCGGCGCCCTCACGAGAGTTTTAGATTCACATATAAAATTTCTTGTTGTTACGTTTATTGTTTCGTTTGTTATCTTCTTCACAGATACGCAGACAGTAATGTTTATCTACATATTTGTAATCTGGTGGTTGGCAAACATGAAATTCCGTAGAAAACCGCATTGAATTTTTGACCGACATAACATCCCCTTCACTTCGTCTAACTGGAGAAGTAATAAAGACATTCTTTTTGTACCATTATGATCCAACTCAGCATTGGATGTTTAAACGAAAAAGGAACTTTGACACAATGTTAATAACAGAATATCGATATGGCGACTGACGCAAATGAATAGTATAGTAATGTACTTCCCCAGCGCGAATCAATGAACTAAGTTTTCACTTTCCCTCGGAATCCAGCCTATCTATATGTGTCTTATTCAGGGACTTATGGACTTCATACTAAATTAAAGTATTTTAGTTGAGTGCCTCTTCCACTAGTCCTCCCCTTCCCATGAGCCGATTTCGTCCTTATGGGGTTTTGGTTACACATATCAAATTTCGTCTCATTACTTCGGCAGTTAATTTCTGTTTTGAGTTCCCCCCTTCTTTGGTCTCCCCCCCACATTCTTTGATATGTTCTTCACTGTACTCGTATATCCACCAGAGAGGGTTAATGTCTACTTTGGGAAGCTCACCTTGCCGGGAGGATGGAGGCTTGGGAGGTCGCGATAGTTTGACGTCGTCTGTAGATACGATTTGTTACGAGAGTGCAGCACAGTCTCAGAGACTGTCCCGATACACACTGAAGCTGGAGGACCGGGTTTGCCCGCGCAACTCCACACTTCTCAATGAGTTCACATCTGTATCGTTCATCTCGTTCGCAGTGATCCCCTGGAAAAAGAATGAATCTCGCTCATCATCTTTTTTTTTTTTTGATTTTAGCCGTTTTCGAAATTCTTTCCATTAATACTTCCGCAGCTATACGAAGTTTATGGGAAGATACGTAATCGGTCAAAAATTCGATGCTGAGTTTACCACGAATCTCATGTTTTCCGACTCCCTCCTTCCAAAAATGAAAAAAAAAAAGCTGTCTGTGCGTGTATATGTATGTCTATAAACACGTAGAATGAACTAATCCAGATAGAATGAATTTATTCATATGTGATAGTAAGATGTTGTGGGACGAGATTTCTAATAGAAATAAAAGACGTTGTCTTCCCACTGTTTTATTTTATACCAGAACCGGTTTTCGACGCAACAGCGTCATCATCAGTGGTTCATCTATCATAGAGTAACAAAAATACAAATAATAAAAAGTATAAATAATTCATAAAGCATCAGGGTACAGAGTAAGAAAATAAAATTATAAAATTAACTTACCCCACCCACACAGCACAGCGGTTAGAAAAAAACTGGCATAGCTCTAAGGGGTGGGGATAGCCAGGTTCACTCACTCTCTCAACATGCAAAAACCATTCATTCTAATAAATACAATAACTCTGTACATAATATAAAAATTGTTCATCATAGAGCCAAAGAAATAATTGTTGTCATAAAATTGTATCTATTATGTCTATTATTTTATATATTATTATTTGCTGTGTGGGTGAGGTAAGTTAATTTTATAATTTTATTTTCTTACTCTGTACCCTGATGCTTTAGGAATTATTTATACTTTTTATTATTTGTATTTTTGTTACTCTATGATAGATGAACCACTGATGATGACGCTGTTGCGTCGAAAACCGGTTCTGGTGTAAAATAAAACAGTGGAAAGACAACGTCTTTTATTTCTATTAGAAATCTCGTCCCACAACATCTTACTATCACATATGAATAAATTCATTCTACCTGGATTAGTTCATTCTACGTGTTCATAGACATACATATACATATAATGGTATAAAATAAAACAGTGGGAAGACAACGTCTTTTATTTCTATTAGAAATCTCGTCCCACAACATCTTACTATCACATATGAATACATTCATTCTACCTGGATTAGTTCATTCTACGTGTTCATAGACATACATATACATATAATGGTATAAAATAAAACAGTGGGAAGACAACGTCTTTTATTTCTATTAGAAATCTCGTCCCACAACATCTTACTATCACATATGAATAAATTCATTCTACCTGGATTAGTTCATTCTACGTGTTCATAGACATACATATACATATAATGGTATAAAATAAAACAGTGGGAAGACAACGTCTTTTATTTCTATTAGAAATCTCGTCCCACAACATCTTACTATCACATATGAATAAATTCATTCTACCTGGATTAGTTCATTCTACGTGTTCATAGACATACATATACATATAATGGTATAAAATAAAACAGTGGGAAGACAACGTCTTTTATTTCTATTAATGAATTTATTGACACGAAATTGTATATGCGTATCCAGAACCCCATAAGGATGACACCTATTGACTTTCAGCCAAATCAGTGCTAGGGAAAGAGGAATTAAAGGGAAGCTTAATGCAAAAACTCTAATTACTGCAGAAGGAAATAGGGGCTCAACTCAAAATCCCCAATAGTTGCCGATATAATGATTCTATCGACATAAAATTAGTATGAGGATTCAAAGTCTCTATTGACTAATTCGTTCTGGTATACTACCTACTTCTTGAGGAGAGATGAGGCGGCTGGGTAGTTTTGTTCAATCCTTCTGGCCCCAAAATCTTTTAAAAAAACTTGAAAACTTTACACTAAATAATCTGAAAAATTCTTCATCTCTGTTTTGATGGCCTCAAGAGATCCCCGATGGAACAATAGCTTGCTGCATCGGCCTGACAATTCCCTCGGAACATTTAATGATTCACTTTATTCCAGAGTCCGGGTTGAGGGCGCCAGCAGCTTGTACACCGGATTAGTCTGGCAGCCTGCCAGATCTAATTTATACCTGGTTTGCTTATGAATTAAAGAATACTGTTAACCTTATTTAAAAAGAATGAAATCTAACCAAGTACTTTTTGGAAAACTACAGAAAATGAGTCTTCTATTGTATATTAGTTAGTTGAGCAAAACTAATAAAGAAAAAATATATAACTGATTTGTACGCGATCAGAACTAGTTCTTCATCAGTGGCACATCTCATCCGTTGTAGTTTAAAGAACTACTGTTGAGATAGGACTCAACACTGTATGGGTGGGGTGTGCCAATGATGACGCTGTTGCGTTGAAAACCTTGCTATCCACTACATTGTCACAGATCTCAGAAATGTATTCGGACACTGAAATGTAATAATTATTACAAAACATACATTAATTATTAGTGAAAAGACAGTTTCATTTTAAAATGATCTTGAAATTGAGTAGGTATTATTAGCCTATTATTATTATTTATTTATTTTTTTTTTTTTCATATGTGATAGTAACAAATTGTTGGACGAGATTTTTCGTAGACGTAAAAGGAGAGGGCATCGTAGCTCCAAGACGGCTGAACCGATATCAAAGCGGTTTTTTTGTTTCAAAAGCTAGTATTTGCGAGATGGTTCTCAGCCATGCTTGGTGGAAATCGGGTATGCCGTTTCCAAGATCTTCAGGTTTCAACAGAGCTTGTATAGGGATCTCGGCCTCTATTACAGCTAGAGACTTGCAGTTTGAGCTGAAATGTTTATAAGGCCAAGCCCCCCCCCCCCCCCCCCCTTAGCTCTTCAAGCCCCCCCCCCCCCCCCCTCCCCCTCTTTATAAAAGTTTTATTTTTGTGTCGGATGTTTTAAATTTTTAATTTATATATTTTTTTTATTATTTGCATTCAGAATCGGTTTTAAACGCAACAGCAACATCACATAATAAGATCATTTTATAATGAAACTGTCTTTTCACTAATAATTGATGTATGTTTTGAAATAATATTACACTTCAATGTCCGAATACATTTTTGCGATCTGTGTCGATTTAGTGGACAGCAAATGAAGTAAATAATACAAAAAACTTGTTTTACTTTTATATTGTATAATTCCATAAAATTATATACTTACATAATATGTATTGCTCTCGAAAAGTATAACGATTTACAAAAACTAACACGGTGGATCCCACCATGCTTCCATGACTTCTACAAAAATATCCCGAAATCAGGATCAAAAGGACCGCTCGACGATGTTGAGAATGAAGACACACTCGAAGATATTGTTCAGTAACAAAAATTAATGTGGTCGGTCTTTAAATTTCAAGTTTTGCATTTATCTTTTATTTTTTTTGTTTATTGTTCTCCATTCTAGTCTTTCCGTTCCTTGTCTTTTTATAAGTTTATTGGTTACCATATCAGTCTGTTTTAACGACTTACCAGTAATTTTTTCCAGAGTTATTTTTTTTATTTCTTGTTATTCTTTAATAATATTAGAGTTCGTTTTTTTCTCTGGTAAGGTGCATTCTCTTCATTGAAAATGTTTTATTGTGTAAGTAGTCGGAATTGTTTCCCAATATACCAACAACACTGTCTTATAATCTATACTGTATACTTTTGTATAATAATTTAATAAATAATAAAAAATGAAATATAATTTAAAAATAAAATGCGACAGCTATAATTTTTGTAATAGTCATTCATGAACCAGCAGAGAGTTACTAAAACGGGGATCAAAAATTTTTTAATACTGTTGTTGAACCCCATTTCATATTGTGCAAAATAAAACATCATTAGAAATATTTTCTGAGAGGCAGACTATCGTATGTTCTCTTCTACCAGCAAGATCGTAAAAAAAAAAAAAAAAAAGAAGTGAATACACACCTTTTAGGAGAAGCTAAAAGGGCAATAAAAAATGGTTCACTTCAAAAATAATAAGAGGGCGCCGGTAGCTCAGTGGTATGCGTGCTTGACTTCTGAGCTCAAGGTCGTGGGTTCGTAGCCCGACCGAGGCCCTTAGTTTATTTTATCTGGGAGGTAAAATAAACTTAAGCACGCCGTCCTTCGGATGGGACGTTAAGCGATGGTCCCGAGCCTGTACGATGTCAGGTACTCGTTAAAGACCCCTAACCTAGATGAATAAAAATTTAGGGTAGGCAAAATTTAGGACTCCCACAGTAGAGTCGGGCTCATGTCCACCAGAGTGAGGAAAGAGCGCTCTGGTAGTAGGGGATATGACCTCGTTGTTAAAGCCCGGGCATAAATCATAAAACCTAACATAACCTAACTTCAAAAATAAGGATGGTCGAATGTCTACAGCGAGCGACATAGAGTTCTCTGGGACATCTTTTTGCTCTCTTGAAAAATGTTGAAATTGTTACTTAAGATACTTTACCTCTGACGTACAGATATAGAGTATCGGTTTCGGCTTATGTCATCCTCAGAACAAAGTTCAAATGTAATTTTATATTTTTTGTGAAATAAGAATGTTATACAAGTCTTTTGTTTGTATTTTTTTCAATACACTTCAAACTCCGATTTACAAAACAAAGACAACTATCACCAGTGTTACTACGTTCTTCATTTTGTGGTTTTTAGTGTAAATCCCCCCCCCCCCCCCCCCTCCCCATTTTTTTTAACACGTTGACTGCGGCACATGCGCCCGGTGTCCTGTAATGGTCTTTAACAGAATGCGGCCTAAAATTTTATAAAACCTCTTCAAAATGCGTAAGCTTTTTACCCTGCAGATTTCGTTAGTTTTCATAATCCTAAGTCGTGAATAAAATATATTTTTTTTTAGAACGCGGAAAAGCGGATTTTTCCGTACATGTCTCCGGAGATATGTTTCGCATACAGGTAACAAACTATTATCTGTGTGCGCTACATGCCTCTGGGGATCTGTAGAGTCAGGTTTGTTCATGTTTCTTTCCTGTAAGGGCATGCTTCCTGCTTCCCTTTTCTTTCAGTATCATTTTATAAGTTGAAAAGGAGAGTCGTAACTATGTCGTCGCGAGTTAAAAAAATTCTGGAGTTAGCTGCAGAAAGGCTGAAGGAGCAGAAAAGGCAGGAAGAGGAAGAAAAAACAGGACTGGCGGATGGGCAGAGGCAAACGGTGAGTGTTCCGAAAGAAGATGAATCTAGTGAGGAGGATGGTAGTGACGACTCGCTGGTGGATTTAGATTATAGACCATCATCTACTAAAGAATCTGAGTCCGATGATGTTATTAGTTACTCACGTGAAGTGTCTACACCGGAAAGCGGTACAGTAACTCCAGGTACGAGTAATGATTCTATGTGGGCTGACATACAATCTGCCTCAAACAGTTTCTAAATGTATACCGAAGCCTCTACACTCTGCCCTGAGATTAATTCAACTAATTTTACAAGACCTTGGTTTTTTAAAGTACCTATGTCAAATGGCTATAATTTCTGTAGATTATTTAATTTTTTTAATGAAGAATATATCGTAATAAAGTGTAAAATTTCTAAAAAATGTTTGTAGTATATTGTTTCTGCGATTATAATATGTTACGCCTATAATAATAAATTGATTTTTATCACATTTGTGTCATTCGAGGAAAACCTCCATTTCATGCTAAACAGATCGCCGGAGATATGTGCGACGGAAACAGGAGAACGATCAAAGCTCTATCTATCCGTAAATACTAGTGACAGTTCTTAGAAGTTAGTCTATTTCTCAAGAGATAGCACCATTTGAAAAAAAAGTACATATCCCCGGAGATATGTATCGCACACAAATTTAGTTCAGATACCGGATCTCGGGGATATGTAACGCAGTCAAAGACAAAGCACGTAATACACTTGCCGCAGTCAACGTGTTAAATATATTTTTCTCAATTATTTTTGGAATTAAGGACTCGGAAAACATGAAATTGAACCTGTAATTTCTATAGCTGGGAAAGTAAATAGTAATGTAAGTTTGGAGAAACTCGAGACCCTAAAAGGCTTTTTACCAGTCCAGCCACTCTGTAGTTACTCGAATTGGTAATGTAAATGTGGGAGGACTGCCTCCTTCTTGGAGAGAGAGAGAATCTCTGATGTTAATACGAACCTGCCCTCTCCTACAGACCATGTATCCACATTATATTTGGTATTCAGAGCAGGTGCACTCAAACAGATATCCTTCACTCACATATAATATAACTCCAGCTTTGATTCAACTAAATAAAGAAAAAAAATAACTGCAGTACGCTCATATTAAAAAAAAAAAAAAAGGTTGAGTACCCTGAACTCTTTGATAGTTATATACGTTATCCATGTTTCGCTTCCAAAGACCTTTGTCGTTTTGTTTTAGGCATATTCTTTATGATAAATATAGATGCAAATAAGAAAAGGTAATATCTCTCAAATGGTAGAGTAGAGCATTATGGGTCGGGAAATGGATAATATTCTAGTTCAGTGAACAAACGCTAGACTGGTTTTAAAGTAAATTCTTAACCAATAGGCAAACCTAGGCAGGTGCCTAGGGCCTCCGATGATAAAGGGGCCCCCGATGCTGAAGGCCCCAATGTCTAAAAAAAAAAAAAACCTTGTCACTTTTAAAATGATTTTACACGCTTTGGGAAAAATAATTCAGGTCAAATTTGACAAGGAATTTGACCCGAGTTATTTTTCCCAATAAAAGGTATGAGGGGCCCCCTATTAAGCATGACTTTTTTTTTAAATATAAAAAAAAATCGGCTTTTTCATTTTTCACAATGTAAATTCAGCGAGTCGAAATGCAGGTGAAAGTGTGTATGAAGTAGAGAAGAGTGAAGAAAATATTATTCTTAAGAATTATAACTGTATCAATAAATTCATGAAAAAAATTGCTGAAAAGTTTTCGTTTTTTATGGGGGGGGGGGGGGGGTAAAAATAGGGGGGCCCCACATTTGCAATCACCTAGGGCCCCGTAGAAGCTTAATCCGCCACTGTTCTTAGTATACCAACCACTTTTTTACAGAACATTTTCTCCCCCTTACTTTTCTCTAATTGATTTCATACTGGCATTACTCCCGACGCTAAAGTGTGTTATAAGTTTGAAGCATTTGTGTATGTGTGTTTCTGACCGGGGCATCGTATCTCCAAGACGGCTGAACCGATTTCAAAGCGTTTTTTTTTTTTGTTTCGATGGTATTTGCGAGATGGTTCTTAATCATGTTTGGTGGAAATCGGGTATACCGTTTCCAAGATCTTCAGGTTTCATCAGAGCCTGTGTAGAGATCTCAGACTTTATTACACTTGAAGAATGAGCTAAAACGTTTATAAGGCCAAGCCCCACTCCCTAAGCCATTTAAGCCCTCCCCACCAAGGTAAAAAAAAAATTGTTGTTTTGATTGTTTTATTTTCATACAGCGTAATTCTGAGAGTAACTTTCTTAGACCTAGTAATGCCAATTTGAGAGGCAGGAAGAGGGGAGAGCGATCTGTAAAAACGTGTTTGGTATATGAAAGCCCTGCTCTTTCGATAGGCCAAACTGTTCTCACGTAAATTGAGTTAGCTACATTATACGTTGACCAGCTCCTACAGGACAGACAGACTTGCGAACTAAAACAAAAGGTTTTCATTGGTTTACCTCCACAGGTTATTGGGGTTGATGGATGCGAACTTGCTCCTCTGGTCGGCCATTATGGTAGAGACAATACCCCTCTCTCCAATATTGCCTACAACAAGGAGATGGCCCCGCCGCTTCCATCAGCTTAACAATTAGACAACTTTCAAACAATTTTAGACAGGTACAACACGGAGTAATCACTTACAAGTGTAACATGGATCTTACATTATAAAATAACTTTATAATATATTATATCAGAAATGTGATATTTAAAAAAAAATTTATATATTTCGGTATGTTGTTATATTTATATTAAAGGTAATTTTAAATTCCTTATAAAATATATGATTCCATTACAGGATTTTTTTATATACCAGCCACGCTTACAGATCACTCTCCCCCTCTCCTTCTCAAAATCAATTCATACTGGCATTACTGGATATATGAAAGTAATGAGTTAGCATCAGCGGTGTTTTTTTGTTTCATTGTGCAGCGTAATTCTGAGAGTGACTTTCTTATACCCAGTAATACCAATATGAAATGATTTTGAGAAGGGGGAGGGTGAGAGAGACTGATCTGTAAGCGTGGTTGGTATAAGAAAGTCCTGTAATGGCCACATAACATATATATATATATTTTTTTCATTTTTATGATTTTTCGGTTATTTATTTTTCATTCTTTGACGCACTTTAACTTTTGATGTATTTATCCTATCTCAAATCTGAGGACTTAGCAGCAATTAGAAATTTTATAAAGAACATTTTTGGTAATTATCAATTTTTCTAGAAGACTAACAGTTTTTGTGGAAATCAAGGAAAAGTCTAAAAATATGTCTATAAAAACTATACTTATAATCTCACGTGGCAATAATCAGTTGGAATCTGTAAGACGGCAACGAAGTAAACACTTCGTCAGAGATAGAGCCGATCACGATCAGTCTACAGAGAAACTCATGTATATCCTTCACAACTCGGGTGCGCACTGGCTTTGCAGCGCATGATGTATATCTAATGTATATTTTCGTCACAGTTTCAGAAGATTACTGCAGTACGATTTTTTTTTTGAGGGGGGGGGGGGGAAGGGAGAGGGTTCCAGCTAAAAAGTGGTCCGTAAATCACCAGCTTTATACTACCCCAGTAAGAATTAATCAATTACGGTTTCTCTCCCTCTCCAAAATCAATTGAAGGTTTGGGCTAAAAACCAAAATATACATGTGAATCATACTACATTTTGTGTCGATATATTCATTACATCGGCAGTTATTAGGGCTTTTGACTTAAGTGCCCCTCTGATCCCCTCTTCTCTTCGACAAATTTGCGGGAAATTATTAGACTTTTTGTGAAACGACCTGGGTGTCTCGGAAAGAATAAAATGTGGACTCTCCCATCGGTCCTTTTAGTGGTCTCCGCATTCGTAAAATTTGTCCTCATATATGGACGGTGTTAACCCACAAAAAGTTGATTTCGAGTTTTAAGTTTTTAGTTAAAATCGATATAGTAGCAAAAATAATGAATAGATATTAATAAGTTTGAAATCGATTAATTTCTGAGAGTGTAAAAATTATGTTTTTTAAGTTTCGGTGAATTTAATATTTATTCATTTTAAGTGGAGTCAAGAGAAATAAGTAATCTGTTCTTGATTCCATATCGCAAAGCGTTTTAATTTTCACATTTTTACGAATTAAACCATATTTAACATTTTAAGGTACGAATAATCGACGTGAGGGTCGAAAGAACTAGCCAAAAAATGGATAGGTCCATTAGCCGTAAATAGCTTACATTAAACATTTGTCTATTTTCCTAATGACCGTCAATTTGTCGGAACTGTTTTTTTTTTTTTCACCAAGAAATGTATGAATAGGGATTATTACGATTTTTTAATCAAAACCAAAGATATTTTGAACAATTTTATTACAAAATATTGTAAATTGTACAAAAACAATGATTTAAATATTTAAATATTTTTACATTTTTTAAAGAAAACAATCTGATTATTGAATTTTGTACAATAATTTATCATTCTTATAGTTTTAATGATGGTCACTGTAGTAAACAAAGCAAAATGGCGTAAATTAAAGATAAAGATATTTGGCACTTTTCTCAAATATTTGCTGTCATCCTTCTTGTTTTGTAATTCCAAAGAGAACAGGTTCTTCGTTGGCCACCCCATCTGCAAGGCCGATTCTGTTGCTTTTCTACTCTTTGTCCCAACAAATCTTCTATGACAGTTTTCAGTTTTTTAAGGATGGTAGATATGTTCAACATATTTCATCGTTCATTTTGCCTGAAATTGTAATCGAAAGAAAAGTCAGACATAAAAAAAGGAAGAATATATAAAACAAGAAGTGGTTTACTAATCATCGCTTTTTTGACGTTGATTCAGACAACACATTTACTAATCACCGCCAAAAAGAAGGGATTTTAACCCCTTTCCAATTAACTGATTGACTTGAAATTTAGTACAGCCACATAACTTTAGTTACAATATATACTTCTGGTGTTAATTGTGAAAAATTAAAGATGGCGGCTGCAATATTGCGGATATGTGTAAGAAAAATGATCGAATTAGATGGAAAATGAGTATGAAGTGGTGTTATATATATATTATAAAACAAAATAAGTTAAGACTGAAAAGTAAAAAATTAAAATAAATAAAAATTTTTTTTTTAAAACAAGTTATTATTTCATATATGCTACGTAATTATAAAGTTGAATCTGTATATATTATTAGAAGAAAACAATACCTTAATGTTTTAAAAATGATTATTTATTATTTGTGTATCGATGGTTTGCATGTCCAGTTTTTCTGTAGGCTATTATTTTAAACTAATGGTTGAGAAATATGTATGGATCTGGATGAAAAATATATTTGAACATTTAAAAATAAAAATAAAATATTTTTTTATTTTCTAACATATTTTTATACGTAACAATAATAATTTGGAAAGTAAAAACTTGTCACCTGTATATGTCTAATAAATATAGTCAAATAAATAATACATAAATCGCTATAGTCTAATAAATAATACATAAATAGGCTTGTGAGCGACAAGCTTTTACTTTTCACATTAATATTGTTACCTATAAATATATACAGATTCAACATTATAAGTACGTAGCATATCATATGTAACAAAAGCTTGTTTTTAAACAATTTTTTGATTTATTTGTTTTGTTCATTTTCGGGAGTTGAACATCCAAGTGAGTTCTTTTTGTCTAAGTCAGACTAATTCTAGTTTTCATTGACAAGAAAATGGTATCAAATTCGGTTGAAAGAATGACAAGGGGGCTCCCTGTCCTTTGCACACTGTTGACCAAATCATTTTTTCTATTTGTATGTAGGAAGGAGTGGAGATTGCGGAGGCATTTTGGCGGTCCTTGTCCCAAGATTGGAGGCTGGACCAGTCCTGTGTGAGTGGGATGAATTGTGAAGGAGGGGGGGCTCTTGGGAAATCTCTGGTCGGCTGCCCCCCACAAATAATAATTACATCGGACATGGGGCCGGTCTAGCTGTCACAAACAGTCAGAGTCTGGCTAGAAGGTCCCCGGCGACCGATCTCGCGTTTCTGTCCAGCCTGGGGGCGTCTAAAGTTACGTAACGCCATCTTTGAAAATTGTAGAGACCCACACCCCTAATTTAAATCTAAGAATGGGCCAAGGACCATACATACTACTTCATGAATGCATCAACTTATAATAGTAAAAAAAAAAAATTCACCATAATTTGAAAATATCTGATGTGGCTATAACAGGATATTCTTATGCTAACCATGTTTCTCCAGACAACTCCCTTTCCCCGTCTCTATTTAATTTCAAACTGGCATTCCTGCGTATAAAGAAAGTGATGCGTTGGCCTCAGTGGTTTTGTTTATATCATTGTGCACTGTAATTCTGAGAGTGACTTTTTTATACCCAGTATGAAATGATTTTGATAGGGAGGGAGAGGAGCTGGAAAAACCTGGTTGGTATAACAAAGTCCTATAATGGCAACATTCTATGTACATCCCCCCCCCCCCCTCCCCCCTTCGTGATGTGGTTATAAACCAATCAAACCAAAAAAATCGTCAGTGAATCCCCGGCAATGTACTTCCCCAGAACGAACTAATCAATTAACTTTTTGCTCCTCCTCCAGAACCAGTAAGCGCTAATATTCAATCGTTGACTTACATAGGGGCTCCTAAAATCCTCATACTAAATTTTGTATCGATAAATTCATTACATCGGCAGTTATTAGGGTTTTTGAATTGAGCCCCCAACGGCTGAAGGGAAGGGGGTTCATGTAAATGGGTTCAATTCGAAAATTAAACCAATTGCCGATGTAATGAATTTATCGACACAAAATTTAGTATGAGGATTTAGGAGGCCCTATGTATGTCAACTATCGAATATTAACGCAAACGGTCGACTGGTTTTAGAGGGGAAGCGAAAAGTAAATTGATTAATTCGTTCTGGGGAAGTACATTGTAGGTCAACAACGACTTTTTATTTGCAACTATTTCTTATCTTTCCCAACCTTCTTTTCAATGGAAGTTCGATTACATGAATTTTTGAAAATAGTAACTATATACGTCCCAATTAGTTCCGATAATCGACGCTCTGCTGTATCTATACGAGCAAACGTGCACTGCATTCTAGTGGTCACGCATGGAACTTCGTATAAGTAACGCCTACAACTTTCTTTTTAGTTGAACCTTCACTTTTATATAACTTAAAATTTACACACAAATTGTAATTTTATATTTCTTTCATGGGATACAAATTATGGAGGATGTATATTAAAAATATATGTAACCCTTGCGTTATCAACAAACTGACAAAATATATCTTCAACAAAATTGTATTGAATTTAAATAGCCAAAAAATATTATTGAATAACGAAAATATATAGTACAATTTTTAAATAATTTTAAGTTTAATTTCTTTCTTTATTCAAAATAAAACTTAAACCACAACGTAATTTTTACTTCCTTTATTAAGTCCTTGTAGATTTTTCATTTTGGAATTAGGAGGTCGGAAAACATAAAATTCAGTTTTAAACTCCGCATCGATTTTTACTGATTACATATCTTCCATTATACTTGGTATAGCTGTGGGAGTACAAATAAATTCCAACATAACAAAAGATGTCGCAGGGACAATAGTAGCTAGTTTATACACAAGAATATAGAATGCGACACCTTACATTTTGTTGGAATTTATTTTTTTAATGTCTCTTTAAATATATTGTTTTTTGATATTATTTTCACTCCCCCCCAACTATACGAAGTATAGAGGAAGTTATGTAAGCGTGCAACTCCGATGCGTGGCGAAATGAGCGTGACAACGTCTGAGTTGCGAGATAGCGAAAGTGTCTAGAATCAAATATAACAAATCATTTCAATAAAATTTTTGAACCTTGAAACAATTTAAAAACAATATAGAAAGAAAACATTCATAAGCATAATAGTTAAAAAACGAGTTTATTGTTAATCTGTATATATCTAATAATAATATTGGATAACTAGGTTATCTGTATATACAGATAGTAACAGCTGTACTATAATATAATATACATATATTCTGTATTAGTAGTAACAGCTGTCTCTCTCTCGGCGCATTCGCGATACGTATGTTACCGAAAGTAACATAACGCAGTTTTCGAACAGCCGGCCTACCAAATTATAAGACGTTGTCGTCAAAAAAAAAAAAAAAAAAATTCTAAAAATAAATATTGGTCAGCTCAATCTCGGGGCGTACAAAAAAGCCATAGGGGACTCAAGCAACGCGCGGACCCCTCTGACAAATTTTCGATGTATCAAATCTTGCGACAGACAAGCTGAGGAGTAGAAAAGGGGATTATTTAAGGAGGACTTTGAACTTTTCCAACACCTTCAAAGTAGAAAAATGGATGCCATAGAAGGAACTGAAATCAAATTGTAAAAAAAAAAAGACGGATAAATAGGATGTCTGCACTGACACACTCAGTGCCGCCAGTGATGACACACGGATGGGTAACAGAAAACAGTTGTCGACAAGGTATAGTGTATACAAACAGACAGAAACCGAACATATAGACTCTAAAAAGGAATTCTGAAAAAATAAAGAAATCACTCCGAACATATACAGACAAAACTTCAATTTTATTTAGGTACATAGATGAAATACAATTTGATATACCAGAGAAAGAAGTTCTTTTATTAACATGAAAGTTAATAATTAGGGCCTTTAATATTCTTGTGTATGTTTCTTTTCGACAAAATTATTAGTAGTATTATATTTATTTTATGTTAAAATATATAATCACTTCATGTTTAATAATATTGTTTGTTGAAAAAATGTTACGTAACGCAACAATAACAGAAAATGTAGATAATTTGACTCATTTTTTTCAACTTTTCAAAAATAATTATAATTCAAAAGTGAATTTTTTTTTTTTTTTTCGCCAAATGATTTCTACGTAAACTAGTCACATATCTCATAAAAGGAATTCAAAAATGCAAACATCATCTGAAGTTATTTACAGTTATTGTTAAATATCCACTGGTGAAAGATGTTCAGAAGAGTGTGACACGCTGCGACAGGAGTGAGGTAGAAAATGTTCACAGATTGCGTTGCATGATTTATGGTCGGCGCCTCATCACACAAGAACAAATTAAATATATATATAATTTTTATCAACATTAACATATTGTTATTTTGCTTTTACTCACACAATACATACAGACAGGGATGTGACAGTACCACCTATCTGCATTCAGGAATTTTACATGAGACGATGAAAACTGTTTTGAATATACAGAGAAACCATAAGTTATTCAAATTTTTGATGTAATTTACATTTCAACCAGCACATAATGGCTTTGTCACAACATTAAAGCATATATTCCTTTGAAATACAGTAAACTCTCGATTATCCGCGGGCGGTTTATCCGCTTTGCGGATTATCCGCGGTGCCTGTAGGAGGCATTTTTATAAGGAAGGTTTTGAAACCGAAAATTATTTCACAAAAATTGAAATAAAGTTACTAAATACATACTTAAACGTAATAAAAATAGTAAATCACAAATATATACAGTACAGTACACTTAATAATGTATGTACAGTAGAAAACGTTTATGTAGTTCAGTTTTACTGTCCAGTACATATATCGGTATATACGTAGTGTGTGCTTGAGCAGTTTTGGACGCGACTAGCGGCACTGCAGATGTTTGCTTATTTAGCGTGCGAGTGAATCGCCTGACCAGTGAGTCATCCTCACGTGATGCAGCATTAGGACACATTGACAGCATTATTCAATACCTTGAAGAGCAAGACGACGCATCACTTTGTGACAAGATGGTGTTGAGAAAACTCAAATCACAAATAAAGATAAAGTGTTTCACTATGAAAAAGCAAAAGCAAATGACTGACTTTTTTGTTAAACAGTAAACATGACTTTTTAATAACCTACATGACATTGATTGAGTTTTGTTATCAGGTACGTCCTTTTATTGTATAATAAACTTATTTAAAGCACTACTTGTGTGTTGTTTTTTTAGTGCCTTCGGCTTTTGTTTAACCATTATCGGCAATTTTGCGGCTTATCCGCGAAATTCGATTATCCGCGGTATCCAGTCAATCCAGCGGATAATCGGGAGTTTACTGTAATGTTTTTTTTTGTAAAATCTTTAGTTAAAATTCTGTACCTCGGAAATAGACTACAAAATGTCACAACAAACATATTTCTCAGGAGAGGTCTGTCTTACTCAAGAGTTTTCTTCTCAGTAGCTTCTCTTTTGAACATTATTTCAATATATTTTGTAAATAAAATTAGTCTAGCATTAAGTTATTCGAAAATTCATATATACTTAACATTTTCTGTAGAGATATTGTGAAACAATAAAAAATATATATGGGAGTACTTTCGGAATCTTCAGCCACGACTTAACAAATACTAAAATGACGGAATGGACCAAGTTAAATGGATTTTAGTATTTGGCTGAAAATGGTATCAATACCGAAAGTTCTCCCATATTTACTATATATATTTTGTGAAATAGGCAAATTTTAAAAAACATACATTTTTCTTTATATTTTTAAATAAATTATTGTTTATCTTCTAAATAGGTGGGAACATATTGTTATTTTACTCCTAAAATATTGAAGTGAGATCCCACTTAGCTAATTATAAATCTGTAAAGAAGGCAAAAAAAAGATAAACCCTGTAAATATATAATTTTCGGTAAGAATTCGACATGGTGTAGTGTACCTCCGAGGTGCCTTCCTTCTGATAATTGCTCGAATCGATTCTACGCCCCCTTCTTCGGTTTATAGTGAACTTCATCCTTAAAATGGTTATTGGTTATGTTAAGTTAAAGGATATGTAAAACAAACGCAGCCAAATAATGGTACTAAAGGTAGACAGATAGGTGCTAGTTGCATTTAGAAATCAGATGGGAGCTATTTAATCCGAACTGTTTACGTTTTGTGACTCATGCCCGAGACTACGAGGTCATATCGCCTACTACCAGACTAACAGCTCCCTCTGGCCCCCCTTCACTTCTGCCGATTCTCCTGAAAATTAATAAGTTCCGTCCTAATGGGATTTTGAATTCACATACGAAATTAGGTATCGATACATTCATTACTACGCGAGTTATTAGAGTTTTTGAGTTAAACTTCTGTCCTATTCCCTTCCCCTTGCACCGATTTGGCTGAAAATCAATAGGTCTTGTCCTTATGAGGTTTTGGTAGTACATATAAAATTTCATGTCGATGCATTCATTCTATCGACAGTTATTAGAATTTTTATGTTAAGCCTCCCCCCTAGTCCCTCCTTCACTTTGTCCAATTTTCCTGAAATACAATAGGTGTCGTCGTTAGAGAGTTCTGGGTTCACAAATAAAATTTCGTATCGATATCATTCATTCTTTCGGAAGTAATCGTGTTCACAGATAGACTTTTTCTTTTTTAATATTTGAAATCCAAAGGTTGGAAAACATAAAACTCCGCATCGAATTTTTGACCGAATACATAACTGCCCCTATACTTATAGCTGGAAAAGTAACATATGATACATGAAGTATTATCAGATCACCAGTAATGATATTTAACAATATAATCATTGTTACTATAATGGCACTTAAAGTACATTTTCTCCATTGATAATATTTCCTAGTCTAGTTCTTTTCATAGCTATCTTTTGTGAAGACTTATCAGATCACCAGTAATGATATTTAACAATATAATCATTGTTACTATAATGGCACTAAAAGTACATTTTCTCCATTGATAATATTTCCTAGTCTAGTTCTTTTCATAGCTATCTTTTGTGAAGACCTCTCAATTAATTCAATATATTATTCTTGTTTTTAGATACCTTTATCAAGGGAAAACAATTTTTTTAAATTTAATTAAGTGCATAATCCATATTGTTTTTAGCTTTTTCCAAATCATGAAGTAAGGTATAAAACTGTGGAACAGGCAATTCTATGTTGACACACTCTCTGCATGTTCCTGTATCCAAAGTCAGTTTGAGCTGTACGAACGTTCTGCCGACCAAGCTTTCTTCACTTGAAGCTGCCACAACTGAAACATTTGAAAAAGATTATAAATTTCTCACAAATAAATTCCATGCGAACGTTAGTGAAGTTTAACGTAAGAGGGAGAACAACAATTACGAGAAGGAATTGATAACTATCATTCATTATCTTTTTTAAAATGTTCAGTAATTGTTGAAATACAAGAGGAATACACAGTTAGTTCAATTTTCAATAAATTAGATTTTCTTATTCACACCATCGTTAATGTAAGTCAAGAGTAAAATCTATGTATAAATTAACAATATACAACACTAGTTTTAAAAATGCAAGTTTGATTGCCTAAAACAAAATCTTAGTAGGAAATAAATTACCTCCAAACTGCCAATCTATATCAATAAGTTTGCTGGCAGGCATTGCCTTTAGATTGAAAATAAAATTAAAAAATCATATGCTGTAAACACATTAACAGTTATGTAAATTACTTATCTTGACGAACCAGTTAACAACATCCTTATGAACGAGCCGTTCAACTATAGGATCATTTCCAATATAAACTGGTGAGCTCACGAAGAATCGAACATTATAGAGTAGTATTTTTCACCACAGATTTCTATCAGTTGGCTCACATGGTAAGTGATCAATAGGCGGTGACGTATTGTTAAGACGAACTAGCCCGCCAAATTCAAAATAAAGTCATCCGAATAGCCTAGGGACATTTGGAGTTAGGACGATTAGGAAAACAAATATGGCTTTTTGAGCAACATTTTATATAGAATTCTTCATTGATAATTCTTTAATTAAAGAAAATAAAGATTAAAAAGGGCCCTAAAAATTAAAGAAAATGAATTTTTATGTTTAGAAGTTAACATTTTTTTTTTAGTTTACATTGTTACACTGACTGTGCCCATCAGGTCGTAACTTGAACACTAGAGAGTGGCTGCTCGTTGTTTGAACCTCACTACAAGTTCTAGGGTGGAAACAGTGACCTTGACATCATCTTGGGGTAGCGTTATCAGTGCCGTTGACAGAGCTCTTGAGCTGATCTGTGCTATGGACATTCCATTTCAGATTTTAGAGAGAACGCTACGTTGGAGCATAACCTTCACATTCTAAATTGGACCCAAGTCTAGTGGCGGTGCAGATCCCATAATAGTAACGCTTGTATGGAATGAACAGTTAGTGACCACTCGTGCCGCATGAATGCGCGCATTGTCTCTCAAAATGTTTGACCAATTCTAACGTTAAATGGACGCCCAACAGATAGATGATCCTTCTCGATGCATTGTAAATTGAAAAATCCATCCAAGCGAATGTTATCTGTTCTTCCATTAACGGTGATTTTTCCTAAGCACATCTATTGTACCTAAGTACATCCTTGGTAACTGTGGACCTCCGCAACATGACGCAGCCTCTGACGGTCACCAAACTCTAATCAGACGGAGGTTTGGGTGGAATATGACTTCATTCATCTGTAAGCATCACAGAAGACAAATGTTCCATACCCCATTTAACGTGTAGTCAACGAAATCCGCGGCTCCATTTCCTCTACTCATAGGTACACTTGACGAACGTTGGAGCATCTAGTCCCGCTTCACGTAGAAGGTTTCTGACGGTTTGATGATCTTGGGGTTAGAAAAAGCCTAGGAACCTTGCTTTGTCACTATTGACTGATTTTTCGAAATATTTGGAAACCTGCCTCCCCCAATCCGTCTCTCTCCTTCCATGGCCTCCTTTACATCCTCACTATTCCAATTTTTCTTCGTTAAACAATCCCTCCCCTCTATTAGTTCTTCATATCTTTATTTTCCCATTCGTCAACATCAATTATTTCTAATTATTTAAGTTATTTATTTATTCCACTTTTTTTATTCTTTATTTATTTATCCTATTTATTTTTTCTCTATTTTCCCGTATTTACTCAATTCTACCATAATAAATATTCTACCTATTTTACATATTTTATCATTCATTTATTTGTTAGTATTATAATTTTCTTCTTCTTTCTCTTCGCATTTTATTTCAACCCTAGTCTGGGCATCCTTCCTTTTCTTTTATAGTTAACCATCATTGTATTATGCTCCGTCGACTTTTATTAATTCATTTTATTTTATTCGTATTTTATAGATTATTTATTATATACATTCTTCTATTTATATAGATACTTTTATCTCTTCATAATTAAGCTGTTCATGTTAATTTTTTATTTATCTATATTTATTATTGTCTAGTTTTTCTACGATGTAGCACTAATTTATTTATTTTTGTATTTATAGTTTTGTACTTCATACTGATACTTTATTTCATTGTTTCTTTTTATTTTTGACTCTGTATGCATTTATTCTTAAAAGACCTCGGTTCCAGAATAAAATCTATTTTCATTTCATTTCATCCAACCGATGTCTTAAAATCTTCGATGCCAATTTGTAATGCTTTTGTTTTAATTATGTGGCCCAAATAGAGGAGTTTTACTAGCAGGCTCGCCGGTAGCTCAGAGATAGCCTGCTAGCATACTTAGTTCGAAATCGCGGGTTCGAAACCCGACCAAGGCCCTTAGTTTATTATATCTAGAAGATAAAAAAGTATGAGAACGCCGTCCTTTGTATGGGAGGTTATGTAATGGTCCCGAGCCTGTGCGATGTCAGGTACTCTTAAAATACCCCAAGCCCAGCTGAATAAGCTTGGCGAAATGTAGGACTTTCACAATAGAATCGGGCTCATATCCTCCAGAACGACGAAAAAGCACTCTGGTAGTAGGCGATTTGACCTCATAGTTAAAGCCCGGGCATAAGACATAATAACTAACTGTACAAAGGTTGCATATGTACGAATCCTCTCACTACCTTTCGTACCCTGCCCTCACACAATAGAAATAGAATTATACAAAAGAAGGAAAACTAGCAAATATTGATAGAAAATCATAGATATTAGTAATTGAAATATCCAACAAATGGTAATTTCGTAATGGTAATTTTACAAGAGGATATCTGTGGAGAAATGAACTAGATTGATCGAACTATTATTTGGACAATGGGAAAGAAAAATGGGCATTCTATTGAAAAACTAGTTTTTACCAGAATATTTTTTACATACTTTTTGTAACAGCACAAAATAGATCATGCTCATAGAACATGGGTAGCGTGCCTGCCTGCTGGACTCAAGATACCGTTAAGGTTTTTATTTTGGGCGTAAAAACCTTGAGCACTCCGTCCTTCGAATCGTTAATCGATGTTAGAAACTCGTTAGTGACCCTTCTGGGTAGGCACATTTTAGAGCTCATACCAGAGCGACGCGTAGGCGATATGTAGGCGATAAAGCCCTGGTGTCATAAAAACAAACAAATAGATGTTCATATCAATGACAATATACTCTCACCATGATTTAATGTGGAAAACTGTATTCCTGTCATTTTCAGAAAAGTTTTTTCACGTTTTACATGAAAAACGTTAACAACCTGAGTGCAATCACAATGAACCAAGATTCATCGAATGACTTATTAAATATTTACGGTACGAGGAGTACCCGGACGCAGATGCATTTCCTATGAATACTAAAAACATTTTGATATTTTATTTTATTAAACTCTCAGATATTTCTTCTGTGTGGGCTTTCAATAGAACAACCGCAATTTTTACCTTTGTCATGTCAGATAAATTTGCAAGTTTTAGATTTGAGTGCTCACCACTTGTCAAATTTATCCTATTTGCAGTTATTACGTTTGTTTTAATAAGTTCTCTGATTCCTTCCTTCCCTTCGGGAGATTTTCTCACCGCTCATTTTTATCCAAATTGACCAAAGAGAGATTGAAAACATAGTTGTGTTAAAATTAATAATTCGTGCTGTGGAAGTAAATTGCCGGTGATCCACAGGTGACTTTTTACTTCCCCATTTTAACGAGGTATAGGGTAAGTTATGTAATCCAGTCAGAAATTCGATGTTGAGATTTCATCGGAATTTCATGTTTTCCGAACCCCAGATTCCAAAAATGAAACAAAACATTTCTGTATGTCTGTGAACAAGACAACTCCTAATAGTATCCATGTACAGGGGCGTAGCCAGGATTTTGAGCGGGGGGGGGGGGGGGGGGGGCAAAGTTAGGCTACGAGGATGGGGGGTATAGACTCCCGAGGGCACTGCCCGCTGTTTCCGTGGTTAGCGTTGCAGACTTTTTGTTATTAATTTGGGAGACTCGGACCACTAGAAGCTCTCCCTGAGGTAACCACTGACTGTAATATTTAAGTTGACTTTACATGAGCAGCAAAAATGCAAAGCTCAGTAGCTTCAAGAGTATAAAGTATAACATAAATGACGATTTTGAGCGAGGAAATGAAATGATCTAATTCATATATATTTAAATAAATGTAACATGACTTGTTTTGTACATGTACATTTAGGTAACAGCTGATTTCTGATTTAGGAATCAGACGCACGGGAAATTTCAAGATCCTATTGGTAACTTGCAAGCAATACATTTTTAATAAAAACGATTTTTTTAGTTTATTTAATTTTTATTTTGGTTTTTTGCTCTGGCCTGGGCCCCCCTGCCTACGCCCCTTTCCATGTATCGACACGAAAGTTTATATGTGTATCTACAATCCCAAAAGGACGACAACAAATGGATTTTCAGTCAAATTGGCCAAAAAAAAAAAGATGAGGATTAGAGGAGGATTATTCATTCAACATCAAATTTCTCACCGATTACATAACTAGCCATATGCGAGGTGTTCAAAAAATAACGGGAATTTTTGGGAGTTATCCCCTTCATATTATACACATATGGCAGCGCTTCTTCCAATCCCCGAAACACTTCTGGAACTCGATCTTTGTGATAGCATTTAGCTCTCTCAGCGATGCGCTTTTAATCTCATCTATGCTTGTGAAACGATGACCCTTAAAGGTTCTCTTTATTGTTGGGAACAGAAAAAAGTAACACGGAGCCATGTCTGACGAATATGGTGGCTGGGGCATCATTACAGTGTTGTTTTTGTCCAAAAATTCAGGAACAAGTGTTAGCAGGTGCATTACCGTGGAACATAGGCCATGAATTGTTTCACCACAAATCCGGGCGTTTTTTTCGGATTGCTTCACGCAAACGACGTTACCCATGTAGGTAGTACTTCTTATTGATCGTTTGACCTTGTGGCAGGAGCTCATGATGCACAGTGCCGTTAAAATCGAAAAACACAGTGAGCATGACATTCACATTCGACTGCACGTCGAGCTTCTTGGAAACACTTATACCACTTGGAAACGCTTATACCACTCATAAACCCTAGTTTTACTCAAAGCAGACTCACCAAAATCAATATTTAACATTAATAAAACTTTACGGCATTTTATTCCATTCTAATAGCAAAATTTAATGTAAATTCTCTGATCCATTTTGTAAACAAATAAATAATCGCCGATCGTACCAAAACACATGTAACCTCTTTGACAGCTGACAGCAGACTAAACATTCGGTTTGGCTAACAACTTTTCAGACATGTTTACCAACACAACAACAAACGGACTAATATAACCAGCGAAATTACTAAATTCCCGTTACTTTTTTGAACACACTTTGTACTATCTATAGTTGGGGAAGTAAAACGGACATGAATAATTATAAATAAGTAATAAGATCTATCAGTCCAACTGTTACTATAGTAAACTGACATTTTCAGGTGGAATCTTGCTACGTACGAGTATCAGGGACTAGCTGAACACCGTTCCTAGTCTACTATCCTAGTCTCTGATACTCGTATGTGTCCGTTGACCTCTTCTCTAGCAAGATTCCACCTGAAGATGTCAGTTTACTGATGAAACTAGTCGTGGTTTAATAAATGTTGGACTCATACATTATTACTTATTTAACAAGTACACTACATCTGCCTACCACCAAGAAATATATTGAATCATTATAAATTTCTTAACACTTTTCGCAGAGATATTGTGAAATACTAAATAAAAAATATAAAGAAAAATTTATGTTTTTTTAAGAATATTATCTATTTCACAAAATATATATATATTTTTTTTAATTTTATTTTTTATTTTTATTTTTTTTGTCTTTTATCCATAAAGGTGCAACTGTTGCTAGGGTGCAACAACCAGCATCTATGTTGGTAGGTATGGATACGTTGGCGTGAGAGGAAGGCCACCCAGTGGTAGGTCCTCGGGACGAAAATTTATATTAATTATAAGGACAAGGGAAAAAAAAAAATAATAATAATAATTAAAAAAATAATAAATAAATAAAATAGAATAAAAAGGAATTGAAAGACAACTTTGATGGAATAGGGTAAGAAAGATGATAAAAGTAAAGGAAAATAATGTAAAAAAAAAAATAAAATATTAAGAACGAATAGGAATTAAGGTGGCAGTAAGTCGCGGTTCCACCTCCTCTTCAACCTTCCTGGGGGGTTTTGTGGTAAGTGTTGTGAAGATAAAGTACGTATTTCTGGATTTGTATGTGTGTAAAGTTTTCTAAAAAAACGTATGTAAGTAGTTTGTATTGTGTCGGGTACTGTGTGTATCATAAGATCGTTATGAAGTGTTCTGTTGTTTATGTATGGGGGGCACTGTGTTATCAGTCTGGGGGTTTTTGACTGAAATGTCTGAATTCGTTTGATGTTGGATGTTTTTGCTGAACCGTATATCTGTTATCCGTATGTCCAGTAAGTAAGTGAAACAGTTCCGTTTTTGTGTCATGTCTAATTTTGATCGTCTATTTAGAAGTCCGTAGAGTATTTTCAGTCGACGGTTCAGCGTGTTTCGTGTGAGACGTGTGTGAGGATTCCATGTCAGTCTTCGATTCAATGTCAGTCCTAGGTATCGTACAGTATTAGTTTGAGGGAGGGGCTTGTCGTAGATGAAAACGGGGGGGGGGGGGGGGGGGGGGGGGGGGGCATGTTTCTCGTCGAAGTGTAAATGTGATGTGCTGTGATTTTTCTGTATTTAGTTTTATTTTAAACAAAATATTTTAGCAACAATTTACGGGGAGTTTATAATTTATTATCCAATATCTTGGGAGCCATGGAGGCCGTGCGGGCTAGAGCGTAGGGCTTTGGTCGCATGATCTCACCTATTTGCGGGTTCGAATCCCGTCCGGGAGTGAGTTTTATTTCGTAGATAGAACTCCCTCCCGGGGCCATGGATGTCGTAAATAATTAGATAACACAGTGACACGGCTAATATGCATCGAACATAAGGTCAAAAAAATAAATAAATAAAACATTTAAAATATATGGGAATACTTTCGATATTGGTAATTTTTTCAGTACTTTACAAAAAAAAAAAATCATAATTTTTCTTTCTTTGTACATATTTCTTTTATCTTATAGATTTAGCAGGTATACCACATCGCATTTTAACTTTTTTGCAGCTTTAGTAAGTAGTTTACATAATATCGAAGAAGATAGACGGACAAACGTCAAATAATTCTCAATGAGGGTGTGAGAGACGGCCCTCCAGGTATAGAACCTTAAAAATATTGCGAAATATGAACGAAATTATTTATAAACCATTAATGGTAAAGATAAAATAGACAGTGGAAGTAATTAGAGGTAAGATAGTGAGCGGTGGCTCATGAATAAACGATAATATGAAGACATTGAAGTTGTCTCCTCAGAGTAATTGTCCAATCAATCATTATTTATAGCAACTCTTGGATGCTATTGATCTCATCATCTAATAATTAGTTGATTATTGAATATTACCCACCTTGTGACCAATCCGGAGAGACCTTTTTATATATTTTTAAATATATGTGATGTGACCATTAAAGGACATTCTTATACCGACCATTTTTTGTACAGATCACCCCAACTCATTCAGTCATGACTGGGACTGTTTGGTCATAGCGTTTTTCTTTCTGCTATTTTACAAATTTCTCACAGTGATTTTGCTTATACGCTGTTACTCCATTATGAAATGATTTTGAGGGGGAGATAGAGTGATCTGTAACAACGAGGTTGGGACAATAAAGTCCTGTTATTGCAACATTACGTATATTTTTTCTTTATTGACGTGAAAACGTCTATTCGCTCGTTAAGTACAGTGATAGCCGGTCAAACTTTCTTGTGTTACAAAATACCGTTAGATTTCAATCGATAATAACTACGAGAATAATAATGCGATAACAACGGTTGAGGTCACAATGGATAGAGCATGTCTGTACGTGTTTGTTGTGCAGTGTTTGTTTTGCCTGTGACAATATCGGGCTAGTGTGGGGACCGGCGGATGATTGTTGCGGATTAGCGTTGTGTAAAATTAGAAATTAGTGTAGCGTGATAACGCGTTTAGATAGGACGTTGTATCGGGTGTCATTGTAAAGAGCTTGAGGAGCACTACTAGGAGTCAAAGTGAAACAATAAAAATATTTGCCGAAATATATATAAAAATCAGTATTAAATTGAAAATTGCAAAAAAATTAAAGATGTCTCATATGAATCGTAAATATGCGCGGAATTATAGAAAACGCAAATCAGAGGAAAGCTCGCAACAAAAGGAATTTATAAACCTAAAAAGTCTAGTGCCGAGCAAATGCAAGAGCTACGGCAGCATCGAAAAGAAAATGAAAAATGATTTTATCCCGACGTTTTCACGGAAAATCTACGGCGTGGACTTCGACTACGCCTTAATGTGTTTTTTTTATCATTTTTAATTTTAGAAAAAAAACTACCTGTAATAAATAAAACTTGATGTCAAATGTTACAATTTAAACAGTGCATTGATTTATTTCCTACAGACATTTTATGTACGTTGTCTGGAGCGCTATAACTCAGGTCGTATTTATCCTGTCTCGAATTTGAGGACAACTAACAGTTGGTAATTATTAAGAAACAATTCTGGTAAGAAACATTTTTTCGATAAGACTAAACGTTCTCGTCTATATCAAACAAACGTCTAAAATTTCATAAACGACATTTTAGGGCGGTTTTTTGGAAAAAAATATATTCAATATAAAATGTGCTTTTAATTTTCTCTACAAAGATTATTTGACAATATTTTTGATTAGGTCAAAATTATAAGAGGTAATTTTAAAAACGCCAGAAAAGTAGTCGTAATTTTTGTCTTATTTCGGTGAAAATCTAATCAGATCTAAGTTAGCATATCGTCGGTCTAAACGTGATACCTCATATGTGCAAAAAGCCATCTTTACAGAAGAGACAAAAAGCGATAAAAAAAAAATTCTTTAAAGGAAACCTCAATTTTTTCGACATTTGTATTTAGGGAGACGCATATGCATTCCATGAATTGTGTTTAAGCTAGTTTGCAAATCCAAGTAAAGAATTTACATACTTACGAGGTTTCACCAGAATTTCGTTCTCAATTCTTTTGCAAGGTATCTCTTCAAACCGTATTTCATGGTTTTTTCGTTTTATGTCGTACACGAGGTCCCACTAGATCAATAGAGTTTTTTTTTTCTTTTTTAAAAATGTCGCTTACGAGGTATCACGTTTAGGCCGACGATATGCGGCATTATCTTAATTTCCAAGTTCAGAGCGCTCACAATGTTCCAATCACAGACAGAAAGACGCACCGACATCGTCGCGAAAGTAGTCAATGTGTTCAGAGGACCTAAAAATGCGTTTAAAACTTGATATCGAATTTTCGCACAATTTTCTTTTATACTAAAGGTATAATAAAGGTTAGGTTAGGTTTTATGACTCATGCCCGGGCTTTAACTACGAGGTCATATCGCCTACTACCAGAGCGCTCTTTTGTCACTCTAGTGGACATGAGACAGACTCTACTGTGGAAGTCCTAAATTTTTATTCACCTAAGGCAGGGGTCTTTAACGAGTACCTGACATCGTACAGGCTCGGGACCATCGCTTAACGTCCCATCCAAAGGACGGTGTGCTTAAGTTTATTTCACCTCCCAGATAAAATAAACTAAGGGCCTCGGTCGGGTTTCGAACCCACGTTCTTGAGCTCAGAAGGCAAGCACGCATACCACTGATCTACCGGCGCCCCTACGGTATAATAAAGTAAAAACATATCCCAAATAGATGCCCCGGTCAAACTTCTCCGAAACGGTGCAAAATAAGAAATGCTCTTTTTTCGATGTTTTTACTTCGGTCAAAAATTCAATGCGGAGTTTTCAACGGTATTTCATATTTTCTGACCCCTAGATTACAAATTTGAAAAAAAAAAAATCTGTCGGTACTGTATGTGAGTTTGTGAACACGATAATTCCCGATAGAATGAATGTATCGACACGAAATTTTATATGTGAAATCAGAATCCTCTAACGACGACACCTATTGTTTTTTAGCCAAATCAACCAAAGGGAAGGGGGGATTAGGGGGGAGGCTTAACATAAAAGCTCTAATAACTGCCAATAGAATGAAAATATCGACACCAAATTTTATATGTGTGGCCAAACCCCACAAAATTTCATTTGAAAATTCAAAACCCCATCAGCGGAATCGGTAGAAGTTAAGTTTTGAGATGAGAGGCTCAACTCATAAATACCAATAACTGCCGATGTGATGAATGTATCGATATGAAATTTCATATTTAAAGTTAAAACCCAATGAGGACATTAACTGTCAAACTTCAGAAATATCGACTGAAAGGAGGGGGGATTCAAGGGACGGGGCTCCATTCAATAACCCTAATAACTGCCGATGTAATGAATTTATCGACACAGAAATTAGTTTGAGGATTATGAGCCCCTAGGTAAGTCAACAGTTGAATATTAGCGCAAAGGGTTGGATGGTTTTGGATGGGAAGCGAAAAGTTAATTGATTAATTCGTAGTGGGGAAGTACATTGCCGGTGATTCACCGATCACTTTTTTTTTATGTTTTTACTTGCACAAATAACATCCAACAGATTGAATGTGTTGAAACATTATTTTGATGTATATCGGTATTGAAAGATTGTTTTTTACATTATGAGGTTAGGTTAGGTTTTAAGACTCATGCCCGGGCTTTAACTACGAGGTCATGTCGCCCTACTACCAGAGCGCTCTTTCGTCACTCTGGTGGACATGAGCCCGACTCTACTTTGGGAGTCCTAAATTTTTATTCATCTAGGTTAGGGGTCTTCAACGAGTACCTGACATCGTACAGGCTCGGGACCATCGCTTAACGTCCCATCCGAAGGACGGCGTGCTTAAGTTTATTTTACCTCCCAGATAAAATAAACTAAGGGCCTCGGTCGGGCTACGAACCCACGACCTTGAGCTCAGAAGTCAAGCACGCATACCACTGAGCTACCGGCGCCCTTTTTTACATTATGATACATACATTTTTAATACTAAAAACTGAACTAGACATAAATGTTAAAATAATTAAATGAGTTAATTATTGTGACTCATGCCCGGGTATAACTCATTTCTCTTACCACCAGAGAGCTAGCACATGAGCCCAATTCAACTGTGGGAATCCTCAATATTGTCTATCTAGATTTATTCATCTAACAAGGTTTCTAAAGATTACCCGACATCGCACAGGCTCGGGACCATCGCTTAACGTCCCATCCGAATAACAGGTGTGCTCAAGGTTTTTTTTACCTTCCAGATAAAAAAATCAAAGGTCCTCGGACGGATAAATACTAATGAAAACTGACATAATTGCAGAGATATTGTGAAATAATTCAAATGGACTTGAAAATAAAATAAAACTGGTTTATTTAATATGTTGTCTAATTTCACTAACTATATATACATGGGAGTATATCCAGTATGAATGATTTTGAGAAGAGGAAGGGGGAGAGAGGGTGATCTGTAAAATCGTAGTTGGTATAAAAAAGTCCTGTAATGGCCACATCAAATATATTTTTTTTAAATAATTTTTCAGAATAACTGCCAATAATAAAAATATATTTTATTTTATAATATAATTCAAACATTATTTTGAAATATTTCCTACCGAAGTTTATTTTTCATTCTTTGAAGGTATCCTACCACAAATCTAAGGACTTATTAGCGATTGGAAATGTAATAAGGAACACTTCTACCGTTTTCGGGTAAATGAAGGAAACATCTAAAAATATGTGTTTAAAAACAGGACTGTTTTCGGCATATATCTCTATAACCAGACCACCTGCGAAAAATAGTATTTAACATAAAATATGTGTTTTAGCCTTCTCTATCATTTTTTTTACAAGATCTCTGATTAGGTCATAAAATAAGCAGTATGTTGTAAATTGTACTTAGGCCTCAGAGTAAAGTGGTCTTAATTTTCATTTGATTTTGGCCAAACTCTTACCAGATCTAAGTTAGCACATCCGACGCCAACATTCCGAATTTCAAGTTCATAGCTACTATAGTTTTTGCGGTGCAGCGCTCACAACTTTCCAATTACATACAGACCCACGCAAAGGACATCATTGCGAAAATGTAGAACGTGAAAATCCGATGAAATCTCAAACTCGGATTTTCGCACGATTACAATACTATTTTATACTATAGGTATGATAAAGTAATAAAAATATTAAATAAAAAGTAGATTCGACAGACCATACAAGAGGATATCTGTAAAGGAACGATGGCAAGAACATAAAAACGAAAGCAATGTATCAAATATTGTTTTGGGATGTGAAACACGACTTATATACCATGGTTATTATATAAATAAGTAAATACAATTTTTATTATAGTTTAATTTTCTTATTTTTTCTGTTGTCTTCAAGAAGAGAGGTAAGACATTAAAAAAATTAATTCCTTAATGAGTTCAATGTTCAAATCTTCTTAAAGAACAATATAAATTTATGGCTCAAAATTTGCTTCGCCTACAAATCAATTACTGAAATCGTAACTTTATTGAGTAAATGATCATAACGAAATACTAAAATTAATTCATTTTAACTGTACATGATACAATATATTTAAAAAATAAATTGAATTTTTAATTATTTTAATACATATTAAGTATATACGGAAAGTCATTTCGGGAACGGGTCCTATAACTATCTTCATGAAATCATATCAAATCACGTTATTTAACAATTTCCCTTACTTATATCAAGTACCTACCTATTTTTCCTTCGAAAATATTATTTACAAAAAACTCCAATTTTAATAGAAATTCGCTAGTATATTTTGTCCGATAGTGCCAGCGTCATTTTCAAGAACGCAGCTGTAATTGGCCGAAAATAATTTTAAGTGAACGCAGCTATAAGGTTACCGACGCCAGTATTAGGCGAAAACAATAACATAACTGGCTGTCAATGTGTTTCCTACAATCAAATTAATAATTTTGTGGAAAGTACCTTTCAATTCATTATTCACTGAGCGTACATCAATTATTCATCAACTCGGGAACGCGTTTATCACTTTTAATTATTAATAAAATACTTTTAGGATAACAATAATAATAAAGTAACCTAAAACATTTTGTTTTAGTATGTGTCACACATTGTCATTTACATTGTCACTTTTGATGAACATCCGTAGTGAATCATCCTTGTTTACATATTTTCATCCAGTTATGTGTTTTCACTGCTCAGTGTTCCTCATAATTTCCACTTCTTTCCCAACTTCTGATCTTATTAAGTTCTGCTCCATATCGTGTACGAATTGTCTTTATTTTAGCTTTTACGTCTGCAACCGTAATTCCAGCAATATTCAAATCAGTCAGCATTGAAGAGTACGCTTTTTCCCTTGCATTTGTTTTACTGTAATCATTGCAATTGGTATTCCACAAGCACTCGTATTGCTGGTATGTTTCAAGAAACATTGTCATGTGTCTGTCTTGCCACTTAAATGTCATTATAATAAAATAAAACTTGGACGCGAAATGTTTATAATAACAAGTCTCACTACAGACGGGGTTCGACTGGCAATGGGAAATACAGAACAGAGAAGAGTGAATGCAAAGAGGGGACGTTTGTTTACATTTGTTGGATGAACGACTGTTTCATCAAAAGTTAGTAGGGGGTCAACTTCTTTCATCGTTCACTTTCGATGTTCACTCTGGAGGAATTGAAGATGAATGGCAGTTTACAATAGTCACTTTGGATGATTCATCCAAGATGATCCTCCAAAGTGACAAATGTAAATGGGCCTTAACCCTCCTAATACCACGTGGGGTCAAAAAAGACCCCATGCGTTTTAAAATGTGTATGAACTGCTCAATATAATTTATATTTCGATGAGGCTTCAGGACATTTATCCGTAGACTATCTCCATTCGATTTCATTAAGAAAATGTATTCAGTTTGTATTTTCAAAATTGATATAAAATAATATTTTCACAAAAACGTAGTTGGGGTCACGCGGGACCCCAAGTGGTATTATCCGTATCACATTTTCGTTCGTCTGATGAGAAGTATTTTCAAGAAGTTCCACTCAGTAAACAATTCCGAAAAGTTACTTTTGCTCTTCAATTGACCTGCAATTCGAAGAAGACATTGCCCGCACCCGCTGGAGTTTTTCCTGGAGCTCTTTCTGATCAACATTTCTTGGTTTCCACTTCTCGTTCACCTCTTGAATTTTATTTAGATCTAATTTCAGTATGCGTTGACGGTTCGGACCGTAAAGATAAATCATGGAACACATTGTGTCCTCGCGAACGTTGATGTTAGTAGAGCGTGCCAGGGAGATTGCAGGGTTTGAATCTAAGGAGGCCCTTGTGGAAACGGAACAGCTCGAAGTAATCTCCGATGTTGAAGACGTTTTGGAAACGGACGATGAAGAACTTATAGAAGCACGTATGTAAAAACCATGTCACAAAAAAATTTCTTTGCGCTAAATGTAAATAATAATAGCACCCATAGTGTGAATATACTTTTATAAGTTTCATGATTTACTTTTTTTTGAATAAACATTTTTTATACCATTTTTTCTCAACTTTTTTAACTCTTTGTTATTTTTCCTTCATTTTTGAATGAACTTGATTGAAAAAGTTAGAATGAAAAGCTAGTTGGTACATGAAAAATTGAAAAATGAAGTGGGGTCTCAAAAGGACCCCACGTGGTATTTTTCGTTTCACAGGTCACGTGGTATTAGGAGGGTTAAGATGGCCGCTTTCATTATGATGGGCGCGTTTATTTAAAATAGTAATTTCGTGAACTTGTTTTCAAGATGACGGTGACGTTCCCGAAATTATGATTTTGCTTTCAAAGTGGATTCTTTAGCAAATTTTAGTTACCCTACTTTGTGTGTTGTGTGTATATAATATAATTTACAATAAGTTAACATACTGGTTGGTTTTCTTTTATACCAATATGGAGACTTCAGCTACAGAAAAAAATAGAATGAGACGACCTAAAATTAAACTTGAAAAGGAGAGTGCAGCTTATTTGCAACAAAGAAAAAAGGCTAATGCTAGAAAGAGAAAGTTTTTAGATGACCGACGAGCAGAGAGAAATTAAAAGGGCTAAAGACAAGGAATATTATTTTTAAAAAAATAACTGAAATTAAAGTGAAAAATATTGCTGATAAGACCGAGCGAGAGAAGCGAAAGCAAGGAGAAGAATGGAAAAAAGCATCCAACGAATACAGAGAAAAGAAAAAATTAATAGCAAATAGCCAAATATTTATATTTCTCCTAACGACCATTAATGTTTCAAATATAAACAGCGCAAGCAAATGCAGGATGTTTTTTTATTAAATATTTCTCAGCAGCTTGTTCTTAAAATAATAATGTTTATAATCATAGTGCTATGTTCTGAAGACAAAAAATTTCAACACCAGAACCACTAGCTGTATTAAACCATAGTTGATTATAGAATGGAAGTAGGCGTTATATATAAGAATAGGTAGTTAATATTTTGTCTTACACTATCGTTGTAAGTAAAAAGCAAACGGAACCCAGTTTTTAACCGATTAGTAACAGCCGTAATGTTCAGTCCATGTTAGTCTCTTATCATTATGCAGACTTGGGAATTTAATGATAATTTCAAATGACACGGAAAGAGTGTTAACAGCTAACGGTGGATTTTCATTTGGAAATTCAAAATAGTTTTTTTGAACGCATTTATTTATTATTCTATAAATATATCGTTATTTAAATAATTTTTTGTTGCGTTGTCATTGTCTAGACTCCCATTGTCGGAGTGAATCGCCCTTATTGAATGTATCACAGTTTGAGGTTAGTTAGTTAAGTGATTCATACCAGTGTGATCTGAGTACATGATATCGCACAGGCATGGGACCATCGTTTAACCTCCAATCCAGTTACAAATCAACCGTTAAAAAAATTCCTTAGAAAATATAATATCCGTTCCGAAAAACTCTTTCAGTTTTACAAGTGTTTTGTGAATCGCAGAATCTCTCGACAAAATACTTGTATTACCTATATTAGTGTTCGCATGTTGTCGAACGACAATGAATGATATTCTGCTCCTAAAGAACACTTTTAATAATTAAAGTGTTTTGTGAATCGCTGAATCCCTCGACGAAACACTTTAATATATTAGTGTTCGCATGTTGTCGAACGACAATGAATGATATTCTGCTCCTAAAGAACACTTTTAATAATTAAAGTGTTTTGTGAATCGCTGAATCCCTCGACGAAACACTTTAATATATTAGTGTTCGCATGTTGTCGAACGACAATGAATGATATTCTGCTCCTAAAGAACACTTTTAATAATTAAAGTGTTTGATGAATCGCTGAATCCCTCGACGAAACACTTTAATATATTAGTGTTCGCATGTTGTCGAACGAAAATGAATGATATCCTCCTAAAGAACACTTTCAGTTTATATTAAAGTGTTTTATGAATCGCAGAATCCCTCGACGAAACACTTCAATATATTAGTGTTCGCATGTTGTCGAACAAAAATGAATGATATCCTCCTAAAGAACACTTTCAGTTTATATTAAAGTGTTTTATGAATCGCAGAATCCCTCGACGAAACACTTCAATATATTAGTGTTCGCATGTTGTCGAACAAAAATGAATGATATTCTCCTCCTAAAGAACTCTTTCATTAATTAAAGTGTGTTTGTGAATCGCAGAATCCCTCGACAAAACACTTTTAGTGTATTAGTGTTCGCATGTTGTCAAACGAAAATGAATCCTCTTCCTAAAGAACACTTTCAGTATTTGAGTGTTTTATGAATCGCAGAATCCCTCGACAAAACACTTTTAGTGTATTAGTATTCGCATGTTGTCGAACTAAAATGAATGATATCCTCCTCCTAAAGAACTCTTTCATTAATTAAAGTGTTTTGTGAATCGCAGAATCCCTCGACAAAACACTTTTAGTGTATTAGTGTTCGCATGTTGTCGAACTAAAATGAATGATATCCTCCTCCTAAAGATCACTTTCAGTATTAAAGTTTAGTGAATTTCGAAATCTTCCTTTCCCTCAACAAAGCACAGAGTTACCATTTCAAAAAAAAAACAGTGATATAAAACAAAGTGATATTTAAAAACAACTGGTGAATGATTCTTTCACACATTTTATAAAAGAATATATATATATTTTTTTTTATCACTATGTTTTGAGAGAGAATGCCGAGACGTAAACGACCGATTCCGTGAATCTATTTTTTTTAAACGGTTGCATTACTTCTGGGAAAAAACTCCATGAAACCAAGTTGCAGTGTACAATCAGTATGAAAGATAATGTCGTGTTGAAAAAATCATTCACCATTTTTTTAATATCACTATGATTTACGAAAGAAAACCGAGATGTATACGACCGATTGCATGAAACAATTTTTTTAACGGTTGCATTGCTTCTGTGTAAAAACTTCCATGAAACCAATAGCAGTGTACAATCAGTATCAAGAAAAAGCCGTGCTCGTATCAAAGCTGCCTTTGGAGTGTATCATGCAACAGAATGTCGGTACTTATGAAAAAATCAATTTTCTATTCACCTCTGTAAACTTCCTTAATATTGAAACTTTTCTTATCAAATTAACATTTCTATTAGATTATAATTAAGGAACGTTCATAAATTAGATTATAATTTAAGGAAAGTAATACATATTCTTAATTTGTCTAGAAGTAACACAATTATTCAGTAATTTATATTGTTCCTCCTTCATGACTTATAAGAAAGTAAGGCAAACAACACTACCACCTTGACGAAGTAGAAAAAAAAGTTATTTAGCAATTAGACAGAAAATTGACTCCTAGATATATATATTTCAAGAGACTCTGTAGGAACCTGACGTACACTTGCCTTCTCTCAGGCGAATTAGAAAAGTTTGAGAGTTGTTGAGAAGCATACAATTACAGGGATCAATTTATGTCTCTGGAATACATCATTCAAGCATAGGTTACTCGTCTTCACTCATTTCCAAAACTTAGTACACAGTATTTCCCTTAGGAACCATGAATCCGTGGGTGACCTTCACTGTTAATTATTCAAAAATTTGTGGTTTTTGGTTTGTTTTTGATAACTATAAATATGGGAAACTATTATTCATTCTCCAAATGTTGCGTGTAGTTTATGTTTTCATCATAATGATTATAAGTTTCGGTATCTTGTATAAAACGGATTTCTCTGAAGATATCATAACTGACATTGTTTTGTTTCCATCGACTGTTCTTATTTTCGGGAAAGGTTTTTTGTATGCTTTTAAAAGAAGAGAAATTACAAGTTTAATGAAAGGACTAAACGACTTGATCTCCAATCATAAAGAGTCTTGGGAGATTGATTTATTAAATACAAATATTACCTACTTTTGGAAGGTATTTTATAAATGTATAGTCTGTTTTGCTATTGTTATTCCAACTTTCTTCCCAGGTCGAGTCATTATAGATGCAATTTTGTGCTATTTCGACATTATAACATCTCCCATTTTGGTACCTCTTCCGATTTCTGGCCTATTAACTCAGCCCATCGAACGGAATTCCTCTTTTTATTGGGTGGAATGTGGTTCTGCACTTTGGGTTTGTTTAAGTTCGTTTTATCTCATCGGGGGAGTAGGCCTGTTTTCAATGATAATTATCTGTACAGTTACAGAAATAAATATCCTCAAAATACAATTATTTAAATTAAAAATGAAATTAAACTTAGAACGAAGTATTGACGGTTACCCTGAATTGTTCGAATTGTGCAAAAAACACACCATTCTGACGAAGTAAGTAGTAAATATAATATTATCAATATACTTAATATACGAGTATGTTTCAGACATTGCTGGACAATTTTAGTTATATTAATTGCCATTATCTTGGGACTCGTCCTTTATAGAGAGAACACAATATCCTGATGTTGAATGTCAATAAGAAAGAACTGAGAAATTATGTAAAAAAATATTATTCCTCAATTACTCCTTTTTGGCAAAATGTCTTTGTTGGGGGGGGGGGGGGGGGGGGGGGGGAAAGGTAACTATTGGTGATGAATAAAGAAGAAAAAAATAAGCATATTCTAAACATAGTGGACTAAAACACATTATGAATCACAAATATTTTTGAATTCCATTCCATTATGATTTTACATAAATAAATTCTATTGCTTATTTAATTAATTATTGTTTTAAAAATGTTTTGGAGTGCATGTAGTATATTAAAGCAGTGAAGGGAATGATTTCTCAGTAAGTAAATAGCCAAGCCGCTGTGGTTCTAAGATAGATCTGACGGTGGTCATTACTGAAAATTGGGATTTCTAGAAGGCACGATGAATCCCGATAGAATGAATGTATCATGTCTTCATTTATTTTAATATTATTTTGAATGAATTCCTCAGCACAGGTTTTACAAAGCTCTCCCATTTCGCACTGTAAATAAACTACCCTATATAAACAAAAAGTACAGTAACAATTTAAAACTAACTACAAGACCGCAACTTAGATGACACTTCATATAGACAACTATTTATCGCCTTAAAATAATAGTAGATGCACAAAGTTTCGCAATTGTTGATACATTTTAAATTTTGTTTTCAGGTGGCACAGGGATCTTAAAGAATCTTTTGGCCTGGTGTACGAGTTTCAAAATATGGTGTCATGCATAATTATCTCTTTTTTTGTCTATTATTCTATGACGGTAAGTTCACGTTTTGATGATCTTTTCAACATAACTCTATTATACTACAACGAGCAGTATCACCTGGCGTTGCCCGGGGAACTTCGAATTTTTCCCATATCTCTAATGCGATTCCTAGGCATTTCTTCGACAAAACATTAACGACTTTGCAGTTTTCAATTATTCACATGGAATTAGGCATAGGTATAGTCAAATCTCAGAAGAAAGCAATGATGGCCATTGTTTTGGTATAAAAACTAATTTAAGACCGAGCAGCGGTGGTCATCGTAGCTAGACACCCGAGCTAGTATTAACCGTACCACGGTAGACGATATCTTGCGAGGCCTTTGAGTGTTTTTACTGGTAAGTAAAAAAAAACTTTCAGCACGTCGTCTTTCGGATGGGATTTTAGGCGATGGTCCCGGGCCTTTTCGAATGTCAGGTACTCGTTAATGAGCCGTATCTTATGTAACTAAACCTGGGCAGGCAAAACCTATCATCTTTTCTGGTTGCTGCCCATCTACCGACATTGCTGTCATAATGTGTTTTTCAGAAAATATGTGAAACAACCCTGAGATGCCAATATATGCAACCCTGACCCAATATGAGACATAATAGGGATGCCAGTTTGATTTCAGCGGATTCTTCATTTATAACACATATACCTCAATTCCTCCTTTATACTATGTACAACTGCTCAAGTTGAGCAGATAAATGAACCATATTTTCGCTGATGAGCTTCTAACCCTTTATAATTCTGTCATCAGGTGAAAGATCTTGCGGCTCAAGCTCTTCTTGTGTTCGGCACCCTATTACTACTCACTCTGAGTTTTGTGTGCAATTATCTTGGAGAAACGCTAATAACTGAAGTAAAATTTAATTTTATAGATGTTACATTTCTTTCAATGAATACAATAAAAATTGATATACATTTTTTTCGAAAGAGAAAACTGATCTTTAGTGTAGGCTAGCTATTTTAGTAAAAGAAAAAGTACTAAAAAATTCCCCAGTAAGAATTCATCAATTACGTTTTCGCTCTCCCTCCAAAGCCAATCGATCGTTTGGGCTATAACTCAATATTTGACTTTATTAGTCGACTCTGAATCCACAGACTACGTTTTGTGTCGATACATTATGGTATTTATGTAGATCCCCTCTTCTCTGCCCCGTTTCCACCCTTCCCTTCGACCGATTTATTCGACCGAAAATTAATAGGTGCCATCCTAATGGGATTTTGAATTTATATATAAAATTTAATGACGATATATTAATTACATCGGCAGTTATTGGGATTGTTGAAGTGAGCCCCTCGGATCCCTAATTTGACCTGAGAAAGTACTATGTTGGCGTTTTGGGCTCATGCTTACACTTATTTAGAATTCTTTAACAGTGTGTAAAAGAAGAGTGATTGTCACTTTCAGGGGGCGTGCGGAGCTTTGTTCCCTCCTGGAGTCATATAACCCCGTGAAAACATAGTAAAGGCTTGGATAATATGCATCGTACATAAACCAAAACAAAACGTTATCTACTATGTTCTTCCATTCTGTTCCTCATTCGATTTAAGATTATTTGTCGGTTGTAATTGGCAAAACATTAATTAGATATACAATTAATAAATCTCCGTTATAAACAAAAGTTAAATATACTCTTCAGTGTAAGTTAGAGAAATCATTGTTGGAAATTTGTTACAGAACGATGAGTTGTTCAAGGCAGTGTACGATCTACCTTGGTACGAACAAAGTTTGAGGTTCAGGAAAATAGTGATCATGATGCTGAGACAGTCAAGTCAACCGTACACTATAGTTCTGTTCAAACATAGTGCTCCACTTCAAATGAGAACCTTTAGTGACGTATGTATCAACTTCATTTCAGAATTTATTTTATATGTCGTACATTGAGTATAATAATTATTTTTTTATTGTTTTCACAGAGAATTGAGTTCACATATAAATTATATGCTATCATGAAATCCTCACAAAATGAACCCTAATAATAATAATGAAACAGGCCAGAGACATGCTTCGTTACGTTCGAAGTGCACCAAGATGAAGAATGTTGTTACAGTGAAATTCTGAGCACGCACCCCTATTATCACTGAATTATATTGTAATATTTAATAACCTATTTATTCATTTGCTTTTATGAATGTAATATATACATTTTATGTGTTATTGTTGTTTTATTTCGAAAGTTTGTGTTTATAAAACTAATTATAAGTAAATATTCTAATTTTTAGAGGGTTGTAGAAAAAAAAAAAATTACTGGGAATTTTAACTTCTATCATTTTAACCAGGTGATGCCACCACATTAGTTTCATATACAAAGTAATCCCAGTATTAAATGAATTTGTAAGGGGGATAGGGGAGGGGGGGGGGGGGGGGGGGTGGAGTGATCTGTAAAAATGTGGTTAGTATAAGAAAGTCATGTTATGGCCACATCTCATATTTGTTAAAACAGATTAAAAATGAAGGGGGGTATACAGGGTGACTTGCTACTCGTGCGACAAACTTCACCAGTAGATTCTTCACGATAAAATGAACAAAAAAGTTCATATTGACCATGGTCCGATTCTCAACCATTTCGGAATAATTTCGCTTTTTATCGATTATGAAAGATATCACGACCTGGCGTCGGAAAACCGTGATATCTTTAAATTTAAGAATTTCTCCGAAGATCTGATAGCACCGTTGAAATCTACGTTAATTTTTCAATAAGAAAATGACCATGGCAAACTTTTTGGGTACATTTTTTGTGTTTTATTTCAGCCAGAACAACAAAATAAGTGAAACATTTTGTAAATCGGAAAGTGTTTAAAGTAATCCAGAGTTTCTAATTTTAGTCTCAGAAGGCAGCAAATTTGAGGAATAATACCTCATTTGATAACGCTTCGACGTGTTGTCAGTTTTGATGTGACAGTTGGGAGTATGAGAAAACGGGCACGTTTGTGTATTGCGGAGAACGGCTTCCAATTTGAACATAAATTAAATTATTGGTGAGTTTCTATGTATTTGTTTTTTTCAAATCTAAAATGTTACTCAAACATTAACAATCCTTGAACCATCATTTTTTCACTTTTTGTAATCGATTTCTTGGTCTTAGAAACACCAAATTAAAAAACGACGAGTGCGTTAGAAGCGTTATCAAATGAGGTATTATTCCTCAAATTTGCTGCCTTCTGAGACTAAAATTAGAAACTCTGGATTACTTTAAACACTTTCCGATTTACAAAATGTTTCACTTCTTTTGTTGTTCTGGCTGAAATAAAACACAAAAAATGTGCCCAAAAATTTTGCCATGGTCATTTTCTTATTGAAAAATTAACGTAGATTTCAACGGTGCTATCAGATTTTCGGAGCAATTTTCAGATTTAAAGATAACACGGTTTTCCGACGCCAGGTCGTGATATCTTCCAAAATCGATAAAAAGCGAAATTATTCCGAAATGGTTGAGAATCGGACCATAGTCAATATGAACTTTTTTGTTCATTTTATGGTGAAGAATTTACTGGTGAAGTTTGTCGCACGAGTAGCAAGTCACCCTGTATATACATCTGATGTGGCCATTACTGGACTTTGTTATACCAACCAGTTTTTTACAGCTCAGTTTCCCCCTCTTAATTTTGTACTATAAATATTGTAAAATATTCGAAAATACAAATCGTATTGTCAACTTGGCCGGTAAACGGTAACAAACACAAAGCTTCGGATTGTCGGAATCTTTAACCCCACTTTATACACGGATTTATTCGATATTTATGAAATTAAATGTTCTACTTCTGATTTTGTGGATGAGGTAGATATTGTTGTAGAGGCGGACGTTGTCATGATCCGTGCAGTTGTCAAGATACTTTGAACTAAAGGTGTACTCAATACAGAAGTAGATGTTACAGTGCTTGTCGAACTGGAGCCTGCTGATGGGAGGTAACACTGTAAGTGACTATACTTGATTCGATGGGAGGTTGACCAAACCAGGACATAACTGCCTGCCTGCGTAACAGATAGAAATTGTTGTTCGGGAGTTGAACTTTCATAAAAAAAAATTTTCGTTCTGGGGAAAAAATGTTTATGAACTGTATAATAGCAATTAAAGTAATTATAGATTTTAAGCGTTTATTTATAACTCAGCATGACGTTACACCCACCGATTTTTTTATGAAAAACAAATGTCGATGATTTGTGCTTCCGTATTGTTGCCGGCTTCTTGAACACGCCACGTGAAAATATCAACAATGCGTAGGTTAAGCTCGCACCTCACATGGTGGCTTACGTTAGCAGCGCCACCTGGATCTACTGCGCACGAAATGCACAAGACTATTTCAAATATTTAAAAACTGATTTTTTCATTCAAGAAATATAAAAAAATGCAGATCCTTACAAATTGTTGAGTGAAAGAGAAAATTAACATGAAAAAAATAACAAAATATATGCCAACAATAGTGGCCAAACGCTTAAAATCGATAATTACTTTAATTGCTATTATACAGTTCATAAACATGTTTTCCCCAGAACGAAAATTTTTTTTTATGAAAGTTCAACTCCCGAAAAACAATTTCTATGTGTTACGGATGAAAAATAGGTGTACTAGCATGTCGAAAAAAAATCCTGAAAAAATGTGAAAAAAATTATAAATTGCCATTTTTAGTGAAAAGGTAATTTTTTAAAAATAGTTTTGATAACATTTTCGAAATCTAAAGAAAATTTCCGATTGAAATCATCTGTAAAACATATTTTTTCAGCCGATATTGATAATTAAAATCAAAAAATAAAAAATCGTATTGTGAAAAACTCGTAAAAATACAACAAAATCTTTTCCTTTTGTAGAAAAAAATATCGGTCGAAAAAGGCTGAAAATTTGTATTTAAGCTTATTTTTGGATGAGAAATCCAAAAATGACATTAGTTTTCCATAAAAAAATCAGTGGGTGTAACGTCATGCTGAGTTGGTGTGAAATTACCCATATTGTTTCTTAGAAAATAAAATAATTATTTTATAACATTATAGAATTTATGTACGTTTTTTTTATTGGCATGAAAGTTGGAGTGAACGCAAGATGGAAGATCGTAAATTATTTCAATTGAATCTGCACTCAATATAATCTAACAACTATCAAATTTGCATGTTTTTGTTTTCTGTTCTTATTTGAGTCCATCAAATGAGCGTGCTCGTTTTTTTCTTTCTGTTTTAGTTTGAGTCTAGTATTTAGGTTTGGTGTTTCTTTCATTCATTGTCGTGGAGTGGTGTTGCTAAGGGTTATTAATTATTAATTTATAACTTTTAAAAATAATAAATATTAATACATTTTATATAATTTTAAATTGAATTTATCATCCAAAATGCAGTAAAAAAAGCACAACTTCTTCTATAAGTTACAGTGTGGAACTTATAAGATAAAATCAGTAAATTTTTATACAGTTTTAGTAAAATCAACAAGCACATGCATAACGTAACGTTTGTAAAACTCGACTATGAGAACTACGAATGTGCAAATTCGCTTAAGTTAGTACCTATGTGAAACCTTTAGAAAAATGCGTGATAAATTTGTTTATATTTAACTATAAAACAAAATGGGAGGAAACGTGGAAAATTTACATAGACTTTTTTCATGTAGTCGTTAATTTTTCTACAATGGTTTGTTCACCATAGTTTAGTTTTCTGATGGCTTCACGTTAATAGTTCATATTTCTTCTATAGTAACAATTATAAATTATTTGTAAATTGAAGAAGTTAGCAAATATATAGTACAGTTTACGAGGCCTGACGAATTACGTTCAGAAAAGAAATTCCCATTTTTTAAAATTATTGACAAGAGCCAGTTTTCAACGCAACAGCACTAACTGCTGGAATGTACCTCTGATGATGACGCTGTTGCGTTGAAAACCGATTCTGTTCAATAATAAAAGTGGGATGTCAACGTCTTTTATTTCTATGAGAAATCTCGTCCCCACAGCATCTTACTATCACAGATGAATTAACTTCATTTAGATTTACATCCATAGAAAGCTTTCATCTCTCATTACCAAAGGTTTGAGGAAGTATTTAATTTTTTATCAAATTTGCATAATTTATTACTCATTGCATCTTTCTTTATATCATATGAGATATAAATGAAAATGATTACTTTTTTGGCTTTTACGGAAAATCAACCGTCATTGGTTATACTATTGGTATACACAAAGCAGTTAATGTAATGCATGAATTATGAGAACCTTTATTTTCATTATTTATGCTTATTAATTCTATATTTTCCTGCAGTAACAAGTCAACCGTTAAAAAAATTAACATAACACCTTCAGTTTTACAAGTGTTTTGTGAATCGCAGAATCCCTCGATAAAACACTTTTAGTATATTAGCGTTCGCATGTTGTCGAACGAAAATTAAAGATAACCTCCTCCTAAAGATTACTTTCAGTATTAAAGTGTTTAGTGAAGTGCGAAATCTTACGTTCCCCCGACAAAACACAGTTATAATTTCTAAAACAAAACATAGTGATATAAAAAAACAACTGGTGAATGATTCTTTCATATCACTTACCTACACATATTTTATGAAAAAATCATTCACCATTTTTTTGTAATATCATTATGTTTTGAGAGAGAAAGCCGAGGCGTATACGACCGTGTGGGTGTGACGTCATACTATAATTTGTTTTATAATCTCTTTGTGGTTCAACATATATTTCTTATTTAATTTTCTTATTACTATTATAATAAATAATTGTATAAAATAGATTTGATGACCCTTGTGTATAGAGAGGTAACCTTGTTGTTTACTCGTCTCTCCCATGTTTGTGTTGTGCTCGGCTTGTAATGTTTGACTTTGTGAATTTTGTAAAAATATATAGTGTTCATCCTATAAAAAAAAAAAAAGGCGGAGGGAGTATGTGGCTGTGACGTCATACTATAAATTATTCGTGCTCGTATCAAAGCTCCTTTGTAGTGTATCATGCGGCAGAATCTAGGTACTTATGAAAAAAATCAGATTTCTAGTCACCTCTGTAAACGTTCCTTAATATTATAACTTATCTTATGAAATTAACATTTCTATTCAATTATAACTATGGAACCATATAGAAAGGAAAGTAATACATATTCTTAATTTGTCTGGAAGTAACATAATTATTCAGTAATTTATATCGTTCCTCCTTCAAGACTTATAAGAAATTAAGGCAAACAACACTACCACCTTGACGAAGTAGAAAACAAAGTTATTTAGCAATTACACAGAAAATTGACTCCTAGATATATATAATTCAAGAGACTGTAGGAAGTCGACGTACACTTGCCTTCTCTCAGGCGAGTTAGAAAAGTTTGAGGGTTGTTGAGAGACAGACAATTACAGGGATCAATTTATGTCTCTGGAATATATCATTCAAGCAAATATTATCCGTCCTCACTCATTTCCAAAACTTAGTATACAGTACAGCTCTCAGGAATCATGAATCCGTGGGTGACCTTCACTATTAATTACTTAAAAATTTGTGGTTGTTCGTATGATTTTGATAACCATAAATATGGGAAACTATTATCCATTCTCCAAATGTTGCGTGTAGTTTATGTTTTCATCATAATGTTTATAAGTTTGGGTACCTTGTATAAAACGGATTTCTCTGAAGGTACCATAAGTGACGTCGTTTTATGTCCAACGACTGTTCTTATTTTCGGGAAAGGTTTTCTGTATGCCTTTAAAAGAAGAGAAATTGTAAGTTTAATGAAAGGACTAAACGACTTGATCTCCAATCATAAAGAGTCTTGGGAGATTGATTTATTAAATAAAAATATTACCTATTTCTGGAAGGTATTTTATAGATTTATAGCCTGTTTTGCTATTTTTGGTACAACTTTCTTCCCAGTTCGAGTCATTATAGATGCAATTTTGTGCTATTTCGACTTTAAAACATCTCCTACCGTGGTGCCTCTTCCGATCTCTGGTCTATTAACTCAGCCGATCGAACGGAATTCCTCTTTTTATTGGGTGGAATGTGGTTCTGCACTTTGGGTTTGTTTAAGTTCTTTTTATCTCATCGGAGGAGAAGGCCTGTTCTGTATGACAGTCACCTGTACAGTTACAGAAATAAATATCCTTAAAAGGCAATTATTTAAATTGAAGTTGAAATTAAATTTAGAACGAAGTATTGACGGTTACCCTGAATTGTTTGAATTGTGCAAAAAACACACCATCCTGACGAAGTAAGTAGTTAATATAATATCATCAATATACCGAATATATATGTATGTTCCAGACATTGCTGGACAATTTTAGTTATGTTACTTGCCATTATCTTGCGACTCGTATTCTATAGGCGGAAGGAAATAAGGGTGTTGAATGTCAATAAGAAATACCTGAGAAATTATGAAAAAAGTTAAACAGCAAATTCAGTTGTCAAACAATACTGATGATTGTCTATAAATCTTGGTTTTTCTGTATTTGTTCGTCATTGAACTCTAGATTCCTTTTCGGCAATATGCATCAGATCCTGGTCTTTATTGAGGGGGAAAAATGTGACTATTGGGGATGAATATCAGAAAAAATAGCTAATAAAATAATAACTTTTAAACACATTAAGAATCATAAAACTATTTGAATTTCAATCTATTATGATTTTACATAAATAAATTCAATTGCCTATTAAATTAATTATTGTTTTTATCATGTTTCCTAGTGCAGGTAATATAGTAAAGCAGCGAAGGGAATGATTTCTCAGTAAGTAAATAGCCGAGATAGATCTGACAGTGGTCATTACTGAAAATTGGGATTCACAGAAGATGGGATTTATTCTATCCCAATAGAATAAATATATCATGTTGTTGAGGCCTGGCATTTCCCTATTCCTTCCCCTTCCCCCCCCCCCCCCCCCCCCCTGCCTTGTAGTGAGTGTACATCGCAGCGCCACTAGGCCCGTTGCAGCTAGCGCAATCTATCTATGAGGAGAGGAGCGGACCTGAACTCATCAGTAGTTGTTGATCATCTGACTGGATCCCTCGCTGATCTGTTGAACATCAATTGTTGACCATCTAACCTGGTCCATCACCTAACCTTGACCTCGTTCACCCATGCCGTGAGTAGAGGCCATGCTTTCATTTTTACCTTTTTTTTATATACAGTCCACTTTTATCAGTTATACATACACCCGGCGTGTACATATTGGTCCTACGACGCCGGATCAAAACAGTCCTATAAAAATATTAAGTTATTTTCAAAGTTTTTAATCATTTTTATTTAAACTTTTTTTTTTGAAAAATTGGGAATAGTTTAATTTCATTTTTTTCAAAGTGTACCTTTCTTTACCTTATACAATTATATCTTATAGGTACCTTAGGAAGTATTATTTACGTTTTCTATCTTACGTTTTATCCTATTGTTTACCTTTTCTTCACCATATAATCCTTTCCTTCACCATATACTCTTACGTATATATATATTTAGGAAATATTATTTACGTTATTTCTATTTCGTACATTTTATATTTTACGAAATATCGTTTACATTTTCTTCATTGTATAAATATATATACATTTATATATATATATTTTTTTTTCCTCACCATGCCAAAAACAATGAAGACAGAGTCCCAGTTAAAACGTTTTGTAGCCAAGAAGGAGAATAAGTTTCGAAAGCTGCAGCTATTATATGATGCGTCCGTTGCTGCGGGCAGTGATCAAAGTAAGATCGCGATTTTCAAAAGTCGGTATGAAGATATAGAGGAGATCCGCTCAGGTTTCCAAGACCTGGTGGAGCATATCAATGACTTGGAGATCACCCTGGATCCGGATCATGTGCCCTCATATCAAAATTTGGAGGCCTTTGAGGAGATGTATTATGCCATCAAAACAGCAGCTGGAAACTTGCTCAAGCCGGCTCAGTGTCCCGTAGAACAGACAGTAAAGGCAGTCCAACCTCGGCTACCCAAATTGTCACTGCCGACTTTCCTTTCGACGGATCTCTCAAGGGGTGGACCCCCTTTTATGAACAATTCAAATGTCTCATCCATGAGAATCCTGCCATCACCGCTGTGGAAAAGTTTCATTATCTGATTTCGTCAGTTTCTGGCCCAGCCTTGTCTGTGGTTAGAACCTTGCCCATCAGTGAGGCCAACTATCCTATAGTTTGGGCCGCTCTCCTGAACAAGTATCAGAATAAAAGAATACTCGGTGCGGACATATTAGAAACTATATTCAATTTTCGTCCTCTTCACACTGAGTCACCAGAGAGTCTTAATCAATTTTTGGAGGTATTTTGTGAGGCCGCTACCGCCTTACATAATTTAGAAATTGTAGACCTGCCTGGTTTTATATTGATGCATGTTGCCTTGCGCAGCCTGCCTTATGAGACGAAAAAGAATTTTGAGCGCCATCATATCAATCAAGAAATTCCAACTTGGAATAATCTTGTGACATACATACAGCCCCAGACTCATATTTTGGAGGTCTCTCAGACCACTCAGCAGATCAAACTGAACCCTAGAATTCAATTTTCTGTTGGGAAGAAGACCTTATTAAAATCACCGGACAATAGGTTCGCCAAACGAGGATTTGTATCGACATCAGCGCAGTCGCCTACTAATGCCTGCCCTGTCTGCAAACTTCATCATAATATATATAAGTGTCCTGACTTTCTTCAATTGAAGCCACACCAGCGCCAAGAACGGGTTCAAGCCCTCAGGCTGTGTTTCAATTGTCTTAAAGGGACCCACTTACAGCCTAGATGCTCTTCCATGACATCATGCCTCACATGCGGTGCTCGCCATCACACTTATTTACATTCCAGTAGTTACCCATCTAGATTCAATATCACTATGAAGTCTTCTGAGCCCAGCACTGCGGCAGTTGATGCAGCGTTACATGCCTATAATCCACAGTCTCAAACAAGCTTCAAAACTGTGTTATTAGGTACTGCTTTAGTACATATACAGGACTATCTAGGTGAGTATCAGACCATCCGAGTATTGATCGATTCTGGGGCGCAAACATCTTTCGTCACGGCAGCATGTGTACAACGTTTGGGGTTACGTATTAAAAAATGTAATTTCCCTGTTGTAGGCCTAGGTCAGCATATTGTAGGTGACACTAAAGGGATGACCAGTTGTCGCATCAAGCCTCGAGATTCTGACCAACCGCAGTTCCAAGTAGAGGCAGTCATATTACCTGAAATCACATCTAACATGCCAGGTACAAGTATTCCTTGTAATATTTATGATAAGTTTAAGCACCTGCCATTAGCTGATCCGAACTTCTGTACGTCAGCTCCAGTTGATTTCCTCATAGCCGCCGACCTTTTTTCTCATGTCTACGATGGTCAACGAATTGTACCAGGGTCAGAATACCCTGCTGCCTTGCACAGCATTTTTGGGTGGGTTATCACAGGAATGATCGAACCTTGCTCTTCGCCATCTTCCCCTGTGACATCTCTTCATTCTACCTACAATTTTCAGTTGGACGAAATTTTGAAACATTTTTGGGAAAGCGAAGAACCTCCTACGCTGCCAATAATCCATGAGGATAATATGAGGTGTGAGGAGATTTTTACTAATTTACATTACAGACAAACCGATGGACGTTATGTTGTTCCTTTGCCCTTCTCTACTTCCAGACTCCCAACATGGACTGGAAGCTCTTACAGCTCTGCGCTGACTCGCTTGTTCGCTGTGGAACGTCGCCTTGCCCGACATCTTGACCTCAAGCGAGCTTACCAAGATTTTCTCGACGAATATGAAACACTTGGTCACATGACCCAGGTGCCTGAATATTCTCGTCTTGGTAACACCCAATCTTATTTTATACCGCACCATGCTGTTTGTAAAATCTCTAGTTCTACGACTAAATTAAGAGTGGTGTTTGATGCCTCTTGTAAGTCTTCTAACCAGCCATCATTAAACAGCTTACTCTTAACTGGTCCCAAATTGCAACGGGACATTGTTGATATTATTTCTCGTTTTCGATTACATCCTTATGTTTTCACTTCAGATATATCTAAAATGTACCGGCAGATCATAATCCGTCCAGAAGACAGGTTGAATCAACACATCTTGTGGCGACGGTCCCCTGAGGAGCCCGTCAAGGAGTATGAACTCAATACTGTTACCTATGGCCTTTCTGCGTCACCGTATCTCGCTCTTCGTACTCATCAACAACTCGCCAACGACGAAGGTGCGAGATTCCCTCAAGCCGCCAAGGTCCTATTGCAGGATGTTTACATCGATGATGTCCTCACTGGAGCTTCTACAGTGGAGGACGCCCAGAACCTCAAACGAGACCTTATCAACTTGTTTCATGCTGGAGGATTTCATCTTCGCAAATGGAGCAGCAACTGCCCCGAACTGATTCGTGACATCCCAAACGATCACCATGAGACACCATTATCATTTGATCCTGACGGCCATGAAGTGATAAAGGTACTAGGTCTGCAGTGGAACGCCACCACCGATGCGTTTTCCTACGATTTGGCTGAGATCCAACCTATATGCACCAAGAGGTCAATAGTTTCGCATATTGCTCGTACATACGACCCTCTCGGCTGGCTGTCTCCAGTTATTTTCAGATCCAAGTGCCTCATACAACATCTTTGGCGTCTAGGGATCGGATGGGATGAACAGGTGCCTTCCTATCTGACAGATGAATGGACTTCTTACTGCGAGCAGTTGCATCATCTATCTAGTATTCAGATTCCACGCTATATACTACAGCCAAACAGCACGTCATCCTGTTTAGTTGGATTCTGTGATGCGTCAGAGCGTGGGTACTGCGCAGTGGTGTATCTAGTTACTGTTGGAGAAACTAATAGCACAAGCCATCTCCTTATGGCGAAGTCCAAGGTAGCTCCCAAACACCTCGTGAAACATCATCTGTGGTGGACAGGGCCTCCATGGCTCACTTCACACTCTTCTAATTGGCCGATTTATTCACCTTTTGACTTGCCACCTCATCTTCCCGAGCTGAAGAATTTAACCACTGTTAACTCGTTTGTCCAAACCTCATGCAGTTCTTGGGACATATTAGAGAAGTATTCCTCTCTTTCAACACTCCAACGAGTAACAGCTTGGTGTTTGCGGTTCAAATCTAATCTCAGATTGCCATCTGATCAACGATGTCGAGGCCCGTTGACCTGTTTGGAACTTAATAATGCTCTGACCTTCATTATTAGAGGCGTCCAGCTAGAACATTTTCAGCAGGAGCTTTTAGCGATTTCGAAGAATCAGGATTGTCACGCTTCCATTCAACGCCTCCATCCGTTCGTCGATTCCGTGGGTCTTTTGAGGGTGGGGGGTAGACTGAAACACGCCTCTCTCCCTGAAGCCTCTATTTATCCGGTCATATTACCCAACTCGAGCCATCTGAGCACGTTGCTGATTGACTATTACCATTTAAAGTACTTGCACGCAGGTCCGCGGGCTGTGCAATCGTTGGTAAGTCGGCAATATTGGATACTATCTGCCAGGAAGGCCATCAGATCTCGACTGTCAAAATGCCTCGTCTGCTTCAGGTCGAAAGCTTCACCAGTCTTACCTCTCATGGGAGATCTCCCACAACCTCGGGTAACCCAGGCACGGCCCTTTATAAACGTCGGTATAGATTTTGGAGGTCCTTTCATAATAAAGGAAAGCAAGCGGCGCAATGCAAGGACGTCTAAGTGTTATTTGTGCCTATTCGTTTGCTTCTCGACGAAGGCGGTTCATCTCGAAGTCGTTTCAGACTTATCTACTAGTGCCTTTCTAGCATCCCTGGATCGATTTGTAGCGCGGCGTGGACTTTGCCACAACATATATACTGACTGTGGAACGAATTTTCTTGGAGCCAGTCGTTATCTTGGAGACCTCTACCAAGTCATACGGACGTCAAACCCGTCCATAGCGGATTATCTCCATCAGAGAAATATTCAATGGCATTTTAACCCTCCGTCCGCTCCTCACTTCGGGGGTCTATGGGAAGCCGGTATTAAGTCGGCGAAATTACACCTGAAAAGGGTTGTGAGGGACCAAGCCCTCACGTTTGAGGAGTACACCACACTTTTCTCCAAGATTGAGGCGATGCTCAATTCACGTCCGCTGTGTTCCCTCTCAACGGATCCCAGTGAAAACGATGTATTGACGCCAGGACATTTCCTTATTGGGGCCCCCCTTCTAGCCGTACCGGAGCACAACATTCAAGAACTCCAAATGAACCACCTCAACCGATGGCAACTGATCCTGCGCTCCAGTCAGCATTTCTGGATTCGGTGGTCCCGCGATTATTTGCATACCCTCCAGCAGAGATGCAAATGGTTCACCGCCCCACCAGATCTGAAGATTGGCGATCTGGTTCTGCTTGTCGAGGCGAAGACTCCGCCCCTGCAGTGGCGCCTCGGAAGAGTGTTGGAGGTTCACCGAGGACAGGACGGTGTAGTGAGAGTTGCTACTATTCGCACCTCTCAAGGGACCTATCTTCACCCCGTTGTGAAGCTCTGTCCCCTGCCTACACCGTAATTCCCAATTCTTCCTTCCTCCTTCCTTTCCTTTCCTTTCCTTTTCCTACTTTCCCTGTTTTTTATTTCTTTTATCTAACCGCCGGTGGTTATTTTTTATTTTTGAAAGAGTTCTTTAATTTTTTTTACTTATTATTTGACTAGAAATCCCAAGCGTGATTTCGGTGGGGGGTATGTTGAGGCCTGGCATTTCCCTATTCCTTCCCCCCCCCCCCCCCCCCCTCCCCTGCCTTGTAGTGAGTGTACATCGCAGCGCCACTAGGCCCGTTGCAGCTAGCGCAATCTATGAGAAGGGGAGCGGACCTGAACTAATCAGTAGTTGTTGATCATCTGACTGGATCCCTCGCTGATCTGTTGAACATCAATTGTTGACCATCTAACCTGGTCCATCACCTAACCTTGACCTCGTTCACCCATGCCGTGAGTAGAGGCCATGCTTTCATTTTTACCTTTTTTTATATACAGTCCACTTTTATCAGTTATACATACACCCGGCGTGTACACATGTCTTAATTTATTTTAATATTATTTTGATTGAATTCCTCAGCACAGGTTTTACAAAGCTCTCCCTTTTTGCACTGTAAATAAAGTACCCTATATAAACACTAAAAAGTGCAGTAGGTAACAATTTAAAACTAACCACAAGACCGCAACTTAGATGACACTTCATATAGACAATTATTTATGTCCTTAAAATAATATTAGGTGCACAAATTTTCGCCATTGTGAATACATTTTAAATTTTGTTTTCAGGTGGCACAGGGATCTTAAAGAAGCTTTTGGTCTGGTGTACGAGTTTCAAAATATGGTGTTATGCATTATTTTCTCTGTTTATGCCTATTATTCTATGACGGTAAGTTCACGTTTTCATGAACTTTTCTGCAACATAATTCTATTATACTTCAACTAGCAGTATTACCCGGCGTTGCCCGGGGAACTTTGACTTTTTCCCTTAATATCTCTAATGCGATTCCTAGACATTTCTTCGACAAAACATTAACGACTTTGCAGTTTTCAATTATTCACTTGGAATTAGGCATATAGTCAAATCCCAGAAGAAAGCACTGACGTTCATTGTTTTGGTATGAAACTAATTTAAGACCAAGCAGCGGTGGTCATCGTAGCTAATAATAATAACCCGGGCAACGGTAGACACCCGAGCTAGTATTAACCGTGCCACGGTAGACGATATCTTGCGAGGCCTTTGTGTGTTTTTATATGGGAAGTGAAAAAAAAACTTTGGGATCTTAAAAAAAAAACGGATGGGATCTTAGACGTTGGGTACTCATTAAAGACCCTTAGCCAAGGGAAGGGAAACAACATTGAGCACGCTGATTCTGAACAAAATGCGGGGGTGGGTACGAGGGTAAGGCAAGGGTAGGGTAGAAAAAAGTTTTTAAACATTTTCCGTGTTCTATAAACTCAAACATTCTATAAACTCTAATACAAAACATCTTAATGCCAATTCGTTTAATGATATTTGTTCTATAAGCGAATGCACGAAATGCCGGGGTAGGGTAAGGGGCGGCTAAAAGTATGTTCTAAACCTTCTCGGTGGCTCTACGAACATAATTGCTGAACATAGGAACAAAATCGGATCGAAGTTTAGGAGTCTATAAAACACAAACATACAGACATTAGATTTTATATATAAGATAGGCGTTGTCATTTTTACTTTACCTTGAAAAAAGGCGTCACGAAAACATTTTTTTTTTAACACAAGTATTTGTCATTCCTCATATTTCCAAAACTAATGGCACATTTCAATGAAATTCGTTAGTATTTTAAGGCAGAGTCTCCATTAAACAGAGGCTAACAGCATAGTATTCGGACAAATTTTTTTCAAAAAATTTTGAAAATTTCTCTGCGGTATTTTCTTCAACTATATTTTGTATTGGGGAAGTGTTGAAATCTGCCAGAAATACCGCATATAATTTACCACAATTTCAAATTCTCTGATACCTTGAATAAAAACAAAAGGTCTTTCTGTTACAATAATTGCTGATGTGATGATTGTAACGGAACGAAGTTTGTTTTGTAAATGCAATACCGCATAATAACTATCAATTTCAGCAAATTGGCCATAAAGAATGGGGGAGAGTAAATGAAGGGGTGTGTAATGATTATTATTGTTGTTATTTAAAATAAAATTTCTTAAGAAAGTGTTATTCTATTTGCTTCTATATGATTCTTACCTTTCTTTGGTTGCGTGGATTCGCCAAGACTAACAGTTTTGAAAAATCAAAATGACATAATCAAAATTGCTAAGATAGAAATGAGCTCCAACGCATCTTCTTCAGACGCCACCGAGGAGAGAGGTCCACCTCGGGAACCAGCCCTTGTCCAGCCAACACCCCAGATCCAGGACTCAGCCACCGCACCAAAGAAGAAGATGCGTTGGAGCTCATTTCTATCTTAGAGACATACAGCAGGGATTGATGATTGCAGAACTCCAGAACCCAACATCAATCGCAACGAAAAACGAACAAAGGCTACAAGGTACCGTGATACAATAAACAATTATACAGATAATGTTTAGTAGTATTATTTTGATTTCTTTGAAGGATTCTGAGGAACAATTATAAAGTTTTTAAGAATGTTTATCAGGAATATATTTAATCAAATAAGAATGGCGTAATTTTCCCTTTATGTATTTTGCACCTCATGTCATCTTGATTTTTCAAAACTGTTAGTCTTGGCGAACCCACGCAACCAAAGAAAGGTAAGAAAGAATTAGAAGCATATAGAATCATTATTTTTTTTCAAGCACATTTTATTTCACATACCAACTAAAATTATCTTTACAGGTGTTCTACACAAAAGCCTAATAACTGCCAATTTAATGAATGTATCGACACGAAATTCGGTACAAGGATCCAAGACATAATAGGGATGACACAATTACAGCGGATTCTTTATTTATATATGTACTATAAATGTCGGTATATACCTCATTCCTGCCTTTATAATATGTTCAACTGCTCAAGTTTAGCAGATAAATGAACCATATTGTCTCTTATCAGCCTCTAACCCTATACAATTTTGTCAACAGGCGAAGGGTCCTGCGGCTCGAGCTCTTCTTGTGTTGGGCACCTTATTACTACTCACTCTGAATTTTGTATGTAATTATCTTGGAGAAAGGCTGATAACTGAGGTAAAATTCAAATTAATGGATGTTGACTTAATTTTAATGAATAAGTACAATAAAAATTGATATACATTTTTTTCAAGAGAAAAATATTAGTGTAGGCTAGCTATTTTAGTAAAAGAAAAAGTACAATGTATTTCCCCAGCAAGAATTAATCAATTACGTTTTCGCTCTCCCTCCAAAGCCAGTCAACTGTTTGGGCTAAAACTCAATATTTGACTTACATAGGAGCTTTTAAATCCACAGACTACGTTTTGTGTCGATACAATCATGGTTAGTTATTATGGTATTTATGTCGATCCCCTCTTCTCTGGTCTCCACCCTCTTCCCTTCGTCCGATTTCATGGAAAATTAATAGGTGCCATCCTAAAGGTATTTTGAATTTATATATAAAATTTAATGACGATGTATTAAATACATCTGCAGTTATTGGGATTGTTGAAGTATGCCTCTCGGATCCCCAATTTGGGCTGAGAAAGTACTATGTTGGCGTTTTGGGCTCATTGTTACACTTATTTAAGTGAGGAAGAGTCTCACTTTCAAGGGGCTTGCGGAGCTTTGTTCGCTCCTGGAGTCATATAACCATAATAAAGGCTTGGATAATATGCATCGTACATAAACCAAAACAAAACATTATCTAATGTTCTCCCATTCTGTTCCTCATTCGATTTAAGGTTATTTGTAGGTTGTAATTGCCAAATGATTAATTAGATATAACTACAATTAATAAATCTCCGTTATAAACAAAAGTTAAATATACTCTTCAGTATGAGTTAGAGAAATCATTGTTGGAACTTTGTTACAGAACGATGAGTTGTTCAAGGCAGTGTACGACCTACCTTGGTACGAACAAAGTTTGAGGTTCAGGAAAATAGTGATCATGATGCTGAGACAGTCAAGTCAACCCTACACTATAGTTCTGTTTAAACATAGTGCTCCACTTCAAATGAGAACCTTTAGTGACGTATGTATCAACTTCATTTTAGAATTTATTTTGAATGTCGAATATTGAGTAAAATAATTATTTTTTTATTGTTTTCACAGAGAATAGAGATCACGTATAAATTATATGCTATCATGAAATCCTCACAAAATGAACCCTAATAATAATAATAATGAAACAGGCCAAAAACATGCTTCGTTATGTTCGAAGTGCACCAAGATGAAGAATGTTTTTACAGTGAGATTGTGAGCACGCACTCCTATTATCACTCAATTATATTGTAATATTTAATAACCTATTTATTAATTTGCTTTTATGAATGTAATATATACATTTTATGTGTTAGTTGTTTTATTTCGAAAGTTTGTGTTTATAAAACTAATTATAAGTAAATATTCTAGTTTTTGAAGGGTTGTAGAAAAAAAAAAATTTCAACTTTTATCATTTTAACCAGGTGATGCCAACACATTAGTTTCATATACAAAGTAATCCCAGTATTAAATGAATTTGTAAGGGGCGTAGAATTATCTGTAAAAATGTGGTTGGTATAAGAAAGTCATGTTATGGCCACAACACATATTTATTAAAAATGAAGGTGGATATATATACATCTGATGTGGCTATTACTGGACTTTGTTATACCAACCAGTTTTTTACAGCTCAGTTTCCCCCTCTTAATTTTGTACTGGGTATAAGAGACAGGCACTCTCAACAGTACGCTGTACATTGAAACAAAGAAAACCACTGTTGCCAACACAGTGATCTGTACAAAAGTGATTTGTATGTCACAGTATCTCGTTTAACTTTTTTTGTATTAGCTTCTCTTTTCCTCAATACTTTTTTTAAATATTCGAAAATACAAATCGTATTGTCATCTTGGCCGTTGATATTTTTGATTGCTTCGCATAATTTTTTCATGTACCTTTTTATGGGACATAATTAATGATGTTTTTTTATACAATTCCCACCTTACGGTGACAAAGACAAAGCTTCAGAATGTCGCAATCTTTAACCCCATTTTATACACGGATTTATTCGATATTTATGAAATTAAATGTTCTACTTCTGATTTTGTGGATGAGGTAAATATTGTTGTAAAGGCGGACGTTGTCATGATCCGTGCAATTGTCAAGATACTTTGAACTAAAGGTGTACTCAATACAGGAGTAGATGTTACAGTGCTTGTCGAACTGGAGCCTGTTGATGGGATCATGCAGTTTTCTTCATCTGTTGCATTTGAACGATCTTCTTCCCCATCGGAAAGATAGTTCGAAGATATGAATTCCCCCGAGTTGCAGGCGACAAACCCATAAGGGCGGGGATCTGGGTTCAGGGACCTCTTCACTGGACGGCACCTCACGAAACTGGAATATCTCCCCATTGTTACGTCTTATTCTTCACCTCATCATCCGTACTCTTCAAACATCCATCTTCCGTTGTGTTCAATGCCTCTAAATCTGTGTTAAGGGACCGGTATTGATTAACAAAAATTGATAGCCAGACAAACTTTTTCAAAAACGATACATTATTTACCATAGATTGTGTAAATTTCACGCAGGTGTTTTAAAAAGTATATTCATTTTTTCAGCTAATTTCAAAAGTTCATTAAAAATATCAATTATAAAAAAAGTTTTTACTATGCCTATATTTTTTACATGTTTTCCAAGCATTTTCACCTTTCAAATTTGATGTGTTTGATGGGGTACCTTTCTGTGCCATTGGAGCTGGGACTATAAATCGATTTTCACCCTTATCATTATATAAGTTGTTTACTTCAATTGTACTTGACAAAAAAAACATTCTTCATGAAAAAGCTTCGTCTATCAAAGTGACATCAATCGACTTTACACTGGGACAATATGATAAAAGGACATTATTATTTAAATGTATTATAAAAACGTTGTTTTTAATGTATTCAATAAACTTTTCACTTTGTTTCAATGTGTAATTTATTTTTATGCAACTTTGACCGCCCACAGGGCCAGGTTAATTCATTCAAAAAAATCTGGAAAAATTCACAACATTTTATTTCGTCAAACTACACAAGAATTTGGATGGGGACTTTGAAAAATCGAACTTTTCACGACCACCCTAGTATACACTGTAAGTGACTATACTTGATTCGATGAGAGGTTGACCAAACCAGGACATAATTGCCTGCCCACTTTTTTACCTACTAGATAATACAATTTAAATGTAATAATATTATATCGCGGTGTCGCCATAAATAATTGTATTATTTAGTGGTTGTCATTGCTCTGCTCATAATAGTATTTTCTTAAATGTTGACTAGGGATGCTGATTTGATAATGCGTTTTACAATATAAACTGGCCAAGGCCTTTAGATTTTATTTATCCAGGAGGCGAGAACATCATAAGCACACCGTTCTTCTGATGGGACGCTAAGCGAAGGTAATGAAGACTATGACCATGATCTCATAGGTAGTTAAATAAAGGCCGGGAATTAATCACAAAACAAACAAAAAAGTATACATACTTATTTCTTAAATAAATATTCTAAACTTAAAATGTGAATCAAAGTATCAAAGCTGCCTTTGGAGTGTATCATACGAAAGAAAGTACTTATGAAAGTCAACTCTGTAAACTGTCCTTGAAATTAATTAAAACTCATCTTATGAAATTAACATTTCTATTATTTTATAGCTGAGGAACCATGATGAAGTGAAAATAATACGTAATCATAATTTGTCTTAATGTAATATAAATTATCTAACCGTTTTTGGGTAAATGAAGGAAACGTCTAAAAATATGTGTAAAAATAAAACACTAGTGCTACAAGCGGAACCCAGTTTTTAACAGATAATAGCCGTAATGTTGTCATGTTACTCTCTTATCAATATGCAAGCTTAGGAATTTAATAATAATTTAAAATGATACGGAAAGAGTGTTAACAGCTAACGGTGGATTTTCATTTGAAAGATAAAAATAGTTGTTTTGAACACATTTTTTTTTTTTTTTTAATATATCGTTATTAAATTTTTTTTTGGGGGTGGCATTGTCTAGACTCCCATTGTTGGAGTGAATCGCCCTCCCGAGAAAACGACCAAGGGACCATTTATAGAAAGTATCACAGTTAGAGGTTACTTAGTTATGTGATTCATACTAGTGGGGTCTTTAAAGAGTACCTACCTGATATCGCACAGAAGGTCGGCGTTCTTAGGGTTTTTTTATCTCCCAAAAAAAAAAAAAAAACGAGGGCCTCGGTCGGGTTACAAACCATCTTGAGCTCAGTAGGCTTGCATGCAACCCTGCGCTATACATATACATATATAATGCTTGTATTCATTATATATTACAAAGGGTTACTAAATGACAAAGATTGATCTTGCTTTTAAATAAAAAAACACGTTTTTAACAAAATATCCTCCATCTTTATTCATTGTTATTTCTATTAACAACTTGTCACATAATGTCTAAGACCAAGGAATGCATATGTTACAAACTTTCCGGTTAGACGGTGAGAATATCGATATTTTATTTTAATTGATTTATTTTTGACCATATGTACGATGCATATCACTGTGTTATCTAGTTATTTACGACATCCATGGCCCCGGGAGGGCCTTCTAATCCACTCTATTTGTCTTGGCTTGTACTATTACTGATATAGCTTCTCATACGTCTAAAGGTTGAAAAAGACCGTTCACTTGCTGCTACAGAAACCGGAAGTGTAACTCCAATTTTCAAAAACCTGTGAAGTGTTGGGAAAATGTTCGTCACATTGTTTTAGGCTTGAAATTAAATTTTTTCGAACTGCTTTCTCTGCCCAAGGTCAAGCTTCACCAGTATCCGCACGACCTCTAGTAGGAATTGTTTTATGTCAATATTATATTCCATGAAAGTGAAAATAGTTTAATTATTTATAAAAAGGACAATTTTTTTTATTATCCCACGCCCCTGATGGTATGGACATGTCACCAGAGCCCTACGCTCTAGCCCGCACGGCTATCATGGCACCCAATATCGATATTATATTGTATATTGTTCGTTTGAAAATAAAATAATTATTTTATAACATTATAGAATTTATGTACTTTTTTTTTATTGGTATGAAAGTTGGAGTGAACCCAAGATGGAAGATCGTAAATTATTTCAATTGAATCTGCACTCAATATAACCTAACAACTATCAAATTTGCATGTTTTTGTTTTCTGTTCTTATTTGAGTCCATCGAATGAGCGTGCTCGTTTTTTTTTTTTCTGTTTTAGTTTGAGTCTAGTATTTAGGTTGGTGTAAGACTTTCTTTCATTCATTGTCGTGAAGTGGAGTAATTAAGGGTTATTAATTATTAATTTATAACTTTTAAAAATAAGAAATATTAATACATTTTATATAATTTTAAATTGAATTTATCATCAAAAATGCAGTAAAAAAAGCACAACTTCTTCTATAAGTTACAGTGTGGAACTTATAAGATAAAATCAGTAAATTTTTATACAGTTTTAGCAAAATCAACAAGCATGTATAACGTAACGTTTGTAAAACTCGACTATGAGAACTTCGCTTAAGTTAGTACCTAAATATGTGAAACCTTTTTTGTTTGTTTATATTTAATTAATAAAATTTGTTTACATTTAACTATAAAACAAAAGAGGAGCAAACGTGGAAAATTTACATAGACTTTTCTCATGTAGTTGTTAATTTTTCTACAATGGTTTGTTCGCCATAGTTAACTTCTCTGATGGCTTCCTAGTTCATATTTCTTCTTTAGTAACAATTATAAATGATTTGTAAATTGAAGAAGTTAGCAAATATATAGTACAGTTCACGAGGCCTGACGAATTACGTTCACTATAGAAATTCCCATTTTTTTTTTTATTATTGACAAGAACCAGTTTTCAACACAACAGCACTAACTGCTGGAATGTACCTCTGATGATGACGCTGTTGCGTTGAAAACCGATTCTGTTCAATAATAAAAGTGGGATGTCAACGTCTTTTATTTCTTAGAGAAATCTCGTCCCCACGTCTTACTATCACAAATGAATTAACTTCAGTTAGATTTACATCCATAGAAAGCTTTCATCTCTCATTACCAAAGGTTTGAGGAAGTATTTAATTTTTTATCAAATTTGCATAATTTATTACTCATTGCGTCTTTCTTTATATCATATGAGATATAAATGAAAATGATTACCTACATTTTTGGCTTTTACGGAAAATCAACCGTCATTGGTTATACTATTGGTACACACAAAGCAGTTAATGTAATGCATGAATTAAGAGAACCTTTATTTTCATTATTTATGCTTATTAATTCTATATTTTCCTACGGTAACAAGTCAACCGTTAAGAAAATCAACAAAACACCTTCAGTTTTACAAGTGTTTTGTGAATCGCAGAATCCCTCGATAAAACTTTAGTATATTAGCGTTCGCATGTTGTCGAACGAAAATTAATGATATCCTCCTCCTAAAGATTACTTTCAGTATTAAAGTGTTTAGTGAATTGCGAAATCTTCCGTTCCCTCGACAAAACACAGTTATAATTTCTAAAACAAAACATAGTGATATGAAAAAACAATCAAAGCTGCATTTGGAGTGCATCATGCAACTGAATCTAGGTACTTATGAAAAAAATCAGATTTCTAGTCACCTCTGTAAACGTTCCTCAATATTAAAACTTTGAAATTAACATTTCTATTGAATTATAACTATGGAACCATATAGAAAGGAAGTAATTTATATTGTTCCTCCTTCATGACTTATAGGAAAGTAAGGCAAACAACGCTACCTCCTTGAAGTAGAAAACAAAGTTATTTAGCAATTAGACAGAAAATTGATATCTGACTGGTATATATAATTTAAGGGCCTATGTAGGTACCTATCGTATACTTGTCTACTCTCAGGCGAGTTAGAAAAGTTTGAGGGAGAGACAATTACAGGGATCAATTTATGTCTCTGGAATACATCATTCAAGCATAGGTTACCCGTCTTCACTCATTTCCAAAACTTAGTACACAGTAGATCTCTTAAGAATCATGAATCCGTGGGTGACCTTCACTGTTAATTATTCAAAAATTTGTGGTTGTTGGTATGATTTTGATAACTATAAATACGGGAAACTATTATCCATTCTCCAAATGTTACGTGTAGTTTATGTTTTCATCATAATGATTATAAGTTTCGGTATCTTGTATAAAACGGATTTCTCTGAAGGTATCAGAAGTGACATTGTTTTGTGTCCATCGACTGTTTTTATTTTCGGGAAAGGTTTTCTGTACGCCTTTAAAAGAAGAGAAATTGTGAGTTTAATGAAAGGACTAAACGACTTGATCTCCAATCATAAAGAGTCTTGGGAGATTGATTTATTAAATAAAAATATTGCGTTTTTTTGGAAGGTATCTTATAAATTTATAGCATGTTTAGCTATTTTTGGTACAACTTTCTACCCAGGTCGAGTCATTGTAGATACAATTTTGTGCTATTTCGACTTTAAAACATCTCCTACCGTGGTGCCTCTTCCGATCTCTGGTCTATTAACTGAGCCCATCGAACTAAATTCCTCTTTTTATTGGGTGGAATGTGCTTCTGCACTTTGGGTTTGTTTAAGTACGTTATATCTCATGGGAGGAGAAGGCCTTTTCTGTATGACAGTCACCTGTACAGTTACAGAAATAAATATCCTTAAAAGGCAATTATTTCAATTGAGGTTGAAATTAAATTTAGAACGAAGTATTGACGGTTACCCTGAATTGTTCAAATTGTGCAAAAAACACACCATTCTGACGAAGTAAGTAGTTAAATATAATATCGTCAATATACCTAATATACAAGTATGTTTCAGACATTGCTGGACAATTTTAGTTATATTTATTGTAATTATCTTGCGACTCGTCTTTATAGGCGGAAGGAAATATCCTGGTGTTGAATGTCAATAAGAGAGAACTGAGAAATTATGAAAAAAGTTAAACAGCAAATTCAGTTGTCAAACAATACTGATGATTGTCTATAAATCTTGGTTTTTCTGTATTTGTTCGTCATTCAACTCTAGATTCCTTTTCGGCAATAATTTCGGTAACTATTGGGGATGAATATCAGAAAAAATAGGCAACTTTTAAACACATTAAGAATCACAAAACTATTTGAATTTCAATCTATTATGATTTTATATAAATAAATTGAATTGCTTATTTAATTAATTATTGTTTTTATCATGTTTCGGAGTGCAGGTAATATAGTATGGCAGCGAAGGGAATGATTTCTCAGTAAGTAAATAGCCGAGATAGATCTGACGGTGGTCATAATTGAAAACTGGGATTCTTAGAAGGCACGATAACTCCCGATAGAATAAATATATCATGTCTTAATTTATTTTAATATTATTTTGAATGAATTCGTCAGCACAGGTTTTACAAATCTCTGTCCCACTTTCGCACTGTAAATAAACTACCCTATACAAACAAAAAGTACATTAACAATTTAAAACTAACTACAAGACCGCAACTTAGATGACACTTCATAAAGACAACTATTTATCCCCTTAAAATAATATTAGGTGCACAAAGTTTCGCAATTGTTGATACATTTTAAATTTTGTTTTCAGGTGGCACAGGGATCTTAAAGAAGCTTTTGGCCTGGTGTACGAGTTTCAAAATATGGTGTCATGCATTATTTTCTCTTTTTATGCCTATTATTCTATGACGGTAAGTTCACGTTTTCATGAACTTTTCTGCAATATAACTCTATTATACTACAACTAGCAGTATTACCCGGCGTTGCCCGGGGAACTTTGAATTTTTCCCATAATATCTCTAATGCGATTCCTAGACATTTCTTCGACAAAACATTAACGACTTTGCAGTTTTCAATTATTCACTTGGAATTAGGCATATAGTCAAATCCCAGAAGAAAGCACTGACGTTCATTGTTTTGGTATGAAACTAATTTAAGACCAAGCAGCGGTGGTCATCGTAGCTAATAATAATAACCCGGGCAACGGTAGACACCCGAGCTAGTATTAACCGTGCCACGGTAGACGATATCTTGCGAGACCTTTGTGTGTTTTTACTGGGAAGTGAAAAAAAAACTTTGAACACGTCGTCCTTCGGATGGGATCTTAGACGTTGATTACTCATTAAAGACCCTTAGCCAAGGGAAGGGAAACAACATTGAACACACTGATTCTGAACAAAATGCGGGGGTGGGTACGGGAGTAAGGCAAGGGTAGGGTAGAAAAAAGTTTAAAACATTTTCCGTGCTCTATAAACTCTAATACAAAACATTTTAATGCCAATTCGTTTAATGATATTTGTTCCATAAGCGAATGCACGAAATGCGAGGGTAGGGTAAGGGGCGGCTAAAAGTATGTTCTAAACCTTCTCGGTGGCTCGATGAACATAATTGCTGAACATAAGAACAAAATCGGATCGAAGTTTAGGAGTCTATAAAACACAAACATACAGACATTAGATTTTATATATAAGATAGGCGTTGTCATTTTTACTTTACCTTAAAAAGAGGCTTCACGAAAACTTTTTTTTTTTAACACAAGTATTTGTCATTCCTCATATTTCCAAAACTAATGGCACATTTCAATGAAATTCGATAGTATTTTAAGGCAGTCTCCATTAAACAGAGGCTAACAGCATAGTATTCGGACAAATTTTGTTCGAAAAATGTTGCTGCTGTATTTTCTTCAACTATATTTTGTATTGGGGAAGTGTTGAAATCTGCCAGAAATACCGCATATAATTTACCGCAATTTCAAGTTCTCCGATCCCCTGAATAAAAACAAAATGACTTTCTGTTACAATAACTGCTGATGTGATTATTGTAACGGATCGATGTTTGTTTTGTAAATGCAATACCGCATAATAACTATCAATTTCAGCAAATTGGCCATAAAGAATGGAGGAGAGTAAATGGAGGTGTGTAATGATTATTAATGTTGTTATTTAAAATAAAAGTTCTTATAAAAGTGTTATTCTATTTGCTTCTATATGATTCTTACCTTTCTTTGGTTGCGTGGATTCGCCAAGACTAACAGTTTTGAAAAATCAAAATGACATGAGGTACAAAATACATAAAGGGAAATTGCTAAGATAGAAATGAGCTCCAACGCATCTTCTTCAGACGCCACTGAGGAGAGAGGTCCACCTCGGGAACCAGCCCTTGTCCAGCCAACACCCCAGATCTAGGACTCAGCCACCGGACCAAAGAAGAAGATGCGTTGGAGCTCATTTCTATCTTAGAGACATACAGCAGAGATTGATGATTGCAGAACTCCAGAACCCAACATCAATCGCAACGAAAAACGAACAAAGGCTACAAGGTACCGTGATACAATAAACAATTATACAGATAATGTTTAGGAGTATTTTTTTGATTTCTTTGAAGGATTCTGAGGAACAATTATAAAGTTTTTAAGAATGTTTATCAGGAATATATTTAATCAAATAAGAATGGCGTAATTTTCCCTTTATGTATTTTGCACCTCATGTCATTTTGATTTTTCAAAACTGTTAGTCTTGGCGAACCCACGCAACCAAAGAAAGGTAATCATTATTTTTTTTCAAGCACATTTTATTTCACATACCAACTAAAATTATCTTTACAGGTGTTCTACACAAAAGCCTAATAACTGCCAATTTAATGAATGTATCGACACGAAATTCGGTACAAGGATCCAAAACATTATAGGGATGACACTTTGATTTCAGCGGATTCTTCATTTATATATGTACTATAAATGTTGGTATATACCTCATTCCTGCCTTTATATGTTCAACTGCTCAAGTTTAGCAGATAAATGAACCATATTGTCTCTTATCAGCCTCTAACCCTATACAATTTTGTCAACAGGCGAAGGGTCCTGCGGTTCGAGCTCTTCTTGTGTTGGGCACCTTGTTACTACTCACTCTGAATTTTGTATGTAATTATCTTGGAGAAAGACTGATAACTGAGGTAACATTTAAATTTATAGATGTTAACTTAATTTTAAAACATTATTATTATCTAATGTTCTCCCATTCTGTTTCTCATTCGATTTAAGGTTATTTGTCGGTTGTAATTGATAAATGATATACTCTTCAGTGCAAGTTAGACGAATCATTGTTGGAACTTTGTTACAGAATGATGAGTTGTTCAAGGCAGTGTACGATCTACCTTGGTATGAACAAAGTTTGAGGTTCAGGAAAATAGTGATCATGATGCTGAGACAGTCAAGTCAACCCTACACTATAGTTCTGTTCAAACATAGTGCTCCACTTCAAATGAGAACATTTAGTGACGTATGTATCAACTTCATTTTAGAATTTATTTTATATGTCGTATATTGAGTAAAATAATTATTTTTTTATTGTTTTCACAGAGAATAGAGATCACGTATAAATTGTATGCTATCATGAAATCCTCACAAAATGAACCCTAATAATAATAATGAAACAGGCCAAAAACATGCTTCGATATGTTCGAAGTGCACCAAGATGAAGAATTTGTTACAGTGAGATTCTGAGCACGCACTCCTAATATCACTGAATTATATTGTAATATTTAATAACTTACTTATTCATTTGCTTTTATGAATGTAATATACACCTTTTATGTGTTATTCGTTTTATTTCGAAATTCAGTGTTTATAAAACTAATTATAAGTAAATATTCTAATTTGAGTATTATCTAATTTTTATTTTTTACAAGGGTTTTAGAAGAAAAAAAAAAATCATTTTAACCCGGTGATGCCAACACATCAGTTTCATATACAAAGTAATCCCAATATTAAATGAATTTGTAAGGGGGGTAGGGGGGATCTGTAAAAATGTGGTTGGTATAAGAAAGTCATGTTATGGCAACATCACATATTTACTAAAAAAAAGATTAAAAAGGAAGGGGGACATATATATATATATAGGGACATTTGATGTGGCTATTACAGGACTTTGTTATACCAACCAGTGTTTTACAGCTCACTCTCCCTCCCTCCATTTTGTACTGGCATTACTGGGTATGACAGGCACTCTCAACAGTACGCTGTACATTGAAACAAAGAAAACCACTGTTGCCAACACAGTGATCTGTACAAAAGTGATTTGTATGTCACAGTATCTCGTTTAACTTCTTTTGTATTAGCTTCTCTTTTCCTCAATACTTTATTTTAAATATTCGAAAATACAAATCGTATTGTCAACTTGGCCGTTGGTATTTTTGATATCTTCGCATAATTTTTTCGTGTACCTTTTTATGGGACATAATGAATGATGTTTTTTTTTTATACAATTCCCACTTAAACGGTGACAAAGACCAAGCTTCAGAATGTCGCAATCTTTAACCCCATTTTAGACACGGATTTATTGGATATTTATGAAATTAAATATTCTACTTCTGATTTTGTGGATGAGGTAAATATTGTGTTAGAGGCGGACGTCTTATTCTTCACCTCATCATCCGAACTCTTCAAACATCCATCTTCGGTTGTGTTCAATGCCTCTAAATCTGTGTTCAGGGACCTCTTCACTGGACGGCACCTCACATCACTGGAATATCTCCCCGTTGTTACGTCTTATTCTTCACGTCATCATCCGAACTCTTCAAACATCCATCTTCCGTTGTGTTCAATGCCTCTAAATCTGTGTTCAGGGACCTCTTCACTGGACGGCACCTCACATCACTGGAATATCTCCCCGTTGTTACGTCTTATTCTTCACCTCATCATCCGAACTCTTCAAACATCCATCTTCCGTTGTGTTCAATGCCTCTAAATCTGTGTTCAGGGACCTCTTCACTGGACGGCACCTCACATCACTGGAATATCTCCCCGTTGGTGCGTCTTATTCTTCACCTCATCATCCGAACTCTTCAAACATCCATCTTCCGTTGTGTTCAATGCCTCTAAATCTGTGTTCAGGGACCTCTTCACTGGACGGCACCTCACATCACTGGAATATCTCCCCGTTGGTACGTCTTATTCTTCACCTCATCATCCGAACTCTTCAAACATCCATCTTCCGTTGTGTTCAATGCCTCTAAATATGTGTTCAGGGACCTCTTCACTGGACGGCACCTCACATCACTGGAATATCTCCCCGTTGGTACGTCTTATTCTTCACCTCATCATCCGAACTCTTCAAACATCCATCTTCCGTTGTGTTCAATGCCTCTAAATCTGTGTTCAGGGACCTCTTCACTGGACGGCACCTCACATCACTGGAATATCTCCCCGTTGGTACGTCTTATTCTTCACCTCATCATCCGAACTCTTCAAACATCCATCTTCCGTTGTGTTCAATGCCTCTAAATCTGTGTTCAGGGACCTCTTCACTGGACGGCACCTCACATCACTGGAATATCTCCCCGTTGGTACGTCTTATTCTTCACCTCATCATCCGAACTCTTCAAACATCCATCTTCCGTTGTGTTCAATGCCTCTAAATCTGTGTTCAGGGACCTCTTCACTGGACGGCACCTCACATCACTGGAATATCTCCCCGTTGGTACGTCTTATTCTTCACCTCATCATCCGAACTCTTCAAACATCCATCTTCCGTTGTGTTCAATGCCTCTAAATCTGTGTTCAGGGACCTCTTCACTGGACGGCACCTCACATCACTGGAATATCTCCCCGTTGGTACGTCTTATTCTTCACCTCATCATCCGAACTCTTCAAACATCCATCTTCCGTTGTGTTCAATGCCTCTAAATCTGTGTTCAGGGACCTCTTCACTGGACGGCACCTCACATCACTGGAATATCTCCCCGTTGGTACGTCTTATTCTTCACCTCATCATCCGAACTCTTCAAACATCCATCTTCCGTTGTGTTCAATGCCTCTAAATCTGTGTTCAGGGACCTCTTCACTGGACGGCACCTCACATCACTGGAATATCTCCCCGTTGGTGCGTCTTATTCTTCACCTCATCATCCGAACTCTTCAAACATCCATTTTCCGTTGTGTTCAATGCCTCTAAATCTGTGTTCAGGGACCTCTTCACTGGACGGCACCTCACATCACTGGAATATCTCCCCGTTGGTACGTCTTATTCTTCACCTCATCATCCGAACTCTTCAAACATCCATCTTCCGTTGTGTTCAATGCCTCTAAATCTGTGTTCAGGGACCTCTTCACTGGACGGCACCTCACATCACTGGAATATCTCCCCGTTGGTACGTCTTATTCTTCACCTCATCATCCGAACTCTTCAAACATCCATCTTCCGTTGTGTTCAATGCCTCTAAATCTGTGTTCAGGGACCTCTTCACTGGACGGCACCTCACATCACTGGAATATCTCCCCGTTGGTACGTCTTATTCTTCACCTCATCATCCGAACTCTTCAAACATCCATCTTCCGTTGTGTTCAATGCCTCTAAATCTGTGTTCAGGGACCTCTTCACTGGACGGCAGCTCACATCACTGGAATATCTCCCCGTTGGTACGTCTTATTCTTCACCTCATCATCCGAACTCTTCAAACATCCATCTTCCGTTGTATTCAATGCCTCTAAATCTGTGTTCAGGAACCTCTTCACTGGACGGCAGCTCACATCACTGGAATATCTCCCCGTTGGTACATCTTATTCTTCACCTCATCATCCGAACTCTTCAAACATCCATCTTCCGTTGTATTCAATGCCTCTAAATCTGTGTTCAGGAACCTCTTCACTGGACAGCACCTCATCTCACTGGAATACCTCCCCGTTGTTACGTCTTATTCTTCACCTCATCCTCCGTACTTTTCAAACATCCATCTTCCGTTGTGTTCAATGCCTAAATCTGTGTTCAGGGACCTCTTCACTGGACGGCATCTCACATCACTGGAACGTTCTTAATTATCAAAAACGATACATTATTTACCATAGATTGTGTAAATTTCAAGCAGGTGTTTTAAAAAGTAGGTATGTTCATTTTTTTAGCTAATTTCAAAAATTCATTAAAAATATCAATTAACAAATTTTTACTAGCCTGGCGGGGGTAACATGTTTTTTACATGTTTTCCAAGCATTTTCACCTTTCAAATTTGATGTGTTCGATGGGGTACCTTTTTGTGCCATTGGAGCTTGGACTATAAATCTGTTTTCACCCTTATTATTATATAAATTGTGCACTTCAATTGTACTTGACAATAAAAACATTCTTCATGAAAAGCTTCGTCTATCAAAGTGATATCAATCGATTTTACACTGGGACAATATGATAAAAGCACATTATTATTTAAATGTATTATAAAAACGTTGTTTTTTATGTATTCAATAAACTTTTCACTTTGTTTCAATGTGTAATTTATTTTTATGCAACGTTTTCTGGCATTCCGAGTCTTCTCCTTCAATTTCGAATAAATGAAGAAGAAGAAGAAGAGCAGAGGACACCCGAGAGAAGTTTGAGGTATTTTGATGGTTTACGGTGTCCGTAGAGCTGATGGGGTGAAATAGACGTCGAATTCGAATTCAGCGACCTCGATAGCATATAGACATGTCATTGCTCTGCTTTTAATAGTATTTCCTTAAATGTTGTCTAGGGATGCTCATTTAATAATGCGTTTTACAATATAAACTGGCCGAGGCCATTAGATTTTATTTATGCAGGAGGCGAGAACATCGTTCTTCTGATGGGACGTGAAGCGACGGTATCGAGACTATACACATGATCCCGTAGTTAAATGAAGGCCGGGAATTAGTCACAAAACAAACAAAAATGTATATATAATTATTTCTTAAATAAATATTCTAGACTTAAAATGTGAATCAAAGTATCAAAGCTGCCTTTGGAGTGTATCATACGAAAGAAAGTACTTATGAAAGTCAACTCTGTAAACTGTCCTTGAAATTAATTAAAACTCATCTTATGAAATTAACATTTCTATTATTTTATAGCTGAGGAACCATGATGAAGTGAAAATAATACGTAATCATAATTTGTCTTAATGTAATATAAATTATCTAACCGTTTTTGGGTAAATGAAGGAAACGTCTAAAAATATGTGTTGCAACACTTTATTTCAGGACTGTTTTCGGCTAGTATCTCTATAACCGGACAAATATGTACTTTATTTAGTTTTCTCTATAACTTTTACTCTACTAGATTTATGATCAGGTCATAAACATAAGCAGTATCTTTTAAAATGTACTAAGGCCTCAGAGTAAAGTGGTCTTAATTAGCACGATTACAGATTTTCGCACGATTACAATACTTTTTTATACTATAGGTATGATAGAGTAATAAAAATATTAAACAAAAAGTAGATTCGACAGACCATACAAGAGGATATCTGTGAAGGAACGATGGCAAGAACATAAAAACGAAAGCAATGTATCTAATATTGTTTTGGTATGTGAAACATGACTTATAAAATAAGTTGTGTTTCACATCCCAAAACAATATTTGATACATTGCTTTCGTTTTTATGTTCTTGTCATCATTCCTTCACAGGTATCCTCTTGTATGGTCTGTCGAATCTACTTTTTGTTTAATATTTTTATTACTCTATCATACCTATAGTATAAAAAAGTATTGTAATCGTGCGAAAATCTGTAATCGTGCTAATTGAGACCACTTTACTCTGAGGCCTTAGTACAGAAGGGAAGCACGCATACCACTGTGCTACCGGCGCAGAACAATGAACAATGAATAAAGGTAAAGGATATTTTGTTAAAAACCTGTTTTTTTTTTCGTTTGTTTTTTTAAACATGATCAATCCTTGTCATTCAGTAACCCACTGTAACAGAGCCGGATTTAGACTTGATCAGGCCCTAAGCTATTTGAGATGTGGGGCCCTTTATATGTCCAGATATTATATGTCAGAGCCAAATATGATTTTCGGATACCTAGAGGGTTAAACTGAAATACAATTAAGAAGTATATAGATAGTGAAATAATAAATCTTTAACTTAAAATCATTTGTATTCATAACAAACTTAAAAATGCAAACTCTGGTAAAAAGAAACCAAGGTTCTTTTAAAAGGCACAATTTACAAAGGCTTATTATCTAATCTCTTGAAACATGTTATAAGGACTAAGGAATTACATATATTAAACTAAAATATTTTCTTACTTGCCTTTACCAGAGCAAAGTCACTGATGACGTCATCAAATGATAAACTGCGTAGTTTGTCACTTCCTATGCACATGAGACTGAGGGAACATAATAACCATGGTTATTAAATAAGTAAATACAATTTTTATTATTTTTGAACATTTCCTCCATTATAAACATATTTAGTTTGATTTTCTTATTGTTTCTGTTGTCTTCAAGAAGTGAGGAAAGGCATTTAAAAAATTAATCCCCAATGATTTCAATGTTCAAATCTTCTTTGTTCCTTGTATTATAATGATGCCTGTTAAGAAGTACAATATTAATATTTCTCCTAATGACCATAATGTTTCAAATATAAATAGTGAATAAATTACTATTTTACTATTATTAATATAATCAAAAAATATTAACACTAGAACTACAAGCTGTATTAAACCATAGTTGATTATAGAATGGAAATAGGCGTTATATGGAATAGGTAGTTAATATTTTGTCTGACAATATCGTTTTAACATTACGAAGTAAAAACCAAAGGGAACCCAGTTTTTAACCAATAACAACCGTAATGTTCAGTACATGTTAGTCTCGTGTCAATATGCAAACTTGGGAATTTAAAATGATACGGAAAGAGTGTTAACAGCTAACGGTGGATTTTCATTAAGAAATTCAAAATATATTTTTTGAACGCATTTATTTATTATTTTTAAAATATATCGTTATTTAAATTATTGGTTTTTTGCGTTGGCATTGTCTAGACTCCCATTGTCGGAGTGAATCATCCTCCAGAGAAAACGACCAAGGGACCTTTCACTGAAAGTATCACAGTTTGAGGTTACATAGTTAGTTATGTGATTCATACCAGTGGGTCTTTAAAGAGTAACTGATATCGCACAGACCGTCGTTTAACCTCCAATCCGAAGGTCGGCGTGCTCAAGGTTCTTTTTCTATTTCCCAGAAAAAAAACATGAGGGCCTCGGTCGGGTTACAAACCATCTTGAGCTCAGTAGGCTTGCACGCAACCTCTGCGCTATATACACATATAATGCTTGTATTCATTATATTACTACAGTGCAATGCAGGATTTACGTATAAGCTACACGAGCTATAGCTTAGCGCCCCCACTTTCTTGGGGGCCCCCAAAAAAAATTATTATTATTATAGTAGAGTCGGGCTCATGTCCACCAGAGTGACGAAAGAGCGCTCTGATAGTAGGCGATATGACCTTGTAGTTAAAGCCCGGACATGAGTCACAAAAACCTAACCAAACCTATAATTTTAAATTGAATTTATCATCGGAAATTCAGTAAAAAAACACAACTTCTGTAAGTTACAGTGTGGAACTTATAAGAAAAAATCAGTAAATTTTTATACAGTTTCAGGAAAATTAACAAGCATTTGCATAACGTAAAGTTTGTAAAACTCGACTGTGTGAACTTTGAATGTGCAAAGTTCGCTCAAGTTAGTACCTATGTGAGCGTCAAGCTAGCAGAAAAACTACGAGGGAGCAAGCGATGAATTTGCAAAAATATTAACAACATTATAAGAAAAGCATATGCACTTTTTTTTTGTACCCTTTTGAAAAATGCGTGATAAATTTCTTTATATTTAACTATAAAACAAAATGGGAGCAAACGTGGATAATTTACATAGACTTTTCGCATGAAGTTTTTTACAATGGTTTGTCCGCCATAGTTTACTTTTCTGATGGCTTGACGTTCATCTTTAATAACAATTACAAATGATTTGTAAATTGAAGAAGTTAGCAAATATATATTACAGTTTACGAGGCCTGACGAATTACGTTCAGCATAGAAATAAAATATGCTGTCTTCCCACTGTTTTCTTATTGACCAGAACCAGTTTTCAACGCAACAGCATCAGCTTTAACTGCTATTGCTGTGTGGGTGGGATGTACCACTGATGATGACGCTGTTGCATTGAAAACCTGTTCTGTTCAATAATAAAAGTGTGAAGACGTCTTTTATTTCTATGAGAAATTTAGTCCCTACAACATCTTACTATCACATATGAATTACATTCAGATTTACATTCAAAAAAAGCTTTCATCCCTCATTACCAAAGGTTTGAGCAAGTATTTAATTTTTATCAAATTTGCATAATTTATTACTCATTGCATTTTTCGTTATATCATATGAGATATAAATGAAAATGATTACTTTTTTGGCTTCTGCAAATCAACCTTTTAGTATATTAGTGATCACATTTTGTCGAACCAAAATGAATGATATCCTCTTAAAAAACACTTTCAGTATTCAAGTGATTAGTGAATTGCGACTTTCCCTTGACAAAACACAGTTATAATTTTTAAAACAAAACATAGTGATACAAAAAAACAACTGGTGAATGATTTTTCCATACCACTTATACATATTTTATGAAAAAATCATTCACCATTTTTTTAATATCCCTACGATTTGCGAAAGAAAACCGAGACGTATCCGACCAATTGCATGAAACTATTTTTTTAACGGTTGCATTCCTTCTGGGTAAAAACTTCCATGAAACCAATAGCAGTGTACAATCAGTAGCAAAGAAAAAGTCGTGCTCGTATCAAAGCTGCCTTTGGAGTGTGTCATGCGACAGAATGTCGGTACTTATGAAAAAATCAATTTTCTATTCACCTCTGTAAACTTCCTTAATATTGAAACTTTTCTTATGAAATTAACATTTCTATCAGATTATAATTAAGGTACCATGATGAAAGGAAAATAATACATATTCCTACTTTGTGTGGATGTAACACAAATATTCAGTAATTTATATTGTTCCTCCTTCATGACTTATAAGAAAGTAAGGCAAACAACGCTACCTCTTCCAAGAAGTAGTAAACAAAGTTATTTAGCAATTAGACAGAAAATTGACACTGGATATTTATAATTCAAGATACTATGTATGGAACTTGACGTACACTTGCCTTCTCTCAGGCGAGTTAGAAAAGTTTGAGGGTTGTTGAGAGACAGACAATTACAGGGATCAATTTATGTCTCTGGAATACATCATTCAAGCATAGGTTACTCGTCTTCACTCATTTCCAAAACTTAGTACACAGTAGATCTCTTAGGAAGAATGAATCCTTGGGTGACCTTCACTGTTAATTACTTAAAAATTTGTGGTTGTTGGTATGATTTTGATAACTATAAATATGGGAAACTATTATCCGTTCTCCAAATGTTACGTGTAGTTTATGTTTTCATCATAATGATTATAAGTTTCGGTATCTTGTATAAAACGGATTTCTCTGAAGGTATCATAAATGACATTGTTTTGTGTCCAACGACTATTTTTGCTTTCGGGAAAGGTTTTCTGTATGCCTTTAAAAGAAGAGAAATTGTAAACTTAATGAAAGGACTAAACGACTTGATCTCCAATCATAAAGAGTCTTGGGAGATTGATTTATTAAATAAAAATATTACCTATTTCTGGAAGGTATTTTATAAATGTATAGCCTGTTTTGCTATTCTTGGTACAACTTTCTACCCAGGTCGGGTCATTGTAGATGCAATTTTGTGCTATTTCGACTTTAAAACATCTCCTACTGTGGTGCCTCTTCCGATCTCTGGTCTATTAACTCAGCCCATCGAAGCAAATTCCTCTTTTTATTGGGTGGAAGGGGCTTCTGCACTTTGGTTTTGTATAGGTTCGTTATACCTCATCGGGGGAGACGGCCTGTTCTCAATGATAGTTATCTGTACAATTACAGAAATAAATATCCTCAAAAGGCAATTATTTCAATTAAAAATGCAATTAAATTTAGAACGAAGTATTGACGGTTACCCGGAATTGTTTAAGTTGTGCAAAAATCACACCATTCTGACGAAGTAAGTAGTAAATATAATATCATCAATATACCTAATATATATGTATGTTCCAGACATTGCTGGACAATTTTAGTTATATTAATTGCCATTATCTTGCGACTCGTCTTCTATAGGCGGAAGGAAATATCCGGGTGTTGAATCAGGATGATTGTCCTTATAACTTCGTTTTTCTGTATTTGTTCGGCAATTCTATTGATTATTCCTTTTCGGCAATATGCATCAGGTCCTGATCTTTATTGCGGGGGACAAATATAACTATTGGGGATGAATATCAGAAAAAAATAGGCAACTTCTGAACACATTAAGAATCAAAAAACTATTAGAAATTCAATCTATTATGAAATATGTTACACAAATAAATTCAATTGCTTATTTAATTAATTATTGTTTTAAACATGTTTTGGAGTACATATATATCAAAGCTGCGAAGGGAATGATTTCTCAGTAAGTAAATAGACAAGCCGCTGTGGCGGCTAAAAGACGCCAAATATTTCTTTTCACAAAATTGGCAGAAGGACTCGACTCGAAGTATGACATTCAGAAGCCCCTACCACTATAAGTTTTCAGCCCAAACGGTTGATTGTTTTAGGTGATAAAGCAAAAACTTAATTGATTAAAAATCTTTACATTGCCAGTTTCACCGACGATTTGTTTTTGTGTGTGATCAGCATGCAGGAGTAAAAAAAAAATGTTCCTCATCTAAAGAGCCTTTCTTAAGTTATATTAATATTTATTACAGGTTTTACCCAGCTCTGTCCCCCTTTCGCACTGTAAATAAAGTACCCTATACAACATTATAAAGTACAGTAACAAATTAAAACTAACCACAAGACCGCAACTTAGATGACACTTCATATAGACAACTATTTATCGCCTTAAAATAATATTAGGTGCACAAAGTTTCGCCATTGTGAATACATTTTAAATTTTGTTTTCAGGTGGCACAGGGATCTTAAAGAAGCTTTTGGTCTGGTGTACGAGTTTCAAAATATGTTGTCATGCATCATTTTCCCTTTTTTTGTCATTTATTCTATGACGGTAAGTCCACGTTTTCACAACGTTTCTGCAACATAACTCTATTATACTACAATATATCATTTTTACTTCACCTTAAAAAAAGTCAACACGAAATCTTTTTTTTTTTTTTTTAACATTTGTATTTGTCATTCCTTATATTTCCAAAACTAATCGAACATTTCGACGAAATTGGATAGTATTTTAATGGCAGCGACTATTAAATAGAGGTTAACATCATAGTGTTTGGACGTTCGACAAATTTCGAAGAAAATGCACAATGCCGATCCCCTGAAAAAAAAACAAAATGTCTTTCTGTTATATTAAATATCGAAGTTTGTCATGTAAATGGAATACCACATAATAACTATCAATGTCAGCCAAATTGGCCATACAGAATAGGGGAGAGTAAATGGAGCGTGTTCTACTCTGAAGCATAATAACGGCCAATTTAATGGATGTATATAACCCTGTATAATTTTATCATCAGATGAAGGGTCCTGTGGCTCAAGCTCTTCTTGTGTTGAGCACCTTAATACTATTAAGCAGATAAGTGAACCATATTTTCTGTGATGAGCCTCTAACCCTATATAATTTTGTCATCAGGTGAAGGGTCCTGCGGCTCAAGCTCTTCTTGTGTTGAGCACCTTAATACTATTAAGCAGATAAATGAACCATATTTTCGCTGATGAGCCTCTAACCCTATATACTTTTGTCATCAGGTGAAAGATCTTGCGGCTCAAGTTCTTCTTGTGTTGGCCGCCCTATTACTACTTACTCTGAATTTTGTATGCAATTATCTCGGAGAAAGGCTGATAACTGAGGTAAAATTTAATTTTATAGCCGTTAACATTCTTTTAATAAATAAAATCAAAAATTGATACACATTTTTTAAGAGAAAACTGTTGGTTAGTGTTGGCTAGCAAATTTAGTAAAAGACTACGTATTTTCTCAGCAAGAATTAATCAATTCAGTTCCCGCATTGCCTCCAAAGCCAATCGACCGTTTGAACTAAAACTCAATATTTGACTTAAATAGTCGATTCTGAATCCACAGACAACGTTTTGTGTCGATACAATCATGAGCATCTGCCCATTAGGGTATTTATGTCGAGCCCCTCTTCTTCGGTCTCCAACTTTCCCTTCGACCGATTTCATGGAAAATTAATAGGTGCCATCCTAGTGGGATTTGAATTTTTGTATAAAATTTAATGACGATATATTAATTACATCGGCAGTTATTGGGATTGTTGAAGTGAGCCCCTCGGATCTCTAATTTGGTCTGAGAAAGTACTATGTTGGCGTTTTGGGCTGATGCTTACACTTATTTAGGATCCATTAAAGAAGAGTGAAGTCACTTTCAGTGGGCGTGCAGAGCTTTGTTCATATAACCATCCCTGTGAAACCATAGTAAAGGCTTGGATAGTATGCATCGTACATAAACCAAAACAAAACATTATCTAATGTTCTCCCATTCTGTTCCTCATTCGATTTAAGGTTATTTGTCGGTTGTAATTGCCAAATGATTAATTAGATATATCTGCAATTAATAAATCTCCGTTATAAACAAAAGTTAAATATACTCTTCAGTATGAGTTAGAGAAATCATTGTTAGAACTTTGTTACAGAACGATGAGTTGTTCAAGGCAGTGTACGACCTACCTTGGTACGAACAAAGTTTGAGGTTCAGAAAAATAGTGATCATGATGCTGAGACAGTCAAGTCAACCCTACACTATAGTTCTGTTCAAACATAGTGCTCCACTTCAAATGAGAACATTTAGTGACGTAGGTATCAACTTCATTTCAGAATTTATTTTAAATGTCGTATATTAAGTAAAATAATAATTTTTTTTATTGTTTTCACAGAGAATAGAGATCACATATAAATTATATGCTATCATGAAATCCTCACAAAATGAACCCTAATAATAATAATGAAACAGGCCAGAAACATGCTTCGTTACGTTCGAAGTGCACCAAGATGAAGAATGTTGTTTCAGTGAGATTCTGAGCACGCACTCCTATTATCACTGAATTATATATGTAATATTTAATAACCTACTTATTCATTTGCTTTATGAATGTAATATATACATTTTATGTGTTATTCGTTTTATTTCGAAATTCAGTGTTTATAAAACTAATATGTAATAAGTAAACATTCTAATTTGAGTATTATCTCATTTTTATTTTTTACAAGGGTTTTAGAAAAAAAAAAAAGTATCATTTTAACCAGGTGATGCCAACACATTAGTTTCATATACAAAGTAATCCCAGTATTAAATGAATTTGTAAGGGGGTAGGGGAGGGGGGGGGGGGAAGGGATCTGTAAAAATGTGGTTGGTATAAGAAAGTCATGTTATGGCCACAACACATATTTATTAAAAGAGATTAGAAATGAAGGGGGACATATATATATATATATATAGGTACATTTTATGCGGTTATTACCGGACTTTGTTATACCAACCAGTTTTTTACAGCTCACTCTCCCTCCCTCCATTTTGTACTGGTATTACTGGGTATAAGAGAGAACCACTCTCAACATTACGCAGTACATTGAAACAATGAAAACCACTGATGCCAACACAGTGATCTGTACAAAACTGGTTGGTATGTCATATTCGTTTGTATTAACTTCTCTTTTTCTCAATACTTTGTTGTAAAGCAGAGAATGAAAGATACTTTGTTCTGAAGCAGAGAATGAAAGAAGAAGGCAACGTATCCTGTAAAAAGTTTAGTTTTGTTAACACTGAGAGTGACTATACTATATTCGATGAGAGGTTGACCAAACCTATGATCCAGGACATAGTTGCCTGCCCACTTTATTATTAGATAATAAAATTGAAATAAATATCACGGGGTCGCCATTATTAATTTATTATTTAGTGGTAATGATCATTGCTCTGATTTTAACAGTATTTCCTTAAATGTTGACTAGGGATGCTGATTTGATAATGCGTTTAACAATATAAACTGGCTGAGGCTCTTAAATTTTTTTTTTATTTAGGAGGCGAGAAAATCTTAAGCACCCCGTTCTTCTGATGGGACTTCTTATGGTATCCATATGATCACGTAGCTAAAGGCCGGAAATTAGTCACAAAACAAACAAAAAACTATATATAATTATTTTTTAAACTTTCATGAAACCAAGTTGCAGTTTCCTATCAGTATCAAGGAAAACGTCGTGCTCGTATCAAAGCTGCCTTTGGAGTATAACATGCGACAGAAAGTATGAAAAAATCAGTTTTCTATTCACCTCTGTGAACGTTCCTTAATATTAAAACGTATCTTACGAAATCAATATTTTGATTAGATTACAACTAAGTAACGATGTTGAAAGGAAAGTAATACATTTTCTAAATTTGTTTTGATGTAACATAATAGTTATTATGACCTTCATGTATTTAGACCTTCATTTACCCGAAAACGGTTAGATAATTATTATCTAACCTTTTTGGCTAAATGAAAGTCTGAAAATATGTCTTTCAAAACTACATTTCAGGACTGTTTTCGGCATGTATCTTTATAACCGAATATGTATTCTACTTTTCTTTAAAACTTTTACTCTACAATATTTTTGATTAGGTCATAAACATAAGTAGTATCTTGTGAAATGTACTTAGGTCACAGAGTAATGAATGTGGTCTCAATTTTCATTTAATTTTGGCCAAACTCTTACCAGATCTATGTTAGCACATGCGACCCTTACATTCCGTCCAATTACGTACAGAACCACGCTCAGACATCAAGGCGAAAATGCACAACGTGAAAATTCGTTGAAATCTCGAAGTCGGATTTTCGAACGATTACAATAATTTTTTATACTATATGTATGAGAAAGTAATAAATATATTAAACCAAAAGTAGATTCGACAGACCATACAAGAGGATATCTGTGAAGGAACGATGACAAGAAAATAAAAACGAAAGCAATGTATCAAATTTTGTTTTGGTATGTGAAACATGACTTATATACCATGGTTATTATATAAATAAGTAAATACAATTTTTTTATTATTTTTGAACAATTCTTCCATTATAAACATATTTAGTTTAATTTTCTTATTGTTTCTGTTGTCTTCAAGAAGTGAGGAAAGGCATTTAAAAAATTAATCCCTTAATGAGTTCAATGTTCAGATCTTCTTTGTTCCTAGTAACATAATCATGACTGTTAAAAAGGACAATATTAATATTTCTCCTAATGATTATTAATTTTTCAAATATAAACAGCGCAAGCAAATGCAGGATGTTTTTTTTATTAAATATTTCTCTGCAGTTTGTTCTTAGAATAATAAAGTTTATAATAATTTTTTTTTTTAATTTTTTTTTTTTGGGTTCATGTACTGTGCATATTAGCCATGTCAATGTGTTGTTTATCCAGTTATTTACGACATCCATAGCCCCGGGAGGGAGTTTTATCTACGAAATAAAACTCACTGGCGGACGGGATTCGAACCCCCAAACCACAGTGAGACCATGCGACCAAAGCCCTACGTTCTTGCCCGCACGGCCACCATGGCCCCCAATGATTATTATTCATAGTGAGCACTATGTTTTTAAGTCAAAAAATATCAATTCTAGAACTACAAGCCAAGAACCATAATTGATTATAGAATGGAAATAGGGTTAATATAGAATATGTAGTTAATATTTGAAGGTTAAAACTTTTTTGTTATGCTGTAAAAACAGAAGTTATTATTATTTTTCAACATTTATAACTTTTTTTTTTTGTTAAACCTTGTTTTTATCAACGGAATAGTTGGTTCGAATTTACGAGTTTGTATGTTCGAAAAAAAAGGGATAATCCGAAATTTGATGGACTGAGTTGGAATTAGGAAAAATCGATGTTTCTCTCAAACGTTTAAATAGTAGTTTATTTAATGTAATTTAAAAAAAAAAGAACAATGTTGGCATAAAAGATAAAATTATTATTTTTGATTCTTAGAATGCATTATTATTATTATTTTTTTTTTTTCAAAATTAGTTTAATATAATAAGATAAGCAAATAAGGATAATACAACAAAACCAAAAAACTGTATTCCACAGAGAATCGGATCATTTGTTTAGGGCTTGGTGGAGGATAATGACCAAATTTATTTTAACTATTCCCCTTTGTTAACACTGAACTGGTTCTATTTCCACGTATACCTATGTTTGTTATTATCTGTTATTATTATAGGTTTCCACATATATGTTATTATCTGTTATGTTTTTTAGTTTTATTCTTTACTTATTAGTTAAAGGATGTTATTTTATGTAAATTAAGAAAAATTAGTGTTTTGTCAAATATTTCATGATGTAGCTAACGGTAAAGCCGGGGGATTCCCTAGTTGAAGTGGCACCTTTCACCAGAGATGTATTGGAGGGGTCGCACTCTGCAAACTGACTTAGTTCATAACTAGGACCTGACGATGGTGTGAGGCCGAAACCGGTAGTTTTATTTTTATAAATATCTTTAGTGGAAGACAATATTTCAAAAAATAAGTTTGTTTTATTTATTAGTTTCTTATTATCCTCCACCAAGCCCAAAACAAATGATCCGTTGTAGGATTCTCTGTGGGATACAGTTTTTTGCTTTTGTTGTGTTATCCTTATTTGCTTAAAGTAGTCGAAGTGCAAAAGAAAACTTCTTTTTGTAATGCTTGAAATCCAGACAACTGTCCCACTTTTTAAGCATTTCTTGTTTACATGATATAACCACGAATGGACTAGGCTGGACTGGAGCTGCTTGAATCACATCTCTCCAGCCGTCAGGTGTTTCGGCCCTAGCACCCTTAGGAATAAGTCCTACCACCTCAAACCTCTTTAGTTCAACAGACAGATAGGGAAGACATTTTATAATCGTGTGATTTTTGTTCTGGTCTCCACACGAGTCAGTGAATACGTGAATTTTTTTTTCCGACGAGTCGAGGTGATTGTTGAAAAAATTATGAAGCATTGAAGCAACGTCATCTGAGCCCTTATTGGCCACAGTCTGGTCATAAGTGTACATGAAGGAAGACCCGTTTGATAATACATGTATGTAAAAATATAAAACTACAGCTGCCTCCTGAAGTAAACCTCACTAGTGGTAATGTTTGGGGTACAAAGATTTTTAACCAAAGTCTATAGCAATGGCCTCAACGTCCGTATTTCGCCGAGCTTCTTTTTTCGCAAGCCTTTTTAACTTATAGAAACATTCAGCCTTCTTTAGGTGTACAAGTTTTTCGGTTTAAGTTTCTTTTCATCGCGTCTAAAAGTTTCAGAGGCTGCATCAACTACACTGTGAGAGATCTTTCTTTTTACTTCAACCATCTTTGCATTCTGCTCATTGCACCAACAGCAGGTTTCAGTCCTAGGATAGCCGAAACTGACATTGAATTCTGTCACAAAAATTTACCTAATCCTCTCTTAAGATACATTGATAACTGGGTGTTTAGTTTTAAAAATTCTAAGAAGCTTTTGAACATTCAAATCATTTGGGAGATACACCTTCCGGGTATCCTTGAGGCTGTAGTGGGCTTTGAGTCCCTTTAACGATCTAAATAATTCCATAATTGTCACATGAGATTCTTTTGCGAGCTTGTGAGGTCGATTATTGTGCTTACCTCGTCCATCGATAGGAGATTTATCTGTATTTCTTAAAGATTTTTTTATGGTATGTAGTCGGAAAGGTTTGATTCCAAAGAGTGACTGAAACCCCTTAAAACACAGTCACTTCTACTGCACGACCTTCTATAATCACTCTAACTTTATATGAAAATGAACTTTCATTAAACCTAGCACTATTTTCATCTTTTAATTGCCCTTCTCCTTGAAACCTCAAGTAGTGAGGTCTGACAAATGACTATTTTGAGCATTGGTGCCTTCTTCCTGTCCTATTCCATTAAACTGTTTTATGAGAGTGCTTCTTTCATAAATTGAAATATATTTAAAACATTCATATATTTTACAATGGCAATCGGGACCAGTTTCGAAAGTAGTTGCAAGTAGGTTTTTTTCGACGTCTCTCATTCGATCAAATTCCTTACGTTTTTTTTTTTTTTTTTCGTCACCAGCACGAACATTTTTATCACCCACATCACTACCAAGTATAAAGTCTTCAATTATCATTTCATAAGCAGTACAACAATAAAACTGTAGCGTTGTTCATCGAATCATTGACAATCACAAATTTCATCTTATATATTTTTATTTGTACACACTCAAAACGCTCTTTTTCAGATCGCCTTTTTAGATCACACAACAATATATATATATTTTTAATTATATCATTTAAAAATATATATATTAATATATAAAATAACATGTGGCTACGCCACACTCTTCCCTCCTTTCAATGCGGTCGTTCGTCCCGGTCAGCGGTGTACTTTTTTAGCCGATTGAAGTGGACCACGAGTCGCCTCCTGGGGTTCCTCTCAGCTTGGATGCGGAACGTGACGTCCGATAACTTCTTAAGTATCCGGTAGGGTCCCTCCCAGGGCCGGTGGAATTTGGCGCTCCTGCCTCGCCGCACCATCGGACACCACAGCCAGACTGACTCCCCGACCTCCAACTCCTCCCCCTTGCAGCGCCTGTCGTAGAGGTCTTTTTGTCTCCGCTGACCTTTGATTTGGGCTTCCCGCATACATTCATACGCTTCCTCCAGTTGCAGGCACCGGCTCCTGACGAACTCATGCAATTCGCCTTGTTCTTCAACGTGCCCATACATTATGTCTACAGGGAGCCGAACCTCCCTACCAAACAGGGCGTAGTATGGTGTCATGTGGGTTGTTTCATGCTGGCTGGATCTGTAGGCCAACATAAGCAAGGGGAGCTGGATGTCCCAGTAATAGCATTTCATTAACAGATGCTGAGATCCAATCTGTAAAGATGACTCGATGCTACAATCATTACCGTGAGTACACACATGAACTGGGAATATTTCTGCAGTTGTAGAGAGTTCTTTTAAAGTCCGATAGGTAGCACCAGACTAACCAAATTGTCAATAGACAAAATGACTGTACAGCACAGGTTTCAGTTTCTTTTAACATTTTAAGAAAATGATTTATCTAGTGTAAATTCATTGTCAACCTCCCCCTTTCCCGTTATTTATGGTCCTGATAATTCTCATGTAATACACTAAGATAGAGAAAATTGTGTAAACTTATGAGTTTTCATAAGGTACTTTCATTATATTGGCAGAGATTTTGAATTGAACCCCGCCTCTTCTAACAGGTTGGCCGAAGAAGAGCAGGATTTAGTGAGAGAGTGAAAATTTAGTTGATAAAAAATAATAAGAGCTGAAAATGTACTTAACCGGTGGTTTTAGGTCTCTTGTTTATAGGGCCATATTTAGGGCTCTTAAAAACGGGCTAAAGCGCTTGGTCGCATGGTTTTATCCGGTTGCTGGTTTGAATCCCGTCCGGGAGAGAGTTGTTTTATTTCATAGATAAAACTCCCTCCCGGGCCTATGCATGTGTAAATAACCATCCGTGTATTCAAATAACACCATTATAAAGACGTGGATAATATGCATCGTATATAAGGCCAAAAAAATATATATAGTGTTGAATTTACGAGAACAAATAATTGGGTTTATTTTCTTAGATTTACATCATAAAATCAAAAACTAAACATTGAAACAAAAATCAAAAGAAAAATCGTAAAAACTAAATTCTTGAAACTATTTCAATATATATATATATTATTTTTGTTTTATATTTTGGCCATTTTTCAAATCGAAGTTACATATTTTTGGGCATATATATTTTGTAATTATAAATAAATAACAATACCTTCTTTGCGCAGCAATTTTACTGTTAATTCACACTTACTTAGTTCATCACACCTTAAGCCTAAACAACTCTCTGTCCACCTTCACATCTCAACCCAGACCACACACCATTCACTCTACACACTCATTCAAAAACAGCTGATGGCCGTGTTTTGTTTTCTACTCATTTGTTTTTTTTAAAAAAATGCAATTCATATAATTTAATTACTAATTCAGTTTCTTCTTGGATTTTATAGAAAAATAAATATGAATTATTTTTTGATATTAATAATTTAAATGAGTGTATTTTTTATACATCAAATATATATATCAAATATATTTCTTTCTATTCTCCCATTCTGCTACCTCATTAGATTTTAAATAATAAATCTCTGTTATAAATAAAAATGTTGTTCTCCCCTTAAAGCACTATTTATAATTTGCTAAAGAAAACATGTTCACCTTAGCTCCCGCGGAAAACAATGCTTTTTTAATGAACCACTCATTATATTTAATAAATAATATAACAATATAAGTTAAATATACTCTTCAGTGTAAGTTAGAGAAATCATTGTTGGAAATTTGTTACAGAATGATGAGTTGTTCAAGGCAGTGTACGACCTACCTTGGTACGAACAAAGTTTGAGGTTCAGGAAAATAGTGATCATGATGTTGAGACAGTCAAGTCAACCCTACACTATAGTTCTGTTTAAACATAGTGCTCCACTTCAAATGAGGACCTTTAGTGACGTATGTATTAACTTCATTTCAGAATTTATTTTAAATGTCTATATTAGGTAAAATATGTATTTTTTTATTGTTTTTACAGAGAATAGAGATCACATATAAATTGTATGCTATCATGAAATCCTCACAAAATGAACCCTAATAATAGTAATGAAACAGATCAGAAACATGCTTCGTTATGTACGAAGTCCACCAAGATGAAGAATGTTGTTTCAGTGAGATTCTGAGCACGCACCCCTATTATCACTCAATTATATTGTAATATTTTATAATCTACTTATTCATTTGCTTTTATGAATGTAATATATACCTTTTTTTTTTGTTATTCGTTTTATTTCGAAATTTGGCATTTATAAAACTAATTATAAGTAAATATTCTAGTTCACATCTGATCATATTCCAAAAACATTTGGGGGGGGGGGGGGGGGGGGAGGGGGCAGTGATCTGTAAAAATGTGGTTGTGGGAAATAATGGATGATATTTTTTTATACAATTCCCATCTAAACGGTGACAAAGATAATTGCGGCTTCAGAATGTCGCAATCTTTAACGCCATTTTATACACTTGATGATTTATTCGTTGTCTCAGCACTGAAATTTGTGCTTGTCCAAGTTACGTTTTGGTGTTATGTCTACTAAAATTAAATGTTCTACTTCTGATTTTGTGGATGAGGTAGATATTGTTGTAGAGGCGGACGTTGTCATGATCCGTGCAGTTGTCAAGATACTTTGAACTAAAGGTGTACTCAATACAGGAGTGTTACAGTGCTTGTCGAACTGGAGCCTGTTGATGGGATCATACAGTTTTCTTCATCTGTTGCATTTGAACAGTCTTCTTCCCCATCGGAAAGATAGTTCGAGGATATGAATTCCCCCGAGCTGCAGGCGACAAACCCATAAGGGCGGGGATCTGTGTTCAGGGACCTCTCCACTGGATGGCACCTCACATCACTGGAATATCTCGCCGTTGTTACGTCTTATTCTTCACCTCATCCTCCGTACTCTTCAAACATCCATCTTCCGTTCTGTTCAATGCCTCTAAATCTGTTTTCACCCTTTTTATATTTATATAAGTTGTTCACTTCAATTGTACTTGACAAAAAAAACGTTCTTCATGAAAAAGCTTCGTCTATCAAAGTGACATCAATCGACTTTACGCTGGAACAATATGATAAAAGCACATTATTATTTAAATTAATTATAAAAACGTTGTTTTTTATGTATTCAATAAACTTTTCACTTTGCTTTAATGCAACTTTTTTTGTCGTTATTCCTATTTTTCTTTAAAAAATGAATAATATTTTGTGATAAGCTGTACACTGTGCTCGTATTATTGTCTGATACTTGTCTACTAGGGTTTCCTGATACATACTTTTTGAGATGTGGGTGGCGACTCTAAGAATATTTACTATTCGAGTACTTGTAGTCGCTGGTGTTTGAGATTGGATCCGAGTCTTTGACTCCTTGGAAAGAAGTAGGCAACGTAACCTGTAAAGAAAAAAAGTTTAGTTTTGTTAACACTGCAAGTGACTATACTTGAAACGATGAGAGGTTGACCAAACCTATGATACAGGACATAGTTGCCTGCCCACTTTATTATTAGATACTTTAATTGAAATGTAATATTTTGGGGTCGCCATTATTAATTTTATTATTTAGTGGTTGTCATTGCTCTGCTTTTAATAGTATTTCCTTAAATGTTGTCTAGGGATGCTCATTTAATAATGCGTTTTACAATATAAACTGGCCGAGGCTCTTAGGTTTTATTTTTATCTAGAAGGCGTGCTCTTATCAAAGCTGCCTTTGGAGTATAACATGCGACAGAAATTATGAAATAATCAGTTTTCTAGTCACCTCAGAAAACCTTCCTTAATAGGTTAGGTTAGGTTTCCTTAATATTAAAACCTTTCTTGTAAAATTAACATTTTTATTATATTATAGCTGAGGAACCATGATGAAGTGAAAATAATACATAGGCTTAATTTGTCTTGATGTAACATAACTAATTATCTTACCGTTTTCGGTTACATGAGGGAAAAGTCTAAAAATATGTGTTCCAAAACTACTTTCAGGACTGTTTTCGGCATGTATCTCTATAACCGAACCACCTGCGAAAAATTGTATTGAACATAAAATATGTATTTTAGTTTTCTCTATAACTTTTACTCTTCTAGATTTTTGATTAGATCATAGACATAAGCAGTATCTTTTAAAATATACTAAGGCATCAGAGTAAAGTGGTCTCAACACAATTTTCATTTGATTTTGGCCAAACTCTTACCAGATCTAAGTTAGCACATGCGACCCCTACATTCCAAATTTCTAGTTCTATCCCACAACTTTCCAACTACATACAGACACACGCTCAGACATCGTCGCGAAAATGTACAACGTGAAAATCCGTTGATATCTCGAACTCAGATTTTCGCACGATTACAATACTTTTTTATACTATAGGAATGAGAAAGTAATAAAAATATTACACAAAAAGTAGATTCGACAGACCATACAAGAGGATATCTGTGAAGGAACGATGCCAAGAAAATAAAAACGAAAGCAATGTATCAAATTTTGTTTTGGTACATGAAACACGACTTATATACCATGGTTATTAAATAAGTAAATACAATTTTTATTATTTTTGAACATTTCCTCCATTATAAACATATTTAGTTCAATTTTCTTATTGTTTCTGTTGTCTTTAAGAAGTGAGACAAGGCATTTAAAAAATTAATTCCTTAATGAGTTCAATGTTCAAATCTTCTTCAACCTGGCCGTATATTAATTTAGGTTGTGGGTTCACAAGATTAGGATGTGTATCTAGGACCAAAAGAACTGGACTATGGTCTGAGGAAGGATGGCAAAGATTGTATGTTTGGGGGTGAAAAGCAGATGATTGGGAGGAGGTGAAGAAATCCAGCAGATCAGGACGTTTTGTGAGTGATGTAGGCCAGTACGTCGGCTCTGGAGGGGAGAGGAACTGAGGATTAACAGAACTGAGAGATCTAAGGAGAGTGAGGTCACGCGGCTTCCCCATAGGGGATGTTTTGGGTTGTAGTCGCCAACAGAAATGAATCGAGAACCAAGGGAATGGAAGAAGGATATGAACTGGAGCTGTGATATGGGCTTGTTAGGAGGACTGTGCTTTTTTACGTTAAATGTTAAATGATCTCCAGCATATTTAACACATCTTGGAAGGCAGTGACAATAAGCCTTCGTATGTCCATACGCTTGACACCGGTGGCATTGAACAATCGTTTTTTTTTTTTTTTGTGAGGCTCCTCAATCACTATTCTGATATCCTCGCAGTATAGTGTTTTAAGGAGAAATATTTCCTTATTGTTTGTTTGTGGCTCTAAGTCCACGAAGAAGAGAGGAAGAGGATATTTCACCACGGTACCAGAAATCGGGTCTTTTTTCCGTTGAATGAGATTAGTGATACTCCTGACAGAATGCCCCAGCTCCGCCAACTGGTCCTTGATTATTTCTGGGAGAGTTGTGTGGTGGAGGTTTCTGACAACAATTCTATATGGTTTGTCGATTTGCACCATGAAGAATGAAACCGACAGTTTTGTTCAGTAAAATTCTTTACTATGGCCCTGTATGCATTAATTGATTGACAGGACACTGTAGTGTGATCTTGTTTCAATTTGCAGAGAAATGAGTTGATTCCTGCAATCGTCTCCAAACGTCTAAAAAATTCTGCATAATTTGAAATATTTTTTATAAATATCGGAGGCGGTTTAGGATCATCCGCCTTCTGTGTATTCTCTTCCATATTAGAGACGTGTGATGTAGTAGCTTTTTCCGGTGTTAAAGTTGCAAAAGGGTTAATAGAGGTGAAATCGGGAGCCGGTTGAGACAGGCTGGTGGTGGAACAAGTCCTGGCAGCACGCTTTGATGCCTTTTCAGGGGAGTTCGGAGCTGATATTGCTCTATTATTTTTATTATTACTCTTCCCCAAATGAAAAAGAAAAAAAAATGAATATTTTTTTAAAAAATGTAGGGTAGTGGATTCTCGAACCAACTATTTATGAGTTAAGAGACGGACAGCCAACCTCTGAGCCAGAGAGGCCAGTAAAGGATTGACTGTCCAATTGAGCCGTGCCCGTTGTCACACGACATAATTAGAGACTCACTCCACGTAATATAAAAAAATATATGAAATAGTTCGTGAAAGTCACTTAATTTTATAGTGTTTGTGGAAGTGAAACAAAGCAATAAAACGCGCTTTATCCACGTTTTAGAACATTTGATGTACCTACTTTTACATGCAAAAAAAGAGAGAAAAAAAATACACTTTAGAACAAAAACGAATCATATAACACAAATAAACGAAAAGAAACAAACAAAATAATCAATTAACAAGAGTAAAATGTTTTTTAAAAATTGAGAAAATAAGAAAAGGTTAATTTGCTTGTTTACCGTTCTTGGTCGTCAGCTGTTCTCATGAAAGATCGTAAATTATTTCAATTGAATCTGCACTCAATATAACCTGACAGAGTTGTGCATCGAATGAGGCTGTTTTTTTTTTTCTTTTTGTTTGTGTCGAGTATATAGGTTTGGTGTAAGACCTTCATTCATTGTCGTGGAGTGGAGTAATTGAGGGTTATTAATTTATTTATAACTTTTACAAATAAGAAATATCAAATACATTTTATATAATTTTAAATTGAATTTATCATCGGAAATGCAGTAAAAAAAGCTCAACTTCATCTGTAAGTTACAATTTGGAACTTATCGAGATAAAATAAGTAAATTTTTATACAGTTTTAGCAAAATTAACAAGTACATAACGTAACGTTTGTAAAACTCGACTAAGAGAACTTTGAATGTGCCAAGTTAGTATGTGAGCGTCAAACTAGCAGAAAAACTACGAGGGAGTAAGCGATGAATTTGCAAAAATATAAACAACATTATAAGAAAAGCATATGCACATTTTTTTGAACCCTTTTCAAAAATGCGTGATAAATTTCTATACTTAACTAAAACAAACGTGGAAAATTTACATAAAGTTTTCTGATGAAGTTGTTAATTTTTTACGATGGTTTGTCCGCCATAGTTTACTTTTCTGCTTGCTTGACGTTAATAGTTCATATTTCTTCTTTAATAACAATTACAAATGATTTGTAAATTGAAGAAGTTAGCAAATATATATTAAAGTTTACGAGACCTGACGAATTACGTTAAGCATAGAAATAAAATATGTGTTCCCACTGTTTTATTATTGACCAGAATCAGTTTTCAACGCAACAGCATCAGCTTTAACTGCTATGCAGTGTGGGTGGTATGTACCACTGATGATGACGCTGTCGTGTTGAAGACCGGTTCTGTTCAATAATAGAAGTGGGAAGAGAAGACAACGTCTTTTATTTCTATGAGAAATCTCGTCCCCACAACACATCTCACTATCACATATGGATTTAATTTAGATTTACATTCATAAAAAGCTTTCATCTCTCATAACCAAAGGTTTGATCAAGTATTTAACTTTTTATCAAATTTGCATAATTTATTACTCAATGCATTTTTCGTTTTATCATATAAATGAAAATGATTACTTTTTTGGCTTTTACGGAAAATCAACCGTCATTGGTTATACTATTGGTATACACAAAGCAGTTAATGTAATGCATGAATTATGAGAACCTTTATTTTTATTATTTATGCTTATTAATTCTATATTTTCCTGCAGTAACAAGTCAACCGTTAAAAAAATTAACATAGAAAATATGATATCTTCCTTCCAAAAAACACCGTCAGTTTTACAAGTGTTTTGTGAATCGCAGAATCCCTCGACAAAACACTTTTAGTATATTAGTGTTCGCATGTTGTCGAACGAAAATGAATCCTCTTCCTAAAGAACACTTTCAGTATTTGAGTGTTTTATGAATCGCAGAATCCCTCGACAAAACACTTTTAGTATATTAGTGTTCGCATGTTGTCAAACGAAAATGAATCCTCTTCCTAAAGAACACGTTCAGTATTTGAGTGTTTTATGAATCGCAGAATCCCTCGACAAAACACTTTTAGTATATTAGTGTTCGCATGTTGTCGAACGAAAATGAATCCTCTTCCTAAAGAACACTTTCAGTATTTGAGTGTTTTATGAATCGCAGAATCCCTCGACAAAACACTTTTAGTATATTAGTGTTCGGATGTTGTCGAACGAAAATGAATCCTCTTCCTAAAGAACACTTTCAGTATTTGAGTGTTTTATGAATCGCAGAATCCCTCGACAAAACACTTTTAGTATATTAATGTTCGCATGTTGTCAAACGAAAATGAATGATATCCTCCTAAAGAACACGTTCAGTATTTGAGTGTTTTATGAATCGCAGACTCCTCTTTTCCTATTTTAACTTAACTATTTTTTTTAACGGCTGCATTGCTTCTGGGTAAAAACCTCCATGAAACCAATGGCAGTGTACAATCAGAATCAAGGAAAAACTCATGCTCGTATCAAAGCTGCCTTTGGAGTGTATCATGCAACAGAATGTCGGTACTTACGAAAAAATCAATTTTCTATTCACCTCTGTAAACCTTCCTTAATATTGAAACTTATCTTATGAAATTAACATTTCTATTAGATTATAACTAAGGAACCATGACGAAAGGAAAGTAATACATACTTATTCTTAATTTGTCTGGAAGTAACATAATTATTCAGTAATTTATATTGTTCCTACTTCATGACTTATAAGAAAGTAAGGCAAACAACACTACCACCTTGACGAAGTAGAAAACAAAGTTATTTAGCAATTAAACAGAAAATTGATTCCTAGATATATATAATTCAAGAGACTGTAGGAACCTGACGTACACTTGCCTTCTCTCAGGCGAGTTAGAAAAGTTTGAGGGTTGTTGAGAGACAGACAATTACAGGGATCAATTTATGTCTCTGGAATATATCATTCAAGCAAAGATTATCCGTCCTCACTCATTTCCAAAACTTAGTATACAGTACAGCTCTCAGGAATCATGAATCCGTGGGTGACCTTCACTATTAAATACTTAAAAATTTGTGGTTGTTGGTATGATTTTGATAACCATAAATATGGGAAACTATTATCCGTTCTCCAAATGTTGCGTGTAGTTTATGTTTTCATCATAATGTTTATAAGTTTGGGTATCTTGTATAAAACGGATTTCTCTGAAGGTACCATAAGTGACGTCGTTTTGTGTCCAACGACTGTTCTTATTTTCGGGAAAGGTTTTCTGTATGCCTTTAAAAGAAGAGAAATTGTAAGTTTAATGAAAGGACTAAACGACTTGATCTTCAATCATAAAGAGTCTTGGGAGATTGATTTATTAAATAAAAATATTACCTATTTCTGGAAGGTATTTTATAGATTTATAGCATTATTTGCTATTTTTTGTACAACTTTCTTCCCAGGTCGAGTCATAATAGATGCAATTTTGTGCTATTTCGACTTTAAAACATCTCCTACCGTGGTGCCTCTTCCGATCTCTGGTCTATTAACTGAGCCCATCGAACCAAATTCCTCTTTTTATTGGGTGGAAGGTGGCTCTGCATTTTGGATTTGTATAGGTACATTATACCTGATGGGAGGAGAAGGCCTTTTCTATATGACAGTCACCTGTACAGTAACAGAAATAAATATTCTCAAAAGGCAATTATTTCAATTGAAGTTGAAATTAAATTTAGAACGAAGTATTGACGGTTACCCTGAATTGTTCGAATTGTGCAAAAAACACACCATTCTGACGAAGTAAGTAGTAAATATAATATCATCAATATACCTAATATACGAGTATGTTTCAGACATTGCTGGACAATTTTAGTTATATTTATCGAAATTATCTTCAGGCTCGTCCTTTATAAGAGGTAGGGGATATCCTGGAGGTGTCTCTCAACAAGAAAGAATGATGTCAAACAAAGCTTATGATTGGCCAATAAATGTAGTTTTCTGTATTTTTTGTCACTCAACTCTAGGATTTTTCCCTTTCTGCAAAAGATCAGTTCCTGGTCTTTATGCGGAAGAAAAATGTAACAATTGAGGGTCAATATCTGACAAAAAATGCTACGTCTAAACGAACTGAAACATATTAAGAATTACAAAAACTATTCTGATCTTACATAAATAAATACATTTGCTTATTTATATATAATAAATAAATAATAAATATAATAAAATAGTGAATATAATATATTATAGCAGATGGGCGAATAATACAGGACAAGCGAAACGCGGTGTGCTGGAAGATAGATCTGTGTGGGGCAGTAATTACTCAAAATTGGAATTCCGAGTTCCTTTATATCACGGATGGTCAACCCAAATGATCTTGCGAGCCACTTTCGAAATGCATTATAATCCCGCGGGCCGCATATAAAATTATATTAAATTATATGCGTATTTGCACATTGATGTTGCAGGTTATCGTCCGTTAAGTTCGAGCGTGATTTATGTTTGGTAAATTTCATTTTCGAAAAAAACGATTCGCAGGTGCACAAATTTTTTTTTTTTTTAAATTCTAAACCACAAGACCGCGACTTAGATGACACTTCATAATATGAAAACGTTGTCTACATTATAGACAACTATTTGAATGGCTTCATAAAGAAAGGGCATCAGTCCTTGGTGTTAAATTTTCGGGAGACGAAAAAAAAACATATGTTTTTTATGAAATGTGTTGAAACTGTCATAATATTGTTGTAGGGCACCGCAATGAACTAGTTTTTATGAAATAAAAAACAATTTAGTATATTTTTTAAGTCATGGAATGATGCCCTTTCTTTATAGAGCGATGAATGCCTACAAACATTTGGATAATTTTCATATTAATATCACTTAGATTGCTGTACAATTATTATTTATTATCGAAGGTGCAATACAAAAGCAATAAACAAACACAGTCTTTCATTGTTGAAAACCAAAAAAATACTAAGTGAAACTACTACATTTTTAACTGTAGGGTTAAACGTTTTCATGTAGTTTCTGTTGCAATTGCAAACGTTTTTGGGTATCGGCCTAGCAATTCTAGTGGAGTCCTGCAGAGTAACAACAGGTTCTGCAGTCTTCTGATTATTTTCACGGTAATTCCATGCAAGGATGTAAAATCTTTCGAACATTCCACTGCCATCTGAATAGGGAGTGACAACAACATGGTGGGGGAGCACACCTTGCGGATGATTTCATAAAGTAAGGGCTTCCATCCGAACTGATGTCCTTACTTCATAGAAAAAAAAACACCGCAAAGCAGAGAGTAAAATACGGGAAGAGAGTGTTGGACTGATTTACTTTCATCATAGAACGATGTAACAGACGTCTTAACACAACAAAATCTCCATTTTCGATTTTTGGTCTCTGATCTATCATTATGAAGCCATTTATTTATCACCTTAAAATAATTTTGGTTGCACAAAGTTTAGCAATTGTTGATACATTTTAAATTTGGTTTTCAGGTGGCACAGGGATCTTAAAGAAGCTTTTGGCCTGGTGTACGAGTTTCAAAATATGGTGTCATGCATCATTTTCTCTTTTTATGCCTATTATTCTATGACGGTAAGTTCACGTTTTCATGAACTTTTCTGCAACCTATTTTACTACAATAAGCGATGTCAGTTTTAATTCACCGTAAAAATAAGGTTATGTTAATCACAAAAAAACTTTTTTTTAAAGTGTGTATTATTTGTAGTTTTATATATCCAAAACTAATGAAACATTTCGTCGAAATTCGATAGTATTTTAAGACAGTCTTTATTAAATAGAGACTAACATTATAGTATTTGGACAAATCTTGAAGAATTCTCAAGCTGTTCGGAAATTATTCAACTTTTTGTGCTGTGGTATTTTCTTTAAACTATACTACGAATATGGGAAGTTATGTAATCTGCCATAAATTCGCAGTTTTGACCGCAATTTTATGTTTTCCGATCTTGTAATCACATATAATTTCAGCCAAATTGGGCATACAGAATGGGGGAGAGTAAATGGGGGGGGGGGGGGGGGGGGGGGGGGGGGGGGGGGGGGTTCTACACAGATGCATAATAACTGCCAATCTAATAACACAAAATATCATACATGGATCCAAACAAGGGCGGATCCAGAATGTTCATCAGGCGGGGGGTGAAATTTCGTTGGTTCAAGATTTGGAGGGATGAAGGACAAGGGGGCTAATATTTTGACTGCTTTGACGAAGCTCATGAATTAAGAATCAAGACTAATATATTATTATAATGGTAACAGTCTGGTTGAGTAACAGTCTGTAAACGAATAACGCCAATAAAGTATGTGCGCAAGAGGTCGTTCGCGCATCACTAGGACGTATTTTCTAATTTAAGATGTATATTTCTTTATCCTTAACAAAACTAGGGTATGAGCTTCTGCGCTAGGGGGAGGGGAAGGGGGGAGGTGGGTTAATTCTGGTTTTACCTCCCCTTGTATCCACCACTGGTCCAAGACATAACAAGAACGACACGTTGATTTTCAGCGGATTCCGCCCAAAGATTGAGGGTTGGGATAAGAGTTGGGGGCTCTATTCGAAAACTCTTACAGTTAGGCTAGGTTTTATGACTTATCCCCGGGCTTGAACTACGAGGTCATATCACCTATTTCCAGAGCGCTCTTTCATCACTCTGATGGACATGAGCCCGACTCTACTGTGGGAGTTCTAAATTTTGCCTACCCTAAATTTTTATTCACCTAGGGTACCCCTATGACCCCCTCTTTAACGAATGCCTGACATCGTACAGGCTCGGGACCATCGCTTAACGTCCCAGCCGAAGGATGGCGTGCTTAAGTTTATTTTACATCCCAGATAAAATACACTAAGGGCCTCGGTCGGGTTTCGAACCCACGATCTTGAGCTCAGAAAAAAAGTACGCATACCACTGAGCTACCGGCGCCCTCACTCTTACAGTTGCCGATGCAATAAATGAATGAAGACTCTGATATGACACCTGTAGGTTCTTTCAACCAAATCAGTCCATTAGTTTTTGGTTTTTGAGGCAGAGCAAAAACTTTCTTTACTAATTTACAGTGGGGAAGTAATTCGGTGCTTCCCTTTTAGTGTGTAGAGCTCTCAGTGTGCTGAGCTATTTTTATTATTATAATTTATTCGTACTTACGCAACCTTTAAACAGTTAGTTATTGTGACTCATACACAGGCTTTAGCTACGAGGCCATTTCGCCTATTACCAGAGCGCTCTTTCGTCGCTCTGGTCGAATGCGCCCAACTCTACTGCTGGAGTTCTAAATTTTGGCTACCCAGGTTTATTCACCAAAGGGTCTTTAACGAGTACCTGACAACGCACATGCTCAGGACCATCGCTTAATTTCCTAAGGTTTTTTCACCTCCCAGATGAAAAACCTAACGGCTTCTGCCGGGTTTCGAACTCGCGATCTTGTGCTCAGTAGGCTAGCACGCTTCCTCTGAGCTACCGGCTTCCTAAAAAAAAAATTTGTGCGATGGCCTTTGCACATTTTCTTCATTTATAATACATATAGCTCAATTCATGCCTTTATAATATATACAACTAACTGCTTAAGTTAGGCAGATAAATGAATCATATTTTTTCTGATGAGCCTCTAACCCTACATAATTTTGTCAACAGGTAAAGAGTCTTGCGGCTCTAGCTCTTCTTGTCTTGGGCGCCATGGTACTCCTTACTCTGAATTTTGTATGCAATTATCTTGGAGAAACGCTGATAACTGAGGTAAAACTTAATTTCATAGATGTTAACTTTCTTTTAATAAAAATTAATAGGTTAGATTAGGTTTTACAACTCATGCCCGGGCTTGAACTACGAGGTCATATCACCTATTACCAGAGCGCTCTTTCGTCACTCTGGTGGACATGAGCCCGACTCTACTGTGGGAGTCCTAAATGCCTACCCTAAATTTTTATTCACCTAGGGCAGGGGTCTTTAACGAGTACCTGACATCGTACAGACTCGGAATCATCGCTTAACGTCCCATCCGAATATCCCATCGCTTATACCTCCCAGATAAAATAAACTAAGGGCCTCGGTAGGGTTTCGAACCCACGTTCTTGAGCTCAGAAGACAAGCACGCATACCACTGAGGTACCGGCGCCCTCTAAAAATTAATATAAATTCTTTTTAAAATAAAACTGTTGGTGAGTAATATATGTATACACATTTTTTTTTTCTTCATATATTAAATATATATTATCTAGTGATTGCTATTGTATTGTGACTTTAAAATAAATCTTAATTCGAAATCATAGCTCACAAATTTAAAGTTTTTATCTTTCAATGTAAACTTTACTTCACATTCAATAATTTTAAATGTTAAGAAGATTCAATAAATCAACTAGCATTTCATTAACAGATGCTGAGATCCAATCTGTAAAGATGACTCGATGCTACAATCATTACCGAGAGTACACACATGAACTGGGAATATTTCTGCAGTTGTAGAGAGTTCTTTTAAAGTCCGATAGGTAGCACCAAACTAACCAAATTGTCAATAGACAAAATGACTTTGTACAGCAAAGGTTTCAGTTTCTTTTAACATTTTAAGAAAATGATTTGTCTAGTGTAAATTCATTGTCAACCTCCCCCTTTCCCGTTATCCATGGTCCTGATAATTGTCATGTAATACAATAAGATAGAGAAAATTGTGTAAACTTATGAGTTTTCATAAGGTACTTTCATTACATTGGCAGAGATTTTGAATTGAACCCCGCCTCTTCTAACAGGTTGGCCGAAGAAGAGTGAAAATTTAGTTGGTAAAAATAATACGAGCTGAATATGTACTTAACCGGTGGTTTTAGGTCTCTTGTTTATAGGACCATATTTAGGGCTCTTAAAGACGGGCTACAGCGCTTGGTCGCATGGTTTTATCTGGTTGCTGGTTTGAATCCCGTCCGGGAGAGAGTTGTTTTATTTCATAGATAGAACTCCCTCCCGGGGCTATGCATGTGTAAATAACCATCCGTGTATTCAAATAACACCATTATAAAGACGAGGATAATATGCATCGTATATAAGGCCAAAAAAATATATATAGTGTTAAAAAACATTTGTGTTGATAAATAAAAATATATAAATAATAAATAATAATTCAATTAATAAAATAATTAAAACAAAAAGAATAAATAATAAACTTATAATTACATTTCCTGTAGAAATTTTATCTCTTTTATTTCATTAAATTTTGATTTCTACAGTAGTTTTCAAAAGGGGCCCTAAAAAAATATCAAAAGTTCAAGACGTGCAATTTTGAAGAAAGTGCACGTAATTTTAAAAAAATTTCAATTAACAAACTTTTTATTTGGATTTCTAAAGAGATGACATATGTTTTTCTAAATTTTTCAAAAATATTATATCTAATCCAAAGGTTTTCAAAATATCTTACTGGGCCAACAGGGAAGATCAATAGCATAGACTTTACGAGAACAAATAATTGGGTTTATTTTCTTAGATTTACATCATAAAATCAAAAATTAAACATTGAAACAAAAATCAAAAGAAAAATCGTAAAAACTAAATTCTTGAAACTATTTCAATATATTTTTTTTTTTTGTTTTATATTTTGGCCATTTTTCAAATCAAAGTTATATATTTTTGGGCATATATATTTTGTATATGCCCAATTTTGTAATTATAAATAACAGTACCTTCTTTGCGCAGCAATTTTACTGTTAATTCACACTTACTTAGTTCATCACACCTTAAGCCTAAACAACAACTCTCTGTCCACCTTCACATCTCAACCCAGACCACACACCATTCACTCTACACACTCATTCAAAAACAGCTGATGGCCGTGTTTTGTTTTCTACTCATTTGTTAAAAAAAAAAAAAAAAATGCAATTCATATTATTTATTTACTAAGTCAGTTCCTTCTTGGATTTTATAGAAAAATAAATATGAATTATTTTTTGATATTAATAATTTAAATGAGTGTATTTTTTATACATCAAATATATATATCTAATATATTTCTTTCTATTCTCCCATTCTGCTACCTCATTAGATTTTAAATAATAAATCTCTGTTATAAATAAAAATGTTGTTCTCCCCTTAAAGCACTATTTATAATTTGCTAAAGAAAACATGTTCACCTTAGCTCCCGCGGAAAACAATGCTTTTTTAATGAACCACTCATTATATTTAATAAATAATATAACAATATAAGTTAAATATACTCTTCAGTGTAAGTTAGAGAAATCATTGTTGGAAATTTGTTACAGAACGATGAGTTGTTCAAGGCAGTGTACGACCTACCTTGGTACGAACAAAGTTTGAGGTTCAGGAAAATAGTGATCATGATGTTGAGACAGTCAAGTCAACCCTACACTATAGTTCTGTTTAAACATAGTGCTCCACTTCAAATGAGAACCTTTAGTGACGTATGTATTAACTTCATTTCAGAATTTATTTTAAATGTCTATATTAGGTAAAATATGTATTTTTTTATTGTTTTTACAGAGAATAGAGATCACATATAAATTGTATGCTATCATGAAATCCTCACAACATGAACCACAATAATAATTAAACGGAAACATGCTTCGTTATGTACGAAGTCCACCAAGATGAAGAATGTTGTTTCAGTGAGATTCTGAGCACGCACTCCTATTATCACTCAATTATATTGTAATATTTTATAATCTACTTATTCATTTGCTTTTATGAATGTAATATATACCTTTTTTTTTTTTTGTTATTCGTTTTATTTCGAAATTTGGCATTTATAAAACTAATTATAAGTAAATATTCTAGTTCACATATGATCATACCCCAAAAAACAAAATTTTTCGGGGGGGCAGTGATCTGTAAAAATGTGGTTGTGGGAAATAATGGATGATATTTTTTTATACAATTCCCATCTAAACGGTGGTAAAGATAATTGCGGCTTCAGAATGTCGCAATCTTTAACGCCATTTTATACACTTGATGATTTATTCGTTGTCTCAGCACTGAAATTTGTGCTTGTCCAAGTTACGTTTTGGTGTTATGTCTACTAAAATTAAATGTTCTACTTCTGATTTTTTTTTTTAAATCAGCTGTTCACGTTAAACAAAAATAGTGTTATAAAATTGCTCTTCAAAAAAATAATTAATAGTGCGGTTTTTACTGTGTTTGTAAAAACGTGAAACAGTGAAAAGTATCAGGGAGAGGACCTTTTCACCAAACGGAATGAGTTGCAGCGGGGCGCGCTCTTCCTGGGTTGAAGAGAGTGCACCAGTGCCCACGGCCAGCCACAGCCAGCCAAGTAACATCAAACAGGTACCACACCAGCCCCTGGCCACAGCATCGATGGCCGTTGACCATCCAGGCCTTAGCGGCAAGAAGAGGACCCTAGACCAGCCTGACCAGCAGACACCCGCCTCACACCTCGCCGTCACCAAGAGGTATAAATCTTACAACTCACCAGTCATAGTTTCTAACAGGTATTCCGCTCTAACCAATTTAGACACTTCCAAGCCCCAACCGGCCGATTCAAATTCCGAAAATAGTAAAAAAATTAAAATACCTCCAATTTTTATTGTAGGTTACAATAACCTAAAAGAAATAACAGCTGACATATTAAAGGTGGCTAAATCACCGTTTGAAACCAAACAATGCCTAAAAGAAAAAATTAAAATTCAAGCGACCTCGTCAGACGATTTTAGGGCCCTGACAAAATTCTACGATACGCATAAAATTAACTATTATACTTATGTTAATCCAGAAACTAAAAATGTATCGGTGATTCTCCGAGGTGTGCCATACGCGTTCAGTGAAGAAGACGTCAAAAATGAATTGCTCCCTCACTACCCAGTTATTTCGGTCACCAGGTTGCACAATAGAGACAAAATGCCCACGCCATTGTGCGCAGTCGAACTGACTAATAACGACCAGGGAAAAGCCATATTCTCACTTACGAAACTATACTACAGTCGGATCCACGTGGAGGAAAGACGCCGGTCCCTGCACGTTCCTCAATGCATGAACTGTCAAAAATTCGGGCACACCAAGAACTACTGCCGCCTTGAGTCGACCTGCGTTAAGTGTGCAGGGAATCACCATTATAAAGTTTGTCCTTTCCAAAAAACTGACAAACCGAAGTGCGCCAACTGTGGGGGCGACCATACCGCCAACTTTGGAGGCTGTCTGAAACGACCACCGAAACGGCAACTACAGTCAGCTTCCGCAGGCACCACCGCAAGCCAAACATTTCACACTAATACTAATCAACCTCCGCAACACACACACGCACATTCAGCCAACACACCCAATACACCACCATACGCACCTACCTCCCCGGAGCCCAAACCACCTACGAACTTTTGGTTTGACAAAAATCGAAGTAGGACAACACCACCGCAACCTAATACTGCAAACAATGGAATTAGCTCTGAGGCAACGACTGACCTGACTGGACTCATCATGAACCTCATCAAACCATTCATCCCCCACATCCAAGCTTTCTTATCCAATTTATTCACTAACCTTTTTTCGATGAATCATGGCAAACCCTAATCTGGGAACTTTTCAAAATTTAACTATATTAAACTGGAATGCGGACGGCTTAAAGATAAGGCAACCGTCATTAACCAACTTTTTATCACGATATAATGTCGACATTGCATGCATAACTGAGACCCACCTCAAACCGACAGACAAACTCAAACTCTCTGGCTACTGTTCATATAGACTGGACCGACCGACACGTTTCGGTGGTGTTGGCATTTTCATCAAACGACACCTGAAACATTCACAGATTAACATTCCCCCTCTCCAGAACTTGGAGGCAGTTGGAGTCACCCTCACCACACTCTCCGGCACACTCAACATCATATCAGCATACCATCGACCGAACACAAGACTGGTACAGACTGACTTCGAACATATTTTCACAGGACTACCGACTATAATGATCGGGGACCTCAACAGCAAACACACGCTATGGGGATGCAGAAGACAGAATAACAACGGGACTAGACTACAATCCATCTCAGAAAACCTGGGGATACAAATATCGACACCTGACGAACCGACATTCTACCCAACTCAACGAACATACCAACCCGACATACTGGACATAGGACTGATACACAACTTTAACTTGCCCCTGTTTCACGAGACACTGACCGACTTAGACTCAGACCATCTCCCAGTTATCTGCACCTTCCTAGCACGGCCACAGAAGGAGGAATATCTTCCAAGGTTGATCACGGGGAAGATCGACTGGGCCACGTTTGAAGACGGAATGAACTGTCTCGGGGTCCCCCATCATTATAGCACGACGGACGACATTGACAATGCAGTTAGGACGTTCACACAAACCATACATACCTCAGTACATGAAGCAACATACCGACATTTCACTGACAAACGACACCTATTCCACAACAAGACACCAACACACATAATGGATATGATCCGTACAAAGAACACACTACGACAACACTGGCAAAGAACAAGAGATCCCCTTGAGAAAAGAGAACTGAATCGCCTGACCCGACGCATACGATGGGAACTTGACAAAGACAGAATCGCGAACTATCGAAAATACTTGACTGATATGACTCCGGGCGACAACAACTTATGGAAAGAGACACGACGACTTCTAAACCAAAGGACACCCCTACCCATCTTAACTGACGGACAAATGACTGCCACAACTGACAAAGAGAAAACCGAATTACTGGCGACCCATTTGGAAAATAAATTCACAACGACAGACGCTGACGATCATGAAACACTCATCACAGTTGAATCATACCTCTCAAATACACTTCACACAGTCGAAGCACCCATTCAGCATACCACACCATCAGAAATACACGCCCACATTACACGACTACACATCAAGAAGGCCCCCGGTGAAGACATCATCCCCAACCTGGTGCTGAAGAAGCTTCCTCCGAAGAGCATAGCCTACCTGGCAAGTGTGTTCAACGCCTGTCTTCGCCACGGCTACTTTCCTGCAGACTGGAAAAACGCCGTTGTTCTAACATTTCACAAGCCAGGTAAGGCAAAAAACGATCCAGGCAGCTATAGACCAATAAGTCTTTTAAATAGCCTCTCAAAACTTCTTGAGAAAATAATTCACAAGAGGCTCCTCCGTCATCTGGAGACTGCAGGGACCATCCCTGCCCACCAGTTTGGGTTTAAATCAAACCACTCAGCCGTCCATCAGCTACAGAGAGTTGCTGAGACCATTGTGGGGGGCTTTGAGCGGAAGCAGTACACAGTAGCAGCCTTCTTGGACGTCGCAGCTGCCTTCGACACCGTCTGGCACGAGGGCTTGCTCTTCAAATTAAAACAGACCTGGCCTCCGCAATACATCCAGAACATCATTAGCTCTTTTCTTCGTGACAGAACATTCCAAATAAGGGTGAACAACACACTGAGCTCCAGAAAGAAGATATCAGCGGGAGTCCCACAAGGTGCGATCCTCAGTCCACTCTTGTTTGATCTGTTCTGTCACGACATGCCAGAACCAGTCTCTGCAACCCTGGCGACTTACGCTGACGACACGTTGATCCTCAGCCAAAACATAGATCTGGAAGCGGCCATCGACTCCCTACAAATCCAGGTGGATGAGATCGGCCAGTGGTTTGGAAAATGGAAGCTTAAGTTGAACGGTGGGAAGACGGAGGCGAAGGTGTTCGCTTTACGCCGCTTCTCGATAGAACACCTCAGAAGGCTGCAAATCGACCAACTCCCAATTCCATGGAATCCTAAAGACCGGGGTGTGCGCTATCTTGGAGTGCACCTTGACACAAGACTAACATGGCGCCTACATATCAACATAAAACTCCAACAAGCACACACACGACTCAGGCTCATCTACCCACTCATAAACAGAAATACACCACTCAGACACACATGCACATCCTTACTTTACAAAACACTAATACTTCCACTCTTAACCTACGCTTGCCCCGTATGGTTCTGCACTAGCCACACTAACATAACACGATTACAAACATTCCAAAACAAAGTCCTCCGGATAGCGGTGAACGCACCTTGGTTTATCAGGAACACCCAAACCCATCGGGAACTGGGAGTTGCTCCTTTTGCAGCCCACATTGAGAAACTCACCCGAAGCTTCCATGAAGGTCTGCCAACCTGCTCTGGTGCGGTTCACTACAGTCTCGGCCAGCCTGTAGCTCGCAGGCTGCAACCAAGACTGTACCAAGACTTTTTGTTTTAATTATAATTTTCTTGTTTATTTGCTCATTTTGTGTAAAGTACATACTTAGTACTGGTCCAAATAAAATGTTTTTTTTTTTTTTCTTTCCCAAACTTCTGATTTTGTGGATGAGGTAGATATTGTTGTAGAGGCGGACGTTGTCATGATCCGTGCAGTTGTCAAGATACTTTGAACTAAAGGTGTACTCAATACAGGAGTGTTACAGTGCTTGTTGGAGCCTGGAGCCTGTTGATGGGATCATACAGTTTTCTTCATCTGTTGCATTTGAACAGTCTTCTTCCCCATCGGAAAGATAGTTCGAGGATATGAATTCCCCCGAGTTGCAGGCGACAAACCCATAAGGGCGGGGATCTGTGTTCAGGGTCCTCTCCACTGGACGGCACCTCACATCACTGGAATATCTCCCCGTTGTTACGTCTTATTCTTCACCTCATCCTCCGTGCTCTTCAAACATCCATCTTCCGTTGTGTTCGATGCCTCTAAATCTGTGTTCAGGGACCGGTATTGATTAACAAAAGTTGACAGCCAGACAAACTGTTTCAAAAACGATACATTATTTACCATAGATTGTGTAAATTTCAATCAGGTGTTTTAAAAAGTAAGTTCATTTTTTTAGGTAATTTCAAAAGTTTATTAAAAATATCAATTATAAAAAAGTATTTACTAGCCTGGTGGGGGTAACAAGTTTTTTGCATGTTAATTAAAATGCACAATTTCTTTGTCAAACTTCACTATATATTGATATATAGTGAAGTTTGACAAAGAAATTGTGCATTTTAATTATCTATTCCTAGAATGGAGCTTCACAAAGTAAATCTAGAAACCATAAATTATTTTTTACATGTTTTCCAGCATTTTCACCTTTCAAATTTGATGTGTTCGATGGTGTACCTTTTTGTGCCATTGGAGCTTGGACTATAAATCTGTTTTCACCCTTATCATTATATAAGTTCTTTACTTCAATTGTACTTGACAAAAAAAACGTTATTCATGAAAAAGCTTCGTCTATCAAAGTGACATCAATCGACTTTACGCTGGAACAATATGATAAAAGCACATTATTATTTAAATTAATTATAAAAACGTTGTTTTTTATGTATTCAATAAACTTTTCACTTTGCTTTAATGCAACTTTTTCTGTCGTTATTCCTATTTTTCTTTAAAAAATGAATAATATTTTGTGATAAGCTGTACACTGTGCTCGTATTATTGTCTGATACTTGTCTACTAGGGTTTCTTGATACATACTTTTATAGATGTGGGTGGCGACTCTAAGAATATTTACTATTCGAGTACTTGTAGTCGCTGGTGTTTGAGATTGGATCCGAGTCTTTGACTCCTTGGAAAGAAGTAGGCAACGTAACCTGTAAAGAAAAAAAGTTTAGTTTTGTTAACACTGCAAGTGACTATACTTGATACGATGAGAGGTTGACCAAACCTATGATACAGGACATAGTTGCCTGCCCACTTTATTATTAGATACTTTAATTGAAATGTAATATTTTGGGGTCGCCATTATTAATTTTATTATTTAGTGGTTGTCATTGCTCTGCTTTTAATAGTATTTCCTTAAATGTTGTCTAGGGATGCTCATTTAATAATGCGTTTTACAATATAAACTGGCCGAGGCTCTTAGGTTTTATTTTTATCTAGAAGGCGAGATCATCTTAGACACACCGTTCTTCTGATTGGACGTTAAGCAATGGTAGTGTACAATCAGTATCAAGGTAAACGTCGTGCTCTTATCAAAGCTGCCTTTGGAGTATAACATGCGACAGAAATTATGAAATAATCAGTTTTCTAGTCACCTCAGCAAACCTTCCTTAATATTAAAACCTTTCTTGTGAAATTAACATATTTATTATATTATAGCTGAGGAACCATGATGAAGTGAAAATAATACATAGGCTTAATTTGTCTTGATGTAACATACCTAATTATATAACCGTTTTCGGTTAAATGAAGGAAAAGTCTAAAAATATGTGTTCCAAAACTACTTTCAGGACTGTTTTCGGCATGTATCTCTATAACCGAACCACCTGCGAAAAATTGTATTTAACACAAAATATGTATTTTAGTTTTCTCTATAACTTTTACTGTACAAGATTTTTGATTAGGTCATAAACATAAGCAGTATCTTTTAAAATATATTAAGGCATCAGAGTAAAGTGGTACATGAAACACGACTTATATACCATGGTTATTAAATAAGTAAATACAATTTTTTATTATTTTTGAACATTTCCTCCATTATAAACATATTTAGTTCAATTTTCTTATTGTTTCTGTTGTCTTCAAGAAGTGAGACAAGGCATTTAAAAAATTAATTCCTTAATGAGTTCAATGTTCAAATCTTCTTCAACCTGGCCGTATATTAATTTAGGTTGTGGGTTCACAAGATTAGGATGTGTATCTAGGACCAAAAGAACTGGACTATGGTCTGAGGAAGGATGGCAAAGATTGTATGTTTGGGGGTGAAAAGCAGATGATTGGGAGGAGGTGAAGAAATCCAGCAGATCAGGACGTTTTGTGAGTGATGTAGGCCAGTACGTCGGCTCTGGAGGGGAGAGGAACTGAGGATTAATAGAACTGAGAGATCTAAGGAGAGTGAGGTCACGCGGCTTCCCCATAGGGGATGTTTTGGGTTGTAGTCGCCACCAGAAATGAATCGAGAACCAAGGGAATGGAAGAAGGATTGGAACTGGAGCTGTGATATGGGCTTGTTAGGAGGACTGTGCTTTTTTACGTTAAATGTTAAATGATCTCCAGCATATTTAACACATCTTGGAAGGCAGTGACAATAAGCCTTCGTATGTCCATACGCTTGACACCCGTGGCATTGTACAATCGTTTTTTTTTTTTGTGAGGCTCCTCAATCACTATTCTGATATACTCGCAGTATAGTGTTTTAAGGAGAAATATTTCCTTATTGTTTGTTTGTGGCTCTAAGTCCACGAAGAAGAGAGGAAGAGGATATTTCACCACGGTACCAGAAATCGGGTCTTTTTTCCGTTGAATGAGATTAGTGATACTCCTGACAGAATGCCCCAGCTCCGCCAACTGGTCCTTGATTATTTCTGGGAGAGTTGTGTGGTGGAGGTTTCTGACAACAATTCTATATGGTTTGTCGATTTGCACCATGAAGAATGAAACCGACATTTTTGTTCAGTAAAATTCTTTACTATGGCCCTGTATGCATTAATTGATTGACAGGACACTGTAGTGTGATCTTGTTTCAATTTGCAGAGAAATGAGTTGATTCCTGCAATCGTCTCCAAACGTCTAAAAAATTCTGCATAATTTGAAATATTTTTTATAAATATCGGAGGCGGTTTAGGATCATCCGCCTTCTGTGTATTCTCTTCCATATTAGAGACGTGTGATGTAGTAGCTTTTTCCGGTGTTAAAGTTGCAAAAGGGTTAATAGAGGTGAAATCGGGAGCCGGTTGAGACAGGCTGGTGGTGGAACAAGTCCTGGCAGCACGCTTTGATGCCTTTTCAGGGGAGTTCGGAGCTGATATTGCTCTATTATTTTTATTATTACTCTTCCCCAAATGAAAAAGAAAAAAAAATGAATAATTTTTAAAAAAATGTAGGGTAGTGGATTCTCGAACCAACTATTTATGAGTTAAGAGACGGACAGCCAACCTCTGAGCCAGAGAGGCCAGTAAAGGATTGACTGTCCAATTGAGCCGTGCCCGTTGTCACACGACATAATTAGAGACTCACTCCACGTAATATGATGTACCATTTGATGTACCTACTTTTACATGCAAAAAAGAGAGAAAAAAAAATACACTTTAGAACAAAAACGAATCATATAACACAAATAAACGAAAAGAAACAAACAAAATAAACAATTAACAAGAGTAAAATGTTTTTTAAAAATTGAGAAAATAAGAAAAGGTTAATTTGCTTGTTTACCGTTCCTGGTCGTCAGCTGTTCTCATGAAAGATCGTAAATTATTTCAATTGAATCTGCACTCAATATAACCTGACTTAGAGTTGTGCATCGAATGAGGCTTTTTTTTTTTTTTTCTTCTTGTTTGCGTCGAGTATTTAGCTTTGGTGTAAGACTTTCTTTCATTCATTGTCGTGGAGTGGAGTAATTGAGGGTTATTAATTTATTTATAACTTTTACAAATAAGAAATATTAAATACATTTTATATAATTTTAAATTGAATTTATCATCGGAAATGCAGTAAAAAAAGCTCAACTTCATCTGTAAGTTACAGTTTGGAACTTATCGAGATAAAATAAGTAAATTTTTATACAGTTTTAGCAAAATTAACAAGTACATAACGTAACGTTTGTAAAACTCGACTAAGAGAACTTTGAATGTTATAGTTTACTTTTCTGCTTGCTTGACGTTAATAGTTCATATTTCTTCTTTAATAACAATTACAAATGATTTGTATATTGAAGAAGTTAGCAAATATATATTAAAGTTTACGAGACCTGACGAATTACGTTAAGCATAGAAATAAAATATGTGTTCCCACTGTTTTATTATTGACCAGAATCAGTTTTCAACGCAACAGCATCAGCTTTAACTGCTATGCAGTGTGGGTGGTATGTACCACTGATGATGACGCTGTCGTATTGAAAACCAGTTCTGTTCAATAATAGAAGTGGGAAGAGAAGACAACGTCTTTTATTTCTATGAGAAATCTCGTCCCCACAACACATCTCACTATCACATATGGATTTAATTTAGATTTACATTCATAAAAAGCTTTCATCCCTCATTACCAAAGGTTTGAGCAAGTATTTAACTTTTTATCAAATTTGCATAATTTATTAAGTACTCAATGCATTTTTCGTTTTATCATATAAATGAAAATGATTACTTTTTTGGCTTTTACGGAAAATCAACCGTCATTGGTTATACTATTGGTATACACAAAGCAGTTAATGTAATGCATGAATTATGAGAACCTTTATTTTTATTATTTATGCTTATTAATTCTATATTTTCCTGCAGTAACAAGTCAACCGTTAAAAAAATTAACATAGAAAATATGATATCTTCCTTCCAAAAAACACCGTCAGTTTTACAAGTGTTTTGTGAATCGCAGAATCCCTCGACAAAACACTTTTAGTATATTAGTGTTCGCATGTTGTCGAACGAAAATGAATCCTCTTCCTAAAGAACACTTTCAGTATTTGAGTGTTTTATGAATCGCAGAATCCCTCGACAAAACACTTTTAGTATATTAGTGTTCGCATGTTGTCAAACGAGAATAAATGATATCCTCCTAAAGAACACGTTCAGTTTTAAAGTGTTTTGTGAATCGCAGACTCTTTTCCTATTTTAACTAAACTATTTTTTTTAACGGTTGCATTGCTTCTGGGTAAAAACCTCCATGAAACCAATGGCAGTGTACAATCAGTATCAAGGAAAAACTCATGCTCGTATCAAAGCAGCCTTTGGAGTGTATCATGCAAGAGAATGTACTTCAATTTTCTATTCACCTCTGTAAACCTTCCTTAATATTGAAACTTATCTTATGAAATTAACATTTCTATTCAATTATAACTAAGGAACCATGACGAAAGGAAAGTAATACATATTCTTAATTTGTCTGGAAGTAACATAATTATTCAGTAATTTATATTGTTCCTACTTCATGACTTATAAGAAAGTAAGGCAAACAACACTACCACCTTGACGAAGTAGAAAACAAAGTTATTTAGCAATTAGACAGAAAATTGACTCCTAGATATATATAATTCAAGAGACTCTGTAGGAACCTGACGTACACTTGCCTTCTCTCAGGCGAGTTAGAAAAGTTTGAGGGTTGTTGAGAGACAGACAATTACAGGGATCAATTTATGTCTCTGGAATATATCATTCAAGCAAAGATTATCCGTCCTCACTCATTTCCAAAACTTAGTATACAGTACAGCTCTCAGGAATCATGAATCCGTGGGTGACCTTCACTATTAATTACTTAAAAATTTGTGGTTGTTGGTATGATTTTGATAACCATAAATATGGGAAACTATTATCCATTCTCCAAATGTTGCGTGTAGTTTATGTTTTCATCATAATGTTTATAAGTTTGGGTACCTTGTATAAAACGGATTTCTCTGCAGGTACCATAAGTGACGTCGTTTTGTGTCCAACGACTATTTTTGCTTTTGGGAAAGGTTTTCTGTATGCCTTTAAAAGAAGAGAAATTGTAAGTTTAATGAAAGGACTAAACGACTTGATCTCCAATCATAAAGAGTCTTGGGAGATTGATTTATTAAATAAAAATATTACCTATTTTTGGAAGGTATCTTATAAATTTATAGCATGTTTTGCTATTTTTTGTACCATTTTTTTCCCAGGTCGAGTAATTATAGATGCAATTTTGTGCTATTTCGACATTAAAACATCTCCCACTTTGGTGCCTCTTCCGATCTCTGGTCTATTAACTCAGCCCATCGAACCAAATACCTCTTTTTATTGGGTGGAAGGTGGCTCTGCACTTTGGATTTGTTTAGGTGCTTTTTATGTTTTCGGGGGAGACGGTATGTTCTCAATGATTGTTATCTGTACAATTACAGAAATAAATATCCTCAAAATACAATTATTTAAATTAAAAATGAAATTAAAATTAGAACGAAATATTGACGGTTACCCTGAATTGTTCGAGTTCTGCAAGAAACACACCATTCTGACGAAGTAAGTAGTTAAATATAATATCGTCAATATACCTAATATACAAGTATGTTCCAGACATTGCTGGACAATTTTAGTTATATTTATTGTAATTATCTTGCGACTCGTCCTTTATAGTCAGGAGAAAATATCCTAGTGTTGAATGTCAATAAGAAAGAACTGACAAATTATGTAAAAAATTATTATTCCTTAATTATTGCTTTTCGGCAAAATAACTTTATTGAGGGGGGGAAATGTTAAGTAAATATTAAGAATCACAAAAATATTTGAGTTTCAATCTATTATGATTTTACATAAATAAATTCAATTGCTTATTTAATTAATTATTGTTTTTATCATGTTTCGGAGTGCATGTAATATATTAAAGCAGCGAAGAGAATGTTTTCTCAGTAAGTAAATAGCTAAGCCGCTGTGGTCCTAAGATAGATCTGACAGTGGTCATTACTGAAAATTGGGATTCTTAGAAGGCACGATAACTCCCGATAGAATAAATATATCATGTCTTAATTTATTTTAATATTATTTTGAATGAACTCCTCAGCACAGGTTTTACAAAGCTCTGTCCCCCTTTCGCACTGTAAATAAACTAGGTACCTTATATAAACACTAAAAAGTACAGTAACAATTTAAAACTAACTACAAGACCGCAACTTAGATGACACTTCATAAAGACAACTATTTATCGCCTTAAAATAATATTAGGTGCACAAAGTTTCGCAATTGTTGATTCATTTTTAATTTGGTTTTCAGGTGGCACAGGGATCTTAAAGAAGCTTTTGGCCTGGTGTACGAGTTTCAAAATATGTTGTCTTGCATCATTTTCTCTTTATATGCCTATTATTCTATGACGGTAAGTTCACGTTTTCATGAACTTTTCTGCAACATAACATTATTACAATAATAGGAGTTGTCATTTTTACTTCACCTTGAAAAAACTCGTCACGAAAACATTTTTTTTTTGTTTTAACACGTATTTTTGCCATTCCTCATATTTCCAAAACTAATGGAACATTTCGACGAAATTTGATAGTATTTTAAGGCAGAGCCTCCATTAAATAGAGGCTAAAATCATTTTGCATTTGAACACATTTTTTTCGAAGAATTTCGAATAATAACTGCCGATGTGCTGATTGTAACGAAACAAAGTTTATCTAAATGCAATACCGCATATTAACTAATAATTTAAGTTGTCAAGCATAATTTTCTCTTTTTATGCCTATTATTATATGATGGTGAGTCTACGTTTTCATGAACTTTCCTGCAACATAAACTATACTACAATAGGCGTTGTCATTTTTACTTCACCTAAAAAAAATCATCACGATAACATTTTTTTTCATTCTTTGAAGGGTGTTCTACATAAAAGCTTAATAAATGCCAATTTAATAAATGTATCGACTCGAAATTTGGTACATGGATCCAAGACATAATCGAGATGACACTTTGATTTCAGCGGATTCTTCATTTATAATACATATACCTCATTTCTGTCTTTATAATATGTTCAACTGCTCAAGTTTAGCAGATTAGGATTAGGATTAGGATTATGGCTATAGATGCTCACCATCTAGGTAAGTACTTTGAGATGTTATTTTTATTTATTTTTTTTCTATTATTGTATACTTTTACATTTTTGCTTGCATTAGAGCTCGTTCATTAGCTTTGTATCTCTAAAGAAGTCAATAGTCCTCTGGAGTGGCTCTCGGTGGTTGCCCAGGGCTGCTGGCAGTGCTCTGGTGATGCCTCTCTCGGTCAGCTCCTTCTGATAGAGTGGACACTCCTCCAGGATGTGCCGCACCGACAGCTCCTCCTCACACAGTTCACACTTCCTGGCTTCCTCTCTTCGCTCAGCCGACTGTGACCCACTCGTAGCCTCATCACTGCCACTTCTTCTCGTCGGTTATCCCTGATGGACGTTTTCCATGGTTCCACCCCTTTTTTGATGTATTTTAATTTGCTGTGGTCGTCAAGTTCATCCAACCCAGTTTAACCTTAACATGTAGTATCTGTTTGAGATCCGATTTTGTATAAATTCCATTACATTCAGCAGCTGAAGTTGAGGCTTATTTTGCGGCAAGGTTGTTGTTGTTCTTTTCCTTCTATGCCTACATGTGATGGAACCCACACAAATATGACTGATTTACCCGCAGATAAGATATAATCTGTGTATCTATGGATTCTACTCACGAGAGGATCATCAGTGTACAATACTTGGGTTGCTTGTAGTGTTGCCATCGAGTCTGAACAGACGATGAATGATTGTCCATCCATGGTGGAGTTCAGCAGAGAGAGCGCACAGTTCTGCAGTGATGATACTTTGTGCTTTATTGTAGCGCTTTTAGCAAATCCAGTGTTTCTACAACTCTTAGACCCAAAATTTAGGGTATATAATTTTGTCATCAGGTGAAGAGTCCTGCGACTCAAGCTCTTCTTCTGTTAGGCACCTTATTACTACTTACTTGAATTATAATACATATACCTCAATTCCTCCTTTGTAATATGTACAACTGCTCAAGTTTGTCAGATAAATGAACCATATTTTCGCTGATGAGCCTCTAACCCTATATAATTTTGTCATCAGGTGAAGGGTCCTGCGGGTCTAGCTCTTCTTCTGTTGGGCACCTTAATAATATTTAGCAGATAAATGAACCATATTTTCGCTGATGGGATTCGGTGAAGAGTCCTGCGGCTCAACCTCTTCTTCTGTTGGGCACCTTATTACTACTTACTTGAATTATAATACATATACCTCAGTTCCTCTTTTATCTATGTACAACTGCTGATGTTGAGCAGATAAATGAACCATATTTTCGCTGATGAGCCTCTAACCCTATATCATTTTGTCATCAGGAAAAAAGTCTTGCGGCTCAAGCTCTTCTTGTGTTGGCCGCCTTAGCACTACTTACTCTGAATTTTGTATGCAATTATCTTGGAGAAACGCTGATAACTGAGGTAAAATTGTAGATGTTAACTTTCTTTTAATAAATAAAATAAAAATTTATATACATGTTTTTAAAGAAAACTGTTGGTTAGCGTGGGCTAGCTATTTTAGTAAGAGAAAAGGTACGACGTATTTCCCCAGCAAAAATTAATCAATTACGTTTTCGCTCTGTCTCCCCCCTGATCTCCCTCCCCTTCGGCTGATTCTACTGAAAATTGGTAGGTTTCGTCCTAATACGGCTTCAAATTTACACATGAAAAGTTTTGTGAATACATTTATTACAAAAGCAGTTATTTGTGATTTTGAGTTGAGCCTCCCCACTAACCTTAAAGAGTTCTGGATACACATTTGCAATTTCGTGTTCATACATTCGTTCTATCGGGAGTTATCGTGATCACAGAATTTTTTATTTTATTTTCTGTATCAGCTGGGAGAACATGAAACTTATGACCGATTACATAACTTCTCCTATACTTCGTATAGCAGGAAGTAATATAGTATTCGGTGAGAATGAGGAATCGCCATCTTGTTGGGGAGGGTTTTAGAAATATTCGTATATTTTGCTTTATCCGCTTAAGTAAACCATGTGAATATGTGATGCTTGCCAACGTATTGAGGCCCCTAGATTCAAAACCGGACTTTTGCAAAAAAATTAAAAAAAAAAGTTTCGCAAGAATTTTGTAGTGAATAGTAGGGAGCATATGCCTGTACTATTATTAGCTTTAGAAAGCCTTAGTTTCAAAAGCGGCCTCAGTACAAGTTGTGAGCATCGCCCGCCAGGTGCTCCTTGGTAAAAATATATGCTCGGAGGTTTTCATTGTTGGGCTGCGACTCAATATCGTGCGTTTTCTATCCTATTTTCCGAGTTTTTTATTTGTATTAGTTTTTCGTGATTAAGGAGGTTCATCCCTTCTCTGTAGAATCGCATGTGGTGAGAAAGAGTAAAGAAGAGCTGTGGTAATGAAATCCCAAGAAAACAATGCGGTATAGTGCTACACAGTCGACTATGTCGGATTTACTTAACTGCAGTCACCCCAAACATCACTCTCTAGTTTAAATTTATTTTCAACCCTCCCCCCTTTCCACTTAGGTATGACCGCGATAATTGCCATGAAATACAGTAAGATAGAGGAAACTGTGTAATCTGCCAATTTAGAGTTTTCATAACGTAAATTCAATACATAGACAGTTATTAGAGATTTTGAAATGAACCCCGCCCCTCTAACAAATCGGCCGAAGAGAAGCAGGATTTAGAGGGAGAGTGAAAACTTAGTTGTTAAAAAATAATTCGATCTGAGAAAGTACTATTTTGCCTCATGTTTACATTTATTTAGGATTCTTAGATAATATGCATCGTACATAAATCAAAACAAAACATTATCTAATGTTTTCCCATTCTGTTCCTCATTCGATTTAAGGTTATTTGTCGGTTGTAATTGACTAATAATTATTTAGATATAACTTCAAGTAATAAATCTCTGTTATAAATAGAAATGGTTTGCATAGTTGTTCTCCCCTTAAAGCACTATTTATAATTTGCTAAAGAAAACATGTTCACCTTAGCTCCCGCGGAAACAACGCTTTTTTTATGAACCACTCAATATATTTAATAAATAATATAACAATGTAAGTTAAATATACTCTTCAGTATGAAGTAGACGAATCATTGTTGGAACTTTGTTACAGAATGATGAGTTGTTCAAGGCACTGTACGACCTACCTTGGTACGAACAAAGTTTGAGGTTCAGAAAAATAGTGATCATGATGCTGAGACAGTCAAGTCAACCCTACACTATAGTTCTGTTTAAACATAGTGCTCCACTTCAAATGAGAACCTTTAGTGACGTATGTATCAAATTCATTTCAGAATTTATTTTAAAAGTCGTATATTAAGTAAAATAATTATTTGTTTATTGTTTTCACAGAGAATAGAGACCACATATAAATTATATGCTATAATGAAATCCTCACAAAATGAACCCTAATAATAATAATGAAACAGAAACATGCTTCGTTATGCTTTAAGTCCACCAAGATGAAGAATGTTGTTTCAGTGAGATTCTGAGCACGCACTCCTAATATCACTGAATTATATTATAATATTTAATAACCTACTTATTCATTTGCTTTTATGTATGTAATATATACATTTTATGTGTTAGTTGTTTTATTTCTAAAAAATTTGGCATTTATACAATCATATTATAAGTAAATATTCTAGTTATCTGATTTTTATTCTTACAAAAGTTGTAAAAAAAATCTTACTAAGAATTTTAACATTACCATTTTAACCAGTTGATGCCAACACATTACATTCACAGTAATGTCATTATGAAATGAATTAGCAAGGGTGAGAGATCTGTAAAAAAGTGGTTGGTATAAGAAAGTCCTGCTATGGCCACATCACATATTTATTAAAAGGAATTAAAAATGAAGGGGGTGATAAGTCTGGCGAGGCTTCGATGGGCAGGCCATGTACTGAGGATGCAGGAGGCTGAAACCCCCCGTGAAGAATGATGTTGGTGATCCCGGAAGGAAACAGAGGACGAGGCAGACCCAGGAAGAGATGGATGGACGCAGTCGATGGGGTCGCAAGGAACCTTCAGCTGCAAAACGGGAGAACTCTTGCGCTGGACAGGAATCTTTGGAGCAAGTATCTGGAGGAGGCCAAGGTTCGAATGGAGCTGTAGCGCCGAGGATAATATTGATGATGAAGAAAAATGAAGGAAGAAAAAATACCTATGCATTCGATGAGGATGTTGTTATACCAACCACTTTTTTACAGCTCACTCTCCTGTCCATTTCCCCGTCATATGCCCTCGGAGGAGAGAGTACCGTGGCTAGCCTAGGGACATATAGTTCACCGTACCTAAAAGTGATCTTATCTGAGTTTCTCCTTGAGGTCCAGTCAATTCTGTTACAGCTCCTACTTTCAAAGGATCTGCTTTGAGTTGAAAATATAAGTCCAACATACACTTTTACATTCTTTTTCCGACTCCATCGTCCTTATTATGAATCATTTTACACATCTACTTGTCCCTATCCCTGATCAGTTCATCTTCCAATTCTACATGTCCCTATCCCTGATCAGTTCATCTTCCAATTCTACAAAAACACAAATCAGAGTCAAAATTCTAATAAATGTGGTATAATTCATTCCATTCTCCTGAATTTAAAAAAAAGAAAAAAACATGTACCTTGCATAAATCATATTTTCTTTAGGTTCAATTTCCGCTACATATTGTATGTAGGTATATGGATTCGACATTAGCCTGGATTTGTCTCATCAGTTTCTATCCTTCCTTTCCAATAAAATGTACACCCCTATCCTTTTCCTTTGTCGTCTGCCACCAAACCTGTACTTATTTCATACTTTGTCCTACATTCCTTCAAAAATTTCCAACTTTGAACAACTCTCTCTGAGGTCGGCAAATTTGAATACATGATCAGTTCGTTGCAGTTTCAGTGCTTTCCTGAATCAATCTGTTTCTGTAACTTTTTTCGTATAGTATCATTTCATGTCAGACACTATGTTTATGTGTTTCTTAAACTTCTCTGGGATGTTACATTGTTGGTTAATTCCGGTATTTCTTCCAGAGGTGTCTTCTTATTCATTTTTCCGACAATATTTCGGGATTCTTACAAGTCCCTTCTTCCGGTCACTATGAACGATCATTTGTTCATAGTGACCGGAAGAAGGGGACTTGTAAGTCCCGAAATATTGTCGGAAAAATGAATAAGAAGACACCTCTGGAAGAAATGCCGGAATTAACCAACACACTATGTTTACTCGATGAAAAAGAAAAAAAAAATCAACGATAAAAATAATATACAACGTGAACTCAAAACAAAATACGAGTTCACAGGGAGGTTTCATTGTTCTATTATTGGCAACAATAATCGCGCTGCCAACACATCTCAACACAACTTGCAATTAAAGGTGATATCTGCAAGTATAAAATTGATTCCAACCCTATTATTTCTGCAGGATTATTTACATTTTCGCCATATCGTGAAACATTCCTTGCACCTTACGTACTTAATATGTATTTAGAGACTTTCCTTATAAAAAGTGATGTTAGATTATAGCTTAGGAAGTATGACTACTAGGAAATGATAGATAATCGGAATTTGTCTTGATGTATAATAGTTATTGAGTCATTTATAGTGACTACAACAAAGTAGAAAACTAAAGTTAGTATTTAGCAATTAGACAGAAAATTGATCACTTTTGTGGGCATATTTCAGAACATTTCATGCACCTTATATATAACATTATGACTTTACTCATGAAACTTTAAGTTACATTAGATTATATAGCCAAGTAACTATGGACTAAGAGAAAATAATACATATCCGGAATGTAACAAAATTGTTATCATTTATATTGTCCCCCCTTCATGGCTTATAAGAAAGTAGGGTAAAAACCACTCCTCGACAAAATAAAGAACAAAGTTATTTAGCAATTAGACAGATAATTGATATCTGGATGTATATAATTGAAGAGCTTACGTTGGTACGTAACGTATACTTGCCTACTCTCCGGGGAGTTACAAAAGTTAGATGGCTATTAAGAGACAATTACAGAGATCAAAGTATGTTCCTGGAATACATCATTCAAGTATATGTTACCCGTCTTCACTCATTTCCGAAACTTGTTACACAGTAGGTCTCTTAGGAAGAATGAATCCATGGCTGACCTCTACTGTTAACTACGCACAAATTTGTGGATGTTGGTTTGTTTTTGATAACTATAAATATGGGAAACTATTATCCATTCTCCAAATGTTGCGTGTAGTTTATGTTTTCATCATAATGGTTATAAGTTTGGTTATTGTGTATAAAACGAATTTCTCCGAAGGTATCCCAAACGAAATTGTTATGTTTCCATCGACTATTTTTGCTTTCGGGAAAGGTTTTCTGTATGCCATTAAAAAAAGAGAAATTGTGAGTTTAATGAAAGGACTAAACGACTTGATTTCCAATCATAAAGAGTCTTGGGAGATTGATTTATTAAACAAAAATATTACCTATTTTCAAAAGACATTTTATAAATTAATAACATTTTTTGCTATCTTTTGGATATGTTTCTCCCCAGGCCGAATCATTTTAGATGCAATTTTGGGTTATTTCAACTTGAAATCATCTCCTATCGTGGTAGCGGTTCCACTCATTGGTTTGTTAACTAAACCAATCGAGCGAAATTCTGCTTTTTATTGGATAGAAGTTTGTTGTACGCTTTGGTCTTATATGGCTTTGGCATACCTCCTGGGTGGAGATGGGCTGTTCTGTATGACAGTTACCTGTGCAATTACAGAAATAAATATCCTCAAAATACAATTAGTTGAATTAAAATTGAAATTGAATTTGGAACCAAGAATTGACGGCTACCCTGAATTGATCGAATTGTGCAAGAAACACACCATCCTGACCAAGTAAGTAGTAAATATAATGTTATCAATATATCTAATGTACGAATATGTTCAGACATTGCTGGACAATTTTAATTATATTTATTGCAATTATCTTGGGACTCGTCCTTTATAGGCAGAAGGGAACATCCTGTGGTGAATCTTAACAAGAAAGAACAAAAATAAAACTGCAAATATTCAGTTGTCCAACAAACCTTTTTGGCCATTAAATTTTGTTTTTCTGTATTTGTTTGTCACTCAATTCCAAGATTATTACTTTTCGGCAAAATGGGTCAGATTTTTGACTTAATTGCGAGAAACAGGTCGATCAAAAGGGTGCATATGAGACAAAAATACATCTTCTAAAATTGAAGGCAACACATTAAATAATACAATACTAGTCAAGTCGTATGCTTGCCTCCTGAGCTCAAGATCGTGGGTTCGAAACCCGGCCGAGGCCCTTAGTTTATTTTATCTGGCAGGTAAAATAAACTTTAGCACGCCGTCCTTCAGATGGGACGTTAAGCGATGGTCCAGAGCCTGTATGATGTCATGTAATCGTTAAAGACCCCCTGCGCAAGGTGAATAAAAATTTAGGGTAGGCAAAATTTAGGACTCCCATAGTAGAGTCGGGCTCACCAGAGTGACGAAAGAGCGCTCTGGTAGTGGGCGATATGACCTCGTAGTTAAAGCCCCGGGCATGAGTCATAATAACTAAGTTGGAGCCGGGCCTCGCGGAGTTTCATACTCTCACGTTTTTCCAATTTTTTTTTTTTTGTTTAGAATTCTGATTACTTTCGTCTTGATACTCGTGCAGATACGTTTATTCGTGTTTTTTATCTACAATTTCTTATAAATTTAGTGTAAGGAATAATATAATCGTGCGAAAATTCGAGATTTCAACGGATTTTTACGTTTCAAGATCCCCTGAATATGTGGTGACCACATTCACGATGATGTATGTCTTCAAAAGCTATGACACACCGACAAACATCGTCTGTTTTGAATAAGGGTTTCGTTTTTACCATTTTTGTTGTTGGTATAGAACTATAATTACCATTTATAGGTTGTACTTTTCTCCTATTGTAAGCATACAACTTATTTTAATAACATTTACGGTTCAGTCTATATGCCCTTATATTACCCATTTTTGTTTAGGGTAGGCAAAATTTAGGTTGCCTATTTAACTATTTATGTAACTTTCACTTCCCCAGTTTTTCGAAGTATAGGTATGGGAAATTACGCAATCGGTCAAAATTCATGGGGAGTTTTCAACGGAATTTCATACTTTCCGACTTCCTGATTCCAAAAATAAAAGGAAATGTGTGTGTGAACACGATAACTGCCGTTAAAATGAACGTATCGACATGAAATTTTATATGTGTATCCAAAACCCTTTAAGGACGACACATATTGATTTTCAGCCAAAGGGAAAGGGGTATTAGTGGGGAGGTTTAATACAACATTTCTAATAACTGCTGTTGTAATGAATGTATTGACAAGAAATTTCAAAGCCCTACAAAGACGACACCTAACGGAATCAGCCTAAGGGAAAGGGGGCTCAACTAAAAAGTCCATATAACTGCCGATGTATAGAAGTGAAATTGTATTTTAATTTTAATTTAGAACTCCATAAGGATGACACTTATCAATTTTCTGAGGGATTGATGGAAGGGAAGATGGGACCAGAGAAGAGGGGATCGACTTCGATACCTAATAACTGCCGTTATGTATATATAATATATGACAATATTAGTATGAGGATTCAGAAGCCACTATGTAAATCAAATATTGAGTCTTCGCCCAGATGGTCGATTGGCTTTGGAGGGAGAGCGAAAACGTATTTGATTAATTCTTGCTGGGAAAATACATAGCCGGTGATTCATCGACGATTTTTTTTTTACTGAACTAGATAGTCTACACTAACCAACAGTTATAACTTGTCAATAAAATGAATGTACCGACATGAAATTTTATATGTGTGCCCAGAACCCTCTAAGGACAACACCTGTTGGTTTTCATCCAAATCGGCCAAATGGAAAGGGGGGATTAGGGGAGGCTTAACACAAAAAATCTAATAACTGTCGTAATAAATGTTTTGACACGAAATTTTATATGTAAATTCAAATATATATAAAAACGACACCTATTAATTTTCAGCAGAATCAGCCGAAGGGGGAGGGGGAATACCCTAATAACTGTAGATATAATAAATGTATTACATTTCTAATTCATTCCCCCAAAGGAATATTAGGTGCATAAAAATAAATGTTATACAATTGTCGATACATTTTTATTTGATTTTCAGGTGGCATGGGGACCTCAAAGCAGCTTTTGGCTTGGTGTATGAATTTCGAAATATGTTTTCTTGCATACTTTTCTGCTTTTTTGCCTATAGTTCCATGATGGTAAGTTCAACTATAACTATAGCACAGCATGTTATTTTTTCTTCACTTATTTGAAAGTTATGTTACCATGAAAAAATGTGTAGTTCTATTTTAGAAGGCTCTGTTGAAAGTTCCGGTAGACAAGAGGTCTCTACTTTGAGATTCCCAAAAGTTGCCGACCCAGGTTTAGTTACCTAGACGGAGAGGGTCTTTATAGAGTATCTGACATCGCACAGTCCATCGGTTAACGTCTCATTCTAAGGAAGGCGTGCTCAACGTACATCTATGGGCCCCGGCCGGGGTGTGAACTCCCGATTTTGAGCTCAGTAGACAAGCATGCTGCCTCTGTGATATTGGCCGCTTATACGACTTTTATTGCAGAACTCAAAATTCCTTATCAGAGGAGCCTAAGTACAATGCCTTATGACTAGCAGGCGATAAGGGAGCTCGAGTTTGTTGAATGAGATTTCAAATTGTTTTTTTTTTTATTTTTTATGCAAAAGTCGCGACTTTTGAGTAAGAAATAACACGAAATTTCAGAAAACCCTTGAGTAGACATCGATTTATTATAAACCAAACTCTCAATTGTTTTCAGAGAGAGGGAGCAAAAGCGTAGGTAATTAATACTCGCAGGGGAAGTACATTGCCGGTGATGCACCGAAGACTTTTTTTTCCAAGTGATTCAACGAGGGATCAACTGCCTCTTTTAACTCTTACTGAGACGAAGAACCGAGCATCGAAAGCTCACACCGCAACGATAACAAGACGTATCTACAGCGTGTTTACAGACTTCATTTTAATTCTATTTTATTCGTACATATGTATTTTTATTTTTCTTCTTCACACTTTTCTATCCAGCCCCTTCTGTCTAAAATTAATTTTATTTTAAACCTTGTCTGGGCATCCTCCCCTCATTTTTATAATCAACCATCACAGTATTATGCTCTGTCGAATTTATTAATATATTTATTTTTTTCTTATTTATAAATTATATACTCTTTTTTTATTTTTTTACATTCTCTCTTTTATTTATATAGTAGATACTTTTGTTTTTTCCTTCATTACTAAGCTGTTAATTTTATGTTAATCTTTTGTATATTTATATATTATTAATTTCTAGTTTTTTCCAATGTAGCACTAATTTATTTATTTCATTTTACGACGTACTGATACTATATTCATTGTTTCATTTTCTTTACTCTGTATGTATTTATTCTTAGGGGACGTCGGTCCCAGAATAATAAAATTTCTTTTCATTTCATTTGCTACCTTTAAACATTTTCTCCATTCATGATACATATTTCTTAATTCCTGCGTTTACAATTTGTACAACTGCTTAAGTTGAGCAGATAAATGAACCATATTAACGCTGATGAGCTTCTAATCCTGAATAATTTTGCCAACAGGTGAGGAGTCCTGTGACTCAAGTTCTTCTAGGAACTGCATTCATAACATTACTTACGATCAATTTCGGATGCAATTATCTTGGAGAAATGCTGATATCTGAGGTAAAACAATCTGTATACCGGGTGGGAGCACCAACAATTTTTCTCAATAAAAATAAGTTATTTAAAACAATCAGCTTCTTGGCTGGGCGGGCTCCCCACCACCTCCACAAACAGTGAAAAATATCAAACTCTGATAAACGCCATTTAGTGGAGGTAAAAAATTGAATAAAACATTCCTTTTAATTAAATTTTAGAAAATGCTACACCCCGAGTCAGTGAAAAACACCAAACTCGAAATTTTGGAAAAAGAAAAAAAAAAACATTTTTAATTTATCTATCTCTTTAAATTAATTTTCTTAAAATTCTTAGGGATATATATATATATTTTTTTTTTTAATGACCAAAAGTTCACATTTACCAAACTTCATTCGAATCGGACAATGCTTTCTAAAAGCAAAGTGGATAAGTATGTTGGACTTTTAAAGCAGCATAACTTCTGTATTATAAGGTTTAAATGTTAATCTAACTCGGTGAATAGATCACGATAGGGTAGCTTAAGCCTCCTTCAATAAAAAACAAATTGTTGGGAACCAGCGCCATTGAATTCTATCCTCCTGTTCAGTACCAGGTACATGGAAATCGGGAACTTGTTTCAATCGATGTTTGTCCCCTTCCAGGTCTATCGATGTTTGTCCCCTTCCAGGTCTATCGATGTTTGTCCCCTTCCAGGCGTACCTTACTTAGTAGCCCTTCTCTTTGAGATCCTCTTTGATGTCGTTAGGTTGGTTGTCGTTTGGGAGTAATTAGTACCGTGATACAGTCCCCGGGCCTGGAGGATGTGGTCGGTGTCCACATTTGCTCCTCGCTTGCTTATCCAAGACCTTTATGCCTATACAGACTCCCGGTTTCGCCGTTCCTTCTTCCCTGGTCTGGTTGGGACGCCCACTGGGTGCTCCCGGGTCCTGGGCTGGCTGGGGGATCTCTCCTTTTATAACCAATATGGTTTGACATTAAAAAGAATGTTTTTAAAAAGTTGCTTCTTTTTCGCACACTCTTTACGTCCTTTTTGAATTTTTTCCTATATTTTTCCAATTGGAACATTTTAAATAGTACACCCTGAATATGTTAAATCCACTTTTCACTATGAGTTAGACGAATCATTGTTGGAACTTTGTTACAGAATGATGAGTTGTTCAAGGCAGTGTACGACCTACCTTGGTATGAACAAAGTTTGAGGTTCAGGAAAATAGTGATCATGATGCTGAGACAGTCAAGTCAACCCTACACTATAGTTCTGTTCAAACATAGTGCTCCAGTCCGAATGAGAACCTTTGGTGATGTATGTACCATCCTCTTAACTTCCGATCACTTTTTTAAATTTAAAGGTTTATACATTGAATAAAATAACGATTTTCTATATATTTTATTTTCATTTGTGTTTTTACAGAGTATAGATACCTCATATAAACTATATGCGCTCATGAGATCCTCAAAAAAAGAACCATAATAATAAAACTGTTTTGAAAAACAGAAAAAGACTAGAAACAAGCTTTCATAAGTTCACCAAAATCAAGAATGTGGTAACACTGAGATTTTGGGCACGCATTCCTAATATCACCTAGTTATATATGTTAATAATCTACTTAACCATTTTGTTTAAAAATATTATATATCTGCTTTATATGTTACGTGCTTTAATTCTAAATTTTACATTTATAAAATTAATCGTTTTTGAAATTTGAATTAGGTTATTAAGATATATAAATTAAGTAAATGTCGAATGAAACAAGAAAAATATATTTATTAACACACAGATAAATAATACAACAATACTCTCTGAGCTAACCTCATTCAACCAGTGCCACCAAACGTGGTCACACTGCCAATATTAAGTTGAAAATTATTAAAACATTAATAGCAATAAACTATTATTAAAATGACAATTGTCATTATTAACTATTGTCTTATTTAACGTTTCTTAGATCTCCCACCAAAAGCGTTCACACCCTCCGATCTTCAGTATGAAATTTAAAAAATATAATATATTTTTTATTGGTAGAACTAAAATGATTAAACTCTAACATGATAAACTAATGTTTGTATACTTAATAAAATATCACTTTTGATTTGTGTAAGGAGATTATTTATGAAATTATATAATATATGATATCAACAATTCACTCATTTATTTTTTGGTTTTGACAAACCTAGCAATTATAGACATTTCGGAAAGAACTCCCATAATCAGTATCCATAATTTATTTGCTAATCTTTATTGTAAACAATTTTTTCACATATTGATAGTTATTTTTTTTTTTTTTTTAAACGCATTAGCTGTTATGGCTATTAGCGTTTCTGTCTCAGGAGACACTGAATGAGGTGGGCTGGCTCAGAGCTCCCTATCAGAGTGGCCAGCTCAGCTCATCTCGTCTCAGTATCATCACAAGCCGCTACCTACCACAAAGGTGGAGCGAGCAGCATAAGCTTGAGTCAACACATTTCAGAATTCATTGGACATTTTTGCGTCTCAAGAATCGTAGAAGATTTCTGAAGTGCGGAGAGTTCTCTTGGAAAATCTCAAAGAGGTTCGCAGGAGGTATATCTGCAGCTTCTCGTTGGTTTGTCAGCGCATCACAATCCTCGATTAGATGCCGCACTGTTAAAGCATATCCACAGAATCGGCATCGGGGTTGTTCTTTAACCAGGAGGTGGCCATGAGTGAGTCTTGTATGACCGATGGCAAGTCTGGTCAGGGTTATCTTCTCCCGCCTGGACAGCTCTTGTGGGGGAAGGCCGGAGGTGAGGTCTCAATCGCCGAAGTTGAGTGTCTTGTCGCATCCACTTGTTGTACCACCGGCTAACCACTGCAGATCTGTCCGTTGCTATAAGGTCTTGAGGTCGGACAGGGATATATTCTTTTACTGAACATATTTATGAGTCGATCTCTGTGTCTTGCTTATGTTGACTCTACAGAGGTCGACACATAAAATATTATCTGCAAAAAGAATATAGTTATCAATTTGAAGAAAAAGTATTTACAATAAAGGTCAGCAAATAACCTGTGGATACTGATGATGGGTGACCTTCCCGAAATATCTATAATTAGTAGATTTTAAAACCAAGAAATATATGGAAGAATAATTCTTCCTTATAATTCTTATAAAGGTGTGAAAATAAATATTATTTACCATATCGATATTTTTGTACACACATATACATATATATTTTTTAAATTTCAACAGACAATATGTGTATTCAAAATTGGAAATAATTATTATGCTCTAATATCATTCTGCCATCTTATAAGTATATTATATTCTCTTCTTTAGGCCAGCCGACCTAATTATTAGTATTTATAATTAATGAATATGCCTTAAATACCTACTTTTATTTTTCAAAAAATAAATAAAAAAATTGAAAGTAGATCAAAATCCCAAAGAACCTCTGCATAATTAAATCGTCTGGAATATTCCTATGCAATCGTATTTAGAAATATATTAAATAAAAATTATTAAGATAGATTTTGGCATGAAATGGTGTCGTTTTTGAAACAGATCTCCCTTTTTTCTACACAAATATTCACATTTCCTTCAATTGAGTATTAATAGCGAATGCTCTGGTGTCGAATATGTAGAAACTGCATTCAGTAAGTAATCATGTGAACGTTCATTGAATATTTCTGTGGCAAATTGCAATAACCAGTTAAGTGACATTTTTTTTAAAAATGAGATTTTCTAAGAAAAATGTGTATTTTGATCTAAATTTTCATTTCCCACATGAGTCCATTGTTTAAATTGATATTTATGACTGTGATTTCAGGAAAACCGAATCAGTTAACTGGAATTATTTTGCAATAACCAGTTAACTGACATAAATCGTGTACACTTTGAGGTCATGCATGAAAAACTTTTTTTCGTGTTTTTTGGGGTCTATTAGTCAACCTGAATAATATTTTGTCCATAAATTTACTTAATATGTTTAATACAGATTTTTTTCTCTCGAAACTTTAACCATGAATATCTCGAAATCAGGTTCGTGTCAGTTAACTGGTTATTGCAATTTGCCACTGATTTGTTAATGCAATTGTGGACTAAGCATAAGATTATAACATGTAACCTGAAGTACCTACTTGTTATGAAATCAATATTGTGGTGATACATCGAAACATTCCATGCACCTTATGTAATAGTAAGACTTTTTTTAAATTAAATTAAAAGTTATGTTAGAGTATAGCTTAGGAAGTATGACTAAGATAAAAGAATACCTATTGAGAAGTTGTCTTGATGTAACATAGTTATTCAGTCATTTATAGTGTCTCTGACAAAGTAGAAAATCAAAGTTATTTAGCAATTGAACAGAAAATTGATCAATTTTGTGGCAGTAACATCAAACATTCCATACGCCTCATATAATATTATGTATATGATTTTACTCATGAAACTAAAGTTATGTTAGATTATAGCTGAGGAAGGATGGACTATGAGAAAATAATACATATTCTTAATTTGTCTTGATGTAACATAATTAATATGCATTTTAATGACCCTCCTTCATGGCTTATAAGAAAGTAGGATAAACACCACTCCTTAACAAAGTAGAGAACAAATTTATTTAGCAATTAGACATATAATTGATATCTGAGTTTATATAATTGAAGAGCTTACGTAGGTACGTAACGTATACTTGCCTACTCTCCGGGGAGTTGGAAAAGTTAGATGGCTATTAAGAGACAATTACAGGGATCAAATTATGTTCCTGGAATACATAATTTAAGTATATATTATCCGTTCTCACTCATTACCAAAACTTAGTACACAGTAGATCTCTTAGGAGTAATGAATCCATGGGTGACCTTTACTGTTACTTTCGCACAAATTTGTGGATGTTGGTTTGTTTTTGATAACTATAAATATGAGAAACTATTATCCATTCTCCAAATGTTGCGTGTAGTTTATGTTTTCATCATAATGATTATAAGTTTTGGTATTCTGTACAAAACGAATTTCTCCGAAGGTATCCCAAACGAAGTTGTTATGTTTCCATCGACTATTCTTATTTTTATAACAGGTTTTCTGTATGCTTTTAAAAAAAAAGAAATAATAAATTTAATGAATGAGCTAAACGAATTGATCTCCAATCATAAAGAGCTTCTGGAAATTGATTTATTAAATAAAAATATTACCTATTTTTGGAAGACATTTTATAAATTTCTAATATTTTCTACTATCTTTTGGATAAGTTCCTTCCCAGGTCGAACCATTGTAAATGCTATTTTGGGTTATTTTCACTTTAAATCATCTCCTATCGTGGTAGCTCTTCCACTTATTGGTTTGCTAACTAAGCCCATCGAGCAAAATTCCTCTTATTATTGGGTAGAAGGTTCTTGTGCGCTTTGGGGTTTGGAAGCTCTGTTATACCTGCTGGGGGGAGATGGCTTATTTTGTATGTTTGTTACCTGTACAGTAACAGAAATAAATATTCTCAAAGAGCAATTATTTAAATTAAAGTTGAAATTGGAATTGGAACCAAGAATTGACGGTTACCCTGAATTGTTCGAATTGTGCAAAAAACACACCATCCTGACCAAGTAAGTAGTAAATAATATTTATAATATAATATATATAACGTATATAACCTAGAATATACGAGTATGATTCAGACATTACTGGACACCAGTAAAAATCTGATTGAATTTGTATTTTGCGGAAGGAATTATCCTGATGTTGAATATCATTAAGAAATAACTGAAATAATGAGAAAAGTTAAACAGCAAATTCATTTTCCCATAAACAGAATGTCATGATTGGCCATTAAATTTTGTTTTCTCTGTACCTTTTAGTCATTAAACACCAGTGTTATTATTTTTTGGCAAAATGGGTCAGATTTTAGACGTTATTGCGAATTATATTTAGTAGACTCGTTTTTTTAGAGGGAAGGGAATATCCTAGTGGTTAATGTCAATAAAATATGACTTTTTTATACTCTGCTACATAGGTACCTACATAATATGTAGATATATATATATTAGATATCCTGCATTTAAACGAACATGTCATGAAAGTTATGTTTATATTTGATAGTAATTTCTGCAAAGTGCTTTTACATTTCTCGACCCTTAAAAAAAGAAATTGTTAAAACATTTTAAAAAATTAAGAAACAAACACGATTGACAGTAAATAAAATAAATGAAATGTTTAATCAATTAATAAATATATAAAAAAGAATCAGATATTTACAAAGATAGCAAATACAATTCGAACATGCCAAAAAAAAAATATTTAAGATCAACTAGAACTAAAAAAATCTGGGGACTTAAACTAAAATTTAAAAGAAAGAAAGAAATAATTCACTTACAAAAAATGAATGTGAAAACAAACTTTTAATTTCTTACGGCTAGGAAAACTACAATTAATTATATACAAAAACTAACTAAATAAACTGTCCCCGCTCAAAGAAATGAGAAAATATAAATACAAAATATATATAACGTCTTTTTATAATGGTTCAGAAAACCAAATCAATAATTTCAACAACTCAAACATTTTTTTGTCTACACATGAAAACAAACCTCCAAGTAATGCCATGAATTCGCAACTTGGTGTTTCGAAAAAAATGCGGTGGATTTCGAAAACGTTCGAAACACTGTTGCTAGGTAATAGTGTTTATTTACCTTTAAGTGTTTCTAAGATGTCATTATTGGAGAAGTGTTTAATAGTGATAATACCGCTATAGTTTCAGACTTTTCCAGTTATATTAAGTAAGGCCAGTTAAAAATGAATTTGAGGACTGTCTATAGTCACATCAGACACTTTTTTCAGTTTATGCGTATATTTGATAAGAGAACGTTTTCAATCTATACTTCTAATCCAAATATGGAACTAATCCAGAATGAAATTAATTCAATGTATAAGTATCTAATTATTTTCCAACCTATCAATAATAAAAATTTTGCCTACTGTGCTCAAAACCCCGCCGAGGCCCTTCGTTTTTTTTATTATCTGGAAGGACCTTGAGCAGGCCGACCTTCGGATTTAACGTTAAGTGATGGTCCCGAGCTTGTACGATGTCATGTAATCACCCTATTTTTATTCACCCTGTGCAAGGTGAATAAAAATATGGGGTAGGCAAAATGTGGGAGTCCCATAGTAGAGTCAGGCTCATGTCCACCAGAGTGACGAAAGAGCGCTCTGGTAGTAGGTGACATAACCTCGTAATTAAAGCCCTCGCATGAATCACAAAAAAAAATAGGTAATACAAATAAAAAATATATTTTAAAATTCGTTGACATGCGTTACAATTTAAACAATACTTTGAACTATTTCCTTCAGAAGACTCTGTCTTAACTTACTAACATAATGCATAAAATAACTGACTGACTTACTCACTCATTCTCTCCTAACCAAAATATATATATATAGGATTAACTCCAGGATATTCCATTAATCTCTATACGTGTACATTTTACTGAAGTGGGTCTGTCTGGAACATCTAAAAGTGATTACTTGATCAAAAAAACATTTTTTCAGATTAATAATACATTAAAATAACTTAAAAACATAAAGAACACGAGATGAATGAAACACCTCATTTGAAAAAAATAAACAGTTTTGAACGACAATAAAAGAGAAAATAAGTAAGCTCAAATATTAAGGTTATAAAATGGAACTCAGTCCCGGGCCATTCTAGATCAACCGTGAATATTTGAAATGACCTACTGACAAAATTTGTATTTAATATGAATTAAAATTTAGATTTAATATAAATCAGTTTTTAATAATATTTCTAATACTATTCATTGACATTTTTATTTGGTTTCCAGGTGGCATGTGGATCTAAAAAAAACTTTTGGCCTGGTATACGAATTTCGAAATACGTTTTCATGCATAATTTTCTGTTTTTATTCCTATAATTTGGTTATGGTAAGTTCAAGTTCTCAAGAATATTTCTGCAACATAATATCCTGTCATTTTTACATCATTTAGTTTAATTCGACTTTCGATACCTTACGTTCAAAGTATCATGGCGACAACGGAATTTGTCAAAGACATGAGGAGTATTTTTGGACCAAATGTGAATATTTCTGAAATTCCTCTTCGAATAAATGTCCTTTCATCTGTTTAAAGAATTTTAGCGATTGAACTCTCGGGTCTTGTTTGGCATTGAGGAACCGATTTGAATTAATTTAATTTATATACAAATAAAAATTGTTATAGATATGTTTAATTGCCTACTACCAAAAAATCATGTATTTTTTACTGTTGGTTGCTTTTTGGGCAGACGCATTTTAACGTTTTCGACCCTAACCAAGTTGGTTAAACATAAAAACATTAAAAATTTTGAAAATAAATGAAAAGTTTAATCAATAACCATATATATTATATACATTTTTACCTTTTTTATATATTTTTACCTTGGAGTTTTATTAAATTTGATAAAACACAAAGGTAAAAATATATAAAAGAGAATCGAAATATTTGCAAAAAAATAATATATATTGATATGATCTTTCTTCATATCTTTAAATTGAAGCTATACCCGGCGCAATTCACCACTAAATTGTTATGATCTTTCTTGGGGTCTTAAAACTTTTATTATTATTCTGAAAAAGATTTTACTTTTGGGGTTAACATGCGTACTCAGAAGGTGAACTAGGCTATAGAGAGTTTAGAGAACAATTTATAAGACAACATACATTTATTAACACAATTATTGACCATATATTAGTGAGGCGTCCCTCCATAATCGCACATCTGGAATAAAATATCTATAAAACATGAAACAATTTATATAGACTTAAATGTTCTTGTAACTCCCGCAATATGAAGGTGTCTATTGATGATCAGCCAGCCATTCGTCTCGATGTCGGAGAAAAATGTAAAATAAATGATTCCGTTACCTTGAAAGTCTTCTTTTTCCTAACCACACTCAAGCCTGTGGTTTCTCCTCCAGGATTCACGAAGATTGAGGAACTTCCAGTCCCTTTGAAGTAGGCAGCAGGGATGATCTCCCTCCAGCAGCAAAATGAGAGTCTTCGGTCTCCTACGTCAGCTCAAACAGGAGTCTCCTTCCTCCTCCAGCTCAGCCAGGAATGTCTTCTCCTTCAACAGCTCAACAGCTGAACTCGGAATGACTGCCTACCTCGGCCACTTAACCAGGAGTGACTGTCTCCTCTGGTAGCTGAACGAGCAATGTCTACCTCATACCGCACAGGAACCAACTTGAATTTCCATCCCCTCCACTTTATGTATCTTCCAACTAGTGCGCTACTCGTGGTCGCTCTCATAACTATAATTACCAATCGGTCTCTGATATGCAATATATCACAATTGCCTCCCTTTGATTAAAAACATTGCGGAGATACATTAGTTACGGTAGCGACGTAATTTTTTTTTTTTTTACTGGCTTCAATTTCACTCACTTCTGAACACTTCTTATATTACACTGTACAATCTTATACAATATTACAATTTTTTACAATATATAACGATGGCTTTAAAAATGGCTTGAATATGTTAGTCTGTTTCGTACTTTTTCAACTTCGTCCTGTCTGTCTGTCTCATATTTTATCAGCTTTGTACTGTCGGCTTATTTAATTAAATTATTACTTTAAATTATTTATTCTTCATTATTTACTCCTCATATTCTCCTTAAATGCTTTATTATTTATTCTTCAAATTCTTTATTATTCATCGATACATGTGCCTTGGTAATAAAATTCTTTTTTTTTTTTTTTTAACTATCAACCTTCATTTTCTTGCTATCAAATCTCATTCCAAATACCCCACTTAGGTATCAATTATTAACGACGACCGACGAAGAATGCTTCCACAGCATTCAAATACTAATAACGACGAAATATGCTCTCAACGCATCTATATCCACAATTACTACCACAAATATCGACGAAGAATGTCTTTCCTGACCTCGTAGATTGGCCCTAATTCGGCTCACAAAATTCTCCATAAACTTTCATATCATTATTTATCGTCTAATATCCTTCTCTGTTTAATAATTACCATTACCATTTCTTTCTTTACTTCGCACCATATTTAATAATCAAGGCATCCAAAAGTAACAATGTTAATAAAATTTTTCCTTATTTATCTATCTTATTTAATCAGCCGACAGTCCATAGAATTAAAATATCCTATCTGTTGAGATATCTTCCAAAGTGAAACCGCTATTCTAACAATGCGTCGAAGTTAATTTAATTTGTTACTTATCTACTAATGTTCTGTCCTGTATCGTCATGTTGAAACCTGCAAGCCGCTATCATAATACTTTTCTAAAATTAATTTGATTTCTTCACTATCTTGAACTATCCTGTCTAGTCAGGTTTAGACCTGCAAGCCGCTATCTTAACAATACTGTTCTAAAATTAATTTGATTTTTACTTATCTCCAAATGTTCTGTCCTGTATGTTCATGTTGAGACCTGAAGCCGCTATCTTAACAATACTGTTTTAAAATTAATTTGTTATCTACATAACTTGAACAATCCTGTCCTGTCAGGTTTAGACCTGAAGCCCGCCAAATGAAATAACTAACAAAAATATTAACACAAAACGAAACGAAAAATATATGAACGCTAAACTATATAATACTTATTTACAATTTTTATTTACAAACATGCCCAGTATGGATATTTTCCTGAATTCCGAAAAATACCCAATTGCACTCAACTAGCCGGGGGTTCGTGGGACCCCAAGAATCCTGGTCAATTCCGTCTGCGGCGTTGAGTTAGTTCCGGGCTCTTCCCTTGTCAATTCCCTGCGTCAATTTCGACCCTTTTCTCTTATATTTTTTCAAAAGAGAAATATGAAAACGTCCCCTTTTCTGTCCTGTATCTTGGTTATGTTTAATTATTACTACATAAGGTCCTTCCCAGTATATCAATGGTTTATAAACTTCTTCGTTATTTTTCGGTACCCTTAATGATTCAACTAATACTGATCCCCCCATGATTAATTTCTGAGTTCTATGTTGTCTATCGTCTGTACCTATACGGATAGTATCGTCTGTCTTATGTACGCATACAAGTGGAGACATGTATTGGCTTTCTGTATCCTCATTCATTTGTACTCGTCTGTCAGTTCTGTTTTCGTATCTACTATTTCTTTTTCTATCATGTCCCCTTGTTGTACAGTTTCCGTAGTTAATTCTTGTCCCTGAATGTCCATGTCAGTCTGTAATTGCTTATTATGTTCGGTCAAGTCCTTAGTTTGTATGCTCCGTTCTTGGAAACTATCTCGTATATCTGTCCTTAATGGTTGTATGTTCTTTGTCATCTCTGTCCTAATTGATGTCATAGTTGATTCCATTCTTTCTGCCCTTGAATTGACGTTTTCTGTTAATGACTCTATTTTGTTTGTCATCTTTGTCATATTTAATTCATTACTTTCTGTCACCTTAGTCATAATTTTCATTAATGTTTCAATGTCTGTACTACCTATGTTTCTGTCTGTCGCTATTTTCGTTGTTTCGTTTGTCTCTAATACTAATTCCCCATTAGTCTCTTCGTCATCCCTTTGGTCACCCTCTGTCATTGACTCACGTATTTTTGACCTTGTCCTTTCAGCCATTTTTAAAATACAAAATAATATAATGGATATAAATCAATATAAATTATAAATTGTTCTCTTATCTCACCGGATTTCTTTCGTACCCGGCACAATCCACCATAAATTGATATGATCCTTGCCTCTTATAATAGATTGAAGCTATACCCGGCGCAATTCACCATTAAATTGAGGTGACCTTGCTTGGGGTCTTTATTACTTTTATTATTATTCTGAAAATGATTTTACTTTTGGGGTTAACATGCGTACTCAGAAGGTGAACTAGGCTATAAAGAGTTTAGAGAACAATTTATAAGACAACATACATTTATTAACACAATTATTGACCATATATTAGTGAGGCGTCCCTCCATAATCGCACATCTGGAATAAAATATCTATAAAACATGAAACAATTTATATAGACTTAAATGTTCTTGTAACTCCCGCAATATGAAGGTGTCTATTGATGATCAGCCAGCCATTCGTCTCGATGTCGGAGAAAAATGTAAAATAAATGATTCCGTTACCTTGAAAGTCTTCTTTTTCCTAACCACACTCAAGCCTGTGGTTTCTCCTCCAGGATTCACGAAGATTGAGGAACTTCCAGTCCCTTCGAAGTAGGCAGCAGGGATGATCTCCCTCCAGCAGCAAAATGAGAGTCTTCGGTCTCCTACGTCAGCTCAAACAGGAGTCTCCTTCCTCCTCCAGCTCAGCCAGGAATGTCTTCTCCTTCAACAGCTCAACTCTGAATAACTGCCCAGCTCAACAGCTGAACTCGGAATGACTGCCTACCTCGGCCACTTAACCAGGAGTGACTGTCTCCTCTGGTAGCTGAACGAGCAATGTCTACCTCATACCGCACAGGAACCAACTTGAATTTCCATCCCCTCCACTTTATGTATCTTCCAACTAGTGCGCTACTCGTGGTCGCTCTCATAACTATAATTACCAATCGGTCTCTGATATGCAATATATCACAATATACAAATAGAGCATGCCAAAAAAATAAAGAAAAATATTTACGATTTACTGGAATTAAAAAAGCTGGGCTTGTCAAACTAGAATAAAAAAAAGAAATAACAGAAAACATGAAAAGTGAAAATAAAAATTTAATTCTTACTGCTTGGGAAAGTAAAATAAATTATATAAAAAAAAATTACTATATTAAACTGTCTTTTGTAAAAATATCTTGAGCACCTCGTCCTTCGGATGAGACCTACCTATACTTTGTCAAGTACTCGTTAAAGCCCCCCCCCCCCCCCCCCCCATCCTAAGTGTATAAACATTTAGGATAGACAAAATTTAGGACTCCCATAGTAGAGTTGGGCTCATGTCCGCCAGAGCGAAGAATGAAAACTGTGGTATTAGGCGATATGACATCGTAGAATAAAGTCCGGGAATGAATCGCAATAACTAAGTTTCACCAATATAACCTATATTTTAGGCCAATCTTTTCAACGCCTTTTTTATTTTAGGGGAATAACCCTCTAATCCTAAATAATTTTGTCAACAGTCGAGGAGCCTTGCATCTCAACTTTTTGTGGTAGCAGCCTTTCTAATATTACTTAAGATTAATTTTGGATGCAATTATCTTGGAGAAATGCTGATATCTGAGGTAAAACAATCTATATACAAGTTGGCTATGTTCAACCCATTTTTGTTTCTCTATAAAAACAAATTATTTAAACCAAGCAGGTTCTCAGCTGCGCGGGTTCCACATCTGTACCCTAAATCAGTGAAGAATCTCAATAAATAACGCCAAATTTAGGGTAGTTTTTTACAAGAGGGCAAACGACTAAAATTAAATTAAAAAGGGCTAATGTATCTACAAGAGAAATGAATATGCATATTGGAGTTCTTAAGGAACATAAGTATTAGTTGACCCTGTGGTAGCCTAACTAAGCCTCTTGTATTAAAAAAATTCGTCGATGACTCAAGGGCAACAAACTTCTTCAGAACGAATTAATCAATTAAGTTTTGCTCTCGCTCCAAAACCAATCGACCATATTATTTAAATCAACAGTTGACACACATAGGGGCTTCTGAATCACATTAAATTTTTCCCTGGGTGAGGATGACCTGTTGTACGAAAAGTTTGGGTAATGGAGCAATTTGGCAAGGTTGGCCGGATAAACCCCATCAACTAGGTACCTGAGGAGACGGTGCGGTGACTAGTCGGACACTGGTGTGGATAGCACATCCGCTCCTTAGGCTGCTCCTTCGAATCCCGAGATTCTACACACCGAGCATACCTTATAGTTCGCCGCATGTTGTCCCCCGCAGGTTGAAGGCTTCTGGCACTCGTTAGACGGTGCGGTGACTAGTCGGACACTGGTGTGGATAGCACATCCGCTCCTTAGGCTGCTCCTTCGAATCCCGAGATTCTACACACCGAGCATACCTTATAGTTCGTCGCATGTTGTCCCCCGCAAGTTGAAGACAGTGCGGTGATTACCCAGACACTGGTGTGGATGCTAGAGCTACCGGATGTGAACATATTACCCAGCTGATATGTAAAACCAGAAATGGGAAAATGTTTATTCTTAAGCATTTTTTTGTTTTTTGCCTCCTACTTGTAATATTTGCAATTGAAACATTTTAAATAGAACACCCTGAATATGTTAAATCTACTTTTCACTATGAGTTAGACGAATCAATGTTGGAACTTTGTTACAGAATGATGAGTTGTTCAAGGCAGTATACGACCTACCTTGGTACGAACAAAGTTTGAGGTTCAGAAAAATAGTGATCATGATGTTGAGACAGTCAAGTCAACCCTACACTATCGTTCTGTTCAAACATAGTGCTCCACTTCGAATGAGAACCTTTGGTGATGTATGTATCAACTTCATTTAAAGAACTTATTTGCAATGTTGACTTATTTAAACTACAGTTATTTATTGACTAACATAACTATTTCTTTATGTACATCTTTTATTTTTGCAGAGTATAGAGGCCTCATATAAATTATATGCTATCATGAAATCCTCAAAATGAACCATTATAATAAAACCGCCTTGAAAAAAATTGAAAGACGCTTCTTTTATGCTTTTAGAAGTTCATGAAGATGAAGAATGTGAAGACACCGATATGGCACGAATCCATATTACCACTTCGTTAAATGATATCATTTTATAACTTATTTATTTTATGAATGTAATATATATTTTATGTGTTAATTGTTATTTCTAAATTTTGCGTTTATAAAACTAATTATAAGTAAATATTGTAATTCAGTAGGTAAGTGATTTTTATTTTCAATAAAATTTATAGAAGAAAAGTGTTGAATAAGTATTTATTAGAATCATCTTTAACAATATTTTGTCCTAAATGCGCTATGCGTTCAAGACAAAATTTAATATAAAAATTTAAAAAAATAATCATACTATTAACTTCAATAAATAAGAATTCAAAAATGAATAATAAGAAGATAACATGATAATAAAAAAGTTATTATTCCCAGATCTCAAATAAAGATAACATTTAGTTATTATATATAAACACTTCTATTTACAAACAGTATATAGTTAATTATGAATAGATGTGACCTCACTGGCAGGGATATTTTATATTTAATTGCATATTGCTATCATACAGTACACATAAAAAGTTAATGTTAATTTTTGAGACTTTGAGATTTATGCTTTTCTTTCGCTATACTTTTACTTTTTTGGTTCATTTACAATTAATTAATAAAAAGTTTTAATAGTTTATATATTTTTTTTCGTTAACTATTATTACCCGGACTGAGGGTTCCGAAAAGAGCTGGTCAATCCGTGCACGGAAGTCAAAAGATAAGCCAGACAGTATGATCATCCAGCCCCCTCTAGCCCAGGGAAAATCAAAACCGTCTTCATCCAGTCCTCCATCCCTGGAATTTTTCCAAAGGTCACGGAAACATTATTTTATAGTTTCACCAAATTCATAACAGATGATAATTATTTATTTTTAAAAAAAATTCAATAAACGAATATAAGTGTAATCTGCACATCAAAAGAGGTTAAAAACCCGGTCGAAAGCCTCGGTCACATCCAGGAAGGCGCCCGAACAGTAGATTACCCTTTAGATCTACGATGGGCAGGCCGGTACTGAATTGTGCCAAATGGTATACACATAATCCTTGTATTGAACTGCCCTCATTTGAGAATAGGTATAAATTGAAAAACTTTGAACTCTGTCAAAACACATTTTATTAACATTGCCTACGTACATAGTATATATTACCTTACAATGTTTGTATAAATTACAAGAATGTATTAGGTATCACTACAAAATTGTGGAATAGAAACCAATTATTCTCATAGAAATAAAAGACGTTGTCTTCCCACTGTTTTACTTTGACCAGAACCGGTTTTCAACGCAAGAGCGTCATCATCAGTGAATCATCCCACCCACACAGCATAGCGGTTAAAGGACAACTGGCAACTTTTGGTGAAACAATCCAGGTTCTCTTGATATAGAGAGAAACATATAGTTCATTTTAAAAAATGTCAATATAAACGATATAATATGTCAATTATATTTCCATTTGCTTTAGCTCGATATCGCACATTTTTATAATATATCACAGGACTTCGACTATCGGACTAATAGAGAATATAAACACAGTGAGAACGAAAAAACTGAATTTTGCGAATTAGATTCATCCCAATCCCAAACAGATAGCAAATAGTAGGTACACAAATCATATAAACAAAAAATACAGTTGGCGGAATACAGTATGAGTAGGATGTTTGGCGCAGTTCAATAGTTTTAAATATAATAAACTAGGGTTACTTAAAATAACAGGTTTCCCATTTCGATTTCGCCCAATGGGTACGCCTGACTGTAGAATCGACGAGTTGGGAAGCCGAATAACATGTTTGGATTCAAGGATAGAAAAACTTTTCCCCAGGATTTTTGAATGGATGCGTATATGTTTACAGGACGAAAAAAGCTTGGGATGTTGGATAGCTTTCCAGGTAATATAGAGTACCTAGTTAATGATTCCTCTGGGACGATCTTTATTAGATTACGAAGTAAGAAGCAAACGTAACTCAGTTTCTTACCGTTAACCGATTTTGGTCAGCTCATGTTAGTTTCGTAAGTGACCTATGTATGTTTATCAGGTGAAATGAACTGTATACAACTCAATTTTGGGACTTCTACAATAAGGTTAATAAATAAAAAAACAGAACAGTTCATGGAGCACACTAAATGTCCGCATGGTACATAATATCGTCGGCACCATGCTAAACTAACGAATGTGAAAAATCGTGTTTTTCAAATTCGATGGTTTGCCGTAGTACTCAAAAAGGGCTACATACTGGTAAAACGACGGATCTGTTGGGTGGTCGTAAGCCAATGTCATTCTTACGAATATACAGCTTTGCCCGATACTATATTTACGAATATGATATTCAACAGTTTACACAGTTGGACAAATAAAAAAAATTTCCCAAACGCTATAATCCAAACTAGCGAAAATGCCAGATTCGTTAGTTCTCACTACATCAAAGACAGTTGAATGCGCATATTGAACCATAGTAATTCATCGAATGTGACACGTTTTTTTATGTACGCAAGCTTGCTGTTTACAATTTTACTATCTATAATTTGGGGAATGCAGAAGTCAATTGCTACTTGTGGGACGAAACTGAGGGAAAGAGGGGTAGCATCGAAATTTCTACATGCATTTTCAAATTCATTTTTGACCACCCAGAAGTAACCAAAATACGTATGATGTCTGACAACTGCGGAGGGCAGCAAAAAAATTTTAACTTTTCTTGCATGTGTCTGTATGCGTTACAAGTACACCCTCAATTAGAAACCATCGATCATGTTTATTTTGAGTCAGGCCATTCGCAAATGGAGTGTGACTCCGTTCACTCTAAGATTGAGGCAAAAGCAAAAAATATACCAGTACACGTACCCTCAGACTGGGACCAATGGACCAGATTGGCGCGTACGAAACCCAAACCTTACGATGTGACTAAGCTCCTACATGATGATTTTTTAAATTTTAATCCTTATCAAGACCAATTTGTTCCAGAAACGACTGAGAAAAAGAAAAATCCCAAAAAGATTAATGAAAATCACATTGATAAAAATTTTAGTTTCAATTCATGCTTGTGGTTTCAATACCGGAAATCAGAATTAAATAAAATTTTTGTCAAAACTAATTTGGATGACACTGATTTTGATGTTTTGATTCGAAAAAGAAAACGAGGGAAAAAATTCATTTCTCCCAATGATAGCCTTCCTGAACCCTTCATGCCATACTATGGTCGGATTTGTATATCGGAGGTGAAAAAAAAAGATTTATTGCAACTATGCAATCAAGGGCTAGTTCCCAGGGCGTACAGGTCTTATTACGAGCAACTTCCGACTTCAAAATATATCCGTGTTTCTCTTCCAGAACCAGACAACACGGAAATTGAAGAATAAATGTATTTTTTATGAATTATGTAAATTTAATAAAAGTTTTTCAAAGTAAAAAAAAATAGTTATTTATTGTTTCATTCATTATTATTCATTTTTATAGCAATTTTTTAACCTACATGTAAAGTATCGAAAATGCCCGCCATGAAACTTCGTTGCAAACTATCGAATTTTCACTAAAATTGCACATTCGATACTTTACCTTCAATTCAGTGACTTTACACCAAAAATTTCCATTTTGGTAAAGTAGCGAATATTTTTAAACAATTATTATTAATAATTTTACAAATAATTAAAATTAAAGTAATAACTTCAAACGGTAGTTTTACACTTAAAGTTATCTATAAAAATGTAAAAAATGAATATAACTAAATGCGCCAGGGGAAAAAACATTATATTCAGTGTTTTGGCTCTACTGAAAAGTGCCAATTTTCACATTCGTTAGTTTAGCATGGTGCCGACGATATTACCTAGTACGTCATCGAGGCAGATGAAGATCATCTACCAAATATTCATGAGAACTGATAAATTTGTCTGTGTCTTCTCTAGAGGTCATGCACAATATATATTTTTTGTTTCATTGATCTCTTCCTAAATTTATGAAATTTCGTATATATATGGTCCATATTTTAATTATGAAAAGAGGCTCAATATTTTAGGTTAACAAGTTTTAATTTTTCCTAATATTCTATACCATATAAATCATTCTAATTTCAAATTATTTACAACATAAATCTAAGCAAAATCTGCAACAAATATAACGTTTTAAACATCATAATTGATTTTGGTGTTGAATGGTTATCAATGTTAACTGATAACAGTAACATATCTCTATTAAAAGAGATATCTGTAAATATAAAATATATGTAACTAGGTAACTGTTTTTCGGAATCATTTATGGTAAATGGATGATGTACATGTCTAATCTAAAAATATATGTATACCCTATATACAGTCTAGAGATGATTAACACGTGTGTGTTATATCTCACTTAGGGTTCCAGGTACCCCCCCACACACACAAATTTAGAAGGATTCCGGTCCTATAGGTCCTCTGTCAGCTCCTTACCTGGTTACTTGATCAGCCTTTTCGTTGCTCTCCTACCCATCTCAACTCTCTATTTTAGTCCGCCAGGGGCTCCAGTGCTTGAAGCCATTCCAGGACAAGTTTGAAATCTATGTTGACAGCTCGCAGCGCTGCTGGGTTCTCAGACAATATTAGAGTCTGCCTTCCCTGATGTTCCGTCTCTTGAAGAGCCAGGCACACTCGAGGATGGCATATACTTCAGCTTGGAACACAGTAGGATACACACCTAGGGATATACTAGTATCTCCCTTGACTGTCCTCCCATGTGTTCCAACTCCAACTCCTTTTTCGGTTTCTGAGCCGCCTGTGAACCAGACCAGCTGTCCCCGATCTTGAGTTTCATATAGTCTGGTATTGATAGTTTAATTTTTGTATTGAAGTTGAATACTTTAACTAGAATACGAAAATACAATTATCTGGATGATGTCTGTCCGTACGTTTGTTCGACCATATTTTGTAACGTACATTGTAACCACTGGGGCCTTTTTTAAATTATTACAGTTTTTCTGTTCTTTTCTCTTCTCATTAGAACAGCTAACCTAAGAAGTATTGTATATATATATATATAGAGGACGCCGGTAGCTCAGTGGTATGCGTGCTTGGCTTCTGAGCTCAAGAACGTGGGTTCGAAACCCGACCGAGGCCCTTAGTTTATTTTATCTGGGAGGTAAAAAAAACTTAAGCACGCCGTCCTTCGGATGGGACGTTGAGCGATGGTCCCGAGCCTGTACGATGTCAGGTATTCGTTAAAGACCCCTGCCCTAGGTAAATAAAAATTTAGGGTAGGCAAAATTTAGGGCTCCCACAGTAGAGTAGGGCTCATGTCCACCAGAGTGACGAAAGTTTCTGCCAATGAAAAAAGCGTTTCAGAACTGCATAATGGTAATTATCTCTTAACCGCATCTGGGCAAATGTTTCTTTACGCAAGATAAATACGTTAATCCAATTTTAGGGCACGAACGCGGTTATGATAAAAACAAATAAATGTAATTGTATAAATCCATAAGTAAATTTCCGAGTTGTCTAAAAATGCCCAATGCGTTTTCAAGGGTACCATTGACATTACGACTTGCATACTTTTACACGATGTGTAGGACACCAATATGGGTTGCCCGGAGTATTTATCTCATTTTGGACACAAATCGACTTATCTACTTTTTCCCAAATGGTACAGATATAGTACAGAAAATACATGAAAATCCCTAAACTAATAGCGAAGTTTCTTTTTCGAAGGGACGAGTATGAAGAAACAGCATTCGGTAATTAATGTACTTTGCATATTGGCAAATAAGTAATGTTAGATTATAACGTAGGGCGATCACCGAATATTTGTTAATGCATTTGTGGACTAAGCATAAGAGTATATATAACGTGTCTCCTGAAGTACTAACCTACTTGTTATAAAATCAATTTTATGGCCACATCTCGAAACATTCCATGCGGCTAATATAGTATTATGGACTTTATTCATGAAACTAAAAAAAGGAAGTAAGACTAAGATAAAATAATACATATTCGGAAGTTGTCTTGATGTAACATAGTTATTGAGTCATTTATAGGCCTAGTGTCTCCGACTAAGTAGAAAACTAAAGTTATTTAGTAGTTAGACAGAAAATTGACCAATTTTGTGGGAATATCACAGAACATTTCTTGCACCTTATATAATATTACGACTTTACTCATGAATCTTTAAGTTACGCTAGATTATATAGCTAAGGAATTATGGACTAAGAGAAAATGATACATATTCGGATTTGCCTTGATGTAAGATAATTATTATGCATTTTAATGTACCTCCTTCATGGCTTATAAGAAAGTAGGGTAAAATCCACTCCTTAATAAAGTTGAGAACAAAGTTATTTAGCAATTAGACAGATAATTGATATCTGGATATATATAATTGAAGAGCTTACGTAGATACGTAACGTACACTTGCCTACTCTCCTGGGAGTTACAAAAGTTAGATGGCTATTAAGAGACAATTACAGGGATCAAAGTATGTTCCTTGAATACATCATTCAAGCATATGTTACCCGTCCTCACACATTTCCAAAACTTAGTACACAGTAGATCTGTTAGGAAGGATGAATCCATGGGTGACTCTTTCTGTAACTTACTCACAAATTGGTGGATGTTGGTTTGATTTTGATAACTACAAATATGGGAAACTATTATCCATTCTCCAAATGTTGCGTGTAGTTTACTCTTTCATCATTATGATTATAAGTTTGGGTATATTTTGTAAAACAAATTTGTCTGACGGTATCAGTAGCGAAATTATTATGTGTCCATCGACTGTTTTTGTTTTTGGGAAAGGTATGCTGTGTGCCTATAAAAGAAGAGAAATGGTAACTTTAATGAAAGGTCTAGACGAATTGATCTCCAATCATCAAGAGCCTTGGGAGATTGATTTATTAAAAAAAAATATTGCTTATTTTTGGAAGACACTTTATAAGTGTTTAATATTTTTGACTACATTTTGGATATGTTTATTCCCAGGCCGAGTAATTTTAGATGCAATTTTGTTTTATTTTGAATTTAAATTGTCACCTATTGTGATATCTCTTCCTCTCACTGGCTTGTTAAATAAACCCATCGAGCGAAATTCCACTTTTTATTGGGTAGAAGGTGCCTCTGCGGTTTGGGCTTGTATAACTTTGTTACTCGTGGGGGGAGCAGACGGTCTATTCTCTATGACTCTTACCTGTACAATTACTGAAATAAATATTTTCAAAAAGCAATTATTACAATTAAAATTGAAAATAAATTTGGATCCAAGAATTGATGGTTACTCTGAATTGATGGCATTGTCCAAAAAACACACCATCCTCATCAAGTAAGTAGTACATATAATAATATCAATATACCTAATATTAGATTTTGTGCCGAAAATTGAGACTATTCAATTAAATATAATTTACAAGATACCTCTTATATTAATGACCTAATCAAAAATCTCTACAAATAAAAGTTGTGGAAAGGCACATTTGCACAAAGGTCGTCTCCTTTTTTTAGATAAATGACGAATCTCAAACTAAAATGTCGTTCTGAAACCTATTTCTTCAGACATTTTTTCGATTTACACAAAAAGGTCAAAAAATGTAATTTCTCTAGGAAATAATTTAAATAATGTATTCATTGTAAAACATAGCAACTAATTTTAAAACATGATTTTATTACTAAAAAGGATATATATATATATATATATATATATATATATATATATATATATATATATATATATATATATATATATATATATATATTAGCTATTATAACTCATGCCCGGACTTTAACATAGAGGTCATATCGCCTACTACCAGAGCAATTTTTTTTTTCAATCTGGTGGACATGAGCCCGACTCTACTTTTTGCCTACCCTAAATTTCTCTTCACCTAGGGAAGAGAGAGGGTCTTTAACGAGTACCTGATGATATCGTATAGAGTCCGGACCATCGCTTTACGTCTCATCCGTAGGACGGCGAGCTTAACTTTATTTCACCTCCCGGGTAAACTAAACTAAAGGCCTCGGCTGGGCTTGAACCCACGATCTTGAGCTCAGTAAGCCAGCACACATACCCCTGTACAATCTGTACAAAAATGGTTGATACAAGAAAGTCCTGTAATGTAATGTCCACATAAAATGTATATTTTTTTTTACTTTCTTATACTTTTAATAAAGAAAGTATTATATTATGCTAGCCGGCTTTTGAGGTTGTACTCATCATTAGACTGTCCGATAAAACACCAAAACAAAAAGTAAAATGAATAAATGAAAACAAAAAACAGTTGTCAACTTAAATCCACATTTTTGTTGAAAAAAAAAAAAAGCTTTTTTTGACCCCCTCGGGTTGGTGTATGGCAGCCGCATTCGGCCAGCGGATTGACGCTCCCTGGTCTCAGGCACGCTAGATCTACGGGAAGTTTTAAATACTACTTAAGTATCTATCGATATACTAGATAACTACTGAAGATAGTCCACAAATTTTTTCAAGACTTATAATTAAAGAATAGATTTCATTTTTTTCTGACTTTGAAAATTCCATTTAAATTAAGTTAAAATTAAAAGTGCATTAAAACTATTTATCCACTAACAGAATATTAGGTACATTTTACACCATTTGTACATTTTTATTTGGCTTTCAGGTGGCACGGGAATCTTAAAGCAGCTTATGGCCTGGTGTACGAACTTCGAAATATTTCGTCTTGCATAATTTTCTGCTTTTATGCCTATGATTTTGTCACGGTAAGTTCACATTCTTGGACTTTTCTACAAACCACTCTAACACAATATATCCTATTTCATTTTTACTTCACTTCTTGAAAAATAATATAATCATTTTAAAAAAACTCCCCCAACTATCAAGGCAAAAACGTTGTTTTGTTCAAAAATAAAAAAATTCTGATAGTTTTTTTCCCGAGATTTGACTCATTTTTGGCCCGGTTTGCACGGAAATCTTACTTTTCCACACATTTACCAACATAACACCACTTCTACTTATTTAAAATAGTTGTAAAAAAATATACATATCAGATTTATTTCGAGATATGTTTTGTTTAAGTGTCATTCATCGTCTTCACTTTTCCCAAAATGAAACTAGCTGTGATTTGTGCAGCAAAGTGGGTTGCTGTTTGTGGGTGAGCTGCCCATCTTTACTGGACCCGCTCTAATCACCCCTCACATGCTACCTTTCCTCGAAGTCTTGTACTCAGTTTAGTGCACAAGTTTCATACTCAGTGTTGACAAACTTGTACTTGTATGCAGTACCATCATAGATCTACTCCATCAGATTGACCACTGATCAGTTGTCACGAGGAAAGTGGAGACATCAGCTTCAATCGGACAGAAACGAACATTTCTGTTTTAAATGAATGTTCGAAGTGGATGTGATATCACATCCACTTCGAACAGTAATTGTTCAGACAGTTTGCTAGAAACGTCGATGCTACCAGTCATTCAATTGCATAAAATATGTTGGAATCCTCTAGATTTGCCTAAAGGAACAAAATCTAAACAAAAACTGGAAAACATACCTACAGTTAAATAAAACAAACTTATTTTTTGAAATATTGTCTATTCCAAAAAATAAGTTTGTTTTATTTATTACAAATTCCACAATATGTCTGCGTTCCTCAACTTAGAAGATACCTACAGTTGTCTCAGCAAAACCTACATCTAAGAGTACATCAATGAATGTTTAACAAATTTATCTAAATTTAAATTGTTATATAAGTCTAGCATTCTAATTACGCTGCTGAAATAATTTATTTGCATACTAAGCATTATTCTTGTTTAAAACTGTTTTGAAAAAATACAATTGGTAAAAATCAAATTATAACAATATATATTTAAATATCAGTAATAGGCATATGAAATGTACTTACGATATGTCAACATAACGACGACACCTGTGGAACTTCAAAGAAATCCTTTGAAGGGAAGAAGGAAGAAGCAGAAAAAGGGGGCGACAACCGATGTAAATAGACCTTTGTTTAGGGAATCAGAAATCTCTTCTTTATTAACTTTTTATGGGTGCACATGTACGTCGTGTGTCGAGAGAGCTCCGGATCAAATGGAGGTTTAAGTGAGACTATGACGGCTTAGAACCACCGGTCTGTCGCCGTCACCAGCTGCCACTGGTCCAGTCTCTCGAGGTCCCCGCAATAACAGTTCGGGCTGTTCTTCCTCTTAAAGAAGAAGTGCTTGAAATTGAAGTCTCGCTGAACTGATAATATCTAGAACATCCAGTGGTCAGGTTGTACCCACGTAGATTCGAGGCGTTCCCTACCGACCGGAAAGTGTAAGTACGTCGTACTGCCCTACGAACTTCTTGATCGACGTTTTTGCCATTTTTATTTATGACCATCCGCACATATCTTCATCCAGAGTGAGATGTAAGGGCTCATCAATATTTGCTCATAAAGGCACAATGCGTCTACTATTAATGTATCAACCAGTTCGTATGAAGGTTCAGTAGTCCCTGATTGATTTTCAAACAAGACGGTGGATTGATGTTAAAGAAAGAGGAAAACGTCATAGATGAATTCGCGCTGGGGAAGTACATACACAAACGTTCTTATATTTCTAAACGATCGAATGCGAGATCATCCTTCTCTCTCAACTCATACCTGGACGAAAAACCGAGCATCAGAAGCACACACAACTACAACAAAACAATTTATTGCGTGTCTACAGACATCATTTAATTTTATTCGTGCATTTTCTGCATTTATAATACATATGCCTTAATGCCTACATTTATAATACATGTTCCTTAATGCCTACATATATAATACATATGCCTCAATGCCTACATTTATAATATGTACACCTGCTCAAGTTGACCAGATAACTTAACCATATTAACGATGATGAGCTTCTAACCCTAAATATTTTTGTCCACAGACGAAAAGACCTGAGTCGCAAGTTCTTCTTGTAACTATCTTCTTTACATTTATAGCATTGAACTTTGGATGCAATTATCTTGGAGAAATGCTGATATCTGAGGTAAAACAATCTATGTATATACAGGGTGGGGCACCATAGATTTTTCTAGATAAAAACTATTTTTTTAAATAAGCAGGTTCTCGGTTCCGAGAATTTCACACCATAGTTCACCGCCTCTCTACGTCCTAAATCAATGGAAAAACCCTTTGTCGGGTTTTTGGTATGATAAAAAAACATTAATTTAACCACTTGAATTAAATTGTAGAAAATGAAAAGAAGAAAGAGAGGGGGGGGGGGGGGGGGGTGCAGACTCCCGGGGACACAGTCCACAGTTAGCCCTGCAGACTTTTTTTTTATTATTTGGGAGACTCAGACCTCTAGAAGCTCCCCCTGAGGTAACCACTGACTGTAATACTTAGCTGACTTTACATGAGCAGCAAAATGCAAAGTGCAGCAGCAGCAAATGCACGCTGTGGTTTCTGTGCTTTTAGAATTAAATTACTGATATCCAATAGCGTGCATTTGCTGCTGCTGCGCTTTGCTTTTTTACTGTGCATGTAAAATCCGCTTTAAGAGTATAAAGTATAACATAAATGAAGATTTTGAACGGGGAAATGAAATGATCGAATTCATGTATATTTGAATAAATGTAATATGACTTGTTTTGTACATGTACATTTAAGTAAAGCACAACTTTCGTAATCTTGATTTTTGCGCTAGCCAGGGGGGGCACGTGCAATTTTCAGGAGTAATTTTTTAGAGGATGGCCAAAAATTCACAGATATTAATTTCATTCAAATCAAGAAAAGTGGTTAAGTATGATGGATCTATTTTCTGCAATTCCCTGCAGTCATTTTTTTCATATTTTATTTTTTTATGAAATGACGAAAGATTCGAGGATACTAAATTTCATTTTTCTTCAAAATGATTGGAAATGCATGTTGGAACTCCTCCTAAAGGAGCATATGGAGCATAATGAGTACATTAAAGTTCTAATGCTAATTTAATTCTGTGAGCCTCAAATTAAGTAAGTCCCTCCTCCCTTCAAATAAAATCAATCCATCATCAATGGGGACATTACTTTGCTCATATTGGTAGGGTACCCAATGATGTGTGAATACCCTAAAACTTAATTATTAAAGTTTAATTATATGACTTTGATGTTATTTCAAAGGAGAACCGTAACAGATATATAAGAAACTCTTTCGTAGAGGCGATACGACATTGTAGTTAAAGACCGGGCATCAGTCACAATAACTCTAACATTCATTATGGTGGAGTACCTATTCTTTAAAAAGTTTATATCACACCATATGTTCCATCATAACGTATGTTAGTTAGTTATTGTGACTGATGACCGGTCTTTAACTACAATGTCGTATCGCCTCGACGAAAGAACGCTCTGGTGGACATGAGCCCGACCCTACTGACATAGTCCTGAATTTTGACAGCAAAAAAGCTCTCTGGTAATAGGCGATATGAGCTCATAGTTAAAGCCCGGGCATGAGACACAATATCTAACAAATTTTAACCGTAACCTTTAGATGTTTTACCCGGCTGATAAATTAAAACCATAAATGGAAAATTATTTATCCTCAAACATTTTTTTGCATTTTGTCTTCTACACGAGATATTTGAAATTGGTACATTTTACCCTATGTGTGATCCTCTTCAATATGAGGTAATCAAATCATTATTAGGAACTTACGAAATGTTGTTGGAACTTTGTTACAGAACGATGAATTGTTCAAGGCAGTATACGACCTACCTTGGTACGCACAAAGTTTGAAGTTCAGGAGAACAGTGATCATGATGCTGAGGCAGTCAAGTCAACCCTACACTATATCTACGTTCAAACATAGTGCTCCACTTCGAATGAGAACCTTTGGTGATGTAAGTATCAACTTCTTTCCAGAATTTCCCTTCAGTTATTTGCATTGTTGACATATTTAAAAATATTTATATATTGGATAAAATAACAATTTTTATTTTTGCAGAGTTTAGAGGCTTCATATAAACTATATGCTGTCGTGAAATCCTCAAAATGAACCATAATATAGATATTGGAACTGGCTAGAATCATGTTATTTAATGCTCTATCATAAGTTCACCAAGATCAAGAATTTTGTAACAACATTGTGCGCACGCATTCTTGTAAAACCACTTCTTTATAATATATTATTCTATAACCTACTTATTCATTCTCTTTTATTAATATAATAAATGATAACTGCTATTTACTTTATTTCTAAATTTTCCATTTTACAAAACTAATTATAGGTAAATATTGTAATTCAACAGATAACTGGTTAATTTATAAATAAAAGCAAGACGATGAATCACCGGCAATGTACTTCCCCAGAACGAATTAATCAATTAATTTTTCGCTTCCCGTTAGTTCACCGTTTTGCGCTAATATTTAACAGTTGACTTACATAGGGGCTCCTCCCTGATAAATACATTACATCTGGAGTTAATATATTCTTATATCTTATGATATTTATTTTCCCGAGATTCTAAAGACAGTTATCATCAGACTCATAGGTGTTTAGTACTCCGGGTAGTGACGAGGCTTGGAACATCATCATACAGCCTTCTACCAGGCAACTGGGAAGTAACTCAGGCTGAGACACGCGTTGACATCGCCTTTAAAAAATGACCGATTTTGGAAATCTATCTACACCAGGGCTTCCTTGTTCGCTGGTTAATATTTATGCGAGGAAATCTCAACCGGATCAATTTAGACCAGTGGTCAACTGTAGCTTTGGTCAACAGCAGGTCTTCAGACAAATTTAATTTCATTTATATGTTATTATTTTATGGAATAATATACATATGTATATATATATTTTATTAGATATGGTTTCGAGAAAAACGCAAAACAAATTTGAAAGTTTTTGTAATATAAAATATGATTTTCTTGTCCTACGTTTTTCGGTTATTCTGGATCCATAAAGTAGGCCCTCTGCAGGCAATTAATATCCTTTAACTTTCAAAAACACAAAAACGCCAAAAAAACCATCTACTTTCGGAACTCTCAAGATGGTGTTTCCACTTAAATTGACAAATTTAAGCTCCCGAGAAAATGACTGATGTATCCAAGATACTGCTGTTTTTATAGTAATTGAACTGTCTCATGCTAGTATGTTGAGCTTGAATTACTCGTCTATTTATCAACAAATTTGCAAGTTGTTGTGTGATTATTTATAAGTGTTTAAAAAAATAAGAACTTTTATGGATGGTACGTTATAGTCATCACTGTAAATTAAAAATCTATAATACCTGCATTTAACAGAATTAGGTATTTGTTATTACATATTGAAAATATTAAAGAGGCAATCCAAACTAATCATGGAGAATAAACTGACTACAAGACCATCTTAAGACCTATATGGACGTACGCATCTCTATCGTAGATCTATGGGGTTGTGCTGAGCCATACAACATCAAGCGCATCCAGTTTTTTCAATGCAAAGTTCTATGAACCATCTTTGATGCTCTCTACTATATTTCCAACCTTACCATCCACAATGATCTCTTTGTGATCGACCTTATTAAGTTCCGCTTTTCAAAGTTTCACTCTAATCCTTGTTATCATCACATTCCCTTCTAGATGATCCTTACTGAAGACTGATGCGGTGCTGGCCGAGAGATCTGCTATGATATGATAGCATCGTAATGTAAGTGACCAGACTCTTTCCTCATTGTCGCCTCTTTTCAGCTCTCCTGTCCCTGACGGTCTGCCTCCACTGCTAGTCAGAGTGGTACGGTGGACCACTCGCCCTCCCGTTACTTCCTCTACCTCCAAGGATAATATTTTTTTATGATGATATGACTTGTAATTAAGTGGGGCACGACTTGGAATTGGAATTTGACAGGAAAATAACAATAAAATCGAGAAAAAAATTCAGTTCTTAATATACTACTCGAAAAAGAGTGAAAATCGTGTTTTTGAGACGAATGTGGGACCCCCTAAAGCATCGACAATAGTTTGTTTGATATTCTGTTATTGTTTACATGTCAAATACTTTCAATTTTTCGTATGGCCATCAAATTCAAAAAATTTCGATACACCCTAATATATATATATATATATATTTTTTAAATTGTAATCACACAGACAACAAATTTACTTATGGTTCCTTGTAGCTGATTGTAAATATACAAAAGAGAAACATGAAAAAAAATAAACCAGTAATCAACCGGCTTCGTCATTCTGAAACAGCGAAAATTATATACCTAACTGAAAAGGGATGTTAAATGAATAATTGTAGGACATATATTAGTATGCCAAGGCATACGTTCTATGATATGAATATGTTTTAATAATTATTGAAATTTGAATATCATTTAAGGAATTTTTGAAAAATCTCTTCAAATTCAATAAAAATTTACTGCAAAATGGACAACTTTCAATTATGAAAAAACTCGTTCTACTTCTATGTTTAACTTCTACTCTAGAAGACACGGTCAAGTTTCACGTGAGCTTCCTACCTACAGAAGCACCTTCAGCCAAAAGTACACTCTATAAAGATCTTTCTTTTTTATTTTATTTATTATTTATTCCTTCGTACTTTCTCATCCTTCAAGTAAAACTATTGTAATCATCAACAATTTGAGAATGGATTTTATGATGTATGTATAATTTGATGCCTAAAATATAAAAAAGTTGGTGTCTGTCCGTTAGTTCGTTCGATCGATTTTATTTCTGAAACGCTATTAATAATACGGAGCATTTAGTTTTTGGAATTAGTTCTCTGCATTAGATCGGCCGACCTAAGAAATATTATTTAAAATTTATTAATAATACAATTGTAATTGTTAGATAAAAATAAATAATAATTAATAATTGAATTAATAAAATAATAATGATTAAATAAATAATAAATTACATTTCCTGTAGACATTTTAACTGGTCTTATACTAAATTTTGATTTCTACAGTAGTTTTCGAAAAGGGCCCTAAAAAATATCAAAAGTTCAAGATGTGCAATTTTTAAGAAAGTGCACGTATTAAAAAAAAATTCAATTAACCAACTTTTCATTTGGGTTTCTAAAGACACCTCTTTATATATTGTTTTTCTAAATTTTGAAAAAATATTAATTCTAATCCAAAGGTTTTTAAATTATCTTACTGGGTTAACAGGGAAAATGAATAGCATAGAATTTACGAGAACAAATGAGACACTCCCGACTACATACTATATCAAAATTTAGTCAGAAAAATTAAAAAATAAATCTCAATATTAACCTATTAACTATATCACAATATTAACCTATTAACTATATCACAATATTAACCTATTAACTATATCACAATATTAACCTATTAACTATATCACAATATTAACCTATTAAATATGAACCGAGCATAATAATAGTTAGCCAAGTCTATCTTAGAAGTTTCAAATTGAGGAGGGGGGAATGATTTAAATCAGTTTGTTCGTTGAGTAGTTAGTAATGTGTGTCTTTATTGTATTTGTTGATTTCCATGGCTTCTAACAGAGATAACTCCCTTCCTTTAGAAGCCAAGAGTAGTATGTTGGGTTTATGTGGGTCTTTGAGTTGATGATCTGTTTCTGTGAGATGTCTGTAGAAGGTGGAGTTATTGGAGGCTGTCTGTTTGAGGTGTTCCCTGTATCTTATGTTAACGGTCCTTCCTGTGTGTCTAATGTATATAGCATTGCAATCATTGCATGGTCTGTCTTGTCCTTGGCGTTGAAGATCAATTTTCCCAGAGATTTGGGTGATGTGTAGGTTGTATAGATGTTGTGTCTGTTTAAAGTGCGCTGTATTCTGTGTGTTAGATTGCCGGTGAAAGTTAAAGGAGTGTATTTCGTGTTGACGGGGGTGGCTGTAATGTGTGGGTATAGCAAGTTGGATAATATATATTGTTGTTTTCTCTTAATGAGTTTATTGATGGTATGTGGTGTCTATCCGTTGTTACTTGCAATTTGTTTTATGGTATCTATTTCAGTTTGTCTGTCTTGATCTGTCAGGAGGAGGGTTAAGCATCTGTGTATCCATGACTTAAACGTGGCTAATTTATATCTATATGGGGTAAATGAGTCTGATGGGATTATTGCGTCCGTGTAGGTGGGTTTTCTATACATTTTGTATGTAAATCCTGTTTCTGTATTACTTGTAATAGTTAAGTCCAGGAAGTTAAGTGTATGTGATTCGTCTTCCTCCTCTGTGGTAAACATGATGTTTCTATGTAACGAGTTTAAGTAATTAGTAAAAATTGTAAGTTGTCTATTTGTGCCAATGAAGCCAACAACAATATCATCAACATAACGGTGCCAGAAAAGAATATGGGATTTAGCTAATTTTGATGTCAGAATTTTCCTCTCCAGTGAATCCATGAAAATGTCCGACAAAATAGGACTGATGGGGGACCCCATTGGCAGACCTGTGTTTTGTTTAAACAATTTGCCCCTAAAAGAGAAATAATTTTGGTTGAGGCAAACTTTGAGGATGTTAATAGGTTCCTCTTGAATATGGGGGACAACCCTCTTTTTATCTAAAATATTTTTAATGATTGGTATACATTCGTCAGTAGGGATGCTGGGAAACATGTTTTTAACGTCGAAAGATACCATTGACTTTTCTACACTAATTAAAAAAACAGCTGATGGCCGTGTTTTGTTTTCTACTCATTTGTTTTAAAAGAAAATGCATTCATATTATTTATTTACTAATTCAGTTGCTTCTTGGATTTTATAGAAAATTAAATATAATTAATTTTTTAATATTAATAATTTAAATGTGTGTATTTTTTATGCATCACAATACACTTTAATTACTTTTATTTTCCAAAGCCTAGGTTTATTTATGTATAAAATAAGAAAGATTGCTACACATTTCAATCTCCATTCTTCTGTATATTTACTTATTAGAAAGAGATTAAAACAAAAACCTCATGAAGCATGATTTTTGTGAGTAATGAATCACATTTCCCCTGAGTACTAATAGCGAATGTTACTTTACACTTTTCGCAGAGATATTGTGCAACACTTTTATTGAAAATATAAAGAAAAACTAATGTTTTTTTTTTTTAATATTGTTTACTTCCCAAAATATATAAATTATATGGGAGTACTTTCGATATTGCTACCATCTTCAGCCACGACTTAACAAATACTAAATGGAAGTTCAATCAGTTTACAATCCAAACGGTACCCTTCCTTCAGCCCCACGGTGTTTTTCCGTCTCTCCTGAACAGTTATATCTTAAAATATTATAATATTTTTTTTATTTTTAATGTTTCCCATGTTTTAAGACATAACTGTACAGGAGAGACGGAAAAAGGAAGGAATTTGTTATGTCGTGGCTGAAGATGGTAGCAATACCGAAAGTACTCCCATATAATTTATATATTTTGTGAAATAGACAATATTTTTAAAAAAAAAATATTCGATTCTCTTTTTATTTTTTAATAGCGAATGTTTATTTATTTATTTATTTCTACAGGCAAAGCCTATTATTACACAAGAAAAAAAAATATATATATAAAATAAAATAAAACAAAATAACTGGTTTACAAATAACCTCATAAAATACATCATAAATACAACAAAAAGTAAAATAAAATATTTTGATTTGTGCAAATATAACAATTATTTAAAATTTACTTTAATTAACAGACACTTAAATATTACAATTTGGTTATAAAATTAACAATATATTAATAATTATGGAAACAATAAAAGAAAAACTGGTAAGTAATAGCTACAAATAATAATAAATGAAGAATGTAAAAAACAACAACATAAATATATGAGTGTAAGACAACTATTGTATAATTTAAAAAGTACTATAATGTTCTGTTTCTAGGGACGAATATGTAGAAACTGTATTCGGTGAACAATCATGATCAAATATTTGTCAACGCAACGTGTGACAGAAGTTCCTCCTTGTTATAAAATCAAATTTGCCGCCACACGTACACTTACATAATTTTAAGGCCATTATCATGAAAGTAGAAGTTGTGTTAGATTAGAGCTAAAGGAGTATGACTTTTTTTTTTCTTCTTCTTTTTTGGTTGTCCCTTGTTGGACCCAAGAGAGCTCAGGAGAGGATCAAGGAAGGTCAGGTTTATGAGATAATCGATATAATCAATATGAAGCTCTGCTGGGCTAGGGGGCAGCCACCACTGCAGTTGCAGATAGTTATCGGTGGATGTCCCCGGCCCGTCTCCGCCACTGAGTAGCCGGTTTCCCTCACCAACTGCCGCAGATCCAGTCCCGCGAATCAACTCCAGCCTGGCCTGGTCCTACAGCGGGCATTCAAGGACTACAGTAGTCTTGATGCCGCCACACGAACATTTCGGGTTGTTCTTCCTCTTAAAGAAGAAGAGCTTGAAGTTAAAATCTCCATAACCTTATAATATCTGGGACATCCAATGATCAAGGCGTACCCGAACATCCGGGAAGTATGCATAGATCGTTCTGCCATCTGAAGATCGTGACCACCGTTGTTGCCATTTCTGTCATTGCAACGCTCTGGTCTGGACTCTCCGCGTATATCTTCTTCCAGGGCGAGGCGTAAGGGCTCATCAATATCTGTAGGAAGTTTGACTAAGAGAAAATAATAAATATTCTCAACATGTCTTGAAGTAACACAATTATTCAGTAATTTATATAGTTCCTCCTTCATGGTTTATAAGAAAGTGAGGCAAACAACGCTACCTCCTTGACGAAGTAGAAAACAAAGTTATTTAGTAATTAGACAGAAAATTGATACCTGGATATATATAATTCAAGAGACTATGTAGAAACCTAACGTACACTTGTCTTCTCTCAGGTGAGTTAGAAAAGTTTGAGGGTAGTTGAGGGAGAGACAATTACAGGGATCAATTTATGTCTCCGAAATACATCATTCAAGTATAGGTTACCCGACCTCACACATTTCCAAAACTTGGTACACAGTAGATCTCTTAGGAAACATGAATCCATGGGTGACTCTTTCTGTTACTTACTCACAATTCTGTGGATGTTGGTTTGTTTTTGATAATTATAAATATGGGAAACTATTATTCATTCTTCAAATGTTGCGTGTAGTTTACACATTCATCATTATGATTATAAGTTTCGGTATTTTCTCTAAAACTGATTTTTCTGAGGATACCAGAAGCGACATTCTTATGTTTCCATCGACTGTTTTTGTTTTCGGAAAAGGTTTTCTGTTTGCGTTTAAAAGAAGAGAAATGGTATGTATAATGAAAGGTCTAGACGAATTGATCTCCAATCATCAAGAGCCTTGGGAGATTGATTTATTAAATAAAAATATTGCCTATTTTTGGAAGACACTTTATAAATTTACAATATTTTCTGTTATCTTTTCTTTTAGTTTATTCCCAGGCCGAGTAATTTTAGATGCAATCTTATTCTATTTTGACTTTAAATTATCTCCTATCGTGGTACCTCTTCCACTTAGTGGTTTGTTAACTAAACCCATCGAGCGAAATTCCTCTTATTATTGGGTGGAAGGTAGTGCTACCGTTTGGGGTTTCATAGGCATGTACATCATCGCGGGGGGGGACAGCCTATTTTGTATGATTGTCACCTGTACAGTTACAGAAATAAATATTCTTAAAAGACAACTATTTAAATTAAAGTTAAAATTAAATTTGGAACCAAGAATTGACGGTTACCCTGAATTGTTCGAATTGTGCAAAAAACACGTCACCCTGACCAAGTAAGTAGTAGATATAATATCGTCAATATACCTAATATATAAGTATGTTTCAAACATTGTTGGACAATTTTAGTTATATTTATAATTTTTTTGGGACCCCTAAAGTACTAATCCCGAAATTGAATGTCAATAAAAAAAATATTAAATTAAAAGTTTTGAGTCCGTGTTTAAATACAGAAGTCGACTCAATAAATACGTTCTATAAAAGGAAGATTCTGATTGACAGAAGGAATGTCAACATAAAGAACAGATAATTGGTATTCTTAAAAAGACAAAAAATAAATAAGATAAGTGATTATGTGATAAATATAAACAAAACAAAACCAATAATGTAATTGTTTTCAACAGTTTCTGTACATTATGTGTATATTTTTTACGCGTTTGCAAAGATTAAAGACAGGAGGAAATAGAAAAAGGTTTAACTTTACCGACGGTCAGCTTTCTTCGGTTCTTTTCACTCTAACTAAAGCCACTCTCACCCTAAAGCCATATTTAAAATAAAAATGATCAAAAAGTTTTCTTCTGATAAGAATGGGAACGTTTTGGATATGCCATACCTAATTAATAATTAATTATAAAAAAATAAACACATAAATATTGCATAATAATATAAATTGTTGACATTCATAAAATATTCTCATTATTCTCGTCTCTTGCTTTGTAAACACTATATATTTTTCATTTTTATTCAAATGAATTATTTTATTTTATCTCATTTTTATGGCAAAATGTATAAAAAGGAAAACATCATTTCGTTATCTCATACTTTATATTTGTTATTATTTCATATCTCTAAATTATTTTTAATTCAATTTTTGATTTAATTTGCATGTTTCTTTTAGTCACTGCTTTGACCGCTTAATTTTGACTCTATGTACCTATGGACAGAAAACGCCCACAGACAGAACATCTTCGTGGGCCATTCTGTCTTTTTATTTCAATGATTAATGTAATTATTGTTAAATAATATGTACAGAAATGTAAAAATAAAATTTAAAAAAATAACTGGGTTCATGTTAGTCGAATCCAAAGTAGAAAAGGTGAATATTAAAGCCGAAAAGAATCATTTCAAAGGACGAGTCCATTTTAATTGAAAATAGTTGTGCAAGAAGTAGCAGGTTCTATTATGGGAAGAACAGCAATCCTCCATCTTCAATAAAGTGAAAATTGAGCTGCCATTTTACAGAGTCCTAGTTATCAGAAGAACTTTCGGGCAAAGGATGTTCCGTTAAATAAAATCTTCAGAATGAGATATTACTCGCCCCCAGGACATTCTCAAGATAACGACCTATGAAACAACGCTATTTTCGGTACAGAGGGCGAGCCCTTCAAATTTCCTGAAGGTTGTCATGTAGCACATTCTCTGAACGCTTATTTCATGGGCTTTTGGAAACAGAAAGAGTTCCCTCTGCATTTGAAATAGAGTGAGGGTTTTCATGAAAGCAATCATTTTTTTTATTAGGCCGAATTTTGAAATAATTAAAAATATCAAGAAATACATCGGACGAAAATATTTTAAAAAGGTCGATCGAAGACTAATTACAAAAAAATAAGATTCAAGAAGAAAAAAAATGTATTAATTTATAATAACTATAAGATAATCCCTTGGATTCCCTAGTCCTTAGACGTCCCAGCAAAAGTTTAAAGGTAATATGAGTAATGAATGTTAGTGAGGTACGTGTTAGGATCAAGTAAGATCTGGACTTGTATGTTGAACGCCCAAAATATCAAATACAAAAGTGTATTATTTCTGATTTTTGTTGAGGCATATTTTGTCTCATTACTCATAGATTTTATTATTTTATGTTAGCATGCTTTTGGATAATAAAAACTTTCCAATTAATACATAACTTTTCAAATTTAACAATTAAAGAATAAATTAATTTATTCAATAAATAAAAAATGTTTTATCTGACAGCACGACGATGGAGGAAACCTTGAAAGCCAGTTAGTACAAAGTAATAAAAACTGTGAGTTAAGACGATGTTTTTATTTTGCTATTTACGAAATAATCCCTTGTCACTAAATGTAAAAAGCTAAGGAAGGAGCCATTTTTACACAAAATTCATAGATAATACCCGTTAATTTATATAAATCAACTTTACTTGGCCAGACTCTGTTCTTAACTTTTTTAATCCAAAAGTGTTAATTCGAATTTTTTGTTTAAAAAAAATATTTTTTTGCTCTCGCGGAGAGTTAGGAAGGCCCACTGACCACTGGTTGTCGACTCCTGTGCTTAGGCTCACTAAATCTACAGCCCGTTTAAATTCTCCACATCTAATGTATTTGTCGATATATTAGATAATTACTGAAGATAGTCCACAAAGTTTTTTTAGGTCATAAAATTATAAAATCGATTAAGAAAAATTTCTGAGTTCGAAAGTGCTATTTAAATTAAGTGATTGTAAATATAAAATAATTTTATGAATATTATAATATAAAAAAGAAATGGTTCGAAGTGCATTAAAATGTCCTGTATCGCATTTCATATGAAGAATGTAGGTGTATGTATCTCATATCTAATCTGATATAAAAATATCTTTTAATCGTATTGTGGTGCCCAACACAGGTTCTTCAATTGCTATTTTTTGAACTACTTTCAGGTAAAGAAAATATGTTTTAAAATAATGTTTTTACTTCTTAATGTTACCCAAGTTCGTTTGATATATATTTTTTGTTTTGTTAACAAAATACCTGAGCACAGTTTTCACCGAGCTCTGTCCTCTTTTTGAACTACAAATGAACTGGTAATGACGTCAACAATAAATCCAACCTCTACTAGTAACAATTTACATCTCAACACCAGACACCCTAACCAAAACATTTCATATCTACTTCTAATACTATTGATGCCCTAAGAAAATATTAGATGCTTAGAAATTTAGCAATTTTCAATACATTTTTAGTTTGTTTTCAGGTGGCGCAAGGATTTTAAAGAAGCTTTTGGGCTGGTGTACGAATTTCGATATATTTTGTCAGTCATCATTTTCTGTTTTTATGCCTATGCTTCTGTCACGGTAAGTTCACATTTTTACGCACTTTTCTGACACACACCACTATTATAACTCAATGTAATATTTTATTTTTACTTCACTTCTCTAAGCCATCTAACATCAAGCGTATCCAGTCCTTCCAATCCAAAGTCCTAAGAACAATTGTCGATGAACCCTTCTATGTGTCCAACCTTACCCTCCATAATGACCTTAAAATCCCTTATGTTATTGACCTCATTAAGACCCGCTTCTCCAAATTCCACTCTAACCTTTCTTCCCATGTCAATCCAGTTGCTCGACTCTTGTCATCCCATTCCCATCCAGATAATCCCCCCCGGCGCTGGCCGAATGACCTGCTACTGTTATCTAGCAACAATATTTTGGGTGTGCTGATGACCAGCTTCTCTCCTCATACTCTTAACTTCAACTCTCCTTTCCTTCTTGGCCTGCCTCCACTGCTGGACAGTGATTGGCGGGGCGAGAAGGCAGGGGGGATCACTCGAGCCCCCGCGGCCTCCCCTACCCCCATTAAGTTGGAGGGATGGGGATGACAGAGAACCGGGGGCGTTTCGAGGGGTCTCGAGTTGAAGGGCTTTCATGTTCATTTTATTTTATCTTTATTATTATTGGTTTAAGTTTATTATTATTTAAATTTGCAAAGACCACTAATAACAAATTATGTTTGTATATATATATATTGAAACAAATTGATACTCCTCGAAACAAATTTTTAATATTACAAAAATTTCAATTTTTTTTTTTTTTTCAAATTGACATAGCTAAAGAAAGACTAAGTATCTTTTACTTACGTGTTATGTCCTTCGGACTCTTTGAATGAAATATGCGCAGAAAGAAAAATAAGGGAAGGTGGTATTTTTTCTTTTATAGAAGAAAAAAAAAAAATATATAGTATCTTGAAAAAGACACAGACATCTGAGAGAAAAAAAATATATAATTTATTATTAATCTATGGAACATGACATGAAACCAAATATCTCTAAAATTTTAAATGAATTTCAAAAATGTATTTAGTTATTGTGACTCATACCCGGGCTTTAACTAGGAGGTCATATCGCCTACTACCAGAGAGCTCCTTCGTTGCTCTGGTGGATATGAGTCCGGTTCCCCAGGGGAATTCTTCTACTTTGCTTACCCAGGTTTATTCACCTTGTGTAGGGAGGGATCTTTAACGATTACCTGACATCGCACAGGCTCGGGACCATCGGTTATCATAGTACCGCTGATGAGCTTCTAACTCAAATTATTTTGTCAACAGGCGAATAACACTACATCTCAACTTCTTCTTGGAAGTGCCTTCTTCACATTTGTTACAATGAATTTTGGATGCAATTATCTTGGAGAAATGCTGATATCTGAGGTAAAACAATCTATATACTGGTTGGGGAACAACCAATTTCTCTCGATGAAAACCATTTATTTAAAACAAGCAGGTTCTCGGCTGCGGATATTCCACGCAATTTTTCACCGCCAATCTACACCCTAATCAGTGAAAAACATAGTAGGGAAAACAACTAAATAAACCACCTTTAAATTAAATTTTGCAAATTAAAATTGTATTTAAAATTAAATGCTTAGGAAAGGTTAGACCCTAAATCAGTCATAAACTCTCCAGACCCTCTTTAATGTCGAATAGGCTGGTTGTCGACTGAAAATTCCTTAACAGAATGCAAAACGCATTGTTTTGAGGCCATTGATGCGTTTGAATTTCATACTGGCTTCCATGGAAAAATGTAATAAGGATTCAGTTAACAGTTGCATCATAATATAGATGGAAGGTGGAGTACTTCCACTAGCTGGAATGTTGTCTCCCTCCAAAAAAACAACGGGTAAATATTACATAAAAAGTATTATAAATAATGAGAAATCATACATTATTAACTTACAAATTGGTTCATTAGGAAATTTATATGCGTCCAGAACCTCATTTCGTGTCGATACATTCATTTTACCATAGTGTTCCCAGACAAACATTAATTTTTGCATATTTGGAATTTAAAGATCGAAAAACCATTCTGTTGAAAATTCCGCAAATAATTTTTGACCGATTACATAACTTTGGCTAATAAACTAGTAATCATAAAATATTTATCCTCAAGCATTTTTTTGTGTTTTGCCTCCTACTTATGATATTTGCAATTGAAACATATTAAATGGAACACTCTGAATAAGTTAAATCCACTTTTCACTATGAGGTAAACAAATTATTGTTGGAATTTTGTTACAGAACGATGAGTTGTTCAAGGCAGTGTACGACCTACCTTGGTACGAACAAAGTTTGAGGTTCAGGAAAATAGTGATCATGATGTTGAGACAGTCAAGTCAACCCTACACTATTGTTCTGTTCAAACATAGTCCTCCACTTCGAATGAGAACATTTGGTGATGTATGTATTTACTTCTTTTTACAACTTCCCTTCAGTTATTTGTACTGTTGACCTAATTAAATGACATAATTATATATTAAATAAAATAATTATTCCTATTTTTGCAGAGTTTAGAGGCTTCATATAAACTATTTGCTATCATGAAATCATCACACAATGAATCATAATAATAATAAAACAGCCTTCAAATAAAATTGAAACAGGCTAGAAATATGTTTTTTTTTATGCTTGGTCACGAAGATCAAGAATGTGGTAACACTGAGTTTCTGCGCACGCATCCTTATCATCACATCGTTGTCATATTTTTATTGGGCTACTTATTCTTTTGTTTCTATGAATATAAATGTGCTAGTTGTTTTATTTACAAATTTTGCATTTATAAAACTAATCATAAGTAAATATTGTAATTCAACAAGTATTTAATTCTTATTTTATACAAAATTTGTTAAACAAAAGAACTAGGAAAAACCCTTTTCTTATTAAGAGATGTTATATTCAAACTAATTTATATTTGGTATTTTATAATTATTATAATCGTCACTGAAGATGGCGCGTATACATTGAAAGCCAGCTTTGGCTCATAGTCTCAAGTAGTTATTTATGTTTACATCTTTCATCAATAAATATAAAAATGAAATTATGTTGTTTCTTTGTATTTCCCTATGTTCCGAAAAAACTTAACGCAATTCTTCTAGGGAGGTTTGAATTTAGAATTTCTTAAACGTAATAATAAGATATAAGAACAAAAAGCTTTGTTAGATCTCATTGAGAGCGAGTTGAACAGTTCATCTAGTCAGCAAATCGTTGAAGGACATTAATGTCTCTTGGCTAAGCCCCCTACAGGGGCAGTAGCAAGATATGCGTTGAGAAGGGTAGATTTGTAGCTGCAGAACAGATTAATTGATCCTTTTCATTAGATGAGCCGACCTAAGAATTATTATTTATAATTAATGAATATACCCTTTAAGTACCTTTATTTTTCAAATCTCAGGTTCAAAAATATATAAAACAGACAGTAGATAAAATCCATAGGAAATTTCTTTATACATATTTCAATATTCATTCTTCAGTAATTTATAGGTTAACAATTAAAAGTGGTTATCTATTTACATTTCCCATAACTAAATACTAAAAGTGAATGCTCTGTTTCGAGGGACAAATATATATAGAAACTGCATTCGGTATGTAATCGTGACCAAACATTGTGGACGATCAACAAATATTTGTTAACGCATGTATGTACTAAGCATAAGTCTATAACGTGTGGAGAGGGCGCAGCACAGTGGGCCAGATCCCGAATCTAGCAGGTCAAAAGTTCTGTGAATAAGTTACTGATAAATTATAATTTTTCAATCATTCAGAAGGGCATAAAAAGGAAAAAAATAACGAATAACATTATGGTTTGTCAATTACTTATTTAATTATTATAATTAGAGCGACAAGTCCCTCAAACCAAAATCACTAACGGAATTGTCTTCACTGCTAATTTCTGCCGAAATCGTTGAAGTTAAGAGTGCCTTACTTTTTCACTTATACCAGTTTTTTTTGGGAAGGCAGTGGTCTTTGGGAGCTAATAAAAGGATCAGACAAAATGAGCAGGTTGTTTAAAATGTCAGTTAGTAGAACATCTATCTTTTTTCTAAAAAAAAAGTATTGCCTGAACCTTTTTATCTCCTTATATTGGCTTTCTTGAACGTCTTCGGCCAGCTGTCCGATAGGTATTAGAAAATGTTTGAAATGAACACTGACAGGCATGGTGTACCAATCATACAGCAAGACGTTCATCATACGAGCAGTTCCAGCAGCGAAAGTTTCAAAGGCTTCCAAATAAATATCATACCCTGATAACAAAGCCTGTAGGAGTATGCTAAACCTTTCGATTAATTCTTCATCCACGCCAGTAATTTCAGCTGTTAAGGAAGGATTTTGGAAAAACCTTCGAGCTGCATTGCCACCTCCTTGATTTGGCGTATCAATAGCTGCCGAGACCACATTTTTTCTTCGTATAGTCAAAAAGGAATGTAATTTGTTCGAGGGTACTTCCAATAGGACGATTGCTGGCTCTCAACACATCGTACAACTCCCTTCTGTATATAGACATTTTCATACCTGCAGTTACAAATACGATAACATTATTTATTTTATACAATAACAAGTGAAAAAAAAAAAAAAAAACGGGGCAAAACGGGTCGTTAAATTCAGTGCCATTCTATTATCTACTAGTCAACAAACAAGAATAATGAACGTTTACGAGGTACTGAGGGGTACGAAAAAAGTTACGCCTTTATGAACTAGAATGAATTTTTCTTTTTTTTCAAACGTGCACTATTCTTGTGGCCCTTCCAACACTTTGTGACTGACTTAAGACAAAACAAAAATAGCTAAGACTTACCTTTTTGAATGCCTTCCATGGAAGAATAATGAAGAAAATATCAGTAATGTTCGGAAGCGATACTCACAGGTAAGTGATGGAGTAAAACTACCTCGCCTCCAAGATAATACGGCTGTTTGCATGATTTGTTTATTTCATCGCTGCGCTGTATTGACTTTGTCCTCTCAAATTCCCTTTGTTTATTTCTCTCTCACATACTTGTTGGATCAGGTTGTTTTCTTCCCGAAGTCTCTCACTTCATTTTCGGACTTTTGTCCAGTTAGATTTGGGATCTGGCCCACTGTGCGCCGGTAGCTCAGTGGTATGCATGCTTGCTTTCAGAGCTCAAGGTCGTGGGATCGAAACCCGGCTGGAGGACCTTAGTTTATTTTATCTGGAAGGTCAAATAAACTTAAGCACGCCGTCCTTCGGATGGGACGTTAAGCGATGGTCCCGAGCCTGTACGATGTCAGGTACTCGTTAAAGAATTTAGGGTAGGAGACAAAATTTAGGACTCCCACAGTAGAGTAGGGCTCATGTCCAGTAGTGATGAAAAGAGCGCTCTGGTAGTAGGCAATATGACCTCGTAGCTAAAGCCCGGACTTGAGTCATAATAACTAACTAATTATAACGTGTGGCAAAAGTACCTACATATTATTAAATCAATTTTGTGGCCACACCTCGATTCATTTCATGTCCCTTATAAAATTTTAAGACCTTTCCTATGAAAATAAAAGTTATACTTTTATATTAAAAATTAAAGATATATTATAGCTCATGAAGCATGAGTAAAGAGAAAATAATACATATTCTTAATTTGTCTTGATGTAACATAATTATTAGCACTTTTATTGTCCCTCCTTCATGGCTTATATAAAATAGAGAACAAAGTTATTTAGAAGATAGACAGATAATTGATATCTGAGTATATATAATTGAAGAGCTTACGTAGGTACGTAACGTATACTTGCCTACTCTCCGGGGGTTACAAAAGTTAGATGGCTATTAAGAGACAATTACAGGGATCAAATTATGTTCCTGGAATACATCATTCAAGTATATATTACCTGTCATCACTCATTTCCAAAACTTGTTACACAGTAGGTCTCTTAGGAGTAATAAATCCATGGGTGACCTTTATTGTTAATTACGCACAAATTTGTGGATGTTTGTTTGTTTTTGATAATTATAAATATGAGAAACTATTATTCATTTTCCAAATGTTGCGTGTAGTTTATGTTTTCATCATAATGTTTATAAGTTTTGGTATCTTGTATAAAACTGATTTCTCTGAAGGTACCACAATCGAAAATGTTTTCATTACTTTCTTATACATATAGTTTAAGGAAGTATTGTAATCGTGCGAAAATCCGAGATCGAGGTATCAACGGATTTTTACGTTTCAAGGTCCCCTGAATACGTTTTGACCATTTTGGCGATGATGTCTGTCAGTGCGTATGTGATTGAAAAGTTGCGAGCACTCTACCGCAAAAACTATTGTAGCTATGAACTTAAAAATTGAAATGAAGGGATCACATGTTCTAACTTAGGTCTGATTGGATTTTGGCCGAAATCGAACGAAGATTAGAGACCACTTTCCCCGAGACCTAAGTACATTTTACTAGATACAGCTTATGTTTATGACCTAATCAAAAATATTTTCAAGTAATAGTTGTAGAGAATACTGAAATACATAATTTATATGAAATATGATTTTTTACAGGTCGTCCGGTTTTCGAGATACATGCCGAAAACCATCTTGAAATGTAGTTTTGAAACACATATTTTTAGACGTTTCCTTGATTTACCTGAAAACGATTAGTCCTATTGAAAATTTGATCCCTACAAAAGTTGTTCCATATACAATTTCCAATCGCTAGTAAATCATGTCTAAAAGGAATATATCTAAGTAATTTTTTTAAATTCGTAACTCATGTGTTCCCTGAACCTGCATATGTCTTGAAGTGTCCCTTGTATCTACGTATCCCTATAGTGGGTTTCTAGTATCTGCGGATCCCTTCAATGTGTTCCTCGTGCCTATGCAACATTTCAATGTGTTCCTTGTACTTATGAATCTCTTCAATGTGTTCCTTATACCTTCGTAAACCTTTAATATGAAACGTGTACCTAAGGATCCCTTCTATGTGTTCCCTGAACATGCATGTCTTTAAAGTGTTCCTTGTGCTTACGTATCCCTTCAATGTGTATCCCGTACCTAAGTATCCCTTCTGTTTAATAATAATAGGCCTTATAAGTTTAGATTTAGTTTTTTTTTCGTAGCTCGGGTTTCGTTACGCACAACGGATTTAAAATAATTATATTATTTGTTATTTTTTGGATAAGTTTCTTCCCAGACCGAGTCCTTGCAGACACAATTTTTTGCTATTTCGACACCTATTGTGCGCGGTGCTTCTTCCATTCAACGGTTTGACTAACCCCATCGAACGAAATTTCAGCTTCTTATTGGGTAGAAGTAGTTCTATGTTTGGAGTTTCGTAGCTCTGTCATACCCTCGGGTATGATAGTTATCTGTATGACAGTTACCTATATTGTAATATCCAAAAATATGGACATTAAATGTTTTAATTTATTCAAGTAAAAATGACAATGATGTGAACAGCTAGAGACGAACCCAGCTAGCTTCATTTAGCCAGTCACCTTCGTAGAGAGGATCGTCTTGCCCAGTCACCTTCGAGGAAGATGGATGTGTTGGAGGAGGTCCCAACTGTTGGAGATGTAAGTTGTAGAACTTTGTGTCAGTACAATTTTTATTATATGGAGGAAAAGAAAAGAAGTGGAAATGTGTAACAAGTTTAACGTAGAGACACTAGAATATTGAAGAAATCCGAAGCCCGTAGAAATCGCGGTAGACAACGCCACGCAGCAAGGTACCTGTAGAATATAAGCAATATACAAATGTATTCTAGGATAGTAGTATAGAAAAGGATTCTGATAACCATAAATATCAATAATGTTTCCATCAAATATATCTATTAAAATAACCATGGAGTAAGTTTCTTTTGTGTATTTTGAAACCTCATGTCAACTTGTTTTTCAAAACTGTTGATAATCTTGGCGAACCCACAAACAAAATAAAATAAGGCATATCAATAAAAATAAATAAATAATGACAATATAATTAGTAAAATAAATATTCTTAAAAAAACAATTATTTAAATTAACGTTAAAATTGAAACCATGAATTGATGGTTACCCTGAATTGAATGAACTATGTAAAAAACACACCATCATGACCAAATAAATAATAAATGTAATGTTTTCAATATATCTAAATAAAAATATGATATAGGCATGATTGGCTTTGTTTTTTTGGTTTCATTTCAATTTTTATCAACTTGAGACGCGTCCCTTTTAACCCTAAGATACTAATCCTAATGTTAAATGTCAATACAAAAAAATAATAAAATTGATAATTTTGAATTAATACAGATGAATAATATAAATATAAATCTAATCAAGAAACTTCCAACATGTATTTTGACTATACACTTCAACATTTTCTCGGTCGGAGAGCTGTCAAACTTATATAAACAATATAATTAGTTAATTTTTAATAGGTATCACAGATTCCGATTGCTCGGGGTTTTAACAATATTTAATGTTATTTTTTATTCTATGTTGATTTTTAAGAGCTTTCCTTCGCTCCGGAATCGCATTCGATTTATATAGGCGTTTATAGTTACAGAGCACCGGAAATTTTAAAAAGTGTTAAAAAAATGTTGATATTACATATTCATAGATCACTTTGGGGTCCCTTTGAGTGAAACATTGACATTCGTGAATAGGAATTGGTTGCCAAACAGAATCATCTCTTTGTCAAGTTAAATTCAAAATTGTCTTCCCTGGAGTCAACTATTTCTTTCATCTCATCTCTTTGTCAAGTTAAATTCAAAATTGTCTTCCCTGGAGTCAACTATTTCTTTCATCTGAAAAAATAAAAATAATAATAATAGAAAATTAGTAACATACATTTTTGAACCAAAAACCACGATGAAGAGAGAAAAAAAGAAGCATAATTAAGATGTTGGAAATATATATATTAGATTTGGACACGCTATGTTATAAAAAATAATGTTTCATAGCATAACAAGAAATGAAGATTGTACTTGAAAATGTTGTACATGAAAATGATAGACGAAATATTGTATTTCTAATTGAAGAGAAAATAAAATAAATAGAATGAGACCAAAATGGGCCAAAACTTGGAATTACTAAAATACCTACATAAAATGAAATTAAGGTCTCTAAAAATCGCAAATATTGATACGAATTGTTGAATAATAATAATAATAAAAGAAAATTAGTGAATAAATAAATAAATAAGAATAATAATAAATTTGATTGAATGAGTTTTTAGTTTTTATTTCATAATTTTGAATGATTTGTAAACTCAGTCATGATCATATTGTTGAGAATATGAAGAACACATTTCTAAATATGTTTAATAGTGGGAATTCGAGAGCAAAGTAGCACAGAGGTAGCGTAAAAAAAAAACAGTGAGCATACCATCCTTCGGAGGGGACGTTAAGCGATAGCCCCGACTCTGTGCGTTGTCAGATACTCGTTCAAGACCTCTACCAAAGATAATATTTGGACTTTCACAGGAAAGAGTGGTGGTCTCACGTCCACCAGAGCTTCGAAAAGGCCTCTGGCAGTAGGAGATATGACCTAGTTTAAAAAAAAGCCTGGGAATGGATCATAAGAACAAACAAACATTTTTTAATTCTCACTTTCTATGAGATACTTCTCAATTAAAATTTCACAAAAAAATTATTGCTGTAAAAATTAATACTAAAACCCGCCGGTCAATTCAAATTTGCCCCTATTATGATATAAGCTCAAGGTCACCATGTCAATTCTTTCGAAGGAGGCGAGGGGTGCAGGATTGAACCGTTCCTGTCCAAAGCCTTGCCAATGACAGTCAACAGTGTGTTTTATGACAATTAAACCAGCTGACCTCCAGATTCACCTGTTTAATGAAGGAACTTACTATCCTGTAGTTTGTTCACAACTTTTGTAATTATCGATAATGAATTTACTCTGTTCTATTAAAGTAGTTTCTCCATTTAAATACACATATATATTTGACTGAATAATGTCTTTGAAAAATAAGAAGAAAAAAAACTAATTTAGCTCATAAAGACACAAATTAGAGTGAATAATTTGTTGCATTAAAGTACAGGGTACAGTAGTTAGAAAAGTTGGAAGGTAATTGAGAGAGAATTAGATTGGAACAATTTAGGTGGAGAGATATGTACATCATTCACTCAAATGCTGTCTTCTTCACTCAACACTGTGTCCACCAACATGAACCCATGGATCACCAAGTTTATTTTTAGTGCTAAACTTTCCGGATCCTGGTTTGTTTATGACCATCATAAGTGTGACGTGTTGCTTGAAAAAATTCAACAAGTCCGTTTATTAGATCTTTTCGTTATGGGGATTATAAACATCAGTTTCATTTTTAAAACAGACTTATCCCAGGGTATTCATCGTGATATATTTTTCTGTCCCATCAGCATTCTTTCTTTTGCCAAACTATTCTTACTCAAAATTAAAGGACATCATTTGGCCTATTTGACAAATAAAATTGACAAGCTAATATCGAATCATTCCAAGCTCTGGGAAATAGAATACCTCAACAGACGTATTGCTAAAGCCTGGAGAGTATATTTACTTTTTACTATTTTTTGTTTTATTATTTGGCTTATAAATTTCCCTCTAAGATTCATCGTGGACGGCATTTTGTATTATTTCAGTTTAATACACTCGCCACCGATTGTAGTTCCACTACCTATCATAGGTTTTTTAAATGAAAATGTTGTAAGGAATTTTGATTATTATATGGTAGAGATTTTTTCAATGTTTTGGGGATGGTTTGCTACTTCTGTTTTCGTCGGAGTGGATGGTTTATTTGCATTGTATATTACGTGCACTGTAACCGAAATAAACATTCTTAAACAAAATGTTTTCAAATTAAAAATAAAATTGACAATTAATCCTCAAAAACAAGATTATTTTCAACTTATGAAAATCTGCAAGCGACATTGTACACTTGTCGAGTAAGTAATATTGTTTAGAATAATGAAGCATCTGACATTGAATTGTTAATTTAAGTTCTTATATACATAATATGCATTTTTTCATTTGGATTAAGCTATATTATAGCAACGAATTATTCTATATATTGCTTATTCTTTATGAATATAATTGGCAGTCATTCGGGTTATTAAAAAAATTCAAAGCCCCTGTCGAGTTGCCTTATATTTTATTCAAGATTTGTTGAATATATTAAATTTTCCAGAATTACATGGTTTGAAAAGATTATCTTGCAAATTACCAAAAATTAAGCTTGTTGCTATACCTACTCTATCGAAACATATTTGTATTATGTTAATATATCCACCCGTTTTTGACAACCGAAATTGGTTTTTGCTTGGAGGTATGGCATTATGGCATAAATAGTCATAATCACCTCAAATGCTGTGTTGATTTCGAAGTAATATGCAGCATGTAAACGTAGTATGTAAAATACGTCCCCTAACAGTTTCAGTTGCATGAAATCGGAACAAAAGGTCCTTTTTCGCTCAAAACGCAGCATTTATACACTTAAGAAATCATTAAACCACTCCGAATTTAAAGTTTCAAGAAAGCATAAAAACTAAATCAGAGAATTTTGCGGATTCTATTTTTTTTTTACATATTGCGTTTTGAAATTCAACTCATTACTGTAGCTTTTAAATATTTTATTATTTCATTACAGGTTGCATTCTGATCTCCGAAAAGTATTTGGTTTAACTTACGGCTTTCAATCTATGTTCGCCGCTATAACAGTCAGTTTCCATTCATTTGCGGCCATGACAGTAAGTGAGATGGATAATATTATTTTACAATTCTCAACCACCAAATCTTATTTCTTAGACTAATTAATAATAATTTTAAAAAATAAATGTAAAGTTTTTTTTGTGAAGTAACTATTGATGAGAAAGATGCTTTTCCATGTTTTGTGATGACACTTTACACCCCATTAAGTCATAAATATGAAAATAAAAACGATAACGTTTATTGAGGGAAAAACAAGAGCTAAATATTTGGAATGTTCATATTTCTACTACTCATATTGTGGCATTATATTCCTTTTTGTATTATATTCCTTGTATTGTAGAATTTATCTAATATCGTTTACACAATTATTTTGACTATAAATACATCAATACATATCCACGCATTCGATTCGATTATTGGTATTATAGCCACCCGAGGTCCTTAGGTTTTTCATCCGGGAAGAGAAAAAACCTTAAGCACACCGACCTTCGGATAGAACGTTAAGCGATGGTACTGAGCCTGTGCGATGTCAGATACTCGTTAAAGACCCCTCTATCCTAGATGAATAAACTTAGGTAGGCACAATTTAGGACACCCGGAGTCGGGCTCATGTCCACCAGAGTCACGAATGAACGCTCTGATAGTCGGCGATATGACCTCGTAGTTAAAAGCCCGGGCATGAGTCATAATAACGAACTAACCATAATGAATAAAATAGTTATAGGTAAAAAGTAATTTGCCATATTTTTTACGACTTCATCAGGGCTACAGTACCAATAATTGAATTGAATACGTCGATATATGTTTACAGTCTAAATAATTGTGCAACCGATATGTCGCAATTTGATAAATCTTACAATATATGGAACATTATGCAAAATTCCATAATATGTATAGTTAACTATGAAGTTTCGAAGTTCTTAGCTCTTGTTGGTTGGTTGGGCGAACAACTGCTTAGGTTATTATCGCCCTACCTTCTTACATTCCTTGTCCTAACTAAGCCAGCGAACTTTTAATACAAATGACGAGAACAGCCATGATGGAATCCCACAGGTGGCCAGGGGGACCGGGGAAGGCCAAGCACAGGACCCAGAGCAACCAACGAACAGGCAGACCAGGGGACAAACAACAGCAACGCCGGGCCACTCTCTCAAGTATATGTAAGCACTTAGCTTAATCGTGTAGATAGCGGGGCTTGAAGATGAGGGTGTGCATGTGAGGAAAGCCGTCCACACCCTCCAAGTCCGGGACTGTTCCAGTCCAGAGGCCCCGGCGGAGCTGCCCCAGGCCCCCCCGATCCAGCCAGCCACCCGAGGGCCCCACGCAAGACCTCCCCCAGGCCCCCACATGGGCTATTTAGACCCTACTCAACTGGCAGAGCGACCCAAAATAGGCAAATGATCACAGACAGAAGAGTTCTAAATTCTTTGGTATAGCCCGGTTTCTTTTAAGAAATTAATGACTCTAACCAGAATGGTGGGGCTGTCCCCCAGCGCTTCCTCCAAGCTCCTTGGAACATCATTTTTCCTGAGAAGGACTTCATAAAAGGAGCACTCCGAGAAGATATGGTATACACTTAGTGGGAGGTGGCAATGATTGTACCTGTGAGGCTGTTCCCTTGCGATCAGGTAGCCGTGGGTGAGCCGCATAAGCCCGACTCTCAGCCGGGCGATGGCCGCTTCCTCCTGTCTGCAGCTTCTTGTAGACGAACTCAGGGCAATACCGATTTCTTGGTTTCTTTGAGCTTGTTTTTCCTTCAATAAAAGTTGTCGTTTTTATTTTCATACATATCACTTAAGAGGGTGGAAAGTGTCATCACAAAGTATAGAAAGGCATCTATCAATAGTTATTTTACAATAACAATTTTTTATTATTATTGATTTCAATTTATGAAATATATTATTCATAATGTATTTAATTATGTAATTATTATATTCCAGGCCAAAAACCCAGTGATGTCCTCCATCCAGGCCGCGAACACATTGAATTTTCTCTTCATTATTTTCGTCTCATGTTACTTGGGAGAAAAATTGAAAAGTGAGGTAAGATTTATTGAATATATTTTTAGTTGTTCGAGTAAATAATCTCTTCAAAATAAATTATTAGTGGACTCCAGTCACTACATAGCTTGTGATGAAACCATGAAAATATGGTAGCCGGGCTTCCCAAATTTAGTGAAAAGGATCCACATATACATCATTCGAAACCTTATTTCAAGGGCTTTTAGAAACATTTTATTTGTCTCATATGTGATAGTAAGATGTTGTGGGACGAGATTTCTGATAGAAATAAAAGTCGTTGTCTTATTTTATACCAGAACCGGTTTTCGACGCTACAGCGTCATCATCAGTGGTTCATCCCACCCACACAGCACAGCGGTTGGATGGTCGCCAGTTATCTTCCAACCGCTGTGCTGTGTGGGTGGGATGAACCACTGATGATGACGCTGTTGCATCGAAAACCGGTTCTGGTATAAAATAAAACAGTGGGAAGACAACGTCTTTTATTTCTATTTTATTTTTCTATTCAGGTGAATTTAAATAAAGAAAATAAAAATATTCATATTTTATTTATTAGAGCCGAAATTTTGAAATGGATGTCCATGAGACCCTCATTTTCAGTAAAAAAATGTTCAATTTGGATTATTATATTAACAATTTAAATGTAATTTTTAATTTATGAGGAAAACGTTGAAAGACAGTGTGTTTGAAATGTTATGGTAGTCATCTCAAAGTTGGTCATTCCTTAGAATAGCTGCCTCAATAAAAACATTTTCTCCCATTCTTGAACATTGTCATTTTTCACTAGAGTGCTGCTTGATTCTGATCAAACAGATACTTCATGTATCTATAATTTTGCATCAACTTCTATTTTTGCATATTAGGTATGTAAAAGTGCATTGTATATTATTAGAGCCATGGCCCCTCCTTTATTCCTGCCCTGCTTAACACCAATTTATATCAATGCAGATATGATCAATGAGATTACTTTTTTTCAGAATGAACAGCTGTTTGAAGCCCTTTACGATTTACCCTGGTACGAACAAGATGTACGTTTCCGAAAGACACTGGTTATGATAATGAGACAGTCAAGTAAGCCGTACACAATAGCCTATTACAATCGCAGCACTCCACTCGAAATGAAGACTTTGGCAAATGTAAGCTACCTTATCTAACTAGTGTATATTGATCATTCCTTGTCGTATAGCAGCTCCGATATCTTTCTCAGGTGTACAGGGTGTACCAGAAGGAGAATACTATACTTCTATCGGCGATTGTACATCTCATGAGCAACAATAAGTTCTTATAAATTATGGTCTGAGTCTTTGGGCATATTTCGATTTTTGTGATTTTTCAAATAAATGTCTCTTTTTCAAACGGATTGAAATTGATATAACAAAATGAGACTAGAATCGACTATACTAACCTAAAGTCCGCTAAATTTCCTTTGAAACATACCTTTTCTAGCACTTTACAAGTAAATGTAACGGCAGAGCAATTCAAAGTTTAATAATAATCCAAGTTTTTTTATACCTTTCATCAAGTTTTTTTCGGTCCCATGGAAACCTCGAGGTCGTCCGTTTTCGTAAAAACTTCGTCATGCGCTTACTTCTTAGGATAAAGTAACCATAGCTGAAACAAGAGAGTGTAAATGTACAAAAAACAGAGTTGAACCGGAAAACCAGTTATCAATCCATAGCATGCACCAACTGTTTTGTATTTTATAATAACAATTTTTCCTTCTGAAAAATGAATAAACGTTCTCCATAAGTAAAAATTGAATTACTTTGCAAATGTGAGATGGTTACGGCCAAATTAGCAGGTGAACTAGTGTATTGTTGAAGTGTACACTTCACTAAACATGAATCTCATAAAAACATATATTATTGATAGATACTCATTATTTCTTTATTTAATTTCCTGGAAGTATCCAACTAAAACCTAATTAGTGTTTATTTTATGAATTTGAAAATACAATGTATTGGTGAATGTTTTTGATAAATCATACATTTCTCTAAGGCGTATCAATTTATAGGAACTTTTTTGTTGTCCCCTTAGAATAGTCATTGGATTGAATTCATGAACAATGTAGTATTGGTTTTTGGAGGTTTTAAATGTAAATATTTATATTTCTGAAAAACAACTACCTACCTCATGTTACTCATTTGTATTAGAAATATTTTTGACCTGACCGGTCTCCTCAATGAGGGGTCTGCAATCAAGATTTTTTTTTTTTACGTCGCTCGAAATTTCTTTCTTTGTGCTGTGAGCGAGGGGATTTTAGCCCATTTTTATTTTGGCACCACAGGGTCGTGCTAAATTACCTGGGTTATTTACAAACATCCATGACCTCGGGAGAGAAGTGAGTTTGTAAGTGACTCTTGATAATGCCTTAACACGGCGAAACTAGTTGAGTATTTGAGAATATATAGTGAAGTTTGACAAAGAAATTGTGCATTTTAATTATCTATTCCTAGAATGGAGCTTCACAAAGTAAATCTGGAAACCATTAATTACTCGGGAGAGAAGTTTTATCCCTATGATATAAAACTCTCTCCGGGTGGGATTCGAACCAACACCTGTGTGTAAGCCCTACGCTCTAGCACACACGACCCGTATCAAAATGAAATACATTCTTTCCTGTCCTAGGCAACTGCCTTTCAAGCTCCGGCTGAAGGAGCTGCGGGGAAGATTACAGAACCTTTGTCTCTATTCATATTGTAGGAGCATGAATGTGTTCTCCAGTTTCTGACTGCAAAAGTAATGCAATATAATAATAAATGAATTGCTAATTGTAAATAATAATGATTGTTAATAAAATAAAATAAATGAATTTAAGTTAATAATAAATAATTATTGATTGAAGTTAATTACCTTTTCAAAAAATCTAAATGAATTTCGTAAATATGTAGTGAATATAAATGGTTATTAATCTGATTTAAATTTACTGCACCTAAAAAAAAATAATTAATAATTAAAAAGAAATTTCAATTAACATTTTGATAACATAAATAACTCTGGGCAATATTTGAAGCTACTTTAACTGTATCAATCAATAAAAAAAAATATCTTCCGAGTTTAACATTATTTAAATAAAACTTTCCAAGTATGTCCCGTGTTGGTACTATCCAAAGGCATGAATCCGAAGGAATCATAAGTTTTGAAATCCGAAGTCCATTTAGAGAGATTGAAGGAAGCTAAAAAAAAATAAAACATGTTCAGAAAAAAATTACAAATTTATTTTAAAAATTCAATTTTGAGAGGTCATTTTTAAAAATTATAGTTTGTACTCACGTTATGATAGGGCTTACAAATAAACACTTCTTTTTTTTAACAATAACCATCTACCATTATGTCAACCCTTTTCACTGTATCTTACACTCTAATTTAACTGTCTAAACTTTTCCACCATCTTGTTAACTTTAAAAAAAACAAAAACATTTTGACACATAACGTGTCAACTGAACAACCTCTGGCTATATCTGTATCTGCTGATGTTGGCCTGTTTGGAGTCTCCATTTTGCTTCTCAGCCTTCTACATACATATAACAAAATGTTAACTTTTTTGTTGTTTTCTTTCTTCCCTTTCTTTCATTTTGTCTTCTAAAATTCTGTTTTAATTTTCTCTGTCCTTAGTTTTTAATTAAAACGCTTATTCCTTTAATTTGAACTAAATGTACACTCATACGGAAGCTCCGGTTTGTTGAATGAAGAGAAAAGGAACTGACACTCCTTTGGGCTGATATCTTTTACCCCACTCCTATTTCTCATTTTTGCTGTTTCTATATTTTCGCAATATTCTTCTGATTTTTTATTTTTCAAAATTTTTTAAATAATTATTTGTTATTTCATGAAAATTTTCAGCGATTTCATCGGACAGATTTCCTACTATAAAATTGTTCTTCTTTCTCTTAATTCACGTCACACCATATTAAAAACAACTTACCGCTCTGTATGACAAAAGTTCGAAATTTGGGCAAAAATGAGTTTTCCAAAAGATATCTTTATATATGTTTTTATTATTATTATTTTATTTTTTTCAGATAGTAGAAGTTTCTTATAAAATATACACAATAATCAGAACTACAAGAACTGAACTATAATTGAGATGAGAGAGGCCAGAGTTATTTTCTACAAACAACAATTTTAGGAAGTAAAAACAAAATCCATAAAAACAAACATGGAATAATGTGAAGATGGCTGATATAGTGAGAAGTGATTATTTCACAGTTGTAAAATAAAATTGTAGTTTGACTTTTCACAGATTTTATTTTTACCCTTTTTCTTCGGGAAACTTACAATTTAAGAAAATATTAAATTTGCAAATATAATAGTAAGGGACATTCATTAATTTCATATAATGAAAGTTTATTTGACTTAGATTGATTAGGCTCTGAACGATCCATGTATACAACAAATGCAACTAGCTGTTGCTGCATGAATGTTTTGTCAAATCGTCGCATCTACTATCGTATTCATAGCCTATATCATTTTATTTTATGATATCAACAAATGAAATATATTATGGAAAATTTTTAGAAAAAAAAATTATATATATAAAGGCATATTGCAAGTGTGAAATGCAAATACAAAACTTTCTATCTAATGACTTTATTATTTTTCTATGCAGTTCCGCGATGAGTCAGACGATTTTCCAGATAGGTAGTTGTCTTCTAAGTTGGGGCAACTTAAGGGCTATCGGGTATCGTAATTTTGCAAGAATGACATAAAAAAATACTTGAGTCAAAAGTGCGTCTCTGAAAGCCGAAAACATTAGTTGAGCTTCGTTTTTATGTGTATTTACAATATTTTCCTTATATATTTAAACCAAAACAAAAAAAAAATTTTAACCCCTGTACATTTTTTATTACTTTTTCAAAATGTTTTATGCACACAATTGTTGTTTTGGACAGAGAATGTGACCTATTTGAAAGGTGAAGATATATTCGATAATGAATTCAAGAATGGATATCACAGATCGTTTTGAGGTTTGTGAAAAAGAAAATGTCCTCCTGTGCTATGCCTTCATCACGGGATACCGGTTTCAGTGACACTTAAATGATTATTACCAGTTAGTTAATTATGACTCGTGCCCAGGCTTTAACAACAGTCACATCGCTTACAACCAGAGCGCTCTTTCGTCGCTTCGGTGGACATGAGCCCGAATCTACTGTCTCTAGAAACATAATGCGGAGGTCAGGTCTATCTGATAGAAATAACTTTACATTTTAAGTTTTTTTATTATATTTTTGTTGAAAGGTGGCCATTGATTAAAAAAAAAAAATCTCATATTAGGCGCACTGACTTCATAGGCCATTAGTACCAGCACATCTATTAGAATAGTCAACTTTGGGGTGACATATTGCGGCTAGGGCTGTCTCCCTAGAGGGAGCAGCCTGTCCACCACATCTGCCTCGTGGTAGAATAGCCCTCTTCCTGCCTCCAGTGAACCACAATAGGGGGAGAGTCTTTATCCTTGAGTTATCTATTCTTCCACCTCTGGCACCATACAATTTTCTGATGGTACAGCCTGGTCTTTTACAAGAATTGCAGCAGCTGAATGGGTAGGCGGAGTCATATTTCAGCACTGCTCGAGAGTCGTGAGGCAATACATCTATTTTTCTGTAGGGTTTGAGAGCTTCGGAGGGTTCTAATATTTAAACGACAGTGATTTCTTTTCTGCTCAGTGGGCGTCTCCGCAACAAAATGTAGGCATTTGTTAACCAAGTGTGTCCGATTTTATTTATATTGTATAATTTATTAATGCAAAACTAACAACAATATTGTAAAAGCCAGGAGCTAACCATAAGATGCCCATGAACAACATAAGTACTAACTAAACTATCTTTAGCGAAGAAATATTCAACCTTAAGTAATAAGAAGGTATGGTAATAAAAATGAAATATTAATACAGTACCAGCGCTACCAGTCTACATACACGTGCCTTAAATACTGATAAATGTTTTTTTAATTATATCTTATTTACATATTTACAATCGGCTGCAAATAACCATAGGTAAATTTGATAACTGACTATAGTATAAAGTACTATACACAGAAAATAATAAAAAGCAAAAACAAGAACAATAATAACAAAGTATGTACAAGATAATACATGAAGGTAAAGTAAATAAATAAAATAAAATAAATAGAGAATGATAAAGTAAAATACATAATAAAAACAAACACTAAAGCAAAATAGAAAAAGAAAAAAAAATTATAATAACAACTTTTGAGGGTCCTTTGATTTCTGAATTTGAGGCTTTACCCTGCCACATACATTAGTTTCCGGTCTCCCTCTAAGCCTTAAATTTCTTTATTTTTTGGAACTCGTATTTTGTTATTACTTACCTGTTTCATTATTGTAATTTATTTTTATCTGTACTCGGTCTGCCTCCACTGCCAGTCAGAGACTAGACAGGGCCGGGGGGTATGGAGGGACTACCCGCGCCCCCGTGACGGTCTCTACCTTCTCATAGAAATAATAGTCCTTTAACCGCTATGCTGTGTGGGTGATGGATGAACCACTGATGATGACGTTGTTGTGTTGAAAGCCGGTTCTGGTCTAAAATAAAACAGTGGGAAGACAACGTCTTTTATTTCTATGAGAAATCTCGTCCCACAACATCTTACTATCACATGTGACCGTCTCTACCTACATTTAGATATAGGAATGTGGACGGTATCATGCGGGGGATATAAACGCTCAGTCCACATTCCTAAATCTAAATGAAGGTAAAGACGGTGAGGGGGGGCTCGGGTAGTCTTCCGTACCTCCTGGTCCTGTCTAGTCTCTAGCTAGCAGTGGAGGCAGACCGAGAACAAATAAAAATAAATTATATTGAAAAATAAAAAAATATTAGTTCCACCAAATAAATAAATTTAAAGCTAAGAGAGAGAGGGGAAACTAACGTATGTGGCGAGGTGTAGCCTCAAATTGAGAAATCGATGGACCCTCAAAAGAGCAAAAATTGAAGGTAAGGATCCAAGAAATAAGAAGATCGGAACCTTACGTTTGAACGCTAAAAACCTTGTACGGTTTTTAGTTTAGGAAGCTTGTAAAAATCAGGAAACGGAAACCCAGGGTTCGTGTCTGGAACCGACCCTGGCAACGAGAACCGGGAACCCGGAAATTTAAATACCCGGTTCTGCAGTAGCCAGAAACTGGTTCCGGTTCTGCCCGGAATCGTCTTACAGTCCATGTTTTAGTTGCAAGTCTACTACCATAAGTAAAGATGACAGATATTTTCTGGTTGGTCTTAACTAAAATAGCAGAAGAAGAAATATATTGTAGGTGGCCCTTGTGGCATCGATTCCTTATATTTTTTTGAAAAACATTAATACTGCAATATCAGTAGAGAGGCTTCAACCAGTTACGATGATAGTCAACCATAAGTAAAAATAAAAAAAACATTCTGGTAGGTTCTTACTAAAATAGCCGAAGAAGACATATAAAAGGTGGTGATCCTTTTGGCACCAATTCCTTATATTTTCTGAAAAACATATTAAATACAGTAATTAGAGAGGGAAAATATCGTAAATGAAAGTGTCAATGCTGGTGAAGATGACATACAATTTTTAATAAAATGCAGTAAGATTAGAAGTAATGTCAAACAAAATTCAATGAAATTACTACCTTTTATTTTAATGTAAAAATAAAAAACGTTATTGGTTCAGCTCATTATAATGCTATATACAAAAGATTATAGGGATCCAGACCGAAAGGTTTGAAATAAACATAGGTTCCGTGTTCATTAGCAAAAACTTGTTGGATGTCCTGGTAGAGATGAAGTTTTAGCCTCCTTCCTGTGTAGGTTCTCCCAACTTGTAGTACTGGGCTCCAGGCGCTAGAAAGCGGTTGTCCCGGCAGTCCATCGTCAGCTTGGCGATGAAGGCCTCTATATCTGGGATGTCCTCTTCTCTGATTTTATTAGATCAGTATGGATTCAATTAATTTAAAAAAATCATTATTAAAAAAAGTAAGGATGGGAAAAAACTGACGAGTTCTTGCAGCCTAAAAAAGCTGTGCTTGATCTAGCTCCAGAATTTAATTTGTACTGGATTAGTCTATTGGAAAATGCAATTGTCAAAAAGCAAGCTTGAAATGGTCCATAATTTCTAAGCAGTGTCAAGGGATAGAATATTTGAACTGTAATGTTGGTAAAGATGAAGATTTTCTATAGAATTTTGCCAATCCTAACATCAATGACGAATCTGAGATTAGCGACACAGCTAATGAAGGCGAGGTTTCTCGGGTTGGCTAACTGGTCAGAATTGTACGTAAACTATTATTTAATTCATTAATAAAAAGTTTATTTTTTGTATTTATAAATTGATAAAAATTTTATTTTTTCTTTCAGTTTATTTTTTAAAAAGTGGGTTAAACAAATAATGAATAATATAAATCACTACTGTCAGAACGCCACTGCAACCTCGCCCTACAGTGTGTACTGTGACTGGGTATCTATATAGCAATGTCTGACAGAACGCCCACTGCAACCTCGGCCTACAGTGCGTTTTATGACAATCAATCCAGCTCAGCTCCAGATTCACCTGTTGAGTATAAATAATGAGCAAAATGAAGTAACTATCCTGTAGTTTGTTCACAACTTTTGTAATTATCGATAATGAATTTACTCTGTTCTATTAAAGTAGTTTCTCCATTTAAATACACATATATATTTGACTGAATAATGTCTTTGAAAAATAAGAAGAAAAAACCTAATTTAGCTCATAAAGACACAAATTAGAGTGAATTATTTGTTGCACTAAAGTACAGGGTACAGTAGTTAGAAAAGTTGGAAGGTAATTGAGAGAGAATTAGATTGGAACAATTTAGGTGGAGAGATATGTACATCATTTACACAAATGCTGTCTTCTTCACTCAACATTGTGTCCACCAACATGAACCCATGGATCACCAAGTTTATTCTTAGTGCTAAACTTTCCGGATCCTGGTTTGTTTATGGCCAACATAAGTGTGATGTATTGCTTGGAAAAATTCAACATGTCCGTTTATTATATCTTTTCGTTCTGGGGATTATAAACATCAGTTTTATTTTTAAAACAGACTTATCCCAGGGTATTCATCGTGATATATTTTTCTGTCCCATCTGCATTCTTACTTTTTCCAAACTATTTTTTCTCAGAATCAAAGGACAGCATTTGGCCTATTTGACAAATAAAATTGACAAACTAATATCGACTCATTCCAAGCTCTGGGAAATAGAATACCTCAACAGACGTATTGCTTTTGCTTGGAAAGTATATTTGCTTTTTGCTCTTAGTTGTTTTATTATATGGCTTGTAAATTTCCCTTTAAGATTCACTGTCGACGGTATTTTGTATTATTTCGGTTTAATACACTCGCCACCGATGTTAGTTATAGGTCTACCTATTATAGGTTTTTTAAGTGAAAATGTTGTAAGAAATGTTGATTATTATTTGGTAGAGATTTTTTCAATGTTTTGGGGATGGTTTGCTATTTCTGTATTTGTCGGAGTGGATGGTTTATTTGCATTGTATTTTACGTGTACTGTTACAGAAATAAACATTCTTAAACAAAATGTTTTCAAATTAAAAATGAAATTAACAATTAATCCCCAAAAACGCGATTATTTTCAGTTGATAAAAATTTGCAAGCGACATTGTGCACTTGTCGAGTAAGTAACATTGTTTACAATAATGAATTGCTAAATTGAATTGTAATAAACAGCTATTTGAAGTTAAAAAAATTTTTTTTTAAATTACAGGAAGATGTAATGTTCTAAAGCATTATGCAAATAAAAAAGTCCATAACAATATCATTGTCCGAAAATGCTTATTCTCTGTGGAAATAATTATCAGTCATTCAGTTTTTTTTTTTTTTTCCTATTTTTTACAGCCCCTTTGATTTCTATTTTAGTAAAGATGCACTGAAGAAATTACATCTAACGATAATTAGGCCTTCCAGAATTACCTTGTTCGAAAAGATTATCATGAGGATTAGCCGACACTTAATTCATTGCAATATCTATTCTATAATGGTAGTATATTCCTTCTGTTTTTGCCGAATATCATTAATCATAAAAATTAAAGCAGACAAATTAGTTTTTGTTTTGAGCTATTATGGAATTTAGTGCATAATTGTAATATTCGCCTCAAATAGCTGTATTGATTAATTAAGAAGATATATTTCAAAATGCAGTATGCCCACTTTTCATAAAAAAATATGTTTGATACCAAAATATACCATATCCGTAACGAGAAATCGGAATAAAAAGTCCTTTTTTGCTCAAAACTGATTCTTTGGTATATAGCATTTTGAAATTTAACTGATTACCATATCTTTTGAATAATTTATTATTATTTTTATATTGTTTAATGTATTTAAGGAAGAAATGTGTAAGTTGTACATATTAAGAGATCTAATCGTGTTTTTTTTTCATTACAGTTTGCATACTGACCTCCGAAAAGTATTTGGTTTAACTTACGGTTTCCAATCTTCGTTTGCCTCTATGATACTCAGTTTTCATACATTTGCGGCCATGACAGTAAGTAAGATGTTAATATTATTTTGCAATTATGTACCCGTAAAGCCTATTTCAATAAAATACTCTAAAGAAACAGCAGTGACGGACTACAAAAAATGTACAGTATCCGCCTCACATCTGGATAACACTCATCCAGATTCACATTGCAAATCACATATTAATGCCGATCATCGTTCAAGTATACTTGCAGCATCCTCCTCTACAAATCACTACTCAGACCGCTAAATCACGTATACAGCATTCATCAGGCTGGGCACAAAAATCAAAAATACAAAACTTCAAATTTTTGAGGAAAAAAAAAATCTCTGTTTGGGAGTAACGTACGTCGAGAGAACTCGAATTTTCGAGAAACCGATCTTTTATACTTTTCTGTAGGAAGTCACCTCCTCTCGCCACGTAGAGCTATCTTTGTCTCTGGTGCTCACTTCCATCAAATCTCTCCTTTATCAGGACATTTTATAATTAACTTAAACATGCATTATTTTATTCATTTTTGTATGTAGAGTGCATTTTGCGCTGGGCGCAGATATAATGTTTTTTTTTATTTTAAAGTAAATATAAAATAAATAAAAAGTTGTTTTTGGGGAGTACCTAACTATTGATGAGAAATTTGCTGTTCTATGTTTGGCGATTACTTACTTCTCTACATCCCATTAAATGATAAATATGAAAATAAAAATGTCAAATTTTATACTAATAAAAACATTAATTCTAATTTTCACTAGGTACATACAATTTATATAACGTTCCATATGTTGTAAGATTCATCTAATTGCGAATACATTTCCGTATAGTCAACTCGATTAATGGCATTGTAGCCGTAATGAAGTAAAACATATGGCAAATTTCTACCTACCGATATCTATTTATGAAAACTGACATAATTGCAGAGATATTGTGAAATAATTCAAATGGACTTGAAAAATAAAATAAAACTGGTTTATTTAATATATTGTCTAATATCACTAACTATATATACATGGGAGTACTTTCGGTATTTCTACCATCCTCAGCCAAAAGCAGTCTTATCTCTTATGCTTTTGGCTGAGGATGGTAGAAATACCGAAAGTACTCCCATGTATATATAGTTAGTGAAATTAGACAATATATTAAATAAACCAGTTTTATTTTATTTTTCAAGTCCATCGATATCTATTTTATTATTATGTAATTGTGATATTCCAGGCCAAAAACCCAGTGATCTCCTTCATCCAGGCCGCGAACATCCTGAGTTTTTTCTTCATGATTCTTCTCTCATGTTACTTGGGAGAAAAATTGAAAACTGAGGTAAAATTTGTTGAATATATGTATATCTATTATTTTTCAGCTATTCTCAATGAGAAGTACTTCCACGTAATACTGTAGTCAAAAGGTGAGGAACAAACACTTTTTATTTTTAAAGAAGAGACGAGACCTGACGAGGAGAGACTCTGGTCGCTATACCAGCTAGTTCCTTGGTCAAAGACACTTAACGGAAGAACTGAGAAGTCTTTCTGAAAGGCGGGATATGAGTTCCACATTTATCAGTTGGAGTAGGACAGGATGTTCTGGGTGGTGGATGAGACACCTCTATTCTTCTGCAATGCAACATAACAGAGGCGTTACTGGCGAAAGACGTTAAAATGAAAAAAGTCACAAACGGTTCACAAAAGAAGGCGCTGTATCTATTTTTTGTTGATTTAGAGTCTGAGGCAAGCAACAAATACATTTACCATTTAAGTCCTTTGTTATATGCAAAAAAAAAAAAAAAGAAATGCCATTAAGAAGCGGGAGTTATACAATATAAGCCTACGAACGATCTCCCTCATAGTAATATGAATGTGCGGGGCGGCGTGTGGCATGCACCCCAGGTGTGGCGCCCACAACTGGCTGTTTTCAAAGACCGTTGTCTCGGAAGTCGTCGGTGAACGGCCTATCAGTGGCTAAAGGTGGGGATTGTTGTTCAGGTAAATAAGCCAAGGGATGAGGTATTACCCGACCCCTATCAATATATACTTTTCTAGATAAGAACCCAAGTGAAGAAATCAAAAAAAATATGTTAAATAGTTTAGAGTCGACATTTTGCAAGGGTTGCTGTTTCCGTAACGACCTCATTTCCCGTAAAAAACATTTAACTAGGTTTATTTCTTTAAATGTTCAAATTTAATTTCTAATATGTGAGGAAAACTTTATTATAGGAACATGATCGTCGTACACAAGAGTCAAATCAAACAGATACTTAATGTTTCTCTAATTGAGACAACATTTTGTATCAAGTTATTTCAGCATATTAACTGTGTAAAAGCCCCTCCCCCTTTAATGAATTTATAGCCATGCAGATATGACCAATGAGAACACTCTTTTCAGAATGAACAGCTGTTTGAAGCTCTTTACGATTTACCTTGGTACGAACAAGATGTACGTTTCCGAAGGACACTGGTTATGATAATGAGACAGTCAAGTAAGCCGTACACAATAGCCTACTACAGTCGCAGCACTCCACTCGAAATGAAGACTTTGGAAAATGTAAGCTATCTTATCTAACGACTGTATATTGATCATTACATTCAAGTGGGTCATCTTAGTAGAAAAAACAAATACTTTGTCTCAAACTTGGTGTAAGTATAGATTTAGCAACCAAAACAAACAATGGGACCAGAATCAACTAAAAACTGTTTTAAATGTAATATTTATATTCCCTCATATTATTCATTTCTAATGGGAAATATTTTTGACCTGACCTATCTTCTCGATGAGGGGTCCGCAAAAAAAGGGATGAAGTATATTCTGTGCCGACATAGAAATTAGAGAAGGAAGAAAATAAAATTAAATAAAATTCTTTAAAATCTCCAAATTCGAAGTTAGGAAGGAACAAATACCTACTACGTTTTTTTTTTCGAATTTCAACACTGCCGAAAATCGCGCCTCTCCAATCGATCTTGGAGGAATAATTACACCGATTTATTATTTGTGGAAAAAAAAATATATGTTTATACTTTATGATTAATATATTTTTATTTTTTTCAGATTGTAGAAGTGTCTTATAAGATATACACAATCATTAGAACTACAAGAACTGAACTATGATGTGACAGAGACCAGAATTATTTTCAACCAATAACAAATTTAAGAAAAAAAAATGAAGAATAAATCAATACAAACACACTTGGAATTTGTAGTCAATTATTAATATAAGCCTTTTGTAAAATACGATTACATATCTCACCCTCTGAAGTAAACTATTAAATATATTTTTCCTAGCCAATTAGATAACTTTCCTCACAAAATTGTGTTTAGAAGTTTTCTTCAAAGAGTATGATATAAAGCTTTAACTATTTTAAATAGTGTGAGCACTGTCTATACTGGATGAGATAAATGATTTTACATATGGCTTGTACTGGGGCTAATCAGTGTAAATAACAAATAAATTCCCTTCGTATGGTTGGGGAAGTAAAACCATATTTTTTGGGGAAAGTGGAAGTTGGAAAATTTACTGTAAAAAAATATGATAATGGACGTTCATCATCTTTATATATATATATATTTTTTTTAATTTACAAAGAGATATTTACAACTGTATAAAAATATATACAACAAGCAAATATGCTAATACAGAGATAATGGCAATGTCAAAATGTCATGAGGGGAGAAATCACCCAGTGGTGACACTCCCTACATCTTTATATAATTTATTTTTTCTTAGTGACTGTTATAACAATCCAATAAAAACTAATTAAAGAACAAAAAAGAAATTGATTTTTTTCTTTGTCTCACATTGATTAGCCTCTGAATAACCCATGTAAGTATATACAACAAATACAGGTGGCTATTGCTTCATGAATGATTTTATCAAATTGACCCATTTACTCTCAAATTCATAGCTTATATAATTTAATGTAATATAACAACCAAAGAAATGTACAGCAGATATTTTTAGAATAAAATATGAAGTTATATTACTGTTTAAAGCAAATAAAACACTTTAAAGTAATACACACAAATATCTAATGGTCTTATTAATTTTATTATGCAGGTCCACGAATTTCTAACACACAAATGACCATAGGCCGACTTTCAATGGAATTTAGAGCGAGAAAGTGATGATGACAGAAAAATCCACCAACTTCCTAATTGTTTATTTCAAAGCTCCCTATTCCTTTGAATACGGAAATCCACAGAAAATTAAATTTCGCCGGAGCTTCTTAATTCTTGGACAAGTATATGATAGGGGAACGGGGAAACAAAATAATAATACTGAATACAATGTAAAAAATAATATATTATTAGAAAAAATATTCAATAAAGCAAAAAAGAATAAATATTGTTATTCATAATAAAACTAAAAATTAAAGTGAGCTCACGATGAAAATGATAAATATCTATTTGATAACGACCACAGTCAAATTAAAAGTACATACAAAGAATGTTGAAATTCGAAGAGTGGTGAAATTCGAAGAATGATGAGATTCGAAGAATGAAGACGAGGCTGAATGGGCACAATGGCAGATCCCAAGTCAGAGAAGTTCACAGAAAAAGTAGGGCCGTAATAAATTACGGCAATAAAAAATAACAACTCATAACACGTCCACACTCGGGCAACTATAGCAGGGGGCTGAGTATCAGACTGAGAGAGGGATTAGCAGTGTGTTTACATACGAACGTTTTTGACTTAACAACAACACAGGCCAGCGATGAAAAAAATGTTTTGTTTATTTTACCTTTCCTCTATGTATTTTGGCCTGCTGAATTAGAAAATGACCCCGACCTTGCTGTATCGCCCATCGTTTTCTCACTAAATGCAATTCTGATATTGTTTGTATTAGTATCTATTATATTGATTATAATCAATTATATGTATTCTACATTAAATGGGTTTGTAATGTAGAACTTGACCGTGAAAATATATCAGAACATAATATGTTCTACTGTTTTCTACTAAAGTTTTAAAACTTTTAGAGGTATTTATGCTTCGCCCTCAGGGTCAATCGTTACGTTTATTAATGATTTTGTGTATATAATAGAATAACCTAGTTTTTAGGACAAAATCACATGACACATATCTCAAGGAGATTATGTTGGGAAAAAAAAGAAATAAAATATATGTGATGTGTTAAGAATTGATAAACCATCGTGGATAAATAAAGAAAACATTGTATAATGAAAAACATATAAATGTTGAAATAAAATATACAAATTATGGACTTTTTATTTATCTTCCCTATTACCAGCACAAATGTGACGTTTATTTTCAAATCACTATTAATCTACGGTAGACATTATTATACATATTTCGCAATGAGTAGCATATTTACCCGCTCCCACTCTTCACTCAACAAGAGTTCAGTTGGAATATAAGTGTTGTGCAATTGAAGCCTGGGCTGGAGGGCATCGGTAGCTCAGTGGTATGCGTCCTTGCTTACTGAGCTCAACATCGCCAATTCGAAGCCCGGCCGAGTCCCTTAGGTTTTTTATCTGGAATGTGGAAAAAACCATGAGCACTCCGTCCTTTCAGATGGAACGTTAAGCGATAGTCCCGAGCCTTTACGATGTCAGGTATTCGTTAAAGACCCCTATCCTAGATGAATAAAAATTTAGAGTAGACAAAATATAGGACTCCCATAGTAGAGTCGGGCTCATGTCCACCAGAGTGACGAAAGAGCATTCTGGTAGTAGGCGATATGATCTCGTAGTTAAATCCCGGGCATGAGTCATAATAACTAACAATAAAATAAATCAGCTGTAAGAGAGAGTTATCATTTTTCCAGTAGAACAACGTTATAACCTTCTTCTATCCACAAGCCGCTTATTTTCTGCAAAACCTTGTTCGTTCTCATTTTATTCGTTGTTAATGTTTTTATTAAATCAAATTTACTGAAACGAGTGAATAGAGCGCAAAGGCGTAAAGCCAACGTTAAAGAATGGGCGCATACAAGACAAAAGTTACAAGACGCCGGAGTGTAAAAGTAAGGCCAACCCCAGATTAGGCAATTCCGAAGCGACGCGACCGATACTCAAGTATCTTGAGGGTATCTTAGACGTCACTTCCTATGTTGAGTGGTGGGGAGACACAAACGACGCCACTCCCAGGAGACGCGTATCCTACCCGTATCCTACCAGTCTCACGCTACCTGCTAGGAAGGTCGCCCATCTCTTGAGTCTCCTGCGTCGCCTCGCCATGGCTAGTGAACACGTGTTCAACATACAATTTGTGGGTGAAATTGAAAAACGCCCTGAACTGTACAATTATAATTTGCCTCAGTATTCCAGGAAGGACGTTGTGGAGAAGGGATGGACTCAAGTTGGCAAGCAAATGAACATGTCAGGTTTGTATAATATATTTTTATTATTGAATATGCAAGAGAGGGCCAATTGTTGCCTCATAACAACTATACTTTTGCTATAATATTTAATACCGCGACTACTACTTTATTTATTGCTTTATTTAGTACATTATTATTATTATTTTCATTTATATTATTTTTACAAATAGGTACCTACGATAGTATCTTGACACATTTAACTTAAATGTGAATTTTCTAGAGACAATAATTGCACTGCCAAGGAAGGGATGCTTGAGGGGTGACAAAATAGTTGGCTAAATAATTCCTTATGTCGTTTGCAGAAGATTGAACTTTTATAAATGTAGCGTTTTGTAATAAAGGTACAGCTCTGACACTGTTGTTGCAGTTCTCCTGATGTTGTTCTTCAGCAATGTATATAATACCTTCTCTTTTCCTTACGTAACTGTGAAGAACACAAACACATTTTACATCAATGTGCATTCAATACTTTTTCGTCCCCGACTTAACCTGAAATTGAAAACTCTTTTTACATTATCAAGAATTCTTTTTGAATATGGTCTCATTAAAAAGGGGGATAACGGGAACGCCTCATCTCCAACAAAATAGAATGGGAAAAGGCCCTAGTGGGTGTTGGAAGATCAAGTCCACTGTGCGTTAACCAGTATTTAATTGCCGAAGCACGGAATATACCTCCTTTACTGTCTCTTCCTGCGTAACCACTTTCAATCATAGTAAATAAACCGTCAGCGTCACAACAAGCCATTAAAACTACTGAATGATAACCTTTGTAGTTAAAATGACTGGAGCCACTGTTCGGTAATTTTTCAATGCGAACATGTTTCTCATCAATTGCGCCAATGCAATTGGGGAGATTCCACAAACAGGAAAAATGTTCACCGATTTACTTCCACTGTTGTTTGGTTGGTAATGGCATGTAAGTTTCTCTAAGCACTTCCCAAAGTATTCTAGTAGTCTCATACACGACGTCCGCAACAGTGCTCTCCCCTCTGGCGAAGTAAAACGAGAGTGAGACAAATGTGCATCCAGTGGCCAAATATCTGAAAAAAAAATTAATTTTTGTTATTAATTTCATCAATTTAAAAATAAACAAATACACATCCAAACATTTTTTATTTATTAATTTTTTTTCTGCTACTTACCCCGGAAGAGGTAGTTTTTTATTACATTTTTTTTATTTTCTTTCTTTATTTCACTCATACCCTGGCTTTAACTACGAGGTCTAACTAATTTGTTTATTTTTTCTTTCAGCTACGGAATGTAAAGAGCGATGGAAAAATTTGAGGTCAGTTTTTGTACGGAACTTGAAGCCTCCACCTAGTGGCTCAGGCTCAAAGAAAAAAACCGTACTACCTAACAGAAGCTATGCAGTTTGCCCTACCATTTGTGAAGACCAACATACCTGGTGCTCCAGGGAATGTGCCACCGATCCCCGAACTATCTGAGTCCCCACTCGAGGAAGAGGTTGATGATTCGGCAGAAAACCAGAGGCAATATCCGGAGTCTCCACCTGAAGCACCTCCCCTCCCTCCCCAGTTGGATCAGTCTTCCCAACTATCATCATTTCCTCTTAACCGAACTGGACAGTCTCAGCCATCCTTTCCAAGTAAAAAAAACCTGGTCCTAAACGTGGACTCTCTAATTATGATGTGGATGCTTCGTTCATTGAATTTTTCAAAGCGAAGAAAGCCAAAATCTCCACACAAACCCAGGAAGATAGGAAAGCTGTTGGAATCAGATCTTTCCTTAACAGTCTGATTCCGGAATTAGAACCCACGACTCAAAACCAACTGAAACAATTCAGACGAAAGGTTTTTCAACTTATCGATGACATCACTGCCCAAACACCTCAACGTTATTCATCATACAACTCATTAACCCCCCCTTCATATTCTCCCCCACCCCATATCGCCACACCGCATCAAATGGAGCCATCTACTTCCGCAGAGCACAGTGAAGATGGAAGTGATCCCAAAAGTCGTGGACCAATGTCTTTTTCACAGTTGCTTTCAGAAACGATTTTAGATGAGCGTGATGAAATGCCACTTATGTAATCATTCTTAAACAAAAATTTATTAAATTACTTATTTTTTTTATAAATTACTTACTTATTCCATAAATTACTAAAAATTTAATAAATTACTTACCTCAACGTGATCAAGATTCTTTCTTCTGCACTCATACATTCCCGCATTTGTGTGTTCCTCTGTTTTATGGATGGAGAAACAATTCCAATCAAATGTAGGAATGATTCTTTCGACATTCGGTAGAATGCTACGAACTTGGAATCCGACTTTTCCAGCTCTTTAGCAGCAACAAATAATCTGCAGTTAACATTCCTTTGGATGTAAGGATGGCGCCATAATCTTCGGATTTTCCTTTTTCTATAATAATAATAATAAGACACAACGACATCTTCATCACTTGAAGAATCTTCACTTGACATGGTGAACAACTCAGCTTCTCGCCACGGCTAGATGGAGACTGAAGAGATCCTAGTCGCTTCACAGTATCCTCAGTGTGAGGAGAAAAGTTGCCTACGGGTATCATACCCACAGGCGACTCAAATGGCCGATACTTGAGTATCGGTCGCGTCGCTTCGGAATTGCCTAATGTGGGGTTGGCCTAAATGAAAAAGTCGTCTATCGAGTTCATCCCCCCTCACAAAGGAAAAGAAAAAAGAACTTTTAGATAAGTGTAAGTAGTTGCATTCAGAGTTAAGGTATTTTTATCAAAACTTAAATGTTTTGTCAACTTTTATTATAGTAACATTAATGGTACTATATATATGGTACCTGACTCACACTTAAGTTTCCGCTCTCCTTCTAAACCTTTGATATCTTTATTTGGTGGACTTTCACCATTGGTTATATGCTTTTTTGAGAGTCCTTCGATCTCTGAATTTGAAATTCAACTTAAAAAAGAGATCAAAGGTATAGAGCAAAAACGTACGTGTGAGGGGAGTCCTCTCCTTCTAAACCTTCGATCTTTTTATTAAGTTGAATTTCAAACTTAGAGATCAAAGGACTCTCAAAAAAGCATAAAACCAATGGTGAGGGTCCACCAAATAAAGATATTAAAGGTTTTGGAGGGAGAGGAGAAACTTAAGTGTGAGTCAGGGTGTAGCCTCATATTCGGCTATAAGGACCCTCAAAAGAGCAAAAAACAGAAGTTAAGGATCCACCAAATAAAGAGATAAAAGCTTTATTAGGAGAGCGGAAACTTATATGTGAGTCGAGGTGTAACCTCAAATTCAGAGATCGAATGACCCTCAAAAGAGCAAAAAACCGAAGTTAAGGTTCCACCAAATAAAGAGATAAAAGCTTTATTAGGAGAGCGGAAACTTATATGTGAGTCGAGGTGTAACCTCAAATTCAGAGATCGAAGGACCCTCAAAAGAGCAAAAACAGGAGGTAAGGGTCCTAAAAATAGAGAGCTCGAAGGTTTATAGGAAGAGCACCGCGTCCACTGTTCAAGACCCGGAACCGGGGGTTTCAAGTATCCGTTCTTAAAAAAAACGAGTAGTCATGAGAATTTCTCTTCTCAATTGCCCGAATCTAATTGAAGCCTCTACGGATATTGCTGTATTATGTGTTTTTCAGAAAATATAAGAAATCGGTTCCACAAAGACCACCTATATTCTATATTTCTTCTTCGACTATTTTAGTTAGGGACAACCAGAATATATTTTTCATCTTTGCTTATGGTATACCATGATGGTTTCATGTTATCCGCCCTCGGTTCTACACCCGGAACCGGCTCTACAGTTCCAGACGCGTAACCAGCTCCACGGTTCTAGTTGAAACTTGTATTTCAGTTATCGGTTCTTGAAAAAACAGGTAGGTACCCGGAGAAGAAAATTTTAGGTTCTCGACAGCCCACAGAATTTAGAATAGCTTAATACAGAAAAATCATAAATCTGAAAACGTAGGCAATGGAACTACAACTTCTAATTTGAGAAAAGCGGACATATTGTGGAAAATTGTACTAAATAATAAAAAACGAAGAAGAACAAATGTGGCGCAACATACACTGTAGGCCACTGGTATATACCAGTATATACCAGTGGCCTACAGTGTATGTATATGTCTACAGTAAACGAGGGTTATTCGAGCATCCTCTCTCATGTAAATATATGGAACTGTTCAGGTTTGAAAAGTAGGGTTACATAACTAACCACTTTATACTGGCTTAGATTTTGATAGGATTTAGGGTTCCTATTTCTCTTAAGTGGAAGATTACAAGACATTCAAAGTGAAAATAAATTGTAATTGAGAGTGAGAAAAATAATCAATTTTTTTCCTCTGTACCGGGGACACAAGATGGATGGCACTGATGCTTTTTCCCTGCAATACTTTTTGTTAGTTAAATTTTTTCTTTATGATTGGTTGTAAAAAACATCTTTTACAAAATTTCCTACTATGTATGATAATCGATATATGATTATATACTACTACATATACAGGGGCGTAGCCAGGATTTTGAGCAGGGGGGGGGGGGGGGGGCAAAGTTAGGTTACAGGGGGGGGGGGGGGGGGGGGGGGGCAAAGTTAGGTTACAGGGGGGGGGGGGGGGGGGATAGACTTTCGGGGACACAGTCCACAGTTTCCGTAGTTAGCCCTGCAGACTTTTTGTTATTAATTTGGGAGACTAAAGAAGAAGCCTCCCCTGAGGTAACCACTGACTGTAATACTTAAGCTGACTTTACATGAGCAGCATAAATGCAAAGCGCAGCAGCAGCAAATGCACGCTGTGTTTTCTGTGCTTCTAGAATTAAATGACCAATAACGTGCATTTGCTGTTGCTGCGATTTGGATTTTTCCTGCGCATGTAAAATCAGCTTTAAGAGTATAAAGTATAACATACATGAAGATTCTGAGCCAGGAAATGAAATGATCGAATTCATATATATTTAAAAAAATTTAATATAACTTGTTTTTTACATGTACATTTAATGCAATGCATTTTTAATAAAAACTATTTTTCTAGTTTATTTAATTTTTATATTGTTTTTTTCTCTGGCCAGGGGGGGGCACGTGCCCCCCCCCCCCCTGCCCCCCCTTGGCTACGCCCATGTACATATATATTCCTGTTATTTAGGATCTTAATAATTGGGATAAATATTTGATGATGATAATGAACCTTATTGCCATTAGTCAAGATTAGATCTATGTGAGTTGGTCATTCTTCAGAAAGAATATGTTGAACTTTTCATCCAAGCCGTAAACATTTATTCCGATATTATAATCGTTCAGCTCAAATTTCTTTAGGTATTTCATGAGGGGGGGGGGGGGGGGGGGATGAGACATTAGTAAAATTGAAGTTATGACTAAAATGTTGATTATTTCTGATTCTCTGAGTATGATACTCATCTTGTAAATGCAATGACAAAATAGCACATTCAATGGAACAGTTGTCCTCGTTCTTTACGTTAATAATCTATTTTTCTTGAACACACGGGGTAAAGGTATAAATACGAAGAGGCCTCCAACCGGATATACAGGGTGAACATTTTCAAGGGATGCTGGTAATCTCCAAGAAGAACATAAAATGCTCCGATTCTCATCCGTGTCCTGGTTATTGGGCATTTTTCTCCGATACCACCATCCGAAAGCTCGTTCAATTATATATAAATATCTTTTATCCAAATGTCTGAATCTTTTACATGTGTGAAAGATGAAAAAACAACTTATTCTGCATTTTTAGATATGTTTTTTGTACAAAAACTCAACACCAAATTTACACTAAGAACTTGTTAAAATTTGCAATACTTCTCCAATCAATAAACTTTAAAATGATATCCCCAAATGCCATATTATAGCAAATGGTCAATTTACAGTCAACATTTAAATTTGTAAAACGTGTTCTATTGAGCGGGAAATGGCTCTCCTATTGCAAAGGAAAAGTCGAAATTGTTCACACTTTAATTCACAATTCGATTATATGTACTTCAACTCGAGTTTCATGGCAAGATGTGAGCATCTCTAGGGACAAATCGAAAATGGGAGTTCAAGGTTCGTTGGGGTTCTTGTTCAAATCATTGTAAACCAGGCACACTTAGTCGAAATGAGGGAATGTAGGGATATGAAATTGTGTCTGCAACTTGGCGAAAAGATGAAGAAGGTTATGTTTTTATTAGTCATTGAAAATATTTTAGAGAAATTTAGGATACATTGTATTTCCTGGAAAGAGATTAGTGAAGAATGATCCCAGGTTTTTGACTCTGGTAATATAGGTGAAGTCGAGCGTTAAGAGAGAATGGTCAGGTAGGTTAGATTATATGACTCATGGCCGGGCTTTAACTACGAGGTCATATCGCCTACTACCAGAGCGCTCTTTCGTCACTCTGGTGGACATGAGCCCGACTCTACTGTGGGAGTCCTAAATTTTGTCTACCCTAAATTTTTTATTCATCTAGGGTAGGGGTCTTTAACGAGTACCTGACATCGTACAGGCTCGGGACCATCGCTTAACGTCCCATCCGAAGGACGGCGTGCTTAAGTTTATTTTACCTCCCAGATAAAATAAACTAAGGGCCTCGGTCGGGCTACGAACCCACGACCTTGAGCTCAGAAGTCGAGCACGCATACCACTGAGCTACCGGCGCACAGGTAGTTGCTTATAGCCTAATATGGTTGCTTGTCAGAATTAATGAGTTTGTTCTGTTTGGCCCAGGATGATATGGAATCATGTAATCAGATACATGATGGTAAGAGAAAGAAAATTTGGAGGAGTGAAAGGATAAATATATCTGCAGGTCGTCCGCAAGGAATTGGTAAGTTCACCTGTTTAATGAAGTTATTTATCATCCTGTAGTTCCTACAAAACTTTTGTAATTATCGATAATGAATATACTTACTTCGTTCTACTAAAGTAGTTTCTCCATTTAAATACACTTATTTGTATTTGACTGAATAATGTCTTTGAAAAATAAGGAAAAACTAATTTAGCTCATGAGGACACAAATTGACAATTAGAGTGAATAATTTGTTGCATTAAAGTACAGGGTACAGTAGTTAGAAAAGTTGGAAGGTAATTGAGAGAGAATTAGATTGGAACAATTTAGGTGGAGAGATATGTACATCATTCACTCAAATGCTGTCTTCTTCACTCAACATTGTGTCCACCAACATGAACCCATGGATCACCAAGTTTATTTTTAGTGCCAAACTTTCTGGATCCTGGTTTGTTTATGACCATCATAAGTGTGACGTGTTGCTTGAAAAAATTCAAAAAGTCCGTTTATTAATGCTTTTCGTTATGGGGATTATAAACATTGGTTTTATTTTTAAAACAGACTTATCTCAGGGTATTCATCGTGATATATTTCTCTGTCCCATCTGCGTTCTTACTTTTTCCAAACTGTTTTTTCTCAAAATTAAAGGACAGCATTTGGCCTATTTGACAAATAAAATTGACAAGCTAATATCGAATCATTCCAAGCTCTGGGAAATAGAATACCTCAACAGACGTATTGCTTTTGCTTGGAAAGTATATTTACATTTTACCAGTTGTTGTTTCATTATTTGGCTTATAAATTTCCCTTTAAGATTCATCGTGGACGGCATTTTGTATTATTTCAGTTTAATACACTCGCCACCGATTGTAGTTCCACTACCTATCATAGGGTTTTTAAATGAAAATGTTGTAAGGAATTTTGATTACTATTTGGTAGAGATTTTTTCAATGTTTTGGGGATGTTTTGCTATTTCTGTTTTTGTCGGAGTGGATGGTTTATTTGCATTGTATATTACGTGCACTGTTACCGAAATAAACATTCTTAAACAAAATGTTTTCAAATTAAAAATGAAATTGACAATTAATCCTCAAAAACAAGATTATTTTCAACTTATGAAAATCTGCAAGCGACATTGTACACTTGTCGAGTAAGTAATATTGTTTAGAATAATGAAGCATCAGATATTGAATTGCTAATTTAAATTCTTTTGTACAGGAATTTGAGGCTAAGAAAATGTTTTAAAAATTACAAGATATAATGATCAATTGCATTATGCAAACGAAAAAGTGCATAACAATATTGCAACGAATTATTGTGCGAAATTGCTTATTGTTTATAAGTTTAATTGTCAGTCAATCGCTTTTTTCTATTGCTTTTCACAGATCGTATTGAGTTGTTTTCTATTTAGCTAATATGTGCTGGAGGCATCGGCGTAGCCGGGGGAGGGGGCAGGGGGGGGCACGTGCCCCCCCCCCCCCCCCCCTGGCCAGAGAAATAAAAATATAAAAATTAAATAAACTAAAAAAATAGTTTTTATTAAAAATGCATTGCTTGCAAGTTACCATAGGATCATCAAATTTCCCGTTCTTCTGATTCCTAAATCAGCAATCAGCTGTTGTAAGTGCAGGCCGCAGGCTATGTGCTGTAACTGTTCACTGTGTTTGTGTTCACGTGACGGTTTGTTTTGAGGTTTTGACGAAGTTTTCGTCTAACAGTTCCGTTCCGTTTTGACTGTTTTCCATATTTACATAAAATTATTAAAATTAGCATGGATATTAAGAAGTTTTTTAGTAGGTATCTTGAATTATTTTATAATTGAATTGAAGAGCCTAGAGATTCAGACAGATAACCTAATAGTCCAAGCTCCCATGGCACAAAAAGAAGGTACCCCATCAAACATCTCAAATTTTAAAGGTGAAAATGCTTGGAAAACATGTAAAAAAACATTTTACCCCCGCCAGACTAGAAAAAATGTTTTAATTTTTGAAATTAGCTAAAAAAATGAATTTACTTTTTAACCCCCCCCCCCCCCCCCCCCCCTGTAACCTACTTTGCCCCCCCCCCCTGCTCAAAATACTGGCTACGCCCCTGGCTGGAGGTACTATTAGATATAGAATTATATATAATATTATATTAGATATAGACATTAGCAGACAAATATTTTTTTTTTTTTTTTTTTCCTTTTTTTCTTTTGGCTTTATGAACGGTGCATATTAGCCATGTCAATGTGTTATGTATAATTATTTAAGACATCCATGGCCCCGGGAGGGAGTTCTATCTACGAAATAAAACTCACTCCCGGACGGGATTCGAACCCGCAAAACCATGGTGAGACCATGCGACCAAAGCCCTACTCTCTAGCCCGCACGGCCACCATGGCCCCCAGACAAATATTAGATTTTCATTCCGCAATTATATAGTTCTGAAAAGATTATCATTCGGATTATACAAAATTTAGTAATGGTAATATATTCCTTCCAATTTTGGCGACTGACATTAATCATAAATATTAACGTCGACGTTAATAATTAATAAATAAGTTGTACCTATCGAGATCTGACCATGTTTTTTACATTACAGGTTGCATACTGATCTCCGAAAAGTATTTGGCTTAACTTACGGCTTTCAATCAATGTTCGCTGCTATGGTATTCAGTTTCCATTCATTTGCGGCCATGACAGTAAGTACCTATGATAATTAATATTATTTTGCAATTATTTACCTCCAATTATTTATCTTATCGATTGAAATTTATAATAATGTATAAAACCATAAAACAGGATTTTCTTATACCTGAAACTTTTTATGAATCAATCTCCCCCGTACCCCCTCTTGACCTCCTTTCATATTGGTCGTATATGAAAGTAATGTGTTGAAATCATTTGAGCGGAGGGAGGGGGAGAAAGAGTGATCTGTAAAAAAGTGGTTGGTAGAAGATAGTTATAGTCATATCACATATATATTATTTTTGTCCAAAAAAAAATTTATATATAAATATATTTGAAATTTGTGGTTTAGCGTTACAAATTGAACAATCCTTGAAATTATTTTCTAGAGATATTTATTGTTCTTTCATTGGGACGTTATGGTTTTCGGCATCTCGTAAACCTTCGAGAAAAAAAAGGATTTTATATAAATTGTGGCCTTTAGTTTCCTCAACAACTTTTATTAGTAGGTATTTTGTAAAATGTACTTAAGCCCCAAAGTAAAGTGGTTTTAATTTTCTCTTGATTTCGGCCAAAATCTAAGCACACTTCATCTCAAATTTTAAGTTCGTAGCTACAATCGTTTCTGATTCAAAGCGCACACAAATTGCTATTCACATTCACGGACATCATCGTGAAAATTTTCAAAACATGTTCAGGGAACCTTGAAACGTGAAATACAGTTAAAAACTCGATCTCGGATTTTCGCACTATTAAAATCGTCCAAATAAGAGTATAAAAAAGTAGAAATAAAAAGTTGTTTTTGCGAAGTTACTTTTGTCACAGCACGTCTTACATTTAGTTAGGAACCTTATTTTAATAAAAAGCTGAATATCCCAATTTTTTTCATATTCATAATATATTTTTAACATAAACATATAAATACTTATACAATTAACACTTAAGAAGCCGTCTATATAAAATGACTGGGCTTATTTGGCTTTGAGGGCTTGAGGTTTGAACCTCTAGGTAGATCCGCCACTGGTTATTATAGCCCTGATCAAGTTATTATTTACTTGATTTCTCTTTACACATAACTATTTTATTCATTATGTATTTAGTTGTGTTATTGTCATATTTCAGTCGAAAAACCCAGTGATGACCTCCATCCAGGTCGCGAACATCTTGATTTTTTTGTTCATTATTTTTGTCTCATGTTACTTGGGAGAACAGTTGAAGAGTGAGGTAAGATTTATTGAATATATTTCTTTTCAGCTATTCTTAATGATAGATCCATTTAAGACTATAGTCAAATAGCTATAGGGTGATGAGACACCTGTATCCTTTTGTGAGTCCAACCGACGTAACAGAGTGAATTTAAGTGAAGAAGTTTAAAAGATTCTTATTTCATTTTTTTTTAATCGGTTCTTGTTTTTTTGACATTTAACCTTAGTTCCCCCCCCCCCCCCCCCCCCCCCATAAATTTATAGCCATGCAGATATGATCAATGAGAACACTCTTTTCAGAATGAACAGCTGTTTGAAGCCCTTTACGATTTACCTTGGTACGAACAAGATGTACGTTTCCGAAGGACACTGGTTATGATAATGAGACAGTCAAGTAAGCCGTACACAATAGCCTACTACAGTCGCAGCACTCCACTCGAAATGAAGACTTTGGAAAATGTAAGCTACCTTATCTAACGACTGTATATTGATCATCTTATGTCTAGTGAAACAACCTAGAGAAAGGTCTTTTCCGAATGTTCATTTCTCAAAGATCTTGCGGATATTTGATTTTCAAATAAACCTCTCTTCAAATAAACCTCACAAAAACGTTTTCATGTAATAAGCTACAAAATCATGTGCTTACTTCTTAGATAAAGTAACCATGGCTCAAACAAGATTGTGTAAATAAAAAAAACTAGAGTTGACTGGGCATCAGTAAGGCATCCTCAATTTGCAGCAATGTTTTCTATTTTATAAGCATTCCTTCCAAGAAACATTCCCGATAAATAAGAATACAATTAATTCACGATCTTTGTAGTGTTAGCGTATAGTCTTGAAATATTAAGGTCCCCCACACATAACAATCTCTGGGCGGTTAGGTCAGGACTTCTCGCTGGCCATTTTACATGACCATAACGCCCAATACACTTTTCTTGAAAATTAAGAATCATTCAGTCCGGTTCGACTCTCCCAATGTGAGATGGGCATCCGTCCATTTTCCACTAAGTCGTCTTTGTTCGCAGAAGGATATCTTCAAGTGGTGTTTATGACAGGGACAGCTGATGGGAGGTCATGGAAACGATTCCGTCTGTATATTTCGATGAACATTTTCAAATGTATCTCTATCGGGGATCCGACGGGTATTTCCTCAGCGCCCCATACGAATTACCACGCGTACCATTAACAAATACTATGACGACATACTCCTCGCTGGTAAAGAAAACCAATATTGTCAGGTGCTCCGTCCAAGGTCAGTTTCAGCAGATTGAACCTGCAATTATTATTTCTTAATTAACTTCCCTCGAAGAAAGCATTGTTCAACAAAAGTTAATCAGTATTCATGTCATGAATTAAAAAATTCATAATTTATTGAAAAAGCGAGGTTTATTTGAAAAATAATAAAAACCATAACAATTATTGTGAATCGAACCATAATTTATAAGAACTTTTTTAGGAGGAAGCACTCTTACTGTGGTGATCAAGTTTGTGTGTTATAACCATTTGTCGTTTTAATCTTATCACATCACCTCTTGATGAAAAAAAAAACATCAAAAAATTGCAGTTGCTCCGCTCTGAATGGCAATAGAGCAAAATTTGGGCAAAAATTACTTTTCCAAAATATCACCTTTTCGAAAAGATATTTTTATACATATATGTTTTTTATATTATTATTTAATTTTTATTTTTTTCAGATTGTGGAAGTGTCTTATAAAATATACACAGTAATCAGATATAAGAACTGAACTTTAATTTGAGATGAAGAGACCAGAAGAATTATTTTCATTATAACAATAATTGTAATAAAAAAGGAAAAATAAATCAATACAAACACGTGGAATATGAAGTTAATTATAAATATAAGCCTTTTGTAAAATACTGTCACATCACACTCTCAGAAGTAAACTGTCGTAATTTCAGATAGTGAAAATTATTTTCAATTTTATTATTTTGTTTTTGATATCTTTTTCATAAAAATGAACATATTAACTAACAACGAATATTATTTTTTTCATTTTCAAAAGCACTACTTTCATCCGTTTGTAGATTTTTGGTAACAGACTCAGAATTTTTTTTTAGGTAACATTCCTCATAAAACCTGTGTAGGCGGAATGAGATAAATACTTTACATATGGGTTGTTCAGAGGCTAATAATTTTAAGTAAAAATAAATTTTTCTGTACTCTAGCCGGGGATGCAAAAAAAAATATTTTGAACGTTCATTATCTTCATATAATAAATGTTTATTTCTTCTTAGTGGTTGTCATAAAATTTTAATAATAAATAATTAAAGAAAGAAAATAAAATTGATTTTTCCCTCTGATTTACACTGAGTGGCCTCTGAATAATCCATGTATGTATTATACATAGAATGCAGGTGAATGTTTTTGTCAAATTGACGCGTTTACTCTCAAATTCATAGCTTTTTTTAATTTAATGTAATATGACAACAAAAGAAATGTACAACGGATATTGTTAAAATAAAATATAAAGTTATATTAGTGTTTAAAGCAAATATAGTGAAACCTCTTCTAAGAAACACCTCTCGATAGCGAATAACTATTAACGGACAAAATGGATGTCTATGGTCGCGGCAACAGACCACTCAAATCAATGTTTAGTTTACCTCTCGATAACGGGACCTCTGTTAACGGACAACGACTTAAATGGTCCCGTGCGAAAAATCTACCTCCCGAAGTAGGCTCTTGGTTTCTTGGAACACCGTGAAGCACGGTTGGGGAGGAGTTCAGGGAAATTATTAAAAAATAACAAATACAGTTTCTAAACTTCCCAATAGTTATGGAAAATTCTTGTTTCGTTTTCGTTCGCATTTCGCAAGATTTTATTCAATTTGCTTCCGACCAGGTCTCAAAACAGAACTCGGCTAACGCTCAAAAATAAAATAGAAGTAATTAAAGTTTATAATCGAGGAAAACCCAGTGTCAGGGACTTAGCGGCAAAGTTTAAGGTGGGAAAGACGCAGATCGCTACCATTTAAAAAAAAAAAAAAATGAACTTTTACTAAAATGGCAGGAGCATGGAAATGAAGAAACGAAAACGGCTTTCACGAAAAAACACGGTAAGGGCTTTTGAAATTGATCGCCATTATTTCGAATGGTTTTGCCGAGTAAGAGCAAAAAATCTCCCTGTTGCTGGCTCTATGATACGGGAAAAGGCATCTGAAGTCGCCGAAATTTTGTGGATTTTAAATTTCAAAGCGTCAAATGATTGGCTTGAAAATTTTAGAAAACGACAAAGTCGTACTGTACACGAATGAAGAAAAAAATTGCCGGAAATTTGTCGTGGGTATGATCCTGTAAAGATTTTTAACTTGGATGAGACCGGGTTATTTTTTCAAGCCCTTCTCAATAAGACGATATAAGGGTGCCTCTGTACATTTGATATTTTTTAAAATATAATTTACTAATTTTTACTGTGTATTCGAATCAACCTTTTCATTTAATTGTTTTCCTCTCGATAACGGACACCTCTCAATAAATTATAAAAACGGTAGACCCGACGATGTCCGCTATGGCGAGGTTTCACTGTAAACACTTTAAAGTACAAATATAGAATGGTCCTTTTAATTTTCTTTGCAGCTCCACGATGGTTAAGATGAATTCCTCACGCGATAGTTATATTTTTTAAATTCCATTAGGGTAACTCTATGGGGGATACTGGTACTATAATATAAACCGAAAATTATCTGATTGTCATGGAGTTAACTTTTATTCAAGCAGCTTGTAGATATTGTAATTCTCAAAAATATTTGAGTCAAAAATACGACTCTGGGTACAGAATGACTTAGCTTCAACTTTCATGTGTTGACCCCCTATGGTAATAACAGAAAAAACCACCATCTTCCTAATTGTTTATAATAAATTATATGTACTCTACAATAAGTGGGTAGAACTTCATCAAGAAAATATATCAGAACGTAGTTTTAAAAATTGTAGCGCTATTTGTGCTACACCCTCAGTGTCAATCCAAAACACATGTATGGAGATGAATATGGAAAGAAAAGGAAATGAAATAGATGTGATGTGGTTAGGATGTGATAATCCTTCATGGATAAATAAAGAGAGCATTGTACAATAAAAAATATTTATCATGAGGGTTACAAATGTTAAAAAAAATACGTTAATGTTCAAATAAAGTATACAAAATATAGACTTTTTTATATATCTTCCTTCCCCATTACATGTATAGAGGACGCAAGTAGCTCAGAGGTAGCGTGCTTGCCTCCTGAACTCAAGATCGCGGGTTCGAAACCCGGCCAAGGCCCTTGAGTTTTTAATCTGTGAGATGAAACAAACTTGAGCACGCCGTCCTTCGGATCGGACATTGAGCGATGGTCTCACGTTAAAGACCTCCCTAATCTAGGTGAATAAACCTGGGTGGCCAAATTTACGACTCTGAGTAGAGTCGGGCTCATGATCACCATTGCGACGAAAGAGCGTAGTAGGCGATATGACCTCATAGTTAAAGCCCGGGCATGAGACACAATAACTAACATTAGAATGAAAATTAAACGTGACATATTTTGATTATTAAGTAGTAAAGCATACTGAAACAGGTTTATTTACATAAAGATCCTCTTTGTCTAAATCTAATAGAGCTGAAACGGGGTTCGTTTGTTTGTTTAAGCACCAAGCCCAAACGACGACGGATTTTTATGAAACATGTATGGTATATGTAGCATCCTTTTGTGCCCGATTGAATAATAGGCTATGTGGCGTCACAAAATTTTGAATGGGAGGGAGGCCCCAAGCATAAAGATAATGCTAGCTCATTAACGGATGATGGGATTGTCATGTAATTTCATATGCAGTATTCATAAAAGCCAAGTTGAAAAATAGGCTATGTGACGTTTCAAAATTCTTAACGACAAGGGGGTTTTGGGGCTGCCCTTAGCACAAAAAAAGGTCTAGCTCATTAACGGATGATCGGATTATAATGAAATTTTACATGTAGTATTCTTTAAAGCCAAATTGTTCAACTTCTGAACATTTCAATTTCTTTTTATTTAACGAGTTCAGCATATTACCATGATATGCTATTAGGTATAAGTATAGACATAATAATTAAATAACATAAAAATAATAGATAAAAGTAAAAGATAACTCTGAGAATAGATAATAATGAGAAAAATAAAAATATGAGAAGTAAACATCAATATTGGGCTTCTAAGGGAGGATGTGTTGAGGGAGCCGTGGCTTGAGTAGTCGTCCCTAGTTCGTACATAGACGACCTGCTGCGGTTTTCAGAGAATCTAGGAACTTCTTGGTAGCTTCCTGTACGAAGACCTCAACATGCCTAGTTCTTCGTGAAACTGCTTGTTCCATAGGAACCATGATGCCTTTACTGCCGTGCCTAAAACTTTATTTTGCAACTTCTAGAACCCTTCAAGTTATTTACCAGATTGTAGTCTCCAGACCGGGCATGCATAGGTGTATAGAGGTCGTATGATGGTTTTGTATAGGAGAAGGCTGCTTCTTGTCTTGAGCCTCGATATAGGATGGAGAAGCGTGCATAGGACTGGTCTCTGAACAATCCACATGGTAATAGGACAAGTCATAAAACTGTGTACACCAAGATAGCTTATAAATTAATTAGGTACATAAACAGTTATTAAGATGACCCGGACTTGCTTTGGATGATCATAATAATAATAATAATAAATAAAATAAATAATATATTAAAATAATAAATGAATACAAAATTAATAATATTAATAAATACCGTTTTTAAGTGAGGGCGCCAGTAGCGCAGAGGTAGCATGTTAGCCTCCTGAGGTAAAAATTGCGGGTTCGAAACCCGGCCGAGGCCCTTATATGAATTATCTTTAGAGCCATCAGACTAGAAAAACTATTTGCAGATGGACGAGGAAGCTTACTTCCGTTTACTTGAAATTGTAACACCGTTAATTCGAAAAAAATATACAAATATGAGGCAAAACATTAGACCCAATGAAAGGCCACATGCCTTCGATTCTTAGCCACTGAGATGAGCTATGAAGAACTGAAATAGCCTACAGCGGTATTAGTTCAACGTTTAGGATTAGTCATTCCAGAGACCTGTATTGCGATAATGAGCTGCTTATGAAAACTCTCACCTCCAAAGGTTGATAAAGCACTGATACTAGTTTGAACCGGTTCGAGGCAGCAGCAGCGCTCCGCTTCCATACGGTTTTTCCAATTGACGGAACGGTCAAGTGCTGGCGCGATGAAACATGCCGCGCCGCGCCATGAATATCGGGATGAGTTTCCACATTCACGATACATTTTTGGAGTGACAGCGCGCCGTTTGAACGGATGGAGCGCTCGTGAATGGCGGCCTTAAGTTTTTATATCTGAGAGGTAATAAACCTTGAGCACGCCATCCTTTCGGATGGGATGATAAGCGATGGTTCTGAGCCTGTACTATATCAGATACTCGTTATAGGCCTCTAACCTAGGTGAATAAAAATTTAGCGTAGGCTACGACCTCGTAGTTAAAACCCGGGCATGAGTTGTAATAACTAACTCTAACCACCTATTTATATCAAGTTAATTTAAAGTGGTCACAAATCAAGATTGTCTTTCCTCAGCTTGAGATAAATATTTATCATAATTTCTTCGTGTTTTTTTCACGATACTATTTCGGGACGTCTCATCCCTCAGGTCTCATTAAGCGAAATATATAAATATTAAAACAAATAATAACAATGAGAAAAAAAAATCCCTTTTCGAATAGAGGGCATACATAAATATTTTCAGTTGAAAATCAAATTTGTTTATTGGTAATATATTTATCACAGCATCAATCCTCCCATTTATTTTTTTGATTTTTAGAAACTAGCAATTACAGACGTAGCACTGCCATCATCAGTATCCATAATACAAGTGTTCTTTATGTTAACATTTTTTCTGTATGTTATTGTTTCTATTGCCTTCAAGAAATGAGGAAGAGCATTAAAAAAGTTAATTCCTTTATGAGTTAAGTAGGTACTTACACTTTTTTTTTCGAAAAGAGAAATCAATGGTCAGGTGTTATGAAATATTCTTTCTTCCTGGATTTATAATCGTGACTTGTATTGTTAATAGGATATATATTTTTATTTAAATATGTCAAATATAAACAGCACCAATTGTTTGTTTGTAATACCTAAGTTTTACAAGAGTAATTGTTTGGCGACGGTTTATAGCAAGAGCGTGGCAAGAGATTGAGAGGGGTGTCTACGTGAATTTGTTTGTTTAAATTTCCATGCTACATTTTCTATCAACAGTATTTAGAGCAAAAATTGTGCGTACATAGTTCAAATCCTCATTCGATCCCTCGCTACTGAAATATAATATGACTATAATATCAATTTACCAACGCAGGCATAAATACTAAATATTTTGAAATATTAAATAACTTCCCCGTCCCTCAATCTGACTTTATTTGTTTTTAGATTTAAGTTTTACCTTACAATTATAGTAATTTACTGTATAGAAGAAAAACTTCAGTAAACTTCTCTCCTCTAATGTAGGCCCTCATTAATCTAAATTAACCTCAGTAAGTAGCAAGAACTTTGTTTTATTTAAGTACAACACAAATTGACAATAAAATATAATGAATAATTTTGAGAGCAGCCATTGTAGTTAGAAAAGTTTGAAGGTAATTGATAGAGACCCAGAGCTAGATTGATTCAATTTCGGTAATAAGATAGTTTACTTAAACCTATCCTACCTCATTCGTTTTCCAGTTCACGAACTAGATACATCAACATGAACCCATGGATTAAGAAGACGATCACTTTTTCTAAAATTTTTGGAGTTTGGTTTGTTTTTGACGATGAAAAATATCGATTATTCTTCGTTATAAATCATAAGTTTCAGTTGCTTTGTCTTTTCGTAATAATGATTGTGAATATATATTTGGCGTCACAAGCGGATTTATCTGAGGGGATCAGTGCAGATTTTTTTACTTGTCCATTGACAATATTTATTTTTGGAAGAGCGTACCTATTATCGATCAAAGGAAGAAAACTGTATCATTTGATGAATAAAATTGATTATTTGTTGTCGAGTCACGAAGAACAATGGGAAATAGACCTGGTGAAGAAACAACTAATTTCTGGGTGGAGAGCACTAATCATTGTTTCCGCTATCCCAGGCTCATTTAATGCGTTTTATCTTCCTCTCCGAGTCGTTCTGGACGCTATTTTATACCAATTTGATCTGATATCATCTCGGCCAATCATGTTTCCTCTTCCACTTTCTGGCTTCTTGGGAACTGAAGTTGAAAGAAATTTAGAGTTCTATTCGCTAGAGTTAGTGTCACAGATATGGGGCATTATCGCAACGTTAATATTTATCGGAGTGGACGGCTTGTTTTGGATGGTGACCGTGTCCACTGTGACAGAAATAAAGATTCTCAAACAGCAAGTTATTTTTTTAAATGAAAAATCGGAATTAAAGAGTGAAGAAGATTTTTCTCGAAGATTGAATGAAATATGCAAGAGGCATGCTATGCTCATCAGGTAAATATACAACATTTTTTATTAATAAATATACATAAATCTGGTATAGTTAACCCATATATGCCCAGTGTTGCGAAAAGACAATACACTTTTTTAAACTATTAAATTTTATTCTTTTCCACGAAATGTTTTTACTCTTGCTATTTTTAGCTTAATCCTTAGGGCCGGATGTAAACAAACCTCCAGTGACCCCCCACGGCTCGGTTTTGTAATTTCCCCGCATTTGTAGTGTGTTTTCAGTATTGACTCGATCTCAGCTTAACTCGACCAGGAAATGGCGCAAGAAAAGTAAGTTTTTTTTTCTATTATTCAATTTTTTTTTTTTTACATTGTTGGTTTTTTTTTGGTTTCTCTAGGAACTAACGTAAATAACTTCGTAAGAAATTTGCTTAAAAACGTTTTCTAGTTAGGATTATTTGACGTCTAATTTCCGGATAGCGTTTTCGCAACACCGGTCACATACTGCTCATGAGCTCTTGTGCATATTGCAAGAATTGGAGGAAGAGGAAAACTATGTTCTTGATGAGGCAGATATTTCATGTGACATCTATCTATCCGGTCAAAAAAATGTTGGTGACCCATATTTCCCTAGACCGTAGATGTGGTGGCCCTTCAAAATGCCTGGCTTCTCTACAGGGCTCCTCCAGGAAAAAATGTAGATTTTCTTCAGTTCAAAAGAAGTGTGGCAAACGAACTTGTAGAAAGAAATGGAAAACTGCCTAAAAGATGGGCATATGTTTCGTAAAGTAATGAGCAGAGTTTCCTCGGGAACCCGACATGACAATATCGGGCATCTCATCGCAACTCAAGAAAGACGAACCTGCTGTGCAATATGAAAATCCACATCAAAGCAGTGAATCAAGTGCGGAGTGGCATTGCACTCAAAATGTTTTTTAGAATTTTACCAAGTCTAGACATCAAGCCATTTTTTTTTATTACGTAAATTTTATTCTTTTTATTATTCGTATTGTTTTCCTGCCAAAGCTGTATATTATTATTGTAATATTATTATTATAAATAAGTATATTATTATAGGTATCTTTTCTTTATATAATATTGTATTTTATACGGGGAAAATTAAATTAACTAGTCTTGGAAGTTACCTTTAAAAAAAAGCTATTGAATAATTAAAGCTATTGTTATTTATACATTTTTTTTTTTGTTATTTCAAATAAAATCCTTATTTTATACATTTTTATTTAACAAGTGGTATAATAGGAAAATGACTCTCCTAATGCCCGGTGTTGCGTTTTCGCAACAGCCTAATTTGCATACTAAATGCATAGCTATAATTTTTTTAACATTTTTCCCAGTTAGAATGAGTCACTAAGAGTAGTTTACTAAAAGACTATTTAAAAAAATATATATATAGGTATATATATATAGTGGGCATATATGGGTTAATACTCTCGAAGCGATTAGATCTTATCTATCATATATCTACAGAGATCTTATCTGCGACATTAATTGGCACTCGAGAGAGTCTAATTATCTATTAACAGTCAAATGTTAGGAGGTTAGGCATATGTTTCTATAGAGATTTTATCTACCATCTTTAGTGGCCCGACAGAATATTATTATGTATTATCGATAACTTATAGGGGGTCGGGTAAGTCTATATCTACAGAGATCTTATTTGGAACTTGATAGGCTCTAATTATCTATTTACGTTTAAAAGTTATTGGGGGTCGGGTGTACAGGGCTCAACTTGAGGCCTGGGAGAAGTCTTGATCTGTTCCCTATATCCTGGTGGCTGTGGAGGGAACAGTCCACTTCCTGGGGGTCTGTCTGTTTTTTTATAAATTATTGTCTATTTCACAAAATATATATAATATGGGAGGACTTTCTGTATTACATGCGGATGTTACATGCGTCTGGCTGAAGATGGTACTCCCATATTATGTATATTTTGTGAAAAAGACAATATTTTTTTAAAAATATACGTTTTTTCTTTATTTTTTATTAAGTAATTCACAATATCTTTGCAACAACTGTTAAGTACCTTTACAGCTACATCATGTTTTTGTTCCTTTCTCGTGCATGTTTTATGTATTTTTTTTTTGTTTCATTGTTTCTAGTTTATTGCTCCATTATATTACTATTCATCACGATGTTTCTATTTGCTTCTTATCTATCTTGTTATAATTATTTTACAATATTTTATTTATATTTTTTGTACAATCGTACATGAATTTATTATTTCTTCTATTTTTATAACTTATTCTTCAACTACTTTCATTATTTGTTTTTATACTTATTATTATTATCATTTTTTAAATGTTTAAGGCATTTTATGAAGACCCCCTCCTGACAGACTGCTCTGACCATTGTCAGTATATTTGTATACTCCATACTAGATATCTTAAGTGTAAATACAGTATTCATTCATTCGGTTATTATAGCTAGGCAAACCTATAACAACTTTAGTATGCTCTATCGATTTTTTTGTACAATGTTTGAAATTCGTGTGAAAAAAGGTATAGTGAAAACTCTGAAGTCTGGAATATTTGGGGTGAGTAGGGGAGAATAAATGACATTTCTGCTTTATCTCCAAAATTATGTGATCTGAAATTCATGAAAAAAACAATTATATCTTTCAAATTCAATGTAATTATGAATCTCGTAAATAAAATCAATTATTTATTAAATAAAAAAGTGCATCACAATCACTCACATTGCATTCATACAAATACACAAAATTCAGATATTAAAAATTGACAAAAAAATTCACTTTTATCGCATATCGAAGGAAGTTCTGATAAGATTTCCGCAGACATTGTTCAGCGGGATTCTCCTCGAAACCAGGACAGATTTTTCAAATAGAATTTGTTTAATTTATTACAATGAAAACTTATGTTCTTATTTTTGCTCCGATGAACGTTTTCGACGGCGAATAAATAAAATAACTTATATAAAAACAAGCTTTTATCTGAATGAACTAAAAAGGAAGAAATATACATATTTGTAAAATTGTAATTAATTTTGTTACATATGCTACGTATGCTACGTACTTGTAATATGTTGGACAGCCATGATAAACTTGGGTCACTCACAAGCCTATTTATGTATTATTTTTTAGAATATAGCGTAATTCGCAGGGGACAAGCCTTTACTTTTCAAATTAATATTGTAACGTATAAATATATAACGATTCAACTTTATGTAACAACATTATTCACTTATTTATTCCTTTTTAGTTCATTCAAATAGGAAACAAAGCAAGCTAATTAAAACCTTGTAAAAAGAATCCTGTAGAAAAGTGTAGAATTCCATGATTTTTGAATTACTAATCCCGGCGTTTTAAAATCGGAATTTCACTGGGATTGCAAACCTTACGAGCAGCGTTGGCCGTGTATAACTGCAATCCCCAGTGTTCCGCCAACAGAAATTTTTAAAATATTAAACTGATATCTAACGTTGTTCTTTTTATTTTTTTTACAGTTTACGTGATGACATTAAAGAAGTATTTGGACTAGTATATGGATTTCAAAATTTATTTTCTTCCGTCGTCTTGTGTTTTATAGCGAACTCAGCCGTGACGGTAATTTCTCGAAATTCAATTACATTTAATTGAAAGTACATTTTGTGGAATGACACATTTTCAGCAATAATAGTAAATCTAGACAATAAGCACAATTTGTATTCATTAATTCTAATTATATTCTTTAACTATTCTCTAGGCGAAAACAACTCTTTTCAAGTTTCAAAGCGGAGTGAATACTATGCTATTCCTTGGTACAAATTTCATATGCAGTTTCATGGGAGAAATGTACATAACTGAGGTATATTATTTTTTGTATGAATTAATTAGGTATGAATAATGTTATCTGTTCACAACTGTAGGGTCAATAGTCACTAGGTTTTAGTGTATGTTAACTTTTATTAATCCACCCCCTTCGCCTCCAGACTACAAATTTTGCGCTGGTATTAAATAGCCGCGAACAGAACGTAATCGAGATTTGAGAGTCCTGGACTTTATTAAAGATACATGCTGTAGGGACCAACACATAGAGCACACAATAGGCCTACTCTGGCAGTCAAAAAAAAAAAAAAAAAAATGTACAACTACGGGGATTTCCTAGTTGATATTCCCACTCCTTCCTTTTCTGATCTGCAAGAGAGCCTCTTGCACAACTCTAGTTTTAATTAGTTTTAAGTGTCCAATTATGGCTATCCATCCATCAATTTGATATTTTCCATAAAACACTCATTTTGAGCGCTTGGAAACGCTCCGTACATCTCTTTTTTATAGAATAAACTTCTTCTCTGAAATATTGTATATTGGGTTTGGGCATTACACCATCATCAGGTTTAGTTATAAAGTGAGCCATTTTTATTTATCAGAAAAGGAAGGAGTGGGAATATCAACTAGGAAATCCCCATAGTTGTACATTTTTTTTTTTTTTTTTTTTTTGACTGCCAGAGTAGGCCTATTGTGTGCTCTATGTGTTGGTCCCTACAGCATGTATCTTTAATAAAGTCCAGGATTCTGCTGCAGGTTCCCTCCATTACTTTTAGGGTTCTGTTATGGCAGACCCGAAGCTGTAAAACATCTTGCTTTCTAGAGTTTTACTCTAGTTTATAATATGAACCGGATTTTCATTTTCCTCGCAACGTTTCCTGCAAAGAGGGCTTCTGGCGATGAAAATAACTATATAAATAACAATATAGATGTAAATTGAGATTATAACAAAATGAATAAAGTAAATGACCAAATAGTGATAATATACATGATAATAATATACTACCTAAACATGAAATAGATAACATTTTAAAAAAAGAGTTAGTTTTATTTATTATATATAAATTTCCACAATGTATGTTTCTCAGCTTAGAAGATGTATTCTATAAAAGACAGCTGGATGTAGTGCCCGATGTTAACCATGGGGAACAATAGCAGAGGTATACCAGTGGTATCCACTCATAATTCTAGAAATTAGTTGACATTATGAGGCCGTAGATGTGGTGTATCACATGCCTACCCCCTTAACATAAACATAAATTTTGGTAACCATATGGCCTTTGATAAATAATTCTGACAATATTCTATAAATCATTTGAAGAGTGACGTGTCTGTGAATATATTTCATTTCTTGACCGTTCATTAAGGATACTTCATGCCACGATTTTATTCTAATTCCAGGAGGAAGAATGTGCACTCCATTATTGGATGGTAAAATAAATGCAGGTGAGGGAGGGGGGAGCATCAGATCATTTGATTCAAGATGTACACAACAGTAAAATGAGTAGAGTAGAGACGAAAAATGATGATCAAATTAACGATAAGAATAGAACGTATATTAAAAATATATTAATACATGTATAAGCATTTACATACAATCATAAATAATAAAATATGAACATTCAACGATTTGTACACATTTTCTCCTTGGTAGCGATACATCAGTAAACATTATTTAGCGATATTTTGATAATTGTATGCATTTCTGCTCTTGGCTTGATTAATAACTTGTAATATGTTGGACAGCCATGATAAACTTGTGTATACATTATTGTTACTAAATTTTAAGGTTGTATATTGATTAATTCACTGTTTCAGAATCAACTAGTATTTGAGGCCCTGTATGATCTTCATTGGTATAAGAGGCGGGGGAACTTCCGGAGAACTTTGGGTATGATGCTGCTTATGTCAAGAAAGCCATACCAGATAGGTTACAAAAACTGCACTTATCTGGATATGTCAACTTTTGAAAACGTATGTACTATAATTTTATTCAATTTTATTAATATTAAAAAAATGTATTTATTGAAATTAAATCAAATTTATTATTATATTATTTCAGGTTGTCGAAAGAGCTTACAAGCTTTTTACGGTATTCAGAGCACAGTAATATGTAATGGAATGAAAATTTGGCACCAGGAGAAGAGGACGAAGAGAGGGTGATGAACTCTTGGGATAAATACTGTGAACCACCCGATGAATAACCCTCCAGGCTATTTGAACTATACTTGTTTCTTAAAACTGCATTCACCCGCCCTGACTGCATCTTCGTATTTCGTACTATTTTAGTCTGCAGTCATCTTTCATTCGGTTATATTTTATTTTTTTGTATGGTATATTGTATTTTTATCGTCTCTCTTTTCTCATTTATAATCTGTATATATGCTTCGATAAGGTTTATTTTTATCTTTTTTATTATTCTTAGTGTAGGTATATTATTATTATTTTTACTTTTATCCCCATCTTGTATAATTTCCTTTCTGCCTACATTCCCTACACTTTCTGTTGGCTTTCATTTATGCCGCCTAAATACACTTACATCATTTAATTTATTTTCTCTCAGTTTGGCCTTTTTTATATTTTCAATTTATCTTTTATTTACTGTGTTATCCTATTTTTCTCATCTGTACGGGGAAGATGATGCCTAGACTTAGTCATCTCACAAATATTTATAGTATTTTATTTTATGTTTTGTTTTTTTCTACTTGTCTTTCACTACCTTCCTTCTTCTTCCCCTCTCCCCACTCTACGTTGTCTATGTCCTTCCTCACCCCCTATCATGATGTATATTACCTTTCAAAGTTGTCGCGTTAACCCTAGCAGTTTCCACATCATCGGTATTTCTGAGAGCTGGCTCAATCCCTGGATCTCCTCCTCCTCTGTCTCTCTTCCTGACCACCTCCTATTCAGAAACGACCGGCTGGACAGAGCTGGCGGCGGTGCTTCTGTTTTTGTTCATCACAGTCTCGGGTGCCGTCGTCTAGACTCCTCCCTCTCCCCGCCTCCCCCCCCCCCCCCCCAGGTGCCGTCGTCTAGACTCCTCCCTCTCCCCGCCTCCCCCCCCCCGGTGCCGTCGTCTAGACTCCTCCCTCCCCCCCCCCTCAGGTGCCGTCGTCTAGACTCCTCCCTCTCCCCGCCCCCCCCCCCCCCCCAGGTGCCGTCGTCTAGACTCCTCCCTCCCGTCTCAGAGATACATGTCGACTCCACCAAACTCCTTTACGGAGTTGTATACAGACCCCTATAGTTCAACCTTCGTTAAAGCTTGCTTACCAGTCATACTCCCAGTCCTCTTACATATTTATAATTTCTCCCTTCAAATTCCTTTCGATATACCATCCTCTCCTTCTGATTAGCCTTTCATCCCCTGCCCTCTGTATATTCCCACATTTTCTATCTATTCTTACTATCTCTGTATAGTACCTATATATATATTACATCTGTTTAGGGAGTAAATCAATATTATTTCAAACCGTCTGAGCATCTTCCCCTCTCTTGTACTTTTAATGTATCTTCGTACTGTATATATTTGTTTTCCATTTAGTTAAGATGTATTTAATTATGTATTTATTTTTTTATCTATTTATATATATTAATCATTGTATACTGTTGTCAGACCTTTCGGTGGAAACCGCCATCACTGGCTGTTGGTCGAGTACTGTGGGCGAGCGCTTTCGATGTGAAGACATCTTCAAGCTACTGTTGATGGTGTAATGGGGTTAGCCCGTGTTTGTTGTCTTATGATGGTCCGTTTCAGGTAATTTGTTTATCTCTGTGGTCCGTCTCAGGTAGTCTGTTTGTCTATGAAACCTGACTACCTGAGACGGACCACAGAGATAAACAAATTACCTGAAACGGACCATTATAAGACAACAAACATGGACTATCCTTAGTACAACATTAACAGTGGCTTGAAGATGATGCCTTCACATGGCGGAAGCGCTCGCCCACAGTACTCGACCAGCCAGTGACGACCGTATCCACCGAAAAGTATGACAACAGTAACATATTTACTGGCGGAACTAACCCCTTAAATTATATACCAATCATTGTATAGTATTCTTTAAAGTAGCATTAATTAATTTTTTTTTTTTCTTTTCTTCTTAGGGCTAATTGATATTTTATTTTATTGTTTCTTTCTTTTTGCCTTTTATGTATTTATTCTTAGGGACCACCCATGCATGCTTTGTAGGAGTTGCTCTCTATTCACACTGTCATAGGCTTGCTTGTAGTTAATGAAGAGGTGGTGCAGGGCGTCGTTCTAACATTATTTTCAATTTCTCATATAATTTGTTTGTTCATAAATAAATACATCTTCCACCCTTTATTTATTGCGATATTATTGTCTATATCATGTCTACAGCTACCCATCTAAGAATATAGGTATATGAGTGTACTAAGGAATATTTAGTACTTTGGACTTTGTCCTTACTTGTGGGGGAAAATAGTAAATCTTAAGTTTGGTGTCTCCCTCTAGAGCTAACTAGACACGTCACAATAAGCCCTAATTGGTTAGGATTTTTCTTAGTGACAATTGTGGCATTTTTAAATTCAAATTAGTTTACTCTCAGCTTTCATTTTTTTGAACATATAGAAAAGAAAGAGATTGTCAAATCAGGCACTCTTATTCATGTTATAAGGCGCCCGAACAAGGACAAAAATATTCTGTGTTATGACTACAAATACTGTGTATAATATTACTTCAAAAATCTATGTATATATAATAAAAAGCAAATAAAAACAAAGTACCTGATTAACATTTGTACTGTCTAGCTCCAAATTATTGAAGCTACAAACCTGAAATTTGAAACGGATATTCCTCACATGAGGAAAGTAACCTCCAAGAAAGGATTTTCGAAAAGGACGTTAATGGCTCAACAGTATATCTTCATAATGAATAGTCGCAGTGTGATATTCTTACTACAATTATTAGCTTTTATAGTTTTAGGGATAACTGAATACAAAGGCTAAAAATACAATCAGAATATATATTAATTTTCCAGACATTTGCATGATTTATATGAAAACTGTTAGTGCTATGAAATATCGTAACAATTTTTGTCAGATATGTAGTAGAACCAACGTACAAAGGACTGTAGCGTCCCTAAGTTTGTCTTCTGTAATTGAAAGAAAAGTGTATATCGTAAGTTGCTAACCAAGAGGAGTAAAACATTTTATTACAACGAAAATTGTGAGCGAACGTGAAAACAAGTAAGAAAATATTAATCTCACCTCTTTTTGAAGGCACCTCCCTGAATTCTAAGAACTTACAAAATATCTTTAGCATTGTCTAGAGGGTGCCGGTAGCTCAGTGGAATGCGTGCTTGTTTACTGAGCTCAAGATGGCTGGTTCGAAACCCAGCCGAGGCCCTTAATTTATTTTATCTGGGAGGTAAATAAACTTAATTACGCCAACCTTCGGATGGGACGTTAAGCGATGGTCCCGAGCCAGTACGAAGTCAGGTACCCGTTAAAGACCCCTTATCCTAGGTGAATAAAAATTGAGGGCTCCCAAAGTAGAGTCGGGCTGATCAAAGTGACGAAAGGACGCTCTGGTAGTAGGCGATATGACCTTGTATTATTAAGTTTTGAGTTTAATATGTTCATATGAATAAATACGAATGTTCTTATGTTATGAAATAACATAGAAACTGAAATATATAGGAAAGAAAGACGGCTGAATGTTGGAAATATGCTGCCGAAGATAAAATGGTTGGTAAGGGTATGCAGGAGATCTTCAAGAGGCAACGGAAAAGAGGAGACAAATTTTTTATTTTTTTTTTTTTTGGTTATAAAGTTTTATTTTTCCAAATTATACAGTGTTATGTGTACAGTGAGACAACATTAAATAGACAATGTAATTATTACAATTATTGATATAATATACTATATAAAGTTTACAGACAAAATAACAAAGTAAAATTGAAAACCTAGGCCTGAATCGGGAAAAACATTTAAAAGAGATATGTAAAAGGTGAAAAGATGGCTAACTAAAATTTTGACATGAAATGATGGCTAATGGAGTTAGACAATACTTATGTAAAGTATATTAAAACGACATTAGTTTTAAAAATTCTTCTTCATTGATTTTATTCATGCAGCATTTTAAGTTTAGTTCAAACTTTTGAATACTACAATTTTTGATGGCAAGTGGTATTAGATTATAAGCTCGAAGGCCTAGGTAGTAAACATTAAGTTGCGTAATTTTTTTTGTCAAATGGGGTAATTGAAAAGTTGCTTTATTTCGAATATATGAGTTATTTCGGCTATGTTTTTGTTTTTATTAAACAAGTAGGGTCTTTTGTGGATAAATATGAGAGTTTTATAAATATATATCTTTCTGGGTGTCAATAAATTTAATTCCTTGTATAACTGAACAGAAGGGGAAGTTAAGGGTTTGTTAAACAAGCTCTTTAAAAGACATTTATGCGCAATGTGAATTTTGTTGTAGTAAGTTGCCAGAAGTACCATAAGAAATTATAGAATAAACTAATAAATTGTAAACAATTTTTAAGGTTTTCACCGGGACAATGTTTCTTAGTCTGTTTAATAGGAAAGAGATACAGATATCTGATTTTTTTAAACTAATCCTTCTGAATGAAAATTCCATTTTTGGTAAGAATCTATATAAATTCCTAAATATTTTATTTTAATTACTTAATTAAGCCATATGGTTGAGTGAAGCTCTTAAAAAAATGAAAAACATATGTTATAAATAACTCTGTAAAATTTTCAAACTACGTTACTTGCACCAATCCAAAAATCCAAAAGTCTCCCGGTGTGATTCTGAAAATAAAGATTATTAAATATTATGTCCCGATAACGATTGGCGCTTATCTCAAAGGTGTTGATTCGCAAGGCCTATGAGTTTTGAGATTTGAATTTCATTGAGAGAGATATGGGGAGTTAAAAGAAAATTAAAACATATTTACAAACAACATAACTTTAATAAAACTATTATGAATTTTGAAATTAAAAATGGCCATCTTAGAAATTATATGTACAAAAAAATGGATCATACCTTGGTGACGTCACACTTGAAACATATATACAATAAATTTTACTTTTTAACATAAAAACTGGAGTCCACACTCTCTCCACATCCCTTCAATCTTTTACCGGTCACTTTTACTCACTTTTAATTGTTTACTCACTACTTTGTCACTTTTTTTTACACAGAAACAGGGACCAGTCCTTCACAGATTTTGTCTCTATCAGAACCCAGCGTAGACTTTAATTACAATTTTTGGGCACATGCAATTTAAGATAAAATCTGGAGCATGGGATTTTAGTTTAAGATTGCCTGATGTGGAGTTGTTCGGGTAAATGCAATGTAATTGGTCTATGATAGGTTTAAATATAGTACCTTTTCATTATACCACTTCATCACTTGTTGAGGGCCTAAGTTTGCATTTTCAAAAGTTTCATTCCATGTTTTATTAGTAAATATTAGAGCGGTATCGTCTGCATATGCAATGAAATTTCTATTAATGTTAAGTTGTAAGAGGTCGTTTATAAATAAATTAAATAGAATGGGTCCTAATACTGTGCCCTGGGGCACACCACTTTTGATTTTGTTAATGTCGCTAAGGGTGCTGTTAACTTTTGTGTGTTGCGTTCTGTTTTGTAAATAATTTGTGAGGAATTTCAAGCAATTTCCTTGAATGCCAATAATAGATAATTTGTTAATTAGAACTTGATGATATTATATAGTAATAATAATATTTATTTTCGTTTAACCACAACAAGGTGGATGGAAATATCATACCATTATATAATATATTATATAATATATAATTTGTTCTTATAAAAATTTTAAACTTTCGGCGCACCTCTTAGATAAAATTTAAAATCTATTTTAATATAATATATTAAAATAGCTTTTAAATTTTATCTAAGAGGTGCGCCGAAAGTTTAAAATTTTTATAAGAACAAATTCAAACAAGAATATAGCAACACTATATCCATACCAACTGAACAAGTCAGCAGACGTGCTTACTGAGCTCAAGATCGCGAGTTCGATACCCGGCCGAAGTCCTTAGGTTTTTTATACGGGAAAAACGTTTGCATGCGCCGTCCATCGGATGAGACATTAAGCAATGGTCCCGAGGATGTACGATGTCAGATACTCGTGAATAAAAGTTTAGGGTAGGCAAAATTTAGAAATCCTATTGTAGAATCGGGCTCAGTTCACCTGAGCGACGAAAGGTCGCTCTTGTAATAGGCGATATGACCTCGTAATTAAGGACCGGGCATGAATCAGAACAACTAACTACGATATATCACCACAATTTAAGATATGCCATAATGTTGGAAAATTTTGAAAAATCTCATAAGAATGACCTTGGAACAAAAGTGTGTTAGTATTTGTGTTTTGAAGTTTATAAGTAATTTAAAATAAACTATAAAATATTAATTAAAAAAGATACCCGACACAAAAAATAAATAAAAACAAAAAATGAAGGGGGGGGGGGGGGAGGGGGGTTGAAGGGCTTGGTCTTATAAACATTTGAGCTCAAACTCCAAGTCTCTAGCTGTAATAGAGGCCGAGATCCCTACACAGGCTCTGATGAAACCTCAAGATCTTGGAAACGGCAAAACGATTTCCACCAAACATGGCTAAGAACCATCTCGCAAATACCACCTTTTGAAACGAAAAAACCGCTTTGAAATCGGTTCGGTCGTCTTGGTGCTTTGATGCCACAGACAGACACACACAGACACCCACAGACAAAGGCTTCAAACTTATAACACCCCTCCTTTGCGTCAGGGTTAAAAAAACATTTTGTTTTCTATTCTATGCTATTATTATTTTCGCTCTCCACCGGACTCAAAAAAACCTTTGCACTCGGCCATTTAAATTTTCTGCAAATTTAGGAAATTTACTGGCATCCTGAAATTATTTGACGCATAGGATCCAAGTACAGTAATCATAAATTGCATTTCTTATATACGTGTAATTTCCTTAAAATTGCACGTCATAAAGTTAATATATTTGTATTGATTTACCTTTTTCGAGCTAGACAAGGGCATCCTTTTTGGAGCTGGGAGTACAGAAGAGGTGAAACAAACTCTTCTTTATTCCGCCTTCATCCTCTTCAGTACCGCAACGAAAGGTTGACACCCGTTCTCTGCTAGGGTTCACACCTGGAACAAAATACTAAATGAGCAACTTTGTTATAGAAATACTCTCAAGATATCTCAAGTTCTCTGTCACATTTAGGCTAATCTCCCATTGATTTGAATTTTCAGGATTTAAAAAACTATTCATGACACTTTTTTTTTTTTTTTTTTTGTTTGTGGCCTTATGGTCTAAGCATATCAGCCTTACTTTACAATATAAAGTTAAATAACAAAATGGTTGACAAAAATGTATCTGAACAATGTATCAAGAATGTCTTTGTTTTTGGTTCGAGACACAATTAATTGAACCGTAGTGGGGAGCACCATCTTGTTTTGAATGAGAACACTATATGTACATATTTTCACGCTGTGAGCTGGTAAGTGGACAAGCCAAGAGGAGATGGTTCGCATCCGCTTCTACTTGCTGTTGGCAGGTGCAGTATGGTGAAGGTTGAATGTGTATCTTGTGAGGTGAAAAGGGAGCCGATTGTGATTAAGACGAAGGCGAATGATAGTGGTGAAAAATGATCTGCGCTTGTCGTACGTCTTGAACCATGGTCGGGTGGGAATCTTGGGCTGAATAAGGCTGTTGTACCCAGAGCCGGCTTTACCTATGGTGCAGGGTGTGCGGCGCACACGGGGCAGGGTCTCAGGGGGCGCCGAGCGCCGCTCGCGACACCGCCAAAGATACGTCGCTGTCGGCGCCGGCGCTCTCAAACACCCTGCGCCCGTGTCGTGGCCGACGCCGGGCGCGGTAGCTGTGGCGGTAGCAAAGCAAGGCGACCCACTCCTTTACTCTTCACAATAACTTTTGTTTCAACATGAAATCAACCTTAAAACAGATCATTAAAGATTATATTGGCTTAGTGTCCTATCGCTACCAAAGGCGAGTGTCGGTACCTGTTTTGATTCGTTTAAAAACACGCCGATGATCATTGCGAATTCGGCTATATTCGATTATTTCGTTAAACACTAATTAATGCCAATCTATTCAGTTCAACCAGCCTTATTATCAATAATGTTGTTTAAAAGTATTTTCGCTAAGATTGTGGTGTTTCCGTTTTACGTCAATAAACTTTGTAGGCATACACTGAGAGAAAAAATTTCTGAAGCCAATTAAATATTAATTGAATCAAAGAAATATTTAATGAAATAGTCGCAAAAAAATATTTGTTTGATACGCGAAAATATTTATTTGATTTATTCGTTTGAATCAAATAATATGAATAGTTGTATCAACGTAATTTTTAACAACTAAAAAAAATATTCATTAGAAATGAAATAATATATAATTAAGAACAGTATTAAATTATTGAATTAAAATAATATTTATTTGTATTACGTTGTATTACGAGCGTTCTGTAATGTAACTAGTTTTTAAATTAAATATTTTTGAAATAACTACAAAGTTGTGCTTTTTTATTCCTGAAACCCCTTCCTTCCTAAATATACTTTTTACTCCTGTACCTATTGCTTCCCGATATCATTTAAAATTGCACCATTTGCACCCGAATTTCCGTTTGAAAATATAACTATAAGTAATCCATTTTGACCGCGCGCCTACTAGAGGGCGCCAGGGTGTTGATTGCACACGGGCGCTACATGGGCTAGAGCCGCCTCTGGTAGTACCTACCCTTGTTCTGACTCTGGGAGGAGAAATCCTCTTGACATCTACGTACAGCATAGTTGTTGAGGTGAGCTCTGACATCACTGGTGGATACCACCTCCCATTGTCTGATACCAGAGTCAACAGCTGTCTTAGCCAGCTTGTCCACCGCCTCGTTGTATCTGTTGGAGCAGTGACCCAAACCAGGTAGACTGTCGTGTTTCCTTGGAGTAGATTCATTAGTAAATTTAATGTATCGAAAATAATTTGATCTGAGCATTTATGAATGTTTATTAGCTTTGTCAAAACACTCCTGCTGTCCGTAAAAATGAAAGCCCTCCTTTTCCGAGCCCTCTGTATATATTTGAGAGCCTCTAAAATAGCGAAGCTCTCTGCTGAGTAGATGGATGCTATATTAGGCAGTTTGAACAGGGAGCTGAAGTTGTTGGAGTGGTCGAGGAACGCCGCCCCAACTCCTTTGTCAGTTTTAGATCCGTCTGTATATAGAGAAAATATACTATCTGAATAGCCACTTCGAATCCCCTGAAGAACATCTGGAGGTAACTTAGACTTATCAGACATGGAGGTTGGGTCACAGATTATGATATCCATCCTTATGACCAGGTTGAACCAGGATGACTGCATGTATCTGGGATGGTTGGCTCGTTTAGCTACCCCTAGCGTTAGTTCCGATACCGCCATGTACAGTTGGAGTAAGAGTGGCTCCCTTTTCTTTCTCCAATACTGCGAAGTGTGGAAGGCAGGAGCAAGCCGCTCCAGACTACCAACCAGTAGACAATCCCTGAGGCATGAGTATATCGCAAGTGAATAACGAATAAATTTTATAATAGCCTTCACGCTGTTTGATATACCTGCTCGTACAGATACACCTATAACAATTAAAATTAGTAGGTAATATCAATTGTGTCATTTTCCAATCTCGTTTCTGATAGGGAGGGGGGACCAACTAGCATCCCTTTCTAATGCCGATCGGCGGAGTCGAGGAGGGAAGAGTGAAACTTTCGTTGCGCATTTCGGTGTCGTAACGCATAACGCTTTTACCAACTCACTTCCGGCCAAGCGAGAGACCAACAGCCCCTAAGGAGCTCCCCTCCAAAAACCTAAGAACTTCGACCGGGATTCGAACCCGCGATCTTGAGCTCAGTAGGCTAGTACGCTGATTATCCGTAAAATATCCCTGAATCCCCGAAGACTTAGGATGGTTAGGACGGGGAATGACGAGGAGGGAAGACCTAGTTTGTGGTGCAGCTGTAGCAGTGTGGAACCTCCAGGAAATTTGACACCGCAGGAGAAGAGAGAAAGCTGGTTTTTTTTTGTAGAGCCTCAGAAGATATTTGTCTATTCATGACTCTTCTTTGTAAATAATTTAGTCTCCGTAAAATCCAAAAAGTTTTTTATAAAGAAAATTGCTAAGTGTTTGCAATTTGAAATTCAGTGATAAACTCTTTTGACTCTGAAATTATTTACAATAATTGCAAATAATGTAATTATAGCATAAATAATATTTAATAAGGAAATGTATACAGGAATTATAATGTCCTAAATGGCTTAACGGGATGACTGGTCAGTATAAACACCTTCCACAGATGGTTGCAGGGACAACACTGTTTGCTTGTATGGTTTAATATGTTCTATGAATATAAATGAATGTTTGAAAAAAAAGGGAAAGAAAGACGACTAAGTGAAGGAAAAAAGCTGCCGAAAATGAAGTTGTGTAAGGAAAGGCAGCTCTTTAAAAGCAACAGGAAAGAGGAGACAAATAAATCATAATAATAATAATTATTATTTACGTTTAACCATAATATGGTGATTGGATACATCATGCGGTTTTGTTCATCAGAATTACTTATAAATTCTACACATCAACTGTTATTAAATCTTAGAATATAAACACATAAGTATAAGATGAATAATTACTTTAAAAAAAATTAATATCTAATTTCTCATAGATGTAAAAAAAAAAAGTTTTTTGAAAGACGGATGGTTTTAAAGAATTCGAATGAATAAATGTGAGAGGTGATTTTGATAATGAATTTACTATTGAAAGTCACTAAATTAGGAAGGTTATTTTGAAGTTTATGAAAAAGTATGTCGGCCTGGACATGTCTTCATTGGGCTACAGGTTTCTTCAGTGTTAAGGGTGGCCTTCATGAACCTGATTCGATGTGTGAGTCTCACCTGCAATCCGCCATCAGGTCCAGCTGTGTGTTTGTAATACGTTTTACTGTTGAATTTAATGATTGCTTAGCGACTGTTAATCGCATGAGCTTAGCAAGATCTTGGGAGGTGTCAACGTCATGTTACGTTCTCTTCCAACAGTTCTACCATCAATAGTATTTAAAGCGAGAATTGTACCTACATTGAAAATTCTTATTCGATCCCTCGCCTCTGAAATAGAATATTCTGTTGATATCCCATTCAATAATTGAATGATACTATCATGAGTTATTAAATGTCTTCCCCCTCCTTGAATCTGACTTTATTTGTTTTTAGATTTAAATGTTACCCTTGTAATGATAGTAATTTACTGTAAACTTCTCTCCTCAAATGTAGGCCCTCATTAATCTAAATTAACCTCAGTAAGTAGCAAGTAGTTTGTTTTATTTAAGTAAAACACAAATTGACAATAAAAAACAATGAATAATTTTGAAAGCAGCCATTGTAGTTAGAAAAGTTTGAAGGTAATTGATAGAGACCCAGAGTTAGATTGATTCAATTTCGGTAATGAGATAGTTTACTTAAACCTATCCTACCTCATTCGTTCTTCAGTTCACGAACTTGATACATCAACATGAACCCATGGATTAAGAAAACAATCACTTTTTCTAAAATTTTTGGTGTTTGGTTTGTTTTTGACGATGAAAATTATAGATTATTCTTCGTTCTACTTCAAAAGTTTCGTTTGCTTTATCTTTTCATAATGATGGTTGTGAATATATATTTGTCGTCACAAGCGGATTTATCTGAGGGAATCAGCGCAGATTTTTTTATATGTCCATTGACAATATTCCTTTTTGTAAGATCATACCTATTATCGCTCAAAGGAAGAAAGCTGTATCATTTGATGAATAAAATTGATCATTTGCTGTCGAGTCACGAAGAACAATGGGAAATAGACCTGGTGAAGGAACAACTTATTTCTGGGTGGAGAGCACTAATAATTTTTTCCGCTATCCCAGGCTCATTTAATGCGTTTTATTTTCCTCTCCGAGTCGTTCTGGACACTATCTTATACAAATTTGATCTGATATCATCTCGCCCAATCATGTTTCCTCTTCCAGTTGCTGGCTTCTTGGGAAGTGAAATTGAAAGAAATTTAGCGTACTATATGGTAGAGTTAGTGTCACTGATTTGGGGTATAGTGGGAACGTTAGTATATATCGGAGTGGACGGTTTGTTTTGGATGGTGACTGTATCCGCTGTGACAGAAATAAGGATTCTCAAACAACAAGTTATTTTTTTAAATAAAAAATCAGAATTGGAGAGCGAAGAATATTTTTCTCAAAGATTGATTGAAATATGCAAGAGGCTTGCTTTGCTGATCAGGTAAATATACAACATTTTAAATTAATACATAAATGTAATTTGATTTGGCCACGTCAAACTCAGTTAATAATCTCGAAGTGATCAGATATTATCTATATCTACAGAGATCATTATTAAAGATCAGTATCTTCATTAAAAGTTATAGGGGGTCTGGTATATCTATATTTTTAGAGATCGTATCCGCGATCTTTATTGTCAGTTGACAAAAATGAATTATCTATTACTGTTTGAATGTATGTTCTATTATTTTTTATGTACAATTTCTGAAATTCGGGGAGGGGGAGGGGGAAACGTGTACTGATTTGATAACTAAGCTCTATTTCGCATTGAGAGTAAAACTCTGAAGCCTGGATATTCAACATATAATCAACTACAAGGACCAACGTAACATCCGACAAAATAAGATCCCTACACGCATACTTGACATGATATACGACAAAAATACACTCCGCAAACACTGGCAACGAACAGGTGACCCACTAGAGAAGCGAGAGCTGAACCGACTGACGAGACTAATACGATGGGAACTGGACAACGAAAGAATCAACAGAAGGAAACACGACGCCTCCTCAGACAAGATCCCGACCTCCCGCCCCTGACAGACGAATACTGTGACAACAGACAAGGACAAGAGTGAGCTAGTGGCCCAGCACCTTGAACAGGAATTCAGAACTCATGACACACAAGATCACGAAACACTCCACACAGTCCACGAATTTCTTTCCTCTCCACTCCACACAGAACCACACATACAGTACACAAACCCGTCAGAAATTACACTATACATCCGGAGACTCCCCATCAAGAAGGCCCCCGGTGAAGATCTCATTTCCAACATCGTCCTGAAGAACCTGCCTCCAAGAAGCATCGCTTATCTTACAGGGCTGTTCAATGGCTGCTTAAGGAGAGTATACTTTTCCTTTTCGATAACTAATTGGTATCAAAAAACATATCGATACCAAAGTACTTGTATCGGCTAAATGTATCGATACTTTACTCGTATTTACTTGTATCGATAGATCCCTAACCTAGTGTTTATTTGGGCAGTTTTTTAATTGAATACCATATAAAATTTAATGGTTATAAATTGTTCTATTTTGTTACAAAAAGGACATTCTTCTTCAACTTCAAAGGTTTAAATATTTCATTGATACCTAATGTTCTTTTCTTTTTTCCCTTTTTACAGTTTACGTGATGACATTAAAGAAGTATTTGGACTAGTATATGGATTTCAAAATTTATTTTCATCCGTCGTCTTGTGTTTTATAGCGAACTCCGCCGTGACGGTAAGTTTTATGAAGCTTCCACAAGAACTCAGCAAATAAGTATATATTCCACTCAAATCTGTTACTTAAATTATGGAAATTCCATTGTTTGTTTCATGGTCTTCACTGAGAATCTCAAATTTCAAAAAGTTCATCTATTAATAACAATATATACTTCTTTCCTGGTTCCATAAGCACATTATGTATTTATTAATTCTATTCTTTGACTATTCCTTAGGCGAAAACAGCTCTTCTCATGTTTCAAAGCGGGGCGAATACTCTAATGTTCCTTGCCACAAATTTCATTTGCAGCTTCTTGGGAGAAATGTACATTACTGAGGTATACAACGTTTTGTATGAACTAATTACGTATGAAAAATATTAAGTATTCAGAACTTTAGGTTCCAGATTGTCACTAGCTTTTAGAATATCTGAGTTAATCTATCTCTCCTCTTCTCCTCCAGGCTACATATTTTGGGCTTTTGAATCGTCGCAAACAGAAAATACTCGAGATTTGAGAGCACTTTGCACAACTCGAGGTTTAATTAGTTTTATGTGTCTAATTGAGGAGACGAATATAAAGCTCATCCATCCATCAATTCTATCAATATTCATTTTGAGGGCTTGGAAATATTCCGAAAATCTCTCTTTTATAGAATAAAATAACTCTTTTTGAAATATAGTATATTCCAATAAAATTGTACACATACACTACCGGTTTTGCTTTCCACCATCGTAAGTTTTAGTTATAAATTGACTGTTTTTCAATAACAATTGTAAAACAAACACATTATTAAATTTTAACACTGTTGACATGAGAATAAATAAAATCTGAAGTTTTCCCTTAAAATATGAATAACTTAAAAAATATAAATTGAAATTATAAGAAAATAAATAAATGAAATAACGAAATACTGGTAATAGTTAGTTATTGTGACTCGTGCCCGGGCTTTTAACTTCGAGGTCATATCGCCTACTACCAGAGCGCTCTTTCGTGACTCTGGTGGACATGAACCTGACGCTAATATGGGAGTCCTAAATTTTGCCTACCCTAAATTTTTATTCATTTTGGGTAGGAGTCTTTAACGAGTACCTGACATCGCACAGGCTCGGGACCATCGCTTATCGCCCCATCAGAAGGACGGCTTGATTCAGTTCATTTTACCTCCCAGATCATTAACAGGTACCTGAATCGTATAATAATCGCGTCGGGACGCTGAAGGACGGCTTAAGTATATTTTACCTTCTAGATAAAATAAACTAAAGGCCTCGACAGTGTTTCGAACCCGCGATCCTGAGCTCAATAAGCAAGCAGGCACACCACTGAGCTACCGGCGTCCTCAATAGTGATAAAAGATATTGCCTACGATTTGTGATATACGGGATATAAATCACCATCACACTAAATACATTAATACTTGGAAACAGAACTCGTTCTAAAGTGTTATCAAAGGGAGTAGTTAAAATGAATTTAGTCATTCATACAAATATTTTTTTAGAGGCTTTAATTATTTCCAGTTGTTCTACATTATCAAGGTTGGCAATGTGGGCAGCAAAAGTAGAGGAGGTTAAATTTTTGAACAATAGCTAGCTAGAATTGACAAATTGTTGCAGCGGTTTTGAGATGCACGCAGTGAAATTTATGGGATAGAGAAGAAACATAATGATCTAATTAACGATGAGAATAAAACGTTTTAGAAAAATATCAATGATAGACTTAGCTATAAGCATTTACATATAACCTTAAATAATATAACATGAACATTCAACGATTAGTTTTTTCCCTTGGTATTACTGAAGCGATACGTCAGTAAACTGTATTTAGCGATATTTTGATAATTGTATGCATTTCTGCTCTTGGCTTGAGTAGTAACTTGTAATATATTTGACAGCCATGGATAAACTTGAGTATACCTTAATGTTACTAAATTTAAAAGGTGTATAATTAATTCACTGTTCCAGAATCAACTAGTATTTGAGGCCCTGTATGATCTTCATTGGTATAACAGACGGGGGAACATCCGGAGAACTTTGGGTATGATGCTGCTTATGTCAAGAAAGCCATACCAGATAGGTTACAAAAACTCAACGTATCTGGATATGTCAACTTTTGGAAACGTAATTATACTATATATATTTATTTTTATTTTTCTTAATATCAAAATGTATTTATTGAAATTAAATCAAATTTATTATTATATTATATTATTACAGGTTGTCGAAAGGGCTTACAAGCTTTTTACCGTATTCCGTGCACAGTGATATATAACGGAGTGAAAATTTGCCACCAGGAGAAGAGGACGAAGAAAGGGAGCATGCTGAACTAACAACATAACATTTTAGTCATTGGAATCACGTCAATTTAGTTATTGAAGAGTGTAAAGCGAAAGAGGTGTGTAAACATGTGAAAAAAATAAAATAAAAATAGTAACTATGTGATACGTATATATATTTTTTTTAATCACGCGAAAATTAAATTTATGTTAAGTTATAATCAAGCACTCTTATTCATTATACTTAAAATGTTGACTATCATGAATAATCTCTGCAGAGATATTGTGAAACAATAAAAAAAAAAGAAAAACGTATATCTTTAAAAATATTTAAGATTTCAATATATGAATGAATATAATAACAACATCTCTGTTCAATATTATTTCAGTAATCTGTGTATATAATATAATTAAAAACAAATAACTTGTCTAACATTTATATTGTCTCACTACACAATAGTATGTCCACATAATGTACCGGTTTCGACAGTCCAAAATTACGCTTATCGACATAGAATGCACCCTTATATTCGGACACAAATTAGTATATAATTTGTTGGAGTTTGAATTTAAATTTAAGATGTATCGTAGTGCCCATAAGTAATCTGAACTGTACTCTATATTTTTTGTCCTAAAGAATTGGCTGTTATGAAAACCCAAATTGTGTGTTTATTAAAGGTTATGGGCCCAGAAGTGTTTCGGTTAAAATAAAAAGTAATTAAGTATTTGTTTTTCTTTTATTTTAATAAAAAGTGTGTTTCTTAAGTTGTTTTATTCCAAGTGTATTCTTTCATTCTGCCCGTAAGTAAAAGATTTGGGTTATCCAAAATTGAATATTCAACATCCTGGATCCTCATCAGTTCCTCAACGAAAAGTCAACACTCGTTTTCTGCTAGAGTTCCCACTTAGAACAAAATAATAATCGTAAGTAAAATTGCTAGGGAAGTACTCTCAAGATTATTAAGTTAGTTACCAAAGTTATCTGCCACTCTTGAGGGCAATCTCCAACCAATGCAAAAACTATTTTTGACCCCTTTAGAAAGAATAGTCACCAAAATGTTTTTAAACTTATCCACGTATAATCCAAGAAATTAAATTTTACACTAAATATATAGGTGTATGAATATAACAAGAGGTGGTAATACATGTTCGGACAGGAATGAAAGATGAGTAATCCGCTAATATTTATGAAGACGATTAAAAAAATATATACAGGATTTTTTGCTGTGTACTGTCACACATCCATCGCCATTATAACAAAGCCCCGGGCTCTTAATATGCCACTGCAATCTTTTTACTAAGACAAGTGGCGCATTCATCTGCCAAATAAAAATGTATAATATATAGGATACTTCTCTGATGCATTCTGATTATCACAATTTTAACATCTAATTAGTTTAACATAATTTTCCTTTTTTTTATTAAGAACAATAATATACAAATAATGGCTGATCAGTATTAGCATCTTCCACAGTCTTCTTCTATAGCAGGAGGTCGCGAGACCAAGACTCTTTGCTATATTGAATATGTTTTTTCAGTTTAGTATGTTCATATAAATACGTACAAATGTTCTTATGGTATGAAATAACATAGAAACTGAAAGATATGGGAAAGAAAGACGGCTGGATGAAGGAAATACGCTGCCGAAGATAAAGTGGTCGGTAAGGCCATGCAGGAGATCTTCACGAGGCAACAGGAAAAAGGAGACAACTAAATTATAGTAATAATAATATTCATTTCCGTTTCACCACAACAAAGTGGATGCATACATCATACCATTCTGTATATCAAAATAGCTTATAAATGAACTGATATTAAATATTAGAATATAATTAAATAATAATTAATTTTTTAAAAAAAGTGATAAAAGATGTATGAATATAAAATTCCTAATATTAGCAAATACAATAGAAAGATAATATACTTTGCAAGAGGTATATTCTTCTTCCATTTATTTTTTTGATTTTCACAACCGTTATTATTGATCCAAAACAACGAAATATTATAATAATAACATAACAACTATAATAAAAGATTGTATCACTGTTGAAAATGTTTAAAACGGTTAAAATGTTTGGATATTGAGATAACAACGATTGACAATGAAATAACTAATCAATGAACCATGAAAAATACCTCAAGTAATGGAATTCTTAATAACATTAGCAACCATGAGAGTCATTATTCCATGATACAAAAATAAAAATATACACAATATTGATAGAACATGTCTACCATAAAAAATTAATTAACAAAATTTGGTACGCGTTAAAATTTAATGATAAAGCCATTATCAAGAATAAAAGATTCGAAGTAATAAAAATATATAATATAAATAAACAATAATACAAATAGAAAACCACAACAAAAATTGATCATTGAATTAATAACGACAACATATGTGATGTGACCATCACAAGACTTTCAGATACCAACCACACTTTTACAGATTACTCTCTCTCCCCCTCCCAAAATTATTTCATACTGGCTATACTTGGTGTAAGAAAGTCACTCTCAGTATTACGCTATACAACAAAACCAAGGAAACCGCTCAAGCCAACAAATTACTTTCATACACCCCAATATTAACGAACCATTTTTTTTTATTTTTAGGACCTCAGGATCAAAACTATACCATTCCTGGAATATGTTGAAGATGACTGGAATGGAAGGGAGAGTGATCTGATCTATAAAATAGTTGTTAGTCTAAGAAAGTCCTGTTAGGTCAAATCGTAAATATTTTAGATGCCCTTTTTAACCCTCTCCATTCCTCTTAGCGGGGGCACTAATGTTCACCTTCTTGATGTAAAGCAATATATGAGGAGCAACATAATACTTCAAGTTAACGCTTCGTAAAGAAAACTCAACATAAAAATGTATAGAATTATTTTATTTAAAAAAAAGAGCATACAAGAACAGTTCTTTGAATCTGAGGGGAAACTTTGTACTACGTCGGCTACTCTAGCATATGTTTGGACTAAATATGGTATTTTAAATTGCAACGAAAATCTCACATATAAGTACAATTATTGCAATTGAATGGTTTCTCATCTCTATGTTTAGTCAGAATATGACGTTTAATAAATGAAAGAACAAGACATCTATAAGTTCAATGTCCGCAACTTAGGTATATTGATTTATTTTGAAGGGCTTGGCCTTATAAACATTTGAGCTAAAACTCAGAGCTATAATAAAGGCCGAGATCTATACACAGGCTCTGATGAAACCTGAAACTCTTGGAAACGGTATAACCAATTTCCACCAAACATGGCTCTCGCAAATACCACCTTTTGAAACGAAAAAAACCTATGCTTTGAAATCGGTTCAGTCGTCTTGGTGCTATGATGCCACAGCCAGACACGCACACAAACAAAGGCTTCATTCAAACTTATAACACCCCTCCTTTTGCGTCGGGGGTTAGAAAAACATTTTGTTTTCTATTCTATGCTATTCATTTTCGCTGTCCACCAGACTTAAAAAAAACCTTTGGACTCGGCCATTTAAATATTCTGCAAATTTAGAAAATTGACTGGCATTCTAGAATTATTTGACGTATAGGATCCAAGTACAGTAATCATAAATTGCATTTCTTTTATACATGTAATTTCCTAAAAATTGCTCGTCATAAAGTTAATATATTTTTATTGATTTAATATTTTCGAGCTAGAGAAGGGCATCCTTTCTGGAGCTGGGAGTACAGAAGAGGTAAAACAAACTCTTCTTTATTCCGCCTTCATTCTCTTCAGTACCGCAACGAATGGTTGACACCTGTTTTCTGCTAGGGTTCTCACCTGGAACTGATAAATGAGCAACTTTGGTATAGAAATACTCTCAAGATATCTCAAGTTCTCTGTCACACCTGAGGCTAATCACCCACTGATTTAAATTTTCAGGATTTGAAAAACTATTTATGACTTTTCTTTGTAAATAATTTTGTCTCCGTAAAATCCAAGAAGTTGACTTTTATAAAGAAAATTGCTAAGTGTTTGCAATTTGAAATTCAGTGATGAGCTCTTTTGACTCTGAAATTATTTAAGACAAATCCAAATAATGTAATTATTATATGAATAATATTTAATAAGGAAATGTATACAGGAATTATGTCCTAAATGGCTTAACGGGATGACTGGTCAGTATAAACACCTTCCACAGATGGTTGCTGGGGCAACACTGTTTGCTTGTATGGTTTAATACGTTCATATGAATATATATGAATGGAGGGCGCCGGTAGCTCAGTGGTATGCGTGCTTGACTTCTGAGCTCAAGGTTGTGGGTTCGTAGCCCGACCGAGGCCCTTAGTTTATTTTATCTGGGAGGTAAAATAAACTTAAGCACGCCGTCCTTCGGATGGGACGTTAAGCGATGGTCCCGAGCCTGTACGATGTCAGGTACTCGTTAAAGACCCCTGCCCTAGATGAATAAAAATTTAGGGTAGGCAAAATTTAGGACTCCCACAGTAGAGTCGGGCTCATGTCCACCAGAGTGACGATAGAGCGCTCTGGTAGTAGGCGATATGACCTCGTAGTTAAAGCCCGGGCATGAGTCATAAAACCTAACCTAACCTATATATGAATGTTTGTATGTTATGAAATAACATATAACTGAAAAATAAAGGAAAGAAAGTTGATATCCCATTCAATTTACTATTGAATAATTGAATGATACTATCATGAGTTATTAAATGTCTTCCCCCTCCTTGAATCTGACTTTATTTGTTTTTAGATTTAAATGTTACCCTTGTAATGATAGTAATTTACTGTAAACTTCTCTCCTCTAATGTAGGCCTTCATTAATCTAAATTAACCTCAGTAAGTAGCAACAATTTTGTTTTATCTAAGTAGAACACAAATTGACAATAAAAAACAATGAATAATTTTGAAAGCAGCCATTGTAGTTAGAAAAGTTGAAGGTAATTGATAGAGACCCAGAATTAGATTGATTCAATTTCGGTAATAAGATAGTTTACTTAAACCTATCCTACCTCATTCGTTCTCCAGTTCACGAACTTGATACATCAACATGAACCCATGGATTAGGAAAACAATCACTTCTTCTAAAATTTTTGGTGTTTGGTTTGTTTTTGAAGATGAAAAATATCGATTATTCTTCGATCTACTTCAAAAGTTTCGTTTGCTTTATCTTTTCATAATAATGGTTGTGAATATATATTTGTCGTCACAAGCGGATTTATCTGAGGGAATCAGTGCAGATTTTTTTTTTGGTCCATTGACAATATTCCTTTTTGTAAGATCATACCTATTATCGCTCAAAGGAAGAAAGCTGTACCATTTGATGAATAAAATTGATCATTTGTTGTCGAGTCACGAAGAACAATGGGAAATAGACCTGGTGAAGAAACAACTTATTTCTGGGTGGAAAGCACTAATCATTTTTACCGCTGTCCCAGCCACATTTAATACGTTATATTTTCCTATCCGAGTAGTTCTGGACACTATCTTATACAAATTTGATCTGATATCATCTCGGCCATTCATGTTTCCTCTTCCAGTTTCTGGCTTCTTGGGAAGTGAAGTTGAAAGAAATTTATCATACTATATGGCAGAGTTAGTGTCACTGATTTGGGGTAATAGGAACGTTAGTATATATCGGACTGGACGGCTTGTTTTTGATGGTGACTCTATCCACTGTGACAGAAATAAAGATTCTCAAACAACAAGTTATTTGTTTAAATGAAAAATCGGAATTAGAGAGTGAAGAATATTTTTCTCGAAGATTAATTGAAATATGCAAGAGGCATGCTATGCTGATCAGGTAAATATACAGTTTTTATTAATAAATCTATTTTAGTTAATACTCTCGAAGCGATTAGATCTTATCTACCGTATATCTACAGAGATCTTAATTGGCACTTGATAGACGAATTATCTATTAACTGTGTAATGTTATAGGAGGTTAGGTATATGTTTCTATAGAGATTTTATCTGCCATCTCTAATGGCCCTACAGAATATTATTACGTAATATCGATTAAAAGTTATCGGGGGTCGGGTATGTAGGTATAGACTTTAGAGGTCTTAATTGGCACTTGATAGACTCTAATTATCTATTGACTGTGAAATGTTATAGGAGGTTAGGTATATGTTTCTATAGAGATTTTATTTGCCATCTCTAGTGGCCCTACAGAATATTATTAAGTATTATCGATTAAAAGTTATCGGGGGTCGGGTGTATAGATATAGTCTTTAGAGATCTTATTCGAGATCTTAATTGGCACTTGATAGACTCTAATTATCTATTTACTGTGAAATGTTATAGGAGGTTAGGTATATGTTTCTATAATCTGCCATCTCTAGTGGCCCCAGTGGCGAATCCAAAAAACCTCTCAGGGGGGCGAGTTTTTTTTTTTTTTTAAGCTACTGAAACTTATAATTAAGGTGAATTAAATAAGATACTTATAAATAAGATATATACTACTATGAAATATTTTGTTATGACGCCACGCGAATTTGTTTCTTAACTGTAGCGACTGTAGCTGTAGACTCATCCACCCACAACTTCATGCCAAGTGAGTGACAAAACGTTATCAAATTTCGTAAAAAATCCGACAGATATCACCCATTATGGCGCCAAAACTTAATTTTATTTAATTTTTTTAAACGATAAAACGAAATATTAAATTTTTATTTATTCATCTGTAATTTGACAAGAAATGATATCTTAAAATTTCAAAAAACTAAATCTCATATCGCCCCATCGCCCCCCCCCCTTGGATCCGCCACTAAGTGGCCCTACAGAGTATTGTTACGTATTATCTATTAAAAGTTATAGGGGGTCGAGTGAATAGATATAGTCCTTAGAGATCTTAATTGGCACTTGATAGACTCTAATTATATATTTACGTTTAAAAATTAAAAAGGATAGAGTGTATAAAACAAAAAAAAAACACGGAATTCAGTTATTATACAGCCCGGCGAACTGGAAGGAGGAAGCTATCCAAATAGTTAGTACTCTGAGGGAACTTCTTAGGTAAGAGTTTGAAGTGAAGGAAGGATCTCGGGCCAACTATCATACCCTCTACAGCAGGTTGTTCAGAGACGTAGACTACATTAGGGACGGTAGTGACAGAGCGAGCGGAGATGTTGGGGCTCAACTTGAGGCCTGGGAGAAGTCTAGATCTGTTTCCTATGTATCCTGGTGGCTGTGAAGGATTCATTCTACTTCCTGTGGGTCTGTCCTCTCCTGGCAGAGTTGAGGCTGCGGTAGGGCAGGGCCAGCTTCTCTCTGGAGAAGTCCATCCAGATACTCAATGGGAAGGATTGGCACTCACTCTATCAGTTCCCTATGTATCCTGGTGGCTGTGGACGACTCATTCTACTTCCTGGGGGTCTGTCCCCTGTCCCGGCAGAGTTGAGGCTGCGGTACCTGGGCAGGGCCAGCTTCTCTCTGGAGAAGTCCATCCAGATACTCAATGGGAAGGATTGGCACTCACTCTATCTGTTTGTATGGGATGCTACCACTTATAGAAAATTACTTGTAGAACAACTTGTTGAATTGTAAAATCATTAATCTCTGAAAAAGCCCTTTACAGTTAAAAAATAAACAAAAAACTTACGTTTTATATAAATTATTGTCTTTTTCACAAAATTTATATTATATGGTCGTACTTTCGGTACTACATGCGGATGTTACATGCCTGTGGCTGAAGATGGTAGCAATACCGAATGTACTCCCATATTATGTATGTATATTTTGTGAAATAGACAATATTTTTTTTAAAATATACGTTTCTTCTTTATTTTTTATTAAGTAATTCACAATATCTTTGTAACGAATGTTAAGTACCTTTACAGCTACATCATGTTTTTGTTACTTTCTCGTGCATGTTTTATATATTTATTTTTGTTTCATTGTTTCTAGTTTATTGCTCCATTATATTACTATTCATCACGAGGTTTTTATTGGCTTCTTATCTGTCTTGTTATAATTATTTTACATTGTTCAACTACTTTCATTATTTGTTTTTATATTTATTATTATTTTTTTTAAATGTTTAAGGCATTCTATGAAGACCCCCCATTCTGACAGACTGCTCTGACCATTGTCAGTATATTTGTATACTCGATACTAGAATATCTGTGTGTAAAAGTACTAGAATATCTGTGTAAATACAATATTCATTCATTCGATTATTATAGCTAGGCAAACCTATAACAACTTTAGTATGCTCTATTTTTTTTTTATCTGTACAATGTTTGAAATTCGGGTGAAAAAATGTATAGTGAAATCTCCAAAATTGAGTGATCTGAAATTCTTGAAAAAAATAATTATATCCTTCAAATTCAATATAATTATGAATCTCGTAAATAAAATCAATTATTTATTTAATAAGAATGTGCATCAAAATCACTCACATTGCATTCATACAAATACACAAAATTTAGACACCAAAAAGTTACAAAAAAAAAAAAAATTTTATCGAATATCGAATGAAGTTTTGAAAAGATTTCTGCAGATATTGCTCCTCGAAACCGGGAGAGATTTTTCAAGTGGAAATTGTTTAATTTATTACAATGAAAGCTTATGTTCTTATTTTTGCTCCGATGAACGTTTTCGACAGCGAATAAAAAAGAATCCTGTAGAAAAGTGTAGAATTCCGTTTTGTTTTTGCATTACTAATCCCGGCGTTTCCAAAAATGCCATTTCACTGGGATTGCAAACCTTACTAGCAGCGTTGGCCGGGAACAACTGCATCCCCAGCGATCCGCCAACAAAAAATAGAACTTCTTTAAATATTTAATTGTTATTGTTATTGTAATGTTGTTCTTTTTTTCCTTTTTACAGTTTACGTGATGACATTAAAGAAGTATTTGGACTAGTATATGGATTTCAAAATGTATTTTCTTCCGTCGTCTTGTGTTTTTTAGGAAACGCAGTTGTGACGGTAAATTAAAAATAGTTTTAAAAATTTATACTTAGTAGCTTCATCAAGGACTCAGCAAATAAGTATATATTTCACTCATATATGCCACCTAAATCATAGAAATCCCTTTGTTTGGTTCATGGTCTTATCTCAGAATCTCATATTTTTATTTATATCGACTGAGACAAAAGGTTTTTCTCTCCTACATAATTTTTCAAGCTGTAACCGATTTTGACCGAATCACTCAGACGTTTATCGAAATTCAATTACATTTAATTGAAAGTACATTTTGTGGCATGAAACATTTTCAGTTGTAATAGTAAATATGGACAATAAGCACATTTTGTATTCATTAATTCTATTTCTGTTCTTTAACTATTCCTTAGGCGAAAACAACTCTTTTTATGTTTCATAGCGGAGTGAATACTATGCTATTCCTTGCCACAAGTTACATATGCAGCTTCTTGGGAGAAATGTACATAACTGAGGTATATCATTTTTTGTATGAATTAATTAGGTATGAAAAATGTTATCTATTCACAACTGTAGGTTCCAATAGTCACTAGGTTTTAGAATATGTTAACTTTCATTAATCCTCCCCTTTGCCTCCGGACTACAAATTTTGGGTTGATATTAAATAGCCGCGAACAGAACGTAATCGAGATTTGAGAGCTTCTTGCACAACTATAGGTTTGATAAGTTTTAGGTGCCCAATTACGGAGCAAGTATGTAGCTTATTCATCCATTAATTTGATATTTTCCATAAAACACTCATTTTGAGCGCTTGGAAACGCTCCCTACATCTCTCTTTAATAAAATAAACTTCTTCTTTGAAATGCAGTAAAAGTTGCTTATTCACGGTTTCCTTATTCGCGTTTTCATTATTCGCGGGTGAAATAGTTTATTAACGTATCGGCATTCTTTGAGTACTGCTGGTACGTGCCGAGGCGGCTTTTATGAAAGATGTAACCGAGTGGACTAATGTCAAACTAAAACAAACCTTACTGCCACTATATAAAGGCCATTGTCGAATCCCGCCGCCACTATATCGCTATGTCCTCTCATAAAAGCCGCCTTCGCCACGATCGGTGTTATATTGTTTCAACTCATCATTCGTTGCAATAATTTTGATTGAATAACTAGTGTCTATTCTTCTTTGTTAATAATTTAAAATTTCGAATAAAAGGAAAGAAAAAATCCGACGAGGAAAAAAGTAGTGTTGGCACTTAAAGTGAAAAAATAAATGCTCGACCGTTTACGCCTTGGTGAGTCGTTTGCATCCGTATCACGCTTTTGAATCAACTGTACGATTCATCAAGAAGTCCGAAGACAAAATAAGGAACTCTATAGCTTCAATGTGTCTGGCTTATCAGCAAAAATTGTTCGTGATCCAGCAATTGAAAAAATGGAAGCTGCCTTATCACTATGGATTGAAGACCGTATCCAGAAAAGAGTGCCAATAAATGGTCCTTTGATCCGCGACAAGGCAAAGCGTCTTTACTCACATTTTAAAGAACCTGGAGATGAACACACAGATGGAGGGTTTCAAGCTTCGGAGGGATGGTTCAATAAATTCAAGGTGCGACAGTCATTGCATAACATTAAAATTGTTGGAGAAGCTGCATCCGCAGACACCGCCGCAGCAGAAAAATATCCAGAAGAATTTTCAAAGTTAATTAATGGTGGATACAAACCTGAGCAAGTGTTTAATGCAGATGAGACCGCCTTATTTTGGAAAAGAATGCCAAAAGAAACTTTCATATCCAAAAATGAGAAGTCCGCCCCCGGTTTTAAGGCAGCAAAAGATAGGATAACACTGCTGCTCTGTTCTAACGCATCTCGAGATTGTGTTATAAAGCCACTCATGCTTTACAGATGTTTAAACCCTTGTGCTTTAAAAAATCCAAACAAGGGCCACCTGCCAGTGTTTTGGCGTGCAAATAAAAAAGCGTGGGTTACAAGTGATGTTTTTTTTTTGTGACTGGTTCCGTAATTTTTTTGTTCCTGAAGTTGAAACGTATTTGAAAAAAAGTAATTTTGACTTTAAGGCCGTTCTAGTTTTGGACAATGCTCCTGGTCACCCTCGTGAGCTTGAAACTATGCATCCAAATATAAAGGTTATATTTTTACCCCCTAACACGACAGCTTTACTCCAACCCATGGACCTAGGAATAATCGAGGCCTTTAAGCTTTACTACATCAGACGAACATTCAAAATCATACTGGTCACCATGGAATGTTATCCTGATATGAATGTTATGCAATGCTGGAAAAATGTTGACATAGCAAAATGCAGTTAACGTAAAAGAATCGTTGGATGAACTGAAGCCAGACACATTGAAATCATGCTGGAAAAAACGGTGGCCTGTTTTGACTGTCGGAAATGATGAAGAATCCGCGCAAATTCAAACTTTAACTGACAATGTTGTTCAAGTTGCAAATGGAATGAGACGAGATGGCCTCGAACAGATAGAATCAAGTGACATTCAGGAGTTGCATGATTCGCAGGATGACTTGACCGAAACCGACTTGGAGGGAATGTTATCTCCACATTCCACTGAAGAAGAGCCTTCAACGAGCACTGAAAAGGTGACCTTTAACTTGAAAAATCTGAGTTGGTTTACGTAAAACCTGAAAAAAGGTTTACGTATGGCAAATGAACTTTGTGATTTTTTCATGAAAATTGATCCATCTATGGAAAGGAGCCTTATTTTTAAAATGCAAATTATTAATGCTACAGCTCAATATCAATCTGAATTTAAAGAACTTTTAAAATTACTAAATTCTTTAAACCCTTGCCTAAAGCTGACAATAACGATTGATTTTAATTGCAAATTTCTCAATAAATTTATTTTATTTTGATACATATTGGTTTTATTTTGGAACCTTGGAACGTATCCCCTATGATTCCATACTAATTACCATTCCATATCCACGGTTTCTGTATTCGCGGCATATTTACGGAACATATACCCCGCAAATAAAGAGCTTTTACTGTATTGTATATTCCAATAAAATTGTTCGCAAACCCTACGGGTTTCGGCAATCCACCATCGTCAGGTTTACTTATAACTGGCGTGAGCCATTTTTATTTATCAGGAAAGGAAGGGGTGGGAATTTTTAACTAGGAAATCCCTGTAGCTGTACAGTTTTTTTTTTTTTTTTTTTTTTTTGAAGGTTGAGGTGTCACCGCGGGCAGAGTAGGTCCCTAACATGGCCCCGTATCTTTAATAAAGTCCAGGATTCTGCTGCAGGTTGCCTTCATTACTTGCTTCAGTTCTGTTATGGCAGACCCGAAACAGTAAAATCTCTTCCTTTCTAGTCTTTTACACTGGTTTAGAATATGAACCGGATTTTCATTTTCCTCGCCACATTTCATGCTCATATTGTGTAGGTGTTAGTTCATATGACAGTGTCCTGTGATAAGCCTTGTCATAGTTAAAACTTTGACCTCTAAAAATTTTGATAATTGTATGCATTTCTGCTCTTGGCTTGAGTAAGTAACTTGTAATATATTGGACAGCCATTATAAACTTGAGTATAACAAGGTTACTAAATTTTAAGGGAGTATATTGATTAATTCACTGTTTCAGAATCAACTAGTATTTGAGGCCCTGTATGATCTTCATTGGTATAACAGACGGGGGAACTTCCGGAGAACTTTGGGTATGATGCTGCTTATGTCAAGAAAGCCATACCAGATAGGCTACAAAAACTGCACATATCTGGATATGTCAACTTTTGAAAACGTATGTACTATAATTTTATTCATTTTTCTTAATACCAAAAAAATGTATTTATTGAAATTAAATCAAATGTATTATTATATTATTTCAGGTTGTCGAAAGAGCTTACAAGCTTTTTACGGTATTCCAATCACAGTAACATATAATGGAATGAAAATTCGCCACCAGAAGAGGTCGAAGAGGGAGCATGCTGAACTCGGAACAAATACGGTCAACCACCCGATGAATGAACACTCTCCGTAACATTTTAGTCATTGGAATCACATCAATTTAGTTATTGAAGGGTGTAGAGGAAGAAAGGTGTGTAAACATGAGAAAAAATAAAAAAAGTAACTATGTGAATTTTTTTTTTTTTTAGTGCAGTAAATAAACAGAGATTATTTTCTTACTTTATTTTTTATTTTCCCTGGCGCTACGGTCCTTGTAGAACCTGGGCTTCCGCAACGATCTTCTGCCATTCTTCTCTATCCTCGGCCCGCCGTCTCCACCTTCTCACACCAATCTTTCTGATGTCGTCCTCCAGCTAACGTAAGCGAGGTCTACCTCTTCTTCTCTGGCCTCCCGGGTGTCCCTCCAGTACCGTCCTCGGCAATCTGTCTGGCTCCAACCATTGTACATGTTCCAGCCATCGCAGCTGTCTCTGCTTCACGAAGGCCACCAGGTCCGGGTTCTTGTGCAGGTCCCTCATCTCAAGAGTAGAGCCGTATTTCTTCCTCAATACATTCTTCTCCCACGTATTGAGCAAGACTTCGTCCTCACTCGCATATGAGACAACAGGTCTCAGCACTGTTTTATAAATTGTTATTTTTTCGTCTCGGGACACAGTCCTCGATCCGAGCATCATCTGCAATGACCGGTAGCATCTATTCCTGGCCGTTACCCTCGATTTAATTTCTTCTTTAGCATCATTCCTTTCTGTGAAACGGCTCCCAAGTATTTGAAACTATCCACCCGGTCATACCTGCAACCTTATAGTACGAGTTCCCTGTCTTTTACTTCCTTCCTCGTGGTTCCCATGTACTTGGTCTTGCCTTCGTTGACATGAAGACCCAGCTTCCTGGACTCCTCGGCTCATTCCTGGAAGCCCCCCCCCCCTCCCCCAATGCAGCTTTCGTTCACCTGGTTATGACCACATCGTTCGCATATGCGAGATGCTGACTAAATCTGTTATAGATCGTGCCATTATAGCTTGTGTGGATACCCCTAATAGTTTTCTCCAGCCATATCAGTTTTAGGGGGAAGCCAAACCCATGCATGCTTTGTAGGAATTGGTCTGTATCCACACAGTCGTAGGCTTACTTGTAGTCGATGAAGAAGTCGTGCAACGTTTATATATAAATCTTTAACCCTTTTTTCATTGCGATATCCTTGTCTATATCCTGTCTACAGCTACCCATCTATTTTGGACTTTTTCCCAACTTGCGGGGGGAAATAGTAAATCCTAAGTTTAGTGCCTCCCTCTAGAGAGTCACAAGTCACAATAAGCCCTAATTGGTTAGTATTTCTCATAGTGAGAATTGTAGCATTTATAAATTCAGATTAGTTTACTCTCAGCTTTTATTTTTTTGCACATATAGAAATAAAAGAGATTGTCAAATCAGGCACAGTCACAATCTTATTCATGTTATAAGGCGCCCGAACAAGGACAAAAATATTCTGTGTTATGACTACAAATACTGTGTATAATATTACTTCAATAATCTATGTATATATAATAAAAAGCAAATGAAAACGAAGTACTTGATTAACATTTGTACTGTCTAGCTCCAAATTATTGAAGCTACAAACCTGAAATTTGAAACGGATATTCCTCACCCGAGGAAAGTAACACCTCCAAGAAAGGATTTTCGAAAAGGACGTTAATGACTCAACAGTATATCTTAATAATAAATAGTCGCAGTGTGATATGCTTACCACCATTATTAGCTTTTATAGTTTTAGGGATAACTGAATTCAAAGGCTAAAAATACAATCAGAATATATATTAATTTTTTCAGACATTTGCATGATTTATGTGAAAACTGTTAGTGCTATGCAATATCGTAACAATTTTTGTCAGATGTATAGTAGAAACAACATACAAAGGATTGTAGCGTCCCAAAGTTTGTCTTCTGTAATTAAAAGAAAAATGTATATCGTAAGTTTCTAACAAAGAGATTATTATTAGTAAGAGATTAATAACTAGATAACACATTGACATGGCTAATATGCACCATACATACAGCAAAAAAAAAAAAATATATATATATATATTTATTGCCGTTAAAACAAATATGGTAATCGCATATATAATAAGAATGTACTGTGATAATTAAAATAATGTATTAAATATATATAAATAATATTTAAACAAATGAAATTACCACATTTCCTGTAGAAATTTTTATAACTGGTCTTTTACTAAATTTTAATTTCTACAGTAATTTCCGAAAAGGGCCCTAAAAAAATATCAAAAGTTCGAGATCTAATCCAAAGGTTTTTAAATTATCTTACTGGGCCAACAGGGAAAATGAATAGAATAGAATTTAGAGAACAAATATATGGGTTTATTTACTTAACTACACAATAAAATTAATAATTAAGAGATAAAAAAAAATCAAATTATCTACAAAAAGAAATCTTACAACCTAATTTTTACATTTATGTTTTAGTCTCTTTTCTTTCTAAATACTGGCCATTCTTCAAATTTAAATTATTTTAGGGCATATAAAACATATAATTAAATTAATGTACCTTCTTTGTGCATCTATTTCAATTAAAACTACAATTAATCACAATCAATTCACTACAACTTAGTTCTCCACACCTTAAGTCTAAACTCTCACTCCATCTCAACTCAGACCTTCCAACCATCGACTCCTCTACACTAATTAAAAAACGCTGATTGTCGTGTTTTGTTTTTATTCATGGGTTGTTTTGAAACAAAATGCATTCATATTATTATTCACCAATTTAGTTGCTTCTTTGTTGTTTTTTTTATAAAAATAAATATAAGTAATTTTTATAATATCAATAATTTGAATGTGTGTATTTTTATACATCACAGTACACATTAAGTTAGCTTATAAATTAGATACATAGACAGATATTAACTCTTAGAGTCTGACACTCATATGATTGGTAATAACAATACTATTAAAAATAAAATGAAATGAATAAAGAAATATTTGAAAAATGAGTACCAAAATAATAATATGAATGAGAACAGTAGAAACAGTTTTTATTTTTAATTAAAATAAAGAAAACAAAATAACAGTTAACAAATATTACAGAATATAAATAAATTAATTAATTAAGTACAATAGTTGCACTTCATTGGCTTCTCTTGCTTATGTTTAGCCAGAATGTGATATTTCATACTTGAAGAGTGAACACATTTATAAACACAATAGTTGCACTTGTATGATTTCTCTTTTGTATGTTTTGACTGTACATGAAGTATCAAATGTCTAGTAAACACATCAATAATATTATATTATCGTTAAACCATAACATGGTAATAGGATAAATCATAAGAATGTATACATTAAGTTAGTAGATACATAGACAGAAAACTATATCGCTAGACACACGTGAATTAACTGTACAACACCATGAAAACAACAATGTGTACAGAAATTAATATATAATAGCATATTTAGTTATTGCATATAGACAGCTGAACTTAGTATAAAGAGCAACTGGAGGAGACCTCTTCATGAATGATCTATCATTATTTGTTACTACATAATACATGAGACTGTAAATTAAATAAATACATTTTTCTGAACAAATAACTACACAAACTAAGAATCTAATCTGACGTAAAAAAATAATATACGATAAAAAATAAACAAAATATATATCTTGTTTCTCTTTGTAAACCCGAGTTATCCGAACATTTCACTTACATTTCACACAAAAGTACAATGATAGCACTTGAAAGGTGTCTCATCTCTATGTTTAGTCATAATATGACGTTTAAAAATGGAAAGAACAATATATCTATAAGTTCAATGTCCGCAGTTAATTTAATTTAATTTTATATGTTTGGAATGAGTATGTTGTTTCAACGTCGAACTTTGAACAAATTTATAATCACAATTGTGGCCCTTCTGAGAGACGTGATTAGTAATAAAAATACTATTAAAAATAAAATGAAATGAATAAATACTTGACAATATCAATATAATAATACGAATACGTACAGTAGATACAGTTCTTAATTTAATTAGTTAGTTATTATGACTCATGCCCGGGATTTTATCCACGTATAATCCAAGAAGTTATTTTTTAAACTGAATATATAGGTGTTGAAATGTGAATTTTTTCAAGTACGCACTTTTGGAATAATATGGATATAACAATATATTGTAGTGTGTCGTTTTGACCACTACATGACTTTATGGTATTGTATAGTAAATCAAGGAGGGTAAATCTTTTTGATATAAATTAATCTAATTGATTAAAAAAAAAAAAGTGATATCGATTGATTAAAAAAGTCAATCGATACCACATGATTATAATAATTAAATTCAAAAACTCAATAATCCGCAATATATAAAAAAAATAAAAATAAAAAAATTATATAAGGTTAGACTAACATCGGAGCATAAGTAAATTTTTAATAAAGTTATAATGAGATTGTTGGGTCGCGCGAGGGGAAGCCAGAGCGGGTGAATTCGGGAACACGCCAAGAATCGATACCTGCGGTGTGTTCCTTGAACGACCTGTGGTGAGTGACTTGTGTGATTCATTGAACTACAAGTCAGTCGTCTCTTAACAACGAGAGGGACCAGTTGGTCGCCACGCGGGGTGGACTGAGAGTCTGGGTCGAGCCAGCACGCGGAGTGCGGAATGGATTCGTCCTTATTACCACGCGGGTATAAGGTGAGTCGTTAGTTACCATGCGGAAGTGAGTTGGTTATTACCACGCGGGTATAAAGTGAGTCGTCTCTTAACAACGAGAGGGACCAGTTGGTCGCCACGCGGGGTGGACTGAGAGTCTGGGTCGAGCCAGCACGCGGTGTGCGGAATGGATTCGTCCTTATTACCACGCGGGTATAAGGTGAGTCGTTAGTTACCATGCGGAAGTGAGTTGGTTATTACCACGCGGGTATAAAGTGAGTCGTCTCTTAACAACGAGAGGGACCAGTTGGTCGCCACGCGGGGTGGACTGAGAGTCTGGGTTAAGCCAGCACGCGGTGTGCGGAATGGATTCGTCCTTATTACCACGCGGGTATAAGGTGAGTCGTTAGTTACCATGCGGAAGTGAGTTGGTTATTACCACGCGGGTATAAAGTGAGTCGTCTCTTAACAACGAGAGGGACCAGTTGGTCGCCACGCGGGGTGGACTGAGAGTCTGGGTCGAGCCAGCACGCGGTGTGCGGAATGGATTCGTCCTTATTACCACGCGGGTATAAGGTGAGTCGTTAGTTACCATGCGGAAGTGAGTTGGTTATTACCACGCGGGTATAAAGTGAGTCGTCTGTTACCAAGCACAGTAAGTGAGTGACTTGTGTAGTTCCCACGCGGTATGGGACTTATTATTGAACAACTGACTTTGTGTTCGTTACCACGCGGTTTTGTAATAAGGGTGTTGACCAAATAAATATATCTGTTGCTCTACTCTAAGTTCTCATTAACCTGTACCCAAACCCAACAGAGATGATGATTAGGTTTTATATAATCAGGAGTGCAATGATAAAAAAAAAAGAATGGCAGACGAGAGTTTTTTCTTGATGGGAACAACATGTTGGTGAGCCATTCTTCCCATGTGAGTTTAGTGGTCAGTGATAAATTTTTATGAGGGGAGTAGAGAAGAAGAAGATTATTGATGCTGGAAACATCTACAGCCGAACTTTTGGCCAAGGTGGAGGCTACCTACATCACTGGATTCATGGAGGGACACGAGGAGGAAAGTCTGGTAGACAAGGCTGGAGACCGCAAGGCGCTTCCTAGGATGGAAAAATTATCCCAAAACATCTTGAAAACAGCACAGCAGGTAGATGTCGAATATTCCTTGTTATTTTAAACGGGAAGATCCGAGATAATAAATAAGAACTAGGGATATTTTTTTTTGTAAATTTTTAATATTTTTTGTAAAGTAAAAAAATATAATTGTTATAAATTATCTAGGTTTTCTTGTTCTTTGTCCGCCACCTTCTACTCAGTATTCATCATAAAAGAAACCTGAGGCCTTGTGTCTATGATTGTGATATGAACCAATGAATCATTTATATTTTTCTTGATAAGTCGGGAATAATCAGAGCATAACAATATAGATCCTTGTGGACAAAACGGTCGGAAGATTATAGGGCTCCTTGCCGCAAAATCAAATTTTCAATACATTTTTCAAATATAATAAAGGCATTTTTGACAGTTGGCTTTTTCCGGTGATAGTCCTTACTATGGAAGAAGTAAAAAAACAAACTCAATAAAAATAGATACAGGATTTTATGCTGCATACTGCCACACTTATCCCCTCCATCGCCATTATAACAAAGCCCCAGGCTTCTAATATGCCACTGCAATCTTTATACGAAGATCAGTGGCGCATTCAGCTGCCAGATAAAAATGTGGAAATCAGGAACATCGAAAGTTTAAAACTTTCTTATAAAAAATAAGAACAAAGTCAATCAAGAATATAGTATCATTATATCCATACAAACTGAACAAGTCAGCAGTCGTGCTTACTGAGCTCAAGATCGCGAGTTCGATACCCGGACAGGGTCCTTAGGTTTTTTATCCGGGTTAAACCCTTGCATACGCCGTCCATTGGATGAGACATTAAGCAATGGTCCGGCGCCTATACGATGTCAGATACTCGTTAAAGACCCCTACCCTAGGTGAAGAAAAATTTAAGACTCCCACAGTACTCTCATAGTCGGGCTCAGTTCATCTGAGCGACGAAAAATCGCTCTTTTAATAGGCGATATGACCTCGTAATTAAAGGCCCGGGCATGAGTCAGAACAACTAACTACAATATATCACCACAATTTAAGATATGCCATAATGTTGAAAAATTTTGATCTCATAAGAATGACCTTGGAACAAAAGAGTGATAGAAAGGACCAACAAGGAATGTATTTGTGTTTTGAACTTTATAAGCAATCTAAAATAAAATTAAAAACCATTTTGTTCTCGATTCGTTCATTTTTGCTGTCCTCCGGACTCAAAAAAAACTTGGGACTCGGTTATTTAACTTTCTTGCAAATTTAGAAAATTGCATCCTGAAATTATTTGACGTATATGATCCAAGTACCGTAATCATAAATTGTATATCTTTTATACGTGTAATTTTTTTTATTGCACGTCATAAAGTATAATGTAAATAAGATTGATTTACTCTTTTCGAGGTTAAACAAACACTTCTTTATTCCGCCTTCATCCTCTTCAGTACCGCAACGAAAGGTTGACACCCGTTCTCTGCTAGGGTTCACACCTGGAACAAAATACTAAATGAGCAACTTTGGTATAGAAATACCCTCAAGATATCTCAAGTTCTCTGTCACACTTAAAGCTACTCTCCCACTGATTTGAATTTTCAGAATTTTAAAAACTATTTATGATTCTTCTTTGTAAAGATTTGTCTCCAAAATGTTTTAAAAGATTTTGTCTCAGTATAATCCAAGAAGTTGACTTTTATAAAGGCAATTACGAAGTAGTCGCAATTTGAAATTCAGTGACAAGCTCTTTTGACTCTGAAATTATTTACAATAATTGTAAATAATGTAACTATGACATGAATAATATTTAATAAGTAAATGTATACTGGATTATAATGTCCTAAATGGCTTAACGGGATGACTGGTCAGTATTAACACAGGTCCACAGATGGTTGCGGGGACAACACTGTTTGCTTGTAATATGTTCATATGAATATATATGAATGTTTTTATACTATCAAATAACATATAAACTGAAAAATATAAAAATATGGGAAAGAAAGACGGTTAAGTGAAGGAAATATGCTGTCGATGATGAAGTTTTCGGTAAGGCCATGCTGACCATGTATATACTATATTTGAAGGTAAATTAATATAAAAGTTATAATATTAATAAATATAGTAGATGCGATAATATACTTTTCAACAGCTACATATTCAAACAAAGATGGCGACCTACTTGAAAGACGGATAGTTTTAAAGAATTCGAATGAATAAATGTAAGAGGTGGCTTTGATAATGAATTTACTATTGAAAGTCACTAAATTAAGGTCATTTTTAAATTTGAGAAAAAATATCTCCGCCAGTACAATGCCTTTATCAGGCTACAGGTTTTTTTCAATGTTAACCTAAACCAGTGGTTCCCAACCTGGGGGCGATCGCCCCCAAGTGGACGATTTGGGTTATCAGGGGGGGCAATGAGTCAATAAATAAGTGGGGGCAATTTGAGGGCGATGAGTATTCAAAGGGGGAAAAATTAAAATAGTAGTGTACAGTAGAAGTTGCCGGGTAGCACGAGTCACTGGCTATTCTCAGCCGGCGAGTTTTTGAAAAAATGAACGAAGTCAATGTAAGGATTCAAGTAAACAAGATGAACCTTATCAAGGCCAAAGGAATTATTTCATCATTCATCGCCAAGTTTGATAATCACAAGGTAAATATTGGCCGCAAAGAGCTGATTCAGTATCCGACCCTTAAAAAGTGTTCAGTGTCAAATAACGAGACTCCTGAACTCCCAGAAGACAAAATCCTAATTTTTACAGGTCACCTTGACCAGTTAAAAACTGACATGGAATCAAGATTTGACCAAGTTCAAATTCCGGATTGGATTCTAAATTCATTCTCGTTTGAATCGGTGGATAAGCTTGATAACTCTTTGCAGGCGGAGTTTCTAGATCTGAAGTATGACTGTGAAGCGAAAATCATTTTCAAGCAGAGCGGTTACGAGTTAGCCTGGGTGAAGTTTATGGAAACTTATCCACAACTGTGGGGAAAAACAGAACCACTTCTCATCTCGTTCCCGTCAACATATTTAGTTGAAAAATGATTTAGTTCTGTTGTCCAGCTCCTCACAAAACAAAGAATTAAGTTGGACATTTGCCTCAAAGGAAACTTGCGCCTGAACTTGACGAACATAAAGCCGGGTATTCAAGCTTTAACTGAAGTCCATCAAGCACAAGGCATCCATTGAAAAGGTAAAATAAAACAATAACAAAGTTTTCAAACTTTCATTTACTTTTTCAAATTTTAACTGTCAACTTTCTTAATTTTTCCAGATTCCAATTAAAAAATGAAAACATGTACTTACTCCTGTTTTTTAAATGTATGTCAATGATCTTAGTTAATTATTTCACTTCTTCGTTATTAAAAAAAATCTGTAAAAATTGTACGTTTTAATTTTTTTTTCTATTTTATTTAAGAGTGACCGGATAAACCTGCTTTGGTTGTTTTTATATACGGTAATAAAATTGTTTAAAATAATAAAACTGCTTTATTATTTACACTTTACTTCAAATTAAAATTAGGCATACAATGAAAATGAAAAGGGGGCGATAGGTGTTAGTCAACCCCCAGAAAGGAGAGATGGGCCGCAAAAGGTTGGGAACCACTTACCTAAACCATTATCAAGCCTATGGTGACTCTCTTGTAGTTGACGGAGGCTGAGAGATCACCCTCGAACACAAACACCCAATAGCAGCACACTAAGCCTGACGATGGTGTTAGGGTAAAAACAAAACGTGGAGGTCGAGGCCTAACTTTAGGTCTACCTGATTGAAATCCCTTCCATGAACCTGAGTCTCACCTGCAATCCACCATCAGGTCCAACTGTGTGTTTGTAATACGTTTTACTGTTGAATCTAGTGATTGTTCGGCGACTGTTTATCGCAATGTAGCAAGAGCGTAGCAAGGTGATGGGGGGTGTCAACGTGAATTTATCATTTAATGCTACGTTTTCTTGCAACAGTTCTACCTTCAATGTTATTTAGAGCGAGGATTGTGCCTACATTGAACTTATTCTTATTCGATCCCTCGCTACTGAAATAGAATATTCTGTTGATATCCCATTCAATTTACTAATGAATGCTTTAATGCTAAATATTTTGAGTTATTAAATGTCTTCCTCCTCCTTGAATCTGACTTTATTTGTTTTTAGATTTAAGTTTTACCTTACAATTATAGTAATTTACTGTATAGAAGAAAAACTTAGTTCTGTAAACTTCTCTCCTCTAATGTAGGCCCTCATTAATCTAAATTATCTTCTGTAAGTAGCAAGAACTTTGTTTTATTTAAGTAGATCACAAATTGACAATAAAAAACAATGAATAATTTTGAAAGCAACCATTGTAGTTAGAAAAGTTTGAAGGTAATTGATAGAGACCCAGAGTTAGATTGATTCAATTTCGGTAATAAGATAATTTACTTAAACCTATCCTACCTCATTCGTTCTCCAGTTCACGAACTTGATACATCAACATGAACCCATGGATTAGGAAGACAATCACTTTTTCCAAAATTTTTGGTGTTTGGTTTGTTTATGATGATGAAAAATATCGATTATTCTTCGATCTATTTCAAAAGTTTCGTTTGCTTTATCTTTTCCTAATAATGGTTGTGAATATATATTTGGCGTCACAAGCGGATTTATCTGAGGGGGTGAGTGCAGATTTTTTTATTTGTCCAATGGCAATATTTCTTTTTGTAAGAGGATACCTATTATCGCTCAAAGGAAGAAAGCTGTACCATTTGATGAATAAAATTGATCATTTGCTGTCGAGTCACGAAGAACAATGGGAAATAGACCTGGTGAAGAAACAACTTATTTTAGGATGGAAAGCACTAATCATTTTTACCGCTGTCCCAGGCTCAATTAATATGTTTTATTTTCCTCTTCGAGTCGTTCTGGACGCTATTTTATACAAATTTGATCTCATATCATCTCGGCCAATCATGTTTCCTCTTCCATTTGCTAGCTTGTTGGGAAATGAAATTGAAAGAAATTTAGCGTACTATATGATGGAGTTATTTTCACTGTTTTGGGGTATATTCGGAACGTTAATCTTTATCGGAGTGGACGGCTTGTTTTTGATGGTGAGTGTATCCACTGTGACAGAAATAAAAATTATCAAAAAAAAAGTTATTTTTTTAAATGAAAAATCGGAATTGAAGAGTGAAGACGATTATTCACGAAGATTGATTGAAATATGCAAGAGGCATGCTTTGCTGATCAGGTAAATATACAACATTTTTAATTTATACATAAATGGATATAGCTACGCCATACTCTCACGGTTAATACTATCGAAGTGATTAGATATTATCTATATCTACAGAGATCATAATTAAGGATCGGGATCTTCATTAAAAGTCATGGGGGGTGGGGGTATATCTAGAGATCTTATCTGCGGTCTTTGTAGGCAGTTGTAGATAGTTCATGAAAATGAATTATCTATTACTGTTTGAAAATAAAGAGGACCGAACAGAAAACAGAAAAAACAATGAAGTTCGTTTATAATAGCCAGGCAAAATCTATAATAGAATTTTTTTTTTTTTTTTTACTTCACCTCCGAAATTGTGCGAACTGAAAATCATCAAAAAATAATTCAATTTATGGAATTCAATGTAATTATGTATTTAATCAAAATACATTCATTCTAATTCATCAATTTGTTGCTAATTTTCTTTAATTATTTAATCGTGATGAAGAATTTTTCGTTTTTATTATGGACCGAAGCATATGTGTAAAACCATGGTCATCAATCACGATTAAGGCAAATTTTCAATACGTTTTTAAAACATAAAAATGTTTCTTCTGATTAAAAATCTCGAGAATCCAAATTCACTTCTATCGCAGATCGAAGGAAGACCTGAAAAGATTTACGCCTGACAATATTCATCAGATTTTTCAACTAGAATTTGTTTAATTTATTACCAAGAAATCTTTTCGCGAATAAAAATAATCCCGAAGATTCCGGGATTTTCGCGTTCCGAATCTCGGGATTTCAAAATTGTAATTTCACCGGGATCGCAAACCCAACTAACAGGTTACCCAGTTTTGGGCGGGAATAACTCAGTGATCCGCGAAAAATGAATAAAACTTCTTTTAACCTCCACTACACCTTCTTTTCTTCGTCTTGCACACCAAGATATATATTTGGGCTCTTCTCTTCTTCTGAATAAAGCTTAACATTTCCTGTAAATTATGTGAATATATTCAACCAAAAAAAGCCCTGAAAAAAATAACACTTTTTTTAACACTAATTTTCGAATGCTCTTAACCTACACTCTGAAGATAGGCTATCTTTGAAATACATGGGCAGTTAGTTAATATTCGTTCAATCGTTTCACGTCATATCCAGACAAGCATTTTTTTTTTTTTTTTTTTTGGTATATAGAAGGTAGATTTAAATATGTATCATATTTGTCCAACGTTTCTATTGCCCCGTATCATTTTAGAAGTAATCATACAATTGATGAAGGAGCTTTGAAATAAACAACAGATTGGCTTTCGGTTTCCCCAAAATATATTTATATTATTTTTGTTATTTTGCCAATATTCAGGCATTAATAAAACTTTTTGTAAGAAAATAAAACCGAAGGCCAGTCTGTTGTTTGTTTCAAACCTCCTACATCAAGTGAATATTTTATTGCTCTCAAATCAAAGACATTCTTTTTCAACTTCAAAGGTTTAAATATTTCATTGATATCTAATGTTCTTTTCTTTTTTTCCTTTTTACAGTTTGCGTGATGACATTAAGGAAGTATTTGGACTAGCTTATGGATTTCAAAATTTATTTTCATCCGTCGTCTTGTGTTTTATAGCGAACTCAGCCGTGACGGTAAGTTTTATGAAACTTCCACAAGAACTCAGCAAATAAGTATATATTCTATTCAAATCTGCCACTTAAATTATGGAAATTCCATTGTCTGGTTCACGGTCTTATCTATGAATCTCATATTTTCATTGACTCAACCAAAAGTCTCTTCTCTTCTACGTAATTTTTAAAGATGTACCTGATTTTGATCGAATCACTTAGAGCTTTTCCAAACTTCAATTTAATTTCATTGAAAGTACATTTTGTATCATGACACTTTTCAGTAGTAGGTACCCTATACCTACTGAGCATAATTTGAAAATTCAAAAAGTTTATCTATCAATAACAATATATACTTCTTTCAAGTTCTCATAAACATATTATGTATTTATTAATTCTAATCTTTGATTATTCCTTAGGCGAAAACAGCTCTTTTCAGGTTTCAAAGTGGAGCGAATACTCTAATATTTCTTGCCACAAATTACGTACCCAGCTTCTTGGGAGAAATGTACATAACTGAGGTATATAACTTTTTGTATGAATTAATTACGTATTCAGAATTTTAGGTTCCAGGATTGTCACAGCTTTTAGAATAAGTTAGTTTTTATTAATGTGCCTCCCCCCTTCTCCTTCGGAAAGCAAATTTTGCGCTGGTTTTGAATAGCCACAAACAGAACGCTTAGTTATTGTTATTCATGCCCGGGCTTTTAACTTCGAGATAATTTCGTCTACTATCAGCTCATGACTAGATGGAAACATTTAGGGGAGGCAACATTAAATGTTGCCTCCCCTAAATGTTAATTCACCTACGGTCATTACAGATAGAGATCATGACAGATACTCGTAACCATAGGGCTCCTTCACACACAGAAAATGTTAAAAATAATAAAATTTAATATAATTCATGCCCATAAGAAGAAAAGAATAAGATTATAGAAAAAAATACAAGTATTATCAAAAGTATTAATAACAAATAATTACGATTAAATAGAAAAGAGATTAATCTAAACATAAATATCAGACTTAAAAATAAAATAATTGAAATAAATTTTAATAGTTGTTTTATAAAACTTCAGTAAAAAGCAAAGCTCATCGTGATACTTTACTGAAATTATATTATCATTAATAATAACTATCGCAGCCTCAATACCTCTATTAACACAGGGGTCTTTTTTTTTCTTTTGTTTTTGACTTTAGCATTGAGCCATTAGCCACTTCAAAAAAAATTTTATATATGAATGGTCTCTAAAAAGTGGAACTTAAAAATCCATGCTTATCTCCTAGAAAAATGAATATAAATTATCGGAATGGAGATTGGGAAGCCTGAGCAGGTCCATGTAACTAGGGGTATCCTTTGTGATCTTCCGTACCTTATCTATAAATTTGGTCCTTGCATTCGAATACTTACTGCAACACATGGTAATATGCTCAGAATCCTCGGTCATTGCACAGTCATCACAGAAAGGAGTCTCACTTATGCCGATCCTATGCAAATATTTACGACAAAGTGCATGATTTGATCTGACTCTGCAGAGATTTTTAACAAATCTTCGAGATCTGGAAGATTTTCCGAACCAGGATTGTATGAATTCAATACTTACCTTAATCGTACAGCGTCGGGACCATCACATGAAGTCCCCACCAAAGGACGGCGTGCTTAAGTTTATTTTATCTCCCAGATAAAATAAAATAAAGGCCTCGGCTGGGATTCAAACCTCAATAGTGATAATTGATATTGCCTACGATTTGTGATATATGGAATATAAATCAGCATCACACTAAATACATAAATACGTGGAAGCTTGTTCTAAAGTGTTAACAAAGGGAGTAGTTAAAATACATTTAGTCATTCATACAAATATTTTTTTTAGAGGCTTTATTATTATTATTATTTCCAGTTGTTTTACATTATCAAGGTTGGAAATGTGGGCCGCAAAAGGCTTGCCTCGGATCATTATTTCAGTCATATGTCCTTTAATTCTGTCTTTAAATAATTCTCAAACTATTTTATAAATATCAATAATTAGAAGAGTGATGTGTCACACTAAATTGATGTGATTCCAATGACTAAAATGTTACGGTGAATGTTCATTCATCGGGTGGTTGACCGTATTTGTTCCGAGTTCAGCATGCTCCCTCTTCGACCTCTTCTTGTGGCGAATCGTCACTTATCCGTCTCCTCTGTCCATTATAAATGTCTTGGTTACCATAAATAAGTTGATAATTTATAGAGATATTTTGTATGTTTCTATAATGTAAACGTCTTGAGACGATGTCACATACCCAGCGTCCTCAGCATAAATCAAAACTCGGATGTCTCACGGCCTATATTAAATAATTCTAAAGATGTTTTGTAAATTTCAATAATTCAGAGATCTTTGAAAAACGTCACTTGTCTAGCCAGCTCAATTTTGAAAAAATATAACATTGGCCCACGATATATGTTTTAACTAAATGATTCCAGTTAGATACAGAATATATTAATAATTTTGAGTCATTAGAAGAGGTTTGTCACTACCCCGCTCGGCGTTTCTCACTAGCCCGCTCGGCGTTTCTCTTCTCCATAGCTCCACTTACATTTTAAATTGTACGGTAACGTTTTATTTTCTCTGGTTAGTTATTCTCCGGTTATTACTGCTATTGTAAATATATGTGGGTCATCCCACGTCAACGTAAAGAAAAAGTGTCATTTTGACTCAAGCTTGGTGTGCGCATAGATTTGAGAAATCTGACCAAATGCCTAACATTTTTCATGTTTATCTTAATTATATACGGAAATATAGGAGGTTAAATTTTTGAACAATAGCTGGCTAGAATTGACAAATTGTAGGAGCGGATTTGAGATGCACGCAGTGAAATTTGTAGGATAGGGAAGAAACATAAAGATCAAATTAACGATGCAAATAAAACGTTTCATATTTTTCTCTTGGTATTACTGAAGCGATACATCAATAAACTGTATGATATTTTGATAATTGTAAGCATTTCTGCTCTTGGCTTGAGTAGTAACTTGTAATATGACAGTCATGATATACTTGAGTATTAATGTTACTAAATTTTAAGGGAGTATATTGATTAATTCACTGTTTCAGAATCAACTAGTATTTGAGGCCCTGTATGATCTTCATTGGTATAACAGACGGGGGAACTTCCGGAGAACTTTGGGTATGATGCTGCTTATGTCAAGAAAGCCATACCAGATAGGTTACAAAAACTGCACATATCTGGATATGTCAACTTTTGAAAACGTATGTACTATAATTTTATTCATTTTTCTTAATACCAAAAACATGTATTTATTGAAATTAAATCAAATTTATTATTGTATTATTTCAGGTTGTCGAAAGAGCTTACAAGCTTTTTACGGTATTCCAATCACAGTAACATATAATGGAATGAAAATTCGCCACAAGAAGAGGTCGAAGAGGGAGCATGCTGAACTCGGAACAAATACGGTCAACCACCCGATGAATGAACATTCACCGTAACATTTTAGTCATTGGAATCACATCAATTTAGTTATTGAAGGGTATAGAGGAAGAAAGGTGTGTAAACATGAGAAATAAAAAATAAAAATAGTAACTATGTGAAATGTAGTTTTTCTTTAATCACACGAAAATTAAATTTATGTTAACTTTTAATCAGGCACTCTTATTCATGATACTTAACATTTTCTGCAGAGATATTGTGGAACACTTTTATAATATTTGAGATTTTAATTTTTGAAACGAAATTTTATTTTTAATGTTTTTAAGACTTTACTACACAGGAGAAAAGGGCACTGAAAAAACCCGTTGGGGCTCTAGAAGGGACAGTTCGGAATGTGAACTTGTTGAACTTCCACTTAGTATTTGTTAAGTCGTGGCTGTTTATTTTAAAAAATAAACAAAATTTCATTTTTTACTCTGATTTATGTTATAATGCACCCAAACAGGGACAAAACATAATATATTCTGTGTTATAGCTCCGTATATGATTGAATGTACAATAGTATGAACACATAAAGTACCGGTTTCAACAGGCCAAAATTACGCGTATTGTAAACTTATATTCGGACAGAAATATGTATAAAATTAAGTGTCCTCAGAGATGCATCCCTTCATATTATTGAAGCTGCAAATTTGAAACGGATATTCCTCACAAGAGGAAAGTAACCTCCAAGAAAGGATTTTCGAAAAGGACATTAATGGATCAACAGTATATCTTGATAATGAATAGTCGCAGAGTATTGTGATTTTCGGATTCTCTTAGTTACTTAGATCAAGAAAACAACCTTACTATCATTAGCTTTTATAGTTTTAGAGATAACTTGAGAAATAATTCAAAGTTTGAAAAATATATATATATATATATATATATATATATATATATTTTAATTTTCTCAGGCGTTTGATTGATTTATGTGAAAACATTGTTCTCTGGAAAATTTGCCTATTAAAAAAAGTGTTATGAAATATCGTAACAGTCTTCATCTTATTTGGTAGAACCAACGTGCACAAAGTTGTAGTTTTCCAAACGTGGTCTTCTGGAATTAAGTTATCTGCCACTCTTGAGGTCAATCTCCAACTAATGTACATTTTCAGAATGACTCCTTTGCAAAGAATAGTCTCTGTGTTTCTTAAACTTCTCTGGGATATTGAAATGTTGATTTTTTCAGCCATTTTTTTTTTTCCAGAGGTGTTTTCTCTTTTGACAATATTTCGGGACACTTCGACGTCCCTTCTTCTGGTCACTATGAACCATGTTCATAGGACGAGAAAAAATAAGACACCTCTGGAAAAAAAATGCCGGAGAAAATCAACAAGAATAGTCTCCATTTTGTTTTATAGATATTTAAAAAAACTTATATGGATTTAACAAGAGGTGATAATACCTGTTCGGACTGCAATGAAAGATAAGAGTAATATGTTTGACGAGGATTGATCTGATTGGCACCAGGGGTATAGATCCTTCTGGACAAGAAGGTCGGAAGATTATGGGGCCCTTTGCAGCAAACTCAAGTTTTCAATACATTTTTCAAATATAATGAAGGTCTTTTTGCCAGTTAGCGTTTTCTGGTGGTAGTCCTTACTATGGATAAAGTAAAAAATAGATACAGGATTTTTTGCTGCGTACTGACACACTTATCCCCTCCACTGCCATTATAACGAAGCATACTCATTGCCACAATTTTAACATCTAATTAGCTTAACTTAATTTTACTTTTTTCATTAAGAACAATAAAATACAAATAATGGCTTATAATAAATGGAACGGTATGGCTGATCAGTATTAGCACCTTCCACAGTCTCCTCCTATAGCAGGAGGTCGCGAGGCCAACACTCAGAAATTAATATATAATAGCATATTTATTTATTGCACATAGACAGCTGAACTTAGTATACAGAGCAACTGGAGGAGACCTCTTCATGAATGAGCTATCATTATTTGTTACTACATAATAACGAGACTATAAATTAATAAATACAGTAGATACAGTTTTTAAAAAATATATTTAAAAAAAATTAAGTTTTGGCGCCATAACGGGTGACATCTGTCGGATTACGTTTTGCCACTCACGTGGCATGAAGATAATTGTGGGTTGATTAGTCTAACTACAGTCCTTACAGTTAAGCAAAAATTCGCGTGACGTCATAACAAAATATTTCATAGTAGTATTTTACGAATGTTATGGAGAAGTGTATTTATTCCGGTGCTCGATGAAATAATGGTTGATTTGAAAACGAGATTTTGCGACGAAAATGTAATGAATTGAACGTATCGATAAATAACGTATGGGATAAATACTCGACATTTTTTACGCAAATCGGGAAATTCGTATCCAAAACGTCAATTGCATCTGAGATAAAACTTTGGCAACAAAATGGGTTCGAGAATCAGGGTCGAGAAAAACCTTACCTGCCGCAGCATTAGATGTGTACAACGAATGCAACGAAGGCATTTATCCGAATATTAAAATGATGCTACGGATATTGCTTAGTTTACCGATAAGTGTAGCTTAAAAAAAAAAAAAACTCGCCCCCCTGAGAGGTTTTCTGGATCCGCCACTGGTTGCACTTGTATGGTTTCACTTTCGTATGTTTTGACTGTACATGACATATCAAATGTCTAGTCTAAACACATCTATAATAATATTTATTTCCGTTAAACCATAACATCGTAATAGAATAAATCATAAGAATGTATAAATTAAGTTAGCTTAGTAATTAAATACATAGACAGAAAACTATGTCACTAGACACACGTGATTTACCAGTACACCATGAAACAAACAATGTGTACAGAAATTAATAAACAATAGCATATTTAGTTATTGCACATAAACAGCTTAACAAAAAAAGCAACTGGAAGAAGACCTCTTCATGAATGAGCTATCATAATTCATAATACACGAGACTATAAATTAAATAAATAAATTTCTGTTAATAAATAAGTACACAATTAAACTAAGAATATAATCTAAAATAAAGTAAACGGTAAAAATGAACAAAATATCTATCTTGCTTCTCTTTGTAAAACCGAGTTGACCGAACACCGAAGTTCAATGTCCGCAGTTAATTTATTCAAACGCTTGGAATGAATACGACGTTTCAACAAATGTATACTCACAATTGTGGCACATGTGATTAGTAATAATATGAGTTTCACTACAATAATAAAAATAAATACAGTACAGTTTTTAATATGATGATTATCAACAATTTTGCCACTTCCACCGATTACAACTACTAGAATCGTCAACATTTTGGAGTGGTACTAAACATTCAAATATGTGTTGGGAAATAACGAAAGCAAGAATATTTGTGTGAAATTCACATTAAAAAATATTTTGTGAAATTTTCAAGACTAAAAAATTCAAACTGTTTCTGACATCTTGCATGTTATCATATGAACTTGAAAGAAATAAAACTTGTTTATTTATGATATTGTCTAATTTCACCAACTATATTTACATGGGAGTACTTTCGGTATTTCTACCATCCTCAGCCAAAAGCATAAGAGATAAGACTAAGTTAATATTACAGAATGTCAGCCTCTCGAGGAACCCCTTACCCTCCCCCCTGGTGTTCCCCATGACGTCAGACATTCCTAACTAAGCTAAATTGTCAAGCTGTGAGATATTTTATGACAAGGCGGTCCCCATTGCACAAATAGGCAATACATTCAAAAAAGAAAACTTCAAAGTTAGTTTCAGAACAAATGGGACACTTTACAAACACCTTAACAACACGAAAGACTGAATCAAAACAGAAGAAAAGAGTGGGGTTTATCAATTAAATTGCAATTCTTGCAACCTAGTATATACAGGACAAACTGGGAGACAATTCAAACAAAGACTCAAAGAACATATATCAGAAATAGATACTAACATGGACACAACATAACAAAATCAACATTTGCACAACACATCAACCAACACAAACATACATTTGATAAAGACACAGGCATAAAATACCTTCATTTCTGCGAAAAAAGCCCATTACTCAACTCATTAGAACAATTAGAAATAAACAGAACTTTAAAAAATGGAAATTGTATGAACGACCAAACCAATCTAAAATATTCCCCTTTACTGTCACCAATAATATGACCCTCCAGTCGATGTGCACAAGTACGTTTAAATATACATAGAATTTACCAATAGATACATGTATATATATAATTTATCTGAATCTTGCCAATGCATATATATAATTTACAGTATAATAATTTTAATTAGGATGTAATTGGAACCAATTATTTTTGATTTGTTAATGTTATATTATTCGCCTGTTCATTGTTAATGCTTTATACCTAGATCTTAGAAGGGGTCACACATTTGAAATATGGGGACCGCCTTGTCATAAAATATCTCACAGCTTGACAATTTAGCTTAGTTAGGAATGTCTGACGTCATGGGGAACACCAGGGGGGAGGGTAAGGGGTTCCTCGAGAGGCTGACATTCTGTAATATTAACTTAATCTTATCTCTTATGCTTTTGGCTGAGGATGGTAGAAATACCGAAAGTACTCCCATGTAAATATAGTTGGTGAAATTAGACAATATCATAAATAAACAAGTTTTATTTCTTTCAAGTTCATTTGAATTATTTCACAATATCTCTGCAATAATGTCAGTTTTCAATGTTATCATATGATTTTGTACCATCCTAATTTCTTCAAAAAAAGTTCTTACATACGTTAGTTTGTAATAGACGGATAATTATGTAAAACAATTATAAATACATATAAAAGACACAATAAAAAAAAAAAAATACGACATCATAGGTCATTTGTCTCTGGTTGGGTTAGCAGATGACTAGATACTCACCACAATTCAAAGTCCATTAGAGTACTTGATAGAATCCTCCTCTAGATATTTCACTGCAGGAGATATAAGCCCTCAAGCTGAACTCCTACAGAAACTTTATTCAAAATTTATTAATTATAGCGTTCCTTCTATAATGTCCTATTATGGACTTACTTGTAAATGCTATGTGTAAGCACATACAACAATTCATCAATGTCGGCCTCTTGCTTCACACCAACTGATTCTCCTTCGGCTGTAAACATATATAGTTCTGTAACAATATCTATTAAGCACAAGCCTACTTATTAATAAGACGAAGATAACCTAACCAGGCAAATAGAAATAAGAATACTTTACCAGGCCTCAGCGACGATGTGGTTAATAGAGGGTAAAACGTAAATACAAGACCACAAATGAGATATTGACAAAAACATCTCCACAATAGTAACTTATCAATGTAATACCTGTTGCCAGCAAAATCGATTCTAATATTCGGTGCTTTTGCAGTGTTACCATAACTTAGAAACATGGTTGTTTCAAATAATCATAACGTAAAAATGTATTCACATTGTTGTCCAGCATAGAATTGATTTTCGTTTATTTTAAAGTAAATAAGGACATTTAGGTATGTGTATATATTTTTAAAACAAAGGGAGGATAGTCATTAATGTTATTAAACATAAATACTTCCTGTCGTCAGAGACACAGTTCCCCCTCCATCCCCCACAAGGTAGGCTTATTCGTTCCGGAGATAATTAGGAAGTAAATTTTGTACATTTAGCCTTTTTAATATTTAACTTTTTAAGGATTGATATAAAATGCTGTAGCCGGAGGATTTGGTTGCTGCCATATTAATTTTAAAATTTAAGAACAAGATTTTTTTTTTTTTTTTTTGTATTTATTTATTTTAAGCCACAACTATGCAAAAAAAATGCACAACCAGCGGCTGGGCTGACATGTATTATACAAAAATTAAAAAAAAAAAAAATAAATAAAATAATAAAAATAAATATGACATGAGAGGCTTGAGAGAGGAAAAACAGCCAGCGGTGAACCCTCATGACATCACTTCATACCAGGAGATCTCTATGCCAAACTCTCTTTAATCTTCTTGGGGGATTGTGGGGTAAATTTGTACTTAAGATTTTGCGAACTTCCGGATTGGTGTGTAAGTAAATTTTGGTGTAGAAACGTTGGTATAAATGTTTAATGCTTGTGTCTATGGGTGTGATGTTCAAGTCGCGGTGTAAAGTCTTGTTGCTAACGTATGGTGGGCATTGCGTGATCAGTCTTGGATTGAAATATCTGTATTCTTTTGATGTTCGAAGTCTTGGCTGTACCATATATTTGTAAGCCAAAGGTCCAGAGAGGTCGGAGAAGATAGGTATAACAATTTAGTTTTTGTCGAGTAGATAATTTAGAACGCCTATTCAAAATGCTGTACAATAGTCTAAGTCGCCGGTCTAGTGTGAGTCGTGTCGTCCGAGTGTGAGGGTTCCAAGTCAGCCTTCTATCGAGGGTTAATCCTAAAAATTTTTGGAAGAGGTATGAGGTAATGGCTGGTTTTCATTTGACATTTTGTGGTGTTAAAATTAATTTTCCAAGATTTACTCCAAACTGCAATTTTGTTGAGGTGTTGCTGTAGTATGAGTGAAGTGGTGTGAGGATCTGTGTGAGAGGCTAGAATGGCGGTGTCATCTGCGTATGTGGCTGTTAATGTGAGAGGGTCGGTGGGTAAGTCGAAGGTGTACATAGAGTATAATAAGGGGGCTAATATTGAGCCCTGAGGCACGCCGGCCAGTATGGGGTGGCAGGAGGAAATAGCTGAGCCCTGACGGACGGCGAAATACCTATCCGTTAAGTATGACTGAAGAATAAGATAGTATGTATGGGGTAGGAGGGGTTTGAGGTTATATAAAAGTCCCGCGTGCCAATAATAATGCAGACGCTGTGTAGTCGACAACTCTGTGCAGTTGGTGGGTGGTGGAGTGAAAAGAACGAAACCCAAACTGGTGATCGGGAAGATGAAATGAAAGGATAGAAATGAGGCGTTAATAGAGAAGTTTTTCAAAAATCTTGGAAAGAAAAGAGAGAAGACTGATAGGTCGAAAGGAAGAAGGGTCATGCTCAGGTTTGTTTGGTTTTGGGATCATGGTGATAACTGAGTACTTCCACTGAATGGGAAAGTATGTTGTACGAAGAATGGAATTGTACAGAGTTGTCAGAAATACAACAGCTTTCCGGGGCAGCCGCTGCACAATCTCCGCTGTTATCAGGTCGTAGCCCGGGGACTTCCTTCTGGGGAGATTTTTAATTTCGTACTGAACTTCGGAGGGTGTGAAAGCTTTTGGTGGGAGGGAGATAGGAAGAGGTGTGTCTAAGAAATGGTGAATACGTGATTCATGATGGATGTCTGAAAGATCGTGATGAGGTCTGAAAGTAGATGAGAGATGAGCAGCAAACAAATCGGCTTTCTCGTCGTCCGTCACGGCCCAGGATCCGTCGTTCTGTCGCATTGGCATAGACTGAGATTGGTGTCGGAGAAGTCTACGGGTTCCCCTCCATAGGCTGCCATCCTCCGCATTCAGATTGGAAAGGGAGAAGTCGTAGTACTCTCTGTTAATCAGTCTGATTTGCGTCTTCAGTTCATTGCTTAGTCTGTTGTATGTCCGTCTGTCTGAAGGTAATCTCGAGGTCTGCCATCTTTTTCTCGCTCTCCTCTTTTCTCCGATCAGCTCACGGATGTATGCAGGGTAGGAGGGGAGAGTCGGATGAGGACCAGTGTGTGTTGGTAGAACTGCTTGCCAGGCAGCCTGCTGTATGGATACGGTAAGAAATTCCACAGCCTCCTCTATTTCCTCTCCCGTCTTCAGTGAATATGGCACGGACAATGTTGTCTCCAATTGCTGTTGGAGGTAAAGGTTCCAGTCCATAACTCCTGGCGTTAGACTTGGCCTCGTTGATTCGATCTCAATCTCCGCCCAAAGCGTGAGATGTACTGGGGAGTGATCCGAGGAGAGATGAGAGCAAGATTTAACATCATATGGCACACCTCGCAGCCCCTTCTGTATGAAGAAGTCTAGTAAGTCCGGCAATTTGCGTCTTGAGGTTGGCCAGTAAGTCGGTGAGTTTGTCGAAATAGTGTCTAATGAGAGCTGATTAACAGAAGAATATAGACTTCTGCCCCTGGGGGTGCATAGCCGCGAACCCCATCGCTGATGTTTGGCGTTGAAGTCGCCCCCAGCGAGAAAACATGCGCCCAGATCCGTAAAGAACTGGACAAATGTTTCCGGCCTTATGGCGTGCCTCGGGGGACAATATACGGCCATGAGTGAGATTTTTCTGTGTCTGGTGTGTAAGGATACAGCTGCCGCCTGTAAGTGTGGTGTGGTATGTGATGGTAGTGCATAGTGTTTAAGAGATTGTTTAATTATGACAGCCGCACCGCCGTGGCTCCGGTTGTCGGGGTGGTCGGCTCTATACACTTTGTAATTTTGAATGAAAAATTTAGATTTTGTTGTCAGGTGGGTTTCCGAAATGAGGGCTATGTCAAATCTTTTTTGATTCAAAATAATTTCAAGCTCATTTTTATGTTGTATTATGCCATTGGCGTTCCATAGAAGGACTGTCAAGGAACCCAGTGTGAGAGTATTAGCGGACATACTGGGAACAAAAGGTTTGGGTAAGCTGGGATGGCTGGCTAAGAAGATTAAAAAGAGGTTGGACTATCTGGTTAATACCTGATATGAAACTGGGTGTTGTCCTCTCTCAGGCCGGCCGAGATGTGCGGTGGTCTCTGAAGGGGAGGTGTCTCGGTGGTGAGGTTCCTGGCGGTGGCTGCAAAGGTCTGCCTCAGAGGAGGTGGTGGAGGGGCGGGCCGCACCAGAGAAGGGTAGATCGCCTGGTCCTGGTGGGATGGAGGCGCTGCTGCTGGGTTTCGCGGTGGCTGTTGTCTGCTGCCCTGTCGTTTTGACTGCAGCTCTTTGTACACCCGGCATCCCCTGTAGTTGGCCGGGTGGGATTCCTGGCAGTTCGCGCAGGTGGCTGGAACAGTCCGGGGCTTGTTGCAACTTCCCGAAATGTGTTCGCCGCCACACCGAACACAACGATGTGTGTGCCTGCAGTAGCTCTGCGTGTGGCCGAAGGCCTGGCAGCGAGTACACTGTGCCACAGTGTGCTTCTTCCTTGGCTCCTCTATTTTGACTATTGTATAGAGGAAGTTCTCTATATCATAAATTTTGTCATTGTAGCTGCCAGGCTCTACATGGACGAAGAATAATGGTAATGGCACTTTGTACCTAGACCACACATTGGTGATTCGGGTGGCGACGAACCCTTTCTCTTGCAGAGCTTTGTGGATGGTGTTCACATTCGTGGAGGGGTGAAGACCTCGGATGACCACTCGAGGCACTTTGTCGTTTGGGTTTTGGTAAGTGTGGAAATTCGCATTATTTCCTTCCAGTAGGTGAACAAAGGCCCTGTATGCCGTCGGCGTTTTGGCATAAATTGTTATGCAGGGAGAATGATTCCAATCCTCCTTCTTTTAATAAAATTTCTATGAGGCTGTCATAATTTTCGACGTCTTGTAGAAAAATGGGTGGAGGCTTTTCAGCTTTCGTAACATTATCTATTTTTTCTGGCTCTTCAATAGCTGATGTCTCCATGTTGGTCAGAACACTAAAGCTATTCGCTATGGTGGTAGGGGTGAGGTGCTCACCTGACTGTTTGGCCACCTTGCGTGGGTCTCTGGACGTTGTCCCGCTTCTCTTCCGGCCTACCACTGACTCCCAGGTCGCTCCCAAGTTGGATGGGGCTTGTTCCATAGCCACTGTAGTGCTGGTGCTAGGACTAGCAAGGGCCCCAACTGGGGCTTCCTCACTTCCCGCCACCATTTAGTCCGCACAAAATCACAATAATAGTGAAATAATAATAGTATTTGTAAGGTTTTATTTTTTTATTTATTTACATATTCACAACGACAACATTTGTCACTAGTGATCGTGATGATGTGCTATGGCAAGTGTGTCGCTGTACTGCTGAGGTACATGACCGAAGAGGAGTCCAGGCTAGTCCTGGAGCAGGTCCCTCTGCCATGCCCGCTTTAGACGTCTTGGTGGGTTTGTGGGGAGAGTGTTCGTGGATAATTGGAGAATAAGTGGATTGGCGTGATGATGGAGTTTGTCGTGAAAATTTTGATATCGTGTCTTGATAACAGAAGGTATAAATGGGATGTTGAGGTCATTATGTAATGTGAGGTTGGAAACGTAAAATGGGGCATTGGCAATGTGGCGTAGTATGATGGATTGTAATGACTGAAGGCGTTGTATGTTTGATTTTTTGGCTGATCCCCATATCTCGATTCCGTAAGTCCAGATGGGTTTTAGTATAGTGTTGTAAATGTGAAGTTTGTTTTCAAGCGATAATGTCGATCGTCGTCCGATGATTGATTTCAGTCGTCCAAATCGTCTTTTGAGGTCTGTGCGTTTCAGTCTGATATGAGTTGTCCAAGTTAAACGTCTGTCTAAATGAAGTCCTAGATATCGGACAGTGTCTGATGCAGGAATGGGCTGGTTGTTAATGTATACTGGTGGACAAGTGTTGTGTCTGAGAGTAAATGTGGTTTGCAGAGATTTGTCTCTATTAATTTTTAGTCTCCATTTGTTGGCCCAATCTGTTAGCTGGTGTAAATGTTCCTGTAAGTGTGAGCTTGCTTGTGTTGGGTCTGAGTGTGTTGAGAGAATGGCTGTGTCGTCTGCGTATGTAGCGAGTAGTGTGTTGTCGTGTTGTGGAATGTGTGCTGTGTAGATTGAGAAGAGTAGGCGACTGAGGGAACTTCCTTGGGGGACTCCAGCTTTGACCTCCAAAAAATGTGATGAGGAAGATCCCTCAGATACCCTAAAGTTTCTGTTTTCTAGGAATGACTTAAGTATTAAATAATATGTGTGAGGAAGGTGAGTTTTAAGTGTGTAGAGCAGGCCTGGGTGCCAGACACGATCAAACGCTTTTTCAATGTCCAGAAATACGCCTGTGCAAAACTCTTTTCTTTCAAAGCTGGTGGCTATGTAATCGACCAAACGATGGCACTGGTGTATTGTCGAATGTCTTTGTCGAAAGCCAAATTGATGGTCTGGGAGAAGGTTGTCTTGTGCAGTGATGTAGGTTAGTCTGTCCAGTAGAAGTCTCTCTAGTGGTTTGGATATCACAGGAAGCAGGCTTATAGGACGGTATGACGAGGCCTGGTCTGGGGTTTTCCCTGGCTTAAGAATCATCCTGACTACTGATATCTTCCAGACAAGGGGATAGTAACATAGTCGTAGTACTGTGTTGTATAAATTCGTCAAGTAAATTAGTCCTTTTCTCGGTAGCTGTCGTAGTATCTCAGCGGTTATCAGATCATGACCTGGAGATTTCCGTAAGGGGAGTTTTTTAATTGTCAGTTCAACTTTATTAGGACTGAATGCCTTTGGGGGGAGAGTTAGTTGGAGGGGGGTAGTAAGTGCTGTCAGTACTTGGTCTGTATGTTGGTCGTCTTCTATGTCCTCGTGGGGAGTGAATACTTTGGAAAGATAATCAGCGTAGAGGTCTGCCTTCTCCTGGTCTGACCTAGTCCAGGCCCCATCATTCCGCCGAAGGGGGTGTGATACCCGTGCATTGCCAAGAAGCCGTTTCGTCGCTGTCCAAAGAGAGTTATCTCGAGCCGCCAGAGTCGAGATATATGTCTCATGTCTGTCTTGTTTCAGTTTGGAAAGTTCTGTAGAGAGGGTTTGCCGGAGTTGATTGTATGTCTGTCTGTCGGAAGGGTACCTCGATCTTTGCCATCGAGACCTGGCCGCTCTTTTCTCTCTTATCATCTGCAGGATGTGTAGTGGGAGGGATATGTTGTTGTGTGAGCGTCTTGGTCTGGGTGGTCGGCACGATTTTGTCACAGCTTCTTGAATCCACAATGTGAAGTTACCTGCTGCGTCGTCAAGTTCGTCTTGTGTCCGTATGGTATTGTTTAAGTTTATTTTGTCGTCCAGTTCTTCTCTGAAACAGTCCCAGTTTATTGGTCCTGTTATTAATGATGGCCTCTGAGGCCGGGCCAGGGGTTTGGAGGCTAGTTCAAGTAAAACTGGGGAGTGGTCTGATGATAAGTCGTCTAAGGCAGTCACGTAAGTATGAGATGCGTTTATATGGGATGTAATAAAATAGTCGAGTAAGACAGACTATTTAGCGATGGATGTGGGCCAATAAGTGGGTTGTCTTGGGGCTATGATGTCGTAACTGGAAGAATTTAGTAGTCCAAGTAGTCGCCGTCCTCTAGTGTTGGTCGTGCGACACCCAAAATGCACATGTTTGGCGTTCAGATCGCCACCAGCTATGAATCGTGGACCCAGGCCATGGAGGAATGTGGTCATGTCGTGTTGTGTCAGTGCCTTGTTGGGTGGGCTGTAAGCTGAACAGATGGTTAATGGGTTGGAGTTGCAATTAATAGAGATGGCTGTGTAGTGAAGTGACATGGTAGGTGTTTGTGGTATGACGGTGTGCTGGATGCTGTTATGTATGAGGATGAGACTGCCGCCATGTGCTGTTCCGTCAGGATGGTCTGTTCTGTATGTTACGTAGTCCGTGATGTGAAAGTGTAGTTTGGAAGTTAAGTGTGTCTCAGTAATTAGTGCTATGTCAGTTCGTTTGTCATTTAGAAGTATTTCCAGTTCGTTTTTATGGGAGATCAGCCCATTGGCATTCCATAGTAGGAGTGTTAGCTTGTTGTTTGTGTGTGTTGTGTGAATCATTTTGATAGTTTTGGAATGAGCTCTGAAACAAGTGTTGTGAGGAGGGTGATGAGGGGTGTGATGACAGATTTGAAATCAGTGAGAAATGAGGTGAGCGTGTTGGCGATGTCGATACTACCTGAAGCAGGCATGGGAGGGGGGACCGTCTCCGAGGAGGCCGCATCTCTGTAGCTCCTCTCCGGCCGGACCCCAGCAGTAGGGGCGGCTGGCATCGTGGCTGGGTAGTCAGTCTGGCTGATTGGTGGCGGCCTTCGGACGGCTTCTTCCTGGCTGCTTCTCCTGTTTTTCAGCTGTTGGTAAACTACGCAGCCGCGGTAGCTGGCTGGGTGCGGGCCTCCACAGAGGGCGCAAGTCGCTGGTGTGTCTCTCGTTTTCTGGCAGTCCTTTGTAAAATGGTTCTGACCACATTTTACGCACTTGGGTGGATGGTTGCAGTAACCCCTTGTGTGAAGGAGCTCCTGGCAGCGGTGACATTGAGGAATGTCTCCTCGCTGTCGTGGCTCTTCTACCGTTATTTTCTGGCAAGCCAGAAATTGTAACTTGAAAATGTTCTTATTATTTTCCCTAGGATCTAAATCCACAAAAAATAGGGGAAGTGGATTTTTAGTTTTCCTATTAAGAGCATTAGTGACGCTCCTAACACAGTAGCCTTGTTTCATAAGGTCCTCTTTAATTTCGTCGACGTCGGTAGTTGGGTGTAGTTGTTTCAGAACGACCCGAAATGACTTTTCAGTTTGAAGCTGATAAGTATGAAAGTCGGCGTCTCGCATTTGTAGATATTTTATAGTTTTCCGGTAACCATCGGAACTATTGGTCGCTATGGATGTTTTCTCAGCCTTTGTTTCCAGTGTGAATGCGTCCTTCCCAATGAGTGCTACTAGGTCTTCTTTTAGTCTTCTGATGTCATTCAGGTTACGCGTATAAATTTTCGGGGGCTTTTTTAATATTTTTCCCACTGTGGGCTCCTCATCCATTTTTTGAGTATTATTTGTATCCTTATTGTCTATTACGAATTTGGTGAGAGGCTGAAATGGATTGGGAGTGATGAAATTTGGAATGACAATGCTCTCGTGACTTTTGAAAAATTTTTCAGGTATGGGTGGTGAATGGGATGAGGATGGTTTCGATTTTCCGTGGGCTCGAGTGGGTGCGGGGCTGGGTGATGGTTGAGGAGTGGTCATATTGGCTGGCTTACCTTCCGTCTTCAAGTTCCTTTGGGAACCCGCGGGGCAGCAACAATAGCCCGGGTAATATTTAATGAAAAAAAACAATAAAACTGATAACACTACTTATAAATAAACGTTAATAAACTGAAAAAGAATAATTAAAATGCAAAAGAAAAACATAAAAACTAAAATCTCAAAAGTTAACCTTAAATAGTAATGTTCACTCTATGATAGCAACAGCTGTTTTTGTAAAGGTTAAGTGTAACAATTTAAAGATAAAGAAAACATAACGAAATAAAGACGCACTTAACGAAACGAAACTTATGTCTAGAAAAAACGAAACAAGAACTATATACAATAACTATTTACACACTTTGTTTTTGTCATTAAGTACTGAAATAATAAAAAAATCTAACGGAACAAAATATTTAAGGTTTCTCAAGTTGTTAGCCACGTCATCCACCCTTCAACCTCACTTACGTGCACTCTTCCAGAGCTAGCTCTCGACTCTACTTAAGAACAAGATAAAAAAAAAAAAAAAAAAAAAAAAAAAAGGACAATGAGGGTACATCCGATATGTACAAATAGACTGGAAAATAGGACATTTTATACCCTTTGTTTGGAGCTATTGCCGACAAGAAAAAACTTTTAAATTATTTCCGTATGTCAATATTAACATTTGATGAATTATTCGAAAATTTGAAATTTGGTTTCCGGTACCAGGACACCAATATGCGAAAATGTATCCCAGGGAAAGAGAGACTGGCCGTAACCATTAGGTAAGTGAAAAAAAATATATATATTAATTATATAAAAACTATATTAAAATTATATGTGCATAATTATTTTACAAAGATTCGGTATTGAGAATGGAAATCATGTTAGAGTCGTCGGATGGAGGTGAGATTTAAATTTTTCAGGACGACTAGTGTAGGGCGCTGAAGGCATATACTGACGTGGTTGGGAGTATAATAGTTGGTGAGGCATATTTTGACAGTATTTCTGATGTGAATGTGGAGGAAAATGAGTGACAGATACATTTGGATGAATGTGAGCTGAGGACGTGGAGGGTTCTGTTCAGTATATCACCAAAACCTGAATAAGCTCTGTTTTGGCAAATAATTTTTTATGTTCAGGAATTTTTTGTTTTTTGGGTTAGGTTTTATGACTCATGCCCGGGCTTTAACTACGAGGTCATATCGCCTACCACCAGACCGCTCTTTCGTCACTCTGGTGGACATGAGCCCGACTCTACTGTGGGAGTCCTAAATTTTGCCTACCCTACATTTTTATTCACCTAGGGTAGGGGTCTTTAACGAGTACCTGACATCGTACAGGCTCGGGACCATCGCTTAACGTTCCATCCGAAGGACGGCATTTTTAAGTTTATTTTACCTCCCAGATAAAATAAACTGAGGGCCTCGGTCGGGTTTCGAACCCACGTTCTTGAGTTCAGAAGTCAAACACGCATACCACTGAGCTACTGGCGCCCTCGCTATACCTTATATTATAACGGAATTTATCTCTTTATTGACTATAATTTCTAACTCTAACCTAACACTGATCTCAGTTTCTACTTCTCAGAGTATTTAGTATAAGTGAAATATACGATATATTTATGAAAAACTAGTTATATATATTTTTTTTGTTTTAATTTTTTATCAACATGAAATTTTTGACCTTATTACATAACTTCTATAGTGGTTACGAACCTGAGAGAGATCCTTGGTGATTGAGACGCTAGAATGACCACCTTGCCAGAGAGAATCATGCTTTAAGTGAATGTTTAAGAGTAGCCATCCAGAATGTGGATTTGGGTGACTCCATGAGAAGTGTGAATGTCTTCTATTTTGACATTCCGATACTCAGTTAGGACTAACTAAGTTACAAGAGCCAATATTACACCTCCGGCAACGCCGGGTAAAATGCTAGTACCTCATAAAAATCAACAGAGACATTCAAGTTGATTGTCAGATATAATTCTTTTACAAGACTATTAACCAAAGTCAACAACTCTCATGAATAGAGACCATTTAAATCAGAACAAACATGAAATTGAGTAGTAAATGGCCTTATTCCTTCATTTATATATTAATAGAAGAGAATGAACCTCGTCCTTGAAGAATACAAAACTAACAAAATTAGGAAACCCACAAATTGCAATAAATAATTCCAAGATTGAAATAGGTACTTACTTAAACAGTGGAAGGAGTTAGAAAAGTTGAGAGGTAATTGGTACAAGTGAATTAGTCCCAAATCAATTTCGGCCTCTTTATGTTATAAGCATATGTTTCTTTCCCTTCACGTTCATTTGTTTTATATTTCTTGGTGTAGAACGTACTCTCAAGTGAATCAAAATGAATCCATGGACAAGAAAGTTTATAAAATACGGGAAAATTTTCTGTAATTGGTATGATTTTGACGACCATAAATATGGAAATCTATTTGTTGCTTTTCAATGGGTTCGAGTGGCATTCATATTCACTTGTGGTGCTGTCAACTGTAGTTTTTTCTTTACCACTGATCTTTCTCAAGGCGTAAATCGAAGTGTTATTATTTGTCCTGGTGTTACTTTCATTAGTATAAAAACATTATTAATATCATTAAAAAGACGACGATTGGTACATTTAACATTCGAAATGGACAAATTAATATCAAAACATGATGAAGAATGGGAAAAGGAATTACTTAATAAAAAAATTGAGTTGGGTCAGAAATTAACAACATTGTTTTTCAGTGTTAGCTGTCTTTTTTGGATACTTTATTTCCCGGTTAGACTATTTTTTTCCACTATTTTGTATTTTTTGGACATTATCTCTACTCGGATTGTAGTTCCGTTGCCTTTTTCTGGCTTTTTGGACGATGATGATGATAAAAAGTATGTGTGGCAATTAGTAGAACTGGGAGGGTTCCTGTGGGGAACATGTTCTGTTTCTTGTTTTTTAGCAGTTGATAGTATATTTTTCGTATATTCACTATGCATAGTAGCCGAACTACAGATTATAAAAAAGAAAGTACAAATGTTGAATGAAAAATTAGGAGCAAAACAGCAAAAAGGCGAATGTGTAGAGTTAATAGAAATGTGCAAAACGCACGTCATGCTTGTAGGGTAAGTAATATTTTAATACTTAACTTTTAGAAAAATAATTCGTATTTATATTCACATAAAATGAGCCTGCATTAAAATCCAATTTGCACTAAAATTATATTACATTAAAACCCAGTTTGCACTTAAATATTTAACAAACACTATGAAAAAAATGGCAGTTATTAGAATTGTGTTAAGCATCCCCCCTAATCTCCTACTTCTTTTTGGACGATTTGGCTGAAAATCAATATGTGTCGTCCTTAGAGGATTCCGGAGTCATATATAAAATTTCATGTCGATATATTCCTACCGGGAGTTATCGGTTCACAGACAAATATTTTATTTTTGGAATCAAGAAGTCGGAGAACATTAAATTCCGTTGAAAACTCCGCATTGAATTTTTAACCGATTACATAACTTCTCCTATACTTGGTACAACTGGGGAAGTTGTAAAATTTATAGGCGCCAAAGGTTTTAGGACCCGCTCACTAGGCTGTGTTTCTAACCACTAAGATACAAATATATCCGTGTTTCGTGCGGCTACAATGTTTTGTGTGGAAGCGAGAGGCTGCCAACAGACAAGAAAACACATGACCAAAACCATTATTTTTGATGTAAAATTTGTTTTTTTCTCAGGATAAGAGACAATATGAAGGATGTATTTGGAATCTCATATGGATTTCAAAATGTGTTTTCTGCACTTGTACTCTGCTTTCAAACCTACGCTATATTAACGGTAAGCGCGAGAAGTATTATCTTCATTTATATATTTTTTTTATCTTATACATAGGTAGCACTTCCTTTTTAACTTTATTGTCTGTAAGCCTCATTTAAATTATAATAATTATTGGTAATATTTGAAATAGTACAAACTCTTTTGCAAATTCATACTCATATACATGTTTTATTTAGTTGTGAAGCCCAAAATTGTGAGAGAGGAAATTTGGAAAATATATATTTGGATGCTTAATAATAAATTTAATAACAGGGACATTATGTAAGGTAGCAAAAATAATATTTTAAAACTTGGTAAACCGCATCCAAGCTTTCCAGTCCAAAGTCCTTCGTCGAATTGTAAACGCTCCCTTCTACGTCACCAATAAATTACTCCATGAAGACCTAAACATCCCAACCGTCCAAGAACCCGTCCAATCCCGATTCTTAAATTTCCATCCTTACCCATTTGCACAAGTCCTATCCTCTCAATCCCATCCTGACAATCCTCCCCGCCGTCTGAATAGGAGGTGGCCTCGAGATCTTCTAAGTGAAATCTAAACATTGTATTAGTTTCTAGGGAGTGTCAGCGCTGGCTGACCTCTCCCAACATAGACACTCATGCATATAGTTACCAAATTTGCTCATTATATTAATTGTACCTATATAGATTGCAAATAAATAAATTTAAAAAAAAAAAAAAAAAAAATTGATAGAGATTAAGACGAGGGCTACAATAATTATTGCGCAACACTAGGGCAGAACCATCCTGAAGTAACTTGCTCTTAGCCAATAGAAAATACGAACATTTTGAAGAAGTTGGAGTAGACTGATCCATCTCGGAGCTCCAGTCGACAAGCTGACTCAAGTATTCATATCATATCCCTCCTTTTTCTCTGAGACACATCGGCTTAGAGATCCTCAGTTATAAATATAAAACAACGTTTTTTACTCAAAATTAATAATTTCGTGGTAAAATCCCGTACCGTCGCTAATTCTACTAATTCCTAATAAAAAATACAATTCTTATAGAGTCCAAAGAGTAAGCAAGAGGACTCTGAATAAAAAATTACCCACTCTCTTATTATTTTCTAAAAAGTAAGATTAATAATAACATAAGTGTTCTGTTTCAGGTAAAAAGTCCTTTCACATATTTGCCTTTGGCAGTATCTACACTGATATTTCTTCAAGTTAATTTTGCATGTTGTTACTTGGGAGAATGGATGAAAACTGAGGTAAGCACATTTTAATTTTGTATCTAATAAGTTACATAGAATCCAAACAACTTACCTTAACCAAGGGTCCTTGAAGGTCCCTGGCGTCCGCTCTATAGTGATGAAATGAAATGAAAAATAATCTTTATTCTGGGACTTTCGTCCCCTAAGAATAATAACATAAGAAGTAGATAAAAGAGTACAAGTATCGACCCATTGAGACAGAATAAAAATAAAGGAAAAGAGGTCTCTAGTAATAAATATAAAATGTTAGAGAGAGGCAATGATTAAAACAATAAAAAACTGGTGAAAATTAGTGATAAAAATAAGAATAAAACAAAGTATGAATAATAATGTAAAACATAATAACAATAGTGAGTTATATATGAATTTAATCGCAGAAAAACTGGGCAGATGAAACTGGAGTGTGACAATCTGTCCAGTGGAGTGAGAGACTTATAGGAAGACTAGAACTAACTCATAGGAGCCCGCCTTAGGAATCAGAGGTTTGTTGAGTTAGGAGATAATGGAAAAGTAGGGACTTAAATGAAAGAAGAGAAGGAGCATGGCGGATCTGGAGAGGGAGAGAGTTCCAGAGGGAGTTAGCTTGGATAAGGAAAGAGTTGTGGTAGGTTGTTGTCCTGTGGGAAGGGAGGTAAAGATCCGAGGGGCGGGATCTAGTGACTTTCTGGTGGATATGGGATTTAAATTGGAGCATTTGGAAGATGTAGGAGGGCTTTTGGGAAGATATGGTTTGATAGAGGAAGGAGCCTAGGAAGTATTGTCGACGAGAGGATGGGAAGAGCCATTTTAGGTCGGTATAGGAACTAGTAATAGAGGAGTGTCTGGGGAGCCCGAAGATGAATCTTAGAAAGGAGTTCATGACTCGCTTTAGTGATGATACCGATCATATGAACATTTACGTATATTGATACATTGTTCACATTTTGGCGGAATCTGTACGTTCTTCAAAAGTTTTCTATTCCTGAGTGGAGTGAAGACAAGAAAAGGAGGACAAACCAGAGTCCTACAGGAGCTGTGGGCACACATCCTCCTACCTGGCCACAGCTCTAGGCTCCAGTCAGAAGACACCAGCCCAGCGCAGCTCCAGGATACTCACCTGTCTTACCCAAGGACTTTACTTTGATTATATGAGAATTTACGGAGAGTGACCATTGTGGGTTCACCAAGCGAACTATAGGGACATTATTGATTTTGTGTGTCCTAATTTATTGTTTTATTTCGTTTATGTGAATACAGAGCACGCCGCTTACTGTGATCGTTTTGGGATCCTGACAAAATCACATTAACCGACAGATAACAATAAGCAAAAGGCACCAGGGGAGTCAAAAACAAAACAAAATTATGTATATAAAAAACAACACGTTTTTAGATACATATTATATATTTACAAACTATGTGCATTAATCTTTAGGAATAAAACTAATAAGTATGTACAGTATATGTATGTTCATATGTACGTACAATAGTTATGCATAATATGATGTATGTACATATGTACAATCTAAAAATTGTTTTATCCGTAGAAAGGCGATCGTATGATCTTAAGATGTTTAATTTCTCTGGAGAGTGACATTTTTTCGTTTTTATTTATTGTTAGTTATTTAAATCCGAAAGTTTTAATTTTACAAAAACACAAAACAACACGGAGCTCTGACTGCTGTGGTGGGAGAAGCGGATGTTTACTTTAGCTCGCCTTTTCGCTTCCCAGGAAATGAAACAAAGAACTAGGTCCAGAAAATAAACAGCTGGTTTTTCGTTATTGTTGAGAACAAGCAGAGAAAAAATAATTTCCCGTTACGATCTCGACATTGATCATAATTAACGGAAAAATTTCAATGCATTAGTATTGCGTGGGCCCGTTCCAAGCCATTTTGGTCACAATAAGGGGTTGATGAGGGCGCCGGTAGCTGAGTGGTATGCGTGCTTGCCTTTGACCTCAAAATCGTGGGTTCTAGGCCCGAGGCCCTTAGTTTATTTTATCTGGGAGGTAAAATAAACTTAAGCACACCGTCCTTCGTTTGGGACGTTAAGCGATGGTCCTGTACGATGTCAGGTACTCGTTAAAGACCCCTACCCTAGGTGAATAAAAATTTTCGAGTAGGCAAAATTTAGGACTCCCACAGTAGATTCGGGCTCATGTCCACCAGAGTGACGAAAGAGCGCTCTGGTAGTAGGCGATATGACCTCGTAGTTAAAGCCCGGCCATGTATTTTAATATGAGTCATAATAATAATAAGCGGTTGATAACATTAACCGTGATTACATCAAGCAGCGTGCACTGTATGTATATATATATTTTTTATATTTTTTTTTTTGCCTTATGTACGATGCATATTAGCCATGAGTCTTATTAATGGTGTTTTACTTAATTATTTACGACATCCATGGCCCCGGGAGGAAGTTTTATCTACGAAATAAAATTCTCTCCCGGACGGGTTTCGAACCCGCAAACCAAGGTGAGACCATGCGACCAAAGCCCTACGCTCTAGCCCGCACGGCCACCATGGCTCCCTTATGTATACATAATTGAAAGAGTCTACAGTACCTCTACCTACCATCTTCTCACTCCTAGCCATCTAAGGTCGTACTTCACCTTTTGCATTCATCATTTGAGTCACAGACGTACTCTTCTTAAAACAAAATAAAATTGAACAATAATATTTCTGAACCAAGAATATATCGGTTAAGATCACCACCAATCCTCATCTCTAAAGATCATCCACCACAATTGATCTTTATAGCAAACTTGTAGACTATAATTTCTTGTCTTAGCTGGATTGCGGGCTAGTCAGCCTGAACCCATGGCCCCCACATTGGATTGCGGGCCCTGTAACCAGGATCAGGGTCGGGCCCCCCATCTCATAGTCATGTGCTATATTATAATTACATGGTTATTTTTTAACCCTTTTACAATTTTATTTAAACTAAAAATAGATTGTAAGGTATAATTAATGTTACAGTATCAGTTAGATTTTAAAACCAAACTTTATTGATAAAATTATTTCACACATCAATTGCTACCGTGATTATATCATTTACTTTTATTTTACTGAAATTAACGTTTAAATTTTTAGATTTCTTTGACTCACTAACATTAAAATAAAAATTGACAAAAACTAGTATTACGATCTAAAAAAAAAATAACATTAAGAGCTCTAAAAATTACGATGTTTGTGTGTGTTTAATACACTGGCTACAACAAAAGCTTACTTATAGCCTAACTGCCCTAAATTATCATAGCTTTCCTAGCTTTCTTTTGACTAAATTTATCAATAACATCTGAAAAGTCAATAGTTTTGGCCAATTCATTTTCAATCAGTCAAACTGATACTATGCGTCGATGCGTCTATTTTTAGAACACTGCTCTGAGGGAAACAGCTGGACAATAGGCTGGGAAATAGGAGTGGGGGAGGGTTGAGGGGCCGGTCTATACCTGTCTCGTGCCGACTGTTTTATACTAGTAATTTGCAAACAAGAGTAACTATCCATGCACGCAACTAATTAAATAATAACTTAACTCGCACAACTAGAATATGTATCTATTATACTAAATTTTCTTATAATTATATATTTTGCCTTTTTAAGCTATGACCCCTTGCAAAATCTACTAAAATAAAAAAATAAAAAGGACTGGACCCGGACCCCCCAAAGTTGCACCAGCCCCACCCTTGTGGGGGCCATGCCTGAACCAACAAGTTTTAACTGGGGTGCTATAAAATAAGCCAAGAAATAGTCTCAAAAACTAGTTCTGTATGACATCCTGACTTTAAAAAAAAACGACCCAAAATCGATAATAGTTGCTATGTAGAAATTGAGGGAGACGTTAGCATCTGCTCTCAACCTGGTGAGGCACACTCTTCTTAGATACGTAATACAGATCTATCAATCCAACTATCTATTTTATTTTTACCACAACTAGTTTCGGCAATTTGCTATCTTCAGGTGGTGCAACGTATTAGAGAAGGATCAAAGAAATTGACACATATCAATCAGGGACTAGTTGGTTGCTGACTGCTAGTTGGATGCTGACTGCTAGTCCCTGATTGATATGTGACCATTTCTTTGACCCCTTCTGTGATATGTTTCACCACCTGAAGATGGCAAATTGCCGAAACTAATTGTGGTAAAAATAATATATATATTTGAATCGATATATATGTATTACTTATTTAAGAAGTAAGTCCAGTACATCAGCTAAATATATTCTCTTCTTAGCTGTTTTGGTAAATCTCACACTTGACAGAAAATTTGGAGAGATGAATATTCCAGTTTAATTTCGAATTCAAAACCAGAACTAAGAATCGAATTTTTACATGATCACAATACATCCTTATATATTAATATATAGGAATTAGAAAAATAAAAATATAGTCCTTTCCCACACAAGATATATATTTAGGGCGAGCTCTTTCGGTTGTTACACCATTTTCAGACCCTAATTAAAATGTGATAAAAATTATTAGGTTTGGTTAGGTTTCATGACTCATGCTCAGGCTTTAACTGCGAGGTCATATCGCCTACTACCAGAGCGCTCTTTCGTCACTCTGGTGGACATGAGCCCGACTCTACTGTGGGAGTCCTAAATTTTTATTCACCTAGGGTAGGGAGGGGTCTTTAACGAGTACCTGTCATCGTACAGGCTTGGGACCATCGCTTAACGTCCCATCCAAAGGACGGCGTGCTTAAGTTTATTTTACCTCCCATATAAAATAAACTAAGGGCCTCGGTCGGGTTACGAACCCATGTTCTTGAGATCAGAAGTCAAGCACGCATACCACTGAGCTACCGGCGCCCTCTTAAAAATTATTAAATATAAAAATATGTAACTCCTTATTAACTTATGAGCCAGAGAAATTAAAAAAAGAGTTTCTGTGAAGACGAAAATATTTTTTCTCCGACAGAACCTTGTCACGTAATCCAGAAAAATGCTGATATATAAGAAAGTAAAAAAAAATGTATCATATAAAATTGGTTTATATAAAAAATAGTTTTTTTTTTCTTTTTTTAAATAGAATGATGAATTGTTTGAAGCTCTGTACGATTTGCCCTGGTACAACCAAAACACCGGCTTTGTCAAAACACTGATCATGATGCTCAGACAAATGAAAAAACCGTACACAATTGGTTTCAAAACCGGTGACCCCCTCGTAATGAGAACCTTTGGAGACGTAAGTATCTTTTAACTTAAATACTTTACTTTGGATTATAATAATATAATATAGTTGCACAAATATTTAAAACGTTTCGTAATTATTTTTCAGGTTATAGAAACAGCGTACAAACTATTTGCTGTTTTGAGATCAGCCAATAGTCAACTTTCATGAAACGATATCCGAATACATATCTGCCATATGTATCGATATAGTAGAAAGCTAATAAAATAAATATAAATAAAGAATGTATTTAAATGTCTAATTCCATTAAAAAATATATATGTACATAAAGAGTAGCGGTTTCGGTTTATGTCATCGTCAGCACAAAGTTCGAAAGTGGAATTTAAGTTTGCTTGGTTGCCAAATTTATACAATCATCAGGTTACCTGTGACATCCTGTCCAAGCTACGGAGGAGTCCTACCTTAACATAACATCTACATAATATGTATATTTATATATATATACTATGTATATTTATATATATATATATATATATATATATATATATATACAGTGGAATCCGCTTATTAGCAATTCGCTTAATAGGAATATCCGCACATTAGCATCAAAACACGCTGGAACGGATCGGATCGGCAAAATACAGTGAGTTTTGTCCAATGGGATCCAACGCAACTGACGACCATACTGATGCTGATGATGAGGCAGAAGGATCTTCCGAAACGCCCGACCCTCCTCCCCCTAGCCACCGGGAAATGTTGGTAGCCCTGGCTTTGCTAAGAAGAGGCGTCCAACATTATGGTCAGACCTTTGCCGATCATTATAGATACGAGGGGTACATTCGAAACATGCTTTCGAACGATCTAAGGCAAAGTAAAATCGGCAAATATTTTTTCAAAACCTTAACTTCTTACTGGGGGGCCATGGTGGCCGTGCGGGCTAGAGCGTAGGGCTTTGGTCGCATGGTCTCACCATGGTTTGCGGGTTCGAATCCCGTCCGGGAGTGAGTTTTATTTCGTAGATAGAACTCCCTCCGGGGCCATGGATGTCTTAAATAATTATACATAACACATTGACATGGCTAATATGCACCGTTCATAAAGCCAAAAGAAAAAAAAAAAAAAAAAAAAAAAAAAAACTTCTTACTGTAAATATGTACATAATACATATTATGTTTCTTTATTAACTATTTTTTGACCTACTTTGTTTGTATTATGTACCTCGATTTTTTAAATACATTTCATGGGAAAATTTTCATGCCTACCTAATTTTTATATTTTTCTTTCTCTCTCTCTCCCCCCCCCCCCCCCCCCCCCCTCCAAATCCGTTTATTAGGTTCAAAGTACGGTGGTCCCGATGTGATTCTAATAAGCGGATTCCACTGTATTTATATTATATACATATGTATATACACTATGTATTCTACCATAAACCCCATTCTTTATTTTTTTTTTTTTTTAAATGTCTTATTATTATATTTTCTTAACAATCGCTATAATATATAAGGTATATTATAATAAATAAATCCCTTATAACTCCGTTATTTTGCGCTCGATCGCGTTGGGGTTTTGCACAGAAATGAATCACAAAACAATAAAACAAGTTCACAAGGGCTCTCCAAATGCGAAGAAGGCGGGCAACTAAACAAACGCTTATAATTTCGTAATTACGATCCTGCTGGCGATGGCATTCGAGCACAAGGAGGCAAAACCAAGTACTAAACAAAGCTCTTAGTGAGAACTGTGGCGCTTCCAAATACATATCAATTTCACGGACCTTAAAAATTGTGTTAATGAGTTACTAAAAAAATAAAACTTTGAAATTCTTTGTCTTAAGTGTTATTCAGGAAATTTAATTGTATAATACATCAAATTAAATTGCAATTCACGATCTGTAAAATGAGGTCACACCCCTCCTCTTAGCTCCAATTCATTTAGACTTATGTCCATTTGAAACATTCAAAACACGCCCAATTTTAATTTTTTTTTTTTAGCCTTTAGGCTTATATTTTGAAACTTTTGTTCAAACAAATTTTGAAAACTGACTATAGCGGAAGATACGGGATCTTTCTGAAATTCAATATTGAGTTTTCACCCGAATTTCAAGTGTTCCAACCTCCTGATTCCAGAATTGAAACAAAGATTTTCTGTGTGTGTTTCTGTGAACACTTGTGATAACTTTTTTTGAGCCGTTTTTTTCAGTGTTCTAACGTACAAACTTTGACTTTTTTTCGATAAAAATATTCACAGCTGTTGTTGTCTACAAAAAGGCTAGAAAAACCTTTGCATTCAATTGAAATCTATTTAAAGTATTAATATATTCATAAAGAACATACAAGGTGAGAAGTTACTGATAATTATTAAAACATTAACTGAGTTTTTTATACAAATATGCCTGACTCAGCTCAGTTTTCGCAAACAGCAGAAAGTATTGCACACCTAGTTAAAAAAAGTTTCTATGCCTCTGTAAAAAGAGAATGAGTTTGGCTCCCATTTGAGAAGGTGGTACCTACCTACCCTGACAACGATGGAGACTGCCTCGTTGTCAACACTCCAGTCTGCCCCTGGATCTCCACACAACACCATCCTAACAGACGTCTCACATCTCACTTCGTACGTACCCACACTTTATCTGTTTATCGAACATGGATACTTTCTTGTACTTTTAGTATAAAAAAGTATTGTTATCGTGCAAAAATCCGAAATCGAATCGGTATTTCATCTTTCAAGATCCCGTGAACACATTTTCGAGGATGTCTGTGTTTGTGAATAGAACTATGAGTGCTCTAACTAAAAAGGTTGTAGCTCACCGTAGTAAACTAAAATTTGAGATGAAGATGTCACATGAGCTAACTTAAATCTGATAAGATTCTGACTGAAATCAGAAGAAAATTGAGACGACTTTACTTCAGGACCTAATTACATTTTAGAAAATACCGCTTATACTTATGATCTAATCCAAAATCTCTTCAAATAAACGTTGTACAGAAAATTAAAAGGAACATTTGATATGAAATATTAATTTTTGAAGGCCGCCCAGTTCACAAGATAAATGCCAAAACATCCTTAAAGTGACATCTCGAAATGTATTTTGATTTACGCGAAAATTATTAGTCCTTTAAAAAATTGTTCCTTATTAAACTACGAAAATGCTTTCAGATTTTAGTTAGGACCAAAAACTAGTCCCAAAGAGCTAACTAGTTCGATGTTATGTTTAAATTGTAACGCGTATAACGAATTTTACAATATTTTTTTATTAAAAATTATTTAAAAAAAAGAAACATGTAGGTATATATTTACATATAAGTGATATGGTTATAATAGGACTTTCTTGTATCAAACATTAATTTCAAACTGATATTACTTGTTACAAAAACGTCACTTCAGGATTACGCTACACGACGAAACAAACAAAACCCCTGATGCTAACATATAACTTCATGTACTCGCAATTCCAGTTTCAAATGAATATGAGAAAGGGGAGGGGGGGGGGGGGGGGGGGGGGGGGAGATTGTGTATCAGTAAAAACGTAGATTGGTTATATTTGACACAATGTTGGGGGCGAGTATGAAATACATAATCCGCCAAAAATATATACCATGATTCCATCGTTCTGCCTAAAGATTACATCTATAGCCTAATTTAAAAAATAAATTAGAATTTGACATTAATAATATACATTATAATATAAAATCCATGCCGAGTATCATCCATATTTGGGGAAAAGACAGCGTGGGGCCCAGGATTTTTTTTTTCCTTAAGCTTTGATTAACACATTGTTTTAAAGGTTTTGCCAAACAACTTATTAATATATATGTATATATTTTTATATATAAAAAAAAATATATATATATATTTTTTTTTTGAGAAGACAAACTATTTGAAGGGGATGGGAGCGTTAGACTTTACATCCACTTCAGTCTGGAACTAACTTTGGGAAGATCCACCTTAAAAGCGATCTCAGGTACTCTGGGCTTTGGTAGCATTTTAAAACATTAGACTTAACATTAACCTAAGTATCCAAGGTAAAGGTATTGATGACTGCATTTTATAGCGATAGCTTTATCCAACTCAGCCTAGAGCTAACGGTTCAGGCATCCTTCCTTAGAGCAATCACAGGGCTCTGTCCAATGTTCTGTCATAAGAGACTAATTCACCAGCTAACATTACATTTTCCTTCCATCCCGGAACCCTCCCTTCCCTTCAGCCGATATCGCTGAAATTCGACAGGTTATGTCCACATTGGGTTTTAACTTTAAATATGAAATTTCATGTCGATACATTCATTACATCGGCAGATATTCAGGTTTTTGTGTTGAGCCTCCTTTTGATCCCCCCTCCCCTTTTAACGATTCCTCTTAAAATTAATAAGTGTCGTCCTTATGGTGTTTTGAATTCACATATGAAATTTTGTGTCGACATATTCATTACAACGGCAGTTATTACAGTTTTTGAGTTAAGCCTCTCCCCTAATCCTAGTCTCCCCTTTACCCTATTTAGCTGAAAATCGATAAGTTTTGTCATTATGAGGTTTTGATCACACATATAAAATTTCTCATCGATACGTTCATTCTATCGGCATTTAATAGACATTTTTGTGTTAAGCCTCCCCATTAATCCCCCTTTCCTTTGGTCGATTTGGCTGAAAATCAAAAGGGGTCGTCTTTAGAAGGTTCTGGAATCACATACAAAATTTTGGAATAATATATTCATTATATCGGGAGTTGTGTTCACAGACAGAAATTTTATTTTTTCATATTTTGGATCAATATTGTAATTCCGTTGAAAACTCTTCATCAGATTTTTGACCGATTTCATAACTTCGCCTATACTTTGTATAGCTGAGGAAGTTAAAGGAGGCACTGAACAGTGTAGGAAGTTAGGAGGATTAGTTGTTTGTATAAAGGAGCATTTATTTGTGTTTATAAGTGAACGTGGATGATATATCGATGTTGAAGCTATAAAAAGAGGCTATATCCTGCTCCCTAATAGATAGATAGATAGATGGGATGTGGGATGGTAGCGATGACAGTCTGTGGGTGGGACCTCCCACTCTCCACGTTATGTCCTCTATGCACGCCAACAAGGATATCTACAATACACCCTTCCAACCTATTTAAAAACAACTATTAACCCCCACCTGTTTTTAAGGTTACAAAACGTGACATTCCTTCAAAAAACAAAGTTCGCTACCTAGGCCTCATACTTGACAATGACGTCACCAGACTGAAAAGACTAGAAATGTACAGACGTTACAAACTGTTGCAAAAATTACCAGACAAAAGATCAAAATTAACTCGAGTCCTTCCTTCTCTCTAAAAACCATTTGAGCTAGAAAGGTGGTGTTTTTTTCTTAAATATTCAGAAATAGGACATACCATCAGGAAAATTAATAATAATTTTATTTCCGTTAAACCAATACATGGTAGTAGGATACGTCATAAGAATTTATACATTAAGATAGCTTATAAATTAGATTTGTAACTACTTGAGTAGCTAATAACAAAACCATTAAAAAAGTAAAATGAAATTAATAAAAACTGAACAAATAAACACTAAAAAATATATGAGTACAAAAAATAATAGTAATACATAGATACATTTATAATAAGTAGATACATTTTTCAATTTAAGAAAAAAATTAGAATAACTATTTTTAAAACTCTTCCGGAAGTGTCTTTATCACAATGATATTTCGGGACGTTCTTACGTCCCTTCATCAGGTCCCAATGTGCGAGATATAAAAAAGAAAAAGAAAACAATGTAACGATAACAAATATATATAAAATATATATATATATATATATATAATATATATATATATATATATATATATATATATATATATATATATATATATATATATATATATATATATTAATTAAATATAAATAAAAATATATAAATGAATAAAGAAAAAATTTATATAAATGAATAATTAAAAAATTATAAATAGAGCCATAAAATAATATTAAGAATAAGAAATAAACAAAAAATGATAATATTTTTTTTATAATAATTTTTTTTTTCTGAATATAATAATAAAAAAATTTAAAAATAAAAGAATATGTAATAAAAATCCATTAAATAATATAACAAGAGAAATAACATAAATAAGTAAACAAGTAGTGAAAAATAATGATTAAACATAAGGTAGATTCGACTGACATTTAATGTACTCTGTCCTAAAAAGAAAAATTAAAGCTTTGTATCAAATAATGTTTTTGGATCTAAATTATAACTGACATCAGCAGAATTTATCCTCTTACTGGGAGGACAATGTTTAGGATGTCTAAAAATAATAAACGTATTTTCTGAGATGTCGTAAGGAAGTTTACTGCAAGGAGATATTAAATATATCGTCTCCCAAACTGCAACACCACACAACTCACTTTTTGCAACTTTTCAGTAAAGCTTGAAAACTGGTTTTCAATGATTTTCAATGCTACCATTTAATTTTTTTATGCTACCCGAACAATTTTAAATAATTATCGTACTCCTCCACCTGAGGAAATGGAAAAAAACACCCTAATCAACTCATTGAGAAAAGTGTTTACCCCCCAACTTCAAACCTCCAGAAATTGAGTTGTGTGGTGTTGCAGTTTGGGAGACGATATACAGGGTGTCCTTTTTAGATGGCCCGGCTGAATTTCTCTTAAACCGATAACGTTATAAAAAAAATAAAAAATATGTATTTAATATTTTTCAGTCTAGTTTAATATTTCGAGTTGTTTTTGAAAAAAAAATTGTACGAAGTACCCCAGGACCAATACAACTTTAAAATTTCAAACAGGACCCTATACCTCCCGATACATCATTTTAAAGGATTTCTTACGCTTAAATCAATGGTGCAACCCGATTTTAAATTGGTCATCAAAATTATAAAGTTATGGTTCAAAATTTAAAAAAAAAAACATTTATTTTTCTTCGGTAATAATTCAAACAAACCGAATTTGCTTGCTAATTTTAGTAAAAACGTTAAATTGCTTTTATTGTTTACATTCACTGTCATTGTTTACCCAAATGGTCTTATGAAAGGGAATTTTAATTCCTGGAAATAAACAACTTTTCCAACAGTACCTACTTCCTTTCATTCAGTATTAATCAGCCAGTCAAAATGAACCGAAGGATGCAGTTTTCCCATCAGGAACAAGTTGATATGTACAATTGTTTTATTGAAAGTGGTGGTATTGCTCGCCGTGCAGTCGTGTTGTACTCCCAGAAATTTCCCCATCGTCCCCAAGTGAACCACAAAACGTTTATTCGTGTTGCTCACAATATAAGGAGATTCGGATCACTTGTGGGTCCATCAAGAAACCGGCAGCGCAATTCCGAAGAGGAGCTGGATATTTTAATGTATGTTATGGAAAATCCAAATTCTTCTCTCCGAAATACTGGAAGGATTTTAGGTTTTTCAAAGAACAAAATTAGAGATGTACTCCGGACTTATAATTTTAAGCCCTATCGCTCTCATCTTGTCCAGGAGCTTCGGGACACTGATTATGACAGGCGTCTAATGTTCCTTGCACAAATGTCGATTTGGGAAGCTCAAGAAAGCATTCTCCCATACATCCTATGGACTGATGAATCAAAGTTCACCACAAATGGTGTACTGAATCGTTGGAATTTTCGAACGTGGGCACAGGAAAATCCCAGAGTATCGTATTCTTGTCGTCACCAGGTGGTTCACAGCATCAATGTTTGGTGTGGACTTGTCGGAAATAAATTAATTGGTTCTTATTTCTACCGAAATAATTTAAATGGAGCTCAGTTTCTAAATTTCTTGAGAGAGGAATTACCAACTTTACTAGAAGACGTTCCTTTGCAGCAACGGCAAAGAATGCTCCAGCAGCTTGATGGATGTCCCGCACACAATTCTCTGCAGGTAGGACCACACGGCCCCATCTGTTGGCCTCCTCGGACACCCGATCTAACTCCGTTAGACTTTTTCTTGTGGGGACATTTGAAAAACAGCGTTTATGCCAATCATAACCCTGCAACATCAGTTGAAGAACTGCAGCAGAGAGTGGTAAATGCTTGTCGATCCGTCTCTCCTCAGTCTATCGCACTGAGCACCAGCGAAGAGTGGTTAAGAACATGCCAATCTTTGCATCTTCAAAGAGGGCAGGCAGTTTGAACATGAAATGTAGGTTCACCAACCTCTAGGGGTATGGGATTTTTTTATTATTAAAAATAGCTAACAAAATGTATTGTTTTTTTTTTGTCTTTTAATTTTGAACCATAACTTTATACTTTTTTCACCAATTTAAAATCGGGTTTCTCCAAATTGACATTTTAAAGTTGTATTGGTCCTGGGGTACCCCGTACAATTTTTTTTTCAAAAACAACTCGAAATATTAAAGTAGACTGAAAAATATTAAATACGTATTTTTTATTGTTTTTATAACGTTATCGGTTTAAGATAAATTCAGCCGGGCCATCTAAAAAGGACACCCTGTATATATATTTTTTTTTGAAATTTGAATCCAATATGGCGGACTACGGAGATTAAAAATCGTCCTTCCTCAGAATCCCCAAGAGAACTCAACAAAAATAATAATATATTTTAAAATGTTATTCTTTGCATGTCAGTAAAACACAAAGATTACACAAATTTGAGAATATTAATGTCTCAGTCGTGTTTCGTGTCTCTTCGTGATTTAGGGAGGGAATAATAAAGTCAATTTTGTCACGACATGTCTCTTCACCAACGGAAATATTTTATGAAATGTCATGTTAACAGTTGGTAATATTTATATATATTATTTTTTTTGATCAGTTAAACACAAATGTCTGATTAGGCCATTATTAGACTTTTTTACTTTCCCAGTTAAGCAATCGGTCAGAAATTCACAGTTGAATTTACTGGGTTTTCCGATACATAAATTTGATGAGGGCAAGATGAATTTTGTGAGGCGCCCTGGTCACAAAGTGTCTGCCACTACTCTGACCCCGCCCCCTCCTTACCTTTTAAACATAGATCTGCACGTTTCTAATAAGCTGATAATTTTTTATTAAGGTTTAGTTAAGGATTTCATATAGGGCTATTTATTTTTTGACTGTATAAAAAAAAATTGTACAACAGAATTCTGACCCAAGTAACGTGAACTAAACACAAATGGAACATCGATGTAAAAAAATAAATAAAAAAATCATGGAAGGATATCGTGGTGGAAATGATCTTCTACAACAATTTTCAAAGCAAACAGACATAAAAACAAAACATATTTTCTGAGTCATTTTTTTACCTTAGTTAAAAGAAACCTTAGTGTCTTCAGTCACGCACATAGACATCCTGCAGTCTTTAAATTAATTTGTGGTTGTCATATCTTGAATTCTTTATTACATTTTATTTATTCTTTCATATTGTTGCTGAAATCGGACCTGGAAGCCAATGAGAGACTCCTGTTTTCGAATGAGAAATAAACAGAAATTTTCACAAATGTTTGTGACTCAGAGTCTGTAATATCCCCACTAAACGAAGGATAGGACCACAAATTTAATATTGAATTCACATCGGCATTTCATGTTTTCCGACACCCTGGTTCCACAATTGAAAATAAATGAATAAAGGGGAGAAGGGATTCAACTCACAAGCCGTAATAACGATCGATACAACGAATATACCAAAACGAAACTATTAATTTTCAATCAAATCGGTGAATCGATTAAAGAGGGAGAGAGAAAACTTAATTGATAAATCGACCATGAGCTGCTTGTTGAAAAATATTGATTATAAATAACATTGTAGAACCGGAAGGCGAGATTGCGATACGGATCAAGATGTATCGATTATGCTTTGCACAAAATGGACTCTCTTTTTTTTTTTTGGCCTTATGTACGATGCATATTAGCCATGTCAATGTGTTATCTAGTAGTTATATTTAGGACGTCCATGGCCCCGGGAGGGAGTTCTATCTACGAAATAAAATCACTCCTGGACGGGATTCGAACCCGCAAACCATAGTGAGACCATGCGACCAAAGCCCTACGCTCTAGCCCGCACGGCCACCATAACTCTCAAAATGGACTCAAAGCAGTCAATAAGAGCGAGAATAATATTGTCATATTTTCTATTTTTCATTTTTTATTAATGTTTTTTTTATATATATATTTTTTTTTATAATGTTTCTTTTTGTTCTTGTCATATAATTGAATCAATTTTCTGTGGCGTTGAATTGTATTTTGATTTCATATAAATATCATGAAGTTAACCTGGTTAATAGTTTAATCAACTTGTTAGTCATCGCTGTTTTAAACTGTCTCTATATAAACATATTTATTTATGATATAATTTGTTTTTATATTGAGGGCGTCGGTACCTCCGAGATAGCGTGTTTGTTTACTGAGCTCAAGATCGCCGGTTCGAAACCCGGCTGAGGCCCTTAGGGTTTTTATCTGGGAGTTGGGAAAACCTTGAGGACGCCGTCCTTCGGTTGGGACGTTAACTGATGGTCCCGAGTCTGTACGATGTCAGGTACTCGTTAAAGACCCCTGCTCTAATTAAGTAAAAGTTGTGGGATAGGCAAAATTTAGGACTCCCACAGTAGAGTCGGGCTTTTGTTCACATGAGCGACAAAAGAGCGCTCTGGCAATAGGCGATATGACCTCGCGGTTATAGCCCGGGCATGAGTCACAATATCTAACTGCAATGTTTACATTACGTGTACATACTTGAAAAAAAAAGTGATTAACCTGTTCGTCATTGAAGTCTGTTGATGCATCATTAAAAATATTTTTGTGATTACATATGTCGGTATTCACTTTGTTTTTTAATGTTCCGTACCAAAATTACCAAAATTAGTCCGCGTAAATGAAGCCAAAAATATCAGGATTGAAAAATTCTAGCGCGATCAATTTTTATAAACAATTTTACTCTTTATTTTCTTATAACTGCTAAACCATTGATTTAAGAGAAAAAGTTTTTCGACAAAAAATCTTTCTCACGATGTAAGAAACAATGTTTATCCTTACACGGGAGGGGGGGGGGGGGGGGGGGGGGAGCTGATGGCTCGGAACCCTAATTGTGCAAGTATAGTTTGCACTTGACCGATTTTTTTTCATATTTGGAATCTAGAGGTCGGAAAACATGAGATTCCATTGAAAACTTCTCATAAACTTTTGACTGATTACACAACTTGCCGTTAGCTAGGGAAGTAAAAATGAGCAGTGTTCAATCCCTGGAATGAGCGCCGTGAGCTACCTTCCGGTGCTACCTTGCGGCTTCAACCAGCCAGTCCCTCGTCTATCCGACCTCGGACACTTGACAGCTTCTTTTTTTTTAAATTTTATTCTTTAAATATACATATTTTAAATAACTTAATTCAATTCCATTTTAAATTATTTTCCATGAAAACAAACTAACAATCATTAATTGCTGTATAAAGTGGACATATAGTAAGTACACTCGGACAGGTTTCGAACCCGCAATCTTGAGCTCAGTAAGCAAGCACCTTACCTCTCAGCTACCGGAGCATAGAGGGCCAGATCCCAAATCTAGCTGGACAAAAGTCAGAAAATGAAGTGAGAAAGAAAACAACCTGGTTCAACAAGTTAAACAACAAGTGTGTGAGAGAGAAATAAACAAAGGGAATTAGAGAGGACAACGTCAATACAGCGCAGCGACGAAATAAACAAACCATGTAAACAGCCGTATTATCTTGGAGGCGAGGTAGTGTTACTCCATCACTTACCTGTGAGTATCGCTTCCGAACATTACTGAACTCTTCAAAAAAAATCAAAAAGGAAAGTCTTAGCAATTTTTGTTTTGTCTTAAGTCAATCACAAAGTGTTGTAAGGGCCACAATACTACACGTTTGAAAAAAAAAAGTTCATTTTAGTTCATAAAGGCGTAACTTTTTTAGGACCTCTCAGCACCTCGTAAACGTACATTATTCTTATTTGTTGGCTTGTAGATAATAGGATGGCCCTAAATTTAACGACCCGTTTTGCCCGCTTTTTTTTTTCACTATTGTTATCGTATTTGTAACTGCAGGTGTGAAAATGTCTATATGCAGAAGGGAGTTGTACGATGTGTTGAGAGCCAGCAATCGTCCTATTGAAAATACCCTCGAACAAATTAAATACTTTTTGGACTATACGAAGAAAAAATGAGAACTCGGCAGCTATTGATATGCCAAAGCAAGGAGGTGGCAATACAAATGATGGCAATGCAGCTCCAAGATTTTTCCAAAATCCTTCCTTAACAGCTGAAATTACTGGCGTGGATGAAGAATTAATCGAAAGGTTTAGTATACTCCTACAGGCTTTGTCATCAGGGTGTGATATTTATTTGGAAGCCTTTGAAACTTTCGCTGCTGAAACTTCTCGTAGGTACGTCTTGCTGTATGATTAGTACACCATGCCTGTCAGTGTTCATTAAATACTTACATATGGAAGTGCTGTTATCAAACATTTTCTAATACCTATCGGACAGCTGGCCGAAGACGTTCAAGAAAGCCAACATAAGGAGATAAATAGGTTAGGGAACACTTTTCTAGAAAAATGGATCGATTTTCTACTAACTGACATTTTAAAAAACCTGCTCATTTTGTCTGATCCTTTTATTGGCTCCCTCAGACAACTGCCTTCCAAAAAAACTGGTATAAGTGAAAAAGTAAGACAGTTACTCTAAATTTCAACAACGAATTCGGCAGAAATTAGCAGTGAAGACAATTCCGTTAGTGATTTTGGTTTAAGCGATTTGTCGCTCTAATTATAATAATTAAAAAAGTAATTGACAAACCATAATGTTATTCTCTATCTTTTTATGCCCTTCTGAATGATTGAAAAATGATAAGTTATCAGTAACTTATTCACCGGACTTTTGACCCGGTAGGTTCGGGATCTGGCTCACTGTGCGACGCCTTCCATTGTCATTCATTATGACCATATCTCAAAGTTTTTTTCTATTGCTCATAGGTTTTACAGATGAATGTTTATACATAGCTACTTTCATAATTATGCTATTCCTATATTTTGTTTCATTTTTTTCCCCCAGGCATCGAAAATGAGTAAAGAAAAGAAGAAACGAAAGCCGGACAAAGCGGAACGAGCCAAGGATTCGCTAAGAAGGATCTACACAGAAGAAGCCAAAACACATCTCAAGTCTGGACTGTACACAACTGCCTTTGAATCCTTCACCCAGGTCGGAACTTATTAACATAACTTAGTAGTATTGATTGATACGGTAGGTACTTGGGACTGCAGCTCCATAACGAGTGGTTGTATCTTCATCGGAGGGGTGAAGTTTTGTTATCTCAGCCCTCCACCAGAGGCGCTGAAGACACAGTAACTTTAAAATATCCAATGTAACATGGGGTCAAGTTTTATCTCATTTTAAGAGACTTTTAAAAATCAGAAATTTTTGTCGGAAGCATTTCTTCTTATTTTTATTTTGTGACCCGATGAAATAGATCTTTGCTGTTACAAAAATTCGCACTCATACTCACCCAATTTGAGGCCCTTTAAATAAGCTTTCGAAGGTTGTAGTCAGAAAATTTTAAGGGCCCGGCCCCCCTTCCGATATAGGATTTTTTGGTTATTAATATTTATTTGTAATAGGTATTATAAATTAGTTATCTTAATTCTTCATTTTGAAGTACTTATGTGAGTGATGATTTAGGGATCTCCATCTTTCACACCAGAAGCAACAGCAAAAATCTTTAGATATTTCTTTATATTTCAGAAGATTCACAACAATCTCGAGTATTTTGAGGGTGGATTGTGACCTGAACCAGAGCCAGTTTGTCATAATGTATTCATGGTTAAGTTACTTATTTTCCAAATCTCAAATCTTTTCCCGAAGATGGCCATTGAGCACACCGTTGGCATGGTTCTTGAATGTTAATTATAAAACAAAAAATGGCTGCTTCAAATGTCTTACAATAAATAAGGCGGGGATCCTGTTGTTATCCCAAATCATCGATGAAGTAACATTTCCAAATAGTGCGAGTGATTTGAAACAAAAGTTGTCTCCTGAAATAAGATCTTCAATATGACATTCTTGAATAACCATCCATTATTAACTTCAATCTCGGAAGGGGACACAGACCTCTTAAATTTCCTGTATGTTGTCATATAATACATTCCTCGAAAGCTTATTAGGAATGAGAAGTGTTCACTCTATTGGAATAGTTAGTTATTATGACTCATGTTTGGGCTTTAACTACATATTGCCTACTACCAGAGCGCTCTTTCGTCACTCGATTCTACTATGGGAGTCCTAAATTTTTATTCACCTACGGTAGGGGTCTTGATATCGTACAGGCTCGGGACCATCGCTTAACGTCCCATCCGAATGACGGTATGTTTAAGTTCATTTTACCTCTCAGGTAAAATAAAGTAAGGGCCTAGGCCGGGTTACGAACCTGCTATCATTACCTATCTATTGGTATAGGTTGAGTGTGAGTGTGGAATTGTGTAACAATGGAAGGTATGAACATTTTTTGAAGTATAACTTCCTGCTTTCCAAGAGACCTTTTAAATGAGATAAAACTCGTCCCCCTATTCCAATGGATATTTTTAAGTTACTGTGCACGCAGCGCCCCTGGCGGTGGGCAGAGTCAAGCTGAAGATTACACTTTGTCCCAACTCAATTCAATCACTCGTTCTTTATGGACAGTGGTCACTTCATTCTGAACACCCTGTATATCTACAGTCAGTACAAAATATACAATGTGTAAAAGTGAAAATAAACAGTATATAAATGATTTTGTGTCACTATGTTTGTTCCAGCGTGGTATCTATACGAAATTTTCAGGAAATACTTGGTATACCTAAATTTTTCCTAACTCTTTCTTCTGATATTGAATTCATTTATAACACATTGTGACGCATACATATTTCTAATTTTGAAATTTATACTTATTCTTAAATTAGCTCCTATAATATAATAAATTAAAAACTTTTTAACCATGGCAATTAAGTCCAGTCAACCACAGCTTGATATTCAATCGAGTAATTATATATATATTTTTATTTAAAACTCGTTCCTGTTTGGGGGCTCAAGTCCTCAAGCCCTCCCACATCGTTTCGCCCATGATGTCTATTCATCCGGTTGTGAAGTGTATATATCTTTCGTATGCGGAGAAGAACAATATTCACATCAAAAATTCTTCAAACCAATGTTCAAAAGTTGATAATATAAATATTTTTATTAATTTTTTTAGACATTTTATTGAAATAATAATAATATTAAATTGTAACAAGCTTAAACAATTTTTTTTATCAGTGATTTCTGTTACATATTAGTTGATAATCTATTCTGTCTAGAAATAAGTCCAATGCTCCTTATCACATCCTGAACATTATTCAACAGCCTTCATACTGATCTCAATATTCTCCCCGAAAAGCTAAATCCAGGTACAAAAAATTATTTGCCTCCTTTAGTACCCACATTAGTCCATGCTTTCCCTTCTGCCACACTTTCCAACGACGCCTTAAGTGACAATGGCCAGAGATCTTCTCAGAAGGCAGTGAATGTGATTAATCATAAATGAGTGCAACTCAGTTCTTAGGCATTGTCACTACTTGGTGATTTATCCTGTCTTTTTTTTGTTCCTGTAGCACATTTCCTTGTTGTTTATAAATATAAATATTCTTTATACAGTTGTAAATATTTATATATAAATAAAATAAATATGATAGTATTATTTTATTAATGTTTTTGTTCATTCAAAAAGATGTGTTTAGAGCAGAATTGTTTCTAGAAAAACAATATTATCACCTGGCATCTGTGTAGCAAATAGGTTTTATTTTATTTTCTTGAGCCGGTTCAATATTGTCTCAATGTATGAAGTACAGTCATTTATTTTTGGAAATTTTGTAATAACCGTTGAATGACCTCTCATCCCGTCAACAAACAAAATAATAAATAAAGAGTTAGTCATCTGTAGTATTTTTTTTAGTCAGTAATCGAGATATCTTGTATTTTAATATACATTTTTTTTTAACGACCTACAAAATAAATAGTTGGTAATAATCCTTGGAGCTAATCTTAAAGCATCTATTCCTTTACCTAACAAATATTGTTTGAATTTTAGTTACCAAGTCACATGGTGTTTGATAAAAATGTGGATATTGACCACTACTTATAATGATTATAAACTTTTTTCCACTTCATCACAAACGTTTTGACAATGCCTTAATGGCGAAAAGTTAACAAAAATAAAATGAAAATTTTTTGGTGAGACCGAAGACCAATCTGGGTTTCTTTTCAAACCAATTAATTAAATCAAAGATACTCTTCCTCAACTTCAAAATACCTATTACCATGAAAAAAATATTTAAAGTCAATTATATGATATGAAATTTATAATAATAGAACAAAGAAAAAAAGGGGTAACTTATCTTGCTTATGCCAGTTCTGAGAATTCATTAAATGAAAAATATTATATAAAATCCATTGTAAGGGGGACCATAATAATATTGAGTTAAAAAAATAATTATTATTAAAAAGAAACATTGGTAAATTTTAAAATAGGACGTCCTTATATGAAGGGAGAAAATGAAATACCTGTGTTGTTTACAATCTAGTCGTCAGGTAACAGCACTAGCCACCCAACTTCCTTATTTCTTGATCATATACTTTATATTTTTTTAAGGTAATATCGGTTGCTTTAAGATTGACAGGCTTTAAGGGTTATTAGCAAATATTTACTTTGTACATTGTTTTTTAATTTAAAAAAAATCATATTAACGTACAATATATATTTATTACTTGTTTAATCAAAAAATAATTTATTTATTAATTAAAAATATAACGTATATTATTGTGAAAGAAGGAAGGTGTATCGCTGTCATCTAAAGGCACATGAACAACACAGGAATTTCATTCTCTCCTATTATATATGTAAGCCTATTCTAAAATTTCCCAATTTTTCTTTTAATTGATTAATTAATTAAAATAAAAGGTTTTAACCGGGATTTTTTGTTTTCCATGAATTCTAAAATAAATAAATCTATGTACATACATATGTAAATATTGTAGCTCCCGAAAAATGCAGGTCGACACTGAACTTTATATTGTATGTGTAAGACACCTATAGACTTTCAGCCTAATTGACCAATGAGAAGCAGCCTTTGGATGGAGAATGGAAATTATAAAAAGTTCGAATTGTGGAAATACATTCCCGGTGATTCCTCCAACTTTTGACTTTTTTATACGATCGTTGTCACGCCTTGTAGGGTGAGAGGGTTTTTAAACGTGTGTTAACAATAAGACCTTACTAATTTACTTATGTACAGTATTGGAATTCAAATTGTTTAATAAATATTATATTACAAATAATACAAAAAAAAATCCATCCAAGATCTCTTTAAGAGAATATATAAATTCTTGGGGCTATCCCTAATGAGGTGTTAGTTTTGAACGTTACCATAACAACGAAGGTGTGAGCAGCAATTGTGACCTGTGACATTTTTCACACCAATTTAATCAACACAGGTATGTTACCTAATACTATTAAACATATAACATTTTGTATAAAAGAAATGGTGGAATAGAATTTTCATTCACTAAAAGACATTTTTCTTATGTTCTTAACAATAATTAGAAGATTCAAGAAGGCTAATAATGAACAGATTTTTCGTTAAGAGTCCACATGCTAATATTCCTTATGCAAATCTTATTATAGCAGTTAAAAATCTCATGATTGTTCATAGGAAAAACATTCTTTCAAACTGAAACAAAAATCAGCTAAAAATATTATCACAACTAAATATATTAGAGCTTATAGAAATATCAATATTCAGTGTCAAAACCGAAAATAAATGTAATATTTTTCATTGACTAAAAATTCTTGTAAAATGTTTATTGATTGAACCTAATTAAAAAAGTAATTTGCATTTAAAATATAGTGCAGTATTGATTTTAGTTTGCAATTTACTAAATTAAAGCTTGGCGACGATCCATCCACTCCCTTAAGATAATTAATCTGAAAAAATGACCCAGATAGTGGATCTGGTTTATATTGTACTTTTACTTTCAAATACTCGAGATCGAGTTTTCGATGGAATGTGACGTTTTCATGATTCAAGATAAAAATGTAACAATTTTTTTCGTTGATTTCGGGGCATAATATTTTATTTATTTGATCGAAATTTCTTCAAAAAATTCAAAATGAAAATTGTTGAGGAAACTGAAGCGAAACTTTATATAGAAAACATTTTTTCGAAGACCCCCCCGAATCAATAATGTTTTCGATCATAACTGTGTGTGAGATGTTTCTAGTTTTCAATAATCACAAGATTGTGAAATTCAGAATGCTTTTATTTATCAGCAACAGACTGAGTGATGTGAGCGGCTATGCTAATTTTCGCAGCACCAAAAAGAAACTGGTAATTAGTTATTGTGATTCATGCCCGGGCTTTAACTATGAGGTCATATCGTCTACTACCTTGCTCTTTCGTCGTTCCGGTGGAAATGTGCCTGAATTACTATGGAAGTCCTAAATTTGGCCTACCCAGGTTTAATCACCTAGGGTATGGTATCTGACATTGCACTAGCTCGGGACCATCGCTTAACTTCCCGTCCGAAGGACGGCGTGCTGAAGGTTTTTCACCTCGGATAAAAACCACAGAACCTCGGCCGGGTTTCGAACCCGCAATCTTAAGTTCAGTAAGCAAAAAAGAAAATGTTGGATTGTTGAGTAGGATTTTGAAGGAATCAAATTATTATATATTATTATTTTTTTTTTACTTTTGAAATTTGTTTATATATTTACCTGACCAACAGAACGAATAAACAAAGACAAAAAAAAAAAAAAAAAAAACAATATTAAGAATACCTACCTGAATAAAGCTTTGAAAATATTTTTTTAGTAAAATTGTTTGAAAATATTTATCTTAAAAAAAACAAAACAGATGATTTTTCTAAGAAAATAAATATATTTAATAAATAGTGTTTCAACTGTGGGAATGAAAAAAATAGTTCTTAAGTTAAGAAAATATTTTTCTTTTAAATTGCATACATAGAGTGCAGTGAAAACTAGTGGAAACAATTCAAAGTGAAAATTCTTTTCCCCTTTTTTAAATTTACATTTTTCTTATCAAATTATTTATATATAACGTGAAATTTATGAAATATAATAATTGTATTACTTGTAACTATTATAATATACATTTAAATTTGGAGGATGTCGGAGGGCATTGAAGCACTGGCCCGAGTTGCCCGGGACACAGAACTAATGAGAAGCTTCCTGAGAACGGGGGAAACTTTGGAGGCTCCAAGCAAGCCTCAAGAGCAGCCCAAGCAGAGTTCTAAGAAACAACAGAAACAGGCAGAGCCGCAACAGAAGCCGTGGGTCCTGAGCAAGGAGCTGAAGGCGAAACGACGTCCCCGGCGGAGGAAACATGAAGAGACTTACACAGACAAGGACCGGGCGGCCGCTGTCAACTTGGGATCCAGGTACCTCCTACTTAGTAACATTATAGAATATTAATTATAGAAATTAGGGAAATGGTAAATTTTTGCTTTAGAATCTACCAGAATTTTGCTGAAATCAGGTTCGAGCTTTAAACACCAAAAAATGTCGGATCACCGTTCATTAACCAATTGTAACGGAAGAGTTAGTGTCATTAAACATAATATTACCACTTATTTGTATATAGCTTATATTAATTCATTTTAGTGACGTCAAATCTGCCAATCGCTTTTTCTTCACTTCTAATAGAGTTAGACGTCCGAAACTTGGTGCATACGCTTCATTTCTATGACAATGCATTATTGAAAAATTTCACTGTCTCTCCGTTGCTTGAAATATGAAATTTCTGTTTAACAATTTTTGTCAAATGTGAAGTAGGACCAACGTGCACAAAGTAATATTGTCTCAATGATTGCTTTCCCAAATTGTTAAATAAAATATATAACAAGTTTAAAATGCAGGTTACATAACAAAAACGTAAGAAAATAAAAAACAAGTTTTTCAAAAATATACCTTATAATGTCAATTACAGTATACCAAAAAGTAGAAAATAAACTTTTTTATTCCGCAGTAGATTGGTTGGTGTTGGGTGGCGATATAAATTACATTAAAAAAATGGATTTCGACATACAATAAAGTGTCGCAATCTATGCTCCATTGATGATTTTGTCTATAAGCTGTCTCTGCAACATAAAATGCTACATCTTATATCGTGGGCTTACTGCAAGTACCCATTAAGTCATTTTTTTGCTGATTTGAGATACTGGTTGTTTCTTATAGAAAAAAATGCGCTTGCTCCAATGAAAGAACCAACAAAGTCATGCATTTACAGCTGTTGTAGTTAACAGGAAAAACAAAACCTATTTAGACAATATCTTGCAAATGTAGGCTGCAAAATACAACTGGGTAAAAATGACTTAATGGGTTCTTGCAGTTAGCCCACGATATAATGTGGGAGTTTATTTTTTTAATGTATATTATTTATATTCCCAACGAACACCGATTTTGCCTGTGGAAAGAAATTGTCTACTTTTCAGTGTACTATAATTGAAATATCAGGTATAATAAAATGTCTAGCTAATTTTGTTTTAAATATTGACATTTATTTTTTATTTTTCAGGGACATCAAACAATCATTAAAAATGAAGAAAAAAGAGGACCGAATCAAAACCCTTCATTTGTCAGAAGAGATAAAACCCGAAGCGCTGCTCTCTCTTGCTGGCTATGAAATGCGTGCCAGACGTTATGATCTGGCATTCATTTTTATTGGCAAGGTTTTACTTGAAAAATTTATACATTTTGTCACAATTTTATATTTGATACATATTTACGTTGTTATTTGCCAATTGTATTGGCTTCCGGATTTATAGGTTAAGTTAGTTAAGAAATGTTTTTTAATAAAGCCTTAATCAATTTTCGAATATGTTTAAACTTCATTTCTTTAATTTTTGGCAACCTATTCTAAATATAGTTACACAAGATGTTATATATTTATATGCTACAGTTTCCAGCATTATATATTTATTATTGTTCTGGTTTATCAAATGTACCTATTTAAATGTTTCAAAAGCAGATAGATATATATATTTCAGTTCTCACAGTGGAACTTATTTACTATTTATTACCGTTATCTAATTAATTTTTTTTTTATCTGGTGGACCTAAGAATTTGCGGATATTGATGCACTCGAAAAAAAAAAAAAAAAAAAAAAAAAAAAAAAAGTACAATGATTTTTGATCATGGATTTTCCATTAACTCCCTTCCCATAATGATTGTTGACATAGTTAAATAAAACAATTTTGTTACTTTTTTATCTTACAAAGTTTTGTTATTGATAAAATCTCTATATTTCAATTAATTTAGCACAATGCAAATTCTGTTTTTTACAGGCTTTGGACCTAAACCCTGAAGATAAAAAGGCGCTAGTTGAACGAAGTAAATGCTACCTTTTGCTGGGAGAGCCGCAGCTAGCTCTCAAAGATGCTGAAACAGCACTGAGTATTGACAGTGGATATATTAATGGTATTTTTATAGTTTATAGTTAGTGTTAATTAACTATTATTTATATGTTTTATTCAAACTCCAGTAGGGATGCGACTCTATTCAAAAAACACATAATAGACAGAAAAGTATAATTTATAACATCATTCTACCCACATATCAACGCCGAAGCTTAAGAAAGAAAATCAAATCATTAAAATGATGTTATAAATAATATTAAACCTTCAGTTTTGATGTATTACTAATATTTAACGTCCCTCGCGAATGTAGATGATTTTTTCAGGATTTTTTTTGGAAAAAGGACCTATGTCATTTTCAGCTGGTTATTATTATATTGCAAATGTTCCAGTTCAAAATTGCGCTCCTGTAAATTTCATGAGATTCAATTAGAAAAATTATTTTTAAAAACTGTTAGACATAAAAGTCAGAAAGCAGAGATACATACAAGAAATATTTGCCCTTTGGAGCTCTCACATAAATATTCTGTGAACCTTCGATTTTGCGCATTTTTATAAGTAACTTATTTTTGATTAAGGTCTTGTTGATATTTTTCTTTCTTTTTTCAGCCCTTTATCAAAAAGCAGAATCACTTTACCACCTTGGGAAGTTTGAGGAGGCTCTGATGTACTTTCATCGAGGACTCAGAGTTCGACCAGACCTCACCGAGTTCAGACTCGGAGTTTCCAAGTCAACTGAAGCTATTGAAAATATCATTGGAAGTATGTTAACCCCTAACTCTAGAGCTCTAGAGGGCGCCAGTAGCTTCCTTGTATTATTGCTTATACCCAATGAAAGTTTTTTAATCGTTCAGAAATTCGACATTGGGTTCTCAGCGAAATTTTGTGAATACAAAAATGGCAAACAGTGAAATGGGCACTTGACTCCCATTAAAATGAATTTTCCCATTGGTTCGAAATTTCTTAAGCGAGTGTATGATTATAATATAATATATTATGATTAAAATATTATAGTTCCCTTCTTGAAACTGCTACTGAGACAAATCGGCAGACGGAAAGAGAGTTAACTCCGAAACCCTAACAATTCCTAATGGAATAAGTACATTCGTTCGAAATTTTATAAGTGTTTTTATTATTCCATAAGCTAAGAGAGAGGGTTTGTACAAAGAATCTAATAAGTAGGGCCCGGATTCTTAGGTCGTAAAAAATGGCAAAATATGCACTTAAATATTCCCTAAAAACTCCTGAAATATGCACAAAAATATGTCAAATAAACTGAATATGCAGTAAAATATTTATTTACTTTTCAATACACATTAACACAACAAATTATATATTTAAATATAAAATTTAATACAAACATAAATAACATAATAATTGACCAGAAAAGATTAGATAGATAGATGGGCAATATTATTTAAACTTTTTTTTATTAAAGTAATTTTAATTCAAAATTAACGCTCTTAAAAATAATCGACCAAAAATTTCACAACTTATTTCAAAGTAAGAATTGGTAACATTTTATTTTGTTCATTTTAATAGTAAATTATTTTTATATTTATATAAATGTAAAATATAGGAACGTTACGTTTTTCTTCTTAGGATGTCCTTCTGACAACATAAATTTTCACAAAAATTCGTTCAGTACTTGTTATTTTTTACGTTGAATATTTACTGAACTTGTTTTCAGGCGGTAAGACAAGCTTCCTGGGTCCTCCAGAAGTTCTGGCCAAGCTGCTTGAAGGACTTAGCACTCTGGATGACGTGGTACAGGCTGCAGCCTCTCTTCAGCAGAAGTCTGACAGACATCTTCAGGGGGGACTTCGCCGAGACAAGAACTACCTTGAAAATGTACTGAAAGACAAAGCAGGTTAATGTTTCTTCCTATTTGAGTTTAGCTTCTTACAAGCTGACAGTAGGAAGTCATAATCATGAATAAAGTATTCAATAAAACAGTGCTTATTATTTTTTTGTTTTAATTTGTTTAAAATGAAGTGCACTTTTATTCCCAAGCATAATTCAAGTTAGGAATAGTAAATAGTGAAACAGGTGCTGTCACCTAGCGGCTTGTATGAATACTACTCTCTAACGTTGTTTTCCAGAACATCGGGATGTTCGCTCTTCGTGGACTGCTTTGAGGATTGATTTTAAGTTTTATCTTTTCATTTTTTTTTTTTTTTTTTGGTACATGAAAAACATCTCCCACCATTTAAGAATATACAAAAATAATTTGAATCTATACATATCGTCGATACAAATGCAAAGTATCGAATGTGAAAAAACGCATTTTTCGTTTTCGGTCTAAAGCGATAGCTTTAGCACGGATGAATGTTGTAGCGAACTCTCGAATCTGAATTCACGTTGTAAAGGGGAGGAATAACCCTGGCAAAGGGACGAATATCCAAACTATATAATGATGTACAAAATCAAAGTGACGAATAAAAAATTCGTTATTCTGCATTCGTTATTGTGAACAAATTTTTTGAACTGGGAGTCAAAGTCTCGAATGTACCACATTCGCGTTTTTGATCTGGTTCGAATAGGAACAAAATCAAATTCCCTGCATGGCAAAGTATTGAATATGTCATGTTCGTGTGTTTGCTGTTTCAATTTTTTGTAAAAACAATGAGCTGTTTTAAAGCAAACTATCGATTGTGACATATTCAATAGTTTGCAATGTAAATATTTAAATATTATACAATGCAAACTAACGAAAATTCCACATTCGATAGTTTGCGTTGTAAATTATAGAAAAATAATAATCAATTATAGATAATCAAACTAACGAATGTGCGTTGTGACTAATTAAGATACATAATTCGATAAAATTCTTATAGAGTCATCTATGAGGCATAACACCACATATAATGACATAGGTAAAAAATGTTTGACAATAAGCACTGATTTTGAATAAACCATGAAACAGTTTATTCACTCTCCTGAGAAGTGGTGTTTTACACATTCGATATTTAGCATTTGTATCGACGATATTATGAAGGATAAATTTAGTATGTATGTGAAAATACTATACCACTGAAAAAATAAAATAAAATGACCGAAATAGGAACTAAGATGCCAAAGTGATGGTCTCTTGTCTCGGATATCCCTACATTTTTTCCCCGATTAAATACATTTTTCTCAAAAAAATATTTTTTATTCCCCCGCGGACCGCACCAGAGCTCTGTGGTGACCGCGGTTGACTGCCCCTCCTTCGATAGTCTGTATCTTCAAAGAGTTTTCAATGATTCAACCCATTTGGAAATAGAGCTTTTTTCTATTTGAATTATTATGCATGTTTATTTATTTATTTTTTTGTTTCAGATATAATAAATCTTAAAGAAAATTTTGCGCTGAATGAGGTTGAACTATATGCTAGGGAAGGGCTAAAATATTTATCTGGAAGAGGCAAATTTTGGAGCCAACAGCGTCGAAACGAAAAATAAACAAATCAGAAAGATAAGATTAATAGCTATTAGCCCAATATAACCCCTACTTAGGTAGAATGTATTGTATAAAACCATAATTAGTTTGATTATTTTATTTTTTTAAAGCTCTATTAATTTATTTTTCTTCTGATGATAATTTAAAGAAATTCTTCAAGTGATGATTCAGCAGATAGGTTTGCTATCATCAGAATATCAGTTTTATTCTCTGAGAACTCAGTCTGGCAATAACAATCGAATATTAAGAATTGCATTGAAACCAAAATTATTGTTATAGAAAACCAACAATTTGTAAATATTTTAAAACTATCCCAAATAACATTCTTGTTTTTAATTTTATAAAAAAAAAAACTAATAAATTACTCTTCTAATTTTATAAGACCAGCGTATTACGAGCTAGGAAAGACGACTCCTGCCCCAAGACTGAAGCCACGGCTCCCCAAGACTGAAGCCACGGCTCCCTCAAGACATCCTCCCTTAGAGACCAAGTCTTTAAGTTTACTTTCATTTATTTATTTTATTTATTTATTTATACATTTATTCTTTTACATTCATCTTTTATTTCCATCTATTTGTTCAATTCTTTCTATAAGCAGTGCTAGGTTGTGCTCAAGATGAGACGACGCCGATCTGTTATTTTATATGTTATTTATTTTAAGTCCATTTATACCTACTAGCATAGCATGCAATATGCTGAACTAGTAAAATAAAAATAAAAAAATTTAAAAAAATAAATTCTGAACTTAATTTTATAAATAAACTCTTTAAAGAATTATTTACAATGATAGACCTTATTTATTTTTTAGTGATTCGTAGTAAATATATCACTAAAACATGATATGTCACAATATTATTGGAATATTATTTAAATTTGTAGAGAAAAAAAAAAAAAGTTTCTCATAAAAATTATTGACTGTTTTTCTTTTTTCTGATCCCCAATATCGCATGTATATCCTTTTGTAATTTATTTGTTTTCTTAGAATAACACACAACATACCCCAAACTCCTGTGACAGATGGGTTGAAATAATTAGGTAGGCGGTGTCTTCAACCCCTCGCGTTAATTGCAATAAACCTGAGTTCATAACTATCTTCATTAAAATATAAATGATTCTTTTTTTTTTTTCTTATTTTTACGGCTACAGATACATATAGAGAAAATTCCAAAAGAAGAGCCATAGGCAAGATGATTCGTAGAGAATAATTACCGTTTTCTTTCCCTGTAAAGGTTAGTGCCGACTCCTCGTGCCCGAAGAATGCTTCGTGACTTGACTGTGTTTGAACGGGGCCACGAGCCTCAGGAAGCCAACGTGTATTCATTAAAAGGTTGTCGGTGAATCACCGTCGATGTATTTCCCCAACTCAAATTATGTGTACTCAACTAAATTTTCGATTTCACCTAAACTCTTCGACTGATATAGAGGAAGGTGAAAAACCCTTGATCACGCCATAGGAACATTGAGCGATGGTTCGGGCCAGTATGACGTCAGGAACCCTTCAATGACACCTACCCTAGGTGAATAAAAATTTAAGGCAGACAAAATTTAGGACTTTCATAGTAGAGTAGAGCATGAAAGAGCGCTCTGGTAGTGGCGATATGACCTCTTAGTAAAAGCCCGGGCATGAGTCACAATAACTAACTTGTAGATTTCTAGCTCCATATTTAAAATTCCGAACTCTGCCGAGGACCTTAGGTTTTTTATCTGGGAGGTGAACGTTATCTACCCTTCGGACAGGACGTTAAGCGATGGTCTCGAGCCTATACAATATCAGGTGCTCGTTAAAGACCTCCATATACATTGTTCATATTTAGAATATAAATTAACAATTGGAGAGGGCGCCGTCAGCTCAGTAGTATGCGTCTTGCTTACTCAGCTCAAGATCGCAGGTTCAAAACCCGGCCGAGGCCCTTTGTTAAACTGAAGCACGAAGTCCTTCGCATGGGACGTTAAACGATGGTCCCGAGCCTGTACTATATCAGGTACTCGCTAAAGAGGACCCTACCCTAGGTGTATACAAATTTTAGAGTACGCAAAGTTTAGGACTCCCGTAGTAGAGTCGGGTCCATGCTACCAGAGGGACGAAAGAGCGCCCTGGTAGGCAATATGATCTCATAGTTAAAACCAAGGCCTGAGTCACGATAACTAACTATAAAATGTTGTGTCGAAACATTAATTTCATCGACAGTTATTACATTTTTTGAGTTAGGCTCTTTTTTGTGAGTTGAGTTTAGTCCCGCTTCTCTGATCCCCTACCCTTTTCAGGCCGATTTTACGGAAAATTATTATGTATATGATATGCATACAAATATATTAATTCTATCGAGAATTACCGAGTTCATAAACACACCGACGAGAGATTATTTTTTTTTTCCATTTTGAATTCACGATTTGGAAAAATATGAAATTCCGTTAAAAACAACACAGAAATTTCACCAATTTCATAACTTCCCTTACACTAAGTATAACATGTAAAAAATTGTTGTTATTATTAATGAGAACCTTTATTACTGGATCCGAGGCCCGTGGCTACTTAGACAGTCACGCATGGAATTTTGACAAACGATGATGACGGCATTCCTGGAACCCTCCAAACCCGAGTCTCTACAGAATAAAGACCGGACGTCACCATGGGAACACAACCCTCACATTGCACCACACCAATCATTTCCTCTTATTATTTTTTTTTTTTTTACTTTCCTATAGGTATTTAAACATGACAACATTTTGAATTTTGAGTTATTCCAACTTTTGTACTTTATAAGGAGTATTGCAATTGGGCGAAAAACCGAGATCGAGGTTTAAACGGATTTTCACGTTTCAAGGTCCCCCCTAAAAACGTTTTGGTCATTTTGTCTGTGTGAGTGTGTCTATGTGGTTGGAAAGTTGTGAGCGCTCTATCGCAAAAAACAGTGTAGCTATGAACTTGAAATTTGGAATGAAGGGGCTTAAGTACATTTTATGATTTTATTTATTTTGTTTACGACCGTCCTGAAGTGTAGTTTTGAAACACATATTTTTCGACGTTCCCTTGATTTACCCGAAAACGTTCTATCGAAAAATTGCGTTTTTACCAAAAGTGTTCCTTATTAAATTACCCATCGCTTTATAAGTCCTCCTATTTGAGATAGGACAAAAGTTTGATCGCCTCAATTCCTGCAGGAAATATTTAAAATTAGTGGAAGGGGAGAGAAAGTGATCTTTAAGCGTGGTTTGTATAAGAAAGTCACATAATGGCCACATCACATATTCTTTATTTAACTAAATTGAACATTTTGGGTTTTTTCGTATAGATATCAGCGCTGTCTTCTCTACAATTCAGGTTCAAACACCGGCTGGGGCCCTTCGGTTTTTTATTTAGGTGGTGAAAAAATCTTGAGCGCGCCGTCCTTTGGATGAGACGTAAAGCGATGGTCCCCGAGCCTATACGATGTCAGGAATTCTCCAAAGACCCCTACAGTCACAATAACTAACCATTTATCAAAATAATACTAAAAAACATTGTAAAAAAAGTTGTAAGTAAATCATCAGCCATGTACTTCTCCAGAACGTATTAGTCAATTATGTTATTGTAGCTGTTAATAGCTGTCGCCCTTAAGAGGTTTTGAACATAGGTACATATGAAATTTTAGCTAACCCAAAAACCGTAAAAACCAATGTATCGACACGAAATATCATATATAAATCCAAAACCCCATAACGACACCGATTATTTTTCAGGTGAGTCGATTTAAGGGGAGGAACATACGAGGAGGTTGTACCCATAAACCATAATAACTATATCGATGGTGTAGAGCGAAAAGGGCCAATCTGCAACTTGCAGAATGTTTCTAAAACTAAAAAAAACTAAAAAAATGCAGTTTGGCCCCAAACACTTTGGCCCTTTTTCATTTCAAGGTTTTAGATAATTTCAGTTTGGCCCTTGCAGATAGGCCCAAATCAACTGATGACCTTGACAGAGTGAAATCAGATAGGTCGGAATGAAAAAAATCAGATTGGCCCTTTTCGCTCAACACCATCGATATGTTTGAGCCTGCATTGTTGTGGTCAGGGAGTAGATAATCCCTGAATTTCCCCCCACCCTCTGGATCAACTTGGTCCTGAGAGCAGAGTCTCAGTAATGACTCCAAAACATGTATAAGCAAAACATTACATCCGGCCCGGAGGACCAAAACATGTCCACTTTGAAAAGCTTGCCGTGTCTACTAATGTGCGTAGACATGTTTTACTGGAGTCATTACTGAGACTCTGCTCTCAGGACCAAGTTGGTCCAGAGGGTGGGGGGAAATTCAGGGATTATCTACTTCCTGACCACAACAATGCAGGCCCAAACACTATAGATGCAACGAATGTATAGTAACGTAATTTAGTATGAGAATACTGATGACGCTTTTTGATTTTCAACCAAATCGATAAATTAGTACAGAGATCTGAGTTGATTAATTCCCGCTGGGGAAGTACATTTCGCACATTCTGATTGTATTGGATTGGTAATGAGAAATATAGTAGATACTGAAGAGGAGAGTTGGTGCTATTTTTGCGAGGGTGAAGGCGTTAAGTGGGCCAAAGAAAATTTGTCATCCTCAAATATAATATAAAGTGTAAAGTAGAAGGAGGAAAGGATGGGATGGGCCACCCAACAAGAACCAGGTTTCTGGAACAGTTTCACATTTACTTTCTATTATGACACTCTCTTTCCACTCTGAGAACTGAACAAAAAAACAATAATGGGAAATATTAAAATGAAAATGCAATAAAATATAAATGTAATGAAGGCAAAAACCATCAACAAAAAAACTTCAGGAACCTTCAAGTAGAACACGTGAGATTGGAAAATTTGGTATGAAATTCCAACTACTTTTCCTCATTGTGAAGAGAAACGCTACAATTTTAATTTATAGTACCTTCATAGATAAAATTATTTTAAAATTACCATTTAAAAGTTTGTCTTTATTTTATTAAGTACAGTAAAACGTAATTATTAGAAAAATTACTGTGTGTCGACATGGAGACGTTTCAAATTCAAAATATTTCTTAAAACCTCCCTAGTCCAAACGCGAAATATGCCCGTTCACTCGATTAAAGTCTCCACAAATCAATATTTATTTAAAAATTAATAACAATATTAAAAGCATTAATCAAGGTCTCCAAAAAATATGCAAACATTTCCAAATAGAGATATAAAGTTCAACAACAATCGTATGTTGATCAATAACAACATTGCCTGTTTTTAGACAATTACAACCTTCTGGGACTCAAGCTGTTCAACTTATTTTCATAGGAAATAAGACATTAAGTGATAAAGACTTTAATAGGTATATAAAAGAGCTTTTTTTTTAAATTTGACTTTATCTATAAAATCTATAGAATTTCTTTGGCAATAAATCAATATTATTAACGTCGGAAACGAAATTCACGTTAGTCGTAGCCTCTGAATACATTACTGTTCACTGCATAAGTTATATTGACAATGTTGGTTTCATACATCTTTTATATAAGTAGTACCTAATATTTATCAAATCTATTTTATTTAAACAAAAGTGAAAGATAAGATACGATTAATATTTGAAAGGAAATAATGTGTATCTATAAAGAAAAGCTTACATCAGAGAACGAAATTAAAAAACGAAATGAACTAATTGTAAGTTACAAGCCATTTTTTTCTGAAGAATTGAAAAAAAAAAGTGGGCGGTGAATAACCGGTAATGTACTTCCACGGGACGAATTAATCAATTAACTTTTCGCCCTTTTCGCTAATATTCAATATTTGACTTACATAGGGACTCATAAATCCTCATACTAAATTTTTTGTCGATAAATTCACTACATTGGCAGTTATTCGGGTTTTTGAATTGAGCACCTGCCCTGAACCCCTCTTCCCTCTGCCCGATATCGCTGATATTTGACAGGTTATGTCCTCATCGGGTATTGACTTTAGATATGAAATTTCATGTCGATAAGTTCATTACATCGGCAGTTATTAGGGTTTTTGTGTTGAGTCCCCTCTCATCGCCCCTTCCCTTCTGCCGATTCAGCTGAAAATTATTGCGTCGTCCTTATGGGGTTTTGAATTCACTTATAACACATATAATATTTCGTGTCGATACATTCATTACAGCGGCAGTTATTAGAGTTAAGCCTCTCCCCTAACCCCCTTCCCTTGAGCCGATTTGGCTGAAAATCGTTAGGTTTGTCCTTATGAGGTTTTGGTCATACATATAAAATTCAATGTCGACTTTTTTCCTTATGTTCATATACTCCTTGTGGAGAAAATTATGTAAAACAGGATATTTCATCCCAATTTCTTAGTTAACTTTTAAGTCTTTGCAGCGGCAGCGAAAAAAAAAAAAAAAATGCAGGAGGCGAAACGAAAAAAAAAACGCTGCAGTTTCGCCACTCTCACATACATTAGTCGATGTCAACTTGGTGAAGCAGTAGAATGGACACCGAAGTGAGTGTTTCGCTTTGGTCTGTGGAGGCCTTTATGGTGATCCGTAGAAAGGAGTTATAACCCTTATAACATTCCTAAGTTTATGTGACTGTTATTCGACTGCTAGGAGCAATGGCGCCGAAACTGATTAGCCTAGAAACTACAAATACGGCGTGTAAATGGAGTAAAGTAGTATTCATACGAGTATCTGGGCCCGTCATTCTTTCACAGGCCTTATTCTACACCATATTAAACAGTACAAAATTTCACCTAAATCATACATTATTTTTATTTTTTTGACCCAAATGGCCGCTATAGTGAATAAAACATTATTATAAAAAAATATATATACAGTGTAAACTCCATTTAACGTCACTCGATTTAACGACAAACTCCCTAAAACATCGAAACTACTTGAATCTGGTTGGTTTACCTTGTTGTCCATACAATGATACACTCTATGTAGCATCACACCCACTCTAAATAACGACAACAATACGTCATTACTAAGCAATAAACAGTACTTTCAGGTTGCAGAAATTAATAAGAACTGCAGCTGTGTACGTTATTTTGTTTGTTATTTTTTTGCTTTATTGTCTAACACGTATTTACCTCGACTGTCGGCATCATACGTACCGAAGATTCTAAGAAATTCGTTCTTTTATTTGTTGTGATCAACAAGGCATGTTGATCCCACAGTATCCCAAGATATGAATAAAATAGATAAGAAAATACAATTAAAATACTGGAGCAGCAAAAAACGTCAGACGAAGATAACAGACTATACGCAATAAGCGTTGTTATTTGTATCAATATTAATGTTTGTTGTTTGTAAATTTTATACTTTATTAGTAAATACTTATTATAATAGTAAAATACTATTAAATGTAATGTAATATGTATTGATTTTTCTTCTCTTCATTTATCGACAACTCTCAATAACGTCCCTTAAGTGTCGCTATATAGAGTTTACACTGTATATATATTTGATATCATCTCACAGTTGGCTTTCATGACATTTTACTATATGTACAACTTCTAAGTTGAGAGACGCGGACATTAATGTGGAAACGTTTAATAAATAAACAAAACAATATTATCTATCGCACAGAAAATTATTGTACAAAAATATCTTAGTATATTTATAAGTAAACAATTGTTTGTATATGTTACAGTCAAAGTATGAATTCAGTCAATGTATACATTTGCTGAATTCTCTAGTCGAAATGTACATAAACTAAAATATGCATACTTTCACTAGTGGATTTATACACTTACGTCTATGCCTTAGTGAAAGTATAAATAGCTAGCATTAATAATGTACACTTTTATAGGTATATTTATTTAATATAGTATATTTATTAATAAATAGGTATATTTATTTTTTCATTCATATTCAAAAGATCCATTTTAATATTGTTTACAAATGTTATATTTTATGTTATTGTTGCATCTTTCCTAGATATTTATATTATAAAATAAATTTTGATGTTTAGTTTCAGTTTTTTTTTTTTACAAAAACCTTTTTTTCTCATTTATTTATACTTTCACTAAAGAACACTAGAAAATGTATACATTGTCTAGTAAATGTATACATTCTCTAGCAATAGTGTTCATTTTTATAATCAATTGATACTTCCACTAAAACGGCTAGTTAATGTATACATTGACTAGTTTGTGTATACATTCACTGGAATTCACACTTTGACTGCAACATATATAAATTGTTTGTGGAATAAACAATATTTCAAAAAAGAAGTTTGTTTTATTTATTCGTGTAAGGATTATGTGAGGAATTTCTGCAATTTTCTAGCTAACAATTTTTTTTTTTTCATCCCGTCTAAAACTTTTTTTGTAAACCTTTGAAAATGTCTTCAAGAGAGACGGCTTTTCAAAGATTTCTCAGTCATTGTCCCCTCAAATTAATTAGTTATGGTTAAAAAAGTTAAATTAAACAATTTGAAAAAATAGAAAAACTAACTGTATTTCTTAGAGTTTATAGACAATGTAAAAATCTTAAAGCTTAAAAAAACAAAACAAGCGAAAGTAATTACACAGTTAATTATTTTCAATTTTGTAATCTCTAGTAAGTATAGATTATTTTTTCTGTTTTTATTGCTATATTTGTGTCGTCTAACCGAAATTGTGTAATTATATTTCTCGGAATATTTACATTCACTTGAAAGTTTAACTATGTCTTTGTTTGATTTCATTAATTATTTACATATTTTCTTTTACTGAATGACTGTCCGAACCTTCACTCAAAATGAAAATCTACAACAGCTAGTAGAGGCCTCAGTGGTGTAAATCTATAATTAGAGAGCTTTAAGAAGAGCTTTAGAATTATATGCAGTAAAAATGTCAAAGTATTCGGTAAAAAATGACTAAAATATGCAGTTAAAAAGGTGAAATGTTCAATTAAAAAAAGTTGAAAAATATACAGAAATACTAGTAGAATAGGATATATCGCTCACCGGCGGCAATAGTGGCACATCTCAAAAATAGCAAAATACGTACTAATTCTTGTACCAAAACTTGAATTTAATGCTCTTTCTTCCAACAATACTGGCACAAAGGTAGTTCCCATATTTTCCGCGGGGTGGCGAATGTGTCGGTAAGGCATTACACAAATTTCGTTTAAAAGCTGCAGCAAAACCGGCACATTTCCAATGTGTCCTCTGACTTTGGTAAGAGACGTTACTTTGTGTGTGCGCAATAGTGGCCCTTCTGAATTGTGTCGGTATAACATCAGTGAATAGCATCAATTTATTTCTGCAATAGTGACACATTTTGAGTTATGCCAATATAGACTTTCCTTTTTGTTTGTTTTTCTTATATGTGTCACTATAAACAGTGGGTTCTGTTTATTTTTCTTACTTGTGCCTGTATAGATTTTGTATTTCGGTTTTTTTTCTTAGTTGTGCCAGTTTAGACTGTGTTTTGTTATTTATTTGTTTTTGTTGTGGCATAAAGACAGTGTGTTTATTTTCAATATGGATTACAATAGCCGGGGTCAGAAGATGTTATCAATTATAGGAGTTAGATAATGTATTTTACATCAAGGTATTTTTAGCATTATTCTTGTAATATTCATTTCACAAAATCCATTTTATCAAAATAGGTTGCAAAAGGTTGGTAATGAAGAACCAAAATGGAAAGTGTCTAGTCTAAACCTCATTGACAATAATGAGGTTTCAACTTTCGAGTCTAAATGCTGAGCGAACTTGTCACAAGTTTAGCAAAAATTCTATGGGAGAAGACTTCAAGCTCAGTGATGCTACCATAATCAGAGTAGAGAAGGAGCACATAGACTGTTTTTTCTATAAAACTTCTTTCAAGGATGTTGATTTCAAGATAGTCAAAATAAACGAAAGACGCACAAGGACACCACTTTCTCCTTTACCTGCTTTCCAATTAAAGAGAGCTTACAATAACACAATACCAATCCCAAAAAAAAAATACGAAGACCTTATGTATGTATTTATTACGAACCAATGCAATTTAAAAAAGTCACAGCCATTTTTATGATAGTTTAAGTTGTGAAGTAAAAGGACAATAATTTAAACATTGGTTAGAATAAGTTTTCATTGAAAGAGCTAACCATAACAAGTAGCTACTACAATCTTCATTTGAAGCCTAAAACATGTACTGTTGTGTATTATTTTTTACTATGGTATTTTTCTAAATAAAGCAAAACTATACGAACCGTCTGTTTTTATTTGGAACATATGAAACAAACTATTTCCATCTCATCCAAATGGCACAACATACGTTTTTATTAAAAACTACTCAAATTAGTTTAATCAATAGTGGCACATCTATTAAATTTCGCCATTTTGAAAAGAAAATTGTAGAACTTAATATAATCGATCAATAAGGACTATGAAAACAAACCAGTAATCATAACAAAACTTAAAATTTTTGTTGATATTATTGTTATTTATATCAATGTAAATTACTGCGACTAGTAATCTTCATTTCCTCCAAGATACCTATTTTTGAGTTGTGCCACTATTTCCGCCGGTGAGCGATATGTATAGTATTTATTTACTATAGTATAGAATTTACTTAAAAATAAGGCTGAGGTCAGCTTAAGATAAGCTGCCCTCCGAAGGACTCTCTTCCCACAGATTTATTCTATCCTCAGTGCTCGTAGCGATCAGATCGTTTCTGTTCACAGTACCTTTGTTTTACTTTTTATAATTAAGAATAAATTATAATTAGAGCAATTAGTGTATTTTGTAATCTAAATAATAAAGTTCCTATTTAAAAACGAACTTGTTCGAAACCCGGGAGGCCCTTCGGTTTTCTACCTGGGAGATGAAAAAAAACTTAAGCATTGCTATGCTCCGGATGAGACGTTAAGCGATGGTCCCGAGCCTGGTTGATTTGTCCCCTATCCTGGGCAAATAAACCTAGATAGAAAACATTTAGTACTCCCGTAGTAGAGTCGGACTCATGTGCACTAGAGAGAGGAACGAGCGGTCTGGTAGTAGGCAATAAGATGACAAATAAAAACATAAAATTTAGTTCTGCACATAATTTGATAATGTTTGCTGGTTCCTTCCTTATATTAGTCAATAATTTAATTTGATAATTTAATTTATTATTATATTATATTTAATAATTTATAATTTCATTTAATTTAATATAAATATGATTATAATGAAAAGACTGGTTCCTATAAATTTGTGATTAGTTAATAAAGTTTTCTATTATTTCGACTCGATTTGAAAAAAAACATTATTCGAATTTCCCTCTTATGAAACATTTCACAGAAATTGATGAGGGGAGGGTAAACCTCTGCACATGCATTTCTCGGTCTCAGGCTGCAATTTCAGAAACAAAAAATATGTGCTGATTCACACCATGCACCATACCTTTCATTTCATACTCTACTTAATTATACCAACATCTCACAATAAAGTACTAATAATAGCAACAAACCCACCCTAGTTTGTCAGAAATGACAAAATTCACGATGAACTGGGTGTTCTTCTTTTTCCATCTCACATTGAGAAGCTAGTAAAGAACCACCAGGAAGGTCTTGTCTTCTCATTGTTCCGATGCTACAATACAGTCTAGGTCAGCCTACACCTGAGAGGCGACTCAAACAGAGACTGTACCAGGACTTTCTAATTTAAAACATTTTTTTTTATATATTAATGTATTTTGTTGGTCCAAATAATAGTTATATCAATTTAGGTGATATGACAATAATTGTATCTGATGTATTACCTAAGTATAAAAGCAATAATAGTATCTGATCCACTTGTCAATTTTCCTGGAATTTTTAAAAATTTAGGTCTGAGTTGGGGCAAATTGGGAAGTGGAGAGCTGTTCCTCGATAAAGTGCAGCAGCTCGGCAGAGATCGGCCTCCATCGTGCTTGACAACGAAGGAACCTCACCGCAGAACCGTACCATCCTTCTTCAGTTCTGTCTGATCATGTGACCTGGTGACCACTGCTACACCACTCTTGTCTGCCTCTCTGTAAGTTCTACCATCGTAAATATTAACTATGTCCAAACCTGTTCTAAATCAAAATGCCATTGTTGACATAGACAGTACAGACCATAATAACAACTGGGCTACCCCGGGACCATTTTTCAAGTGAATTTCATTTTAAACAAAATTAAATATAGGAAAAAAAAAATCTTCGATGAATCACTGTTGTTTTGGCGGAATTATGGATCCACATCACATGTATAGTTTCGAATCGATACGTTTATTATCAGCACTTATTAATTAGGATTTTTTGAGTTGATCCTCCCCTTTTTAGAATCCACCACTCACCTCTGGATTCGACTAAAAATCATTAGCGTGTTCTTAAATCCGTTTTATCTGGTCTCATGATTTTTCTTCTTCATTTTTGGATTTATGTGGTTGGAAAACTTGTAATTCCAGTGAAAACTTAACATCTATTTTTTTTCGGTGTGATCCTTTTGGGGTTTTGGTCACCGGGGTTTGATGTCAGTATATTCATTCTATCAGCAGTTATTACAGTTTTTGTGTTAAGCATACCCCATAATACCCCCCTACATTTCCGTCGATTTGGCTGGTGTCGCGTTCTGGATTCACAAATAAAATTCCATGTAGATACATTCATTCTATCAAGAGTTTTGTTCAAACAAAAGACATTTTTTTTTTCATATTTGGCAATTGGAAATCGGAAAACTTGTAATTCCGTTGAAAACTCTGAATCAAATTTTTGGCCGACTACAAATAAAAATATCTATTCGAAACTATCGATATTTGATACATGTATCGATACGCTGACTAGTGAATGATGGTAGATGTATGCGAAGGGATTTCCGTATTTCCCCATATCCTGTTTCCTATTTTCTGTGTGCAACACAACTCACACCTTAATAAGATGCACACAGACGACTGACTACCTTTCCAACTCATCCTTGTCCTATCTGTGAGGCTCATTATTTCTATAAATTATCCTTGTAGACTAATTACATTTAATTGGTGAAGGGCCTCCTCGTACGGCTCAGTAGATACGCTGCCAACAAATTGCAAACCTCATTATCAAAATTCTTACTCTCTGTAGAAATGTCAAAACTGAGAATGTAATTTAGGGCCTGAAAGGAGAAGGAAATATAATAAAACAGGTTTCCTGTTTGTGAACCCCATCTCTGCTCAAGTACCGAATTTTCTAATTATATAATATTGTCACAGACTTCCAACTTTTACGTCGGCTTGTGAACTAATAAATAACTCTTTATTTACTTTCCAATTGTAATAAAACTGCCAGTCCAAAAGAAAACTTGACAAACTCAAAATGTGAGGACATTTACATTTTTAATTGTGTTTTGACTTTAAATATGAAATTTCATATCGATACATCGGCAGTTATTGGTGTTTTTGAGTGTATATATATATATATATATATATATATATATATATATATATATAGTATGAATTGAGGGCGCCGGTAGCTCAGTGGTATGCGTGCTTGGCTTCTGAGCTCAAACATGGGTTCGAAACCCGACCGAGGCCCTTAGTTTAGTTTATCTGGGAGGTAAAATAAACTCAAGCATGCCGTCCTTCGGATGGGACGTTAAGCGATGGTCCCGAGCCTGTACGATGTTAGGTACTCATTAAAGACCCCTCCCTAGGTGAATAAAAATTAAAAAAAAAAAAAAAAAATACAAGAGCATTATAACCGGAAAATATATTATATAAATGCATTGAAATTAATCGGGCCTGCGAAAAAAAATCGATATAGCAGGGAAAACTTTATAAACTGGAGTGTTATATTGAAGTTTTACTGTATAGATTTCCAGTTAAATAATTTATTTGTTTTTATTTACCCTAGTTTGGATTGATTGTGCTTAATTCTCGTGAAAGTTCATAAAAATTAATTAGGGCTTCTTGAAGAGAACGCCACTCCAAGCATACAAAAAATGTGTCTACTTATCATAAACGTATCTTGTATTAATTTTTTTTTTTATATACTCATATATTTTTAAGTATCTATTTGTTCAGTTTTTATTAATTTAATTTTACTTTTTTCAATAGTTTTGTTATTACTACTAGTCATAGATGTGTTAGACTCAAGTAGTTATAAATCTAATTTATAAGCTATCTTAATATATAAATTCTTTTGACGTATTCTATTAACATGTATTGGTTTAACGGAAATAAATTTATTATTATTAATTTATTATTATTACGTAGACTTCGGAACGCTATAGCTCTTCCCAGGATGGTATTATCTCAAATCTCGGGGAAAAGCGTTAGTAGATAATTTTGTAGAAAAAATGTCCTTCTTAGTAAATACTAGTTGATCTTTTTAAGTTAAACTATGGTTAAAGTCTTCCTCAGCTAAATACTAGTTGATCTTCTTAAGTTAAACAAAGGTTAAAGTCTTTCTAAGTTAAATTAAAAATCAATATAAATAGTGTTACAAGCGAACAGAACGCGACCTTGGGTTTATGGGAACCGGATTTCCGACTAAACTTGGTTGTTTATTCTAGGAACATATTAGGCCAAGCAAAGGATGGTTCGTCAGGTTCTTAGTTATTATAACTCATGCCCGAGCTTTAACTATAATATTCTATCGCCCACTACCAGAGCGCTCTTTCGTAATTGTGGTCCTGAATACCTACTCTAAATTTTTATTCATCTCGGGTAGGGAGGGTTTTTTAACCTGACATCGTACAGGCTCGTGATCATTGTTTAACGTCCCATCCGAAGGACGGCGTGCTTAACTTTATTTTACCTACCAGATAAAATAAACTAAAAGCTTCGACTGGGTTACGAACCCGCTAGCTTGAGTTCAGTAAACAAGCACGCATACCACTGAGCTACCGATGCCCCCTCGTCAGATTCTGATGGATATAATGAAAATAAATTTTAAATTATAAATGGTGACCAAATTGAAAGAAATGTGATGAAGTCAGACCATTTTAAATGTTTCACAATGAATAATGATTTGATGAGTATATCTCTTACCAACAGTTCTGACGAAGCTATTTAAGAAAATATAATGTTCACAATTTTGGAGTGATGGGAGGGAAAAGGAGGCGAGACTGATTATTAAATAGATAGAAATAAGTAAGAAAAAAAATAATAACAGGACTTTGTTACACCAAACTAACAAATCACTCTCATTCCCCCTCATTTTGACTTGGCATTACTGGATTTAAGAGAGTCACTCCCTCAATAACTCTGTACAAAGAAACAAAGAAATTTGCTGATGCCAAAACATCCTTTTTTGTATAGAAAGTTTATATAAAAAAGTCCTGTTATGGCCCCATTCCGTTTTTTTCTTTCTTATTTTTTCTATATTAATAAAACTTAATTGAATAAAATACAAAATTATTTCGAAACCAAAGCCCTTAGATTTTTTTCTAGGAGGTAAAAAACAAAATTTAGGACTCCCACCTTAGAGTCGGGCTCATGTCCACCAGGGAGGTGAAAAGTCCTCTGGTAGCGGATGATATGACCTCCGGGCAGTAATCATAAAAACAAACAAAACTATTTTTAATTTATTGATTAAAGATTTTAATCTAAATATCCTGATTTTTTTCATGATTACTTCCTTTTACTTATGGTGTAAGGAAGTTAAAAATCTCAATATTGTTACCATGCTGATGAGGGACTTGGGTTGGGTGCTTAGAACTACTAAACTCAGACGTAAGCGTTTGATGGTTAGTGTGAGCGTCTACGAACGTAGGAGACCCTTCGTTGCGGTTAGAGTTACTATCCTAAGGCAGGGTATAAGTTGAGTCGCAGTTCGGTGTGTGCGATGAGTGCAATATTTGCAAATTGTATATTAAGTTCAGAATCTGATTGTCGAAGTAATTGCAACTTCATACTATCAAAGGAAGCTTCCGAAAAACAGTTATTTAGAAAAAAGAAATACCCACTGAGAATGAAAAATACAAGATTTATTATCAGATTTCATCCCTATTTCTTTCGCAACTTCTTCCCATATCTCTGATATAAATGTACTTGTCATTAGTCTCAACGACTGGTGTGGTACAACTCTTTCTCCTATGAACTGCCTCTAGAAGTTTATCTTCCATGTTGAAAATTGAAAAAATTGCTGTCGTAACTCACCCTGTGAAAACTGTACACGAACACAGACCTTTGCAGACTCACGGCAGGCAGAAACTGAGTAACTTCACGCTGCGTATGAACATTCGCGGTTGTATTCATTTGAAACTCGCGGAGAGTCACCCTGCGTCACCTCACTGAACTGCGTCTCAACTTGTGCCCTTCCTAAGAGAAGGCTCCAGTGGTTGAGTTGATCACTTTAGTGAGTTGATCTACTAACCTGAGATGTAGCCTCGGTTCAGTGGTTTGTGTTGCTATCCTCAGAGGGGGTGTGTATCGGTTGAGTGGTTACTGTTACGTTCCTCAGGGGAGGCTTTAATGGATGATTTGGTTAGTCTGGCGTAATCCTGAGAGGAATCCTTGGATAAGTGCTTAATACGAGTATGTCTGACTGTAATCTTGAAAATGGGCTGAATTATTCAGGATGGGCCTCTGTGGCTCAGTTGTTAGAGTGACTTTTTATCTTTTTTTTTATGTAATGATCTATTTAATTATTAGCCAGGAAGAAAATCTAAAATATAATATAAGTTATGTGAAGAACCTAAATTTCAATTTCTTGAGCGGAACCCTCCCGAATATTAAGGGATTCCTACATTTCCTATGAAAAAGAACTAACCTATCGATTGTGTGTTATGTTGTAGACTGCCATGGCGTCGAGATGGAAATCTATAGTTCTTCTGGTTGGAGTTTTTGTCCCAAGTTTAGCCTATCTTTCAGGTAAGAAAATTAAATTATTGTAAATATTTCAAAAGTCTTAAGTTACTTACTTAATTTTAATACTAGTTGTGCTTGAATGAAGACCTTAATGGAAGAATTATAGTACCTATTTTAAGATTTTAATAATAAGAACAAAACGTATAGTCCCAATTTACAAATTCAGTTTTGTTCTTGAAACCAGGATCATGAAGTTATGTGCATTCTACATATAGCATACGAAGACACTGTCCTGTCGAAAAAAAAATAACAGTGCGGAGACTCAGACGTGAAGAGAATAAAAAGAAAGTGTAAAAAGGGATTCAGGTATCGTTCCTCTGCCAATCTGTTGAGAAGCTTTGTCGCCCACCGTTTAACCTAGAAACCTCAATTGTACTGTATTTCGGTTCTCCAAAGGCAATAAAACTGAGAAAGAGTTTTCCAGCGGAGTTGACTCATTGGTTCTGTTATTAAGTTGTTACGATACACAATATGTTCTTCTCATTCAGACTTAGAGGATCTCATACTTACCAGTAAGCGCAAATTGGGCAAAGAAATATTAACAAATAATAATAAATTAAAGTTTTAAATTGACATATTTATATACAAGGAAACAAGTGAAAAATATTTGTTCTCGATCTTCGTTTCCTGAAGATCTCCTCAGATAAATATCTATTTGCGGATGGGTAATTTTATCTGGCACACCTATTGTTTTTATTTTAGGCTTATATGTGGCTCGCGTATAAAACCCTAATGCATACTGCGGCCTGCAATCAAAAAATTAGGCACAATGCGGCCCAAGTGCCACACATTGCCTCATAATTGAACGCTGTGCCATACCATTGGCGGATTGTCCTGGCGAATTGGAACCACCATTTTCTTTTGACTTCTTCCAGTCCAACCAAGACTATTGACATTCCAACATTTAATTCTATTGTCATATTTCTCAAAGATTCTCCCTTTTCATATACTAATAATTGCGTCCAATCTTTATTTTAATAGTAATCATCAATCGCTTCCTGTTACCAGACATCGCGACCAATATTTCAATATGCACTATGAAATTAGATCACACAGAGCACAAAGAAATCACACAGCTCGATAAAACCAATCAGTCACAATACACAGAGAAAACTATTCCGGTTCAAATTCCCAAGACTAATAATTTATTTTTACGAATTAAGTCATTCCTGACATAAATTTTATTTTGCACATGAAATTGCACGTTTTCAACTTTTTTGGCAAAATTGCACGTTTTAGGTTTTTACTGCACGAAATTGCATATTTTGACGTAATTAAAAAAATTGTAAGTTACTTTGAAAATCTTTACATTTGTTAGTCGACAAATTTACAACAGTTTTGAGAACCAATCCCGGATGTGACCAACTCAAAAAGTTCGTACAATGCGGCAATAAATATTGAAGATATTGGATTAGATCTACAACCTGACATTATAAGCAGCTACAAAAAATGCTCCATCACATGCGTCAACGTGGAGTGATCGTTTTCCCAGCTAAAACACATATGTACATAGCGACAGGCGGCACAGTTTATCAGACAAGAATTTTGAAATGTTTCTAGTAGTAAATTCTAACGCATCAAATGCTTAAGTAAAAAATATATATCAATTTAATTAAAGTCAAACTGGTGAACTGTTTTGTATTTTACGTATCTCTAGTATTTTTTTTATAAAAAATGTATACATTTATAATTAAAACATGGAGGTAAAAAAAACTTGTGTTTTCAGTAAATATTTTTTATAAATTGTATAAATAAATTCCTGTAGGCTTTTTATTTTATAGATTTATTTTTAAGCCCTACCCAATTTTTTATGCTGAAAAAAGGGTTATTAATTTACAAATTAGATCCAATTTTTTTTTCGCAGAAAAGATTTTATTTTTTGTTGCACATTTTTGAACGTTTTGGCCTTTTTATTGCACGTTTTTAAATTTTTTTAATGCACGAAATCCAGGCTCTAATAATAATGTTAAACGTTTCTGGAGGCATCTCACATCCTTAATATCTAAATTTTTTTATAAATAATTATCAGAATGCATATACATTGTTCATATTTAGAATATAAATTAACAATTGGAGAGGGCGCCGTTAGCTCAGTAGATGCGTCTTGCTTACTTAGTTCAAGATCGCGGGTTCAAAACCCGGCCGAGGCCCTTTGTTTATTTTATCTGGGAGGTAAAATAAACTGAAGCACGCCGTCCTTCGGATGGGACGTTAAACAATGGTCCCGAGCCTGTACGATATCAGGTACTCGTCAAAAATTTAAGGTGGACTAAAATGGGATAATTTCTGTGGGTTTGAGAAGGGGGGGGGGGATACATTTCTCTCTTGTACACTTGGCCTCCCATTTCACCTTAAACTTACTTTGTGTATAAATTGCATTACTAATTAATTGGGAGATGTATAGCTGCATTACAGAATTACTACATCATCTGAAACTCTTCTCACACAACCCAATTATCGGTATTTTACTATTTTAGTTTTTCAAATCCATAACTGCATCCTTCTAACCTTTAAATTATGAAAATACCTCCTGGGTAGAATTAAGCTGGCACAAGTAAATATGTATGTATAACCATGGTTTTAGCTCAGATATAGAGGAGATATAAGTGGAGTTTCGGATAAGGTGAATCCTAATGTTCCATGGAAATCCCCTAGCCTCCACGAACTATTCCTTTCTGTGATCGTAAACCTTCCGTTGTGTTAATGTTTGACAATTGTTTCGGATAAGGTGAATCCTAATGTTCAATTGAAATCCCCTAGCCTCCACGGACTATTCCTTTCTGTGGTCGTAAACCTGCCGTTGTGTTAATGTTTGACAATTGCAAATTCCTCTGATCCTTGTTTTTAGCCGGATGTATGCTCCCAAAATTTCCATTCCGCTTTACCCACAAAAGATTCCTCTATCTACAAAAACATTATGAAATACTAATGAGATCCTGGTTAGTAGACCGAAAAGGGGGAACAACAAAAAAAATTTACACAAACGTTAATAACTGTATGTATAACAAAACCACCGTACTGTTATTATGAGGACCGGCTCTATGCACTATGCGGCAAGTTTTGGGAGCGGCAAAAATAATAAAAGTTTGGTAAACTGAAGAAAGTTGGCAAATAATATATAAATAAATTATCTTAAAAACCAAATCTTCATTTATTATATTTTTTTAAATTTCATAACAAAGTTACCCGGGCTTTGCCCTCTAAGTAACACTTTATCTATGCGGCTAGTGAGGGCGCCGGTAGCTCAGTGGTATGCGTGCTTGACTTCTGAGCTCAAGAATGTGGGTTCGTAACCCGACCGAGGCCCTTAGTTTATTTTATCTGGGAGGTAAAATAAACTTAAACACGCCGTCCTTCGGATGGGACGTTAAGCGATGGTCCCGAGCCTGTACGATGTCAGGTACTCGTTAAAGACCCCTACCCTAAGTGAATAAAAATTAGGGTAGGCAAAATTTAGGACCCCAACAGTAGAGTCGGACTCATGTCTACCAGAGTGACGAAAGAGTGATGTGGTAGTAGGCGATATGACCTCGTAGTTAAAGCCCGGGCATGAGTCATAAAACCTAACCTAACCTCTATGCGGCTTGTAACTTCAAGTTAGATGATTCTAGAAATAAGTTGAAATATTCAAACATTTTGGGCCCATAGAAGTGATGTGTCACTTACACGCCCCCCTCGGCGTAAATAAAAAACAAATCGTCGGTGAATCACCGGCTATGTACTTCCCCAGCAAGAGTGAATCAATTACGCTATCGCTCTCCCTCCAAATTCAATCAATTGTTTGGGCTAAAACTCAATAATTGACTTCTAAATCCTCTACTAAATTTTGAGTCGATAAATTCATTACATCGGCAGTTATTAGGATATTTAAGTCGAGCCCTTCTTCTCTGATTCCCCCTTCCCTTCAACTGATTTCGTAGAAAATTAATAAGTGTCATCCTTGTGAATTTGTGAATTTACGTATTTAATTTAGTGTCAATACATTCATTACAACGACAGTTATTAGAGGTTTTGTAGTAAGCGCCTCCCCTAATCTCCATCTTCCCTCGGGTTGAAAATTAACAAGTATCGTCCTGATAGGAACTTGAATTACCATATGGGATTTGATGTCAATACATTCATTACAACGGCAGTTATTAGAGCTTTTGTGTTAAGCCTCTCTCCTAATCTCTGGCTGAAAATTAGCAAGTGTCGTCCTTATAGGATCTTGAATTAACATAGGGAATTTGGTGTCAATACATTCATTACAACGGCAGTTATTAGAGCTTTTGTGTTAAGCCTTCCCCCTAATCTCCCGTTCCCTTTGGTCGATTTGGCTGAAAATGAAGCTTATACACAAGCGGCCCAGCAAATGCGAAATGTTTTTCCAACTCCTACCCTAACTGATTGTCAATGCTCATCCACTAAGGATTGCCAGGATCCATTGTACTGGTTGTCAGTCAAATTTTGAAACACTCAGTTCTGTTTTTTTACACTTAAGAACAGTTTTACCGGTTCTTGTTGGTCTCGGTTACAGTACAATGAATGCAAAACCCGAAAAAAAAAAGTGTAAAACAAAAGCCAAAACCGTTAGGAAGTAACGATGAATAAACGGAGGCAAACTGGAGCAAGAATGAGTGCCTCCCTCGGACATCATAATTAGCAACTGTTTTAGTTGGGTTTCTTTCAAGTAGCAGACAGCAGCACCGTTGAGAACCTCGTCGCACTCGCACTAAGGCGACCAAAAAACAGGATCCGTCAAAAATAGTAAAAATAAATACTTTCCTACTTCAAAGAAAGAGGGGGGGAAAAGTGGTCGGTGAATCACCGGCACTGTACTTCCCCAGTATGAATTAGTCAACTTAGCTTTCATGCAGCCTCTTGGCTCAGTCCTACTTTATATTCCTATCTTTTTTTTATTTTTTTTTTTAAGGCATTTCGACCACGAGGGTCATGGATGCCTGATGGATGCAGGTCTCTGGGGATCCTAGCGGGATAATTTGGATAGGTGCAGATTAATAATAATAAAGGTCGAGAGATATACGGAATAGAAAGGCTATGTTATGAACAAAATTTTGTTTTATAATTAAGGTAGGAGGTTTGAGAAGTGCAAAAAATGAAATACGTTTGGTAATTTGGGAGCTATTATTGGATAGAATTTCGGAAATATCCAGTGCAAGGTTGAAATTTTCACGCTGGGGACTATATGCCATGCATTCAGTTGGAATGTGTCTGACAGACAGTCCGAACCCGCAGGACTGACAAAGAGGAGGGGGTTCCCGAGCCATCAGATATCCATGGGTCAGCCTATCATTCCTATCTATACCGCATTTAAATCTAATTTTTGGTTTAAAAAAATTATTTTCCGAATGTTTTATAGCTCAAATTGAAGGAAACACGATATAAACTGTTTCAGGCCAAAATATATAAATTATGATTTTAAACGTTTAGGAAGAAATTAGGTAGCTTTTAAAAATCTCCCCCCCCCCCCCCTTCCCTTGGTTTGGATGTTCTGGTTAATATAGATAGGTACCGTCAAACGGGGTGAGAATGGCCAAAAATTACTTTTTTCGGTCATAACTCCTATATAGTTTATCCGAAAACAACGAAATTGGGAGGGCTTATTGCTTAGGTGCTCGAACACGTTTACAGGGAATTTCAAATTTTTAGGTTTTTAGGTGTCTGAATAAGAGTATATTATGTAAGTGGCCATTCTCACCCCGTGTTTGAGGTGAGAATGGTCTCGCTTGTTTTTCTATGAAAAGTAAAAGGTTTTTTGGCCGGGGTAAGTATTGTCAAAAGATCAAAGTTAAAACTAGAGAAATATATTTTGTGATAATTTTAAAAACATATTGAATTGTATAAACACTTCAAAACAACTTGTGAAATTTTTTTCTTAAACTTCGATACATTTCCCGTTTAAGAATTAAGAAATTAAAATATCTCCGAATTCTTCACTAATAAATTTTAGCCATCCTCTTCTTTCTTCGGTGGGAGTAGTGAGAATTTTTATAATGTCTTTCGTTTCAACGGCCGCAATCTCAGGTTTGTCAGGGATTATGAATTTCTCGTACTTGATCTTTCTTCCTAAAAATGACAATTATTGTGTAAAGTTTGAAAAAAATTGAAATAAACGTTTGGACGTTATCGAGCAAAAATTGTTGGAACTGGGGAAGTCGGCCGGGTCATTGGTTTGTATATCACCATTTAAATTTTGTGCAAAGCTTCAGTTATATTATAGCATCAATAGATTCCAAGATATCGGGGATGAGAGAGGGTTGGGAGACGGTTGAGAGACGGTTGAGAGAGGGTTGGGAGACGTCTTGAGAGAGGGTTGAGAGAGGGTTGGGAGACGGGTTGAGAGAGGGTTGGGAGACGTCTTGAGCGGTCAAGTGAGGGGTGGGAAAAGAGCGTCTCGCTGATACTGTAAATAACACACAGAGAAGATACTTGCGGGAGTAAGCTCCGTTGAGCAGTATCTAGATAAGGTAGATGTACTGGTACCGTTATCTTCAGCCTCAACACTTGAGGTAATTGAGGCATATTACTGAGGAGTATAGAGGAATGCTACACGGAATAGGAATTTATTTAAATTTGACAAAATACCAAAAAAAAAAAGTCACTGGCAATATACTTCCCCAGTGCGAATTAATCAACTAAAGCCCTCACTCTCCCTCTAGAACTAATTTGTTTAAAAATTAATATGTGTCTTACTCTGGGGCTTTGGAATCATCATACAAAATTGCGTGTCGATACCTTCGTTACATCGACAGTTATTAGGGTTTTGTGTTTAGCACGCCCTCCTTTGATCCTTGCCTTCTCTTCTGCCAATTTCATTGGAAATTGCCTCACCCAGGGCCTTCTCAATCCTTTTATAAAACATTTGGTCTATACATTCATTACATTGGCAGTTATTAGGACTTATGAGTCGAGCCTAATAACTGCCAATGTAATGAACGTATAGACCAGGGGTGTAGCCAGGGGGGGCAGAGGGGGAGCGCGTGTCCCCCCCCCCCCCTTCCCCCCCCCCTGGACAGAGCGAAAAACGAAGATAAAAATTAAATAAACTAAAAAAATAGTTTTTTTAAAAATGGATTGCTTGCAAGTTACCAATAGGATCTTCAAATTTCCTATGCGTCTGATTCCTAACTCAGCAATCAGCTGTTAAATAAATGTACATGTACAAAACAAGTCATATTACATTTATTTAAATATATATGAATTCGATCATTTCATTTCCTCGCTCAAAATCGTCATTTATGTTATACTTTATACTCTTAAAGCTGATTTTACATGCGCAGTAAAAATGCAAAGCGCAGCAGCAGCAAATTCACGCTATTGGATGTGAGTCGTTTAATTCTAAAAACAGAAACCATAGTGTACATTTGCTGCTGCTGCACTTTGCATTTTTGCTGCTCATGTAAAGTCAACTTAAGTATTACAGTCAGTGGTTACCTCAGGGGGAGTTTCTAGGGGTCCGAGTCTCCCAAATTAATAACAAAAAGTCTGCAACACTAACCACGGAAACTGCGGGCTATGCCCCCGGGAGTCTATACCCCCCACCCTCGTAGGCCCTGGGTAAGATAGATAGTAAAATTCGATCATTACATTGCCGGTGACTCAGCGGACACTTTTTTTATGAAGTGGGGGGATTAACGTGACGGAGGAGTGAGAAGAGTAGCCCGTTATAGTTGTGCCGGATGACACAGTAAAGAAGTGGGCGAAGATAAATAGCGGGGAATGCAATGAAGTATGGCCAAAGACGGAGACGGAGGGACGATACCGTGGTCTATGTGGGAACTTGTGTGTCAAGTCTCCCACCTAACTGGACACACCAACACATGGAGATCATCTCCCAGTCACTCTCCACAACTAGCTGTCTCCTGTATTCTCCACTTTATGCAGAGCTCATTTTACGTTACGCATGAACTAAGTTCCAACTCAGCAATGTACTTCCCCAGAACGAATTAATCAATTAAATTTTCGCTCCCCTTCCAAACAAGTCGACAATTTGCGCTAATATTCAATAGTAGACTTTACATAGGGGCTCCCTAAATTCTCCTGCTAAATTTTTAGTCGATAAATTCATTACATCGGAAGTTATAAGAGTTTTTGAATTGAGCCCTCTCCTCTAAACCACCTTCCTTTCGGCTGATATCGCTGAAATTTGACGTTATATCCTCATTGAGTTTTGACTTAAAATACGAAAGTTCATGTCGATACATTCATTACATCGGCAATTATTGGGTTTTTTTTTAGTTGAGCCCCCTCTAGTCCCCCTTTTCCTTCGGCGGATTCTGCTGAAAATTAATAAGTGTCGTCCCATGGGATATTGAATGCACTTGTAAAATTACAATGTCGATACATTCATTACAACGGCAGTTATGGAGATTTTGATTTAAGCCTCTCCCATAATCCCCCCCTCCCCGTTGACCGATTTGGCTGAAAATCCATAGGTGTTGTCTTTACCGGGTTCTGGTCACACATATGAAATTTCGTGTCGATGCATTTATTCTATCGGCAGTTATTATAGTTTTTATATTAAGCGCCCCCCCCCTCTAATATCCCCTCCCCTTTGGTAGATTTGACTGAAAAAAAATAGTTGTCGTCGGTAGAGAGTTCTGGGTTCACATATAAAGTCCGTCTCTATACATTCGTTCTATCGGTTTATCGACTTCATAGATACCCACATATTGTTTTTTCATACTTGGAATCTGGAATTCGGTAAACACTTGATGGTCGGCAGCGGTCGCTCCTAGCCTACCACAGCAACAGATATTTTATTCTATTATATATTTTTATTTGTTAATAAAATTGTTAGGCCCTTTTTTCCCCGACGATTCGGCGATTATGTCGTGGCCTCCACTGGAGGTCGGGCATAAAAAAAAAAAAAAAAAAAAAAAAAAAAAAAAAAAAAAAAAAAAAAGGTTCGGAAAACATGAAATTCCGTTGAAAACTCCGCATCGAATTTTTGGCCGATTACATAACTTCCCCTATACTTCGTACAGCTGGAGTAAAAAATCTTCTCTCCCAGCGCGAATTTATTAACTAAATTTTTGCTCTCCTTCTAAAACTAGTGGACCGATTTGGCTGAAAATCTACGTATCTTACTCAGGGACTTATATAAAATAGTAACGGTATAATCACTATTAAGCACTTCTCTAATAACGTCGTATTAGGAACTATATAACTTATAGGTAAACAATGACTGGCGAACCTCACCACTGTTACTAATCTCAAGTACCACTAGTTCGAACTTCGAACCAGGTAAACCACGAAACCAAGTCGAAAATCTACTGCCTTTTTTCTACATACGAAGTTGGCAATTCATGGCATAACCTGGAGTAAAACATTTTTTGTGTTGTTAAAATTGCTGAGTTTGGTGTACAATACTAAATAGACGTTATATATATTTTTATATTTATTTATTTTCCTTCGGTATGAGCGCGGACAGTTCATTTAGTTATTTTTTGTGTATAATTAATTGTAGTTTTTTAGCCGTATGAATTTAATTTTCGTTTTTACTTTTCATTTTTCAGTAAGTAAATTATTTATATATTTTTATTTTCAGTTTGACATTACCATTTTTTATTTGTGTATACTTTTTCTTGTAAATTTCATTCCTAATTCTGAAGGCGCCAGTAGCTCAGTGGTATGCTTGTGCTCATGTCCACCAGAGTGACGAAAAAGCGCCCTGGTAGTAGGCTATATGACCTTGTAGTTAAAGCCCGGGTATGAGTCATAATAACTAATTAACTCTGGTTGATAATCAATAGAAATAAAGATTTTAATTTTTTTTTTAATATGCCAGGGGTCAGGAACTTTTTTCACGTGCATTATACCTTTAGATTCCTTGCGTGGGGCGCATTATGCGTTAGGTTTTCAGATGCGGGCCATACACTTTTAAAATTGTTAAAAATGTTTTTTGACGCCCCTCAACTTAGAAGTAATTGTCAAAGTGGGAATGTGGCACCCATGTTCTTATGTTATTCCTTCGATGGTATTCCTTTATTAAAAGTAAATGAAATGAAAAAATTCCTTCCCTAGACAGTTCCTTGCATACCAATAATTTACACTTCAAGCTGACCTTGAATAATTCTTGAATACCCCCAAAAAATTAATAATTAACCCCCCCCCACCCCCCAAAAAAAAAAAAATATGGCGTATCCCAACTGTTGTATACTCTGGTGGAAATTCAAAATGCAATACCAAGAAGAAGAAAATAATGGTTTGGGTTCAAACTCCTTCCCTTCTTTTATTGTTTCAAGTGTCCTCATGCTCCAAAAAAGACAGAGATCCCCTGTCGGAAATGGAGATAGGCCGTATAATCAGCTTGTTGATGAGGGAGTAGACCGAGACCCGTGTGCAACATGGCAACGGGAAGGGGTGACTTGTCGAATAGAAAGCTCTGTGTGTTCTTGGAAGACTGCCGAGATGGAAGGAAGATGGTCAGATAGAAAGAGCAGCCCCTCAGCAACTTGGTAACAGATGCGGGTAGGCGTCCCGCTTGTCTCCCCTTGCATCATCTGCAACCGATTATTGGATTGGAATCTGACATCGCGTGCTCCACTCGCAGCATACCTCAGGATCACATCGGACTCCTTTAGGGCATAATGCACCATGAAGTTGCATCCTTGCACCTGCCACATATTACAGTGGTTAGTGAAGCTTCTCTTAATACTCAGTAAAATAATTTGAAACTTTATCATTACTCTGTAAGTACCTCACCAATATTTCTGGAAGGGAGGAGGGGGGGGGGGGGGGGGGGGGGGGGGGGGGGGTGGGGGGGGGGGGGGGGGGGGGGGGGGGGGGGGGGGTGAATAACCTGATGATTTCAGAGAAGACTTCCAGGACTTAGCAGTCACCCATGAGCTTCTTAAAATTTTATTTAAGCCAGATAAAACTTATACAATTTACCAACGTCAAAAATTATTCGTTTTAACCCCCGACGCAAAAGGAATGGATGTTATAAGTTTGAAGCTTTGTGTGTGTGTCTGTCTGTATGTGGCATCGTAGCTCCAAGACGTCTTAACCGATTTCAAAGCGGGTTTGTCGTTTCAAAAGCTGGTATTTGCGAGATGGTTCTTAGCCATATTTGGTGGAAATCGGGTATGCCGTTTCCAAGATATTCAGGTATTCATCAGAGCCTGTACAGGGATCTCGGCCCTATTACAGCTGGAGACTTGAAGATTGAGCTCAAATAAGAACAAGCCCCCCCCCCCCCCCCCCCCCAAAAAAAAAAAAAACTAGTTTCAGTAAAAAAAAAAATTAATGAACAAAAAAAAAATATAAATTGTCTTTTAATCAAAACACCAAAGATCAGACTTTTTTTTTTATTATTTTAATAAATAAAATCAGGATTTTTGCAGGGGGAGTGTCGCCGAATCCTTTAATAATGTATCCCTTTCAGAAAATCTATTAGATTCTGGAATCTGGATTTTCACTCGCAAAATATATCTTGGAGTGCTGCGGGCGTGTTATTTTCCCGATACTTGGCCAGCTTCTGACAGTCTTCGTTCACATGTCCCACCGTCAGCAACTCCCCACAGAGAGCACACCTTGGACACCCCTCTCGTCTGTCCGTCCAATGGCTACTCACTATTTTTTCTCGTGAAAAAAGTTCAACGTATAAGTTAATGGGTCTTAAGTTTGGCTTTAAATGTTTCAATTGTACGTCTTGTTCTGACCAGTGATTTCCCCAACGTTCTAATGCAGACATATTGACCTGCTTCATCAGATCATGTGGCCGAATGACTACTCTCTCTGTATACGCTTCAGCTGCTCTTTCGGCTTCTTTGTTCCCATCCACACCCTGAAACCCACAAGAAGACGACTCCCTAATCCGATGTTTTATTTTTCTTCTTGTTGCATTTACAATTTCCACCATTGTAAAAGAAACTAGTAAAACATTTTTCGTTTATCTCCTTCAGAACCCCCCTCCGGGCAGAAGAGCAAATATTAATCACTAGGCTAACGAAATGTTCTCACCTTCCTGGCTTTTTTCCCTTGAACTCCCCCCCCCCCCCCCCCCCCCTCCCCCCACTGCTGATATAATAAAAATATACCTCCATAAAAAAAAGAAGTGTTAATTAGTTAGTGCACTTCCACTCCCACGGCTGAGCCTTCTACTCAAATTTCAATATGCAATCAGCGCCCTGAGAACTATAATCATTACGGCGGTAATGGTTCGCTATTAGCTCCACATTGAGTACAGAATGCAAACGTGAATGAAGAAGGTAATGGGCCTTCAGTCCAATTCCCGCTACGCTCAACTCATCTCCAGCTAATCCTAAATTGGATCCAAGCTTGCAAACTCCACTTCTTTACTTCCCCAGCTATACGATGTATAGGAGAAGTTATATAATTGGTCAAAAATTCGAAGTTGAGTTTTTACCTGAATTTTATGTTTTCCTGTGAATCATCGACAATGTATTTCCCCAGAACAAATTAATCAATTAACTTTTTGCTGCCCTTCCATAATCAGTCGACCGTTCGCACGAATTTTCAATAGTTGACTTACATAGGGACACCTAAATTCTCATATTACATATTGTATCGATAAATTTATTCAAAGGCAGTTATTAAAGTTTTTGAGTTAAGCCTCTCCCATAAATCCCCCTTCCCTTTGGCCGATTTGGCTGAAAATCGATAGGTGTTGTCTTCCATTGTAGAGTCAGGCTCTCGACCACCAGAGCGATGAAAGAGCACTAATAGGCGATATAACCTCGTCGTTAAAGCCCGGACATGAGTCTCAAAAAAAAATCGCCTTTTATTGTATAACTATTATAGGCGCAAATTATAGTAGTTTGTAATTTTTTTTCAAAATATTATTCTTTTTATTAAATTAGTTTTGACATAATATTATTTACCTTTTAATTATCCTTCAAAATATTTTTTTTTTATTTTGATAATTTTATTACTTCCAAATTGGGTCTATGACCTTCCCAAATAATGGGATAAGTATATATTATTGTATGTAAGGGTGCAATCGCAAAATTTTCAAACTTAAATATGTATAAGAAATTGAACAGTGCTCACATGGGCCAATATTTCATTCATTTTCCTTATATCACTATACTAAACAACTCGGAGAAATTTTATGGAATTCTGAGAGGTAATGTTTGGAATGGCCCGTAACTCCTGTGAGCGTGTGACCTGTCAGTTAAGCCCGGGCATGAGTCATAATGACTAATTATCTAATGATGACAATGAGAAAAATGATCAGGTATCTAACAGGACACTCGGTAAGAAAACATCTATTAAAAAAAGTGTGAGTGACGCGGTAGTCACGAGTATTGATGCGTAAACATCTGATTTAGTTTCAAAAATTTCCTGTCGTGCACTGATTTTGTTTAAAATTTGTTTTATAATGTTATAATATGAAAGTAGTATGAGGAATTAAACTTTCAAATTTATTGTTCTTCAATTTCTTTTATACAGAAATTATAGGTTTGTGATAGCTAAACTAAGATATATACAACTGTGATTGTAGTGTCTCTAAATACCGCGAGAATACAGCGTCGATGGTAGTTTTCGAATTCGTTGTTGAACTGCTTCGATTCGTATTCATTTGTAGATTAAGTTTGTCATTTAAAAATGAAATAAGCTGTTCGGTATCTCCTGAAATGGGTAAAAACATTATATTATTTGTTGATCGAGGGCGCCGGTAGCTCAGTGGTATGCGTGCTTGTCTTCTGAGCTCAAGATCGTGGGCTCGAAACCCGACCCAGGCCCTTAGTTTATTTTATCTGGGAGGTAAAATAATCTTAAGCACGCCGTCCTTCGGATGGGACGTTAAGCGATGGTCCCGAGCCTGTACGATGTCAGGTACTCGTTAAAGACCCCTACCCTAGGTGAATAAAAATTTAGGGTAGGCAAAATTTAGGACTCCCACAGTAGAGTCGGGCTCATGTTCACCAGAGTGACGAAAGAGCGCTCTGGTAGTAGGCGATATGACCTCGTAGTTAAAGCCCGGGCATGAGTCAAAAAACCTAACCTATTTATTATCGATATTTTCAGCAGTTATTATTATTAATATATAATAACAATAACTGCTGAAAATATGTAATATCATATAATAATACATTGAAATATTATATTTTTTTAGTTTTACACTGCTATATTATTTTCTTTTACCAGAGATTTTATTGTGGAAGCTATGGTGGCCGTGCGGGCTAGAGCGTAGGGTTTGGTCGTATGGTTTCACTTTGGTTTGCGGGTTCGAATCCCGTCCGGGAGTGAGTTTTATTTTGCAGATAGAACTCCCTTCCGGGGCCATGGATGTTGTAAATAATTAGGTAACACCATTATAAGAGTCATGGCTAATATGCATTGCACATAAGGCCAAAGAAAAAACAAAAAATGTTATTGTGACATATTTAAGCTATCGAATCTTAACCTAAACGTGTCTTACCGAAAGATAATGTTATAGAAATATAACAACAAAACAGCTGACATCACAGATCAAGAAGTGTGTAGTTGTGTGTGTGATAACCGTCCGACACACACACACACACTTAGGCATGCACGCCAACTAGACTTACTAGATGGCAAAAAAAAAATGTTTTATTTATTTTTCTCACCTTAGCATTTAGTATATATCGTCTGCCTAAACGAGATACCTCGTAAGTGACACTTTTCCGAAAATCGTTTTTTTTTTACCAAAAAAATAATAAAAAAAACTATTGATCTGGTGGGACCTCATATACGAAATAAAACTAAAAAACCATGAAATACGGAAACGTACCTTGCATAAGAAATGGGAACGAAATTCTGGTCGAACCTGGTAACTCCGTCAAGTACGTTAATTCTTTAATTGGATTTGCAAACTACATAGCTTAAAAACAATTCATGGCATGCATATACATCTCACCTCATACAAATGTCGAAAAAATTGACGTTTTCTATAAAAAATATTTTAATCAGTTTTTTGTCTCTCCTGTAAAGTTGGCTTTTTGCACATATTATGAGGTATCACGTTTAGACCGACGATATGGAAGATAGGGAGCACATCTTGCCATATATTCTGTCAGTTCAACGCCCATTTGAAACCAAAGCCACACTTCAGTTTCTCTTTTTGCTCTATTTTGGTTTTCTCATGAATTGTGGACGAATATTCCATTTCTTTTTTTCTTTTATTTCTTTCTTTTTAAGTTGGACTGCTATGTTTTTCTCTTTTTTTCCCCTAAACAACCTTGACAAACTCAAGCTGGTCACTCCAAGAAAGGCAGACTCTTCAGGATGGACTCCAGGTCGTTACTCTTTTTATTATACTCATTTATTAGAGTAGATACTCCAAACGAATCAACCCAATCTTCACAAGTTAATTATTTTCTAATTTGATTTTTCCCACTCTTTAATAGTTTATCAACTGTTAGATCTCTAAATTATAATAATCACTAGCATGTTTCATTAGCTGGTAATTAATTACTGTACAATGTGTTTAATAATTATCTGAGTCACTAGTAAAAATTAATGAAGATATGAATGGGCGTCTACGAGACTTGAGATTATACGAGTATGAAGGACGGAAATATAATGAGATCAAGTCACATGTTTTACATATTTAGGTCAAGTTCATTTTTAAGCATATATCTAAAGCATTCGCGATTTCGAAACCCGGCCGAAGCTTTTAGTTTTTTTTTTATCAGGGAGGTAAAAAACCCTTGAGCACGCCGTCCTTCAGATGGGACGTTAAGCACGGGTCCCGAGCCTGTACGATGTCAGTTACTCGCTAAAGACCCCTCCTATCTTAGTTGAATAAGAATTTAGAGTAGGCATAATTTAGGACTCCCATAGTAGAGTCGGGCTCATGTCCACCAGAGCGCGGAAAAGGCGCTCTGGTAGTAGGCAATATGACCTCGTAATTTAATCCCGGATATGAGTCACAATAACTAGCTTTCTCGTAACGCATTAGGGTCTAATAAAACAAATCATAAAAATAAAATTATTGAAAACAGTCAAGGGTCATCTTCAGTATCTGGCCAACGTTTCGGAATCTATTTATTTCCTTCTCCAGCGCGTTATAATGACTCGAATGGATGTGTAGGGAGAATGTAGTAAGTGTGTGTGTATTTGTCACGAGTCATTATAAGACACTGAAGGAAGAAATAAATAGTTTCCGAAACGTTGACCAAATACTGAGGATTGACCTTTGACAACGGGAAGTTGAGTTTCCGCCGTGTAAATAAGAAACTCAGTATCTGGCCAACATTTTGGAAACTATTTATTTTCTTTTTTATATTCTCTCTTTATTTTTCTTCAGGGCCCAAACAGGATTTAGTTTGTATATTCCGTTAGTCCCTGAAAAAATATATAAATAGTTTCCGAAACGTTGACCAAATACTGAGGATTGACCTTTGACAACGGGAAGTTGAGTTTCCGCCGTGTAAATAAGAAACTCAGTATCTGGCCAACATTTTGGAAACTATTTATTTTCTTTTTTATATTCTCTCTTTATTTTTCTTCAGGGCCCAAACAGGATTTAGTTTGTATATTCCGTTAGTCCCTGAAAAAATATATAAATAGTTTCCGAAACGTTGACCAAATACTGAGGATTGACCTTTGACAACGGGAAGTTGAGTTTCCGCCGTGTAAATAAGAAACTCAGTATCTGGCCAACATTTTGGAAACTATTTATTTTCTTTTTTATATTCTCTCTTTATTTTTCTTCAGGGCCCAAACAGGATTTAGTTTGTATATTCCGTTAGTCCCTGAAAAAATATATAAATAGTTTCCGAAACGTTGGCCAAATACTGAGTTTTTTATTTACACGACAGAATCTCAACTTCCCTCAGCATACTGTCAATCATTATAGTTTTTCAATAGTTTGCGTATTTCCTGTTTTATGTTAGTCTGAAATTTCAACACATTTTTTTTTCTAACGTTAATTATCTAAAAAATTACTACTAGTAAAATTTGACTTTTATGGTTTTGTTTAGTGGATATAAAAGTATCATTGACAATAAGAAAAAACACCTCTTCATTATATTTGTAGTTCATTTATCTTTGCTTGCATTGATTAGTTATTGTTTCTAGTTAAGAAACAACAAATACTAATCAATGTACGAGTCGCCGTTAAGCGATGGTCGAGAGCCTCTTCGATGTTAGATACTCGTTAAAGCACGTACACGATGTGGCTAAATCTGGGTAAGCAAAATTCAGGACTCCCATTGTAGAGTTGGGCTCATGTCCACCAGCGCTCTAGTTGTAGGCGATATAACCTCGTAGTTAAAGCCCGGGCATGAGTTACAAAGAACAAACAATCAACAAAAGGAAATGTAATTGGATATTTGAATTAGTCTCTTCAGTCAATTTGAACTTTTTTTCGTAGCACTGTATGTTAAATTTAGGAGTTTCGGACTTTTCCCGCCATCTATAACATGAAAGAAACCTCTGTGAATAATTTCAGTCTTATAGGTTATGTAATTAATAAAAAGAGTCCTAGAATGATATCAGTGATTCTGCATATGACTTCTACCTTTCTAGGATCGTCATTCTCATGAAATTAGTGATTAATAATATTAGTGAAGACAATCCTCGTTCAGGACGCCTATCAACTTCGACTGACGACGATCATGCTGCCAGAGTGAACGTTATCGTGCGATCAGAGCTGAACCATGACAACCCGCCTGTTCATTCTGGGTTGCTCATTCACGATTATTGAACAAAAAACGTCATGGCAGTCATCCCTACTCATCAGACCTGGCCTCTGCGAACTTTTTCCTGTTTCCGAAACTCAAGAGACTCTTAAAAGAGCAGAGATTTCACTCAACTGACGAAATTAAAGAAAAATCGCTGGAGGAACTGAACAGCATTCGAGAAGATAAGTTCTCAGGGTCCTTCCAGCAGTGGAAACGGAGTACTTAAAAGGGGACAATGTCCAATAACTTGTACATTTTTTGAATACATTTTTAAAAAATCAGTGCTGAAACTTTTTGATCATCCCTCGTATATAGACAGCGGAAGGTTGTTTGTTGGATGGCCCTATGAAGGGCAGGTAGGTTGGTAGATACTCGTATGTGCGGAGCTCTGCCGAGAAGAACCGACTGCCGGAGACACGGTTGTTAGCCACCCTCCTGATATCACTGGCACCCTCCGTCATTACCTTCATCAACCGGAACATACACTCCATCTTCCCCACGCCAACAAACTACTCAGGAAAAAATCTATTTCTCAACTAAAAAAAAATGTGGTCGGTGGATCATCGTCAACGTACTCACTCTCCCAATGGTTGCTCTCCCTCTAAACACCTCTATGGCCCAATTGACTGAAAATTATTAGGTGACTTACTAGCGACTTCTTAGTCATACAAAATTTAGCACCAAACCTTTCATTACATCTGTAATCATTTCATTCTTGTGTTGTCCCCCATTTTGGTCGATTCGGGTGAAAAATAGTCCCTTTTTGATATGTACAGTCAAAATCGTCTATAACGACCTCCAATAGGATAGCAAAATCTGGTCGATATAATCAATGATCGTTATAATCACACTCCTCCCCCCCCCCCCCCCCCCCCCCTCCAATCGCAGCAATAACAAATGAAAGATCAAAATAACAATGGAATAAAGATTTAAAAAAAACTCAATTTCTTAAAAAACAACACATTATATTTATCGAAAAAATACCACTTATTTACATTATAGAGTTGAGGTTGCCGGTAGCTCAGTGGTATGCGTGCTTGTCTTCTGAGCTTAAGGTCGTGGGTTCGTAACCCGACCGAGGCCCATAGTTTATTTTATCCCGTTTCTGGGAAGTGAAATAAACTTGAGCACGCCGTCCTTCGGATGGGACGTTAAGCGATGGTCCCGAGCCTGTACGATGTCAGATACTCGTTAAAGACCCCTACCCTAGGTGAATACAAATTTAGGGTAGGCAAAATTTAGAATTCCCACAGTAGAGTCGGGCTCATGTCCACCAGAGAGACGAAAGAGCGCTCTGGTAGTAGGCGATATGACCTCGTAGTTAAAGCCCGGGCATGAGTCATAAAACCTAACCTAACCTACATTATAGAGTTGGAAAAAAGTTAAAAAGTAAAATCAGGTTGTTAATAGGAACGTTTTTCTTTCGATGAGCGTTAAACCATTGCAGCAAAGGATTGTCAGTCAGTATGTTGGCTTTTCCGAATTTTCTTTGCAGAAAAAGATTCCTCCTCATAACTTTTTGTTTTTTTCTTTATTGTCCCTCGCGGTTGAAATTGTTGAATGGGATAATTTTTTTGATAAAGTAGAATTTGACTCGCCCTCTTCCAGCCGCCAAATGATGTTCGCTTTTTCTTCGATGGGCAAAGATTTTATTTTACACGTCATGTTGACACTTTTAGAAAACAGAAATAACTGAGGGTATTAGAAAATAAAGTAAAAAAAAAAAAAAAAACCCACCACGTGAACTGAATTCATAGATCTCCAAACAATTATGTATCCAATTATTTCTATCTTGATGTTTTGTTTACATGTGTTTCTTAAACTTCTCTGGGATGTTACATTGTTGGTTAATTCCGGCATTTCTTCCAGAGGTGCCTTCTTATTCATTTATTTTTTTCTTTCCGACAATATTTCGGGACCCTTCTTCCGGTCACTATGAATCACGTTTTGTTTACATTCTGTCCGTCGTTATAGACGACTTTTAACCCTTTAGTACACTCGCCGCGGCACTCCTTGCCTCAAATTTACTTAATTTTGATTTTCGCGGTCCCTATGTTTAATAACAAACTAATCCCCACTTCTATTCTTCAATGACATGTCTATGAATGAACACAACAGGTGGCGCATTGATCTGATGTTTTATCAGCCCCTAACAATAGGTCAAAGTGTAAGGGACAACAATTGCGGCACTGTATACCGCGCCTGTGTTAAAATGTAAGTTTTTTTAAATACTTTATTTCGTATTTGTTTTCTTTATAACTTTTTTTTTTTTTATTTTTTTTATTTTTTATTTACAAAGAGATATTTACAACTGTATAAAAATATATACAACAAGCAAATATGCTAATACAGACATAATGGCAATGTCAAAATGTCATGAGGGGAGAAATCACCCAGTGGTGACACTTCCTAGTCACTGATTTTCTCTCATTTGTAACTAATCACTGTCACTGTCACTGCTGCTGCTAAGGAGGTCTCTAGGCCATTGACGCTTAAGCCGTCGTTGGGGAAGTACGGCAGAATGGAGGGCACGGACCAGAGGATTATTGTGGGAACCAAGAAGGGAAAATAATTTTTTGTATTTGCATTTAGCGACTTCAGTAATGAAAGGTACATTAAGGTCAGTGTGAAGGGTTTTGTTGGAGACGTAGTAAGGAGCATTGGCTATTGTACGAAGGATTTTGGATTGAAGGGATTGGATGCGCTGGAGATTGGAAGCCTTGGCAGAACCCCAGAGTTCAAGTCCGTAAGTCCACATAGGTTTGAGTATTGAGTTGTATATAAGTCGTTTTGTTGTCAAAGTTAGTTTGGATCTTTTGTCTAGCAGTCGTAGTAGAAGTTTATAACGTCTGTTCATTTCTTGTCTTTTCAGTCTCGTGTGAGGATTCCAAGTTAGTCGTTTGTCGAGTATGAGGCCTAGATAGCGGACTTCGTTTTTTAAAGGGATGGGATTTTTGTTAAGGTACACTGGAGGGCAGGTATATTTTCGACGAAGGGTGAAGACGATGTGAACTGATTTTGTGTCGTTCACCTTCACTCTCCACTTTTTGTACCAGGACTGAAGGGTTATCAGGTGTTCTTGTAGGTGTCTGGATGATAGGACAGGGTCGGGATGAGGAGAGAGGATTGCAGTATCATCTGCAAAGGTGTGGAGTTGTGTTGATGGATGGGTGGGGATATCAGCTGTGTATATTGTGTAGAGGATAGGACCCAGGATACTACCTTGTGGAACGCCAGCATTTTGTGGGGACGCGGGAGAAAGGGCAAGACCCTGGCTTACACAAAAGGTTCTTTCAGAAAGGTAAGATTTTAGGATTAGGAAGAATGTGAAGGGAAGGACTGCTTTGAGCTTCCACAGCAAGCCCGGGTGCCAAACTCTGTCAAACGCTTGTTCAACGTCGAGAAAGGCCGCCGAGCAATACTGCTTTTGCTCCAGGGTTTCTTTATAACTAAGTATATTTTTATGTTATAGTTAATTTTTTTTCATGAACTACGAATTTATAATTAAATAATAATAATTAGCTATTAATTAATTTAAATTAATTAAAAGACTAAAAAATAATTAATTTTTTTTTTTTGTTCCTTATACCCACGACTAATTTTTAACCCTAGAATGACACCGTGAATTTCGTCACCACTATTGACATCGTGGGGTGTCTGACACCCCAAACCCTTTATATAATTTTCTTGTAATTTATTTTTCTCATTAATCCAAAATTAATGCAAATTTAATATTTTAGAATGGTTAGGTTTTATGACTCATGCCCGGGCTTTAACTACGAGGTCATATCGCCTACTACCAGAGCGCTCTTTCGTCACTCTGGTGGACATGAGCCCGACTCTACTGTGGGAGTCCTAAATTTTGCCAACCCTAAATTTTTATTCACCTAGGGTAGGGGTCTTTAACGAGTACCTGACATCGTACAGGCTCGGGACCATCGCTTAACGTCCCATCCGAAGGACGGCGTGCTAAAGTTTATTTTACCTCCCAGATAAAATAAACTAAGGGCCTCGGTCGGGTTACGAACCCACCACCTTGAGCTCAGAAGTCAAGCACGCATACCACTGAGCTACCGGCGCCCTCACTAGCCGCATAGATAAAGTGTTACTTAGAGGGCAAAGCCCGGGTAACTTTGTTATGAAATTTAAAAAAATATAATAAATGAAGATTTGGTTTTTAAGATAATTTATTTATATAAATATAAACAAAATTAGAAAGTTATTTTAATTGAATAGGAAAAAAATCAAATAAGGATGTAACATGTTGAAAAAGTTAAGAAGTAGATATAGATAAAAATACTGTACGAAATTTTATTTGTAAGAAAGGTAAAAACTATTATTATTTTTTTAAACTCAAGTATAGTGTCTATGTAAAAACAATAACTTTAACAAAAAATATATACAATTTGCACAGTTACACTCAGTCACAATCGGTGCACTTCATTAGACGATGCTCGTTGCACATCGGCCTCTGGCAGCTCATGCAAACCAATTTGTATTTTCTATCCTTATCTCTGTTGCATAAAGAGCATCTCATATATTTGCCAGATGGTATAACAATTGCAGTAGATGGAGTTGAGCTTGAGGGTTGACCCAAATATTCATGTATGAGTACTTTCAAAGTTCTACTTAAATGATTGATCTTGGACCGTTGCACTAAATATGGTTTGAGTAATTGGAATCCAAGTTCATTTAAAAAATCTTTTCTGGGCATTGGCTTCCTCCAATTGACCATGCCATACAGTACACCTGCGTTGACATGCGGGGACATCGTCTTGGCACAATGTGGTCGAAGAGTCTGCACATGTGCTGGGCTCCTCATGTCTCACGAATGTGTCATCTAATTCCTCTTCAGAGTCTGAATGAACATGGGTTTCTTCATATTCTTCTTCAGAAGAACTGCCTCCCAGTTCCTCAATATCCTCTCTCCTCAATTCTTCGAGATACACCAACAGTTCCTCATCAGTCCACTGCCTGTTTTGAGATGCCATAACTTTCCTAAAATATATAAATATACGTTATGAAGAAATCTATTGGCGCAAAACCCACTTACAACTCCACAGTAAACATTAAATAGTACGATTTAACACATTAACAAATGTTATGGTAAAAAAAAAAGAATGACGTCAATAATACGGTGGGGTGTGAGACACCCCAAGATCACTTCATTGTTGATTCCTAAAGTCACAAGGGCCTACTAAAGGTGTTAGAAGTCCCAGTAAGGTTAGGAAGGAGATGACTGTGATTTACATAGGGTCGGGGGACTTCTGTGAACTATAGGAAATTAAGTGATAGACTTTAACTTTCGATTGGGGTGTCAGACACCCCACGGTGTCATTCTAGGGTTAATAAAAATAAACTATTTATATTTAATTATATTGTTCTTCATTTGTACTATAAAACATTTCTTTTTGATTTCTTTTTCATCATTCTTATAAACTCTATTTGAAAATATGTAGTACCTTATTTTGTTTTTTACTAATTTTATTTTATTTTCAATCTAAATTATTATTATTCAAATTAATAATGCAAAGGTATAATTTTTTTTAATTTTTCCTTGATTCAATTTTTTTTTTCAATATAAAGATGTTTTTCTTTACTTCAATATACAAAGTTTTAAAAACATTGTTATACATTCAGTACGCCTAATAATAACTTTTTGGAATTGTATGGGGTGCAAAACTGCTGAAAAACTCAATAGTTAAGCATGCGGTACTGAGTGCCGCGCGAGTGTACTAGAGGGTTAATTCTGGAAGTTGTCTAAACTAGCGTTACTACAGCCAATTTCGTCGTTATATCCACTGTCGTAATAAAGGATATTTTACACGTAAATTGGAATGGCGAACCAAACATTTTCTCGAGATTTCGCTGGTTAATAGCTTTTTAGTTGGATAATTTTAGAATTAAGTTGAAATTTACAATGATTTTGAAAGCGTGAAACTGATGTGTCTTTTACCTCGGCGTAAAATTTCAGGTACACATGGCCTAGGTTGGATGATTTTAAATATATGGAGTTACAGCCTTTTCCAGATAAGTTGGAAAGCTGAAATTTGGCAGACAATTTGTTTAATTATTTTTTAAATAATGACGTTTAAAAATTAAATGGAAAAAGTCGGTGAATCACCGGCAATGTACTTCCCCAGAACAAATTAATCAATTAACTTTTCGCTCCACCTCCAAAACCAGTCAGTCGACCATTTGCGCTAATATTCAACAGTTGCTTACTTAGTGGTTCCTAAATTTTCGTACTAAATTTTGTGTTGATAAATTCATTACAATGTGATAGCATGTGGCAATTATTACAGTTTTTGAATTCAGCCCCTCCCCTTCAGCCTATATTGCTAAAATTTGATAGATTATGTCCTCATTGGATTTGGACTTTAAATTCGAAAAATCATATCGATACATTCATCGTTATTGATATTAATACCTCTCTCCTTTGACCGATTTGGCTGAAAATCGATAGGTGTTGTCCTTATGGGGTTCTGGATTTACATATAAAATGTCTTGTCGATACATTCATTGTATCGGGAGTTATCGTGTTCACAGATACACACACACACGGAGAGACAGTAATGTTTTTTTTATAGGGTTCAATTCTAAAACCTTTATAATTGTATATGAGGGTTCAGAGGTTCCTTTCAGCCAAATTGATTTTAGAGGGAGAGCAAAAACTTAGTTGATTAATTCTCTCTGTGGGGGGGGGGGGGGGGGGGGAGGGGGGGGGGGGTGTTTCAACAACTTTTTTTTTGTTGTTTCTTTTTTTTTCGGTCCACTGACCTAAACTGATATTGGGAAAAGCACATGTCTTGGGTTTGCGGTTGAGTACGGTGTATAGTACGTGTTGTACAATAAAAAGTGGGGGCCCTGTGTACGTGCCCGGGTGGATCTGGGCCGGACTATAACGGGGCCTCTCGCTTCATGTCTTCTGCCCGGGGATCCATCTTCCGCTGGATCATCCCCTCCGACGGACCCACCATCTTCCACCTTTTATCTTATTCAACTCGGCTATTAAACTTTCAGTTTTAGAGTATTGCTCAGAAATTCTATTATGAATTTTTAACGGAATTTCATGTTTCCGACCTCTTGATTACAAACATGAAAAAAGACACCGGTGAATGACCAAAGATAACACCTACTAACAGAGCGTTCTCATGACCATCATTCTACTGTGAGAGTCCAAAATGTTGCCTACCCAGGTTTAGGTAAGTTCACTGAGGCATTTCTTGATAACGTCAATAAACATGATCAGAGGTTGGTATTAGTAACAACAGAATGAGTGATGGTCACTAATAAATTCCCAAAAACTGTTACTGTTGGACGGTTCCGGGACTGGTGCCTGGTGACTGCAGAACTATATTATGGCCTGCTACCAGAACGCTCTTTCGTCGTTCTGGTAGACATGGACCCGACTGAGTCCTAAATGTTGCCTACTCAGGTAGTGACTGGTCTTTAACGAGTACAGTCCGAAGGACGGAATGCTCATGACCTAAGGGCCTTGGCCGTAATGGTGTGACACTATCGACAGCACTTAGCAAACGAGCGAGTAATCGATAGTACTATTGAAATTCTGAAACATGAATTTCTAACAAGAAAAACAATCGCCGATGTTGGGAAAAGAGTTCGGTTTCAGTACGGTTGACTATTCTGTCAGTAACCAAGGAAAGAGGTTTCGTCCTAACCAGTATTATCAGTTCCTTTAACCTATTAGTTGGGAGCCATGGTGGCCGTGCGGGCTAAAGCGTAGGGCTTTGATCGCATGGTCTCACCTTGGTTTACGAGTTCGAATCCCGTCCGGGAGTGAGTTTCATTTCGTAGATAGAACTCCCTCCCGGGGCCATGGATGTCGTAAATAACTAGGTAACAACACCATTTTAAGAGTCATGGCTAATATGCATCGTACACAAGGCAAAAAAAAAAAAAAAAAAAAAAAAAAACACCTACTAGGTAATATATTTTTATTAAATAGTTAATATGTTTTTATTTTTTTTTAAATGTTTTTACTGAGAAAAACTAGTTTTTTGTAAAATGTATACTTCAGTTACCAGTTCATGTAAAATGAACAAGTACGTAAACCAAAAATCTAGACTGAAAAAAAGGTTATGCTAAAAATATTGTATTTTTAATAAAATGTTTTGCTTATTATGTATATATTGTATATAGATTGCAAATAGAATAAAAAAAAAAATAAAAACATATAGCCTCATATGTGCTGTTTTATTTTATGGCTCTATGCCCCTAGGCTTGTGGTAAGATGGAAAATGAATAAATTAGCTGCCTACCTTATTCACAAAGAATTTACAGTTCCTCCTTACAAGTCTGGTGCGTCATGTTTTTGTCATCCCAGGAAAAAATAGTCAAAGAAGTGTAAAAATACAGTAAATTTATCATAAAATATAGAGAATATAGGTGAGAAATTGAAAAGTGCAAGAAAATCAAATCAAATAAAAAAATTTAAATAACAATTTCAAATTCCATAGTACAATCGACATAAAATATAACTATTGATAACATTTGATTGTAAAATACTACCAATTAATCGATAGTTATATCGATAATTCGACACCATTAGTCAGCCGAACAAATTAATATAACTTGCCATATGGCATCCTTCAAAATTCTCCACTGAACAGTTAAGTTTCATTTAGGAAGCTCACTGTATTTGGAAAAAGCAATGAATAAGAAAAGACCCGGGTAAAGTAGGCAGTCATGACTTCGCAGATTGACTCATCCAAATAAGAATAAATAATAATAGAAATTATTTTTTTTTTTAATCTTTAGCACCTTAATGATAAACTTTACATAAGTACTGTTTGTCCGCGATTGGAAATAGAGAATTACAGTCTCTATCTAATTATAAAGCCGAGCTGAAAACATCATTTATATTTCATTAGATAGTATACAAACTAATCCAAACTATCTCCCAACATCATTTCTAACACTTTTTCGAAAAATATATAAAAATGTCCGCCACAGCAACGAAAGAGGAAATAGGCGATATTATCTCGTAGTTAAAGCCCGGGCATGAGTCACAATAACTAATTAAATATTGTAGTTGCCAGTCGTGTATTTAGATGGCTTATCTTATGTTAATATGTGTATTAGTTGGCATATACATATTAATATATAAAGATAATACCAATGTATAAGCGATTTTCGAAACCATGGAACCTGTGAATAAATAACCTCCTAACCACAAAACAATTTGTATATAACTACAATAAACAAAATATGTATTAATATAATAGAAATTCGAGCCAAAAATAACATAGTTCAACCAGAATACAATTTAAATCATTATTGTGATCTAATGCTATTTTATTTTTATTATCATGTTATAACATTTATTATAATTAGGCTCAAATCTTATGATTCACAATATCTGAAATTAATATTAGTGCATATACCGATCCAGAAGATTATGATTATTTCAATTTAAATTTTAAAGGTCGATATATATTTATATTGATAAGATCCTTTCTTGTTCGTAAATAAAATTTATTATTTACTTAGACGAAGGTATACTTTGATTTTTAGACGTTTTAATTGTATTTCTTTTTGTTCTATACTTGAACGCTAAGTAATAGATGTACTTAATTTCTTCTTTATTTGTAAATTATGACACTCTGACAGTCATCTGATCAAGAGGTCGTCTTTGGTATAAGATTTATGATTTTCGAATTATTTGTATATGTGTATTTTATTTATAAACTAATAATGACTCAATAATAATAATAATAATAAATAATGGAAATTCAGTTAAACACACACAAGCTTAAACGATTTTATCCAGGGAGTCGGTAGATCAGAGGTAAGCGAGCTAGTCTACTGCGCTCGCGGTTTGGAACCCGACCAAGGCCCTTATCCGTGAGGTGAAGAAACCTTCGGATGGGGCGTTGAGCGATGGTCCCGAGTCTGAGCTATGTCAGGTACTCGTTAAATTTCGTGAAATCACAGGTGAATAAACCTAGGTAGGCATTACTTAGGACTCCCACAGTAGAGTTGGGCTCATGTCCACCAGAGCGATGAAAGAGCGCTGTGGTAGTAGGCGATATGACCTCGTAATTAAAGCCGAGATATGAATCATTTCGCCACTCAAGTACCAGTAAAATTACTTACAATACAGCATACATCTATCTGGCTTGGTACTAACAAAACCAACGTACAAAAAAGACTTCTTGAAGAAAATCTGCAACTGTTTCAACCAAGGGCTGTCCTGAATGGTAGCCGCTGTTTTTTACAGAAATCCTAGGAAGCATCACTGACTGCTGGTCGTTGACAATAACTCAACCAGTCTTCATTTGTGGAATCCATTCAGCTTAATTATATCTAACGAAAGAAAAATATCATTATTCGCTTTTCTTCAGCTATTACCTGAGCTATTTCAAGGCGGTGCATGTGGAATATAATGATCTGGATCTCAATCAGACCGCAAGCTGCATAGTTGGCACAAAGAGAACACTCCGCACCGTTACTGCAATTTATAATCACTCTGTGAGTAAGATTTACTATAGCAATTGTCAAGATATGTTGTCATTATACTGTAAAAATTAGTACCAACCTACATTAGTCTTCTGAAGATAGTGCCGATATCTTCTTCCTTGTCTAACTCGTTGTGCAGTTCAGGGTGGACTAGCAGCTATGCTCCTCTCATCGGATGGCTCATCAACTGGGATCTGTTCTCGTCTGCGCAGTCAGTCTCCAGATATCAGCTTTCTGGCCCTCCGCATCTTTAAACTGAGTTACAATAAGATCATTTATAAGCTACACCAAACTCATAATCGATTTACTTTTGCGTATGAGTTCCCCTTTCAAGATCGATAAAATTTAATTCTTGATTAGCTAATGTTAATTATTGTGACACTTGCTCATGCTTTTACTACGAGGTAATTTTGCCTACAACCAGAGCGCTCATTCGTCGTTTTGGTGGGCATGAGCCCGACTCTACTGTGGAAGTCCTAAATTTTGCCTACTCAGATCTATTCACCTAGGTTAGGGGCCTTAAACGAGACTTCTGGAGGATCATCTAACGCTTAACGTCCCATCCAAAGGACGGCATGGTTGGGGTTTTCGAGTTGAACCTCCTCTGGTCCCCCCCCCCCCCCCCCCCCCTCCCCCCTTCTAATCGGCTAATTCTGCTGGAAATTAATAAGTGTTGTCCTTATGGGATTTTGAATGCACATGTGAAATTACATATCAATACATTCGTTACAACCGCTTTTGAGTCAAGCCTCTCCCCCTAATCCTCCCCTCCCCTTTGACCGATTTGGTTGAAAATCCAATTGTTGTCTTTATGGGATTCTGGTCACACATATGAAATTTCGTGTCGATGCATTTATTCTATCGTCAGTTAATAAAGTTTTTACGTTAAGCCTCTCCCCTAATCCCCCCTTCACATTGGTAGATTTGACTGAAAAACCATAGGTGTCGTTAGAGAGTTCTGGGTTTACATATAAAATTTCGTGTCGATATATTCATCCTATGGGAAGTTATCGTGTTCACAGACACACAGACAGACAGCATTTTTTTTTTTAACATTTGGAATCTGGAGGTCGGGAAACATAAAATTCCGCATCGAATTTTTCACCGATTACATAACTTCCCCTATACTTTGTATAGCTTGCGAAGTAAACAATCTTACTACTCCTATTTTTACGACTAAACTAAGATTCATCAACAATAAATTTTCTTTTCCCCTATTTTCTAGAATTAGAAAGTAAATAAAGTAAAAGTAATTTCAGATTTCTCTCAAATTCGAAGAAAGTGATATTCGTCAGTTCCTTACTTCACCAGTACACAATTTTAACTACCTTTAAAAACTGTTTTTAAATCAATGTTTTGCTGTTGTTCGCGTGAGTATTTACGGAATCCCTCCTGATTATTATAGACATGTAACTATTTTTTAATTATTTTTTTAATTTCATGGCTATTTTTGAATTTTTAAAAGCGCTATAATATAATAGTGACATACTTTTCCACATTGTGAAAAACATAACACTGAATTATATTTATTTAATTTTTTTTTTTTTGGTCTCATATTAGCCTTGTCTCTTAGACCTGGATAGAATGGAAATATTAGATATTAGACCTGGGTAGAATGGAGACGGTCTGAGTGAAGATGTAGAATGGTGTTTAGGCTTAATATGTAATGAACTAAATACAAGTGAATTGACGGTGAAATTGATCCACAAAGAAGGTAGGTACTGTTGTTTGTTTATATGTACAGGATATATGCCCAGAAATATATAACTTAAATTTAAATAATGACCAAAAATACGGAGCGGAAAGAAGATTTAGATGGTTTTGAGAATTTAGTTTTTAAGACTTTTCTTTTGATTTTTGTTGGTTTCAAAGTTTAGTTTTTTTAAATTTTATAATGTATCTACATTATAATAAATAATAAACCCAAACTATTTGTTCTCATAAATTCTATTCTATTAATTTTCCCTGTTGGGCCAGTAAGATAATTTGAAAACCTTTGGATTATATTTAATATTTTTGCAAAATTTAGAAGAGAAGAAATGTTTTTTAAAATATACGTGCACTTTCTTCAAAATTACACGTCTTGAACTTTTGATATCTTTTTAGGGCCCTTTTCGGAAGTTACTGTAGAAATCAAAATTTAGTAAAAGAAAAGAGATAAAATTTCTACAGGAAAGGTGGTAATGTAATTTTATTATTTATTCTTTTTGTTTGAATTATTATTTAATTATTATTCAATTATTTTAATTTTACAATAACATTATTCTCATTATTTCTCCATTGAAAGGGGTCAAACCTCAAAAAGTGGTCAAACCATTGAAAGTGGTCAAACCTCAAAAAGTGGTCAAACCATCGAAAGTGGTCAAACCATTGAAAGTGGTCAAACCTCAAAAAGTGGTCAAACCATTGAAAGTGGTCAAACCATTGAAAGTGGTCAAACCATTGAAAGTGGTCAAACCATTGAAAGTGGTAAAACCTCAAAAGTGGTCAAACCTCAAAAAGTGGTCAAACCATCGAAAGTGGCCAAACCTCAAAATGTGGTCAAAACCATCGAAAGTGGTCAAACCATTGAAAGTGGTCAAACCTCAAATAGTGGTCAAACCATCAAAAGTGGTCAAACCATCGAAAGTGGTCAAACCATTGAAAGTGGTCAAATATCAAAAAGGGGTCAAACCATCGAAAGTGGTCAAACCATTGAAAGTGGTCAAACCTCAAAAAGTGGTCAAACCATTGAAAGTGGTCAAACCTCAAAAAATGGTCAAACCATTGAAAGTGGTCAAACCTCAAAAGTGGTCAAACCTAAAAAGTGGTCAAACCTCAAAAAGTGGTCAAACCATAGAAAGTGGTCAAACCATCGAAAGTGGTCAAACCATCGAAAGTGGTCAAACCATCGAAAGTGGTCAAACCTCAAAAAGTGGTCAAACCATTGAAAGTGGTCAAACCTCAAATAGTGGTCAAACCTCAAAAAGTGGTCAAACCTCAAAAGTGGTCAAACCTCAAAAAGTGGTCAAACCATCGAAAGTGGTCAAACCTCAAAAGTGGTCAAACCATTGAAAGTGGTCAAACCTCAAATAGTGTTCAAACCTCAAAAAGTGGTCAAACCTCAAAAGTGCTCAAACCATCGAAAGTGGTCAAACCATTGAAAGTGGTCAAACCTCAAAAAGTGGTCAAACCATTGAAAGTGGTCAAACCTCAAAATGTGGTCAAACCATCGAAAGTGGTCAAACCATTGAAAGTGGTCAAACCTCAAATAGTGGTCAAACCATTGAAAGTGGTCAAACCTCAAAAAGTGGTCAAACCATCGAAAGTGGTCAAACCATTGAAAGTTGTCAAACCTTAAAAGTAGTCAAACCTCAAAAAGTGGTCAAACCATTGAAAGTGGTCAAACCTCAAAAAGTGGTCAAACCATTGAAAGTGGTCAAACCTCAAAAGTGGTCAAACCATTGAAAGTGGTCAAACCTTAAAAGTGGTCAAACCTCAAAAAGGGGTCAAAGCATTGAAAGTGGTCAAACCTCAAAAAGGGGTCAAAGCATTGAAAGTGGTCAAACCTCAAAAAGGGGTCAAAGCATTGAAAGTGGTCAAACCTCAAAAAGTGGTCAAACCATTGAAAGTGGTCAAACCTCAAATAGTGGTCAAACCTCAAAAAGTGGTCAAACCTCAAAAGTGGTCAAACCTCAAAAAGTGGTCAAACCATCGAAAGTGGTCAAACCTCAAAAGTGGTCAAACCATTGAAAGTGGTCAAACCTCAAATAGTGTTCAAACCTCAAAAAGTGGTCAAACCTCAAAAGTGCTCAAACCATCGAAAGTGGTCAAACCATTGAAAGTGGTCAAACCTCAAAAAGTGGTCAAACCATTGAAAGTGGTCAAACCATTGAAAGTGGTCAAACCTCAAAAAATGGTCAAACCATTGAAAGTGGTCAAACCTCAAAAGTGGTCAAACCTAAAAAGTGGTCAAACCTCAAAAAGTGGTCAAACCTCAAAAAGTGGTCAAACCATAGAAAGTGGTCAAACCATTGAAAGTGGTCAAACCATTGAAAGTGGTCAAACCTCAAAAAGTGGTCAAACCATTGAAAGTGGTCAAACCTCAAAAGTGGTCAAACCTAAAAAGTGGTCAAACCTCAAAAAGTGTTCAAACCTCAAATAGTGTTCAAACCTCAAAAAGTGGTCAAACCTCAAAAGTGGTCAAACCTCAAAATGTGGTCAAACCATCGAAAGTGGTCAAACCATTGAAAGTGGTCAAACCTCAAATAGTGGTCAAACCATTGAAAGTGGTCAAACCTCAAAAAGTGGTCAAACCATCGAAAGTGGTCAAACCATTGAAAGTTGTCAAACCTTAAAAGTAGTCAAACCTCAAAAAGTGGTCAAACCATTGAAAGTGGTCAAACCATTGAAAGTGGTCAAACCATTGAAAGTGGTCAAACCTCAAAAGTGGTCAAACCATTGAAAGTGGTCAAACCTTAAAAGTGGTCAAACCTCAAAAAGGGGTCAAAGCATTGAAAGTGGTCAAACCTCAAAAAGGGGTCAAAGCATTGAAAGTGGTCAAACCTCAAAAAGGGGTCAAAGCATTGAAAGTGGTCAAACCTCAAAAAGGGGTCAAAGCATTGAAAGTGGTCAAACCTCAAAAAGGGGTCAAAGCATTGAAAGTGGTCAAACCTCAAAAAGGGGTCAAAGCATTGAAAGTGGTCAAACCTCAAAAAGGGGTCAAAGCATTGAAAGTGGTCAAACCTCAAAAAGTGGTCAAACCATCGAAAGTGGTCAAACCATTGAAAGTGGTCAAACATTAAAAGTAGTCAAACCTCAAAAAGTGGTCAAACCTCGAAAGTGGTCAAACCTCAAAAAGTGGTCAAACCATCGAAAGTGGTCAAACCTCAAAATGTGGTCAAACCATCGAAAGTGGTCAAACCATTGAAAGTGGTCAAACCTCAAAAAGTGGTCAAACCATCGAAAGTGGTCAAACCTCAAAAAGTGGTCAAACCATTGAAAGTGGTCAAACCTCAAAAAATGGTCAAACCTCAAAAAGTGGTCAAACCATCGAAAGTGGTCAAACCTCAAAAGTGGTCAAACCATTGAAAGTGGTCAAACCTCAAATAGTGTTCAAACCTCAAAAAGTGGTCAAACCTCAAAAGTGCTCAAACCATCGAAAGTGGTCAAACCATTGAAAGTGGTCAAACCTCAAAAAGTGGTCAAACCATTGAAAGTGGTCAAACCTCAAAATGTGGTCAAACCATCGAAAGTGGTCAAACCATTGAAAGTGGTCAAACCTCAAATAGTGGTCAAACCATTGAAAGTGGTCAAACCTCAAAAAGTGGTCAAACCATCGAAAGTGGTCAAACCATTGAAAGTTGGCAAACCTTAAAAGTAGTCAAACCTCAAAAAGTGGTCAAACCATTGAAAGTGGTCAAACCTCAAAAAGTGGTCAAACCATTGAAAGTGGTCAAACCTCAAAAGTGGTCAAACCATTGAAAGTGGTCAAACCTTAAAAGTGGTCAAACCTCAAAAAGGGGTCAAAGCATTGAAAGTGGTCAAACCTCAAAAAGGGGTCAAAGCATTGAAAGTGGTCAAACCTCAAAAAGGGGTCAAAGCATTGAAAGTGGTCAAACCTCAAAAAGGGGCCAAAGCATTGAAAGTGGTCAAACCTCAAAAAGGGGTCAAAGCATTGAAAGTGGTCAAACCTCAAAAAGTGGTCAAACCATCGAAAGTGGTCAAACCATTGAAAGTGGTCAAACATTAAAAGTAGTCAAACCTCAAAAAGTGGTCAAACCTCGAAAGTGGTCAAACCTCAAAAAGTGGTCAAACCATCGAAAGTGGTCAAACCTCAAAATGTGGTCAAACCATCGAAAGTGGTCAAACCATTGAAAGTGGTCAAACCTCAAAAAGTGGTCAAACCATCGAAAGTGGTCAAACCTCAAAAAGTGGTCAAACCATTGAAAGTGGTCAAACCTCAAAAAATGGTCAAACCATTGAAAGTGGTCAAACCTCAAAAGTGGTCAAACCTAAAAAGTGGTCAAACCTCAAAAAGTGGTCAAACCTCAAAAAGTGGTCAAACCATAGAAAGTGGTCAAACCATCGAAAGTGGTCAAACCATTGAAAGTGGTCAAACCATTGAAAGTGGTCAAACCTCAAAAAGTGGTCAAACCATTGAAAGTGGTCAAACCTCAAATAGTGGTCAAACCATCGAAAGTGGTCAAACCATCGAAAGTGGTCAAACCATTGAAAGAGGTCAAATATCAAAAAGGGGTCAAACCATCGAAAGTGGTCAAACCATCGAAAGTGGTCAAACCATTGAAAGTGGTCAAACCTCAAAAAGTGGTCAAACCATTGAAAGTGGTCAAACCTCAAAAGTGGTCAAACCATTGAAAGTGTTCAAACCTCAAATAGTGGTCAAACCTCAAAAGTGGTCAAACCATCGAAAGTGATCAAACCTCAAAAGTGGTCAAACCATTGAAAGTGGTCAAACCTCAAATAGTGTTCAAACCTCAAAAAGTGGTCAAACCATTGAAAGTGGTCAAACCTCAAATAGTGGTCAAACCTCAAAAAGTGGTCAAACCTCAAAAAGTGGTCAAACCATCGAAAGTGGTCAAACCTCAAAAGTGGTCAAACCTCAAAAGTGCTCAAACCATCGAAAGTGGTCAAATCATTGAAAGTGGTCAAACCATTGAAAGTGGTCAACCCTCAAAATGTGGTCAAACCATCGAAAGTGGTCAAACCATTGAAAGTGGTCAAACCTCAAAAAGTGGTCAAACCATCGAAAGTGGTCAAACCATTGAAAGTGGTCAAACCTTAAAAGTAGTCAAACCTCAAAAAGTGGTCAAACCATTGAAAGTGGTCAAACCTCAAAAAGTGGTCAAACCATTGAAAGTGGTCAAACCATTGAAAGTGGTCAAACCTCAAAAAGGGGTCAAAGCATTGAAAGTGGTCAAACCTCAAAAAGGGGTCAAAGCATTGAAAGTGGTCAAACCTCAAAAAGGGGTCAAAGCATTGAAAGTGGTCAAACCATTGAAAGTGGTCAAACTTCAAATAGTGTTCAAACCTCAAATAGTGTTCAAACCTCAAAAAGTGGTCAAACCTCAAAAGTGTTCAAACCATTGAAAGTGGTCAAACCTCAAATAGTAGTCAAACCATTGAAAGTGGTCAAACCTCAAAAAGTGGTCAAACCATCGAAAGTGGTCAAACCTCAAAATGTGGTCAAACCATCGAAAGTGGTCAAACCTCAAAATGTGGTCAAACCATCGAAAGTGGTCAAACCATTGAAAGTGGTCAAACCTCAAAAAGTGGTCAAACCATCGAAAGTGGTCAAACCTCAAAATGTGGTCAAACCATCGAAAGTGGTCAAACGTCAAAATGTGGTCAAACCATCGAAAGTGGTCAAACCATTGAAAGTGGTCAAACCTCAAATAGTGGTCAAACCATCGAAAGTGGTCAAACCATCGAAAGTGGTCAAACCATTGAAAGTGGTCAAATATCAAAAAGGGGTCAAACCATCGAAAGTGGTCAAACCATTGAAAGTGGTCAAACCTCAAAAAGTGGTCAAACCATTGAAAGTGGTCAAACCTCAAAAAATGGTCAAACCATTGAAAGTGGTCAAACCTCAAAAGTGGTCAAACCTAAAAAGTGGTCAAACCTCAAAAAGTGGTCAAACCTCAAAAAGTGGTCAAACCATAGAAAGTGGTCAAACCATCGAAAGTGGTCAAACCATAGAAAGTGGTCAAACCATCGAAAGTGGTCAAACCTCAAAAGTGGTCAAACCATTGGAAGTGGTCAAACCTCAAATAGTGGTCAAACCTCAAAAAGTGGTCAAACCTCAAAAAGTGGTCAAACCATCGAAAGTGGTCAAACCTCAAAAGTGGTCAAACCTCAAAAGTGCTCTAACCATCGAAAGTGGTCAAACCATTGAAAGTGGTCAAACCTCAAAAAGTGGTCAAACCATTGAAAGTGGTCAACCCTCAAAATGTGGTCAAACCATCGAAAGTGGTCAAACCATTGAAAGTGGTCAAACCTCAAATAGTGGTCAAACCATTGAAAGTGGTCAAACCTCAAAAAGTGGTCAAACCATCGAAAGTGGTCAAACCATTGAAAGTGGTCAAACCTTAAAAGTAGTCAAACCTCAAAAAGTGGTCAAACCATTGAAAGTGGTCAAACCTCAAAAAGTGGTCAAACCATTGAAAGTGGTCAAACCTCAAAAGTGGTCAAACCATTGAAAGTGGTCAAACCTTAAAAGTGGTCAAACCTCAAAAAGGGGTCAAAGCATTGAAAGTGGTCAAACCTCAAAAAGGGGTCAAAGCATTGAAAGTGGTCAAACCTCAAAAAGGGGTCAAAGCATTGAAAGTGGTCAAACCTCAAAAAGGGGTCAAAGCATTGAAAGTGGTCAAACCTCAAAAAGGGGTCAAAGCATTGAAAGTGGTCAAACCTCAAAAAGTGGTCATTTTTATTAAATAGATTATTGAATTATTTTAATTTTACAATAACATTATTCTCATTATCACAGCTCTTTTTAGCATTAGCAACTTTCGTACATTTCATAAATAGTGTTTATTCGTAGTTGTAGTTTATAAATATTCCTCAACTCAAAATGTAAGATTAAGTAAGTTTTAAGCCACTTCTGAGCTACGAAGTACACTATATACTTCGACGTAGGAAGTGGTCTGGTAGGCTCAGGGTTCAGGAATCACACTCAGACACTGAAAACATTCTAGTTTTTTTTTACCCGATATTTTTTCTTATTTTTTTCTCCCTTGTGTTTTATTTCTGTCAATTTTTTTTCTGTCTTTCCCCTTTCTGGCAAAGTTCTCTAATTCAATTTCAGCTCTGTCTGGGACGTGAAAATAGAAAGAATGAAAGAACAAACGGTGAGAAGAAAGAGAAGGAACCACTTTGGAGCCTCATTCAGCCTGGATTCGTGGCTCCCCTTCTCCCATTCTAACCACTTAGCCACCCAGTTTTTTTCTTCTGCAACTCGAGACGGAATTTGTCTACTTCCAGTATTACAATTTCAATAGATGCCCTGTTCTGAATTCAGATTTGGAGCAACAGTAGGGCTTAATAGAAAAACAGTGTTTTGCACAAAATATGTAAATGTACAATTTAAAAAAAAAAAAAGTGTGAATTTAAATGTTCGCTCCCTTGTAAAACCATTGGAACATTTCAATCAATAGTTGACTTACACAGGGACTTATAAATCTTCATTCTAAATGTCAAGTCGAACATTGATTACATCTAAAGTTATTAGGTTACCAAAACACATGTAACCTCTTTGACAGCTGACAGCAGACTAAACATCCGGTTTGGCTAACAATGGACAGATACTTCTTAGACATGTTTACCAAAACAACAACAACCGGACTAAAGGCTAGTACAGACATGCGAGCAACGAACCGAGCACTGTTCGGCTCGTTTTCAGTTTTCAACGAACACACTCCATGCCGAACAGAGACGAGCCGAGCATTTGGATGCTCCACAACCATACTAACGAACATAACCTGCACAAGTTAACCTGCAGATAACATAGTTACGTTTATTTGTATATCATTTTATTACTATTCAAAATCTTCAATCAGAAAATGCTCAAGGTAGGTAGCTACTTACGTAATTTACATATTTGTAGTACAATTAATACGGATACGAATTTATTATGATACGTAATTTATTTTTACATGTAAATTGTTTAAAATGAACACTTTTTTAGGAAAAGTATTTGAATAATTCCTCCCAAGCATCCAATCTCTTTATTTTATTAAAATGTAATTTGTGTTTTAAATCCCATATGACTGGGTACTGTCTCATAGCCTGAGCAAACTGAATTTGAAGCTCCTGAGACAATTCTTCAGAAGCCATAATAAAATATAATTTATTGACTAATATTTAAATATATATTTAATTAAAAAAAAAAAAAAAAAGAACGTGCACTTCCAAAAACCTAAATATTTGAGAAGGTTATAATATTGGTTATAAACAACAGTGCTCGGGTCAAGTCGGGACGGTTCGGCTTGGTACCAGTCCACACACACCGCAGCCCGAGCCGAACATTCCTTTGATGGTTCGTCAAAAAACCGACAACAGGTGGAGCAGACCCCGAGCCTCCCTTGTTCGTCGAGCGCCTGCGCACTATTCCCCAGGCATGCGCACTGACTAATGTTCGGCTCGTTGCTCGCGTGTCTATACGCCTCTTTATACAACCCGCGAAATTACAAAATTCCCGTTACTTTTTGAACACACCTCGTAGGTGTCGTCCTTATGGTGTTTTGAATTTTATATACTGGCTTCATGTCGATACATTCATTACATCGGCAGCCATTATTTTTGAGTTGAACACCCGTCTGACACCCTTCTTCTCTCCAGATAATTTCGTAAAGAACTAATATGTGTTGACCCTCTGAATGTGTCAATACATTCGTTACGTCGACAGTTTCTATAGTTTTTATGTAGAGACACTGGTATCACAGGGATAGTTACCTTGCCTACATTGATTTAATCCTCTGCAGTTTTATTTTATTCTTTCATTTAAGTCCCTACTTTTCTATTATCTCCTAACTCAACAAACCTCTGATTCCTAAGGCGGGCTCCTATGAGATAGTTCTCGTCTTCCTATAAGTCTCTCTCTCCACTGGACAGATTGTTACTCTTCTGTTTCCAGTTTTTTACCGTTCATTCATATACAAGTTATTATTGTTATCAAGTTTCACATTATTATTCTTATTTGTTTTTCTAATTTTTATTTTTCATTTCTCGTTATGATTTTTCACTAGTTTATTATATTGTTCTACTCATTGCCTGTTTTTAACATTTAATATTTATTCCTAGAGACATATTTTCTTTTATTTTTATTCTTCTCAATTGGTTGATACTTGTATACTCCTGCTTATTCTTTATGTTATTATTCTTAGGGGACGTATGTCCCAGAATAAAGATTATTTTTCATTTCAGTTCTCGGAACCCGGCCGAGGTCCTCAATTTGGGTGAAGGCATTCAAGTGCATCAACCATCTTGAACTATGAAATTGTTATTTTAGTATTTTTGGTTTCACTTTTTAAACAGATAGAACAAAGTTAGTTAAATATTGTCTTATACCCGGGCTTCAACTATGAGGTAGGCGGTACCTACTACCAGAGAGCTCTTTCGTCGCTCTGGTGGACATGTACCCAACTCTACTGTCGAAGGCCTGAATTTTTCCTACCCAGGTTCATTCACCTAGGTTACCTTTAACGAGCACCTGATATCGCACAGGTACGGGACCATCGCTTAACGTCCCTTATCTCCCTGATAAAAAAAAAACTAAAGCTGAGTACTCACTTGAGCAAGAGGTTCGGGGGTACGGAGGCGAACGGTCCGGACAACTAGACGCCCCGAATGAGCGCTGAGCCACCTATTCGGGGCAATTTGAAGTCCAGTCTTCATCCGCCACCGTCACGGTACGGATCAAACTAGCTGTTGCTTACTTTAGTTTTATTATAATCAACACTTTAAAAGAGAAAAAAATGAAAAGGCGATGCTTGCAGAAAACAAAATTATTTGGAAAGGAGCAAACGCGGACTTTTTAAAAACATGCTCCCTCGATTCGAATCCGAATGCTCACCCAGTACACGTATGCTCCTTGTAAGAGCCTTGGTTTTGATCTTGAGTTCTGTAGGCTACCACGGTAGCTTCGAGCTACCAGCGCCCTCAAGAGCATTGGCAGCAATTAAATAGTAAGATTTTAAGAAAAACAGTGGCTTTACTACATTATCTTTTTGAATTATTTGGCAATTAGAGTGAGTGGAAGCTGTGAGGGTTTATTTCGATCCAAGCTGTGGTTAACCTCTCAACCAACTGAGTATATATATATTAAAATATATTATGATAACTTTTCAGTAGATCATTAGACAATGTGAATATAAAATGATTACTGAACAATGAAGTTTCTCTTCGTTAGATATTTAAAATGACTGAGATGGAGCTCTTTGCCAAAAGTAGCTACTGCCTGGAGTGGCTGACATCTTGAAGGAAGGTCTTTAACCCTGGGAAGACATAACACAAAAGGTCCAATCTGGAAGGCTCACTTCTGCAATGACAGTCGTACCTCGTCACAATGGCAACCAGTCAGTCAGCACGCCTTTCACTCCCTTTCTGCTTCCCCGCCTATTACGATGGTTTATATCTAGTATAGGGTAACTTATATAGCCGCTCGAAAATTCGGTGCTGAGTATTCAATATATCAATTTTTCGGGCCCCTGAAAAACCGAAAATGGCAAAAAAAACTAAATGTCTGTTTATGTGTCAATGAACACAATTTAATATATATTTCCGTTAAACCAGTTGTTAGTTATTATGACTCATGCCCGGGCTTTAACTAAAAGGTCATATCGCCCAATACCAGGGCGCTCTTTCGTCACTCTGGTGGACATGAGCCCGAGTCTACTGTGGGAGCCCTAAATTTTGTCTCCCCTAAATTTTTATTCACCTAGGATAGGGGTCTTTAACGAGTACTTTACATCGTACAGGCTCGGGACCATCGTTTAACGTCCCATTCGAAGGACGGCGTGCTTAAGGTTTTTCACCTTCCGGGTTTCGAGCCCGCGATCTTGAGCTCAGTAAGCAAGCACGCATACCACTGAGCTACCGGCGCTCCATAAATACAGTAGTATATTTTTTGTAAATCCGGAAGTGTGTTTTTCACAATGATATTTTGGGACGCTCTTACGTCTCTTCATGTGTAAGATGTAGAAAAGAGAGAAAAAAAAAATAACAACAAATGTAAAAAATAAATAGATGAATGAAATGAAAAGTAACAATAGAAAATATAAATTAAAAAAATAAATAAAAAACTCAAACTAAAAAAGAATAAAGGAACAAACTATGGACAAAATTATAATGATAATAATGCAATTAATAAAATCATAATAAAACAATCGCAAAAATGATAAATTATATAGGTACTTTAAATGAATTGTCTTCAATTGGATTGTTGGTCCATGTAACGATAGGGTTAAACCTCTGTTGGATGAGTCAAATAATGGATTAGTACCGGATCTATCTCGGATGGGTCTGTGAATGCAATGTCCGCAGGTGGGGATCTGTTTGGAGTTCCCGGAAACGAGCAAGTTGGACGAGGCTGGGGGGAGGTTCATGGGAAAACGGAGCATGTCCGAACGATTAGTTCATTGCGTGCATTGACAGCCGGTTCAGTTAGAAAATACAAACCTATCTACTTCGAGCGTGCTGACCGACAAAACGGGAATCTTCATCAACATTTCATGGGAGTTGTAGTTTATAGTCGGCAATTTGACGTGTTATATTACATAGAGGAGAGGAGAGATCAGGATTGTGGTCGATAAAACAAACTGCCAGCCTTTCAGTACTTAGCGTTCATTCTTCAGGACCTTGTTAACATATACTTACAATAGTAATAACCTTGTATGTATAAGATACAATCAAGTAATTTTAAAAAAACCCGACACAATAAAATTTTGGGGTTTAAAAAAAAGTCCGGTTTTGGTGTCTTGATTAAATCATCAATTTACATTTTTTTTCATTAATTTGGTGGGGAGGTTATTTATTTATTTTTTTATATATACATTATTTTACATTATATACTACATGTATTTACATAATTTCTTATTGCAAGATTATTTTTAATGTAATTGATTTGACTAAATTTTATTGTAATATGACTTCCTTATCTTGTTTGATATTAGTTTTAGTTTGATAATACCCGAAATGAGCATATCATTTACGTACGTACTGCATTTGCTCCGAAAAGATTGGTTTCTCCAAAAAGTGAATAGAACCTTTTTTGTAGAAAATATTATGGTATTTAATTTTGATTAAATATATTTTTTTCCATATGATCAATAGATTTCCTAAAAACTATGAAAAAGCTTAATTCTTATAGTAAATAATAAGGCCGCCAAATAGATGACGCTCCTTGTGTGGTAGACGTGCTTTTTTTTGACATCTCAGTAGATCAAATAAATTAAGCATAATGGACATTTTAATAAAATGATTCACCAAAATGATGTTCTTGCTCTTAGGTTAAAAGGTAAAAGTTTCAACAAAATGCGGAGGTGAGAGAGCCTTCGCGTGAGAGAGCTCGAGGCCTTTGTCATTATATGATGTTATTTTCCTGTATACCAGAGATAAAGAAGAGGAAAATAAAAATAATATATCCCTCTGTTTGGTAAACAGGATTCCTGTACAGATTCCAAGCTCTGCCTATCGTTCAAAGACATCACTAATGATATTGGTGATTTCCGCAACAAGAACTCGTACAATTTTTGTAAGATAAAAAGAAGACCGCATCTCTATTGGTACAATTAAAACATCATTATGACTGCTAATGACAGTACATTTGTTTTAACTTATCTTGATAATCTAAATGAGATGAGTTGTACGTCAAATTAAATGTTGTAGCCATCTTGTGAACTGGTATTTCTTGAAGCAGGCTCCCAAACAGGTGTGACGAGATGGGAACTATTGATAAATGGAACACCTCACCAAATATAGTCTACCTGCCTCCAGACCACTTACACCTTCGCAAGGTTACTGACTCCACACATCGGTCCAGCTCCAATATTATCTAATACACTAAGTTTCCACTCTCCCTTTTAAACCCCACTTCTACTTTCCGTGATTTGACTTAAAATATATAGATGTCTTACTTATAGACTTCTGAATCTATCCACAAAATTTCATATTAAATGTTCATTGTTATTGTTTGAATTTAAGCCCCCATTAAGTCCCTCCTCCTTATCCAAATTGATTGAAGATCGATACTTACGGATTGCCCCTTTTTTGAAGGCGTCGGAATCTCAAGAGGTAGCTCAGATTGCGAGTTTGAAACCCGGCCGAGGCCCATAGGTTTTGTTTATCAGGGAGGTGAAAAAAACCTTGAGCACGGCATCTTTCGGATGGGACCTGCGATGTCAGGTATTCGCAGAAACCTAAATAGTAGGGATGGGTATCGATTAACCGATTAATGTATAATAAATAGATGTTTTGGTAAAATAATCTTAATTTTTTTTTAATCGATGTCATCTGGGTTTGATTAATCGGATAATCGATGATTATTTAACGATTATTAAATTTTTAATTAAAATTACAACTCATCCGAAACACAGAAGAAAAAAAAATGAATTAATTATAATTCATCCGAAGTGCAACTCGCCTAAAAAAGTTGGAGGAGACTATCGTATTGACTATCGATACAACACAGTGCCTCTGTGGTGAACTGGTGATAAGTAAAAAGTAACCTTCTAATAGTTCTACTTCTAATTCTAATGTCTAATCATTTGTGTTTTGTCATTTGTGAGTTGTGATTGACTGATTGTATTAACTTTTGTTTGTGCGTTCGCCTTGTGCCACTCGGTGTTCTTTTTTTTTATTAGTTAACTTTATTAGTTAAAAGAAGATGCCTCCCAAAAGTGTGGTTTGGCAGCATTTTGAGAAGGAGAATAACCATGCTAAGTGTCGGCATTGTGGAGTTGAAATAAAAACATGTGGGAACACGACCAACTTAAAAAACCACCTGGAGCACAAACATCCCAAAATTGGCCTGGAGAGGTCTGCACAACTGAAAGAGGCGGAGGCTCCTGCCAGTAAAAAAGATAAATTATCTGCCACTGCATGTTAATCGATTAATCGATTATTTAACTAACAATTAATAAGTGTATCGATTAATTTGTTAAAATAATAGTCTGTCATTAATCGATGCTTTGTTGGTCGATACCCATCCCTACTAAATAGGCAACATTAAGACTCCCACAATGTGAGATACTTGTTAAAGACTCCTACCCTAGGTGAATAAACCTGGGTTGGCAAAATTCACCAGAGCGACGAAAGAGCGCGGCGATATGACCTCATAGTTAAAGCCCAGGCATGAGTCACTAAAACTAACTATCTTACGGACTTTTGGGTATCCATATAAAATTTTATATACATTCTTGTTCACGACATATTTTGGAAAATGTATAACTTCCATTAAAAACTCATCAAATATTCGGCCGATTAACTTCCCTTACAGTACGTAAAACTGGGAATGTAAAAACCAATTCTGGAGGTGAATCATCCTCAATCTGTGTTCTTGGTCGGGCATAAGCTTACTTGTCATCTACTAATCCAATCCTTCAGTGCCACTCTGGAAGACCTCTTTGTTTTAATTATTATGTTTTATTTAATTGCCTTTATTGTACAACTCCACCTCATGGAAGAGGGAACAGATAGTATGATCTTAGGATCGTGTTCACTTGCTCCACTATCTAAATAGAACTTACTGTCTAGACCACTAACTTCATTTTTTTTTTAAAGCCAAACTGACAAAAGCGAATTTCCAGTTGGTTAAAAACAGTGTCTGTTTTACTGAAGACCAAAGGGGCTCAAAATGCATTTAATTAAAATAATGGAATGCACTCAAATTATGAACACATTTCTGCAATGTGTGTCGATAGTGAAAAGCTAATAAAATAAATAAAAACAAACGACTTGTTTAACATTTATGTCTAATCCCACAAAAATATATACATAAGTTCTGGTTTCTGTATACATAAGTACTGGTTTCTGTATACATAAGTACTGGTTTCTGTATACATAAGTTCTGGTTTCTGTATACATTTTTGTGAAATTAGACAATATAAAAGTTAGTTGTGGAGACTATTCAGTTTAGTACGATGATTCAAAAAGAGCCTCTTGGAGATGGACGTCAAGCCATCCTCCCTGCCTCCCCAATCCGTCACTCTCCTTCCGTGGCTTCCTTCAAATCCTCACTATTCCAATTCCTCTTCACTAAACAATCTACTCCCCTTTGATCTCTCCCCCGTATTCTCTAATTCGTCAACCTTAATTATCTAATCATTCAAATTACTTTTCCCTTTTTTTCTTTCTTTTTTTCTCTCTCTTTTTTGTCTTTGTCATTCTCATTTTTATTATATTTTTTTTAATCATATTTCCTAAATTATTCGATCATAATCAATAGTATTCATTTTTGGCTCATTTACACATTAATATATTTTTATTATGCATTTATTTATTTGTATCTTATCTTATTTTCTGCTTTCTAAATTAATTTTATTTTAAACCTTGGCTGGGCATCCTTCCTTCTCTTTTATAATCAACCATCATAGTATTATGCTCGGTCGATTTATATTTATATTATCAATTTTATTTATTTCTTAGTTGTATAGATTTGCTTTTTTTCTTTTTTACTTATTCTCTTTTATTTTTGTAGATACTTTTATTTATTTTTTTTCTTCATATAGAAGTTGTTAATTATATGTTTTTTCCTGTTTTTTTATTTCCTGTTTATCTATTTTTTAGTTGTATAGTTTTCCTCCAATGTAGCACTAATTTTTATTTACCTACCTATCTTTTTATTTCTTTGTACTGATACTATATTTCATTGTTTCATTTTCTTTACTCTGTATGTATTTATTCTTAGGCGACCTCGGTCCCAGAATAATAAAATTTCTTTTCATTTCAAGCCACTCGCTATTAGAGTTTCGTACAAGGTCTTCGACCTATGAAACTATAAAAATGAAATTAAAACGGAGAACAATTGAAGGAACGAAGGACTGTGACAGAATGGAAATAAATTGCATTTACTCCCCACAGATTTATATATAGAGACAAACTCTTATTGAAGGTTATATTTGTAGATAGGTTTATGCTTTCGCGAACTTTATGTTGTCAACAATTGCTCCATACATCATTTTGATATGATAAATATTGTATTCACTAATATGAAGATGGCTGATGTAGTGAGAAGTGATTATTTCGCAGGATGTCAAAAGTAAGGTAGTCTGACCTCTCACAGATTTTTTATTTAAGTAAGCTAGCCGGCTTTCGAGGTTTCCCTCATCATCAGGCAGTCTACAAAAGAACATCCTTAATATGTAATATGAATAGCAAATAAATAATTAAAAACACAATTTTTGATAAAACATAGGTACCTGATAAAAATTTGAATAAACTAAATAATAAAAATAAATAAATAAAAATCTACAACAAACATTAACAATTTAAAATATCATGGATGGGGACAGACGAGTTATTCCTGTCCACCATCTGAGTCACAACTGGGAGAACGGTGTACGTGAGACTGGACAAACCTCCCATCCCCTCTCTAGAGTTGAGGAGGGGGGACTCTCTCTTCCTCCTTTCCAATTTGATTTCGATACTTTCCAATGTATCCATTTTTCTACCTTTTTGGACATGATGCAGTAATGAGACTGAACCGGCCTCATGTCCTGTGTTCTGGAGGTGTTGGAAAAATTCAGAGTCGCCCCTCCTCAAATGCTCCCTCACTCTAGTCCTCAGCTTCCGGCCCGTCTGCCCAAGATAAAAACATTCACAGTCTTTACAAGTAATCCTGTACACGCCGGATTTGTCAGGGAGGTCCACACGATCTTTGGTTTTTGAGAGCATCCCCTTAAGAGAAGTCCTACTTTTGAAACCCACATTCACGTCATCTCCCTTTATTATCCGAGATAATTTCTCAGAGAGTCTGGGGAGGTACGGCAGAACACACCAGCCACCCCTCTCCTTAGTTTGGTTACACCCTCCGTACACTGACGTTACCATTTTCTCCTCCGTCTTTCTTTTCAATATACGTTCTACCAGGTCGGTTGTGTAACCATTAACGACGGCGAGGTGTCTGATGTGCTCCAACTCTCTTTCGTAGGAGTCACGGGAAACAGGGAGTTTGAGTAGTCTGTCTATGAAAGAGTGAAATGCTGCATGTTTATGTTTTGTGTGATGAGATGAACTGTTTGGTATTAATGTTTCTGTACTGGTGGGTTTCCTGTAAATGTCGAAGGTGTAGCTCTTGTCCTGTTTTGTGATTTGTAGATCTAAATAATTGATACTATTGTTTTGTTCTAGGTCTATGGTGAATTTTATAGTACACTTACAGACACTATAAAATTCACCATAGACCTAGAACAAAACAATAGTATCAATTATTTAGATCTACAAATCACAAAACAGGACAAGAGCTACACCTTCGACATTTACAGGAAACCCACCAGTACAGAAACATTAATACCAAACAGTTCATCTCATCACACAAAACATAAACATGCAGCATTTCACTCTTTCATAGACAGACTACTCAAACTCCCTGTTTCCCGTGACTCCTACGAAAGAGAGTTGGAGCACATCAGACACCTCGCCGTCGTTAATGGTTACACAACCGACCTGGTAGAACGTATATTGAAAAGAAAGACGGAGGAGAAAATGGTAACGTCAGTGTACGGAGGGTGTAACCAAACTAAGGAGAGGGGTGGCTGGTGTGTTCTGCCGTACCTCCCCAGACTCTCTGAGAAATTATCTCGGATAATAAAGGGAGATGACGTGAATGTGGGTTTCAAAAGTAGGACTTCTCTTAAGGGGATGCTCTCAAAAACCAAAGATCGTGTGGACCTCCCTGACAAATCCGGCGTGTACAGGATTACTTGTAAAGACTGTGAATGTTTTTATCTTGGGCAGACGGGCCGGAAGCTGAGGACTAGAGTGAGGGAGCATTTGAGGAGGGGCGACTCTGAATTTTTCTAACACCTCCAGAACACAGGACATGAGGCCGGTTCAGTCTCATTACTGCATCATGTCCAAAAAGGTAGAAAAATGGATACATTGGAAAGTATCGAAATCAAATTGGAAAGGAGGAAGAGAGAGTCCCCCCTCCTCAACTCTAGAGAGGGGATGGGAGGTTTGTCCAGTCTCACGTACACCGTTCTCCCAGTTGTGACTCAGATGGTGGACAGGAATAACTCGTCTGTCCCCATCCATGATATTTTAAATTGTTAATGTTTGTTGTAGATTTTTATTTATTTATTTTTATTATTTAGTTTATTCAAATTTTTATCAGGTACCTATGTTTTATCAAAAATTGTGTTTTTAATTATTTATTTGCTATTCATATTACATATTAAGGATGTTCTTTTGTAGACTGCCTGATGATGAGGGAAACCTCGAAAGCCGGCTAGCTTACTTAAATAAAAAATCTGTGAGAGGTCAGACTACCTTATTTTTGACATCCTGCGAAATTGTATTCACTGGTTTAGGCTCTGTGAATCACCGAGAACGTACCTCCCCAGTGCAAATTAATTAACTAATTTTTCCCTTTCAAATTGACATTCTGGTTAAACAAATTCTTTGTTTTTATTTATTTAATTCATATTATTATAATTATTTATATATTTTTCAAACAGTATTTTTTCTAATTTCAGAAATCCGTGGACTGAAGGGTCAAAGTGACTACAGACAGATCTTCGTAAGTTGGGAGTATCCAGCCAAGGTCTGGTTCCAGGTGCACTACTGCGAGGTGCAAGAATGGGGACCATCCAGGTGCAAGGCTAAGGTATGTGCATATTACATCCTAACTTGTTTTTTTTAGAAATGTACATTAGAACAATAATTTCTATTTAAGTTTATAATTTCGTAAACAGAGAGCTGAACTGTTATGTGTTTAATGGTTCAAGATCCCCTGCGAGGATGTGAGCGTACAAGTCAGCCAGGAACTTGAACCGTCTCAAACAGGAGCAAGAGCATGTCATCCGCTACCTAGGGGGCCCCCAGGGATTTCTGTGGCTATGTTAATCCGAAGTATAGGGGAATTTATGTAATCGGTCAAAAATTCGATGCGCAGTTTTCAACCGAATTTCATGTTTTCCGACCTCCTAATTCCAAAAATAAAAAAAAAAAGCAAAGTCTGTTTGTCTGTGTGTGTCTACGAACACGATGACTCCCGAATGAATTTATTAACATGACATTTTTTATGTGACTTCGAAACCTTATAGCGACTACACCTATCGATTTTCAACCAAATCGACCAAAGGGGTGGGGAATTAAGGGAGAGGCTTGACTCAAAAACTCTAATAACTGACGTTGTAATGAATTTATCGACACCAAATTTAATATGAGGATTTAGGAGTCCCTATGTTAGTCAACTATTGAATATTAGCGCAATCGGTCGACTAGTTTGGAAGGGTGAACGAAAAGTTAATAGATTAATTCGTTCTGGGGAAGTACATTGCCGGTGATTCACCGACCCTTTTTTTTTCTCTTCGTTACTACAGTGTTTCAGCACTACATTTTTTTCTATTTGTTCTTAAATGGAATAAACAACTGGACGTTGTAAATAAAAGGAGATTTTATATGTATATCATAAATATTTTTTACAAATAGGTATGCACAAATGTATAAATAATACAAACAACAAGCAAATGTGCTTAACTCCCTAATTTCATAATTATTTTGTGGATTACAAATTTTGTTTTCCCCTGTGTGGGAGGGAAACTTGGAACAAACTACATAACTAAATATAAATTTTCATTATTTCAATCGTATTTTAGTAAATATTAAATTAAATTTTCGTTACTACGGGAGAGGGGGGCGGAAATAGTGTGGCACTTTTTGTTAGTGAAAAAGCGTTTAACATTTTTTCTAAAACTGTTTTACACAATATATTGAAGAAACTTCTCTATAACGGACATGGAGTTAAATTAGTGTCGGTTATACAAGGGCGTCCGTTCAGGAGTGGCGTATTACAGAAATACTCATTTCAAAAAGCACACATTTAAACAGAAAAATACATATGTAAATAGGTACTGAAAAAAATACTTATAGATTTGCAAAAAAAAAATATGAATAATGAAAATGAATGTGCTCAATCTGTTTTTAAAAAATACTGTTATTTTAAATTGTTTTTTTTTTTTTTACTTTTGACAGTTGGCAGAACTTAGGTGGTTTCGGAGGCAACATAACTGCCCGAAAGACAAATGCAAACAGTGACATTTTTAAGACAGGTTTGTTTTTGTGTCGAGGGATTCCAGGGATATGAAATTGAATTTATAATACCCTATCATTTTCTCCAAATTGTTGAGACTATTAGAGTCGACTCTTTTTCTCGGAACTAATTTGAAGAAAAGTGAACTTTGAATATTTTTTATTTGAACTTAAATTCTTCTGTCCACGATGGGACGCTTATGCAATCTCGTGGGAGGAAGTCCGTAATACAGTGGCTAAAATTCTTGGATTTAGTATGATTTTGACCGGGACAAAGACAAAATAGTCCGTTACGAGAAGACTCACTGTATTTACAGTGAGTTAGTTATTGTGACACATGCCCGAGCTTTAACTACGAAATCATACCGCGCTCTTTCATCGCTCTGGTGCATATGAGCCCGACTCTACTATTGTGCCTGACATCGTACAGGCTCGGGATAATCGCTTAATATCCTATCCGAAGGACGGCATGCTCATGGTTTTTCGCATATTACTGATAAAAACCTAAAGGCCTCGGCTGAGTTTCCAATCTGCGCTCTGGAGCTCAGTAAGCAAGCATTCACTGAGCTATTGGCGCCCTCGCAATGTCGGTCGATATGCATCAACAAAATACGATAATAATAAATTATAAGTAAAATAAAATGCAGGATGGTCTGAACTAAAAACAATGAGAAACATTTATAGAATATAGGAGTTTCTTGTGGCACGGATTTTTTATATTCTCAAAAAAACACATTAAGACAGCAATGTCGGTAGATAGATCTCAACCACATATGATGATAGTCAACCATAACTAAATATAAAAAACGTTTTCAGGTTACTACCTTACTACTTGGTCATATCGCCTACTGCCAGAGCGCTCTTTTGTCTCTCTGGTAGACATGAGCCCGATTCTACTGTGGGAGTCCTAAAACTAGCTAGTCCAGGTTTTTTCACCTAGGATAAGGGTCTTTAACGAATACCTGACACCATGCAAGCTCGGAACCATCGCTTAACAACCCATCCAAAGGAGGGCATGCACAAGGTTTTTCAACTTCCCGATAAAAAACCTAAGGACATATGCAGGGTTTCGAACTCGCGATCTTGAGCTCAGTAAACAAGCACGCTACCTCTGAGCTAATGGGCGTCCTCTTCACTGTATTCACATATTCTTAAAGAATTTCCCTGTTTTTCAGTTTAACAGTATAACATATTGAGAATGTTCGATTATATGTATACAATTATTTTATTACCTACTGGTTATAATTTCGTAAAATTAAACAAAATCCTTCATTTGTGTGGGGCACAAAACTATCTCAAGAAGGCACTGCTTCTCATATTGTTATTTTATATAATTTCCTTATCACTTCATATCCTACTATATTGTATACTTTTGGTTTCACTGATTGTAAACATGCACAATAAAACTTAATAATGTAAAATACAAAATCAGACATTATCCATTTTCAATTCTACTTCAATTTCCAATGGTGAAATGAGCTGGAACTAAATGATTGCAGGTAGTGGATGCAGAATCCGGTCGGGATCAGAACGGTTCTGTCCAGTACTCGACGACACTGAAGGAGTTGAGGATGGCCACCAACTATTCTATAAGAGTGGAGGAGGGCCGACGAACCAGACGACTTACCACGCCTACAACCATCACTGTCCCTACTAAGGGTTGTAAGTAGACTTCTAACACCAGTTGCATCCCTTTGTCAAATTATATGTCTGGCCTAAAAACTCGCAATAGTGCGTTGCTAACCTGGTTAGTCGTATTATTGCAAGTCTCAAAACTACTGCTTTCTTAGGTCACCAAACAGTAGAAATGTTGCTATATCACATTATCGACTGCTAGTAATTAACATTATAAGTAGTTTTGTTTACATTTTTTATATTATGGCTATCAATAAATAAATAAAAAATAAATAAAATACATATATAGTAAAGGGAATTTTTCTTTAGGAGAATCTGGCGAAAACTTGAAATGTTTGGTTTTATTGTAAAGGAATTTTGGCGTGGCAACACTGTTTGGTGTTTGTAGGGTTATTCCTGGTATAAACTTTGTTTCATCGTTAGTTTTTCATTAATTTACAAAAATTAATGTTTGATACGGGGATTTCCTAACTGAAAGTCCATCTTCAGAGCGGCCTATCTACAAATGTCTATGTAAGATTCGCACTCAGCAAACTTGTCTTAATTTAGTTATTATTAAGTTAGTTGTTTCAACATATTTTATTTATCGAGATGGCTGAGGTAATGAGTAGTGATTATTAACAAAGGAGTAATTATTAACAAACTTTTCACAGCTTTTTTCAATATATTGTCACAGATTTACCGGATGGGTAATTCGTCTTGTGATTAAATGAACCACACATAGTTGAGTAACTCTTCATTGAGTATTTTCGAGAATTTGCAGCACTTGTTCACCCCGGCAATCCAAAAGAAAAATTGTTAATAGTTCTGTGATAAGAGAAATTACACAACTCCATACATAAGTAAAATATACAATACATAAAAATGATTGACCCCACAGTCCTTAGTAATTAACAATAAAAAAAAATGTATTTTTAATATTTAATAATAGCTTAGAGAATTTACACAAGAAACTATAGATTGTCAGACATATATTAAGTGGACACTCACTAACTGATCTCTCCGCGTATAATTAGTTTTCTACTCGATTGTACCGTTGTCAGAATGATCTAGGTACTTCCATGAGAACGAATTGTTCTAAAGCTACGTTTACTGTTAACAAAAAGAATAAACTATTTATAGTCCAACTGGATTTCATAAACATATTTAAAAAATGGAAAATAGAATCGACATTATATTTTTATTATTAAAAGGATTCGAGGTTCTGTCATATAAATAAAAAACTCAGTATTCGCCAGCGTTTCGGTAACTATTTATTTCCTTCTTCAGGGCCTTATAATGACTTGAGTGGATGTGTGGGGTGAAGGTGGTAAGTGTATGTTGACAAACACATACACACACATCCACTTGAGTCATTATAAGGCTCTGAAGAAGGAAATAGTCTCCGAAACGTTGGCCAAATACTGAGTTTTTGATTTACACGACAGAACCTCCATTTCATTCTATATTAAAAGTAACCAATAATATTCACAAAAATAATAACAGTTATTTCCAATTGGAATCCAGCGCGATAGATTCATGACAAATTGATAAAAACAATTCCATAACAATATTTTTTTGTGTTCGTAGTTTCAGCGCGGGCGGTGAGCTGCCTGCCGGAAGTGTCCGAGGTAGAGGTGCAGACAGGACCGTTTTTCTCCGGTCGGATCGGTGTGGAGTCTGGCCCCTGCTTCGTGGAGGGCCAACCGGACAGTCCTCGGGACATCTACCTCCTCCGGATAGACCACAATCTCTGTGGCTCCCTTCACAATGCCACCTCTGTCTCCACCTACGTCCTCGTCCAGGAGTCCAGCCACATTCTCACTCACTCCACTCGCCGCTTCCTCGTTCTCTGCACATTCCACCCGGAGACACTCACTGTCAGAGCCGGGTACGTTCAATATAATAGACAGCCATCTGGCTAGTGAATAACGAGCTTTTACAATTTATTAAAATTTTTAATTAATTTTTTTGGCATCTAAAACTTGCATTAGTTTTATAGGATTGCAAAGAAGTGATCATAGTGTCAGGAGTTTAAATAAATGAATTCAGTTGCTCTGTTGTAAATATTTTTATAACCCATGAAATTTCTTGGCTATTCATGATTATTCTAGACCGATGCGCAGCAGCCATTATACTTCTTTGGGCTACAACTATTGCAATAATTTATACAAGAAGCAAGTATTATCAAAGTGAAGTTCATAAAGTACGAATAGTTAATAACTCAACACCATAAAATGCGGAAACTGTTTTTAAAAAAAGTTGCTTCACAACCACTTTAGTTATTTATTAGTATTCAAAAAAAAAAAAAGAAAAAACAATTGTTCATATTGAATAACCTTCCAAATTGTTATATAATTTAATAAAATGTATTAATGTACACGATTATCGCGGATGTTTCGCGGGTCATACTAATAATGATTATTGCCATTAAGAAATACATTAAAAATAAAAAAATAATTTTGCCAGCATTCAAGATAAATGTATCAATTTTTATTTATGTTATAACTCTGTAATAAATTAAATTAATTATTCGACGGATTTTTTTTAACGTAGTGCGTCACTAGAGACTGCCCACAGATAGAAAGACAGTTTTACACGACCTACAAAACCATGCTTGTTTTCACATTTTCGAGACTTTCCGCCGTAGCTGCAATGCTCATTGTTGCATTACTCCCTGACCCTTTAATCTCATGTGGATCTCCTTCAACACAAAAACAAATAAAATCAATTTAAAGTTAATTTAAACAGAAATATTCATGCATTGAACTGATTTGCATTATTTAGTATCTAGATTTATTTAGTCATAAGCAATCTAAAAAATCAAAATGTCCCTTAGCCTGAGATCCTTTCACTTTCTTCTTATAATGAAGATTAACACGGATATTATTCTTGAATATTAATCCTATTCATTTAAAAGTGCAAATGAAAAAAAATTAAATTAAGAAAAAATATTGTTTCATGGCTGGGGAAATTCGAGTTATAAATTCGTAACGGTAGTAAAATTAATTTGCTACGTTCAGAAAGTATTAATAATGATTTTTTTTTTTCTTTATTGGCTAAGTATCATAGTATTGTTTTTTAAGGTCTTAATTATAGACATTAAATTCTGTCGATTTGTAGAATGATTTATTTATTTATTTATTTAGATAAATATTAAATGTGATCATTCAGAGATTGTATTTATATAGTTAAATATTTGAATAATAGATGTGTATTTCAACAGCCGTAAAAAGTTTTTTTTTTTCATTATTGCATTTTTATTAATTTATTATTTCCCTCCAGGTTGAATTTACCTCATACCGGTGATGGAATGGTTGCTCCAAGCTTTGGTGAGATATCAGGAAATGAAGTCCACGCGGCTCCTCTCAGGCAAGCCGGACCAGCCAATGGAGAAGATAGTAAGTAATGTTTATACATATATAAAGTTGGAATGTTTATACATATATAAGTAATGTTTATACATATATAAAGTTGGAATACACAATTATTATTATTACTCAATGTGTCAAAGTTTGTCTCAGGTAGTTAACCGTGGTAGCATTATAACAGCGAGCGTATTGCCAAGGTCTATGTGCGTTGTGTGGTGAATGTTTAGTATGCCTTCAGGATGGTCATATCCATGTTTTTGTGCAGTCCCTATGTTCAATATGAGAAACTGATCCAGTAGTTCAGAACTATCACACAGTCACATTCGCCGTGTTTCTATGTCTCTCTGTACCTCTATGAAGAGTTCTGAGTGCTTAATAGTAGGTTAATTTTCACAGTGTGTATGTTAGGCATGACAATGTCAGTAATGTTCTATTCTTTTTGTCAATAAGAGTGATGTCAGTCCTATTGTTCTTTATGTTTTAGTCAGTAATGCTCGCTTGGTTCTAATAAAGTGTGTGTCGTTGATCAACACTGATTAGGGCTGTGTCATATGTAAATATTGATTAGGTTCTTGAAATTATTTTGAGGAACAATCGGATGCAAAAAGAAATAAATAAAATCACTTCCAAACAAATGATTGTTCGAAGAGAAAGTCCTACAGAATCAAACGAATTATTCTTGACATAAAAAAAAAGTCCATTAGTGACACAAAAACAGTTTTCGTAAGAGTGACAGTTTTTATAGCTTCTAAAAGTTATTTGTTAAAACTTTTCGAAATGCAAAAACATCTCTCACTAGTAAAAATAAAATGTAATAATTAAAATTGTATTAGCCACGTTTGTTTCTGTCTCTTGCGGACCCTACTACATAACTGAACAATAATAAAGTGCATCTACTTCCACATTTCTTCGTATTAACCATGGCATTAATAAAATATGATCAAAAAGGCATAAAATAATGGCATATAGTTTTTTTTTTTTTTTAATAGATATTCGGTTCCAATAATAAATTGTAATTGTTCTCTGTTCAAGACTACAACTACGATGCGATTCTTGGCGCTATTGGTGTAGCGATGGGTTTGATAGCTGTGGGCCTGGCGCTATGGAGGTACTTCCCATCAAGAATATTTTCAGGTAAATAATACAATTTTTAAAGCGATTATTAATATATTTATCACAGCATCGTTTCGGGAATCACTCCCACTATCAATAATTTATCTGTTCTTTATGTTAACATTTTTTCTATCAATTAAAATTTTCTTTTTACAGAAGATATTTATTGAGTCAACCTCTATCTTGAAATATCAAGTCAATGAAGAATACTGAGGTCGACTCAATAAATATCTTCTGTAAAAAGAAAATTTTAATTGGCAGAAAAAATGTTCTCATAAAGAGGTAGTGATGATGATGGGGGTACTTCCCGAAACGTTTGTAATTGCGAGTTTTTAAAAAGTAGGTAACAAATAAATGGGAGAAGTGATGCTATAATGAATATATTATAAATGAATTCGGACACTCCTTACACAACTCAAAAGAGATTATTAAATTGAAAGCAGTGGCGATGTTAGTATTCAGTGACGAACCACAAATTCCATTGTTAGATATGACCCTGTTTTCTTGAGTAACGTTAGAGAAAGCTAATAAACTTACTGTTCAATTATTCAAAAGAAAAACTTTTACATTTGCCACTCACATTGCATTAAAGCTAACTACCGCTTTCAAAAATAGTTGCTTTTTTGTATGTAAGTAAGTAGGTAGGGTATTTATGTTCTTAAATAACGAAGTTGTGTGCAATTTTATTGCATTTCATCCATTTTTGTATGTTTTTAATGATAAGTACTAAAAGTACAACTCAAAAGGAGGATTTTTTATTTTTTTTTTTAACGCCCGGGGAACGTTTCAACCATTACACAGGCCTAAAGTGCCTTGTATTTCAATAGCGCCAGCTGATATGGACTGATACTCTCCTACGATCATAACAAAAAAAAAAAAATACTCGACGATACCAAAATCAAAAAGTGGATAAATCTTATCCTTACTCATTATAGTTAGTTATTATGACCCATTGCCCGGGGTTTAACTACAAGGTCATATCGCCTACTACCAGACCGCTTTTTCGAAAAATGTTAACATAAAGAACAGATAATTAAATTATAGATACCTACAGATGATGGGAATACTCCCCAAAACGTCTATAATGACTAGTTTTTAAAAAGTAACAAATAAATGGGAGAAGTAATCAAACATAAGAGCTATCATACTCTTAGTACTTATCATGAAACATTTATCATTATATTTCATTAATTTATAGTTAATTTATTAATTTAGGGTTTTTTGTTCTGACTCAAAATTGTAGCCGTCCTCCCCGAAAATTTAAAATCATTGTTTATCATATAAATTTGTAAAGAGAACATGTAGAGCAATATTATTCCTTATAAATTGAGTGAAGCTTCATGGCATTAATCTATCTTTAACAGTCGTTTTCATTTTCTGAAAAATTATGACTATGAATAAGTTCAGGTCATACAATATCGTTAATTTTGACGAAAGTGTCTTCTTCATCATGAGACCAATTACTTAAACCAGGGATCGGCAACCCGCGGGTCGCCAGGCCCACTTGTGCGCTCAGCGAGGGGTCTGTAAAATTACAATTTTTTAACAAGAATTCACATTTTTCAGAAAAAACAAAAAACAATGATAGAAATACAGTCTGGCTAAATCAATAGGATGGATATTAGCTCTTCTGATACATTATATACATCTTTTTAATGATTTTTGCAAATTTTGGTGCTTCTTTTTTTATATTGCTTTGATATGCGGCATCTGAAAATCTGAAGCAAAATGCTGCCCGCAAATGCTAGAGAAGGTTACCGCCCCTGACTTCAATCATTAATATTATTGCGATTAATAATTATTAATTAACTATAATTATAATTAACGTGTTTTTTCATAAATTTGGTGTAATTCACGTATGCATAAGCATGTTGCAGAGCTCTTTTGTAAAATTTATTAAATTCAGTTTGTATAACAAGTTTAAAATTTATAGATGTTTCCATACTTTTCTCGAAAATAAATTTACTCTTAATGTATGTTTCATTGTGGAAATTACACTTCACATTTAAAGGAGATAAACGTTATTTTTCATTTAAATCTAAATTATTGTATTTCTTCAATATTTTAGGTGGGGAAGAGGAACGAAAAGTCTACGACAATTTAGAAAGTTGTTCAGGAGATGGAACAAATACTGAAACAGTACAGAATTCCGCAGTCGTGGAGGAGTCTACCCAACCTGCCGACACGTTATTTAAACGTTATTTTTCATTTAAATCTAAATTATTGTATTTCTTCAATATTTTAGGTGGGGAAGAGGAACGAAAAGTCTACGACAATTTAGAAAGTTGTTCAGGAGATGGAACAAATACTGAAACAGTACAGAATTCCGCAGTCGTGGAGGAGTCTACCCAACCTGCCGACACAGCTACAGAGAGTACGGCCGTAACCACCTGATTTCACTTCCTTACAGCTGACTGAGATTCCAAGACTCTCACTGCGCACAAGGGTGCACAGTTGACTGTGTCAACACAACTTCACTTATATTTAATAAATGAAAATATATAGTCATTAAGTGTTAAGTCGAAATTATAAATCGACATGATTTTTTGAAAATTAATTACATCCCAAGTATTAATATTGTAAGCAATTTACGAATAGGAATGGCGAATAGCTGTTAATAATAAGATAATAAATTCTAGAAATAAAATATGATGTTCAAATAATGGTAGCTTTGTAAGAGAGTTAAAACAAAATAACGAATTACAAAACCACATGTTACTCTTTACTTTCAAATAAATAAAGAATTATTTATTCAGTGTCGATTTTATTTTTTTAACCCTTCACTAATCACAATTTAAAAAGTCGGTGATCCACCGACTATGTATTTAATTTCCCAGCACCGTTTGGGCACTCAATATATAGTGGATTCTGAATCCTCATACTAAATTTTGTGTCGATGCATTCATTACATCGACAGTTATCGGAATTTTTGTGTTGGGCATCCTTCTGATTCCGAAGAAAATTGATAGGTGTCGTCCTTATGAAGCTTTGACTATACATATGTAAATTTGTGTCAATGCATTCATTACAACTGCAGTTATTAGAGTTTTTGTGTTAAGCGTCCTCCTAATCCTCTTTTGCCTTTGGCCGATTTGACTGAAAATCAATAGGTGTCGTCCTTAGAGGGCTTAGAATTTACATATGAAATTTCGTGTCGATACATTCATTCTATAGGGAGTTATCGTCGGAAAAAATGAAATTCCGGAAAAAACCCAACATGTAATTTCTGACCAATTACATAACTTCCCCTATACTTTGAATCGCTGTGGAAGTAAAATCAGTATTCCACAAATGTTTATTTTATTGTGAATATGAATTCAAAACATTTTCCAAAACCCGCTGTATTCAAGATATGGTATTCAAATCTTAACCATTTCAATGTTAAGACTAACTAAACTTATATCGGAGCAAAATAGAATTACTGGAAATGGGAGTAGGCGCAATGCATTTTTTTTTTAAATGATCTAAATCAATTTATTTACATATTATGTACAATACATTCTACTATTAATAATTCAATTTTTTTTTCATTCTTAATCAGGCGATTTTTTGTTATTTTCGAATCAAAGCCCTGCTCACATCAAACTCGAAATTGTACAGTAGTTGTTTAAAATTATGAAGATAAATAAAATATGTATACAAACAGAGAATAATAAATATACAGAATTTTTTTTTTTTAATCTCATAAGTCCAAATTTACAAATGTCATAAAAGATAAGAAGAATGTAATACACATATGAACACAAGTATTATAACTATTTTTCATATTATCAACACATCACTGAAAAAAAATAAATAAGCCTTGTCAACATATATTTTCAGAAGAAAATGGAATTACAAGTCAGTAAGTTGAGGGAAAGAGCTATACAGGAAAATAATGACAAGGGTGAAAATGTTGCAAAGAAAGAACAGAGCGAGGATAGAATGATACACAATTAACCTAAGAATAGAGGGTAAGAGAACGATGGAGAAGAAGCTGGGATAGCACCAGAAGTTTTTAAATCCCTGTAAAACAGGAAATTTTACAAATGGCGAGAATACAAGGATTGGATGATGAGAAGAAATCATCAGAAGCGGAAAGAGCTGACTGAAATCATAACAGCACTGAAGCTCAACTGTGAAAACTATTAAGGGATAGCCTGGGGGACAGTCTACAAGATGCTGTCCATAGTACTCCGGCGAAGGTAAACAGCTGGGCCAAAAAGGGTTCTAAGGGAGTATCAAAGCGGCTTTAGACAAAAACATTAGACCATATGAGGGGGTTAGAAGCAAAGGGATGTAAGTGACAAAAATGTAATTTCCAGATAATTACCTTCAAAGTTATAGTAACATCGTAAATTCAGGTATTACCCAGGTATTTTCCACTAGATAGCATTACTGGTACTAACAATCGTTCTGATCATTAGCCAGTAGTCAGGGTAGGTGTCAAGGAAGATGTTAACACACATATCTCAATTTCAGACGAATTGTCACTTACATCCCTTTGCTTCTAACCCCCTCATATATTCTCTGAATCTTGCAATGCTGGACTTCACCTTTCGTTCATAAATTTCAAGCAGGCTGATGACAGCATAGACAGAGTATACTGAGAGCAATGCCGCCTTTGGAATCCCCTGAAAGCTGGTTGTACAGCTCAGCAACACGAAGTGCAAAGTTTATTTGTCAGAGGAATTCGCCGTCAGTGAATTTGTTGTTCACACTCACCACGTTCCAACATTGCTATGGAAAAAGCAATTAGAGCCATACGCACCAATCCCAAAGATACAATTTACAACGGCTTTGCGCTTTATAAACGAAAACGAGCAGGAAAATCCTGAAAAGGATATTTGGCCCAGTATGCGATAGTGGAGAGTGGAAGATCAGAACCAAAATAGAGCTTGGAGAGTATAGAGAACCAGACCTAATCTCCTTCGTAAAGAAGTGGAGACTAAGGTGATTAGGCCATGATGCTGTAAGTGATGTCGAGGATGACCTGAGAAGAATGGGAGTAATAAGACGATGGAGAGGAAGAGCGGCTGCCGAGGAGAATGAGGGAGAAGGCCCAGGATTACATCAGGGTAACACTAATCCCAACTCGGGCGTTTTTCAACATTTTTACAATTTGATTGAACAAATTCTTGTGTAAGCCCGAGTTAAAACAGGTAACAGGTTCTGAAAGCACAATTTGGACACTTATGAATTATTGAGGAAGGAGTGAAGTGCGTTGATTGGCTGAGGAGAATATCCCTTGAGAAGAGGAACGCCTTTGGTGTAGGCGCACTCTTGATACAGGTCCAGAGGGGGCAGTCTCCAGAGACAGTTCCTCGTCTCTGAAGACAAGGAGGTCGAATTGAGTTGAAACAGGGAAAAGTTGAAGCTACGTCCATCCGTTTGTATTATTTGGAGTACTATAGGTTGAGTGAGATCTTGAAGTTCAGGCTAAAACAGTTTTGTTTAATGACATAAATTAGGCTTATTCCACATCGAATAACATGAAAAAAAGGCAACATGATTTATTTAATACTGCATTAACCTTAAATAAAAAACTAATGAATAAAATATAAACGGGAACTATGATCTGATCCCGAAAAGTTCCATCGAAAAGTATACGAAGATTTTCTGGTTCTTCTTCCTTAATCGGGTTCGGAACTAAGACGAACACAAATATTAAAATGTAAAATAAGCCAAAGATCGAACGAAAAGTTGAAAAGAATATCCATCTCTCCACAAAACTATGTTCCGATTTTCGAATTATTCATGGAATTGTTTCAGATGTTTATCAACACAATTGTTTCTGTTAGAGAGCAAGGCGGGAGAGAGAGAATTCTTAGGCCCAAATAAAATAAACACGGAGAGTAACTACTAGACTACATACTGTAGTGTAATGGATTTGCGACTAGGTCAAATATATTGTAGAATGTATTTTTAAATGTAATGTAGTCAATAGTATTATAATTGAAAATATGTAAAATAAATAATATGTATATTATGGAGAAATGAACAAGAATTTTAGAGGCTAGAGACAGGTAGCAAGGATAAAGGAGAGAGGTACCAGACAGGTATCCATATTTTGCCTTCTTCAAGTTATGGCCTAAAATAAGCTGACAGGGTGCAATAAAAGAAGGCAACACCAGTTACCTGTGAGTATTCATATAGCCTTTTACAATCCATCCAGTTGACAGAAGAATGACAGTATGAAGATAGTTACCAGATTAGAGCTCCAAGCCCGCTGTTAGTGGTATATAAAACTGCCAACATAAAGTGGACAGAGGTAAAAATAGAGGCTCTGAGGAGAAACCGCGGATCCCCGCCAGGCAAAATGGCCGAGGAGGAGAAGTAGTGGGGGAACATGCAAGCCTCGGGAAGTGCAGGAGTTCCAAGTGAGGAGTCGAAGACCTCAGTTACAGTTGAGATCTAGGAGAGGTTCACTTCCTAGAGTTCAGTGGGGAAAAGTCAGGCGGAGTCTCCAGTCACAGAGCCCAAATGACCAGCCCCATCCCAGCCGTTCAGTCATTCATTCTATACTCTGGACATCACAGACCCACCTAGCATCCGATCAACATCCGGTCTATCTCTCCAGCCCCTGTCTCTACAGCTTACATAGCAAATAAGGTTATATTGTATATTATATTTTATTTTAATTCTTAATTATTAATTTTTTTATTGTAAATATATCCATTTTTAAAATGAATTGCTAAATTTCTAGTAGTTTGTTCCCATGCCATCCAAAGTCAGTTATGATTTAACAATTTGGTTTTTCAAAACTCTTTTCGCTGACGAATCCTTCGCCTTTGGTAATAGAAATCCAATTCGTATATTAAAATCAGTAAATTTAAATGATCGTCTATTACATAAGCGATCTGACATCCTTTGGACATTTTAAATTAGTAAAGACAAAGCAATTTTAGAGAAAATCTCCGCAGCTTAGATTAAAAGTAAATTCAAATAACATTTTTTTTTATTAAAACCGCGACGCGCAACACCCTTTTATTACAATACATATCTTAAAATATTGGCTGCTACAAAGGGAAACTTTGTTTTTCATACTAATTTAAATTGTGAATTTCAGAATTAATCGGATTATTATATTTTCCCAAAGAAATTGAAAATATTTATGAAGTTTGATGAACACAAGAAATTCTTTTCTCTTTTCGACATTTTCCAATTCAAAAAATAACAAAAGTGTAGACAAAAACCGAACCGCTTAAAGTTGAACGAACACGTTCACAAGACAATGATGTCTACTTCTATCCACGCGCACTCTCGGCTTGCGAAAACCTAAAAATCTGTTTAAATATATCTAAAAAAACAAATTTTACAGAAGCCTAACTTTTTGGCTTGCGCTAGCCTCAAATTTTCGCTTAGATTTAACGATGTATGCAAATCGCAGGAGCGTGTAAGCCCTGCTTAAAAAAAATTGAGCTATCTTATTTTTGGTAATAGGAAGAATTTCACATATTGCTCTTACCCCATATTTTCTATTAGCCTCCAACATGGCCACCGTCCAAGCCCCTAACAGAGTCCTCCCCTCCACCTGGTCTGCAGTCACTGGGCTCTCATGGAGGTTGTACACTTCGTCAACGTTGTAATGGAAAACAACCGTCTGGACTCGTAATGAACTTGTAGAAATTAACGCTGAAATCAATAATTAATCAATTACATATTAAAATCCCTTGATGGCCGGAAAAATAGATTATTTTTCTTCTCACTTTCAAAAAAAAAAAAAGTTGTGAAAAAAAGAAAATAATTTTCTAACGATACAGAATATCCAAGCAGTAAAAAAAAAATCAGACAAACAATGTAACGAAAAGAAGTAGATTTATGCAGAAAGTAAATGGGGTTTCATATTTGAGCAAAAATATCGATAGGAGTTTAGCGACAATCTGATCACCGAGAGGTACATTGCCAATTTTGTTTATATTTTGTTTATACACAATAATTTTAAAAATGTTATGAGTACGAAGCAATCAACTGTTGGACTATCTATGAACATATAATATAAATAAGAACAAATAACTTGTTTAACTTTCATACAGGTATTTAGGCCACCGTTAGCACAAAGCTCTAAAGTGAGTTTCTACTGTTTGAGTCCTAAATCTTGCCTACCCTAAAGTTTTATTCACCAAGAGTGGACGTCTTTAACGCGTACCTGACAGCCTATAGGCTCGGGACCATCGCTTAATGTCCCATCCGAAGGAAGGCATGCTCAAGGTTTTTCCAGCTCCCAGCCAAAAAACCAGAGGGCCTCGGCCGGGTTTTGAACCCGTGATTTTCAGCTCAGTAAGCAAGCAAGCTCTCTCTGAGCTACCGACGCCCTTCAACTTTTATATTGTCTAATTCCACAAAACTATATACATAAAGTACATATCTTTGTGGAATTAGACCATATAAAAGGTGAACAAGTTCTTTGTTTTTATTTATTTTTTTAGATTTCCAGTATATGGACACAGATCGCAGAAATGTATTCTGATATTGAATATACAATAGGTTGGAGAAACTATGGTTAACTGTAGTCCCAAAGCACAAAAACAAACCATAATTTCATAAATGATACGAAGGGATGTATCATGTGAAACAAGAAGATGTCTTCCCACTGCTTCATTTTATAGGCCAGAACACCACAGTGTCAGTAGTATGGCATCATTTAGTGCGTTTTTCCGCCGTCCAATAGTTCATACACCGAGGATTGATTCCACGAAAATTGATTCTAGTTACATAATGAAGCTGTGACAAGACAATTTTTTATTTCATAACCATACATTTCTACAAATGACTACTTACGGTGGCCTGATTCAAACTTGTAGAAGTGTGTCTTCTCCAAAGAGACAGTAGGGTGTAGAGGGTATATGTCAGGGAGGGGGGCTCCTGCGTAGGCCCCCGGGTCTACCACTCTGTCCAGGCCTTGGGGCCCAAAAACTACATTATCTCCTGAAAAAAAAAAAAAAAAAAAAAAAAAAAAAAAAAAATGCCATTACAAGACTTTTTTATTCCAACCACGCTTACAGATCACTCTCTTTCCCCCTTTACAAAATTATTCTGAAAAAGTCATAAAAAATGTGGGTTAAAAGGAAATGGATTTTTCAAACAGTTAGTTAAGTTAAGCCCTTTTTGAGTTCCCGAGGAGATGTCCTGAAAGATCTCAACAACTTTGGTTCTTTGCCATATTTTCTTATCTTTAACAGTTTTTGAGTTATTTTGATTATGACCCTCTTATCTTGGAACACCATCTATACGTTCAATCGATAGTTATCATGTAATAAAGTTTTGAATAATTTTTTTTATTTTGGATTAACGGGGTCGGAAAACATGAAACTCGGGTGAAAAAACAACATCGAATTTGTGACCTACTACTACGTACAGCTGCGGATGTAAAATTCAGTCGAGTGCAGAAGAAAGGTCCAAGTCCATCAACAAAACAGAGACAAGGACTCGGATTATTTTTCATTCACTTGATCAAAAAAATAACATAAACAAATTCGTCTTAATTGTTTTATTATTAGCCTGGAGCTTATGACAAAATGTCCACTAGTGAGAGAAATTATACATTTAATACATGCAAAAAGTAAGCTTGCTTTTTATTTGCTCCCAAGATGTTTGAGGGTTTTAATCGTTTTTTCTTTTATACTCTTCAATTGTGGAGTTTGTCCTTTTTACGAAAAGTACTTTTATGGTAACACTCAAAGGCCAGATTTACATTAGATAACAAATAAGGGAAGATGTGTCTGATTATAAACATCAATATTTTGTATTATACAATCATGTTACCAGTAAGACTGAAGAGTACTCTCTCTCCGGTGGGAGATTCAACAGGAAGCTGAAACTTGGCAGAGTGAAGGAGAGTTCGCTTTCCAAGGAGATGAGGACAGGCAGAGAGGCAGATCTGCAGAAGTCTGCTCATCAGGAGTCGACTAAAACATTACAAATACTTGTATTAGCACATTTTACAGAAAAAGTCTATAGTTTCCAGTTAATATGCGCTTCACTTCATCAATATAGAAAGATAAATTTTTCAATAACCCTCAGGGTAGCCTTAATAGTAACTTTGCATTGAATTAATTTTCTTGAAGTACAATATCCGAATAAAGATTTAAAAGATTATTCCTCCCTCCTTCCTTCCCATTGCCTCAGCAATTCGAAAATATTATTTATGTCCGTTATTTCTATGGAACAACAACGGAAGAGTCGGCCTCTCGATAGGGATCAGGAAGGAGCAAAGTCCTTGCAACTGTCAAAAGAGTTGATTAGAGACCTGGGTAACAAAAGAAGAACAATTCTTCAGGACCAACCCCAGGAGACATTGAGAAGAATGATCGGATATCTAACAGGAAACCACTCGGGAAGAAAACATCTCTTTCATAATCTTTCGGATCCATTCTGCAGATGTGAAGGTTATTCACACCTCCGATGGAGAATCTTTGTTGAGGCGTTCCACAGAGTTGAGGAAACTTGGAAAAAATCTTGCGCGTAGGTAGGAGGATAGGTAGTTAAATTCTAGTGAGGGGTTATTATGTATTAGTGAAATCTATACATCTACAACGAGGTGAAAATAAATGCATCTTCTCTTTTACCTGTATATTGTGACTCATGCCCGGGCTTTAACTACAAGATCATATCGCCTACTGCTAGAGCAATCTTTCGTAGCTCTGGTAGACATAAACCTGACTCTACTATGGGAGTTTTAAATTTTGCCTACCTAGGTTTATTCACCTATGGTAGGGGCCTTTAACGAGTACCTGACATCGCACAGGCCCGGGACATCGCTTAATTTCCCATCCGAAGGACGGAGTCCTCAAGGTTTTTTATATTTTTATTATAACTTGACAACCCAACTGCAACTTTTTATTACAGAAGTTTGACCAACAATATGATAAAACCCAAATAATGTTCAAAAATATCCAATGTACAGACAGTCAGCTGACATAATTGTGACCAGGGTAACAACGTCTGAACCTAAATAAATATAACAAACTTATTTTTTGAAATATCATCTATTCCACAAAACATTTGTACTTAAACTACCGGTTTGAAAATTAAAATTATGGGTATATAAAATAATTAAATTTCTATTAATTTTTACATTAGGTATTTTTTAAAAAATAATTAAATTTACAACTGGTCTCAAATCAAAGACTTCCTACATCATAGAATTTTAATGTTAATCTATACACCTGCAATGAGGTGAAAATAATGTAACAATGCTTCTTCTCTTTTACCTATATATTGTGACTCGTGCCCGGGCTTTAACTACAAGATCATATCGCCTACTCCTAGAGCACCTATATATTGTGACTCGTGCCCGGGCTTTAACTACAAGATCATATCGCCTACTCCTAGAGCAATCTTTCGTAGCTCTGGTAGACATAAGCCTGACTCTACTATGGGAGTCCTAAATTTTGCCCACCCAGGTTTATTCATCTACGGTAGGGGCCAACGAGTACCTGACATCGCACAGGCTCGGGACATCGCTTAATGTCCCATCCGAAGGACGGAGTCCTCAAGGTTTTTTCACTATTTTATATTTTTATTATAACTTGACATCCCAATACAACTTTTTATTACAGAAGCTTGACCAACAATATGATAAAACCCAAATGTTCAAAAATATCCAATGTACAGACAGTCAGCTGACATAATTGTGACCAGTGTAACAACGTCTGAACCTAAATAAATATAACAAACTTATTTTTTGAAATATCATCTATTCCACAAAACATTTGTACTTAAACTACCGGTTTCGTCATTAGACCACCGTCAGTTTTAGCTACAACTGGGGTCTTACTTCCTTCGTCTGTTGGTGATACCGAAGTCCCTCGGGAAGACCCAGGCCTCCCTTTCAGGGTCTTTTCTGATTGGTAACTTCTCCTGAGTAGCATCTGTCAGTCCCGAGGATCTTATACACCTAAGTTTAAAACAAATAAAAATGATAAATAATTAATTTTTTTATAATAATATTTATGAATGTTGGAAATCACCAAATTCACTAGACAATTTGTATTTTGGTATATTATGTATACATATTTCAATCTTAATATACTTTATAAAACTACTTATAGTCCCTTGTTGGCGAAAAAGGTCCTTATGTAAGAATAAAGAGAATACAAGTTAAGAAAAAAGCAAATTTAATCACCAATCGCCTATCATAACTCAAGAAAGACGACTAAATGAGTTTTTTCTTCTTCTTTTTACTTTAATTTTCCAAGATTATTCCATTTTTACTCCTACTTAGCTTAGTTAGTGACTCATGACCGAACTTTAACTGCGGTGGGAGTCTTTAATGAGACCATCGCTTAACATGCCTTCAGAAGGACGGAGTACTTTAGTTTATGTTGCTTCCCAGATAAAATAAACTAACCTCAACCGGGTTTCGAACCAGCTATCTTGAGCTCAATAAGCAAGCACGCATACCAATGAGCTACTGGCGCCTTCAGCCCTATGTAACTAATACTAGTCTTAATTATAAATATAAGACTAAAGTATTCTTAATCTAATTTAATAGAGTCATTTTGCCCGCTCTGCTGTTTACTAATAAAATGTCAAACTACGGCTCCTTAGTTCAATCTAAAAGTGCTTAAGCAAGTATATTAGATAAATAAAAATGAATAATTAGGCATACAGAGAACGCGCTTCTATTCTGCGTAGTTCTCTTAAAGAGGTTTTTTCAACCGATATACATTTATAATAAGATGGGATATTATCCTATGTATGTAATCCCATAGTAAGAAATAAATGTCGGTTAATATGACATGCTCAGGCTTTAACTACAAGGTCATATCGCCTACTACCAGAGCATTCTTTCATCGCTCTGGTGGATTTGAGCCCGACTCTACAATGGGAGTACTAAATTTTGCCTACCCTAAATTTTTATTCAGCTATAGTAGGGGTCTTTAACGACTACCTGACATCGTACAGGCTCGAGACCATCGCTTTACATCCCAACCGAAGGACGGCCTCCTCAACTTTTTTTCACCCCCCAGATAAAAAACCTAAAAGCCTCGGCCGGGTTTCGAACCCGCGATCTCAAGCTCAGGATGCAAGCACTCTACCTCTGAGCTACCGGCGCCCTCAGACATATATATGTGTATTTCAGTAAGCTGTTTTAATGGGTGTACTTATGTATATGTGCCCGCAATTTCAAATCAATATTTCGACCTCTCCAATTCCATTTTTAAGCACAAAAATTATACCAATTTGATCAAGAGAGATTGAAATTTATGTTTATACAATTGGTTACAATATCATTTTTATTAAGGTAAAACACAAAAAAGAAAAAAAAATGGGCCTGTACAGAAGTTTAAGTTTTTAACATCTAACTTCTGTATGGGTCCACCAATGAGAGAGTATGGTGTTATTTAATTGTATTAGTCGTAAGAGTATTTAGATTCACACTTGTTTAAAAAAGTATGTTCAACCTCTTTCATTTATACCACATTTTGGAGAGTGAAAAAATGTGTGTAACTTGGTGTCATGATCAATGTTTGATTATGCAGACTCTTCGTTGACTTTTATGCAATGATTTCATGAGGTACAGGCAACGAACTGGCATAAAAAAAATACAGGCGCTGTAAAAAAGTGAGGTAGTATTGTTGGTACTAATTACAATTACATTTGAGAACCTGTACTGGTTAACTAAAAGGCCCGTTGGAAGGGTCAAAATTGAAAAACTGTTTTCACTCCTATACCTAATACATCTGAAAAATTGAGGCCCTTTTAGTCCTACATCGTGTCCGAAATAACTAATTATAATAATAATATTTAACCTTCTGATAAGTTTGTCTGGAATCGTTAGCTTCTTCTCTGATGTCAGAATAGATTTCAGAACTGCCGCCTTTTCAGCTTCAACTTCCACAGTATTCGTCAGAAGTTTTGCCTGGTTCATCCCATCTATGAGAACATTGTGATTTTCAAAAGTTAAACATCTATCTTCATGATAGTTGGGGTGAGTTTCATCGAAAACTATCTCTTTGGGCTTGTAACCAACGAATGGCCAACTAAAAAACACAAACATCTATAATTGAAAAGTAAAAAAAAAAAAATTATAATACAATTAGATATAAAAGTAATCCACTATAATCAAACAAAAGTAAAATACTAACACAGGCCGATCTATAGGTTTTGGTTTGATAACATCTAAAGCATCTTCGAAAGCTATATTGTTCAATTTGAGTGCTTTAATAGAGCCATTATCCCTAAGAACACGTTTCCCTTGAACTTTCCAATGTTGACGAAACATTCGACCAACGTGCTGTTGTAGAAAAACTTGTGTAAACTTCATATTGGAAAATTAAATGTAAACGACAAATTATACAAAACCCTAAAACGAACCGAAAAAAATAACCTAGAGGTTACACTAGCCAGGTGACTGTTAACAGCGAATCGGACTGATTGTATCGATACTTAGTTTATATTCAATAGTACCAATTCCCGCCACTAGGTTACAGGGGCGATAGGAAGTCCCCTTCTTAAAGAGTAGTTCCAAGTTCTGTCACTAGATGCCAACAACCCTCGTTTAGTATTATCAAGGGACCAACTGTACTCCTTTTTGGTGAATAGTACTCCTTTTAAAAACCGTTCTGCGAAAATACTCCTTTGTGCACCATTAATAAATATAAAAACTGAAGCAGTGAAAAATCACAATTATCTACAGAAACACTAGCAGAAGTTTTAATGGTAAAGTTCAACATGCATGACGCAAGTTGTTCTGGACCTAAGTGCTTTCTTAGAAGAAAATTCAGAACTATCGAAAAAAATTCATTCAAAAGGAAAATATGATTTCAAGAATTAAAATGATGGGTATATAAAATAATTAAATTTCTATTAATTTTTACATTATTTTTTAAAAAATAAATAAATTTACAACTGGTCTCAAATCAAAGACTTCCTTCCTCCTTCATATAATTTTAATGTTAAATTCACCGTGTGTGGGTGAAAGCAAACTTTCTACGGGAGCACTTGGGAAAGTATGCAACCGTCCCAACTCATGATCTTTAAACTCTTCAGAAACATAAAACTTGAAACGTACTTTTAATATTTGGAATGGAAGCTGAAAAAAAATTGTTGGTGAATTACTGGCTATGTACTTCCCCAGCACGAATTAATCAATAGTTAAAGTTAATCACCTTTTGAAAAGAAACTCAAAATTTTACTTAAGAAGTGGTTTTTGAATCCTCACACTAAATTTTGTGTCGACATATTCAATATGTCGAAAGTTATTAGGGCATTCGAGTCAAGCCCCCTTCCCTTCGACCGATATCGGGGAAAATTATGAGGTGCCATCCTTATGGGGTTTTGAATTTAAATATAAAATTTCATGTCGATACATCTATTACATCGGCAGTTATTACTTCGTATACGTGGGGAAGTAAACCTTGATGGGGGGGCTTTAGGTGGGAACGCAGGATGACAACCAGCAGGAGAACGCGTTAAGCGGTTAATTTAACTTCAACGGATGTTCTGAGCCAATCATCACCCCTTGGCTTATACTCAGATAAGGTTCACTAGAATAGTCGCGTGTTGATTCTATGTTTACTGTACACAAAGTACGTCAGAGGCCTTGAAAACTTAAAGAGACAATGCTTGTCTTGAATTCATCCCTTGAAACCTCCACTGTTCTTTAATGTCTTCAAGCTCTGGCTTACATCAATATTTTAGTAAGAAATTGTTTTTAGTGAAAAATTGTTAAATGTTTAGTTTAATAAACAAAATAGTAGATAGGAAGGAAACGGAAATGAACCAATCTCTAGTGGCATCTAGCGAACAAAATATAAGTTTCATTTATCTTGTTTTGTTTAATACAAAGTCAAAATATATGAATAATTATTATCTACATTATTAGATAGTATTATCTATTAGCCGCGTTACCTGTCGTTGACGGTATCAGAGTGACACCGATCTTGTGAACCGAGATCATTGTATTTAGTTTAAATCAATTAACCTGAAGCTAATTACATTCTCTGTCAAACAATAAAAAGTTTTATCTCAGCACAAAAAAAAATTATTTTATGTGGTCATAAAGTGACTTTCTTATACTAACCATATTTTTACAAATCACTCTCCCTTCCTCAAATTCACTTCAAACTGGCATCACAACTGGTTATAATAAATAAAATGTAATGGAATCAGTTTTTTTTGTTCCATTGTACAAGGTAACTCTGAGAGTGACCTTCTAATATAACCAGTAATACCAGTTTGAACTGGATTTGAGAGGGGGAGAATGTTCTGTAAAAACAGGGTTGCTATAAGAAAGTTCTGTTGTGGCCACATCACATATTTTTTGTTTCCTTATTCTTAACCCTTTTTAATAAATAACGACATTTAAAAAAAAAATATTTCAAATTTCGCTTCTATTCTTTTAATTTAAACATTACTCTGAACTATTTCCTATGAAAATTCAGTGTACATTATTTGGAGCGTTTTAACATTGGTTATTAGGTATCATTTATCCCTAATTATTATTATTATCCATAAACAGGATGTGTTAAGGAGGTTGGGTACAGTCAAAATTTTATGCATATTTTTGTGATTATTTCATTAATTTTTTTATAATAACTGCACTTGAAAACCTATGACATAAAAAAAGTAAAGAAAAAACGTATGTTTTAAAAAAAATATTGTCTATTTCACAAAATATATATATGGGAGTACTTTCGATATTGCTACCATCTTTACTTTGAACAACTTCCATTCAGTATTTGTTAAGAAGATGGTAGCAATACCGAAAGTACTCCCATATTATATATATTTTGTAAAATATATATAATATGGGATAATATTTTTTAAATAACATACGTTTTTTCTTTATTTTTTATTAAGTCTTTCACAATATCTCTGCAAAAAATATTAAGTACCATTATGACATAAAAGGTCCGCAAGAGCGAAAAGGTGGGTGACCCCTCCAAAGGCCAGTTCCAATACACTCCAATATGCGTGCCAGGTAAACCACCAAGAGTGGGACATTTCAATGATAACATGTGAAATCTCCAGAAATGTTAAATTTTTTTTTTTTTTTTAACTATTTATAATTGCTAGCTATTTAATAAATACGATAAATTAAATACTGCCTAATTTCTTTTTTCGCATTAGAATATTCAACGTTCCCGATTCTTAGTGTTACCGGTGAGTGTAGTGCTGAATATTGGATATCACCTATAATGTAACAAGGTTATGAAAAAATAATGCATTTAACGAGACCTGGAGCTAAATTCTGACTCCATGAGTTCTTGAAAATCGGTTACTGCTCCTTCCTGTATTTGGTAAAAAATACCTGTGGCAAAAAATATCTAATAGCTTGACAGGGGCGTAGCCGGATTTTGAGCAGGGGGGGGGGGGCAAAGTTAGGCTACGAGGGTGGGGGGTATAGACTCCCGGGGGCACAGCCCGCAGTTTCCATGGTTAGCGCTGCAGACTTTTTGTTATTAATTTGCGAGACTCGGACCTATAGAAGCTCCCCCTGTAGTAACCACTGACTGTAATACTTAGGTTGACTTTACATGAGCAGCAAAAATGCAAAGCGCAGCAGCAGCAGCAAATGCACGCTGTGGTTTCTGTGCTTTTAGAATTAAATGACTCACATCCAATAGCGTGCATTTCCTGCTGCTGCTGCGCTTTGAATTTTTACTGTGCATGTAAAATCAGCTTTAAGAGTATAAAGTATAACATAAATGAAGATTTTGAGCGAGGAAATGAAATGATCGAATTCATAGATATTTAAATAAATGTAATATGACTTGTTTTGTACATTTATGTAACAGCTGATCGCTGATTTAGGAATCAGACGCACGGAAAATTTGAAGATCCTATTGGTAACTTGCAAGCAATCCATTTTTAATAAAAACTATTTTTTTTGTTTATTTAATTTTTATCTTGGTTTTTACTCGGTGGGGGGGGGGGGGCACGCGCCCCCCCCCCTCTGGCTACGCCCCTGTACCTTGAGGAGCTAATATTTTCAGTAGCAAGGAACATATTGTTACAGTGACAGACACATAGCTGTTACACAAATAACAGAGCTTCCCTAGACCACCCCTGGCTGGAGTGGGGCGGGGGCCGTGGATCCTCACAGTTCTGTCTGGTGTCCCGTCCTGGGTACACCATGCTCCTGTTCCTACCTGCCTCCTGGCTGCTTGCAGTCGCTATCCAACATATCACCGGTGCCAATTCACAACACTCTATGTAAGTCAACAGTTGATATCAACAAATCAGTAGAAAAAGAAAATTCTTAAATTGAGGAAGGTGCTGTAAAAAAAAAATACGATTCTACAAAGAAAAATATTATTAGTCCTTTCTTGGCCCGTAATTTCTTGGAACGTTGAAAATGCGTGAACCTTAGCACAAGTTTTTCCCAAGAGAGATTCTATAAGAATACCTCTTTGAAGGTTCTTGAGCTATAAGAAACTTTCTGTCAGAGAAGCTTGAGCGTCATGGGTACGCTTTTATTTGTTTCCTTTTTTCTTTCCTCCAAGGAGGAACAGCAGTTTCCATCCAAAGTTCAGAGAACATTGTCTCTATTCTGTTGTTTATATACGTTAAACGTTTCTCCGAAGTATTGATTAATTTATAAATTAAAAAAAAAAGTCGTTTATAACTTATGTTATTGAATGCAGACCCTAACAGTCCATTTGTTTAGCCATTGGTAAAGCCCAGTTGCCCAGGACGCCACCTTAAGCGAATTTGGAAGTTTGACCTGCTTCATGGCAGCCTGAACTTCTTTCTTATCAAGTAACCTTAGTGCAATTGTAATAACCGCAGTACCTAAAATTCACTACGCATTTACTATTGCAACTACAAAATGCATTTGTACATCTTTTTTAAAATTAATAAATACCTTTTTATTTAAATCACCGCTTAGAGTTCCATCTGAAGGATGGTGTGCTCTGGGTTCTTTTTTTTTCCTTCCAAGGTACAAAAACCTGAGGGTTACTGCGGAGATTGGTCTCACGATTAATTTGTACAAATGCTCATAAGATTAATAAGCTCACAACACCAGTCTATAGAGACAGGAGTTCTTTAATGGAGTTCTATACCCTGATGGCTTTCTCATCAGCCATGACGCGCTTCTGGATAAATTTAAGAAGAAAAAAAAAAGTGGTTTGAATTTGTACATTTGAAAAACTTGTTTATCCATTACTTCCTTATATAACTTGAGAATAACAATTAGAAACAGTATAAATAGTAGGTTGATCTTTGGAAAAAATGAGCAATTTAAAATGATATAGTAGTGTGCATATTTCCATTAATCCGGCTTGCGGGCAGTTATGAAGATTATTCATCCGTCCATTGATAGTATGAAGGCCATTTTCTCGATCCTTCGTAGTAAATGTACGGTCCTGTAAGCTGTCTCATTACTGATGGTCGAAGAAGAACGAAGACCATTCACCCCAACTTCAAGACATTTAGGGATCATTCTTGGGCTTTTAAATGTATCCAAGTCAGCATCCTGCCCCATTTCTGATGGTGCGAAGATCATTCAGCCGTCTTCGTGCAGTACAGTATCTTCAGATAATTCAGGGATCATTCATTGGGCTTCTAAAAGTATCCAGGTCATGTATCCTGCCCCATTACTGATGATACCCTGCAGAATCCATTATTTTTTTAAATTATAATAATTTGTCATTTGTATTGAAGATAAATCTAATAATGCACCCCGGTTATTACATGCCCGCTGATGCTATCAAATAGTATTATACTAACAGGCCTGTTTATTTCTACATAAAGCATAGGATTTCCGGGAATGATGGGAAATTATTTGAATAAAACTGATATTTATATTCGATATAATTCAGTATTGTCTATGTTCAGTGGTTGTTTCAGCGGATTTCTATAGAAATCAGCGTTTGCGATCACAAATCAGATATTTTATTTTATTATTTAAATCGTTAAAAGATTACAGTCAAATGTGCTTAATTATTTTGGAGGTGGTGAAGAAATTATTAATTAAAATAATTAAATAAATATATAGTTCATATATAAAAATAAATAAATAAACAATTAATTTACCACATTTCCTGTAGACATTTTATAATTCTGGTCTTTTACTAAATTTTGATTTCAACAATAATTTCCGAAAAGGGCCCTAAAAAAGTATCAAAAGTTCAAGACGTGCAATATTTAAGAAAATGCAAGTAAATTAAAAAAATTTCAATTAACAAACTTTTGATTTGGATTTCTAAAGAGATGCCATATGTTCTCTAAATTTTTCAAAAATATTAAATCTAATCCAAAGGTTTTTTAAATTATCTTACTGAGCCAACAGGGAAAATGACTAGCATAGAATTTACGAGAACAAATAATTGTATTTTTTATACATCACACCCCATGATACTAGTCGGAAGAAATATTAAATTTAAACTTGAGACTCAGAACCCTCCAACTCTCGGTTGGTATGCAGAACTGCTGTCCACCCCACCACAGAGGTCCTCACTTCAGATGTGTTGTGTATACGCTTCTGAACTCAGCGTATAAAGTACCTACAGCGAAATATCTTTAAAGAGATATATTAGGTTTCGCACAATAGCATGATGTTTAGCTCACAGACTTCTCTCAGGTAGATAGATTTCGCCTTCCCCATTATGGGAGTTCGAATCACGTAAGAACTAACATATTGTACTCATCACAAACTTCTTTAATTTGATATCCTATTTCATTGAGTAGAAAACAGTTCCGTTGTTATGTAAAGAATTGTTTAGAAATCATTCCAAATGTACAGTTTTTTGCAAATTTCGATGGATTCATTTATATATAGCCATTAAAGGTTCACAGTCCCCCTAGCTACTGATTCGCACAGCTCTGGTGTTCTCTGTATTCTTTTAGAGAAACTGTCTATTTTGTATGCGCTTTCTCTCAATTGCCCCAATATTTTTTTGCGTGCGCTACTTTTTTTTTTATATTCCAAAAACATATTCTTGTCCCTCATTTCAGCCCGGTTCATCAGAAACAAAAACCTAGTGTTCTCCCCCTAATCTGTCCCCCTGTTTTGGGTTATCTTTCTGTTATATGCATTCACGATTTTTTTCACAAACATTTGTGAGGTTTTCTCCCTGAAGAATCTAACGCTAATTTTCTCATTAAATTATGATTTCAACGTTCGCGAATTTGACATAACAAGATGTTATAAGAACGTTACCCTCGTGAATGTTAGTTACTGTGACTCATACCCGGGGTTTAACTGCGAGGTCATATGTCCTACTTCCTACCAGAGCACTCTTTCATCGTTCTGGTGGATTAGGGTAGGGGTCTTTAACGAGTATCTGACATTGAACAGGCTCGGGACCATCGCTTCTCATCCAAAGTCTCACAGTTTTTTCTCCTCCCAGATAAAAAAAACCTAAGAGCCTCAGCCAGGCTTCGAACTCACGATCTTGAGCTCAGAAGGCAAGCACACTACCACGCGAATGTTGAAGAATTTTTATATTTCATTCATAAAGTCGTGAATGTGACAGACCCATTTTTCCTAAAGCACAACTCTAACCGTGAAATGTATAAAACGTGCCTAATCGCCACTTAGAACAGAAAACGATTTCCTACTAGTTGGGAAGAGGTATTCCTACATTTTATCACTTAAATGACATTTTGCATGACAGAGCTCTGGAACCATTAAATATAATGATGATGCTATCCAGAAAATGGTACGTTAAGTCGGAGAAAACCATTTTACAGGCAAATGAAAAAACGGAGCCGAGGTCGATATTCAGGTTTTAACATCAGCTAGTAATAGTAACATTTGGTGACATTGTGGTCTATAAACGAGCCCTCTTCTTATTCATTTTGTATTACTAATTGTTCTGTTCCTTTCATCTCGTAATCCCCAAAAACACATGACATCTCTTATTGCAAAAAACAAAGTTCGCAACCTAGGCCTCATACTTGACAAACGACTAACTTGGAATCCTCACACGAGACTGAAAAGACAAGAAATGTACAGACGTTACAAACTGTTACTAAGACTACTAGACAAAAGATCAAAATTAACTCTGAGAACAAAACCACTAATAGGTTAGGTTTTATGACTCAAGCCCGGGCTTTAACTACGAGGTCATATCGCCTACTATCAAAGCGCTCTTTCGTCACTCTGGTGGACAAGAGTCCGACTCCACTGTGGGAGTCCTAAATTTTGACTACCCTAAATTTTTATTCACCTAGGGTAGGGGTCTTTAACGAGCACCTGACATCGTACAGGCTCGGGACCATCGCTTTACGTCCCATCCGAAGGACGGCGTGCTTAAGTTTATTTTACCTCCCAGATAAAATAAACTAAGGGCCTCGGTCGGGTTACGAACCCACTATCTTGAGAAACGACTAATATATAACGCAAAACTCAAGCCTACGGATTTGAACTAAATCTCCAGCGCATTCAATCCTTACAATCCCAAATCCTTTATTTATTACATCTCCAACAAAACCCTTCACACTTATCTCAATATTCCCTTTGTCATCGAATTAGCTAAATCCAGGTACAAACAATTACTTTCCTCTTTTAGTACCCACATTAGTCCGTGCCCTTCCTTCTGCCACACTTGCCGAACAACGCCTTAAGCACTCTGGGGTTCTGCCAAAGTTTCCAATCCCTTCAATCCAAAATCCTTCATACCATAGCTCCTTCCAAGAAGACCCTCCATACTGACCTCAACATTCTCTACGCCACCGAAGTACCTCAATCCAGGAACAAAAGATATTGCAGTTCCCATAGTAAGTCTCTAGTAATTTCCTTTATTCTGCCTCACGTCCCCAACGTCTTATTAAGCACCAATGACCTAGAGACCTTCTCAGATCAGGCAGTGGCAATGAGTCTCCCCTGTTGTCATTGCCATTTTCTCTCTCTTCGCACATTTATTTGTTGTATACAATCTTTATACAGTTCTAAATATCTCTTTGGAAATTAAAAAATAATTTTGCTCTGTATTCAATACAATTATTGTTTAAGGCTAGATTTGTAGACTAGTTACTCTCAGTTAGGTACCGAAACTAAAGTGTCCTCAAGCCCTCTCGAAGGATATTTCACAAAATATAATATAGAGCAAATTTTTTTTTATTTCGCTGTAACGATTTTCCCCTCAAGAGCTCTTTAAAACGAACTTTTCAGAAATATTAGCCCAATGTTCGTTTGAGTAAACAGAAATGTACGACTCATCTGTAATTTTAAGATAGAAAATGAAATTCTTTCATGATTTTGTTGACCGTGTAAATTGTTATCGCTTTAAACCTGACACGATATTTAGTAACTTTCATTTAGTTTGGAATTTCACGAAATGGGAAATAAATTGTAAAGGGTATTTTGTTATGTAGCTACTACTGAAGTAAACTTGTGATGTGTGCCAAAGTTTCCAAATCGTAATGAGCCAATTAGAACCTACGTATGTATATGACACGGCTGCCCACACCAATACAAATTGAACCTCATTTGACATCGAGAGTTCTGTTTTTCAATGTCTTTTCACAGCTATTATTGTTGTGTCGCATACGCTATGATTATTAACGACGGGCTATCTACAAGTGGCCCCAATCTAAACATTCAAGGATAGTCGTCCACAGGCAGGGGCGTAGCCAGTATTTTGAGCAGGGGGGGGCAAAGTTAGGTTACATGGGTGGGGGGGGGGGGGGGGGGTTAAAAAAGTAAATTCATTTTTTTTAGCTAATTTCAAAAATTCATTTAACATATCAATTAATACATTTTTTCTAGTCTGGCGGGGGTAAAATGTTTTTTTACATGTTTTCCAAGCATTTTCACCTTTAAAATTTGAGATGTTTGATGGGGTACCTTCTTTTTGTGCCATGGGAGCTTGGACTATTAGGTTATCTGTCTCAATCTCTAGGCTCTTCATTCAATTATAAAATTATTCAAGATACTTACTAAAAAACTTCCTAATATCCATGCTAATTTTAATAATTTTATGCAAATATGGAAAACAGTCAAAACGGAACGGAACTGTTAGACGAAAACTTCGTCAAAACCTCAAAACAAACTGTCACCTGAACACAAACACAGTGAACAGTTACAGCGCATGGCCTGCGCCCTGCACTTACAACAGCTGATTGCTGATTTAGGAGTCAGAAGAACGGGAAATTTGATGATCCTATGGTAACTTGCAAGCAATGCATCTATATAATAAAAATGCCTGGCTAATTTTGCTAAGCGCAAAACTCGAGAACCGCTGGACCAATTCGGCTAATTTTTTTTTTTTCAAATATTCGTTGAAGTCCAAAGAAGGTTCTTATGAAGAGAGTTCCTAGCTGTCAACTGGAGGGGGGGGGGGGGGGGGCTAAGCACAAAAATTGCTCTAGCGCAGTAACGGATGGACGGATTATCATGAAATTTCACATGTAGTATTCTTAAAAGCCAAGTTAAAAAATAGGCTATGTGGCGTCCTTAAATTTTGAACGGTAGTGGAGGTTGTAAGGGGGGCCTAAATATAAAGATAGTGCTAAGTCATTAACGGATGATCGGATTGTCATGGAATTTCATATGTAGTATTCTTAAAGGCCAAATAAAAAAATAGGGTGTGTGACGTCACAAAATTGTGAACATGAGGGGTGTTGTGGGGTTAGGCCTAAATACAAAGATAGTGATCATACATACTAGCTGTGGGGCCCGCTGTTGCAAAGCACATACTAGCTGTGGTCACAAGCGTTCTTAAGTACGCACTGGCTAGAACGTCCAGTGACGCTAAGTATTCACTAGCTGTGGTTTCCGCCGTTGAATGGCGCTTACTAGCTGTGGTGCCCAGGGGTCCTAAAAACTTACTAGCTGGGATGTCGGCCGTTGAAGGACTATAAGCCTTATTCCGTATGAATAATTGAAAATTATAACATCATGAATTTACTGTTGAAAATTGAATAGGATTCGAACGAGAGATATTAGGAGAAAAGTCAAAGTTCCCCGGGCAACGCCGGGTATTACTGCTAGTTTTTAATAAAAACTATTTTTTTAGTTTATTTAATTTTTATATTTTTTTTTCTCTGGCCAGGGGGGGCACGTGCCCCCCCCCCCCCCTGGCTACGCCCATGTCCATAGGAATATAAATTATATTTACAAGTTGTTGTCCACTTGGCCATCGGCACCTCTAACTTGACTTATTTCATTGTTAGTTTTGAATATATCGTCCCCATTACGGATTATAAGTAAAGTTTTAATTAGAGTTTGTACTTTAGTAGTTTGAATGTAACGAAGTGTGAATCCCACGTGATAACACTCCTGATTATGATCATAATTTCTCAAAATTTGGCCTACTTATAATTCAAAAGAGAAAATGCATTCATTTTTCCGATTACTAGTAAATGGTTCTAGACCAAAAATCTCATATTTCGGAAGGACTGTAAATAGCGGGGGGGGGGGGGGGGGGGGGGATTAAAACTTAATTATAGTGTGCAGACATTGTTTAACCTACATATATTAATTAAATCCTAGGAGGGTATTAATTGTGCTATTATCCTAGAGTGGCTTTATTGGTTAGAATTGCTATCCTGGAAATCACCAAGTACTCACATTCTCTGGGTTACACTCATTGTCACTGCCTGATCTGAGAAGGTCTCTAGGCCATTGGTGCTTGAGACATCGTTGGGGACTTGTGGCAGAATGGAGAGAACTGACTAGAGAATTACTATGGGAACTATAATATCTTTTGTTCCTGGATTTAGATACTTCGGTGACGTAGAGAATGCTGAGGTCAGTATGGAGTGTCTTCTTGGAAACATAGAAAGGAGCATTGTCTATTGTACGAAGGATTTTGGGTTGAAGAGATTGGATGTGCTGCAAATTGTAAACCTTGGCAGAACCCCAGAGTTCAAGTCCATAAGTCCACATCGGTTTCAATAATACGTTGTATATAAGTCTTTTTATTTTCAAAATTAATTTTGATCTTTTGTCTAGTAGTCTTAGCGACAGTTTGTAGCGTCTGTTCATTTCTTGTCTCTTCGGTCTTTCCATGTTAGTCGCTTGTCTAGTAAAAGGCCTAGAGAGCGAACATAGTTTTTTGAAGGGATGGGATTGTTCTTAAGGTATACTGGAGGACAGGTATATTTACGACGGAGAGTAAAGACGATGTGAACTGACTTTTTGAGTAGGTATATATAAAAAAATGTTAACGGCTTTTTTGGATTCCATTGGTTAGAAACGAAAAAAAAAAGTCAAATGAAGCTAGCTTCGTCTCTGTATAGATCCAACTAGTGAAGCTACGGTGGGAAGACTTCTCAAATTGGCCATGTTTACAAGTAGTGTTACCAAGAAGGCTAGATGACATCATCACAAGTCACCAGATTTGGTTTACCTGCACATATGCCTGTTACGTATCTTCCCACTGACATAAAGGTACCTACTGTACGCTATTGGTTTCATCTGATGTCCTATCTCAAGTCCAATAGATAAAGAGGAGGTGGAACAACCTACTTTGCAATCAAAATAAATAAAAACGATGATCAAGGAAGTTAAATTAATTGTTAAGACTCCTAAATAAGAAAAAAATAAATAAAAAATAACTATTTATTAGATTAACGGATTAATGAAACAAGAGGCGGCAAAGGGCTGTCTTTGTAAACATGATTGGTATAAGTAACGTATGTATAACGTGTTTTACTATTTATAATAGGAAAAAGTAACATATTTCTCATACTAAACAATAAATAAGAAAAAAACGAAATGTTGGCTATCTGGATATTGTTCCAAGTGCGATATAATATAAAGTTATTTCTACATGTTATTTACTGGTCGTTATTTACAAGTAATAACATTTTGTACATATTTCTAGATTTTTTGTATAACTAAAAAAGTATTTTACATATAAAACAATGTCAAAGAATATGTATGGGAGTCCACTATTGTCATTGAAACACACTATGTATTTGTAGTTGATCTAGAACGACGAGGTCGCCCTTAATCTATTCGTATTATGGGGAGCGGCAAGTTTTTTTTTATATTAAATTTTTGTGATTCTGGCGAAACTATTCATCTGGTTCTTTTCTATGAAAAATGGGTTGGATCCAGAATTTTTTATAGTATCTGCGCTGTATCTGTTTTTTTTTTTTTTTGTTTTTTTTTGGTAAATGTAATACATATAATTTTTATATAATATTAATTAACTACTATAACTATTTGCTTCATATCTATTCATTTCATTTTCTTGTAGCGCAACCATTATCTTCATTTTCATCTATACACAATATGTAAATTTTAATTTTTTTTGGGCAATCCTTTTGGCATTTCCTTTTTCCTTTTTTTTACAAGATCACATCTTGTATATGTATAGGTTAGGTTAGGTTAGGTTTTATGATTCAAGCCCGGGCTTTAACTACGAGGTCATATCGCCTACTACCAGAGCGCTCTTTCGTCACTCTGGTGGACATGAGCCCGACTCTACTGTGGGAGTCCTAAATTTTGCCTACCCTAAATTTTTATTTATCTAGGGTAGGGGTCTTTAACGAGTACCTGACATCGTACAGGCTCGGGACCATCGCTTAACGTCCCATCCGAAGGACGGCGTGCTTAAGTTTATTTTACCTCCCAGATAAAATAAACTAAGGGCTTCGGTCGGGCTACGAACCCACAACCTTGAGCTCAGAAGTCAAGCACACATACCACTGAGCTACCGGCGCCCTCTTTGTATATGTATATGTTTTCTTTTGTTATTTCGTAATTTGTTGTTTTTCTTCATTTTATTCCTTAGTTATTTAGTACTAACTTATATTTTATCTGATATTTTATAATTTTCTGAGGCACTAGTTAAAGATTTTTTTCACTTCATTCTTCATGTGGCAGTCTGTCGGCAGACTTGCATGCGCCTGTCCAGCTGACTTTGCCCAACTAACAAGATTGGCTTTAAACGTTGCATTAATTGATCTAACCTTGCCCCACAGAACCATATATATTACACAGGATCCAACATTGAATTTTAATGTCATCATTCAATCAGTTTACTAATTCAGCACACATTATTTTAAATTAACTTACTTTTCATTTTGTTGTTTTTGTATTATTTGTTCATGGCTCGTTTGCAGTAGCCCGAAGCCCTTAGGTGTCTCCCCACCCAAAAAAAACCCATGAGCATGCCACGGAACGTTAAGCGATGGTCCCGAGCCTGTACGATGTCAGATACTCGTTAAAGACCCCTACCCTAGGTGAATAAAAATTTAGGGTAGGTAACATTTAAGACACCCATAATAGAGTCGGACTCATGTCCACCAGAGCGACGAAAGAGCGGTCTGGTAGTAGGCGATGTGACGTCATAGTTGAAGCCCGGACATGAGGCACAACAACTAACTGGATATGTGCCTTTGTATAAAATTAATGTTTATTATATAATATATTCTGGAGTCTTAAAGATTAATAATTATCCCAAGTTAGCTCGTTGACCTGTCAAAAATAAAACGAATTTTTTCGGTATTTCATGTTCGATCCATGAATTCAAAAACTAAAAAAAAAACATATAGCAGGATAGCCTACCTCCTGATCCTGACATTCTATAGAACAAATAAACTTAGTTTATTAAATAAACTTCTTAGAAATATTTTCTATTCCAAAAAACAAAATGTGTACCTACATAAACTACACCGTAACCGGTAATTTATGTTCATTTATTTTTTGTGAATGAAACAATATTTTAAATAACTTTGTTTTATTTATTAATTTCAAGTTTCTACAATATGTCCGCTTTTCTCACTTTATAACTTTGTTTATTATAAATGATTCGAGTTGGGGAAGTTCATTGCCTGTGATTTTTTTCTTATAAAGTGCTATTGGTTAATTAGGAGGAAACAGGAGCACGGAATAAGCTAATGAGGCCAAATTGAATGAATGAGTGGGCTTCCTTAAATAGACATAATTATTCATTCATTCATTTCTGACCTTTTATCTTTGACCCATTCATTTCTGACCTCTCTCGCGAATACTTTTATTGACCATTTTCCCTTCCTAATCCTCCAAACAGAAATGAATGAGTTCCTACGCTGAAAGAGAATACTTAATTTAATTATTATTCTATTTATTTAGTTAATCTCCTTTTCTCTTCATTACAGTCAGTAAAAGGCGTGTCTGTAAAATATAAATGATCGGATGTTTTTCTTCAATAAAGAAGCAACTCATGTTTTTGCTGTTAATATTGGTAGAAGAGTGTGGTTCATTAATGGGGTATTTTCGTTATAATTCAATTCACTGATTTGTCTTCGCAAAATTAATTTTGATCTCGTTCCCTTTTTTTGAAATTCTTCTCTAGATTCGCAATCATATTATAGGCTGATTTATGTTCCTTTAAATACTCCAAATGGCTATCAGCGGTGGCGGCTATAATAATGAATGGCATGACCTTCAGCTTCCTATTGTTTCATCTGTACCTGTAAAAAATCCTTCTAAAACACCGTTATCTCGCAAGATACTTTTTAAACGGAACTCCCAAGCACTGTAATTGTCTCCAGCGAAAAGTACAATATTATATTTTTCCCTACACATTCTGGGCCCATAACCTTGTTTTAAGGAACAATATTATTTGTATATTTAGGTAGCAGTTCAGGAAACAGTGTGTGTAACCTCTCTCTCTCTCTCTCATCACATTGTACGTTGTAAGGCTAATAAATGGTTAGTGGGTATAAACTTCTAGGCCTGTATTTAGATAGAAAACTTCTAAGGAAAACCCACATACAGCACGTGATCGACACTTGCGAAGCAAGTATAAACCTGCTGCGGTGCATCAATAGACTAAGCTACGGATCACATCCCTCAATTTCTCTCTTATGCTATAGGGCTTTGATATTATCAAGAATCGATTATGGCTGCATGTTGTTTGGAGATGCAGCTAAGAGCCACCTCAAAAAACTTGATAGACTCCAGTACAAATCTTTACGAATCTGCTTGGGAGCCATGCAGTCGACACCCACCAATGCACTACAAGTGGAAGCCAGGGAGATGCCGCTGAGATTCCGTAGAAATCTGCTAACTGGAAGATTCTTGACCTCACGAATTGGCCTTAGGAATTGTCCACTGGTTGGTAGTCTGGAGCGGCTTGCTCCTGCCTTCCACACTTCGCAATATTGGAGAAAAAAAAGGGAGCCACTCTTACTCCAACTGTACATGGCGGTATCGGAACTAACGCTAGGGGTAGCTAAACGAGCCAACCATCCCAGATACATGCAGTCATCCTGGTTCAACCTGGTCACGAGGATGGGTAACATAATCTGTGACCCAACCTCCATGTCCGATAAGTCTAAGTTACCTCCAGATGTTCTTCAGGGGATTCGAAGTGGCTATTCAGATAGTATATTTTCTCTATATACAGACGGATCTAAAACTGACAAAGGAGTTGGGGCGGCGTTCCTCGACCCCTCCAACAACTTCAGCTCCCTGTTCAAACTGCCTAATATAGCATCCATCTACTCAGCAGAGAGCTTCGCTATTTTAGAGGCTCTCAAATATATACAGAGGGCTCAGAAAAGAAGGGCTTTCATTTTTACGGATAGCAGGAGTGTTTTGACAACGCTAACAAACATTCATAAATGCTCGGATCAAATTATTTTCGATATATTAAATTTACTCATAAATCTACTCCAAGGAAACACCACAGTCTACCTGGTTTGGGTCAAAGGCCACAGCTCCAACAGATACAACGAGGCGGTGGACAAGCTGGCTAAGACAGCTGTTGACTCTGGTATCAGACAATGGGAGGTGGTATCCACCAGTGATGTCAGGGCTCACCTCAAGAACTATGCTGTACGTAGATGGCAAGTGGATTTTTCCTCCCAGAGTCAGAACAAGGGCAGGTACTACAGCCTTATTCAGCCCAAGATTCCCACCCAACCATGGTTCAAGACGTACGACAAGTCCAGATCATTTTTCACAACTATCATTCGCCTTCGTCTTAATCACAATCGGCTCCCTTGTCACCTTCACAAGATTCATATTCTTCCATCACCATACTGTACCTGCCAACAGCAAGAAGAAGCGGATGCGAACCATCTCCTCTTGGCTTGTCCACTTACCAACTCAGAACGTGAAAATATGTACAGTGTCCTCATTCAAAACAAGATGGTGCTCCCCACTACAGTGCAGTTAATAGTGTCGCGAACCAAAAACCGAGAAATTCTTGATACATTGTTTAGATACATTGTTGTTAACCATATTGTTGTATAACATATCATTGTAAATAAATGGCTGATATGCTTAGACCATAAGGCCACAAACCAAAAAAAAAAAAAAAAAAAAAGGCTAATAAATGTTTTTTTTTTTTTTTTTTTTTTTGTTTGGCTTTATGTACGGTGCATATGAATACACTCCCGGACGGGATTCGAACCCGCAAACCATGCTAATAAATGTTAATAACAGGATAAGTTAATAAAATTAATATATAATATAAATATGTAGGTAAAATAAACTTGAGCACGCCGTCCTTCGGATGGGACGTTAAGCGATGGTCCCGAGCCAGTACGATGTCAGGTACTCGTTAAAGAGCCCTACCCTAGATGAATAAAAAATTTAGGGTAGGCAAAATTTAGGACTCCCACAGTAGAATCGGGCTCATGTCCACCAGAGTGATGAAAGAGCGCTCTGGTAGTAGGCGATATGACCTCGTTGTTAAAGCCCGGGCATGAGTCATAAAACCTAACCTAACCTATAAATATATATGGTTAGGTTAGGTCCACTCTGGTGGACATGAGCCCGACTCTACTGTGGGAGTCCTAAATTTTGCCTACCTTAAATTTTTATTCATCTAGGGTAGGGGTCTTTAACGAGTACTTGACATCGTACAGGCTCGGGACCATCGCTTAACGTCCCATCCGAAGGACGGCGTGCTTAAGTTTATGTTACCTCCCAGATAAAATAAATAAACTAAGGGCCTCGGTCGGGTTACGAACCCACGACCTTGAGCTCAGAAGTCAAGCACGCATACCACTGAGCTACCGGCGCCCTCTTAAATATATATGTATATATATATAATAAAAATAGGGGGGCGCCGGTAGCTCAGTGGTATGCGTGCTTGACTTCTGAGCTCAAGGTCGTGGGTTCGTAACCCGACCGAGGCCCTTAGTTTATTTTATCTGGGAGGTAAAATAAACTTAAGCACGCCGTCCTTCGGATGGGACGTTAAGCGATGGTCCCGAGCCTGTACGATGTCAGGTACTCGTTAAAGACCCCCACTCTAGGTGAATAAAAATTTAGAGTAGGCAAAATTTAGGACTCCCACAGTAGAGTCGGGCTCATGTCCACCAGAGTGACAAAAGAGCGCTCTGGTAGTAGGCGATATGACCTAGTAGTTAAAGCCCGGGCATGAGTCATAAAACCTAACCTAACCTATAATAAAAATATATAATATAAATAAATATATATTAATATATATATAAGTTAATAAAAGGAATAACATGTTCTCAATAGTATTCTTCATATATCCCAAGAATCATTAACATTTGCGACATATACCTATTTCCCTCTCCACCAAATATCAGGAACTGAAGATCGAACTTCCCACTCAGCTAATTTTCAGTTGATGTTTTAGTGTGACGAATTGTTCAAATCCGTTGTTTCCTGGGGGAAATGGGTATCAGGTTATGCTTCTAATCTGATTTTATCTCATTGTCACCAGATATTACTATTTTTGAGCTTTAGAATTGCATCTTTTCGCTGTAGTTGCCAGTCGCTTTATCCACTCATTCATCATGGCTTCGTCTCCTTGTGACGTATACGAGAAAAAAAACTTGTGATGTATCTGAGAAAAAATCCTGTTTTTCCTATAGTTTCAAAAACATTGATTATGTAACCCAATTAATATGACAAAAAGTCGTATTTCTACCGAAGGTAATGAATATCTAATCATTTCATAACGCCAAAACAATGTAGTTGTTTTCTATCACTAGTTGAAACTAGGAGCTATGCTAAATGTTACTTAATCAAAACAAGGACTGCACCTAGAAGTGCAGTTAATACGTGGCAACCATAGGCAACACATGTTGACAACTAGACTTCTCAGTCAAGGTCTCTTCCTTTCGTCGGTGCAGAATGTAAAATTTGAATTTTAGTATATTATATATATTAGTATATACTTACCGTTACATTTAATTGTCATTCAATTCATTTATATAATTAAACATTGGGACACACCTAATTTAGTCTGTTTAGCGCAAGAGCAGGCGCTGAACTTGCTTTTGCAGCAGTGTGAGAATAACACAATCTAGCGGTTCTTTTTGAACTTAAGAGTTTTGTCGATCTTTCCCATAAAATAGGTATGCATTTTTAGTTATTAATTTTTACAAGGAGACATGTCTACTTTTGAGTTGTGTCGCAATTGTTTTGCACCGTTATTGTCTCAAATCTATGAGAAAAAAAAATGGAAACGTTTATAGTTCACAAGTTCAAAGATTGTTTATGAATGTGAAAAATTAACATGAGGGGACAGATTCGTCCTATAGTGACTTCATTAACTTCTCTTCGGCAACCCGTTCCTGTAGGTTTATATCCTCGTACATATTTTTCGTCGGAAAACTTGAAATTCCTTTGAAAACTCCGCATCGAATTTCTGACCAATTATATAACTTCCCCAATACTTCATATATCTGGGGGAAAAAAGAAAACATACATAACTACCTAACATAATATTCACATATTATGTGAATATATAAATTTATTATAAAATAGTTTGATCTTTTTATATTTTCTTTAAAAAATTGACATTATTGTTTTGTTTCAAGTAAAGTCCTCAGTAGGTACCTCATTTTTATGAAGGATTTATTTTAAACCTTGCTTGAAAGGTTGAAAAAACTCCATAAATTCCTCAGTAATTAAAACGATAATATCTATTATTTACTTGCAATAAAAATAAAGAAGATAATCTATGGGTAATATAAGGTGAGAAAGAAGAGAATATAGTTTTTTTTATGTTACTTGTAGAAATGTATTTACAATCTCTAATGTTCTACGTTCGTCCCACTTAAATATGAATTCCCTCTAGCCAACAATTTAGTTAATTATTATGACTCATGCCCGGGCTTTAACTACATGGTCACATCGCCTACTACCAGAGCACTCTTTCGTCGCTCTGGACATGAGCTTGACTCTACTGTAGGAGTCCTAAATTTTGCCTAATTAGGCTTATTCGCCCTATAGTAGAGATCTTTAACGACCTTCGCTTAACGTCTCATTCGAAGGACGGCGATAGTGAGCTAAGAAAGCAAGTACACATACCACTGAGCTACCCGCGTCGTTAATATTTTATATAAACATTTCAAAAAAAACTTTGTGGTTTCACTTTTTTTGTAAATAACATTTCTTTCAAATTATTATTGGACAATTATGGAGAACATTAAATAATCTAATTTTGTGATGGCTTGGCGGTGCTACAGGAATTTCAGTTTGCAACTGCATCCATCAGCTGATGACCTGCCTTAGCTTTCAATTGAGTTGATGATTCATTGAGACCGATTGATCTCATTTTATTGTCATGAACTATGTACAATGCAATCTTCAAAACCTACATCAATGTAATATCTCATATCGTTGACATGCGGATAAAACAGTTGATTAACAAAGAAAAATATATGAAATAGTTGTGCGTAGTCATCGCTTTGAAAATAATGGCGAGCCCTCAAATTCTAATTCTAGACCTAGATTGTTTTGCTGTTCTTCCCTTCCATTATTTTAGTTTTTTTTCAATGTTCAGTGATATGTAATAAATGTCATAAAGGGTAGGTAAGTGGCCGTATATTCTAACTTTCACATTTGGAAGAAGAAGAAGAGTTTATTATAACAGTCGCATTTACAGAGGTACATTTATACAATAAGGTTCTTTAACCTTACACTAAATACCAATCAAAAATATTCAGTTAAATTAGAAACAATGCTACTGTTAAATACCTGCTGCAAATAAATTATATAAATGATAGAAGGTAAACTAAAACAAAATAAGTGGACTGTATATAGGTTATTTAAAAAATTATAATAATGGAAAAAATACTAAATTAATGGAAACAAAACTTATTATACTAAAAATGTCCGGGGAATGTGGGCGGTCGTAAAGTGAAGACGCCAAGGTGTTGTCTCGTCACAGTGCGGCTGGGCTGAGGTTCCGTCTTCTAGGGCTTCTTGACCAATACTTGCAGCAAGGGCTGAGGGCAGATACTGGTCGAGGTGGTGATGAGATGTGCAGCAAAGGGCTGAGGGCACTTCTATTCAGACAGCGAGACTGGATTTGACTCGACTGAGAGGTCAGGTTAACTAAACAACTATGGCCACTATACAAAGTACATACACTTCATTAATGGCGTCACCCCCTCCACATATACCCCAATGTCTTTGTAGAGTTTATTTCACTTTCGGCCTTAACAGCTACTGCTTAAGATTAAATTTTAAAAAGCTCTTAAAGAAAAAAGAAATACAAAGTAACTGAAATTAATAGTTATAGAATTTTTTTTCCCTTCCCTGAGTTTTCCCTAATTCCTTTACCAAAACGTTTTGATTTGTGTCACACTTAAGTAAAACGTTTTTACTGAGATTTATTGTGTAGTCCATTTGGAGGATGGAGATGTCCCTCGAGTAGCTACCAATCAAAAAAAGTTTAATATTTCAGCAACTAGCTGACCCGACAGACGTCGTTCTGTCAAAAGCTATTGGACTGGATTTTTTTTTTATTTATTTTTTTTACTTGGAACCACAGCAAGTTCCTACTTAAGAACACCGGGCACCTTAGATAGTATGCGCCTTGCAACTCCGTGCAACCAGCTATTAAGTTCTTAGGACCGCTGGGCAACACAGATAGTATGTGCCTTGCAACAGCGGATGCCCTAGGTATTTTGTGCTTAAGAACGCTGGTGAGAGCTATTATTTACCGTGCAACGGTGCACCTTCAAGGTAATACATGCTTAGGAAACCCACCCTATTAAAATTAGGGCTATTTCCCATCTTTAAGAAAGCTCCATGTGAGATTCATTCGGCATTAATGCACCCCCGCCCCTCCCGTCCAAAAGGGTCACAGCCAATTTTTAAATATTGATTTTGAAACAACTATTTAGGTATATGCTTGCCATCCCCATACCCCCCTCCCGTTCAAAATTTCGAGATGTCACGTACAGTATTTTTCAATTTGGCCTTTCAGAATACTACATGTAAAATTCCATGACAATCCGACTATTAGTTAATGAGTTACCGGTATCTTTATACTAAGGCCTACCCCCACAAACCCCGCTACTAAATTTAGCCAATCATTTTTATTATATAGATGTAGATATGTAAAAACTGAATAAAACGAAACAGTAAGTAAATGACAAAGATGACAACCAAACGACCAAAGATAAATCGAGGTACTTGCCAGAACATTGCCAGAAGCGAAGATTTAAAAACAACCAAGAAATAATACGCACTAAAAACTGAATAAAACGAAACAGTAAGTAAATGACAAAGATGACAACCAAAGATAAATCGAGGAACTTGCCAGAAGCGAAGATTTAAAAACAACCAAGAAAATAACATGCACTAAAAACTGAATAAAACGAAACGATAAGTCCTATCATTCAATCGGGGTCTAAAGGATGCTAAAACGAAACAGAAAGTAAATGACAAAGATTACAACCAAAGATAAATGGATGAAATTGCCAGAAGCGAAGATGAAGAACCGAAAACTGAATAAAACGAAACAGTAAGTAAATGACAAAGATAACAACCAAAGATAAATCGAGGAACTTGTCAGAAGCGAAGATTTAAAAACAACCAAGAAAATAACATGCACTAAAAACTGAATAAAACGAAATGATAAGTCCTATCATTCAATCGGGGTCTAAAGGATGCTAAAACGAAACAGAAAGTAAATGACAAAGATTACAACCAAAGATAAATAGATGAAATTGCCAGAAGCGAAGATGAAGAACCGAAAACTGAATAAAACGAAACAGTAAGTAAATGACAAAGATTACAACCAAAGATAAATCGAGGAACTTGCCTAACACGCACTAAAATCTGATAACACGCACTAAGAACTGAATAAAACAAAACAGTAAGTAAATGACAAAGATAACAACCAAAGATAAATCGAGGAACTTGTCAGAAGCGAAGATTTAAAAACAGCCAAAAAAATAACAAGCACTAAAAACTGAATAAAACGAAACAGTAAGTAAATGACTAAAAACCATACATAGTAACACTAAAAACTGACTATACTAACCTACTAAAAAATCTAAAACTAAAAACACGCATTAAAAACTGAATAAAACGAAACCGTAAGTAGACTAAAACTAAAAACACGCACTAAAAACTGAATAAAACGAAACAATAAGTAAATGACAAAGATGACAACCAACTTAATAAAACGAAACCTTAACTAACTTAATAAAACGAAACGGTAACCTTACTTAATAAAACGAAACGGTAATTAATGATTTATGGGTGTCTGAGATAGATTCACTTGATCGATTCATTGTTCACATCGATCATTACGACCCCAAACATCGATTCTTCGATTAATCTATCTCAGATCGCCATCCCTATAATTAACAGCTAAGAACTCTTCATAAGAACCTTCCTTGGACTTCAACGAATATTTGAAAAAAAAAATTAGCCGAATTGGTCCAGCCGTTCTCGAGTTTTGCGCTTTGCAAAAATAGGCAGTCATTTTTATTATATAGATATCCTAAAAATAAATAAATGAAATTCCAAGAAATAACAGTACATTACTAGTTTTATCACTCTTCATGACTCATATTCCTCATGAGGATGAGATTTGCCAACTTGGACTTTGATGATGTATATGGATATACTTTTATAAATTCAATAAGTTGGCACATATTTTGTAAACTATGTATATAGTGCATAGGAGAGGGCGCCGGTAGCTCAGTGGTATGCGTGCTTGACTTCTGAGCTCAAGGTCGTGGGTTCGTAGCCCGACCGAGGCCCTTAGTTTATTTTATCTGGGAGGTAAAATAAACGTAAGCACGCCGTCCTTCGGATGGGACGTTAAGCGATGGTCCCGAGCCTGTACGATGTCAGGTACTCGTTAAAGACCCCTACCCTAGATGAATAACAATTTAGGGTAGGCAAAATTTAGGACTCCCACAGTAGAGTCGGGCTCATGTCCACCAGAGTGACGATAGAGCGCTCTGGTAGTAGGCGATATGACCTCGTAGTTAAAGCCCGGGCATGAGTCATAAAACCTAACCTAACCTAACCTATAGTGCATAGGAAAATTTCACCATATGTTAACAATATTTGTGTTTGTTGGGACATTTCAAATACGTAAAAATGATGTATTTTCAGTTGCATAAGCGTTGGTTGATTTTTATAATATGAATTTCTTGCGATACAATTATTTGAGCATTTATTGTAACCTTAAGGATAATGTTATACTGACTGAATTCATTCTCAGTGGTATGCATGCCTGCTTACTGAGCTCAAGATCGCGAGTTCGAAAGTTTATTTTATCTGAGAGTTAAGAAAAACTTGAGCAAGCCATCATTCGGATGGGACGTTAAGCGATAGTCTTAAACCTGTACGATATCAGGTCGATAAAGACACCTTAGCTGATTTAAAACTTAGTGTAGGCAACATTTAGGACTTCCATAGTAGAGTCCGGCTCGTGACCACCAGGTCGACGAAAAAGCGCTTTGAAGATAGTCAAAGCCCGGGCATGAGCATTAATAACGCGTCGGATCTTCGTATAAACGAGTATGAACGGGTTGTTCTCGTTCAAATATAATTTTTCATTCATTTAAAAGAATCTTTTTTATGAATTCATCAAGAAAAATATAAGATTTCATTTAAAATAAGAAAGTTGAGTTCAAAATGTCATACTATAAAAAATATGTTTATGGTAAATTTATTAAGGGAGACATCTATTACCAATATTTTCGAAACTCCGTTATTTCCAGAGAAAAAATGCAATTTCTATAAAGTGTGGACAGCCTGTACACATTGACATGGAAGGGGTCATGTGAGATGAGTACGTGAGTCGGTACGAAATGATCCTTATATTTGTTGTACACATTGCAATGGTGACATGGTGAAAGTGGTTCATCAGGTTGGGACTTCTGCCAATGTCACTTTGAGTTCGTGCCAAGATAATACTGCAAGTTAACTATATATCTGTGGTCGTAGGAAATAAATTGGTTAAGTCTAAATTAGATAGCTTATCATTCCCCATCACTTACCTAATTATTGACCACACTTACCTAATTTTTATACACGTTATTAACCATACTTTTTGAAATACTCGAGAATGATTCCTCTCTAAAGTTGAGCAAGTTGATTTAACCGAAAACATACACAATTTTACGAATTACCAAGACATATTTATAATTTCGAAAGTAATAGAGTCCTGAGCTCCCAACTTCTTCACAGTGCGCAGATGGCTTGGGAGATGATCACAGTACACTTAACTCATTTTGGCCATTTTACGACTTAACAACTTATTTCCCTGTGACCATAGATATTTTATGAAGAGCTTACTCAATTAATATTTAGTTGTCTAGAATTAAGTGTAATTTGTATCCTCTCATGGATATGACAACTATTTAAATATTTGAGATATCTCCATTCCATGGCTCTTGTGATAGTTAGTTTTTTGGTGGGTCTCTCAAATCATGAAATGGATATTTTGAAATGTATTTTTGTGTTTTGATTTATTTTTTTCCCAGTACCGACCAAGCCATGCTCTGCCTCTATTAACTCTATGTTTTTTTCGTGACTTACACACCTGCTTTAACTACGACCTATTACCAGAGGACTTTCTGCCTCTCTGGTGGAAATGAGTTAGTCTTCACTATTAGAGTCCTACATTTTGTCTACTGTTTTTTAAAAATAAATATTAAAAAAAATAATAATGAAAAAAGTATCAGTTACCCGGGCTTTAACTACAAGGCCACATCACCTACTATACTAGACTGCTCTTTCGTCGCCTTGGTGGATATGAACCCGACTATAATTATTTAGCCGACAGCCGAGTTTGGATGTACGTCTATGATTGACCGGTCCGCTTAATTACCCATTTTAAGACAAGATCAGTCTGAGATATATATATTTACTGTTGTCATACCTTTCGGTGGCACCGACAACAGTAATATATCTCCTGGTGGAACTAACTTCTTAGATTATATATATTTTGTTTTACCCAAAATGTATATATGGAGTTCAATCAATAGAGTGGCCTTTTTCAGTTATTTCAGTTGCTTTTTTTTTCTAGTATTTTAAATACTATTCTACTCTGTTATAAATTATTTATTGTATTAAGTAAAAATGAATATGTATTCAGAGAACTATCAAGGAATATTGAAATTTTGCATTGACATATTCATTATTAGTGTTTTTGTGTTAAGCCTCACCCCTAATCCCACCTTCCCTTTGACCGATTTGGCTGAAAAACAATAGGTGTCTTTGTTAGAGGATTCTGGATTCGCATATAAAATTTCGTGTCGATGCATTTATTCTATCGGTAGACATAGATAGACACAACTTTTTTTTCATATTTGGAATCTAGAGGAAAACATGAAATTCCATTGAAAACTCCGCATCGAATTTTTTTGCCAATACTTCGTATTGCAGGGGAAGTAAAACACAAGGAACTGTACAATATTATTATATATTAATGGTGAGAGCAGGCAGATGGACAAAGACAATTAGGTGAGTCCATCTGACGTTACACCATGATGAGTTGCACTCTTGTGAGGCCTACCAGAACTGTAGAACATTGAATCTAAGAGAGAGATGTGTTGCAGGTGTCACGTGGTGTCCGGTGGGGAGGGAGTCCGCCCTGGGATGCTGTACCAGGTGATGGTGTACCTCTGTGGAGATGAGCCGGCCAGGATCCGAGCCTCCATCCTACAGGAAGACAGAGGACCCATCGTCCAGGAGACTCTCGTCTTACCTCCGGGCCTCCACCTTATTCCTCTTAAGGTACATCTCTATGGAGTAGAAGGGGACTAAAAGCCAATAGTCACACTATCCTCTTAAAGGAATGGTAGGGGACTAAAAACCAATAGTCACACTCTCCTCTTAAAGGTGTGGTAGGGGACTAAAAACCAATAGTCACACTATCCTCTTAAAATACACATTTCTTTACAGTAAGTTGACAGAATAATCCATTATTTCTTTTCATGGATAGGCTATCCACATAGCATCGGCCTAATATGAGTGTTCCAGGATCGCTTTTGCTAAAAGGATATTTATTCTTTAATATTTTAGTATTTAAGGGAATATTTCGAGCCTAAACACATCATCAGTCCTTTCTCAATGATGCCAGTTGTATCTAATAAACAAATTGAACAAGAAAAACAATACTTTATGCCTAATTAATATTTACTTTTAAATATTTATCTCCATTTTCCCAATGACACATTATGCGAAATCTCTTCTTATTCAGAAACAAAATAAAGAAAAACGGGTTTTAAAAAAAATATTGTCTATTTCACAAAATATATAGGTATATTTTGTGAAATAGACAATTTTTTTTAAAACGTACGTTTTTCTTTATTTTTTAATAAGTGTTTCAAAATATCTCTGCAAAAAATGTCAAGTATCTTATTCAGAAGTTTACTTCGTTCTTAACTTTACGATTCTTTCCTTATTCCTTGGGACATTTTTTCATATTCACTTTGATTATTTAAGTGATAATACCAGCATTGAAATGGGCCGATAATGTTCTTAGCCTCGAAACGTTCCCTTAATTAATATAATAAATAATAAAATTTAGAAGACTGAATGCCTACATTCATCCACTTTACCTAAAATCTCTTCCTCTCTCCCTCCATTTCTGTGAGATTTATTTAACAAGGAGGTTGAAAGGGAAAGACATAATACAAGAGCTCATTGATTCCTCTTTGCAATGAATGTTGACAGGGGCGTAGCCAAGATTTTGAACAGGGGGGGGGGGGGGGGCAAAGTTAGGCTACGAGGGTGGGGATATAGACTTCCGGGGTCACAGCCCGCAGTTTCCGTGATTAGCGTTGCAGACTTTTTGTTATTAATTTGGGAGACTCGGACCTTTAGAAGCTCCCCCTGAGGTAACCACTGACTGTAATACTTAAGTTGACATGAGCAGCAAATATGCAAAGTGCAGCAGCAGCAGCAAATGCACGCTGTGGTTTCTATGCTTTTAGAATTAAATGACTCACAGCCAATAGCGTGCATTTGCTACTGCTGCGCTTTGCATTTTTGCTGCGCATGTAAAATCAGCTTTAAGTGTACAAAGTATAATATAAATGACTATTTTGAGCGAGGAAATGAAATGATCGAATTCATATATATTTAAATAAATGTAATATGATTTGTTTTGTACATGTACATTTATGAAACAGCTGATTGCTGATTTAGGAATCAGACGTACGGGAAATTTGAAGATCCTATTGGTAACTTGCAAGCAATCCATTTTTAATAGAAACTATTTTTTTAGTTTATTTAATTTTCATCTTGGTATTTTGCCCTGGTGAGGGGGGCACGCCCCCCCCCCCCCCTCCCCGCTGGCTAGTTCACTGTATGTTGATCAGTTGATCAGGAGTCTGCAATTGTTTTGCTCGTAGGTTTTCAAATAGGTCTTCACGGACTGCTGAAAACTGAATTAGTCAAATAACCTCTAAGATACGCAATAACAAGAAAATTATTTATATTTAGTTAGTTATTATATTCAGCCTCTTGAATCCATCTGCCCAGACTTTATTTTGTTTATTCTTATTTTTTGGAGGGGTAAATCTAATTTATTGATTAAACAATTTATATTTTCCGCACTTGAAGACTGCGTACAGCACAAATAGGCGGGAACTAAAAATGTAAGTCCATGGCCACTGCGGAACTAGCTCTGACCCATTTTGATGAGGCCTCATATTTGTTTCTTTTTATGAGTCATGCATGCCCGGGCACCTCCCACTACCGGTCCGGCCGCACTCAATCCCGCCTCACACCGAAAGAAACTGGTTATCATTTTCAATTCGGTGCGACTTTACCAAAGCCTATGTAAATAAAGAATTCATTGTACCAAATACAGGATATAGTGGTCATTGATTGCTTAGCTATAGATAGTTATATTATCTGAATTAATTAAATACTTTTGTCAACTAGGTTATCTCTCTAACCATATGTTCATCTTGTTTCTTGAGGTTCCAGAGAAATTAAACAATGCAAGTTACAATCTAACAGTGAAAGGAATGGGAACAAAGTCAAATTTAAATTTTTCAAATAGTACAAGACTCAGTTTTTACCCTGAATATGTATCTATCACTATTCAGACAAGTCGACCCTTGTATACATCTTCACAGACAGGTAATTATATTTTTTTAATAAAAAAATAAATAACAAATCTAGAAATTTAGTGTATTTAAACGTATCTGATGGCTGTCTCTGTTTCAGTAAGATTCAGGGTTCTGGTTTTACATACAGACCTACAGGCTTTTGATGATGCAATCGATGTTTTTGTTACCGTAAGTATGCCATTATGATAATATTAAATATTAAATTATGTATATTCTTTTAAAGAAAATGTTTTGAACCCACAAACATAAGCTATATTATTTATGTTGAAGGAAAAACTAATTTCCTGTGTAATGCACTGAACCTTTGACTCTTATAATAAGTATTAATATTATAAAATATGAAATGTTAATGTATGATGTATTCATTAATTGTTTATAATGTATTATTAATTACAAATTGATTTAGACAAATTGAATTACTAAAGATAATTGGTTGATACATATTCATATCATTACTAATGAGGAGATGGAATCCATTGAAGGAAGGGACGGCTCATTGAATAACGTTCTTCGTAATTCTATTTTCAGGGGTACAAAAGAACAGTGATTTGTTCCTAACAAAATGGGAACATTTGACTTACATTTATTTATATTTTATTTATTTAATTCTAATATACAAAGGTGTACAAGGTATGTAGGTAAAAATAACAAAATACAAATAAGATAACAAATTCATGTTTAATAAATCAATTACTCTATAAAAACATTGTTTCATCAAGTTTTCTTTATTGTTGATACCAAAATCTTTATTATCTACATCCCAGATGTAGATAATAACGATTTTAGTATGTTGTAGAGCTTGATTGGATGTATCATGTGGTTGAACACACTCAAGGCAGTCTAATGAAGGCAGTTCTATCTGAAATTAAGTCCTGCAACCCTCAGGACTTCGCCCTATGACTTGTTAGTCGTCATCACGAAGCACAGACCCATTTAGAATTGCAAGGAGCTTGAATTCGTAGGAGTAATTCGTCGGGATTAATGATACCCGTGGTATAAATATTGATTCCCCTTGGGGGGGAGGGGGGGGGGGGGGGGGGGGGGGGGGGTTACTTGTAACAGTTATTTCATGTTTCTCGGTTAGTATTGATCCTATGAGAGAAAATTACTAATACAATATGAAAGTCATTTTCATTTTAAATATTTTTTGTTCTATAAATTGTTTTGACTAAAATAGAAAAAAAAAAAAAATTAATAACATTTTCAAATGGGGAGGGATGGGAGTGAGATTGTGACAACTGAAGGACTCAATTATATTTACTGGTGATATTCAATTGAAATTTGATATGATTTAGCGCAGTCAGTATCTCTCCGCCAACGACGGGTAACACAGCAGCGGTGAAGTTTGTTTGAAATATGTTCAAACGCTTTCCCGTGATGATGGAACACGACCCAAATGCTAAAAACCACTGTATTTGTTTAAACTGGAACGCATAAAAAACCGAATAGTTTTAAAAAATACTCAATTTACAAATAGCCACTCGTTTCAGATTTATTTATATAGACATCCCGACCCATCCATTAACCCAGCTTCATTTCTTTGCAGACGATACTGCTATCCTCTTCCCTCATCCTAATCCAGTCCTTTCATCTCGTAGTCTCCAACAACACTTGACATCTAATCTATAGAAAATGGAGAATTTAGGTGAACGACGATTAAGAATTTCGTTCACATAGTATTCACCCTTCGACGAAAATATACTTGCCCTTTCGTATTTCTTAATCGCAATCCCATCCCTTCAAAAAACAAAGTTCGCTGCCTAGACCTCATACTTGACAAACGAATGACGTGGTGGATTTCATCAGATTGAAAAGACAAGAAATGAACAAAAGATCAAAATTAACTGACAACAAAACAACTAATATATAACGCAATACTCAAGCCTATATGGACTTGAACTTTGGGGTTCTGCCAAAGCTTCCAATCTTCAGCGCATTCAATCCTTGCAAAATACTTCGTACAATAGTCAATGCTCCTTATTACATCCCAAAACCCTTCACACCGATGTCAATATCTCCTATGTCACCGAATTACCTAAGTTCAGGTACAAAAAATTATTTTCCTCCTTTTTTTATTAACCCTTTAAGTCCGTGCCTTCCCTTCTGTCACACTTGCCGAACGACGCCTTGAGCACCAATGGCCTAAAGACCTTCTCAGATCATGCAATGACAGTGGTTAGTCATAAATTAGTGCAACTCAGTGCCTAGGGAGTGTCACCATTGAGTGATTTATTCTTTCTGGGTTGATTTTGACATTGCCATTTTTTTCTCCCTTAGCACATTTGCTAGTTGTATATGTTCTTTATATTGTTGTAAATATCTGTTTGTAAAAAAAATATATACAAATAGATGCTAGTTCAAATGAGCTTAAGAGCTGCCTACATACTAAATATTGTCGCTTAAGCAGCAACACGGCATATCTCAATTTTGAGAGGTTTACAGGAAAGAGGAAAAACTTATTTTAAATGATTATTGTAGTAATTTTACTTTATCAACGAGTGATCCAATGTTTATTTGATCAAATATTTATTATTTGTTTGAACCAAAAGTATTTTAATTAAAAAGGCTGGTATTAATGGTGTTGAGTTATGCGCTGTTTGCATGTAGGGTTGAGATGTGTGATGTTGTCTTTTTACGTTTTTCACGCTCCTAGTGGCCGGTAGAGTGAAACTAGTAATCTGAGCTTGTTTCCCGCGAAAATACGAATCCAACGATATGCATAACTCAATTTGGGCAAAAATTGAGTTATGCGGTGTTGCTGCTTGAGCGACGATATAATATATGTTATGGTGTTTATTTTATTTTTTTTTTAGGACCCTGATGGACTTATAATGAGAAGATGGCTCTCTGTTTACACAAACAATGGTAACCTATAAATCGTAAAAACAAATTTATGTAACCGAACCAGTTAGAGTAAAAGTAGTCTTTCTTAAAATAATTTTATTGATTTTTTTTTTCTTCAATAGAAAAGGTGGTTATTTTTGGAGTGTAGAAAGAATTACTCTTAAATGACTAATGTTAATGAGCATGTGTAGAAAAAAGGCTTTGTACCAACAACATATTTTTTTCTGATTTTTAGGTGTTGCAAGTTTACATTTTAATCTTCCAAGTTTCGCCAAAGAAGGTTATTGGAAAATAAAAGTAAAAACAAGGAATCAAGAAGAGGATCAAAAAATAAAAGTAGAAAACTATTTTCCTACATACTTTGAGGTAATTCTAATTTTCCATGTTTCTGTTGATTGAGTGTGTCCGTGTCCTAGGCTTAAAATAAAAATATATTTTACCAGCCTTGCTCGAAAGTTCAGTACCTACCTTTCTTGTCATTTCGACCCTTTTACCAATATTCATTTACAGTCAAGGTACTGGAATAAATTGTTACATTTTCACTGGACTAGAAATGACATGAAAAACTCGTAATTGCGTTTCCGGTTGATCCTCGCTCTGTATTACCCTTAAACTATATCCTTTCCTATAGAATTGCCCTCAAACAACAATTTTTGCAATCTAGAAACTAATATACCCCGCTTCCCGGATTGATTTAATGAGTTGTTATTTCAGATATTCATGGTATTTGTGAGAGTTTTCTAAGACTAAGAACCCTATTCGTGTAAACTCCACTGGGTGAATCTATTCTAGTCTTGAAGATTTCCTCCTATATCCTCCCCATTAAGCCTTAACCTATTTTATTTAGCTTTCTCTAATCCATCCTCCATCCAATCAAAAGGATAGAAACATCGGTCAAGGTAAGATGAACAATTAATCCAATGATGTGGATTAAGCCTTACCTCTTCCCGTAGCTGCCAGTTACAATCTCATAAAAAAAACAGCTTAAACTTTATCGCCTCTTACAAATATTTCAGGTATTCGTTGAATTGCCTCCTTATATCCTTGATACCGAAGAGACTATTGAAGCCAAAGTTTATGGAATGTACACTTCTGAAGAGGTTGTTCATGGCAACGCCACGATCGCTATGTTGGGACAGACAAGGGACTCTAATAATGATCCAATAATAATAGTCGAAAAGAACATATTTTTGGTAAGTTTTTATTTTGTTTATAACGACACCCAGCTTTTTTCTTAAAGGTGAGATATGATATTATTCGATTTAAGAAAATGGAGCAAAAATATATTTGAGCTTTCTACAGTTCACTAGAATGAACTAAGATATTATGATAGTGATATTATTTTGAGCTCTTCTTACCTCGGCAAGTAATGTTCTTTTAACCTAAATATTCACAATTTCACTTCAAAAACACAAAAATGAAATTTCCGACTTCAGGTCCCTTTTTGGCACCCGTCCAAATGTAGTCCTTTTCCTCTTTTTAGTGGTTCTTATTTATTTAGTATCGAGACATTTCATAGTTTACATTTTTGTTTTTATTTATTTATTGATATTAATAAGAAAAAAGTACCCACTAAAAAAAATAACAATAAAACTTTTTTTTTTTTCATGACAAACCATAATTCTCATACAAATTTAACGTCTTCATCTGATATTTTTCGCTATGTTGGTACGTAATTTGATAAGTACATGGTCGTTTTGGGTTGCCAGATTTGTGAAGTCAAAACGGACACTGTCTTCATTAGGTAGGTACCTACAATGTTTTGTAATTGCCGATACTTCTTTATTTGCAATAACCCTATTACATTTTAACAAACACTATAGTTTTCAAGAAATAAAAAGACATATAAGAGTATTATTAAGTGAAGAGTAATTTACATATCTTGTCCAAATGGCCATTTTTTGGCAAATCGATAAAAAATAATAACAATAATTTAATATTAAATCTAAAATGTATTTTATAATCATTTTCCTTATGCTACAAGAAGTTAAACCACAATCAAGTTTATTGTACTACTGACCATTATTAAATAAACAGATAATTTAGTTTGGACAAGAGACGCTTTGTAACTAAAGACTGGAACAAGTATATTTTGGAAATCATCAAAAACAGGAACAAGAGACATTTAGAGATTCAAAACTAAAGAATAAATTTATTTAAAGAATTTTTCATTTTTTTTTCTCATGAAATAAAACGAAAGTATTTCAAAAACGTTAGGGGGGGGGGGGAAAGAAATTGGAACGTCAACTTTCTTCTAAAATATAACATATACGGAAAATAATAATGACACGAATTGTAAAAAAAAATGGAAAGTCAAAGCAAATAAAATTGAAATGTAAAGAAATTTACTAAAAAGTGGAAAGGAACACTGGCACTACCTACTAGATTAAAGTGCGACAACACGTATGCAAACAGGAAATAGTTTGAACGTTCTGTTCAACAAAACAGTTTCTTCTTTTTATCGTATGTAGGTAGTACATACTCTGTTAGACCCTTGGGAACAAGCTACGATTTGATGGTCTCACAGTAGAAGCATATATGGCAAGAGACGTTTTCTTTTCAAATGTTAGCCGTAAAATGTCTGCCTTATTGGGCATTTATTTAAGGTTTCTGGCATGTTTTAAAACAAAAAAAAAAAATACTTCACAACACAGGGGAATGGCTGATGAATCTGCCACCACCTATTGGTAATAACACGAAATAATAAATAACACGATCCCAAAATAATTGGACAAGAGAAGTTTTGGAAATAAGCTCTTCAATGACTCGTTTTGTCTTTTTAAGCTGCTTCCATCTGCCCTTGTCACACTCATTATTCATTTAGTTTTCTTATTAATTGGAACTCAAAAAGAAAGACAAACACTTTGCAGTCCCAAAGCCGGATATCTGGCAACCCTAGTTGTGTTGTTGTCAAGGTGACAAAAATAATAACCTTCTCGTCCTCTTCTTTACGAAGTTCATCTTTTAAGGTTCTCAGTCTTAGTTTTAAGTTTCATCATGATATTCTATTCGTCTAAATAAGAATATAAAACTATTTGTTTTTATAATATTACGTTGTTACATCTCGGTTATATTACTATAGTAGGTACATAGCACCTCTTAGCTTCAATATTTTTATGTTCTCGTTTACAATTTTATGTAGAATTATTCAAACTGAATTTTTCAACCAAAACGAGTCAACTTTTGTTGATGTGACAATTTTGACCTCAATTAATATAATTTGAACTTTAAAATTATTAATTTTTTTACAGAAAGATAAGAACTTCGTGTTTTCTGCACCTGTATCATTATTCGATACAAATGCTATAAGTGAAATAAAGATTGAAGCGAGTATAAGAGAATTTTTATCTGGTGAGGAAGTAATTGGTTTTGCAAAGTCAAAAATTATGAGATCATCAGCTAGTTTGAGGTTCCTGTCTGGACAGCCTGCATTCTTCAAACCTAATGTACCCTTTCACACTTTTGTAAGTAAATTAAGTACTGTTTTTAATATGAAGAGAACTTTTTATGTAAAGCATTCGTAAGCATAAACTCTCGTACTTCAGAAGACTTCCAAATTTATTATGGCGACCCTCTAAAATAAGAAGTGAAAGATTTCTTTTTTCTTCGTAGTTTTTCAATCAAGATATCTAAAGGCTGTCCTTCGGATGGGAAGTTAAGCAATGGTCCCGAGTCTGTGCGCTGTCAGGTACTCGTTAAAGACCCCTCCCAACCTTAGGTAACTACACCTGGATAGGTAGGTTAAATTAGGACTGCCACAGTCGGGTCGGGCTCATGTTCACCAGAGCGGTAAAAGAACGCTCTGAGAGTAGGCGATATACTACCACGTAATTAAGCGAAAAACTAACAAAGCTTTAGGGATGTCTCAATAAAACCTTGCAGCAATAATTGGGAAAGCAAGATTCCTTTCGAGGAGTACCAATAATTTTATAAATAACTATTTCATAAAATAAATTAATGCATTCGTCCTAGAATATGAATTCCTCCTTCTTGTATGACACACTCGTTGGATTCATCTGAATAGGAAATACCTTAATTCACATCACTTGAGTCGTTAATGAGGTGTTAATTACTCAGTCATTACCGCCCTTATCACGAACATCAGAACTTTTTACTTCCCGTTTGGAAAATCCATGTTATCATGAAACAATCGAAATGATTTTTGGGTGTTGGACGATCCAAGGGCGGCGCATTGAGAACCCGGCTGGGATCACGTACTTTGGGGTGATGCCTCAAGTTGTTGCCCATAAAGAGACAACAGCCACTTTCAATGCCCTTAGCCGCCTACTCCTCACTAAGACAATCTACACTGGTATGTTCATGGCTGTGGTAATGCGCCCCACGGAACGGCAGCTAGTGATTCTGACGAAAGCCTAGTAAAGAGCACCCCTTTTGACAATCTACCGAACCGTCTCTTTAGTAGTGGCTGTGGTAACTGGGACCGTTGTCTGGGATCCAGGCAGCTGGGAATTACCGGACACCGGGATCAGCGCAGGATAGTAGGCATACCTGTCATCCCTCTGGATGGGTGCCCACCATTATGGTAAAGGCGAAAGCTAAGAACGTGGTGGGCATCGACACTAAACATTGTCTCTACGGTTGTTTATCGGAAAGTCCCATCCGCTTTTAACGTTATTTATCACGAGTCAGCAAGCAGTCGCATAAGGCGAACTGTTTGCAGTCTTAGCTAAAATGGTACTACGGACAGTAGTTGCTTTCCAAGCAGCATCACCAACTGAGGTTAGAATCGTAGTGGAGGTGGTGGCTCCATGGTGTTAAAAGGCAATGGATCGCGCATCTCTAGAGGTGTGTCTGTCGTCATATACGCTGTCTCTACGACTGTACTACAGGGGCCCTCCCCATTCGGCCTGGTTTTGAATGTCCTAGCCCTGGAAGAAGAGATGCGAGGACTGTCCGGACCAGAGCTTTGCAAGGACATTGTCCAGAAGTGAAGTAGAAAAATGGCAGTAACGTTGGTCAAGAATAGGTAGTTGGTCATAGATTAATATAGTAAATTAAGGACTTAGTGGATTAGATAGGTGCCTCGGCATGTAAAAATTCCGCGATCGATTCCAGGAGATGCCTGTTAATTTTTTTTAAATTTCTTTAATGAAAAGTAGGTTAATATATTAAGGAAAAACTGTTGAAAAAATTGAGATAGAGTCGATTTTAGAGCTAGAAAAGAGCAGCAACCTGTAAAGAGCTCGTCCTTTCTGCCCAAGTTGGGTGTACACAAGGACGCTTAACCAGACAAACAAATAAACAATGGTTGAGAATGTAGACAGTGTTGTGTTTTAGGTGTCTATCCAGTATGATGACAACGTTCCTCTTTCGACAGAGCTCCTCTCCAAGTCAGAAATGAGTCTTCGGGTCACCTTCCACACGATCTCTGGAGATGTCTCAATCCCAGACTTCAGGTTCCAACCGGTAGACGAGGAGAGGATCCTGTCGAGGGAGAAAGAGCCGTCAAACATCACCCTGGATCCTGAGTCTGTCTTGTCTTTTCTCGACACCGGAGTTCTTGGATTTAGTTTCATTCCACCTGGAACAACGGAAAAAGTCACTATATTTAGTCAATATAGAGATGAAACTGGCAATAGTGCAGAAACCAATCTGAAGTTATTCAAGTATGAAAGTTCGGAGAGTAAATATTTGAGTGTCTGGACTTCAACTGAAAAAGCTTTAGCTGGTGAATATGCTATCTTCCATGTGGAATCAAATTTTTGGATGTCCAGTTTCCAGTACTTAGTGAGTGAGTCATTGTTTCTGTATTAATAGATAGTATGTACTATTCATATTATGATAGCTTGGGAGAGCCTTCAGTAATAATGGGATTATAATGTAAGCTATAGGAGGTTCAATCATCCAGAACTTGATATATGTCCACTGTAAATTTCCTTATTTTTTTTTATCCAATAATTACGGTAAATAATGGTCCCATTGAAACCTTTACAATATCCATTTGCAAGATGTATATTTTTATACAGAGTAATCTAGAAAACACACATAACTCTGTAACAAATATGACAAGTGATAAAGTGAGAATCGAAACTGTCAATTGTGAAAAAAGGAATATCCCACATATTAATATCATGCATGAGCTCTTTAGGGTCAACTACCCAATGAATGAACGTAATTGATCACTTTCAGCTATTTCCTTGTATTATAAGGCAGTCAGTGCCGCTAATTGTCCGTAAACTAACCCACTTGTAGTTTTCTCTAGGTAACCTAGATGGCTCTGACCAAAATAAAATAATATGTGCTTCATTGTTATGTTGTCATTAGAAAAATTTCCCAATAGGCACTGGTACATGTTTCTGGAATGGAAGCTCAAAATTTAGTTGAATAATGTCCCTTAATTGCGGGAATAATGATTTTTCTATGAATCGATAAACTTCTGCTGTGTAAACCTTAAACAGATTTTGTTAGTCAAGTTTATGATGTTTTGTTTCTTAGAAAATTCTATTTTATCAGTTGCTCATGAGTCAAGGGTGGAGGATTTTCAAAAGAAAGTGATGAATATGTGATTCTCATATATGATTTTAAAATATGATTTTTCAGGATAGTCGTTTGCTAATGTGTTCTTGATAGTATGTCTAAGGCGCCGTTCATACTAAGGCGATATACGATACGCGACACGCACAGACAGATATTTGAAATCTAAAGAGAGGCGATAAAAAAAGGTCACATCCACGCGATTGCACAACATATCGTAAGTGACATATCTCTCGAAGTACCACTTGCCAGTCTCGTCAGCGATTAGTCTCGTACGATATTTCAAGCTGTGAACATGACGGGAAGAAGAGAAGACAATTCTGCAATTCCTTTCATTAATTTAGTGAAAGCTCATCAGTGCATTTCAGAAAATGAATGTTTTCAGGATTCATTCGGTAAAACCCCCTGAATTTTGATTCATGTTGAGACAGCTCTCGAGAAACAACAGCCGAGCTATGGTGCACGTTGGTAACATTGTAGGGATGTACCCTGTATTTCCTTTTTCTTCTCATCCTACGCCTGAATCAATAAGCCACTACAACGTCTCAACCTCACTTGAGCTCATATTTGTTACTGAAGTAGTGAGAATTGTGTTTCCACCACATTTTTATCGCCCAGGTCGCGCCGATTTATCACCCGCTGTCATGAACCTTCCTAGCAATATATCGTCGCAATATATTCCTTACGATGTATCGCTTATCTTATATCGTCTTAGTATGAACGGCGCCAAAAGGTCTGTAGCTAAGACACATACACATTTGAAAAATTTTCCTCTAAAAAGAGTGTGAATGCTAATTGTATTAATAAAAAAAAATAGGAATAATACATTTTTATTATTTTTTTAGATAGTATCTAAGAATAGGATCCTTCACTGTGATGAAGTAGCTATGACCGGGAGAACGACAAGCTTCCCCGTGACCACCTCACCTGAGATGGGACCCGGGTTCAGGATCTTGGTCTTCGTGCTGACAGACACTTCCCTTCTCTCTGACAGCCTCTACCTCCCTCTCGATTCATTCAACAGGTATGAGGTCAGTTCAGTCAATCATCATATAATAAATAAATTAAAAGAATTAATCATTTTTACACGGTGGTCATAGTCAGGGAAAAATCAGGGAATTAACAAACCATCATTCAAAACTCAAGGAATCATAATTATCAAGGTTCACCGCCAAGAGTGTGATACAAAAATGATGATGTTATCAGAGTAGGGAACTAGCTCTATCGGAAGACCGCCGGACTAAATCCTGAGAGGAGCCTGGGTTGTGGTCTGTCTGTGTATTCGATTGGAACTTTGTTTGCGCTCTAATTCAAAAACGATTCTAGTAATGAACATAATTTTAAATATAGATGGCACATGTGCAAACTTAGATCTGATTAGATTTTTTTTTTTCATTATTTTTAAACCATTCTGATCACTTTATTATCCACATTTTATTTCGTTATTGTCAGTGTTTAAAATTTGGAATTATGAGTTTATTTTTTATATTACATATATTTAACCTCAATAGATTCTGATTATTGTTTAGTAATTACATATTTTTTTTATAATTTAATACTTTCACAAGGTAAAATTAGGGAATCTTCTCGAGGGACAATTGTGGACATCCTTTTTTTGCGTCCTGTAGGTTGAAAAAAAAGATATATGTAGGGAAACTACTAGAAATTTACTGTTTCTTCTGAAATATCCTGAAATATTGCCCATTGGCTGTAAATTTATAAAGTGCCCAGATTTTCTTCTCTCTGCGGGAAACAAATAGATATATTGTGTAGGGATATAAGTAGGACGTCGTATCAAAGCTTAGTAGCGAGTAGATATATATATATATTTTATTTTTAGAAATTGTATATTCAATATCGCGGTCTTGGGAGCTGTGGAGAACATTGTCCTTTGATCGTCGCCTCTCCATTGGGTCTTGGAAGTTCATTATCATGAATATAGGAAAGAAATCTAGGGTAATCATCCAAGAACAACTGTTTTGCGCCAAAATATGAATTTTATGCTAGGGTCAGGTTTTTCAAGAATCTGATTGAGTAGGGTCCAATGTAATGTAATTAGAACATATTTCTTGCACTCTTTTGGTTTTGAAATGGCGGTGTGAAAGATAGAAATGGCCATTTTCTAACTTACGACACAGTTTTGATGGTAAAAATCTGGATTTGAAAAAAATTCCATAAATTGTCTCATATGTGTACGATGCAAAAATGTAGCAGTAAGCAGTATTGGACTATGGACATTTTCAATATATATGTCTTTAGAATTATATATTTTAAATATAGACCGCAAAGAATTAATTCTACAAATTTCTTTTTAATATGTCTTACTATGTAAGCACTTAACTTCATGTCTTTGAAATGTGATCTGTTAATTTTTTTTTAAATTCAGATGGAGCTGACTATAAACTCAGAGAAGGATTTCAAAGGAGATGTTGTGGAAATAATAGTTAGTGGAGATGAGGGAGCCTACATTTGTGTGCACTCAGTCAGAGCGAGGGCCTTCGAAATGCAAGCCGGCAATGAAATGTCAGAGGGTCGAGTTCTTAACAGTCTTATCTCTTTTGAGAAGTACAACAGGTAAGATACTAGTAATGAAGGTGTCATTCCGTACCACCTCATCGATTTCGATATACAATTTTATTAAATAAATAAAATAAACTTGTTTTAAAATTATTGTTTATTCCACAAAAATTGTATGTGAACATGTAATACCGCTTTTGACATTACTCTATCTTCATGTTTAGATTTAAACTTAGACAGTTTGCTGAGTGCGAACCATTCTTATATCTCAGGTGAAGAAGGGGTTGGAATTTCAACTAGGAAATCCCCGTGGCTTTAATGCCCAAAATATTTTCAATAATAATGGTAAAATCAAACTGTTAAAATATTAAATTCTAACAAGATAAATTAATTCATGTGTGATATGCTTGAAATGAGCTTTATTCATTCAAGATAATTATTACGGATGACATGAGAATAACAATAAAATTAAAATAAATGAATAGCAATAAAGATAAATTGAAATTATAACAAAATAAATTTAAAAATATAGCAAATAGTGATAATATATATTGCCTACGATTTATGATGTATGAAATAAAAATCACCATCACACTAAATACGTGGAAACAGAACTCGTTCTAAAGTGTTAACCAAAGGGAGTAATTGAAATAAATTTGGTTATTCATACAAATTATATCTTTAGTGGCTTCATTTATTTCTAGTTGTTAACTAACCTGCAGTTTGGGCAAAAATGGAAGTATTTGATGGCTAGGGTTTACTCAAAAGTGTCGCGAAAGTGGATCGGTTGCCACGGTCTTTAATTCTGTCTTTAAAACTCGGCCAGTCTGTCCAATATACAATTGGTTGCACGTCGCACACTGTAGCCTATGTATTTCACTTTTATTCTCAATTTCTGTTTTGTCCCTACCTCTAAGCACTGGCTCATAGCATTAATAGTTTTAAAATCGTTAATATATTCTTTTTTCCCAAATTGTTTCGTAATTGTCTAAAATTTTCCCGTATATGTCAAGCAGGCACATTCGTTAGAAACGTTATCATTTTGTTTTTCCTAACTTAGTAAGCGTATTTCCATAATTACTAGTACTAACCTTCCTTTCAATTCTTCCTATTTTTTATGGATTACTATAGTTTAACAATTGGTTTAACTGGTAGTCTATGTATGCAATTTTTGTGGGATAGACGGTATTTCAAAAATAAGTTTATTTTTTTTATTTATTAAAAGTTTCCACAATATGTCCGCTTTTCTTCCGACGTTGGTAACATTTTATTGAAATCTGTCTAAACAGAATGATTTGACTTGCAAAGTGTTGGACCACAAACATGTTTTTGCATCCTGTAGAATTTTCAATAAATATTATATAAATGATTATTCAGGTATGGATTTTTTTTCAGATTTTTAAATAAAATAGTAACACGTTCAAGAGACGGCACCAAGGCTGAAAACGTGCAATATTACACCTCCCCGGACTTTGGCAAGGACAGTAATCAGACTTTTACCTTTTCCGGTCTTGTTCTCTTCTCTCATCTTCCGACAACACATAAAACAGGTTATAATAACTTTTTTATTGCATTCATTGTACATCTAAGGGGTCATTTAAAAACAAATCACCTAGAATAAAAAAAAAAAAAAAGATTCAATAAAACATGATAAGGATGTTTGTATGGAAATCCTAATTTTTTCATTTACCATTATAACACCACTTCTACATAACTTATTGCGAAAGAAATAGTATTTCTTAATATATTTTTTTGAAATTCGTCGTTTTATACCTGAAAGAGCTGTAGAAAATGTAGAAATATGTTTTGTTGAAGTTCCAAAAGGAATGGAACTGTTATTTTACATAGCAGCTGAGCTAGAGAGGTTTCAATGCAGTAAGCCGGATGACGCCGGTCTGTTTTACTTAAGTAAAGATGTGGATCATCTTGTCTTGTATTATTCTTTCCTCATGAAACAAAGTGAGAAATTAAGAAAGTATTGCGATCTACCGAAAAAATGAACGGAACATTTGATTTTGTTTTCTTATAACTCCCCACTGAGTCTGTATCAACAATTTTTCCGTTGATGTCTGTACGTGTGTAGAATTTTGTATAATATAATATGCTCTTGAGGATGAAGCTATTCGGAAGTATCTAATTTGAAATTCACAACAGATGTTGTGTTACACCCAACACAGCTTAATCGAAAAATACTTTGTGTTAAACGCAAATTCCTAAAAAATAATTGAGATCCTACCGCCATTTTGAATCAATTTTAGAAAAGTAAAATACATAAGCCTCAAGTAAATCCTACTTGATATAAGGTGGCAAAGAATACAATCTTAATTTCCAATTCAGAATTACACCACATTAATTTACGGACATTTTATAAATCCGAATTAATGTTTTTATTTTTCAATAATTGCAGGACTATGCACTGGATCAGATGAAGAGTTTTCTTGTTTCGAAAGTGGATGTTATATGAGTTATCAACGATGTGACGGTATTCCTGACTGCGCTGATCAATCTGATGAATTAAATTGTTACGTATATTATTTATCTATCATTTATCTGTTAACAAACATTATCAGCAATTTTTTTTAAATGTATTTATTGTATCTTGATTTTGGTGGAGCGGTTCTTTTAATAAATGTAAATTCATTAATGTAAAGTTAACATAATTTGGGAGGTTGTGTTGAACACCTAACTCATTGCCTAATTATACAGAGTGAATTGTAGTCACTGTGAACATTTTTAAGGAGTGATAGAACTCCCCAATAAAAATAAGTTCTATAAACCATATTTCGATTCTCACTCCTTTCCAGATTATAGCATTTTTCATATTTTTTACCTAGAGGTTGGTCTTTGATCAATAAATCGCTTTTACTCAGGTATCCTTCACTCTAAACTTACTTTCGATATCACGTTCCCAAAGCTCTTTGAATTTCTTATAAAAAAATTTGCTGTCGTTAGAGGATTCTGGATTTACATATAAAATTTCGTATCGGTACATACATTCTATCGGGTGTTGTCGTGTTCACAGATTGACTTACTTTTTTCCATATTTGGAATCTAAATTTCAGAAAACATGAAATTCTGTTGAAAACTCCGTATAGAATTTTTGATCGATCACATAACTTCCTCTTTACTTCGTATATCTGGGGAAACATTCAATAACCGCACGGTTATGGGACATTTGATATTATTGGGGTGTACTATCACTCCTTGACTACCATTCGCCTTGTGTAGCTAGCCGAGTCTTTGGATGCCACAGTGTGCCGCTTCCTCATCTCATTATTATTGCACGTTGAAAGAAATTTAAGCTGTTTAAAAAAAATAATCAATATAAATTATAATTCAGGTGCAAAAGAAATTGAGGACGACTATGAATTCAAGATGGACAGGATATCGCGCTCCACCGTAAGTTTTCATTTCATCCTAAACTTCAGTATTAGTATAAACTAGCAGGTTACCCCGCGTTGCCGGTGTTACTTACAATTAGTTGGTCGTATCAAAAATATGGTTGACACATAAAACAGACTCAATTATCCTGAACAGAATTGTCCCATCTCATTATGACCGTCTGAATGAAACTTTTCTGTTAGTCGTTGATCTCATGTCACTTAACAACTGGAGGTCGAATCGGAAATCTCAGTCGTAGTGAAAATTTCCACTACCGCACATTTCATCTGATCATCATTTGGCTTTCTATGCGGTATAACAATTGCGAAGTTTTTCCTTCTAGTTAAATAGATAGATAAACAATTAAGGAAAAGTATGTGTTTTAAAAATATTGTCTATTTCACAAAATATATATAAATATGGGAGTACTTTCTGTATTGCTACCGTATTTTATATATATTATGTGAAATAGACAATATTTTTAAAAAACATGCGTTATTCTTTATTTTTATTAAGTGTTTCACAATATCTCTGCAAAAATGTTAAGATCAAAAAGGTAAATGTTTTATCGGAAGCTGTAAAAATTAATATATATTTTATTCAGAATTAATAACAGATAATTTGTTAATAAGAAGATAATACCATTTAATCTTAGATGGTTTGAGGATATGTCGATTTAAGATTATAATAATTAATTCTTTGAAAACTTATAGTTCCTGTACGATGCTAAAGACGGGGACTGGGGCTGGAAGGAAATTAAGAAGAATGATCACCCAGGAATAGAATTTGAGTTGGCCGAGACACCCTTCCTGAACGAACAATGGTACTTCAACGCATTCAGTGTTAGCACCGACTTGGGCTTCTCCATCATCTCAGAACCTCTTGTAGTAAGTTGACTTGATATTCTTATAAAAATATATTTTTTTCATTTTTTGTATTGGCTTCAATGTATTATAATATATAGCATTTCCTAAATAAAATAATAGTAACCTAAATTCTAGGTAGAAAGCTTTATTAAATTTCGTGTTTCTGATAATATGAAAACTTCTTGTAAGGATTTAGGAAATTGCGAAATTTATTCTTAATAAAAGTTTTTAAAAAGTAGGAAAATTCCATGTCAAATCAATTAATTATCGAAATTGCCCTCGATCTTCCAGATATAGTATAATCTACTGCTTTAGTTGAAGCTCACGAGGGAACCAAACATCTTAACTCTTTTTGATATATTATTTACAATTTTGCGAACTATACGGCCTGAATAAATATTGTCATTATTAAAATTTAAGTGAAGGTAATTAATAGCTTATCTTCTTATAAAAATGTAGATGTTTCAAAGGCCTTCAATTAGAGAATAAAAGAAACTATAATTATGCTAGAGCTTCAAAATTTAGTGAATGTTGAAAAAATCTGTAAGAGGAACTCTCAAAAATCCATTTTTTGATTTGTGATTATTTTTATTTGAGTCTTAAAATGTCCTACTCTCTCCTATTATCAATAATGAGAGATTTCCAAATTTTCAGCAAAGCCCTTGCAGTAATACGTGCTGTATTGGCACAAAGCAAATAAAAGCAATTTCAACTGTGATAGATGAATAATTATTATCTAATTTTTATGAATTATTGCAAAAAAAAAAAACATCTAACAATAGATCTACTGTTTCTAGTACTCTACAAGACGAAGATTCAGTGGGCATGTGACCGGGCCTGAGAGCTGCCGTCGAGGAGAACAGGTAGGACTCCGGATAGTCCTCAAGAACGACGATCCCTCCCAGGCTCTGGTCCTCCTCAGACTCGTCTCATCCCCGGACTACAAGTTCGTCCATGTAGACCAGGGAGGCTTTGTATCTTCCTATGCGGCCAGACTTTCCTCCGGGCAACATCAACTATTGGTTTACGTATGTTCTGATCAATTTTAAACCAAAATTTAGAAATTGTGTTTCGTAGTTCTTAACTTCTTATAAAACACTACACAAAGGATTATCAATTTTTAAAATCTAAATACCGGTGGTAAAGGACAACACAAATATAATATAATAAGTATCTTTCTCTAGGGCTTCCGAATTTATATATTAAATTCTACTTTTAGGTTTTGTTGTAGTTTTGACTTGTTGTTTAGATATAAAAGTCGACTGAATGGACTATGTTCTATAAAAGAAAGATTCTGAATAACAGATGGAATAATTCACATAAAGAACAGATGAATTAAAGATACTGATGATGGGAGTGCTTCCTGAAACGTTTGTAATAGCTATTTTTGAGAAGGCAAGAAATAAATATATGTATTCAAGGCCTTCTCTAATCGCACTGATTTGGCTGAAAATCAATAGATGCCCTTATAGTCTTCTGGATCTACAATTTCATGTCGATATGTTCATTCCATCAGGAGTTATGATGCCCACAGACACACGTGGACAAACATAATTTTTTCTTTCATTTTTTGATTTAGGGGCCAGAGCCCGTGAGAAGCGTGAAATTCCGATGTAAACATGGTCAATTATAAGTCCAATTACATAAATTCTCTTATATTTATTACGTATAACTGGGGAATTAAAATGTGTGCTGAACTGGATGTTTTCTGAATGAAGATGATTGAATTAAAGGAACTAGCTGGTTACCTGTTGTACTATTCTTGCGTTGGTTAATCACTTATAGTAATATAGTATCTTATAGGTGATTATTGTTCCGCATGTCTTATGTTTGAACCGGGTTTATAAGGATGCTAATTATGAAATTTCGTGAAAATCCGATCAACCGTTAAAAATCTACATTCGCTAAACATATCAACGATATGGGTCACATAATCAATGAAGAAACGGAAATAAAATACTTCCATCTTTATTCTGAATTTCTTTACGTTTTTGTAGAATTCAATTCAAATTAACAAATAATTTTCTTCTGTTAGATAGCCCCTGATAGTCAAGAACATATAGATTTTCCCATAGCACCAGTTGTAGAGAAAGGAGATATTGAAGTGAAGTTTGTAGCTTCCACGATTTCTGGAAAAGCATTTTTAAGTCACAAAATGAATATTCTGGTAAGCTAAATAAATATATTTATGGTTACATTAATTAGATTTTAAAATATCATGTTATTTAAAAAAATTAAATTGTGTCCAGCCAGAAGGAGCTACAGTTAAACGGCATACATCTTCCATCTTAGACCTCAAAAACAGAGCCTTCGTTCTCAACTATTTTGATATTATCGTTGAGGAAACTCCCATTGTGCCTTACCAAGAATGGAGGAGGTACATTTATGGCAGTCCGAAAGCTTCATTTTCAGTAACAGGTATTTTTTGGACGTTAATGTATTGAATAATGCTACTTAGACTCAGGATTTCCAAAGCGTTTTTTCATTTCCTGAATAAAACAATTAAAGAAAATATTCGTAAACACTCGAGGTAAAATGTTTTCCTCAGACAAACTTATTAAGCGGTAAAGGGTGCTTGAAAAAATTAATTCATACAATGAAATAAAGTGTGCACTGTTATTAACAAATTCATGTATTTACAGGATTTTTTGGATGTTGTGAGCGTTCTGTATTTGATAAAAGAACACGAAGCTGTCCACATAGTTATATCCACCCAGTTTATTTGACAGAACCAACTTTCAGTTACATTCCACCATCTTCATAGCTATTTTTCGAGTTTTTCCAAAAAATTTCAGTTGTTGATAGATAGATGTGGATTTGTGGAGGTTGACCAATGACAGAGTTAGCACGGAATATTGTCCAATATGAGTGAAAGCTGGATCTGTCAAATAAACTCGTAAACAAAAAAAATTATTTTAAAAACTAAGAAATAATAACCCATATAAGAAATTATTTGTTATTAGTGTGAGGTTGTATTTTAAGTTCGAAAATCAATGTATTTTATTTATTGTTGTTATAATTATCGAAACAGTGTTACTGTGCTAATAATATTGTATTCGTTTGAAACATAAAAATTACTACATAATCAGTTGGATATAAGAAGTAAGATACTTATTTATAAATATTAGAGATTTAAAAAACATTATTACGAATATACTTAAAGCTGCAAATAGTTAACAGGATTAGTGCAAATGGATTTTTTGATCCGATCTATTAAAAATAGCCTAACAAATAAGAAGTTATTAATATAATTTCCTATTTTATAGGAGACATTATCGGACCAATATTTCCCAACATTCCGATGACTATAAATGATATACTGGAAACTCATGGAAAAGGGACAGATGCAAGAATATTTGAACTAGGAGTGAACATTCTGACTTTGAACTATTTACGTTTCACTAACAGAATCACTCCCAAACTGTTGAGAAACACACTGGAGGAATGTAACGCCATCTACGCCAATACGATGAAAAGATTCAATTCACAGGGCTGGTTCTCTAATTTTGACTTCCCTCAGCCAAGTGTGTGGTAAATTATCAGTGGATAAGTTGTATAGAGGTGTATTTTGTAAAAAATGTGTTTATATTCTATGAGGTGAAACTTGGTTCTTGATGTAGGGCGGTTGTGTTGAGGAGGGCGAGGGAAGTCGTTGTCTTGTTCCGGAAATATCTGCCGTCTTCTAGTTATAAGGAAACAAATCCCAACATTTTTAGTACACTGATCAGTGCTTTGGGGGTGGTTGGAAGTTGCGAAAAACCAAATACTATTTAGTAAGATATTTTTCAAGATATTCATTAGTTAATAGATAATGTATCCAACTAATGCTGCGCTCTAGTTGAAACCCGCTTCACTGACCTACATCGAAGACGAAGTTTCATCTCATAGTCTTTGTACATCATGATTAGGTCGGTAGAATATTCTACTTAGGAATATATTCCACTTATATGTGGATATTTCATGTATGTATATATATTTTTTAAATAATCTGCACCAATAATATTACAGAGTCGTGTCTCTACGTGTAAACTAGGAATTGAGTACGTTACTGTATCGTGCGAAGACGTTTAGATTATGTAATCTTTGTTCACAACGTGTTGGGATGTGTGGTGAAGATGTTAAGAGTTTGTGAACACTTAACACCTTTACCACATACATCCTCTCAAGTCATTATAAGACCCTGAAGAAGGAAATAAATTGTTTCCGAAACGTTGGCCATATACCGAGTTGTTATCTATACGACACAACCTTGAACTTCTCTATACTTATAAAATATAAAGAAAAACGAATGTTTAAAAAAAAAATACTATCTATTTCACAAGATATATAAAATATATGGAAATACTTTCAGTATTGCTACCATCTTCAGTCGCGACTTAACAAATACTGAATATACTTGAGCGCTCCTTGAAAGCACCCCACTGTTGTAAAACTGGCTAGTCTTCCCAACATATGAAGGCGTTGAGTCAGACAGTTCTCTAATTTTGCCTCTTGCTGTTCGTACACAAACTCAACAATAATGAATTGTTGGCACCTACTGCTATAATCAAGGGTATTAACCTTGGAAAATACATATATATATATATATATATATGTTTCAAGAAAAATGGCACTTCTAGCTTTTTATGTCAAGTCTTTGAATTTACCCGCCACTGGATTACCTAATTTTTTTCGGGAGAACCTGTGCGGCTTCACTAAAAGCACCAACGGTAGGGTCAACATTTTATTTTTTCGAATACTGAATATGATTTGCAATATGATGTATGATTCATTCTTTTAATATCATATATCCAAAGAAATGCAATTTTGACCCTCCTGTCGGTCCTTTTAGTAAAGCAGTACAGGTTCTTCCGAAAAAAAAAGTAAAAAAATTAGTGGCGGGTAAATTGTGAAAACGTACCGTCAAATCTTCAATATTTGCGTAAATCATGTCACACCAAATTTTTAAAATTTTATCTGACTGATTTGATAACCTCCTGGAAATGAGTTTGCAAGTCACCAGTTTAGATTTTATATTGATCATGCAGTATTTATATAAAATTATGAAAATATCTAATTTATTTCTAGGCTTACTGCATGGGTATTAAGAATTTTTAGAATGACAATGTATGCAGATTGGGAAAATATTTTATACATTGACATAAAAGTTTTTCATAAATGTCTACTATGGATTGTCAAACAGCAAACACCTAACGGAAGTTTTGTCGAAACGAAAGAATTCTCGAATGGTCTAAAAACCCAAATGGTAAGATGGCAGACAAATATTTCACTAAAATAGGTGATACCCTATACAACAATTTAAAAAGTGCCCATAGTCTAATCTGCTTCTTTTCATCCTTATTAAATATATATTTTATTTATTATATGTTTTTCTTTGCCTTTACCATAGCATTGACCAATGGGTTATCATTTTCAGAGGGACCCTCGTGCCTTAACAGCCCACGTACTGTTGGCACTGAATGCGGTACTTGACGTGATTGAGGGGGAGGTCAAAAGTGAAGCAGTGAGGTCACAGCTGAGAGCGGTGGCCTATCTGGAGGCCAACATGCCTAGACAGCCTTACACCCTGTCTCTGGTCACATTGGCATTATCTCATTCGAGAAGTTCCATCTCGGAGGCAGCCCTCTTGACTCTTCGCAATATGCACATCGTATCTCAAGGTAGTTCTATTTCTAAAGAGGTATGATTAGGTTGGGTACAGTAGTTTATGCGTGATTTACGCATATATGAGAAAGAGTGATAATCCCATCCAAATGTGGGGAAATCGCCTTTATGGTCAGCCAGTAAAACGGTGGAAAGACTGTTTCATAAAAATAAACCTATAATCTCAACTTTTTTTTTCTCGTTCAAAAATAAAAAAATAATCAACTTGTGTCTTATACAAAAGCTTTATTTCATGCTTTAATTTTTTATTTTCTTGGCAGAGATCCTCCACTAGTAACCAATAAGTTCTATTGTAATCAATTGTGTTTAATACTCTTATTATTATTAACCATATTATGGTTTAACGGAAGTAAATATTATTGTTATTTAGACATGATCTATAAAGTCAGAAATTAATAGTTACTTGGAAGTCTTTGGAAAACTTAGGTTTAGTACTGACAAAAATAAATAAAAACAGGTATATTCTACGTATTCTAACATGTTTTGAACGTAAAGGTGTGTAGAAAAAGAATATTGTATCTATAATGAGCTAACCCTGATACAGGGGAGTCACTCTAAATAGAATTGTACTGAGCAGATTGGTTTGGGACTTTCTTCTGGGAGGGATGATTGTATCTACGAGTAAATTGCAGGTTTGGCTATATTTTGATAAAACCGAGAAAAATAGTAATAAAGTGCAATGTACGAGGGCGCCTGTAGCTCAGTGGTATGCGTGCTTACCTTCTGAGCTCAAGACCGTGGGTTCGAAACCCGGCCGAGGCCTTAGTTTATTTTATCGGGAGGTAAAATAAACTTAACCACGCCGTCCTTCGGATGGGACGTTAAGCGATGGTCGGTCCCGAGCCTGTGCGATATCAGGTACTCGTTAAAGACCCCTACCCTAGGTGAATAAAAATTTAGGGTAGGCAAAATTTAGGACTCCCACAGTAGAGTCGGGCTCATGTCCACCAAAGAGCGCTCTGTTAGTAGGCGATATGACCTTGTAGTTAAAGCCCGGGCATGAGTCATAATAACTAACATAATAAAGAGCAATGTGGTACACTATTCTTAAATTCAAATTTGTGTGTGATGGTTAACTTTGTTCATAGATGGTTTAATATATTGGTCGAGTGAGAACATCCCAGGCATCCCAATTAAAATCCAAAATCAGCGTCCTTTCGTGGGACCACGACTCTACCTGGAGGGGATCTCTGAAGCCGTAGAAACCACATCTTGGGCACTCCTCTGTCTACTTCAGAGGTATGGAGTCACACCACTAGCTGACAAAGTCGTTCTCTGGATCAACTCTGTCCGGATGACCAACAACGGATTCATTTCCTTAACGGTATGAAATTATTTTATGAAATAGATTTTATTGAAATTTAATCCCTAGATACTATCTTCTGATATATTTATTGATGGAAACTTATGACTTGTAAGCTTATTTTCTATACATCAAATGGATTTAACGTGTGATTTTTCTTGTACACGCGTTCACTGACAAAAATAGGTTGATAAGATTTGAGAGTATGAAAAATAATTTTAAAAAGTGAGCTTACTTTGAGGGGCTAAACGGAAATTATTTGAGTAGAAATATGCGTACAGAACTTTCTAGTCTTCCACAAATATGAAAATACTATTTCGTACACTCAAATGGAATGTGATAAACTCTGTTGTGGCATTATAGAATTTGTTATCAAGGGGTCAATATGAAATTTCCTGGTTCTCTCTAGAAGAGCTTCAAATTGATGACCTCCCAAGTCTCTGGAGCCTAAAGGGGCCAGGTTATGCGTCGGAGCACTTCACTTGTAAACTAAACATTAACAGAAACTGTTAACACGTGAAAATTGAGTTGTGATGTTTAAGGAGATTTCACTCTTTTTCCCCCACTTTATTAAAGACGTATTTTTTCAATATAGACCTTTCGGCTGCTATTTAATTATAATATTGATCCATAGGTCTCGTTAAGAAATGGTGAAATGTATGGAAGAGATGTGGAAAACTTTACATAAAATAATTCCAAAACACAGGTTGGTTAGCATGTAATAAACTATTGGTATTTAAGACTGGCCGATGTCAATGATGTTTTAAATTTGATAGATACTCAGGATGGTCTTGCTGCCCGAAACGTCTATAAAGAAAGTCTTTAATAAAGTGGAAGAAAATAGCTGCAACTAAAGAATACAAATCTAATATGCAAATTCAAAATTAAATACTTGTTATTCATCAATAACAGAAACACTCCACAATTACAATTTGACAGACATGCATTATTTTACCTTATATTTTCACTTTTCACATATGTATGTCCTGTTCGGATCGGTATCAACAACATTTCAAAACAAAGTGCTCCGAATTGCGATAAACACACTCTGGTTAATCAGGGATCATAAAATCCCTGGCTGTTTCATATTTTTGCTCTACACTACAGTCTCGATGCGCCTGCAAAAATCAAGATCAAGACAAATCGAGACTGTATAAACATAAATTTGTGTGTAGCATTCATTATTGTGCTTTCCAAAATAAATATTGTTTTTGTTGATATATGAAATTTAAATTGAACTGAAGTATGTTTTTGCAAGTTGGGACTTTGCAGTTAAAACGGGACTTGTACCACTTCGTTCTCTTACTTCATGATAAAATCAGATCATCTTACTTTGACAAGCGTTTTAAGAATGTTTTTTTTATTGTATGGATTGAGCTAAACTAGTAGAATATATTTCAGTTTGAGATGTATCATGAAACTATTATAATTATTTCAGGACACAATGGCCGCACTTGAAGCCCTGACAGAGTATGCGAACAGAGCAAGACTGGTAGAGATGACAAAAATGGACATTTCTGTTCAGAGTGCTGTCGATAATAAATTTAAACATACTATCCACATAACAAATGAAACAAGGATTAACCCTGAACCATTAGAGGTACTACTGACTGCATTTTTCTTCAACATCGGTCGCTGTTTGTCAATACTATTATTTGAGCTTGTCTTCTCCAGGCATTTTAGTAAGATATATGAAGCTGGAGCTAGTGTCAACTTGAAATAAAATAACCTCATTATTAATTTTTGAAAACTATAACAATTAAGCCTTCCTTAGTTTTTTCACTAAAATACGACCAGCCGATAACAGTGCCCTTCTTTATAACTTAAATACGTTCCAAAAAAATCAGGGACGGGGTTAACATTCCGGTACCGATTTAGGGCCAGTCGGGTTGTGTTTAGCAGTGTTAGGAACGTTTTCTGCGCGATCGAAACAAACTTGATTTTTTTTTGTCCTCAAGGTTAGCGTGAGGACTTTTCGGAACCACAGATTCAGTCCCCTTTTCAGATCAATTTCAGGTTTCAGGAAACTCCCTGCGGAATTCCAACATTCTAACTCACCGGGAAATACGAAAGAAACATGTAAGGAAGTTGCTATGGAGAATATATTGGGATCTACCAAAGATGTCATTCGACTCAATATCTCCCTCTCTACCTGATTTCGAATCAACAGTGTTTTCCGGTTTTCTCTGTATGTGTAAGCAAATTTTGCATACGCGATAGCTCTTGAACGGATGAATGTTGCCTTAATGCACTTTACTCAAGGAGCTAACTGCATTTGAAATCAAAAAATGTTTCAAACAACTTGCGACACGTTTCATACAAAATAATATCTTTCGTAGTTCTCAGGCTAACGTGATACTTGCCAAAAACCATATTCATGAGTCGACTCGACTTTTTTTTATTACATTGGCGTAACTATTGAGAAAACGATGAATCATAACGAAAAAAATTGGTCTTTACTAATAAAATTACTTATTGTTAGTACATAATTAAGTATATATTGTGTTGCCCAAAGATGACAAAAGGCAAATTATGCCCATTTTGCGTGGGTACTAAGATTTGTTATTGTTTTCCATGTAGTTGGAAACAGTTTGGGGTCACATAAGCCTGACAGGGAGGGGAGCGGGTCTGGCGCTGGTCCAACTGGATGTGAGCTACGGCGTGGACTGGGAGCCACTACTCGACCAGCCTCATCGAGACACTTTCCAGCTGACTGTCAGGGAATACTACGGAGAAGAGAGGAACAAGTCGGCCATCACTGTACACACCTGCTTTAGGTAACAATATAATGAAGGCCACCAGACAAACGTCCTCGATCCTCTCCCGCCTTCACAACCCCCCAGTCTAGCTAGTGTATTCAACTTTAGTAGTTATAAGAAATTGAAAAAAAAAGTGTGAAAAATGATGATTTATTGAAATAAAAATAATCCAACTGGAATTCTCAAATAAATCTATATTAATCACAGTAAATATTTACATGCTTTAAATTATAACATTCTAAATAAAGGGAAAATTTACATGTAAAATGTACATTGTTTAAATAAAGTGGTTTATGTCTGAATCGATACAGATTTAATAGCATCATTTAATTTTCAATTATTAGTAAATAAATATAGAAATTTTTATTGTTCAAAAAAAACATTTCAGTCTTCCCTTCATAGAAAAATAAATGAAAAATTATTCATACAAATGTATTGTGAAAGTCTGGCAAGTACAAGTAAAATTAATTCTTTGTAACTCTTTATATTTGTACAAAAATGTGAAAAAAAAACTTGTTGAATACATACTAAAAATTTTAATTACGTTTAAATAAATAACTTACATTATTTTGGTGGAAATAAACTCCAATTAATGCATATTTTGTTGTTTTGAAATGTGGGGTTTTAACCAACATCGATTTATATATAAATTAAATATTTAGTTAAGGTTGAGGACCCACCTAGGGCGCATTGTTGAGACCAAAATAAGAAAAAATATTCTTATAAATCTGGAACATAAATATTTTTTCTAGTTAACATTTTAAATACTTCGAGAAAAACCTTTAAATCAATAAATGGTTCACCAAGGAGTGTTTTTATTGAGTAGTTTTAGAGTTTATAGTTGTTTATAATGTAGAGGAAATATAGCCGTGACTACAACATTCACAGGATACTATATATAACATTCGTTATTGTAAAAAAAAAAACTAACATAATTGGTGCGAATTCACAGTTTATTTCAATAATCCTCCCTTAAGTAAGGTCAGTTTTTCGAAATTATTTTTGTTGTTTATTTTATTATATCTATTCTTCTAGATTGTGTAAAACATTGTTTAAAAAGGAATTAATAACTTACTTAAATGGTGGGGAAAAACATATTTTCTCTCTAGTTTATGTTTTGAAATAAAAGCATGTTATAGTTAGTGTTAGGCTGTGGAAGTTTAAAAAATGCCAGATTCCACACATCGAAAAGAGGGTGGAAATTTATAGAGACGAGCAGATTAGTGAGAGGCAGTGGCTTAACGCCGGCACAAGGAGAAATATTCATCCGTGGAAGGTGTTACTGTCTGTTTGGTGGGTCCGTTTATAGTAACTTGTTTTCTCATTTTGGTCCAAGGACCCTAGGCGAGTGATGGCGCGAATCTTATAAATCAGACTGTTGTTGGTTGCAGATGGGTGGGAGATGGAGCGTGGAGCGGTCCTGCAGTGCTCGAGTTGGAGGTGCCTACAGGCTATCGTCTGGTAGAGAGCCAGGCTTCTCTTCTCAGCGCCAATGTGGAGGGTCTCTCTGACGCCATCACCCGTCCTGGACTCACTGTATGGTTCTTTGACATGGTAACTATTCTCCCCATCTCCTTCATCTAAAACAAAATACAGTGTATCAGAATAAAGTGATCACCTTTCACAACATTTGTATCAAGATGGGACAAAGTGCGATTTTCATCGAACCGAGGTACAATACTAGTAGTGACATATTGACTCAGCCCTCCACCAGGGCTGCACACACACTAACTTAAAAATCTGCATTGGAAAGGTGCATCCTCATTTTAAAGCTCTTCCAAAAAAAAGGAACTTTTCTCCAAAGCTTTTTTAATGTCTGAATAGATTATCGCAATCTGTGTAGATATAGTAAAAAAACTACTAATAGGAACAAATAAAAGGGGGATATCTTAAAGCAAAATTCTAATTGTGAAAATATTCGGGTTTGAACATAAACTTAAAAAAAGAAATCTAAAGGCTGAAGAAATGGTATTCGTAATTAGTATAAAGTACATATAATAAATACATTAAATAATGGCAATATGAAATAATATCAAAGTCATAAGACAGAAAAAAATTAGAAAATCAAATAATATAAATTTGTAAAATATGTATTAATAATAAATAAATGCATAATACATTATATTGAAAAAAAAAAAAAAAAGAAATAACTTAATTCTTCAACAGAGATGAGAATTCGAAATGAGTTTGTTCGTTCAAACATTACCAGCTGTCTACCTTTTTCGCAAAGATGGAGGTACGCTTTTGAAGGATGTGTTACATTGGCAACTTATAGAAATTGAAAGAATGACAAGTTGCAATCAAGTAGAACCTCTCGGAGCCTTAATTAACGGAACAACTTTTGTCTGAAAAGTTTTTTACTACATGTATCGTTTGAAAATGGCGGCTGAAAATGTTAACTTTATTGATGATTCGGAGGTTACTTACTGGATTCATGCCCTACGCGATGGAATCAACTTAAGAAAGCCTTTTTATTATATATTTTTGCTATATGACCTCCTCCAAGAAATTTTGAGAACTGGGAAAGTCATAATCCTACAAATTTTCATACTCATGGTTGTGGTACTTCAGTCCTGGACCAGTAATTTTCTCTAATTTCTGTTAATATGAGTCAGAAAGGGCATGCTTGTAGGGCTGTGGTCTTTGCATTAATTGTTTAACAGATTACATTATATTTGTGGTTGGGTAGGTGCGTCCAGAGTGGAGCTGTTTCAACCACACAGTAAGAAGGTGGCATCCAGTGGCCAATATGACTCTCTACAGACAGGCGCTCCTCTATGAGATTCATGCTAGAGGTAAATAATACATTTTCTTCAGTAAGTGAAAGTCTATTTTGTTATTAGAATTTTTCACTTCCCCAGCAACAGGAGTATACGGAAAGTTATGTAATCAGAAAATACTGGTTCACTGCTTCCGTGAAATGTGTACCTATTATTGTGGTGGCTTCCTTCTACTTATTGTATATATTGTGAAATTAACAAAATAATAGAGGTTAAACAGGTCTGTTATTTATGAACTCCTCAATCCACATATAAAGTTTCGTATTGATGTATCCATTCTATCTCGAGCTTTGAAATTAAGCACCCTTTAATTCCTCCCCTTCAGCCGATTTATCTGAAATTCAATAGTGTAGTAGACCTTATGAGATTGTCAATATTTCCATTTCTGTAAAACATATTTTTCTCATGTGGCTCTTTTTACTTCCCCAGCGATACGAAGTATAGGGGAAGTTATGTAATCGGTCAGAAATGCGATGTTGAGTTTTCACAGAAATTTCATGGTTTCCGACCTCCTAGAACCAAAAATGAAAGAAGAAAAAAAAAAAAAAGATCTGGATAACTCCCGATAGAATTGAATGTATGGACACGATATTTTACATGTGTATCCAGAGCCTTATAAGGACAATAACGATTTTCAGGGGAAGTACATTGCCAGGGATTTATCGATTACATTTTTAAGATTACGAAGCAGAACATTTTATTTACAATGTTGCTGATTAATATTGTAATTTTTACTAAGCTATTTCAATCTGTTTACTTGTTAATTAATTAAACTAAAAGTATGTTTGTGTGTTTCAGAGCACTTTGTGCAGGTTGTGTTCAACTCGACCCCCCTCTACGTGCTGAACATCTGTGAGGTGTGTGGCTCCTACCAGTGCCCTTACTGTCCTTTCTACAACAAAGCTGGTCTCCATTCTCCGGTTCCTCTAGTCGCTCACCTCCTCTGGATGGCTATCTTCTTCAGTCTCACCAACCAACCCACAACGTTTCATTAAACATACCATTAGTAATAAGCACTTTGTAAATAGAAAATAAGTTACCTAAGACAAATGTAAAAACAAATAGTTGTTATTATAACTAGTTTATTTTGTTAACAGGAAAAATAAATAAAATATCTAACAAAAAAAAAAATTGTTCTGCAACTGAAGAATATCATATTTTATAACTGTCCTTTAGAAAACCTTTGAAACGATATATAGTGCTCAATGAGGTAGAATTGTGGGCAATACTAAAGCAAAAACTTACATATGTTCTTATTTCGGTACGATCAGTGCACCTCAATAATTTCATCTCTAATTTTTCCCGGAGCTTTTTCTCGTTCTAACTTTAACATTCACGATAAACCTCAAGTCCTTTCCTCATCAATAGCACTCTTCCAAACGACACAAACATAATTATTCTTCGAAGCCCGCAACACTTAGCAAAATTACTTAAATACTCTTAACAGGCAAATTCGCAAACTGGCCTATCACATTAAATCCTACTGAATGTGTAGCTAAACCTTCTACTCTGTGAAGACCATCGGATCCTCCTGATGTAATGTTATAAGTTCAGTCTGCTGCTTAGAAAGCCAAGGATACAGTGGTTATGTACCTCGAGGTCTATATAATTTGCCAACTTGACAGCTACATGTAAACAAGCAACTGTGAGAAGCGCATTCGAGGCTACCCATGTTAGCAGTCGTAAGTCTCAGTACCAAGTTTTTTCTCCTTCTGTACCAGACCATTACTCATGGAAGAAGAGAGGTTTGAAATGGTGCACTTAAAATCAAGAGACTCGAAACATTCCACAATAAAATTCTTCGAATCATTGTAAATGCCCCTTGATTTCTTAGGAATAAATAACTGCACTAAGACACCAATCCTAAAGTCCATGCAGACACAACTATCACGCCTACTGTCACGTGGAAACAGAAATCTGTCTTATTTGGCACCGTTTTGTTGATGCTTTGTGTTTCTAATTTCTAACTTTTTGTTTTCTAAAAATTAAATCTATTTATTTCTTGTTAAATCTAAAAAAAAATAACTAAATTAAATATTTAAAAGAAAAATGTTCCGATTTGATGTGATGCGCTTCGCAGAGGAATATCAACCCTCATGTTTATGGCAAAAAAGCCCAATTCGTTTCTTCTTTGGATCCATCTTTTTATTTTTTCTTCTACGTTTGATTTTATTAATTTCACCAATGACAGCAACTACCGCAACTAACTTCGTGTCGGCATCGGCCATGTTGGATATCGCTACTACTGAACTACTGTCACAGTCATCTAGCGTGTAGACTATGTAGTACCGTGACAGTACTATCGAGGTGAATACTCTCGTGAGAGTACTATCACCGTGAAAAAAGAGCCTTTACCTACTGAATAGCTTTTTAAAAAAATCAAAAGTTTAGTGACAATTATAAAAACGAAAAACTCCATTAAAATAAGAACATTGCAAATAGGGGCTATTCGATTTGTAGTAAAGCCATTACCTGCTTCCAGTTTGTCACCGTCGAGCAAAATTGACATCCATCGAAAACTTTGATCTCTGCAAGTTGTTTATGTTGGATTTAATCCTGGATTCTACTGAGCCATGCGAAGTAGCTATCACCATCTGTTGCCTTAAAAGTATAAGATTCAAACAGCTGCATTATACAATAAAAATTAATGTGTTTATGAAAGAATATTGGAGGAAAATAGGAAAGAATTGAGATTCATCTACATGAAATTTTCACGACACTGACAGAAAAGAGATCAAAATGCAGGAATATAAGTAGACATAAGTATAAAATACTAAATTGCTATTGACATCGGGGTTCGAACCCTGGTCCCATGGATTTGAAAGCAAGATAAGAGGATCAGTACACGTACAGCAATCGCGACAAAAAATAATCCAACGGTAAAACTTTTCAAGGCTTCATTTAAAATAGAATCTCACTAATAATTAAAAGTACAATTTATTTCATGATGATAAAAAAATAGTACAATAGACTTTTTTTATTGTAATTTTTTTTTTTTTTTGAACAAGAAAAGAGTTGCAACTTGTAGACCACTCATTCTGCCCGAGCTGAAAGTACATAAATGCGTTAAACTAAACAAACAACAAAAATTATGTAAATAGAGATCAACAGTTAGCTTCGAGGCGGCGTTCATTACAAAGACTACTACTTACTAGTGGACAATTTGCATGTTTTTAGAATAATGTAAAATTTTGAGAATTATGCAATTTTTTACACTAGGATATCCACAAAAATAGGCGAGAAATAAATTATTGAACTCTTGGGTTACTGATAAAATCATAAAATTCGCCAAAAAATTCGAGAGCTCTTCTGTAATGATTGACTCGATCCCTCGCCCACGGTACGTAGCATCTTCGCTCCAAACTAGAAAAATATAACTTTGTATAGGAAACTGACACGAAAAAAAGTTACGAGAAGAAAGTAAATTAATTATGTATATAACTTGTTGACTCATGCCCGGGCTTTAACTACGGGGACATACGAGTTTCGCCTACTACCAGAGCGCTCTTCCGTCACCCTGATGGACATGAGCTGACTATTGTGAGAGTCCTAACTTTCGCCTACTCCCCAGGTTTAGTTACCTAGAGTTGGAGTCTTCAACGAGTACCTTACATCGCTCAAAGTCCCAACCAAAGGACGGAAGGCTTGCTCAAGGTTTATTACCTCTCAAATAAAAAAACCTAAGGGCCTTGATTGTTTTTATAATGCAAGTAAAACAAAGACTTCGTCCTAAACTTAGAATTTGCTCCTTCTACTTCAGACAGTTTCAACACTCTTCTTGTACATAAACACACTCCTCTTGTCATTTATTTATAACTAAGTCTGGTCGAAATTACGCTGACAACAAAAAAACCTTCGATTTAAATATACTACGTTTCCGACAATACTGTTGACCCCCTGCCCCTGTGTCATTACATGGACGTCCTTCAGACCTTAAAATAAAAACATCCATCTCATGCACCGATAAAGCTAATTATATTTATATTTTAATAATTATTAAATAACAAAGAAAAGTCTGTGATAACTGTATTTATTTGACATTTACCTCATAAAGTCCTCACTGTATTTGTGCTTCCCATCTTCCTCGTCCTCTTTCTTATAGTGAGCTATATTCTTCTTTCTCACTTCGTCCCTCCATTTAGCATTGTCCATCATCTCCTTCAATCTTTCTTCCCTCTCCTTCTCTGATAACTTGTCTTTTCGTCTTTTCTTCCATTCCATATTGTCTGGTTTCTTATCTACTACAAATGAATGATTTTTTTCTCTGGATCTGTTGCTATGTTCTCGTGAGCCAGATGTTGACTAAAACAGATTTATAATGAAAAGAAATAAATAGATAATAATTCAAATTTACTTTGCCATTAGTACACGTTTTTTTAATATTTCATAAGCATGTCAAAAACATACTTCTAAAATAACTAATATGGGGCCATTCCATGTTGTTTTAATAATAATAATATTTATTACTGTTAAACTATAACAAGTTAATAGGATAGGTCATACAAATGTATTTATCAAGATATTTTACAAATTAGATACAGTTGTTTTATTAAATATTTCGATCAGATCATTTATAAGCAATTAAAAAATTGATACAAGTAATAAATATTCATTTTACTTAACAAAAATTTAGGAAAATTTACATACGAATTTAATATATAATTTTCCGCGGTCAGCGCAGAAGAAATGTCAGGTACTCGTTAAATACCCCTGTCCTAGGTGAATAAAAAATTTAGGTAGGCAAAATTTAGGACTCCCACAGTAGAGTCGGACTCATGTCCACCAGAGTGACGATAGAACGCTCTGGTAGTAGGCGATATGACCTCGTAGTTAAAGCCCGGGCATGAGTCATAAAACCTAACCTAACCTATATTAATTTTTCTACTTCGCTTTCACTTTTGAGGTTTCTACATGACTTCCTTCAACAGAATCCATTGAAACCCATTTTCTCTTTATTGTGACATCCGAGATTGTGTTTCTACACCATCGATATGCAATATCACAAAATTCGGTCTCAACTTATCCACAATAAAAACATATTTCAATCCTTAGTCTAAGTAAAAGAGAGAAGGATACATACCATCATAGTTAGTCCATAGGCCTTGTTCCTGTCTGTTTTCTCATCCTCACTAGAAGAGAGGGTTCTGTTCCTGTGGCGGCCTCCATGCTTCTCTCTGGAGGAGCTACCTTGATATGAGGATCTGTTCTCATTCCTCTTGCCACTCCTCCTCCACCGATCCTCCTCCTCACTGCTCCCATCCCTCCTCCGCCTTTGCTCCTCCTCCGACCTCTGCCTCCAACCAGCTCCCTCCCTCCTACCAGACGGTCGCTCACTTTCTGACGAGTCAGACTCACTACTACTAGTTTCTTTCTTTTTACTTTTTTTACTCTTTTTCTTATTTTTTTCAACTTTTAATTGAGCGAGTTCAGAAAAACTTTTAATACCATGCTTTTTCATAATCTTACTGTATTTTGAAGCTAAAAGTCCATCGATGTCCAAACTTTCTTCACCGCTATGTTTTTTCTTTTTTTTCTTGTTCTTTCTACTACCTTCCGGGACTTCGTCTTCACGCTCCTTCAACTACGGAAAAATAAAAACACTGTATTCTCCAGTAATTAGGGTTAAATCTAAAATAATATAGAATAAACTATTAAAAAAATTCCCTCACACGTGGATATCGAAGGGAACCATGCAGCGGATAGAATGGCAAGGGAAGCAGCAGCGCTGCCTGGAGAAGGAAGAGTGGTGACGACAATTCCAGACCTAAAGAACTGCCTACGTCACAAAATAAAAGAGAGCTGGGCCTCTTTGTGGATCAACATGGACCCAACAAATAAGCTTAGGTCCATCAAAGCAAATGTCCACAAATGGAAAAGCTCCGAAAGACAGAATAGACAAGAGGAGGTATGTTTGATGCGACTCCGTGTAGGCCACACTCGCCTAACCCATGGCCACCTCATAAACAGGGCGATGGCCCCGGGCTGTGGCAGGTGTGGGGCCTGGCCTCTCACAGTGAGCCACATCCTGCGGGAGTGCCCTGGATATGAAGATATACTAAAGGCCATGGGTTTGCGAAAAAGGGACCTACATGAGATGCTCGGAGACGACAACTCACCTACATGAGATGCTCGGAGACGACAACTCACCTACATGAGATGCTCGGAGACGACAACTCACCTACATGAGATGCTCGGAGACGACAACTCACCTACATGAGATGCCCGAAGACGACAACTCATCTATTGAAGCTGTTCTAAGCTCAATGAAGACAACCTACCTCATTGAATTAATTTAATCGAGTATAAGGCATCAAAAATCTATGACATTGGACGCCGATAAATAAAAATTATTCTATTCTATTAAAAATAAAATACCATGTTCTGTAACTTCTTCAGTTTGATTGGGTTCCTCAACAACTGTTTTCTTCTTTCAATTTCTTGTTGCCTAATAGCTTCAAGGGGATCTTCTTTTAATTTTCTTATAACATCAACTTGCACATTACTCCCAGTATTCGCAAATATGGAGGTTGGTAGACAATCTAGAATATGTAGTAATAAATGAAAATACAGAGTAAATGTTGAACACAAATTTTGTCACTTTGCAAAAAATTTTAAGAGGCAGTACATTTTTTTTTTTTACATTTTACCACAAATTTCAGCCAACACTCTTCATTATTCGAGTTTAAATCGAGTCATAAAACTCTTGAAGATATCCACGATATTAACCGCGCATGAGGCAATGACATTATTTATTTATGGTCGGAAGAATTCGAGAAGGGCATTTCGGTCTCGAAATTGACTACCAGTCTTGAGTAGATAAACTGAAATATCTAATCAAAGAGAAGCCGAGTCGACAGGTTGGTGTATAACTTGCGATGAGTGGGATGCAGTTTCCAGAAACCTCATGTGTATAACTTGCTGTGAGTGGGATGCAGTTTCCAGAAACCTCAGAGTTGCCACCAGCTGAAGGCCATCTGCGCTATAAATCCAAGTCCACATATTTTTAGAATCGCACCGAAAAATTGACATTCCTCATCCACAATCATCCTACACTTCAGAACTCCCACCAATGAGTCAACTTATTTGTAAAAACTATTGTTTGAACATATAAAAAAAATTGTATTTCAACTAATGTTCCAAAAGACATTTATAACCTTACAACAGATTGTCAATTTCAATGAGAGCAACAACGGATCTTGATTATTACATAATTTTCTTCGGTATTGTAATTGTTCTTAGTTCTTGAATAAAATACCATGGACATTTCATATGTTACAAATAATACTTAAGATAAAAATATCACACAAAAAGAGAGATGAGGCTGACAAGATAAAAATTACCTTTTTCTATGTCACCTAATGATGAGGTTTGTGACTGTTCAAATGCTTTATCGATAGGTTTTCCCAATAAATATTCTTCTTTGTCCACTATATCATTAGAATTTTTATACATCCATTCTAGTTTAGGACCTTCCATTGCGTCAGCTGCTGATTCTAGAGTAGCAAACAACATAGTTAGTGAGCCAGTACCTTCTGTAGAATAGTTAGTGTTACAACTAAAGGAAAACAAACATAAACAACTAATTTCAAAGTCAATAAAGAGATTTAAAGTAGCATTGGGCTCTCTATGATTCTAAATCTCTATGATTCCTCGGAAAATCATGAATAAAGTAACACTTGGAATAACCATTTTAGCAAGTGATCAAAAAACCTTAAACATATATTGTAAACTTAAATAACATCTTCATAATCAAATTCTATTCTACGGACAACAAACTTATACAACTTAGTTTTTATGTAGATACATTATTTGAAAGGTTAGTTCCGACTTGGTTATCTACCAACGTTCAAGTAATAGTATATTTGTATTGTAGATGTAATAACCGTCGAAAAAATATTTACCGTACAATGATAGTGGTTTACCAAAACATCAAACTAGCACTAAAATAGAGAAAGATGTGTCATTCATGAACGAACTAGTTCAATTGAAGTTTACAATTACGAGAACGAGACCGAACCAGCTCGATAGGTGAAATAGTAACTCCTGACGGATGAGAGAGAGCCAGCTCCTTATATCGTCCCTAAATTCGACCGAGATACGAAAATAATGAAAGATTGTTAACTGCTATTACCTTATTAAAAAAAAAAAGAAAAAGTATATATGTATGTATACCTTATCTATTCATGTGTAATAATAATTACTGCTAATAAAAAGATTTCTGGTGCAACTTTTTTTCTTTCTCATACCTTAGTATTCTAATCATTCGAAAAAATCGTGGTGGAGGGAAATTTCACGTTTCAAGGCCTTCTGAATATAATTCGGCCATTTTCATGATATCCAAACTATTAGCAATATGTTGATCAAAAAGTCCCACCAGCTGTCGTTAAGATCAAAGGATGAAAAGAAACATGTCTCGGGGACGGGTCCACACTATGAAACTTATTCTGCAACTAGCCAGGCATCTAGTGTGAACGCAGATACTTAAAATGTTCCTCAGATTTCCCAACATGTTCCTGAGCGTCGAAACATGACCTAACATTGAACTTCCATGTCTGAGGTTGCATTTGTATTCTCCGAACACCCACCAACCCATCTCGTAGGTTGCGTTCAGTTGGGGGATCCCTCGGTAGCTTGCAGCTAGTCTCCCTTCTTGTGTATCGGACAAAACAAAGCGGTCGGCATTCCCTCGGCCATCCAGATATATACCAGCTGGTACATTTTCCTCCACAAATGAATCCATCTTCTTCTGTCTTTTATTTTTTTATTTTTGAGCGATTTTAGAGTTTTATTCACTTCACTCATCTCGTTCTATAAAAGTGGACACAAATGAAAGTTTTTTTTTATATTCCACCCAAAAGTGCTAGAAATCCCAAGAGCAGTGGTGTTAATAAAAACATTTGTGCAGAGATGGTCTGTCAGTCACTCCACCATTCACTATGAGACATCAGAGGCAGTCTGGTTGCCAACCAATATTTTCCTTTCTATGCCGATCTCTTTAGCGTATGGTCAATAGAGTTTTTATTCCTGTCTATTTTAACAATTGTTGATGGAATATGAATTGATAGCGGTGGCGGCAGCAGCTATAATGGTGTTGAGTCAGCAGAAAAGAAAGGTTTTAGGAGCAAAAGATGGCTGATTCAAAGAATACAATTTTCCCACACTAATCAACGAATAAGGGAGAAAAAAAGAGTTCAAAAATTATCTTCAAATGTCGGATGACTATTTTCAGTGTCTACTCGATTTATTAAAACTTCTAATTGAAAATGAGGAGGTTAGTTACAAAGCCGGACATCTCAATTTTTTTTTTTTTGAAAATGAGTTAAAGGTTGTTCATTGTCAATTCATGTGCCAGGAATCGAAGGTGGCAAGTACAAGTCACAAAAACGGACATAAATATTTAAAAAAATCAACATAAACTGTGAGTGTTGCAACAAAAGCGGACAAATTCACGAGCAGTTACTTACAAAACCGGACATTTTTCAACAAACAACGACAAGCCGCAATGTCACTGCTGCCAACCAATAACAGCCAAGGGGCAAAGTAATCTTACCTGTTGGGAGCAGTATTCATCTGTCCTGTATTTTTGGTGTTTTTGAACCACTATTTCTCTTTTTCAATTTTACTAGAAAAATAAATTATTCAAATAAAATAGACTTATTTAAAAAGTTTCATATGTTTATCATTTCAGCAACCAAATCTGTTGGGCACAAACCTGGAATATTCAGGAAAAGTTAGTTACAAAGGCGGACATATCTTCAAGTCAGTCACAAAAGCGGACATCAACAAATTTAAAATGTATTTTCTTATAAAAAGACAGGATGTTATCATATATTCCTTTTGCCAATCCTATTGTCTAACTAGAAAGAACACAATAAAAAAAAAACGTGGAGTTTCTACAAAAACTTTAGCTACAGCAGAAAATCTTCTTTTACTCAAAACCGTCCGCCATTGTAACTCGCCTCCTCAAATAATAACACAAACATGAAACTATACATGCAGGAGGAAGACTAATGAGTGACTGACAATTTCAAGTATGGATGTGACAAAAATTTTAAAAACTTAAATCGTTACTACATGAAGTATAAAGGAAGCTACGTAATCGGTAATTTTTCTACTTTTTGTCTAGATGTTTATTGTGTCGATTTTTTCCGGCATTTTTTCCAGAGGTGTCTTCTTTTCTTTGACAATATTTCGGGAACTTCCACGCCCTTTCTTCTGGTCACTATGAATCACTTTGATCCGAAATATTGGCAAAAAAAAGAAAATTGAAGACACCGCTGGAAAAAGAAAATGCCGGAAAAAATCAACATAGTAACACTCCAGAGATTTTTCGAAACACATAGATGTTTATTTGTTTTTCCAAGGAGGTAGGAGAGAGAATGCGGGCAACTTAGCAGGTCCGTTGTTTGACATATGAGGCGTGGCTAATTGTAACCCTTTTTTGCTATAACCTTGTTTAATGTTTATGTACCTACCAACCTTTCTCCATGTATTTTTTGGTTGTCAAATTGTTTAAAATGAGTGAATGTGAAACTTTCAAATGTGAATTATGTGATAAAAGGTTTAAGAAAAACTTTAATCTAAAACGTCACATAGAAAGTGTGCACAGAAACACTGAGTTTATCTGTGATCATTGTTCCAAGGTTTTTTTCAGGAAAGATCTTTTTAAAAAACATATTATTCGCCATGAAAAAAAGGTAAGACTTCCTTCAGCTGATAGTTTTAAATGCCCCATGTGTGACAGGTTTGGCACCAAAACAATTATACTTAATCATTATCTGAAAGATCATGACATTGTTGTGAAATCACTGATCAAGATTTTTGATAATATGTCAGATTTTCAAAAATGGAAAGCTATATATGAGAAAACTGAAATTTCCAGCTATAGGAAAGTTAGTAGCAGACACAGATCCGATGGATCCGCAGTATTTTACTATCATTGTCATAGGAGTGGCTACTTTGTATCTCGAAGCAAAGGTAAGAGACACATTAAAACTACTGGAAGTAATAAAATTAATGGTTGGTGTCCTTCAGGGATGAAAGTTGAAAAAAAGTTAGAGGGTCAGATATCAGTTTCTATTATTGAAACCCATGTTGGACATGGAGCTGACATTGGCCGCCTTCCTATTAATAAGGGAATAAAAGATGAAATTGCTAGAAAAATAGCATCTTGTGTTCCATTCGATAAAATATTAGATGAATATAGGAATACTATTGGAAACACTTTTGAAAGAATTAACCTTTTAACAAGAGAAGATTTAAGAAATATTCAGGCATCTTATAATCTGAGATATGACTCTGTGAGGCACAGCAATGACTCTCTGAGTGTTGAGGCATGGGTGCAAGAAATTTTGGAAAAAAGAGAGGACTGCATGGACAGAGTGTCTATTGAACAAAACAAAACCTCAAAAACGTTTGTAAATAATCATTCTGACGACAATGACAAAAGTGCAGTGACGGCTGTATCTACTGAACAAGACCAGGTAGAAGTTTTTGAACAACTGAAAATCGCACAAAAGAAAGTAACTAGTAGGGAATCGAGACTGGCAGATCTACAAAAGTCCATTCAAAGAATATTTCAAGAAATAGCAAATGATGAACAGATAACTGCTATGGAGAAAGCAATTTACCCACTAGAAGGAGCACTACGTGCATTGAAAACCCCGTTGCAACATTTAGAAAATAAAGAAGACAGAAGAGACTCAGGGAGAAGAACAGAAGGTAGACGAAAGTTTTACTCAACCAAGAGGACAGCAGAACCAGGAGTATATGTAACTACCCGCAAGAAACCTCCAGAGCAGGAAAAATTGAAACTGACAATGTCCCTTCTTACAAACTCAGAGAAGAGCGAGACTACCGTAAGGCTATGAGTGAATATGTTTTGTTACTTGTTGCAATGCGAGTCATTTCACCCCACATGATCCCTTCCCATTCCATTGTTTTTTTTTTTTGTTTTTTTAACGACGGAAATCGATGAAATCTTCAGACAATTCTACAGGATTCAAGAAATTTGCTTGGGCCCAATACCTAGCAAATCAATATCATTCCTTTAGGATAACAAAATCACATTAAAATCGGGAAGGTCATGAGTTGTAGAACGACCCTTAAGTATTTCCTGTTGTTTGAAATAAGTATATGTACGACAATAAGTATTATGTACGACAATAAGTATTATGTACGACAATAAGTATTATGTACGACAATAAGTATTATGTACGAGTAATATATATTTGTGTGTGTTATAAGTATTATGTACGACATTCAATAAAGGAATGAAATTTCAATATATTTGCCGTTAATTGATTTATTTCTGTAAAGTATGCCTAAAACTTGAGTCATTTTGCTAATTCATACTATGCATATCCTCGCTGTAATTTGACAGAGTGTTATCAGTATTTTGAATAGAAAAAAAAAATTGTGGGAGAGAAATAAACTTTTTCCAAGCAATCTTCTTTTTCTTGGAAATGTTTATCATATTAAATAAAAATAAAATGTCTATTACCCGTGAATAAGAAAATGTTGGTCCTATCAGATATATCTATCAGAATAGATAATTAAAGTACACAATTTGTTTGTCAAACTTCACTATATTCTTAAATACTCTACTAGGTTCGCCGTGTTAAGGCATTATTGAACGATAATGCCATAACACGGCGGAACTAGTTAGAGTATTTGAAAATATAGTAAAGTTTGACAAACAAATTGTGTATTTTAATTATCTATTGCTAGAATGGAGCTTCACTAAGTGAATCTGGAAACCATTAATTATATCTACTAGAAGTTTGTTCCCAAAAAAAACTAGTCGAAAGTTAGGGTGGCCCAAAAAAAATTATTTTCCGTATTTCGATTATGGGTAGTGCTCCAAAGTTGTCTTTTACCACATAGTAGAAACATGGTAGAGTTTGTTTTTGTTTTTAATTGAACTTTTGAGGTTTCGCCAGGGCCTTGACTGCCAAAAAAAAAAACGCACAATATTCGCTCCCATTTTAGAGGAATTTTTTACACTTCAATAATATAAGAGTACTCATTATTACGTTTCGGGCCCCCATAACCCCCCTGATTCAAAATTTTGATAGATGGTACATACCAATAAGCATAAAAATAGTGGTAACAACGAGCTAGCAGTGGGGTCCGCCGTTGCAAGGCACATACTAGCTGTGATGCCCAGTGGTCCTAACTATGTGCTAGCTGTGGCGTACGCCGTTGCAAGGCATATACTAGCTGTGATGCCCAGTGGTCCTAACTACGCACTAGCTGTGGGGTCCGCCGTTGCAAGGCACATACTAGCTATGATGCCCAGTCGTCCCAACTACGTACTAGCTGTGGGGTCCGCTGTTGCAAGGCACATACTAGCTGTGATGCCCAGTGGTCCTAACTACGTGCTAGCTGTGGAGTCCGCCGTTGCAAGGCACATACTAGCTGTGATGCCCAGTGGTCCTAACTACGTACTAGCTGTGGGGTCCGCCGTTGCAAGGCACATACTACCTATGATGCCAAGTGGTCCGAACTACGTCCTAGCTGTGGGGTCCGCCGTTGCAAGGCACATACTACCTATGATGCCAAGTGGTCCGAACTACGTCCTAGCTGTGGGGTCCGCCGTTGCAAGGCACATACTAGCTGTGATGCCCAGTGGTCCTAACTACGTACTAGCTGTGGGGTCCGCCGTTTCAAGGCACATACCAGCTGTAGTGCCCAGCGTTCCTAATTACGTACTAGCTGTGGGGTCCGCCGTTGCAAGGCACTTACTAGCTGCTGTGCCCAGCGTTCTTAACTACCTACTAGCTGTAGGGTCCACTGTTGCAAGGCACCTACTAGCTGTGATGCCCAGCGTTCTTAATTACGTACCTGCTGAAGGGTCCGCCGTTGCAAGGCACATACTACCTATGATGCCAAGTGGTCCGAACTACGTCCTAGCTGTGGGGTCCGCCGTTGCAAGGCACATACTACCTATGATGCCAAGTGGTCCGAACTACGTCCTAGCTGTGGGGTCCGCCGTTGCAAGGCACATACTAGATGTGATGCCCAGCGTTCCTAACTACGTACTAGCTGTGGGGTCCGCCGTTTCAAGGCACATACCAGCTGTAGTGCCCAGCGTTCCTAATTACGTACTAGCTGTGGGGTCCGCCGTTGCAAGGCACTTACTAGCTGCTGTGCCCAGCGTTCTTAACTACCTACTAGCTGTAGGGTCCACTGTTGCAAGGCACCTACTAGCTGTGATGCCCAGCGTTCTTAATTACGTACCTGCTGAAGGGTCCGCCGTTGCAAGGCTCTTACAAGCTGTAGTGCCCAGCGTTCCTGATTACGTACTAGCTGTGTTGCCCGCTGTTGTAAGGCACTTACTAGCTGCTGTGCCCAGCGTTCTTAACTACCTACTAGCTGTAAGGTCCACTGTTGCAAGGCACATACTAGCTGTGATGCCGAGGGTTCCTAATTATGTACTAGCTGAAGGGTCCGCTCTTGCAAGGCACTTACTAGCTGTGATGCCCAGCGTTCCTAATTACGTACCAGCTGAAGGGTCCGCTCTTGCAAGGCACTTACTAGCTGTGAAGTCCGCCGTTGCAAAGGAGTCCACCGTTGAATGACTATAAGCCATATTCCATATGAATAATTGGAAATTATAACATCATGAATGTACTGTCGAAGAACTGAATGGGATTCGAACAAAAGATATGGTTGATAAAGATAAAGTTGCGTTTTATATAATATCAATTGGGCGTGGACTCATAGAGATCTCTGCCCGCAAACCGGGCGAAGAGTGGGGGTGACCCTCCTCCCTGCTCAAAATCCTGGCTACGCCCCTGTCAATTTCACATGTATCTTTTCATATTGAACCAATTATGTACCTTTATACTTCCCCTGTTGTCCTCAATACTTTAACTTTCTGAGGGAACTTAACATTTTTAGCCGAGATATTTTGAGACACTTAAAAAAAAGTAAAGAAAAACGTATGTTTTTTATTTTTAATATTGTCTATTTCACAAAATATATATAATATGAGAGTACTTTTGGTATTGCTAACATCTTCAGAACAAATAATACATTATACAAACATCTTAACGGCACTAAAGAAAAAAGAAAAACAGAAGAAAAAAATGGGGTTTACTATCTAAAATGTAGTTTTTGTAATTTTGTTTATGTAAGTCAAACTGGGAGACAATTTAAAATAGGGTAAAAGAACACGTTTCAGAAATAGGCTTAAACATTGACACAACACACACCTCAGTGGAATTAAATCGTAATAAAATTAAATTTTTACAATTTTTTAACTAGGTTTATCAGATTCTTCACAAAGAAACTAGGTTTTCCGGTATTTATAGTTTTCTTGTACGAACATTAGTTTTCGATATATTGGTCTTTGAAAGTTGCGTTTTATTTAAAATCAATTGGGCGTGGATTCATGGAGATCTCAGTCCACAAACTAGGCGAAGAGTGGAGGCGACCCCCCCCCCCCCCCCCCCCCCCCCCTACCCCCCCTGTTCAGAATCCTGGCTACGCCCCTGTCAATTTCACATGTATCTTTTCATATTGAACCAATTATGTACCTTTATACTCCCCCTGATATCCTCAATACTTTCTAAGGGAACTTAACATTTTTAGCAGAGATATTTTGAAACACCTAATAAAAAATAAAGAAAAACGTGTTTTTTTATTTAAAAAATTGTCTATTTCACAAAATATATATAATATGGGAGTACTTTCGGTATTGCTAACATCTTCAGAGGCGATTTAACCTCAGTGGATGTTAATTTTAAATACGAAATTTGATGTTGATACATTCATTACATCGGCAGTTATTGGGATTTTTGAATGGGGCCCCCACCCAGGAAATCCCCCCCTCCCCTCACTTGATATCGCTGAAATTTGACTGGTTATGTCCTAAGTGGATTTTAATTTTAAATAGGAAATTTGATGTTCATACATTCATTACATCGGCAGTTATTGGGATTTTTGAAAAGAGCCCCCACCTCGGAACTCCCCCCTCCCCTCAGTTGATATCGCTGAAATTTGACTGATTATGTCCTCAGTGGATGTTAATTTTAAATACGAAATTTGATGTTGATACATTCATTACATCGGCAGTTATTGGGATTTTTGAAATGACCCCCCTTCCCTCAGTCGATATCACTGAAATTTGGCTGGTTATGTCCTCAGTGGATTTTAATTTTCAATACAAAATATGATGTTGATACATTCATTACATCGGCAGTTATTGGGATATTTGAAAAGAGCCCCCAACCCGGAACTCCCCCCTCCCATCAGTTGATATCGCTGAAATTTGACTGGTTATGTCCTCAGTGGATTTCAATTTTAAATACGAACTTTGATTTTGATACATTCATTACATCGGCAGTTATTGGGATTTTTGAATTGGGGGGCTCTTACCTACCCATTCTCTTCGACCGACATGCATAATTTATATTAGTAAAGCTGAAACGGGGCTTGTGTGTTCCAGCACAAACGGCTGGACGGATTTCGATAAAATTTCACATGTAGCATCCTTTCGAGCCCTATTGAATAATAGGCTATGTGGCGTCCCAAAATTCCGAACGGGAGGGGGGGCTAAGCATAAAAATAGTGCTAACACATCAACTAATGGTCGGATTGTCATGAAATTTCATATGTAGTATTCTTAAAGGCCAAATAGAAAAACAGAGTGTGTGAAGTCCCAAAACTGTGAGGGGGAGGGGAGGTTGTGGGGGTAGGCCTAAGTATGAATTTAGTGCTAGATCATTAACTAATGGTCGGATAGTCACGAAACTTTACATGTAGTATTCTTAGACCGCAAATTGAAAAATACGTTTTGTGACATCTCAAAATTGTCAACGGGAGGGGGGTATGGGGGGGGCATGCATATAAATAGTAGTTTCAAAAGCAATATTTAAAAATTGGCTGTGACCCTATTGGATGGGAGGGGCGGAGTGCATTAATGCTCAATGAATCTCACATGGAGCTTTCTTAAAGATGGGATATAGCCCTAATTTTAATAGGGTGGGTTTCCGAAGCATGTATTACCTAGGAGGTCCACCGTTGAACAATTAATAATAGCTCTCACAAGCGTTCTTAAGCACAAAATAGCTGGGGCATCCGCTGTTGCAAGGCACATACTAGCTGCGGTGCCCAGCGTTCCTAACTACGTACTATCTGTGTTGCACAGCGTTCCTAAGAACTTAATAGCTGATTGCACGGAGTTGCAAGGCGCATACTGTGTAAGGTGCCCGGCGTTCTTAAGTAAAAACTAGCTGTGGTTCCAAGTGGTCCTAAGAACTTACTAGCTGGGCTGGCCGCCGTTGCAAGGCCGATACTAGCTGTGGTCACGAGCGTTCTTAAGTACGTATTGGCTAGGACGTCCAGCGATGCTAAGTATTTACTAGCTGTGGTTTCCGCCGTTGAAAGGCGCATACTAGCTGTGGTGCCCAGTGGTCCTGAACACTTACTAGCTGGGGTGTCTGCCGTTGAAAGACTATAAGCCTTATTCCATTTGAATAATTAAAAATTATAACATCATGAATGTACATACTGTCGAAGAATTGAATAGGATTCCAATGAGAGATATTAGGAGAAAAGTCAAAGTTCCCCGGGCAACGCCGGGTATTACTGCTAGTATAACATAATATTAAAGGGAGGGGTATTAGCCAACAATTCCATGGCTCTCCCAGAGACCCCTAAATTCTTCAATGGCCCAATTAGGGCCTTAAGATCTTAATCCGGCACGAATAATAATGTTGAGTAGGAGAATGTGAGTATAGTAAAACAAATAATAATAATTAAACAGATATATAATCATCAGACACAATTAAAAAACAAACTATATTATTTAAATACATTCATACTTATATCATCTGGGAATGAATTATTTACATACTTCTTGACAAATTCAGTAGCAAGGACTGACCACGGGACTGTACAAGAAGTACTTATAAGGATAAACCAGAAGTGACCATCGGATCTTTTGGAGAGTTTTAGCGCTCATTCCAACAATCATTTGAACCTTAATAAAAAAAAAAATTCATTGCTTATATTTAAAATGTCACATTTTAACATAATTATCTCTCTTAATACTATTGTGGTTTGTTGCACATGAAGCCAACTGGAGCTGACTCAATACATACAACAAATAATTTACATAAAGCTACATGCTTTTATTTACAGGGAAATCCTAGTAAAAACTAAATTGTACAAAGTTAAAAATGTGCTCAAGTTTCTGAAGACAGACAATTATTAATATAAAATTACTCATTCACAACTAGGGAACCAATTTTTATGTCCACATTTAAAGCTATTAATAAATCTACAACTGGAATCTCAGATCTTGTGGTTAAAAAAAAAAAAATGGAATCGTGGTTGAAATATGTACAAAAAGTAGGTCATGGTTAAATATGTAAAAATAAAATAGTTTAAATCGATTCAGAATAATTTTAAATGTTGGTATATGGATATTTTACGTTCAACAAAAACTCGAGTAATTTAATAATAGTTAAAATATCTAAAATTTCAAATGTGTATAAACGGATTTATGTGTATTACATACAGATAAATCTGTTTATATACACATAGGTTTCCTCACACATAAATCACTCAATTCCATTAAAGTAAAATTAAAAAACAAAAAAAAAAACACTATTAAATTACTTTAATAACTAAGATCTTCACATTTTTTCATAGGTCTCAACAAATGTACATTGGAGGCAAGATCTGCTGTATGTGTCATCCTCCTCATTGTATGATTCAGGTCCGAATTCATGTTCATGCACCGGCCCACTGATCCTGTTGAACAGTGAACTTCGAACCTCCATCCGAAGTGCTTTTAGATTCTTATTGTACTTTTTTGTCTTGGCTTTGATTCGTTTTTCCTCCTTTTCTTCATGAGCTTCTTCCAATTTTTCCATTGATCCCCATACTTCGATGGCTCTTTTTTCAATCTGTAAATGCAGATACAATTTCATTTGACCCCATCTTACATTGTGAGGGTTCTGTCTTAGTATAAATTTCAGTATTGGCTCCCGTGAATCCAGATCACAATCTTTCAAAAGATACTGGGTCTTCGCGTCTGTCCTTGTTATCAATGCATGTTTATCCTTATTATCTCTACAACCATCACATACACTGTAGTCGAAATGCTTCAAGAGGTAGGATGAAAGGAACGGTTTATTGCACTCTAAACATGTCGATTCTTCTCCGAAGAAAAAATCATTCTCATCGACAGGATCTTGTTTCTGTTCTTTCTTCAGAGCACTATCAGGAAGTAAAAAGCCTCCTTCAGTATCAATAAAACTCTCTCCAGCAATATTAACAACGTTAGTCCCTCGGCCAAAATTTTTCTTTTGGAAAACTGAATCTTGACCAATTAAACTAGTACATAGTTTCTTACTCACTCTACTATCTTCACCAGATGTATGGACAGGTTTCGACATAGTGACATCGAATTTGCGTTATCCGAAATCTTTTCTAAAAATAGTAAACAAATTATAACGGAGGGAAAAGACGAACAAAAAAATTATCTACCAATTTAAACAAGAACATCGATATTACACACATCGACGACTCGGTACAATATTATATCTTCAAACATTATTTCTTAATAGTTCTTAACAGCATATATTCTTATATGTTTGTTAAAACGCGATTTTCTGTTATTCAGCTGGAAAAATATTAGCTTGAATATAAATTATTCCAAACATCCTAGATTTTCCAGTTTGGGCAAGTTCCAGTATGATAGAAACGGATATTTTAATAGTAACGGTGAATAGCACGACAGAGAACTTCTACAAAAATATTAAAAACTAATATTGATGCATTACTATTCACTTGGTTGCAATTCAAAAGTGAGGTAACAAAAAATACTCACCACAACAGCTTATAGGTGCCTACTTTTGAAAATCTCTGCATTTTGGTAGAACATTGACTCTCTCAATCATGAATCCTGGAACTCGCCAACTTGCTTCAGGAGGTTGCAGTAAATGTTGGGTTATTTTGACGCTATTTTGTTTTAGCATGCTGGTTGTGTTTGTATTTGAGTCTTCTTCTACTTTGATGTCACACATTTGTTTGAATTGACAGAACTTAAAAAATAAATTGAGATGGTTATATTGACATTTTTTCCCCCCCCTGCCGAAGGTGTTCGTCACAGACAGCCATCGACGAATGCTTACATAAACAACAGAGATATTGGTAAAGGAACTTTATACATTGCGGAAAGGTAATTATACAATATACCTAATGAAAAAGTTATGTATAATTTTGAACTTCATGTTGGTATTTCTCTGTTTGTACGTTGCGATAGGAGTTAGCGATAATGTTCTATTACTCAATATTAATTTAATATATACATATATATCTTGAAAGTGCTTGATATGCGTCATACACAATACACTACCGCAGTGATTATATGTTTATAGCGTGAATTAGGTTGCCACCTCTTTAGATTTGGCTTTGAAATCTATTCATCGAAACAATTTTTGTTTTATAATTGTAGTTTTTATTTATTTCTAATATTTACTGCCAGTTTTTGTTGAGCATTAATATACAAAAATATTTAACTGTATATTTTAGTCACCTATCTTGGGTTGATGGATGCAGTGGAAAGTCTTTTTCTTTGGAGTACCCTCACATTTGTATCCATGCCGTGTCCAGGGACAACACGACTGAAGTGGGAAACTGTCTTTACATGATGGTAGACGCTGATATTGACTTCGCAGGTATTTTATTCCTATAAGAAATATAAAAAGGCAGATTATTATCTTTTAGTGAACAGTTGAAGACCTGAATGTTAAAACTGGAAGTTAATAAAAAAACGTTTTACACTCTACACTATTTCAAAAAAAATGTAAGGGTTTTCTTTCTTATAGGCCTAACTTTCAAACTTCATAATTACTGTTATTTCATATATGTATCTATAAATTCTTCTAAAGTTGATCTATCAATCGGGATTCTTACAACGGGAACTTTTTGTATTAAATAAAAGTGAATAAAAGGGCTGAGCTTGGGTGGAATGGTGAATATGTACGTATAGGGCTCATGAAAGAAGTCTTGAACAGCTTGATGTCACGGCTAGAGCAGATTACCCGACCAAAATAACAAAAATCTCTCATCGTTTGAAATTTGTACTCAGAAAGAGAGTAAAGTATCGAATAAATTCCAGATCTATTTTGTCAGAAAAATATCCTAAAAAAATATATTGCGCTTACAGGATATCGAGCGTGCATATCGCTTTATAAAACTGTAAGATGCGAACTGTCTGACTAATATAATGCAAATATTTGACGAATCGTTATTTGTGTATATTTTACAATATCCTTCAAAAAAAAAAAAAAAAAAAAAAAACAATAAATCTCAAATAAATTATAATTTTATTTGCCTGTACATTTTGATTTTTTTTTTTTTTTTTTTTTTTTTTTTCAAATTTCTTAAATTAATTTTGTTGTTTCTGTTTGTGTTTAGAGGTGTTTGGTGGATCGAATAATGGCCATCCTCGGAGTGAAAACGAGGAGGATAGTGAAGACAATGATGAAGAGGACGGAGAACCGATGACCGAATTCAGGTTTGTACCTGAAGATAACACTGTCCTGGACGCCATGTTCTCTGCCATGAGCGACTGTCAGGCCCTACATCCTGACTCCCAGGATAGTCAATCAGGTACGGTAGCTTTATATCTACATTGATATTCTTTTAGTTATTTTATAGATATGAAAAGCTTCTGATTTTCATTTTATTAATATTTTCATGTCATCAGTAATCATTTTAAAAATAAAGAAAACGTATGTTTTTAAAAAATATTGTCTATTTCACAAATAATATATAATATGGGAGTACTTTCGGTATTGCTACCATCTTCAGCCACGACTTAACAAATACTGAGTATGTCCAGTCGTGGCTGAAGATGGTAGCAATACCGAAAGTACTCCCATATTATATATTATTTGTGAAATAGACAATATTTTTTAAAAACATACGTTTTCTTTATTTTTATCAAGTGTTTCACAATATCTCTGCAAAAATGTTAAGTATCAGTAATCATTTTGTTAAATGAGGGGGTTAGAAGCAAAGGGATGTAAGTGACAAATCGGCTGAAATTGAGATATGTGTGTCAACATCTCCCTTGACACCTACCCTGACTACTGGCTAATGATCAGAACGATTGTAAGTACCAGTGATGCTGTTACTAGTAGAAAATACCTGAATTTACGATGTAACTATAACTTTGAAGATAATTATCTCGAAATGACATTTTTGTCACTTACGTCCCTTTGCTTCTAACCCTCTCAAATACACAATCATTATTTCACGCTTATCACCTACAAATTAGTTTACCTTGTTAGAATTTAATAATATTTTTATCTTTAATTTCAATTTTACCACTGTTAATATTTCAGAACCAACAAATTCTTAACTGCAGAGCCACGGGAATTTCTTAGTTCAAATGTCAACTTCTTCCTTACATACCTTTACCGGTCTTATCTTGAACGGTCCTCTCTCAACAAACTTGTCTTATTTTAAAACTAAACCTGACTATGGTCTAATGCCGAAGCCGGGTATAATTTTTTGTGAAATAGACAATATTTCAAAAAAAAAGTTTGATCTATTTATTGACTGATAACCTTCTCTTCCTTCATTAGCTATTTTATGTATAAGGGCCTCGGCCGGGTTTCGAACCCACAACCTTGAGCTCAGAAGGCAAGCACACAAATTTTTAATATTTAATGTGTCTTTCTATCCTGAGTTATGTATTTATAAACCAATGTCAATGACCCAACAATCAAAAGAAAAGAACTTAAGATTATTAAGGAAATAGCCAAAAGCAATAGCTACCCACAAAAAACAATAAATAAAATTGAAAAGAAGGTCAAAAATCATAATTTTAGGAACAAACTGACCAAATTAGAAACACAAAATAAAGTTTATAATAAATGGGTCAGCTTAACTTACCACGAAAAAATTTCAGAAAAAATAGGTAAAGAGTTGAAAAAAGAAGGTTTCAATATCGGGTTTAAAACTATCAATCCCATAAGCCAGTGCCTAGAGAGAGGTAGGGACAGAACAGATATTGAAAATAGAAGCGGAGTTTATAGTCTAGAGTGTGCGACGTGCAGTCAATTATACATTGGACAGACAGGACGTCGTTTTAGGGAAAGAATTAAAGAACACACGGCCGAAATAAAGAACCGAGGAAACCGTTCTACATTCGCGACCCAAATAATTGACAATAGCCACACTTTCGACCCATCTACAGGCATCAAATATCTCCATTATTGCTCAACAAGCAGGCTACTTAATAGCTTAGAACAATTAGAAATAAATAAAGCTAACAAAAGGAACATTTGTATGAATGACCAAATTTATTTCAACTATTCCCCTTTGTTAACACCCTGATCCAGTTCTGTTTCCACATATATGTTTGTATTATCTGTTATTAATATTTGGTTCCACATATATATTTGATGTTATCTAAATCTTAATATTATTATTAATTTTATTTCTAATTTTATTATTTATTTGTATTTGTACTTATTTTTTTGTTGTTTTGCCACGATTAGTCTAGTAATATTGTTTTATGTAAATTTAGTAGGATTAGTTAGGAAATATTTCGTGAGTTAGCTAACGGTACAGCCGGGGGACTCCCAAGTTTTAATAGCACCCTTTCACCCGAGATGTATTAGAAGGGTCGCTCTCTGCAAACTGACTTAGTTCATAACTAGACCTGACGATGGTATAAAGCCGAAACCGGTAGTTATATATATATATATATATATATATATATATATATATATATATATATATATATATATATATATATCTTTAGTGGAATAGACAATATTTCAAAAATAAGTTTGTTTTATTCATTAATTATTTATTAATTTGTTTTAGACATTGATGAAGATGGTGGAGATGGGGACGAAGCTGGAGAAGAGGATGATGACGAATTTATGGATGCAGGTAGTTTTTCGTATATTTTATTTTATACTTGAGAATGTTAAAATCAATCTGGTATCCTCTTTTTATCCAAACGAGTTATTCAAAGGTTTCCACGACAGAGATCGCAAAAAGTAGACATTAATAGGCATATCTCAAGAAATCTCTGATTAAGTAGATTCATTTAATTGAAAGTCATTATTGTCGGTGATAATTTTGACTACTCCTGAAATTTTCAAAATAATATTGCGTTGCATTCATTACAAAAGAATAGAAGAAGCATACAAAAGTAAATAAATTATATAAAATATCTCGACCGGTTTCATTGGTTTGTTTTAGTCTATTAGTGTCCTATGTATAATTATTTTTAATATCATTATTTTTGAAGCCTTGATTGAGTTTTGTAGGGTTCGCTCAAGCTGCCTGAAATGGAAAGACAAACGATGAAATTAAGGAAGTCCTTACTTAGACGAAGTGCTTCTGTGTAATAGAATTTTCGAAAAAAATAAAATATCAAAATCAGGTTCAAATTGTTTTTTTTTTTTTTTTTTATAAGAATCGTAAATTAATTAGAAAAGTAAAATAAATAACATATACTCGTAGGTCTGAGGTTGCAATGAATTTTCCAATAGGGCTGTTAGTGTGCTTCTGAGCAATGCTTCAAAATGAGAGGGAAAGATTACTTTTAAATTTTTTTTTTTTTTTTTTTTTCAATCTAACCACAGAAGTTGAGGAGGTTAATTCAAAAACCCGAATAACTCACGATAAAATGAATTCATCGATATGAAATTGTATATGAGGATTCAGAAGTCCCATCATAGTTAAGGCACCTACAAATTTTCAACCGAATCGCCAGAAGGCTTTGGAGATTTTAACTTCAGAACTCTTAATAACTCTTTATTGTGGAATTGATGTATCGATATGAAATTTTACTTGAGCATAAAATATCTGATATAATATGAGATAGCATTTTTACATTTCGCGTCTCTCTAATCTTCAAGAACTTCATAAGTTAGGAATTGTAGAGAAAAATGTTTTAAATAAAAGAGAGGTACCTTGTGTGAGTTGGATGTACGCGCGCAAGTACTCATGATGTAAGCATCTTTCGCGAATGATTCCGCTTTCTCACACGAATATTTGTCAGTATTCCATTAATTACTTTTCTATTCCTTTCCCATACATTTGCAACTGAACAACAATACCATTGCGTGTAATGGACAGAAAAATAGCTGACTGGTCATTAAAATCATTGGCCGTTTAAAATGATTTGAATGAAAATCGTAAGTTGGTTTGAAATGAATGCAGGTAGAATATATCTCCAGAGCGCCCACTAATTATATTTGAATAATATTTATGTTACATAAAAACGCCATTTAAACTATAAAATCTATTGGAGAATGATAATTACCTTCACTAGTGCCGTAATGTTTTCATAAATAGGTTTATTTCCGAAATAAAATCTTTTAATTTCATTTAGAGTATTTTTTTTGTAAATTTGTTTCAATGTATCTAAGGAAAATGGTGCTAACTGCAGCCATTTATAATCCAGTGTGTTTTGAATATAAAAGTGTTATTGATTTTGTGAAGCTGACTTACTTCATTAGATCTTTACAAAATATTTATCTGAATTAGTTAATTATCACTATGGAGTAGTTCCATGTTGGTATACAAGTATACGATGGTCTATACTAATCAACTCCCATACTACGTTTTTTTATCTCGTTTAATTTTCAGCTGAAGATAAAGAGAGTTTGTTTAGAGGGAGAGCAAAAACTTAGTTTATTACAAATAATTGAAGCTATAGAATTGCCAATGACTCAGATTTCCTTACTTTTCCAGCTATACATAGTGTAAGGAAAGTTATGTTAACGGTCAGATATTCAATTTTGAACTTTCATTGGAATTTCCAAATTCAAAAAAGGAAAACAATTAGTCGTCTATAAAGGGTTGTCATTACACTTATGAAATTTCGTTTCGAAGTAATCAATCTGTCGGGCGTTACCAAGTCCACAGCCTAAGGAACACACGCAGATTTGTCGCGTATGGTTTTAGATGGTGGGAAAACATGAAAATCCAACATCGAATCTCTGATCAAATCTGGAATAGTTTCATAATGGGTAAAACTTTTACTAGAGGATCTGCTCCCTTTTTCCCCCGGGGCTTGCTTTCTCGCAGGTTCTAGACCGTGGTTAAAAAAAAAAGACAGATATGTCAAATGAGACATTGCGGGTTAAGTAACTTCATAAGTCCCTTTTCTTCATTTTCTCCTAAAAGAAAATAAAGAAATTCCACAGTTTCTATTAGATAATACTATAAGGAAACTCGCCACATCACGCAAGTTCTTTCATATACACCCAATCTTTTGGCTCGGACGGTCTGTATTTACTTGATTTGTTTCGCAGAAGATGTTACTCGGTTAACATTTAACAAACTCCTGTTGTATATTAAGGGCTTCAATATATTTAATTTGAAAATCCATTTGTATTTTTGGGAAAATATATTTTTTTAATACATTTCATCTTTATGGATATTTGCGGCGCTGGATTGTTGAGATACTTGATACGTATCTTTCCTGATTAGGACTACCGCACTATTTTTAACATACCAAAATTGAAGTCTCTATGTTGGATGATGGATAACTAGAGCTGTGAGAGAGAGAGAGGGTAGGCAAACAGACATTCGAACGAAAACAAACTAAAAAAACTTTAATAACACCGATTTAATGAATGTATCAACCCAAAATTTCAAATTAATCCATGGACCACCTACTCAATGGAAGGGAGTTAACTCAAAAACTCCACGATGTAATGATTTTTTGACTGGAAATTTTATATGAAAAATTAAAAGTCCCTGAATAATACAAAAGATTTTTAGCCAAATCGTTTCGAAATAAAAAAAAAACTAATGGTGATTCAACGATTTTTTCCCCATAGCTCTGGAGAGAGGTTTATTGCCGGGCAAACGTAGTAGGACCCTTCATTTTATTTATTATTTAAATAAAAGTATAAAAAAAAAAGTAAATGAAATTTCTTTTTGATCATTCATTATATAACTTTTCTCCGACCGTATACATAATTTTGCAGCTATTAGACAAATATTATGATCGTGTTGTGTTGTCTTTATTTTCTCAGGCGATAGACCTCATACAAATGGTTCCAACCAGGCGGAGATGGAGGTGGATGTTGGACAATTCGATGATGCTGAAGAATGAAGAAAACAACTACAAAAGATTTTAAACTTAATTTTATGTAGAAAGGAACTAAATATTTAAATGTTTTGTTAATTTGTAAAGATAATTTTGATGTTGCTTTTCTATTTTTTTTGTAAAATGAAGTTCTTTTAGTTCTAGTTCTTTTTAACGTTTAAACGTGTTTTCATTTTTTTTTTTAGAATAAATACTTTTTTTGTTTAAGTTTGTTCTCCTTCAAAGTTGCCACTACATCAATATGGACCTTCGAGAAAAGAGTATGTTCCAGATTAAGAATGTTGCATTTGTGAAAAAAAAAAAATTAACTTGTACATATTTTTAATAAATTATAATAATTTCTTAATACATTATTCATTACCTGTTGTTTGTGATTAATAACATATAATAATATATGTAGCAGTTACATATATTAATTTCCATTTTTTTCTGAAAGCCTTTTTTCATAATATAATCATATTACATAAACGTTTCAGGTATATTCTCCTATCATTATCTGTTTTAACATTTAAATACAACCATCTTTATGATGTTAATCATTAATATAATATCATTTTTAACAAAATATTTTAAAATACAAAAACGCTAACCGACCTCATTAATTTGATGATATGTTTGGATATTCACTTGATATTTTCATTTTTTTAAAAATATTTTTAATAAAATAAATAGAAAAGAATTTTTTTAATGTTTAAATTGTCGAATTCCACAAAAAAGTATACATAAAGTATACCGGTTTCGGCTTACGCCACCTTCAGCACTAAGTTCAAAGTGACTTTTTTCTGTATATTTCAGAAAGAAACCGAACGTTTCCTAGCTCAAATAGTTTGGTCTTTAAAGAGACTGACAGACACACCACCGGCTATAACTTTCCGTTTTAATTTTCAACCCTCGGAAACTTGAAAAGGGGAGCTGGTAAAATTGGGTTAAAGAAGAGCTCATTTATCATTAAATATTGATATATAAAATGGAACAGTAAATAACACCCTTTCACAATTAACTTCACTCCACGACAAAGAAAACCTGAGTGGTGCTGTCCAATCAAGTTAAAGTGTAGATCAATAATCAAATCGAAATATTTGTTGGCCATTTCGATAACATTCATACTCTGTTCCCCAATTATGTACTATGTTCAACAGAATTCCACAATTGGATAATACGTTAAACCGAATTTTGTTTATTACAAAAATTTCTGGAACTTATGTATTTGTTGGTAAAAATGGACAGTTAATTATTTCCAAAATTTTAATTCTTCACTCTTGCTTTTTTGCCATTTTGTGTATTGTCTGTGGAGCGTTTGATTTTCATTGGAGAAAGTTCAGCCCAAAAAATTTTTTTTTTATTTTAATTGTTAATATTTTTTTTTTCATTAATACTTTTAATTATTTATGTCATATTGGAATAATAATTTGGAGGAAAAATTGCTTTTTTCTGTACTTTGAGAAATTACGAATAAATCATACGGCCTTTCTGAGTATTGGTGTAATTCCTCAGTATAGTTGTCCTATACTTCTGTATCTGTGTAAAATTATGTTTATTTTTTACTTGTTTACATTACATTTCGTTGTAGAAACAAGCGTCCGAGTGACCGACATTAAAGCATGGTCCATGTCACGCCTTACCATGTCCACATATTTCCATTTAGGCTTATTTTCTGTTCTCAATATTGTAGAACTATACACCCGATTGATCAGTTTAATGGAAGTTCATCTTGAACACCTCTGTGCTGTCACTGTTCATATAAATACCCTGTACGACGGAGTACTTCGAAAGTTGGTTGTTTTAACAAATATTTATGAAAATATTTGTCTAATGAATGACTATATTAATAAAATATTTGGTTTTCAACTGTTGCTGACCATCTGCAATTCTCTGCTCTATCTTCTACTTAGTTTGTACAATGTTATTATGGTTCGCGGCATCATTCGGAGTCCAAACATCTACCTCAGTATGTTATCATGGAACATCATCATATGGCATATATTTCTCAACATCATATCCACTTCTGAGTCTGTCACCAGGAAGGTAACCACACTTTGTAATCTTACTTATGAGGATGGAACGTAAAGGGCGTAGGGCTGCCAGATGTCTTTCTTCAGAGAAATGTTTTTATCTCTATTTCACTCTTTCTTTTTTTTGACAAAATTATTTCCACAAAACGATCACCCCCTAGGAAAATAAATAGTATTATCCCCCTTCCCCTTATTAAAAGTATTACGGAACGCAATATAGGTAATATAATTTTTATGATTATAATCGTAATTTTGTATTACAGTATTACATTCTTAAAGTCTCATTACTTATTTATTTTACAATGTTTCGGAGGAGGCCTATGTCGTCCTTCGGACGGGACGTTACATGATGATTCCGAGTTGTCACTTACTCCTGTACCTTAGGTTACTAAACCTGGCTAGACAAAATTTAGAATTCTCACAGTGGAGTGGGCCCATGTCCACGACGTCGTAGTTTTTTTTTTTTTTTTTTTTTCCTTATGTACGATGCATATTAGCCATGACTCTTATTATGGTGTTACCTACTTACTTACGACATCCATGGCTCCGGGAGAGAGTTCTATCTACGAAATAAAACTCACTCCCGGGCGGGATTCGAACCCGCAAACCAAGGTGAGACCATGCGACCAAAGCCCTACGCTCTAGCCCGCACGGCCACCATGGCTCCCAACGACGTCGTAGTTAAAGCCCGAAAATAAATAAAAACCAAAAGTAAAAAACAAAAACTGATTAGTTCTATATTGTTTTAACTTATTTAAGCTAAAAGTAAGTTGACTTAATTTACCAGATGATTAATTTTGTAAGCTTTCATGAAAAGTTATTCCACAATTTTTTCTAAATATGAATATTTAAAAAAAAAAATTCATTTAGAAAACTAACATACAAAACTTTTTTTAAATAATGATTGCTATTTACCGAAATATAAATGTGTATATTGTATTTATTGCAGGCCAGGTATTTCAATGCAATGCTCTATGATCTGGTGATGAAAGACAAGAGCAACTTTCTTATAAATGATGTGAGTATGTCGTGAATCTATCAGCATGATCTTCCAAGGTCGGTTTGTTTTGGTTATAACGCACTAAAACATGACCACAAAACAAAATCAACTCACTTTCCTGTATTTCCAATTACAAATTTATGTTAAAGTTTTTTTAAAATAATACTCAATAAATATTTATTATTCTAACAGTAACTAACCAGTTTAGTAAATGAACATATATATATTATTTCTTAGGGAAACGAAGAAAGGAATAAAGTTAAAGCCCATTAAAAAGATAATTCTATTAACAAAAGTAGTAGTCCAGTCCATATATACATTGTACCTTACAAAAGGTGCGGTACAAGATTTTTTTTTTTGATTTTTGTATGTTGGTACCAAGATGGAAAAAACCGAATTTGCTAACAAAACCGACCTCGGGACAACTTTTGGCAGCCGAAAAACCACGAAATTTTACAACTTTTTAAGTTTTTTTCGAAATATCTCAGAAACGGTCGACTTTATCGACTCTTTTATTATTTAATATTTTAAAGGGGAATAAATTCTCTACAATTTGCATTCCCACAACTTATTTGTAAAATGAATATTGAGCGCGCTATACCTTCCCAAACATTGACAATTTCAATCTATTCATGTTCCCCCAACCCCCTCCTCAGCCTCATTCCCCCTCTCTCTTGCCTCCGCCCCCCCTGACCATCACACTCACTGTTCTATCCTGACTATTGCCGTTCTAGAGATAATTATTAAACTTCACAATACATTCTATCCTGATGATTTACCGACAAAGAAGCAATATTTGAATGTACAAAAACATTGGGGTGATAAGTTATAAGCAACAACTCTAGACTTCAGTGTATAAAAGGCATAATGTTAATAAAAAATAAATAAAGTAAATAACATGAAATGGTGAATAGAACAAATCAGTAATAATTATTCATCATTCATCAGTAAATATACATCAGTGATAAATCAGTAAATAACATAGTTAACATGATTGTCATGAATAACAACGCAATTTTTTTCATATTGAAAATTTGCACGTTGAAAGTAATGATTATGTAAACATTTTGGTAGGTAATAGAAATATGTATAGGAGAGAAACATGCAACTTGGTTTGAAATAACATTAATCCCATTATCTTCTTCTATGACGTTTCGAAGGCCCAGTTTCTTCTTCACGTTCTTTGTTTGGAGGTAGAAATACGCTTTCGTTATCAAGGCCTTCGTTTGATGGGGGCTCCTAAAGCTGGTGGAACAGATCCTCGTCATCTTCGCTTTCATCCAAAGACGAAATCGTTACAGAATTTACGCACATCATGCCACTGCAGTGCTTACAAATGCTGGAGGATTTCAACCCTGCCTTGCAACAAGAGCACCCTATTCAGCAAGAGCACGACACACTGTTAAGAAGAGACTCAGGCGCTGGATCTCTTATTGTTTGAACAGGCATCAGAACTTCCCTGCTGCTCGCCCAACCCACTTCTTTGGGTTGATTTAGTTACCCCCCAACCACATTCACTCAATGCGTGGACGAACAAGATACTGGCTGGGTCGAACCTATATGATGATAGTCGAGTAGAATACATCTCCAGCACTCCCTCTCTCAGGCTTGAGAAAGAACAAGTTGCTGTATGACTGTCCTAACCCTGTCAGCAGCACTAGCAGATCGATTTCCTCCCCAATTATGACCACATTTTCATGTTCCTTGGCCTTTGAAATGGCAGTGTTGACGATTAGTTAGTCAGCATCCTCTTGAGCCTGCTTGACTTCAATGTCGCTCTTCAAAATCTGTTTTAAGCAGTTCGATCAGACGACTCTTGTTCTGGTCATTTGCCAAAAACGTTTCTTGGGCAACTTGATTGATCATGCTTTTCTCGAAGATTACTTTAGGGGAACGATGCATCTTCATGCGCCGCAATCGCTCAGATCTCTTTGTACCAGTATGTGCAAGATATCCATCAAATACAACCACAGCCTGGGGTCCGTAATGTCTGATCAGATATGAAGAATAACTCTTGGCTAAAGAAGCATTGCAAGGCCAAATGACTTTATGAAGGAGGTATCCTCCATCTATAACAGCAAAATGTTTTTTCCCTACCATTTTATTGTACTCTAGGGGGGTGAAAGCCGTATACAATGATTATTTAGTGCCTTTCCTCATGCCTTCTTCGTAGAAAAGAGACATAGGGTGGGGCGCAAGTTCGTATGTGAAAAACTGTTGTTACAAGGTTACACGGTTACCTTGTCTTTCCTTTTAAACGCCATCTTCTTGAAATTACGATGATCGACCATTTGTGAAACCCTTTCCATGCCAACCTCTTGAGCCAAATGACAGTTGACGTCTACTCCTCTAAACAATACCACTACTTAATGACATAATGGCATCAGTATCTGAAAAGGCGGGGTGTTGTAAAAGCCACTCCCGCAATTTATTGGAGTCACCAGCGTCTCGGTCTACACGAGAAGTTCGCATATCCACATGTTGCTCTGGTGTTTCATAATGTATACCACATCATCACAGACAATCTGCATGAATACCTTGGCCAGAGTCCATTTTGCCAAAACATTGTCTGAAATCCCTCTCCCACGTGACGTGTGACACCTCCACGGGCATTCATATTCTTCATTAGTGTTTGTTTGTTCAATGGTTTTACCGGACCAGTACTTGTTGGAGCGTCTTATTGCTTCTTTGTCGGTAAATCATCAGGATAGAATGTATTGTGAAGTTTAATAATTATCTCTAGAACTGCAATAGTCAGGAGAGAATAGTGAGTGTGACGGTCAGGGGGGTGGAGGCAAGAGAGGGGGAAGGATGCGGAGGAGGGGGTTGGGGGAACTTGAAAAGATTGAAATTGTCAATGTTTGGGAAGCTGTAGCGCGCCCACTATTCATTCTACAAACAAGTTGTGGGAATGCAAATTGTAGAGATTTTTATCCTCTTTAAAATATTAAATGATAAAAAAGTCGATAAAGTCGACCGTTTCTGAGATATTGCGAAAAAAACGTAAAAGGTCGTAAAATTTCGCGGTTTTTCGGCTGCCAAAAGTTGTCCCGAGGTCGGTTTTGTTAGCAAATTCGGTTTTTTCCATCTTGGTACCAACATACACAAATCAAAAAAAAAAAATCTTGTACCGCACCTTTTGTAAGGCACGCCCCTTTTTTCGTACCTGCGGACTGGACTATAGGTAGCAATACCAGTGTCGCTAAGCCTTAATTTTAAACTTTCTTTCTTTTGATCGGTATGGAAAAGTAGCTATAAAAAATGTAAATTTTACATTACTGTGAATAGTGATTCAATTAGTATTTCAAATATGGGGGAACTATATATCCCCCCCTTCAAAGACAATAATCAAGCCCTCCCCTATGAAACATCACAAGTTATGATTTATAAATCTGAAAGAAGCTAACCTTAAACCATGGATGGACGAGCTTCCAAGCAGTGACGAAAAGTTTTCACAGCAAGGTGAGGTAATAGGACAATAATAATAATGTTAGGAAGGTAAATAAAGGTATGTCCAAGAGGTCTTGGCGTAACGAAGGCAGTATAAAACTTTCACGGCCGCAGCAGCAAGAAGATGCCATGTTAGTAGACCTTCCGTCCTCCACTGAGCAAGATGACATGCCGCAGCCCAGGCCGAAATGGCACAAGTACCAACCATAAAACAAAACATACACAGTGCTTGCAACATTACCCAACGATTCTCCATTACTCATAACACAGCCCAAAACCACGACAGCTGACACCACTAAAACCAACACAATCTCAAAACCGAAAATTCCTCCAATATTTTTCATTCAGACTGCAAATTATTAGTGACATAAAAAATGTAGTAACTTCCCCCTTCGAGACAAAATTATACAATAAAAAAATTACAATATCTGACTTCTATAGATGATTTTCGAAAACTTATGAAATTCTACAACAGCTCAGTTGTAAAATATTATACTTTTATTAATCCTGAAGGTGGCAAACTCTCAGTAGTAATTCGCGGAGTGCCTTATTCGTTATCGGATATGGAAATATTTAACGAACTTTTGCCAATTTATCCAGTCATCAGGGCAACGAGACTTCTCAATCGAGAGCATACCCCAACTCCCTTTGGTAGCTCTAAAATTGGAAAACAATGAAGTCGGGAAAGCTATTTTCCAATTAACTCGACTGGTACAGGTGGATCATTTTACCAACTGTTCCTCAAAAATTACCCAGTCCCCAAAGGGCGTAATCTGCCAGAGGAATCATACCGAGTATAACTCGCCAGAAACTGCAGATCATATGAACCACGTTACATAGCAGTTCCAGGATGGTCTTGTCGATGTGCTCGCTATCTTCTTCAGGGTGACTGAAACCTTCGTCACCCTCGGTCGGACCATCCCCAACAGGCAGACACTCAAAATAAAAATGGAGTTTCTTGCTTTACATATGAAAAGCTAAAAATGTAAATGTTCAAGATACTAATTTAATACTAAACATAAATACATATTTTTGATAAGTTCTCTGTTTCAGAAGCGGCTTCTCCTTCACTTTCAAATGAAGAGACAGTTGGAGTTCACAGCTTGTGGGTTATTCACACTGAACCACAGTGTATTAATTTCGGTATGCAACTTTCGTATTTCAGTATATGTAGCACCAAAGCAAATACACAACAACAAACATACGAATTTCCTATTTTTACAATAATATATTTCAGTTGCATTATATTTAAATTGAAGGGCAAGAGTACATGTGCTATTTTCATTTTAATAAATGCATTTGCTTGCATTTTAAGACACATCGAAGGGTTCCTTAGGTTTCATTTGTTACTGCCTATGTTTAAATTATATTATTAATGGTCTTTTTCTTAGCACCTCGAAATTTAAAGTGTAAATTTTTTTTCATGAATGCTAGGCTAGCATACGTTCAAAATGATCATAAAGTGGAATAATTATCATTCGCCATTAATGCCTTCTTGATATTAAAGAAAAGAAACTTTTGTAACTGTTAACCCTTTTCCTCATAGACGTACTGTTTCGATTATTTTTGAAACAATTTTGTTCGAAGGTTTTGCCAATGAGTAGAACTTTTTTATTATCATCAAAATAGTTGTTCGAGTTAGAAGGGGGGGGGGGGGGGGGGGGGGAGGGGAGGGCAACTTTCCACTCTCGAGTTACGAATTTAGACTTACCAATTTATTCCCTGTGACCACAGATATAATGATTTTGCATAATCTGCCATATTTTCATAATACCTTTATAAATATGTACATTCATATGATTTAAAATAAATAAAAAGCGAACAAAGAAAAAGACTTTTCGGTGAATGACCGGCATTGTTCTTCTACAGCACTAATTTCTTTAGGGACTTAATTTTGTGTGATACATTCATCACTCGGTTAGTTATTATAGTTCATAGATATCCCAATCAAAATCAATACCTGTCGTCCCTATAGGATTCTGGATTCACATATTAAATTTTACGTCGATATATTCATTCTATCAGGAGTTTGTCACCTATCAACTTTCAGTTTAATCAGCTTAAGGGAAGGGGGCGACCAGAAGATGGGGTTATATTCAATATAACTGTCGCTGTTATAAACGTATCAACACGAAATTTAGTATGAGAATTTACAAGTCCCTCAACAACATATCTATTAATTTTCAACAAAATCGGTAAATTGATTTCTGAGAAAGAGAGAAAACTTAGTTGATTAATTCACACTGAGGAAGAAAATTGCCGGTGATTCACGGACGTTTTTTGTATGTAATTGTAAATATAGGAGGAAAAAATAGATTAATTTGAGTTGTTCAACTTTTCAGGTAGTGGCCTCAGCGGCAATGTACCTCATGTCTCTGGTCGATTTCAACAGACGGACTTTGCAGAATTTAGGTTAATGTGTAAATTTTGTAAAAATAGAAACTTCAAAGGAGTGAGAGAGAAATGTTTTTCCCCCTAAGAATTTAAAAGAATGGTCCTTATAGTCGGTTCTCAGTTAACGGGCAAGTTTCAGTACGAAAATTTTCAAATTTTCAATTGGTTCAAAAAATTCAGATTAATATTAGGGATGCCCCTTGTTCATTTCACTGAATGCGACAATTCGGAATCACTTTTTTCTATAAAAAATTTAAATTTTTTCCTATCCACGGAGATAACTTAGTAGTCTGTTCGAGCATTTCTTTTTGAAGCTATGCTTCTTATGTTTACTTAATTTGGATTTTGGCGGTATTTTATCTAAAAAGAGATAAAGTCGTATTTAAGGTTAATGTAAAAAAAAAAAATTGTATTTCCCAACTGGTATCAATAAGTTTTGGTCATATTTATTTAATTTTATTTGTACATATAACTCAAATTATATTACATTCCTTAAATAATTATGACCTATTATTAGAAAGGAGCGAATAGGTACTAGAGGTACTTGGTATTAGTGCCAATAACGAACTAACAAGAAGAAAACTAATAGTTTTTTTTTTTTTTTTTTATTATTAATTGGTTTTATGTACGGTGCATATTAGCCATGCCAATGTGATATTTAGTTATATTTACGACATCCATGGCCCCGGGAGGGAGTTCTATCTACGAAATAAAACTCACTCCTGGACGGGATTCGAAATAAGGGACTGGAAAATTGCCCGTTAACTGAGAAACAATCTTATGAAATTTTCAATCGTTATGTATTCTCAGTGTTGCGTTTTTAACACACAGAATTTAGGAAAACTTTTAAAATAAAATAACTCAGTTATACCACACTGTAATCTTTATTAATGGCTGTTATAACCTAACCTAACTACTGAAACCTACAGCCTACAGGTTTTACAAAAGAAAACTCCAATCCAAAGAGAAAATATTGCAACATTCTGCCAACTCAAAAAAGAAGTTTTAAGCCTTAAATAATAAAACCCTAGAACAATCTTATAATCTATAAAATAATCTTAACCATAAAATGCAAAAATTAAACATTAATAAACAAGAGAAAAGCTTCTAAATAGGTACATTTTGAATAATATATCTTAAACAAGTATTGGTACATAAATCAAAATTCAAGTTAAAATGATAAATTTAGTTTATGTGGTGGGCGTACCACTCTGCCTCTTTTGGTCATCAAAATATTTTTGATCTCTTCATCTGAACCATCATGTTTCTTGTCATGAGTCAACTCTAGTGGGTATAATTTTTGCACAGGTCTCACTAATTCACCTTTCGATGTTTGTACAAAAGCAACCCTTTCAACTCCATCCTTTCCCTTAACTAATCTCGTGACTTTACCCAAGGGCCAATCAATTCTCCCGGAGTTCCCGCCCTCGACGAGCATGACGTCTCCAACCTCCAACTTTAGAGAGTTAGACTTGTTTTCTCGCCCATGCTGCATCAAATTACTAATACATTCTGTTTGAAAACGTGATCTAAATTCGTCCCTTAGCCCCTGCAAACATCCAACTCGCCCTCCAAAGTGTCCCGAATCCACACTATTGAGCTCACCAGTCTGGGTCCCAGCAATGCCTTGCAAAAAATGTATAGGGCTTAACGGTAGAAAGTCCCCAGATGAGTCCGAAACGCAAGTAAGAGGTCTTGTGCTCACCACCACCTCCACATCACACAACACAGCTTGTAGTTCCTCAAATGTGACGCAAGATCCACCTAGCACCCCTCTCACCAACTCCCCCACCACCCTGACCAAACGCTCCCACCAACCACCCCACCAGGGAGCAGCCGGAGGATTGAATACCCAACTAATGCGACTGACAGTTGAAAACCTGAGAACCTCATCCCAATCGACTGATCTAAGCAAACTTGCACATCCCACGAAACTGGCACCACTGTCACTATAAATCGCCGAAATCCTACCACGCCTAGCTATAAAACGTCTCAAGGCGAGTAAAAAACCCTCTGTAGACAAACTTGTGACTAGTTCCAAATGGACGGCCCTATATACAGCACAAGTGTACAAAACAACCCACACTTTTTCACCACCTTTTAAGTACAATGGGCCAAGAAGATCAACTCCCGTGACCTCAAATGCCCTACCAATATCCACCCTCTTAGCTGGCAATGGTGCAGGAGGAGTTGACTGCGCCTTACTCTTCTGTTTCTTACAAACTGTACAGCTCCCAATGACCGACTTTACAAGTTTTCTTGCACCCATGATCCAGAATCTGTTCCTTAGCAATGACATAGTTGTTTGTACACCGGCATGACAGTTGTTGATATGTACTTCCCTGACTAATGAAACGATAAGCTTGTGATCGCTGGGTAGAACAACCGGGAACTTGAAATTGTCACTATAGTTGCCTAGACCAAGCCGCGTTTTTACTCTCAACAACTCCTCGTCTCCGACAAATGTTTCTATATTTTTTATTTTCCCTAAACTGACACTAGTTTGTTGTACTAGACGCAATACCCTAATTTCAGCAAGTGTGACCTCATGACAGTGTAGCTCTTTATCTGTCAAAATAGTTTTTCTCGAAGCGTTATTGCAGAACCTTAGCATCCATGCTACCATCCTAATTGTTTTAATATAAGAAGAGAAGTAATGGAACAAAGAATCAATGTGAACCAAATTTAAATTAACTACATCAGTTGTTGCCCCACCGTAAAGCTCCTCCTCCACTAACTCATCAAAAGAACCCATGTCCGAAGTAGGCCAAGTATCTCCACTACCTTTCAACCATAACGGGCCATCAAACCAACCACTATTCACTAAATGACTAACTGTACAACCTCTAGATAAAATATCAGCTGGGTTTGACTTCCCCTCAACATGAAACCATTCCTCCCTGTTAGACATTGATAAGATTTCCGTAACACGATTTCGAACAAACATCTGCCAATACCTATTAATTTTGATCCAAGAAAGTGTTACCATAGAATCAGTCCAAAAATACCTTTTCAAGCCATTAAAGTTCAAGGAATCAGCTACAGTTTTAGATAACCTTACTCCTATTGTTGCAGCGATAAGTTCCAACCGAGGAATAGTAACCCTTTTTGTTGGGCACACCCTAGACTTAGCCAACACTAACTTAACACTGACTACTTCCCCAACCTGACATCTCAGGAAGATTACTGCCCCATAGGCTACCTTGCTGGCATCCGCAAAGGTATGTAACGAGATATCAACGATTGGTGACTCTAGTAAAATACACCTGGGAACTTCTAAACCTTTACTAACATTAAATTGTTCCAGCCATGATACAAACTCGGATGCCAAATGGTCAGGTACCCGCTCGTCCCAATTTAAATTTAGCTTCCAACATTCCTGTAAAATTAGTTTCGGGGTTAATAAAACAGCGCTTAGTATGCCCAAAGGGTCATAAAATTTCTGATACAAAGATAGTATTGTCCTTTTGCTAACTGATCCTTGGTATTTTAATTTAATATTATTCAGCTGGCAACTCAGACTATCCTTGACGCAGTCCCACTGGACACCCAACAATGAGACACGTGATACACCTGATGAGTTAACACATTGTTTTGATTGACAACATTGGAACCTAACATTGGGCAATTCAGTATGTGACCATTCCCTCAACTGAAATTTTCCTTTATTCATGATATCAACAGAATCTGACATGAACTTGTTGTATTCATCTGGTTTGTTGACACTTGATATACAATTATCGACATAAAATGAAAACTCAAAGCTTAAAATTAATATGAAAAGAAGACTGAGCTAACCCTATTCTCTCTTCACCCTCCACCTCACCCTTTAAAAATAATAATAAAGCCTTTAAACGACTTTGATTATCTGGAGCTGAGGTGACTAGATTAATTTTATGTCTTTCCCAAGCCTGCAAAATGTCTGTGGGTATGGCCGATTCTACCAGGGGATATAATATATAAGAATACTTATCATCAGTAACGCCAAGCACCTGAAGAGCTCTTAATTGTGTTTCTAGTTTGTTGTAGAGATCTGCTAAGGATACTTTTTTAGTTGAATTTACTTGTTTCAAAACCAATGACAGCAACTCCCGGACGTAAACTTCTATCAAGCATGAATCTTCAGCAAACCTTGACTTGAGTTCTTGCACTGCGATCTGATAATTTTCCTTAGTAGTTGGGAAACTGTCCACTAAGTTTTTAGCTTTTGAACCTGTGACCATACACTGTCGTAAATATTGAAATTTGTCTTCTTCACTTAGGCTCTCATCTTCATGTATTTGTTTAAACATCGACCAAAACGTTAACCATTGTTTAATGTCTCCATCAAATTTTTCTAACTGTATTTTCGGTAATTTCATCCTGCGATTATATTGATTACTTTCAGCAATACTTCCGTCGAGGGCGGGAACTGACTCCGAAAACAACCCTGGAGTGGCGGTATGCCTGTATCTCAGATCTCGTATCATCAGACCACCACAAAAATTTAAGAAAATTTCTATCTGGTTCATTTAAATTTATCATCGAGAAAGCTTTCCTTATGTCTGCTGAGATACCTATCTGGCCTAACCTAAACTTAATCAATAGACTTGGAACCAATTCTAGTAAATTTGGACCTATTTCTAAACATTTATTCAAACAATTACCATTAATAGCCTTTGCACTAGCATCAAACACAGGTCTAATTTTTGTTGTGCGACTAACATTTTTGAACACAGGTCGATGTGGTAAAAAATGCCCCTCATTAATATCTGTACACTCAATTTTTTCTATGATACCCTGAGCCCACCAACTAATTAACTCTTTGTGATAATCTATAAATCTATTACTATGTAACAACCGTTTTGTAACACTGTCTAGTCTGGCTTTAGCTACATTATAGTTACTTGTAGGTTTGTCAAATTGAGTGGACCAAGGCAAGGACACGCTATATCTACCCTCATTATTAATTTTCACCGTTTCCAAAAAATTGTTCATGACCGACTCATGGTGTTGTTTAGTATCTAACTCTTGACTAGGATCTTTAATGCCTATTGATTCTAAATCCCAAAATGTACATTCGACTGTAGAATTTTTTAAACATACATTACTTATTGTGGTGTTTAACATCGAGTTGACTACATGATTTCCCATGATCGTCCAGCCCAAGATCGTTTCCATGCAACATAACTCTTTCCTGATATTACATGTTCTCCCAGTTAATATCATTGGAATGAAATCAGTACCTAAAAGTATATCAATAGACATATTATAATTAAAATCTGACAAAATAATGTTTCTTTGTTTTAGTTCATTAAAAATTGTTTCATCATTAAAAGTGGGCACAAAATTACAAATTGTAGGTTGTCCCAAGACATTGATCTTGACTTCATTATTATTTTTACTATTATGCAAAGTTAGTTTAAATTGATTATGAGTCTCTTTTGACTCTACTCCCCCAAAAAGACTGTGTTTCAGAGTAGAGTGTCCATATGAAACAAGTTTTAAATCACTAGCTAGCTTATTAGTGATGTATGATCTCATAGAACCAGTGTCTATTAAAACTCTAACCTTCTTTACCTTATTGCCTATTTTTACATCTACCACTAGGGTCTGTAAATATATCAAAACTTGATCATTATTGCAAGTTAGCGTTTCTGTAGACCTAGTTTCCATTTCACCAGACTTGTGAGCTGGCAAATCTGGACACATTAAGGTGTAATGCTTTCTATAGCACAGTAAACATTGGACAAAAGTTCTACATAACTTGGCCTGGTGTTTGCCCTTTAAGCAAACAAAGCAAAAACCTGACTTCTTAATCATTTCTTTCTTATCAGATAAAGACATTTTCAAGGTTTTAAAACAATCATTACTATTATGGTTCTTACTACAAAAAATACAAACTAGTTTCTTATCAGATACAATTAGTGAAGAGGCAGTAGGTATTTCATTAGTTATTTCTTTTTTAATTTTAAGCTTTGAGTTTTCGTCAGCTTTATTAATATGAAAAGAAGACTGAGCTAACCCTATTCTCTCTTCACCCTCCACCTCACCCTTTAAAAATAATAATAAAGCCTTTAAACGACTTTGATTATCTGGAGCTGAGGTGACTAGATTAATTTTATGTCTTTCCCAAGCCTTCAAAATGTCTGTGGGTATGGCCGATTCTACCAGGGGATATAATATATAAGAATACTTATCATCAGTAACGCCAAGCACCTGAAGAGCTCTTAACTGTGTTTCTAGTTTGTTGTAGAGATCTGCTAAGGGTACTTTTTTAGTTGAATTTACTTGTTTCAAAACCAATGACAGCAACTCCCGGACGTAAACTTCTATCAAGCATGAATCTTCAGCAAACCTTGACTTGAGTTCTTGCACTGCGATCTGATAATTTTCCTTAGTAGTTGGGAAACTGTCCACTAAGTCTTTAGCTTTTGAACCTGTGACCATACACTGTCGTAAATATTGAAATTTGTCTTCTTCACTTAGGCTCTCATCTTCATGTATTTGTTTAAACATCGACCAAAACGTTAACCATTGTTTAATGTCTCCATCAAATTTTTCTAACTGTATTTTCGGTAATTTCATCCTGCGATTATATTAATTACTTTCAGCAATACTTCCGACTTCAGTTTGTGAATCTGACTTTCGATACCCAGAGATTGCTTTAAAGTACTGTTCCCTGTATTCTTCGACGCCATTAGAGTCTGCTATAAATTGTTCTTCTGTAATGTCACTATCCTGTAGTAAAGAGTCTGCGATAGTTTGATCTAAATCGAACAATCTTGTAGCTTTATCTTCCAAAATACTGTAAAATGCATCTACCTCATCTGATTTTGCATCCAAAGCACCTTTGAAGTCTGTTATGCTTTTGGTTAAGGCTTTTCGTAACTGAGTTCTTTTTTTCTTATATTTCTCTATCACGGTCGCCATTATGTTGCGTTTTTAACACACAGAATTTAGGAAAACTTTTAAAATAAAATAACTCAGTTATACCACACTGTAATCTTTATTAATGGCTGTTATAACCTAACCTAACTACTGAAACCTACAGCCTACAGGTTTTACAAAAGAAAACTCCAATCCAAAGAGGAAATATTGCAACACTCAGATTTGAGATAGTACCAATATCAACGAAGATGAAGGACCCTAAAGAAAGTACATTACATAATATTTCCAAGTAATGTTTAAATTGTAACGCTTAGCAACAATATTAAAGCCAGAGGGTGAGGTGGATCAGGTCTCCCTCTCATCAGAAAGCCGAGGTTTTACTAAGTAAAAAGGCCAGCTTGTTAGAGCAGCACTAGTTGCTTATATCGTCAATGGCGTCTTGCGTACGATGAGTCAGGGTGACATGACTATCAGCTTATATAGTGGCCATGAAATCATCAATATAGGCTATTGCTTTATATCCACGGTTCTCGAAGTCACGGAGCAGTTCCATAGTGTCAGTCCTAGGACCGAGCCCTGGGGACAGTATACAGCTGGCTTGTGGCGGCAGATAGGAAGCTAGACATCAGCGAAAATAGATTCCTAGGCAATCCTATTGCGTGTAGTCGCATAAGGATGGCAGGCCACCAGACACAATCGAATGCCGACTTCCATGTAAAAACATGGTTGGTATAAGACAGTCCAGTTATGGCCACATCACATATATATATATATATATATATATTTTTTCTTTATTTCTAATACTTTTGAATAAAATACTACCAATAATGAAAACATTTTTAAATGGGTTGCAATGCGTTACAATTTATACATTACTTACAAATAATTTCCTACAGAAATTTCATCTACTTTCTTAATCTAACTATAATGTTGTTCGAATTGGTCCTATCTCAAATCTGAAAACAAACTTTCGATAGAACAAAACCGTTTTCGCGTAAATCGAGTAAAAGTCTAGAAAAATGTGTTTCATAACGATATTTTACGAGGAGTACCTTCGTAAAAATGTATTAACATAAAACATGTATTTTAGTTTTCTCTGCAACTATTTTTTGGAAACAGTTTTATTAAGTCTTAAATATAAGAGGTGTCTTGTAAAATGTACTCAGGTCACGAAGTAAAGTGGTCTTAATTTTCGTCTGATTTCGGTTAAATCTAATTAGATCTAAGTTAGCACAAGTCACATCTCCTCGAATAAAATAAAATATTACAGAGAAGTGTCATGAGGTCACACACTGAAGGGTTCCGTTGGTGCTCAGCGATGACGTAAATAAATAATTATATTCGAAATATAGTTTTTCTGCCTATGTCACTGCATTGACTCAAGAATATTCGACGATATCAAGGTTTCAAACCTCGTCCTCCACTAAAATTAGTAAAAAAAAACATTTTACAACATTAGAGCACTAAAGTGTCTATTTAGCCTAATATTTGAAAACAGGAAGGTATGATAAAAGCAAGCATTTGATCTCTCAATATTGTCTGTATTTGATATCAGCCTTAATAAGAATACAACGCTAATTGAAACACAAGATGGAACAACTGGAAAGTAAAACATTATTCAAGGAGAAGGTTACATGCAGGTTACAAGTTACATCTCATATGTTCTGGTTGAAGTGGTGACGTCTTAACACGCACTATACGAGTTCTTTAATTGTATTAAATGGAGGAAATGTAAGTAATTGTTCACTTCCATCGACCGTCGAACACGAAGTGAGATGTTCGCCTATGGGAAACATTGGATCATGGAAGCAAATCAAAACAATGTCTAATTTCACAAAATACAGTGTAAATTCCATTTAACGTCACTCGATTTAACGACAAACTCCGTAAAACATCGAAATTACTTGAATCTGGTTGGTTTACCTTGTTGTCCATACACTGATACACTCTATGTACAGTCAGTAACAAAAATGTTCGGACGGTTTGATTTTTCAATAAAAAATTATAATAATTAAATGCACAAGTAATAAAAAATAATTTAAAAAAATAATTAAAGCCATTTTTCAATCAAGAATAAGAATTCAAAAGTGGGTTAGGATAAAGGAAAAACAGCTTTGATTAGAACAAATAAATATTTTAATTTAATAAATTTTATAACAAGTAATGTAGGTAACAAAAATTTTCGGACAAAAATGTAAACAACTATAAATAAATTCAATGTTTTTTTTACGATTTCACAAATTCAAAAACCATAATGTTAATTAATATTTGGTTGGGTACCCTTTTTGTGTAATAACATCTTTCATTCGATTCGGCATTGATGATGAAACTAATTTTTTGGTGAAATTTGGAGATATTTTACCCCACTCTTCTAATAACTTTTGTTTCAATTCGTTTTTTGAAGCAATGGGTGTTCATCGAATTTTCCTGTCGAGCTCACCCCATACGTGTTCAATTGGGTTGAGATCGGGCGATTGGGGGGGGTTTCATAACTTTAGGGCAGTTATACAAAAGCCAAGTACGTACCAATTCACAGGTGTGTTTCGGATCGTTGTCTTGGTAAAAATGAAAAGTCCGTAAAATCCCAAGTTTTTCAGCACTCTTTTTCAAATTGCTCCTTAGTAATTCGGCCTAAACTTTTCCAGTCATGGTGGTTTCAATGAAAACCAGTTCACCAATTCCACTAGACGCCATACACCCCCACACCATCACTGAGCCACCCCCATGTTTTACTATTGGTTTTAAATTTTTTGGATTCAGCTCCTCATTACGCCTTCTCCAAATTTTGTCGCGACTGTCGGGACTAAATATATTAAACTTACATTCAAAAGTATTTGCTTGCAATAGAACAAACCGCAATAATAAAATATTCTTGTATCTTGTAACTCTTCACAACATAAAAAGAAATCTCAGGTCATGTAATGTCAGAAAACTAGATTTTTGTGATATGACGTTGGAAGAGAGCGACAGCAGCGCTGACCCTCGGCAGAAACCGTCCCTTCCCTCTAAAGAAACTAAGTACCCAATTTTTCTAATTTAAACGTTTTTTATCCGATATTTCGACAAATAAATGTTTCCAGATCATGTCCGTTTACTTCCATGTAATATATGTATACATATACTATTACTTTACTTTTGTTTACTTCCCTATACATATAATATATGTATACATAATAATATGTACTAAAAATTTTGTAATCGTGTGAACATCAGAGATCAATTGCATGCGTGTGTTTATGTGAGAGCTCAAACGCTTTGACCTGACATCGTACAGGCTCATGACCATCGCTTAACATCCCATCCGAAGGACGGAGTGCTTAAGTTTATTTTACCTCGCAGATGAATGACATTACTCCAAAAAATTTCTGAATGATTCTGGAACTCTTTTGCGAAGCTCAATCTTTTTTTATATTTTTTTCACTCACAAACGGTTTTTGGTACTCTCCCATTATATCCTGCTTCTTTTAGAATTCTTCGAACATTTTGTGGGTGAACTTTCTTTCCCGTTTCTCTGTATACCTCGGCGACGATCTGAGGTGCACTCCTCGAGGGCTTGTTTTTAATTTTCCGGACAACGCTACACCTTTCTCGGTCGTTTAATACTCTTGGACGGCCAGAGGAAGATTTCAAATCTATCCGATCCTCGTGCTTATACCTTCGAATTACATCGGCTACGGTGCTTTTACTTCGGCCTACCATACCACCGATTTTGCGGACACTTAATCCTTTTTCATAATTAAAAATTATTATCTGTTGAACTTCAAAAGATGTTCGACCCATCTTAACAGCAGGAAATACAAATAACTACTGAATGCAGTAATAGAAGGATATAAACACATTTTATTTGTTCGGTATTAGCGGTTGGTTTAGAAGGGATTAAAGATCATGATCAGAGTCGCATTTGTTTACAAAACAAACAACAGGTGTCCAGAAAATTTTGTTACGTGAATTTCTTGTCTTCAATTATTAATGCAAAATTTCCTATTAGCTGTAAATGTTTAATTAATTGTTTTACGGCGTTTTGAAATGATTGATGATCTCGAAATTTAAAACTTTGCTTGAATTAAATATTTTGCCATATAACTATGTGTAACTGCAAAAGAAAAACAAAATTATAAATTGTCCGAAAATTTTTGTTACTGATTGTAGCATCACACCCACTCTAAATAACGACAACAATACGGCATTACTAAGCAATAAACAGTACTTTCAAGTTGCCGAAATTAATAAGAACTGAATCTGTGTACGTTCTTTTGTTTGTTATTTTGTTGCTTTATTGTCTAAACACGTATTACCTTTATTGTCTAACACGTATTACCTTTATTGTCTAACACGTATTACCTCGACTGTCGGCATCATACGTACCGAAGATTCTAAGAAATTCGTTCTTTTGTTTGTTGCACGTGTTTACCTCGGCTGCTAGACTGTTATTAGGTTGTTATTATTATCTATACGTTATCATATTCTTAGTTGCTCACTAACTTTCAAACTGTGAACATGGCGAGTAAGAGAAAATCTTTGTGTATTGACGAAAAAGTTTTATTAATACGCGCAATAGAGGCGGGAGAAAAGATAAGTGATGTTGGAAGACGCTTTGGATTCAGTCGCTCTACCGTGTCTACAATATGGAAGAACAAAGAAAAAATCCTACAAGCAGAGGAGAATGGAAAATCTTCTAAGAAATTAAAGAAACCTAAATACGAAGATTTGGATCTAGCTATGCTATCATGGTTTCACAGACAGCGCCAGAATAATATGCCTGTCTCGGGGCCGATCGTGAAAGCTAAGGCAGAGAAGTTTTCTGAAGAATTTGGCTTAACGACTTTCAAAGCATCAGAAGGATGGCTCGGAAAGTTCAAGCAACGTCACCATATCAACTATGGTAAAATTAATGGAGAAGCACGAAGTGTTAATACGAATGTTACTCACGACTGGATTAATAGAGTGTGGCCAAAATTGAAAGAAAAGTACGCTCCAAGTGACATTTTTAATGCTGATGAAGCCGGAATTTTCTTTAAGTTGACCCCCGATAAAACTTTGAAATTTAAAGGAGAAAAGTGTGTGGGAGGAAAACTCTCCAAAGAGCGTATCACAGTGCTTGTAGCTGCCAATATGAATGGCACAGAAAAAAGGAAGCTGGTGGTAATAGGCAAATCAAAAAATCCGCGGTGTTTTAAGAACATTAAACAATTGCCAGTCACCTATAAAGCTAATAAATCAGCCTGGATGACAAGTCCATTTTTTGAAGAAGAATTGCGAAGGTGGGATGCAGAATTAAAGGGACGAAAAATCTTGCTTCTAGTCGACAACTGCCCTACTCACCCTCTCACATCTAACCTTCAAAATATAGAGTTGGCATTTTTTCCACCAAACACGACTAGTGTTTTACAACCAATGGATCAAAGCTTGATTAAAAGTCTCAAAGGTCACTACAGAAGGAAACTATTGATGGAGCTGGTCGAATCTGAGGGTAAAACGTCTATTAATATGATGCATGCAGTAAATTTTTTATCCAAAGCCTGGGAAGAAGTGACAGCAACAACTATACAGCACTCTTTTCGTCATGCTGGACTTAGTACCAGTTCTGCGAGTGATGAAGTAGAAACGGGACCAGAGTTTGAAAGTGAAGATGACCTTCCATTTACTGAGTGGGTTCAACAGTTCAATATACCACAAAATTTCACTGAAAATCTACAAACCTACATAGAAGTAGACGACAGCCTGGCTACAACAGCTTCACTTACAGGTGAAGAAATTCTGGGTTCGGTGAGAAAAACTGAGGAACAACAACAAGGGGATGAAGATGAGACGGATGATCCTGAGCCTCCACCAAGCATTAAACAAGCACTCCATGCAGCGAAATTATTAGAAAAATACTTTTTGTATAACCAAGTTGATCCCACAATATCCCAAGATTTGAATAAAATACATGAGAAAATACAATTAAAATACTGGAGCAGCAAAAAACGTCAGACGAAGATAACAGACTATACGCAATAAGCGTTGTTATTTGTATCAATATTAATGTTTGTTGTTTGTAAATTTTATACTTTATTAGTAAATACATATTATAATAGTAAAATACTAATGTAATGTAATATGTATTAATTTTTCTTCTCTTCATATAACGACAACTCTCAATAACGCCATAAAATGCGTAGTCCCTTAAGTGTCGCTATATAGAGTTTACACTGTATATACATAAAGTGTTCCGGTTTCGGTTTACGCCATCGTCAGCTAACAATGTTGTAAGCCGAAACCGGTCTCTATATGTATATATTTTTGTGGTATTAGACAATATAAAAGTTATACTTTTCGGAAGTCCGGGTACGCCTCGACTCCACGTGGGTACAGCCTGACCACTGGATGACCCAGATATTATAAGGCCATGGAGATACTCCAAACCATTCTTCTTCAGAATGAAGAACAATCCAAACTATACATGTGGGATCATCGAGGCTGCAAAACATAGTAATCCTTAAATGCTCGCTGTATGATCAGGCCAGGGTGGAGTTTATTCGCGGGACCGGATCATACCTAGACTAAATCTGTGGCAGCTGGTGACGGAGACCGATTACCCAGTGTTCAGCTCGTTTGTCATCCTGGCGAGAGTAGAAGAAAGCGGTGTGAAGGGCTGGAGCGATCACCGATCGCCACAGGTTGATCGATCGGTGGTTATAGCCTTTCTTAAGCACTGCTCAGATCCCGAGCTCCCTCTACAAAGACGGACGGATGGTGTTGCACACATGCAAGGGGCACCCGAAAACAATAAAGAATAATAAAAGGGGATGTTGGTTATAAGTAATAACTAGGGCTCGGATGTTTATGCAATTAAAAATTAAAAATATGTGCATAAAATATGCATTTATTTTTGATAAATATGCAGGTAAAACAAAAAAAATATGCACAATCAAACAAAATATTTATTATAATAAAACACAAAACTAACTAAAAAAGGTTATAAGAAAAAAGTTATTCATTTTTAAAATTGTTTACAATAACATACAACCTCAAATTTTCAAAAGTAAAACTTTGCCGATCGGACCTAAACATTTGTTTATATCTACTAAATGATCTTTCAACGTCCACTGAAGTCACCGGAGCACGTTTAAACGTCGCTAATTGCGATGGTTCCCTTAAGAATGTTACTAATCGTTCGTAAATTTTCAAGTCCCGGATTTTTTTAAATAACATCCTCTACTTTTTGATGTATTTTTGAACTGTAAGCTCCTTGGATATCTTTTAGTTTTCTTACAGACTACTGTATTTCTTTAGGTCATTTGTCCTGTTCATACTTTCTACCCATCGGAAATTATTTTTAACAAATTGACGGGTTGGTATATGAAGACAATTCGTTTGATTTTGAATGCATTATAAGCTCAAAGGAAGCTGAAGTTATTAAAAACTTGCCAGGTCTAAACCTCCCTACACAACTTTTTGTATAATATAGAGAGAAATGGGAGAATACTGTCCGCGTATATTCGAATGTATTCGGAATCTTGAAGAAATTCAAATATCACAAAATTAAAATTTAGAAATACTAATATTTAGAAAGTTATGAGAACGTATCCTCGAATAGTAGAAATTGTTTCGACGTTTTAGATCTCAAATATAATGTCAATCAAAGAAATTCGAAAATGCTTATGGAGTATTAAGAAACCAAAAGTGCAGCTGCTATATTTGTTTGCCTTTATGTAATGAGTGGAAGTCGTTTATTTATAACGGAAAAATTATTGAAAAAGGTCAAGAAACTTAGATATTTTGGGAAAATTTTCTCGAGATTGACACTTTTGAGAGAGACAACCCTAGGAGCGATGAGGTAGACTCGGTCTTGTTTATCCTAGGGAAAGTTCAGGCTCTGTAAAGCTCAGAGTAGGAAACACTCCACTATGGATCTCCCGTCCGGACACTTCACAAAAATAATTCAAACAAAAGATTGATAAAAAGATTATTTCTTACAAGAAATTCTTCGAATTACTTATTAAAATTGAAGACGGGGGAAATTTCTCTAAGCAATAGGGTTCTTAAAGAACTACGAAACTGAATAGACAAAATACAAAACATGATAAACTTCAGGCTATCGAAAATATGCTAAAAACAACTTAGTGAATTAGATGAAAACTCAAATAAAATATCCAACTCATATAAAATGAAGGCGCCGGTAGCGTGCTTGCCTTCTGAGCTGAAATTCGCGGGTTCAAAATGGGGCCGAGGGCATTAGGTTTTTATCTAGGTGACAACATCTTGAGCACGCCGTCCTTCGGATGGAATGTTAAGCGATGGTCCAGAATCTGTACGCTGTCAGGTACTCGTTAAAAGTCCCCTACCCTAGTACTAAAACACACAATAACACTAGTTATAAAATTAAAAGAAAAAAAAGTAATTAGAAATGAAATAACTAAATATATATTACGTAAATAACATTAAAATTGTCTCTGTTACGATCGGAATAATTTGGTTATTTGATCAGAAATCCTTTTCATCTATACAATAGTGTATTATACATTTGTAAAATCCAAACATCTTCTCCCAGTTACCCAATAACTCAAAGAGAGCGATGATCGTATATTCACAAAATTTGCTGGGTATTTCAAGAAAGGCCTAACTAAATGCCCACATGGCTATACGGCAACTCAACTTTTGAAACGGATGGATTTGAAAGTGATAGCTTTTATGAAAATATATTACACTTCCTTTGATAAAAAAATAAATAAAATATCATCTTGAATATTTATTTTCATCTTTTCATAATTTATTTCTTGTTACTTCACTTGATACGTTATTTTGTATTTTTGGAGATTTAAATATCATTATTGGATGATAGAAGGTTTTCATTAATTTTACCAGCCTTGTTGATCTTACCTTACCTCCATGTTCAGTTTTCCGGACACTTTTTGTTTCTTATATAATTCTCCTATTATCCGTTGTAAAAAAAAGATAATTTTATGTTAAGTAGTAAATATTTTTCTGAATTTTTTCATCAATTTGCAAAAATTCCAATTGATTAGTTTTTTCATAATCGAAGTGAGTAATAATTTGTTCTGACGTCCGCTTTCCTCTTTACGCTTCAGAATGTCACCTGTGTTTTTTCCTTAACTTCTTAATTCATTTTGTGCAGTGTTTGGATTTTTCAATGTTGTCGGTTTAAAAGACGTTGGTGCTTATTTGAGCTTAGTGCTGATGAAAGTTTTTTTCTTTTTATGTCTCAAAAATTGACTATTTCCACTCAAGTTTAGGCTTATACTCAGGTAATTAAACTTTTTTCTTTTTTTTAAATTTTAATATCGATCGTCGATATTCAAGTTCAAAGAAATTGTTCTTAAATTCTTTGCTTGAACTTTGAGATTTATTTCATATATTTAAGTTGATTAGTTGTTTTCTTTCTTTCTTTTTGGGTTGTTATTTTTTATTAACCTGTCTTCCTTACCATAAGAAAACAACTTAGCCTTTTAATTGGTCTTAAAATAAAAAAGTCGTCTGTGAATCACCGGCACTGTACTTCCCCAGAACGAATTAAGTAACTTTTTGCTTTCCTTCCAAAACCAGACTACCGTCTGCGCTGGTATTCAACAGTTGCATTACATAGGAGCTCTTAAATCCTCAAACTAAATTTTGTGTTGAGAAATTCATTGGGTTTTTTCAGTTGAGCATCCTCTGATCCCCCTTCCCTTCTGTCGATTCCGCTGAAAATTGAAAAGTGCGTAATAATGTTTTTTTTTTTTCATATTTGGAATTTAGAGGTCGGAAAAAATTTAATTTCATTAAATAAAAAATTTAATTTCATGTTTTGGAAATTCCGTTAAAAACCACCAAATTTTTGACCGATTGCGTAACTTTCCCTATACACAGCTCGTATAGAGGGGAAGTTAAGTGCCCCCGAGGCGATCAATAAACTTGACAATTGCAATTGTCAATGATATCATTTATGGGACTAATTGATCGTCTAGGAGGCAATTGACCCGATTGTCAATTAAATGACGGCGATTGATAGACATTTTGATTGAAGGTCATTGATAAGAGCAATTGATTACAGCGATTGATAGTGTAACTAGCAAATTGACAATCGTTCCGTCAGTTGTTCGCCAGACAGCAAAGATGAGTGTCGTGTCTGATGAGGTGTTTTCTTTCGAGGAAAGAGACTTTGTTTTGCTGTTAATATCTATGTACCGTGATTATCCAGCTTTGTGGCAAATCAAATCAAAAGATTATGCTAACAAACAAAAACGAAGTGCTGCATTAACAAACATAGTTCGTGCGTTACAAAAATACAAACCTGATTTTACCGAAGAAAAATTTAAAAAAAAAATTAATAGTCTTCGAACAAATTTTAATAAGGAATTTCATAAGATAGAGCAAAAAAAGCGATCAGGTTCATCGGCTGATGACATTCTTGAACCGACGTTGTGGTACTACAACGAACTTCTTTTTATAAAAGATCAACTGGCAATAGCAGAGACGCAAACTTCAGAGGTAAGTAAAACAACTTGTTTATTAAAATATTAGGTTTTCAATGCATACAGAAAATGTTATACATAAAATACAATGGAACGAATTTTAATTTACCTATTTCAAACACCGGACTTGCCATGGCAATAAACCAAAATTCATTGCTTACTTTTTTTGCTTGAACTGCTGAATTGCCTCTTGTTCGAGTGATCGGTCAACAAATGCGTTTCCTTTCTCCAAGAACCTTCTTCGATTGTTCCAGTTGAATTATTTTCGAAATTCACGTCCTCCTGTTGAATATAATAGCTACTATTACTTTTTGACAAGTAGTTGTGTAACTGGCGACAAGCCATTACTATCTTTCAAGCTTTGTTAGGTGCAAATTTAATAATTTTTTGAAATATTTTGAATCTTGATGTTAAAATGCCAAAAGCGTTTTCAACTATTCTACGGGCTCTAGAAAATCTTTAGTTGAAAATTCTGGTTTCATTTCTTATATCATATCTACTATAGGGGTTCATAAAATTAGTCTTTAGTTCGAAAGCTTCATCGCCAACGAACACATAAGGAAACGTTTTACTTGTTCCTGGTAACTGACGCGGATGAGGAATTTGTTGTTTGTTTTGCCACAACTTCTGCCAAAATATCGTGTTTTTCAAAACCACCATCCGATATTCGTCCATTGGCTCCAACATGAATCATAATAAATTGGTAATTTGCGTTAACAATAGCCATGAGTACTATACTAAAAGTGCCTTTGTAATTATAATAGAAAGAACCAGAGTGGGAAGGTTTTTGTGTAATTACATGTTTGCCATCAACGGCGCCTATACAATTGGGAAAATTCCAACGTTCTTCAAACTGTTGTGCTAATATTTTCCAATCCTCAGTATTTTTTGGTACCTTTACAAAAGTTAATGTTGAGTGTCCTTAATTAAAAAAAAGGTATTGTAATGCATAAATTTCTTTGCAGGAATCATTGAACGAACAACGGAATACATCATCTATTGACGACAATGAATCGATACCTGCAAAGAAACCAAAAAAGGGATCTTCAGATGATACAAGAGAACTCGTAGGTTTAGCTACACAATATTTTAAAAGGGCAGAAAGTGAAGTGGACATACTAGCTAAGGGGTGGGCTATAAAGCTGTGCCGACTCGCTCCAGACCAGAAACGGTTTGCTGAAAAAATAATAAATGATACTCTATTTGAAGCTGAACTTGGAACATTAACAAGGAACAGTGTCCGTTTTTTAATATCGGCACCACCTATATCACCGACGTCTTCCTCGTCGTCCAACCCAACGTCCTCGGCACAGCCGAACGACCAACTTTAGGACAGTACTATCAAACATCTTCTTTTTAAGATAATAATTAATAATCAAATGCATTTACATAGTTAATTTTTTTAATTTTATTGAAAAATAAATACATTCAAACCTGAATATTGTGTCTTAACGTCTCTATTATAGCCTCGCATGTTTCCATTATGATTATTTCCAATGTCCGGGGGGCAATAGCACAAGTGAACTTCAAGTCCTCCAAATCCATACCGGAAGCAAGTGATCTCAATGTTATAGAAAGTCTCTGGCATGCAGGGATAGCTTCATGCATTACAGTGTCTTTTTTTTATATTTTTGGCTGAATTAGTTTGAATAAGGTATCAAAACCTTCTTGATCCATTCTGAGAAAATTTTTGTAATCCTCGGGTTCAGTATCTCGAAGGATACGTAATAAATTTTCGTGGGTAAAACGGCTTCTCAGTTTATACCATTCTTTGGACCAACATCTCTTTCTCTTTTCTTTCTTCCGAGTGCAGAGGGCTAGAGTTGATGCAAGAAATCCCATGTCTGTGTTCGAGACAATTTTAAAATAAAAAAAACAAAATGTAATTTTAATAATTAACAAATTAAAATATCAGCGAGAACACTATGTCAAAACAGAACACCTACCAGAGCGCTTTTTCGTTACTCTGGTGGACATGAGGCCGACTCTACTGTGGGAGTCCTAAATTTTGCCTTCCCTAAATTTTTATTCACCTAGGGGGGGGGGGGGGGGGGGGGGTATTTAACGAGTACTTGACATCGTATAGGCTCCAGACCATCGCTTAACGTCCCATCCGAAAGACGGCGTGCTTAAGTTTATTTCACCTCCCAGATAAAATAAACTAAGGGCCTCGGTCGGGTTTCAAACCCACGATCTTGAGCTCAGAAGGCAAGCACGCATACCACTGAGCTACCGGCGCCCTTAGGGGGGAAATCAATACAAAATGAACGTAAATGTCTTTCTTTACTCCGATGTTTTTTGTATTTCTGTAAATTGTCTCATAACTCTAAAAACAGCTGATTGTATATTCTGGATACTTGCTGGTATTTCTAGGAAGGTCCAACTAGATTCCAATATAGACTGTGTGGCAACTCAAATATATTGACGCCCATCAACGGATGATCGGATTATGAAAATTCACATGTAGGTTCCTTGTAGTCCGAGCCAAACATAGGTCATGTAAAATTCCAAGGGGTGGGGGGTTAAAATTAGCGCATGCTCTTTTGAAGTTCGATCCACTAAGTCCAAATAATTATACATATAATAAATTCAGATATTCTGTTGCGCTTTCCACGCAATTTCTGCAATATCCCTCTCCAGTACGAATTTATCAAATAAGTGATTCGTTACAGTAATCTATTTTTTTTTCTAACCTAGAACAATGGTACAAGAATTGCGAACCTTCTGACTCGATTGCGATAGTAACGAGAGATTCCTTTTCCTCTCATGCATTGTCGAGACTCCCATCATTAGGCCTAAAGATCGCGGGCTTGAATCCTGGCCGAGGCCCTTATGTTTTTTTCTGGGGGGTGAAAAAACCTTGAGCATGGAAATTTGAATTTCCCAGATTAGAGTCGGGCTCATATCCACCAGAGTGACGAAAGGGCTCTCTGGTAGTAGGCGATATGACCTTGAAGTATTATGTTAACCTTGTCCCTTATCTCCATGCCTAACCGCGTTGAAGGTTTCAAATGTGACATTCTGGTTATCCCAAAAGTTTGTTATTCTTTTTAAGATTCATTTTTATTTTAAGTTCCACTAGGTATGTAAGTTTGATTTGGTTTTATCTTTTTTGAGTTCCTATTATGGATTCATGGTTGTAATTAGTGTTTAAATATGTTTAAATTTAATCGTTATCTTAGAAACTTGAGATAACATTTTTTATTCAGGCTGTGAACGTGAGTAACATTTCATAATTGCGCTAATTACACCTTTTATATTGTTCATTCATGTTTAAAAGCACCCTAGCTCGTCTTGTCGGAATTTTGTTTTTCTAGTTTTAATCAATGATTTTTAATAAAACATTGAAAAATTATTAATTGGCCTAGCAAATAAAGAAATTGAACTATCAGATTTAGGTTGTGTATATTTTGCATCTAAATAAAGCATTCTCTAACCATTGTATTACTATTAAGTAAATTGGAAAATAAAACATCTTCCAGTTGCAACTAAAACCCTTGTACTTTTGTTGATATTTCATGCTGTGCATCTTTCGTTTCTCAAAATGTTTGTGGATTACGAAAAGCGAACCCGTTCATTAGACGTTCAGATCAAAGTTGTTAGACTTAAATTGATGAAGTATATTCGAAATTATAAATTTTAATAATTATGATGTAGCAGTAGAACTTTATTCGCTTCGGGGGAAGGTACAGACATCCTAACTCAGTGGTTAAAGGCTAGTCTGCGATTCCCAAGATAACCGGTTACATTGTGTTTTTTCGGTAGTAGTGATTTTCTCCGGTAACTCCGAGTACCACAGCTAGTGAACGTGTTGTTATTGAATGCAGCTTGCACTACACTGCAAATTTCGTTAATTTAGACCATCAAACGTGCACTACCTCCCCCCCCTCTAACTAAAATAATTAATCATTAATTTGCCAATATTTTAATATATATAAGTGTAGTCGAGAGGTTACACTCCACATTTTCTTCATTTTAGCCAACAAGTGTTCACTTTACTCAATCAATTCTAATTCAATTTATGTATAGTACAGTAATAGTATCACAATATGCAAGTGCAGTCTAGTGGCTGCACACATTGTCCACACCATGGTATCATAATATGCAAGTGCAGTCTAGTGGCTGCACACATTGTCCACACCATGGTATCATAATATGCAAGTGCAGTCTAGTGGCTGCACACATTGTCCACACCATGGTATCATAACATGCAAGTGCAGTCTAGTGGCTGCACACATTGTCCACACCATGGTATAAAGCCGAATTATATAACAGTTTTTCGTTACACATTATTTGAGATTTACCTAGTGCTGTCGAGAGAGATGCATAGCTTTTTCAACATTTTTAAATTTGAAACAAATATAAAGAATCTATCTTAAGGCCTCGTACACTCCTAGCGATATTTGTCGCGGAACACATGTCTCGGGACAAGTCTCAATGTGTCCCAATACACATTTTATGTGTTCTCCCATAAAATAGGTCCTCCCATGTTTATGGGATGTTATTTCCCTTCATTATAAAAATAGGAACAAAAGGCGGGATGTCATCGAATACCTTTCAAACAAAATTTAGGGATGTCTGATTCTGAAATGGAAAATAAATTGCACAATTTATTTGTAAAAGTTCTTCAAAAATATTTCTGAAGCTTATGCTATGTTCAAGTTTTAAGTTTTCGAGCAGATTGAGAGCAATGAAAATGCCTCCCGAAAATACATTTCTCCGCCAATAATGTTTAGGTTTCTTTTTACGGCTTCAATAACATTAAATTATTGAGATAAACAGTAAACTCACAGAGGGCAATTTCAGCGGGCATGCGTTAACATCTGTTGCGAGACACTCCGTGGGACATTGTTTCGCGACTGTCTCTTTACAATGTCCTGCGACTTTGTCGCTAGGTGTGTACTAAGCCTAAGACCTTCGTCGACTTCGCCCCCACGAGGGAATTTATATTTATATTGTAATACTGTTTAATTTGACATGTTATTTTGTTTCTTTGTTTCAAGTCAACTTCATTAGCGCTTATGTCTATCTTCAGTCCATGCTTTTTTTATTGGTGACATCCAACTTCTATAGTTCATTAAAGTTCCAATGTTGTAGATTTAATTTTTAGAAACAAATATGTTGACAAAACTTAATTATTGTTGCCATCACAAAGGTTAGGTTAGGTTTTATGACTCATGCCCGGGCTTTAACTACGAGGTCATATCGCCTACTACCAGAGCGCTCTTTCGTCACTCTGGTGGACATGAGCCCGACTCTACTGTGGGAGTCCTAAATTTTGCCTACCCTAAATTTTTATTCATTTAGGGCAGGGGTCTTTAACGAGTACCTGACATCTTACAGGCTCGGGACCATCGCTTAACGTCCCATCCGAAGGACGGCGTGCTCAAGTTTATTTCACCTCCCAGATAAAATAAACTAAGGGCCTCGGTCGGGTTACGAACCCACGACCTTGAGCTCAGAAGTCAAGCACGCATACCACTGAGCTACCGGCGCCCTCACAAAGAATTAATGTTCAAATAAATGTACATATTTATATTTTCAAACATAATAGAATACAAAAATGTGAAAAATAAAAAGTAAGAAATCGGCACACAATAATTAAATCTGTCAACTTATGTCTAAAAATCAAAAACTTCCCAAGTTTTGAACATCTCTTAATCGTTCTGAATGTATGACTAAGTTAAGTTATCTGAAAGGAAAACTATCAGTGTGAGATTTTCAAATAATGCACACTTCCTTTCTCTCCTTTGAACTGAAACATGCACACTTATCCCCCATGTATAGATGACTTTCCTTCATAAATTATATTCGCTTTAAGGTGAAATGCGAACAGACAATACACACACTTAAAACAAAAAAAAATTACCTCTAAAAGAAGGTTACTTAATGTACCCATATATTAATTTTTTTATTACTGACATTTCTGTTAATGCTTAAATAAGGTAATCATGTTTTTCCAGCCATAAACCAAGTTAAATTGAAATTAAATTGGGGATAAACGGATTGTAGCCACAATCAGGTTCCATAGACTGAAGTCGTTATTCCGGGAACTGTGGAGGGTCTGTTCTTCTGGTAACTACCTTACTTAAGGTCATTATCTAATGTCTGATTTCCTCTCAAAGTATGGAATATTTGGAGTTACCATTTTGAAGGATGAAGGCGGTATTTAAAAATAAAATGGAATGTGAAACAAATTGTGAAAGTTTGTTTCTCATGATTCCATGTTTCTTTCAGCACTCATTTTTTACACTGGGAGTGTTATGTTCTCATCAGATGACCGATTTTCAAGAAATTTTCCCTGATGGATAGCTCATTTATCCAGGCGTGACATAGGGTATATAACATTATCGGCAAGGTCTGTGTCCAAGGCTGGGTGGGTGACCCTTGATTCTCGCCATTGGACCATACCATGTAGAGTTCTTGGATATAGTTAAGTAAACAACCCGCCCTTGAGTCGGCAATCGTAAAACGTACTCCTATTGCTTATACTATTTTTCTAGTCCTTTGCGCATTTGATTATTTCTGTGATTTGTCTGCATTACGCCTCACAAGCAGTCAAGATCACGATACAGTTCCTCAAATTTGTCTGTTTCATCCTCGGACCACATTTTCATTTTTTATTTAAAAAATAAAAGAAAAGTAAATGCAAAAACAACAAAACGATGAAAAATGACTTAAATCTACTTAATTTAATATCTTTAAAATTGCGCTGATAGCACAGAGGTGTCGTGCTTCTTGCCAATTGTGCTCAAGATCGTTGGAACCCTGATCGAACCTCTTTTCCATCTGGGGTTAAAAAAGTCAAGAGCCCACAGTCCCTTGGATGGGAAGTTAAGTTAGAAAATATAGTACTCTGACAGTAGTCAGGCTCGAGTTCACTAGAGCGCTCTCTATTATTGATGAAAGATTTAAACATTTTATGCAGGAAATAAAATACGAAGTATTGTTTATGGATTCTAAGAAATTAGGACCCAACCATCAAGTCAGAGCAGACTCAAAAATAATCTAGAAATTGAAGACACTATAGGTACAAAGATCATGAGTAATTATTATTGGCACAAATTATAGGCGTAGATTCCATAGAGGCAATGGGGGCAAGAGTATCGTTTCGCCCCGACAATAATATTTTGAAAATTTATACAAAAAATTAAAAGAATAATAATTGAAAATGAAAAAATAATTAGAGACCAAAAGGAAGAACTCAAATCTCAGATATGGTATAATAATAATATCAATTGTAAAACAATTTATTATTATGATAGTAGTGTGAAATATTTTAAAAAAAGCTTTCTTGCCTCAAAATGTTTATTTATTCTTGTTATCGTTTATTATGAATTTATTTTATTATCAAGGTTTACATAGCAGTTTGAAGTATTTTCATCTCCATTAAACCATTGAGATGCATGAGTAAACATTTTTAATTCAAATTATTCTATTTTTGGGGCTCCATGGGGATAATTTTTCCGATCAAGCGATACCCGCGGAAATTGGTTGGACGGAACAGTTGCCCAGTTTGGATTGCTGAAATATGTTTATTGTTTTTTTTCACGTTTTATATATGCAGTAATTTCTTTTGTTGAGTACACATTAGTCTAAATGTTCTGAGAAATCAAATTGAACTGTGGAAAGCTGAGTATTCCGAGTATTTTTTAAAGATAATTCTTTTTATGTTTAGCTGAACTTTGGTTTTTTGAATGTTTTTGGTTCCCCTCTGTATTTAAAAGATTGTATTTACGTTCTCTCATGGCTGAGTGAGTTAAGCCTCCATTTATACAATTTTTTTAATTAATTCCTCGATTGCCAGCGAATTCATTTTATTATTTAAATTACCGATAAATATCTGTAAATTGGATAGGATAGAAGCACGTATTTGTATTCCCTTCTCTTTCTAGAATTCATAAGGACATTAACAGATATCAAATCAAATAATCCTTCAATAGTATCTGCAATGTTTACAATTTTGTTATTATAATCGTTTGTAAACTTAAACCTGTTTAGAAGAATGTTATCTTAGGCGCTCAATTTTTAAACCTGTTTAGATGTAATATAGTTTGTGAAACATTTTTAATTATTTGTTTCTCATACTTATTTTTTTTTTATTTATTTGTTAGTTTAGCAATGAAACCGGTTAAGAAAAGTGACCATGATATTGTAGGTGGTTATATTGGAATTTTAAAAATAATAGACACCTGCACTTTTTGGATCCAGTGCGAAAAATGTATCCACTTGAGAAAAATTCATAAGGACCTCAAATATGCATTTCAAAATACGCAAAGTTTTGAGTCGCACAAACCCAAAGTTAACGATGTAAGTTAGTGATGTTGTAGTATAGTTAAAGTGCTTCTTAGTATCATATATACAATAATAAATTTCATAGTGCTTAATAATATTCAAAAATAGTCTTTTATATGAACGTTTCAAGAACTGTCCTGATTCAGTTGCTGTTTGATATTTGTATGTTATCGTCTGAAATTCAAAAAAAATTCATATTCATAAGGAATAAGGGGGGAGTGTACATAATTTTGATATGTTTTACTACTGAAAAGTATTCAAAAATATAGAAATGTTTATGAATATTTCATGTTTGACAGCAATTTGGAATTTCAACAACCATTTTCTTTTTTATTTATTTTTTTTCTAAATTTGCCAATTTGAAATATTTTATTAGTTACTTTTATTTGTTTTGAAAATTTCAACTCGTAATCTCACTTACAGTTAATCATTGTGACTCATGTCCGGGCTTTAACTATGGGGTCATATCGCCTACTATCAGAGCGCTCTTGTGGCCATGACACCGACTCTACTATGGAAGTCCTAACTTTTGCTTGTCCTAAATTTTTATTCATCTAGGGTAGTAGTCTTTAATGACCTGACATCGCACTGACTCGGGACCATTTTAATCTTTAACGCGTATCAGGACTATGTTTCGAAAAATGCCCTTAATTAAGCATATTGTGATTGCAAAAAAACTTATAATGTAGTGTGAAAAATAATTTAAGAAAATAGGAAAAATCACTGAGAATGAAAAGAAAAATATTTCATATATCGAGAAATTTTTTTTTTCAGCTAAATCCTATGATACCGTCTCCACTGAAATAGTGTAAATAATCTTATCCATCAAAGCATTCTAAAATTTTCGTCCCGAATGGACGAGATGGGACTCCACCTAAATTAACTATTAAATACAAGTGCATTAGCTACATTATCCCTTTCGGTGTTAATTTACGGCCTGGGGAAAATGTAGAAAATCTTCTCCATAATGCTTCTAAGGGTCTGGGCCCTATGTAGAAAGTCTCCCCCGTTGTGCTACTGATTGTCGGAACCGCAAATCAATTTCATTCTATAACGAGCTCTATCGGCGTCCTGTTCAACTTGCATTACTTTCACAGGATCTGTTAGCACAAGCTTCCATGTTCTTAAAAAAAAAAAACTAGAGTGGTGGCTGAAGATGGTAGCTATACTGAAAGTACTCCCATATATTTTATGGAATAGACAATATTTAAAAGTTTTTATTTATTTTTGATTAAGTGTTTCACAATATCTCTGCAGAAAGTGTTAAGTATCATTCCATATTCTTGTCAATATCGGGCAATCTTTTGCTACTCACTTGAAAGCCTGCATCATAGAATAGAAGATTTTTTAAAAATGTATTTTATATATTTTTTTTGTTTAAACATGTAATATGCTAAATGATCCAATATAATTTTCACTCGGATTTATAATATTTTCTTGCCTTGATTTTAATAAATTATATAGTTATCAGAGTACTAAATGCTTACAAGAAAGATTGAAAATTTATTATGGTATAAATAATCAATTTGGAGCAAATAAACATTTTAAAGTACGTACAATCTAAATACAAACATTGTAATATCAATTGCCGAAGTTTTATCTGAAATGATTGTAAAAAGAAAAAAAAAAGAGTGCGTCTGGTCGAGGAGAGGCCAGGCCGGCTGTCAGTAGGGGTAGCAACCTCGCAAGACTCTACTCAGCAGTGTAATGATTAACGTCATTTTCCCGCCACTACTTCTGGTTTAGGAGAGGCCAGGCCGGCTGTCAGTAGGGGTAGCAACCTCGCAAGACTCTACTCAGCAGTGTAATGATTAACGTCATTTACCCGCCACTACTTCTGGTTGAGGAGAGGCCAGGCCGGCTGTCAGTAGGGGTAGCAACCTCGCAAGACTACTCAGCAGTGTAATGATTAACGTCATTTACCCACCACTACTTCTGGTTGAGGAGAGGCCAGGCCGGCTGTCAGTAGGGGTAGCAACCTCGCAAGACTACTCAGCAGTGTAATGATTAACGTCATTTACCCGCCACTACTTCTGGTTGAGGAGAGGCCAGGCCGGCTGTCAGTAGGGGTAGCAACCTCGCAAGACTACTCAGCAGTGTAATGATTAACGTCATTTACCCGCCACTACTTCTGGTTGAGGAGAGGCCAGGCCGGCTGTCAGTAGGGGTAGCAACCTCGCAAGACTCTACTCATCAGTGTAATGATTAACGTCATTTACCCGCCACTACTTCTGCCCACAAACCAATAATGTAATTAATTTTTTAACGCGCATTGACAACTGAAATAAGCAACAGACAATGGATTTACGATTGTTATTATATACTTTCATAGTATGGATCTATTTATTGATTTCAGTTGGTGATAGTTGAAGATATTGATCTCACCTACTACAGAGGTTTAGTCAGGACAGAGAAGAGTGAGGATGTTTTTATAGTTCACTTGATTGACAAAGATGAGCCGATCACTGTGGAAACATCTTTCCTGAAATCTCTGCCTCGTATTTGGAGAAATTTAGAAGAACAAGGACATTTAATTAAAATATATGGCATTCTCCCAAACGATGATTCAGCTGGAAATCTGAACACGTACAGGTAGAAATTTTAACAATCTATAAATAAGTAGTGTTACTTTTCTTGTATCTGTTTTTCCTATTTTTAAGTACATATATAGACAGAACACAAAAATAGGCTATTTGATATGGTGTTATTTCTTGAAGTCAAAATCAAGTGGAAAAAAATTGTTAAACGATACACTCACAGTTTGTCTCGATTATAAAACGACTTAAAAGTGATTCGATTATCTTCATTTTATTTCGCTTAATTATAATTATAATAATAATAAACATTTTCCAGCGCTTTTAGCTTCCATACGTTCTGAGATAAGTTGATTCAAACATAAATTTTCCCTTCAAAAGTTTTTAAAAATCCGGAGAAACTTGAGGATAAATGATGAAAAAATTTAAGAATCAATTTCTTTCTCTCTTTTACACATCTAGAACCTACGAAGGCGAACGAAGCTAGTAATTTTTGTTTTGTTTTTGTGAGTCGTGTTGATTAGATACAGAGGGGAAGTGCGAAACTGTACCTCGCCTTCTGATGTTCAAAATTAGAACATGATAACCACTTTGGCTTTGTATATATTTTCTTGACCACTCTGTTTCAACTTCACCTTTCTCCATTCACTATAAGTTACACTATTTTTTATATGGACATAAAGTATGTCCAATTTTCTTCTTCAACTGATTTCATTCCCAACTAAAATTATTCCTTTGATATCTAATTTTGAATTCAGGCTTCAAGTTCCTTTAATTAATTAAAATTAAAATTTTCAGGGATCACAATAAGCAATCTGAAAATATATTGTCAGAAGCAGATCGGATACGGTTAGATGAAGTACAAATAATCGATGATGTCTACTACGGTAATTTTAAATTGTACATAGAATCAGTTCCATCGTATTATGATGAAATTGTACTTGAGAAGGGTTTAGCTCTACCGTTTTCTGCGTTCGATGCAGGTAAGTTCCTGAATTATTTACCACAATGCTTCTTGTTTGTTTCATATTAATCAACTTTAGTCCATATAAAAAATAAAGAATAGAAAGAGGGCGCCGGTAGCTCAGTGGTATGCGTGCTTGACTTCTGAGCTCAAGGTTGTGGGTTCGTAGCCCGACCGAGGCCCTTAGTTTATTTTATCTGGGAGCACGCCGTCCTTCGGATGGGACGTTAAGCGATGGTCCCGAGCCTGTACGATGTCAGGTACTCGTTAAAGACCCCTGCCCTAGGTGAATAAAAAAATTTAGGGTAGGCAAAATTTAGGACTCCCCCAGTAGAGTCGGGCTCATGTCCACCAGAGTGACGATAGAGCGCTCTGGTAGTAGGCGATATGACCTCGTAGTTAAAGCCCGGGCATGAGTCATAAAACCTAACCTAAAGAATAGAAAAAAAAAAGTTCAGTTTTTTTTTCTTTTTCAAATTTTATTAAGAATAGACTTTAACAGGTTGTTGTGTTCTAAGCAGTATGATCTTAGATAGTTGGTGAATCATGCAATGTACTTCTCCAAAACGAATTAATCTATTAACTTTTGGCCACTCCCTCCAAAACCTGTCGACCGTTTGGATTAATAATCAATAGTTGACGAACGAGGGCGCCGGTAGCTCAGTGGTATGCGTGCTTGCATTCTGAGCTCAAGAACGTGGGTTCGAAACCCGACCGAGGCCCTTAGTTTATTTTATCTGGGAGGTAAAATAAACTTAAGCACTCCGTCCTTCGGATGGGTCGTTAAGCGATGGTCCCGAGCCTGTACGATGTCAGGTACTCGTTGAAGACCTCTACCCTAGGTGAATAAAAATTTAGAGTAGGCAAAATTTAGGACTCCCGCAGTAGAGTCGGGCTCATGTCCACCAGAGTGACGAAAGAGCGCTCTAGTAGTAGGCGATATGACCTCGTAGTTAAAGCCCGGGCATGAGTCATAAAACCTAATCTAATAGTTGACGAACAAATGGGTTTCTAAATCCTCATTCTAAATTTTTGAATTTAAATATGTATCGGGAGTTATCATGTTCACAGGCACATACATACACTTTTTTTATTTTATTTTTGGAATTAGGAGTCGGAAAATATGAAATTGTGGTGAAAACTCAACATGGAACTTGAGAGCGATTACATAACTACCCCTGGGGAAGTAAAAACAGAATGAGGAAGGCCCGAGCCTGCCAATTTAGGACTTCTACAGTAGAGTCGGACTGTCCACCAGAGCGGCGCAAAGTCCTCATAGCAGGAGATATGACCTCGTAGTTAAAACCGCCATGATTAGCAAAACCAAACAAACAATAAATGACACACACGATTTAAACTATTTCTGCCAATTAATAGTTTATTTTATTTTTTACAGATGTTCAGAAGGCAACAGTAACGAAACAAGATAAAGAACAGCAGGTAAAGAGATTGGTATATTTTTTTATTACATTTTTATTTAAACATAGATTATCCGGCATAGCCAAGGAGTAAGTTGGCCTCTTCTTATTTAGTTTGTCTTATGAGTTTTTTTTACAAAACCTGATAATATGAGCTTATGTATTATAGGTTAGGTTAGGTTTTATGACTCATGCCCGGGCTTTAACTACGAGGTCATATCGCCTACTACCAGAGCGCTCTTTCGTCACTCTGGTGGACATGAGCCCGACTCTACTGTGGGAGTCCTAAATTTTGCCTACCCTAAATTTTTATTTATCTAGGGTAGGGGTCTTTAACGAGTACCTGACATCGTACAGGCTCGGGACCATCGCTTAACGTCCCATCCGAAGGACGGCGTGCTTAAGTTTATTTTACCTCCCAGATAAAATAAACTAAGGGCCTCGGTCGGGCTACGAACCCACGACCTTGAGCTCAGAAGTCAAGCACGCATACCACTGAGCTACCGGCGCCCTCTCTTATGTAATATATATATAAATGTCATATGACGCGAAGAAAAAAAATGTAATTTTAATTTTTAGTTGTATCATGTAACATTGTAGGTCAACATACAACATGATGTGTGTTGGATAAGAGGAATAATAGTGTTCTTCATTTTGTTTCTCGAAAACGAACAGCTTGCAAACAATAGTAGAAAGGAAAAAACACGACTTCTAGAGATCGGATCGGAAATCTCCACTGCTATCCATATCTTTCATTTGTACCCTTCCTTGGCTTTCTATATTGCATAATAATTAAAGAGTTTTTTGGACATATAGATACAATAGGTCACCCATAAAGGTAATGAATGAAGTGACTAAGGTACCCACTACATTGACATATCATTTTATTGTTGTATTTTTTTTTTTTTTAGGACAAGAAATTATCCAGAAAAAAACCGGAAAGAATTATAAATATTTCTCTTTATCACGATCAGTTTTTAAGTGAGCTTGTCGCTGGCAGAGTTTTTAATTCTAGAGTTCTGACTCAATCCGAAATGAGCACTCAGGAATTTCAACATAAGAAAAATTCATCAAATTTTGACAAATTCGAGGGTGAATGTCTTGGAAACCCTGATCTGTTGGATGATATACAGAAGTCTTTGGCGAGAAGAGATCGATGGACCAGTGGGCTTGTCGAAGATGAAGATCCCAGTCGTTCAAGAAGATCAGTTGAAGAAGACCGGCCAGAACCTGCTATGACAGCCTCAGTGAGTAAGGGGGAACATAGAAGAGAACAAAGTCCTTTTGAAGGATATCATTCTACTTCATCCGATGATTTAAATAGATCGAAAAAGAAACACTCTGGATTATCAAAAATGTTTAGGTTGCCCAAGGATCCGTTTTGTAGAAGCTTGAAAAAAAAATCTGAGATGACTTATCCTTCTGATACAGCTTCCGAAGAAAGGCGTTTAGATCCTCATCTTGTTTTTTCAGACTCAAACAGACAAAGAAGAGATAGAAGCGGATCTAGGAGAGTGGATCACATGGAAGGATCACATTACGATTCTAATTCTTCAAAAGATGTAAATAGATTAAGGAAGCCTTATTCTGAGGGCCAAGATAGGCCAACAAGTTTCCAAGATCGTTCGTCTGGTAGTGAAAGGGCATCCTACAAAGGGGATTCATTGAGGAGTTCAGAGAATGTGAAAAATTCGTCTCCTATTTGTGGGGCAGGTAGAGGAAAATTCATAGACCAACTGAGGAAACAGTTTACAGGCACAATAGGCCTAGAAAAACATAGTGTTTCCACTCATCGTTCCCATCATACCTCATTAGGAGAAGATGAGGGTAGACAATCAAATAAATCAAACGATTCTCCAGTTACTCATAGCAGAGTGTATAGGGATCTGTCGAATTTAAAAATTTCAAGAGAACATTCACCGATTCAGAGAGCAGCTATGATGGGAGGCTTTTCTGAGAGTTCTTCGTCTGAGGAGTTTGACAAATACCAATCTCCTCCAGAGGATAATGTAGCCAGGAATCGTTATCCGCCAAGAATAAATGAAAATGCTCTTCCAAGAACTCATTTTCTTGGGGAGAAAAAAACATTTAATTCTGGACCAAGAATAGACGATGCATCTCCAAGAGGTCATTTGTCGGCTGGGAAAAATATGCCTGGATGTCTTTCTCGATCTAGAATAGATGAAGACAGGAGGAAACATGTGTCCGGAGATTCTCCTCAAACAAGAAGATATGAAGACAGGTCCCCGGGAAGTCATTCCTTTGCGGGAAAATATGTGTCCGAAGATTCTCCTCAAACAAGAAGGTATGAAGACAGGTCCCCGGGAAGTCATTCTTTTGCGGGAAAACATGTGTCCGAAGATTCTCCTCAAACAAGAAGATATGAAGACAGGTCCCCGGGAAGTCATTCTTCTGCGGGAAAACATGTGTCCGGAGATTCTCCTCAAACAAGAAGTTATGAAGACAGGTCCCCGGGAAGTCATTATTTTGCGGGAAAATATGTGTCCGAAGATTCTCCTCAAACAAGAAGGTATGAAGACAGGTCCCCGGGAAGTCATTCTTTTGCGGGAAAACATGTGTCCGAAGATTCTCCTCAAACAAGAAGATATGAAGACAGGTCCCCGGGAAGTCATTCTTCTGCGGGAAAATATGTGTCCGGAGATTCTCCTCAAACAAGAAGTTATGAAGACAGGTCCCCGGGAAGTCATTCTTTTGCGGGAAAATATGTGTCCGAAGATTCTCCTCAAACAAGAAGGTATGAAGACAGGTCCCCGGGAAGTCATTCTTTTGCGGGAAAACATGTGTCCGAAGATTCTCCTCAAACAAGAAAGTATGAAGACAGTTCCCCGGGAAGTCATTCTTTTGCGAGGAAACACGTGTCCGAAGATTCTCCTCAAACAAGAAGATATGAAGACATGTCCCCGGGAAGTCATTCTTTTGCGGGAAAATATGTGTCCGAAGATTCTCCTCAAACAAGAAGATATGAAGACAGGTCCCCGGGAATTCATTCTTTTGCGGGAAAACATGTGTCCGGAGATTCTCCTCAAACAAGAAGGTATGAAGACAGGTCCCCGGGAAGTCATTCGTTTGTTGAGAAGGAAGTGTCTGGAGATCTCCCTCGATCAAGAATGGATGAAGATAGGGCCTCGGGAAGTCATTCGTTTGCTGAGAAGGAAGTGTCTGGAGATCTCCCCCGATCAAGAATGGATGAAGATAGGGCTTCGGGAAGTCATTCGTTTGTTGAGAAGGAAGTGTCTGGAGATCTCCCTCGATCAAGAATGGATGAAGATAGGGCCTCGGGAAGTCATTCGTTTGCTGAGAAGGAAGTGTCTGGAGATCTCCCCCGATCAAGAATGGATGAAGATAGGGCCTCGGGAAGTCATTCGTTTGCTGAGAAGGAAGTGTCTGGAGATCTCCATCGAACAAGAATGGATGAAGATAGGGCTCCGGGAAGTCATTCGTTTGCTGAGAAGGAAGTGTCTGGAGATCTCCCCCGATCAAGAATGGATGAAGATAGGGCTTCGGGAAGTCATTCGTTTGTTGAGAAGGAAGTGTCTGGAGATCTCCCTCGATCAAGAATGGATGAAGATAGGGCTTCGGGAAGTCATTCGTTTGTTGAGAAGGAAGTGTCTGGAGATCTCCCTCGATCAAGAATGAATGAAGATAGGGCCTCGGGAAGTCATTCGTTTGTTGAGAAGGAAGTGTCTGGAGATCTCCCTCGATCAAGAATGGATGAAGATAGGGCCTCGGGAAGTCATTCGCTTGTTGAGAAGGAAGTGTCTGGGGATCTCCCTCGATCAAGAATGGATGAAGATAGGGCTCCGGGAAGTCATTCGTTTGCTGAGAAGGAAGTGTCTGGAGATCTCCCCCGATCAAGAATGGATGAAGATAGGGCTTCGGGAAGTCATTCGTTTGTTGAAAAGGAAGTGTCTGGAGATCTCCCTCGATCAAGAATGGATGAAGATAGGGCTCCGGGAAGTCATTCGTTTGCTGAGAAGGAAGTGTCTGGAGATCTCCCTCGATCAAGAATAGATGAAGATAGGGCTTCGGGAAGTCATTTGTTTGCTGAGAAGGAAGTGTCTGGAGATCTCCCTCGATCAAGAATGGATGAAGATAGGGCTTCGGGAAGTCATTTGTTTGCTGAGAAGGAAGTGTCTGGAGATCTCCCTCGATCAAGAATGGATGAAGATAGGGCTTCGGGAAGTCATTTGTTTGCTGAGAAGGAAGTGTCTGGAGATCTTCCTCAATCAAGAATGGATGAAAATGAGTCATCGGGAATTGATTTTTTTTCAGGAGAAACGACTTCTAATTCGTCTCCATCAAAAATGGATCAAGTAGTGACTGTTGAAAATGCTTCCTTTCCGAGAGGTCCGTTAGGCAGGGCTAAGTTTTTCGCCTCTTTTTTATCACATCAAACACAAGTCAGTTCGAATGCTCAACCATCGTGTACGCCCATGGAATCATCTTTAGGAGTTTCCGAGGTATCCAAAACAGCAGTGGATGCCAACGATAATCCAGACCGCTATTACGACATTGAAGAGCCTGAGTACTTGAATTTGCCTCTTGCTGAAGGTGCGGTTTGCGCTGAAGATTCTCCCCAAGAGGAGAGTTCACAGCCTGAGGAGCCTGGGAAAGCCTACGAGAAGCTGGTTCAGGACTCGCAGCCACACCAGCCTCAGCCTGTCGACACTACGGCTCTGGTGAAAGTGCCTAAGATACTCACTTCTGACTATCAGCCCGCCTCCTTTGAACACCGATTGATTGTGTAAGTTTAAATTTCATTTTTATAATTGTCGACTTTAATTGTATTTAATTTTTTATTATCATTGTTTATTGTTCATTCTTCCTGGTTCTTAATTAAAACAATTAAGAAAAATGCCCGTAAAGTTGTATGTAAAGAGTAATAACAGCTCTCTTGAATAACAACATTTTTACATCTATACGCTCAATTCTGAACAAAAAAACAGTGAAATAAAACGACTATTATACTAGCTGTGTAGATATCGATTGTGTGAAAATATGTTGATATTAATGGAATAGAATATGAACTATTTAAATAGAAAATTAAAAAATACTCAATTTATACAGCTTACAATTTTATTTATAAAGTCACGAATAATTTCCGACGCAAATCTACAATCTTATAATTTTTTATCTATTTTTACCTTTTGCCTGCTTTGAAAATTAAGGAAGATAAAATAAAGTTCTTTGTTCTAAGTAAAAAATATTTCACATATTTTTCAGTCGGGTATATTTTTTTAAAGGAAAAATCATTTTCTTCGAACTTTTCTTCAGAAAATTCGTGATGGGGAAATGCTCAGAATTGAGCTGGGACCATTGGTCGGAGCTGTAGATTACCAAATAATATCCCATCGGGTGTTTCAGTATATTTGAGAATAAATCCATATTTCCAGTCTTATATATTAATTCTTCGGAAACTATTCCATTTCCAAACGTAAACCACTCAAAGTTTCAATTTCAATTTTTTTGTGGTTACTTAATGTACAAATTACACACTATCTTAATGTGTCCTACGATCTATTGATACAGACTAACTTAAAATATTTTTAATAAAAATTAAACATTAAGAAAAAAATTAAGAACTTGATGGTATAATTTATTAATTCAGCATGAAAAATGCTAAGTTTGTAATAACGATTTTTATGCATTTGTCAATAATTTGTATCAATACATTTTGGTGTGATCATTGCAGAGACAATACTATCGGCCAATTAGCAGAACGTATGAAGATGTCAGGGGGCATTCTCCATGGTGATATCAACTGTCAACCTGTCTTCTGTATATCTGAGCTTAAACTTAATTCACATATACTTGGGGTAATCTTCTCTTTATTATATTTGATATTTAATTAATTTTTACTTTCCACGGCGATGCTCACTTTCCAAAGCGCACATGATAGTCGTATGGGGAAGTTTCATGCAGCTCTAACCTGCTGAAATATTTATACATAAAAATGTTTTTTTAGGGCCATTATTTTTAGGACAGGGAGAGTAGTTCGAAAAAGATGTATGTTTCGAAGATCACTTCTGATCTTATTGATCTTGAACAACGCAACATAATTTTTAGTTTTTTTTTTATTAAAAAAAAATCTAATTAAAATGTTGTCTGACATCATTTGATATTCGCTCTGATTGCGATACTCTTGGATTGAATAATTTCAAATTCATTTTTGTTATTTTCGGCAAATTGGTACTTTAAAAAATAATACAGTTTTTATCCTCAATTATCTGAGTTAGTTAATATTGCACCCATATATTTTTGCTTAGTTGCAGCTGAAGCGTCTTAGATTTCAATTAAAATGAGTCTCATGAATTTCTAGCGAAAAATCAGTTTTTACTTTTTACGCGGAATTTTAAAATAAAATCTCCAAAACGGCTCTAAGGATCATCATCATTTTTTGAAATCATCATATGTCAAATTTGTTTGAATTCCCTTGAACACGAAAAAAAAAAAAAATGATAGAATGTATTTTTTATCATGTTCTATAATTTATTTAATCGAGCATTCTCAAACTTTTTTAAGCCACTGGCAACCCTATGGGAATGTTGCAAGCTGTTTACATTTTATTTATTTTGTACGTTGTTATTAATTAGGAAGCACTGTTGAAACTTATCAAAAGTGTTCTGTTAGCTGCTGAGTCCTATTTGAAAGGTTAATGGTCTGTTGTAGAACATGCATCACAAGAAGTTGGTAGACCTGACACGATGCCAGATGTACGGGATCCCCGTTCTTCTGGACAGAAGGAACCTCATCCTGGTCGGTACCCCCAACTCCGGAAAGACCCTCACCTACGTACTCTCTATACTAAGTCTCCTACTTGACCCTAACTACTATACTGAGGTTATTTTATTTATTTATTTTAAATGTAAATGTTCTGTTTTATCTGTTATTTTAATAAGCTATTCTTACTTTAAACTCAAGGTAGGTTGCAAATTTTCCAATAACAGTAACGAAAATTAGTTGCTCACGTTCACGATTTTGCCAATTATTACAACTAGTGATGTTCATATTGTTTCTCAATTTTGCGCAATTTCCGATGAAAGGTTTTTCTATCATTTGAACGTATTTTTCCTATCTTACTTTTTTCAATATCATACCGTTACAACAAAAAACTTGCGTTCTAGAGCTCTTGCATGCATTTCCGCTATTAACTGTCACTGTTTTGAAAATTAGAAAAAGTAAATTCTTATTTATTTGTTGCGAACTGGATCTATTTATTTTTATCAGTAGGCGATTTCATTTATTGACTATGTGCCTAGAAAGTTCGGGACAAGTTCCATTTTGTAATAATTGATTTATCTTTTATTTACATTTATCCAATATCTAGTGTTACAAATCGTTATGTGCTATGTTTTAGTTATTATGAATCATGCCCGGGCTTTAACTTCAAGGTGGTCTTATTACCAGAGCTCTCTTTCGTGGCTCTGTTGGGCATGAACTCGATTCTACAATGAGAGTCTTAAATGATGCCTACCTAGGTTTAGTTACTTAGGATATGGGTCTTTGACGAGTCACTCACTTCGGGACAATCACTTAACGTTCCATCCAAGTCTTCACTTGTCGACCTTACAGATAATTCGAGATCTATCGGAAGACAGAATCTTTTGGACTTTAGCGAAGTATTCGTTGACCGGATCATTAAACATATGCTATTGGAAACTAGCAGTGAAGAGACACTTATATCTAGAACTCAGAACTATATGAAGAGCCTCAAAATCTTTAATTTGACACAACTTATATTTTTTGAAAAATATAGAATTTTTTATTGCGCATATTCTTGACACAGAAGTTTTTATTGCCCATATTTTTGATATAGGATTTTTTCAGGAACTTTGCATTTCACTGTTTGCTTATTGATTGTTGACCTTAATGTTGCAGTTGAAGAAAGGCTTCGGTCCTCGATGTGTGTTCCTCACTTCCAACGCCCAGAATGCCAATTACGTCAGCCAGTTCTGTTCTGCATTTTGCGGTGCCAAGATGACCATTATTACCACTCATGGAGGTGGTCTTGAACTTGAAAGAAAGGTACATATATATATAAAATATATATATAAAATATATATATATATATAAAGTGCATTTTTACTAGGCGGGCTGAGTTGCGCTGGGTTTTGTGCATTATTCCCACGAGTTGCACGTTGCGGACAAATGAAATGAGGGACTATGAGAGATAGGCAGGAGAGTGGGAAGACAGCATCCTTCCCAAGGCAGGAGAGTGGGAAGACAGCACCCTTCCCATTGGCTACTCCTCATCATGCCCCTTCCCTATCTCTCGCAACCGGCTCTCTCCTATACTTCTGTTTAAAGTTATATACGATAAATGAGAATTTTTCACAATGAAATCCCTTCATACAAGTGTTATTCTCCTCAAAATGTCGAGGTTCTCCTTAAATAAACGATTGAAAAAAAAAAAAGCAAATGTGTGAGTGACGTGGTACTCACGAGAATTGATATGTAAACATCTGCTTTAGTTTCAAAAATTTGGTGTGCACTGATTTTGATTAAAATTTGTTTTATAATGTTACAATAAGAAAAGTTCTATGAGGAATTAAACTTTCAAATTTATTGTTCTTCAATTTATTTTATACATGAAATTATAGGTTTATGATAGCTAAAATAAGATATATACAGCTGTGATTGTAGTGTCTTTAAATACCGCGAGAATACAAGGTCGATGGTAGTTTTCGAATTTGTTGTTGAAATGGTTCGATTCGTATTCATTTGTAGATTACTTTTGTCATTTAAAAATGAAATAGACTGTTCGGTATCTCCTGAAATGGGTAAAAACATTATATTATTTGTTGTAAATATATTATTTATTGATTGTTTTCAGCAGTTATTATATATTAATAACAAATAGTATATAATATCATATAATAATATATTGAAATGTTATGTATTATATTTTTAGATTTACACTGCTATATTATTTTCTTTTACCACACATTTTATTTATTGTTACAAATGTAAGCTATCGAAACATCTTAATCTAAAAGTTTCCTACCGAAAGATCATTTTATAGTTCGTAATATTTATATTTTAGTTAAATTCGCTACAACGGAAAAATAATTTTTATATTTTGATAATTTTATTTCCTTCAAATTGGGTCTAAGACGACATTCCCAAATGACGTATAACTGGTGATAAGTATATATTATTGGGATGTAAGGGTGCAATCGCAGAAGTTTCAACTTTTAAAATGTATAAGAAATTGAACAGTGCTCGCAGGGGCCAATATTCCATTCATCACTATACTAAACAACTCGGAGAAATTTGATGTAATTCTGAGAGGTAATGTCCGAAAGTAGTTGATTCTGTTTGGAATTGCTCGTACCTCTTGTGGTTTGTGGTTCTGTCATCCAAACAGATTGGTTAGTATCTCTCTATTATACACTTATCTTGTATTTGCATTATTCCACAATGTAATATGTATGTAATACCATTAATACAATAATTTATTTCGTAATAAAATGCAGATTGTCATTCTGCGTTCGAAATGAATTAAAAAACTGTTTTGAATATATTTTCTCTTTAATTTCTTATAAGTTGATTGATTTGATTGGTAGATATGTATTTATATCTTATGTTTTATGTGCATTTTCAGAACGTGTATACTTCCTAATTGTATTCATTTATTTTGTTTCCAGACGGAGCTAGTGAACGGGTGTGAGATCCTGGTGTCTACTCCCCGCTGCCTTCTGCGGCTCCTCAGACAGAAGACCGTCACAAATCTGAACCGTCTTTGTCATCTCGTCTTGGACGACTGTGACACCTTGTTCGATAAATTCTTGCCTGAGGTACTTCTTGATTACCATAGTTTTCCTTACTTTAATATATTTATAACTTATTTTGTGACAATCTTATTGGTTACCTAAAACAGTTGGTTGAAGAAAACACTGTTGATTGCATGTTCTATTTTGAATTTCTCTTAGGAACTTCCTCCGCGTAGTATGACGCCCATTTTATTCATAAATATTGGTCTTCCTCTCAATGGAGAATTTTTCTTCAAAATTCTTACTTGTTTAGATATTTCGTTGCGAATTCTACCTTTTTTGAGCGTTGACTTATGATCTGTTTCTTCCTTTGAGATCTAAGTCGTTCAATATATTCCTGATGGTTCTTCCATGGAAATTATTGTTCGCTACCGTAGCGAGATTTGTGCCTATCTTTTTAGCAGTTGTGTACCTCCCTTCATATTTTCACCTTCCAAGTTGTCTTGATTTTTTTTTTTTTTCATGTCATGTCTCATCAAATGAAGGTAAACAACCTTCATATTTCTCCCATTTTATGGTGATTAAGTTTATCAGGTCATCAAATAATAAGTTTTTTTAAAAAACAGAAGTTTCCATTTACCTTTGTAATTATATAACAACAGCGAGAGGAATGTTATATAATAATAGCTTTTACTAAAATGGAAATCGAGTCCCACAAAACATAATTTTTGAAAAATGATTGACTTTTCATACTTTTTTAATAATGAAAAGTAAAATGATTTCCAGGTGTGACAATACTTTTTTAAACCGAAAATTAAATTTTTTCTCTCACAGTAACGAATCAAATAGATATAAATGAATATTTTTAGCATTTATATGGTTCGGTGTGTTACGTTGATATGTTGATACTGATTGTTTGAAGTCAGATCGAATTGATTTAGACGAAGAGAACAATTGACAGTGAGATTGTGAACAGTGTACACGAGTAACGTGGGTTGAGGAACTGTTTATGTTCCCAAGTAAACTACGCTATCCTAGAATTAGTTTCCGAATAGGCAAATTTGAAATATAAAGTTTAGTTGAAATATGTCCTGGTATTTTCCCGTTATGATGGAACAAACAATCATACACAAAAACTAAAAACCACTTGAATGGTCTTTGTCTAACCTCAAAGAGATAAACAATGCTAAAAACCAATGCTTACAAGAATACTCAATGTACAGACATATAGACTCCCTTATAGTTTCATTTATATAGATTATATTGTTTATGAAAAAGTGCTTTTGATCGATGAAATAAATTTATATTTTAAATTATATGGAAAAACTTTGTGATTTTTTTGACTTACTGTAAGTGTTGAAAATGTTTTGCTGATTGTTTGTCCCAGTGTTAACTGTTAATATTGCTCTGTTCTGTTGGTCTAGCTGAAGGATATCTTCACCGATGTGATGAAGCTGGTGAGAGGGAGGCCGAGGTACGGGGTACAGGTGGCGGCGGTGGCGGAGCGATGGAGCCCTGTCCTTGAGGAGATGGCTCTCTCCACCCTGATGGACCGCCCTGTCCTCTGCATCACCGCCCATCTGGAAGCAGCTCTATACGCCAGAGTCAAGCCTATCACATACTTCCTACCCCCAGAGGCGAAACTCAGAAAGGTTTTAGGTATGTATCCAACTGTCCATATCAAGGTTGTGCGTGTAGATGTCAATACCATTTTCTACGTTATGGCGTAGACATCATGTAGACTATGCAGATAATGAGTAGACTAGAATATTTAGATACAGTAGACATGTCTACTATGTAGACTGTATTGAGACTATACTCGGCGACACGAAATAAGGCGGGTGGGTGGAAATGCGGCGTTGTGAATCAATTCGGTAGGGAAGACCTGAAGCTGGGGATAGGCAACGTGGCTCTCAGCGTTGTCACATATGGTGCTTTCGTGGCCGGCCACGCCCCCATTCCTCGATCCCTGGTTCCAAGTGCGGCAACATGTCATATTTTCCGAACCGCCTTATTTCGTGTCGCAGGGTATAAGTAAGTTAAGAGTTACGCAGGTAAACTGCATACTTTCCTGTTTTGGTTTTGATAATGACATGTGATAAGAACAACTATTTTTAAGAACCCGACTCTGCGCAGACCTGGCGGGATGCTCCACTTGCTGCATGTCGAAACCAATGCATTCACTTCTAGATCTGGCGCCCACTACCGCATGCCCCACATGGAGGCATGGGTCTTGCTGCATGCATCACTTCAAGATCAGGCGACCAAGATTGCATGCTACTTGTTGACCCAGGGTTGAATCTAACTTCCAAAATTTTGAAAGAGGGCATGTTGGAAAGCTCGTGGCCTCTCCTTTCTAATGGGATCATGGTATTTACTGTACCCTCCACGCTCTTTAAAAAATCTTCTCTCTTTTGGACATTATTTTATTTTTGAACCCTCGGTACACGTGACACGAACTTATTTAATCAGTTGCACTTAATATTTGGATGTTGTCTAGAATTGTTGGATAAAAGTGATGGGAGCCGGACTGTGGTGATGTGCAGGTCTACTTCGGAAGTGAAGGCTCTGAGAGTGGCTCTGGGACAGACCCGGCCAGATAACGTCCTCGTGGCTCATGAGGAGATGTCACTCTCTCTTATTGTTGGTAAGTGTCCTCTCTCTCCTCACTACCTTCTACTAGTTGTCCCCGTCTTCTCCTTTAATAAAACATCCGATCACGCAGAAGCTGCGTGAAGTTAGTGGATTTCCATAGTAGGTATCAAAAAGTTTTATTTTCCTCATATGATGATAGAGCTGATTTCTTACAGAAAATTCACTAAAAGAGCAGATATACTAAGTATACCGCCTCAACTTCTATATTTTTAAAGAAGGTTTTGTGAAATTTGTTAATTTTTGGGAACTATTAATGGTATATAACGGAAACTTGGTATGCACAAAAGAACAATAACACAACTGCAAAATTAGGGTATTTTGAGTTATATGCGTTACTGGTTTCAGAAATACCGAATCCTTCTACTAAAACAAGGAAATTATTGTAGTAACACTCGTGGCCCCTAGATAGAAACTTTGACACAAGTTTTGAGTTATAATTCACAATTTTAGAAAAATAATGAAATAATTGCAAAATTAAGGGTAAAATTTAACAATGTCTGAATACATTTCTGTGATCTGTGTAAGAAATTACTAATTTATATTAGATTTGAAATTATGATATTGAATGCTCATCCATAGGCAGAATCTAATTGTATTACAAACTATATTTATTAAATATGCATTTATCGATATATCAAAGCATTTTTCTCCCATGGGGTCCTTCAGATATGACCTGGTAACACTTCTCAGTATTATATTTTTGTACTGACTTCCAATGTAAATCTCAATTAATTTTATGGCTATAAATGTAGTTTTGTTTTCTTTTACTCATCAAATTAATAAAAAGAAGATAATGTTCCCTTTATGAAGCCACTCAAATATTATGATAATTGTATCCGTTGCGTTTTATTTGAATATTAGATGTTAGTAACGAGTGGGTGAGGAGGATGCGAGCTCCGCTTCTGGTAGCCACTGACCAAGTGCTAGCAGAACTGGATGTGACCAACGCACAGACTCTCATCCATTACAGTCTCCCTGAAAACAAATCCTACTTCTCTGAGAGATTCTTCTGTGTCAAGGAACACTTCTATGACAGAATTAGGAATCCAAAGGTACGTACTGTCACAAATACAGCCTGTCTGTTAACATAATAACTAACTCCCGATAGAATGAAAGTATGGAGTATACAAAATTATATGTATCTAGAATCCCATAAAGACGACCCCTCATTTTCAGCCAAATCGTCCAACGGGAAAGGAGAAAGTGGGGATCGGAGTGGGAGGGGGACTTAACTTTAAAAACCCATAATAACTGATAATGTAATTAATGTATCGAGAAGACATTTTGTATGTAGAATGAAATCGCCCTAAGACACCTATCGAAGGGTAGGAAGAGCGAAAACTTATTTGATTACGAATAATTCGAGCTGGGGTATTACACTGCTGGTGATTCATCTATTTTTTTTATTGATTAATATAATGTCCGCTGCTCTGTGCTATGACGGGTGTATTATGTAGAAATGGTTGTTTGTTTGGAGGTGGGTGCTCCTGAGTGCCAGGTCTACATCCTTCTGGACGATACCAACGAGCAACAGTTCCCAGAAGTAGTCAATTTCATGGAGAGACTATCTACACCCATCCCAGACAACATCAAGAAGACTGTACAGGTTGGACAACACTTTTTAACATTTTTTGTTGAAAAACATTTAATTTTCCCCGACACTAATTCCGACTCATTAATAGATATAGCAAAAGGGGAGAGGGGTATATCTTTAACGTTAGAAGGGCCAATCTCCTTCTGAATGCAGTATGAATTAAAGAGTATAACACTTCAACGATAATTTCTGAACTTAGTCATATTGACTCATGCCCGGGCTTCAACAAAAACAAAAAAAAAACATATAATACATTCATATAGAGCATAGAGGAAAACAATTCTTAATATGTAGGTAGCGTCTATTGAGAAGGCGCTCAGGGCATTGCTATAACCTAGACACGTCTTTGACTATATTAAGAAAAACGATATGTCATATTCAGCCCATGGTTTGAGATGAATATGATACAGTAGCGGAGGGAATGTGATTCACTCTTATAATTCAGCGAATATAAGACAATGCGAAACGATGGGGCAGTTGTATAGTAGACCAGAGTGTGGTGTATCACCGGGGAAATTTTCAAGAAAATATAACTGGTAGTAACGCACCGTATCAATTGAAGCCTCTCAACAAAAAAGGAAGAAATGTTTTCTCTTTAAACATCTATTAAATCTATTATTGCAATCTTTATCAGAAAATGTTTAACAATAATAGTCGTAAGATACGTTGAATGTAATAATAATTTTAAATATTCAATATCTAAGGTAGATAAGTATTTTTTAGAATGTTACTGAAGACAGTCGACAAAGTTTTTAGGGCCAAAACATTATAGTATTGGCTTTAATTTTTTTCTTAATGTCTAAAAGTGCCATTTAAATTCGGGGAAAATGGAGAAGCATCATGAAATTTTGCACCAGAATCGGGTCTTATATTTATATAACAATTGTTGGAATGTGGATTTAAATGTCTTTATAACACTCAACCCTCTGTTTTCCACTGTTTCATATTCACCCGAACTGACCCCGGGTTACCCTTATACCGTTCCACCGTTGACTGCTCTATATACTTATTTACTCAATTTTGTTCCAGAATATTTTAAAACTGAGGGAAGATAGAAAATCTGATACAATAGTGTGTGAGAATCTGTTCATGTTTGGAGAATGTTGGAAAATGAGCAGATGTAAAAGACAACATATTTTCAATACATTGAGGGATCTCCCGAGAGAACTTCCTACGTAAGTTGATATCCAAATGCATTTTTTTAGCAAAAATATTTAATGTATTCGAAATCCATCACATACTATCATTGAAGGTTGACGAGTACCGTAAATTTCGATCAATATGTTGTGATCCGATTTTATAAATGTCTAAATAATAGTAAAAATAAAATTAAATTTGTATAATTTATTTTAAAGTTGACACTACTTTCAGGGAAGGTTTACTGAAGGTAAAAATCCTCCATGTTCACAATCCGGTGCATTATTCTGTCAGATTATTAGCAACTAGGGAAAGTGAAAGCGAGGGATTTTGGAAGCCATTTCCAACCAACTTTGCTCTGATAGCTTTCAAAATAGCCTCGTACTTTGCAAAACGAGAAACCAGGTGAGATACCTTGAGTTAATTCATCGTGAACACTTTATATCAGTAAACTAAGTTAACTTAATATAAATAACATTTTGTACATCATGTATCTATGTGTCTGAATGTTGCACAGATTTGCACATGAAAGAGCGAAAATTGGAGATATGGTTGCGATAGAAGTAGAAAAAGATATTTTATTTAGACGTGCCAAAATTATTGACATTATAAATCGTGATGAAAAATCCAATCCGACTGAAGTGAGTGTTCTCTTGGTGGATGAAGGCAGCCTTCTAACTGTCAGGGTACGTATTAGACCAGTGTACATTTATTTTTTAATGAAATGAATGTAAAATTCAATCGCTTATCAGCGCACTCCTGTTAAAAAACAATATCTGTAATTTACTATTGTTCTGAGTAGACATTTGCGCGGTAAATTTCAAAAGACAGTTTTGAAAATGCCATGAAATGAATATTTATATGGACATACATAAAGGAATGTTCATTTATGGAACCCTTCAATGCATAACCTGATCTCACTGTATAATTATTTATGCAGACCCTTCCTTGGTCCTCGTAACGGGTTTAAAATATTGCACCATTAATGTGCGAGAAAGCTTAGTTAATACTTGATATTATGAATCACAACTATCCAAAAGTAAATACGGAAATATCTCAATTTAGCAGAAAAAAATATTCTATATAAAAATATTTTCATTTTTTCTTTTTTATATAATTGTATACGGAAATTTCGGGGGTTGAATTTTTGAACAAAGGAAACAAGTGACATCATTCTCTTTAATATTCTCTACACTTGAGTACTTTTTGAGATATCGTTTCTAAAAGGTAATTGAATGCTCTTTCAGGTGATTGCAATCATTTTGATCTAATGTAAAAAAATTAGTTGATTTATGAAGGTCATAAATGTAAAAATTTATATTCTCAAAATTTAGCCCCCTAATTTTTTTCAATTTTGATGTCTCAGAATAAAGTTTATTATGTCCATTCAATCCCCTTAAAGTTGTTGTTGTTTCGTTTAGGAGTTTTTAGCGGTTTTAATGCGATTACCGATCTATAAAAATAGAAGCATTTATTTGTCATATGATTACAATTTGAGTGACTAGTCTCGAAGTTAGTCATTTTAGGTTTTTTTAAAGAAATAATTGCATTTCTTTCGCTATTCGAAACTAGAGCCAATCCGAAAATAAATTTTTTTTAGATGGACAACGAGAGGTGGAGGATTTTAAAAATAGCTCCCATAGCCTGCTGCATGGCTGCCGATCCCTGGTTCATACAACATACTATTCATCGTAGTCAACCATTTAATTTGTTCACGAGAACACAGTTCATTGTTCTGAGATATTTTCTGATATGTTTTTTTATGATTATTCTGTTTTGCTGCAGGTAGTGAATTTATATTACTTGCCGGAAGAGTTTCACAAGTACCCCCAAGAATCCTACGATGTTTACCTGAACAACCTGCAGCCTGTTGACTTCGACAATGCATGGAGTTTTGCTGCCACTTCTCATATCATTAGGTCAATCAATGAGCTCTCTCTTGGAGGAACTGATGACAGATTCTTCGTTGCTAAGGTAATTTGTTGTGCGAATCATCTTCAGATGTATATTCTTACCCAGAATAGCATTACTACTTCCATTCATTTTTATTGAACATAACATTTGGTTGGTTCTGGAATACAATCACCATATTCGGTGTTAATATAAACCTTCAAGATCATCGAAAATCTTTTTTATTTCTTTGGATTTTGTATTTATTCAATCCATTCTTGGAAACAGTTAACACAAAATTGAATTCATTGATGATCGATAGCAAACGAATAATTGATATTTAACATTTTTGCAGAGAGATTGTGAAACACTTAATAAATTATAAAGAAAACACGAATGTTTTTTAATATTGTCTATTTCACAAGATATATAAAATATATGGGAGTACTTTCGGTATTGCTACCATCTTCAGCCACGACTTAACAAATACAGTATTTGTTAAGTCGTGGCTGAAGATGGTAGCAATAGCGTAAGTACTCCCATATATTTTATATATCTTGTGAAATTGACATTATTAAAAAACATTCGTGTTTTCTTTGTAATTTAAACGAATAATTAATAAAATATATGTAACAAAACATTTGCAGAATTGCATCGAAAAATAATTATTATTTGTCTTTATTCTGCATCTATTTATTTATTATTATTATTATTTTTTCGTCTGAATTATTAGGATCATTGCGGACCCCAAGTGTTCAAATTTATAGGTTTCAGAAGGCCAATTTCTGGCTCATTGAGACTTATTTAAGCCTAATTGAACTTGTAAGTCACGTATGCCCCTAACAATGGAAAACCTTAGTCAAAATGGATATTTTTTCATTATAGAGGTGTTTTTATTTATTTAATTAACTTTCCACCATCTACACAGATCGCAGAAATCTATTCGGACATTATAAAGTACATGTGTAGATATTTTAATGTTGAAAACTTTACCAATTAAATTCTTGGGGTAGCTGGCAACATTGTTATTAGTACCACTGTGTTCTTAGGTGGGGCTATCTCTTACAGTTCTTACTTAACTTTGATTCACTGTTTGTTGTTCATTTTTCATTAATTTACAAATAAATAGTTTTAGTATTAAATAAATAAGTATTTATAGAAAGTATATAACAATTGGAAGGATAGATAGTCTATTGGATTTGGTTTACACCTCAGATAGTACAGTATAACTGAACAATGATGTCTGTGTTCAGATGGCATAAGCAGGTATGTCGAATTTGGGTACAATAATGGATAGATTTAGGAACACTAACTCTGGAAAATTCGTTAATCGCGTTTTCAATATCTTTAATAATTATTATAATAATAATTACTATTTTTCTCCAAAAATTCATACCTATTAATCAACTGTAAGAAATGGACTCGATTTTTAGGAACATCCAACACTTCAACTGCTCCCCCTGTAAAATTTAATTCATCTCGAGGGCTCATGAGTCAACATTTTATGCCACAGCTTTGAATTAAATTGAATTCGGAACCTTGAACTTTATTTATTTTTTATTTAGAACTCTTTGATATTTATTATAATTTGTTGAAATAGATTGCGCTGACGGTGGGCACTAATGTGATTGCCGACTGGATGCACTGCTACGAGTGGCTGGAGCTGAACAGGTGTCACGTGATCCTCTACTCCCCCCGAAAGATGCTCCTCAGTACGGGGTTGGCTGTAGAGAACCCGACACATCTCCCCCGTCTCTTCAGTTTGGCCCTGGATGTTGGCATCATTCATCAACTTCCGAAAGGTCTTACAACATACATTTTGACTTTCTTATCGGAACAGATGAGATGTTGGTCTCTTTTCACTCACAATCCCTCCTTGAGTTTTTCGTATGATGTTTCACGTTTGCTCTTAATATATATTTCATATATTATAATTTAAAATTTTTAAATCAATATGTCATTTATCCTAACGTAGATCTAATTGAATTTTGGTCAAAATCGGACGAAAACTAAGCTACATTTTTGCAATTATCTCTTCTAAATTTTTTATTATTGAATAGTTCAAATAAAAACTAAAAGTCACATTTTATTTTAAATAAATTTTCGTTTACAAGATATTTTATGCGGTAAGACTATCACATTTTACACGTTTGCTTGTTGTTGTATAAAATTAATACATGATTTAGAACCTAATTGAAGAGCACGGGGAAAGAACCAGGTTTGTCACTTTTTTCTCGAATGTGAGTTATCGCCACTACAGTATATTATATTAAACATATTTCACGATTCACCATCGTTACGGGCTTCAAAAAGACGGTTTGTCACAACGAAAGCGGAAGCTAAAAATATGACGTGCGGGGAATTGATAAATACGGACTTTCAAACATTAAATTTCAGTTTTCTCAATTTCAACATCTGGTGACAAACGTGGTTCTTGGCCCGTGCTCTTCAATTATAGGTCTTCTGGCTTACGAGTTAATTATAAAAAAAATCAACGGTGAATCATCGACTTAGCTACTTCCCCAGCGCGAATTAATCAACTTCTGAAAATCAGTAGGTGTTTTACTCAGGGACCTCTGAATCTTCTTAGATATATTTGATGGTTTTTGACTTGAGCCCCCCCCCCTCTGGTCTCTCTCCCCCTTCCGTTGTTTAATTTTGCTGAAAATCAATGTGTTGTACTTATGAGGTTCTATAAATAAAATTTCGGGTTGATATATTCATTATACAAGGGCTTGTGTTCACAGACATACAGACAGAAAATATTTTTAAATCGGTAACATCTAATTTCACCGGAAGTAAAACTAAAAGTCGTATTCAGAATATCTATTATGAGAAGCAGTTCGTCCTATTGAAGGATTTTTCTTAGCAATTTATAATATAAGTTTCATTAATTATTAATGGGAGAGTCTGGCAGAATTCATATTTTTTTAAGTTACGTTCAGTTTCTCTTCTAAATAACTGATGTTATTGTTTTGTGTTTTAGGTGAAGTTGAGAAGGTGGAAGAAGTGGTAGTACAGGAAGAGCGATGGGCACACCTGGAAAGTGACGTTTTCGTCGAAGCCGAAGTCACATCTATTATCAACCCATCCTTGTTTTTTGTTAATATTATTAAATTTGCCGATAGGTAATATTACTTTATCATAATAATAATAATAATAATTATAATTGAAGCGCAAATATTGTTCGCTGCATTTTGCCCCATTTCGAAAAATGCGTATAAATTCATTGGAGGATCATACTTCTCTGAAAGAAAGCAGAGGGATGGTTTATAACGTGTGAAGTGCTCGTTTTTATAGTCCAAAAACCGAAAATAATTAGAATATCTAAGGAAATAATGAAGAGTTCCAGTCAGAGATAGCCACATCAAATGAAAGTTGAGAAAATTAACCATTTATTTGAAATGTTCTTGTAAAAAAATTGCATCTTGATAGAGCTCTAATTTTTATTTTTAATTCTTCTTAATGTTACCTGGCAACTACGAAAATACATTATTTTCGAGATGGGTAAACAAATGCGTTAAAATAAATAAAAAATTGATTAAAATATTAGCTAAAAGTTATCGAAATTTTTAACATAAACGAAAAATACTTTTTGTTTCTATGGTCTTGCAAGGCAATTTGAAAGGTAAAAATATAATATTATTGAATGGTAGTAGGTACTGGATTATAAAAATAAAAAAAATAAAAAGTAAGCTTAAATAATATTAACGTCCGGTTGATTCACATCTCGTTCGGCATCCTGATGGAGTGATGTGAATGTTCTCTGATGGATCGCAATGAGCGCCTATAAAAGGCAGTAAACTTTGAAAATTGTCGAATTTCTTCTCAAGTGGAAATTTTTCTCTCTCACCTGGGTACAATATCTCCAATTCGTCGAGTGCCCTTTACAAAATAGACTTTCCTGGTACTCCACGATTTCCTTTGATGCGCCTTTCGGGCTGCTTTCGAAATACTTTCATTTTTTTCCACGGTGCTACTTCAATGTATGCTCTCTTGTTGAACAATTATCTGGGTTCACATTTGCTAATTTTTAGGATGCAAATTTCTCTCAGTCCTATCTTAAACCCATCATCTGAGATACTGTCTCTAGATAGCGCTGTTGTAAATGGGGTCAAGCTGTTAAAGTCTTAATTAATACTAATTATTACTATTAACATTAATAAAAATATTGTAGAAAATAATAATAACAAAAAGAGTAAAGAAACTTTCCATCAAAAGTACAAGTGCTAGGGGCGTGCCTAGCGGACTTCACCGGAACCTGTGGCTTAGCTCCCTCTCGGAATTGAAATTTTTTTTTTAATGTACAATTTCTTAAAATGAGAATGTTCTAGGCAATAGAAATTATATACGCGTCGCATGAGAGATTGAATCAGTAAGCTGTTTTATGGACATTGGCCAGTTTGTAAATTAAAATGTAAATAGTTGCTTTCAGTGTTTATTTGATTCCGTTTTCCATTACAGTAGAGTCCCGCTAATCCGGACACCGATTATCCTGATACTCCGGACGGGATTTTGACAAAAATAATTAAAATTTACTAAACTAAAAATTTAATTTAGCGAGCGGTAAGTACGAAACCAATTCAAATAGAGGGTTTGACTTGACTTACTCAGTTGGCTACGTTGATATACATCGAGAAACAAACCGATACATCATCTGCTTAGCTACTGACCCTGAGGCACCTACGACATCGTATGGCAAAACGACGTTGGTCTTTAAAGCAAAAAAATTACCGACTTTTTCCCGTGAGTCTAATATTATTATTTATACGTTTTCATTACGTACTGTACATTGTTTTAATTTATAGTCCTGTTCAGAATTTAACGTTCACATATTTCGTTTTCAAAATTCTTAATTTTTACATTATAATATTAATGTACCGCGGTTTGTTTTGTACAGTAGTACTGTACAATAAATAAATTTTGAGTTTTAATCACAAAGATATTTTGTTTTGTTAATCCTATCTCAGTTCGTAGGTCGAAAACTTAGATCTACATACATATACATTATGTAGTATTGAAAATAAAATTAACCTGAAAGAAAAGGTGTATTTATGAGAAAAAAATCGCTAAAATATTTATCATGTGCATTTTACAGGAAATTCCGTTTAATGCGGACTTTCGGTGATCCGGACGGGACTATTAGCGGGACTTCATTGGTTATGAATTGACTTTTTCAAATGTAAACTAATATATATATAGTGAACGTATTGTGCAGGAGTGATTTTTTTGTTTATTCATAAAAATACAGTTGTGTGTTTTCTTCTCACATTTTGAGTTTGGTCAAGTTTTATTTTGGACTATAATATTGTTTAAAGTGTTCTTCACTGTAGTGTGCATTTTTTATTGTCACAAAGTGACTCATAAGTTGGAAATATGTGACATCATACACAATTAATTATTAATTAATTAATTATTTAGAAATTCAATATTATATAATTTTATTTTGCATTATTACTAGACTGAAGATACTTCAGGATGAGTTGAACAAGGCACTGAATACAGCGTCAATAAAACCTGACAAGATAGAAGTTGGGATGATCTGCGCTGCCCATTGTGATTTGGACAACCAGTGAGTAGATATTTCTTTTTCTGTTACGGATAATGAAGTCCTTAGCTCCAATTATGATTCAAATTTTTAAACTTTATTTTTTTTTGCTATAATGTATGATATTTTTAGATGGAACCGGGCTATGATCACAGATGTATTCGGCGAAGGGAAGGTGATTGTGTTTTTTGTCGACTATGGAGACAGTCAGGAGGTGGAGTTGACGGAACTCTCTCTCCTACCCAGCGGCTGTACTGACAGGCTTCCTTTCCAGGTTAGATGACCAACTTTCTTTAGAATAATAATTGTAAGTTATTAGTAGATACTGCATTTATATACACTAAAAATTCACAAAAGATAAGCTCATCTACTCATTTTTCTAATGATCCTCCACTTTGGCCGATTCGGCTCAAAATCAAAGAGTGTTGCCATATCGGGGTTCTGGATCCAAATATAAAATTTCTTATCGACTTATTCATAATATCTTTGAGTTAATCCCCCTTGGGGGGGGGGGGGGGGGGGGGCGGTAGCTCAGTGGTATGCGTGCTTGACTTCTGAGCTCAAGGTCGTGGGTTCGTAACCCGACCGAGGCCCTTAGTTTATTTTATCTGGGAGGTAAAATAAACTTAAGCACGCCGTCCTTCGGATGGGACGTTAAGCGATGGTCCCGAGCCTGTACGATGTCAGGTACTCGTTAAACGACCCCTACCCTAGATGAATAAAAATTTAGGGTAGGCAAAATTTAGAACTCCCACAGTAGAGTCGGGCTCATCTCCACCAGAGTGACGAAAGAGCGCTCTGGTAATAGGCGATATGACCTTGTAGTTAAAGCCCGGGCATGAGTCATAAAACCTAACCTAACCTATATTACTTAAATTTAATATTTTATCTTTGTTTTGTGTAAATTATATTATTTGCATATAGACCATTATTATTTTATTATATATACATTTTTTTTACCTATTATTTTGTACTTAACCATAACGTTATCCAATGTATATGTATATATATTTAAATTATATATATATATATATACTTAAATTTTATATATATATAATTTAAATATATATACATATACATTGGATAACGTTATGGTTATGTACAAAATAATAGGTAAAAAAAATGTATATGTAATAAAATAATAATGGTCTATATGCAAATAATATAATTTATATTCAAATTGTATTTACCATTACACTTCTTTTTTTTTAATGTATCATTCATCAAATTTACGTTATGGTTTATACCGATTGTAAATATTCAATATAAATAATTTAAAAAAAAATATATATATATATATATTATTACTCTGATATTTGTTACATTGAGTGTGCTTATTAGTTCTACTTACTACTGCTCTATGAAATCAGATGAACAACTTTACTTCCACGGCTATTCAGTATAGGGGGGAAGTTATGTAATCGGTCAGAAATTTCGTCTTGAGTTTTTACCGGAATATCACGTTTTCAAACGCACTGAATACAGAAATTGAAAAAAAAAAATAACATCTTATATCTGTGTGCACGATAACTTCCGAAATAAATTTTATATATGGACCCAGGGGACATGAGACATTCTTAGGTTGCCATCATAATTTCCATATCCGGCAATCTTATACTTAACTGAAGGTTTTACATTGTTTTTTTTTTAAATAAGATTTTCTTTTAGGCTATTGAATGTGATCTAATCGGCCTAAGATGTCCAGACATCATCAAAGGATGGCCCAAGGATGATATTGACTTTTTTGAAAAACTCACCAGAGATGATAATATCATGAAAGAACTCTTTGTAAAGGTATGTGCTTTTCGCATCCATTTCGTTTTTTAATGTTCAATTCAAATCCTTTTACAAGAGTAAAATTCATATATTTTTTTATCTTTGATGAATCAGCAGGTCAGCTCCACCGCCTCCTTGTTCGTCGAAGTGGATAATTTAATCATAACCTATGACAACTCGAATTATCTTCAGCTCAGTACAAACATTACGCTAACGATTATTGATCCAACATTAATTTACTAATGCCTTTATAAAGCGTACACTTACGCCCACGGAAGTATCGGCAATTTTCATTATATTTCTGGGGTTGCAATTAGGCTCAAACGATTATAGTCTGTATTGTTTAAATAGTTAATGGAATATAAAATGTAATTTGGGATTGGAACAATCCATGAGTACTTTATTTGAAATATTCTACTACTTCTGCATCGTCACATTCAAGAACGAGATGAAAAAAAAGAATGAGGAAGATTCTTTGTTCACATTTCGCTAATCCTACTATGTATGTTGTAAACAGGACCCAGTTGGTTCTGTCATTAGATAGGCGATTTTCTTCTCTTTTTTTTAGTATAAAATGTCTCGTGCAAATGTGATCACACGATTAGCGTTTTAAGAAGGTTTTTCAAAATCTTCCATGAGCGGTATTGTGTATGTTACACGGCAATCCCGAGCCTGTGCGATGTCATGTAACTCGTTAATAGCGTTAAGACCCCCATCCTAATAATAAAGGGGGTATAATTATTATAATGGAGAGGCGGGCTTATACTCACTAAAGCGACAAAAGAGCACTCTGGTAGTCGGCGATATGACCTTGTAGTTGAATCCCAGACATGAGGCACAATTAAGACAAAACAAATTCATAAATGAAAAAAATTGATAATTCACAGCTGACTGTTATGGCGGTAGAATTATCAATTAACTGTAACTATACTCTAATAGTAATATGGCTTTACCAGTGAGTTTTGTTAGAAATAGGTGCAAGCAGTGGGGAATGGGAATTATTGTTTTTATAATATTGAAAACTTTTTTTTTTTTTCTTCATGCCAATGCCAAATTTTGATCTATTCTTATTATTGCTTAACATTTTCGCTGAAAAATTGTGAATCACTTAATAAAAATATAGAGAAAAACAAATGTTTTTTAAAAATATTGTCTATTTCACAAAATATATGGGAGTGCTTATATATACCCGGTCGTACCTTTGTCACAAAATTGTAAGTATTGTATGTCTGTTTAGTATCGAAATGGTGTTTGTTTTCGTTGATGTGTTGTGCGGAAGTTGATTTGACTGAGTTGTATGTTGTATCAGTTTCTGATACAGGTTCTTTTATCATATTTTTAAATATTCTCCCAGTTTGACCTACATGAAATTACCAGAACTGCATTCTAGCTGGTAAACTCCACTTTTTTCTTCTGTAATCTAAACACCGAAAGTACTCCAATATATTTTAAATATCTTGTGAAATAGACAATATTTTTAAAAAACATTCGTTTTTATTTATATTTTCATTCTTACTGTATCTGAAAATTGAGGGAGGGGAACATTTTTTGGGTTTGCTTAGGGTGGCAGAAAAGCAACCCATTGAATGAAAGGCGTCAAAATATAATTTAATTCTTTATATTTTATATATATATATATATATATATATATATATATATATATAATTATAAAATAACGTTAAATATATATAATCTCGATTGATAACACTCTTGAATGGTATTTTTAAAATAATTAATGTTCCTGTAGGTGTGTGATATCTCCGAAAAGGGGGAGGTGACAAGAGGTCGTCACTACAGTGTCATCATCTGTGATACCTCGTCCTCAGCCGATATCCTTATCAACTGGGAGATCGCCATAAGGAGCGGCATTTCTGACCCAGAAACCTGGCACCATGTGAAAACTGCCAGGGACCTACTTCACAACAAATCTCTCATTGTCACACAACAGGTAGTACACATGTTATAGATATATGCATTCTTGTCCGAATATAGTTCTGCCATCTTGTTATGTATCGATGTAGTGGAAAGCTAATAAAATAAATAAAAACAAAGAACTTACTAACTTTTATATTGTCTGATTCCACAAAATATATACACGAAGTGGTTTCGGCTCACGCCATCGTCACAAAGTTCAAAAGTGACATTTAAGTTATGAAATAAGATTTCCCCTGTTAGTTTATCTTTTTTATTCTCTATTGTTTTTTTATTCTTTAATTGTGACTAGTGTTTGAGATAGAAACTTTTTATGTTTTATTCTTTGAACCAGACGTATGCGAAAATCCATTTAGCTAATTTTGTGTACCTTGAACGCGTATATTCTTTTACCATGACATCGTACACTCTTAACGTCACAAACAGCTGAACATTCTTTCAGAATTGAGACCGGAAAAGAAGAAAATATGACTTTTTATTAGTATAAACTATTTACATTCCCCTTTTACTAATTTACTTCATGTTTGGTGTTTTCAGCACCTAAAAATATTTTGCAAAAAATGTTTCATTTAATAATATTTCGGTATTTGGGGATGGTTTTACGTCTACTCCTCAGGTCAGAGTACACTGAGATCTGAAGAGAGGACGTGAAATCGTCACTAAATATTGTCAAAAAATGACGACACTTCAGGAAGCTAAGCTGAAAAAAGAAAATAGAGATGCATATCAAGCACATATTTTAATTAAAAATCTGACTGCAAGTTTCATGTTTTCAATTTTCTGTATTTGCTTTCGAATATTTTCCATCTCTGCTTCACATTTCTTCAATTCTTGATTGGCCTCTTTTGCTTCCTTTATGTTTCTGTTCAGAGAGGTCGGGTTCTTTTCTTTCGCTAACATTAATCCCTGCAATAACATTTATGATGAAACAATAAACTTCATTTATTATAACCAGGGGGGAATTTATTTCCTTATAAAAATGTTAGATAGGATATAAGTTATCTAAACTGAATTAGTCTGCGCATAGAAACTGTGTTGTTAGATTTTAGTATTATTCACTTTGATTTTTTTTTTATTCGTCTGGTGCTTAATAGTCTTCGTCAAATGCAATAACGAGTAATGTACCTTTAGATACTGATTAAAATGAATTTTCCATTTTGGTGTAAGATGCTAATATTCTTAACTAATCTACTAATTGTTGCTATTATAATTTGATTTTTTTTAAACAACTTGAAGGTGGATGCGCGGATTCTACCCATTGTTCATCGCCTCTCTACACCCTAAATCAATGGGTTTCCCCGGAAGAGCTATTACTACAATATCAATATATTTCAAGGATAATCTGTTGACGCCTCAGACTCACATAACTGATTAGCCTCTGAATAACCCATGTATAGGTAGGGCCTTTCTGTTTTCTAATTGACGCCTCAGACTCACATAACTGATTAGCCTCTGAATAACCCATGTATAGGTAGGGCCTTTCTGTTTTCTAATTGACGCCTCAGACTCACATAACTGATTAGCCTCTGAATAACCCATGTATAGGTAGGGCCTTTCTGTTTTCTAATTGACGCCTCAGACTCACATAACTGATTAGCCTCTGAATAACCCATGTATAGGTAGGGCCTTTCTGTTTTCTAATTGACGCCTCAGACTCACATAACTGATTAGCCTCTGAATAACCCATGTATAGGTTGGGCCTTTCTGTTTTCTAATTGACGCCTCAGACTCACATAACTGATTAGCCTCTGAATAACCCATGTATAGGTAGGGCCTTTCTGTTTTCTAATTGACGCCTCAGACTCACATAACTGATTAGCCTCTGAATAACCCATGTATAGGTAGGGCCTTTCTGTTTTCTAATTGACGCCTCAGACTCACATAACTGATTAGCCTCTGAATAACCCATGTATACATTGTGCCTTTCTGTTTTCTCGACTACTTTTATTTGTAGAGAGTTTTGATTAGGTCTGCATATAAAGTGATGTTAGACCCTGAAGTCATCTCAATTTTCGTACAGTTTTGGCCAAAATCTAATCAGATCTTACTAGGACGTGTATTCAAGTTTATCCCTACAATTGTTTTTGATTCGGCGGGCTCGCGAAGTTCGAGTTGTAGACAGACATCGCGAAAATGGTCAAATCACGTTAAAAGGACCTCAAAATGTGTAATTCCGATGAAAACTTGATCTCGAATTCCTGCATGATTACAAGACAGGTAAAATAGTGAATGTTTTGAGGGAGTACATACCTCTAGGAAGCGTAGTTTACTTACCCGTATTTGACTTTTATATTGCGTCAGTTGGTAACGATGAAACGGACAAATTTCTTCTTCGAGCTCTTCCATCTCGTTCTGTAGATCTTCCAGTGTCCGATAGTCTTCTTTTGGCTCCTCGATGCTCCCTCCCAGCACCACTGTCACCCCGACCAGTACCAACCACAGCTTCAACATTCTGTCTGAGCTGTCCTGTCTGTGAGAGTCGTGCCCTCTTATATACATGTGAAACCCCCCACTCCTTCAGGGCCACATCCCAAGCAGAGTGAGGCTTTAAATCAAATATATTGATGTATAAAATTAAACAATAATGATTATATTGTTTTACCAATATATATATATATATAAAAGTGAGTTCGAAACCTGACCGAGGCCCTTCGTTTTTACCTTCCAGATAAAATAAACTAAAGCACGCCGTCGTTAAGCGATGGTCCCGAGCCTGTACGATGTCAGGTACTTGTTAAAGACCCCCTACCCTAGGTGAATACAAATTTAGGGTAAGCAAAATTTAGGACTCCCACAGTAGAGTCGAGCTCATGGCCACCAGAGTGACGAATGAGCGCTCTGGTAGTAGGCGATATGACCTCGTAGTTAAAGCCCGGGCATGAGTCGTTATAACTAACCAACTAACTGTTCGTCAATATCTATATATTATATTTCAGTTTAACAATTATACAATAACAATTCCAATGAACCTATAATACGTTTGTTCTCTATCAATCAGTCAATCAGAATCTTCCTTTTATTGAACCTGTGTTACATTTATATTAATTCCCCAGCTATATAATTTTATCTTTTCCGAACTCTATAATTCGGAAATTAAAACAAAATGTTTGTGTCTGTAAACACGATAACTCCCGATAGAATGAATGTATCAAGTCGAAATTTCATATGTGAACCCAGAATCTTCCAACGACGTCACCTATTGTTTTTCACCCAAATCGAGAAAGGAAAAGAGGGAATTAGGCAGGTGGATTAACATAAAAACTTTAATAACTGCCAATAGTATAAATCGCCTATCGATCATCATTCAAATCGATCAAAGAAGAGTGGTGGATTAGTGGAGAGGCTTAACTCAAATACTCTAATAACTGCCGTTGTAATGAATGTATCGACACAAACATTTATATGTGAATTAGAAATCGAGCTAGAAAATGGCAGAAGGTTGTATGGTTGGATTTTGCCCGAGCTGGGAGTACACAAATATATCGAAACCAAACAAACAAATATTTCCAATACTTCACACAATACCGACCTTACGTAAACAATAAAACACTTGGTAAACACACTACAATGAAGTAGTTGACGTCAAGGAAGAAAGCTTACATCTATAAGTAAACCAAGTGTGTACACAGTTTATTCAAATAACTATTTTAAATCTATTGATATTAAACAAATGAAGAAAAACACAAATACCTACACTAGTTTCACGATTAGAAATCACATTCTATTTTTTTTTTTTTAGTTAACTCCCAATAGAATAAATATATCGAAATAAAATTATATATGTGCATCCAGAACCCTCTTCGGGGAGGGGATCAGAGGGGGCTTGACTCAAAAATCTCAATAACTGCCCATGTAATTAATGTATCGAGATGTTTTTATATTTAAATTAAAAATCTCATAAGGATGGCACTCATTAATTTTAAGCAAAATCGATCGATGGGGAAGGGGGAAGAGAAGACGGGCTCGTCTCATTTATCCTAATAACTGCCGATGTAATGAATGTATATTCAGAAGTCATTATGTAGGTCAAATATTCAGTTGAGGCACAAACGGTCGATTGGCTTTGGAGGGAGATAGAAATTGATTTGTGCTGGGGAAGCACATAGCCGGTGATTCACCGACGACCTTTATTGTGTTTAACAATATTGACCTGATTTGTGAAGCATTCGGTGTTTGTTGGTTTTGTATCCAGTTACATTATTACACCTTATTTCTTAGGATGTGATTGACGAGTTGAGTTGTAGTCTCATTTTAAAAAGGAGTCTGGCAATTCCTCTGACTTTTGTTTTGTTTTTCAAAATTATTTTCCGAATTACGCACCAAAGGCCAAATTATGAACATATTTTCATCAATACCCAAAATAACTTGTCATGAAATTCGCTATTTTTTATTTATTTATTTATTTATTTATATATTTATTTTTTTCATTAGTTTTTCTTAAATTAATTTAATAGCAAGCCTGGGCTGGATTCCCTCCTCCATAATCTAGATTTTTATGTAGGTACATACTGTTTTTTCTTTTTCTTTTATTTTTATCTTCTCCATATTTATTTAGACACATTCATCTTCTTTTCATTTCTTCTTAATGAATCTGTTAATTTAACTCCTTTTTTACTATTATTTTTTTAGTTTATTTATTTATTTTTTAATTTTATCATCATTATCTATTTTATTTTTATTTAATGGTTTTTCTTATGGTTATTCTTATTTATTTATTTTGCTCTTGGTTTTATCCACTGTAGCAACTTTATCTCATCACTGATATTTCATTTTATTTGTTACTCTGTCCAGTGACTATCATGTATTTATTCTTAGGGGACCTCGGTCCCAGAATAAAATTTATTTCCACTGGTGATAAACATAACATTTTCGCTGACATCTATCAATCCTGAATATCCCTTAAAAATCCATAATTGTGACTCCATCCTCTGCTGTTCCTGCCTACCCCTCGAAAGTGTCTCACAATATAAGTATCTAGGAGTCTGGGTAGACTCTAGATTAAATTGGGCCTTTCATATCCAGCAAGTAACAAGGAAAGTAAGGAGTATGCTTTTTGCATTTAGAACCCTGCGGGAAGTCTTACCTGTCAAGGATCTGAAAAATATATATCACGCATACATAGGTTCAATGTTAGACTATGGGATCATGGCCTGGGGCGGTTCAACAGCTTCAGCTGTAAAGCCGCTGGTGACCGCCCAAAAACTAGTTATAAAGACCATTTTGAAAGTCCCTGCTACATTTCCTACTACGCAAGTTTTTTCCGTTTTCCCCGTTCTCCCGATCCGGCATATATACCTCAAAAACCTCCTTAGACAGCTTTTCCTAAATGCTTCAGCTACTCTCTGATCTGTTCCTCACCGATACCCGACACGAACCCCTCACTCCATCAGTACTATCGTACACAGACCACTCACCACTTGGACGACCAAACAGACACCGTTTATTATAGCAACTCTTTTCAATAATTTGCCCAAAGATATAAAACTAGAAATAGAAAACTGGAGAGGTTCTCTGGGCAGGTACATGACTAGGGTCATGGAGTGGGTCACCGGACTGCGCTCTGATCAGGTTGAGTCCTTGTTAAGTTCTCTCTACTCTGACTAGCACGACGCTCTGTTCTGATCTCTTCCCATGTATGCTGTAGTGCTCTGCCAACGTCACGTCCACTTGTCTTGTCTCTCACTCCATTAAAACTCAATGCCAGGTCTCCGGGTTGTCAGGTTCATTCCGTCACCACTTTATTATTCATCTATTTTTATTTTACTTTTCTTCTATATTACGAGAATATTTCTTATTTTAGTCACTTTTTCTTTTTCTCATTCTTTTTTTTTAAATTATTATTATTGTATTTTTTTTATTTTTTACTAAAGATACTATTGTTATTTATTTTTGTATTTTTCTTTTTTTTGTATTTCTTCTCTCTATACTATGTTAAATAATTGTTAACAGTGTTTGTACAGTGCTAGCTGACTGCTCCCCCTCCCACACTCAGACTCCGTCTTCTGGGAGGAGGTAGCCTATTTATCCTGTAATATTTATCTTTTATTTGTAATTATCTAAAGGCATTAAATAAAAAAAAAATATATATATATCGAACAAAACATTGGGTAGTGTTTCAAATTTCTATGGGTGTTGTGCATTTTTAAATGGTTTCGACGACTACAATGCTCCGATCCGCCTGGCTTTACGCATTACATACTCCTTTTATTTCCTTCTATTTATCTTCTTAATTTTAAGAACGTTCATGTCGCTCCTTTTCAAGAAATATAGTTTTTCACTTCGATCTGACATTTAGCCATTGGCAGAAGTGCCAGGAACACCCTGCCTGCTTCCCAAACCTGCTTTGGTTCATATGGTTTTATTTTCAGAAGCTCTTGGCTTTCCGCTGCCCATTTTTTTTGTGCTCACATAAAGAATTGTTCAAGTGTCATTAGGTAAAGTGTTGGTATTTGAATCGCCCTAATCACCCTCCACTACCATTATGAAGGGGCATGATATCCTCCCTTAGTGGTTATCCATCTCAAATTATGTTACCTGCATCTCGCCCTAACCATCCTCCACTACCATTATGCAGGAACGAGGTAACCTCCCTTTGTGGTTATTAATTTGGGTATTCCTTCATACAAAATCGTTTATAAATATATATATTTTTTTTTACAGTCTGATCAAAAAGAGGAGAAGGAAGAAAATGATGAAGAGGAGGCTAGTGTTAGTATGTTGGAGTTGGAGGGGGATAATGAGAGTTGGAGAGTGGGGGAGAGGTCTGAGGCGTCACCACTGGAAATGATAAGGCAACACGAGGCAGCTAGCCCTCCTCTATCGGACGGAGTTCGATATCTTTTAGAAAATATTGACAACTTTGATATTGAATTGTCCGAAGATTTTACTAGAAGCATTCCAGGTCTTCAAGATTTTATCAAGGTTGGTTTTTTGTATATTTTTTTCTTATATTTTGGATATTATTTAATGAGACAAACTCGTTCTTGACAGTTTTGTAAACTTTGGGGTTTTATAACTCGAGACAGGCTGAACTCACTGAGACATTGAAGGTATCAATCTATCGAGATAGACGAGGTCATGTTTTATATGTCAAATAAAAGTGTACAATTTTATTACCCTTGAGTAATAATCAGTCCATAAGTAACTATAGATTCTTAACGCTATGTAGTCATGGTTACTGCAATCATAAAAGTCCATGAAGCAGGAGTCTGCCCATAATAGGCGTTTTCGTTAGATATCACCCAAAAGATGAACAGTTTTACTACCTTTTGTTTTGATGTGTAAATTAACGATGTCTCATATTTATCTATTTTTGGGAGTATTTTATATTACTAATTGTGTTTAGAGATAAAGGGTATAGCCGGATAAGAGTGCGAAAACTGCCCCCAACGATTTTCTAATGGGCAATTATAATATAAACATATAAAAAGAAAATTTTCCTGAAAATTTCAGCTCCCAACTCCCATTATTCGATGAGAAAAAAAAAAAAAAAAAAAAAAAAGGAAATTTTAATTTTTTTTTCCCCTCCCGGTTGCTGCGAGTATGCAACTGTCGATTTTTTTAAAAGTTCTTATGCTTCAAATACACCTCTATAGTATTTTTTTATTATCTTCCGATTTAAATTCGATTTTTTATCGAATTTTGAAAAATTCAAAATGGCCTTTTTGAGTGACACTCACCAAATTTTCACAGAATACATGTTTTTTATATCAAAATATTCCCCAATTTTTTTGGTTTGGTGCAACAATGTTAAAAACTCAAAAATAACATTCAAAAAGGCCATTTTGAATTTTTCAAAATTCGATAAAAAATCGAATTTAAATCGGAAGATAATAAAAAAATACTATAGAGGTGTATCTGAAGCATAAGAATTTTTTCAAAAATCGACAGTTGCATACTCGCGACAACCGGAAGGGGAAAAAAAAATTAAAATTGCCTTTTTTTTTTCTCTCATCGAATAATGAGAGTTGGGAGCTGAAATTTTCAGGAAAATTTTCGTTTTTATATATGCAAACTGTCGGTCAATTGCCCATTCGAAAATCGTTTGGGGGCAGTTTTCACACTCTTATCCGGCTATACCCTTTGTCAAGACTTTATATAACGAATGTATATGAAGATTAAAACGCCAGCTCAGGTTTAATGAGACAGGAGCAGAAGTGTGCAAGCTAGTCGGGGCCAGGTATGTTAAGTTTCACATCCTCTCCCCTCTAGTAACTCAACCTGTTTCTCTCTTCTCTCTCCCAGACATGTGCTGCTCTGCTTCTTGTGCGTTCAACTACAGACCGTTTCGCAAACAGCTGTTTTGGACATAACCCGCCAACAGTTCCTAATAAATAATGTTTTTCCACTACTTTCAATTTCTACTGTACGACTATTTAGGGTAATTCCCTAAAACCGGCTAGTGTTATTTTTTTGTTTGTGACTCATGCCCGGGCTTTAACTACTAGGTCATACCGCCTACTACCCGGAGCGTTCTTTCGTCACTTTAGTGGATGTGTGGAGCTCTAAATCCCTGATATAACCGGGGTTGGGATCTTCAGCAAGTACCTCATATCGCACCGGACGATGTAATATGTCAGATATTCGTAACTATGTTATGGCCCCGGCGTTGTATTAACCGACGTTATTGATATTTTCTTTAAAATTCAACAAAGTCAAAAGTCAACAAAATATTAAAATTTACATCTTATATTTGTGGATGATATGTCTTGAAGTTTTTCATTTATCTTGATAATAGTATTTCATAATTGAACTCAGTATTTTTAATTAATGTTGTTAAATTTCAGCCTCAGGGAGTGAGTATCCAGGCAGGGATTACAGAAGAGAATCGGACGAAGACAGGAGGAGGAAGGTTAGCTGCCATTGAGGACAAAAGAGAAGCGGAGTCTGTGACTGGAGAAGATTGTGAGAAAGATGAGGCGGAGGAGTGTGAAGAGACAGAATGTGCACCTCCATTGAAAGGACTGGGTGTGTTTCATCCGGAGCTGCACTGGTCTCAGACTGACGAGTGGGTCCGGATCAAGGTTCTCCTCTCTGATGTCACTCGCTACCAGCTCGACTGGGACGCCCACTTCATCACCTTCTGGTGAGTTAGCAAGTTCTCATAACATCCCTGTTCATGTAAAACCTATCTCGCCTATCAAATGTCAAGAAAAGTTAATGGTCAAATTGTCCTAACTCTAACTCAACTTATTATAACCAAAAATATGTTGGGTAACTCGGGGTTAATATGAGACAGGGGAATACTTGGGGCTAATGTGATAAATGCACTTTAATGCGCTGCAGTAATCTAATAGAAACAAGACCTGATTCTACTGCATAATTCTATTGAGCAAACTTCTCCATTTTCATCTAGTTTCAATGGAACTTGTAAATAGCAACAAAAAATTAAAACAAATTCTATAATGTTTTGCCCTAAAAATGTTGACTGTTTTCAGTAAAATTTTAATAAATCTAGGAAGTTAGTTATTGTGACTCATGCCCGGGCTTCAACTACTTCAGAATGCTTATGAAAAATGATAATAAGATGATGCAAAATAGTTTTTTCTTTTTAAAAAATTTTTATTTTGTCCACCTTGAGATAAAAAATTATCAAAATTACTGTAAACTTTTATTTTATTATTGTTGGGTTCTGTTTCTGTTGCAGTACCGAAGTGAATGAGAAGTTCTACTGGTTTCATATCGAACTCTTCGGACCGATTTGTCCCGATAAAACCAGCTACACTCCCAGAGGACTTCACTTTGAGATCAAACTTGAGAAATATGTCAAAGGTATTTATTTATATTATATAACTTTTAATAATAAGTTTTAGTAACTTTTAATTTATAAATAAATAAAACAAACTTATTTTTGAAATATTGTCTATTCCACTAAAGATATATATACATATATAACTACCGGTTTCGGCTTTATACCATCGTCAGGTCTAGTTCATAACTAGACCTGACGATGGTATAAAGCCGAAACCGGTAGTTGTATATATATATATCTTTAGTGGAATATACAATATTTCAAAAATAAGTTTGTTTTATTTATTTATTACAAGTTTCCACAATATGTCCGCGTTTCTCAACTTAGAAGTTTTAATTTATAATTTAGGTTTTTTGTAATTAATTTATATATTAGAAAGTAATCGGTAATTTATCTAAAAGAAGAAAAAACATTTAAATCCACTTTATTTCAGTTTATATGTGAAGAAAAAAAAAAAGTCGGTGAATCACCACAATGTACTTCCCCAAAATGAAATTAATCAATTAACTTTTCACTCCTTCACGTGTTTTGAATTCATATTTTTATGTGCAATTGAAGTTTGTAGTTTAGTTCCTGATTGCGTTAACGAACCGATCTGATCAGTTGAAGTACATATTGTTGTTTAGGTTTTTTGCTACTAAAGTAAATATAGGTACCTACTTACACTGTACGACATCTTATTTATCTCCCTTAAATTACTTACATGGTACATGTGTGCATATACATGAGCATAGAGTGACTGGATGTCACTTTTGCTTGAAAAAATATTTTGATAGTACTATCGATAGTTTTGAAACTTTTACCTGTTTCTAATTTTTTCTAATAAAACCTAATTAATCCTTTTTATTTGTTATTTGAAGGAGCGGACTGGTCCCGGCTTCCTTTGGATGAAGTCAAATTCTCTTGGATCAAACTGGATGCTGACTTCATGCGGCGGAATGACGACACCACGAGCCTTGTTGAACACCTTTACCAGAAAGGTAAATATATATTATACAATAGCTTCATAATACAGTCTATGTATGTATTATGCGGTTGGCTCTGTTGGAGAGTAAAGACATAAGGGATATTCAACTATACGAATAAGTAACTTAACACATCTGATTTAACACAGTTTACGGAACCAACAGTGATCAACCACACAACAAATAGAAAAGTGAAACTTAAACAATCTAATGTTTGAGGAGTGGGAGAACAAACAGAGCAGGGATTATAAGCAGGTAATGTAACCCACGTTCCACAAAATACGGTTGTTACTTCCCCATCTTTACGATGTATAGAGCAAGTTATGTAATCGGAAATTCGATGCAGAGTTTTCAACGGAATTTCATGTTTTCCGACCTACTGATCACAAAAATGGAAAAACAAATTCTGTCTGTGAACACGATAACTCCCGATAGAATGAATGTATCGACACGAAATTTTATCTGTATATCCGGAACCCTCTAAGACGGATGCTACACGTTCAATCTGGCATCAGTTCAGTCCGTGACCTTGATCATGAACTGACTGATGGAGTGTGGTTAGAGGTTACACGATCAGTCCGGACTGACATCAGTCTATCTCCAAGCGTTGATCAAGTAACACTTCTTGCTTCTTTAATATTAATATTATTATGGACTAGAATAAAAAGAAAGCGTGTATTGCAATAATGACTGCATTGTCTGCAAAAGAACGATTAAAAAGAAAACGATGGGCTAAAGAATGGTTACTGAAAAGACGCATTTAAACTTAGTGAGTGAAATAAGAGGCACTGAAGATGAGGATTATGAAAATTATTATCGTATGAAAGATGCTTGTTTTGATAGCTTGCTCGAAATGGTCAAACCATTTTTGACAAAACAAGATACATGCATGAGAGGGGCGATAAGTGCTGAAGAGAAACTGGCTGTAACCTTACGATATCTTGCTACTGGGAGGAACATGAAAGACCTTGAGATTTTCAGCTATAATGTCCACAGCTGCTATTGGCCAGGCTATAATGGACATTTGTGAAGCGCCTAAGGAAGACACCTATTGATTTGCAGCTAAATCGGTCAAAGGGAAGAGGTGGATTCGGGGGGAGGGTTAGAACAAAAATTCAAAAAACTGCCGTTGTATTGACATGAAATTTTATATTTAAATTTAGAATCCTATAAGGATGTCATCTATTAATTATCCGCGTAATCGAAGGGAAGGGAGGGGGATTAGAGAAGGAGGTCGACTCAATAACTGCCGATGTAATGAATGTATGGACAAAAAATGTGGATACGCTCGATTGGCTTTGGAGGTAGAGCGAAAACTAATTACATTAATTCGTGTCGGTGATTCATCGTCGACTTTTTTGTATTTTATGTCTTTGATCTGGATACAGTTACAAGCCTGCCTGCATAAACTCAGAAGTGGCAAAACTTTGCGAAATAGAGAAGAGACACAACTTTCTAGCGGAGAGAAATTGAGATATAAATAATTAATAATATTTGACATATTTATATATTTTGGCATATATACCTTGCGATTGAGACAAATTTTAATGCATCTCACTTTTCGTTAATACTTGATATGTTGTGTTGAGTTGTGTCTTCAGGTCGCCCAAATTCTATTATTATCTAATTGCTGTTGTATGGGGACAGGTGTGAGGTTGACGAGGGAGGGACGGAACAAGACTGAGACTGAGGAGGCTGCTGGACAGAAAATCCCAGTGATGGGAGGTCCTCCCGACTTGGACAGTGGCTCTGACGCTGGATCTGACAACAGCTACCAGTACCACGACCTCCATGAGGACATTGAAGACGATTAGTCCAAACTCAAGGTTTGTATTTATGTTTTACACTCAAAAAATCCTAATAACTGCCGTTATAATGAATGCACCGACATGAAATTTTGTGTGAGGGTTGAGTAGTCCCTGCCGAATAGGAAGGGGATGGTTCAGAGGCAATATTGGATGACGAGAAGACATCTGGTTCAATAAGTAATGAAAAAAGCAGATGCCGGGAGTCAATCTTACCTTATTTATGTTAAATTCTTCTATTATCAATAATTTCTTTAAGTGTGGTAATTTTTGATGCGTGTATTCCACCCAGGGCCTTAATCTTAGCTCCTTTCCGTCTAAACTCGACCATTAAGAGTCCTAAATTTCGGACTCATCCCTGCATTTAACGTCCCCTCTTAAGGACGGCGTGTTCTAAGGTGTTCTTAGCTCCTAGATAAAAAAGCCTGAGCCGGGTTCGAACCCGCTATCCTGAGCACAGTAGGCAAGCACGCTACTTCTGTGCTAACGGCACCCTCAATGTTTTATAGTAGAAAGATACATAAAACAAAAAAGAGAAATGACTTGATCACAAACTATTTCTGCAAAAATGTGATTTGGCACATATATTTAGTTTTTGTTGAAATGGAAAAATTTGAGGACAATTATGAAATCTGAGATGAAAAACTTATTCGGCTTCACTGTTCTTATGGATGAATTAATAAATTTTAATATTATTAAATAATTTTTGAGTTTATTTAATTTACTGATTTGTTAAATGTAAAGATTAACAAGAGATGTGGTCTGGTTCCTCCCTTCGTCTCGCTCCTGTGGGGTCCCATTGTGGCTGGCGAATGATTTTCTTCTTTTAGCTGGGCCTGATTGGCCGTGCGACTTATGAGCTTAGGGGGGGTTCATTGTTGCCAATAGAAAGATAATGCTGTTACATTTGATTAACATTCCTCTCTGAAATTATGGCTTCACTGACACCTCAATTTGAAATCCAGAATGGATGATTTATTTATTACTTTGAAAAATCATTAAGATTAGGCGTGAAGACCTTCATTTCACGGTGGCAATATAAAGTTATGTGTTTTCGAGGATTACTTTGACATCGCTAAGCTCCCTAGGTAGTCATTTTCAGATCTTTTTTTTTATGCCATTTAACTTTTTTTTTTTTTTTTCAGAATTTAAAGCGACGTCTTCTTTTCTTCGTATGCGAATACAATTTTATTTGTTTCCTATAGTTGGAACAGCCGAAGAAGTTGTTTTGTGATATAAATGTTAAGAAATATGTATGTATATTCTTAAGAATTTTATATCGTAATAATTTTAGGAATATTGTAAGATTCAGGTATACACAAAAGTTAAAGACTGTGTTTTGATATTTGGTTATTTATATGTAAGCATTAGTAAAAGTTTTTTTTTTTGTAGGTTTTTTTCCGTTTCGTTTAGCAATATGTAAAACGTTTCATAAGTAATATTCACAGGGTCTTCCTTAAAACTTCTTCGTTTTGTATTTTTGTAAAGATAAGTTTGTTTATATTGTCGTGACGACTCGTAAGTGGAAACTCAACTTTGCGGGAGACTCTGAGATAGAGCTTGTCTCCCACCAAAGTAGTTGTCTCTCAACTTGTCAGATCTCTCCATCGTCAATAGCAACACAAAAAATGGTTTGAGAAATTAATCAAAAATACCATTAGATGGCGCGATTTTTCTATTTTTTTACTTCAATGTTGTCACGGTGGTTATCGCGTAGAATTTATTTTTCTTTTAATTTGTCTTATGAAGTATATATTTTTTTAAAGAATTAAAAGTGATGTCTTCTTTGTGGTTCTTTGAAAAAAAAGTCATGGTCACTTATTTTTAGAATATAAAATAGAATTTTAATTGTAACTGTTATATTGTTTATATTTTTGTAAAATCGTTAATAAAAGAGTAATTTGTTTTATACTTATTCAATAAATAACCATTATATATATTTTTTTATGACATGAATAATAAATCAATGCAAATTCATGGAAAGACCCAACGAATGTCTGCCACATCTCCAACCGCCCCTTCAGAACCCTCTACTTCCTCAAACGTCTTCGTCACCTCCTCCCCGAAGAGGAATGTTGACGTCTCATGAAAATACAAGACAATAAATGTTTACCAGTAAAGAAACGACAGAGAAAAAAAAATATATTGAATATGACGTTTTTCCATCACGATAACGAGCCCAATAAAAGAGACCCGACATTGAGGTCTAATAGAACTTATTTTATGAGTACTTAAATGCTGGTAGAGCCCGCAATTATTTTTGAGACAGAGCACATTTAAGTTTCTTATTCGGATAGAACCTACTATATATACACTGTACATATGAAGCTAACGATGATTCGTTATTCTCTTTAAAATTAACTATTCTAAGGAAAAAAAAGCAAAGGTTTTCACCTTTTTGTAATCATTCCGCGGGCCGTATTTGGCTGCAGTTTGTCCGTGTCTAGATCTAGTATATATACATTCACTATCCTGGAAAACTAAAAAAACATTCATTTTTCTCTACAGATTCCTACAATTCAGGTTTCGAGCTTAACCATAAAAAGTATATTTTATCATTTTCCGTGTCTGGTTTAACCTTCATATGAACTTGCTCTCCAGCAAAAAAATGATCAAACCCATAGATGAATCAAGGGGGAAAAAAATCACAGGATGTCGAATGGAACGGGAAATGTCAGGGAATTATATGATTCCGGCCAAGGAAGTTTAAAAAATATGTGGAAAATCTTTGAATGAAACATTTGTCACGATTACCGAGCTTAAGTTTATCCCCTAGTCGCATTCACTATGCAGTCACCTGTATTACCGCATTTTAACTGGTTAATACCATCTCTGAACATAAAATATTTCTTAGCAAAAACAATGAATTATCATACATTTCGGATCTTTTCAGCTTACACTCAAACTCAATTATCTTCTCAAACATTAAAAAAGAAAAAATACAAATTTAATAAATATTTTTAAAAAAATCACTTAAAAAAATTATTACTGAAAAGAAATGGTTCATTGTTTCAACGAGAACTAAGGAAATTATCAAGAATAGGCAGTGAATTAATATGGAAATTGTAAAAATGTAAATGATTTGGTAAGAAATACTAATGCTGAAGAAATATCGGGAATTTTTAGGAAACGGACAGACAACAATTGTCTAGAAATTTCATATTGCCATTTCTGTCGCCACCCTGAATCATAATTTTATAACATGGTTTGAGAGACTACCAGGAAAGACAGTATCACACTGTCATTGAAACACTGAAATACATGTCAGGTTATTTTTTTTATTAATATCATACATAAGGTTGTACATACTCGTCACTTAAAACAATAATAAAAAGTCCTGAAATAATAAAGCTCTTGAATTTAAAGGAAATTACAAAGTGGAAAGGACTACGAATTATAAATTAAATCTCACTTAGTCGAAATTATATTAAGCAAGTACAATTTTGCGAATGTTACGATTTGATAGCATCAGCGTTAGGTTGCGTTGATAGGTTCTCAAGAACAATTACTACTGTATACACAGTTTAACGAGCAGTGACTTCTATGTGTAAAGGAAGTAATGATCCAACTCAATAACACATCGCTGATGGTTAAAATCAAATGCAGTCGCAGATGGACGCCCACAAATGGAGACGTTCACCGCACAATTTACAGAGGGATCACTTCCTGGTTTCATCTAGGTCAATATCACCGTCTTCCCGGTGAAATGCCATAAGTGACATTTTTTTGGAAATTAAGTTAACCGTTCAACTTTTCGTTCTCCTCAAACAATTATTTGGCTATTTCTTAATTGGATAATTAAAAATTAGATAAAGACCTTCAAATCAATTTTTTATTTTTCGGGAATTTCTTGTTAGTCTGTCATGTTGGCATCATTGCTTGAAAATGGCGGTTTTTCTACAAATTCATCCCGCATCAAGTGATACAAAAACTAAGGGTAAAAAAGTATGGCAAGCGACATATAATGCTACAATCATTATTTTTCAATTAACATTTTGACTTTAGGATGTTTAAAACTATACATAGGAGCTTGATTGCATGTTAAATAAGTTTTAAAAAAATGTTGATTCCATAAAGTCTAAATTTGCGCTTACGACGTTTCACATGGAAGGGGGTCGATATCTTCGTTTTATGCACCCTCGACCAAGTCTAGGTGTTTTCAATAAGCACACAGCTTAATGAACCAATGAAAATTTCTCCAGAATGGAGAAACAAAATTAAGCGAATATATGTTTCAAATTTTCCAAAAAAAACACGTAGTTGATATAAAAATTAACTTTCACAAAGTGCAGAACAAAAAATTTACACAAGTGTCACATAACGTCACTGTATAAGAGCCACAATTAAAACATAATATTCAATGGAAAACGAAAAGTATGAAAGAAAATGAAAATGACTCTTCTAGAGATCGTAATACAAAATGACTATGAATACAAATGTAGGAGAGTATAGTGAATACACACAAATGAATAAAACACTCAGCACTTTTCTAAGAAAATTAAAATAACACTTCTTTAGAAATTTTTTTTATGTTTTTAAAGCTATTTTTCACTTTCCCAGCTGTATGCAGAATAGAGGAAGTTAATTAAATTATCGGTCAGAAATTCTGTTATCAGATGAATTTCATGTTTTCCCATCCCCTAAAATAAAAAAAAAAAAAAATTGTGAGTTGTTTGAACACGATGATCCCCGATGGAATGAAATATCGACTTGACATATAAATTATCCAGAACACTCGGAGAAAGGGGAGATTGGATTGGGATTTGATATAAAGATTGACAAGATCCTGAGTAAGACACCTATTGACTCAGCCAAATTAGTCGGTGGGAAAGTGAAAACTTAGTTGAATACAAATTTCGGCTGGAGAAGTACATTGCCGGAAAAAAAGACAATTCTTCTGTTCCTATTAATAATAAACATTAGTGAATAGACAAAGAAAATTACAAAAATGCCTCAAAGCGTATTATCCAGACAGACGGACACAAGCGCAACAACACTTGAGTTTTCGCAATAATTCACTAATAAGTAAAAAAAAATGTTCAGTCCGATATTTTTTCGGGGATGCGATATCACTAATTGTACGATGTAATATACAATTCACCTATTACCTAAGCAGCGAGTTAAAAACAATTCTTAAAAAGATACATTAAGCAACATACATAATATAAAGAACGTCTCTTCAACAAAGGAACTAGGTAGAGTAGAAGAGAAATGAAGAGTTGGCATGTGGGCGGGTCCAGTACTGGATGTCTCATTGGTGGACTGTATCCCCACCACCTGTCCAGGGCGAGCTAGCCCCACCCACACAACTCATTTCCCGTCAACTCTAAAACTTTATTTAATTAAAACTATAACGCTATCATATGTACAGAAGAAAAAAGCTTTACAGTCAACATTGTAATATAACACAATTCAAGAAAGTCGTGCGGTAAAAAATGAAGGAAAAAAATAAAAATAAGATATATGTATTTACAACGCTTTAAATATACAAGATGAGATTAATAAGTTATTTGCCTATTTGTATCTACTAAATAAACATTGACTAATTTCGACTAAACATTGAGTCAAATATTCGTTGGCAATAATTCGTAAAATTATAATAAGAAAAACAAAATAAAAATAATTTCTAAATCAAAGCAATTGATTTTGATTATTTATCATATTAGACAGTATCACATGAACTAGGGATCCTTGCGGACTAGACCACAACTAGAGAGCGAAGAGAGGGTCCACACGACTGCACTCTGCACACATTCACTGCACTCTGCACCCTACTGGATTGTACAGTTGTTGTTCTTCTGAGTAAGACCTGCTCGGCTCAAGTCCCGTTCTATTCTATCGTCATCCTCAATCCTGCAAATATCAACAAATTTAACATTCATTTCAATACTTCTTGTCTAGGAGTGCCCTTGGGAGGGGGGGGGGAGGTGCTATTAAAAAATTGCTCAAGTTGAGGGGGCGAGTGAGAGTGTTGGCCACTCTTCTACTAGAGATTAAATTTGTATATTTGTTTTTTTTGAATGGTGTCCAACTTAAAAACGTTTCAATTGCAAATATCTCGTAAGGGAGGGAAAATATTTAAAAAATGCTGGAGAAAAACATTTTTCTACTGGACTCTAGTTTTGGTGGATTTCTATATAAAAATTGCAATTGATTTATTTAAGGTTGAGGAAAAATATCGCTGATTTTTAGTTAGCAGGGGTCACATGGTGTTTTTAATTATATAAAAACAATTTGAATATTGACTACCATTTAATACGTTAATGATTAAAAAAATTGTTTATTTTTAGTTGTTTATCATAAAAGTTTTGATAATGCCTTGATAGGCGAAGCGTTAACAGAATAGAATAAATATATTTTGTAGAGAACTTATGCCAACCTTTGTTTGTTAACAAACAACAACACACCTTCATCAATTGATTTATGAAAAAATGTTTTGATCTAATGATGTCGGTGTTGAATGGCTTCTGTAGTTGAAGCTCTTTTTCTACCAATTTATGTATACATTTTTTTTTAAATAGACGTTTTAATCTGCAAATCCATCCTCAGCATCTACAAAATGTAACCAACAAGTAATTGCTATGATGCAATTGCAGTCTTAATAACAAATAATATGCTGCATTTATGCTAACCATTCCGTGTTTTGGCTGTCTATTGATTATTAATTTAGGGAAAGTTTTCCACATTTTTCACCACTTAACGAGATCTAAGAATCAATATTAAAATTATTTACTCATTTTTAAAAATAAGTGTGACTTGAAAACAATCCCATCTCTTTAAAAAACGAAGTCCGCTATCTAGGCCTCATACTCGACAAACGATTAACTTGGAATCTTCACAAGAGACTGAAAAGACAAGAAATGAACAGACGCTACCAACTGTTACTAAGACTACTAGACGAAAGATTCAAATTAACTTTGAAAACAAAACGACTTATATAAAACGCAGTACTAAAACCTATGTGGAGTTACGGACTTGAACTCTGAGGTTCTGCCGCATCCAATCCCTTCAATCCAAAATCCTTCGTACAATAGCCAATGCCTCTTACTCGTATTACGTCTCCAACAAAACTCTTCACACTGACCTTAACGTACCTTTTGTCAACGAAGTTGCTAAATCCAAATATAAAAAATTATTTTCCCTTCTTAGTTCCCACAATAATCCTCTGTTAGCACATTTGCTTGTTGTATTTATTTTTTATAGCTTCACAATATCTATGCCGAAAATGTTAAGTATCATACATTTAGTGTATTATTTGTTATTGTTATTTAAAACTGCAATTACCTGAGAGCAATTAACATACCAATTGTTTCTTGGTGGTAGGCAGATGTAGTGGACCAACTTGTTAAATAAGTAATTAGATTTATCAGTTCAACATATTTTTATACCACAACTAGTTTCGGCAATTTGCCATCATCAGGTGAAAAAATCATTACAAAATCGATTTCTTCCTTGTAATATAAAATTATATTATGGCAATATAAAATTAACGATTATTTTTTTTATTTTGTTTTTCCGCTGTTTTTTTTTTTCTTCTTGAAATGTATTATCTACTGGGATACAGGAATTACATGGGATAAACCACCCCTCTGTGCTCACAGCTCGAAAGTTTCTATGACAAAAAAATAGGTTTTGAGACAGTGATGACTGATTGGTTGTAAATGATTCGACTTTGTTTAGCAACATTTCAGCTCGTAAATATTGTTCGTATAAAATCAGACATTTTGACACCACGCCAGCTTTAACAATTTGTATAATAATACTATAGACAACTGACGCTTTCTCCTGTGAGTCGAGATGGTGTACGAGCTCATCCCTTTTGTTGACGATGTTGACCAGCTCTGCTAGGAGGAGGTTCTCTCGGATCTTCTGCTCTTCTGTTTTCTGCCAATCTACAACAAACAAAAATCCTTTATAAAAATCGTCACAAACAGAAGGTGCTTTTAATTCATTGATACAAAATTGATAACCATTCGAAAAGGGCCACCATTGTACTTCTTCAGCTTCAATAATTCGTAATAAAACAATTTAAAGGTCACAATAGTATTAAATCTGAGAGGAAACCCAATAAAACAAACGACGAGGTCAAGTCTCATAATCAACTTTGTTTTTTATGCAAAAGTAATACAGTTATATGAATTTGGCCTTAAAAATGCAGGAGAATCCTCAAAATATTCTTCCTAAGTCAATATAATGAACTAGTGACGGGCCTCAAATCTACTCACTTCTACCTTTGTAGATTCATGCCATTCAACAAAATAAAAATAATTTTTGAATAAATAATAAAATTTTCAACTACACAGCCATACAAATATAATGTGGGAAAAAAAATAAGAATACCTTCCATGGATAAAATACTGCGCAACTCCCGGTTCAAGAGTTCAAACCGCCTCTCCAGATCATCTTCTTTCTCTCTGAAAAAAAAAAAATAATAATAATAATAAGAAAACTCCAATAAAATATATTTTAAAAAGTACAAACAATCAATTAAGACAACTAACAAAGTATGTACTAAGTTTATGTATTTACATAATTCTCCTTGTTGTGAAACACTTAATAAAAAATAAAGAAAAACGTATGTTAAAAAAAATATATATATTGTCTATTTCACAAAATATATGGGAGTACTTACGGTATTGTACGGTATCCATTTAGTATAAGTCGTGGGTGAAGATGGTAGCAATACCGAAAGTACTCCCATATATTTTATATATTTTGTGAAATAGACAATATATATTTTTTTTTAATACATTTTTTCTTTATTTTTCATTAAATTAATAATTATTATATTATTATTTTATCTCAATCTAATACGATATTTTTCCCAATAATATTCTTCAATAAATGTGTAAGTAAAATGTCTATATATGTATTTTTAAAGAAAGTCTGTAAACATGAAAAGTAGTTATGTATACGACTTACAAGATGTTCAACTGCATCTGTCTCCTGAGAAGTGCATTCTTCTTGTTGACTAGAGTGAACCACTTCGCCATGAGCGTCTCTTCCACATCCTTATCATTCCCTGTACAGAAATATGAAGAATTAAATTAATTAAAGGGGGTGTCGGCAACATAGAGGTAGCGTTCTTGCCTACTGTGCTAAACCCGGCCGAGGTCTTCACATTTTTTTATCTAGGAGGTAAAAAAAAAAACTGAGTACGCCGTCCTTCGGATGGGACGTTAAGCGATAGTTCCTAGCCTGTGCGATGTCAGGTACTCGTTAAAATCACACTAACCCTAACTAAACTTGAGTATATAAAATTAACGAGTCCCAGAGTAGAGCCGCCAGGGAAGTCGGCTCCTGTCCAACAGCGCTTTGGTAGCAGGCGGTATAAGCGGCTTGTAAATTGCGGAATAATTTATGGTATCATAACTTCAATTTTGAAGTTACAGGGATGATTTTACAAAACTAAAGCACTTATCTGAACAAATTTCACAAGAAAAATGGGGTCTAGAAAGATGAGGTACTTTCTCGGGTCACTACATTTAGTTTGTTCCTATAATACAAGCGCTGTCCTTCCGGAAATGGAATGAAAATATCGCTAGATACAAAATGAAGAAATTGATACCAAATATAATGTTATGTCTTAAGCGTTTGAAAAATTATTAACTGAATTATGAAACTTTAACCGAAATTTGGTGGTTTTGGGCGTCATTGTTCACACACCGTAGATCAATCCTATTAAATTATTATTTTTTAAAATTCCTGATTAATAATAAACAATGCTGACAATAATTAGGATAAAATCCGTTGAGTACTTCCGAATTAGAACCGAAAATACAGAAAAAGTTTAGAAAATTTGCGTGTTTTACCATCTTTCGGCCTACATTACACAGGGAACGTAGACGATAGCATTACTGTGTTGGACTTAAAATGTTCAAAATATCATAATGAACAATTTGAATACAAATATGTTCAACTCAATAAAGTAGTTTTCGAGGAATTAAGTAAAATTTACAAACAGTGAAAACAAAAATTGAAATTTTTTCGACTTGTATGATAACAAAATAGTAAACTGACCGAGTTCCATGACTTTCCTGAGTTCCTTCTCCAGGTCGGCAGCCTGCCTGTCTATCTGCTTCTGTTCCCGTTCCAGAGCCTCCACCTCGTTCTGAATGTAGTTTACCACGTCCTTACCCAACTGAAAACAACCATCACATATGAAAATCATTCCTTTTATTAATTACATTTAGAACTAATAAATACGTTTAATAATATGTGGGATATTATCCAGGAGGCTTAGCCCTCAGGACCCAAAAACTAATGTAGCCCCGCTTACAAAGTACTGTCATTTTACACAACGACTCTTCGTTTACTGTTTTAAGTATTAAGTGTAACTCTATTTCACTGTATAAATATTTTTATGTTTATTTTAGAAATATATCATGAATATAAAAAAAATATGATAAGAAGCTGGGATATCCAGCTTTTTTTTTAAAAAACTGTCCTTATCTACCCGATAATCAACCTTCAAGCATATGTCGGTAGAGGAAACTTCGATCGATTTTCCGATAACGCATCTTCCAATATAAGAAATACGTATTGTGACCCGATGAATAGCCATGGAAGTTCAATCACAGAGATCCCTAATAAACACAGATATTTTATTTATGTTCTATTTTTGTATTTAAAAAAAATATATATATAATTTTAGCCCTATCGTACTCTTCCCTATACTTATTTATACAATTATAATTGCAATGACGTTTTTTCCTGCAGTATACCATCGAAGCTATTTTCCCGTTTCTTCATTTTATGATTGTATAAACACCAATAATTACTTTATTGTCGTTATAAAGAAACAATAAATATAGAAAGGAGTCCGACATGTTTTAAATATGTATTTACCTCTTGTCCTACCCCACCTAAGCACATCCAAAATGTTTCCTCCACAAATTTCAGGAGACGTCTCTTTCAAAGGAAAAGCCTCAGGGCTCCATAACTGTAGATCTGCCTCATATAACCGGTTTTACAACTTTTAAGTTGAGCAGCGCGAACATATTGTGGAAACTTACAACTCATAAATAGAAGACAACTAATTTTTGAAATATTGTCCATTTCACAAACATATACTACTGGTTTCAGCATACCTCCATCCTCAGGTTTAGTTATAAACTAATTACCTATTAACCTAGCAGTATAAGTATAAACATATTTTTGTGCAATAGACAATATTTAAAAAAATAAGTTGAATAATTAGTGATATATTACCTGTTTGTTGGGCTGATCTGGTGATATCCGCTCCATGAGAGAGGTGAAGGAGTAGAGAGGGGATGCTGGGTTCTGTTGGCCAGGACTCACACCACCCTCTGGACCGTTGTTCTCTCTGTCCACCACCTAAATCATTCAACTTATCTGCAAACTTACATTTAGCTACCTACAACTTATAAATTCCTCTAAAATGTATATGTATCTTTAATTAGAAAGTAAGATCAGAATCCACGCCAACACAACAAGTGAAAATAATATTTTCATCACTTGAGTTCCCAGAAATGCAAACTTGATTTTGGAAAGTTGATTTTGGTACGCTCAAACGACTAAGAACAATGTAAATAAATGTTGGTAGGATGTTTGAGTGTAGGATGTCAAGTGATAGGAAGAGCCCTATTGTTTTTATGGAAAATCGCCACACGCTCAGAGGTTATATTAGGAGTTTAGAGCCAGAGCGGACCAACTAGTTGAAACTGAACAGGTAGAAAATGGCAATTGAAAATTGAGTACATTTTGTTTATCTCCATAAATGGGCCCCAAATATTTATTTATATTTGAAATTTTAGAATAGTATTGGATGAGTGATCCCTTTTTGTGTTCTATAAAGTTTTTGAAGGCCGTATGATCCATTGTGACTTTGAAAATATATGCACAAAATATTTGTGGACTAAATTTAAAGTGCTGCTATCTATCACTGAAGTGAAGAAACTAAGTGATCCACACTGGTTTTGAAAAAAGGGAACCTATGCCAACATCAGGATGGTAATAACTCAATTTCCGAAAAATAGTGGGTTGGTCCGCTCTGGCTCCAAACTCCTCATATATGCTATAACATTGTGTTTTCAAATAGAAGGTTTAATATACTATTAATAACATTTATTTTTCTACTCATTTAAAAAAAAAATGTTTACATAAAAATAATTTTTTTCGACTTTGTAGTTTCGTCGATATTTTGAAAACTGCTCATAGAAACTTACAAAATTAAACATCTGGTAAATTGAGAAAATTGTTTTAGTGGAAAATAAATTAAACAACTTAGTGGAGTTGGAATGGTCCCGTCGTCCAATCGGCTTCAAGTTTTGTTTCAATATTTTATAACATAAATTGAACAACCAATTTAAAAATGTACGATATGATACAATATGTTTAATTTTCTCTTCAAATTGCATTTAAATATTTATTTGATTCAAGAAGAGTTACTATAATTACGAAAATTCTTTTATATGTAAAATAACTTCCATGAAAATGCAATTAATTGAAAGACTATCCTAAGTTCAAGGCCGGCGCCACTCCAGAACTTCGGCAGCGCTACATCAAACAGTTTGTTTTCTTCGGAAACCCAATGCAGTGTCATACTAGACCATTGTTACGGTTTCGGCCGATCTACCTTCCGTCCGACAATGCACAAGTAAGGATCCAGTTCGGTTCTGTTGCTCTAATAACTGCCAATGGAATGAATGTATTCCAGTGGGGCGCCGACCTCAAACAAAATAATAATATTACATTTATTAGTGAATATCGAAACAATCGAGTGTGCGATGACAACATCGATGTAAAAAAAAATAAAAATGTTTTTGAACTGGGCGATAAAATGAAGGAGCAGATGGGGGCGAGTTGCTGTCCCGAGTTTTCAAGACAAGGTAGCAGTTTCTTGCCGCGGACTGTACATACCTTGGAGGGTGAATTGGGTAGACTCCTCTGGCTCTGGACTGAGCTCTGTTTGTTGTTCTTGTTGTCTGAGAGCAGACTCACCTCTGTTGTCGGGCTCTTGTCAAACCCTGCAACACCATGTCTTCCTCTATTACCAATCCAACAACAAATAAGACAATAACGCTAAACTATATTACCCTACATTGCCTAGGGTAGCAATGAGTCGAGAAAAACTCAATTACTAAAACAGTTTCAATAAATTCCCTGTTCACTTAAAACGTACATGTATGTATACAAGCAAAAAGTATAAAATACAAATAAATACGGGTATAGTCTTGGTTTTACCAGATTAGTCTTTATTTTTAGCAATATTATAATTGTTTTTTAACTACACTTAAATGGATTACATTCTTAAGTTCAAGTAAGTGTAATCCTAAGGATGATGTTTCTGGCCCTTTATGGACAACACAACATATTGAGTATACAATTTTGATAAAAAAATATTAGGAGCCTAATTGCAATTGAAATAAGCTTTCATAAGACATTGCATTTCGCCAACTTATTATTATTTTTTTTTTTTTGTAATTCCTAATTTTTGCCCTAAAAGTTTGGAGGAGAGGTTAATAAGAATCATCACTCGACAGTGAATATAAATATTCAACAAAGTAATTTACTGCACCTTACAGAATCTATTCTTGGTTGTTTTATTTTCATATAAACATAGAACTAAACAATATAGCAGGAGCAAGTATTTATTTCATGAAAGTAAATAAAAAAAAATATATTACCAGGAGATAAGTTACTGCTGAGAACGCCCATTCGAGCCTCAGCTATCAGCCTGCGTGCTCTTTCCCTCAGCTGGGCCTGTCGTTCTTCTTCACACTGGACAAAATGTTCATATTTAATTTTAAAATTCCAAATTATATATATAAATGAATTAATAAATTATTATTTTTAGTTAATACACAATATGTACCTAATTATATACCAATATATAACGTCGTATTACATTGTCCAACAAACATATCGCACCATCTAAATCAATAGTAATAATCGTTTGCACTTCATGCATGTTTTTATTTAGTACAACACTAGAAGAGACACCTCTGAGGCCATAAGCGGGGTTGAGCTGGTTTGACACTCGTTACGCCCCTGTAGATAGACTCATGCAGAACACTGCATTTGCTCCCATCATTTTGCTAACAGTTTGGATTCTCAATAGTAAATCTACCTTAAGAAACAAATTTCAAATACGGTGTATGTTCCATAGAATGGCAGATATTGAATATTTCATTGTTAACGTGTTTTACGTCCTCAGCTATCCGTAGTATAGGATAGCCAGCCCTGGCTTTCAGAATAGAAAATTAACAATTTCTCAAGTGGGAAAATTTAAATCTAGAAGCAGTTGACCTAAGTTAACCTAACCTAGCTACTTTCTTTTAGTCAATCACGAATTTACTATAAGCAACTCCAAACAAAAGCTTATTTACAATTCTTGGACAGAATAGATTTCCACAAGTGCAAAATAGATCAGTGATTTGAGTTTACTGGGTTTACACGAACGAAGTAGAGGGAAAAAGTACATTTGTACGTATGTTGTAGTTAGGGGGACACATGTTAGGGGAACTTACAAATTCGATGAAGCGTTTCACTGGAATTTCACTGGAGTCCAAAACATCGTGTCTATATTTGAATATGATAACTCTCGATAGAAAGACAGGGAATTTTATAGGTGGATCCAAAACGTCATAAGGATGAAACCCATTCATTTTTAGCCCGAAGAGAAAGGGGGATTAGAGTGGCTTAAAAACTTAAATAACTGCCAATACGAATGCATCAACATGAAATTTTATACGAGAATTGAAGTATCCCTGAATAAGTCACCTACTGATTTACTTTACTGATACATTAACGTTGGTTCAAATATGACGTTTTCTATAGCATATTTGCCCAGAACAACTGATGAAGTTGTACGTGTACTGAATAAAAGCATGTACCAAGTTGCAAAAGCATGAATTCCAATTTAAACCATCAACAATAATTTAACTGATTGGATATATTAGTTGAAGAATGTAGAGATTATCACTCCCGTCAGAATGTACAACACTGGATATATCTATAGGTTACCTGAGTGGGAGACTGAGGCTGGGACTTGGTTGCCTCTCTCTTAGCCTGCTCCAGCAGCTGACGAGCTCGCTCCTTCAGTTCGTCATGGCGGGAGAGCAGTCTCTACAGGGTCAGAGCAAATATGGGCCACACAGTCATGCGTTTAGTCAACAAAACCACCATTAATAGGATAGGATAGAAAACATAACACAACGTTCCAAACAATACTTGCATCAAAACTCACTCACTAATCATCATTATCATTATTCTTCTGTATTATCACAATTCTAGCTAGACCTTCAATAGTGAATTTAAAGTAATGTAAATGTAGTTGTCTAATTTACTTGGGACTTCAATGACAATGGATATACAGGATGAATCACTACTCGTGTTCGAAAATTCACTAGATGATTCTACACATCAATTATTGTGACAAAAACGTTCCTCTAGACCATGGTCCGGTTCTCCACCGTTTTGGAGATATTTCAATTTTTGTAAGCATTTCGACCTTTTGCCAAAAAATCCTTTATAAATCCGAAAATATCAATGCTAGAGCAAATCTAATTACACCATTGAAAAGAACATACATTTCCAATAGGAAAATTAATTCACAAGTTTATTGGCAAGAGAAATTCTCTTAGGAATAAACACTGACTGTGAAAAAGAAAGACTTGTGATGGTCACAGCGGATATTTTAAATAACTTAAAACGCAGAATATGAAAGCCTAAGATTGTGTGTTATCTTTCATAAAGTTGTAAGGATTTTATTTATATAATACATTCTACAAGGGTACCTACTTCCAGAACAATAACTGTGTATTACACTATCTTCTAGTGCCTTTTTAACAATACTATAAATCATTAGATTAGTTAAATAAATGTACAAAAGGGGTTGGGAAGAATAAATTAAAAATGGGATGTTGCTTCTATATTAAAAGTAATATTTCTATGATTTCTGGATGGATGATACTGTTCCAACAATGAACATGTCTTTATATAATCAGGTATTCACACTCCAAACTATAACAGTGAACTTTCAATACAAACTCTCCCATCATGAAGGATAATAAGAGAAGTTAGTTGTACCTGTTGTTGTCGGGTGAGATGTTCGTTGTTGAGAGGAAGGTGAGATGGAGGCTGAGTAGAACCGTTTCTAGTTTCCGAACCTTCCCTACTGTTACTTCGCAGCGTGTTGATCGAGTTCAGAGAACTTTGCTAAAAAAATCAACACAAAAAAAAAAATTAATATTATTATTTTCCACAATGAGAACGTTAAATACGAGATTTGGTTAATGAAGTGGTAAAAGAGGTAGCTCAGTTTTGTTTTTGTTTTACATTCCCAGATATACGTAGGGCATATCTCAGATATATTGAGGACAAGTGAAGAGAGTGTGACACCTATTAAATTTCAGCCAAATCGATCAAAGAGAAGGGAAAGAATAAAGGGTTTAATATCAAAATCTTATTAGCTCACAATAGTATAAATAAATGCTATATGTAGACAGAGCCATCGATAATACACATTGATTTGCAGTCAAATGGGGTTGAAATATAGTTCATTACAAATAGTTTGAGATGGGGATTCACCAAAGACTTTTTTTACAAGATTTTATTTAGCATATATGCTTCCGGTGTTAATTGCGAAAAATAAAAGATGGCGGATAGGTGTTAGAAAAAATGATCAAATTAGAACGAAAATGAGTATGCAGTGGTGTTACAGGGTGCGGATGTAATATGACGGATGAGTATTCGCAAAATGATCACTGGTGACAATATATGCTTCCGGTGTTAATTGCGAAAAACTAAAGATGGCGGCTGCGATATGGCGGGTAGGTGTTATATTAAATTTTTTTAGTAGTGCAGGTTGTGAATCTAATATTAATAATAACATATGTAGTGAGCTTCCGTACCTATGGACAAATAAAATAGGTTCATTTCATTTCCGGATGGCATCACAAGACAATATCCACAATTTAAAATTTCAATTGTGTTTCATCCAATCATTGTGTGTTTTTTAATACGTATCCGCCAAAATTATCAATACTTATGGCATTCATTACACTAACCGTAAGATAAACATACAATTTACAGAAGTTGACAATAATGGTGAATAATCTATCATAAAACAAAATAAGTAAAGACCTAAAGTAAAAAATAAAAATAAATTAAAAACTTTTTTTAAAACAAGATTTTACTTGAATGAACTAAAAAGGAATAAATAAGGAATTAATTTCGTTACATATGATATGCTATGAAGTTGAATCTGTACATATTTATACGTAACAATATTAATTTGAAAAGTAAAAGCTTATCCCCTGCGAATTACGCTGTAGTCTAATAAATAATACATAAATAGGCTTGTGAGCGACAAGCTTTTACTTTTCAAATTAATATTGTTACGTAAAAATATATACAGATACAACTTTATAAGTACTTAGCATATCAGATGTAATAAAATAATGACTTATTTATTCCTTTTGTTAAATAAAATAAAAGCTGGTTTTTAAAAAAGTGTTTTCATTTATTTTTATTTAATCTATTACAGGAAAGACAAAAATGTTCGATGAACATTGAAATTGATTTGAAGTAGTATCCTTAGTAACGTGTAAAATGTACTCACGCTATCTTGTGATGATTGAGACCATGACTCCCTGCCTGTCTTCTTGTATTTATCTGTGGTCTGACTGTAAAAGTGAGAAACACAGCATTAGTTAGCCCATCACATGTACATGTTAGACCCTTCATACACCCAACAAAGGTCCTTCTTATCCCTTACATTTGGTTCCGTATAAATTCAAAATAGTACTTTATTATAGTCACTTCATCCAGAATTGTTGTAAATTCTTAGACTAAACTATTTTTTATCAATGAAATGACAAATTAAATTAAATATATGGAGGTAGAATTTTTGGCAAAAATATATGATGGCTCTTAGACTTTCTATACAAGTCAAACATAAAATATCATTTTTGTAATATGAATTGTTTTTAGCAGAAATATATATACGGAGTTGGTATAAGAAATATACAAAACTGACAATAATAAAAATATATTTTAAAATTTTTAAACGGAAATTTATTGTTCTTTCATTGGAGAGCACGATATCTGAGGGCATTTTCACAGTTGAAAATTTAATAGGGAACATTTGTTGCTAATTTTTCGATAGGACTAACCGTTTCCGCGTAAATCAAACAAACGTCTAAAAGACTGGTCTCGAGTCGTAATGTTAAGACGATTTCCGCCATCTATCTGCAAAATGTATTTAAAATATAATGTGCTTTTTAGTTTTCTCTGCAACTTTTATATGAAGAGATTTTCTATTGTCATAAATATATTCGGTATCTTATAAAATGCACATAGCCCAGAAGTTAGCACTTGTGACTTTTATCTCAAATTTCAACTTCATTGCTACACGCGTATCTGAGTTGGAGCGCTCACAAACTTCCAATCACACAAACACTGACATACAGACGCACAGACAAAAATCAGACCCTGAAACATGAAATTCCGTTGAAAACTCGATCTCGATTTTTTGCACAATTACAGTACATTCTCATACTAAAGATAAGATTAAGATGTAATTGTGAAAAAAATTCAAAGAAGTTCATCTTGTAAGCACATTCACCGACATTTTTTGAGTTAGATTATTCCCCCAAAACTTCCTACTATTATGATGTAAGTTATTTATCCTGATATACTTCTTAATAACTATATATTTATTATAACTTGTTACCTTTCCTCTTCTTCGTCAGAGCCAAAGGGGTCGGTCAGCTGACGGCGGGTCATTAGCATGGGTCTTTGGTTGTTTGGAGCGTTCACAGGAGATTTACTCTGAAATAAATCAAAATAACATTGCATTATTATCTGTTATAACTTGAAACAGCAAGGAAAGGAAAACTACACAAGTTCACAAGAAGATGCTCCAAATCGTTTTTACTGACGTTACGAACTGCATAGAACACAATACCTGAGCACTATGGGGAAGAAACAGGCAAGTTGTTAAATACTCTTGTACAAGTCCCTCAGCTCTCTATTGGACCGTATCCTACATCTATCCCCTCTGGAGTAGGGCCGTATATCTTCCTCTTCCCCGTATTGAGCAAGACTCCGTTCCTCCTAGTCAGGAACCCAGGTTTCACTCGCATATGTGACGACCGACTTATAAATTGTTATTTTGGCGTCTCGGGACACAGTCCTCGATCCGAGCACCTTCTGCAGTGACCGGTAGCATCTATTCCCAGCCGTTATTTTCGCTTTAATTTCTACTTTAACATCATTCCTTTCTGTGATAACGGCCCCCAGATATTTGAAGTTATCCACCCGTCATAATTGCAACCTCCAAGTACGAGTTCCAGGTAGCTACATGAAACTGTAAACAGATATTATGATGTCGAGTGGAGTTAGCTCCTTGTCATGTAAATCGAGATAAGCATGTTGGTCACCTTGTCCCTATCCCTGTCCCTGAACTTCTCCTTGGTGGGAGAGAGCACTTTGCCAAGGATGCTCTTGGAGCTGCTGAAGATCTTGTCTGTCATACTCGCTGGAGACTTGGGCACTGACTCGTTCCACACCCCGCTGTTTCCCCCACTCTTGGCTGTCTCCGCCTCTGTAGAGTTACTTCTGAAAATAATAAACAACATACTTATTGGAACAATAAATGAAACTTTCGTTACACCTCCTCTATTTGTGACATAAAAATTATTATAATCACAAAATACTATACTATGTTCCAAATTCAATGAACTATGGATGTTAGGGGAGAAATACAATTGCTTATTCAATAAAAATGTAAACACCTGAGTGAATCTGATACAGTAACGGAAGGGAAGCGATACACGATTGTATATTGAGCGAACAAATGTAAACACCAGAGTGAATCTGGTACAGTAACGGAAGGAAATTGATAGACGATTGTGTATTGAGCGAATAAATGGCTGAATGAAATGTGGGGTGGTTTTGAGATGAACTACGATGAGGAACCGCCACTTGTGAAATTTTCTAGAAATATTACCGCAAGTTTTGCAGTTACACAAAACAATCGTAAGATAATAAAATACAAAATGTTATTAAATTGTTATAAGTATGCCCGTGAACAAAATTCGCACACTACATATAGATATCATGTCTTATTGAATGTGTCTTGACAAGGGAAACAGTATTCAAACAATAATCGGAAAGAAAAAAAAAATGTCACGTGAGGTCGGATTGGAAATCTAAGTCAGCGGAAATCTTCTCTATCGTACTTTGGCTTTCTATGTTGCATAATAATGAATAGTTGTTTTTTTACAAAAAAGTTAGTATTTTAGGCATTGTTTGTGATTTATGTACAAATATGGTGGATTATCTAATGTATCACTGTATTATATTGAAAATCTAAATTTAATCTACTATATAAGTAATACAGAGGTATCAGTACAACAATTTTATTTATTCCACAACTAGTTTCGGCAATTAACTGCCATCCTCAGGTGGTGAATCTTAATGTAGAGAAAGGGTTAAAGAAATGAACATATCTCAGGCTCTAGCTGGATCTTGACAGTCGCCTATCAACTGTTGACAGTCCCTAAAATGAGTTCATTTCCTTAACCCCTTCTCTACACTTAGATTCACCACCTGAGGAACTAGTTATGAAATAAATAAAATTGTTGGACTGATATCTCTATATTATTTATTTAACAAGAATAGCCCACTACATCCACCTACCAACCAAGTAATAAATTAACCTACCATTGCAGTATTTTGACAATTTTAGAAATTGGTCTACAATAGCCTACAACATGCTAAATCTGCTGGTAGTTTTAAATATTATCTATCTTAAGTAGTCCCTATTCATTAGAAAGGTATTGAAAAAAGTCGACAATGTTTATTTAGGCAAAAACATTATAAAAATGATTTTACCTTTTTTTTCTTGTTGTTTATAAGTGCCATTTATACTCCGCGAAAATGGAGGAGCCATAATAAAATTAAACATCAGGTTCTGTATGTATATAATAATTATTGGAAAGTTAATTATCAAATTCAACCTAGCTGACGGTGGAAGCACTCCACACTTAATTTATCAAAGCAGAATATGCAATTATCAATGGAGGACAGGTGGGGTGTTTACCTCTTCAAATTTGATTTTGCTCTCAGATTGATGATCTCCTGTCCAAAAAGTTGAACGGTAACATCGGTTTCAGTGTCTGTGTTGAATCTACCGATCATGTAGGACGACTCATCCGTAGTCTTTCCTATCTGCTGCACCTCCAGCTCATGGCCTGCACACATACCCAATATAAATAAAAAAGGCCTAATTGTCTCAACAAAACAAATAGCAAAGAACATTTTTTAACATTTATATTGTCTAATTCTACCAAAACTATATACAAAGTGTACCGGTTCACCTTACGCCATTGTCAGCACAAATGACTGATGCACTATATGTAATATTTTTGTGGAATTAGACAATATAAATATTAACAAAGTCTTTTGCTTTTATTAGTTTTTCCATTATATCGACATAAATCGCAAAAATGTAATCGGACATTGTCTGAAGAAAATTAAAAAAATATAACCCTACAAACACAAGTGAAAACCCATTGGTGCGAAATGATGATTTCAAAATTCTTTTCCAGTAAAACCAAAAATTTCAAATTTTCCCCAAATTTTCTTATAGAAAAATTCCTGAATTTCTCTAAGTCAAAAAAATATACCAATATACTTATTTTATATTGAATAAGTATATATTTTTAAATGAAGTTTAAGTCAAAACAACAGTTCTATCGAAACAATCGGTAGGTAGTCTGAAATGACAACATATATACTGTTGAGAGACGGAAAAAACTAATGTTTTTGAGAAGCACATAATAACATGAAAAGCCGGCAAGTTGCCGGAGTTTTTAGGACAGGCGTATAGTTTGACGCTTAGGACTATACATACCAGTAAAATGTGCCCTGAGCTGGTAGAGGTAGGTCATGACAGCCAGCTTGTCTGGGACGGCCAACACGTCCATGTCTCCAGGGTCGATCACACGAGATATACCGAGGGCTTCCCCTGCGTCAAACGCCTTCTTACAGTTGAGCCGGACATCATGCGGTGACAGACTCTCGAACTCTCTGAAAATAAATTCATTGTAAGTTCATAATAAATGCGAAATACCAACAACTTTATTAAAAATTAGAAAAATTAACGGTATACGGTTTTTTAAAAATGTTTCTAGTTTTCAAATTGAAACTACAAAATAAGCTACAAGCATAAAAAGTTATTATTTTTCAAACCGCTTGAGCGTTTTGCTTGAACATTTCTGCACATTCTGGATCATTCACACATACGTAGTACAAGTGTGCTCAACTGGAACTGTCTCGTTTAAAAGAGATACATTTATGTAAAACAATCTCTCAGATGAATAACAACGTTAAAATAACTTGAAAAAACATTAAGAAAACTTCTTTTAAACACAAAACGACCGCAACCGGTTATTGGAATGAAAGTAAACAATGAAATCGATTATGAAATTACGAAAGTTCGAATTATAAGGTTAAAAATGGAATTTGTACCGGCTATTCCAGATCAACAATGAATACATAAAATGACCCATTGACGAAAATGAGTGATTCAGTGCATAACAATACACTTAAGACCAGTATTATTCAAATTTAGGTTCTTTTTGACCCTGAGGTCCTGAAACATTTAAAAAAATTCTAGTTCTCTCATGGTTAGATAACTATGGAAAAGTAAAAAATACACTTATGCTTTTACATTATTAATGAATATGAAAATATTAATTTCGCCAAAAATTGCAGATAGAAACATACAGAAACAATCCATTTCTATTCAACAATTTTGGTGCTTTTATTTCGATATTAGAAAAATAAGATAGTGGTAATTTAGTAAGACTGAGACTGACATGAGATCTGGTCGAAAGTGGTGTATAACAGCGCAGAAGGCGAGTCCATTCCTCCAGCTAGTGGTCAGGTTAGTTACTTTGACTCCTAAGTAGCCCCGGGTCACCTCCTTGCACCATTCTAGCAGGTCCTGTCCGGGAGTGCTCTCCTGCAGCTTGCCTCCTCCCAGCTAGATCCAGATCAGAACATTAGTATGTAACCTATAGGAAGACAATATAGGAGAAGTATCTACACAGAAGGACATTGAGTTACCTCCTTCAGATTGAGTGGCTCTAAAGTTAGCTTCACGTTCTTTTCTTGAGATGGTTCAAACGAACTACTAGAAACACAGAAACAAAGAGTTAGCACACTTATCTTCAAATATCAATAGTAGCCCTCTTCATCTTCATAAATATCAATATTTGGGTCACTAAATGCCAAACATTTTGATTTTCGAACAGGTTTTCAATATTTATCATATTTCTGATTTTATGGTAATTTTAAATTTGAACTACGTATTTTTATTTTTTAATGTACTCATTTATTTAAATTAATACCTCAAATATAGAAAACCAACTTTTTGTTTTTTAGTAGATAAATAATTCCTGAAAAAAAAAAAAAAGTGACACTAAGAACAATTGTATACAAACTTTTATTCTTATTTAAAACTTAAATAAGTAATTTCACTAAAAGGACATCTTTCAAAAATATGGGGGGGGGGGGGGGGGGGGGGGGGGTCGTAACTAAAAATCTAATAAGTTTAAAATGTGTCACTCTAAAAGCAGCTGCAGAAGATAAGTTCAAATAATATAAATTATAAATTAAATAATTAATTAAATATAATAAATAATCGATAAATAATAAATAATTAAATAATAATAAATAATCGATATATAATCGTGTAGTAAAAATAAATAATCGTGTAGTAAACTGTTGAGAAACAGTTATTTGACAGTATGTATAACACATTTTTGCAGTTATTGTGAAACATTAAATAAAAATATTCTCCATTTCACAAAATGATTACAATGTGAAAAATGTATATTTTCGGCAGTGCGGCCATCCTAAGTCACATAAATACAACCTGCGCTAAATACGTTTTTTCTCTATTTTTTAAATTTTTTTATCAATATAAATAAATATATATAAATTAGTTATTACTAACATTGGCTTCGTTAGGCGCTGCGGTAGTTCAGCTCACTTACCCGGCCTTTTCGGTATATAGGAAATTTCGGATGCCAAATGGCTGGTTGATGATGTTCTCCCACACATCTTTCATAAAATATTATCTAAAACCTTATCAGCCTAAACCTAAATTTAGAATTTTCCCACGGAGCTGAGTAAAAGACTCACCTAAATTAGTGAGATCTGAATTACCGCCGAGTGTAGCCAGACCAATGCTAGTAATAATAATAATATTACGCTAACAATGTGTTCCCCGTACCTACGAAACACTTCAATGTGTGTCATCGCGTTGGTAACATGAGAGAACTGTTAAATAAGCTGTCTTGGCTAAGTGGGATTCCAACCCCTGCCCCTCGGGTTGGTAACATGACCCACTGTTTCGCCTCCCCGGGGCTTCGCACTTTTCAGACACCAAAAATGTCATAATTTAAAAAATAAATTAATGTACAAAACAAGAATTAAACACCACAACAATAAAAAGTATATCAAAAGACCGAAAAGTTTTTACTTTTTTAATGATTATGAACACTTTTACGACAAATGCATCTGATAAATAATAATGTATTTTTCTTTTTGAATAAATACTAAAAAAAAAAAAAAAAAAATACAGGCTATTTTGTAAATACACCAGAACTTCTCTCAACGGCCACTTTCAATAATCGAATATCACTCTTAAACGGACAGTTTTATTACCCCGGCATCATGCCATACATTTAACTCGGTTAACCAAACTTAATAAACAGACTGTATCCATTTTTGAACCCAGAAAATCATCAGCGCAAAAACAAAGCGTATTTTCATGAACGACAGACGTTGATTTTTTTTGTTTAATATAAGAATAGTACGAATTACACATTTTCGAAGTATTTTCTTTCCCCATCTTCTTTCGTCCCTTAAAATAAAATAAAATCATTTGCCTCTTTGTTTTTGAGGAGTGAGAAAAAAACGTGTTTTGACCCTTAAAGAAAAAGTGGAAATAATCAAAGGGAAAATTTAATATCCGGGCACTCGCCGGTTGCAAGTTGGCATTGTATTACTTAAATAATATACTGCTGAAAACATCGATAGACAAATGTGAAACTTACGAATATTTATCACAGGTAGGTGTTTGACTAGATTCGGTACTTGTGAAATCATTAGGAAGTTCTGGGAAGGACTTGGCGTCGCCAGCCAATGGCGTTGAGTCGTCTCTTAGACTGGCAACTGTCAATTGAAGAAAAATATGATAAAACAAATAGATTGAACTGTAACAATATAATAGTTACTTATTGTCACTCATGCCCGGACATTAATTTCTAGGTCTATCGCCTACTATCACAGTGCTCTTTTGTCGCTCTGGTGGATATGAGCCCGACACTACTATGGGATCCTTCATTTTAACCTAATTTTGCCTAGGTTCATTCACCCAGGGTGAAGTCTTTAACGAGTACCTGACGTCGCACAGGCTAGAGATAATCACTTAACGTCACCTTCAAAGGACTGCGTGCCAGGGCTGTATTTAGGATCTGTAGGCCCCAAGGCTGAACCTGTGTCGCGAGCTCTACCGGAAGGGCGGGTGGGGGGGGGGGGGGGGGGGTTAAAAAATTAACCTGCAAAAATCGCATTTTAGATAACTTTTTTACTGCACAGTATTTAGAAGATAATAAATTGATGAGATAATAAAAATGGAAAGAACAGAAAACCATTAAGCTATTCGATCATTAAGGTAAGCTATGAACAACTAGTCTAGAACAACTTGACTATTTGAATTATCCCTTCTGTTAATAACTACAAACAACGTAAGTCTCATAGACTAAAATATAAATTGTTCATTTCAGGTTAGATACCACAAAAAATATTGTTTTAAAAGTTTTTCTTTATGGATTAATGTTTTGTAAAGACTTGTACAGTCTGTGTAAACGTATATTTTGTTTTATTGGCTTTACTGTATATTGTAATTGAAATTTTGATAGTCGATACAGTTCGGTGCTGTTCGAAAAAAAATTAAAATTTTTAACAGTTTTTCTTTGTGGTGCGGGCCCATAGTGCAGCCTAGATAGCCTGCGCATAACAAGCGCGAGCTTGAGCTGTCTTAGCTCAGTAGGCTAGCACACTTCCTCTGAGCTACTGGCGCACTATATATAATAATAGCGACGGCGCCAGTAGCTCAGTGCTACGCGTGCTTGCCTTCTGAGCTCAAGATCGTGTGTTCAAAACCCGACCGAGGCCCTTAGTTTATTTTATCTGGGTGGTAAAATAAACTTAAGCACGCCGTCCTTCGGATGGGACGTTAAGCGATGGTCCCAATGTACGATGTCAGGTAGTTGTTAAAGACACCTGCCCTAGGTGAATAAAAATTTAGGGTAGGCAAAATTTAGGATTCTCACAGTAGAGTCGGACTCATGTCCACCAGAGTGACGAAAGAGCGCTCTGGTAGTAGGCAATATGCCCTTGTAGTTAAAGCCAGGGCATAAGTCATAATAACTAACTATAATAATAGCTTTGGTGTTGTTGTTTTATTATGAATCTAGGAAATAAATACATAATTTATTTGCGCTAGGGCTTGTTCGAAAATGAGTTTTGTAGCTAGTCAAAGCAGGGGTGGCCATATTACCAGAGAACTACTTACTGCTAAGAGGAGTGCTGGCAAACTCTGAGCCACTCAGACTGTTGGTCATCATCTCCAGTTGGTGGGTGAGGTCCAGCACCTCACTCAGACTCTGCTGCTGAGAACTGTCTCCTATCAACCAATCAACACATCACTCAGTCAATATACACCAAAATTGACTAATGTACAAAACAATTAATTTTTTTTTATTTATAAGCAACATTCTCATTTTCTCCACTGTAACTTCGTTCTACAAGAAAGAAGATCGGACCATAAGACTTTGGTCTCTTTCGACTCAGTATGTACTGACTTCTTATCAAGAGTTTTTCGATTGATAAATGGATACAAACAAATTTCATAAATCCGATTGATCTTGCACGGAAGACCCGATGTACTTGAACTTTATATCTGTAACTCACTCTTTCTAAAATAGGACTAATCAGATCTTGGGGAAAATCTGTTAATATAGATCAATTCAGTCAAGGCCCCTAGCTACATAACTACATTTTTGCAAATATTGCTTAGAAATTTCGCACAAAACAACAAATTATACAAATAAAAAACTTCCAGAGAAAATAAAATTACATAATTCAATGTCATTATTATTGAACTAATATCTTCATTTTATTTTATATAGTTTTTTTATAAAAATTGAACTAGAAATTAAGTTGCGTGAAGTAGATGTACAGAGCAGTAAATTTCACAAGCGACGAATAGTTCAAAGAAATGTCTAAGGACGAAACTAATTATTGAGGTGTGTTCCGCATTAGTTAACCTAACACAACTGAGGAAACTGAATTAACTGGTTGAAAAAACAATGAAATATTCTTGAATATTTTGATAGTGACCAGTGGAGTGTTAAGTGACGGCTTTTCTCCAGTCCTTGACACATGAGCTACTGGTCAGGCAAGGTCCCCGTCTTCATCCCTGGAGCCTAAACAAACCAACCCCCAAATCAGTTGTTATAATCAAACTATTTTAATTAATCCCTTCCAATTTAATTTGATTATAATCAGATGTATTATGTATGAACTTCTGAATGTGAGTTGTGGTGGTTTACAAGTCAAACAAACCTTCCCTTTGGCCGATATATGAAAATCAATAGTAGTCAAATTGTCAGCCTTATGAGTTTCTGCATTCAGAAAACAAAATTTCGTGTCGATGCGTGATCGTGTCCTCAGACAGACAAAAAGTATCTTTTGTTTTTATTTTCGGAATCAGGGAGGTCGGGAAACATAAAATTTCCGTGAAAACTCCATATAGAATTGTTGAAAAGAAATTCCCCAGAGTAAACATAAATATAAAAACAATACGATACCATTGACATCCTCCTCTTCGTCGAAGTCTCCCATGCTGGCGATGTCGCTGTTGTTGTTTGTACTCATCAGACTGGCCATACTCTGCATGTCTTCATCCCTGAAATAATACCAAAGTTACAACATATTCACCCATGCTCATATCTAATTATTTACAAAATGTAGAATTTTTGTTTTCTAATTAATGCGTAAGTCTCGTTGATGTGCATGTGTAAGAGAGTCTGTCGGACGATTGCGTGCGCAGCGCACACGCACAACTACACACTTCTTTATCTGTGATGTCAGCTGTTTTTGAGCATTTCTACGTTCATGGAATAAGAAAGTGTGTAATATATTTCGTCACATATGAATGAATATAAAGGTAAATATATAATAAAACCAATAACAATAAAAAAACTCTAAAAAACATGATTAGATATAACATTGTATTTTTACAACATTATTGATCATATTTACCGTTGTAGTCAATTTAACTAAAATATCAATATTACGAACTATAAAATGATCTTTCGGTAAGAAACGTTTACGTTAAGATGCTTCGATAGCTTAAATTTGTCACAATAAATAAAATTTGTGGTAAAAGAAAATAATATAGCAATGTAAATCTGAAAAAATATTTTAGCCATCGCAAACATATAATTTCATGTATAAAATAAATTGAAGAACAATAAATTTGAAAGTTTAATTCCTCATACTACTTTTCCTATTGTAACATTATAAAACAAAATCAGTGCATGCCAGCAAATTTTTGAAACTAAAGCAGATTTTTACGCATCAATCCGCGACACTCACACGTTTTTTTTTTTTTTTTTAAAGGGTAGAAGTGTGAGTTGTCACAAACAGAGGATACTCATTACTAAAAATAGGTTTATATAATGTAGAAAATGCGAAAATATGCTTTATAACATGTGGTCTGTTAAATGGTCTTTGTCCCAGCTCTCTCTCTACTAAAGTGGTGTCACAGACTTCCAACTTCAGGGTCTACTTGAGACTTAGTAATCCACACTCTTTATTCACTATTTTAAAGTATTTTACTTAACTGGTGCAAATTTGATGCATACAGCATTTATAGTTCAACACTTAAAAGGTGGTGACAGAGGGACCAAGCGAGAACAACAGGATCCTATGGAAACCTAAAAATAACCAATATCCAATATTTTCTTCCTCTCAAAATAATTTGATCTAAAAATGTTGAATTCTTCATCAATACACTTCTGCAAGTGTACAAACACTTGAATGAAACAGACATGGTAAGAGGAAGGTCCCTATAAAAATATAGAAGTGATTAAAGTGACTTACGTGGCCTTGCCCTCCCGAAGGAAGACACAGGAGAGGGTGCATTCGAGAGAAGCAGATATGATCTTCTTGGAGGTAGGTCTCAGGGCCAGGTTGAGCTGGAACTGGGACGAGTCCAGGATGCTAGCGTACTTTTTCATGTTGATGTTTGTCGCTGCGATCTGTCTCCTCTTACCGTTGGTTGACACCTTAAAAAAAAAACATAACAATTAAAAATTATTGCAGATTACAATTATATATCAGGGAGCACAGAAAAAGTATGCATTAAAGTTAGGTATTATGATTCATGCTGGCTTTAACTACTACATCATATCGCCTACTACCCGGAGCGTTCTTTCGCCGCTTTAGTGGATGTGTGGAGCTCTAAATCCCTGGTATAACCGGGGTTGGGGTCTTCGGCAAGTACCTCATATCGCACCGGACGATGTAATATGTCAGATAGTCGAAACTATGTTATGGCCCCGGCTAGAATTGAAGCCACGCTTGTTGCTCTACATCATCAGAAGGCGAATTAACAGTTTTATTGATAGTTTCTTTTAAATTATTGACATCAAGTCAACAAAATATTTAAATTTACATCTTATATTTATGGATAAAATGTCTTGAAGTTTTTTATTTATCTTTATAATAGTATTTCACGATTGGACTCAGTATTTTTAATTAATGTTGTTAAATTTCAGCCTCAGGGAATGAGTATCGAGACAGGGATTCCAGAAGAGAATCGGACGAAGACAGGAGGAGGAAGGTTAGCTGCCATTGAGGACAAAAGAGAAGCGGAGTCTGTGACTGGAGAAGATTCTGAGAAAGATGAGGCGGAGGAGTGTGAAGAGACAGAATGTGCACCTCCATTGAAAGGACTGGGTGTGTTTCATCCGGAGCTGCACTGGTCTCAGACTGACGAGTGGGTTCGGATCAAGGTTCTCCTCCCTGATGTCACTCGCTACCAACTCGACTGGGACACTCACTTCATCACCTTCTGGTGAGTTAGCAAGTTCTCATAACATCCCTGTTCATGTAAAACCTATCTCGCCTATCAAATGTCAAGAAACGTTAATGGTCAAATTGTCCTAATTCAAACTCAACTTATTATTATAACCAAAAATATGTTGGGTAACTCGGGGTTAATATGAGGCAGGGGAATACTTGGGGCTAATGTGATAAATGCACTTTAATGCGCTGCAGTAATCTAATAGAAACAAGTCCTGATTCTACTGCATAATTCTATTAAGCAAACTTCTCCATTTTCATCTAGTTTCAATGCAACTTGTAAATAGCAACAAAAAATTAAAACAAATTCTATAATGTTTTGGTCTAAAAATGTTGACTATATTCAATAAAATTTTAATAAATCTAGGAAATTAGTTATTATGACTCATGCCCGGGCTTTAACTACAAGGTCTTATCGCCTACTAAAAGAGCGCTCTTTCGTGAGCTCGACTCTCTTATGGGAGTCCTAAATTTTGCCTATCCTAAATTTTTGTTACCCTAGGGTAGAGTAGGGATCTAAAATTAAATTTTAAGAATCATTCAATTTAATCTACAAATTTAACATTTAAGAAAATGGCTTCAGACTGACGTAGAGAGAAGCACATCCCATTATCTTCTATCGATACTTTTAGGAGGTTTGACATTTGACCTTAATAAGATGACGAGCTCCAAATAGATTAGCAACTAAAAGCCTCTTCTAGGTGGACGGACGGTTCGGAAAGCAGCATGGATGCCTTAGTATAAATAAACAAACAGTTCGTGAAAAATGTACCCACTGAAGAAAAACTTACCTGCAATCTCCTTTTTACTTTTCCAGCAGTACGAAGTATACGGGAAGTTATGTAATCGGTCAGAAAGTGAATTTAGTTTTCACAGAAATTTCATATTTTCCGACCCGTTGATTCCAAAAATAAATAAAAAAGTCTATCTGTGTATGCCTATGAATTCTTTCTTTTAATTTTTTCACCAGAATGGGCCTTTCATTTATATATTATTGTTATTTTATTACTTTATTTCCTCTCATTTTCCTCATTTTGTAAATATTTTTACTCTACCAATTTTCTTTTCCGTTTTTAAGCAAACCATTTTCATTTAATCTAATATTCAATTGACTAACAGGATCTTTGTCACCCTTAACTAGATTATTTTCTCTTGTTTTTCTTCTATTTATTTAGTTTTCTCTTTCAACAATATTTTTCTCTGTACTCTATACTTACTTGAGCACCATTAGAGAACTTTTTATTTATTTACCTATTCATCTCTTCACATGTTTATATTTATTTCCTGCATTTTTTTTTTTTTTTTTTTTTTTTAACTATTCTTTATTCTTCTAATTTCCAATACCATGTATTATGCCAACCGCCATCTGTAATATACTACCTCATGTATAAAAAACCGATGTAAATAAAAAAAAAAAATAAATAAATATGGATAACACCTCTTAAAACAAATATATCGACAAGAAATGTATTTTAGTGTATTCAGAACTTCATGAAGCCGACACCTATTGACTTTCACACAAATTAATATCGTGTAGGAGTGAAGAGAGAGGGCTCAACTGAAAAATGGAATAGCTATCGATGTAATGAATGGATCGACACAAAATTTAGTATGAGCATTCGGAAATCTTTGAGTATATCTATGTATTGTTCGTTCGCCACGTCGGAAGATTGGATTCAGAGGGAGAGCAAATTTTATTTGATCAATTGGCGCTAGGAAAATAAATTGCCGGTGATGCACCAACGACGTTTTTATTTATGGGTCAAGTGGAAAATACGAAAAACCAAAAAATGTTATTCCAACTGCCTCAAAAAAAAAACTGTTTGGAGAATCTCACTCATTTGAATAACTAATAATCGCCAGAGATAGGCGGTAGCTGGCATTCGTTTTCGCTTAAGAAACATATGTATATATGTAGCTTAAGATCCCCACTTATCTTTTTTCATTTTCGAAATAACTTTTCAAAATATTCTCATACTTCACACTTGGGTGAGCGCGGCGCTGCCTGACGCTAGTTAGATAATGGCCAATATTTAACACGTTGAATACTTTCTTTTGTCGCTCGCCGATGTTCCAGCACCCTCACAGAGCACAGGATTCCTAAACTAATAAAATGTCAAAACCCGTATTTTTTGTCACATAGCAATTGAGGCGTTGACAATGAAAAGGAGGTAAGTGCCATAGTTGCCGAAAATGAGTTTTTTCACTGAAACGATTCTATGTTCTAAGGCCAATAGCGTTGAAAAGGAGGTACGTTTTTATCTCCTCTCGTTTAGTTTTGAGCGATGTCACAAGATGCCGCGTTCATGTTATTTATTCATGCCTCAAATTGGTTTTTTGCTTCTCTTGAAAAATTTCAGTTTTGGCACTTACCTCCTTTTCATTGTCAACGCCTCAATTATCAATCGCAGTAACGATGACATAATCCTCTCGGGATAGCGTGTATAAATAACATGAATTGCTACGATTAGAAGCTCAAAATTGGAAAACATCAGATATACAAGAGATTAATTATGATAAAAATTCACTCAAACTTCTCGTATTCGGGTCGGGCACCATTACATGAATAACAATTCAAAAAAAGTAACTAAATAAATCAGTACAAAAAGAAATTCAAGAATATGTGTTTATAAATATCTATCAGAGCGAATTAATTAGTTTATTAACAAATTAATATTTATAACAGTAATAATTCTCGATAACGATTATTGCCGCGCCTTGAGTCTTTTATCCAAGAACGTTTTTGAGTTTTTGCAAGGCTCAAATCCTAAGTTTAACTCTGAGTTTCACAATTTATGCTCACTGTGAAACATACAAATGGTAGGAGAGAGGGTAAGAGGCCTTGGAGGCAAATTGATCTCTTCAAGCTGGCAAGGATTAATTCGCCTCAATTCTATTTTCCTATTGGACTTATTGCGTCTCGGACGACCATGAAAACCATTTTAGAAAATTAGTTCAACCATTTTCGCGTATCTCCGGAGAAAAGAATGAAAAAAAAAACTATTTTTAACCCCCACCCCCACTCATATTTTTGTTAACCCTTCAAAAGGATATGCCACCAGTCAATATATTTCATAAAAACGTTTATTGGATTTTAATGGAATTTGGTATCTGTGAGTTTTTGACCATGGACTAAAAACACCCCCAAAGGAATTTCATTTTAAAAGGACCAACCTAACAAAATGTTATCTCAAAAATCCGGAATTTCTTAATGTCTCACATTCCTATTCCAGATAAACAATTAAAAAAAAATACTTGAGTGACATTTAAGCTGGGAAAATTGTTATGGTTCCTAAAGCTCAAACTTATAAACCCACGGATTTAGAATAGGAAGGGGCGGAGAACGGTTCCACGAAACCCGCAAACCGTTAGTTTTTTTATTGGTTTGCCAAACTGTTAAGGGTTACATTGAAGGCTACTACAAACTTCTACCATATAGCATATATAAGATGTATGCACTAGGCAACATAAACATTCAGATATGATAAGACGAACAATGTCAAAGCCTCATGTTAACTTATGTACATATTTACCAAAGTTAACATTATCTGTTGAGTTATCTGTCTGTCACATGATGTGATTCATATCTATCATGTGATGTAAACTTAGCTTGTAATATTTCATACATAACAACTTGCGGAAAACTATACCACTTTAGCGCCACCACATTGGGGAATGGGACGGCTCCATTTAGTTGACTCTAGAATGGCGGCGTTTCAATATTTAAAGACCCCTCCCAAGAAGTTCTGCTCACCTGGGTAACTCCCACAATAGAGCTACCAGAGATGGGATGAGGCCTTAGGTCCCTAGGTGTATATCCTACCCATTATATCTATCTACCTAGATTACGCTTAAAGTACACTAAATATTCTACTAAAACAACCCAACGTCAGAGAACGATTAAAATAACGAAAATAAAATTTGTCACTTTTATGTGGAACCGCAAACCTCTGAATATCATGAACCACACTACGGCAACTTTATCAAGTATGTTTATGTAACTATGTAACTGTTACGTGAAGTGCGCATGATGCAAGACAAGGACATACAAATTTATTTACGAAATTAACATTACAAATATATGTAAATGGTTTTTATGATTACATTCGACCGCGCTGCATTAGAGAAACTAATAAGGCGAAATGGAAAATCCAAAGTACTAAATATAACGTTTTATGAACAACAAACCGTATAACTGTATAAATGAATATTTAAAAAATACCTTGTGAATATTAAAAAATAACAGGAAATAATTAAACATATAGAATCTGCAAATATTCAACTATTCTGTTGAAAATGAAAGGAAATGAATTAACAATTCCCATTAACAACATAATTAGGTATTCATGTATTAAGTAAATCCGTAAGAGAAATTATGAATAACAGTTCAGTAAAATGTATAGCCCTAGGCGTGAAACTACAAGCCTTAGTAATACCTCGGTGGTTAGTCATTTTATTGTACATCTCAAAAACTCTAGTTTCTTACGTATCTCAACAGTACGAGGTGTCATTTCGCACTAAAGATGGTTTCTATAGTTAGTAATTATCATCATTAGTAATTTTTATTTACAAAAAAAAAAAATGTATTCAATATAAAATACATAAATAAAAAAAGTCGTCGGTGAATCACTGGCAATGTACTTCCCCAAAAAGAAATAATATATTAACTTTTCGCTCCCTCTTTCAAAACCAGTTGGTCGTTTGCGTTATATTGAACTATTGACTTACATATGGGGCTCCTAAATTCTCATTTTGAGTAGATAAAATGCATTACATCGGCAGTTATATTTTGAACTGAGCCTCCTTCGCTGAATCCCCCCTTCTCTTCTGCCGATTCTACTGAAAACTAATAACTGTCGTCCTTATGGGATTTTGAACTCACATATGAAATTACGTGTCGATACACTCAATACAATGGCAGTTGCTAGAGTTTTTGTGTTAAGACTCCCCTAAACCCCCTCCCCTTTGACCGATTTAGCTGAAAAACAATAGTTGTCGTCGTCAGAGGGTTCTGGGTCCACGTATAAAATTTTGTGTCGATATATTCATTCTATCGGGAGTTATCGTGTTCACAGACACACGGACAGAGAGATTTTTTTTCATATTTGCGATCTAGAGGTCGGAGAACATAAAATTCCGTTGAAAGCTTCGCATCGAATTTCTGACGAATTACACAACTTCCCCTATACTTTAACTAACTGGAAAGTTTATAACTGGAGATAATAAAATAAAAGTGAAATTAAATTGATGAAAAGGTAAGTAAGTTGTGTTCAGTGTTCAGTGTTTAGCTGACAGTACAATATAACTGAACTTTCAAGGTCATGATTATAGTTTCACGCCCTGAATACATCTGAATATGTAGAATGAAACACAAGGCAACCTCTTAATTATATGGACGGTGTTTAGAATAGAATGGCTACCTTTAGATAGCCGGTTGCTATTAACAACAGTTGATTCAAAGTCGAAACAATATGAACTTTCAGTACTACATGTCCAACACCTCACCCAAAACATTTGTCAATTCTGTCTAATTATTTTAGAAGTTTACGAATCATCCCCAATGTACTTCCCCACTCTGAAAATTATCGTTTGGTGGAAGGGGAGAGGCCATCAAACTGCTACTAAGTTCCTGCCTCTCGCTAAACCCATCCTTTTCTTGGATATTTTAAACTGAAAATCGGTTCATGAAAAGTGCTTACAAGCACTGATATCAAAAATCGATTCACTATCTTTATTCCACTCGGAGTTAAGGTTTTGGAGTACTCCTCCTCCCCATTCTAAACCTCCATCCCCTCTTCTTTGACTGATTTGCCTGAAAATTAGTAAATGTCCTTCATATAGACTTCTAGATGTTCATATTATCATGTTTAAAGGAAACATTTTTGTTTTTGGCATAAAGAGAACGGAAAGAATTTAGTTCCTGTACATTTCGACAACTCAATATTGTAATTATGACCTATTACACATCTTCACCAATACAATACAATCTAGGAAAGTACAAATATAGGGTATACAATCTAGGAAAGTACAAAATTTGTACCTATATTTAATATAGGGTATACAATCTAGGAAAGTACAAATATAGACTATAATCTAGGAAAGTAAACATGTTATATACACATGTATATGTCGACGCAAAATAGCATAACAGTAATTTCACGGAAAACTGGCATATACCAAACTAGGTAAGAAAAAATTGTGCTTTTTTACTTTATTATATTAACGATGACCCACTTTACCTTATCTTCACAACTACTTCGGCAATGATTGATGTACTTATCTATTGGTGCATGTATATTGACGTGTTTATTACACTGCTAGTTATAAGTTTAATAATTTATTACTGTTATCATACCTTTCGATGGAAACCGTCGTCACTGGCTGCTGGTCGAGTACTGTGGGAGAGCGCTTTCGATGTGAAGACATCATCTTCAAGCCACTGTTAATGTTGTACAGCATGTTGAGGATGATGTCTTCACATCGAAAGCGCTCGCCCACAGTACTCGACCACCACCCAGAGACAACGGTTTCCACAGGAAGGTATGACAACAGTAATATATTTACTGGCTGAACTAACCCCTTAGATTAATAATTTATATTCAAGAGGGTCTAATTTGAATTATTTCGATAAATGTTATCTGATTACTACAGATCGAATTCTATATTTATTAAAACCTTATTAATAACCAAGTATCTGTCACCGCAAATCAACGATTAGGCAAATAACGTAAATTTTAGTTGATTTCCGTACATGCCGGCTTTAAGTGAAATTATGAGTTAGGATATTTGACGTCGATAATTCATTGAAGAATGTTATTTACTTCATAAATACAACATATTTTGATTGCTACTAATATCAATTATTACTTAACTATTTTCTTGAAACGTTTCTGGGGTTGTAACTCTTTATCTATCAGTACTCATTTCTTAGTAACGTGAAGAGGGTGCAAACAAAAGAAGTGCAATAGCTACAAAAATTCATAATTATATAACAATATGACCATTTTTGTATCACGATCATTTAATGTGACATGTGATCACACTCTTCTGAATACTCTGAAAGGTGCAGGTCATAGTGGTTTGACAATTGTAACTAACTGTGAAGGTTTACTGGTCCACACGTTCCTATTTAGTGATTAAAATACTGATACGTGAGTGAAATGGTAATTGATGGCGGGCGCCATATAATCCTGTACTGTCAACCACTGAGCATATCAATCAGTCAGTAATACGGTAGTCGGCTGAAGTGTAGTTTGCAAAGATTCCAATATTATAAGTATATCGCACATACATATAATCAGCACATGTGTAAAATGTGCAATGGAAGTGACGCAAAACGGTGTCAGCTGATAATATAATCTAATAATATAATTAGAGAATTCTCCTGTAAACGCTTTAACTGATAATGAACGAAATGACAACGTAAAAAGTAATAATAACGAAAATATGTAAATAGATTCAAGATGTAAATGGACTGCGTAAGGAACGAGAACTTTAGGGGCCATGAAAGCAAAACAAACAATGGAGAAGAGGCAACTGAAATGGTTCGGACACGTGTGCATGGTGCTGGAGAGCAGAGGACCCAGGAAGATCATGGAAGGAAGACCTGTAAGAAGACCAAGTAGGAGGCCGGATATCTGGAGTATATCCAGAGGCTGGGGCAGGAACGTGACAGTTCAACGGCAGAGACGGGTGGAAGGGATGGGCTAAGGCTTACTCCACGCAGAGAGGCATCCGGAGATAGGGAAATAAGAAGAAGAAACATACTCTAATAATATATATAAAATTGCTTTCTTAATTCTTATAAATTCTTCTAATTCAAATATGCCTTTTATCGATACATTCTTTCAATTATGGAAATAAATAAATCTAGTAAATTTAAGTCATAATATATACTAGCAAACAAAAGAAGTTCCACTTCACGGGAGCAGATTCCGTAAACCAGCACACCAATCAATAAAATAATAAAAAAAGCTGGGGAAGTACATCGATGGATCATCAGCAATGTACTTCCCTTTCACTTTCTTTAAGTACGTTAAATTTAATATATAAGAAATTCATTCTATCGGGAGTTATTGTGTTCACAGATATACAGTTTTTCTTCAACCAAGGGGTCGAAAAAACATGAAATTTAGTTGAAAACTCCACATCGAATTTCTGACCGATCTCATAACTTGCCCTATATTTCGTAAAGCTGGGAAAGTAAAAGTTTCTTAACCCTGAGGAAACAGCCACACTCATATAGGTGAGGAAGAAGTATAACTACTGAATACATTTTTTGGTAAAAAGTCGAGTGTTTTATGGAAAAACTACTGATTTTAGCGATTTTGTAGTTATTATATGCTAAAGCTATTAAAAAAAGTAATATTTCCCATTAAATTCAAATACAGTTTAAATGATGTATCCTATGTATCCTATGTATGTATGTATGTATGTATGTATGTATGTATGTATGTATGTATGTAGCTTTGAGAAGGAAATTAAATTTTTTTTCTTCATGTTTTTGGATATTAAAGTGTATAAGCCGTGTCTATATGTAGAAGCGAGGAGCTTACATGAATAAATACTATATAATAAATATAAAAAAAGGAGGACCAGGTAAAACGTTTAGCTCTGATCTCAGCCGAGAAAATATAATAGCGAACATATACAAAAATCGTCTCCTCCGAGAAGGAACATAATTCTCATGATGTTTTCTTGTTCTAGTGACTTTCATATCTAGTTGACATCCACAGAGTGAAGGCAGATAAAATCACATAATCAGAAGAACAGTTTCATGAAACAAAGACTCACATTATGGAAATAAGAACCAACTCTTGTGTCAAAGGAAAAGAAAAACATGGCAACTAGAAAGAAAGCTGTAACAACTTGGCAACATAGAAGTTTAACAGAACATGGAAGTTTAGTACATCCCCCTTCAGTTAAATTTAATGATTCAGAATAATGAATGACAAAACAATGAATAATGCAAATACTACATTATGCAACACATGGAAATTTGATGATCATCAAAATATATACACAATAAAAATGCAATATTCAGGCTGTCCAGCACAATGTGACTTTTAAATTCCCCCATATTTCCCTTGTTACATTCTTGATTTTTACCTTGCTAACTAAATTAAAACAATAATTATTTTTTGAGTAAGAACAACAGGACGAACTAAAACAATCAGTCTATTGATTGAACTCAATATAAACATTTTGAATACAAAAATTAATTAATTAAAAAAATTTCGTGACCACTAAAGAATTTTTTTATACCGTCATATTCTAAAAATAATGTTTTCCTTACGAAGAGAATTTCTATTATCAATAAACCGCCGAACTGATTTTAACTGTTATAATATGTTGCTAAAACCACTGAAGACGGCAAAACCCCTACACGATGATAACGGAAAACAGCGTTTTTAATAGATAAATAAAAGGAACTTATTTTTTATACTGTCTATTCCACAAAACAATTTATACATAAACAACAACAACGTCAGGTTTAGTTAAGTCTTAGTTAATGGCGAAACTGCTTGTTTATATATACATTTTTTTAATGGAATAGACAATATTTCAAAAGGAAAAAGTTTCTTCTATTTATTTATTACCTTTTCAGAATATGTCCGCGTTTCTTAACGTAGATGTTTGACGAATTACGGTGCTCCAAAATCAGGCTGGTTCTTAATTTATGTTGAGGACATGAGGACTGTATCCCGAGACCTCGAAACAACCATATATAACATGGTTCTGAGAGGTGTAGATGTAGAATAAGGTCCAACAGAAAGCTAAGCCACCTGTACAAGAGCCCGGACCTGGTGACTTTAGTGAAGGAAGGGCGACTCCAACGGCTGGGCACCTACAGAGTGTAGCTAGAGTACTGAGGATACTTGAGGGGCACCCAGGAGGACAGAGAAGAAGAGGTGACGTGGAGGACAACCTCAGGACGATGGATGTGTGAAGGTGGAGACGGCCCGAGAGAGGAATGGCGGAGGATCGTTGGGGACGTCAAGGCTTTTTTTTTTTTACAAAATTAATTTTCCGATTTCCCCTGGCATTTTTTAGAATTTTAAATTCCCAGATAATTCCCGGTTGCTGGACCCCCTGAATATTTACATAGAGAAGTGTATCGTACAGACAGTTGAGAGGAAAAATGAAGAATATCTTCACAATATTCCGTGTTATCACTTTATAATCATTTGTTATCTTAAACTACATCCACTCAAATGAAACCAAGACGTATATTATAATCAGAACAATAACTGTTCGAAATATTTTTTAAATAAATAAAACATCTACCACTTGTAATTATTACATATAATTGCCACTCCTTGTTGAGATAGATATATAAATAAAGTTATCATGACCCATGCCCGGGTTAATACTACGAGGTCATATCGCCTACTTCCAGAGCAACGAATAAGCCAGACTCCAGTGTGAGAGTCCTAAATTTTGCCTATCCAGATTTATTAAACTAGGAATAGGGGTCTTCAACGAGTACCTGACATCGTACAGGCTCGGGATCATCGCTTAACGTCCCATCCCAAGGACAGCGTTGCATAAGGTTTTTTCACTTGCCAGATAAAGGCCCCGGCTGGGTGTCGAACCCGCGATCTTGAGCTCAATATGTAAGCATGCTACCTCTGAGCTAGCGGTGCCCTCGATAAGTAGGTACAAGCTAATAAACTAAATAAATGGAGGGCCGAAGGGGAATATACTCAGTCTACAAATATGATACAAATTAGAAAATCATCTTCGTATTGAGAAATGCCTCTCCATTAAGACAATTAATTATATATTAATTTAAGTAAATAGTGCATCAATTTATACTAATTGTTTGAGTTAATTTAATTAAACTCCAAGATTTATAATAACAATCACTTTATTTCTTGAGGGCCCGAAATCGGAGAAACGGAACCCAACAGGTTAACCCTCTTTGATTAGTAATTTCCTCTATTTTTTTTGAAGATTCGTAGATAAATGCAGTTTTGTAAACTAATGGGTAAGGAGCCAGAAAACAGATATTTTGTTCAAAATTGATACAATTTTCATGAAGTTTCTAATGTTGCATCCTTATTCGCCCCGTTCAAAAATGGGCCATGCAGCGTCTCAAAATTTTGAACGGGAGAAATTGTTGTGGGGAGGTAGGAATGTAGGCTCCAAAAGTCTAAAAATTTGTTTTCATACTAAACTGGATTTTTCTGGATTTGAATGAAGTATATAAGTGTCCATGTAAATCACTGAAAATGGCAGCGTCATGAATGTACTTTCGAAAGACAAGAAATGACATGAAAGATGAGTCTCCCGGCAACGCCAGGAAATATAGCTAGTAACTGGAATACTTTTTTTTTGTAATTATTATTATATATGAATATGTAACTAGCTGAAGTAGACGGAGTTGCCCGGGGGGAACTCACTATAGGCAAGCCAAGATATGCCAGTTTGTGTGGCTTGCAATTCACCAGCATGACAGTGTCAACATGCGCTAACCCGTCACCCCAGAGGTAAAGTTGTAAAAAGAGAAAGGTGCGGGAATGAGACTCCTCCCCCATCATATAAATAACAATTTTTGACATCGTGCACTTTTTTTTTTATTGCAAACAGTCTTCTACTATTCACATAACACGGTTCAATGTTTATGCACGGCTCGCAACGATTTACCGAGGAGGTAGATCATCACCAGTAAGTGTCTCTCCCACCACTCTCTTTTCCCCCCACCCCTCAGCACGACCAACTTTACTATAAATCTTTACCTGCAACGTTTATGTTCGAAGAATTAATGGTCATTAGAAAAAAATATAAATATTTCCCCTCTATATAATACTAGTCATGATTATGATACCAAGAAGAAAGATGAATTTCTAAACATTGCTCCTCTCTTCTTGAAAAAAGCATAACTCATAAAGAAATCAACTTCTTTAATGCCTTTCCCCACAAAATGAATGCAATGGTTACAATAAAAAAAATTAATTAAAATGTTCATTTTAATGAATTTAAAGGTACAGAACATCCCCAGTTAATTACCCCTCCCCCCCGTTTTTGTATATAAAAGCCTTAATTTATATTTTCTTGGCAGAGGTTCTCTATCAATATCCCATAATTTTTATCGAAATTACTGTTCAACATTTTTATTTTTATCATTATTCTTATTAAGTTATTTAATGTTCACTTTATTGTTATTTGTTGTCATTTATGTATATATACTATTTCTTTCCATATTTCGCTCTTTGTGAACTGAGGAAGGGGCGTGAAATTGTAACGAAAACTCGGAATGAAAGAAGACTTATCTTAAAGAAAATGTAATAAAATTGTAACGCACCAAGCCGTCTAATCTAGAAATTACACAAATAATTGATAACCATTATTGTATTTTCTCAATTGTAACAACAATTGCACTGAATTACATTTTCGTATCCATATTATTAAAATATTAAAGAACGTGGGTTCTCAACCCGACCGAGGCCATTAGTTTATTTTATCTAGGAGGTAAAATAAACTTAAGCACGCCGTCCTTCGGATGGGACGTTAAGCGATGGTCCCGAGCCTGTACTATGTCAGGTACTCGTCAAAGACCCCTATTCTAGATGAATAAAAATTTAGGGTAGGCAAAATTTAGGACTCCCGCAGTAGAGTTGGGCACATGTCCACCAGAGTGATGGAAGAGCACAAGGCGATATATGACCTCGTAGATGAAGCCCGGGCATGAGTCATAAAACATAACCTAACCTAGTATCTATTGTAATTATTTATATTAGAATTTCTATTATTTATTTTATTTTTATAATTAATATTATGAATCTCATATATGTTCGTATTCTAAGATTTAGTATCGGTTGATGTCGATACTTATAGTTCACAAGCTATTTTGATATACAATGTTGTTTGACATAACCAAATACCATAACATGTTATGGTTTAACTAAAATAAATATTCTAAGTATGAGTACATCTTACATCCTCCAGGATGAAGGTCCACTCCTTGTCCTCCAGAGTGTGTGTCCTGGGATCCTTGAAGAGGGTGACAGCCACCTCCCTGTTGTCTGGGAGCGGCCAGACTCCAGAGCCGACCAAAGGGTCCTTCATGGTTGGCTCCCAGGCCACTGCCTCAGAGACCACCCGCCGGCCGCGGCGACTCCACACCACACACACCTTGTTCGGGTTCCTGAGAAACACACACAAGAAATATCAGCTCTCTCATATGTCCTGTCGTTTTTTTGCCCATTCCCGCCCAATTTGGTCTTGGATTTCAAAATTTTTGTATCAATATTGAATTTCAGGTCAAAATAAACAATTTTTCATCGCCGTACTATTTTTCAAAAGTAGGCAAGAATGTTTTTTTATTTTATTCATGATGATGATCTTTCACCCTACTTAACTGATTGCTTCAATGTTTACATGCGCAAAGGTTTTAGCTGGCACTAAGACACAAACACCTACCCGAATTTCGAGCTGCCAGGATTTTTGGTGTGAGCTAGAGGCTGCCCATACAACGGAATTCTTTATGTTCTTGACCTTCGAAACCCTAAAACAGGACTTTTTTTTATGGTACATGGTATTGGGAAAAATAATTTTAGTTGGAATTTCACAGGAGTGCGAAAACATTCGCCAAACAGTTGTGAACTTTGACAAATACTGCAGCATCAGTTCACAAATTATGGCACTATTATGGAAGTAATCGTTTGTGCGGCTTTGCTCAAAATACCATCCAAAACCACGAAGACTCCTCTTCACGCAAATCAGAAAAATGGTCAAAAAGTTAACATTAAAAAAAAAAAAAAGGAATTCAGAGCGTTGTCCAATTAATTTATAATATTAGTGTAATATAATGTTAGTTAAAACTATATTGATCAGTACGTACAGGATACAATTATATTGATTATTAAAACTAATCAACTATCCGACTTCTTCGATTAACCGTTACTTCTGGTTCCAAACTCTCACGGATAATCGATATTCAACTGTGCTTCCCGTCTCCAAGTCTGAACTCGATACTTACACTTTTTTTTTTCATTATCATACCACTCTTTCTAGTAGTCGTGGGAAACTCCGGCCCGCATCCGGTCTACCATTACGAGTACTTCCTGAATTTAGTAGGAGGGTAGATAGAATATTAATGAAACAAAATTTATCTTGTCCGCACATGTGCATCAATTTGTTTTACAGTGAAGTGCATATTACTTTATAGGATTTCTTAGGTTGTAAACCAACCAAAAAACGGAAACCGGAGCTTTCTTTGTCCATCTCCGTATAGCTCCTAACTGGAGCTAGAAAGCTGCGGGGGTTTCTAAAAAATATACATGAACCAAAGCTAAAAAAATTAAAAACGACATCTCCAGAGTTGTGAAAAGCGAATAGAGGGTCTCGGCTGTTTGTGGGGCAGTTCCACAAAGGACGAGTCTGTGCCTTCCTCGATATCGCATTGCCCTTCGATTGCGCCAGAAAGCCTTCCAAGGAATTTATTTACGCTGATCCCTAGCTTCCCTTAGTGATCGATCTGCCTTCATAAGTCAGCTGTACACCCGTACTACAGTAGACAACACCAAGAGCTGTCTCCAGTGCTCGGTCCTATGGCCGAACATACTCTCTGTATGAACTGCTCCGTGACCTCGAGAACCGTGGAGATAAGACGATAGCTATGTCGACGACCTCGTAGTCTCGGTGCAAGCTGATAGTCAAGTAACTTCGACTCTTCTCAAAGGGGACTACTCTGGCCCACCTACATAATAAAATCTCGGCTTTGCTGATGAGACTCAATGACCGACACTTCCTGGTTTTGAGAGCTCGTCTATTACGTATCTCGGAGTGCGGATCCAGAAAGAAACGCCCCTTGTTGTTGCCAATAAATAAAACACAATATCCACTTCCAGCGCCCTAACCTGCCTAGCCCGTATAACGTGGGACTATTCCCGATGAAGTACAATCTACACTGGAGTATATGTGGCTGTAGCGAGGTACACTGCTACTGGCGGCATGATACTGACGTAAGTCCAGAAAGTAGACCTTTCAAGGTTCAGGTAATGAAAGGAAGCTGGGATGGCCGATTGAAGTATGAATACTTTCCGAGCATCCCGATCTATGGATGTTCCAGATACTATCAAGTCAAGGAAATGTTATCCCCAAACTCTTCTTCTCCGGGAGAAAGAACAATCCAAACTGTTTATAAGGCATCGAGACTGCAGAAACTTCAGTCCTTCTACGTCCGCTGAACGATCAGACCAAGGTAGTTGATTCGCGGGATAGGATCATACTTGGGACAGGATCTACCCAACTAGTGATGGAGAGAGGCTAACCAGCGATCGGCAGGGGACGACGTCAATCGTCGCAGACTAGCCAGCAGGAGGTCGGCCCCAACACGTCTCAGACTCATTTAATTTGAAATAAAGAATAAAGAAAGAAGTGATAGTAATGTCCTAGCAAGAGTAACAGCAATAAGTGATTCTTAAACGAGAGTTTCTGCCGCCTTAGGCAAAGCCCGAACCCTCTTCTTTTCTCCAATGTTTAAATATAGTAAGATTAGATCAACAATTGCGATTTGTATGGTGAAAAAAGAATTTCAAATATTATCTAAAAATTAGTTTTATTAGAAAATAGTTGAAAATAGGAACAGAAATAAATAGAAATTTAAAATAAAAAGATAAAAGGCGGTATTTTGAGAGATATAATTATTTCTTTTATTAAAATAAATACATTTTTGTCGGCTACAAAATGTAATATATTTTTTACAAAAAAACAAAAACTTGTATAGTTTATTCACGATGAAATAGAAGTATTTTAATGAGCAAAATCAGGGTAAAAAGTCCGAGTTATAAACAAGTATTTATTATCGACAACATATTTAATAATGTATACACATGAAAACAAAATTTGATTTTGTCAGAAATTAAATTAAAAAGTTTTCCCTGTGGAAAATTAATTTTCTCAGCCTTGACCCGAAAACCCAGCCACAACAATAATCAATTTGTTACGGATAGAATTCATCTTTTCTACGAAATACTATGGGCTTGGTTCGTGACAGCCGGCTGTCGGTACCACCAGCCTCGCTTCTGAGATGCTCTACATTTCAAGATCTTCTTGTTTGTTTTCTACCCCAATTGGGGAATCTTAGGATGGCTTACTTCCATTGAGGTTATTATAAAGGTTCCATACCAGAAATGCCAACACTTCAATGAGCCGCCATGAACTAATAAAGTTGCTTCTTTATGAAACACCTTTAAAATGAGGATCACTTTCCATTGGAGATTCTGAAGTTGGTGTACGTTCGAGCGCCCCCTAATGAAGGGTAGAGTCAATAATACGATTTCGTTAGAAAGGGTAGGTCACTTAGCTTTCCAATGAGCCTTCTTTCAAAACTGAAAGTATTCAATTTTTTTTTTTTTATCTCAGTGTATAGATTTTAATTATACTAAAATAATATTATGAATTTAACTCGAAATAAATGCAAATTTGATACTGGTGTTAGAAGGTATAAAGAGAGATAATAAGTTAAGTATACATCTAAAGAATGAGATGCGGAAGCAGGATATGCAACACATGAGGCACGGTTCTCTGTACCATTTGTTGAAATAAATACAGTATAAGTTCACTAATTCGTATTGTAACAAAATTTCGGGACAGAAAAGTCATGGAAACTAGTTTTTTTTGCAATTTGCGAAGGCAGAACTCTGTCTTTCCTCGAATGGCTATGAATCACTCAAATGCACACTTTCTCTGAAATCAATTACATAAATACGATTTTGGGTTGTGTGGAGAGATTTTCAGGTACCTAATAAAGTAATTTGTTCTTCACGCAGCTATTCACCTCTCAATTTATTCCAAGACATCGTCTTAAGTATTATTAACGTTAAACGTTTCGGGAGGCACCTCCCATCCTCACTCAGTATCTAAGTATTTTTTTTTTTATATATTAACTAAAATCTACTATTCAACTATAAAATAACAAATGAACACATAATACGGACTAAAAGTCATCAAAAACCCATATTTTATTTGCGAGTCGACATTTTGGAAATTTTGGCCAGGCTGAACCAATAAACCTTTTTATAGACAAAATGTATTTTTTTAAATATAAGAGTAAGTTCGGTCCTTATTAATAGTTTACAAGGAGCAAATTGATGCCGGCTGTTCGTTTCGAAGTGTATTGACAGAATTCGATTTAATAACTAAACGTATTATGACATAAAAAATAAATAAAATAAAATTTTGAAATATTATTCATTCCATAAAAACAAAGAAATTGTATACAAAAACTTTTTTTTTTTTTTAATGGATTATACAACTTTATTTTATTTATTTATCATGAATTTAGTTTTGAACGGATACATTCAACGTGCGACACTCTAATAATATTTCACTCCTTCTAACAAATGTTATAAATGTTGTTTGAATTGGAATAAATGATCATAATAAGTAATATTTAAAGAGGTGAATCATATAAAAAAGGATTAAACACAAAAAATATTTTTTCTATAATTTTGAAACAATTAGAGCAAGAACTGTCGCAACCCCGTTGTGAGAGTATCTCCAAAAGATAAAATGATTTTTTTTAAGGAAATCGTGATACATATAACATAAAGATAACAGGAAAAATGAGTTCCTTTTTTTTCCTGACAACCCGGCTTAAGAAGAGGAGCAAGCAAATGTTTTTTGTAGATGTTCAAAAAATTGTAGCGCACGTAAAACAAAATCGGGCAATTGAGTAGAGTACCAGAAGAAAGAGCATAAAAATAGATGAGAAAAATAGGTTGACAGTTTTTTAAAAACAATACAGTGAAAACCAAAGCCGTGTGAATCGGGTGCAAGGGAGACAATGTAAATGGAACAATCAACATTGGAATATCAGAAGGGAGTTAGCGAAAAATTATACATTGGAATGATTCTAAGGAGATCAACGAGAAAACAGTGTTCTACAAGTGGGTATCAATTTAAAGAATTTGGGGAGAATATTATAAATATAAAAATATACTTTTAAAAATTCTCACGTGAATATAACATTAGTAACGTCGTAGAGAAAATGGAGGATCCACCTGAAAGAAGACAAGGGAGCTTAACCGAATAGTTTCCATGAAAATGCGTCTAACCGAATTATTTTTGGAAGATACATCACACTCTCACGTTTACAAGAATACACACAACACGTCTGAAATGGGGACCTTGGTAGTAGAGTGGATAAATGTGGCATCAGCCTACCAACCCAGAGTTAAAGCGAATGAATCATAGGCATCAATATAAGATTAAATTTAATATTGTTTAAGACTACTAATGATCATTTGGAACAGGGTGGAGATAACGGTCGCTATTCACCAAAGCAACTGAAACGACAAAAAATGAAGAAAAAAAAATAGCTAAATCAGAAATTGGTCTACAAAACCCTTTAAAATGTGGTCATGGAGCACATATGACTGTGAATTTTGATGATAATTCGGACTAACACTAATTCATATTTGATGTAGTCCCATTTAGTCCGAATTTAGCAAGTTTTTACAGTATTATTTTATATGTAGTCTTTCAATCAGGTCGTTAAAATGGCCTCAATGAAGCAGTTCGTCACCCCGGCTTTTTAAATAAAAAACATCATACTTGCATTTGACATTTTTTAAAATGAATGAGGGGAAAAATATATTATAAGTTTCCACATTCATGACAAGATCACATGTTCAAATGTAACAGCAAAATCATGCGCAGACCGAACCAAGCATATCGTATGAATAAACTCAGCCCAAACTATTAGCGCCGACATTTAAACCACTCAAAACGTAACATGTATGCAGACTTGTACAGAATAGCGTTTTATTGAATATTCTACAACTAGGAAATCAACCTATGGCTGCGAAAGGCCTTCAAAACTTCTAGGAGAGATAGTTTCTACTAGGTGGAGGGAGGGAGATTTTTAATTATCTTAAGACTACCTGTGCAATGGTGCCATAGCTAGTAAGAATAAAAATAAAATATAAACAAATTTTTCATCTGAATAAGTGAATATTCTACCTTTCATGGACCCCAATGAAGTGTTAAATTAAAATTTCTAGCAATATTATAAAACCTCGTTACTCACAGCTGACAAATTTTACAGGAAAGTCAATGAAAGCTAGCCGACATAATGCAACATCGTGCGGAAAATTAAGAAGACTTTATATTCTGGTTTGGCAGAACAGAACCGAGGGCAAGTGAATAACGAAATTAGAAACTGTCAGATTTTATTTACACATGAGGTTTCAGAATGAGACTACTCTCAGTTCCAGATTACATATTCTAAATAACAATTTATAATAGTTTTCCATAAATTTTATTCTAAGGGGGCTTGTATGATATTTTGCCCTTTCGCCTCTCAAGTGATTTTTATATCAGAACGAACTCCTGAATTAGTGAAAAATATATATAATTCAGAAATGGTTGTTATTTTAAATTCGTATAGTAAAAAAAACTGACATTTCAGTTAGAGAGAAAATAATAATGAAAAATAAAGGAAATATCCTATAACAGGATACGCATAGAAAGATACTACAAGAGTGTCGTAAACTCCTTATCAACCGCGAACATTAAGTCAATTTGAAGGCACTGATAACAACTGATTAACGATCCATTTAATGCAATAGATGCCAAACAATTAAACCTTCTCAAATGTATTCTTAGGGCTAATTCAGTCCAAAGAAAAAGCATTATAACGCATTCATTAGTTCACTTCTCAATAAAAAAAACAAAAATAACAGATTTATTTCAGACAGCCCAGGGTTTAAAAATAACTTGTTTACAAATTTCCCACAAGAGAATGTTGAGGTAAGAAAGATCTTACGTACTAAATTAGAATTATATTTATGTTCTCTCTCTCTGTAAATGTTCTTCTGAAAACTGAATTATTCAACAGAAAACTACTAAATAAAATTTAATAAAAGATAATGTACTTGTTTGAGATAACTTACCATCTAGCAGTAGTTTCAACGTTAACTTGATGATATGAAACGGTGAAATGAAACTTTGCAGCTCTTTTATTGACCCGTTGTAGTCTTTTCCATACAGATCCCATTCTGATGAAGAAGAAACACTTATGCAGAAGTTCAGACTACAAGCAACAAAATCGATTCGATGTCAGTATTCTAAAGAACCATTGTGAATTTGCGGCTAAATATCCAGAAATATTATACTGATTGTAATGTATTATGTGATAACGTTTTAAATTGTAATTAACTAAATTTTTACATGAAAATACATAACTTTTACTTTCAAATAGGCACGAAAACTAAAATTATATTCTCCAAGGTTTAAGGATTTGAATCAGAGTACGTCAAAAAAAATGTATGTAAAATAAAATGTTTTGACTTATATTGAATGTCAAAGAATAGGAAGTTTAATTTAAGATGTATGGTTTTAGCGATCACAGACTGACATAGAGGAATATAAACCTGGTAAAGCTTGTATCGCACTTACTTTTGATCACGCACATCAAGTTTAATTGACAAAAAACGTTTAAAAACTTGCTCTCATCGACGAGAGAAGTGCAAGTCAACAACGACACTCAATGGTGAAACAAGGACTAAAGGAGTGCGGCTAGATCCGCTAGGGGCGCTGTCAGTTCAGGGGTCATCCGTAAATTTAACTGATAACTCATCAACATAATGTACTTCCCCCCCCCCCCCCCCCCCCCCCCCCCACTACTCTTGCTGCAATTTTGGCTAATGGCGGAGGGATTCAGAGGGATTACTAGTGGGAGGGGGGGGGGGGGGGGGGGGGGGACAACAAATTAAAATGTAATTTGTAAATATTTTTATTATTGGTTTTACTTACCCCGCTGTAGATACTTAGTAGGGGAAGTTACGACATGGGTCAAAAATTAGATGTACCGGAATTTACTTTTACCGACTCGCTAAAAACAAAAATAAAAAAGCTTCATGATTTTCTGTGGACAAAATAACTCACAATCCTAAAACTATTTTTCAAATCGGTCAAAGGGAAGTGGAGGATTAGATGGCTGCTTGACACCGAAACCCTACTAACTCGATGAAATTAACATTTGGATACCAAATTTTATATGTACATCCAGCAATTCATAAGTCAAACATTTATTGATTTCCTGCTAAATCAAAGAAGAAAAAAAAAATCGAGTTGGGAAGTGCATTGTCGGTGATTTTTGTCAGTTGTAGCTAGCTTGTTTGTAGTTCATATCAGTTAAATTTAATTTATTTTATGAATTTCATAATTTGTCTAAAGGGTTTCTCTAACAAGAGACCTATTCCGCCTGCCTCCTCCCACCCCCAGAGAATAATCCATAATGTTAGCTACGCCAATGGTCATACTTAATTTTGATAACTTAAAAATGACATATTTCTGAGTACATACCGAGAAAACAGTGAAACAGAGGGCATACGGTCTGTCCAGAATGAAGGACTGTGTGGGGCCGACAACCTCTCAGTTGGGCCTGCATCCGGACACCTGCCGTCCACTGCACCTGGACCACTCGGATTTCTTCAGGGAAACATTACACCTGGAGCCATTCATAGCCTAGTCCCATAAAAGATTTAAAAAGTCGTCAGTGAATCACCAGTACTTCCCCAGCTTCAATTATTTGTAATCAAATAAGTTTTCACTCTCCATCTAAACTCTTTTTGCTCATTGGCAAATTCGGCTGAAAACGATAGATTTCCTACTCAGGGACTTCATAATCATATAAAATAGTTCTATTTTTGAATTCCAACAACTGTAATTTCAAGCTTCGGACCCTCCACAACCCTTAAGACATTAACCAGTAAATAATTAAGTTGAAAAATTATCATTGGATTCTTAGAAGAAAATATGGTTGTCCAAATGCGGTAATGGGCAGTTGCGAGCTAATGAGTAGCAGATTGCTGGAACAGTTCAACATCATGTGTACCGAAATTTGTATTTGTGCCGAGGAGGTCGGTTTAGTGACACCACTTCTACTTTCTCAAAATTACTGACAATTTCAACTGATTTCGAGAATCATACAACTTACTAACCGAGCAGCACAGGGTTAACCTGCTATAATATATAAATATCATTTCAAACGTGGTAAAAGTGAATGTATATTAATTATTATAAAACCGTTTCTTAGATATATATTTGGGAATTTTTATTCTCAGTAAAAGAATTAGGTATTAATACAATAAGAGTGAGATGAAAACAAGCAAGAGCAGGTTGTAAAGGTCAAGTGCAATGCCAGATGACATTGTTGCCAACCCAAGTCTTCATAATTACAGTACTTTATTTTAAATGTAATTAACTTTTTTAATTAAAAACAAATAGAAACAAAGTTTGTTGAGAACCACTGGCCTACAGGAAATAAACACAATGTTTTGACTAGAGCGAAATTTCTGTGCTTGTCACACACAGGAGCTATTTTCCTTAGATACGCCTGTGTGGCCTAGCAACACTGGTTACAGTTACAAATTCATTTGCGTTTAAAAAAGAAAAAATACCTAGTTGGTTAGGTTTTATGACTCATGCCCGGGCTTTAACAACGAGGTCATATCGCCTACTACCAAAGCGCTCTTTCGTCACTCTGGTGGACATGAGCCCGACTCTACTGTGGGAGTCCTAAATTTTGCTTACCCTAAATTTTTATTCACCTAGGGTAGGGGTCTTTAACGAGTACCTGACATCGTACAGGCTCGGGACCATCGCTTAACGTCCCATCCGAAGGACGGCGTGCTTAAGTTTATTTTACCTCCCAGATAAAATAAACTAAGGGCCTCGGTCGGGTTACGAACCCACGTTCTTGAGCTCAGGAGTCAAGCACGCATACCACAGCTACCGGCGTCCCAAAATACCTAGTTGTCAAAGGTCAATTGTTCCTTTGCTTTCTGTACGTACATACATTAAGAAAAATATAGGACTATAAGAAAAAAATTTTTATTTCAGTTGGATAGATAGAAAGTAAAGAGAGTAAGGTAAAGCTTTTAGATTGAGGACGAGGGATATACCTAACCTGTGAACTAACCTTGATCTGTAAAAGTATACATACATAGGTGTTGAACCAGTCATCGGTTTCTCAATGAGTTTTTTTTACAGAGACTGGATAACCTTCACCATAATAGGTTCCCAGTCATTCTTCCGGGTAGTCCGGAACTGTTCCAGCAACCTGCTACTCATTAGCTCGCAACTGCCCACTACCGCCTTTGGACAACCATATTTTCTTGTAAGAATTCAATGATGAGATCAAATACAAAATGAGTATAATGTCGTAAGCAAGTATTATTTGTCAAGGCAAATCGTTATTACTCTAATTTTTCATCTTACATTATTTACTAGTTAACGCATGCTCTATTTAGACTATCTATAAACTTTCGGCGAGGTTTCGCAGTTTGTTTTATAATAGTTTTGTTATAAGTTATTATTTAAAATTATTATCTAATGTCCGAACAATATGAACTCTGAACCTCCCGTCAGTTCTTACTAGATACCTGTACTTTTCATGGTTGACGGTTGTGTTCCACATAACGATTGAATTGCTGACTTATCTCCAAACAATACAAAAACTGACCAAATAATTGCTCTCGGTTATATCAAAGTAGATTTCTTTGGGAGGTTGAATGGATTTTTACTTTTGATGTAGCATCTATATTGCTCGGAGGACGCCAGTAGCTTAGTGGAATGGCTTGCTTGCTTACTGAGCTCAAGACCGCGGGTTCGAAACCCGGCCGAGGCGCTTAGGTCTTTTATCTAAGCGGTGAAAAACCCTGGAGCATGCGGACCTTCGGATGGGGCGTAAAGCGATGGTCCCGAACCTGCGATGTCAGGTACTTGTCAAAGACCCCTCCCCCTAGGTGAATAAACCTAGGTAGGCAACATTTAGGACTCCCACAGTAGAGTTGGGCACATGTCTACCAGAGTGAGAAAAGAGCGCTCTGGAAGTAGGCGCTATTACATATGACCTCGCAGTTAAAAGCCCGGGCATGCGTCACAAATACTGCTGGTCTAGAAAGGACTGTCATATCTTATATTGTTCGGAAATAAGTTACTAACTTATCAGTTGGTATTCTCTTGTTTCTAAAATGATATTTTAATAATAACTTCTAAATTGGATCATTTTGATTATCTATATACTATTTGCCTCACGCCTAATAAACTTAAACTAAAACAAAAAGTTGAAAAATAAGAGTACACTGTCAAATACTAACTAGCCAATACTGCTATAGATATAGAGTATCCCCTGCCAAATACTAAACTGCCCCGCCAAATACTATATGCTAGGCATACACTGTCTGACTGAAAATACTATATGCCTACGAAATATAGTTTTTGATTGGCGTCGTTAAAACAATTATACTTTTCTCTCCGCCAATATTCTATGTACCATACGAGTATCTCGAGATAAATGTTATTGTTTTGTCACATTTCTTTTCAGAATTAAGTTATAGTTACCACGAAAGCTCCCTTTTAAAAGATTATGATGTCATTTTAACACTGACATTTAATAAGTCTTAACTTTATATTTGAAAAAAAAAAATAAATCGTTTACTTATTTTACATTGAAGAAGTAACTGTTTTCTTGAAAATAATTTCAACTATGTTCTTCGAAAGATGTTATCTATTTGAAAGATAAAAATATAATTTTTATAGAAACTTTAGACATACTTTGTCAAGTGAAATTTTAAGAACATATTCTATCCAATTAAAGTAATTACCAAATTAGTTTCATAAAACATTATATAATTTTTTCGAAACCCGGCCGAGGCACTTAGGTTTTTTATCTGGGAGGGTTTTTTAACCTTGAGCTTTAACCTTGGAGGAAGAATCATATGATAATAGTCAAAATCATTTCTAGGCATTTCGCAAAATATTACAAATCCAATATCTCAAAATGACAAAAATTAAGCCAAAATAAAAAAAATATGTTTTAATTTTCTCACACTATTCTGATTATTATATATTAATAATGGTGCACCTGGAGCAATATTTTCGGTATATTCTGAAAAAAATGCTTTTTTAATGCAGTAGGTATCCTATAACAAGTTTAAATAGTTAGAAATAATATTTATTATTGTGTCATAGATACAAAAAGTGGAGGAACAGTCATATGATAATAGAGAAAATCATTTCTAGGCATTTCACAAAATATAACAAATCCAATACCTCAAAATGACAAAAATCAAGCCAAAATAAAAATAAATATGTGTTTTGATTTTTTCAAACTCTCCTGATTATTATATATTAATAATAGTGTATCATAGCTAAAAGAATAGCACGCCGTCCTTCGGGTGGTACGTTAAGCGATAGTTCCGAGCCTGTGCGACGTCAGGTACTCGTTAATGAACCCTACCCTTGGTGAATAAACCTAGGTAGGCAAAATTTAGGACTCTCATAGTAGAGTCGGCCTCATGTCCACCAGAGTGACGAAAGAGTGCTCTGGTAGTAGGCGATATAATCTCGTAGTTATACACTACTTTATTTTCCCATTTTTCTTAAATTTCTTATCAAGTTAAATTATTCTATCATAAATAATATCCCCAAACGTTGTTCAATTTATATATTTTTATAGGAGGTCTACTGATAGCCCTATGGGAAAGTTTCGTTCAACTCCGATCTAGTTAGTTATTGTGATTGATGCCCGGCCTTAACTACGATGTCATATCGCCTACTACCAGGTAGCTATTTCGTCGCTCCGGTGGGCATGATCCCACCTCGACTGTGGGAGTCCCAATTTCTGCCTATCCAGGTGTATTCTAAATAAAGACCAGGGGGTCTTTAACGAGTACCTGATATTGTACAGGCTCACGTCCCATCTAAAGGACGGCGTACTCAAGCCTAAAAGTTATCTAATGAAGTATTATTTAGTACTTTAAGATTATTAGTTTCGAAGATATAAACGTTGAAAATGACATGTTTTCGTTTCATCAGTGCGGGTAGAACCCTAACCTAGTGCGAGGAAAGACTTAGTTCTACGTCAAAAAAAAAAAAAATAAGAAGTGAAACCAATAGGACATATGTATTTCGACGTAGAATTACTGTAATTTACATTGGTTAATAACTGAACTGTTGGGAACATAAGCAGAAATGCTCACTCCGTCTACACTGTGCCACTTTCGATAAGGAAAAAATTATCGTTATAAGCATCATTTCTTTCGAAGTATTTTAGTTTTTGTTGTTTTTATGTAAGTTTTCCCCGTTCTCTCCATTTCAGCTAAATTTTTTTCATCTTCCTCATCATCACTAACAGTCATCCAGATGCGGAGTGACTCACTTTGAAAGCCATATTTTGTCAAGAATTCTTCTTCGGTTATTCCCATTTCTTCTTTAACTTTTGAGCGTTTCTTTTCTGGAATGGTATCTATTGAATCTTGTTTAAATTTAAATGAAATTCTTGTATTTTCGAGACCTTCTTCAGGACAATAATGAACTGAACCTTCAAATATATGGAGCCGTTCCCCAACTGAAATAAAACAAAATAATTTCATTACTGGATATGCTATGGACCAAAAATTGTAATTATACAAAATATGGTGCAAACATGAGCCTATACTATATATTTTAGGATGAACAAGTTTCCGGTTCAGATAAGTTTTTTCACCTCTTACAAATTCTATAGAGTGTGACCACAGGAGTCCGGTCAGTAGCCAACTAACTTTCTGGCTTATTTCTTTTCACGATACTATTTCATTTTTATTTGTGGAAAAAACATTTACTATGTTACTATACATTAAAGATAATAAATTATGAGATAACACAGCTGCTCATGTAGGGAGTAGCTTTTGAAATAATTGACGGGGTTAGAATCAAAGTGGTCTAAGTGACATTTTTAAAACTTTGAAGCAACTGTACATTAAGTTCTCAACTGATCTAAAAAATCTATAATTTATCGAAACATTTTGTCTTCTGCTGATAGCAAACCATAATATTGAATAAAAATCTTAATTTCAAGGTCACTATTGATATGTTTAAAATATTTGTTCATGTCACCAAAATGGTATAAGTGATTTGCCACTAGATCTCAGCAGTGACTATGATTTCACTTGTACAACTTTTTTCCTGAACAGAACTATCTTTTTTGTACCCGATTATGCACTTAACAAAAAATTTTCAAAAATGTCACTTGGACCATTTTGATTCAAACCCCGTCAATTTTAATAACTTGATACCAGATGAATAGGAGGGAAGTTTACCGGGCCCATAGTAGTGCAGCCTAGCGGGGCCAAGTGAAACTAACCCTCGCCTAGCGGAGAATGACGGCACTAACGGATCCCTCCCCTTGATTGATTCCTTTCATCTAAGGGAATATATAAACAGGGCCTTTTCCTCCTCCGTGTTTAGTCATTCAAGAGCTCCCAACAAGACAACATCCCCTAGAAGATGTGATGAGCCACGTCTTGAAGAGCAGTCAGCGGAGAAGTTCCAACTACCATCTGCGCCTGTGCTGTGTCAACATCAGGTTCGGGCTTAAAGCAGAGAAGGAAGATATCTCCATTAGCCCGCCACGGAAGCATCCCCGCTCCCCGGCCTCCCACTAATGTAGCTGTTTTTACTGAGGAAATATCCCAGTATTTTTCAAGACTCACTGATCCCCTGCCCTTCTCAGGGCTATATTGACTATTATGACATCTAATATCCAGGGTGCTACCGCGGTATTAAACTTACTTTCGTCAACTTTTGGAAGTCTTGTGAGAGAAGCTGTTGTTGTTTCTTCAATTTTGGGAGTTGGTGCAGGTTTTCCCATTGGTGTGATGCCCTTACAAAAAGAGTCCCACTCTTCAGTCGATAACTTTTCAAGGAACAGTTTCCTTGCTGCCTCAGTTGCTTCTGCAATCAGTTTGTCTAACCATTCTGGAGCAAAGCGTTCTACAGCAGCGGGACCCTCCGTTTCAGCCACTGCCCTAACCAAGATATCCTTGACAGCATCATAAGCCTCCGAAAGTACCTCACTGTAGAGCAACTGGGAACAGATAGAGAGTAGAAAAGTAAGTACCTACAAATTTGAATGGTGAATAGCTAGGTTTTGACAATAACGATTCATACTTGAAATTTGGTTCCTAATATTTAGATTAAGTTATTAGCTAAGGACAGCAGTGGTGAGCAGTTTAAGTTATTACTTAAAACGAATAGTAAAACTATAACTATGAGGTCATATCGTCTCTACTATCAGAGCGGTCATTCATCGCTCTGGTCGACGTGAGCATAACTCTACTGTGTGTCTTAAATTTTATCTATCCAAGGTTTGTTTAGTACAAGTACCTTTAACGAGTACTTGGCATCCCACAGGCTCGGGAACAGCGTTTACGTCTCATCCGAAGGACAGCGTGCTCAAGATTTTTTACCTCCTAAATAAAAAAGCTAAGGACCTATTAGTTCCCAACAGGAATGAGGTAGTTGCAAGCAGCAATGATGAATAGTTAAATAATTAGTTCCCAACATCAAAGATGAAATTCCGAACAGGAACGATGCACAGTTAAATTATTAGTTTCCAATAGCAACAAAGAATAATTAAATTGTTAGTTCACAACAGCAACAATGAATTATAAAGAGCCATGATGATTTTATTCAAACATTTATATTTACAACAGTATCCAGTGCCAGAAATGCTAGTGTTTTGTGGAGACATGTGAGAAAGGCAAAACCCTGGCTTACACAAAAAGTTCTCTCTATAAGGTAAGATCTTAGGATTGAGCAAAATGAATGCAATGACGTATACAACGCGATGGCACTGATGCCTGGTTGAGTAGTGATTTGGGAAACCAATATGATGCTCAGGGATGATGTTTTTATTATCCAGTGGAAAGGGACACTCAAAAACTTTTGCCATGAGAGGAAGGAGACCGATGGGTCTGTAAGAACTGGGGAGATGGGAGGATTTCTTTGCTTTATGACCGACTCCTTCCAAAGGTTTGCAGTGGTACGGAGAATTGAGTTGCATTATACACTTAACCAAAATTGTGGATTCCTAAGAAAGGTTTTCTAGAATATGAGAGATAATTAAATCTTAACCAGGAGGATGTAAGCATAAGAGGGATAAAAGTGGAATTGGACTGTCTAGCACGTTTCGTCCGAGGAAGTGCAGAGATCAACAATATCATAATGAAGAGTATCACTTATTGTAAGATGGGAGTTATATTTAAGTTATTAGTTCTCGACAGGAATGATGAAAAGTTAAATTACTAGTTCGTTTCTTTCTGTGAAAAATGCCCGGACTTCAAACATGAAGGTCGTTTCGCCTCCTACCGAACGACTATTCACCGTCTTTATTATTATTATAATTATATGTACATATAGTAATATACCTTCTTTTTGGCTACAATCTCCATATGCTTTCTCCATGCATCCCCACCAGACACTGCAGCTTTAAGAATGGCAGCTTCGTTCAATGCATTCAGTACGATGGTATTTGCAACATACCAAGCATCCACTTCTCGATCTCTGTAAGCCTGAAAATTATAATTCAAAATTTAGAAATAAAAAAAAGTTCCATTTTGCTGTTCAGGCAGCTAGCGAAAATAGAAAGGAAGATTATGAAGACATTGCCGCAAGAATAAGCTTCAGAAATGTTATTGTAAATAAATAAACATTAACAGGTTCTTATAACTAATTAAGTTTTTTGGGGGATTATTATTGTCAAGGTACCTTAGTAGGATACATAATATGGTACAAAATCAGATTCAGGAGCTCGAATCAAGTGAATTTGAATTTCTGACCGAATAAATAATTCCCCTTGCATTCTGCATGAGGAAGTAAGAGAAAATCAAATATATATGCACCAAGCTCATTCTTAATGCAAATAAATCCTCACGAAATTGAATCAAATATGTATTTCAAAGTGAGCATTGGCACAATGCAACAACAAATGTGCAATTAGATAGGTTATTCTTGCAGCAGTTTCTATTGAAGTCCATTTTCAGTCAGAAATAAAAGTATTATATCTACGTACCATTTCTTGCCTTCTTTTATTAAGTTTTCTGCGAGCTTCCCAAACATCTGAAAAGTGAAAAAAAAAAAAAAATGTAAATGTGCCCCTAATAGCATGTTTTGATTAGTTCCTTTTGTAGGATCTGTCCTCAAACCTGTCAACTTTTTTTTTAGGCTTACAACAATTTAGGCTTAACGGCCTTATATTCATGAATTGAGCTCTCTACAAAGATCAGCTAAAATAAAGATTCTTCGATGGATCACCTAAGTTTTCGCTTTTCCTCTAAACCCTCTTGGGAATTAATAGTTTTCTGTTTCACTCATGGACTTCTCAATATAAAGTCCGTATCGTTACATTCATTATATCGGCAGTTATTTAAGTTTTTCAGTTAAGCCCTCTCTAGTCGACCCCAACTAGGCTGTAAATCAATTTGAGTCGTCCTCATGGGCCTCTAGATCCTTAATTCTGCCTGGAGTTATGTTTACAGGCACATGACACACATTTCGTTTTTTTGCCAATTTTTGTTACACAGGCTTCATGTGAAGACAACATTAAATTTTTGACCAATGTCATAACTTTCTCTTTAGTGCCAGAGAAGTAAAAATTTATTTTCAAGATTATATCAAGTTATTTTATTATTCTTTACTTTCCACTTAAAGTATAGTTTCGTATACTGACTTAGGTATACATAGAGATGAAAATAAGTTATTTAAATGGCTTTTGCCAACGCAATCCATCTATAAATAAATGAATATTGTGGACATGTTCATCGAGAGGCGAAGTGATCTAAGAAATAAGGGATCAACGAAACTCTCCCTAAACTATGGCATTGTTTTAATTTATAATATGTTATTCCATATAATTAATTATTTCATAGAACTAATAAAATAATACTAATAAATAAACAGTGAATAACAATCATTTGATAGGCATCTAAACTTGAATCAATATATTTGTCATACCTCTCAGCTTGCGAATTATATTAAGTGGAAGACAACAGATATAAGCAACCATTGTGTATAACAATACAAGAATACAGGTTATCAAAAGCAGCAACACTCCAGTACAGATGCTGCTTACAGTAAAAAAGCATTTAAGATAACCGGGCATTTAGGAAAATGTTGTGTGAAAATTGTGTTGAAAGATGATTTTGTGGTGTACTGTGATCGTCTATTATTCAGTGGAGGTACATATGATGAAGACGTATTTCCAAAAACATATGTTTAATATTTTAGTTTCTTAATAGAATAATACATTGTTCTTTATACGTTCATAGAAAAAGGTTTTATGGTTTGATTTTTACATGTTGATCTTAATAAGTGTTATTAATAGATGATTCCACTTTAATGATTTAGGACAAAAGTTGGGGACACAGTTTTACTTTCTTCTACTACCAGAAGACTATCTCAGAAGAGACAAAATGTTCTCAAAACAATTTTGTGAAAATATTTGTGGTGAAATTGTTTGCAACAAACCATCCGTTTTTACAGTTTATAAACTAAATAATAAAATCAGTATCATCTAACTATTTCAGTCGGTTACAAATTTTTTTCAAAAAGGAAATGATAAATGTGCGTAATGTCAAGAGAATCAGTTCCTCTGTGATTGTAGATATGTTACTTCACACACATTATATTATTTGTCGGAAATACTTTCGCTAATAAGAATGTACTCTAGGACAGATTACTTGCGTTTGATTTTACCGTGTGAACGTGCTACTTAACATGGATATCCAGATGACTGGGATAGGAACTCGGAGAGTACATACCCTCGACAGACTCCTTAATGGGCTCAGCCTCCTTGGTCTCGACGAACACCTTGGGGAGGACGTCCTCATAGATAAACCTCTTAGCCTCTACCCTCATCCAGGCCTGCCGACGACGTAACTTCTCCTTCACCTCCTCCCTCTCCACCAGGTTCAGCCCATGGCTGTACACCAGTTGAGACAGCAGCTCCTTGCTCTCCAACTCTCGCTGTTGCGTCTCATTCATGAACTGGACAAACCAATTACAGAGAATAATTAATTTTGCACATTGGCGCCCTTGTCAAACATCATATATTCAAACGTATACCTCATTCATTCTCGCTCCATTCATCAGCATATTGACAATTCTGACTAAAGGAAAGACAAATATGGGTGGGGAGCCGAGAAAGGGGCGAGAGGAGGCTTCGAGCAAGCGGTCCCAGCCAGGACAGCAGGAGGCATCGCCGAACCACTTTACACAGATACATAGGGTTGGTAGGGCATATATACTAGTGAGGGGTGGGGAGACTCCTGAAAGAAGCTCCGCATGTGGAGGATCTGCAGTCCAGTGCCCCGACGGTGCGACCATAGGCCCACAGCCAGGCCAGCAACCCCAAACCCGGAAACCCCGAAAGATCAAAAATGTCCAAATGTCTGCGGACCCGATATTCCCTAATCGGATGAATATACCAAGAACATTTTCAATAATAGTAATTATGCTGAAATTGTGTTCATTCCCCTAACTTTTTTCAAAAATTGTTTGGGTCTAACTTCTAAATGAATGTTCCAATGTTTTTTTCACTAGATCAATTTTTTATTCTTCACTTCGAGAGGAATTGTTGAGTTTATAATCTGCCCCCTCTTAGGAGAGGTGTTAATGTCATGAAGAAAAAATATTAATCGATTTCCAGGCTATACCAAATTCAGTGTATCATCAAAATCGATCAATGAGAAAGCGCGAGAAAAAATACTTTAAAAAATTGACTCATTTACAGATCGGCAGCACAGTGAAAAGCGGCCTTAACTTTGTTAAATGTACACATTTTTGCACATAAAGAATCGCATGATGTAAAAAAAAGCTACAAAATCAGGTGTGAAAACGTGGACATTTTTAAAGATTGTTAATTTAATTTATGAATCCTACGACAACTTTTGAGAAAAGCGTCCGTTCATAAGATTTCAATCTTTAAAATTTTATTGATGTCAGTTGACTTTTTTTGAGTCGGCACAGAAGATAATGAGTTGATTTTTGTAGCAATTTTTTAAAATGTAAATTATAATCTATAAAAAATAAATCAAAAATTTACCTTTTCAAGTTTGTCAGCTAAATTCTGTGTTTCGTAATAGGCATCCCCTTTACTTGTGTCCATAATAGAGTCCTCCATTGCGGTTCTGGTGAGAATATCTGTAGAAATCTCGTGAGTTCTCATTATCTGTCAAAAATATACATTTGACTAGCTTTATTCAAAATGTTATTATATAAGTATATTACAAAAGAAATATTGTTTCAACAGATTATTTCTCAGGAGAGTATGTGTGTGTTAGAGTGGCCATTATTTTTCGACTTCAAAGTTTTTTCGGTTTTACCATCTAGGTTTTTCCCTATGACCGAACAACGAATGTCTATTAAATTTCAGTTCGATTGGATAACGGGAATACGTGCCTCAATAACGTTGAAGTTTGGCTAGTTTACAAACAATTGGAAAAAAACTGTCCCTATCTGCCACATTCTTGTAGTTACGCGGAAAATGTATATAATCTTCTGTGTGTATAATCTACCGAGCTGTGAACATAGAGTGGTGAAATCGTTCTTAATACAACACATAACAGACTAGAAGCTTGTAAATGAAGTATGAGCCTACGTTTCATAAATATATGAATTAAATAGAATATATTTCAAAAAACATTAATAACGAAATCTAAGTAATATTATATTTCTTAACAAACAAGACTTATTTATGCAGTAAACATTTTCCTAAAGCCGTTTACAAATAGTATATATATCTTTTATTGGGAGTTATCATGGGGACCTATAAAAAACTATAAGTGCCTAAAAAATAGTTAAGCAATGCTCATTATTTTTTAATAAAAGCGAATAGCGGAAAACGTTCGTTAATTCGAGTCGTCCAAATATTGGGGACATGACAGGTCTATAAGTTTGTAACTAACCATTTTGCGATAGTCCATCGTTTTCATGTTATTTCTGAAAAAGTAGCCAAACATCGTAGCTGATAGCTGCTCCAGCTACCGAACTATGGACATGGGGAAACAAAATTATTGTATTTCGTATTTTTCAAAAATCTTTTTTATATACATCTCCTTTTAATTTTTATATCCCAACTTTTAACATTTACCTTCTTTCTCTTGCTAAACCCTCCGATAATTTTAAAGTATTTCCCTTTTACTAAAACCCTGTTTCACATTTGAATTAATTTTACCTGTACATAAAATTTGTTAACCCAAATTACCTGTTTAAACAGTTCATCATGTTCCTTTTGTCTTTGAATTTCTATCTGTCGTCTCTGACCTTCTTGCGATTCACGACCCAATCTGACCAAGATCAGAAAGTGTTATTATTATTATTATCCAAATAACATTACATGAATGTATTTATTGTAGGGTTCACGTTAAGAACATATTCTACAATAGAAAACAAGCTTTAGAAAAATTAAGGGAACTTAGTGATGGAAAGATTAGATTCTTGAGAAAACAGAAAAAAAATCAGAAAATTTATAATGAACGACTTACCTGATTCGTTCTGCGATGAGTGCCAGAGAATGAACCCGTTTTTCGTCCTCCAGGCGCGTCAATTCTTTAGACGCATAATCAAGAAGTGATGCAACAGTATGACCTTCCAATTTGCCCAGGATTCCATGCACTTTTCCTTTCTGTGAATACAAAAACATTTTTAATTATTCATAAGAAAAAAAAAATAAATAAGAAAAAATAGACTATTTCATTGGAGAAAGAAAAGAAAAAGGAAATCTACATTAAATAAAGCTTATAAGTAAAGGAGTTTCGAACATTTATAGTTTCTTACGTTCTGAAAAAGTAAATATTATGATTATGATTTCTCGTTTTTGCGTCTATTTTAAAATAATATAAATTATTATTTGATAATAGTTGGGAGAATTACCTTCTGAATTCCGACATTGTAGTCTCTGGTAGCGTTCATAATCTCGACTCGTTCAGCTTCCCGAAGTACTTTCTCAGGAGGGAACAGACCAACCGTCGACTTAAGTTCATTTACCAGATCTCCAAAACGCACTATCTGACGGAACATCTGTCAACACACGGTCAATCATACACGTTTTGTGTCGTTATTTTTATAAATAAAACTGTAAGATGGTTGCTGTCAGGTACAGTGAGTATTTTTGAAAAAATATTTGTTTCTTATTTGTTTCAGGTCAAACAAAGACCATTATAGCTTTCGTGTCTGTTTGTTTGTATATTTGAAAGAAAAACTGCTGAAAATATTTCAACCAAACTAACTTCATATCTTGAATACGACTGGTTCATGAATGGCTTTTAGGATACATATTATTTCAAAATCACTGAACAGAGGGGTTTTACTTGGAGACAAAACAGCCATTTCTCAATTAATATTTATCCTACGTGAAAAACTGACAGAATAAAATTACAATACATTTTTTATTAAAAAAAAATTTTTCTCATACATTTGTTGCTAAAGTAAGAGTTAGTTATGGAGATGGAACAGTCCATCCTGGCCCAAACCATGGGTGTTGATGGTGACGAGATTCTTATTTAGACAAATCAAACTTTAGTATTCGAGGTATTATGAAGAGTAATATAACTGTATATCGTATATATCGTAGAAAAAAGAAGTATTTTCCATGGAAGAACTATATCAAACGGGCCAACGATGTGGGCGCCGAGGTGAGCCGGCGGATACTGGTGGCCAGCCGGAGTTACTATGGCCTCCAGTCATAATTTAAATCCCGGCTGCTCCCCAGGGACACGAAAATGCTGCTGTACAAGACTAGCGTCTTGACATCTGAGGCCAGTTCTGACATACGGGTCGGAGTCGTGGACCCTCACCGTGGCGGAACATCTTCGAGAGGAGAATACTCCGCAGGACCTACAGCCCCAACGAGGAGGAGGGCATTTGGCGCCTCCGATACAACCAGGAGTTGTACGCACTCTGTACCGGGCCAAAATTATCACACTGGATTATAGTTGTCAGACTCCGCTAGGCTGGTGAGATTGTGGTGTTAAAATTGAAATATGTCGTTTGTTCCTTGTTTTCTTCTGACACCCTTCACATATTGAAAGTAAAAAGACTACCATGGACTGGACAGCTCTGCCCTTGAGGATACTCTGTAGGAGGATCAACGCCTGGTAGACTTCCTCCTCCTCCTCATCGTAGCCGGCGATGGCACATGGGAGCGGTCTGGAGAGTGCCTCCTGTGCCTGGGCTTCCTCCAGCAGAGATGAGGTCCTCGCTGCACAAATAGGACACAAATGTTTGTGAAAAGTCATGTCTGCAGTATGGGTAGCACAGCGAGAGCTCACCTACTGTGCTGAAGTTTACGCGTTTGACCCCCCGTGATTATCTGGTAAGTAAAAACCGTGAGTGCTTCGTTCTTCGGATAGGACGTTAAGGGGTGATCATGAGAATGTACAATGTTAGGTACACATTAAAGACCCCCTAGGTGAATAAAACTGGGTAAGCAAAATTTAGGACCTCCACGCGACGAAAGAGCGCTCTGGTAGTAGACGATATGACCTCGTAGTTAAAGCCCGGGCATGAGTCATAATAAGTAACCATATCTGGTACAAACATGCGGAAATAACTCTTCAAAAATTTTACAACATAGAAAATGAGGTACAGTTCTGGAGATTTCTCTTAAAGTTGGGATTTACCATCCAATTTACGGTTGTCGTATGACTCAATGTTTAAAAACTCTTTTATCGAAATCAAAATCACACGCATCAAAGTAAGTATGGTATATTAACCTAAAATGACCAAAAAAATTAAAAAACAATTTTTTTAAAGCGAAGCGGCCATTTTTTTTTTGTTTTAATATACAAAGACATCATGTCATTGAAATTAAATAAAACTGATTTAGTTAAACAGACTCACCCCGGCTGGTTTTCTCCACATCGTACAATTTTAGTCGGTCACACCGATGTTTCTTTACAAGTATTGCTTCACATGCTTTGGGAGTCGGGTCATTGAATCCAGTGTTTATCAAACTCCAGATTTCTGAAAATGTAATACAAATTTCTGTTAACTATTTACAAAACATCTACATATTTTCATACATAAAACTGTAAGAGGGTAGATCTACCATTGGTAACAATTTTTTATGTGAACAAGGACAATTTTCTTATTCGGATTTTCCAAATCAGGATGTAATTTACTGAAAATTACAAGAAATTGTTATGTATGGTAGAAAATGTTATAAATAAATTTAATATATTCTTTAAAATGTAATGTACTAGGCTTATTTTTAGGAATGTTTATTTACATGCCTACTAGTATAGTGTAAAATTATATTTTGTTTAGATGATTTCAAATTTGTTTTAAATGTTAGTAGTAGTTCATTATCTAAATTATACTTATAAAAGTTTATTCATATTATACTAAGAGTTTTTCATGTTAAATTATCTATAATAGTACAAAAGAATAGTGTTCTCACTTAACAATGTAATTTGTACTTTCACGTTAAGTGTAAAAGTGATGAAACAGACAAATGTTTGCGTGATAAACAAATAAAATTTTCATTAATTCAACACTCAGATCAGCCTGCAGAGACAGACAACATTACAATGAGGTTCTAGGAGTGTGTAGAAGGCATTCATAGGTGAATTTTATATTGTTAAGCTTAACAACCACAACAGTCAAGGGCTAATTATAATAATAAATAATAATAGTTTTTTTTAAATTATTTACAGGGATCAACCCTATACAATTGAGTCAGTGACCATAACATTAACAATAACAAGATCAGCTGAACCATAATGACTATATAAAGGAGTTTTGCACAAGACTATATGATTAACTAAATAAAATAAACAATATATTCATTTTGTTAAATAGGTACAAAGCAAAAAGTGAGAATAAAGTATAAAATATATAAAGAAGTTAAGTATGAATTTAAATAGGGAAATAAATGAAAGTAACAATAAAAAATATAAAGAAAAATGAATGTTATAAAACCCAAATATAATAACTATAATATTTTTAAAAAACATTGCTTTTTCTTTTTATTTTTTATTGTTTCACAATATCTCTGCGAAAACTGTTAAGTATCGGAAAGTAACAATGCTGATTAAGAGAAAAATAATTAAGAGTAATATTACAAAATACCTAATAATAATGATATGACAAAGAAAGTAAAGATGGACTTTCGATGACTGATCCAATGCCTGAAGCTAACTATTGGGACTTTCATCATTAATCATGCTCCGACCAGCCAGAGGAACTTAGGGTGGACGAAGTCATTGGGCAGTCGAACGGTTTATTAAAAAACTGTTCTCACCAAACATGTTATTATACTATTTAGTGTATTTTCAGAGATAGCATAGTCAACATATTTATTCTACTTTCATTTAGTTCGGAAATGTTTATTCCGGCTAAACATTCTCTATTAAGAAGGTGTTATGGGAAAATAGCAAGCAGGGGCTAGTTGCTAAAATAAAAATTGCGAGGAGACTCACCTTTGTAAGATTTGGGGACTGGATCGATGCAGAGTACTTCATGGGCGTGTTTAGGATCTTTTCCAAAACGTGCTATTGGAGCATACAGGTCAGATGTCAAGTCGTTATATTCCTCTATCAAGTCCTTCCTCAGGTACGTGTACCGTTTCTCCTTCGTAGTCAATTTTCTAAGGTCTATAACAATCTGTTATTATTATAACGGTAGTTTTATTAGTATGCAATAAAAATACTAGGAAATATTAGAAATAATATAAAGTCGTCGGTTAATCAAAGGTTATGTACTTCCCCAGCAAGAATTAATCAATTAATAAAGTTTTCGCTCTCCCTCCAAAGCCAATCGACCATATGAGATAAAACTCAATATTTGACTTACACAGTGTCTTTCGAATACCCATAGTAAATTTTGTTTCGTTAATACATTCATTACATCGGCAGTTATTAGAGTTTTTCGGTCGTTTATAGAGTTCTGTATAACATAAAATTTCGTGGCGGCACATTTTTCCTGTCAGGAGTCATCGTGTTCACAGATACACAGATTTGTTTTCATTTTCGGAATCAGAAGGCCGGAAAAAATGAAATTCCGTTGAAAACTCCGCATCGAATTTTCGACCGATTGCGTAACTTCCCCTATACCTTGTATATCTGTGGAAGTAAAAATAATTGCTTAATTTATTCTTTATTTTGTTATTTCTGACCAGCCGTTTCATTGGAGTCTCAAGCGATCTTTATTTACAGTTTGTTCATACTTTCTTATTATGATTTATGTTCATGGCTGGCATTTTTTAAAATAAATATTGGAAAGTAGAGCTAGACTTATTAAGGCCAAATGATCAAGTTTTTTAATTTTTTTATTTTTATATTAACTCTTTCATAAGAAATACACTTCATTTCTCATCTTCATTTGAAAGACAGCTTAAACTTAGTTTTTCAACCTGAACACATTTTTTTTTTCTTTATTTCTCAAATCTTGTGAAAAACAACATGGAACTTTACTTATAATTGTGTCAGTGTCGATTGATGATTTTTTTTTTTGTATTAATATAGTTAGTTATTGCGACTCATACCCTATCTATAACTACAAGGTCATATTGCCTACTACCAGAGCGCTCTTTCGTCGCTCTGGTTGGCATGAGCCCGACTCTACTGTAGGAATCCTCAATTTTGCCAATCCAGGTTTATTTACATAGGATAGAGGTTTTAAGAGGGGAGGGTAGGCTTAACAAAAAGGTAATGAATGAAACGACACGAAATTTTTATATGTGAATCCAAAACCCCTTGAAGACGTGCCTATTAATATTCAGCCAAAGGAGCATTAGAATGGGGCTTAATACACAAATCCCACTAACTGCCGAAATAATGAGTGTATCGAAACGACACATAACCTATATATGAGGAGTTTGGAGCCAGAGCGGACCAACCCTCAATTTTTCGGAAAATGAGTTATTACCATTCTAATGTTGGCATAGGTTCCCTTTTTTCAAAACCAGTGTGGATCACTTAGTTTCTTCACTTCAGTGATAGATAGCAGCACTTTAAGTATTGTCCACAAGTATTTTGTGCATATATTTTCAAAGTCACAATGGATCATACGGCCTTCAAAAACTTTATAGAACACAAAAAGGGATCACTCATCCAAAACTATTCTAAAATTTCAAATATAAATAAATATTTGGGGCCCATTTATGGAGATAAACAAAATGTACTCAATTTTCAATTGCCATTTTCTTCCTGTTCAATTTCAACCAGTTGGTCCGCTCTGGCTCCAAACTCCTCATATATATATATATATTTTAAAAATGATTTATGGGAGGGACTTGGGAGGGGAGGTGCATGGATGTTGATGATACATCAGTCCTGCCAAGAGCCAGGTCTACCAACCTCTGTCTCGTTTGAACCTTATTCTTGGGATTTTCTCTCTCATCATATTCTCCGCCTTTTCTTTAGCCCTTTCCATTCGAATTATCATCTTCTCTTCTATCATGTTTCTGTTCTCAGCCAGTTCGCATTGAGCTAGTTCAATTCGAAGATTATTTACATCTTCTATTTCCTACGATCAAGAAACATATAAATAGGATATTTTAAAATTAATAAAATTTGAAAAAACAACATATTTTCTGTAAAATTCAATAAATGGTCTACTCATTCTTTGTAAATTTTCATAAATATTTTTATACTTTTGAATATAGCCGAATTTTGGCGTTCATAGGTCCTAAGCACAGAAAATGCGCAATAAAAAAAAATTACTGCTCGGACTGCTCTAAAGGCTCGCTATACGCACTTTGAAAAACTCGGTTTATAAAGCTTGTAATTTGTTAAAAAGAGCCAACAAAGTTGGGAGTTTCATAATTGTTTTTATTTTTGTATATCTCGTCATCAATGAATTACTGTTCACATTAGTATTGCAAAATAACTTTGGGAAGATTTTTCTTTAACGAGGAACCGAAGAAAGAAACTTTGAATGTTGTAAATTGTCTACATGCAGCATTAATAAATTGTTTAAATATATTTCTGAACTAAAACTAGTTGTGTTATTTTTTCTGTCACAATTTTTCTTTTATTGACTTTTCTTCGAAGACCCTAGGCACTGTGCCTTTCGTGCCTTGTGGGAAATCCACCCCTGAAGATTCTTACAAAAATATGTAATAAAATAAAAAAGTTTGATATTACACAATGCTCGTATGTCATAAATTTATGAAGTTACACCAGTCAAAATGATGCTTTTGCAACTCAAGTGTAATTTTTGAACCTTTTTTTTTTAAAGTATATTTCCTAATAAAAGTGTCTAGGTTCTGCGACCAAAATTCGGCCCTGTTCAAAAATATATATGAACACGTACAAAAAATGAGCAGATTATTTACATTTACTTGGAACATTTTGTAATATACCTTTTCTCTAATAGACCAGTCATATCTCTCGATCTCTGTTAAGATTCTGCGCCGAAAATCTTCATTGTCAACAGAAAAAATCTCAGTTATATATGATTCCCATTCTTTTTTTTTTCTAATTCTTTCTATAATTTCAACTTCACGTTTTCCGGCAGGTAATCCATCCTCTGAAATGGAAATGAACTCAAGATTATTATTCGTTATGAAATATTATCATCTATCAACATTTCCCAGAGGTGAGATCAGAGTGGACTGTAGTGGACAACGTTTCAACAATAACTTCAAGTTCGTCAAGATGAGCGCTAAATATGAGCAAAATGTATCATTCCTCCAACGTCAAAATGCAGAACAATACATAAAAACATGCACAATCTCCAAAACGCATGAGGGTTTTGTTTGAAAATAGTGAACATTGAGAGCTAGCTTATGGCAAAGCGGTTCGGAAAATGTTATGTACCTAACGCCGAGCTTCCAGATTTTATTTTTCAGAATTTATCACCTTTTTCTTTACATTTTTAAAATGATTTTTAATTCTTTATACTTTTATATTTGTAAAGGTTCTAATTGATTATTGTATTTGGTTTTTTACTACGTTGAAGAAACGTGAAATTTGATTCTTTTATTACAGGTTTATTTATTTTTTATTTTTTTGGCTTTATGTTCGATGCATATCAGCCATATCTCTTGTAAGTGTGTTGTTTATCTAGTTACTTACAACATCCATGGCCCCGGGAGGGTGTTTTATCTACGAAAAATAAAACTCACTCCCGGACGGGATTCGAACCCGCAAACCATGGTGAGACCATGCGACCAAAGCCCTACGCTCTAGCCCGCGCGGCCACCATGGCTCCCTGTTATTACAGGTAAACATCCTACATATATCAATGTATGTTTACTATGTTTAAATATTTTATCTTAATATTGTTTGTTTGTACTTTTATTACAGAATAAAATCACGTTGAAAAAACATCTTACAAATTTCACGTTTCTTCAACGTAGTAGAAAACCGAATACAATAATCAATTAGAACACAATCTATAACAATTCTGTAGGGTTCCAGCTGTGAAGCCAGCCTTTACATATTTTTTTTTTTTCTACTTTTATTCTTTGATATGCCTTAATCACAAAACTAGAAAAGCAAAATTAGGCCTAATAACTTTCAATAAAATGACATTTGTATCCGAAAGAATAGAATTTTGATCCTTCCATGGCTCATTTTAGTGAAGCTGGACAGGTTCAGATTATTGCGAAATGAAGCTTTTTGTGATAAGGCTAACATTTAGTGAAACAGTCAGGTTCAGATAATTGCAAACTAGGCTTTTTGTGATAAGGTTTTAGTGAAGCTCTCTCGGTTCTCCGGTATTGTGAAATGAGTCTTCCACATATACAAATCTAGGAGAATCTGTACTCCATCACTAAAAAGACCGATATGGAAGAGTCAAAATTGCATTCTTTTGAGAATGCAATAAAACTACAAGATTGTTCGAAAATTGATAAATAATACTTTACCCCAGGTAAGGCAGCATAAGGCGAGTATCTCGGGTGTCTTACTGCCGATGATCTTGTATGGGGGAGTCCAGGGATGAGTTTGGGTTTCATTTTCTCTAAGTTCAGTCTGACAACTTCTATGGAACCGCTTTAGCCCTTTAGTTGAAGTCATCTCGGTCTGCGGTCTCACCTAATTAACCCATTCAATATATATATTAAAATAATTAACTTAACCGATTCTTTATCCAATACACTTGAAAATAAAACTATTGAAAAGAATTGTGATCAGGTCACACTGAAGGGTTCCGTAGATGGACAATGCATGCACATTTAATAAATATATAGTTCTGTACTATATTTAAATTACGCCTACGCCATTGGCATACATATATAAAAAACAGTTGTTATCCACAAGTCAACCAGTAGTAATATACTCGTACACACCAAGGTTAATATAATAGTAACTATTACAGTTACTATTAGTTAGTTACTACAATTACTATTATCGTTACTATTATATCAACCTTGCGTACATACAACAGAAATTCCTATTTGTAAAACAGCTGTCCTTTTACTGCCAGTTTCAAATTAAAAATTATGAAACTACTCTATTTAACTAGTTTCTAATGGGACTGTTCACAAACTACGTCACACGCCTGGGGGGGGGGGGGGGGGGGGGGTTATAACTTATGTGATGATTGTGACGGTGTAGTTATTTGCAACAACCATGGCCCCGGGAGGGAGTTCTATTTACGAAATAAAGCTCTCTCCTCGAAATTAGAACCCGCAAATCATGGTGAGACCAAGCGACCAAAGCTCTAACCCGCACGGCCACCATGGCCCTTCCTGCTTTAGAAGATAGGTATGAATTTTTTAGAGCTGGAACATTAAGGTACTGTCACCCCAGTGTACAATGGAACCAGCTGATATTTACTGAAAGTGTTCTATTTTTGATAATTGATAAAAATAAACCAAAATCATTTCAATATTATTTTTTCCTTCTTGTAGGCCGCACAGTTTGGACCATATTTTCAGTTCAAAATATTAACTAAATTTAAACAAAAAATTGATTGGGAGGTCCTTATTTGGATTACTGGTCCAGTAATTTCTCGTGGGCAACCTTATTCAAAGTTTCATCATAATTCCTAAAATATTTTGTTTTACAATCAAACTACTTTAACCATTAGTAATAAATAGAATAATGGAACCGAATTCAAATAACGAGCAAAAACATACCTACCTACCTCTGAGAATAAGATAAATGCTGCACTTCAAAGTTTATAGGTAACTTTTTATTTCATTTATCTAATCGGGTACTCATTTGGAGTTTTTATAATTATGTACGTACGTAATGAGTGCGTACTGTAAAGGAATTGCCACGTAAGGTAAACTATTATAAGGTTACACTAATAACAGAATCACTATGACAACGAAATACCAACTTGAAACTCGTTTAAATTAGAACTTTTTTTTAAAAGGTACGGTGGTTAACAATTGACCACTTAAGATTATCTCTATCTTAAACCTATTAAAATTATTGGATGTATTTTGCAAACCAAGCAAGACCACTAAAGGCACAAAAGCTCACTTTGAAAATGTACCCGTCCAGTGCAACAACGTTCCCCATTATTTCAAGTTGCTGGAAACTCTGCAACTATAAATTTAACCTCTCCAATTATAAGTAGGTGACTAACATTGGAAAAGTTTCTCTCCAATGTGGGTGAATATCTCTTCAGATTCCGGAGCAAAATTTCACCTGAAGGTACACGACGAGGTTTCTCTTCAGTGTGGACCGATATATGCTTCTTTAAGTAGCTATAATCTCTGAATCTATAGGTACACAACATTGAAAAGGTTTCTCTCCAGTGTGGATCAACATAGCACTTATCATTCGAATAAACCAGTACTCACCTTATCAATCCACAGAGCATTGCCGGAAATATTTATTCAAATATACTTAAACGTGTCACCGAATTCTTCATTTATAATTAGTGCAGTTCTTCTTTTATATGAATTTTTTGGTCTTCGAGGTCTGAAAATACAAACGAAATCATCAATAAATTTCTAACTTGCGGAATGAAAATAAGAAAATAAACAAAAAAAAAATGATTTGGCCACATAAGAGGTTTGTATACACTGATTTTAACCCGCTTTAGGGTTTTATAGTTTTCGACCGATTTTGTTAAATATCTAATTAGATCTAAGTTAGATAAGTACGGATTCATTATTTATATTGACTATGAAAAATTAAACCCCAGAAAAATCGAGCGCAGCCATCAGCTGTGTCATTCATGAAGAAACTAGTTCAATTGAACAACACAAGAACGAGTAGAGAGTAGACATCGACATCGATTTATCATGTCGTGATATAGTTTGTATTTATAATATTCCCTAGGGATTTGGTCCCCCAGGTACAAAGCATTTTAATATATTATAGGTTAGTTTCTTCGTTTATAGTTTATCAATATTCATAATTGTATTTTCATTATCCTTTTTTTTATGACTAGTAATTTGTTGCAACTCATACCCAGGCTTCGCCTACTACCAGAGCTCTGTTTCGTTGCACTGATTGACATTAGCCCAACTATACTGCGTGAGTTCTACATTTTGCCTACCCTGGTTTATTTGCCTGATAGGGGTCGGGACCATCTCTTAAAGTTCAAACAGAAAGACGGCGTGGTCAAGGGTTTTTTTTTTACCTCTCATATAAAAACCCTGAAGGTCTCGGCCGGGTTTCGAACCCGCGATCTTGAGCTAAATATGAAAGCATGCTATCTCTGAGCTACCGGTGCCCTTCTGTGACTCATGTCCTGGTATAAATGGGAGATGTCACCCAGTATCAGAGGGCTCTTGTTGAACATGTTGGAATACATAAGCTCGACTCAACTGTCGGAATCGAAAAGTTAGTCTACTCAGGTTAGAGGTGGTCTTTAACTGGGTAGCTGACATCGCACAGGTTAGGGATCAACCTCCCATTAACTACATCCTGTGCTACCGGCGCCCCCCCCCCCTCTCCCGCCAACTGTTTTAATTTTTTTTTTTTTGGCGCATTCATAATTTTAATGTTATTGTCCTTGTATACCACTGATGCCGTTTAAACAAAAATTTTAATCAAGATTATTACGTCATTTGCCAGCTGAAATTTTGTTCTTAGTGCTTCCATGTGAAAGTGAAAATGAAATGAAGTTTACGAGGTTATTGATCCATCATGTATCTATAACTTATTTACTTGCACTTACACGCCTCTTTGCATCCCTGGGGAACCTGCATTACTTAATGGGATACAAGACTATTGATTAAAAAAGTGGGGAAAATATATATTTTCTAATACCTATTGAAAAAGTATTCATGTCCATAAACAGTAAAAACAGTTATTAAAATTTTATTTTGTTTTAATAAAAGAAGCAATTTTGAGGAAATACACTGCTCCACAAAAAAAACCGGAGCACTAAAAATTTTATTTTTTGTTGTAATTCTGCTTTTTTGGATCAAATATAGTTTACAGTGCAGGAAATTTCATATGAAATTAGGAAAGAAAAATCGAAATGCTTGGAAAACTAAAGAAATTTATTTTTTAATACACTATCAAAAATGTTTAAAAATAAAATTTTGCTTATGTCTTTAGATTTTCTTAGCACATTTGTTTTCAGTACTTTATTGTACCACCTCTTGCCTGAAGAACTTCTTCTTATTTCCTTGGCATACTCCTTATGAGGTTTTTGAGGGTGTCCTCCCAGGTGACTACCAGAGCAATTTTTAGCTGTGCCGGAAGAGTGCCATTTGGAGGCGGGTCTGTTTTGGTGTGTGGAGCGATATCTTTACAAGCAAGGACGGACCTCCACATCTTCAACCAGACATCAATGACCGCTGAATTGTACAGAGAAATCTTGCAACATTATATGGTGCCCTACGCTCTGTTCATTGATGAACAGTTTATGCATGATAACGCAAGGCCCCATGTCGCTGCCTGTGTTATGCAGTACCTACGAGGAGTCCATATTCGAATCCTCAGGTGGCTTTACGGATTGTTGTTTCCAGCTGATCTAAAGCACACGCCGCGTAACCCTGGCTACGGCCATCTTCCACCAGAGTGCCAGCGCGGGTCACATGTTTAGGTGTCATCAATAATTTAACAAGAACAGATTTTTCTCGGACAAAATCGCAAAAGAAACTGGAAAAAGAAGCGAAATATGAGGATAAACGACCATTGTCTTGTACTTTTAAGGATAAAGAGATTCAAAAGTCTCGATAGTAAATACAGAGAGGATTAATTTCTCCCTGTAGTTTCCCTAACTGTTTATACATGCTAAACAATATTTGATCCAAACAAAAAAGAATTACAACAAAAAAATTAAATTTTCAGAGTGCGCTCGTTTTTTTTTGTGGAGCAATTTGTATAATCTCAGTTTTTTATCATGTATGTATGTTAATAAATGGCGATTTTTATCACATATTGATCCGGGCTCTAATCATAAACATATTGAAGTAACATCACAGATGTTTACATGTTATAATCATATTGTTACGTAGATGTCGTGACATAGCAACAGCTAAGAAATATGAATCCAAGTTTTGCGGGCTTCTTTCCCCCGGGGATCTACACGGACGGTCTGGAGGATCATTGGCCCGGCCGTCGATGGCGACAATGGCTACAGAAGGGCTTCCTTGTCTATCCACAGGATCCTCGTCTCTTATACTATTTACCCAGCTCCGCTTCTGTTCTCTACAATATGAACATACAGTTGGAAGCGCACAGGTACGTCTTTCATCCCTTCAGTCCCTTTGCCACATTTTGGGCCACATTCATGACATTCTACATACTTCTTGCAGTTGTCCTTATAAATCTTGTCGTCATAGTTGTTCCTCCATATGCATTTCAGCGTTCACTTATACCAATATTCATATTGGACATTCCCCTGTGGCTGGACATTCCCATCACTTTTAATACTGGAAATACAACGATTCAAACAAGAAGAATTCAATTAAATCGAGACAGCATCATCAAGAAATATATCCGAGGTTACTTCATTTTAGACTTAGTAACTGTTCTTCCCATCTACTTATTTCTAACACAGGACTTTCACGGATTGCTTGAAATAAGTGATTTATATTCTATAATGGTTTTCTTAAGATTTTTCAAACTGAAAAAAGCACAACATTATTGGGAAGGAGTAGGTGAATATTTTGAGATAAAAAAACTCATCCGAAGATTCTTATCCTGTTATATTCTAGTAAATATCTCATTCATATACAAACCTATTCTTAACATTGTCGCACATAGACTGGACTGTATCTTTGACTATTTTATGATAGATAAATCAAAAGAAGGAAAAGTGGAGACATTTCTTGTGGCAGACTACGGCAGATATGACAAGCTAGGTGCAGTGGCTTCAAATCGGTTTCTTGTCTACTGCAAAGGTGTTCAATCGTATTTCATGCTTTATCTAAGAAATGGACAAATGGCTGAAAAGCCCAGGTCAACTTTCGTCATTTTACTACATATTTGTATATTAATTTTTGATTTCATAACATTCATAGTTTTAACTGGCCATGTTATGTTACTGTTTCGTGTCAAACAATCACCTTACACGCGTTTTGCAAATGTCAACCGCGAAGCTAATTCATTCATGATTCATCGAAAAGTGACTGGCAAAACAAGACAACGCATTGAGAAATTCTATCGATATAAATATAGAAACAAGTACTATGATGAGAAGGAAATTCATAGTCAATTGTCAGGAGAAATTCAAGGAGAGCTCACCCTTCTTACATGTATAGAGCTTGGACAATCGATAAGACTGTTCGACATGTTACCAATTCAAACCATTGCAGAAATAGCCACCTCTCTCGTTCCTCGTGTCTATTTTGAACGAGACGTTATTCGCTCAATCAAAGACGAAGCAGTTGGTGTAAATTTTATTGTTAGCGGAAAAGTGGCTGTATTTGATAAGGAAGGCAGAGAGATATGCCATATCGTTAATGGAGGACGCTTTGGAGAGACCGGAGCTCGGGCAAGTAAACCTATTTATTACTACGTCATTGCCCTGGAGCCAACTTACATTCTTTATATTGAAAGAAAAGATTTTTTTATTAATTTTTCCAATGTTCCAACTTTGTTTGAAGTTATACTCACCTTGGATGCTCTTCGATTGGAAGGACTCATGTTTACTCCCAAATTGCAAGATAAGATTACAATGACACAGAAGGAAATAGACAGAGTTTGGAATTTTTATTATGGACACAAAAGAGAAACATAGTTTCATAAATGCAATGAACCGCTACTCCACGAGTCATTATCTAATTTATTTGAATAAATAGTATTTTTTTTGTGGAATTTTTCTGCAAACTATCAAGAACTATGAGTTTTCAAGTTTTACGGTTTTGAGTTGCTGCCGGTATTATTCAGATAAATGCAGAACTAGTTCTCGAGGGCACCAAGTCGTAGTTGTGGTGTTTTATAGAAGAGAGCAGATATTCCTTCGCTAATATATGCAATTTGTATTTTTAATGAGCAAATAAAAACATCTGTACTGATTATAAGAACTAAGGTTCCGATGTTGTTTCCCTCTTGAACTGAGGCGACGATATTTAAATTATGATCGAAGAAGAGTTGTTTTGGAGGTAATAAACCATTTAAATCTGCGTAAATTGGCTATAATATAAAGATTAGAGAGGGAGGAATATATTGTATAAAATCGATACAATAATTGTAAACTAATTTTTATTTTGGTTGAGGGAATTTTAGTTTCTAAAAAATAGGTCGGCATGGAAAATATTTGAAAAAAGAATATAATGCAAGTTTTAAAACTACCAATCCCATGAGCCAGTGCTTAGATAGAATGAGGGACAAAACTGAAATTGAGAATAAAAGTGGAGTATACAGTCTGCAAAAGGCGATGTGCAACCAATTGTATTTTGTAAATAAAACAAACAACTTGTTTAACTTCTGTATTGTCTAATTCCACAAAAATATATACAAAGTGTTTTTTTTCATAAGTATATAATATATACAGTGTATACATAAAGAGTGATGTATATAGTTTTCTGAAAATTAACAACATAAAAGTTCTTTGTTTTATTTATTCTATTAGCTTCCTACTATATCGACACAGATGGCAAAAATGTATTCTGAAATTGTATATTATATCAAATTTATTTCAACCACTCCCCATTGTTGACATTTTAGAACCAGTTTTAAGTGTTCTACGAGTATACCTTATATCATTTATAGTAGCCAATATAAGTATATTATCATTATTTGATATTTTTTATTTTGTTATAATTTCAATTTATATCTTCATTGTTATTGATTTAGTTTTTAATAATAGGAAAAGTTACCAATTTTATTAATACTTTCATATCAGTAATATTTTAGTTTTATCGTTGTTATTGGAAATAAATATTTCAGGACAAACAAATACCTAATTGTAAATGGGATTTCCTAATTCAAATAATTCCTACTAATCCCTTACCTTCCTAATGTTTCTATATGTACGGTTCCCACTCAGTAAAACTGTTGTGCCTCAATCGGTAGTTTTTGTATGTATACATTTTTATTTGTGGAATAGACAATATTTCAGAAAAAAAAAAAAAAAAAAAAATGATTGTTCTATTTATTTAATATCAATTTAAATTTCTAAAATTATTTTGAGTACATTTATTTTTTACTTGATGAAGGTGGTTTAAAACAAACAACAAATTAGCTTTAGGTCTCCCCAATATTATAAATATATATATATTGTAATATTTTGAAAGGTTGCGCGTCGCGGTTTTAATAAAAAAAATGATATTTGAATTTACTTTTAATCTTAACTGCGGAGATTTTTTCAAAAATGCTTTGTCTTTACTAATTTAAAATGTCCAAAGGATGCCAGATCGCCAATATAACGATCATTTAAATTTACTGATTTTAATATACAAATTGGATTTCTATAACCAAAGGCGAAGGATTCGTCAGCGAAAAGAGTTTTGAAAAACCAAATTCTAAAATCAATATTGACTTGCGATGGCATGGGAAACAAACTACTGAAAAATTAGCAACTCATATTTAAAAATGAATATATTTACAATACTAAAAAATTAATACTTAAAAGTAAAATAAAATTATAATATAAAATATAAACCTTATTGGCTATTGAAAGCGGTAGAGAGACAAGGGCTGGAGAGATAGCTGATGATTGGATGCTAGGGAGGTCTGCGATGTCCAGAGTGTAGAATGGATGACTGTCGGCTGGAATGTGGCTGGTCATCTGGGTTGGAGACTGATCTCCGCGACTTCCAGAATACCACTGCTCATGTAAGCTTCCACCTCTCGACTGGAACTCCAGGAAGTGGACTCCAAGACTCCTGGATCTAGACTGAAGACTTCCCCTGGTGGATCTCGACTGACTGACTGAACTCCAAACTTGAAACTCCTCTTGAGCTCTGCACTTCCCCCACTACTTTGCGATACTCCCTGGCGGAGATCCGGGAGCAAACTTTAAAAGGGGAAGTTTATCCATTGAAGAGCGGATAGGTTGACACTCGAGGCAAATTTATGTGAGCCCAGGTGTGCACCCTGGAGGTTTATATGACCCTAACAGAGGGCTTGGGCTCTAATCCGGGTAACTATCTTCATAGTTCCTTTCTTCTGTCAACTGGATTGTAAAAATATCTGTACAATTACCCCCTACAGGTAGTTTATTGAGGTTAGATGGTCTCCTCTGTATTACCCCTCAGCTACCTGAGCCTCTTGGTCATCTCTCACCAGCCTCCAAAACTTAAGGGTTTATTTCTCCATAATATACATTATACAGATTTGAAATAAAAATACATTTTACAATATATTTGACCTAGTCGCATATTGATTACATTACATTACCCTCCCCTTATTTTACTAAAATTGTATGTAGGACAATTTTATTTCTACCTACAACAATTTCCATAAATAATATATATAAAAAAATTTATACAACAAAAAAAAAACTAGTATTTAAACAACTTATACCTAATTCTATAATTAACAAAAAACGAATTTCATAAAACACACAACTTATTAACTAGGGTTTGACTAATATATATTTACAAGAAATCTTATAATTAATATAAAAGAAATCACATTATTAATTTTTACTATGGGTACCAAATCCTCAATATTAATTTTACACAATTTTCATCTTTTCTTCTTATTTTACAGTAATTAAATTATTCTATGCCAAAAAAAAAACAGAAACATAACATCAACTAATTTTCTCTAATCTCTCTTATATATATATATATATATATAAACATCTATATATTATTGAAGTTTCACCATCATTCAGGCATTATCGAAACTTTTGTGACAAAACAAACCATTTATAAAAATTATTTTTCAAAAGGTAGTCAATATTAAAATCTGACAAATTAAACACCATGTGACCTGAGTACTAACATTTCAACAATCGTTGGTGTATTTTGTCACAGCCTGAATCTTGGCGAAATGTCAATAAAGACATTATAAATTGGGAAGATGCAATTCGTAGTTCCTTTCAAACCACCTTCATCAAGTGAACATTATTACTGGTCCCAAATCAAGGATATTTTCCCTCAACTTCAAATAATTTAGTTTTGTGAATAATAATAGAACTGAAGGATTTCCTGCTAAATACTATATTTTTTTGTTTTCTTTTTTAATGTCACTCTTATTAACATATATACATATATTCTCCTTGCAATTCTTCTTTTATTATCTTCCCAGATGACTCATTATAACAAGCAGTAAACCTCTCCCTGTCTGAAAGGAAGAAAACAGTGAATGAGGTGAGATAAAAATTTAATATAACATTAAAACAAATAATTAAAAATGTTTTTTTGCTGAATAAACAAAAATAATATGTTTTGAGTATTTGAGCCATTTTATTTGTAAACATACGCCATGTTATTTAAAAATAGGTATTTCATGTTTTCAGACCACTAGATTCCGAATTTGAAAAAAAAAAATGTGTATCTGTGAACATGATAAAGCCCGATCGAATGACAGTATCGACACGAAATTTCGACATACTCATAACAAGGATGGTGCTTCAGCTGTAGGAGGTTCCATTCGTGGTGGTACCCACTCCCACATGTGATTCAAGTGAAGACACTCTCATAGATTTGTCTGAATTGGTTATTGCGACTTTAGTCGGAGCTTCAAAATTTACGAAATAAAGTTGAGAAAAAATAATAAATATCCTTCTAGAAAAACAAGGCGATTCGTTTTCAGAAATCTACTGTACAATACAAAAGTTAAACAAATTCTTTGTTTTTATTAAATTTATTAGCCTTCCACTATATTGACAAAAATCGCAGAAATGTATTCGGACACAAATTTTTGAGTTGACTCAAACACATTTATTTTGTTGATGTTGATACATTTAAGAAAATTCAATTAGATAGATGGAAAGGTAAGTAGCATTTTTAATATATTGTTTTTATCACTGATAGTACAATATAACCAACATTAAGGTACTGATTGAAGCTTCACGTCACCTAGAATATAATGTTCTTACATGAGTAGGTCATAAATGGCTGAGCCTCAGGGGTGGCATTCCATCCCCACGACCGCATTTGTTAAATATTAATTAATAATATCTGGTGAAGTTTATAAAAGAACGAATATCTGTAAGCTTTGTAGTAAGGAAACCTTTCCTAAACAAGATATGGGAATTAAGAGAAAGGCTGAATAACACTGACAAAACAAATATAAAATCGCATAGATTATTACTTACTAGTTTTTTACTCACTTATTTTAGTGACGCTGAGAATACTCTCCGCCATCACGAAAATGCTCATTTACTTTTCGGTTTCCCAGCCGGATGAATTCCACCCGGTAAAAATTGAGATGGGGTCGATATTCCAAAGTGGAGAGAAGATGCCAGGATGGCAAATCCATGAGAATAACTAAGACCTGTCCTTTAGGTGCAGCTCTGGAGTAGACCACTCTCCAGCCTGAGGTGCTGAGGCCTGCATTCTGCACCTCCAGCCGCCGCAGGATCTTAGACGACTCCTCGGTGGCACCTGGGATCCATACCTTGCACCGCACTGGCTTCTTAAATAGATTCTTCACCTGCACCACCCGAAGGTTTGCCCCCTCCCATGGCTTACATTCTGATATCAACCCCTTGAGCCAATCCTTAGTGTCCTGATCTCTACACTTGATGCGGAATGCCCCACCTCGGAGAAAGTATCCGCCAAACCCTGGAGTCGGGTGACCCTCGCCGGGTTCTAGGAGGTCTATAGCATCCAGAATATTCTTCACGATCAAGTCCTTTTGCTCCTCTGTAATACGAATATCTGGGAATCCCTCTTGGACTACAGCTACTTTATGTACCGTCGTAATTTCATTAGAAGCAGCTTCCTCCACATCTCTTCTTTCTTGAGTCCACGGTCTCTTGGGATATGAAGCGCCATGATATGAGAGGTTCATTTTCTGAGCCCCTCTCATAAGTGATGGATCCTTATGACTTGTCGGACAATATCTTGTGATAGCCCTTTGCATTTCAGTGAGATCCCATTCGGCATTTATGTTCCTCGAAGGTTCTCCTCTTAAAGGATTGATTTCTTTATATCCTCCTGAATACATGGGGTAGGCAGAATAAGTGCTCCCCTTCTGAGCATCCAGGCGGTTCATAGCACAGGCCCCTCCTGGAATAGTCCTTTGAAGCAGTTGGTATCTTCCTGAGGTCGCAGCATACGCAGGATAGGTGAAATCATTCTTAGTTTCCATGAGGTAATCAGCAAATTCCTCACTTGAATTATTCCTTAATACTTCTAGGTAGCCCCCGGAGGGTATGGGATATGGAGGTTTTATTGGTCCTGCATCAGCCTCTCTGAGGTTCGAAGACGCCCATCTTGGTGCAGCCCTCTGTACCTCTCGGTGTCCCGAGATTGTGCCATATGGCGAGGAAGTGAAACCCTTCTCAGATATCTTCTGTTTTATCGTAGGGGTCTCTCTTGGAATGTTTCTCTCCACCTTGTCGGATCCAAAGGATTTGAGAGGTGGACAGGACGTGAGGCCAGCTTCCAACTCCATCCCCTGTCGTGCTCTCTTTAACTTTCGGCGAGCTGCGCCAGACAATTTTTTCACCTGAACATGCATTCCATTCTCAACAAGCCCCCTTTCCTGGACCGGCGGCACATCAGACCCTTCAGCCTGGTATTCTAGAGCAGCAGTGGTATTTACCAGAGCCATTATTTTACTTGATATTTGCGTGCCTTTGTCCAAAAGATTCTCTGAAATAGATAAATAATATAAGATTTAATAATAAGATAAATCCGATTCCGAGAATGAATTTTTGATATGCTATTTTTTTTTTTAATAGATTGAAAGTGGAAACTAAAGATCAAATTTCAAGGGTCTTATTTGAGAAGGCCTTTAAGACACTTCAGTTAAAATAAATCAGTATGTTATACGTGCAATATTAACTGAGATCATTTATGCTAAAAATTTTCCTAGTTGAACGCTAAAGCTGCGCGAGATTTCATCCCTGTAACTTTAATCTGAAATTACTACAGTATAAAATGTTGTATAACTTCTGAACCAATTGAGGGGTTAGCTTGAAAGTTGCAAGACCAGGATAGGTTTCCACCATAGTACAGTACACCAAATTTAGTCGAAATAAATCCATTAGTTTCGGAGAGATGGATAATCATTTCGATGCTTAAATCATCAAACCAAAAACCTAATTCCGACATTAGTCATATATGTATAAACATTATAGGAAAATAACAAATAATTTTATTTTATGGGATGACTAAGCTATGATCACAAGAGGCTATTTCAAAAAAAATAATCATGGATTTGTATCAATTTATTGTCAGCTAATATAAAATACACATTAAGTATATTTTATAGTATCAAATGTTAACAGATCGCTAAGACCAAATCCATTTTTGAAAACTTTAGAGAATATCTAATAAGATATCTAAGGATTTATACTTTCTACAAAAACAATTACTTATAAAATAGAAATCCGCAATAAATTAAATTTGCTTATAACACTTTTTGAGAGTGTAGTGATTTATAATCAAACATATATTTTGCAAATGTTTGAACTTTGTCACTTTTATCAGTAAGGACACAATTATACTGATATGAAATTTCTAGCATATTTATAACGTTTAAAATTTGATTGAATACTTATTAATAAAACTAGACGACTTTCAAATGATTTGAAATAAATAGCTTACGTGCACTGTTTACTTCCAAAGTTGTTTACTTGTCAAAGGTCACTGTTATGATAACATTATACGGTACCAATTCATTACTTCCAAATAACTGAACTATGTAATCATACAATCGGGAAAATTAGACCCTGAAGAAATCTTCCCAATTTGACAAGTACACACAATAAAACCACAAAACTGTCCTCGCAAAACTGTGAACTATCCACTACTGGAAGTCTCTCAGCTGACGTCAGTGTTGTCGGATTGGAAATAGTAATAATATTTCGAAAAAGAACATTTCCAATAAAAAACAAAGAATACTGTAAATCAAAATCATGTAATTTTATATAAGCCTTATTCCGTATTTTATTTCTCTTTTGAAAATGAAGAAAGTGGTAAATATCGCTTTTCACGGGGGAGGGCTAACGTTTTTATTTTACGAGTTTCATTTTCTCCCCCAAATGCCCCGAAATTCATCAGTCCCAAATCGAGAAAAACAGCATTTGAGAGAAAACACAGGCAGAACCTAGAAAATAATAGTTTATTATTTTGATATTATTGCCATATATCCATTACCAAAAGTAACATAGGAGTAATATAAAAGTTTGAATACAGGTGATTCTTATTGCACCGATTCCTTATATTTATTGAGAACTCATTAATACAGCAATATCGGTGTCACAAAGACCACCTATACTTTATATATCTTCTTCGGCTATCTTAGTTAGTTCAAACCAAAATATATTTTTCATTCTTACTAACTTTTCTTTATAACTTCTGAAAAATCTTAAAAGGTTAAGTAAGCTTGTGTTCCAGTAAATTGTTCTGGTGATACTTTTCTCAGATTTGGTGTTTTGTTATCTTTAGATACCACTTTTTTTTTTTTTTTTTTTTGTCTTGTGCGAAGCACATTAGCCAGGTCCCTTTTGTATCTGGGGACGAGATGCGGGGAAGGGCCGCCGGGACCCCCGACCCCCGGGGGGGGGGGGGGGGGGGGGGGGGCCGCACCGCAACCCCCAGTAGATACCACTTGCTATTATAGTCCATTTCATTTTTTTCCGAAGTCGGGTTTTTTGTTTATTTTTAATTTAATCTATTTTATTTTATGCATTTTATTTATAGTTATCAGTGGCTATGCTATTTGGTGGTGTCATAGCCTCGGACATAGACCTTACCGATGTAATCCGATGTAACCACCCTATGTCACTCCTGGATAAAAGAGCTATCCATCACTAAGACTGGTCGAAATCGATCCAGTATTTGGTTGTGTAACACTATCCTAGCTCCAGACACAGACCTTGCTAATAGTTTTAAATACCATATGTCACAAAAACAAACCAATACAATACAATGTATTGTATATGTCATATATTTTTGTATTCGTCTTTCTAAGCTCTTTGATTTGGTACACCAATCGAGAGTTTTGATGAGCTTTGATTTTTAGAGTTTGACTATAGGCGGCCAGCATACGTCATTTTGTTTTTTCGAAAATATCACATAGCCTTTGATACTCAGGAGATTGAAGACTCAAGCCCGGGCTTTAACTACGAGGTCATATCGCCTACTACCAGAGAGCTCTTTAGTCACTCTGGTGGACATGAGCCCGACTCTACTGTGGGAGTCCTAAATTTTGCCTAGGGCAGGGATCTTTAATAAATACCTGACATCGTTCAGGCTCGGGACCAGTCAAATTTCAGCGATATCGGTTGAGGGGAGGGGGGAGTTCCGGGGTGGGGGCCCTTCTCCAAAATCCCAATAACTGCCGATGTAATGAATGTATAAACATAAAATTTCGTATTTAAAATTAACATCCACTGCGGACATGACCAGTCAAATTTCAGTGATATCGGTTGAGAGGAGGAGGAGTTCCGGGGTGGGGGCGATATTCATTTATACTTAGGGCCCCCACAACCCCCCTCCCGTTCAAAATTTATGGACGCCACGTAGCCTTTTTTTCAACTTGGCTTTTAAGAATATTACATGTGAACTTTCATGATAATTCGTCCCTCCATTAATGCGCTAGAGCAATTTTTATGCTTAGGCCCCCTCTTACAACCCCCCTCCCCTTCAAAACTTTGGGACGCCACATAGCCTATTTTTCAACTTGGCTTTTAAGAATATTACATGTGAACTTTCATGATAATCCGTTCATCCATTAATGCGCTAGAGCAAATTTTATGCTTAGGCCCCCCCTATAACCCCCCTCCCCTTCAAAATTTTGGGACGCCACATAGCCTATCATTCAATCGGGGTCTAAAGGATGCTAGATGTGGAGTATCATGAAGATCCGTCCGTCGGTTTGGGCGTGATTCTGGAGCAAACCCACAAACAAACCCCGTTTCAGCTTTATTGTTATAGAAGATTATGAAGGTGGGTGGAAGAGAACGGGTAGAGATTGGTCAATTAAAAATCCCAATAACTGCCGATGTAATGAATGTATCAACATCAAATTTCGTATTTAAAATTAAAATCCACTAAGAACATAACCAGTCAAATTTCAGCGATATCGGTTGAGGGGAGGAGAGAGTTCCGGGGTGGGGGCGATATTCATTTACACTTAGGGCCCCCACAACCCCCTCTCCCGTTCAAAATTTTGGGACGCCACATAGCCTATGACAAAGAACGAGTGCAGCATGAACGATAAAAGCTCATCAATTGACAATGAAACTTTATCGCTCTCGAATCTTGAACCAGGGATCGGAATTTCTGCAGCTCAGTCAACTATTCCTACATCATCGATGACTGAACAGTATGTATACTTACCTACCTTCCTTGTTTAATTTTTAATAATGTCATCATCGTATGTTCTGTAAACACGTTACTAATAGAAAAAGTTAGCGAATAACACGCAATTGTTTTGTAGGGTACCAAATGATACACAGAGAGCTGTGAAGAGAAAGCTGTTCCTGTCCATGAAAAGAAAAAAGCCTTTGATAAATTCAGGCCTTATGAATTGGAGAATGTAAGTTGTAAAACTATTTGTAATATAGATAATTGGCAGTTTAAAATTTACTTCGTAGGGAAAGGCGAGCCCAGAAGAACTGCGTCTCACTATCAAGTGTATCGACTCTAGACCCTCACTCTAGAAACCATCTTGAAAACCAAAACAATACTGGTGGGGGTAACCAGCTTTCGTAAGTTTATACTCTTTTCACTTGATTCGATCAAAAAAGAATTTTGAACATCATAAAATGATATTCAAACATAACGCATGTATCGAACGTTATTAAAAAATTTACAAAATTAATTTCATCAATTCAGGAACGCCCCACTGAACGTAATGTCTGTGTTACCGGCTGGAGACTCTGAAGACGAAATAAGAAAAATAAAAGGATGTTATCTGGTCGAAGGACAGCATTTAATTCGTGATTTGGACGATAAGATTTCAGTGCCCTATGTGCAATGAATTAAAACTCATCACTAGTGAATCTAATCGTCCTCGGTCCAAAACATGTTCTCTAAACTAGACTTCAACATCAAAAGAAAAATATGCCAGGCAGCTCCAAAATGATCCAGTGAACTTATCAATCCACGAAAAGGAATTTTGGGCATTTGTGTCCATTGGAAGCGGCCACGCAAATATGGAAGAGGTTTTTTCCATGATAGGAGTGCAGTACCATATATATGGTACCGATTGTACCATAATATTATATATATATATATATATGTAAACCTTATTAACAAAAAAAGGAAGACAAACAGGTTTGGTAAACAGTAGGCGTTTAATAACTCTAAGAGAGAACAGGTAGGTGTAATGACCAAGAAGTTCGAACACCTTAATACACCAACCGACCAACCATTGCGGATGATTCCCGACGATTTTTTTAAAAATCATTTCTGCAGTGTAAACATTTTTCTACGACAAAACTGTTTAGCTTCTTAATGTATTTAAGATGGGTCTAGAGAACTTAGGGCCAAAGATAAGAAGTAGATAAACAACGTGCATTCTTTTTCAATAAGAGAAAATATAGAAAAGTATGCGGTCGTTGGTCTCTTGTCTGTGTGCGGGCACTTGACCCTAGTTCCATTCATAACCAGTTAATGATATGCGTCATTGTGGGGAAACACTTGACTGAAAGTTGGGATAGAGGCGTTCCCGGAAAGGGAGGTACGCTTGAGGTCCTACCAAGGAGTTCCTCTTCATGTAGATATATGAGTCACAGATGGAGTCTTGTTTATTTTTATCATCTTTTGAAACCGGTTCAACATCTTCTTCTTATTACCTGCCCCAATCAGATGGTAATTTGGTCAGTGTTTGTTTGTAAAAGATTCAATTGGACATTACTGTGTAGTCTGTGAGAAGCCATCAAAAGAATCAATCAATAAATTCATTTTAAATTAGAGATGTTTCCGCCAGAGATCTTGTGGAAGTTCATTGTAAATACTACTGAATAAAACACTTAGAACGAGACAAAAATTCTACTATATTTATATAAAAGACTTATTTAGAAAAAACAATATTTAATTATTTTTCTGTTTAAATTGTGATATAGTATGGTAGTTCCCCCCCCCCCCCCTCCTGTTCTTTCCCCCCTCCCTCATTCTTCCCCTCCTACCACTGCCCGCCAACCATCCCCCCCCCCCCCCCCTCCCAACCTCGTATCTTCATTTTTTCAAAATATTACCACCAATCATAAGTCTGTATCCTGTACACTTGACAATGCTCTAACCAGCGAAATATATTGTGTCTTGTATATAAATATAGTGAACTTTTTGACTCGTTCTAAGTGTTTTATTCAGTAGTAAATTCATTTTAGTTAGTTTTTCATAATTAATGTGAATTTGTGTTATTGTTTTCTGTGTATCTATTATATTGATCTCTTACAGTCCTGAAAAATGAAACTAAGAATACCTACTTAATACATTTCGAGGATATGATTTTTGCTCTACAAAAATTGAATTACATTAAATTAAATTTAATTAAATACCTACCTTAATTTCAATTAAACAACGGAGAGATTAACCTTAATTTTTTCTTCCCCAGCTATACTGATGTTATGTAATCAGTCAGAAATTAAATGCGGAATTTCATGTTTCCCGACCTCTTGATGCCGAAAATGTTAATAAAAAAAAAAAAAAAAAAAAAAACTATGTCGGTGAACACGATAAATCGCAATAAAACGACTGTATCGAAACGAAATGTTATTTATATGTCTATCCAGAACCAAGGAAAGGGGAAAACCTATTGATTTTCAGCCAAATTGGTCATGGGAAGAGGAGATCTGGAGGGAGGCTTAACACAATATCTGTAATAACTGTTGTTGAAATGAATATTTTGACATGAAATTTCATACGTAAATTGAAAGGTCGACACCTATATTATTTTCAGCGGAATCAGGTGAAGAGGAGGGGGATCTGAAGGGGGTTCATTTCAAAAATCCCTATAACTGCCATGTAATGACTGTATCGACATGAAATTTTATATTTAAATTACCATAAGAATGACATCTACTAATAGCAATTATAGTCCTATAATCAGATTACTGAGATCAAGTTCGGGGTTTCGAAAACCTGAAAATCCATATGTTTTATTCTGGTGGCGTACTGGTCACATATAAAATTTCGTGTCGACACATTCGGTACTTATTGTGTTAAGCCTCCTCCTAATCCCCCCTCTCCTTTGGTTGTTTTGACTGAAAATCAGTTGGTGTCGTCATTAGAGGGTTCTGAATTTACATATAAACTTTCGTGTCGATACATTCATTTTATCGGAAGTTATCGTGTTCACAGACAATAATGATACAATTTTTTTTTTCATTGAATCTGGAGGTCGGAAAATAAAAAATTTTAAATTGGTCTTAGGTTAGGTTAGGTTTTTGACTCATGCCCGGGTTTTAACTATGCGGTCATATCGCCTACTACCAGAGCGCTCTTTCGTCACTCTGGTGGACATGAACCCGACTCTACTGTGGGAGTCCTAAATTTTGCCTACTCTAAATTTTCTTTCACTTAGGGTAGGGGTCTTTAACGAGTACCTGACATCGTACAGGCTCGGGACCATCGCTTAACGTCCCATCCGAAGTACGGCGTGCTTAAGTTTATTTTACCTCCCAGATAAAATAAACTAAGGGCCTCGGTCGGGTTACGAACCCACGTTCTTGAGCTCAGAAGTCAATCACGCATACCATTGAAAAATTGGTCTTGGGATGTGTCGATTCATTTCTTTGTTGGTAGGCGGATGTTGTTAAATAAATAACAAAGATATCAGTCAAAGTACATTTTATCGACACAAAAACTAGTTTGAGCCGTCATCAGGAAGTCGATGACTCTATTTTTCCTCTCATTTGGGCCACAGGGCTACAGTTATTCTAGAGTAAGTATTATTTTCACATTTTCTAGGTCTTATGATTGAACAGATATTCTCAAATGTCGATTTGAAATTATTGTCATTTTTCAAAAGAAAAAAAATTAATAGGAGCTCGTTAAAGAAATTCTTTTAACCAAAATGAACAGTCATCACTTTTAATTTAACTCTCAGGGTCAGCACAAAGGTACCAGGAGGGTATCTGAATTTATTGTAATTATATATGTATTGCGAAAAGTTGCCACTTATATGCAATTTTGGAAATTTCATTCCAAATAAGAAAAATAATTATATACGTTTAACTTGTACAATTCATGAGTCATTAATTTAATGTATACGATATTTAGATCAAATAGGTTAGGTTAGCACTGCCAAAGCAAAAAGACAGGCTATCAGAAACACTTATCAAGATGTAATATTTTCTAAATTTATTTTCGCGGCTATTATATGCTACAGGTCTGGCGAAGGACAATGTTCTGGAGACATGAAGCGGGTCGGTCAGCCCTCGGTGAGTCCCTGCAAGAGATCACAGTTCCAGAGGTCGCTGAAGAAGTCTCGAGACATGTAAACTATTAAGCACTTTTTTACTTTTGCGCTAATCGTGTAAATCCAGTTTTTGGAATAAATAAATTATTTTTACATCATTATTAATCATATATGTACCTTCTAAATCAATAGGAGTGAATGAAAATGAATATTGTTTATCCTTTCTTGGATTTTCCCTTAGTTACATAATCATTCCCCATCACTTACCTAATTTATATAAACAATTACCTAATTATTAACCACACGTTTTGAAATACTCGTGAATGATGCCTCTCTAAAGTTGATTTAACCGAAAACGCCCTCTTCACTTGGAATATTCTGCCGTAGTGAATAATTGGTTGAATGGTTCCTCAAATAAGTATATAATTCAAGTTGATTTAACCGAGAACATAGACAATTTTACAAGATACCAAGAAACCCACATCTTTATAATTCCGAAAGTATTAGAGTCCTGACCTCCCAACTTCTTCACAGTGCGCAGATGGCTTGGGAGGTCATCACAGCACACTTAACTCATTTTGGCCATTTTACGACTTATTCCCTGTGACCATGGATATTATGTTAATCGTATTATTAAATATATATTATATATATATATTTGAAATTTTAAGTGTAATACAAGTGAATTAACATAAAAAAAAGTCGTCGGGAAATCACCGGCAATGTAAGTACTTCCCCAGGACAAATTAATCAGTTAACGTTTCGCTCCCCCTTGTCGACCGTTTGCGCTAATATCCAACATTTAACTTTCATATGGACACCTAAATCCTCATATTAAATATTGTGTTAATAAATTCATTACATCGGCAGTTATTGAGTTGAGCACTCCCTCTGATCCCCTTTCCTTCTGCGGATGCAGCTGAAAATTAATGAATCACAGGCACGCGCACGTCTTGACACGACGTGGGTACCGCCTGACCACTGGATGTCCCAGATATTATCAGATCACGGAGACTTTAACTCCAAACTCTTTTTCCTTAGGAGGAAGAACAACCCAAACTGTTCATGTGGGGGCATCGAGACTGCAGAACATGTAGTCCTTCATTACCCGCTGTATGACCAGGCCAGGGTGGGGTTGATTGGCGGGACCGGATCATACCTGGGACTGAATCCACGGCAGCTGGTGACGGATGTAAGATGAATAATATATATATATATATATATATACAGGGTGTATCGCAAGCAGATGACAATACTCGAGGGGGTGAATGCCCCACTCAAGTACACTAAGAAACCGGGGTAATAAAAATCCGTTTCAACTTAGTGTAGAAATAAATGAGATTTAAAATTTTTTTACGATAACCACGTTTTTTTAGCAAAATGCCCGTAAATATCTCTTTTTGGTTAAGGTAAAGTGGAATCAGACTACACTGTCGTAATCTACGTTAAATTTCCTAATAGGTGACATGTTTTTTGACATGAAAATCGAAAAAATAGAAATAAGAGGCTAACGTTTATTTCAAAACGAACACCTGTTTAAATTGTTTGGCAAATTTTCAGTTTACCGTAATTTGTTTTCTCTATTCGCTAGGATGTCCCAAATTCACCAAAAGTTAGCAAAAATATGGCCCTTTAAAAAAATACCTTATGTTGTTCTTTATTGTCGACCATTGCCGGAGTGAGACAGGAGAAAAGATGAAAAACATGGGTAAACCTAACTTACACAAAGCGAGACTTTTTATAAAATTAACTAATTCATTATCTAAAAAAAAATTGAAATTACTACATTAATCTTTTAGGGATAAGAACAGTTTTGTACTGTACATTGTTTTGAAGAAATTATAACAATTGCTGAAACAGACCTCCATATTCTCACAATCGACTCCTTGTTTAGAACGGATGTGGTGGCCCGTTGAATCTCAAGCCTGTTTGTTCCCATCTCCTCACAAACCTCTTGAATTCTGGCGATTAATTAGTCCCTATCACTAATAGGTACGCTGTACACAAGGGAGGGACTTTAGAGTGCCCCACACATACAAATCTAAAGGCGCCAGGTCAGGACTCCGAGCTGGCCATCTCACAGGTTCATACCGTCCAAACCACCTTCCAGCAACGCGCCGTGTGCGCTACGGATCATTGTAAAAGCGCTCTAAAAAAATATCATCGACATCCTTTCGTCGTCGACCGGTATAATTAGCAGGTTATCTTGGAATCGAACCAGGTTCTCCCATAATCCGATAGGCATTTTCTACGGTTCGGGGATCCGGCCATCTTTGTCGATTTGGGAATAGATTTTGGTAAATTTGTTCTGCTAGCAGACTGTTGCCTCCATCAGCCCCGTAAGCTTAAATCATGTTTACGTATTCCCGGGTAACTGTTTATTGGAACTAATAATGTTTACATTAGATAATATGTCTAACGATGGTTTTCAGTTTCAAAATCCATTGTACCGATTAGGATTATTTTTTTTTTTTACTCTCTAATCCTCAACAGAAGCCAACAATGGGGAAAACAAAAATAAGTTTATTTATACAGAGGAAATAATTAATTAATTATTATTTCAGAGAATAATAGTAATTTGGTAAATTTAGAATATCCTAGCGAATGGAGAAAACAAATTACGGTAAATTGGAAATTTGCCGAAAAATGTTGTTATAATTTTTTCAACACAATGTTCAGTACAAAACATTTTTTCATCTCTGAAAATTAATAACGTAATAATTTCAGTTTTTTTAAAATAATAAATTAGTTAATTTTACAAAAAGTCTCGCTTTGTGTAAGTTAGGTTTACCCATGTTTTTCATCTTTTCTCGTCTCACTCCGGCAATGGTCGACAATAAAGAACAACATAAGGTATTTTTTTAAAGGGCCATATTTTTGCTAACTTTTGGTGAATTTGGGACATCCTAGCGCATAGAGACAACAAATTACGGTAAACTGAAAATTTGCCAAACAATTTAAACAGGTGTTCGTTTTGAAATAAATGTTAGCCTCCTATTTCTATCTTTTCGATTTTCATGTCAAAAAACATGTCACCTATTAGGAAATTTAACGTAGATTACGACAGTGTAGTCAGATTTCACTTTACCTTAACCAAAAAGTGATATTTACGGACATTTTGCTAAAAAAACGTGGTTATCGTAAAAAAATTTTAAATCTCATTTATTTCTACACTAAGTTGAAACGGATTTTAATTACCCCGGTTTCTTAGTGTACTTGAGTGGGGCATTCACCCCCCCGAGTATTGTCATCTGCTTGCGATACACCCTGTATATATATATATATATATATATATATATATATATATATATATATATATATATATTATTATTATTATTTTTTTATTTATTTATTCATGTTCTATATAAATTAAAAACATCTAGTTTTATATAATTTTTGAATTGTTTCTTTACCCTGGTTGCTTGCACTATTCATATTTAAAGAGCATGTCCATTTTTACTATTTCATTATTATTGGCATCTTTTTATTTAGTTGTTATATTGCTTATTATTTACAATACTTTGTATGCATATTTTTTCTTTTATTTTATATACTTAACTATAAGAATACTTATTTTGTAAAAAAAAACCCAAAAAAAACCACTCATTGAGAGGTTGTAATCTTTTGTGCAATAAAAGTTTATCTATCTATCTGGTGACGGAGACCGGCTACCCAGTGTTCAGCCGATTTGTCGGCTCCTGGCGGCCGCAAAAAATAGTGGTGTGACGGGTTGGGGCTATCACCAATCGCCACACGTTGGTCGACCGGCCCACCATAACCTCACTTTGAGCACTAGTCAGATCCCGAGCTCCCTCTACCGACACGACGGGTGATGTTGCAAGGCAAGGTGCACCCAAAACAATAAAGATCAATAATAAAAAAAGGTAATATGTATAAAATACCTAATGAGCAAATATACCAATATATACATAACTTCCCCAATACTTTGTACGGGATGTATAAATGCTGTTCTGGTGAGTTAAGGTTATGGAGCCATCTTGAACTGGGGCACCGAAATGTAAATGAGGAGCAAATGTCATCTACACACTCACTTCTACCCGACATGTAAATCTGAAAATTTGCAGGAAAGTTTTTTTTTTTTTATTAACGGAAGGAAGGTTCATTGGGTGTTGTGGTCTCCATCGGGGTAAAAAAAAATTAAATGTCGTTTCATGATGCACTCGTTATAATAGTATCGTTTCATTGTCTCCCATCAAATAAGACCTGATAAGTTGTTGCTTCCGCCCCTAGTCCCCCCCTAACCTTTGGCTGATTTGGCTGAAAATCAATGCGTGTCGTCTCTATAGTTTCTGAATACTGATATTAAATTCCGTGTCGATACATTCATTCTACCGAGAGTTATCATGTTTAAATAATTAATGGTTTCCAGATTTACTTTGTGAAGCTCCATTCTAGGAATAGATAATTAAAATACACAATTTCTTTGTCAAACTTCACTATATATTCTCAAATACTCAACTAGTTTTGCCGTGTTAAGGCATTATCAAGAGTCACTAATAAACTGACAGAATTGGTTGACAGGGTAGAAGGTACAGTTATGGAGGGGGGTTTTTAGGTACCTAGTGACGGGGAACCCCTTTGTTACTCTATACATTAATAAACAGATATCTGTTTATAAGAATATATAGGGTAACAAAAACAAGGGATTCTCCGTCATTACCTAAAAACCCCCCTCCATAACTGTACCTTCTACCCTGTCAACCAATTCTGTCAGTTTATAAGTGACTCTTGATAACGCCTTAACACGGCGAAACTAGTCGAGTATTTAAGAATATAGTGAAGTTTGACGAAGAAATTGTGTATTTTAATTATCTATTCTTATCATGTTCATAAAAACGCATATAGACAGATTTTTAAATATTATTTTTGAAATTAAGAGGTTGGAAAACATGAAATTCGGTGAAAAGTCAACAACGAATTTTTGACCGATTACTAACTCCACATTTGTTGTATTGCTGGACAAATAATTATTTAAAATTATTTTAATAATATCTCATCAAATGAAAACATTTTATAAAATTAATTTAATCATTTTTTTTTTTCATTTTTTAGGACAAAATTGACTCACTTTGGTGTTTTTTTTTGTTTTTTTAATGGTATTCTCTTGAAGCATGAAGCCAGTGTGACAGGCTGTTAAGAGACGATGGGAACCAGTTACTTTTGTTACTCCTTCCTGTATCGAGTAATAATGTACATCATTACAGTAGTGACTTCCACAGTAACAGTGAGAGAGAGAGAGAGGGTGAGTGGGAGAGGAAAAAAACACCTTTTCGCGTATGGTATCGTTAGCGGAGTGGGAAGGGGAACCTGTTGAAGGTCGAAGAAGTCAGCCAGTAATAGTAATACGGTGCTTGGCTGAGTCGCAACATCACATAACAGGTAGGACCTCATATCTGTTACACTTTTCACCGTGATTTATATCATTTTTTCCCTCGTATTCTGCTAATGATATTTAATGATAATTTTTTTAATATTTTTATTCTCTTTGTTTATTCCATTTAATAAACAATTTATGTTTTATGATGTAAATAACAAAATAAATAGTTTTTATTCTAGTTTGACAACGGTATTTTTTATTGTCTACTATTAAATAAACCATTAAGCGAAGAATATAATCGTGCTGACAACTGTTACTATGGCTATTCCGTAAAACATTAATCATAATAACTCTAAACGAACTATGAATGAACAAAGATAGGCATTTTATAGACATCGGAAGATATTAGCACAGAAATATTTTCTCGAAATTTATCGTAAATAGTATATTTATATCTACTCATCTGTAAATTTGTGGTAATAATAATATGTACAAACATTTATCTGGAAGGTGAAAAAAACCTTGAGCACGCCGTCCTTCCGATGTTAAGTGATAGTCTGAAGCCTCTGCGATGTCAAGATCCCTCTGTGCCTTTGGTAACTAAACCTGGGTAGGCAAAATTTAGGACTCACACTGTAGAGTCGGGCTCATGTGCCATCGCTCTGGTAGTAGGCGATATGACTTCTAAATTCAAGCCCGGTCATGAGTCATAATAACTCAACCTCAATATGTACATGTGTTATATAAACTAATAATAGCGGCCAAATAGTGTTGTTAGGTACATTTCATAGGTTGAGTTTAGGTTTTATGACTCATGCCCGGGCTTTAACTACGAGGTCATATCGCCTACTACCAGAGCGCTGTTTCGTCACTCTGGTGGACACGAGCCCGACTCTACTATGGGAGTCCTAAATTTTGCCTACACTAAATTTTTATTCACCTAGGGCAGGGGTCATTAACGAGTACCTGACATCATACAGACTCGGGACCATCGCTTAACGTCCCATCCGAAGGACGGCGTGCTTAAGTTTATTTTACCTCCCAGATAAAATAAACTAAGGGCCTCAAAAAAAAAAAGTAACCCTTAGGATGCTAAATTATGCAATAGTATGGCCCCCAACTAGACCACCCTTCCATGATTCTTCAAGGATATTTACATTCGCACATCCCCAGCTATACAAAGTATAGGGAAAGTTATAGAATCGGGTCAAAATGTCGAAGTTTAGTGTTCAACGGAATTTCATATTTTCCGTCACGTTCAAAAAGTCATCAATGTGAATTAATCAACTAAGTTATAGTTCTTCCTCTAAGCGAAATCTATCGATTTATTGAAAATCGATAGGTGTCATACATAAGGCCTTGTTATCCTTTCACTAATTTCATGTCCCCTCCTCCGATCCCCCTGAAAATTATTGGGTGCTGGATCCACTTATAAAATTTCGTGCCGATATGTCATTACACAGGGAGTTATTAGAGATTTTGAGTTCAACCTCCTTTCTCTGGTCCTCTCCTTCTCTGTAGTCGGTTCTGCTGAAAATTGAATTTAAGCAGATGATTAGGAGGGGGGGCTTAACGTAGAAACCGTATTAATAACGACATGTGCAGCCAAATCGGCGGAAGTGGAAGGGGGGGTCAGGGGAGTGGCGCTTTACTAAAAAACGGCGTGCTTAAATTTATTTTAACTCGCAGATAAAATAAATTAAGGGCCTCAGCCGGGTTTCGAACCCACGATCTTGAACTCAGAAGGCAAGCACGCTAAGGCAAGCTAAATTGTTAGGTATAACCTGAGTGCATGGCTTCAATTTGTTCTTCAACTGGCGAGATCTACTCCTAAGTAGGTATTCTTCGCTTGGCAATGCTTTAAATCAGGTCTCTGACATGTTTCCGGACGCAATTCGTTACTTTCAGTTATACTAATGACTTACGGAATAGAACAGTTGAAAAAAGAAAGAAAGAAAAAAAGAAAGAAAAAAAAAAAAGGTCAAGAGCGAGTTAAGCCGCGCGGCTAACGACTTAAATACTCTAATAAGTATATATATATTTTTTTTTCCGGTAGCTCAGTGGTATGCGTGCTTGACTTCTGAGCTCAAAATCGTAGGTTCGAAACCCGCCCGAGGCCCTTAGTTTATTTTATCTGGGAGGTAAAATAAACTTAAGCACGCCGTCCTTCGGAGGGGACGTCAAACAATGGTCCTGAGCCTGTACGATGTCAGGTACTCGCTAAAGAGATCTGCCCTAGGTGAATAAAAAATTAGGGCAGGCAAAATTTAGGATTCCCATAATAGAGTCGGTCTCATGTCCAGCAGAGTGAAGCAAGAGCCCTCTCGTAGTAGGCGATATGACCTTGTGGTTAAAGCCCGGGCATGAGTCATAATAACTAACTATATTTTTTCCCTCTCTTTCGGGTGTACCGGCCCCTGAAGGGGGCTCCACACCACCCGTCCGCAGCGTAGAGGGGGAATTAGGTAATTGAATTATATATATATTTAATATGTTTTATTTGGTGCTATGGCCAGTTGTAGGACCCAGCGACCCGCCGCGCGCCGGGACGATCGCATGGGTCCCCCAACCTACCTTATTGGCGTTTCCCGACTGAGCTCGGGATCAGGGCATCTACGTTTATTGTTGCGTTGCACCGGGGATGGTCGCAGGCATCCAGCGGTCATCCCCTGAGCCACGAAATACTGCTTTCTGTACCCTCTGCCAGGTTAAACATCCTAATAACTGCCAATTCTATAAATGTATGGACATTCATCCTCTATTTTTATGTGAAGTGGGGGATGTTCAACATAAATATGAAAAGAATAGGATTAGAAAGGTTTTTTTTACTTAAGACAATAACCAGGACGACATTGTGCAGTGTCAACATAACAGAACATAACATTATGCAACATGTTATGGAGCTGTGCACAGTCCTCACTACTTCCAACATAATGGCTACTATATCTATATCTGACCTAAAACTAGCCTTCCTTTAAACAATTTTCACTAAAATGTTTACAAAACACCACAAGAAGCAATGGAGTCTACGTTTAAAATATTTTTAATCTGTAATGTTCCCCTGTTTGCTCTGCCATTCTAATTTTTAGGAACAAAAAAGACCAAGGTTTTAGCACAATTTAAATTTTTTTATCCACTTTAGTCTTATGGCCACTCACAATCCTCGAAACTTTACTTTCTTGCAGAGATATTCTATATTCACCCCAATTTTATGCACTTCAATTTTGATTCCCATTACAACTTTTTCCAGATAACCACCCTTGAAAATATCCCATTTTCACTTTGTTGGGCCGCCATTTTGAAACATTCATTTTCCAAAGTTGAGAAACGCGGTCATATTATAGAAACTAATTTTTTTTTTTTTTTGTATTTTATTTATAAAGATACAACTGTTGCTAGGGTCGCATCACATCATGGCATTAGCATCTATGATGGTATTGATATGTTGGCGTGAAGGGCCTGTGAGAGGAAGGCCACCCAATGGTAAGTCCCCGGGACGAAAGTTTATCTTAATTATTAGGACAAGAACAGAAAAAAAATAAAATAAAATAAAAAGTAAATAAATAAATAAATAAATAAAAAGGAATTGAAAGACAATTTTGATGGATAGTTAAGAGAGAAGATAAACGTAAAGGAAAATGATGTAAAAAAAAATTTAAGAACGAATATGATTCAAGGTGGCAGTAAGTCGCGATTCCATATTCTCTTCAACCTTCGTGGGGGGTTTTGTGGTGTGTTGTGAAGATAAAGTACGTATTTCTGGGTTTGTATGTGTGTAAAGTTTTCTAAAAAAACCGTATGTAAGTAGTTTGTATTGTGTCGGGTACTGTGTGTATCATAAGATCGTTATGAAGTGTTCTGTTGTTTATGTATGGGGGGCACTGTCTTATCAGTCTGAGGGTTTTTGACTGAAACGCTTAAATTCGTTTGATGTTGGATGTTTTGTTGATGTTGGAAACTAATATAAATAAATAAAACAACTTATTTTTAAAGTATTGTCTATTCCACAAAAATGTTATATATATACTAACCGGTTTCGGTATTATACCATCCTCAGGTTTAGTTATAACCAGAGGCGGCTATAGCCCATGTAGCGCCCGTGTGCAATCAACACCCTGGCGCCCTCTAGTAGGCGCTCGGTCAAAATGGATTACTTACAGTTATATTTTTAAACGGAAATTCGGGTGCAAATGGTGCAATTTTAAATTATGTCTGATGAGAGCAGATGAATTTAAAGGACTTAATTTTTGCCAGTAATGAATTTGCCATATTTCTTGACTCAGCATCTTTGCTCCTATTGGAATATATGGTAAACAAGGCATCATACACTTTTCCCAGATTAAAACGTAGAGCTTTTACGGCTTCAACCCAAATTGTCAATTTCTAATGAACTTTTAGCAGCGCCATTCACTACCAAATTTAGGCTGTGTGCTGCACAAGGTACATAAAATGCGTGCGGGTTTAAGTCTATAATTCGTTTTTGTAGACCGATATTTTCCCCTTTCATGTTTGCCCCATTATCGTAACCTTGGCCACGCATATTTTGTATGTCAATTTCGATTGAGATTAAACAATCTAACAAAAATTCAGTTAAGCCTTGACCAGTAGTGTCTGTAATAGGAAAAAAATCCAGAAAGTGTTCTCTTACTTCAACTTCAATCTTTAATGATCTGTTTTAAGGTTGATTTCACGTTGAAACAAAAGTTATTGTGTAGAGTAAAGGAGCTGCTCGCGCGCTCGTGGGTCGCCTTGCTTTGCTACCGCGCCCGGCGTCGGCCACTACATGGGCGCAGGGTGTTTGAGAGCGCCGGCGCCGACAGCGACGCATCTTTGAAAGTTCGCAAGCGGCGCTCGGCGCCCCCTGAGACCCTGCGCCCGTGTGCGCTGCACACCCTGCACCATAGGTAAAGCCAGCTCTGGTTATAACCTAAGTCAGTTTGCTGAGTGCTAACTAAAGATTGCAATCCCGGGATCCCGGCATTTTTCACTTTCTGCAAACTCGGCATTGAAATTTTTCAGTTCCTTGGGATTTATTTTATTTTAAGTTTTTATTAATTTTTTTAATTATTTAGAACTTTAAAAAAAAATATCTATATATTTTAAAGGAATAACAATAAGGTATAATATTAAAAGAAGGCAAGTAGGGATTTTATGTAAATTTGAGTGACTTCAGTAGACCTCAGAAAGCTTTTTGAAATATCTGGATATACTCTTCCTTCGTCTTCGAATACAATCCAATCAAAAGTATTAAGTTCAGAGAAATAAAAAAAATCACAACCGAAAGTTCACCGAAGAGAAGGAAAGAAGATCTGGAGAGCCAGCTGAAGAAAGAAATGAGTGTTTTCAAAAACAGTGGTAAAAGAGGATTGTACTTAAACTTGGTGTACACATCATTGCTAACAATTCCACCGACCAGTGAAGAGGCCGTTTCTGCCACTGGGGTACTTTTGTACCAAGCTGAGGTCAAGATTACGCGATAGCTCTTTGCAAACATTATGCTTTTTAAGGGCATATTTTTCAGCTTAAATAAGTTGACAGTAAAATTGAGTTGTATTTTTTTTTTTTTTTTTCATAAATTATTTTTTCAAACTTACATATTTAGATGTTATTTTAATCAATAGCGAAACCTCGTTAATAAAGATTTGAGTACCGAAATTTCGGGATCAAGGTCCATTCCCGGGATTGCAATCCCTAGTGCCAACACAACAGCGACCCAACAAAGTGAAATATTACTCTTCTTACAAAGATGTGTTAGATGACATCATTCAGAATCATTTTTTTAAATTTATGTATAAATGTCACTTCAACGATATGACATATAAATGAATTTGTCTTATTAGAATTGCATTTACTATTATTAGAAGGGAAATAATATAGTTCAGACCAAACAAGTTCCTAACTGTTTCACGACAGGGATTTCCAAGTTGAAATTCCAACCCTCTTCCAGTTTGTAACTAAACCTGAGATAGATACGTATAATATACTACCGGTTTCGGTATCATACCATCCCCACGTTATACACTTTACTTCGGGGCCTAAGTACATTTTATAAGAAACCTCTTATTCTTATAACCTAATCAAATATGTTTCCAAGTAAAAGATGTAGAGAAAATTATACTTAATACGATTTTTTGCAGGTCGTCCGGTTTTCGAGAACATGCCGAAAACACATATTTTTAGACGTTTCCTTCATTTACTCAAAAACGGTTAGTCCTATCGAAAAATTGGTTCTTACCAAAAATATTCCTTATCAACTTTCCAATCGTTAATCTGTCCTCGGATTGGAGATGGGACGAATACGGCCAAGGTCAAATTGACTCTAACCTCAAAGAATGTAAAATTAAAATAAAATATATGTGTTGTGACCATAACAAGACTTTCTTATACCAACCAATCTTCTACAGATCACATTCTCGTCCTCCCCCTCCTCGAAATTATTTCATTTAATGGGTATAAGAAAGTCACTCTCAAAATTACGCTATTCAGTGAAACAAAGAAAACCTCTGACGCCAACTCATCATTTTCATATACCTAGTAACTTCAATTTGAGAGTGTGATCTGTAAAAGCTTGGTTGGTATTATAAAGTCATGTTATGGCCACAACACATATTTTTAATAAGAATATATTTCTATCATATTGAAAAGACTTAAAAAAATAAAAAGGTTTTCCCATAACAATTACACATTTTGATCTATTCTTATTGTATCACGAAATAGGGTGGGTAAGTAGGGATCTATCGATACAAGTAAATACAAGTGAAGTATCGATACTTTTGGCAGATACCAAGTACTTTTGGTATCGATACTTTTTTTCGATGCCAAGTAGGTATCGAATAGATATTACTTGTGTCGATTCAAAGTACTTGTTTCAAATTTCAACAATTAAAAAAAATTATATAAAATTTTCAATTCGTCAAAATTTCTTACAATTTTCTTTTATTTGTTGTTGTAGCAAAATATTGAACTCAAATTACGGTCCACGGACAAATGATACTCGTATATATCGGTGATAACCTCATGAGTGATGTCATCACGCAGTCTGCATGATGCGTCCTTGTTTCTTACCTTATTTACATTAAATGGTTTATCGTTTATGAAGGTATATCTAAGTCTAACACTAAGAACGTTTAGATCTCAGCGAGGTAGGTATCGATACATTTTATTTCATACTTAGTAGTATCGAAAGTTTTATTAGATACTACTCATAAGTAAAAGTATCGATACTTTGTGGTATCGATTGAACCCTAGAGGTAAGCCATTTTAAGTGTTAAATTACGGCGGCAGAAGTGTTACAAGTTGAGACCGATTTATAAAATGAGATTAAGACTCTTTATGTTTAAAATGATTTGTCTCTTGAATATATACAAATTCTCCAAGTGTTTAATTTTTTACTTCCATTTATGGGGCTCACATGGTGATGGGAGGAGAAAGCTCGGGGAACGAGCTCCTTCCGGCCGTTTCTTGATTAGGACTGTTGCATAATGTCAGGTTTTCAAATAGCTCATCCACAATTCAAGACACAATTTTCCTGAATCCATCATGTTTTGGGGAGAATAAAAACAAATCTGAAATTATTTACAATACTCCAGTAGGAAACCAAATAAAAACAGAAAGTCATGGTGTTTTCAAGGTTAAGTAGGAGAATCTAGGTCCTGGAGCGTCCATTGGTTAGAATGACGTGTCTTTTGTGTACACAAAGGCTATCTGAACTCATAAGTGGTCCATCCAAAATGATATATTGTTACGAATTAACTCATTTATAATTGTTACAAGGTCATTTCATGTATAATTGTAATCTAGAAAGACCCGAGACTATTTTCATGGTAGGATAGTTTAGAATGGAAGTTTAGGAAACGGGACTTGACGGCGTCGTTGACTACAGGAATTTTAAGGTCAATGATTGGAAACAGAAGGGTGCATCGACAATTGTTCTTAGGACTTTGGTTTGAAAGGACTTGACACGTTTGATGTTAGATGGCTTAGCACAACCCCATAGTTCTAGTCCGTATGTCCATATAGGTCTTAGGGCCGTTCACTAAACGTGACGTCATTTTTTCATACCCCTCCCCCCCCACCCCCAATTTAAACTGAAATTTTTTTTAAAGAAAAGTACTAAATTGTATAAAAATAATAAAACTTCAATTTATCATAAATACAACACACATAATATATTAATCTGTATTCATAAATTAAATATAAGAACAGTGATTTATTAAGTATTTAACATTTCGATTATTCAAGCGAGATAATCCATATCATGAAAAAAGACAGGAATATTACGATTCCTCCCAAATCGGTTTTAAATGTTCATCTATACTTATTATGATTGGTATTTCAGATTGATCACTGTCAGAAGGTTCAGGTATTTCCCTATTGCTATCTATCATGTCTTCATCGAACCACTCGGCTTCTTCTTGATTCTCGATGTTTTTTATGATGGCCAACATTTCTCATTGACGTCTAGCTGCAACCCGAACCGATCTAACTTTAACTACCGATGCCTCCGTATTGCACTGTTTCGAGTGACGTTTTAAATATGTCAAAGACCCCAAGTACACGCCACACTTTTTGCAAGTCTTCCGCTTTATGTCTCCTTGCACAGATGGACATCCTATTTCATAAGGAACTTCCTTGTGCTCCTTGAAAACTTCAGGCTACAAAGTTTTTTGCAATGTCAAATTCAGGAGAAAGTCGAGACAATTCTCCGTTTTCTGAATTGACCGAAAGACTGTCGCCGTTTTGAATAATAAGTGCTGGTGGTGGAAGAAATCGATCCGGCAAAATTTTAAGAAGACCACTTGGAAATTGTTTACAACAGTTGGGGTCTTTGCACTTCACAATTTGTAATAAGTAAATGACTGCCACCAACATGTTTGTTTTGCCATTAATTAAATTAATCTTTAGAAAATTGTCTACGCTCTTATTTTAAGGTGTAATAATAAACGTGACGTCATTTTTTTGTATAGTCCCCCCTCCCCACCGTCACAATCATCACATAAGTTATAACCCCCCCCAAGGCGTGTGACGTAGTTTGTGAACAGCCCCTTATTATTGTCTTAAAAAGTCTAAACTAATATATTAACACATTTAGTATGAAGAATCAAAAGTCGCATAGTAAGACACTCGTTGATTTCCAACCAAATCGGTGATGGGAAAGCGAAGTTGATTAACGCTGTGGAAGTCGGTTATTAATCGTCAAATTTCGACTTAGGATTCATTTAAGCTCCTCCGAAGACTGGACTGAGAGCGGTCATACACTTCCGACTTGAACGATTTCCTAAGCTACTTTCACTGAGGTCCGCTACAAGTGGATAGGTCAACCCACACCTCCCCTCATCTCTCTGTTCGTAATACAATGTCACTTTTATGTCTTCGCTCGCCAATCTCCATTCGTTTAGGCGAAATTACACTTCAACGGACTATTCAAAACATTTCGTCATCTGGTGTCACATTGCAAGATTTTGCAATCGTTCAGGTTGACCCGATCTCAGGTTCCATCAAATAGATCTCAGGAGCATCATAAAAAAAATATTTATATATTTTTTTGGAAATAGTTATCCAAGCAGGAAAAAGTGTATCGTGGAGAATGTTGGGTTCTTGGGGGTTACTCTATCTATCACACAATTGTTATCTTTCTCAAATTTGGAAAAATTATTTTTAGGGTTCCGTTGATTAAAAATATATAGACCCAGACATTCTTATAGGTAATAACAAAAAGAAGATGATTCGATCTCCACCAGAGAGTGCCACAATCCTCGTGGTCCATTTGAAAATTACGCAACCACCCCTTCATTTAATTTTTTTTTCCTATTCAGGTAATATTTTTTATTGTGTAAGGACTTTCTGAATTTATAATTATATATATTTTTGCACAGAGCTATTATTCTCCGAAGTTATTTTTGGTCTTTACCACCCAGAAAATAGACGTTTCTGAAAAAAAACTCCCATCATCAATATCTTCAATTTATTTGCTGATTTTTATTCTGATATTTTCTTTATATTGGTCATATTCTTTATGCAGAATATAAATTATACGAGTCGACCTCTTTGTTATAACCCAGACCAGTCTCAGAAGTCGACTTTGATGCATATCAGCCATGTCACTGTGTTATCTATCAAGTTATTTACAACATCCATGGCCCCGGGAGGGAGTTCTATCTACGAAATAAAACTCACTCCCGGACGGGATTCGAACCCGCAAAATCATGATGAGACCATGCGACAGGAGCCCTAACGCTCTAGCCCGCACGGCCACCATGGCCCCCAAAAAAGTCGACTTCTATAATAATAGTTTTATTTTTTTTTCTTTGGCCTTATGTACGATGCATATTAGCCATGACTCTTATAATGGTGTTACCTAATTATTTACGACATCCATGGCTCCGGGAGAGAGTTCTATCTACGAAATAAAACTCACTCCCAGACGGGATTCGAACCCGCAAACCAAGGTGAGACCATACGATAATAATAGTTATACTTCTGTTAAACCAATACATGGTAATAGTATACGTCATAAGAATTAATACATTAAGATAGGTTATAAATTTGATTTATAACTTAACTATTTGAGTCTGACACACATACAATACTATTAAAAAAAATAATTAACAAATAAATACTCAAAAATATATGAGCACAAAAATAATATTATTTATACGTAGATACATTTATTATAAATGAATACATTTTTTCAATTTAATAAAAATTAAGATAACTGTTTTTTAAACCTCTTTTGTAAGTGTCTTTATCACAACGATATTTCGTTATTACGTCCCTCCAACAAGTCCCTATGTGCGAGATATAGAAAAGAGAAAAAAAAACAATGAAACAATAATAACAAATATAAATGATCAATTAAAAAATATATAAAGTAATAGATAAACAATTATAAATAAATCAATAAATGAAGAATAAGAAAAAAAAAATAATAGTACATTTTTTCAAATAATGTATATTCGAAAGAAGTTTGAGATAATTAAAGAATATCATCAATACATATAAGAAAACAATTGATTAGCAGATGCAGCTAATCAATTAAAGATACCGATGATGGGAGTTTTTCCATAAACGTCTATATGCTAGGTTGTTAAGAACAAAAATAAATTGTGAGAATATAGAGCTGTGAAAAAATATATATTAATATATACATTTATTCCCGTTCCTCCCTTAATCTAACCAATAGACTCCTCATATACAAGCTTCTGTTGCAGCCAGTGATAACGTATGAATGCCCAGTGTGGGCCGGTCTTGCAAGCAATACCAACCTGACAACTCTTCAAGTGGCCCAAAACAAATGCCTTAGATTGGTTGGTAGCTACTCGAGGGACACCTCCATCCTCCAAATCCATGAAGACCTAAATGTTGAGCTCCTTCTGGACTACATAATAAATTTCAGTAAAAACTTTTTACTTAAGTGTGACACAAATCAAAACGTTTTGGTAAAGAAAATAGGGAAAACTCAGGGAGGGAAACACAAAAATATCCGTTCACAATTTTAAATTATAATCTCTGGTTTTGAATGTTTATTAATTTATTTTCATTCATTTCAGTTACATTGTATTTGTTTTTTTCTCTTTAAGAGTTTTTTTAAAATTTACTCTTGAGCAGTAGCATTGTTTTCAATTTAACTGAATATTTTTGATTTGTATTTAGTGTATAAGGGTAATGGTTAAGGAACCTTATTGTATAATTGTACTTTGTAAATGCGACTGTTATAATAAACTCTTCTTCTTCTATATTAATATTTCTGTGATGAACGAAATTCGAAACTATGGAATAAACATATTTTTATTACTCAGGGAAAAAACTATATTTCAAAACAAAACGTTTATTAAATGTGTATTAATTGTCTTATATTAAGAAGGCATTATTCACGGAAGGAACCCTTCCTTGCGTGACCTCACTCATTTGTCATCTTTTCATAAATAATATTTTTATAATATCTATTGAAACAACAAATTTAACAAAATTACCTCACTTATGAACAAAGGCTCTCCATATTTCCGCACAAATGACCAGGAAGTTTTTCAAGGTTGAGAGGTTACATTTTTTTTTAGTCCCTGAAAAACGCAATCAAGATTCGCTTGTGATTTATTACCGATTCTCTACTGCCTCGAAAATTGTTTTTTGATAGTAAGTGTGGAGCACTTATCAAACTGAAATTAAAAGAAACATTTGAAAATGGAGAACCTACATGTGTATGTTGGTTAGTATTTTAAAATTGTCAAACCCATTTATTGTAATGGAGTCTTAGTTGAGGATAATACAAGTTTTTGTTTAAATCACACAGTTGTTTATTACCTATAAATATACATTTCTAGTTTATATTAAATATAATTAAATGCAATTTCTAACATTGCAATTAATAGCATAAGAATTTATATAACAAAATATTTGCATTAGAAAAACATAGTACAATGTGAGGGGTGGCACCACTTTTTTGTCATCATCAATTTTTTAAATGTTAGGCTCATATGTTGTAGCAGCCATTCGAATCCAGTTGTTCAAATGTTCATCTGAAATTTCCCCGCAAGCCACCAAAAATTTCCCTGTGAGCTACCAGTAGCTCGCGAGCTACGGTTTGGCGACCACTGATCTATAGTCTTTGCAGAACCTAGCCCTCCAAATTACTAAAACTTATTTAATCAAATTATGTACACTGCTCAAACATTCAAAGTCTTCTGACAGACCTACGGGAGGGCGCCGGTAGCTCAGTGGTAAGCGTGCTTGACTTCTGAGCTCAAGAACGTGGGTTCGTAGCCCGACCGAGGCCTTTAGTTTATTTTATCTGGGAGGTAAAATAAACTTAAGCACGCCGTCCTTCGCATGGGACGTTAAGCGATGTCCCGACCCTAGATGAATAAAAATTTAGGGTAGGCAAAATTTAAGACTCCCACAGTAGAGTCGGGCTCATGTCCACCAGAGTGACGAAAGAGAGCTCTGGTAGTAGGCGATATGACCTCGTAGTTAAAGCCCGGGCATGAGTCATAAAACCTAACCTGACATACCTACGGGAACGTTCCATGCACCTCTGACCTACTCTTAATTTTGATTTCGAGTATTATTCAGGAAAAATACTCTAGAACAAGCAAAAACAAAATATACAATTAAATAAATATTCCTTTTTTTTTTTAGATTCTATTTGGTACTTGTCATCACCCCACCGCACACAAAGTAAGACCAACAATTGTCTGTCGCACAAAACGCGGATGTGTTGGCTAACAATTCTCTCTAATTACTAATTACTTATACTAACTACTATTTGACATTCAGAAATTATAACAATTATGGATGGAAATGAGGGTGTAATTGTAGAAATAGTCGCCAATTATTTTTTCAACCGTCATCTGAGGGAAGGTTAAACCAGTTCAGGTACCTCTCTAAAAAAGTCTTTATTGAATCATTGGCAAAGTACATCCCCAGCGTGGTTTGATTAACTTAATTTTAAAACCAATTAATTGATTTCACTGAAAATATAAAAAAAAAGTGTTTCACTCAAGCACTCCTCAATCTATTTTCATATAAAATTTTGTATCATTACATGAGTTTTGCGTAGAGTCTCTCATCTACTTCTTCCGACTTTGCTGAAAATGAGTAGGTGTCCTGGACATCCATACAGTTATCCATTCGGGAGTTATCATGTGCCTCTGGAAGTGGAACTCTAGAGAGATCAAACATGATAGCCCTGTTCAGACTTGGCCACTATCTCATCACTACACCTGTCGCTGTCAGATCACCGTGCAACATGTGCTGCTCCATCGCCCTAAATACACTCAACAAAGAACACTTTGCTATCTGCCTCCCAGTTTGCGACTGGTATTAGACAACGACCTCTCCAATCTACCAAACATAATTACCTTCACAAAATTTATTAAAATATTTGAAATCATTTAGATTGAAGCGCTGCCTCGTGTCTGCAGTGTTTTTTTAGTCACGGTGTTCTCCTTATTTATTATTCAATTTATTTACATTAAAAAAAATAGTTTTATAGTCTAACTGTTATTTCTATTATACTAAATATTAACATTACACTTCTTCGTTGAATAGGAAGTGCAGTAAGGCAGCAATGAACCTAGGGATTGCATTGACCGGAAACCACAGCACGCAGACATTACATTTTTGTAAAATCATATTTGGATTTGAAGAATTTAAATTGAAACACAACTACGAATTTCGGACCGATTAAATAACTTTTCCACTCTTTCTTCTTTATAGCTATAGCCAGGGAAGCAAAACCTCCCTGTTCTGTATGCTCCATGTTGGGTCAAGTTTTGGAATATAAGTATAAAGTAAGTATAATTTTGGTTGTATGTTGTACCATGGGTATCCCAAAAAAACACGAAAAAGTTAATGCTCACCCTCTTTTTTAGTTCAATGTTGTGAATTAATATTACAGATACAATTTTAATTCGCTCTGTATACTTTTAAATCAGTCCCCCACGCCCCCCAACTTCATTGGCATCGAAATAATATGGTTCACTTGTGAGTTCGAAGCGAAATCGTTCAAACATTCTATTGTTAATAACTACAAACATTTCCTTGTACGTATATTTTTATACATCAAATTATATTATACAAACTTTCAAAAGAGCCCTTTCACATGCATATAACTCAAATAGGTCCTTATAGGATCTATGCAACAACAAAGCTTTTTTCGATGTTAAAGCATTTTGGAAAAATTATTTATTGTATAGAAATTATTTTAGTTTAAAATAATACCTCATTCAAATGTTTAGACGCGAGTTCGAGGCGAAATCATTATTTAAACATTCCATTGATATTGTTCACACAAATGTTACGATAAAGGATATTATTATAAATGTACCATAGATTCAGTTCCGTTACCAGTCAATATAAGTATGTTATCACTATTTGATCATTTTCTTTATTTTGTCATAATTTCAGTTTATATCTTTATTGCTATTTATTTAGTTATTTTAAAGATAGAAAAAGCCTCTGATTTTAGTCTTATTATTATGTTCATGTTATCAGTAATCATTTTGTTAAATATACAAATATCATTTTTCATATAAATTAATTTATCTTGTTAGAATTTAATAATTTTTATTTTAACTTTTAGTTTAAGTTTTACCTCTATTATTAGAGAGAGAAGAAAACATTTCAGAAGAAACCAATTTGTAACTGTACAGCCACAGCGATTTCCGAGTTGACTCCGCTGCGGAACATGTCTCTATACTTAGGGTACACAAGTGTATTAGATGTTCATTTAAAAATAAAGTGTTTAAAAAATCCTCAATTTGTTGAAATTATATAATTTAACTAAACCTGATGATGTAATGCCGAAACCGATAATATATTAATAAAAATTTATGTGGAATATAGAATATTAAAAAAAAAAAAATTTTGTTTTATTTATCTAACCAGACTCCCTAAGAAACCAGCCAATCTGGAAAAATGTGGGAAGAGATTTTAATTGTTTCCTTTAATGGCTGATCTACCTGGACAACAAATATATTCACCAAATATATATATATATATATGTGATATAAGAATAATGAAGAAATTAATTAAAATATAGGATAAATAATATGTGTATAAAATTATTGTGGAACAGAGAATATTTCAACAAGACTGTTTTATTTATTATTTGGTATCAAAATAAAGTAAATTATATAGGCCTTTATAAGTCAAATGGATCCGAGCTGTGCTACCATCAGTTAGCTACTCCGGCGAAAATTAACATTTTTTCAGAATTTAAAAAATGATATTTGCAAAGATATTATGTCAAAAATATAAAAATATAAATAAAAACGGGTCGCCTATTCCTAGTCATTGTATTAAAAAAAAAAAAAAAGTTGTCAAAATTGAAAATATGTATGTTTTCTTTGAAAATCTTGCGGTTTTATGCGGAATGACCCATACGCCAAAAATGAGCTCAATGTTGTTCAGTGTCTTTGGCCTAAAAGTTACCTAATTTGACTAACGTAAGGACTACTTCTGAACGACCTGATTTTGGATCACTTGCTGACAACCTGATAGATGAAGTGAGTTGCCAACTGAACGTATCCTGGTGATCTATCTGAACACCTGTCTCTCTATTCTTCCTTCTCTTCAGAACCCCGCGTCATCCTTACCCTCACCTTTAGTCTTCGATAACTAGCTCTTTGTCAAATGGGGGAGCACTTAACCTTTCCACTGCTTCTGACAGTCCTTAATCCTTCCTATTCCATTGTCGATGTCAAGTGGAAAAAGTCTTCTTAATGAATGAAAACATACTTAGGGGTTAGCAACCTCATTGCATCTGAGGACTGTGGTATCCCACAGGTCTTCAGGAGGCGGTCATGCATTTTCAGCTCAAAAACATATATTGAAATGATAGTCCCTGTGGAGACAAAAATTTAATTTATAAGCACTGAGAGGCGAAATAAGTGGTCACCCTTGCTTTTTTCCAGCACATACTTGGAATCGTTATAATTTTTATATTTTTGTAATGATGGACATTTATTTAATGAGAAATATAAAATTTAGAAAAACTTTTTTTTTTTTTTTTATTTACAAATAGCTATTTACAACTGAATACACATAAATACAACAAGCAAATGTGCTAATAAAGAGTTAATGGCCATGTCAAAATGTCATGAGGGGAGAAATCACCCTGTGGTGACACTTCCTAGTCACTGTTTTTCTCTCGCTTTTGGCTAATTAGAAAAACTAAACTTAACAAAACAATTCTTTATGAAAATGTTGACATGGAAACGATTACAAATTGACAATTCAATTCAGCGCCGGTAGCTCAGTGGTATGAGTGCTTGCCTTCTGAGCTCAAGATCGTCGGTTCGAAACCCGGCCGAGGTCCTTAGTTTATTTTATCTGGGAGGTAAAATAAACCCACGATCTTGAGCTCAGAAAGTAAGCATGCATACCACTGAGCTACCGGCGCACTGGAAAAATATATATATTTAGTATTTAAGTCGTTAGCCGCGCGGCTGAACTCGCTCTTGACCTCTTTTTTTTTTGTTTTCTTTCTTTTTTTTCTACTATTCTATTCCGTAAGTCATTAGTGAAACTGAAAGTAACGAATTGTGTCCGGAAACATGTCAGAGACCTGATTTAAAGCATTGCCAAACGAAGAATACTTACTTAGGAGTAGATCTCGCCAGTTGAAGAACAAATAAAAGAACTTGAAGCCATGTACTCAGGTTATACCTAACAATTTATCTTGCTTGCCTTCTGACTTCAAGATCTTGGGTTCGAAACCCGGCCGAGGTCCTTTTCTCTGGGAGGTAAAATAAACTTAAGCACGCCGTCCTTCGGATGGGACGTTAAGCGGCCCCGAGCCTGTACGATGTCAGGAACTCGTTAAAGACCCCTACCCTAGGTGAATAAAAATTTAGGGTAGGCAAAATTTAGGACTCCCACAATAGAATCGGGCTCATGTCCACCAGAGTGACGAAAGAGAGCTCTGGTAGTAGGCGATATGACCACAAAGTAAAAGCCCGGGGCATGAGTCATAATAACCAACTAACTTCAGTATGGAGTGTTCTCTCACAGCTCGTCCCGATGTTCAATAGGGTTTAAGTCGGGACTACAATGTAAACATTGAATTGAAGCCTCTTCTATGTAGTCAGAAACGATCCTAGCTATGTGTGGCCTTGCATTGTCATGCATAAAAATAAACACGTCGCCAATTAATGGCACAAAAAGAACAAATTCTTCTGAAAATACATCTTCAATGTACTGCGCAGCTGTTAGGGAACCCTTGATGAAGATCAAGTCGGTGCAATCTTCCATAGAGATTCCTGCCTAATCCATTACACGACCACCTCCATAGCTTCTCCGGAGTGAAAATATCGCTCTCCTGTTCTTCTCCAAACCCTCTCTTTGCCGTCAGAAGACCTAAGACAAAACCTTGACTCACCTGAAAAAAAAAAAATTTACTCCAAATTTGCTCAGACCAATTTATGTCATTTCTTGCGAAACTAAACCGAGCTGTTATATGTCTTGTCTGAAGTTCTGGACCAGTGGGAGGCCTTCTCGAGCATAATCCATCTTCAGAAAGTCTTCGCCTTACAGTGCATATACAGACATTAACATTTCTGACCTGTTGTAGTCGTTGCCTGATCTCAACGGCTGTAGAGTCACGATTACGGAGCACATTCAAGACAATAAAACGATCGTCTCTTTGAGATGTGGCACAATGGCGACCTGAACCATGTCTTCTTGAGTATCCACCAGTTTCTTGATAGCGATGGAAGACCTTTGGGATAGTTGTTCTGGGAATGTTAAGCAGCCTGGACTTGACTTCTTCCATCTTACAAGAATGCAATGATTTTGTAGCCGAATCTGTGTCACTTATAACCATCACTCAAACAATCAGTGACAAAAGAAAGGTAAAGTTTTAAAAAAAATGCCTTAGAAAGAAGCTTTATAAAAAAAAATAAAAAAAAGATTGACTATTCAAAGATTTATTTATAAAATACAATTGTAAACACAAGTGGGAGATTTTGTTTGTGTCTTATTTATCTCTAATCCTTTAAAACCGTTAAAATATTATTGTATAGTAGTCGTGGAATTGTCTAACGAAGTAGTAAACATATTGAAGGGGGCCACTCTTTTTGCCTCTCGGTGTAGATTTAGTGTCGATACATTTATTACATCAGCAGTTATTAGGGTTTCTAGTTAAGCCCCTCTTTAAATCCCCTCCTCTCTTAGCTATCTGGCTAAAAATGGTGTCATCTCTTTGGGGTTCTAGATCATAAAATTTCCTGGCTAAGCTGTCTCTAATTCATACTAGCTGATTTGGATAAATTAATTGGTATCATCCTTAACAGATTCTGGTCCTCCTACCCTTTGTCCAATTCGGCTGATGTTCGAACAATTCAGAAAATGTCATTGTGAATTCTGAAAATTAAATTTAATGTCGATATATTCATTCTATAGTTCTATTCATTTTTAGATTAGATAAACATAAAAACTAAAAAAAAAATTAACTAAAATAAACTTAAGCACCCTGTCCTTCTGGTGGGACGTTAAGCCATGGTCCTGAGCCTGTACGATGTCACCCAGGTGGAAATTTCCAGGTACTGGCAATCAAAGGTCGCCATCCAGTGTAGACCCGATATTGGTTAATTTTGTCGACCGATGAAATGCTGATGCCTATTCAAAAATGGAAAACTACGTAAACGGCTCGACTCTGGCCCAATACTGGCGATCGACGGTCGTTTATTTTTACTACCCATTACTGGTATTTATTTCTGATGAGTAGTGATATTTCTAAGTTCCTGTTTTACTATGGAGAGAAGAATCCAAATTCGAATCATTCTTATCAAGGATCTATCTTAGACAACTTAATCATGATTTACGTTCTTATCAAGGATCTATCTTAGACAACTTAATCATGATTTACGTTGATAGATTGGTTTAACAAGAGTAATGATATTGTTAAATAATAATGTAGAAAAGTAAAATAAAAGAACGTTTTTCAATTAAAAATGTTGTTTTTTATTGGTAATTGATGGAATCACGAGGGTATTTACAATAATTATAATTATTGCATTGGCCGACTATATTAGTTAATTATCTATTATAATCGATCGGCCAATTGTAGGCCCAACGTTGCTCCTATGCTCGACTGCCAGTTCTGGCTCAAGGTCAATTAGCGTTCTTTTCCCAACATCGCGCCGACGATCGGCGGTCAACGGTCGACAGTTTACTGCCAGTATTGGGCCATTGACGGGTCAATTTGAAATTTCCACCTGGCCAGGTACTCGTTAAAGACCCCTGCCATAGGTGAATAAAAATTTAGGACTTCTCCAGTGGAGTCGGCCTCATGTCCACCAGAGTGACAAAAGAGCGCTCTGGTAGTAGGCGATATGACCACAAAAGTAAAGCCCGGGCATGAGTCATAATAACTAACATAAAAACAACAACCTTCCAAATACCTAGTTATATTTCGAAAATTATTCGCGAATGAGCCCGACATGTTTTTTATTCAGTGCGGAGCTCAAATAACAAAACTCAACAACTAGCTGAGTCCAAAAAAGGGGTCAGGGCTTCCTTTGAGTTACATTTCTGAGTAAAACTTGAAGTGCATCTCGTGGGGGGATCGAATAACTAAGTGGGCGTGAAAGTTGGAGTATTGCAACATAGCCATGCTTGAGTACCTGTTTGTATCCCTCGGCATATGTAGGCATTTTGTCATTCTAATCTAAAGATTTTTGTTATATTTTCTTAAAATATCCTCAAATTATCCCTCTCTAAACCATGAAATGGCTTGTTACTCATTAAATGCCATTGAAAGCTGTTCATAACAATACATAGAATATATATTTCTGAAAAAAATACTGAATACCCAAGCTTGCTTGCCTACAGAGCTGGGAGATGTCAGGCACTCGTTAAAGTTACCTACTTCAAAGGTAATTATTTATCTATTTATTTCTGTAGGCGAAGCCTATTATTACAAAAAATAAAGTGGTTTGCAAATAACCTCATAAAATACATCGTTATAAAACAAAAAGTAAAATAAATTATTTTGATATAAACAGATATAACAATTATTTAAAATTTACTTTAATTAACAAACACTTAAACATTACTACAATTTGGTTATAAAATTAACAATATATTAATAAATATGGGTACAATAAAAGAAAAACTGGTAAGTAATAGCTAGGAATAATAATAAATCAGAATGTAAAAAACAAAAAAATCCAGAGTGTAAAAAACAAAACAACATCAATATATGACTTGAATGCAACTATTGTATAATTTAAAAGGGACTATAATGGGGGGCCATGGTGGCCGTGCGGGCTAGAGCATAGGGCTTTGGTCGCATGATCTCACCATGGTTTGCGGGTTCGAATCCCGTCCGGGAGTGAGTTTTATTTCGTAGATAGAACTCCCTCCCGGGGCCATGGATGTCGTAAATAACTAGATATAACACATTGGCATGGCTAATATGCATCGTACATAAAGACAAAAAAAAAAAAAAAAAAAAAAAAAAAAAAGGGACTATAATGCTTTATAAATCCATTTTTAAACAATTGATTTAATAGTATTAATATTGTCTACGAAAATGTCAAATTTATCAGAAATACTATTAGCAAGCCTTTGAAATCGATCTATGGGAGAATAGAACCCATAATCAGTATAATGAAAATTAGGTGAGAAGGGGAGAACTGAACGACAAGTACGTGAGGGAATATTAAATATAATTAGAGTGAAAAATTAGAGTGAAGTCGGCCTCATGTTCACAATAGCGACGAGAGAGCGCTTTGATAGTAGGCTATATAAGCCCGGACTGGCTCAATAACTTACTGAATATCATACATCTATACTTTCCAAATAACATTTGAATAGTTCCCTTTGATGTGTGTCAAGATTATTTAGCCACATGTTTAGGTTTTTTGGGCTTCATAGTTTCCCAGATAAACCGCTTTGACGGACAACTCAAACAACTGAACAATTGTACAAGGGTTCATTGCAACAAAACATATTACATCAACATTTTTAGAATAAGTTATATTCATTAAGTTAATTGTTGAGAACAGGTAGGTAGCACAGTATTAAGATGTCACAGCATTTTTTTTTTTATGCTGGAGGTAACAGAACCTTGAGTATACCATCCTTTGGAGGAGATGTTAAATGGTGCTCTCGAGTATTTGCGATGTCAAGTACTCATTTAAGACCTCTATCCTCTCTGGGTAGTGCTCATATCTCTTCCAACAGTAGAGCTTTCTGGGAAAGGATAAGAGCATTGGATGCTTAGGTACGTGTATTGAAAAAAAATGTAATGTGACCGTAACAAGCAGGGCCAGTGGAACATGAAAATGGATTAGTATGATTAGTTCATAAATACAAGCGGTATCTTGAAAAATGTACTTAGGCCCCGAAGTAAAGTGCCCCTATTTTTTGTCTAACTTCGGCCATAATCTAATCAGATCATTATCAACACGTGTAATATCTTCAGTTCAGGGGAGGCCTTGAAGCATAAAATTCTGTTGAAAACTCGATTTCGGTTTTTGAATGAATACCAAAGATGTAAGAAAGTTAGGTGAAAAAATATCAATTGCTTAAAGTGAGGATATGGATGGAAGATGGAGAAGGAGGGTATGGTTGTGTGCTAAAGATTTGACCAGTGCCGTGGTGTTGGCTAGGAAACTAGAACAGACGACGTTACGAAACTAAAGAAACCCGAGACCTCTCTCCGTGCCAGCTCCCCGCACTCCTCAACTCTGACCACATCCTTCCAATGTCATCATTATTTTCACTTTTATAGGTAGTATTTTAATCAAATTTGATATTCACAGGAGTCTGGTTTATCTTAAGAAACAGATGTGCTTTGTGAATTACAAAATTTTGTAACTGGTACATAATAATTATATTGATTAATTTTTTCTGGGGAAGTACACAGCCGGTGATTCACCAACGACTTTTTTTTATATTAAAGGGTAAATCATCTACTGAAGAAGGGTATGGCGAAGGATTTCACTTGTTCCAATATGATTTCAAAGGAAAATATTGAATAATTACAACGGAATGACCAGGAGTGGGAGTGGGAGGAAAATCTGGAGACAGACCTGCGACCTCGTATCCTATAGGATAGCATCCACTGAGAGTGGTTCTTGGAGCAGGTCAGGGACCTTCAGCCACATGAACAACAATTATGCCTGGTTCAGGTGGTAGTGATAATATTGTTCTAGAAAGGAAATGCTACTCCATTTGCGCAATATATATATATATATTCTTATTTGTTTCTTACACAATATCGGAAATTTGTGGTTCATCTTTCATGTAAAAATGATATCAAGAACAATATATTACAAATGAATTAAATAGAAAATAAAAATTATGAAAATAACATCATGAAACTAAGAAACAAGTTAACTCAATGTCAAGAAGTTTAAGGAATATAATAAATGCAAATGGGATGCAAATAAAATATTACTAGGAAACGTAACCTGTATATATTTATTAATATTATTATTTTTTATAGAAGGTAGATGAAAAATTTTCTCAAAGATAACGATTTCAACCAAAGAGGATGTGCCACTCAATTAATTTTTCTCATGTAATCTACGATATTTTTTATTTATTTCTCAGCTATACGAAATATTGGAATAGTTATGTAATCGGTCAGAAATTTTTTTTTTTTTGTAATATTTTTATTCTTGGCTCCAAGGCGTAATTGCCCTATATAGCCGGACACAAGATTTTGAGTTCTTTAGGGAAACCCAGGAGGGACAGAGACAAATGTTGAGGTTTACCGGAATGTTATGTTTTTGACTCTTTCATTTAAAAAAATGAAGTTTTTGTGTCTGTGCGCCTGTGTCCGTGTCTGAACACGATAACTGCCATTAGAATGAGTGTATCCAGAACCCCATTAGGATAACACATATTGATTTACAATAAAATCGGCAGGAGGGAGGGGGGGGGGGGGACATAGGAGAGGGCTCAACACATATACCATAAAACTGCCAATTTAATGAACGTATCGACACGAAACTTAGTATAAGGACTCAGAGGAGTAAACGTGTTAATGAAATATTGATTGTTAGCCAAAACGGTCGATTGGTTTTAGAGAAAGAGCGAAAATATAATTGATTAATTCATGCTGGGAAAGTACAATACCGGTGATTCACCTGCGACTTTCAGCCATATCGACCACTTGAGCCGTGTATGCGTTGGAAATGCACGTATTTGGCAATATGCGGTAGTTCCCCGAGGATTCAAAGAGTAACCTAAAGTTACAGCACGGCATCAAGAAACACCTATGAAACGCAAAGTGATCACGATAGTTTTGATTTATCTTCTCTATGGTTTTGATGCCGAAATTATCATATTAGCGATTGGCCTTCTTCAAAACTCTGTTATATTCTAAAAACCCATAAGTAATAAATAACCATTTTAATTATAAGTTATAATTATGTCGACTCAATGTTCTATAAAAACAAGATTCTAATTGTCAGAAGGAATAGTTAACCTAAGAACACATCTATTATAGATACTGATGAGAGTGCTTCCCGAAACGTTTGTAATTGCTACTTTTTTCAAAATGCAAAAAAAAAAATAAATGGAAGAAGTGATGCTGTAATAATATATAATATTGAAAAAATGAAATATACGTTAGTTAGTTATTATGCCTCATGCCCGGGCTTTAACTACGAGGTCATATCGCCTACTACCAGAGCGCTCTTTCGTCACTCTGGTGGACATGAGCCCGACTCTACTGTGGGAGTCCTAAATTTTGCCTACCCTAAATTTTTATTCACCTAGGGCCAGGGGTCTTTAACGAGTACCTGACATCGTACAGGCTCGGGGCCATCGCTTAACGTCCCAACCGAAGGCGTGCTTAAGTTTATTTTACCTCCCAGATAAAATAAACTAAGGGCCTCGGTCGGGCTACGAACCCACGATCTTGAGCTTAGAAGTCAAGCACGCATACCACTGAGCTACCGGCGCCCTCTATGAAATATATGTGATGTGGCCATAATATAACTTTCTTTTACCAACCACACTTTTACAGATCCCTCTTTCTCTCCCCCTCCCAAAATGATTTCCTACTGGCGTTAATGTGTATAATAAAGTCACTCTCAGAATGATGCTGTCCAATGAAACGAAGAAAACAGCAAAAGCTTTACTTTCATACAACGCCATTTTAAAATGACTTTGGGAGGGAAGTGATCTGTAAAAGCAGGGTTGGTATAACAAAGTCCTGTATGTCCACATCACATATACTTTTTATTAATTTTTACGTACTCATTTTGCTCAATGATAAGGAAATTCCTGAATGTACCTTATTCTGATGAAACAAGGAGATATTTATGCATGTTTTTCAAACCTATAGAAAGAACTCGTTAATTGAATTCTGTGTAGATACGGAGTATTAGGATTAGATATCCAGTTATATCGTTGCAGCAATTCTGAACGTTCTCGTTTTTAATTTGTTTTGAAAACTATTTCAATTAAGCCATGCCTCTATTAACGTAGTAATAACAATTAAACGAGAAAAAAAAAAATATTCATTGGCATTGTACTTCCCCAGAACGAATTAATCAATTAACATTTTTCTCTTCCTCCAAAACCAGTCGACCGTATGCCCTAATATTCAACAGACTGACATAGGGGCTCCTAAATCCTCACACTAAATGTTATGTCAATAAATTTATTACACCGGCAGTTATTATGGTGTTTGAATTGAGCCCCCTCTCTTGAACCCCCTTCCCTTCAGCCGATATCGCTGAAATTTGATAGATTATGTCCTTGTTAGATGTTGACTTCAATATTAAATTTCTTGTCGATACATTCATTACAACGGCAGTTCTAGAGTTTTTGAGTTAAGCCTCTCCTCTAATTCCCCCCTCCCATTAGGTCGATTAGGTTGAAAATTATAGATGTTCTCCTTATGGGGTTTCGATCGTACATAATAATGATAATAATAATAATAAATTTATTTTCGTTAAACCAATACATGGTAATAAGATATGTCAAAATAATTTATACATTAAGATAGCTTATAAATTAAATTTATAACTACTTGAGTCTAAAACACGTATGATTAGTAGTAATAAAAAAACTATTAAAAAAGTAACATGAAATTAATAAAACTGAATAAATAAATACAAAAAAATATATGAGTACAAAAAAATTAATATATAGATACATTTATAATAAGTAGACACATTTTCCATTTAATAAAAATTAAGATAACTATTTTTCAAAAAACTCTTCAGAAGTGTCTTTATCCCAACGATGTTTCGGGACGTTCTTACGTCCCTTCATCTGGTCCCAATGTACGAGATATAAAAAAGAAAACAATATAACTATAACAATATATAAAAAGAACATAACTATATATAATATAAAATAGACCTTCAATTCCTTGAGAGTTATCGAGATCACAGACATTTATTTTTTCATATTTGGCATCTAGAGGTCGGAAAACATGGAATTCCATTGAAAACTCCGCATCGAATTTTTGACAAATTACAAAATTTCCCTTATACTTCGTATAGCTGGGAAAGTGAAAGTGCAAGCCACTGATAAATAGGCAAAGATACTGGATTGCAAATCCTAAAACAGTATTGCCAAAAAGGTCAATGAGATGCGTGCAAGCCTTTAAAAAGACCGAGTGTAGGCGACATTACTCCAAATCCGCCCACCTAGTATATTTTCGCATCTCTATTTGAAGAAATAGGATATTTCGAAATCAGCAAATCCTTCCACTACGAATATAGTCTGCCCTGTTAGGCGTCTTTTCAGGTTGAGTAACAACCTCTTTGAAGGCGTTTGTTCGGATCAGATGCCAGTCTGTTTTCAGTTGTGCTTCGTTGTACTTCAACTGATGACATTCTTGTTTCGTTCAAGGATATTCTCCAGTTGCTTGAAAGGTATGACCAACCTTGTTTCATGTAACATTAATTCAATTGCACAATATTTTTTTCTCTAAATTTGACCGGAGTTGTGGTCAGGAGTGAAGAAATTCTATGAATAGAGGTTATCCGTGATTTCTGTTGTGTCAAGGTAAAAAAAAGTGCAGATATTACCATAGGGTTGAGTGTTCTGCTCTGCAATTTCACCAAATTCATAGATGCCAGAAATGTATATCCTCCCCAGCTGTATTTAATGTAGGAAAAGTCATGTAATCGGGGGAAAAAATGGAATTTTATGTTTTCCAACCCCCGGAACCCAAAAAATAAATAAAAAGTTACCATACTTGGTTATTTGTCCTATACTATACTATAGCATAGTATGAACCATTTACCATGAATTGATACCAAATACAACATGTTTCGTTAAGCGCTTGTGAAATTATTAACAGAATTATGAAAATGTTTCCAAAATCTCCTAGATATATTTCAATCCCTGTGTTATAATTAATAAAATAATATTAAATATAATAAAATTGCAGAACGAAAAATATGAAAGAAAAGGTAAAAAAAAATGCTTCTTTTACCAGCTTTCGCCTCTCATTACACAGGTATTGTAAGCCTTAGCGTTACTCTGTTGGTTGAAAATGTTCAAAATTTCAAAATGAACAATTTGAATGAAAATATATTGAATTCAATAAAGTAGTTCTTGAAGAAATTAACTAAAATGCATAAAAGGAGAGAGAGAATGAGATATCAAAAATATGAAAATCTCTAATTTTTTCAAATTGTACAACTCGGATCAATTACACAAGAACAAATGGGACGCATCATACTCTGCAATCGAAATCCGTTCAGTAGTTACGGGGATCAAGTGCAAAAAAAATGTGTGTTTTTGTGTACATACACATAGACATGAAACCTCCCGATGAAACGAATGCATAAATCATGAATGTTATGTCTTACCATGTGTAAGACACTTAAAGTGAAGTTAAATGGAGGACGAGGGGTTGAGAGAGAGAAAGTTTTCAGGGGGCCTAACTGCAAAATTGCAATAACTCAGAGGGAAAGCGGAAACAACATTTGTTACAAATAAATCAAGTTGGGGATGAAAGGGAATCAATTAGTGTGTCCCATCATTTTGTACCTTTAACGTTTTTTTAATTAAACATAATTACTTTCGCTGAATTTAAGAAAATGCCAGTATCATTAATATCCATAAAAGGAATATAAAAAAAAAAAAAAAAAAAGTGATTTGTCCATAAGAAGACATTTTTACACCAACCAAGTTTGTACAAATCACACTCCCGTCCCCTCTCCCTTAAAAAATTTATTTCATACTTGCATTACTGGGTATAAGAAATAATATGTTGGTAAGAAAACTGCTGACGCCAAGTTTCTTTCGTATAACCAGCAACGCCAATTTGAAAACATTTTGAGAGGGGGGTTTTATAGATGTGTAAAAACGTAGTTCGTTTAAGAAAGTTCAATTTAGACTATATATTTTCTTTTTTCTTTCTTTTATCCTTTCTAAAGAAAATATTTTCCATTTTAAATTTTTGAGGCGTTATACTTTTTTTTAATTGATCCTATCTCAGATCTGAGGGAATTTACTTGTTGGAAATTAAGTAAGGAACATTTTTGGGAAGAACACATTTTTCGATAGGCCTGTCACTTTTCGCGTAAATCAAGCAAACATCTAAAAAAGTCAAAATCAAAACGACATTTTAGGACAGTATTCGGCATATATTTCGCAAACCGAGCAACCTTTGAAAAATGTGTTTCATATAAAATGTACTTTTTAGTTTTTTCTACAATGTTTATTCGTAATGATTTCCGATTAAGTCTTAAATGCCCAAAATAAAGTGGTTCTATTTTTCGTCAGATGTCGGCCAAAATCTAATGAGATCTGAGTTAGCACATGTGAATCTCTATTTTAAGATTTCAAGTTAATAACTACAATCGTTTTTGCGTTAGAGCGCTCACAAAGTTCTAATCACATACATACACACAGACGAAATCGCGAAAATGGTCAAAAAGTAATCAGGAGACCTTGAAACGTGAATATGTTCCTATTTTCGCACGATTACAAAACTTCCTTTATACTATATAGATATAAGAATGTAAGATGCATGTTTGTCCAGCTGCAAGTCTTCAAGGCACAACAATGATGATACAACTGATGATGAAATTTCATCAATATTTGTGATGTCATGTACGTTATGTCAAATAGCGCCATAGGTCATTGACAAATATCATGTGTCATTATGCTTGAAAAAATCGAAAAAACAAAGTTAAGATATCATTAGAAAGGAGAAAATTTTTCACATCTTCAATGGTGACACATGAGAAAAAAAAACAAAAAAAAACATCGTATGATAAATGCTGATTTCTTTAAGGACGCACTAATACGTCGTAACTGCTTAAGAAAGAATGGGTTGCAAAACATACCTTCTAATGATGATCAGCGCAATTATGCTAACGAACATACGCTCACGATAATTTTACAATAACCCTGTGAAAAATCAATAAGTCGAATCGTTCTGTCATCTCTATTTGCTAAAATAGATGGTTTATGTGAATTCTCAATCTATATGGCATACAAAACTATTATCCGTTATACAAAAATAATTAGGTTCTTCTTGCGATAGCAATATTTACCACAGCTGCATTTATAGACAAAAATGCAATGAGGTTATTCATTAATTCCATAAATTCACTTCCCTTTCTTCTAGACAGTGTCTTACATGTATAGACTCTAGATATGTAATTCGGGTTTTTACATGCCTAATCATTTTAGTGTAAAAAAAAAAAGTTTAGGCTCTCAAAACCATCCAAATATGCATTTTGTCTTTCTGTTACCTTTAAAACAAAGGTAGGCATACCTTTCATTCAAAAGTCAGAGTTTTAAAAACCATGACTTAAATTTTATATAGAATATGTACAATGTAGGTAGCCCTTATTCAACTTACCTGTACCATGTCAGGTACTCAACTCAGGACGACCTTTACCTGAGATTAATAAACATTCAGGTAGCCCTTATTCAACTTACCTGAACCATGTCAGGTACTCAACTCAGCAAGACCTTTACCTGAGATTAATAAACATTCAGGTAGTCCTTATTCAACTTACCTGAACCATGTCAGGTACTCAACTCAGCAAGACCTTTGCCTGAGATGAATAAACATTCAGGTAGCCCTTATTCAACTTACCTGTACCATGTCAGGTACTCAACTCAGCAAGACCTTTACCTGAGATTAATAAACATTCAGGTAGCCCTTATTCAACTTACCTGTACCATGTCAGGTACTCAACTCAGCAAGACCTTTACCTGAGATTAATAAACATTCAGGTAGCCCTTATTCAACTTACCTGTACCATGTCAGGTGCTCAACTCAGCAAGACCTTTACCTGAGATTAATAAACATTCAGGTAGCCCTTATTCAACTTACCTGTACCATGTCAGGTACTCAACTCAGGCAGACCTTTACCTGAGATTAATAAACATTCAGGTAGCCCTTATTCAACTTACCTGTACCATGTCAGGTACTCAACTCAGCAAGACCTTTACCTGAGATTAATAAACATTCAGGTAGCCCTTATTCAACTTACCTGTACCATGTCAGGTACTCAACTCAGCAAGACCTTTACCTGAGATTAATAAACATTCAGGTAGCCCTTATTCAACTTACCTGTACCATGTCAGGTACTCAACTCAGCAAGACCTTTACCTGAGATTAATAAACATTCGGGTAGCCCTTATTCAACTTACCTGTACCATGTCAGGTACTCAACTCAGGCAGACCTTTACCTGAGATTAATAAACATTCAGGTAGCCCTTATTCAACTTACCTGTACCATGTCAGGTACTCAACTCAGCAAGACCTTTACCTGAGATTAATAAACATTCAGGTAGCCCTTATTCAACTTACCTGTACCATGTCAGGTACTCAACTCAGCAAGACCTTTACCTGAGATTAATAAACATTCAGGTAGCCCTTATTCAACTTACCTGTACCATGTCAGGTACTCAACTCAGGACGACCTTTACCTGAGATTAATAAACATTCAGGTAGCCCTTATTCAACTTACCTGTGCCATGTCAGGTACTCAACTCAGCAAGACCTTTACCTGAGATTAATAAACATTCAGGTAGCCCTTATTCAACTTACCTGTACCATGTCAGGTACTCAACTCAGGAAGACCTTTACCTGAGATTAATAAACATTCAGGTAGCCCTTATTCAACTTACCTGTACCATGTCAGGTACTCAACTCAGCAAGACCTTTACCTGAGATTAATAAACATTCAGGTAGCCCTTATTCAACTTACCTGTACCATGTCAGGTACTCAACTCAGCAAGACCTTTACCTGAGATTAATAAACATTCAGGTAGCCCTTATTCAACTTACCTGTACCATGTCAGGTACTCAACTCAGCAAGACCTTTACCTGAGATTAATAAACATTCAGGTAGCCCTTATTCAACTTACCTGTACCATGTCAGGTACTCAACTCAGCAAGACCTTTACCTGAGATTAATAAACATTCAGGTAGCCCTTATTCAACTTACCTGTACCATGTCAGGTGCTCAACTCAGCAAGACCTTTACCTGAGATTAATAAACATTCAGGTAGCCCTTATTCAACTTACCTGTACCATGTCAGGTACGCAACTCAGGCAGACCTTTACCTGAGATTAATAAACATTCAGGTAGCCCTTATTCAACTTACCTGTACCATGTCAGGTACTCAACTCAGGAAGACCTTTACCTGAGATTAATAAACATTCAGGTAGCCCTTATTCAACTTACCTGTACCATGTCAGGTGCTCAACTCAGCAAGACCTTTACCTGAGATTAATAAACATTCAGGTAGCCCTTATTCAACTTACCTGTACCATGTCAGGTACTCAACTCAGCAAGACCTTTACCGGAGATTAATAAACATTCAGGTAGCCAATAGTTAGCTCTCTCATAGTACATTCGGTTATGTATTCCAGAGCAGAGAAATAGCGCTATAGTAATAGGCGATATGACTTTGTAGTTGAAGTGGGCATGAGTCACAATAAATAAATAATTATATTATAATATGATCATATTATAAATATATAATATTTATTATAATATTATTGTCATTTAATTATAAATATAATATTATTTAAATTTTAGTGTTTTATAAGTACACATTGCGCCTTTTTACTGTTTGGTTTTTAATTATCCACTAGGTTAATAATTGTATGTTGTGTTTTCACCGGATTTTTATTGTCTAATGAAAACCTAATATAGGTATATTATATTTCTTTTTGTTTTTAGATACTCGTATTTTTAAATAGAGCTGAATACAAAAAACGTAAATGTTATTAATTGTTATATTGATTACTAGCTACCGAAATATTGTGAACTATCAAATAAGAACAAACTTTGGGAATATAATTACTATTAAAAATTGAATAAAAACATTTTTTTTTAAATAAAAATAATCTGATGTTTTCACCGTCCCCAAAATATGCTGTTCTAGAAAATTGCCCCCTACGGCCGGCTTTGCTGGTTCACAAAATTGGTCACAGCGCGTGGCCAAGGTTAACACACTAGTGTAATGAGAGAATATGAAATCAATGTTCTTAGTTAACCTTGGCCACGCGCTGTGACCAATTTTGTGAACCAGCAAAGCCGGCCGTAGGGGGCAATTTTCTAGAACAGCATATTTTGGGGACGGTGAAAACATCAGATTATTTTTATTTAAAAAAAATGTTTTTAATCAATTTTTAATAGTAATTATATTCCCAAAGTTTGTTCTTATTTTATTTTTTTAATGTTTAACTATTTTTTTAATAAAAATATTTTTTTTAAATAATAAGAAAGTTGTTTTATTTTTTCCATACACAATTTGATCTATTCTTAATGTACCAAATAATAAGGCGGCAATAAGGCTCGGGCCTTGAGGACCAAGCTTTTAGTTGAATAAATTAGCGTTTAGTTAGATAATAGTATAGTTAAATAAATGAATAAGGTGGCAACCTGCGGAGTTGAAGGGTATTTAGCATACGTCCGTTCTTTCAGCTCTAGTCTGATAGCCAGCATGTGCTGCCATCTATTAATTATGATGCCAACTAATGATAAAAACAACTTCTATTGTGTCGCGCCTTCAGAGGGGATGCCTCTCACTTTTATTAAATCCAACAATTACCTTTAAGTTGCATTATTAATTTTTTTCCTTCAAGTCCATTCTATTCATGATTTCTTGAGTGTCCTTGACGAATTTTCCAAACAACCGAAGCGAACATCGGTGGTAATCGATTGATACGCTATTAAGCGAAAAATGTCAGTGAATCGCCAGTCGGGTACATCCCCTAATAGAATTACTTATAATCAACTAATTTTTCATTTCACTCTCTCTCGTTTCCTCTTAGGCCAATTTCGCCAGGAATCAGGATTAGGAAGAATGTGAAGTAAAGGACTTCCACAGTAAGCCCCGAGTGACAAAACGCTTGTTCGACGTCGGAGTAAGGTCACCGAGCAATACTGCTTTTTCTCCAGGGAAGATGCAATGATGTCTACAACGCGATGGCACTGGTGTACGGTTGAATGTTGTTTTCAGAAACCCAATCAGGGATGATGTTTTGATCATGTATGGAAAGGATTTTCCTTAGAAATAGTTTCTCAAAGTGTTTCCTAGGAGAGGAAGGAGGCTGATGGGTCTGTAGGTACTGAGGAGATGGGAGGGCTTGTTGGGTTTGGTGATCATTCTTATGACAGAGTGCTTCCAGGGGCTTGGGAAAGTAGTGTCGTTCCTGAGTAAGAGACCTAATCATGATCAATCAGATCGCTTTTATAAGAAGAGCAAAAACTAAGTTGTTACACGTTCCGGCGTATTTCCTTTTCCTTTTATTGACGTGAAAACGTCTATTCGCTCGTTAAGCACAGTGATAGCCGGTCAAACTTTCTTGTGTTACAAAATACCGTCAGATTTCAATCGATAATAACTACGAGACTAATAATGCGATAACAACGGTTGAGGTCACAATGGATAGAGCATGTCTGTACGTGTTTGTTGTGCAGTGTTTGTTTTGCCTTTGACGTTATCGGGCTAGTCTGGGCGCCGGCGGATGATTATTGCGAATTAACGTTGTGTAAAATTAGAAATTAGTGTAGCGTGATAACGCTTTTAGATAGGACGTTAATTCGGGTGTCATTGTAAAGAGCTTGAGGAGTACTACTAGGACTCAAAGTACAATAAAAATATTCGCCGAAATATATGTAAAAATCTGTATTAAATTGAAAATTGCAAAAAATTAAAGGTGTCGTCTCATATGAATCGTAAATATGCGCGGAATTATAGAAAACGCAAATCAGAGGAAAGCTCGCATCAAAAGGAATTTAAAAAATCTAAAAAGTCTAGTGCCGAGCAAATGCAAGAGCTACGGCAGCATCGAAAAGAAAATTAAAAATGATTTTATCCCGACGTTTTCACAGAAAATCTACGGCGTGGACCTTGACTACGCCTTAATGTTTTTTTTTTTGATTCAGGATATCAGAAAACATGAAATTTCGTACGCGGTTCGGTTCGTTCGCCGATCCACTTTCTACCACAAGGCCCCTTGCTGCAGTTACATTAACCTAATTTCTAGCCTCTCCCCATTTTCTATATTTATTTCATAATGTGACAAGTGTCTAAGAGTGAATTTCAAAACTCTCTGGAGTGCATTTTATTATTATCAAAACGTCATTTCGTTTTCGTAATCACCTCTTACTTTATGACTTTCCAATTTGGAACTTATTCGTTTCACTTCTGAGAATTGCTATTCACAGGGACATGAACAGACATAAATAAAAAATAGTCATTATTGAATCTCCTCCAGTATACTTCCCATGCTCGAAATATTTATGAGCAAGCAAGTTTCTTTTCTCTCTTTAAAGTCTGCTCATACTCGGCGGATTATGGTTGAAAATCAAGAGTTGTCTTACTCGGGGACTCATAACTTCATATATTGCCAATATTCAGTAGTCTGAATTTCAAAATAAGTAAGACGTAATAAGTAAGACGTAAGCAACTATTTCACAAAAAGTTAAGATTGTAGAGTGAGGAAGATTCGTCGCCTCCTGGCGGAAGGTAAAGAAGGCAGTTTAACGTGGTTCCGGGGATGACCGTTGGGTGCTGGTAACACGGCCCACCTGAGACATCCTCGGCGCAACGCAGCCAAGAGCGTAGGTACCTGGTCCCGAGTTCTCTCGGGAAACGCCGCAAAGGTAGGTTGGAGGACCCAACCGATCACTCCGGTGATTGGCGGGGTCCTACAACCGGCCATAACAGCAATAAAATCTTAAATAAGTGCCCTTATTCCCCCCCACGTTGAGCCTCCTTCAGGGGCCGGTACACACGTAAAAAAAAAAAAAAAAAAAAAAAAAAAAAAAAGATTGTAGAGTGAGGCTCATGTCCACCAGAATGACAAAAAAGCGCTCTGGTAGTAGGCGATATGACCTCGTAGTTAAAGCCGGCGCATGAGTTATAATAACTAACTAGAGGCTTCTGAATCCTCGTATCAAATTTGTCAATGCATGGATTACGTCGGCAGTTATCTTATTTTTTTTAAATTGTTTTCTTTTAAATTTTCTTTAATTTAACTTTAAACAGTAGAGTCTCCCTTATCCGGCGTGACGCTGGATAACGGAAATCAACAATTAATGAGAAAAAAAAGTGTTTTTAGGTGAGCTAAGGAATAAAACACGTTTATTAAATTGACAAATAAGTACAATAAAAATACATAAAAGATTCGTGAGTTACGGAATTATTATGTGCTCGTAAATACACATGGCTAATATAATTGATAATCTAATATTTTAATGTTAATTTTAGTTTAACAAATTTGATATTATTTTGCGAGCACCGGATAAGGGAGCGCGCCGGTTAACAGAATGCCGGATAAGGGAGAGTCTACTGTATATTTATAATTGGTAAATGTCAAATAAAATGGAGAGAAGGCTCGGCTCAAAAACCCTAATATCTGCCGATATAATGAATGCATCGACACAACATTAAGTGTGATGATTCAGAAGTCCTTATGTAAGTAAGTCAATTATTGATTTTTAGCCCAAACGGTTGATCCGTACTGAAGGGAGAGCGAAGACTTAATCGATTAATTTGTGCTAATTACCGATGATTGACCGAATTTTTCTTCTTCATAATTTCTGGGTTCAGAGTATCTGAAAACATGAAATTCTCGTGAAAAGTAACATCAAAATGTTGACTGGAAACATAACTTCCCCTATACTACCTTATTAAGGGCGCCGTCAGCTCAAAAGTAGCTACTACTTAGCTCAAGATCGCGGGTTCGAAACCCGGCCGAGGCCCTAAGGTTTTTTATTTTGGAGGTAAAAACCTTAAGCACGCCGTCCTTCGGATGGAACATTAAGCGGAGATCCCAAGCCTGTAGGTTGTCAGATACGTCGGGTAGGGTAGCCTGAGTAAATTAGCCTGGATAGGCAAATTTTAGGACTCCCACTGTCGGGCTCAGGTCCACTAGAGTGACGAAAGAGCGCTCTAATAGCAGGTGATATGACCTAGGCACGAGTCATAATAGCTAGGTACTAACTACACAGAATTTCCTAAAGTCTAGAACATTCCGTTATTGGTCAAATTTAAAAGTGAACTGGAAGATCTGCTAGTGATAACTGGATCTAAAACAATCTCTCAGATGAGCACGCCTTCTTTTGGATGTGACTCAAAGCGATGGTGCCGAGCCTATGTGATGTGAGGTACTCGGTAAGAACCCCCTACCTTGGATAACTAAACCTTGGTGGGCAAAAGTTAGGACTCCCACATTAGAGCTAACATGATAAGAGCGTTGAATGCTTAGATCCCTAGGTGTACACATCAGACCTCCCAATCTGTAATAAACCATTCGCTAGTAATCAATGGCAGTCGAACGTACGTCAGAGCGGATACATTTTAGTGAGCAATCGTAAAAGTGTGAGGCAACAGTCACTCTCTCTCGTCACCGAATCTCACCTATTAAGTGGTTAGTAGGGATTTCATTTTACTCTTGAACCATAAAACATTTATATTGTCATTTGGCTGAAATGAGCACATGTGGTCTTCTCAAGAGTCTATGAAACTCTAAATCACTAGCAATGTACTTCCCTAGCGCCAAAATCAAGCTCTCTTTACTTCGGGGCCTAAGCACGTTTTACAAAATACCGGTTTTATTTATAATCTAATCAAAAATCTGTTGAAATAAAGGTTGTAGAGAAAACTGGAAGGGACATTATAAAGGAAATTCATTTCTTGGAATGTCGCCCGGTTTACGAGATACATGCCAAAAACCATTCGTTTAATATACTCGTACGCTACAATAATGGTAAGCGCTATCGAAAAATTTATTCTTATCAGAAATGTTCCTTATTAAATTTCCAATCGGTAATAAGTCCTCAGATTTGAGACAGGAGCAAGACGACAAAAGTTATGGCGCTTCACAATGAAAAATAAATTTCAGTTCTTAGACGTTTGTTTGGTTCACGCAAAAACAATTAGTCCTATCGAAACATTGGACTTACCAACAATGTTCCTTAGTAAATGTCCAACAGCTTACATTTTCTCAGATTTGAGATAAGTTCAATACAACCGAACTTATAGCGATTCGAATAATGTAAAGGAAATATTTGTAGGAAATATTTCTAAGAAATGTTTAAATTGTGATACATGTTAGGAGGTTTATTTTCTAACAAGGGCATTATAGTAAAGAGATAAACAATCATTACCGGCAATGTACTTCCCCTATCTATCTATCTCTCTGGCGCTACAACCCTAGTGGGTCCTGGCCTCCTCAATGAGCCTCCGCCATTCGGCTCTGTCCTGTGCTCCGGCTCTATAAGACCCTGATCCGTCCAGTCCTTATCTACGCCAGTCAATGTACTTCCCCAGAACGAATTAATCAACTTAGTCTTCGATATCTCTCAGAAATCTATTCATCGATTTGCTTGAAAATCAATAGATGTCCTACTCAGATATTTCTGAATCAATCACGTTGTATCGATTTTGCGTATCATCCTTGCGCAGGGACCCTCGTTCATTAATAGTTTTTAAAATTTTCTCTTAAAAAGTAGCATTGTTTTTCTAATTTACTGATTATTTTTGATTGTATTTAGTGTATAAGGGTAATGGAGAAGGAACCTTTCTGTAAAATTGTATTTTCTACAAAAATAAAATAAAAGGTTTTAAGAAAAAAAAAAAATAAATAGAAAAATTAAAAAAATCATATCGATAGTTATTAGTGTTTTTGTGTAAAGCCTCCCTTTTCTTACCTCCCCCCTTCCCCTTGGCTCCTTTCGTAGTAATTAAGCCGGTTCGTCTGAAAATTCTTACAGTCTCTTTATGAGGTAAGGGATTCACACATAAAATTTCATGGCGATCATTGGGGCTTTTATGGTAAGCCCCCCTGGCCACCCCCCTCCTAAAGTTCACAGACACACAGGAATTTATTTTCTGAGCCGCGGTAGCTCAGCGCTAGAATGTTTACTTACTGAGCAGAAGATTGCGGGTTCCGAACTCGGCCAAGGCTCTTAGATTTTTATCTGAGAGGTTAAAAAATCTATGGATTGGACATTAAGCGATGATCCCGAGCCTGTATGATGTCAAGAAGTCGTTAAGGATCCCTATCCTAGATGAATATAAATTTAAGTTAGACAAATTCCATGTCCACCTGAGCGAATAACTTTTTTTCAGTTATTTTTGATATATTTCTGTGATTATATCTTGAATAATTATATATATTTTCTTGATATTTTTCAGGTGAGCAATCAAAAATAATGGACCAGACAAATTAAAGTGAATCACATCTTCAAATAAGGTAGTATAATTGTTTTCGGATTCGCCCAATTACCCCCATGACGAAATAAATTTTAAAAAAACATTTTTTATGCTATCACAATTCACATGCCCGAATTTCGGAATCATTTTCTAAAATAGTTTTCTTGTTTATAATGAAACCATCCATGACAATAGAAAAGAGATGTTGGGTCAGATCCGAGGGCCAGTTCCAGTGTCCAAGGTAACGATGTCTATTTTTTTATGGACATTTAGAGGTAATCTCGATCTCAAGATTCCAAAAATTACGAAATTTCACGTGATCCCATGAGGATAACATTGATTCTCAGCTAAATTGGCCAAAGGAAAGAGAAAATCTTATTCTGATGTATCACAACCAATGTATTTGCAACGGATTTGATGATACTACGTTAATACATTTTAATAGTTTTTTTACATCTAAACTATTTTTCCTCCATATTCTAATTCCATATTCTACCCTTCATTTATGCCAGATTTGACTGAAAATTGATAGGTCTCATTCTTAAGATATTTTGGATCTCGGAATCTATAAAATGTTGGTGTATTTATTCCGTCAACAGTTATTAGGGTGTTTGAGTTAAGAGGTCCGTAATTCATCCTTCTCTAGCTGAACATTCATAGGTGTCGTCCCATTTAAATATACAAATTGTATATTTCATGTCGAGACATTCATATCATGTCTGCAGTAATTAAGATAATTGATAAGACCTCCCACTAATCCACTTTTGACATACATTCACCAAAAACTATAGTATTTTTGGGTGTTTCAAATATGAAGAGGATTCGATTACAATAGCGCATGTCGAAGACATCAAATATATACCAGACGGGAGTCGGCCGACTACAGTCTCATTGTAAAATGTAGATCTCGCTCCGTTCAGCAATTAATTATATCTCACAGTTGGCGACTCTGGTGGCATCATAGTGAACTAAGCATAACTTACTTTTAATAATACATTTTTTTACTTCCCAAGCTATACGAAGTATAGGGGAAGTTATGTAATCAGTCAAAAATTCAATGCTGAGTTTTGAACGGAATTTCATGTTTTTCGATCTCTAGATTCCAAATATTAAAAAAGAAATTCTGTGTGTGTCTGTGAACACGATAACTCCCGATAGAATAAATGTATCGACACGAAATTTTATATGTGAATCCATACCTTCTAACGATGACAACAAAATCAACCAAAGGGAAGGGGAACCCCAATAACCGCCGATGTAATGAATATATCGACATGAATAGATAATTAAAATACACAATTTCTTTGTCAAACTTCACTATATATTCTCAAATACTCAACTAGTTTCGCCGTGTTAAGGCATTGTCAAGGGTCACTTACAAACTGACAGAATTGGTTGACAGGGTAGAAGGTACAGTTATGGAGGGGGTTTTTAGGTAATGACGGGGAATCCCTTTTTTTTTGTTACTCTATACATTCCAATAAACAGATATTTACAAGATAATAATAAATATAAAATAAAAAAGAAAGAAAATTATATATATATATAAAATCTAATAAAGCGAATCTAACAGTAAAGTGTTGGTATTTATGTAGGTATGACTCATGAATTACATAAATGTAAAATATAATAAATATTAAAGTGAATAAAAGCAAATACAAAGAATTTAAAGACAAATTAAAACATCAAATGAAAATTATAGTATTCTCTGAATGTCAGTTGGCAAAACATTTCCACAATCATCAGACTCTTAGCTACTTGATATTTAAATTAAGAAGGGGGGAATGGTTCAGTTCTATTGGTTCATTTAGCATAACAATATCGTTATTTTTGTTCAGTTTATTTATTTCTACCGCTTCCAGTAAATTCAAAAGTGGACCTTTTTGGCAGATATGTATTATAGTTGGTTTGTATTGTGTGTCTATGGTATGTCCTGTTTCTGTGAGATGTTGGTGAAATGAGGAAGTGTTGGAGTTAGTATTTCTTGTTTGTTCCCTCCCTGTATCTAATCTTAAAGGATCTCCCTGTCTCTCCCGCGTATTTGGCATTACATTCTGGGCATTCCAATTGATACACTATATTATTATATCGACATGAAATTTCATATTTAAAATAAAAAACCAATGAGGACATAACCTATGAAATTTCAGCGATATCGGCTGATGGGAAGGGGAGGGGCTCAACTCAAAAATGTAGTAGGAGGATTTAGGAGCCACTATGTAAGTCAACTGTTGAATATTAGCACAAACGGTTGACTGGTTTAGGGGGGGGGGGGGGGGAGCGAAAAGTTAATTAATTAATTCGTTCTGGGGAAGTACATTGCCGGTGATGCACCGACGACTTTTTTATTTTCTGTTTATCTGTTTACTATTATGGTCTTGTTAGAAAATAAACCTCCTAAAACGTATTACAATTTAAACATTTTCTTAGAAATATTTCCAACAAATATTTTCTGTACATTATTTGAATCGCTATAAGTTCGGTTGTATTGGACTTACCTATCTCAAATCTGAAAATATGCAAGATGTTGGACATTTTCTAAGTAACATTGTTGGTAAGTCCAATGTTTCGATAGGACTAATTGTTTTGGCGTAAACCAAACAAACGCCGAAAAATGGAAATTTATTTTTCATTGTGAGGCGCTATATCTTTTGTCGTCTTGCTTCTACCTCGAATCTGAGGGCTTATTACCGATTGGAAATTTAATAAGGAACATTTCTGGTAAGAATAAATTTTCGATAGGGCTCACCATTATAGCGAATATCAAACAAACGTCTAAAAACATTTTGTTTAATTCAAGCCTCCCTATTCCTTTGCAATTTTGTTAATCAAAATAAAATTAAAAATTAATTTGAGCTTAAAAATAAATTATTCTCAAAATATGTCAAAAAGATTGGGTAAATAATTATTATGTATTATCGGACATATCGGATCTATAATAAAAACAAACAGAATATAAATTTTTAAAACAAAAATAAAGGTATCTATATAAATTTATATTGTTAAAAAATAATCACTGAGTAATATAATAAAAAATATAATGGACTGTGGACTACGTACAACGGAAGTAGTTCCGTAAGAAACAATGTTTGAATACCCCATATGTAATTATAACTGAAAATATTAACGTGAGCTCACGATGAAAATAAAAATAAAATGATAAATATCTTTATGTTGACAACAACAGTGTGGGGGAATTGTGAAATTGAAATAGAAACAAAAATGATGATGTTCCAAGGATGATGGAACCCGAAGAACGCTGAGATCAGAAGAACGAAGCTCATCGGACGAACGAAGACAAAGCTGAACGGGGACACTGGCAGATAGCAAGTCTAAATAGAAGTTCAAGAAAACCAAAAAAAGGAAGGAGGGCCGTAATAAAATAGGGCAATAAATCAAACTTAAAATAGGTCCACTCACTGGCAACTGTAGCAGGGGACTGACTGGCCCTGAGTATCAGACTCAGAGAGGGATTAGCCGTGTGTTTACATTATGAACTTTGTTGACTAAACACATTTGTTTTAGAATAGTTTCGGCATGTATCTCGTAAACCGGGGGACATTCAAAAAAATTAATTCCTTTACAATGTGCCTTCCAGTTTTCTCTACAACCTTTATTTCATGAGATTTTTGATTAGGTTATAAAAAAAAAACGGTATTTTGTAAAATATGCTTAGACCCCGAAGTAAAGAGGTCTTGATTTCGACCAAAATCTAATCAGATCTTAGTTCTCAAGTTGATTGCTGTAATGGGTTATTTTAGTTGGAGCGCTCACGAGGTTCCAATCACACACAGACAGACGCATATCATCAATAGTCAGGGAACCTTGAAACGTAAAATTCCTTTGAGAACTCGATTTTAGATTTTTCGCACGATTACAATTGTTTGTGTTACAAATATGCAAATTAACAATATTTAAACTTCAAACATTTATTACTGTGAACAACAAATACAAAAGGAACGCTAATCATTTAAACAATCTTTAGTTTCAATTTAACAATTAGCAGCCAAGTGTTATCCCACTGAATGCAATTAGGGGTAATTCAAAAGGAATAGATTTATTTTTAATTCTTCTATAGTGTAATAAAGGAAGTTAACCTTGCCGTTTCCTCCATATTTGGAAGGCAGTAATTGAAGTGCAGCCGTGGAATGAGTTAATGTTAGTAAAATATAGACACATGAGGTTGTTTTTGGAGTCCCCCCCCAAAAACTGAAACCTTCAACAATATGGTCTACAATTCCCAACATGGAAAGTATAAAAAATCTCATTTCATTTTCTTTTTCGGTCTCACAAAAAAAAATATATGTGATGTGGCCATAACAGGACTTTCTTATACAACGCTCAAATCACTCTTCGTTCTCAAAATATATTATTAAATATTTTTCGGTATAAGAAAGTAATAGAATTTATATTTTTTCATAAAAACTACCAATAATAGTTGTTAATCAGTTGTTATGACTCATGCGCGGGTTTTAATTTTGAGGTCATATCGCCTACTACCAGAGAGCTCTTTCGTTCCTCTGGTGGACAAGAGCCCGACTTCACCTCCCAGATATAAAAACGTAAGAGCCTCGGCCGGGTTTCTAACCCGCAACAATATTTTATAATTCGTTGCTAGGCGATACTGAAATTTATTTTTCTTTCTTTGAGGCTTTGTAACTTGTTCGTATTAATCCAATTTCAAATCTGAGAACTTATTAGCGATTAAAACTTTAATAAGAAACATTTTTGATAGAAACCAATTTTTCGAAAGGACTAACCATTTTTGGGTCAATTAAGGAAACGTCTAAAAATACCTATGTGCTACAAAATTAAATGAATGTATCCAATCGATCTCAATTACATTACCCTTTTGTTTTTAATACAAAAAGTATTGAACCAGTTTTTGTAGATAATTGCATGATCTACAAACTTTGTATAACCTATTTTTGCGATAACACTTATCGTTTAAAAGAAATATGCGAAAAACCTATATTTGTGACCTTTGACCTTGAATACATTTTTTTGCCGACATAGAATCGGTTGGGTCTTTTGATATTTCATTTGTAATGGTGAATTGAAGGTCTGTACCAATTTTCAGCTCTATGCAAGTTAATGCGAAGTTTCAACTTTTTTTTTTTCTATTTTCACTGGACTATCACTCCTGGAAGGGATTCGAACCCGCAAACCAAGGTGAGACCGTTCGACCAAAGCCCTACGCTCTAGCCCGCACGGCCACCACGGCTCCCAACATTACACATTACATTATGCATATTCATATTCTATTATTAATTACGGTTTAATAAATTAAGGTGCTTCTAGAAAGAGCTGCAGAGAGATATTTAATCATCTTAAAATCTTGCCATTACCTGCGCTGTTTATATTTGAAACATTAATGATCATTAACAATATATTTTCCCTCTCAACAATACTAGTCAGGATTATGATACCAGAAGAAAGAAGACTTTCAAGAATTGTGGAAGACATTTTCTTATGAAGATCTTCCATAATAATATTGATTATTTTCAATGGATAACAGCATGAAGTCTGAAAATATTTAGAGTTGAAAGTGGAAGAGGAACTTTGACTGGCTATTTTACGTTCACTAGTCTCGCAACCAGTTAAATATACAAGAAAACAAATCGACAGAGGAAATAGTTCGTATCAGATTCTAGTTTCTATTGAATTGTTGTTAATTTTACTATTACGACATCTGCTCTATTCAAGTTTACAAAACGTTAAACATTATCCAAGTTCTGTTATTTCTTCCATTGTGCAAATTCCTGTGAAAGTTGTCTGTAGTGTCTCTGTTTCCCACCAACATAAACATAGTTTCTTCAACTATAACTACTCATTGTGCTCTCCCTTATTCTAATTCTACAAAGCTTTTCCTTGCTGACCGTTTGTGTTAACATACGTAATACAACGTGATTAGATGGCCATGTGGTAACCACACTATTGTATTGATTTTTTCTCTATGTTATTCAGTGTTATAATGATTATTCCTGACATAAGTAGGGGGAAAATACGAAACTGAATGCTAAATACTTTCATTGCGTTGAAAAGGAAAACCCTCACTGCTTACCTTGAGGTACCTCATTGACAAAAGAGTGACCTCTTTATGTTCTTTAAAAAGACATCACCTGAATGAACAACAAACACAAAAGAAACATAGTCGACCAAGGGCGTAGTCAAGGGCAGGGAATTCAGCTGGTTCGCTGGTTTTTTTCGATCTGGTAATCCTAAAATGACTTAAATTCAAGTTGTTCGATCCTTTCGTTCTCTTCTTCAACCCAGTATTAATAACATGTGAAAATTGGCGTTCATCATAAGGCGGATCTGATCCATCCAACCAGGAGCGTAGTGGGGGGAGGGGGATACGGGATACATATCACCTTCAAAATTCCCCTCCAAATCAATTTTTAATTAAATAAAAAACTAAAAACAAATAGTTAGTTATTATGACTCATACCCAGGCTTTAACTACGAGGTCATATCGCCTACTACCAGAGCACTGTTTCGTTACTCTGGTGGACATGAGCCCGACTCTACTAAACTCCTAAATTTTGCCTACCCTAAATTTTTATTTACCTAGGGCAGGGGTCTTTAACGAGTACCTGACATCGTACAGGCTCAGGACCATCGTTTAACGTCCCATCCGAAGGACCCAGATGAAATAAACTAAGAGCCTCGGCCGGGTTTCGAACCCACGACCTTGAGCTCAGAAGGCAAGCATACCACTGAGCTACCGGCGCCCTCAAAAACAAAATATATATATTATTATTTTTATTATACTATTATATATTCTGGGACAAGAATTTTGAAGCAATACACTGTGAAAATTTTTAAAAATTATATAAAAAATCATCCCTCTCCCTTACTAACAAACTCACCATTTTTACAGCTGGCTTCTCAAGCCAATAAGGACGTACGGCTTGGAACTCTGGGGATCTGCGGCCATGTTCAATTTGAACCTGATTCAAGCCGTGCAGTCCATCATCTTACGGCAGATCACTACCCCTCCATTGTACGTCCACCATTCTTCATAACGACTTACAAGTGACATTCGTTTCCATAGTTGTGACAGAGAAATACACACATCACCATGCCAATTTTGCGCACCTAGATATATTCATCTAGAATAGGGTCTTTGACGAGTATCTGATATCGTATAGGCTTGGAACTGTTTAACGTCCCATCCGAAGAAGGGTATGCTTAAGAAGAAAGCAATCTTTGATAGTCACAAATTCCAGAAGGAACATTTTTTTTGATAGATGATTTCTTTCATAGAATCAACCATTTTCCCATAAATCAAGCAAACGTCGGAAAAAAGTGATATCATACATGACATGCAACGGATAGACGGTGAACCGCTCGACCGATCTCACTGAAACTTTGATATATTGCAATGTCACCGGAGTGAGGCGTATGTACTATGTTTCAGCCTTATACCTCTATTAAAAATGAGTGAAAAAACTATTGGCAAATTTCACGTCACCAAACCGAATTATTATAAGACATATAATAATGGTTTTATTACTCCGGGTAGTTAGTAGAAAATAATAAAAAAGTTAATTGTAATTTGAAAAATGAAAAGAAAGAGTTGAATGTTTTCGTTTGTTGTGTCTTAACCTTCGTCGGACACTTCGTGAATGTGAAGACCGTGGATACGGGTATATCTCAAGGTTTCATAGAGAGATTGTGAAACATTATGACAGATAATCATCTTAAATAGAACTCAGCTGGCCAACATGTCAAGGATTTGAGGTCTACCGAGCCGAACTTAACTGTTTACAAAACCCATTTGAACCAATGATGAGAAAAAGGCAAAAAGAACACCATTTTAAGTCACGTTTCAATCTTAATTTTATCTTTCGTTTAAATATCAAGGTTTTTTTTAAGCCTAATTGTTAGGTTTGTTTTTGAGTCAAGGTTTGATTCGGTAGGTCGAAGACCCCTGAAGGATGAACACAACCAGTATGTGTGCATGACGTCAGTCTGTCCTCTTGGAATGCATTTAGGCTCAGTTTGAGGGGAACCTGCCGCAGAATGGCGCCTCCCTTCTCCACTCCAAACTGTTACCCTTGACTCCGAAGACCTGTGTATTGATCGAAAGCTCATTCAAATATGATAATAAAAAACTTTATATTTTGTTCGTATAAATATTTTTAATTTTTGCTTGTATTTATTTTCATGTTGACTTTATCTATTTTTTATATGTCATTGTGTAAGCTTTTATTAACATTTCCTTCGTTTTGAGAGAAAAAAAATAAAGAAAAAAGTCGTCAGTGATACACCGGCAATGTACTTCCCCAGAACGAATTATTCAATTAAATGTTCGCGCCTCACAAAACCAGTCGACCGTCTGTGCTAATATTCAACATTTGACTTACGTAGAGGCTCCTAAATCCTCAAACTAAATTTTGTTTCGATAAATTCATTACGTCGGCAGTTATTAGTATTTTTGAATTGAGCCTCCCTGAACCGGCGATTCCGCTGAAAATTATTGTGTCGTCCTTATGAAGTTTTTAATTCACACTTGAAATTTTGTGTCGATACATTCAATGGTAGTTATTAAAGTTTTTGAGATAAGCCTCTCACCCAATTCCCTCTTCCCTTTGACCGATTTGACTGAAAGTCGATAGGTGTTGTGCTCTGGTCACACATACAAAATTTCGTGTTGATACCTTTTGTTCTATCAGGAGTTATTATAGTTTTTATGCTAAGCCTCCTCCCCCTAACTCCTGTCAGTATGTCCATCTTGATCATATGACTACGCTTTAACTGCAAGGTCATATCGCCTACTACCAGAGCGCTCTTTCGTCAATTGGTGGACATGAGTCCCACGCTACAATGGGAGTCCTAAATTACCTCAACCTAGTTTTATTCGCCTAAGATAGGGGTATTTAACGCGTACCTGACATCGTACAGATTCTAGAGCAGTGGTCGCCAAACCGTAGCTCGCAGGGAAATGTTTGGTAGCTCGCGGGTAAATTTCAGACGTCACATTGAACTATTAATATGAAGATGGCTGATGTAGTGAGAAGTGATTATTTCGCAGGATGTCAAAAATAAGATAGTCTGACCTCTCACAGATTTTTTATTTAAGTAAGCTAGCCGGCTTTCGAGGTTTCCCTCATCATCAGGCAGTCTACAAAAGAACATCCTTAATATGTAATATGAATAGCAAATAAATAATTAAAAACACAATTTTTGATAAAACATACCTGATAAAAATTTGAATAAACTAAATAATAAAAATAAATAAATAAAAATCTACAACAAACATTAACAATTTAAAATATCATGGATGGGGACAGACGAGTTATTCCTGTCCACCATCTGAGTCACAACTGGGAGAACGGTGTACGTGAGACTGGACAAACCTCCCATCCCCTCTCTAGAGTTGAGGAGGGGGGACTCTCTCTTCCTTCTTTCCAATTTGATTTCGATACTTTCCAATGTATCCATTTTTCTACCTTTTTGGACATGATGCAGTAATGAGACTGAACCGGCCTCATGTCCTGTGTTCTGGAGGTGTTGGAAAATTCAGAGTCACCCCTCCTCAAATGCTCCCTCACTCTAGTCCTCAGCTTCCGGCCCGTCTGCCCAAGATAAAAACATTCACAGTCTTTACAAGTAATCCTGTACACGCCGGATTTCTCAGGGAGGTCCACACGATCTTTGGTTTTTGAGAGCATCCCCTTAAGAGAAGTCCTACTTTTGAAACCCACATTCACGTCATCTCCCTTTATTATCCGAGATAATTTCTCAGAGAGTCTGGGGAGGTACGGCAGAACACACCAGCCACCCCCGCCATCCCTCTCCTTAGTTTGGTTACACCCTCCGTACACTGACGTTACCATTTTCTCCTCCGTCTTTCTTTTCAATATACGTTCTACCAGGTCGGTTGTGTAACCATTAACGACGGCGAGGTGTCTGATGTGCTCCAACTCTCTTTCGTAGGAGTCACGGGAAACAGGGAGTTTGAGTAGTCTGTCTATGAAAGAGTGAAATGCTGCATGTTTATGTTTTGTGTGATGAGATGAACTGTTTGGTATTAATGTTTCTGTACTGGTGGGTTTCCTGTAAATGTCGAAGGTGTTGTCCTGTTTTGTGATTTGTAGATCTAAATAATTGATACTATTGTTTTGTTCTAGGTCTATGGTGAATTTTATAGTGTCTGTAAGTGTACTATAAAATTCACCATAGACCTAGAACAAAACAATAGTATCAATTATTTAGATCTACAAATCACAAAACAGGACAACACCTTCGACATTTACAGGAAACCCACCAGTACAGAAACATTAATACCAAACAGTTCATCTCATCACACAAAACATAAACATGCAGCATTTCACTCTTTCATAGACAGACTACTCAAACTCCCTGTTTCCCGTGACTCCTACGAAAGAGAGTTGGAGCACATCAGACACCTCGCCGTCGTTAATGGTTACACAACCGACCTGGTAGAACGTATATTGAAAAGAAAGACGGAGGAGAAAATGGTAACGTCAGTGTACGGAGGGTGTAACCAAACTAAGGAGAGGGGTGGCTGGTGTGTTCTGCCGTACCTCCCCAGACTCTCTGAGAAATTATCTCGGATAATAAAGGGAGATGACGTGAATGTGGGTTTCAAAAGTAGGACTTCTCTTAAGGGGATGCTCTCAAAAACCAAAGATCGTGTGGACCTCCCTGACAAATCCGGCGTGTACAGGATTACTTGTAAAGACTGTGAATGTTTTTATCTTGGGCAGACGGGCCGGAAGCTGAGGACTAGAGTGAGGGAGCATTTGAGGAGGGGCGACTCTGAATTTTTCCAACACCTCCAGAACACAGGACATGAGGCCGGTTCAGTCTCATTACTGCATCATGTCCAAAAAGGTAGAAAAATGGATACATTGGAAAGTATCGAAATCAAATTGGAAAGGAGGAAGAGAGAGTCCCCCCTCCTCAACTCTAGAGAGGGGATGGGAGGTTTGTCCAGTCTCACGTACACCGTTCTCCTAGTTGTGACTCAGATGGTGGACAGGAATAACTCATCTGTCCCCATCCATGATATTTTAAATTGTTAATGTTTGTTGTAGATTTTTATTTATTTATTTTTATTATTTAGTTTATTCAAAATTTTTATCAGGTATGTTTTATCAAAAATTGTGTTTTTAATTATTTATTTGCTATTCATATTACATATTAAGGATGTTCTTTTGTAGACTGCCTGATGATGAGGGAAACCTCGAAAGCCGGCTAGCTTACTTAAATAAAAAATCTGTGAGAGGTCAGACTATCTTATTTTTGACATCCTGCGAGACATTGAACTATGTTTTTCTAATGCAAATATTTTGTTATATAAATTCTAATGCTATTAATTGCAATGTTAGAAATTGCATTTAATTAGATTTAATATAAACTAGAAATGTATATTGATAGGTAAAAAACAACTTTTTTTTTTTTTTTTTTTTTTTTTTTTTTTTTTTTTTTTTCTCGGGTGCACCGGTGAATCACCCGGCCCGTTTTCGTCGGGGATTGAGGAACATATGAAATGGGATTGCTATTTATTTATATTTATTTATTATTGTTGCTATGGGTGTCTGGGGGCGACAGCCTCTGGTCCCTTGCGGGACAGACTGGCGCTCCCAGACCCCCTTATGTTGCGGCTGCCAGATGGCGCCGAGAGAGCTCAGGATCTTGGAGTGGAGGCTGCTACTACATCGCGGTCGCCGGGGGTAGACATCGGGCCGCGGCCCGTCAATCACCCCCGGCGCCGGGTCAAGCGGGCTTCTTCTGTTCCCGCCAGGAGGCGACAAACCGGCCGAACGCTGGATAGTTCGACTCCGTCATCAACTCCGGCAGGCTCAATCCCAGATATGATCCTGTCGCGCGGATCAACTCCACCCTAGACCTGTCGTACAGCGGGCAGTCGAGGACCACATGTTCTGCAGTCTCGATGCCGCCACACGAGCAGTTCGGGCTATCCTTCCTCTTGAAGAAGAAGAGTTTGGAGTTGAAGTCGCCGTGACCTGATAGTACCTGGGATGTCCAGTGATCGGGTTGTACCCAAGTGGAGCGCAGGCGGACCTGGACGTCGGGGATGTACGCGAATGTCGTTCGGCCATCGGAAGAGCGCGACCATCGCTGTTGCCACTTGTTCACTATCCAGTCTTGGACAATGTCCCTGCAGCGCTCTGGTCTGTTCTGTGCACGTAGCTCACCCTCCAGAGCGAGGCGCAAGGACTCATCTATATCTGCTCTCAGGGGCAAATTGCGTCTACAGTAGTACGAGGCAACCGCCCCGTCCAAGACCAAGTCTATGGGCGGAGCTCCTGCCAGCACCTGTAGCGCTGCCGTGGAGACAGTACGATAGGCCCCTGTGACCCTCAGGAGGGCGGCTCTTTGGGCTTGTAGCAGTCTCGTTCTCTGCTGCTTGGTGGGGCGAAACCACCACCCTGCAGCAGCGTACCGTGCTACAGCCTCGAATACCCCCGTGTAGATTGTTCTACACGCTGAGTAGTCGAGGCCCCATGTTGCGCGAGCTAGGCAGCTCAGAGCATTGAAGGTGGCACTTGTCCTTTCCTTGATGGCAACAGCGTGGGGAGTCGCACTGAAGCCCGGACCCAGTCTCACACCGAGGTATGTGACCGTCTCCGGGAATTCAACGCGCATCCCTCGGATCCTCAAGGAGAAGGGGTGGCGGGCGTCGGTTTTCCCTCTCATCAGCAGGGCCGTAGTCTTGCTTGGTGAGAGGGCCAGCTTGTTGGCGCAGCACCAGCTGTCGACGAAGTCGATGGCGGCTTGGGCTACTCGGGTCAGAGCTGCCCGGCTATCAGCGTGCACCGTGATTGCGAGGTCGTCAACATAGGCAATAGCCTTATATTCACGATTCTCGAGCTCACGGAGCAGTCCATCAAAGAGTATGTTCCAGAGTGTTGGTCCTAGGACCGAGCCCTGGGGACATCCTCTGGTGATGTTCACCGATGTGCTAGCGTACAACTGGCCCACAGTCGCAGAACGGCCATCAAGGAAGCTGGATATCAGCCCAAATATATTCCTAGGCGGTCCCATAGCACGCAGTCGCGTGAGGATAGCAGGCCACCAGGCGCAGTCGAACGCCGCCGTGATGTCGAAGAAGATACAGAGGGCATATTTGCCTCTGGTCTCTTCGACATCCGACCTCAGCGTTATCAACGCGTCTTCTGTTGACCTGCCTCTCAAGCAACCATACTGCCTAGGGGATACGAAGGCGTATACCTGGGTGCGAATTCTGTCGAGGACGAGTCCCTCCAGTATCTTACCGAACAGAGACAGAAGGCTGATCGGTCTGTAGCTGCCTGCCAAGGAAAGGTCCCTATCCCCAGGCTTGACAAACGTGCACACCATGGCCCGTTTCCAAGCTCTGGGGAAGTGGCCTCGCCTTAGGCAGGCATTGCACAAGTAGAGTAGGTCTGTCTTAATGACCGGGTAGGCTTTCTTGATCATGGCCGCGTCCATGAGATCGCTCCCAGGGGCGCCGCCACTCTTCTGCCTCCCAATCACCAGGGTCAGGTCTAACTCGTCCCAGTCAGGGGCATCTTCCGTGTTCGGCAAGTCACGGGCAGCACACCTGATGTTGTGTTGAGTGGGTGTATCCCTTGCCGGGTCGTCCTCCGGGAAGGCCTGGCTTAGGTACATCCCGCCGGCCTCCTCCAGGGACAAGGCATACTGCATGCCATCCCTGATTGAAGCCGCCGGGGCGACCGCCTTAAACCTCCCAGTGGCGACCCGATAGGGGATCCCCCACGGGTTCTTGCTGGACTCGTCCTCAACAAACCTCCTCCAGCTGGTTCTCTTGGCGGCTTCGATGCTCCGACCATAGGCCTCGCTGAGCTGCCGGTACTCTTCTCTGCGAATAACCCGATGGAGTTGGTCTCGACACCGCTGGTACCGCCTCCTGGCACGATAAACGGCCCTCTTGGCGAGGGTGAGGTCTTCACTCCACCAGGGGACTTTCCTCAACCGGTCGACCTTCTTGGGGATGGTTTCGTCGGCAGCTCTCAGCAAAATATTACTGAGCCTATCGACGCCCTCCTCAATCTGGTCCACCGGGTCGGAACCCCTGAGACCTTCCCATTCCTCATCACAGGAGTAGGCAGCAGCGGCGGCCACGAAGGCTTCCGGTATCGCTTTGCGAGTTGCAAAGCGAGGGTCCCTAGACCTGACTGTCGTTAGCCGGGCGTCAAAGAGCCTCACGTCTAGGATTTCATGGTCACTAGACGTAACCCCTCGGACTCCCCAGCCACTGACAGCCCTGTATAGTTCTCCAGAAACCAGCGTGACATCGATGTGCGATTCTCCATTGTGGCCACGAAAAGTGGGCGGAGAATGCTGGTCATTTACTATGCACAGGTCATGGCGGGCGATCAACTCCATTAGTCTGTCACCCCGGCGGTCGGTGCGAACCGATCCCCAGGATGCCGACCAGGCGTTGGCGTCTACCATGACTATGACTTGGCGTCCCGCTAGCTCGTCCAGAACGTGGTCCAAGTGGCCCAATTGCAGGTCTATGCGCTCAGACGGAGGGAAATATCCGCTGATTACATAGCAATCGACGTTGGCGTGCCTGATGCAGGCCACAGCAAGGTGGCTGGTGGATAGATGGTGGAGCGCCATCACATCCACCTGGGGGCCGGTCACAACGATCGCAGCCATGGGCCGTTCGTTGTTCCGTGCGCCAGTTATTACTCTGTGGCCTAAACCTAGGCCTGCCACGCGATTTCCTATACAATAGGGTTCCTGTAGAGCCAAGAGCTGGACGGACTCATCGTACACCAATGTTCGCAACTCATCCGCCACTCTCTTACGCCTATTCATGTTGTGCTGGACAACGTGGATCCCGGAGCGCTCCCTTTCTCTACCCGCCATAGTCCGTGCGCGAGGCCAGTTTCTCTAGCGCGCGGATATATGACGGGCATGTCGCGCTATCAGCGCTATGGGTCACGCCCGTTTTCCCGGTGTCACAGTTACAACATTTCGGCGGCAGCGTTTTCTTTTTACAGCTGGCGCTGTCGTGCCCTGTCAGTGCACACCAAGCACACACCCTCTCCTTGCTTGGGCAGCGCTTCTCCGGGTGGCAGGTAAAAAATAACTGTGTGATTTAAAGAAAAACATGTATTATTTCCCCCCCCCCCCCCCCCCCCCCCCTAAAGGTTTGGCGACCACTCGCTTAACGTCCCATCAAAGGACGGCGTGCTCAAGGATTTTTCCCTTCCCAAATAAGAAAAACATAAGGGCTTTGGCCGGGGTTTGAACCTGCGATCTTGTACTCAGTGAGCTAGCCTCTGTGCTGCCGGCGCCCTTAAAAAATATCTAAGTATTATTTTGAAATATCTGAGGTGAGACTAACTGCTAGAGATACCTGTTACTGTTGACTTGGAGTGACAGTCACTGGTTTGGGAATGTTTCCTCTTCGGACGGTGTCCCCTCCCTTATCAGTGTTTCGAACAATGGCTATGTCATACAAACTTGGAGATAGGTCAAATAACGTTCAAATCACCAAAATGGCTGCAGGTCCTCTGCTTTCCACAATATCCACATTTATGTCTTCTTTAGGACTCTCCATGAAAAGAAGCTCAACTGTTTTATCATTTCTACGTTCTACGTTCTCCTCCGATTTAATTATACAAAACGTTACCGCTTCCTTCGGGAAAACAACCCAGGATTTGCATGTTTTGGACGCCTTGCCACTCAGTTTCTGTACAATTCAATTTCAGGCTATATCTTAAGCGAACTAAGTTCATTAATAATTTAATGGTTGACTTTTTTGAGTCAGTTTCTTATGTCAAAAAAAAAAAAAATCACCGGCAATGTACTTTTTCAAAAGGAATTAATCAATTCGCTCCTCTTCTAAATCTAGTCGACCGTTTGCTCTAATATTCAACACTTATATATAGACTTGTAAACTAAGTTTTGTGTCGATAAATTCATCATATCGACAGTTATTGGGCTTTTTGAGTTAAGCCGCCCTCTGATCCCCCTTCCCTTCTTCGGATTCCGCTGAAAATTAATAAGTTTCATCCTTGTTTTTGAGTCAAGCCTCTCCCTTAATTCCCTTTCGCCCTCCCCTCTAGCTCCTGTCAATATGTCCATCTTGGTCATTTGAGTGTTTTGTAAACTGTCAGTTTGATCTCAACGGCTAGTTTTTACTTTTCTTATAATAGAGATCCCAGTACAGTGAAATGCGGTTATAACGATATTCAAGGGACCAAGAAAAATACATCGTTATATCCGGAACCAAACTGTTATAAGAAGTGCGTCTTCTAGATCTTGATGTTGGCTGCTTCTAAGTTTTTTTTTTTTTCAAAGTCACATCATTTTCAAACATTTCTTTGATTTTGTCTCTGGATTTCCAGATTGTCGATATCGTAGTCGGGGAAATTCGATGCCCCGACACTAAGTTTTTGATTGTTTCTCCTTTCTCAATTCTATTTATGATTTTCACTTTTTCTTCAATAGAAATTGCGCGACGTTTGTTGGAAGTCATTTTCAATTCAAATTTTACACTGTCACGGATTCCTACGGAGGCAAATAAAAGACTAATAGAAGAAGGGAGTTCGAAGAATATTCGACAAGGGGGAAATGGTATGTTTGGTAACGTAAAAACTAAGAATTTTAAAAACGACATACATATGCAAACGTTAAATTCTGAACAGTGTACAATAAAACAATGTATAGTACGTAATGAAAACAAGAATAATATTTTTAGACTCACTGAAAAATGTCCGTAATGTTTTTTGCCCGACGTCCGACGTCGTTTTGCCGTACGATCTTGTAGTCGCCTCAAGGTCAGTAGTCAAACCCTCTCTTTGAATTATTTTCGTACTTACTGCTCGCTAAATTAAATTTTTAGTTTACTAAATCTTAATTTTTTTTTTTAATCCCGTCCGGATTAACCGCATATTCGGATAATCGGTGTCTGAATTAGCGGGACTCTATTGTAGTAAGTTATTATGACATGCCCGGGGTTTAACTACGAGGACATATCACCTACTACCAGAGCGCTCTTTCGTCACTCTGGTGGACATGAGCCCGACTCTACTATGGGAGTCCTAAATTTTTATTCACCTAGGGCAGGGGTCTTTAACGAGTACCTGACATCGCACTGGCTCGGGACCATCGCTTAACTCATCCGAAGGACGGCGTGCTTAAGTTTATTTTACCTCCCAGATAAAATAAACTAAGGGTCTCGGCCGGGTTTCCAACCCACGACCTTGAGCTCACCACGCATACCATTGAGCTACCGGCCCCCATATATTAGTAGTGTTCATTTAGTAAGCTGAATGGTTATGACTTTTTCTATCCTAGTTAGAGAACACGAAGGACATTAACCCAGAGGAAAGAAAAATATTGGCGGGAACCATGTATTTATGATTACGTAAGTGAAACAACTGTTGTTCATTTCCCCAACAGATGGCAGCACCGCACTGTTTCGTGATGCTAAAAACCTCCTTAATTTCAGTTGATTTCAATCTCATAAATATGCATTGAAAATGTAAAAAAAATTTATAAATTTCTCATATTGTCTCCGGGGTATGTTTGATGTAAGCCAGTGTTTTCTAATCATTAGGCTCTTTTGCGAAGTAGGCATCGAGCTGTCTTATGCGAATTTTCATGAGAACTAGAGCATGACGAAACTACAGATGCGTACCTGAGTAATTACGTGAAGAATTGAACGTAGAGCGGATGTTTTACTATTCCTAGTATGACCTAACTTAGGAAGAACAAACCATAGAGATGAAAAAATAAAATGTTTCTATTCATAGAAACCGGAGTTCAGAATCCACAGTTCAGTGTGCTGGTCATCAAAAATATATTGTTTTTAGGTTTTCGTGTATTTATTATTAAATGTAGATCTATCGGAATATCAATAGGGCAAAAAATAGTTGGATAAGAAAAGAAATATTACTTTTTTTTTTAGACGCAATATGCCTTCTGGATCAGATATTGCCCTCACGTCTAGTCCTGGATGAAGAACGGTCCAGGAATGGATAGAAAGTTCATATGGTCGAACAATGTATGCATACTTACTGGGCGTCTAGGTACGCCTCGACTCTACGTGAATACAGGCTGACCCAGATATTATCAAATCTCGGGGATTTGAACTACAAACTTTTCTTCTTTAAGAGGGTGAACAATCCGAATTGTTCATGCGGGGGCATCGAGACTGCAGAAAATGTATGTAATTCTTGAATGTCCGCTGAACGACTAGGTATTGATTTGTAGGTTGATCGGCCGGTTGTCGCTCCCAACCCGTCATATTCACATTTAAGCTCAATCCTGACTACATGTTCACCCAACGGATGATGTTGCACAGATGCAAGTCGCACACAAAACAGATAATAAACAAAAGAAAAGATGAGTAACTCTTTATGCGCTATTTTCGAATAATACACGCTTAATGACTCGGCTAATCCAAAGGAAACCGTGTAGCTAATTTTCAGAACAGCTGACCCCAACTGACTCAATCTCCAATTGCCCGTATAAATATATAGAATATTGAGAGCGCCGGTAGCGCTCGAGGGTTCGAAACCCGGCGGAGACCTTTAGATTTTTTTTTTTATCTCGAGGGTCAAAAAACCTGGAGCACGCCGTCCTTCAGATGGAACGTTAAGCGGTGGCCCCAAGCCTGTAGGTTGTCAGATACTCGTTAAAGATAGGGTGAATAAGCCTGGTTAGGCAAATTTTAGGACTCCCACTGTAGAGTCGGGCTCATGTCCACCAGAGCGACGAGAGAGCGCTCTGATAGTAGGCGATATGACCTCGCAGTTAAAGCCTGGGAATGAGTCATAATAACTACTAACTACATAGAATTCCCTAAAGTCTAGAACATTCCATTAACTATCATTGGTAAAATTTAAAAGTGAACTGGAAGATCTACTAGTGATAACTGAATCTAAAACAACCTCTCAGATGAATAACAACATTAAAAAACCTTCTTTAAACACAACAAATCGACTGCAACAAGTTATTTGAATGAAAATAAATAAATATACATATAAATATATAATTAATCGGTTATGAAATGAACAATAGTAACGTTCGAATCTGAAGGTCATAAATGGAACTTGTCCCATTAACAAATATATGAAATGACCTTATTATTCGGAACAATATAACATACACATTGTGTGTGTGTGTGTGGGAGTATAGTTACTATCAATTAGTCTACAGAAAACATTTTTTTTAATATAATGGAATTATGAAATGATTGTATGGTTAGGTTAGGTTAGGTTTATTTAGGTTTTATGACTCATGCCCGGGCTTTAACTACGAGGTCATATCGCCTACTACCAGAGCGCTCTATCGTCACTCTGGTGGACATGAGCCCGACTCTACTGTGGAAATCCTAAATTTTGCCTACCCTAAATTTTTATTCACCTAGGGCAGGGGTCTTTAACGAGTACCTGACATCGTACAGGCTCGGGACCATCGCTTAACGTCCCATCCGAAGGACAGCGTGCTTAAGTTTATTTTACCTCCCAGATAAAATAAACTAAGGGCCTCGGTCGGGCTACGAACCCACGTTCCTGAGCTCAGAAGTCAAGCACGCATACCACTGAGCTACCGGCGCCCTCGATGATTGTATGTAATTTAACTGAACATTAATAAAATCAGTCAGTTTATTATCTCTATATATCCTCTTTTCATTGATCTACCGTAAATTGGAAAATATTTTTAAAAATCAGAAAAGATCTAATGAAGAATAGGTCATGGAAATACGAGATTTAACGTAAAACGGTGTCAAGACATTATTAGTTCGAAGTGGCACCCGGTAGGCCATGACATTATTTACCATCAAGTCAGCCACCTGCTATTCGAAATGTAACATTTACCATTTTGGAAATGAGAGTGTTGTGGAAAATATGAAATCTTATGACAAAATTCGAAGTTGGATTTTGGCGTTTTTGTTCTACTATCTTATAGCTTTAGTGTAGAAATTCACACTTCGCCATCAAACGTGCCCTCCCGTCGCCATCAACAACGTACTAATTCCTTCCTCTAACCAGGTGCGTTACCTCGGGTTCTACCTAGACAGCCGACTGACGTGGAACCCACACACACGACTTAAAAGACAAGAGTTGAATTGACGTTACGGACTACTACGTAGACTACTTGGACCAAAATCAAAACTTTCTACTGCCAACAAACTGACCATTTACAAGACTATAATATGCCCAATATGGACATACGGCCTCGAACTATGGGGTACAGCCAAACAATCCAACATAAACCGCATCCAAGCTTTCCAGTCCAAAGTCCTTCGTCGAATTGTAAATGCTCCCTTCTACGTCACCAATAAATTACTCCCTGAAGACCTAAACATCCCAACCGTCCAAGAACTCGTCAAATCCCGATTCTTAAATTTCCACAATAAACTTTCATTCCATCCTAACCCATTTGCACTAGTCCTATCCTCTCAATCCCATCCTGACAATCCTCCACGCCGTCTGAATAGGAGGTGGCCTCGAGATCTTCTAAGGGAAAACTAACCATTGTACTAGTTTCTAGGGAGTGTCAGCGCTGGCTGACCTCTCCCAGCATGTGGCATAGACACTCAGGCATACAGTTAACATATTTGCTCATTATATAAAATGTATATAGATTGCAAATAAAGAAAAGAAAAAAAAAAGTGTCGAAAGTATTTCAATCGTGCAAGAAAAAATCCTAGATCGAGTATTCAACAAAATTATCATCCAATGTCATTTTCATCATGTGTATCAGATTAGAACTTTGTTATTGCTTAGATATAGAATTACTCTGCCGTGCAAAATGAACGTACACAGAGAAAACTATATTCTTGCGGCAAGAAGATATCTCCTTGGCATTATCTTCTTACAGCACAAAGGCAAATCTTTTAACCGCAACAAGATTAATCTTCTTGTAAGTATTCACTCTTGCCGCAAGAATTTTATTCTTGCCGTAAGAATATATTTTTCTCCGTGTAACAAACAGACCTGCCACATAAATTGATGATTCAGTCAGATTGACTATTCTATAAACCTTTTTACAATCAGCTGATCCTAAAATCAGCCTATGTCCCAAAATATCCTAAAATTTCTATTGTTATTGTGGAGTCGTATTTGGGCTAGCAGTAGAAGTTTTTCAATTTGACTGTTTATTGAAAAGTACTTTTTTTGGGGCCTAACATAATTTCTGCTTTAGTTTTTGATTTTTTCTTTAAATTGTACGACAGAAAGACACTGGATACCATTGTTTTCCATATATTTCAAATTGTAGATAACATTTGACATTTTCTGAATAGTTTCATAGAAATTGCAGAACTGTAAGGAGAGCTACAGAATGTTGGTAAATGTCACATAGTAATTAAGACAGCAATTTTGTTTTTTTCTATTTCGATTCCCATGTTTTTTTTTTAAAACTAATTATCAGCAGTTTTTCTCCCTTATATTATTGGTTTATTTTGCAATTATTAACTGCAATGTGCTGTGAACACAGTTAAACCACTTATATTATTTTTATAGCCACTAAATAGTATCTGCAAATTTTATAAGGTACTGTAACACACTTTTTCTATACTTCCCGCAAGTACTGTGGGTAAGTGGATAGTTCTGGTTAAAGAACCGCGACGCTTAGCTCGTTAGATGCAATTGTTACTAGAAAGACATTTTTTTTTTTTTTTTCATAACTTTCTATGTCTTATTTGCGGTCTAGTGGCAGCATGGGAGACATAGTCAATTTGACATTTTTTTTTTAAACATAATATCTTTAGAAATTATCGACATAAGTCAGCATTGGGCGGTGAAATTTCCTATTTGGAATTTGTTAATCATCTTTACATTTTGTGATCACTCAGCTCAAAATACAAATATTTAAGCAAAAATATCTATTTGGCTGTAAAACTTTGAGGGCATTTTGATTGGGAGGCTAGAAGGACGAGGATCCTTTCGGGATGAATTAGGGATAGTTCATCTTAAAATACGTTAGGATGTAAATACCTTCGGGAAAGATTTTCGGATACAACTGACGATTAACAGATCCGAAACACTATCACTATTTTTATGCAGTTTTTTTGCAATATTTAGCAAAAGTTATTAGCCTGAATTTACATGATAGTTTAGGTTTTTTACCCAAAAACGCATTATTGCATCTTTCTACCAACTTTATCCTTTCCTTCATGATTTAGTTCATTCTTTCATATTAAATTTTGTGTTGATGCATTCAATATATAGGCAGTTATTTGGGTTTTCCCTCGTATCCCCTTCCTTTTGGCAGCTGAAATTTAATAGGTATCGTCCTTATGTGGTTTCGAATTTACACATGAAATTTCATGCCAATAGATTCATTACAACGGGAGTTGAGACCATAAGCGTAGAAAGATTATTTTTGTTGTGGGGCCAACTCAATAGCACCAACTCTCCCCCCCCCCCCCCCCCATGCCCAAATAAAAAAATCTAGTCGTTTTTTAAATAAAAATAATACTACATAATAATAACTAAAGAACCATAAGTAAAATTTAATGTACAACTAGTGTGGATAAGCTTATATCGCACGAGAACAAAATGAGTGAGGGCTTATTTTCGTCCATATCCACACCTGTTGCACATGTTTTGACGTGAAAACGTCTATTCGCTCGTTAAGCACAGTGATAGCCAGTGAAAGTTTCTTGTGTTACAAAATACCGTCAGATTTCAATCGATAATAACTACAAGACTAATAATGCGATGACAACGGTTGAGGTCACAATGGATAGAGCATGTCTGTACGTGTTTGTTTTTCCTGTGACGTTATCGGGCTAGTGTGGGCGCCGCGGCGGATGATTGTTGCGAATTAGCATTGTGTAAAATTAGAAATTAGTGTAGCGTAATAACGCGTTTAGATGGGACGTTGATTCGGGTGTCATTGTAAAGAGCTTGAGGAGCACTACTAGGACTCAACGTGAAACAATAAAAATATTCGCCGAAATATATGTAAAAATAGGTAATTGAAAATTGAAAAAAAATAAAAGATGTCTCATATGATTCGTAAATATGCGCGGAATTATAGAAAACGCAAATCAGAGGAAAGCTCGCATCAAAAGGAATTTAAAAAACCTAAAAAGTCTAGTGCCGAGCAAATGCAAAAGCTACTGCAGCATCGAAAAGAAAATGAAAAATGATTTTATCCCGACGTTTTCACGGAAAATCTACGGCGTAGACCTTGACTACGCTTTAATGTTTTTTTTCCTACGACCATTATAGTAATAAATTGTTTTATAATTCATTATTAAACTATATCGGAAATTTGAGTCCTTTCCTTTAGTCTCAATTATTTTTTTCTATTCAATTATTATTTTATTTTTTGTATAAATTTTCAGAAGATTATTGTGAAGGCGAAACGATACTCTTGCCCCCACGACCTCAGGGTTGTGGGGGCGATGGCCCCTATGGAAAACATGGCTTATGGTTGAGACGATAATTTAAATAATAGTAATCAAATATAAATGTGATTTGAAGCAGGTTTTCTCGAAGTTGATTCTAACTATCGACTTGACCTAGAAATGTAATATCTCCTTCTGAAACATTTATTAGCCAGACGATGAATCTACATATCTACATATCACCCTTAAGTTTCAGGAAATGTCATATATCTTCAATGTACGGAACGGGACAGACCCTTCTATATTACATTTCACTTATTTATTGAAGCAAATATACCATTCCTCTGAAATATATTATTAAACTTTATGAATTATTACCTAGTTATTGTAATAAAATAAGAAAACTATTTATTTAAGTATTTATTGTAATATTCATTTTTTCTTCAATGAGGGTGGGATTTTCCTCTCATCGATGTAAATAAATCCTTTCATCAATATAATCTGAACATTTCGACCATTCTTTTTAATGTATCTAATGTTTTTTTTTTTTTTTTTATGTGAAAGAATAAACAATTGGTGAGGGCATACATATCGTTAATTGAAAAATGCAATTTTCTGCGACTACAAAGGTTGAACAATTATTTGCACCTCTCCTAAATTAAGAGTGTTGCCAAAGTAATAATACATCATATAAGATTACCCGGCCGAGGGTGGAAGGTAAAATAAACTTAAGCACTCCGTCCTTCGGATGGAACGTTAAACGATGATCCCGAGCCTATACGATGTCAGGTACTCCTAAAGACCCCTACCTTAGGTGAATAAAAATTTAGGATAGGCAAAATTTAAGACTCCGCTAGTATAATTGGGCTCATGTCAACCAGAGAAACGAAAGAGTGCACTGGTAGTAGGCGATATTACCTTATAATGATAATAATAATTTTTATTGTTTAAAGAGACCACCCCTATACAATATATAATTGAGTCAGTGACCATTACATTACAATATTAACATTTCAAAAATTATAGATTGATCAGCTGAACAATAATGACATATATAAAAGGAACCTTTAACAAACTAAATAAATAACATTAATAAATAAATAAAGTATAAATAAAATAAGTAATTACAAATTAATAATAATAATAATAATGTAACAAAGAGAGTAAATATGGAGTGGAGATGTAGGTATTGAATATCAATATAATATGGAAGTTGAAATACATTATTCATTAACGATGAATGATCTAAGTTTCAGAGCGTTGATTAAATAATAGAAAATGTTTGAGATATCATTCTTATTTTGGGCCAGAAGTAATGTATGAAAGTTGGATCGGTCTATACTGACACTCTGAGGCAGGAAGTGGCTTCTAATGGGGGAGTATATCGGACAGGATATTAACAGATGGTATACGCCTTCCAATTTGTTTTTATTGCAGATTGTACAAAGTTCTTGGGGATTAAGGTTGTATACATTATTTTAGACGGAGTGTTTTGATGTGTGAGAAAGGAGCATTCAGGTTTAGGTATGGTTGGAGTGGATCTGGGTTGTAAATATTGGAATAAAAGGTGTTGTATCGGCACTCCAAAAGGTATAATATTTATCTTTATTCTTCAGATGATTCACAAATGCGTCCAGTAGACGATATGACCTTGTACTTAATGCCCGGGCATGATTTATAATAACTAACTAATTATAAGTATAATCACTTTGAAAAAATTAATCAAAGTGTCTAGTTCTTGTAAATGTTGGGATAAAAGGATATTTATCGGCATTCCAAAAGGTATAATATTTATCTTTATTCTTCAGATGATTCACAAATGCGTCCAGTAGACGATATGACCTTGTACTTAATGCCCGGGCATGATATATAATAACTAACTAATTATAAGTATAATCACTTTGAAAAAATTAATCAAAGTGTCTAGTTCTTGTAAATGTTGGGATAAAAGGATATTTATCGGCATTCCAAAAGGTATAATATTTATCTTTATTCTTCAGATGATTCACAAATGCGTCCAGTAGACGATATGACCTTGTACTTAATGCCCGGGCATGATTTATAATAACTAACTAATTATAAGTATAATCACTTTGAAAAAATTAATCAAAGTGTCTAGTTCTTGTAAATGTTGGGATAAAAGGATTTGTATCGGCATTCCAAAAGGTATAATATTTATCTTTATTCTTCAGATGATTCACAAATGCGTCCAGTAGACGATATGACCTTGTACTTAATGCCCGGGCATGATTTATAATAACTAACTAATTATAAGTATAATCACTTTGAAAAAATTAATCAAAGTGTCTAGTTCATGTAAAATATCTGTACGAAGAACCATACATATCTTCCATGTTCGAATTTATAAAAATTTGTTAAAATTTTATAAAAATAATATGATATTCACATTTCCCATCCCTTAAAATATAAATTTTTGTTCTTAAATATTTAAGTTTATTTTAGAAAAAAGTAATTCAGAATATTTGCAAAAAATATCTGCGAAATTGGGCATATTTCCAAAACCACTGAAACGATTGGCACCAAAATTAATAGGTCATGTAGTTGAATAACATTTATAGAAATTATAATGAGGGAAGATGTAACAATAGCGGGTCCGATTAGCTATAAAATCAATCAGAAGGTTTGAAGTCCTCATCGAGGCGATTATTTAAAAAAATGTATCGTCAAGTTATCGCAAACAAATCTTTCAGACAGACAGATACACTGCCGCCATGTTGGAAACCACTTTTCGTTACGTTTTGAGGTAAGTACAATCAGAATCGATGTTTCGAACCTTTCACCATACTTGCATTTGTTCCTTCGGAGTATGAAGTAAAATTACCTTTGATTGACACTACAGATGTTGGTACCCTCTGGAGGAGTTTTATGGTTGAGCAAGCAGTACGGGAGCCCCTCCTAGGGGTGGTGTACCAGGACACTATGGTGGTATCCAGCTGTGGTGGTTGTCATTCGTGGTCGGGCCGTGCTGCCATGAGCAGCTTACCTCTTACCTCTCTCTCCAAACCCCCCCACAACCTCATCTATCCATCACTCCTCGCTCGCTCTTCTTAGTTCGCTCCTTCTCTGTGCTCACGGTTCCTCCTCTGGTGGTTGTGTCTAGTTGGGGGGAGGGGAAATATGGGACAACCCTATTGGTGAGTTTATTATTATTATTTTAAAATCAAAAATATGCAAATGTTGAGTAGCGATGTTACCTTAATACTACAACTAGACATCTCGAAATTTAGGTTTGAGAAAAACGCAAATCTTTTTTTTTTTTTTTTTTTTAATCAGCCATTAGAATGATCCAAATTGAACTACTGACATTTTTACATATGTTCTTAAGATATTTTTTAGAGTTGTCTACGTCTAGAACAACAAAGATGCCTGCAAAATACAACTAATGGTACAATTATCCCATATATGGCGATTTTCGAGTTATCTAGTTGTAGTATTAAGGTGACGATATGTTTCATATCATCAAAGCTTACAATACAGAGGGCTGAGAAAAATTGATGTAGGTTGAAGTCTTACAATTCAACGAATAGTGTACAGCGTAAGACTTCACACATCCGACTTGACTTGACAACCCTTCTGTATTGTAAGACCTCATGATGATATAAATTATGTTGAAAAAGTTGGCGATTGGAAAGTGGTGCATTTTTCATCTAGGTTGACTTTTGTATTAATAATGGTTTTTAATAATTATGCAGGTAACTAAGTCAGGCATTGAAGGCATTATATATATTATATATATATATATATATATAGGACGGCACATGTTAATTTTCAGCGAAATCAGTCGAAGGGAAGAGGGGGCGATCAGAGGAGGAAGGCTCGACTCAAAAACCTTAACAACTGCCGATGTAATGTATATATCGACAAAAACTTTAGTATGAGAGATCAGGTTTTGAAGGGAGAGCGAAAACTTAATTGATTAATTCGTGGTGGGGAAGTACATTGATGGTCATTCACCGACGACTTTTTGTTTTCATTTCTGTATTCAAGAAAGAAGTTCCATCCTAGTACATACTAGGGAAATAGTTACTAACTACTAGGGAAATAGAATAAATCTCATTCATACCTGTGTATCTGTCCGTTCTGTGAACACGACGATAACTCCCAGTAGAATGAATATATCGACACGAAAATTTATATATGGATTGAATCATTTTCAGTCAAATTGAAGTGAAAATTTAGTTGTTTACAAATAATTCGAGCTAGAGAAATACATACACCCAAAACCTTTTTGTATTTATATTTTTCCATCTGATTGTAAAGTCGTCATTGGCAAGATAATAATCAGATAAAAAGTAAATTGTCAAGAAATTTGACATGCGAATTGGTATAGAGATGAACAATTACTGTGTTTAGGAGGCACGGTTTGCAATGCAAAAAGCAGCTCTACGGTACCTACCGTTGTGACATGTCCTTCCGGTCTGTCCAACATCCATCAGCTCCATCTATGCTAATTCTGTGTTGACGAGTTTTATTTCCCGAAACTTTACCAAGTTATGTAATCGGTGGTAAATTCGATTTTGAGTTTTCACAGAAATATTATGTTTTCCGACCCCCTGAATTCAAAGATGAAAAATAATATCTGTGACTGAGATAACGATATATCGACACGAAATTTCATGTGTTGCCATGAGGATGACACTTATTGATTCTCAGTTAAATTGGCCAAAGGAAAGGGGAGATTTTATTTTGATGTATCACAGCCAATGTATTTGCAACGGATGTCATGATACTATTTTCATAGTAAAATACATTTTATTAGTTTTTTTGCCTCTAAAATATCTTTTTCCTCCATTTTCTGATTCCATATTTTAACTCTCTCTCTCATTTTCGCCAGATTTGACTGAGAATTGATAGGTCTCATTTTTAAGAGATTTTGGATCTCCTTATGAAATGTTGGTGCATTCATTCCGTCCACAGTTATTAGGGTTTTTGAGTTAAGAGTCCCCTAATTCACTCTTCTTTAGCTGAAAATTTATAGGTATCGTTCTTATGAGGTTTCATACTTAAGTATACAATTTCATGTTGTCACATTCATCATGTCGGCAGTAATGTTTGATAAAACCTCTCTCTAATCCCCTTTTGACATACCTACATTCACCAAAAACTATAGACGTTTTGGGTGTTTCAAATATGAAGAGGATTCGATTACAATAGCGCATGTCGAAGACATCACATACGAGTATATACAGACGAGAGTCGTCCGACTTCAGTCTCATTGTGAAATCTACCTGTCGCTCCGTTCGGCAATTAATTGTATCTCACAGTTGGCGACTCTGGTGGCATGATAGTGAACTTACATTTAATATTAAATTTTCTACTTCCCAAGCTATACAAAGTATAGGGAAAGTTATGAAATCGGTCAAAAATTCGTTGCGGAGTTTTCAACGGAATTTCATGTTTTCCAACCTCCTGATTCCAAATATGAAAAAAAAAATGTGTGTCTGTGAACACGATAACTACCGATAGAATAAATGTATCGACACGAAATTTTATATGTGAATCCATAACCCTCTAACGATGACATCTATTGTTTTTCAACCAATTCGACCAAAGTGAAGGGGGGATTACAGAGGAGGCTTAACTCAATAAACTGCCAATAACTGCCGAAGTAATGAATTTATAGACATAAAATTTTGTATGATGATTTAGAAGCCCCTTTAATATTAGTGCGAAAAGTTAATTGATTTATTCGTTCTGGGGAAGTAGATTGCCGTTGATTCACCAATGACTTTTTTCTTATGTTTTTCTATTATTCAAAATTTATAGGTTAGGTTAGGTTTTATGACTCATGCCCGGGCTTTAACTACGAGGTCATATCGCCTACTACCAGAGCGCTCTTTCGTCAGTCTGGTGGACATGAGCCCGACTCTACTGTGGGAGTCTTAAATTTTGCCTACCCTAAATTTTTATTCACCTAGGGCAGGGGTCTTTAACGAGTACCTGACATCGTACAGGCTCGGGACCATCGCTTAACGTCCCATCCGAAGGACGGCGTGCTCAAGTTTATTTTACCTCCCAGATAAAATAAACGGTTTCGAACCCACGTTCTTGAGCTCAGAAGACAAGCACGCATACCACTGAGCTACCGGCGCCCCCCTCAAAATTTATATATTGATCTTCTGTTACTTTTTGAATGTAATAACTCCCGCCCAAGAATCGCGCCTGACCACAGCCCTAGCAAGGGGACATTAAACCCCAATAATTAACTGTATGGTTTAGTTTGACCTTGTTTGATAATACATTTTTATTACATGTTATAAAAACCTCGGTTGAAACACTAACAGTTCTCCTTCCTACGACAACAATCTATGTTTATATGTGAAATTTCAATTAGAATATCGCTATAAATTCTATCCTATCTAGATGTGAGGTTAGGTAACTGGAGTTCCGCCTAATTAAAGTCGAGTGGACCCTACCTTTCCTTGCATAGGACTCTCATCGTACCGACAACGCTATGGAAAATTTGAAAGTTTTAATTGAATATCATGAGGAACCATACCAAATTTCATTTTAAATTTACTACTGTAATATATGAGTCCAACCAATCTAATTAAATTTGCTCATACATATTTCAAACTTTCATTTGTTATAAATAATCTTCAGCTTTGTCTGAAGCAGTTTAATGGTTACCCAATAAATCAAGGACTGTACGTTTCACTCTGAGCAAAAGTTATTTACTGAGCTCAAGATCGCAGGTTCCAAATTCGGCCTTCTTTTATTAGGTTTTAAAGGAGGGTGCGCCTTGCATTGTAGCAATATCACCCAGTCGACGTGGGAAGAGCTCGGGATCAAGGGGTTACTGAGGGACTGGGATTAATTAATATAACTATTGCACCGATCGTCCCCAGCCCATCTTACATTGCCTGTTTCTGCTCCCGCCAGGAGCCGACGAGTCGGCAGAACATTAGCTAGTCTGTTTCCGTCACCATCTGCCGTAGATCCGTCCCAAATACGACCTTGTCCTATGAATCAAAAATCACCATGACCTGATAATATTTGGGACGTCCAGTGTTTAGAATGTATCCACTTCATTTTATCTGAGATGTAAAAAAAAAACTTAAGCACGCCGTCCTTCTGATGAGACGTTAAGCGATGGTCCATTCCCTGTGCGATGTCAAGTACTTGTTAAAGACCCATGCCCTAGGTGAATAAAAATTTAAAGTAGGCAGAATAGAGTCCCATACTAGAGTCGGGCTCATGTCCACCAGAGTAACGACTGAGCGCTATGCTAGTAGGCGATATGACCTTGTATTTAATGCCCGGGCATGAGTCACAATAACTACTTATTAATACATTTTTACTGACACAAAATACACAGAATTTAGCTAAAGTTGAACAACTTTCACAGTAGAAGGCCGGTCTCACTACAAATTTTGAATGTAAACGATGCAAAAAAAAAAAAAATTGAAGTGGAAAAAAAGCATTGCTGACCCATTTAAAATGCAACTTAGAAAAAAAAAAAACTGGGGAGCAAGAAACTGGTGGGAGAGGTCAAGGTGGCAAGACCACCTCTGGAGCCCAGTTAGCGCGCGGCACACATACTAACTAAATACAGACTGTAATTATCTCCACTCAACTTTCCCACAATTAATGGGTTATTTGATCTCAAACTTAGTCCATGTAATTTCCCTTCGAGGAAAGTTAAGTCATACGTTTTGAAAATTTAACTTTTTTTTTATTTCACTTTCTCAGCTATACGGGGTATGGGTATCTTACGTAATCGGTCAGAAATTCGATGCTGAACTTTTAACGGAATTTCTTGTTTTTCCACTTCTTGATTGTTATTAACTGCCGATGTAATGATGTATCGACATGAAATTTTAAATTTTGATGCAAAACTCCATAAGGGTGGCCCATATTAATTTTCCGCTGAAACTGTGTGAAAATGAGTCTTATTTCGTAGATAGAACTCCCTCCCGGGGCCATGGATGTAAATAACCAGATAACACAGTGACATGGCTAATATGCATGGCACATCAGGCCAAACCGTTACTGCACCCCCCGTACTGATTTTCAGGCAAATTGGCGAAAAAGAAATGAGGTTAGAGGGAGGCTTAACTCAAAGCGTTATAATCCTAGGAATTGTATAATTTTATATGAGAATTGAGAAGTCTTTGAGTAAGATAGCTATTGATTTTCAGCTAAATCTGTCGAAGAGGAGAGAATATTTGAAAAGGAGCACTTGGTCGAATGTTCACAAACCCACCTTCTCATACACACGGTAAATAGTTCATTGTTAACAAGTTCATTAACCACTTGTTAACTAGTTGTTCGTATTTATAAAACAGAAGATACACATGCCATAGTACATATTTACACACTAATTACTACCTATTTCTTAAAGAAAAAATGTTATTATTAAATGAAGAAGAAATGAGTGATAAATAAGCTTTATTTCCTACGTCTTCTTTCATGTTATTGACACTGTACTGAGTCATTAAACGTGTTGCGTCAAACGAGAGGTCGGCGAACCTTGTAACTCGCGAGTAGCATTGTGATAAGAACATTTCATAGGCCGGGCCAATGTACGCAATAATACGAGCTATCTAGTTGGCCATTGAGTCCACATGGCATCTTGTTTCCGAACACGATTTCATACACTTCTTGGACAACTCATATCAGACTGAAACTCACAGGCCTCAAAAGACGATTTGGACGACTGAAATCAATCATTGGACAACGATCGACATTATCGCTTGAAAACAAACATCACATATACAACACGATACTAAAACCCATCTGGACAACGTCTTCAGTCAATACAATCCATTATACTACGCCACATTGCCGATGCACCATTTTACGTTTCCAACCTCACATTGCATTTATCAGGACACAATATAAAAATTTTCACGACAAACTCCATCATCCCACTTATTCTGCGAATGTCCACGAACACTGCCCACAAATCCGTCTCAAGCGGGACTGGCAGAGGGACCTGCTCCAGGACTAGCCTGGACTCCTCTTCAGTCACGTACCTCAGCAGTACAGCCACACACTTGCCACCGCTCATCATCACAATCACTAGTGACAAATGTTCTGTCGTTGTAAATATGTAAATAAATAAATAAAATAAGTTCATACACTCATTAATTAATACCCATTTAATAATTTTCTGAAATATAGTTTCCGCCTACGCCATTGCAAAATCAGGAAAAATTCGACTATTTCATGGTTGCGAATCCACACCAAGATACTGAAAGATAAATATAAAATAAAATGTTATGGAGGTTGATTGTGTAGTTTCTAACTCCGCCACTAGAGTGCTATAAGAGTTCTTAGTTGTGAAATTATAAAACGTGTAGTTATTTCTTTAATATTTTCTAATTTCTAAAAGCACTAATTAGTTTGTTAAATATATTAAAGTCAAAAGCCGAATTCCCTGGGAGTTTTAGAAAAAGCCTGAAACGAACTTAAGTGTCTCAATGGGCTTTACCCCGTTATGTCGCTTAAGTAATTTCCCATACATCATATCTCCTAAACGTATTCTATTTTCTGATAAATGATGAACAAAATAATAACAAAAGGATAATATCGGTTGAGTTCTCACAAACTTAGGAACCAAAATTGTTAAAGCAAAAGTCATCGGTGAATCATCGGCAATGTACTTCCCCAGAACGAATTCATCAATCAACTTTTCGCTCCCCCTCCAAAACCAGTCGACACTTAACAGTTCACTTACATTGGGGCTCCTAAATCTTCATCCTTGATTTTGTGTCGATAAAATTCATTACATCGGCAGTTATTAGGGTTTTTCAGATGAGCCCCCTCCCCTGAGCCTCCCTTTCCCTTCTGCTGATATGGCTGAAATTTGATAGGTTATATACTCATTGGGTTTTGATTTTAATTATAAAATTTCATTTCGATGTATTCATTACATCGGTGGTTATTGGATTTTTGAGTTGAGCCCCCTTTTGCTGACTCCGCGGAAAATTGATAAATGTCGTCCATATGGTCCATACATATCCTGCAAATTTTATCAAAATTCGTTCGGGTTCAAATGGTTATAATTTTGAGCGTTATGGACATATGTGCGAACAAATGGACAGACACCATCGAAATCTTTTTATATTCATAATCTTATAGATATCAAAAGATAAGAAATCTCATTTTTCGTTGATATCCCTATTCTCCCAGCGTTGAACGTTTGGAATTTTAGTCATAAACAAATTTTAAATGTATTCATAAGATCTATAGTCTAAACCTTGGGCTGAGTAATTATTCACCACCTCCCCCCCATAGATCCGCGACGATCATTAGTGATAAATTATCAATCACTAGGAGGGAACTATTATCATTATTCACTAATAGATAATAATTATATTGATTATCTCTGCCAGTATCTTTGGAAGAGATTACGTCGTACGGATTTGCATTGGAAATTATTTCCATTCTTCTGTACATCATTTTTAATGCAGGTATTTACCATATTCATTTATAAGCAAAAAAAAAAAAAAAAAGAAGTCATTTATAAGCAATCATAATTCAGGGACAATATTTTGCTTAAAAATGAAATAAAATGTTTCCTATTTTTTTGGCCAATTTTTAATTATGTATTTTACTATTTTCCATTCATTTTTATCATTCTCATAACTACATACGTAGGTTGAAGACGGGAATCCATATAGGAAGCTGCCTGTGTCTTCTTATGTGTATGAGTGTGGAAACCTACTGGCCGAATTTGTGCAAGAAAGTTGCATTTTTTTTTCCTAAATTGTCCAAGAAATCGATCGGCAAAAATTTTGAAACCACTGAATCGAATATCTTTTGAGGGCGCCGGCTGCTCAGAAACCAACTGAGCTCAAGATCGCAGGTTCGAAACCCGGCCTAGGCTCTTAGGTTTTTTATCTGGGAAGGTCCCGAGCCTGTGCGATGTCAGGTACTCGTCAAAGACCTCTACCCTAGATGAATAAACCTAGGTAGACAAAATTTAGGAATCCCACAGTAGAGTCGGGCTCATATCCACCAGAGTGACGTAAGAGCGCTCTGGTAGTAGGCATTATGACCTCGTTGTTAAAGCCCAGGCATGAGTCATAATAATTAACTCGAATATCCGTAGCACTGGCGTTGAGATAATAAAAATAAATTACAATTCTCTATTGAAAGAACAGCAAAATAATTGTGTTCAAAGGCTTACATGATCTTTGCCTAAAACTGTCTTGAGCCGATTCGGACATCCTTTTTTGATACGTTTGCCTAATTAATGAGAAAACGGTCTGTCCTATTGAAAAATTGTTCCTTTTACATCTATGTAAACTATAGTTTATTGCATCAATAATGTTAATTGTGTGAAGAAAGTCTAGCAATACCCATATAGTCGATTTATCGATTCCTAAATATTGAATTGTCAGTTCTATGGATTGGAAAATCGGCCATAAAACAGACACCTCGCTCTGTACATGCGGCAACCGTTCCCTTATTTACAGTAATGGAAGTTTTTATTTTACATAGTATTGCTGTATTATAAGATTATGGCAGATAATAACCGTTATCTTGGGTTTTGAAACCATTATCTAAACATTACTTACTAAGAGAGCTTAAAATATGGTCAAGATGAAGTAAGTGGTACAGGTTGCATCATCTCCAGATGTACTAAGACAATCAATTAGTCCCCTAACGGTGAAAAATCATCAACAAAAATTTTGCTTTACCACTGGAAAAGTTATGTAATTATGACAAAACTCGGTTTTTGGTTTTTGCTCCTGCCTGATGGAAGTATGGCTGGTTAGAACAGAGTGTGAGTAAACTAACCTGACATTGATAACCTCAAACGGGGGTTACCTCAGTTTCGCGTGAAGGTTGCTGATAACTATTAGATCGAATAGCATAACCTGACACGATAACACAAAGGGACGTTACTACACTTCTGCGCCAAGAAGGAGGGTGGTTTACGCTTTTGGGAAACTGACTCTATTCATACTCGTAATACATCCGATATCAAGTTGTTGGCTCTTGCATAAGTTACAATAAGAACGAAAGTTTAATTATCAAGCGCTTGCATATATGATAAATAAAATGAAATAATAATAATAAAAAACAAAATTGTGATGTGGCCATTACAGGACTTTCTTATGCCAACAACGCTTACAGATCACTCTCTGTCTCCCTCCCCTTCTCAAAATTATTTCATATTGACATTATAGGGTATAAGAATGTCTACTCTACTCTCTAGATAACGCTGCACAAAGAGATAAAATGAAATTATTTTGAGAAGGGGAGGGGTAGGGAGAGTGATCTGTAAGCGTGGATGGTATAAGAAAATCCTGTAATGACCACGTCACATATATTTTTCTTAATTTTTCAAAAAAACTACCGATACATAAACCATATGTTAAAGTTCATTGCTATGAGTCACGATTTAAATTACTTATTGTTATATTCCTTATAGACCATTGGTTTACATTCTTCAGAGCGCTATAACTTTTGTTGTATTTATCCTATCTCAAATCTGAGGATTTATTAGGATTGTAAATGTTATAAAGAATAATTTTATTAGGACTAACCGTTAATAACTAACTAATCAATTTTTTGATAGGAACAACCGTTTTCGGGTAAATCAAGGAAACGTCTAGAATTATGTGTTCCAAAACAACATTTCAAGATGGTTTTCTGCATGTATCTCAAAAATCGGACGACCTGTAAAAAATCATATTTAATATAAATAATTTATATAATAATTATTATTTATTTCAGTATTCTCTACAACTATTACTCGAAAAGATTTTTGATTAGGTCATAAACTTAAGCTGTATCTTGTAAAATGTAGTTAGGTCTCGGGGAAAAGTGGTCTCAATTTTCGTTCAATTTCAACCAACATCTAATAAGACCTAAGTTAGAACATGCGACCTCTTCATTTTGAGTTCGGTCTCAGAAACAGGTATTTTTGAGTTCGGTTGACAGTGAAAGTGAATAACATAAAACTGAGAACAAAATATTTGTTTTATTTTTCTTAACTTACATTATAAATGAATTTTTATTTTATTTAAAACTTGAAAACAAAATATTTATTGAAAATATTCTTAAAAACATAAGATCTGTAAAATATATTAAATAAAAATTTTCAATTTTCGGCGCCCCTTTTTTTCTAAACAAAATATGTCAACGACGATTTAACAATGTCAATGTTTATATATAATTTTCCCCATAATTTTGTAATTCTCAATTGGCATAATTTTTTGGCATTCAATTGCTCTTAAGTATTTCCTGGAGGGTGATCTGAGATGGACGATACAATTTTCTCTTTTTTCTATTAAAAAAACTCCATTTTTTTCTGTGATGTCTGGCATGAAACAAGTTGTTTGGGAAATCTGATTCGGCTCTTGGAATCATTTCTGGTTTAACATGAAATAACTTCTGTTTGAGGTGTCAACGTCTTCTGATGATGTCAACACTTGGTTATAAAAACAACCTAACATTCATAAATATGAATTAAATTCAACTGCTCACCTAACCTGTTGCTTGTTTTTTTAAGTTTATTAAAATAACTTTCCAGGTTGCTTTAACTATCTGGTTATCTGTGACCAGGTTTCAGAAATTAGAAGTCATTCATAAATAATGTAACGCAATCCCCCCCCCCCCCCCCCCCCCCCCCCGTCCCTAACCGTCACGAAGGGCTTCCAAATCCACGGTGAACAAAATTTGCCTCGTTTTCCCACTCAAGATTTCCCATTTTTTCAAATTGAAGATTTTCTTTTTGAAAAAATCCCTTTATATATATATATATATATATATATATATATATATATATATATATATATATATATATCGATACTCAAAAAACGTCGCTGCGTTAAATTTGGGTTTTTGTTAATATTAAAAATTTATTTATAAAAAAAATATGGTAAGCACTTGGAAATGTTCTTATATTACGCATACGAACATGGTCTAGTTCGTTCTTCGTTTTTACCTCAAATGTTCGTATAAATACGAACATGTTCCTACTTCTGGCCACACTATTCCTACTCAATCACGATTCCTGACTCCCGAGTGACGTCAGACGTGATCTCGTGGGACATTGGTCCGTCGGCCTCGATCGGTCTTCATAGTTCGTTGCTTCAATTTGATTCCCAGATTCAACTTTTGATAATTGCTCTGCAATGGATAGATGAAATCAATGTTTGCTTCTCCTGTAAAATTTGGGTAGTGGTGGTTAGGTTTTGTTAAAATTTAATAAATGATATTACATCGTATCCGAAATGGCCGAGTCTGAAGAGTGGAAAAATTCCCTTTTTCCCACAAAATGAGAAATTTCCCATGATGTGGAAGCCATGCTGTCACATAATTTTCCCCCCCTTCCGTCGCTAACTGGCCCCCTTATCATTTAATGTTAATTATTTTTATTACCGTAAGATGGAGTAAATTCACTATTAGTTTATGTTTCAATTCAAATAACCTTCAAGAATAGTGTTCCTATTCACCTCGCTCTTTCTATTCAAACCATTTTACGTTTTTTTTTCTCTAAAAAAGTAGTTTCATGCAATTTATCATAAATTTCAATGACATTTTTTAGTTTATTCATATACTCAGTCTGTAATTTTCAATTAGATTCCTATAAATACCCATCAGGGTCGGTAATAGGCTGTTTTTTTTAGCTCCCTCTATGGCCATTATTTTGAAAGCACTCCTATTTCTCTCACTTGCTTACTCGCATCTAAGATCTTAAGGAAACTTGTGTAACGGGCATTATGCCCAGCAGGAGTTCTTTTACGACCAAGTAAATTCACTCATAACCTACCATAACCAGTATTTTAGAGTTCTGTTAAGGATTATTTCAAGAATAAAATAGTAGCTATATACGCTAAAATTTTCGGGAAATTCTTGCTAAAGTCAACATTTTATATTTAATGGTACTTAACATTTTTCGCAGATATATTTTGAAGCAATAAAAATAGGGAAAAATGAATGTTTTTAAAAATATTTTCTATTTCATAAAATATATTGTCGTATTTTCGATATTGCTACCATTTTCAGCTACGATTTAACAAATACTGTATTAAAAAGTCGGCCAATCACTAGCAATGTACTTTCTCTAGCGCGAATTAATGAAATAAGTTTTCTCTCTTCCTTCAAAACAAAGCGACCGTTTGGGCGTCATGTTTTTTGAGTCGAGTTTCTCTTCACTTCTACCGATTCCAGCGAAAATTGATAGGTGTCGTCCTTATGGGGTATTGAAGTTACATATGAAATGTTGTTTAGATGTGTTCATTTTAACGGCAGTTATGAGTGTTTTTGTATTAATAAGCCTTCTCTTTAATCTCCTCTTTCCCATTGGTCGAGTTTGCTGAAAAAACAATAAGTGTCATCGTTAGAGGATTCTGGATTCACATATTAAATTTCGTGTATACATTCATTCTACCGGGAGTTCTTGTATACGCAAACAAGCACAGACAAGTACTCTCATATATTATATAGGTTTAGGTTTGGTTTTATGACTCATGCCCGGGCTTTAACAACGAGGTCATATCGCCTACTACCAGAGCGCTCTTTCGTCACTCTGGTGGACATGAGCCCGACTCTACTGTGGGAGTCCTAAATTTTGCCTACCCTAAATTTTTATTCATCTAGGTTAGGGGTCTTTAACGAGTACCTGACATCGTACAGGCTCGGGACCATCGCTTAACGTTCCATCCGAAGGACGGCGTGCTTACGTTTATTTTACCTCCCAGATAAAATAAACTAAGGGCCTCGGTCGGGTTACGAACCCACGACCTTGAGCTCAGAAGTCAAGCACGCATACCACTGAGCTACCGGCGCCCTCATATATTATATATGTTTTGCGAATTAGAAAATATTTAAAAAAATTATTTTATTTATTTTTATCTTATATTTAACAAGGCCCACCCATGTGCATTAGAAGTCGAGATATGCCGTTTCGAATAGCAGCGCGTACCTCTGAACGAACATCGTCTGCTAATTGGTAAATGTTTAGTTTTGCAATTGCCACCTTTGTATGCTGAGGCATATCTCGAGGCAGTTATGGCACGTGCCCTGGGCGCCGCTTGAAGGGGGCTTTACTAAGCAGTTTTTTTGTTGTTGTTCAGCGGTATGGCCCAAACTCTTAAGTTTGCTGTTGTTTTATAATAACATAATAATATATCATTATAGTATTATCTCAGTGACATCCCTCTTAACGGACAACTTTGGCATAGCCCCGGCAAAATAGATATGATTTGAATGCATTTTAACCCTTCTTTAGATATGATTTGAATGCATTTTAACCCCTCTTTTGGGGGCCATGGTGGCCGTGCGGTGCGGTCTAGAGTGTAGGGCTTTGGTCTCACCATGGTTTGCGGGTTCGAATCCTGTCCGGGAGTGAGTTTTATTTCGTAGATAGAACTCCCTCCCGGGGCCATGGATGTCGTAAATAACTATATTTAACACATTGACATGGCTAATATGCACCGTACATAATGCCAAAAAAAAAAAAAAAAACTCTTTAACTGAACCCTCTTTAACACCGGGCACAGACACTGCCGTCAGTTACCATCAGAGGAAATGACCCCTCAACAACGGACAAAATTATAAGTACATAGAAAAAAAGTATCGTTTTTTAAAATAAAATAGATGAATTAGTTTTAGTACCTTTTGTTTTTCTATTGTTTCTCTTTTGTTTATATTTCGTGTGTTGTTGACGCAGTTGTAAATAAACACCGCAAACTCCCCCCCCCCCCCCCCCCCCTCCCCTCTTCCAATTGCTTCCTTCTTTCGCAGAAGTTCTCTTCCTCTCCCCTCTCAAACATTTCTTCACTTTTTTTTTTTTTTTTTTTTTTTTTTTTAATTTATTGATAATTTTTGTACAATGTACATTCAATTGTGCTAAAATAAAATAAAAACAAAACATCTGGCACTTGAATGAGGCCGCTGACCAGCGTCAGTCCTCTTGATTAAGGTCGCTATGGTGCTTCCTCTTCAGGCGACGTGCTGGTCTTGGCGGAGGCAGGTGGAGAGGGATGGCACGTAGCAGAGGATTTTGATGATTTTGCATGGTCCGCAGCAGACTGGTGTAGCAAACAGGCAGACATTTTTTCACCTCTGGGATCTCAAGATCATCGTGTATAGTTTTGTTACGGACAAACCAGGGCGCACTAGTGATTATTCTTAAGGCCCGATTCTGGAGTGTCTGTATACGTTTGATTTGAGAATCCGAGGCAGAACCCCAGATAGAGCAGCCGTAAAGCCACATGGGCCTGATGAGCATCATATAAATGAGCCTCTTGAGATGGAGGGGGAGCTCAGAGTTCTTGAAGAGAGGTTTCAGCTGGTAAAGTCGATGTCTTAGCCTGTGAAGCAGCGAAGTGATGTGCTCGTTCCAGGTCAACTTGGTGTCCATGGTGAGACCTAGGTACCGAATTGAAGAAGTCTGTGGGACAAGAGCTCCGTTGAGGGTGAGCGGGCCTACTACTTCTGTCCGTAGATAAGTGAATGTTACCAACGCTGACTTTTGAGGATTTAAATGTATCCTCCATTTGGCACTCCAAACTTTCACCTCATCCAAGAAGTTGTGCAGTTGTACTTCAGCGAGTCTACTGGAGGTGGCCTTACTCATTACAGCAACATCGTCGGCGAATTGAGCAGTTGTTAGGCCGTTCTGCTGTGGAAAGTCGTGGGTGTATATTAGATATAAGAAGGGTCCAAGCACACTTCCCTTGGGTACTCCAGATATCATCGACTTGGACTTGGACTCAAAAAATAGAAACAGAGAAGTTCAAAGCTTCCATCGGACGGCTCGCTTCGAAACTAGACACAACATTGTGTTTAAAGCCGCTCATGAACTGACACCCCTCCATCGGACGGCTCGCTTCGAAACTAGACACAACATTGTGTTTAAAGCCGCTCATGAACTGACACCCCTCTATTGGATGGCTCGCTTCGAAACTAGACACAACATTGTGTTTAAAGCCGCTCATGAACTGACACCCCTCCATCGGACGGCTCGCTTCGAAACTAGACACAACATTGTGTTTAAAGCCGCTCATGAACTGACACCCCTCTATTGGATGGCTCGCTTCGAAACTAGACACAACATTGTGTTTAAAGCCGCTCATGAACTGACATCCCTCCATCGGACGGCTCGCTTCGAAACTAGACACAACATTGTGTTTAAAGCCGCTCATGAACTGACACCCCTCCATCGGACGGCTCGCTTCGAAACTAGACACAACATTGTGTTTAAAGCCGCTCATGAACTGACACCCCTCTATTGGATGGCTCGCTTCGAAACTAGACACAACATTGTGTTTAAAGCCGCTCATGAACTGACACCCCTCTATTGGACGGCTCGCTTCGGAACTAGACACAACATTGTGTTCAAAGCCGCTCATGAACTGACACCCCTCCATCGGACGGCTCGCTTCGAAACTAGACACAACATAGTGTTTAAAGCCGCTCATGAACTGACACCCCTCTATTGGATGGCTCGCTTCGAAACTAGACACAACATTGTGTTTAAAGCCGCTCATGAACTGACACCCCTCTATTGGATGGCTCGCTTCGAAACTAGACACAACATTGTGTTTAAAGCCGCTCATGAACTGACACCCCTCTATTGGATGGCTCGCTTCGAAACTAGACACAACATTGTGTTTAAAGCCGCTCATGAACTGACACCCCTCTATTGGATGGCTCGCTTCGAAACTAGACACAACATTGTGTTTAAAGCCGCTCATGAACTGACACCCCTCTATTGGATGGCTCGCTTCGAAACTAGACACAACATTGTGTTTAAAGCCGCTCATGAACTGACACCCCTCTATTGGACGGCTCGCTTCGAAACTAGACACAACATTGTGTTTAAAGCCGCTCATGAACTGACACCCCTCTATTGGATGGCTCGCTTCGAAACTAGACACAACATTGTGTTTAAAGCCGCTCATGAACTGACACCCCTCCATTGGACGGCTCGCTTCGAAACTAGACACAACATTGTGTTTAAAGCCGCTCATGAACTGACACCCCTCTAATACGGACAAATATACATCCTTCCATGTCCGTTGTAGGGAGGTTTCACTGTATTAAACTAGTACTTTCATATTGAGAGCCATTAAGGGTCAAGACAGACATAACGATGTTACTCTCCTGAGTATACAAAGAGAAGAAACTGAAAAATACTACCATTGAACGCATCGTATTTCAGCAATATTTGTCTCTCAACTCTTTCACTTACCTACCTTTTGCAAGTCGATCTCAATGCGTGTATTTGCACATGTTTTGTGAAATTGTGATGAATCTCGCGGGCCGTAAAATTATTCAAGGCGGGCCGCGGGTTGGCCGCTCCTGGTTTAGATGAATAACTACATCGAAAATATCCTAAAACATCGAAAAAATGGGAAGTAAAGTGGGCTAACAAATGGCCTGTTGAAGTTATTCTATATTCGCTATTATTATGTAAATATGTCATTTCAAATATAACTTTTTTTACATATATAAGATATTATTACAGAATCATTTCTCCCATTTACTTTTGTCTTCTCAAAAAATAGCAATTGAGGGGGTTAGAAGCAAAGGGATGTAAGTGACAAAAATGTAATTTCGAGATAATTACCTTCAAGTTATAGAAACATCGTAAATTCAGGTGTTACCCAGGTATTTTCCACTAGTAACAGCATTACTGGTACTAACAATCGTTCTGATCATTAGCCAGTAGTCAGGGTAGGTGTCAAGGAAGATGTTAACACACATATCTCAATTTCAGCCGATTTGTCACTTACACCGCTTTGCGTCTAACCCCCTCAATTACAAACGGTTCGGGAAGCATTCCCATCAGTCTCTATAATACATGTGTTCTCTGAGTTACTTCTTCTGTCAATCCCGTCTTTTAAAGACTTAGCCTTTTAGAACCATGGTGGCCGTGCGGGCTAGAGCGTGGGTCTTTGGTCGCATGGTCTCACCATGGTTTGCGGGTTCGAATCCCGTACGGGAATGAGTTTTATTTCTTAGATAGAACTCCCTCCCGGGGCCTTGGATGTCGTAAATAAAATAGGTATATGTAAAAACACCATTTTAAAAGTTCTCATGGCTAATATGCATCGTACCTAAGACCAAAAATAAACAAACTCAATAAATATGTTCTATGATAGAAGATTCTGGTTGACTGAAGAAATAGTTATCCTAAAGGACACATATTTTAGAGATAATGATGATGGGAGTGCTTCCCGACATTATTACAGCTATTTTTTGAAGAAGCAAAAAATAAATGGAAGAAGTAATACTGTAATAGTATTTTTATATGAATTAATCTCCTTACACAACCCAAAATGTAACTTTCTTACAAATGTTGGCATGATTGTATTGGCAACCATTAGTTGAATGGAAAAGGAGAGTCCATTTGAAATTCGGTAAGAAATGAAGGAATTGTTTGTAACACTATTTTGTAATTGTTTTTACTGCATATTTAACAGAGTATTTCTTTCATTTTTACAGCATATTTTGTCCTTTTTCAGTGTATATAAATTCTGTCTTTTTAATAGTGGCCTGACTATGACTGGTTCTCGAGTCAACGATCCATAGCACAGTTTTACGATGCATGCATTACTTTCCCTACGGCCATAAACCTCTCCTCAAGAATGTAACAATTACGTAGATATCTTGTTAGAGCTATCTGTAGATCTCAGCTTTGTCTCTGCTTTCTCTGATTCAAATATATTTTGCCTTTCCTTACTGTTTGTTTTAATGTCCCAGAAATATTTATATGGGAAGTTGAGTAGTCGATCCAAGATTCGATGTTGAATTTTCACCGGAATTTTATGTTTTCCAACGCCCTCAATCCAAAAATTAAAAAAAAAAGTCGTCAATCAACCAAGTGTTTGCTCTTCCTCTGTAACCAATTTACCGGTTTGGTTTTTACATCGACCGTGTCGAAAATTGTATTGTTCTTATCGGGTTTTGGATTTACATATAAAATTTCTTGTTGATATATTCATTACTTCGGTAGTTATTCGGTTTTTTGTGTTAAGTTCCTCCATAATCTCTTCCTTCCCTTTTGCCGATTTGTCTCAACATTTATAAATGCCGTCCTTATGGGACCCTGGACAAACATTTCGTGTCGATACATTTATTCTATCGGGTGTTATCGTGTCGAACACCGCACACACAAACAGACAGGTATTTATTTTTTTAATTTTTGTGATCAGTGTTTCGGAAGAGATCAAATTCCAATGAAAACTCAACATTTAATTTCTGGCCGATTAAAGAACTTCCTCTGTAAAAAGACCTATCGATATGAAATTTTAGACATGAATCCAGAACCCAATAAATATGACAACTGCCGAATTTCACCGAAATCGGCCGAAGATAATGGAGGGATCAGAGAGCAACAACTAATTCGCTCTGGGGAAGCACATTCTCGAAAAACTCAAACTCTTAAGGCTCCAACATCAATCGTGGTTAGGTTCACATGCATGGAAGCTTTCAACAGATATTCTTTTGGGAAATGCTTAAAACGACTGCATCCAAAAAAGGAGATATAAAAATATAAATGCATTTTGTTAAATGCAATAATGTTTTTATTTGTTTTAGTAACAGGGAAATTGTCATATAAAAGACTCCATGTGACCTGTGATAAAATTAAATTATGTTAAATAAATAAATATAAAATTAAAATAATTGAATTATTAAATTAATAATAATTAAAACAAAAAGAATAAATAATCAAATAAAATTACCACATTTCCTGATGAAATTTTAGAAGACCGGTATTAAATTTTGATTTCTACAGTAATTTCCGAAAAGGGCCCTAAAAAATATCGAAAGTTCAAGACTTTTCATTTGGATTCCTTCTAAAACTAAAAAGATGCCATATTGTTTTTCTAAATTTTGCAAAAATGTTAAATCTAATACAAAGGTATAAATTATCTTAGTGGGTTAACAGGAAAAATGAATATTTTGGTTTATTTTTTATAAATTGAATCAAAATATCAATATGAAACAAAAACAAATTTACTTATTATAAAAAAAAAATATTACAAATACTACTTAAAACTATATCAAATGTTATTTTGGGCGTATATATTACATATAAATAAATAAAAGTACCTTTGCGCATCGATTTTACTGTTAATTCATTCCTACTTGGTTCACCACATCTTAAGCCTGAAAACAACTCTCTGTCCCTTCCACATCTCACCTCCACAACTTAGACTGGTCCACACTATTAGAACAGCTAATGGTCGTGTTTTGTTCTCCACTCATTGGTTCGTTTTAAAACAAAATGCGACTTCATATATTTATTCACTAATTTAGTTACTTCACTGTTTTCATACAAATAAATATAATTAATTTTATAATATTTTAATAATTACAATATGTGTAGTTTTATACATCACAGACCCAACGACATTAATTGGAGAATACATCTTATGGAACGTTTGTCAATTATCTCTGAAACCAAGAAAAAGTTAAGAAATAATCCCTTTCGTTTTCTACTTACTTGCCAAATGAAAGTACGAGGTAAGAACCTATAAAAAGACAATCTTTACATAAGTTTTACTGCCCTGTTAAGCTTAATAATCTATGTTGTAATGAACTTTACCTAACGCCCTAATAACGTTATGGCATTTCTTTTCATAAAAGGGAAAAGTTTCAAATTATCTGAAGGGATTTGGGGCAAAGCGAGAAATATTCGTGGCCACATATATAAATTATACACTTTCAGTTCAAATTAGGCCTATAGTTTTTTTGTTTTTTTTTCTTTTAAAAAATGCATTTATGAATATTTATTGATATTCTTTTATAAGGATATGTGTTTAATTATGCACATGGTTAATAAATACAGGAATCAAATGAGGTATAAATCCAAGGATGACACACTAATGAAATACTGTTTTTGTATATTTTTTTTTAAGGCTATTAAGTGAATCAATGACTATGTACTTCCCCAGAAAGAATTGATCAATTACTTTTGCTCTCCCTCCAAAGCCAGTCGACCGTTTAGGCTAAAACTTATTATTTGACTTACATAGTGGCTTCTGAAACCTTATACTAAATTTTATGTCCATTCATTCATTACATCGGAAATTATTGGGATTTTTGAGTTGAGCCCTTCCTCCCCTTGGGGTTATTCCAGTTAAAATTGATAGGTGTCATCTTTATAGGGCTTCGAATTTACATATGAAACTTCGTGTCAATACATTCATTAAAACGGCCGTTATTACAGTTTTTGTGTTAATCATCCCCCTAATCACCCCTTCCTTTAGGCCGATTTGGCTAAATCATTCTTGAGACCCTAAAGCACTGACTAATCGGTAGAGGGAATGTAGTATTCAAAGGGAATTTAGTAGTCAAATCCAGACAGACAGATGATTCCTCATGGTTGTTACCAAATCCCCACGGAGACACCGGATATCAGGCCAGGTAACACCTGAGTTGGGTGACCCAGTTGAAGGGCAAAACAAAGTTTCAGCTGTGTTTGGGCGAGGCGAAGGTAACAGAGTCTGGGGAGACGGTCCTCCGACATGGCCGCCAGGAGTTGCTGCCACCAGCCCAACATCCTGCTGAATATCTTCACTTTAGTGTGAACCCGGCCGGTTTCCATTCTAACTTAGGCGCTGGGGGTGTTCACTGCAAGCCCCAGAACTAATTAAAGAAGCTGACCCCGCTCAACGTACTCACATCCCCAAACCTTGGACAGGTACAGTAGTACACTCTCAGCTATCGAGTCGAAAAGGTAGCACTTCGCCTCCCAGGAATCAGATCTCGTGGATCTTAGCATATTCAGCACTGCCGAATTTCCCGCTTATTACATAAATAGAAAATTTATGACAATATATAATGAAACTGAGAATGACATCCTAAGCTAGAAATATCAATATAAAAAAATCAATATTTTACTATGACCGGAGGCTCATTGGCTCATTGTATTCAAATCCTCCTCTATTGTCCTAAATGTTGTCAACCTAGATTTAGTCGCGATGTCGGGGCCATCCGCGTAACATCCCATCCGAAGGGCGGCTTAAGGTTTTTTTACTTTCAGATAATTTAAGGGTTGTGATAATTAAATAATTGTTAAATAAATATAAATAACAATTGAATTAATAAAACTAATAATAATTAAATAAACAAATATAAAAAGTACCACATTTCCTGAAGAAATTTGTATATCTCTTTTGTCTTACTAAATTTTGATTTCTACAGTATTTTCCGAGAGGGGCCCTAAGAAAATATCAAAAGTTCAAGATGTGCAATTTTTAAGAAAGTGTACATAATTTAAAAAAATTCAATTCAACAAATTTTCATTTGGATTTCTAAAGAGATGCCATGTTGTTGTTTTTTTTTTAATTTCGCAAAAATATTAAATCTAATCTAAAGGTTTCTTAAATTATCTTACTGGGCCAACAGGGAAAATTAATAGCATAGAATTACGAGAACAAATAATTGAGTTTATTTACTTAAACTACATAATAAAATTAATAACTAAAAGATTTAAAAAAATCAAAATATCTACAAGAAGAAATCTTACAGCCTAATTTTTACATTTATGTTTTAGTCTCTTTTCTTTCTAAATACTGGCCATTCTTCAAATTTGAGTTATTTTAGGGCATATAAAACTTATAAATAAATTAATGTACCTTCTTTGTGCATCTATTTCAATAAAAACTCCAATTAATCACAATCAATTCTATACAACTTAATTTTCCACACCTTAAGCCTAAACTCTCACTCCATCTCAACTCAGACCTTCCTACCATCGACTCCTCTACACTACAAATATAATTAATTTTTATAATATTATTAATAATTTGAATGTGAGTATTTTTATACATCACAGGGTCTCGGTCGTGTTTCGAACCCGCGATCATGGGCTCATTAGACAAACACACTATTCCTGGAACGTGTTCCATCTTCAAGAAAAAATCTGCAGGCACCCGTGCCAAAAAGTTTTTTATTATTAATAAACAAAATGTGTACTCTTTAGTGAACATTTTTCCATGTGTCCTTAGAGCTATTCTAATCACGGATTGTAGTTAGTTATTATGACTCATGCCCGGGCTTTAACTAAGAGGTCATATCGCCTACTATCAGAGCGCTCTTTTTCCACTCTGGTGGACATGAGCCCGACTCTACTGTGGGAGTCCTAAATTTTGTTTATCCTAAATTAACGAGTCCTGACTTCGTACAGGCTCGGGACCATCGCTCAACGCAGGAGTGGCCAACCCGCGGCCCTCCTTGAATAATTTTACGGCCAGCGAAATTCATCATAATTTTACAAAATATGTTTTTGCGCAAAACATGTGCGAATACACGCATTGAGATCGACTTGCAAAAGCTAAGTGAAAGAGTTGAAAAACAAATATCTCTCTAATTAAATAAATTAAATATTATTCGATCATTTCATTATTATAATATATGATATTATTGTCTATGTGTATATGTATGAATACTATTACACTATTACATATATACAATAATTCATTCTGTTTTAAATTTTCGCTCTAAAAAATTTTTGTAGTGGGTCCAAATCTAATATGGGGATATAGTATGTATAATTTTATATATGGCCCGCGGGATTATAATGTATTTCCAAAGTGGCCCGCAAGATCATTTGGGTTGGCCACCCCTGGCTTAACGTCCCATCCGAAGGACGGCGTGCTTAAGTTTATTTTACATCCCAGATAAAATAAACTAAGGGCCTCGGTCGGGTTTCGAATCCACGATCTTGAGCTCAGAAGGCAAGCATGCATTCTGAAACGGGTTTGTATATAACAACAATAGATAAAATATAAACTAAACCATTTCTCAAGATAATAACAATAAATATTTTTAAAAGATAAATATCATGTGGACTAAATTTAAAAATAATTAGATTAGTCTATCAGGGAGAGGTCTGATAAATAATTGATAGCACTCGCTATATTGTTAGGAGTGGCAGTAAACACTTCATTTCAAAATGTTAGATAATGGTCCAATAAAAATACCTACTACCCATCCTCTGAATAAACTGTATATTCTGTACGGAGTAAAATTCTTATTTAAAATATTTCTGATCATAGGATTACAATCAATATAGTACCCAGGGCCAGATTTAGACTTGATAAGGCCCTAAGCTATTTGAGATATGGGGCCCTTTATAAGTCCAGATATTATATGTCGGTGCCAAATATGATTTTCGTATACTTAGAGGGTTAAACTGAAATACAATTAAAAAGTATATAGATAGTGAAATAATAAATATTTAACTTAAAATCATTTTTATTCATAACAAACTTAAAGTCATTGATGACATCATCAAATGATAAACTGCATAGTTTGTCACTTCCTATGCACATGAGACTGAGGGAACATAATTTATCTTGAGACATTATTGTTACAAATCCTAGGCACAATAGGGCTTTGTTCTTCGAAAAGACGCGCTAAAAAAATTGGGTGAAGAGTATGGGACGTTCCGGATGTGCGGCATTGGGACAAATAATGCTGCAGTATATTTAAGTTTTTTGGGGGGCCCTAGGCTATAGCTTGTGTAACTCCTACATTGGGCGTACCGCGATTTTGGGTTGCCTCTGTGGAAAAATGTGAAGTGCTCCCCCTTCTCTTTCGACACCACAAAAAAATTAAATTGAAAGTTATATAACCTGCTAATATAATTATGAAAACAATATTTTTAATTTTTGTATTAAAAAGAATTTAGTCAAACAAAACTTTTTCATGTTTGTATTTTTTGACTTGGTCGAATCTTAAAAATTCCTGTATTTTTTGATCCTTTGGTCATAAGAGTTTAAAATAACATTAAAATACACAAATTTTCTCGCTTCAAATATTTAAAATTAGTGCTACCTTTTTATAAAAACAATTTGATGGTAAAAAAAAAAAAACAAATGTCAACAATCACTAAAGAGTGTACAGTCTTGGTGCCGACAGTAAATTTCGTGGCTACTAGAAAGAATAAAATGTTTAATGGATAAATTCCTTAATGTTGATTCTACATCGTATCATCGCATTGAATACTGGATTTGTATCTTCTTTCAAATGCTGACTACTAACCTTATTGTTGCGGTACGTTGTCCACTGCAGTGTTTACAATATTGTAATAGAAGCCCCAATTGTGAAAAATCCTTATTCTGCATAATATTTCTTTGTTACTCGATCATTTTTCGTTAGTGATAAAGTTAGTTATTATGACTCATGCCCGGGCTTTAACTAGGAACATGAGCCCGACTCCTTGGGTACCTACCCTAATTACCTAGAATAGGGTTCTTTAACGAGTACCTGACATCGCACAGGCTCGGGGACCATCGCTTAACGTCCCATCCATTTCACCTCCATAATAAAAGGCCTAAGGGCTTTGGCTGGATTTCGAACTCGCGATCTTGAGCTCAATAAGTAAGCACGCATATCACTAAGCCATCGTTCATAGTAAATAAAACCATGCTGCTCCCTGTCTAAGACAGCATTAGCCACAAATAAATAACCATTTTAAGTGTAATTTTTTCTCCAAAATGTCTAGGTTTTTTCTATGTACTAAGTAGCTACAGTATTTCCTATTTTTAAAAATAATTATACACGTTTTGTCAATTCAAAAAGTTACTGAACTATTTTTTTTTTATCAATTAAATGGAAATATTGTCTAATCGATAGATAAATAACGACCCTGGAAAAAAGTGTCCATTAGTGAAGATATAAACCTGGTTGATTGATATTAATGACGAACAAAGCCTTGAATAGAAAATCAAAGATTATTATTTACAATGTAATAGACATTTATGAAAAAATTTTATGGTGGAATTCTATCAATAGTTAGACAGTTAGAATTTACGACCAGGTAAGTACTTTCAGGGACGCGCCATTCGCGAGTGCAAAGTACAGCGCCCTTGAGTTTTATTTTTGTGATACTCTAGAAAGTATACCCCTCAGACCCAAAAATTGTCCGTATAAGATCCAGCGGCGATCCCTTATCTCACACTCCTCTGATTTTTTACTTTAAAAAAAAAATATATATATATATATATATATACCTTTATATATATATATCCTTGAATCATACGGAAGAAGAAGAAAGTAGCGGAAAAAAAAATGTTTCTCCTCAATTGATAGATAATGTTTAATGACCTTAGTGAAATAATAAGCTCATTTTGTTGAATGAGAATGAACGTTGACCCTGACAAGGACGAAGCCATGAAGTGTTTTCCTCGGCCGATTGTGTTCTGACACTGCCGCTCCCACTACAGTCAGTGTTGATATCTTGTGATAGTGTGTTGTCTTGTGCCCAGCCAATATCTCTCTCCCGATATGGGGCAGTCCCACAACAAATTTATTAAGTAAGCTGTTTTTTTTTTTAAATATTAAATAATAACGAAGAACATTTTGATATAATAAATATACAAATAAAACAATATGGTTGATATATAAACTTTTAAGAGTACATTTCATTATATTATTTCGCCTTTTAGCTTCTCTCAACTGTTTAGTTCAATTTTTTGGTGTCCATAATTGAAGAGTTAAGTTTTAATATCAAACTTTTTAGTGCAAATCTGACATTTTTTATGAGTTGTTTGTTGCAGATAGAAACTCATACTTTAGCTGGAAGCAGCATCTCAGAATTAGTCAACTGTTGTAGCCGCTAAGAATTTGACATACTGCATCCTAAATCTTTCCTTTAAGACTTAACTCTTTACTTTTTCAAATTTCAAATTTTACATAGCCAGTTAAATTCTCATTTCATTATATAAAAATATTTGGGAACCGTTAGTATTTGATTCGAGCGAAAGGATTTGGACGTGTAACTTATTGTCAATTATGAAAACTTAAATACAATTTGCATTATTATTATTATTTTAAGTTTGGCTTTCTAAAATTTCATAATGATAATACAAAACAAAAAATAATTATTGTTTCCAACGTCAAATAAAAACTTTTGTTGGTACTTTGTGGAATAGACAATATTTCCAAAAGAAGTTTTTTTATTTAAGAATTGATATTTCTAAATTATCACGAATGTTCGAAAAATAATCTGATTTTTTTGCGAAAATAATACCATCAGAAAGTTCATTTTCGTAATAGTTTGGAATTCCAATTCGCGGCAAAGAGATGCTGTCATTATGGGGTTTTGAATTCAAATTTAAAATTTCATGTCGATACATTCATTGCATCGGCGGTTATTGGGGGTTTTGAGTTGAGACACCCTCTGACCCCCGACTCCTTCCCTTTAACCGATTCAGCTGAAAATTAAGAGGTCCTTATATTGCTTTGAATTTAATTGTGAAATTTGACGGCGCCGGTAGCTCAGTGGTATGCGTGCTTGTCTTCTAGGACTCACAGTAGAGTCTGACTCATGTCTACCAGAGTGACGAAAGAGCGCTCTGGTAGTGAGCGATATGACCTTGTAGTTAAAGCCCGGGCATGAGTCATAAAACCTAACCTAACTTATGAAATTTCGTGTCAATACATTCAATGCAACAGCCTCCAACCTAATTCCCCCCCTTTCCATTAGCCGATTTGACTGAAAATCAATAGGTGTCGTCGTTATGAGGTTCTGGATACACATATAAAATTTCGTGTCGATTCATTCATTCTATCGTGAGTTTTCGTGTTCATAGACACATAGGCAGAAAGGATGTTGTTGTTTTTTTCTCATTTGCAATCTGGAGGTTGGAAAACAGGAAATTTCGTTGAAAACCCCGCCTCGAATTTCTGACAGGTTACATAACTTCCCCTATACTTCGTATAGGGGAAGAAAAATTAACAAAGACTACTAAAGAAATACTAATAACCTCGGAAATTTTTTGTGTAGAAATAGCCAGATGGGTAGTTGCAATTCGCATGCGATATTTCTTAAACATTTAAAAGCTTACATGAAAATCTAATAATTAATTGTCAATCTGGCGTTAGTAGTGAGTGAGCCCACTTTGAGTATTGGGTTAGTTGAAGTGGGGATAGTGACATGTGTCTCCTTGCCTCCCATTGGAAGGGAGAGAATTATGAATGAGTCTTTTGGATCAATCAAACTGGGAATTGTGGGTCTTTTTGTAAACATCATGTATAAGTTAGTAACTGAGGGCAGTAACACTTCTGCTATTGATAGAGATGGGCTCTCTACGTCTAACAAGGTACAGCAAAATCCTTTTATAACGATTTTCCGGATATAACGATGTAAAACCCATATCTACTTTGGTTTGCTATTTAAAAGTGAAGAAATAAATCCGGATATAACGATCTTAGGTATAACGATAATCTGTATAAAACGATCTAAAACATAAGAAAAAGTTGTTTTTTCATTCCGGTTATAACGATATAATATGTATGTACATATGCACATACATACACAATTGGGTAAAACAGTATGAGTTTTGAACGGATGAAAAATACTAACATTATAGAAAAGGGTTTTAAACACAGTTCTTGTTTACTCTTTCCGAGCGCAATGAGTCATTCCATTTCCAAACTTACCATTTCCCCCTTGTTGAATTTTTTTCGAACTCCCTTCTTCCATTCTAGTGCGTATATTCCTAGTTTCAGATTAGTCTTTCTTTTGCCTCCGTAGGGATCGTGACTTCGGAACTTCATAACCATGTAAGCAAAAATTTATACTTAAAAAAAAGCAAGCAAACTAAAATAACTGAATTTTTTGTGGAAAGTTAATACATAGTAATCATGTGTATACATAATTTATGTATACAGTTACAAATGTATGTAAATAAATTTTATGTAAATTTTAAAAAGTAAATAAAAATACGTAAACTTTCACGTTATGATCATTGTAAAACACCTTTTTTTTTCACTAACAAGCCCATATATTTGTATGTAGGTCTAACAGTTTGGTTCCGGATATAACGATGTATTTTTCTTGGTCCCTTGAATATCGTTATAACCGGATTTTACTCTACCTACCTACATATCTTATGTCTGCATTCTTTAATTCATTTAGGATTCTGCTAGAAATTTTTATTTTTGATTTCCCTCAATATCATCAGTCAAAATTGACTTGAAATCACAACTCCAGGATTATTATTTTATTTTATTTTTTTCTTATTTCATTATATATTTTTATTTATATTATTATTATTATTATTTTTCTTTGTCTTTATTTTTTAATTTAATATGTACTTATGTTATTATTATTTTCCCAGATCTATGAAATGTAGAGGATGTTATGTAATCAGTCAGAAACTTTAATTTCGGTTTCCATCGGAATTTCATGCTTTCCGATCCCCAAAAATGAGTTTGTCTTTGAACATCATGACTCTCGATGGAATGCATGTATCGTCGCAAAATTTTATATTTGTATCCAGAACCTCAAAGGGTGACACCTTTTTATTTTTAGCTGCATCAGCCGAAGGTAAGGGAGAATCAGAAGGGTACTCAACTCAAAAATCCCTATAATTTCCGGATATTCAATATATATATAGTATATATAGCCTTAACGGTTAATTGGTTTTGGAGGGAGAGTGAAGACGTTAATTGGTCTGGGGAAGTACATTGAAGGGGTACTATTTTAGTCTCTCATTAAATTTGTTTTTTTCATTTATAGTTCAATTTTACGTTATTATTATTATTTCTTGTTGTAGTTTGTGGTTTGTTTTGGATATCTTAACAAACAACAAACACTAATCAATAATAGGTAGGTATATGTTTGTATTGTGACAGACTTCCTTCTTGTGAGTCTATTTGTGGCTTAATAAATAATCCACACTACAGTGAGTCACGTCATTATTGCTATCTTTAAGGGAAGAAAGGAAAAACATTTTTATTTGGACCAGCACTAAACATATACTCAACACAAATTGACAAATGAAATATGAAAATTAAAATAGTTGATAAATAATCCACACTACGGTGAGTAATTTAATAACTGGGCCAGTCCAAAAGAAAACTTGACAATCTTAAAATGTGAGGAGAAAACACATAACTGTCTTTATATATTATTTATATAAGTAATAAAGTCCAAAACAAATAACATAACTTACATTTTAAAAAGTAATTTGAAATAATAAAAAATTGGATCAAATAGACACTGACAGCAATTATTTACATTTACTGACCGACTCCCTCAAAATCTCTTGCCAGATTTATACAGAATTTCTGAAAACTAGGACATAAGATAACTCCCTATTGGTCAGATGTGATACTGTTCTGGTACAAAGGGTCTAGAAGTGATAACTTGATCTAAAACAATCATTTAGAAGAATAATAACATTAAACTAACTAAAGTACTTTTAAACAAAAGACGAATGCATCAATTTATTTAAAAAAAATAAACAAATTTGAATCAAAACCCTAACAAAAAACAAAAGAAAAGAGGGTGTTGACGTATGTGAACGTGATCATGTGAGGTGTGACGTACAGAAATATGAAGTGGTATTTGTCTTACAGACCATTTCATTGAGTGGTACGCAAAATAAAAATTTGAGAACACCTGGTTTAGACAATAGCACATGTAGTCCTTGTTAGTTTTTGTGACTCATGCCCGGGCTCTAACTATGAGGTCACATCGCCTACTACCAGAGCTCTCTTTCGTCGCCCTGGTGGACCTGAGCCCTCCACAGGAGGTTCTAGATGTGTTAAATTTAAAATTTCAATAAAACACACGATGCAAATCTCTGATAAAAATATTCTTTTGTATAATTTTGTGTCTCATCATTGGTTATATTGAGGTTGTGGCGCAAGGACGAACAAATGTCCCAATTTTAATGTCCTACTTCTTAAGTTTTCGTTAATTTTTTCCCATTTTTTTTTTTTTTTATTCAGATCAAAATCTGAAAATATTATTTTAAAAAAACCTACTTTCATTGGTTGTCATTGAAACCCAAAACAGGTTTGACTCCATTTCTATCTGCGTCCATTCGCGTGATTATGCCAGTCTTTGAAGGTATTTCACTTGATATGGTCGGTTTCATTTTGTCTCTTCAGTCGTTTTCTTTGTAAATTTTGACCACATTTTCGACTGTTCGATGTTGAATGAATGAAGTGTAATTGGATTGAAATTGTGCTTATTTATAATACAGTGTGTAAAAAGTGATAATAAGTTTATTATATCGCCATTGCTGCAATCCATCAAATAATGACATCTCAAACTTGGAAGAACTGAAGAATAACTACTTCTAAAATGCATGACAGGTGACAATATAACATTTCATTGTATTATATTAACTAAAGTAAAAAAATAAATGTTGAAATCTGTTTCGTATATACGTGTGAAAGAGTTCAGGAAAAAGTTTCCGCTGAAAATTTCGTAAAACTCGCGAAAAAGGAATTTCCCCTAAAATGTTAATTAAGATAAATTATATTTTGCCGGATATAAAGGATAAGAAATATTGGCAATTTCGGTTTAATTGCCGAAAAAATTAAGCAATCAGATTTAAATTCGGGCTTTAAAATAAAGCTATCCCAGAATCACCGCCAGGGTATGCAAGGTCTTACTAAATCTTCCCACTTCTTCTAAACCGTCTCTCTCCTTTGTTTTTATTTATTTTTTTAAATTTATAGATGTCTTACCTAAGAACTTTTGGATCCACATAAGAAATGTTGTGTCTATAGGATAGCCCAAGTTCAATGCGACACCCTATTTTCACCCAGATGGTTTCAGTTACAAACATGAAACAGAAAATACTTAACATTTAAGTTGTCAACAACAATATTTAAAACTAAGATTATCTATGGCTGAAAAAAATGTATTCTAAAACTCAAATTCATTTTACCAACATTTTTTCTCTTTTATCTCTCTATTGATTCTATAAATTTCTTATAAATGAACAGTTCATTTGATAACAGTTACTGTTCATCAAATCTATTTTTTAAAACCTAAAGCGTTTGTTAAACATATAATTTGATTTCAACCACAGTTGAACAATTAAAATAAAATAAATAATAAATACTTGGTAGGAACCAAAGAGGATTTCAAGGATAAGTTCTCTATTCAAAATAAAAATTATTTCACCTTTATGATTATTTTTCAAGAGAGTCCACAGTTTTGTAGAGTAAACAGGAAACTAGTGAGATGAGAGGGACGCAACGTGGGGGAGCCCTCAGCTAAAGCCGGATGTAAACACAGGACAGCTAGGCTACCTACCACTACTAACATTTAAACAATTATAATTAGTATGATTCATTTCGTTACGCCATTGCTGACATTTTCTTTATTTTACTTCCTTTGCTATACGATGTGATGTATAAAATTACACACATTCAAATTATTAATACATATTATACAATTAATTATATTTATTTACATATATAAAAACAGTGAAATAACTAAATTATTAAATAAATATATGAAGTTGCATTTTGTTTTAAAACAACCAATGAATAAAAAACAAAAGACGAACATCAGCTGTTCTAAATAGAGTGACCAGTCTATGTTGTGGAAGTCTGGTGAGATGAGATGTAAAGGACGGACAGGCTAGGAGTGAGAAAAGTGTTTAGGCTTAAGTTGTGGTGAACCAAAAAGGTGTGATATAACATTGAAATAGATGCTCAAAGGAGATACTTTTATTTATTTATATGTAAATATATATATGTCCAAAATAACATTTGATATAGTTTTAAGTAATCAGTTGGTAAGATTTAATTTTGTAAAATAGTATCATTCTATGCTATTCATTTTCCCTGTTGGTCCAGTAAGATAATTTAAAAACTTTTGGATTTGATTTAACGTTTTTGCAAAATGACATTTCTTTAGAAATCCAAATGAAAAGTTTGTTAATTAATTTTTTTTTAAATTATGTGCACTTTCTTCAAAATTGCACGTCTTGAACTTTTGATAAATTTTTTAGGGCCCTTTTCGAAAACTACTACAGATCAAAATTTAGTAAAATACCAGAGATATAATTTCTACAGGAAATGTGGTAATTTTATTATTTATTATTTCATTATTATTAATTAAATTATTATTTTATATTTATTAATTTTATATTTATTAATTTTATATTTATTAATTTTATATTTATTAATTTTATTTAACATAAATTTCTTTATCATAACGAAGAATAGGGGAAGTTATGTAATCGGCCAGAAATTTCATGTCGAGTTTTCAACAGGATTTCATGTTTTCCTGATTCCATAAATGTAAAAACAAAAATCCTGTCTACCTGTGTGTGTCCATCCGTGAACAAAACTCCCCATAGAATGAATGTATAAACACGAAATTTTATACGTGTTCCCAGAATCCATAATTCCCAGCCAAATCGTCAATGGAAAACAGGGGCTTAACAAAAAAACTCTACTAACTGACGACTTAATGAATTTATGGATAAGAAATTTGATATTTAAATTCACAATCCCATAACGACGACACCTATTGTTTCTCCGCGAAATCCGCTCAAGAGAAGAAGAGACTCAACTCACGAACCCTACTAGCTACCATTATTATGACTCACACCCAGGCTTTATCTACGAGGTCACATCGCCTACTACCAGAGCGCTCTTTCGTCGCTCTGATGGACCTGAGTTACACCGGGTAGGAAGGTGTCTTTAACGAGTATCTGACATTGTACAGGCTCGGGACTTCCGCTTAACGTCCCATTCCAAGAACGGCATGCTTAAGTTTATTTTACCTCCAAGATAAAATAAACTAAGGGCCTCGACTGGGTTTTGAACTCGCAATCTTGACCTCATTAAGCTAGCACGCATACCACTGAGCAACGAGCGCCCTTCCGTTGTAATGGATATGCAATTTTATATTTAATTCAAATCTCCATAAGGACCATACCTGTGAATTTACAGCTAAATTGGCCCGAAGGGGATCAGGGGAGGGAACTCAAGTCAATAATCCTAATATCTACCAATGTAAGTCAACTATTGATAATAAAATGAATAAAAACATAGAACTTGTTTAACCCTTGTATATACATTCAAATTTCACAAAAATATATACATATATTGTACCGGTTTCGGGTTGCGCCATCGTCAACGCATAGTTCAAAAGTCACTCTGCTGACGAAATCTGTAAGCTCTAAGTATATATTTTGTGGAATTAGACAATGTAAAAGTTAAACAAATTCATTGTTTTTATACATTTTATTAGTTTTCCACTACATCGACACAAAACGCAGAAATGTATTAGGACATTTATTGATAATGAGCCCAAACTATCCATTGGTTTTGGAGGAAGAGCGGAAAATTAGTTTTATATTTCGTGCTGAGGATGTTCATTGTCGTATTGTTTTGTAAATTTTCTGGGGATGTATAACATTAATGCCCCCCCCCCCCCCCCCCTGGGTCCGCCACTGGTCCAGCCAAGGTTCAGTTCCTCCGTGTACGCTTGGAGGCATTTAAAAATGTCAATCAATCCAAGTTATCAGAGCAGAGATACCTCTGTCACGAACTGTCTGAGTGATATATCGCCAACACTCTCACATCGAAATATAAACGAATGAAGGATGGAAAGTAAGGTCCCGGAAGGTTCATTAAGAGAACGATGTATCAATCCGCTGTAACAAAGTAAGTTGTGTGTCAATCCTGTATTCTCCAGTCTATCATGAGTTGCTGACGATATCAGTACCAATGTCCACTTCTTCTTCTGTTCAATATTCCTTATTAGGAAGAGCTGCCAGATTTAGATCTCTCCCATCATCCTGACAGGATAAAAAAAATGAATATTAACACTGACAGGGCTGAGTGACGAAATCAGAAAATCAAAGCGCCTTGACTCGCCCAGCTGCGGGGATATTAGCTTCGTCGTATACGATAAGTACCTTCAGATTGCATAATAGCGATCATTAGGTGCCGCCACTAGCACTAGCTCATTCTATAGGCTGTCATAATGTCAAGGATATTTTTGAAATCATATTGTCCTTACTTTTATCTTTGATTCGTTTTTTGAGCAGCCGTTAATGACAATGGAAGAAAACCCGCTTTCATCAGCTGATTTGGCGACGACATCGACTGATTGTTGCTGCACTAAGGCTGATAAGTATGATCGGGCTTACTATGATGATTAGGATAGTCGAAAAAACATGAGTGAGAAAATATTGAATCTCAACATCTTATATAGTTGAGGGCGCCAGTAGCTCAGTGGTATGCGTGCTGACCTTCTGAGCTCAAGAACGTGGGTTCGAAACCCGACCGAGGCCCTTAGTTTATTTTATCTGGGAGATAAAATAAACTTAAGCACGCCGTCCTTTGGATAGGACGTTACGCGATGGTCCCGCGTCTGTACGATGTCAGGAACTCGTTAAAGACCCGTGCCCTAGGTGAATAAAAATTTAGGGTAGGCAAAATTTAGGACTTCTACAGTAGAGTCGGGCTCATGTCCACCAGAATGACGAAAGAGCGCTTCGGTAGTAGGCGATATGACCTCGTAGTTAAAGCCCGGGCATGAGTCCTAAAACCTAACCTAACCATCTTATATAGTTCACTTTTTTTTTTTTCACATTTTAATTAATTTTGAACTGTGAAAATACAATAAGAAACTACGAACTTAAGAGCAATATATCAAAAACACACCAGAAGTCATACAGCCAACAACGATTCAGTCGTCGAGATGTGCGTGCAGCACAGGGCAGTCAAGGATCAGATCGGATATAGCTTCCACCGTTCGGATGAAGTGTGAACTTTCTGTACAACTGTTGTTGTGTGACTTCGCCTAAGAATGGTATGTTGAGATCACGGTATAATGTTATGTTCGAAACGTAGTATGGGTATTGTGTGATTGTTCGAAGAATTTCATTATGAATTGCTTCCATTTTTCTGGTGTGAGATGGCTTAGCAGAACCCCAGAGCTGAACACTATGACCAAATAGGTTTGATAACTGTCTTGTAGGCACTCGGTTTGAGGCTGCGGCGAAGTTGAGATTACATGTCTTTTATGCAGTCCAACCAAACGTCGTTTCATTTATGTTTAAGGGCCTCTGTCGGGTTCGAACCCGCGATTTGGTAGTAATAATGTGTATATACCAAAAAACAGTTTTCATTCCAACAAAAAATAAATTATGACTTTTTATTTATTTCTACCCAAATTTGGCGCATTAGCTTTTTGAACACTGTAAATCTAGAACTATATTTTTTAAATCATCCGCAATTAATTCATTTTTTTATTGTAAAATGTATGTATTATAGAAATATGTTAAATATAAAATTGTATGCAAAATAGTCAGTTGGCAGGCTGGTAACAATGGTTGGGTTTTCAGGCTCTTTCGTCCCTCTGGTGGAACACGAGTTCGACTCTACTCTGGTAGTTCTAAATTTTGCCAACGTAGGTTCACTCAACGAGTGCCTGACATCGCACAGGCTCTTAGGACCATCGCTTAAGATCCCATCCGAAAGATGGCGCGAAACCATAAACAGAGTTGTGTGTCCAAGGCTATATAGTGTTTCGTGTTATGTTCCAGTCCGCTTCTGCTCAGGTACATATGCTAGAACGATATGGTTGAAATAATGAAGTTGGACGAAGGATGAGAAATTTCTTACTACTAAATGGGCACATTGACCTCCTAACTATGAGGCTGAATAATTATTGTGGTCGGTAAATTCGCCGATTAATATTACTTAACAAAATTATATAATGTTACCAACTTTCTTATAAGTAGACATCAGGGGCATACTTACGTGGCCAGGATGGCAATATTACAGGATGAGCAATCACATCGTTCGTAAAGAAGATTTGAAAGAATATTAACAGACTCCGGGATCTTCTCACACAAAACTGTATCAAATTGTTCAGCAAATAAGATCTTTTTCTGAATTTCGTCGCTTAAGAAATTAACTTTAAATTAACGCTTTAACGTTTCAGAAGTTTGAATATTAAAATAAATGATTTAATAATAAATAAACAAATAATAAATATTAAAAATAATAAATATAACCACATTTCCTGTAGAAATTATAGTTGGTCTTCTACTAAATTTTTATTTCTATAGTAATTTCCGAAAAAGGTCCTTAAAAAAATTGAAATTTCAAGACGTGAGATTTCGAAGAAAGTGCTCTTATTTAAAAAATTTAAATTAATAATTATTTCATTTGGATTTCTTCTAAATATAATTATGAAATGCCCTATTGTTTTCCTAATTTTTCAAAAAAATGTTCACTCTAATCCAAAGGTATAAATGATCTCACTGGGTTCACAGGGAAATGAATAGCATAGAATAATAGAATAAATATTGGGTTTATTTACTTAAACCTACATTATAAATAACATCAAAATATCAATATGAAATAAAAGATCAAATTACAATAAAAATCTTACAAGCACTATTGTGGCCATTCTTTAATTTAATGTTATTTTGGGCATATAAACGTATAAATAATTAAAAGTACCTTTGCGCATTTACTTCACATTTATTTTCACTCATACATCTCCTTTCACTCAGACCGGTTCACTACACCATAAGCCTAAAAACACCTCTCTCTAGACTGTTTCACACTATTTAAAACAGCTGATCGTCGTATTTTGTACTCCATTCATTGGTTGTTCACATTTCGTTTTAAAATAAAAATGCGACTAGTCCATTTTTGTATATTTATTCACTATTTAAGTTACTTCACTCCCAACATCTGTTTTTATACAAATAATAATAATTGATTTTATAATGTATTAATAATCTTAATGTTTGTAAATTTTTTACATGACACGCCTATACTTCGTATATCTGGGGAAGTAAAATGAATATTTAAAATGGCCTAGCAAGTATTGTTACAAGTTCACTTGAGCCATTACTAATGTGCCTGTCTTTAGTCATTTTGTTGTATAATACCAGAAAATGTAATACCCTCTATTTTAGTTTATGTTTCCCTCTGGCTAGAATTTTCATGTAATTACCTGATCTCTAGTTTCTCAGTGTCTCATGTACCTTCAGTCACGTCACAATGAGACATTATCCTACTCAGTGATTCGTTGTGTATAATCGAAGTGAGAGTTCTACAAAGACTGTGGAACTGTGACTCCAAATCCTTTCAATTAATCTTGGAGTTCTGTTTATTGTAATTCCTTTATTCTTCAACCGAATATAAAAAGAAACAGTTAGTTTTTGTGACTCAGGTCCAGGCTTTAACTACGAAGTCATATTGCCTACTACCAGAGCGCTCTTTCATAACTCTGGTGAGCCAGGCTCAAATATGGGAGTCCTTATTTTGCTCACCTTAACTTTTTTATTCACTTAAGAATGTACCTGACATCGTACCGACTCGGGATTATCGCTAAACGTCCTATCCAAAGGACGGCGTGCTCAAGGTTTCTTCACCTTCCAGATAAAAAACCTAAAGGCCTCGGCTGGGTTTCGAACCCGCTATAAGTAACTTGAGCTACCTCTTAAAAAGAATATTTTGTAATTGAAAAATGAGAATACTATTATTAGTATAATACCAAAGTTTCCTCCTACATTTTTCCTTTAAAAAAAAATATTATGTGTACTTTCTCTCATCAGCATTGTCCGAGAAGATACCATTTTTATAATCGTTCCAAAAACTCTGAAATCTGAGAACATTTAGGCGATGGTGAATTTAATAAGGAATATTTTTCGTAAGAACCAATGTTTCGATAGGTCTTACATTTTTCGTCTAAATAAGGCAAACTTCGGGAGTCTCAAATGCGAAAAATCCTATTTCATATATTTCTTTTGACCTATTGTAAATGTAGATAAAAAAAAAAAAACTTCCCTGCTACTACGAGTACATATAGTTTACTATGAAGAAGTATTGTAATCGTGTGAAAATCTGAGATCGAGTTGTCAATGGAATTTCATTTTTCAAGGTCCCCAGAATACGTTGTGACCATTTTTGCAATGATGTCTGTCTGTGATCAGTTAAATAATGAAATGTGTATGTGTTCCAGCATGCCAGAGCGGATGATCAAGGACGACGTTGGGGATGTTGAAGCAGCTCTGGACCTGAAGGGAGTTCCCGACGATGTTGCTGAGTACGCCAGAGTACGACTGGGAGAGACACCAGAGAAACGAACAGAACTATTGGAAGATCTCAGGGAACTTATATACCGTCAGTATTATCTCTTTATTTACATTTGTTGGTTTAATAACAGAAAAAAGGGTAAAAAAATGCTGTCCTTTATATTTTTCCTGGCATTGGAACATATTTCTTGACATTCCAGATGAGACCACAACTTTCTAACTCCAATAGTCAGGTCTAAAAATAAAAAAATATTTAAAAGAGTTTAAAATAAAATTAACTAGGCGCCCCTTGTCTGTTAATATTGTCTCTCCTTAATATAAAGAATAATATTTTACTGCCCCAGCTATAGGAAGTATAGGGGAGTTATGCCTATATTATTATCTGTCAAACATTTAATGCGGAGTTTTCAACGGAATTTCCTGTTTTCCGACCTCTAGATTCCAAATATGAAAAAAAAGTCTGTGTCTGTCTGATAACGATAACATCCGAAATTTTATGTATAAATCCAATCACTTTAACGGCGACACCTATTATTTATCAGCCAAAACGACAAAAGGAAAAGGTGAGATTAGGGGGAAATTTAACACAAAAACTCTAATAACTGTCGATGGAATTAATATATTGACACGAAATCAAGTATTAGGATTTAAGAGCCTTTATTTAAGTCAACCAGAGGCCTTGCCAGGATTTTGACGGACGGGGGGGGGGGGGGGGGGGGGGGGGGGGGGTATAGACTCCCGGGGGGCACAGCCCGCAGTTTCCATGATTAGCGTTGTAGACTTTTTGTTATTAATTTAGGAGACTTGGACCCCTACAAGCTCCCCCTGAGGTAACCACTGACTGTAATACTTAAGCTGAGTTTACATGAGCAGCAAAAATACAAAGAGCTGCAGCAGGAAATGCACGCTATGGTTTCTGTGCTTTTAGAATTAAATGTCTCACAGCCAATAGCATGCATTTGCTGCTGCTGCGCTTTGCATTTTTACTGCGCATGTTAAATCAGCTTTAAGAGTATAAAGTATGACATAAATGAAGATTTTGAGCGAGAAAATGAAATGATCGAATATATATATATTTAAATAAATGTAATATGACTTGTTTTGTACATGTACATTTATGTAACAGCTCATTGCTGATTTAGGAATAAGACGCACGGGAAATTTGAAGATCCTATTGGTAACTTACAAGCAGTCCATTTGTAATAAAAATTATTTTCTTAGTTTATTTAATTTTTATCTTGGTTTTTTGCTCTGGCCAGGGGGGAGGGGGGGGGGCACGTGCCCCCCCTGCCCGCTCCCTGTCTACGCTCCTGAAGACAACTGTTGAATATTAGCGCAAACGGTCGACTGGTTTTGGAGATTGATTAATTCGTTCTGGGTAAGTCCATTTCCGGTGATTCTCCCATGAAACATAAAGATCAGAAAATAAATAATGGATACTGATGATAGGAATCCTTCCCCAAACTTTTATTTACATTTTTTTTTTTAATTTTTATTTACTAACAGATTTTTACAACTGTCTAAAAAATATATAAGGAAGAAAAAATGGCTGTCAAAATATCGAGAAATGTGAAAAATTACAATTTTTTTTAGTAACATTTATGCTAAATCAGCGAAAAAAAATTAATATTATTATTTTCTTTACCGAAACGTCAACTGAAAAATACAAAAATATAATTCTTCGTTGGGTTGTGTAAGGAGATTCTGAATATACAATAATATAATTATTACAGCTATTTTCTTCTTCCATACATATATACGAGTATTACTTGGTTATTATAACCTAGCAAATATGAAAGTTTCGATAAGAGCCGCATCATCAGTATCTGTAATTTATTTGCTGATCATTACATAAACATTTTCTTAATGATCAACATAAAAAAAATGTTAAAAAAATTAACTATTATTTTTTTTTTACCGAATCATCAAGTGAAAATTACATAAATATAAATATTTTTGTGTTGTTATGTAAAGGGATTCTAAATTAACAATAATATACTTATATGCTCTATAAGGCTCTTCTCCTATTTATTTTTTGGTCTTTCAACTTAGCAAATATGGAAGGACTCCCATCAACAGTAACAACAATTTATTTGCTGATCTTTATAAGAACAATTTCTTTAAGATGATCATTATATTCTTTTTGTAAAAACATATTTTACGAGTCGACCTCTCTATTAATCCCTTAGTCTAGAGGAACAAAAAAAAAATGTTTACATAAAGATCAGCAAATAAATAAGGGAGGGATCCTGATGATAGTTCTTACCGAAACTTCAATATATATATATTTTTTTCCTTTTTATTTATTAACAGTCTAAAAAATATATACAAGAAAATGTGAAAGGGAAAAAAATGGCTTTGTCAAAATATCAGGAGAGATGAAAAATCACCCAGTGGTGACGCTCCCTAAGCATAGAGTTGCACTCATTTATGAATAATCACTGTCATTGCCCGATCTGAGAAAGTCTCTAGGCCATTGGCGCTTAAGGCGTCGTTCGGAAAGTGTGGCAGAAGGTAGAGTATGGACCAGAGGATTAATGGGTAGTAAAGGAGGAAAATAATTTTTTGTGCCTGGATTTAGTTGATTGGGTGACGAAGGGAATATTAAGATCAGTGTGAAGGGTTTTGTTGGAGATGTAATAAGGAGCATTGGCTATTTATAGGAAGAATTGAATGCGCTGAAGATTGCAAGTTTTCTCAGAAAAGTATTGCGTTACATACTAGTCGCTTTGTTCTCAGCGTTAATTTAGATTTTTGTGTAGTAGTCTTAGTAACAGTTTGTAACATATGTTCATTTCCTGTCTTTTCAGTCTCGTGTGTGGATTCCATGTCGTTCGTTTGTCAAGTAGGAGGCCTAGCTTGCGAACTTAATTTTTTGAAGGGGATTGCTGTTAAGGAAGACTATATAATATATAGTCTTCCTTAACAGCAATCCCCTTCAAAAAATCCCCTATTCAATTTTTAGAATCTAGTAAAAATATTATATTTACTAGATTCTAAAAATTGAATAGGAGAAGAATATAGATTCGAAGGGGGCGCCGGTAGCTCAGTGGTATGCGTGTTTGCCTTCTGGGCTCAGAATCGTCGGTTCGAAACCCGATCGAGGCCCTTAGTTTATTTTATCTGGCAGGTAAAATAAACTTAAGCATGCCGTCCTTCGGATGGGACGTTAAGCGATGCTCTCGAGCCTGTACGATGTCAGGTACTCGTTAAAGGTCCCTGCCCTAGGTGAATAAAAATTTAGGGTAGGCAAAATTTAGGACTCCCACAATAGAGTCAGGCTCATTGTCCAGAGTGACGAAAGAGCGCTCTGGTAGTAGGCGATATGACCTCGTAGTTAAAGCCCGGGCATGAGTCATAGTTAGTTACTATAGCTTTGAAAAGTATATTTAAAACAAACTTTCTTAGTAAATTTAAAACAATGACAAATTCAGATATCTGCCGATCCTTACCATTCTATGCAGTCAACTAGCAATACTTTTTCCTTTTCTTCAACTAATCATCCATTTGGAATGTATAATGAAGAGAAAGTTATTTTTTGTCACAGTTTCTGCGGTTTGTTGAGTTTTTTTTAGTTTTCATACTATTTTATTTCTTTTCTATTTCCAGTGCAGGGAAAGTTAACTAGTCTCTCATTGTAATTTTTCCGAAGAGTAAAATTTTCTATTATTTCCTAGTATTTGTAGAGACCTCTAAAGTAGTCAAATTGCCCCCCCCCCCTCCCCTCCCCGCTTCCTGTCATGAAAGTTTTTTTTTTATATTCATAATCCTCAAGGAAGAACCCTTGGTTCTATCTTTTTCACGATATACACATCCGACATTCCGATCCATCCATTAACTCAACTTCACTCCTTTGCAGACGATACTGCTATTCTCTCCCCTTATCCTGATCCTTCAACAAAAATATACTTGCCCTCCCGTCTTCCTTAATAGCATTTTCATTCCTTCAAAAAACAAAGTTCGCTAGCTAGGCCTCATACTTCACAAACGAATTACCTGGAGTCCTCAGACCAGACTGAAAATACAAGGAATATACGATACAAACTGTTACTAAGACTATCAGACAAAAGATCAAAACTAACCCTGAGAACAAAACGACTAGAATATAACGTAATAATCAAGCCTATGTGAACTTATGGAGTTGAACTTTGGGGTTCTGCCAAAACCTCCAATCCCTAGCGCATTCAATCCTTGCAATACAAAATCCTTCGTGCGATAACCAATGTTCCTTATTACATCGCCAACAAAATCCTTCACAATACTCACTTTGTCACCGACTTAGCTAAATCCAGGTACAAAAATTGGTTTTCCTGTAAAACTTTTCACTCGATCTTTGATTTTCGCGCGATTGCAATACTATACAAAGTAAAAATTGAATTATTTAAAAATATTCTGGACTATATTCCGGCCAATATTCCAACATGAACATTTAATTTAATAATTATCTGCCGAGATGGAAAAGACCAGTATCATTTTCATTGAATTTAGACGTATCAATTTTCACGCTTATTTATAATCTTAATTTTTTTTATTTTGATGTCTATTGCTATGTCAAACACAATTATTTTGGTTGCTATGAATCAGAAAGGAATAAGATAAGATCCTAAATCAGGTATATTCTTGAAAATATTCTTTACATATTTCTAATGTGGCCGCGCCCTCCTCATCGTTGTTGTAACACCAATGTGGCCCCCTGACAGATTTCAGTATGATCAGCCTGCTCTGTCTGAACCAAATGTGGAACTGGCTCAATATAGTAGGAAAGAACGAACATTAAATTAACCCTAGAGCGGGCGCAAAGGTAAAAGTAACACCGGCGGTCGCAATTATCTATCAGAAACAGTGCAATAAAATGATAATATTAATTCATATTACGGTTTGACGTATTTTAATACTTGGCTTGTTAAAAAAAAACACTTAATATGCATAATTATTTAATTATGAAAAAACAAAAACAGCTTGAACTTAAAGAAAAAGGAACATTAGAATAATTGCTATAGCAGGAACTATTAAAAATTAATTTCCTTATAAAAATATTTACAAAAAATAACTTATTGTAAAAACAAAGTAAATTGCACAAAAGGCAGATATTAGGGAACTTTAGAATAATTGCTGGAGCAGAACTTTTAAAAATTAACATAAACCTTACATAAATGTTTACAAAAAAAAAAAACCCATTGTAAAATAAGTGAATTGCACGAAAGGCAAATATTTCTGGAATGCTCCAAACAGATGAACTTGGAACACATTTGACACATATATTTGGTAACTCTGTTCTTTTTTCACAACGACAAGTATCACATCTTCGTCTTTTGCTGCCATCAGGTACATTATAATGGGGGCGCCTTTCAGAATGTAAAATTTCCAATAAACAAATGTATGTATTGAATTTAATTAATTTATGCACTATTTGGGCAATTGAAACAGTATATAGTATATTCACTTAGCTTCTCCTGAATCAGACATATTAGCTAAGGTTTGAAAAATAAATGAACGGCACTGTACCACTGTCAGAAACTGATGTGTAAAGATAATGACGTGGCTTTCCTGTGTTTACATGCCGGCTTTGCCCACTTATTGTAAACAACGGAGGCCCACCTCTTGGGTTCAATGTCTACAACTAGTTTACTTCCAATAACAATTGTTCCCATCTCTTTCTAGTGAGAGTTTCATAATTTGAATTTTTTCGTGCTAAGTTGGTGAATTGGCCCACTATGCGGCCCCCTCTAGCTGTAGAGTCTTCGTTACGTCGAAGAACAACAGTCATCAACGTTGTTTTATACAGTGCTATTACAACAATAGGTCTTACAAAATAAGGCCCGTGCGGGACTACAGCGTAGAGCTTGAGTCGCATGGTGTGCGGGTTCCAATCCTGTCCTTGAGAGTGTTTTGTTATCTTAAATAGTTTTTCCTCCCAGGCCCATGGATGTTGTAAGTAACTGGTATATTTACCACCGTTAGAGAGATATGGCTAATATGCATCAAATATATAATAGGATCAAAAAAAATAGTTTCTTATCAATAACGATAGTATGCAAGTTTGTTGAAAAAAAAAACATATTTTATTCACATAATAAAATTATGTTATCATTATTTATAATATTTCACAAATATTTCTTTTTGTTAAAATGTTCGTCAATACACACACAAACTGGGGGGCGCCGGTAGCTCAGTTGTATGCGTGCTTGCCTTCTGAGCTCAAGATCGTGGGTTCGAAACCCGGCCGAGGCCCTTAGTTTATTTTATCTGTGAGGTAAAATAAACTTAAGCAGGCCGTTCTTCATGATTGGATGCTAAGCGATGGTCCCGTTAAAGACCCCTGGCCCTAGGTGAATAAAAATTTAGGGTAGGCAGAATTTCGGACTCCCACAGTAGAGTCGGGCTCATGTCCACCAGAGTGATAAAGGAGCGGCTCTGGTAGTAGGCGATATGACCTCGTAGTTGAAGCCCGGGCGTGAGTCATAATAACTATCTATTATATAGATACAATTTATAACAGTCTGTTTATATTTGTATTTTTGTCCGCTTCTGCGATACCGTCGTTGTTCGCTACAGCTTGAAATTAGTTATTAACAGTAAATAAAATAGGTACATAAAACAGTTGTACATATATTTTTGGTAATAAATCATTTATTTACTTCAGGTAGGTACATTATAATGTTGAGAGAAATAATTATTTCTCTCAACTTCTTCATCAATAAGGTCATTATTTTCTTCTCTCTTTCTTTTTAATACATTTTTCAAATTTGTTATCTTTTCTTGGAGTTCAGTGCAGATACCTCTTCCATTAGTGTTGCTACGACGTTCAATCTGATCATGTATCAGCTCATTAGCAAGTTCTCTTAGGAATGACCGACGTGATTTAGAAACATTGCGATTTCCGACGTAGAGTACTCTAGCGTTTATCGCTGCCACATTCAACAACGAATAAAATACTGTCATCGGCCAACGATTTGATTTGCGAGATACGTTGTATGTTTCAGTCATTTGATCTACTACATCAACGCCAGCTTTAGTATCATTATAAAAAGTTATAATAGATGGGTTTTTATGGTCACCGCTTGTAGGATCTATTTCATCGTCGTCATGAAGATTGAATATGAGTAGTACATTTTTCCCTTTTTTAGGCACGTAGGAAACTAACGTCGAATCCTTAGAGAAGCCAAACATAGAAGAGAGCAAACTCACCGATTTTTTGCATATTTAAATTCTTGTGGGATCTGGGGTTTATTTTTTTTTAACGTTCCTACAACAGTCAATCTCTTTTCTGCAAGATCTTTGATCAAATTATAATCGGTGAACCAATTATCCATAGTTATGTTACGTCCAGTGTTATATATTGGTCGGGCGAGCCTTTTTACAACGTCTTTTGGACTGTTGCTTAATTCAAACATCCCACGTTGTTGCTTTCCTGGATAAATTTCCATGTTGTAAGTGTAGTAAAGTTTTGCGTCTACCAAACTATAAATTTTAATTCCATATTTTCTAGGTTCGGAAGGTATGTATTGTCTAAATATACACCTCCCCCTAAATCCTACAAGCATTTCATCAATGGTAGTGTTCGCACCAAGAGAATATGATGCCTGAGAGTTGGCAACAAAACATTCAAACAGCTCTCTAATAGCTGTATTTCGGTCTGTCCTTGAGAGTGTTTTGTTATCTTAAATAGTTTTTCCTCCCAGGCCCATGGATGTTGTAAGTAACTGGTATATTTACCACCGTTAGAGAGATATGGCTAATATGCATCAAATATATAATAGGATCAAAAAAAATAGTTTCTTATCAATAACGATAGTATGCAAGTTTGTTGAAAAAAAAAACATATTTTATTCACATAATAAAATTATGTTATCATTATTTATAATATTTCACAAATATTTCTTTTTGTTAAAATGTTCGTCAATACACACACAAACTGGGGGGCGCCGGTAGCTCAGTTGTATGTGTGCTTGCCTTCTGAGCTCAAGATCGTGGGTTCGAAACCCGGCCGAGGCCCTTAGTTTATTTTATCTGTGAGGTAAAATAAACTTAAGCAGGCCGTTCTTCATGATTGGATGCTAAGCGATGGTCCCGAGCCTGTACGATGTCAAGTACTCGTTAAAGACCCCTGGCCCTAGGTGAATAAAAATTTAGGGTAGGCAGAATTTCGGACTCCCACAGTAGAGTCGGGCTCATGTCCACCAGAGTGATAAAGGAGCGGCTCTGGTAGTAGGCGATATGACCTCGTAGACCAAACTATAAATTTTAATTCCATATTTTCTAGGTTTGGAAGGTATGTATTGTCTAAATATACCCTCCCCCTAAATCCTACAAGCATTTCATCAATGGTAGTGTTCGCACCAAGAGAATATGATGCTTGAGAGTTGGCAACAAAACATTCAAACAGCTATCTAATAGCTGTAATTCGGTCTGATTGTTTTCTTTCCTTCCTCGTCTCTCGATCATCAAACCTTAGGCACCGTAAAAGAAAAGAAAATCGTTTTAATGTCATTGTCACCCTGAATTTATCTAATCCATCTCCGTGGCAATCCCACAATTCTTCTAGATTGAGCCTGTTTGCTTTATATACACCAGCAAGATACAATAGCCCAATTAATGCTTTAATTTCTATTTCATCCGTTAGGGGAGCATCCCTTTCTCTAGTAAATGACCTCTGAATAAATCCTATATATTGATTCGTATATTTGACGATAAGGGTAATCATTGATCCATCAAAAAGTAAATTCCATGTATGGAGTACACCGGTCACATTTCTAGCTCTAGCTTTTACTCCTGGTAGTTGAACGAGAATGTTTCTACTAGCTTTTTTTTTCCTGATGTTAAAAGGAGTTTTCTTCCACTCTATAACTTCTTGGATTTTTTTGTTTTGTTTAACTGTGGCTATGTAGAAGCCTTCTCTTTCGTTAGAATCTTCTGGTTCTGAATCCATGTCGTCTTCCTCTGTCTCTGAGTCTCCTTCACGTTCCTCTAGACAAATAGATGCATCTGTCTCACATTCTCCATCGGAAACGTCTGATTCCACATCACTTTTTTCTTGTAGGAGTTGGTAAAGTCGCTCGATGTCTTTTGGACATTCAAAATTGAATGAAGTGTTAGTTCATCCTAGAAAAAAAAAATCACATAGATAGTCGCAATTATCTCTGAGATTATATGCAGTTCTGATGGTGGAAATCATTTATACTAATAAATTTTCCTAGCCACGCATATTTATTTCTCATACAGAAATTAACTAAGTGAAAAATTTTAAAATATAAACGAATTGTAATACTTACGTCATCAGGCGCAATTATCCCACAGATAAAAATGCCCTCCACTCTTCCCATGTAGAACTCAAAACAGATGTAATGACACTGAACGGTAGTAGGGGTTGAGTTAGGAGGATACAAGAAGGGGCGTGGCAAAACTACTACCCGTTTAAGTTTTAATAATCATAAAGCCAAAAATATTATCTGTGAGATATTTAGACCGCTCCAGGGTTAAGGAAAATTTCGCTTGTGAAAAATTGTATTCTTATTTATTTTTTTTAAATCAGATTTTTTGGTCTACCTATAGTACCTAGATGCGGTGATTTTTTGAGTGTTCATATGTGGAAACCCCATACTTAAGAACCATTTTTTTTTTTTACTAATTATTCAGAATTTCATGATTTACCCAGACAATTTCTGACTGTGACTTTGTTTACTCAACAGGGTCACGTTAATAAGTTCATTTTTTTGTTTTTTTAAATATTTTTTCTTGGTTGCGTGCCACGTGTTCAAGGATGTAACTAAGCACGTGTGCGACCAAGACCTCTATAATATGAATACTAAAATAGAAACAGATTTTAATCTACAAAAATTACTAGACCTCGTATCCTTGGCAGTAACCATTATTTAGAAACAGAAGAGGCCGGATCTAGAAATATAAGTTTTCCCAGCTCAAAACATTTGTGATATTGTAAATTTGTGAGAAGCCATTGTTGTGCCAATATGAACATTTAACAAATAACTATGAGAAGCGTTTACTACCAATAAAGGAAAAGAATTATTGAAAAAGAAAATTATAGGATTTTGTTTAAATAGATAAAACTACTTCCCACTATTAGGATATAACGTTTTTAAAACGATTTTGGAACTGTAAAGATGTATGGAAGGAAATTACATTCTTACAGAACAAGTTCAAAAAAATAGAAAAATTTAACGACGAGTAGGAATCTATCGCATTTTATCGAGATTATTGCAAATGTAAATAGCCCAGGCCCGTGCGCAAGGGGGGGGTTTTGGGGGTTCGAACCCCCCCCCATTAGGACTCTCTTGTACTTTATGACTATCATCATTAAAGTTTTTTTCCACGAAAATTTCATGTATTTTCAAAAGTTATATTTTGGATTCTTAAATTAACTGTACAGTTAACATTGTGACACATTTACAGGACCGGTTTCTGAATCATCGCAATATTTTATCGAATTTCGCTTGCCTTTTTCCGAACAAAATGAAAAAATTTGATGAAGAGTCATGTGAAAAATTATTCGAACCCTACTCTTCAATTTTGCACGATGATTCGCGTGACGCATGGGTGAATGAAGTCATACTCTGGAGACGACGCATTATTGAAAAGGACATCAAAAATTCTCTCGAAGCCCTTGAAATTTGCAATGCAGACGCGTTCCCGAACGTACACCAAATGCTTCGCATTATGGCCATTTTACCCGTGACGACAGCGAAAAATGAACGCTCCTTTTCAACATTGCGTCGTCTGAAAACGTACATTAGATCGACAATGTCTGAAGATCGGCTCAACGGCTTAGCCTCCCTCAATATACACCGTGAAATGGAGATAAATGTGCAAAAAATTCTGGAAGAATTTTTTTCGTTACCTCGAAGAATTAATCTGTTAAGTAATGAGAAATAAATATGAAGTTTTTACATGCAAACGTCTTTAAAAAATAAAATAACAGTTTGTATGTTTTTACATATTATTGAAAAAAAACTTTTATTTCAAAACCCCCCCCCCTTAATTGATTGCTGCGCACGGGCCTGAAATAGCCAAAATATGGCGAAAAATGGAAGAGTTGATAGCTGCTAAAAAGTGAAGCATGAAACGAAGATGATCAGGAACATACAATCGTCTGCATCAAACCTTTCTAATGACCCGGGCGGTCGATACTGAACGAAAAAATAATAATACATTAGTATTCAGTATATAGTTATTTCAAAAACATTAATATTTGAGTGTCTCCATTAATATTTCTCTCCTTAGGTTATAATCCTCTGAACCCACCGTTGAATACTGGAACACGCCTTACTGAGTATTCTAAAACTTTTTTTCTTTTTTTTTTTTTTTTATTTATTTACATATTCACAACGACAACATTTGTCACTAGTGATCGTGATGATGTGCTGTGGCAAGTGTGTCGCTGTACTGCTGAGGTACGTGACCGAAGAGGAGTCCAGGCTAGTCCTGGAGCAGGTCCCTCTGCCATGCCCGCTTTAGACGTCTTGGTGGGTTTGTGGGGAGAGTGTTCGTGGATAATTGGAGAATAAGTGGATTGGCGTGATTCTAAAACTTAAATTCTCAGTGGTATTAGTGAACATTTTTATTATTATACCTTGTATAATTACTTTTTAATAATAGGTGACAATGGTAAACGTACTTTCACAATAGTTTTAATTAAGAAAGGAAAGGTTGAGTAACCGTTTATGAAACCTACTTGTGTATTTTTATTGCAGAAACTTAATTAGCGCAACTAAAAGTGTAATAACAATGAACAGTAAATGTCATTTCAAGTAAATAACTAACACTCTAATTAGATTTTTTTTTTTTTTTTTTTTTTTCTGCTTAACACTAAAATAAGATTTACAACAAAATCAAAAAAAATATTTAAGGATATTGTCGCTTTGAAATGGCAAGTTTATGTCTGGCCCAGAGGTATTTTAAGATATTCAGGTTTGAAACTTTGCAATTTTAATATTTTAAGGAACTGTCTTATAACATAATATTAAAAAATAATCATTATTGCCTACATACACACTAGTAAAAATATTAATTGGTCAACACTTGATTTTGTTATACACATTAAATTAGAATTTTTCTTGCATAAGTACTTTCTATAACAAAAGCACCGCTCATTTATACATGGTGGGTGGCTCAGAGAAAACGGTTGGAACAATTTTCGAAATGTTTGCTCCCTGTACAATGAACATTTTATAAGTTTTACTCAAATTATTTTGACGGTACCTAACTCAAAAGATTTAGTAAAATTTTCATAGACTATAGAAGAGGGCAGTTATATTCAATATTTTCAAATTTCGTCAACTGTTTTTGTCATTCCAAAATCACTAATATGACCAATTCTTTGCATTTTTCCAAACATATCGCATGCATCGAAGGTAACTTCTCACAATTCAAAGGACTAGATGTGTTTTGATTGGAAGTAACTTGCTACTCATTGATATACGTACTTCTATTTATTTATTTTATGTAAAGAAATAATGGCTAACATAGTAATAAAATACTTTGAATTATTTTCATCACCTAAGACAAAACTTCCAAGTTTAATAGACGTGGCAGGTATTTTAAAACTATAATTATAATTTTATGTCACATATTGTTAGGGTAAATAAATTGTTAGGCGGCCCATTGCATTTTTTAGTGTTTCCATTTTTTCCCGCATATTAACATTTTAAATTTAATTTATTATTTGTTAATTTTATTCTGGTAGCATTCTCTCCTTTATGAATTTTTACTTCAGTACAACACTGATAACATGAATCTTGTTTTGATAACCTGACTTCACTCTTTCATTAGAATGCAACAGGATATTAATTAGTTAGCTACGTTCTTACATTTATGGCTCTCCTTTTAGACCTAAGGAATTTATTCTTATTCAGTTTGATTATTTAACGAAAAATGGCTGCATTGAGGTAAATTCATCTTGATTAATGTATTGTTTCTTTAAATTTATTACAGAATGTCTAATAATGAGCTTAGGCTCTCTTTAATACTAAAATATTTAAATTTTCGAAGTCTGAATGCCTGCATACATCCACTTTACTTAAGATGTCTTCCTCTTCCCCTACATCTTTATTAAACATACATTTTTTACATGATTACGTACAGTATGAAGTATTAAATAGTCGCCATATATATATATATTTCTTTTTTTTTTTACAGAAAGAGGAGACGTGGAACCGCTGCGAATGGAAGATGAATATCTTTTGAGGTTTCTGAGAGCGAGAAATTTCAAATTGGAAGCTGCCTACAGGCTGGTGAGTTATCATATAATATTGAATCTTGGTTGGTTCTAGAGATTAAATGAACGAAACTGTGTTTGGTGAAGTATTCAAAAAAGTTGTCGGTGAATCACTCAACTAATTTTAAGTTCTTCCTCTAAAAACAATCTTTTGTGATAATAGATTCGTGCATATAGTTATTAGGGTTTTTGAGTTAGGCCCCTCTCCTCTGATTCCTCTTCTCTTTTCTTCGACCGATTTCGTGAAACATCGGCAGTTGTCGTCCTTATTGGCTCCTGGATCCATATATACAATATTGTGTTTATACAGTTACTAGACGTTTTGACTCTAAACTTTTGACTACTGGTCCTCTACTTCCTTAAACCGATTCCGCTGAAAATTTATATCTTATAGATAGGATTATGGATTTACATATTAAATTTCGTGTCGTTATCTTATCCTTCCTTCCCTTTGGTCGATTTGGGCGAAAATCAATAGGTAACGTCTTAATGGGGTTCTAGATACACGTATAAAGTTTCATATCGATGCATTCATTGTATCGGGAGTTATCGTGTCATCACCCAGAGAGAAAATAAATTTCTTTTACAATTTTTGAAGCAGAGAATGTCAGAAAACATGACATTCCGATGAAAATTTAACATAAATTTTCTGACATATTACATAACCCCCTCGGGAAGTAAAAATCGTCACAAAATATCCATCTACATTATCACCTCATATTTATTTTTATTCAGTACATATTTAAAAACTACTGAAACCAAAACATATATATCTTTATGGCGCAAGAATCTCCTGAAAGATCTCCATGATCTAATAAAAACTTCATCCTGGATATAAGACGAGTGAGATAGGTTTTTAGCACTTTACTCGATAACTGCTACTCTTCCAACAATTTTACTCTCATAACTCTCCCTTCACCGCTTCACTCACTTAACTTGTGGCCTCCTCTGTAGTAATATTCACTCATGTGTTCCTCTAGTAAATCAGGAAGTCTAAGTACTCTGAAAGTAAACCCCATAGCTCAAGTAAGCTCGTAAGTACCCGACTTACTTTCACTGTCCAAACATTACTTTCATTTCTTCCTTATAAGTAGTGTAGATTTGCGGTTCTGGTTAGCAGACGTATTACTTGTGGGGGTTTTTGTTTAACTTGAACTCTGAAAGAGATGATAAAGTCAACATTATGTAAACAATGTGACTCGGCTGTTGTGACAAATATGTTACCTTCTACACCGTCTGCAAAAAAAGTTATTTTTTCTTGAATCCTCTTAGACAAAAATCCATTCCGTGACCATCCTACAGAATGGATTACTAACTTTTATCAGATATCTGTCAAAAACCTGGGACAGTTTTTTCAAGGATGAGAATTTCCTTGAAGAAAACAAAGTTGGCAGCTTACATAAAAGAGGCTATTCCCTTTTTAAAGTTGAGCAAAAGCGAATTTATTAATTTAAACTAGGAGTTTGTCCGGCGTTGCTCGGGGGAATTACTTTACTGAAGCTCTCAGATGAACAATAAAAATCGTCTTCCTCCGAGAAAGAAAAAAAATCGTCACTGAAACACTGGCAATGTACTTCTCCAGAATTAATCAATTAAATTTTCGCTACCCCTCCAAACCGATTGCGCTAATAATCAACATTTGACTTACATAGGGGCTGTTAAATTTTGTGTCAATAAATACATTAAATCGGCAGTTATTAGGGTTTTTGTATTGAGCCCTTGATAACCCTTCCCTTCTGCCGATTCCGTTGAAAACTAGAAATTGTCATTCTTATAGGGCTTTGAATTCACATATGAAATTTGTGTCTATACATTCATTAACGGCAGTTATTAAAGTTTTTGAGTTGAGCCCCTCCCCTAATCCCCCCCCTTCCCTTTGGCTGATTTGACTGAAAATCTATAGATGTTGTCCTCATAGGGTCACACATATACAATTTCGTGTCGATACATTCATTCTAGAGGTTGAAAAAACATGAAATTCCATCGAAAACTTCGTATCGAATTTTTGACTGATTACATAACTTCCCCCTTATTTTGTACAGCTGAGGGAATAAATAGTATATTTTTGAACCCCTCGATATGGAATGAAACACATCGAGGGAAATTTGAGATAGAAAGACGTTGAGCTGGTTTCGCATGATGACTGGACGAACAAACAGAGCCGCGGACACACCGACTTTTCGCTTTATTAATACAGATTTAAGGAAATATGACGTTTAATAGAATCACTTCAATTGGCTTCAGAGAAATCTTTGGTAATGTAAAAATGGGATCGATGAGAAACATGTTTTTATTACTCAAGAACATATGAATTAATCTCTGATCTAAAATTATGCACTAGTATATGAAATAGAGTTGAGAAGCAGAATATTTAGTGCACTTGATTATTATAACGAAAGGTCAAATTGAAACTCGCATTTTGCGCAACAGTATAAGCTTATATTGTGGTAATTAGGCTGCGTTTTCAACCTTACATTTGAAACCGGTCGTGAAATAGAGTTATATTCTGTTTTTCATTTATAACTATTCCATAGGGTAAGTTACACAATCATGGCTAAATTCGAAGATGTCAAACTTCATGGTTCTGCCTATGTCTAAGGAACTACAACAACCATAAGCAGGTGAGTTCCCAACTTCAGTGTTTTCCTGAAGAGACTTTCTCTGTTTGTATTTGTTCAGGAGCAGTTGTCCGAAGAAAGTGTATCCTAATTCGGGTTATTATTTCGGTGTTAAAGTATTACCCCATTAGCCCATGTCCGCAATCTACAGTTTCAAGTCTTCTGTATGTTTACATGAGACAATGATCATATCTTAACTATGTTACGTGAAACACTAAAAGCCGTGAGAGTACAACCAGACTCACACTTCTGCTCCTATAGTTTCAGAATTACGGTGTGTTAGTTATCAGATAAAGTTTCATTCAGGTTGTAAACAAATCTCAGAAGGAAGGTTCAAAAAAACATTCAGATTTAGCCTCGAGCTCCCAGTTTTACTTCCTTAGGTATACCAAGAATAGGTGAAGTTGAATTGGTCAAAAATGCGAAGTTTTCAACGGGATTTCATGTTTTCCGACCTTAATTCTAAAAATAAAAAAAAAAAATTGTGTTTGCGATCACAATAACTATCGAAAGAATGAATCTGTTGACCCAAAAGTTTATATGTGTATCCAGAATCCTTTAAGAACGACATCTAGGGAATTTTTTGACAAATCGGATAAAGGGAAGGGGGGTATTAGGAATCAGAAGCCACTATGTAAGTCAAATATTGAGTTTCGCCCATACGGTCGATTGGCTTTGGAGGGAGAGCGCAAACTTAATTGTTCTATTCGTACTGGAGAAGTACATAGCCAGTGATTCACCGACGCCTTTTTATTTTTCGCCTTGAGAATCTGTTGGTGGTAGGAAGTTAACTAAGGCGAGTGTTTTAGAAAACCACAATGAAGAAGGGCGAACCTCACTGGTCATCACTTTGATATACTCGTATACTCGGTTTGTGTAATCACTATAATGCCCCCCCCCCCCCCTCACTTGGAGCTGAGAGGCCTCCAACCGCTACTGTTTAAACTGGCTGGCTGAGAAACGTGTTTGCTACCCTCCTCATCGAGTATCTTTGGCAACACTTGAATGGGAATTTATTAGCTAAGTATAAAACAGATCTCATCTCAAAATTCACTAATAATTATTAGTGAATTTTGAGATGAGATCTGTGAGCCCTTCAGAAGAGATGTAAGGCTAAAATAATCCTTTTCATCTCTCCAAATTATCGAAAAGTGATAAAAATAGGTGAGATGGGGGGGCTCCGAAAACTGTGGGTGATGGGGGAAAACTGGGGTCATATTCGGATTCAGGAGGTCATTTTACCAGTGTAATTCTACATATAATTCTAAATTTCTCCCCTATATTCCACTTTATCGATTAATTTGCCCTAGATTATAACCTAGATAAGTCTCCAATCACATTCTACTCTCCCATTGCCAAACTTCATTCAATAACTCAACTCACAACTCAGTCAGAATTAGAGGGCGCCGGTAGCTCAGAGGCAACGTGCTAGCCACTGAGCTCAACATCGCGGGTTCGAAACCCACTTTAACAGACTGCTAAAATAATATAATGTACAATATATTCATTTGTTGATTTGCCCTAATATCGGCTTGTCGGGACCATTATTACGACGGTCCACTCAGCACTCTTCTTAGAAGAACTATTCCCCACCTCTTCATGGTATTTTAGTCCGTGCGACCCATTTAAAATGGTATATCCCAAACTTTTGTACACATTTCCTGTCATCTTTTGATCATCCTACTTAATCCCCCCCTTCCCAAACTCTCAACAAAATTGTACAGAATCAAATATTCAACCGAAGCCCTCAGAAATTAAACTATTTATTCTGAGTCGACGTTCGAGGTTATATCTTGGATTGTCTCCTAATTCAATTATTTTTATTTTGGAATTAATATAAAAAGAAGTTTTAGTATGTATTTGTTTTTACGGTTCTTGCACACTCTTAGAACTTATTTATTTATTTATTATTTTTTTTTTTGAGCTCGTATATGACCAGCGGTGGCCGTGGAAGCTAGAGCTTGCGGCCATGGATTTGTAAAATGATCGGTAAATAACCCCAAGATGGTAGTGTGGCTAATGTGCAAGTTCACAAGACAAACAAAAAAATATATATATTTTCTTATTTTATTTTTAATATTTGTTCTTAGAAGCTTATCTTATTCATTTCTTATTAATTTAAAAAAATCAACAATTATTTTCTTGTGTGTTGTGTTTTATTTTGTTATTATGTGTCTAGATTTCAAAGTCATTTGTAAAAACGTATGTTTCAAAAATAAAATTTGATTAATTCATTCGCAGTGTAATCACCATGGTATACAAAGGAATTGGAAAGGAACTATTTCAGGATTATCTCCATGAAAGAAGTAATTTTTTTTGTTGAAAGGAAACCGCATTAGGTCTCTCGTGAAAGGTGACATGATACTTTCTCTAAGTAGCACCCTTAAAGTCAATTTCATCTTTCATTTTCAAAGTTGCTCCATGAAACCGTGGTTATGGTTGATTGTACCAAACAGATCATAATCATCAGAGTTGATGGTTCCCTCTGGTAATGATCATGTAAGAGGCATTGGATGATTGGTCTGTCGTCAGGTTTGGGAAGACGTCGATGCTATCACCCGGCGTCCTCTTCCATTTTCGTCATCTCAATAATATCTTCCTACTAGGGAATAAATATTTCTATAATCCAATCGTCATGACTTGAATGGTTTTAAAGGTCGGAATTTTTAGTTCTCCAGCCGTATGAAATACGTTATGTAATCTGTCTGAAATTTGTTGTTGAGTTTTTCCTCGGAATATCTTGTTTTCCGAACCCCTCTAAGGACGATACCTATTGATTTTCAGCCAAATCGACCAAAGAGAAGGGGAAATTAGGGAGGAGTCAAAACAAAAACTCTAATAACTGCCAATGTAATGAATTTATCGACATGAAATTTTATATTTAAATTCAAAACCCCATAAGGATGGCATTTATTAATGTTCCACTGAATCGGCCGAGGGGAAGTGAGGAATCAGAAAAGGGGGGTCTCGGCTCAAAAAAGCTAATAATTTGGGATGTAGTGAATGTATCGACACAATTTTTTGTATGAGAATTCAGAAATCACTATATAAGTCAAATATTGAGTTTTAGCTCAAACGGTCGATTGGATTTGGAGGGAGAGCGAAAACGTAATTAATTAATTCGTGATGGGGAAGTACATAGCCAGTGATTCATATTTTATCTAAGGACAACAATGCAACATTATTTATTATTGCTCCTTATTTGCTGACGAGGAATTTCATTGAATTCTCTTTTGATCCAGCTCTATCCAACTTTGGTTAGCACTTGCCAAAGTAACTCTGTTCAATATCTTCAGTTGACGTTCCTTTTCACAGAAGTGGGTTTCTTTAGTCTTTAAGAAGTGAAGAAGTGAACCTTTTTTTGATTTAAGACTATATCCATTGAACTGATCACTAAGCAGTTAGCTCGTTTTCTTTATAATTTAATGCTTTACATCTTTGTGTATTTCTTTTACAATTTTGTTTCCCATAAACGAAATATTTTGCGAAAAGCATACATTTTTGAATTTTCTTTGTTAGTGTCGTATCAGATCAGAGAGTCCTTACCCAATTTCCAAAGACTCCATGTACGTTCCGTTGCTTGTTCTTCAACCTCCATGGTCAATGAAGTACTTATATTCTATGAGGGTAACTGCATTTATTTTAATTATTCCATTCCTATTCCTGTACATGTGAAGTACATTCACATAATATTACATTTAATCTTTTTTTTTTTTTCTGCATTATACTTTGTATGGGTCTTCAGAAAAAAGAATTCTCAAGCGAATTCAGGAAAAAAAAACCCGTCAACTTTGAATCTCAGAATATGTTTGTCAGACAGGCTTTGTTGTGTTGTTTTTTGAGCAAGTGAACAAAGATAACAATTATATAGCTGTATAGCAGAAACTTTCATGTTTGTTTTTGTTGGACCCGAGGCCGCATGCTGCATACTAAGTTCCCTATGCCAACAACAAACCTAATTTCATGAGTTACCTGCCGCCTCCGAAGGGACAGCAGTTTCTACGAAGAGTTTCTTAACTTCATGTCTAAAATCTTCCTTGTTTATCAATTCTTACTGAAAGCCAATATGAAGTTTTCAAATCACATTATCTGAAACACAGTTTTCTTTCAAAACAATGACCTAGTTACTAGCTTACTGTTCATAAGGCTACAAAAAAATCTAATATGCCTTATGTTTCTGGAAGGTTAAAATTTGAAAAACATTTAAGTAAGGTACGAAATGATCATTGCCGCGTTGAGAAATATGGATAATCTTGTAATGCAATTTTTAGAAGGAGAGAATAAAAAGTTTAAAGTTGGGCTAAACAAAAATTAAAAATAGTCAATGAAACAGAGTTTGGTATCAAATGAAATTAATCTGACCTCTAACAGTGTTCTGATATAATTTTAATTTCTAAACTGTTGCGTTCTGGGTATGTCTCCAAAGTTGCCACCGGAACCCTTCAATGAATCAAGAACACCTGGCTAATGTTTTGTAATTAGTTATTGCGATGAGAGCGAATCCCTTTTATAAGTGTCGGAAGTGTAGCTCCAGTTTTGATAAACCGCTGTCTGAGAAGCATCTTTGATATGGGGCGGCCCGACAAGACAAAGAAGAAGAAAGTCCACATCAGATGAGGAAGGCTTAGGATCACTTGAGGGAGGACGGTGGAGGAAGAGGCGAAGAGGATATGGAAGTTCTGTAGCTGCATCAAGGCACACTGATGGCGACATCTTGTTGAAGCCCTATATTTCATGGAGGAATTAAGCCAAGTAAGTCCAGTCCTGAGGGCGGAGGAGGAAGAGGGAGACCCCGATTGGGATAGCTGCAGAACGAACTCAAAAGGTTGAACGAGAATATTGCTGAAGAGTTGTAGGTCATTCAAGGACCTTAGTAGCATGGATGAAGAAAAAATGAATTTATTGTTATGCAAATGTTGGAGTCTATTACCGTATTGAAAGTTGATAGATGGTCGGTTTATAATTTTGCGCCACTAATGTTCTGTCTTGCTTATCTCCAGTGAATCAATGTTGTAATTTGAACCGATGATATATGATGTGTGAGTAATGGATTAATGTCTGTTCATTTGATCGGTCATGCCTCTCTCTCTCTCTCTTATGCCCATCGCCATTAGTATTGGAGTCATGGGTCTTAGATTCAACTGCTTCATAGGACCTTTATTTGGAACATCATAAAAAACTAAATTTCTATTGATAATCAATAACCATTAAATTCTAATATTAGAGAAGAAAATACATACCATTTAATTTTGTACAAGATTATCTTTTATAAGTTTTTCTATTTTGTAAACTTCGAAGACAACGTAACTCCGATCTAATAACTTATGTATTAACTAAACCTGACGATTATGTAATGCCATAACCGATATTGTACGTATTTTTTTTTTTTTTTTTTGTGTGTGGAATAGACAATATTTCAAAAACATGTTTGTGTATTGAAGACTATACTGATTTTAGCGAGCTTTGACTATATTGTCGCCACATATGTATAGACAAAGTATCGAACACATTATCGCAACTATCGTGAAAAATCAACTATGGGCTGGGAGTAGAAAGAAGAAGACATTGAACCCGTTACTGGGTCAGTATTGTGGGCTGTCTCGCGACCGTATCCTCCTATTCATAAACATTACAGAACCTGTTCTCCCCTCGTAATGGACTGAACTACAGCAGTCTACTCGCTTATGGGATGCCATTTTCTTTTTTTTCGTTTTGAGAACGAGTGGAATGACAATTATGTAGAGTGGTCTTCTTTTTTGCTTACGTGTGTATGTTAGTGTGTCAGTGATGTTGCCAATGATCATTATTTCTCCAACCTAAATATTTATAGTTATTCTGACTCATACCCGGGCTTTAATTGCGAAGTCATATCGCTTACTAGCCTGAGCGCTCTTTCGTCGCTCTGGTGAACATGAGCCCGACTCTGATATGGGAGTCCTAAATTTTGCTTATACTGAATTTTTATTCACCTAAGGAAGGGAGGGGTCTTTAACGGCTCGGGATCATCGCTTAACGTTTTTTCACCTCCCAGTAAGCAAATGGTAGTAGGTGATTTGACCTTATAGTTAAAGCCTGGACATGAGTCATAATAACTAACTAACCTATTTATTTTAGCCTTAGTTCAAGTATAAAGTAGTACCGAGTTGAGAAAGTTAAACAGTATTCGGCGGATTTGAGTGGTGACTCTCGGCGGACTTGTGTGATGAGTCTTGGCGGACTTGAGTGGTGACTCTATTCGTTTATTTTAGTTTATTGACTTTTTTCTTAATTATTCAATTAAAAATGTATTCCTTGAGTGGTATGGGCACTGAAATTCTGGAAAGGCAAAGAAATGAAAACATAATTTTTCGGTAATTGACCGGCGATATCCTAAAAAAAAAAATGAGTTGAAAGTGTAGTTTGTTAGTTAATTAAACATTGTTCGTTACACCAACTGTCAGCAGTGCTCTGATGTTGTGTAACGTCATGTTTCGTATTTGGGTTGCAGCCTGCTCGGTTATCTTATTAGATCTATTAATCTTGGTTTCATCATTGACTCTATACCTACGTAGTGATGAGATAAGAAAACAAAAGGAGGCAACAAGGAGATTGCATTGTAAAACATGAGTAGTTCGTCATGATAAAGAACCAAGGTGAAGAATTGTACACATTTGACATATCTGTATAAAGAGAGTTAAAAGTATGTATATAATGATTACAGACTGAGTGTTTCTGTATGTATTACCTTGTTTCTATCTTTTTTACATTAGATTGAATGTGAAATCTAGCCAACAGTGTGGACAATTTAAAAAAATAATAAATATTATCACATTCCTGTAGAAATTTTGGCTGGTCTTATATTATATTTTGATTTCTACATTACTTTCCGAAAAGGGTCTTAATAAAAAGTATATAAACTTTATGACGTGCAATTTTGAAGAAAGTGCACGTATATAAATAAATTTCAATTTGTAATTACTTCTTTGGATTTTTTTTACAATATAATTCTGAGGTGATAGCAAATTTCCTAAATTTGCAAAAATGATTATTTATCTAACCCAAAGGTATTTTTTTATTTGGTTGACAGGAAAATGAATATAATATCATCGAGAACAAAATATTGGGTTTATTAACACTTAACCTGTATAAACTTATTATAAAAATAAAAAATAAATTTGGAATATAAAAAATCAATTATATACATTCTTACTACTAAAACGTAAAATCATAATTTTTTTTTATTTGGCAACTATTTATTGGGCATATATAATTTTTTTTGTGGCCACTCTTTATTGGGCATATATAATTTTTTGTGGCCACTCTTTATTGGGCATAATTAATTTTTTTTGTGGCCACTCTTTATTGGACATATGTATATTTCATTAAAAAAACAGTACACTCTTTTGTAGCTCCCTCACTGATGTCCTCCAGTCTTCTATATCTTGTCATTCCTTATTGTATACACTATACTTATGATCATTGTGATGTCACTTGGTTCATCTTTCTCTTAACATTCCTCGATGACTAGCTGTCCATCATATGGCACGGCCGTCTTTTGTATTTTTTTTTTTTTATAATAAAAGCGAATCTAATTATTCTTTTTATATTTATAACTAGCGGTAATACACGGCGTTGCCCGGGAAACTTTGACTTTTCTCCTGATATCTCTCGTTTGAATCCTATTCAATTCTCCAACAGTACATTCATGATGTTATAATTTTCAATTATTCATATGGAATAAGGCTTTTATAGTCCTTCAACGGCAGACACACCAGCTAGAAAGTAAATTTTCAAAAACAAACATTACGAAAAAAAACAACATACGAATGCACCAAATGCGGGGGTGGGTGGGGTAAGGATAGGGTAGAAAGACGTCTTAAACATTTTCCGTGCTCTACATAATCTAATACAAAACATTTTATGCCAATTCGTTCAATGATATTTGTTCCATAAGCGAATGCACGAAATGCGGGGGTGGGTGCGTGGGTGGGGTAAGGGTGGGATAAAACTATATTCTAAACCTTCTCGGTGACTCGGATCGAAGTTTAGGAGTCCCCGAAGGATGCACTGTAAATTTCTGTAGGAAATAGTTTAAAGTTATGCTAACACATGAAAACGAATTTATATTTTTTTATTATTTGGTAGTTATTGTCCGGCTTTAACTACGAGGTCATATCACCTACTACCAGAGCCCCATTTCGACATGAGCCCGACTCTACTATGCGAGTACTTAATGTTGCCTACCCTAAATTTTTATTCACATTGACGAGTACCTGCCATCTTACAGGAGAGTGATCTGTACGAAAGTGGTTGGTATAAGAATGTCCTGTTATGGCCACATTACATACATTATTAAAATTAAATTAAATAAATCGTTTAGTACAAGGAAGTATTGCAATTGTGAAAAAAATCGAGATTCTGCATTCAAGGGAATAGTACATTTCAAGACTTCCTGCACACGATTTTCTCCGCGGCATGCGGTAGATCACTTTCGCGGACAATGCCCGGTACAACAGGTAGTTATTTAAAATAGTAATCATCCCCTTTTACAGCTGATGAAGTGAAAGGGCCAACTTTGTCTTAATATGCACTTTAGAAAGGCCAAGTGTAATATTGGTCATTTACGTTATAATAAAAGTTCATGAAGTCTCCCTCAGTGTGGTGGCTAATTGCCTACTGTATTCAAGCGTCACGGATCCGTTATATGAAACGCTCATAAAAACTCTACTAAGAGTGACCCCCTTCTACTTTCTCTTGAAATTTATTAGATCTATAAGTGTCTAAGAATGTTTCTTGATTAAGCCTCTACAGAATTTTTTTTTTTCATAGATTAGGTAAAAGGAAAATTGCCGTATTTGCCTCAGAGTGCATTCCACAAGCTGAGTTGTTGCAGTCGTCATCTGATTTAATCCTTGCATTCTTAGTTGCATCTAATGGAATGCTGCTGAATGTAACTTCATGGACTTTCACGTAACGAAGACATTATCGAAATATATTTCTTTAAGATCTTGAGAGAACCTAATGTCATCCTTCGAAGTCAACATCAACATATCACATTATGACGACAGCCTTTGTTGTGGTCAGATTTATTGTTTAAAAATAATTGATCAGTTTATGAGTTAATTATAAAGTTCATATAATGATTATTGTTTATGAACGCTGTAAAACGTTTTGGCATCCAAAATAGTCCTTGAAATAAATCCATAAGGTAGCTACTGTAATGTGATACTCGCACAAGTGACATTTAAATAAACGTTGACAGGTAAACCTTGATTATTGCAACCAAGTGTAAAATATTTCTTTTTAATGTTCAAAAATATATATATTTTTCGTAATTATACGATTCAGAGAGGGTTAATGGATAAATTTGGAAATACTGACAGATTAATAAGTTCCTCTACGCAAACTACAGCTGGAGAAAAATCCTCCCGGATTCGATGTCAAATCGACCACTATCTGAACTGTTGACCTCTCCCCTCAAATACATACATACTTATATTTTATTTTTAATAAAGATAATATTGTAAATATCTTATCTATCCATAAATAATTGTTATAAATTTGTTACAGTTGCGAAACTATGGTGAATTCCGTGAAGAAAATCATGACTACTACGATGTGAACCCACTAGACTTCTACTATATAGGAGACGCGGACATCGTCAGCGTTCTACCCTACAGAGAACAGAACGGAAGAAGGATCATGATATATAAAATTGGTAAGTAAAGTTGTACATATATATATATATTTTTTTTACTATTAAAATAGGTATATACAATATTACTCTGTCAAACGTGTGGAGAAGCGCTCGGGGAACAAGGGGTTACTGAGGGACTGGGATTGGCCATGGGCGGAACAGTTGTATATATGTAAAAAAAAAATGTTTCTATGACCTAGTGATAAATTACACTATGTCCTAGGGTTTTCTGGTTTTGAATATAAAGTAATTGTGTTTTTACTTTCCCAGTTAGACGAAGTATATGGGGAGTTCGGTCAAAAATTTGATGCGGAGTTTTCAACGGAATTTCATGTTTTCCGACCTCTAGATTTCAAATATGTAAAAAAACATTTCTTAGTGTCTGCGGACACGATAACTCCCAATAAAATGAAAATATCATCATCAAATTTTATATGTGAATCCAGAACCCTCTAACGACGATTATTGATTTTCATCCAAATCGACAAAAGGGAAGAGATTCGGGGTGAGGCCTAACACAAAAACTTTAATATTTGCCAATAGAATGAATGTATCGACATGAAATTTTATATGCGATATGACCTCAAATCGTAAAAGGACAACACCTATCGATTTGCAGTCAAATCAGCAAAAGAGAAGGGGAGAGGTTTAATGTAAGTCAAATATTGAATATTAGCGCAAACGGTCGACTAGGTTTGGAGGGGGAGCGAAAAGTTAATTGATGAATTCTTTCTGGGGAATTGTATTGCCGGTGACTGACAACTTTTTTTTTTAAGTTTTACTTTTTGCTGCGGTACTTGATACTTTATTATAATTTTTTAATATTTCTCCATTTAGTCATTTACACGAAGGAAGAACAATTCAAATGTACAATTTATTGAATCACAAACTGAAATGTATATGTACATAAGCCTTAAATGTTAGGAAAATAAATAGACGATTGAGAAATTACATGACCACAAGGTTGACCGTGCGTGTTGGTGGAGCATAACATTGTTCGTTTCTTTTTTTACAATACGTAGATGACTTCACAAGTTCAAAAGGTATTGCAATTTATATACAAATATGAATTCGCATTTGATTATGAAGAGCTATTTCAGTTTAGAGAATATATTATGTAGGATGGATGAAATATTGTTTATTTGCGGTTTTATTTTGTTGATTTGAGCTGTTTCGTTTTTTGTGGTATTATTTCATCAGGAAGGGAATTGAATATTTAGATGTTGTCCCTGTATGAGCTGGTTCCCTGACGAAGAGGAACTACCTTCTCAAGAGGAACTACTTACTGTACACTTCTCGTATTTTTTAAGCGTCAACTGTGCATTATAATGAAATTATTTCGGAAAACTATTAATGATACTTTTTTTCCAGAGATATTGTGAAACACTTATTAAAAAATACAGAAAACGTATGTTTTTAAAAAATATTGTCTATTTCACAAAATATATGTATAATGTGGGAGTACTTTCGGTATTACTACCATCTTCAGCCACGACTTAACAAATACCGATATACCGCAATACCGAAAGTACTTCCATATTATTTTTATATAAATTTTGTGAGGGGCGCCGTTGTAGCTCAGTGGTATGCGTGCTTGCCTTCTGACCTCAAGATCGTGGGTTCGAAACCCGATCGAGGCCCTTATTTTATTTTATCTGGGAGGTAAAATAAACTTGAACACGCCGTTTTTTTTCTTGGTTTGACATCGCCGTGCATTAACAGCGGACTAGGTTTTTAGTTATTAAACAACTTTTCATTATTTTTTCGGGTAAGTAAGTAGAAAAAGTAATAATAGGACTTGATGAAGGAGGTTTGAAACAAAGACAGATTGGCCTTCAGTCTCTTCAAAATATATTTATTTTATTTTTGTTAACGTTTCGCCATTAAAGCATCAAAACTTTTGGGATCAAATATAAAATGTATATTCATTATACTTTTATATGGTAGTCAACATCAAAATTTGATCAAATATAAATACATATATAGTTATATATACTATGATAAATGGAGAAAAATTATGTTGCCTAGTACACCTTTCTGCATGCATTTTCTAATGTTAACAATGTTAGGTTTACATTTTTTGGTGATGAAAATCACAAAAACGCAATGCAAGCAACACTAGAAATTCACTCATGTTATAGAATTATGAAAATTCATATGAATTATATTACAAAAAATACTTGCTTTAATATTTTTAAAAATATTTAGTAGACAAAAGAATTGTGTAAAATATGAAAGTATCCTTGATTTGTGACATAGTTTTTTTAGTAGTGGATGTCATCCGTCACCTGAGAGTTTCGAAATAGGAAACTGTTGCATCTCATTCTTTGCGGATTGCGAAATTATTTACCGCATATAGTCGTCGTTTCTAAACCGCTCAGTATACTAATTAACATAAATTACGTTATTTTATCTGTAATTTTTTTTTTTTTCACTTTTATAACGAAGGTTATTTGCAAAATTTGTGTACGATGATGAATATTCCTTCTATCTGCTTCATTAGTAGATTTGAGATTGTATGAGTCCATATAGACATTTAATTTGTACTGAATTCTCTACGGAACTGTAATTTTAGTATCTCGCATATGCGATAGCGATATAGTTTTTGAGTGTGTTGCTCGCTCACTCACTGAGAAAGATGAATGTATGCCCAAAAGTCATCGGTGAATCACCAGTAATGTACTTCCCCAGCGCGAGTTAATCAACTAAGTTTCCACTCTCTCTCTGAAACCAATTTACCGAAGTGGTTCTTATCGATACATTGGATACATCGACAGTTATTATGGTTTTTGAGTTGAGCCCTCTCCTCTGATCCTTCCCTTCGACAAACTTCGTCGAATGTCGTTAGATGTCGTTATTGGGTCCTGGATCCACATATTAGACGATAATCCACGTCATTAAGTAGGCAGTGATCAGGGTGTTTGAGCACAACCGCCATTCGTCTTTACTTGAGCCGATTCGTCTGAAAATTGATAGGTGTCATCCTCATTTGAGTTAAATTTTCATATAAAATTTCTTATCAATACATTCATTACTTATTTGGGTTTTTGTGTTAAGACCCTTCCCTCTGATTGATTTGACTGAAAATCAAGGCATCTTCCAGGGGTTCTGGATACACATAAAATTTCGTTACGATATGTTTTAATGGGAGTTATCGTGTGCACATACACACTCACAGATAAGAATTCGTTTTTATTTTTGCAATTGTCAATGCCCTTAGGTTTTTTATCTTGAGCACGCCGTACTTCGGATGGGACGTTAAGTGATGAACATCACTGACACACTAACATACACAAGTGAGCAAAAAAGAAGACCACTCCATATAATTGTCATTCAGGCAAAATTTAGGACTCCCATAATAGAGTTAAAAAGTACTCTGGTAGTAGGCGATATGACCTTGCAGTTAAATCCCGGGCGTGAGTCACAATGACTATGAATATTTAGGTTGGAGAACTAACGAACTTTGTCAACATCACTAACATACACACGTAAACAAAAAAGAAGACCACTCCACGTCATTATCAGGCAAAATTTAGGATTCCCATTGTAGAGTCGGACTCATTGCGTCGAAAGAGCGCTCTGGTAATAAGCGATTTGATGCCCGATCAGTCGCAATTAATTCTACCGGTAGTTGTAACTCAACTTCCCATATACATCATACAGCTGAAGATGTAAAAATTACTAAGAATCAGTGTTTTTGTTGTTGTTTTTTTAAAATTGAAGAAGAATTAAATGAGTTCGAGTCCTGACCTACAAGGTCTAATAGAACCTGGAGATTGGCATGATTGGCTGTTGGGAGAGTCGGACGTCTAACGGAACTCCAGTCCAGCCGGTCTGACCACCCCTCGCTAACTTTACACTTCCACTTATTCCACATTATCTTACTGACCTTGTTTATCTCCCTTCTATATCCACTATAATGACTCTTTTCTTTAACTTTCTCTACTTTACCAAGTTAGTATGAAGAAAGTATTGCGATCAGGTGGGAAAAAGGAACCTAAATTTTATTTGGACTCAGTATCACCCCCAAATTCCAACCAAAAGTTTTCCCAGCACATTTTATGTGCATGATAGCTCTTTAACTGATAAACCCATAAATTCTAAATTTTTAATAACATTTTAAACAGAGTCACCAATTTCTAGCACGTATAGAGCATCTTCAACTTTAATAACATACATAAAACAATTCCTTATAGCCGTTTTTGTTAATGATTTTAATTTTTTTTTTTTTCTAATTTAGGTCTAAATGAGCATTAGATCTGGGCAAAATCTCATCCCTTGAGAAAAACTTTAAAAATGAAAATTTCTGAAGCATAAAAGTTGAGTAATTTTCAAACTGCTCGAGCGTTTTCTTTGAAAGTCACTAGAAAATAGAGGTTCACATCAAAATAGAGGTTCATATCAAAATACAGTACCTGTATGAAAGTAAAAAAAAAAAAAAAAAATCTGAATTCGATTTCCGTATGTTATAATATGTAATTATAGTAAATACGTAAAGATCGGAGCAGGTGTCGTTACTCCGTCACGTCTAGGTCACAGGTCAACTTTCTTGTGAGTTGTTTTGGAAATTTCCTGAAAGTGTATGGGAACTCTTCCGATTCACATCTAGGATCTGGCATCATTATGCAGGAATAATTTAAGGAAGAGCTCATTTGTTTGTTTAAATAATTTATACTTTTTACTACAATATATTATAATTATTAAGTGAGGACCGTCTCCTTGGAGACAGAGCGAAGGATCATTTGGCAGATTGCCCACTTCATGTCCTCCAGTAGCTTTAGTGTAGGACTCATAAATTTTGCCTACCCTTGTTTAATTAGGGTTAAAGGAGTACTTGACATGGCACAGGCTCCGAATCATTGTTTAACGTTCTCCAAGGTTTACTTACCTCCCAGATTAAAAAAAAATAATCTAAATGTAATCACGAAAACATTTAAAACAATGAGCACATTACCGTAAATACACATCTTATGGCCCCTGAAGACGATTTCTACCTTTGTACAAAAAAAGGCAGTAATCAGGATAATATTTGCACAATTACATAATGTTTTCTGTTGTTTGTATGTTGTCTGTATCACTTATTAACTTTTAATGAGGAGGTGATTTGTCCTAACTTGATCTGATAATATTTTGTACGTAAGCTGACGAAAATTAAAGTTTCTGTATTAGGGGTCTAACTACATTTTAAACTAATTATCTTACATTTTAAATTTAATAAAAACATTCTTCAAAATTAACACGACAATTATAAGATACATTTTATGTCAGATAAGTTTTTTCGAGGGTCAACTAAAAATTTGCAAAAAAAAAAAAATGATGTCTTAATGTGCCAACTTTTGTGAGATTTTTATGAAATAGAACATTTTTTGAAACATTTTCCTCATGAAATTTTCAAGCCGCCTAAGTATCCTGAGTTTTGAGGTGGAACCAACACGTTCCAACGTTGAGTAGATATAGCATATTAAAAAAAAAAAAAAACTGAAGAAATGTGTAATAGCAAAGGCGTAAAGTGCAAATGCATAATGATTGCCTACCCTCAGGACCATGTGAGAGGGCCTATAATAGATTAGACAGTGGGCTTGGCCGAGCTCTAATACACAGTCAGTTTTTAGTATTATCTAACCATCATTTTGTAACTGGAGAAGTGACAAGTCATTTGGTGGTATGTGACAGGTCACGAAGTGCACATGTCCAGTCCAACTTCTGCACGACTTGGGCAAGTTTCAAACTAATCTACTGCTAACCTGAAGATTACCATTCTGTTAGCTGGCATTGTGAGGTCCGAATTGGCTTCCTCATTAGATCCTAAATAGAAGAACATTCATCAGCAGCTTGCCCACGATGGATCCTCTCTTCCATTTCTGTTCTGTAAAATGTTTCACATTGCAAGCTCCTTTAAGCAACATTATTATTATTCTACTTATATCATTGGAAAGATAATATTAACATTGTTTTCTTTGTAAAGTTAAGGATGTATTATATGTTTTATTACTTCCGACTTTCGTAGTTTCTTAGGGACTTAATTATTTCATTAAGGATCATTATTATTATCCTACTTATATCATTGGAAAGATACTATTAACATTGTTTTCTTTGTAAAGTTAAGAATGTATTAAATGTTTTATTACTTCCGACTTTCGTAGTTTCTTAGGGACTTAATTATTTCTGATTCTGATCTATGAAAGTATGTCATGTGCGCTTCCTTCCTGAATGCTTAAGAACGACAAATACAAATTCATGAAATGTGATACTGGCACCACTGATTTAAATGTTTACTGTTGTAAATGGTCCATTATGCATAATTGACAGGTAGACCTTGATCGTTGCATCGAAGTGCATACTATAATTAAAAATGTTCTAGTTTCTACCTTTCATCTTATTTAATGTGTAGAATTTTTTTTTCAACTTTCTCATATTATGAGAATAACCGCTAACTGCAAAAATCAAATTTTACAGGAGATTAAACAAACTATATATTTATCACACTCATTCGCTGTAATTGATATATATTTAATTTCCAGGACTTTCATAAAATGTCTGATTAATAGAAAAAGCGTAGCAAGTCATACAAGTAAGCACTTCTTAAATAATCAGTATTTAGTAATTACTAAATTTCCCAATAATTGTTTTTTATGCATATATAAAATGTTCAAAAGGCGTCGGTAGCTCAGTGGTATGCGTGCTTGCTTACTGAGCTCAAGATCGTTGGTTCGTAACCCGCCCAAGGCCCTTAAAAATTTTTATCTGGGAGGTGAAAATGGTCCATAGTTAGGTGCTCGTTAAAGACCCCTACCCTAGATGAATAGAAATTTGGGGTATGCAAAATTTAAGACTCCCACAGTAGAGTCGGGCTCATGTCCACCAGAGTGACGAAAGAGTGTTCTGGTAGTAGGCGATACGATCTTGTAGTTAAAGCCCGGGCATGAGTCATAATAACTAACTATAGTATGTTCGAAGCTCATTTAGGAAAGAATCTATGAAAGTTTGTCACGTGGGCTTCCTGAATGTTTAAGAGAGTTACTGAGGCAAATTTTGGGCTTTGCATTGGACTAGTGGAGATAAGGACGAATCTCGAGTTAAGAAAGTTCTCGAGAAGTCGGACCTCTTGACCTCAGCTGTGAAGACATCAAAGTATTCCGTGGCTAACTATCTAGGGAAAGCCAGGAGAAAGAAAGGATTTAAGAGGGTTAAGGAAGAGACGATGGAGAGCCCAGACGGGTTGTCGAATGGGGCCATGTAGGAGGCCCAGGTTCTTTGGCCATAACGCCGAGAAATAAGTGACCTATAAACATAGTCTATCTCCCTATACAATCATTTAAATCTTCTCTTTAAAAGTATTAATGCTGATTCCAAGAGTTAACCAATCAAAAGCAGTGAGTTGGATTGGTATGTATGTTTGCTCTGTCATATACAGTAGAGTCCCGCTATTCCGGTCTAGATGGGACCGGACCTCGTCCGGATCACCGAAAGTCTGCATTAAACGGAATTTGCTGTAAAATTGCAAATGATAAACATTTTAAAAATTTTGTTTGAATATTATATTTATATATATTATAAATATTTAGCGCGCCGTCTTCTTTGTCGGCACTTTTTCATCGTAGCCAACTGAGTAAGTCAAGTTAAACCCTCTCCTTGAATTATTTTCGTACTTATCGCTCGGTAAATTAAATTTTTAGTTTACTAAATTTTAATTCGTTTTTTTTTTAAATCCCGTCCCGATTAACCGGATGTCCTGATAATCGGTGTTCGGATTAGCGGGACTCTACTGTATAAAAAAAAACAGATGAACAATTTTTGACCAGACTGACAAAACAATCTTAGAGGAGGAAGCTAGAATAAAGACCACTTGCCGCGTCTAACATTTATATTTGGAGAGACTGTGACTTGTGTGATAGTCTTTTTTTTTTAATTTTCCTAGGTGGTCTATTATTTCCATCCAAATAAACTGATAACTGATTATATCTTTGCAACTGTTCAGCATGTAAAGAGCTTCCCAGCAAACATGACAGTAGTATGATAAACATCTATCGTGCTCAGCGCAGCCTAATCTTTGTCTATCTGGGTTAATACGTTCTTATGCCTACAGTATAAGAAAGTATTATCCTGCGAAGATCCGAGATCGAGGTTTCAGCGGATTTCTACGTTTCAAGGGTCCCCTGAGTACGTTTTGACCATTTTCGCAATGATGTCTGTTTGTGCATGTGTGTTTATGAGGTTGGAAAGTTATGAGCGCTCTACCACGAAGTCTATTGTAGCTATGAAATTTAAATTTGGATTGTTGAAGTAAGATGTGTAAACTTGGATCTCATTAGATTTTGGCTGAAATCGGACGAAAATTAAGACCACTTTACTTCGAGGCCTTAGTACATTTTACAAGATACCGCTTACGATTATGACCTAATCAAAAATCTTTTCAGGTAATAGTTATAGAGAAAACTGAAATAGATATTTTATATGAAAAACAGTTTTTCGCATATCGTCGGGTTTTTGAGATTCATGCCAAAAAACGTCGCGAAATGTGATTTTGAAAATAAAAAATTTTTACGTTTCCTTGATTTACCCGAAAACGGTCAGTCCTATCTAAAAACTAGTACCAAAAATGTATCTTATTTAATTCCCAGTTGCTAATAAGACCTCAGATTTGAGATAGGATCAATACGACAAAGGCCCTTAGTCTATTTTATCTGGGAGGCAAAATAAACTTAAGCACACCGTCCTTAGGATGGGTCGTTAAGCGATGGCCCCGAGCCTGTACGATGTCAGGTACTCGTTAAAGATCCCTGCCCTAGGTGAATAAAAGTTTAGGGTAAGCAAAATTTAGGACTCCCACAGTAGAGTCGGGCTCATGTCCATCAGAGTGACGAAAGAGCGCTCTGGTAGTAGGCTTTATGACCTGATAGTTAAAGCCCGTGCATGAGTCATAAAACCTAACCTATCACAAAAGTTTTGATAATGCTTTAATGGCGAAACGTTAACAACGATGGACTATGAGGGTGTAAAGTAAGTTTTTTAAATAAAAAAAAAAGTGATGTGGCCCATTACAGGAGTTTCTTATATCAACCACGCTTACAGATCACTCTCCCTCCCCCTGTCCCTTTTCAAGATCATTTCATACGAGGGTTGCTGGGTATAAGAAAGTCACTCTCAGAATTACGCTGTAGAAAGAAACAAAAAAGTACCTTTGACGACAACTCATTACTTTCATATACCCAATAATGCCCCTATGAAATGATTTTGAGAATGGAGAAGGGGGAGAGAGAATGATCCGTAGGCGTGGTTGATATAAAAAAGTCCTATAATGAGCCACGTCACTTTTTTTTTGTTATTTTGTAAAAACTTACTTTACACTCTCATAATCGAACAATAACCCTCCAGAAGTAATCCTACTTTCTATGCTTTAGTAATCTTACAGTCATTTCAGTTCACTTTATGAACAGGCCTAATGATAATTTCATCCTCACTGTTTGTAGTGTTATCCAGTGCATCTAGCCTCATAAAGCCTGCTGAGATGTATGTATTCTAAGTTGAACAACACACCAAAGAACCTACTCATTTTTGTTGTTTATATTAATCTCCATCCATTTTCCACATTTCACTGTACGACTCCCCTCAGATCGAGATACGGACTAGAAATATCTTGGAGATTAATGTTGTCGTCCTTGAGTTAGCAGAGAAGGTCATTGACACAACATTTGTTCTCTGGCAAGGATACTCACTCTTCCATTATACATAATTTTACATTCCTTTGTTACAATAATTAATCTCTGCCCATTATATCTTTTTTTAATCTCTAAACTGTGGATAATTATTAATTGTTATCAGTGCCGGATTAGCCACGTAGCAAGAGTAGCAAATGCTACGGGCCCCGCGCTCCAACGCCTGTCTGACCGTAAAAAAATATCAATTTAGATAGGAGCGTAAAAATATTTAGCATGCGAAGCGCTTAGACTATGCTTTACTCCCATCTGAAAATCTGAAACTCGATTGGAACTGCAATTTTATAAACTTTTATTAAATAATTCTTTAGAATCGTGTTTCCCAAACGTAGAAATTGCCTTGCGCATTTATATGTCTCTCACGATCACTAACTGCAGTGGCGAACGTTCTTTTTTCAACATTAAAACGTATTAAAAATGAGTTAAGAAACACGATGGGCCAAGAACGTCTTAATCATCTCACTTTGATGAATATAGAGCATGATTTGCTTAAAGAAGTCGATATTGAAAGTGTTATCTCTAATTTTGCCCATATTAAATCCAGAAAAGTTTATTTGTAACAGTTTTGTTTTATTTAATACCCTAAACTTGACAACCTAAAGCAAACCAAGGGCCTCTTGACAGAATTTGCTACAGGCCCCTCCCTGGCTTAATCCGGCACTGATTGTTATCCAGGTATTAATTTTTAAATTGTCTTCTGTAAAATTTGTTCGAAAGATATGTTAATTTCTAGAAGAAAATTATTCTTTTTTTTCTGGAATTGTTGAAACTTAAGCTTATAAATAGTATGTTTTTTATATGAATCGATTTTGTACAAGATAACCCATTTAATTCGTATTTTTTTTCTGAATTAATTTCCTGTAAGTTAACCCATTAATGCTTACTTTGATATATAATATTTATATTGTGTTTGTGGGTTAGGTAAATGGGACCCGAGCAGTATGCCGATGGACGACCTGTTCAAGGCGACGATCGCCATCCTGGAGGCAGGGGTGCTGGAGCCGAGAGCACAGATCCTAGGTGGAGTGTGTATATTCGATATGGAGGGGCTCACTATGAACCACGCATGGCAGATCACACCCTCTGTCGTATCCAAAGTGGTACAGATGATGATGGTAAATATATGAACAACCTTTATTGATTTTAACATCGAACAATGTCACAAAACTCTTCAAATATCACTAAATTACTCAAATTAAAAAAAAAAAATGTAGAATTATATATCTCATGGCCATGAGTAAAAAAACCTTGAGTATGCCGTCCATCGAATGGGGCGTTACGCGATGTTCCCGAGCCGATGCGAGGTACTCGTTAAAGATCACCCTATCCTATATATTAAACCTGGGTCCGTCTTATGTCCTCCAGAATGACGAAAAAGAGCTTTAGTAGTAGGCGATAGTATTTTAAAACCAGGCATGATTCACTAGAACAAAACAAAACAACAGAAAATATAAAGTATATTCGACTTTCTTAAAACCAATCATATGTGAGATACGTGTCGGGTACATAAGTTGGAGAAAAACTGGACTGTACAAAACGAAAACGGGATAACGGGACACAAAAGCTAATTACGGTGGAAGTCCCGTAAAAACGGGACGTATGTCAGCCCTACTCATTATGCGCGGAAAATCTTGTGAACTACATTGCTAGTTAATATATGAGCCACAGAAACCTTCCGAGAGTTCATGTCATTTTCCAGATGTACCATAATTCACTAAACCCCTGTCCATAGTCGTATGATGCTCAGGGTACATCCAGAAGTGAGTCCCATGTCACCGAAGAACGGATGGCGAGCAAAGGAACAATTGAGACGAATTAGTAATAATTGTTGTCACACGAAGTTCACCTCGCAGAACCTAGTTCCAGCATTGTTGGATGTGTTTCCTTTCGACAGTTTTGATATCATCAAACAATGAGAAAGGAGGAACAGATTGTGAGTCACGGTGTAGGTTTTTTTTGTAATTTACTTCAACCTTGGTAGATGAGCCTTCATTCGCTTTGTCATCTTCCAATTAGGCTGGAAGGCTCAGAGCCCAGATGACTTCAAAAAATAAATCTTCACTAAGGAATTTTTTTTACAGAACAATTAATAGTCAGTCAGCCTGAAGGAGGATTAAGATTAGCAACTAGCTAAGGAACGCGGACATATTGTGAAGACTTGTACTAAATAAATAAAACAAACTTAGTTTAAAAAAATTGTCTAATCCACAAAACAAATATACGTATACTACCGGTTTCGGTACATTACACCTTCTTCAGTTTTAAGGCTGTATTATGAATATATACGCGGCACATATTTGAGGAGTGTCCCCCTTATGCAGCCAGCATGGCCTTACAACAACCCCAGTCTCCCCCATATTCTCAAGATTCGGAACTAAGTATCAACAAATTATTTGACTTTTAAAAGCAAATAACATAATGTCATTATTCTGATGAGTAAGGGAGTAAATAATTATGTGCAGGAATATAGGAAAAAAATAATAATGAATAAATAAATAAAAAAAGAAGAAAACAAGAAAAATAAATAATAAAAAGTGAGAAAAAAAAAAGTATATATATAAATTAGAAGTTAGTATATATACTGTTCATTTGTAATAATTTCATGTAAGTGTAAAGGGCTACATAGTAGCAATCCTCGGCACTGATAACCCCGTAGTTAAGGCCCCCAAAAAAGCAAAAGCTAACTAAACTATTTCTGTACTTTTCCATACATTTACCCGCCAGTTTTACGTTACCATATATATTATTATGGGCGCCGGTAGCTCAGTGGTATGCGTGCTTGCCTTCTGAGCTCAAGAACGTGGGTTCGAAGTTAGTTTATTTTATCTGGGAAGTAAAATAAACTTAAGCATGCCGTCCTTCGGATGGGACGTTAAGCGATGGTCCCGAGCCTGTACGATGTCAGGTACTCCTCTTAAAGACCCTTGCCCTAGGTGAATAAAAATTTAGGACTCTCACAGTAGAGTCGTGCTCATGTCCACCAGAGTGACGAAAGAGCGCTCTGGTAGTAGGCTGTATGACCTCGTACTTAAAGCCCGGGCATAATTCATTAAAACTTAACCTATATTATTATCATTGAAAAATTCACAGGACGCAAGCGATCCGCTGAACTTTTGTTCAGTGTCCTCATCTTGAGACATTCTCTGTTACCAATACTAATTAACAGTAATTATTACTACTGGAGATATATCGGCCAGCAAGCCTGGACCTGGGTACATTCCGGTCGTCCAACGTTAGTCAACTCAAACCGAGGAAGAACTTAATTAAACTTTTTGTACCCATTAATGGCCGTATCGTCATCCCAGAAAGCCTCCATTCCTTTTTTATTCAACTCCCTGTCATAGACAAACTGTTGCATCTGATGAAAAATGTAGTAATAAGACAACCATGAAAGTTCAAAAGATATAATAAATAATGAACCTTATGGTTTAGGTCGTCTGTTTGTTTGTGTGGGTAGCTATGCTCCCCGCCTACCCCAAAATCCTTGCTATCGATGCTAAAAATCTAGAAGAAATAATGCTGCCTTATCTCGTGAAGATAAGATATACGGTGGGCGAACTTTTTCGATATTTCCTACACCAGGTGACGGACGTGCTATCCACCCCACCGTCTTCCAACCATAGTTCATAGATACGAGTGCCACCGACATCCATATAATTTAAAATTGTGTATTTCTTCCGACTATCTATGATAATTTGGAACAGAATGGCAACCTGCAGATAGCCAATCACTAATAGTCATCGCAGTTGATGCGAAATTACGAAATTATCCACATAACCCACGTCAGAACGTGTGTGTGAATTGTAATTTTTTTTTTTTTTTACATATATGTTATATTGGAAGAAAGCTAAAGATTTGAGTTTTTGGCAGCTTGCGGGTCATCTGTTACTGTGGTTTAATTCATTTACTTTTCTCGTAAATCACTATTTTTATTTAGATGTAAATTAAGAGAAAACTGAATGTAAATTCGAAAATATTATTTCATGAACCATCCAAATGTCCATCCCTTTCGTTTATTCTATCTACATGTTGGTAAACATTTTAATGTTATCCTTTTAATGTTATCTTATTAATAAAGGGTAAATATTTGTTTGGGGGGCCATGGTGGCCGTGCGGGCTAGAGCGTAGGGCTTTGGTCGCATGGTCTCACCATGGTTTGCGGGTTCGAATCCCGTCCGGGAGTGAGTTTTATTTCGTAGATAGAACTCCCTCCCGGGGCCATGGATGTCTTAAATAATTATACATAACACATTGACATGGCTAATATGCACCGTTCATAAAGCCAAAAGAAAAAAAAAAAAAAAATGTTATCCAGATTAATATTAATAATTATTATTTTATCATTAAAAAAAAAAAATTAATACAATTCTCAAAAATGTTTTGTTTGTTTTTTAGACGAGTCTTGCCTACAAAATAGCTGCCATTCATATTGTCAATGAATCGTGGATTTTTGAAAAGATCTTCAATATGTTTAAACCTCTTCTGGGCACGAAGTACAGTGAACTGGTGAGTTTTACATTTTATTACACTGTACAATTTTTAATTATACGGCATAAATAAAAAAAATAGTAAATGTATAATATTACTGATTATTAAAAAAAAAAAAAAACATTGCAAAGTCCAAAGAAAACAGGAAGAAAACAAATCATATATTTTTCCTATCGTGATAACATTATATAAAAAATATATATATATGTATATATGATAGATCATTTGGTTGCAATGACGTTATACTCGTATATTAGATTGTAGGACATTTAGATAAGGATTATGCTGACTTAAAAAAAATTAATTCTATTTTGTGCCAAGCTACTGTCATTATTTATTTTTTAGTACTAGTCAAAAATTATCTACTTAATTAAAATATCCAGATCAGATTTATTTCTGAAGGCTCTTTTCAAGTAGTAAGCTGCCAAGTTATTGCAACAAAGTTCACTGTTTAAAGATCGTAGTATGAACATCTGTCCCACCTGAGGGCGCCGGTAGCTTGCCTGCCTACTGAACTTAAGGTGTTAGGTTTTTTACCTGCAATGTAAAAAAAGTGAGAACATCGTCCTTCGGATAGAACGTTAAGCGATAATCCTGAGCTTGAGCGATATCAGGTACTCGTTAAAGACCCCTACTTCGGTAACAAATCCTAAGTAAATAAAATGAATGGGCAATATGACTTTGTAGTTGAAGCCCGGGCATGATTCACAATAACTAACTATCTCTATGACACCTGTGTTAGATCATACATTTTATTATTGTCATAATTGTTGTCAAGCAAAGAACTCGTCAACATTTACTAAAATTTAATAAAGGCAACGTCATTTTGGATTGCTTTATTTTGGCCTCCATACTTCAACAATTTGGTCCAGCCTTATTAGGTATAGTTCTTTGTTTTCGTTCTTATATTTTAGTAGGTTTTTAAATTCTCCCAGTTTATATATTGTTTTCAAAATTTTCATTGAACGCAAAAGCATTGAGTGTTGGTACAAAGTGTGGTTAAATCAGTGAGATGTGTCCTTGGGAAGTGTAATGTTTGTGGTTGATTGACCCGGGGTTTCTCAATCTGTGTACTTACAAAACAGCGGGCAGGTCGGGGTGCCTTCCTGAGTTGATGTGGTGCTACCGTCACTAAGGCTCTCTCAGTCTCTTCTAATAAAGAACCGTTCAATGCTTTTAGCTCCATTAATGGTCAACTTGGAGTGACAAGGCATTCTTACTGACACAGATCTCGTTTTCAGATATTAATGTTTAAAACTTGCACATCCATAAAATATTTTGTCTTATATTTTTTAAGTGTTTAGAGTGACTGACTAATCTCCTGAAAGAGCGCCTCATTGCTTCAGTGATTACAACAGACATGTTCAGTAGTTTCGATGCCCCCGCATGAACAGTTATGATTGTTTTACCTCTTAAAGAAGAAGAGTTGGGAATTTTAAATATCTGATAATATCTGGGACATCCTAGTGATCAGGCTGTATCGACGAAGAGTCGAGGCGTACCCTGAGGGAAATATGCGTACCTCGTTTGGCCTTCCGAACTTCTTCACTAAGGTCGCTGCTAACCATCGAGGCTAATAATGCAAGGTCACATATCTTCAGAATTGCGCTACAAAAATTCAAATTGGAAGCTTTTTTTCATCCGCCCCACTCTTGATACCTCCCCCGGGGGCTACCATTTTTCATAAGGCTGTCTACCTTTCTCAAATGCAGACACTTCGGTACTCGGGTCTCAATTGAAATGGCATTTTCAACTTTCATTGACACTAGGAACTCAGTATTTCAAAACACTGGCATTTATGACTTTGCTGCAGGTTATCAAGAGTTTAATGGAAGCTATTTTATTATTTTCTTAAGTATCTTAATCTATGTTTGTTGTATATAATAGGAACGGACATTAAATAATAAATGCTCATATTTTACAACCTAATGCCATCTTCTGGGGAGCATTAATTGGTATATTTATGGCTTATATAGTTTTGTATTTTGATGTGAAACTGTTATCAGTGTTTATACGAATGGAATGTTCAGGTTTCATAGACAAGTAAGACATTCCCATATTGATAATCCTTTAAAATACTGTGTTTTAATTTTTTTTTTTTTCTATTTTCAGTTATTCTTTCACGGTCAGGATATGAAGTCGCTGCAGCAGCACATAGAACCCAAATATTTGCCAGAGATTTACGGAGGGATCCGACCAGAATATGGTTACGCAGATTGGTTCAGGTCCTTGACCAGAGACCAGGGAGTCGTCAAAGGTAAACAATTTAATTTTCGATTTTATAACTTACTACCATTCTATTTGTTCTTTATTTTTTGCGTTCAGATACATAACCGCTGACTAACCAGACCGTTCGGAAATTCAAATCCAAAAGACACAACTCATTTAAGTATCATGCGGTAATTTATTATAAAAGAGCTATAAATGTCCGAAGACATATTACAATCCCTTTGAAACCTTTTTATACTATTACTATTATTATTGTTTGTTTGTAATGTTTATTATCCAATTCAAATGTAGATGTGGGACGAGGCGAAAATAGGATAAGTAGAGTTTCCTTGATTTAGAAAACACGACTTTTATATGATGATTATTTGTTTTTCCTTTCGAATGAAAACAAAATCGAATACAGTTTCCTCTAATATTAACATTTTAAATTGAATGTTTTTATTATGTCTATATATTTCAAGAAGCGGAGAACTATAACTATAAATATGTTTTTATCACTATAACAGATACTGAATTGTGCATTTCGTTTTTGTGTCTGGTCGTAAAACATGCTATAAACAAAGAAAAAATATAAAATAAATAATAGTACTTTACCGCTGACTTTATGCAGCTTCCTTGACTTTTGTTGTTGGGAAAACAAAACATGAAATTCCTATAGAAATTGAATGTCAAATTTTAGACTGATTAGGTACATAACTTCTCATATAATACGTAAGTATATAAAATGGGGAAATATTATAAATTGTCTTAATTATAATGTCTGTTTCAACTATAACATTTATTATTATATACATTTATTTTATTTTATTTATTTTTTTTCAGAAATGAGATCTCTTGGCTATCATGTGGATGAAAATGAAGAAAATCCCTAATTTATTACGAAAGAAACAATAAGATGTGATACATAAAAAATCCCAATTTGTACATTAATATATATATATATTTTTAAATGGTTAGCTCTAGATAGTATATTGAAAAATGGGCAAGTTTCCTCTAGTTGGAATACAAATAAATGTTTGTCTTCTGAAGTAGGCGAAAGCAAACTAGCAACAAATCAATAGACAAGTTGTGTTTAAAGTAAGAAAGTAATTCAAATTGTAAAGTAATTAATGGGTCACTTTCAAGGTCGCAAAGCCAAAAGAGGAGGTTGCTCTGAGATCACTAGTTAAGTGTTGTTTGCAAACACAGCTGCTAACAACTTGACGGTTATCAACTATGGCTTGTATGGAATGTGCATAGTTTCGTGAAGATTCCATCAATCTTCCTAAAGTGGATTTAGGGTGTTGAATAACTTGCTGACTGATTCAAGCATCTTGAGAGAGACACGAGGTTACTAACAGGCCAGAGAAGCCAAGAATGGTTAGTTATTGTGCCCTATATCGCCTACTACCAGAGCGCTCTGGTAGATATACTGTCGATTGAGAAGCCAAGGATGTATTTCCTCTTGTTGATTACCACAGTGTGAAGTTCTTTGCTAAATTATTTATAACTAATGAGTAGATGTTCTGTTCTTTGGATGAATTGTTTTTTACCAATCCTATTATTATTTATTTGTTGGTATCTTGTTATAATTTTCTTTTGATTATTAGTTTGTATTGCAAATGTTTACTAAACCTTTAAATTTCATGATATTATTCCTTTGTGACTTTTCTCGTTTCTTATATATATATATATATATATATATATATATATATATATATATATATATATATATATACATATAGCAGACAAAAAAAGAAATATATATATTTTTTTTTTCTTCCAGAATCTGCTTTGTTTCATATTTATTTTATTATTTCAAGAGTAATTCTGAAAATTGTATTTAAATGTGTCAACTCACATTGAGTGGAGAATATCCCTACAAACAAATAAAGTTTTTCAATTTTTAGATAGAATAAGTTAAATCTCCATAGGGCTGGTCGAGAAGATTATGGCATACCTATGTCATCCAACTAGTTTCACTGTTTCCCACAGTCCTCCGGGGCAGCACGGATACTTTTTTGCGGGAATTCAAATTATTGAATTATATGTGTACTTTTATCATTCGCGATGCTTTAAAAAAATCGATCACGTCCTTTATTCTCGAGCCTTGTAAGTAAAAAAAAATTAAAAACTTGCCCATTTAAGCACCTTACATTTTTTTTTTTAAATTAACTCCCATTATGCGTTTATTTTCTTGTAATTAACATTTTTTTCTTGTTTAATACAATTTGGGATAACTTAATATAGTTTGATAATAACTTGTGGCAATCATTTAAGACATATGGACCAATTGTATACTATATTCTTTACTATAATCTTTTATATAATGTATTTTTGAATACCTACAGTTTGAACTTGTTATAAAGTTATATTAGTTAGAAACAATATTTTTATACACGTATAGACATTGTATAAAACTATATTAATTAAACAAGGGTAATAATTTATTTTATTAAACATACATGTGTATATAAATATTTTTAATTTGTTGTATAAGTAACGATTTTTTGAATGTAATCAAAAAGAGTTAGATATTCCTACTTTAAGGTAAACTAAATTTTATCTTGTGATATGGATTCTTACAATATTCTGAATATTGCTGCAGTGTGCGCATAAGTTTTAAATTATTACAAATAAAGTTTTTACATCGTGTATTTGATTTTTTTTTTTTTTTATAAGCCTCATCCTTAACACTTGTTTCTATTACATCAAGGATAATTAGTGATTTTGGCTAAGTTTTTACAATTTCCTAACAAGTTGAATATATAAAATTTCAATTCGCTGTATTTATTCTATTAGGGAAATTTTATATTTTCATTTTTGGAATCAGATGGTCGGAAAACACGAAATTCCCGTGAAAACTCAATAAGAATTTCTGATCTGTGACATAACTTCCTCAATTCTAAGTATAACTGAGTATACAAAAAGTCTGCCAAGTAATTGCACAAAGCCTCCTCATATGTCAACTTACCTTTTAATTATTGTACTGTTGATTGTCACCATTATTTATATTTTGTTGGGCGGAAACATCTTTATCACTACAAATTTTGCGATAAAATATCCCTTTTGACAGAAATGTTTTTTTTTTTTTTTGAATCGTTGCAGGTCTTAATTATTAACCAATTATGCAAAATTTTAAATAGAATAGAACCACCTATGTGCCAAACCTATATTATTATATACCAAGTTTCATAAATATTCGTTTAGCGGTTCTTGAGTTAAGAGAGTGAAGAATTTAGGAGAGTCAGAACAAAACACAAAGATCTGAAGGAAACTTTGAAATCCAAGACCAAATAATTTTTCGCTCTCAGAAACGAACAGAAAGCCCTTTAGAAATGGGAAAAAGCAAAATGTCTAGAAAAATGATTTCCTCTACAATAGAAATTTTAAATGTTTCTGACGTCAATATTATTTAACGAATATTTTCAAACTTCATAGAGAAGGAAGTTGAATTACTGTATTAATTGCAAACTCGAATTCAAGTTTCTTTAAAATCCAAGTTGAAGACATTCGACTCCTGTCGATGTAGAAAAGGCATCGATATGGCTTCGTTGGGAGGTGCTTTGTTGGCAGAGCGCATGACGGAGCATCAACAGGTCTAGTTTGATAAGTTATGTTTGATAAGATATTTCTGAGTGGTGTTGGCTTCTCTCAGATCCCTCCTAGCAAGTACAAATCGTAGTATGTTTACTCAAATAATACTATTTAAAAAGGTTACTCAATTAAAAACACTTATTTTTCATTGAGAGAATTGCATTTTTTTTAAACTTTCTGCTTCACTAATTTTCTCTTTTTTTTTTGCCTACCAGTAAAATTTTAATGGCTAATATGCTGTAAAAATAATGAAATCATTAATGGAAAAATAAATTTTAATAAAAAAAGAAACCATGATGGGTTGAATTTATAAATAATAACAATGCCTGTGTAAATGTATGCTTTTTTGTGTTTTTGCTTCTTGCTTTATGATTTGTCCATTCATGCTTAATCGCAAGAGCACGTTTAAGTTTTAGTATTTCCGTAGAAAGCACTTTGAGGGTTTTATTATCTGTTCAGTTTATACAAGATTCGAACTTTAAAATATATTTATGTATACCTACAAAATATGTATTAATTATTATATTTTGTTAGCTGTGTTTCGATAATTCGCAAAATATTATACTCGTTAAGGCTATAGTAGGAAACAATAACTTTTTGTATAGTCAATAAAAAAACAAAATAAAAAAAATAACATTGTTTTTTTATTAAAAGTGAATGAACTAATTTGCCCCTATAGATCCCTCCACGTAATTAAAGGAAATGATAAAATTTAGTAGATAAAAAAACAGTTCCTGATAGTATAAATAGTTAGACCAAAGGAAAAAAATAACACAAAATAAAATATATTAATGTTTATGTAATAAAAGAAAGGAAAAAAAAGGTTTGGTGATAAAGTGGCATATCTTAAACAAGTTCAGTTTGTTGAGAGAAGTGTCGAAAACAAGATGACCTCATCCAATTGTTGTAACATTCAAAGTAATGAGGAACAAATTATTCAGCTCAGGAAACTTGTTCAAAGTAAGTTTATTGTTACTACAGTTTTCTGAAAAAAAAAAACAACTAAAACTTGTATAGAGAAAAGATTAAGTTTCATTCTTAGATGAATGATAATTACTTTCGCTTCCTGTTTACTTATTTTTTGAACATTTTTTCTTCTTCAGGTGAGTCAAAATTGTACATAGGTGATGATGATAAAATAATAATGAGGTATCTCCATTTTAGCAATTTTGATGTGAATAAAGCTTTTGCTAAGGTAATTTCTTACTTTTTCATTACAATTAATGAGTAAGAACACTAATTGTAAGCTTTTTACTACATTTTTAAATTATAATTTTGCTTTAACACTGCAGTTATATGAATAAATAAATAAAACAAACTTCTTTCTTGAAATCTTGTCTATTATACAAAACATTGTTACACAAAAACTACCGGTTTCGGCATTCCACCATCGTCATTCATTAAAAGTCTGAGTATATTTATACTGGTAGTTTTTGTTTAATATTTTTATGTGGAATAGACAATATTTAAAAAAATTAGTTTGTTTTATTTATTTCTTACATTTTTTCACAATATGTCTGAGTTTCTCAACTTAGAAGTTGTATGACTGGTGTAGCCTATTTAAATGTTAGCAGGATTTAGTCTGAAGCGTTTTTTTTTTTTTTTTTTTTTTTTTCCTGTTTTACATATCCGATTACTGATGCTAACATAGAGGTACATTTGAATACGAATGCTTGTGGTGCTAAAGTCCCTAGTTAATAAAACTGTGATATCTTATGGGCATTTGATAAGATTCTCTTTTATTTAGATTAAATATTGGATAAAACGATATGATATGAATGTTTATATTGTAAAATAAGTATTCAATCAGTTTGAACTCAAATTTAAATGCTGAGTCATTTCATAGACCTTAACAATGGTATCACTTATCCACATGAAAAAAAAAAAAAAAAAAATCATGTCCTTTTACTTAAGTTCGGATTGTTGAAAGAAGTGTCCAAAGCAACATAGTTACTTAGATTAATAATAATAACATACAAGGGTGGGGATAATTAACCACCAATTTATGATAAATATAAATAATATATTTATTTAAAAAAAGTAAATTCTTTAACATGTCTTACGCTTAATAGATGAAAGCAGTCTACAAGGTGAAGTTTGACAATCCAGCGTGGTTCGCTTCGACTGTGTTCAGTGACCGACAGAAGATAGCAATGTCTAGGAACGTTCATTGTTTACTGAAGGATAGAGATCAACTCGGAAGGCGGGTTTATATCCTTAAACTGGGTAAGACAATAAATCAGAGTTTTTAAAAGCATACTAAAAATAAATATTCATCATATCTGTATGTCGGTTAATTCAAATGATTAAGAAATATATTATTTCAATGTACAGCCTTTCTCTCCACTTATATTTACTTCCCCAACGCAAACTAATTAACTAAAATGTTGTTCTCCCTCTTATACCAATTTACTTACCGCCGGTAATGAATTGCGCCAAACCGTATACCTCCTTATATTGAACTGCTATATAATCCTTGTATTGAACTGCTATATAATCCTTGTATTGAACTGCGCTCATTTGAAAATAGGTATAAATTGAAACACACATTGAACTCCACCAAAACACATTTTATTAACACTGCTTACATACATATTATATATTACCTTACAAAGTGGCAACATTTGTATAAATTACAAGAATGTATTAGGTATCACTATAAAATTGTGGCATAGAAACCACTTACTCTTTGTAAATCCAGTTGATGTATCCGAGGAAATAAAATGTTGACCCTCCCGTCGGTCCTTTTAGTGAAACAGTCCAGGTTCTCCAGGTATAGAGAAACATACAGATCATTAAAAAAATTATTTCTCAATATAAACGATATAATGTGTCACTTATATTTCAATTTGCTTTAGCTCGATATCGCACATTTTTATAATATATCACAGAACTTCGACTCTCGGACTAATAGTGAATATAAACACAGTCAGAACGAAAAAAACTGAATTTTGCGAATTAGATTAATCGCAATCCCAAACAGATAGCAAATAGAATACAAATCATATAAACAAAAAATACAGTTGGCGGAATACAGTATGAGTTAGAAAGGATGTTTGGCGCAGTTCAATAGTTTTAAATATAATAAACAAGGGTAACTTAAAATAACAGGTATACCAATGGCGCAATTCGATTTCGCCATGACGGACTTGGTTGAAAATCAATATGTCTTACTCAGAGACTTGCGAGTCATATTAAATTATAATTACATCGGCAGTCATTGTGGTTTTTGTGTTAAGCTTCTGCCCCTTTTATATGGTCAATTTCAATTAAATGTAATGGGTGTTGTCCTTAAGGGATTGTAGACCCATATAACATTTCATGTCGATACTTACATTTCATCGGCAGTTATTGTGATTTTTGTGTTGAGCCACCTTTTTTTTGTCGTTACATTCATTACGTCGGCAGTTATTACAGTTTTTGAGTTAAGCATCCATCAAATCCCCCCTTCCATGAAAATCAATAAGTGACGACCTTATAGGGTTCTGGACATATAATATATGTCCAGATATTATATATTATATAACATGTTGTGTTGATATATTCATCTCTATCGAGAGTTATTCGTATTCATTGACAAACATTCAGATCATTTCTTATTTTTTGGAATCAGGGGGTCGGAAAATATTAAATTCCGGTGAAAACTCAACATGGAATTTCTGACTATACTTCCCTATACTTCCTATACCTGAGGAAATGTATTTTTCATTCTTCTTTGGCTGTATATAGAACCGTTACGCTGCAACTCTATTTGATATTTTTCAGGCAATGTGGTTATTGGTGAAGTAGAACCCTGGGAAAATTGTCAAGTGGATGACTTATGGATTGAATTAGCAATGGACGAAACAGAAACTCAGGAAAGAGGTTTTGTCTATATTTTCGACATGCAAAACCTTTCTTGGAAATATTTACGATATTTCACACCTCACAACTGTAAAGTTGGATCATTAAAAGCAGAAGTACATCATAACTAACATACATATACATTTTAAATTTAAATTGTAATTTTATTCTCATTATAACTTTGTATTTGTGTTTTCCAAAGGGATTACCTATAAGAAAAGCTGAGTACCATGTTGTAAATTCCGGAATTCTTCTGAATAGCCTCGTCACAATATTGTTTCCATTCTTAAGCGGAGCAACCAAAGAAAACGTATGTACACTGCAAAGTAATTTCACAAATTTAAACATGTCCTTACCTGCACATTTTTATGTACATACGATTTAATAACATAATATTTAATATAATTTTTTTATTATTATTATTTTATTTTATTTTTTTACATTTTTTTACATATTAATTACTATAATTACACACGAGTACATACATTAATTTACAAAACAAATATATATAATATATGATCAACTCCGCAGGATGTAGATTATTATATATTCACTTTTCATTTATTCCCGTTTCTTTTTCAATTCCAAGCAGAAAAAAAAACAAAAAAAAACTAATTTTCCAGAATTAACGACACATAAATTATTATGTAATCTGCTTTAAGCAAACTAAATTTATTAACTTTTATTAAATATTACCTATGTATACAGGATGACCCAAAATCAATGTGGCACCCCATTTTCACTCGGTGTGTGCAATTTACAAATCCTAGTTTAAAATATTTTTATTATATTCATGTTCAGATTTCACCGGAATTTCATGTTTTCCGACCCATTGGTTCTAAATTTTTTTTATATATATAATTCTTAATTATTGCAATAAAAATACAGAATGGCCGACGAATATGTTCTGTCGTGTGGTCATAAGCACAAACCCATTTTTTTTTTTTTCGCTCTCCAAGAAACCATAGTTTAATCAATATTTCTACTACCTGGGTCTATTCTGCTTACTATCATTCTTCAATATTCGGATTTCACTATCAATAATCAAATGAAAAAAAATAAAATAAAAAAGGACTCTTCTTCAGAGTAAAAGAATGTAAAAAAAAATTGGCAAGTTTAAAAACCAACCTCACACTTTCAAAAAAAAAATCGCATAATAGATGAGTGGTATATCTTCTTAAATCGCATGCTAAATGTAACGAAAGAATTGTGTGCTAGGATAGTAAACCAAGTTTCGAAAGATTCAAGGACCGGTTCAGCGATCTTGAGAAATTCTAGAAACAGGTTCGCACGAATCCCACTAACTTAATGATATTTCTGTTGATTATTATTTACTAAATGTGAATAATAATTCGTATTGAACCAGTTAAAGACTATATCAACGTTGCTTTTCCTTACTGATTTTTATTGTCTCCTTCAACAAATATAATCGTTGGAATCCATAGTCTATGATATTTAACATACACTATTGCCCACTGATCCCCCAAACCTAATCTTACAATTTATAATTTATTTAACCAACATTTATAATAATAAAAAGAATAGTGAAGCTATTACATATTATTAATGGAGCATGTACGCCTTCTCTGTTTTTTCAGATCCACTTCCACAAAACCAATTGGTCTTCTCTCCACAAGTACGTCACACCAGAAATATTACCTAAAGAATATGGAGGCAAACTAACTCTAGACTATGATGATTGTAAATGTTATTTGACAAAAAATGAATCAAGACTAAAAGGTAATAAAAATAAAATAGTGAATGTTGTTGCCTAACGTCAATTCCATCAACTTGATTTATGAGGTTTTAATGAATTTTGAAGATTTTGTGAAGATCCCCCAAAACCAAAACTCCCTAAGCGTTGCTATTTCTTCAGTATTTGAGCAATTTCTAATTAGAAGTCAATTTTAATTAATACAAAATAAATTTTGATTTTGGTAAGTTTTTTTTCGAGTGAACTTATGTCAAACGTTGTCAATATTAAACCTTCATGAAGAAATTGAGATATTATCTTGAATGGCAGAAGTGAAAAAAAAAATTTAAGTTTATTATTGTCCCTGAAAGAGGGTGGCTATTCTTTATAATATAATTGCATGGCCTCAATGAATTTTATTTTTCTCATTTGCTTTTGCAGAGGTTCGATACCTCGAAAGATTAACTGAATCAAAGAAAAGTTTTTAAGTTTTCAGGATTCGCCAAAACTCGAAAAAAATACCAATAATTGTATCCATGGATCTAAAATTTGTAAGCAGAATAATGTGATTGTCTTCCTGTTTAAATGAATTTTATTTGTCAACGGGTTTCGTCTCTTTGGTGGACATGAGCCCGATTCAACTGTGGCAGTCATACAATTTACTTATTCAGAGTTATTCACCTAGGGTAGGGGTCATTAGAGAGTACCTGACGTCGCTCGGGACCATCACTAAACATCCTACACGAAGGACGGCGTGCTCAAGGTTTTTTCAACTCCCAGATAAAAAATCTAAGGGCCGGGTTCCAGCTCCATATTTCTAATTAATTTTTTTAAGTTATATGTAAAATTACTCCTACGTAAATATTTCCTCTAACCTATATATATATTTTCTATTTTCTAGAACTTGTATCTTACGGATACCAGAAGTAAACAGAAAGACTGGCTGAAAATGACAATCATCACACTTGGCATTTATTGTTAAGTTCCTTTGATATTATTATAAAATCAAGACATATTTGTTAACAAAACAATTCAATTTAAATTGTAATTTTTTAGAAATGCAATTTGTTTTAATTTTAATTTTGTAAGGTTTTATAGGTAAAATATATAAACAAAAAAAAAACTTATGGTTACGGCGTCTGTATCTCTATCTGCATGTGGCAGGCGCACCTCCCTCACGATAAATCAATTTTGCAGAAACTAAAATTGTGTCGTACCTAGTTGAGTAGGATATCATATTGAAAGTATATGCCACAAATAGTTTTCTCAAGATTTTAAAATTAATACATTTCGTGTCAGGACGTCCAAAAGTGCCAAAAAAACAGGCATGTACAATAGGGTGGAACGAAAAAATCACCTTTTGATTTTTAATTTGCAATAGCGCGGAAAAGTTGCCTTTTAGTGTAGATAAGATAAATTAAAAATATGAAAAATATTGGAGTACGTCTTGAGGTGCCGCAAGGACCAGTTTAATGTGGCAATGAAGTAGAAACAAACATTTTGCAGCTGTAACATTTGTAAAATAAAGGATACAGAAGTAAAAAAAACAAAATTTGACATTACAAAATATTTTTTTATTTTTATTATATTTTATAATTAATAATTTTTTCCAATTCTAATGCTTATATATGTATTTAAAACCATCTTTTGTAACATTATATGTACGAGAAATTCATAAAAAATAATTTATCAAAGTTTAAAATTTTTCATTTTTTTCAATTTTTTTACAAACTTTAAGCTCTTTGCGGCACCTCAAGATGTTGTAGTATTGCAACCAATTTTTTTTTTAAATTCTTTTTGAACTTAAAAGGCAACTTTTCTCCACTATTACCAAACTAATAACTAAAAAAAAATTTTAAAAGGCCATTTTCGTTCCACCCTAATGTACAAGTATGCGTAAAGATAACCCGAAAAACTTTGTTTCGTTTTCTTCTAATGAACTAAGTTAAAGGAAAGCGCAGGCAAATGTTATTAGCAATGCAGCGAACACCAAAGCTATGCGAAACAGTTCCTAACGCCACCTTGTAAAACTTTCCCCAATAGTCCCAAACAATCCTGATTCGCATAATGGAAGGGAATAAAAAAAGAGCGAAATTGTATATTTGTATTTATACTGAGGAGTTACGAAAACAATTTTCGCATTCGAGCCTCGTTAAGAGTAATTTTGTATTTAGCTTAGTCAAGTAGAATATCAATTTGACGTATTTAGAGAGAACATAATGAGAATCCACCTCAGATCATTTTAGTTTTTATAGGGAGGTAGGAAGAACAGAGGATTTAACTGAAAGGTGAATGTGCGCTTAACCGAATGTATTGCTGGTAGTTCATGCAACCGTTCATGCAAGATGTTTAACACTATATTACACTCAGAGTTCACAAGCATGTAACACTCTTAGTGCTGGACCATGGTCTCCCTACCTATGTGGGTCTATCTCTACTATGGTTGTTCGACACAGGATGACAACCAAATAATCATGCAGTCGATGACAAATTCTAAAATTGGCCATTGAGCACACTTCACTAATACTTTTTTAATTATAATTGATATTTATTTATTATGAAATATAATAATGTTCGAAAAGAAATATAATACATTTTTTTTATATATTATAATAAGTACTTTCAGATTTAAGGAGGACTTAATATTTACTAACCGTATTGTTTAAAAAATAAATTATTTATTTATTGTGATTTTATTTCCGTACAATATTTTGATTGATTAACTAATCATTTTTTCAAATAGTAAATATTAACGACTTTGAGAATGCAACTTATAAATTCAAATCGTTAATTGATACAAAGAGATGTGGGCAGTATTTTTAATTCTTGCCATCTACAACGAAATATATATATCCGGCATTGCGATGACAATACACCATGTATCCAATCGCAAAATGACAATTAAATATTGTTATGTGTGAAAAATTAATAATGAGATATGTAAATATATTTTTAATTATGTTTCAATAAATAAATTCTACGATTCGTTTTATATATGTGTTTTTTTTTTTTTTTTTCCTATTTTTTAGTATAAGAGAGTATTGTAACGAGTAAAAAAAAATAATAAAAAAATAGTTTTCAATTTACTTAAATGTTTTGAAAACCCTGAACTCGATTTGTTCATTTGTTGTCTGTTTGTGATTGGAACTTGGAGAGAGAATGAGCAATGAACCTGGAATTGATTAAAGACGTCACATGTCCTAAGTACATTTTATCTTATGCCTCATGTTATTGAATTAATCACGAATCTCTTCACATATGTTGTAGTATACGTTGTAGAGAAAACTGAAAGGCTATAAGTAATAAATTGTCTTTGAAAAACAAATACATATTGGGTTAATAGTATGTATTATAGCAAACAAATAATGACATCTTTTAATAAAGAGGATCAGATTCCGGGGCAATGAAACATATAATCGAGAGTAATAAAGGGTTACGTAAATAACCAGATATAACATTTTTCTCAAAAGGAACACTTTTTTTCAACTGAATACAGTGAAAATTGTTGTATATAAAATAATTTAATAAACTTTTAAAAATATTTATTTAAATTAAATGCTCTCACGAATAATACTCCTACGAATTTCTTGTGAGAATAGGTCTCTCCATGAATGAATTAAATTTCATAATGCAGTTAGTAAAAACAAATTAAACCTATTTTCAGAAATCGCAAAAACCTATCAGAAGTACTAAAATTTAACATTCTAAGAATAAACAACGCTTTCCCTGAAGGTTGAGTAATGGACGGAAAATGAAATGATAAATAATCATTTACTAGGACATACGTCCCCTAAGAATAATAACAAAGGAAATAAACATTTCTTTTAACTGATTGAAAATTTATGAGCGCACTAACGCAGAAACGATGGTAGTTATGAATTTGAAATTAAGTTGTCTACGATGTATGACATGTGCTTAGGGATCTATCGATACAAGTAAATACAAGTAAAGTTGCGATACGGTTGGCAGATACCAAGTAGGTATCGAATAGATATTACTTGTATAGATTCAAAGTACTCGTTTCAAATTTCAACCATTAAGTAAATTTTTCAATTCATCAAAATAGTTCACCTTTTAATTTCTTACAATTTTATTTTTATTTTTTCAAATTTCATTGTATTTTTTGTTATTATTATTATATAGGTATATATAATATATATTATACATGGTTCAAATAATTAGTAACGAAGTACTCGATTCAATCGATACTATTTTTATTAATATCTATATAGATTTATACATTTTTTGAAAGTAATTATAACGACCTTCTCGATTAGGTATTTTATTCGATACTTGAGTAATATCGAAAGTTTTATTCGATATAACCGTGAGTAAAATTATCGATACTTTGTGGTACTTAGGTCTGATTAGATTTTGGCCGTAATCTGACGAAAATTGAAACCACATTACTTTGAGGCCTAAGTACACATTATCTTAAGCCCCTTATGTCATTAATGTAATCAAAAATCTCTTCAAAAAGTTGTAAAAGGAACTGAAAGGCGCATTTTATATTGAATACAGTTTTTCGAAGATCGGTTTGCGAAATATCTGCCGGAAGATTTTCAGACAGTTTTTGTCTACCTTTAACGCAATCTAAAGTAAGAAGCAATGCATTTTGCACAAAAAGAACTTAATGATTCGCTTTCCAACTCCTGAAATTTCATTTCTCTCTAGAAAGTAGACCTAACAGCTTCTTTGGTTGCCATGATGAGTGAGGATACACTTTGTACGAGGATGTGTTCTATTGTAAACTGACTGCGACCTCAGGACGGAGGCAGCCGGGACGGAGGCGCCCAAACCACAGAAAAAAACTAATTTATTTGGAATTATAAAGATACTAAAAAAATATACTAAAAAAAAATGGCTTTAAATTAAAGATAAAGGGATTATATATATAGCTCACTCACATCTTTTTTTATTAACGTCAGTAAAACATTTATTGACAATAAATACCACGTGTTAGTTTGTTATTATGACTCATGCCCGAGCTTTAACTACGAGGTCATATCGCCTACTACCAGTCTGGTGGACAGGAGCCCGACTCTACAATGGAAGTCCCAAATTTTTCCTACCCTAAATTTTTATTCACCTAGGGCAGGGGTCTTTAACGAGTACCCGATGTCGTACAGGCTCTGGACTTTCCCCGACTTAATACTAATTAATCTTTTCATGTTGCTGTTCGTTATGCGAATTACTAAACAAAAATTGGGCGCGATTTGGGGTGGAAGTCCGATTCGGAATAATTACCATAATATATATGACTATAGGTATATATATACAGTGTAAACTCTATATAGCGACACTTAAGGGACTGCGCATTTTATGGCGTTATTGAGAGTTGTCGTTAAATGAAGAGAAGAAATATCAATACATATTACATTACATTTAATAGTATTTTACTATTATAATATGTATTTACTAATAAAGTATAAAATTTACAAACAACAAACATTAATATTGATACAAATAACAACGCTTATTGCGTATACTCTGTTATCTTCGTCTGACGTTTTTTGCTGCTCCAGTATTTTCTTATGTATTTTATCCATATCTTGGGATACTGTGGGATCAACTTGGTTATACAAAAAGTCTAGCAGCCGAGGTAAACAAGTGCAAGGTAATCACAACAAACAAAAGAACGAATTTCTTAGAATCTTCGGTACGTATGATGCCGACAGTCGATGTAAATACGTGCTAGACAATAAAGCAACAAAATAACAAACAAAAGAACGTGAATTTCGGCAACTTGAAAGTACTGTTTATTGCATAGTAATGACGTATTGTTGTCGTTATTTAGAGTGGGTGTGATGCTACATAGAGTGTATCATTGTATGCACAACAAGGTAAACCAACCAGATTCAAGTAATTTCGATGTTTTAGGGAGTTTGCCGTTAAATCGAGTGACGTTAAATGGAGTTTACACTGTATATATTTATCTATATTATTATGAATTAAGAGTCTACTTACACCACAAACCTTACAAACCAAAAAAAATAAAATTATTTTTCTTTATCATCAGGATGCACAAAATGCTAAACCGGTTGTGTATTAAAACATTTTTGAACTGGCAAACAATCCATTTTATTCACCATTCTTTAAACAGTTTTCTTCATTTACACATGCGAATTACTAAAAAAAAATGGACGTGGAATTTGGGGTGGAGCCTCGATTTGGAATAATTACCATAATATATTACTACAGCATCAATTTTCCCAGTTATTTTTTGTCTTCAAAAAATAGCAATTACAAACATTTCGGGAAGCACTCCTAGGATCAATATCTATATTACATGTGTTCTACAGATTAACTATTCCTTCTGTCAATCAGAATCTTCTTTTTATAGAACATATTTATTGAGTCGACTTCTATATTTAAACACAAAGTCAAAACGGACTTCACAAAGAGAGATGTTTTGTTTATTTCAAAGGATTGTAACTCAACATTTATTGGAACTGTGATATGGGTTCATTTCTTGAATAGGGCTTCAATTTGATATAGTAAGTAATTTGTTGATTTAAGCTTCTTAAAAGATTAAATCAGCTGACATCCCTATAACATTAAAATTTAATTACTTATTACTTATTACTTTATTTAATAAAGTATCCAGTTAGAGTCCAGGAATATTGAATTAACTTGGTGGTGATCTGCAGAGACAACACCAATGGTAAGTTAGCTCAATAATTACATTTTGAGTTATAACTGTATGAAACGTCCAAAACATGCCTAATGTTGAGACTTTTTACAAGCTAATATCTGATACAATTTACCCAAAAAGTCAGGAAATCCGGTACAACTTATGAACAGAAAATCATGGAAATTTGAGAGTGCATTAACGACTTTTTTCGTTTGAGCTCAAGACCGCTCGAGTCCGGAACCCGGCCAAGGTCCTTAAATTTTTACACCGTCCTTCAGAGCCTGTGCAATGTCAGCTACTTGTTAAAGATCCCCTATCTCAGGTAACTAAACATAGATAGAAGAAATGTAGGATTCACATTGTAGAGTCGGGCACATGTCCACCAAAGTCCGCATTCTGGTAATGGGCGATATGACCGCGTTGTTAAAGCCCGGCCATGAGTCACAGTTTCTTAACTCAACAACAGCAGATTGGATTAACCTGAAAATAATGCACAACTTATCGGTAGACAAATGAAGAGAAGAATAGACGCTTTACGCAACAGCGCGCCTGCGCTAGGCTTAAAACAAGCAGAAGAAGTAGAAAGTGAATTGTGGAATAAGTAAATTTGAAAGTGTTATCATCAGATGAGAGATAATGGAAAAGTGGAAAAATATGTAAGGAAGTATAAGGCAAAGAGGTAGTAAGGTGGGGGTGATTGGTGGTCCAGTCGATACCGGGAGCTCTTCCAACATGATCGGGGACCAGACAGACCTAGGCAGTGTGAGTACACAACTAGTATAGACAAACCACTCGTTCCCAAACTTTTTTTACGGGCACCTAATCTTTTCATACATTTGCGCGAATATATAAATTGGCTTCGTCGTTAAAGGGTTCTGGATTCACATATAAAATTTCGTGTCGGTACATTTATTATATAGGAAGTTGTCGCGTTCGCAGACACGCAGACTTTTTTTACATATTTGGAATCTGTAAGTCGGAAAATATGAAACTCCGCATCGAATTTTTCACCGATTACATTGAAAATGAAAATAGACTATTGTGAGAATTCTAAATTTTGCCTATGCAAAGTCTTTTGACTACCTGATATCGTACAGGGTCGGGATCACCCTTCCAGTTTTTTTTTCACCTCTCAGATAAAACACCTAAGAGCCAGAGAGCTTCGAACCCGCGATCTTGAACTCAGTAAGGACCTCTGAACTACCAGCGCCCTCAAGATAAGTTTGTTTTATTTTTTTAACTTCCTACTAATTAGATTTTTTTTCAGGTTTTTCATCTTGTTGACGTGAATGCCACAAATGACAAAAAACAGGAAAATAATGTCTATAAAGCAGACATAACTTATGGGATAGACGATGTTCCTCCGTGGTATTTGTGCATCTTTATGGCACTTCAGGTTAGTTTGTATCCATTCTATATTCAATGAACCTAAACCACAGATTGTTTCTGAATTGTCCTATATTTATGTTTGTCAGCACTACCTGACCATGATAGGAGCCATAGTCTCCATCCCGTTCATTCTCACCCCCGCCCTCTGCATGGAGGACGATGATCCTGCTAGAGGCCACATCATATCCACAATGATCTTTGTCACTGGCATCGTCACCTATATACAGGTCACCTTCGGATGCAGGTAAGTTGATATATATTTATTTTTAACCTGCAAACTTTGCCAAAAATTGTGTCAAGCGAAATTTAATATGTGTAGAAGAAGACTTATATACATTAAGAAATGCTGAAGAAATAAAGTGTATGTGCTGTGTTTCCCCATTTATCAGACAGGTTTTTTTTAGTTTGCTCTTATTTTTATCTTTATTATCGAATCATATCTTTACTATTTATTGTGTTAGCTTACTTCGCAAGACTTCTGAAAAAATTAAAAAAGATATATATTAAAAATGAACCAACATTAATAAATTTTAACAAAAATTAGTCGGTAAATCACCGGATATGTACTTCCCCAACACCTATTAATCAATTACGTGTTTGCTCTCCCTCCATAATCGACGTTTTGGGCTAAACCTTAATATTTGACTTACGTAGTGGCTTCTGAATCCACATACTAAATTTAGTGTCGATACATTCATTACATCGGCAGTTATTGGGATTTTTAAGATGAGCCCCCCTCCCCTTCAGATTTTGCAGAAAATTAATATATGTCGTCCTTATAAAGCTTTGAAGACACAGATGAAATTTCGTGTCAATACATTCATTACAACGATATTTATTAAACATTTTGTGTTAAGTCCCCCTCCCTCCAATTTCCCAGTTTAGTCGATTTGACTGAAAATCAATAGGTGTCGTCCTTAAAGGGTTTTGGAAACTTAACATCAAATTTCTGACCGATTACATATGCTTTATATAGCTGAAGAAGTAAACAAATTAAAGTATGCAGAAACATCATAAACTTATTAAGATAACAAGCAGGTTCTCGGATGTGTGTGTTTCGACTAAGTGTGGCCCTTGAAGTCCACACGGAAAACTTCCCAGCATGATATAAATATATTTTTGTATATTTTTTAAAATTTTTATTTTGCTTTTACAACTACATGTAAAATTTCATGACAATCCTATAATCCGTTAATGAGGTAGAACTATTTTTATGCTCAGCCTCCCCTCACAGTTCCCCCTTCCGTTGAGAATTTTGAGACCTCACACACCCTATTTTTCAATTGGCTATTAAGAATACTAGATGTGAAATTTCATGACAATCCGACTATCCGTTAATGAGCTAGAACAATTTTTATGCTTAGTCCCTCTCATAAACCCCCCCCCCCCCCCCCCCCCCCCCTCCCGTTCAACATTTTCAGACACCATATAGCCTATTTTTCAATCTGGCTCTAAAGGATGCCACATTGTCACCAGAACAAATTAGATCGGATAAATCTTTTTCAATAATTTCTAAAATTCACTTTTTTAGCAGTCTTTTTGTTCAAACAAAAAAACTGATGGACGGAATTTGAAAAAAATTCTTTCAGATCATATTTACGTTGATACGCTTCGATTGGCACCAAAGCGGAGTCGATATCATCGCACGTTTTTTTGGTTTCAAAACGTATTCAATCCCAGATGTATCGGGATAAATAATAGTAGAGTCTTAAAATAGTTTTTTTTTTAATAATTGGTTATTTATAAGTTATTTAACAAAAATGTAGCGACCATAGGTCTCCGAAAAAAAATAATGATTCAGCCATATAAATTTACATGAGAAATAACATTTCAAATAAAATATTTTAAATTTTATTTTTATGTTAGATTAATGATGTTTGCTGATAGAATGTTAGTTAGTTAGGCCTACTACCAGAGAGCTCTTTCGCCGCTCTGGTGAACATGAGCCCGACACTATTGTGAGAGTCCTAAATTTTTCCAACCCAGGTTCATTCAACTAGAGTAGCGGTCTTTAATCAACGAATACCTGATGTCGTACAGGTTTGGGACCATCGCTTAACGTTCCACCCAAAGGACAGAGTTCTCATGGTTTTTTCATCTCTCAGATAAAAAACCTAAGTGCCTTGGCCGGGTTCCGAACCCGCGATCTTGAGCTCAGTAGGCAAGCACCCTACCTCTGAATTGTAGGTATATTATTATACTTATTAGGTTGGGTATTTGTACAAATACATGGGTATTCAATAAAATTTAAAGATCATTCGGAACCTTTACCTTGTCCTCCATCTCCTCACTTCCATCAGCGCCCAGGTCGTCCTAAGGGCTCCACTGTCTGATGTCCATCTTCAGGAGATGACAGAGGCACCAGAGTCGTCTTGACACAAAGTCTCTGTTGCAGACTGCCGATCGTGCAGGGAGGGACTATCTCGTTCCTGGTACCCACTCTAGCTATTCTGGGGCTGCCACAGTGGCGATGTCCCGAACAGGAGGTCCTTTCTCAGATGAGTGCAGACAACAGGACCGAACTATGGCAGGTGAGGATGAGAGAGTTGTCCGGCGCTATTGCTGTCTCAGCGTTGGTACAAGTTTTCATTGGCTTCTTTGGTAAGTCCTATCCACTGTTGATAGAATAAACAAAAAATTAAACGTACGTTTGACAAATAAGTATATTGCGGAATTGAAAGCAGTTCAATTTGATTATTGTTGCTTTGGTTTTCTATAGCCAACATAAACTACTAAACACATTATTATAACACTGATCGTTTATGTTGTGAAAATAGCAAAAAAATGTTTGAAACCAGAGAATAGAATTGGGCATGAATACGATTGCTTTATCTTCATGTTTTTTTTTTTTTTTTTTTTTTTTTTTTTCTGTGCTAAGAAGGACCGTATTGAACCCGCGATCTGCGTCCTTTGCGGGGATAACCACCCAGCCAACTACAGGGGTTGCCGGGTCCACAGAGAAATACAAGATCGTATGAAGAAGAGGCAAGCGGCAGCCAAACCCCCCATGAAGACACCGACGGCTCCTTTACCAGTCCCACCGCCACCATTGAGACCAGTGCCCCAGCTCAGGTTCCAGCCAGCTGCAGCCCGTCAGCCCAGAGCCACCTCCTCACTTCCCCGGTCCTACGCCCAAGTGGCCAGCCCACCACGAACACAGCCACCTCCTACCTCTCACTACCCACCTCCTACCTCTCACTATCCACCTCCTACCTCTCACTACCCCCAACAGCCAAAAAACCTTCCTCATCCTCTCCCATCCAGCCAGCTCCCTACATCCTCAACCCCTGATGTTATCAGTCACCTCACCTCCTTTCTCAATGACTTTAAGTCGTTAATCACCCCTCTCATATCGATGTTAAGCCTCCTCGTCTCTAAACTCCTACCCGAATCCTCCCGATGATCCCTTTAAATTCCTTTCCTCTCCAGATCCTCCTTTGGAATTCGAATGGGCTGTTACCCCATAGACAAGAACTAGAACTACTACTAACTGACAGACATGTAGACATCGCTCTCATTACGGAGACCCACTTGACAACCAGCCTGTACTTCAGTATCCCAGGATACCGGAGCTACAGGTCTGACTACCCAGGAGATAGGGCCCGAGGTGGCGCACTCATCCTTATCAAACAGTCCTTATCCCATCACCTTTTCTCCTCACAGGCTACAGAATCATTCCAAATCGCTACGATCTCCTTGTCACTTTTTCCCTTCCCTGTCACTATCTCGGCAGTATATTGTACTCCCAGTAAACTCATTCCCCATCACGAGTTCCTCACCCTTTTCCGATCCCTGGGGCCTCGCTTCATCGTTGGCGGTGATTTCAATGCGAAGCACCACCAATGGGGAAGCAGAGTTCCAAATTCCCGAGGACGAATCCTAAACGATGTTATTAACACCCAACACTATGACATCTACTCCCCCGGCTCTCCCACCTATTGGCCTACTGATCCTAACCGCAACCCAGACCTCGTAGACTTCTTTGTTGGATCTGGCACAGGATCCTTATTCTCCTCTACCTATTCCTTCCCCGACTTATCCTCAGACCATAGTCCTGTTCTCCTCACCGTTGGTCTAACCCCGTTATCTGTCCCATCAAAGCCTTCCTTAACTCCCGGCCCAGTGAATTGGGACCTCTTCAGAACCTCCTTAGAAAACCAAATTGACTTAAATGTAATCCTTAAAACTCCTGAGGACTTAGATGAAGCCGTACAAAAATTCACTAAAGCCATACAGGACTGTGCTTGGAACGCTTCATCTACTCCTACTCCTCCTACAGTTTCAAACCCGAACCCTCCTCTTCCTCGCCACATCCAACTTCTCCTTTCAGAAAAACGCCGCGCTCGTGCCCTATGGCAACGAACACGGTATCCTTCCGACAAAACTGCCTTCAATAACCTTTCCCGAAACCTCAAAATCCAACTTTCACAATTCCGCTCCGAAAATTATAATGAATACCTAGCTTCCCTTTCCACCAAAGATAATTCCCTGTGGTTTGCAACCCGAAAAATTCTAAAATATAGTCCTTTATCCTATCCCATCAAGCAAAATGGCTCCTGGGTCAGATCCGACGAGGAGAAGGCTCAGCTCTTTGCCTCTCACCTCAAAAATACGTTCACACCCCATCCTGATTATAACGCCCTTCATACTTCAGAAGTTGAAGAGTTCCTTACCAGTCCTTTGCCTCTCTCTCCTCCGCCAAAGGCCTTTCATCCCTCTAATGTACAACACATTCTAAATAAAATTCCAATCCGTAAGTCTCCTGGATTTGACCTGATCACAGGGAAAATCCTACGAAACCTTCCCCGCAAAGCTGTCCTATTCCTCACCCTTATATACAACTCAGTCCTCAGAACTACCTACTTTCCTGTCCAATGGAAGTATTCCATCCTTTCTGTTATTCCCAAACCCAACAAACCTCTCTCTGATGTCTCTTCCTACCGTCCTATTAGCTTGCTCCCAATCTTCTCTAAAATCCTTGAAAAACTCTTGTTGAAACGTTTTATCCCAATCCTTGAATCTCAATCCATTTTACCTAAACACCAGTTTGGATTTCGTCCTGAACATTCCACTACCCAACAGTGTTTTCGGGTTGTCGATTGCATATCTAATGCATTAGAATGCAAGGAGTATTGCACGGGCGCCTTTCTCGACGTGGCGCAAGCCTTTGATCGAGTCTGGCACCCGGGGCTGCTCTTCAAACTGAAACACTTCCTTCCCAGTACCTACTACCTCATCCTGAAATCTTACCTTAGTGATCGCCATTTCAAGGTCCGAGTAGGCTCTGAGTACTCAGAACTCATACCTATTCGGGCCGGTGTCCCACAGGGTAGCATCCTAGGTCCCATCCTTTACAATACATATACTGCCGACATTCCTATCCATCCTCAGACATTACTGACGACTTACGCTGACGACACAGCAATCCTTTCCACCAATCCTGATCCTGCTGTAGCCTCACTCATCCTCCAGGAGCACCTCACTGAAATAGAGAGGTGGTGCAACCTCTGGAGAATTAAATTAAATGAGCAGAAATGTGTTCAAGTCACATTTACCCTACGCCGTCAATCCTGTCCTCCCGTCATCATTAACAACATCCTGATTCCCTCTTCAAACCAAGTCCGCTATCTCGGGTTTTACCTAGACAGTAGACTTACGTGGAACCCACATACACGACTTAAACGACAAGAACTGAATCGAAGATACGGACTGTTACGTCGACTACTTGGACCAAAATCGAAACTGACGACTAACAACAAACTTACGATTTACAAGACCATTATACGTCCAATTTGGATTTACGGACTCGAACTTTGGGGTACAGCTAAACAATCCAACATCAATCGTATCCAAGCATTCCAGTCCAAACTCCTCCGACGAATTGTCAATGCTCCTTTCTATGTCACCAATAAAGTCCTACACAGAGATCTCAGTATTCCCACTGTAAATGAATTAATCAAATCCCGATTCCAATCATTCCACCGAAACCTTTCTTCCCATTCAAATCCTCTCGCACAAGACCTTTCCTCTCATTCCCATCCTGACAATCCTCCCCGCCGCTTGAACAGGAGGTGGCCTCGCGATCTTCTCTCGGAGGATAGTGAATAATGACAATTAACTTTCGAGGGAGTGTCAGCGCTGGCTGGCTTCTCCCATCAAGTGACGTTATATTTTTCTTTTACCACATATTTGCTTATTATGTATATATTGTATATAGATTGCAAATAGAATAAAATAAAAAAAAATTAAAAAAAAAAAAAAAAAAAAAAAAAAAAAAATCTTCATGTTTTTTAAATTTTTATTTTATATACTGATTAGCAAAGAAAAAATAATAAACATAAAACAATATTTATATATATATATAAATTATAAAAAAATATGAAGAAAAAGCAATCATATTTATGACTAATTTCATTCTGTGGTTCCAAACATATTTTGGTTTATATATATATATATATATAAATTATATGTTTGGAACCACATTATATTTGGTATATATATATATATATATATATAAACCAAAATACGTTTGGAACCACAGAATGAAATTAGTCATAAATATGATTGCACATATATATAATATAAATATGATTGCACACCTATATAATATATAGTAATATATATTTATAAGTTTGCACTGAGTGGCCTTAGTAACAATGTGGATATGTCCCATAGACGTACAAGAACGAAATTCTTATACTTAATGCATTAATACAGACTTTAGTAGGAAAAGTACTTTTTTTTTTTTTTTATTTCCTACATTTTTGATGACATTTAGAGATTTATTCCCCCCTCCCTTGTAAATTAACATTGATCATAATAAACTAACGGGAATTCGGCTATTGATTCTAATGTTTTTACATAAATCATTTCTCTTCTGAATGATTTTTTATTGTTTTCATTTTATTTTTTAATTAGGCATTAGCCTCTTGGGACATACAAATAAATAAATAATTATCTTTAAAAATAAAGTTGTGAGGGGGTGCTTGCACATGGAGTACTTTTTCAAAATATTTGGACTACATGAAAGCATACAAATGGTTTTTAACTTTCATGTCTGATTATTCCGTCTGCAGCCTCTGTACCTTAGACGAAAAGGACGACCTCATACACTTTGTGTTCTATTGTCCCTCTTTGTGTATCCCCAGGCAAACATTTCTCCACAATTATCTCACTAATAGACCAGAATGCGATTAAGAACCAATAGTGCATTTTTTAAATAACTTAGATGTTTAAAAAATTAACAATTTATTTTTATTTTTTACTGTTGGCTTGAAAATAAAGAATAATATAATTTAATTTGTTGCATGTAAGATGGATATATATTTTTTATTTTATTATTATTATTTTTTATTCATGTTCATGTCATATCTTGTTTTATATAATTTTTGAATTGTTTCCTTTATCCTGGTTGCTTGCACTATTTATATTAAAGAGCATATTTACTATTTCATTATTATTGGCATCTTTTTATTTAGTTGCTATATTGCTTATTTTGTACAATTCTTTATATAGATATTTTTTCTTTTATTTTATTTTATATACTTAACTTGAGGGAATATGTATTTTATATACTTAACTTGAGGGAATATGTATTTTATATACTTAACTTGAGGGAATATGTATTTTATAAAAAAAAAACAAAAAAAAAAAAAAAACTCTCATTGCCATAAAGGGAGTCATCTTTAGTGCAATAAAAGTTTATCTATCTATCTGAGGGGCTTAAATAAAAATCCCAATAACTCCCAATGTAGAAAACAAAAAAAAAAAAAGAGTTTTATTTATTTTCTGCAATAAAAGCAATTAATGTACATATGTATTAATTGTAAATGATTATGATATGCACAATTGCAGGAGTGATGGGTATTATTGTGAAATACATCACTCCACTGACCATCGTTCCAACCGTGTCCTTGGTTGGATTGTCGCTGTTTAGAAATGCCGCCGCTGCTGCATCAACACACTGGGGCATCGCTGTCTCGTAAGTTGACAATATACAATTTATACTCACAAGAATTCTATATTTTCAAGATAATTCCTCTTATTTTTTTTATTTGACTGTCCTAGAACCATTGTTATGCTGACGCTGTTCTCACAGATCCTGACAGAAGTTAAAGTACCAGGCATATCTTACTCAAAAAGTAATGGTTTACGCATTGTATGGTTTAATCTTTTCAAACTATTTCCTGTGAGTTATATTTCAATTTTTTTCTATCCCAACCACTTTATTTTTCTTATATATTTCAGTTCCTTTCAGTATATTCTATTTACTTTTTGGATTGTGTAAGAAGAATATTAAAGAGGAAAGTCCCCTATATATACTCGTACCTACCAATGTTGATTAAAATAGGTTCTGTGGTTTTTAGGGAAATAAATAAAAATTAAAAATATAATATATTATTACAGCATCACTTCTTATAAAAATAATTGCTATTTTTTTGAGAAGGCAAAAAGTAATAATTACAAAAGATATAAATAATTATTACAAACGATTGGAAGCACTCCCATCATTAATACCTATATATAATAGATGTGTTCTTTAGGTTAACTATTCCTTCTGTCAATCAGAATCTACCTTTTTATTTATTGAGTCGACTTCTATATTGACTAGTTGAGTTTTAACTAGGTGTTTTAATATATAAAAATCGAGGGCGTCGGTAGCTTAGTGGTATGCGTGCTTGACTTCTGAGCTCAAGAACGTGGGTTCGTAGCCCGACCGAGGCCTTTAGTTTATTTTATCTGGGAGGTAAAATAAACATAAGCATGTCGTCCTTCGGATGGGACGTTAAGAGATGGTCTCGAGCTTGTACGATGTCAGCTACTCGTTAAAGACCCCTATTCTAGGTGAATAAAAACTTAGTGTAGGCAAAATTTATGACTCCTACAGTAGAGTCGGGCTCATGTCCACCAGAGTGATGAAAGAGCGCTCTGGTAGTAGGCGATATGACCTTCTAGTTAAAGCCCGTGCATGAGTTATAAAACCTGACCTGAATATATAAAAATCGACTCAATAAATATGTTCTATAAAAGGAAGATTCTGATTGATAGGACTAGTTAACCTAAAGAACACATGTGACATATTGAAGATGGTAGTGCTTCCAATCGTTTGTAATTACTATTGTTTGAAAGGATAAAAAATAAATTGGAGAAGAGATACTGTAATAATATATTATATTCAATTTTTATTCATTTATTTATTTTTCAACAAACCACAAAACCACTTTTACTGACATGCAAAACTCATATAGATATTAAAAATTGCAGGTACTTTTGACAATTTTGATAATGTGGGGACTTAGCGGTCTTCTAACACTCTTTGATGTACTTCCCCCAGGTCATCCGGGTCGTACTGATGTCAAAATGAAAATTTTAGAACTTTCAGATTGGTTTAGAGTGCCATACCCAGGTAACGTTTCTTTCAGTTACCATTTCCCAGTTTATAATAAAATAAAAAATACAATAAGAAAATAATAATTGTTTATGAGTTTAGATAGATTTAATATTTTATAAAGAAAACACGAATGCTTTTTAATATTGTCTGTTTCACAAGATATATAAAATATGGTAGCAATACCGAAAGTACTCCCTTATCTTGTGAAATAGACAATATTAAAAAACATTCGTGTTTTCTTTATAACTTATTAAGTTTTTCACAACCTCTCTGCAGAAATGTTAAATAAATTTAATATTGTTTGATATTTATTATTTTTAAGTTATTTTGATGTACTAAATTTTATGACTTATCCAATTACCATGTTATAGTTTAACGGAAATAAATATTATTATTATACTCAATATGTATTCTTGAGGACACATTTATCTGATGATTATCTCCATTTGAATGGGTGTTCTTACCCTCCAGGTCAGTGGGGGACGCCAACAGTCACTGCTGCTGGGATACTGGGCATGCTGGCTGGAGTTCTGGCTTGCACTGTGGAATCTATCAGTTATTATCCAACTGTAGCCAAAATGTGTGGTAAGAAACCATTCTCTCTCTATATCAAAATATGACGAGGATGGAGCTGCACGGAACATTCCCATAGAGCTGTCATAGGGCCTAGGAAAGAGATAAAAGAAATTTTAATACAGTTATATATTAGTTGACAGAAGAAAATTAATGAATAAATAACTTTATTGCTTATAAAGAATTATCTTACAGCAGGGAGTTCGATACAGAATTATAAATACATAGATTCAATAACTGATAACAAAAAGAACACACAAAATTTAAAAAAAAACTATATATTAATAAAAAGGTTAAATTTAAATTAAAATAAAGCCACAGGTAACATTAATCTTTTAGAATTTTTCTTAACTTGAAGCTTGTTAGGACAAACAAATAAATATGATGAAGCTTCTGTTCATCTGAAACTAATAGTAAGTTGGGCCTGTTGCTGAGAGACATCTATCGGAACATCTCCCAAATAGCTAGCCAGGTATTTGTCATTAGAGAATCATGGCATAGATGGGGCAGTCTATCAGAAGGGCCACGTCATCCCTCTCCCCCCAGAGAACACAACCCACAACTAATCTCAGGAGAGAACTCATGTTTTTCGTTTCTTATATATATCCGTGTTCCCTTTTTCCCTGCTAACCGAAGCTGGACAAACACTCTTAGCTTGTTTATATGGCTATGAAGGCGGGTATGTGGTTCTATGATCCCCCGACTGTTGACGTCCCGGTAATAAGGATTAAACCTCGAGTTCAACCCCGCATCAACGTCTTTACTGATCAGCCAGTTCCGAACACCCGTCGTTAGTCTGTTGTGATTCTCGGAGACTACGTCTACATCCTGACTAGCCCACACATCTTCCGCCCCAATCCTAGTAAGGTAGCCCCGAAGTTGAGCCATCCATATAGAAGAAAATAAAGACATCAGTTGGCCGTGCAACAGTTATTTTCATTCGATTTAATTCATGAAAAGAGAAAATATATACTTGTTCCGAGATCAGAAGAAACTTAAGATGGTTATAGTAACACAGTCTTTCGGACTCCCGAATATGTTTATTTTGTGCCGATTGGCATTTTCAAATATTACGCTCTCAGTATACATAATAATTCTTATTTGTACAAGTTTTAAGCCATGTCAAAAAAACCAATGTTTCTTAGCATCCTACCTGGTGAACATTCTATATTTTTCAATTTTATTCAACCCTTAAAGAGTTCTGCGAGGTAACCTCAAGGCATGATATAAAGATGTCTCCCTTCGGTCTCGCAAAACTCTTTAAATTAACATAAAACTTTTTTTTTCCTTATTTTTCGCCAAACTTCAAGAGATATTTCAAAAACCCTGAAAAACTCCAGCTGGAGCAAATCAAAATTGTGTAGGCGAAATATTAACCGAGATAAAACTAGAAATTCACTTTTCTCTTTTTCTTTATTTTACTTTTGTTCCGAATATTTGTCAATATGAGCGCTAAAGCTATGCAAAATGTCATCCCTGCAACTTCAAAATTGAAATGACTACGTAACTCCAAACAGCTTGAGCGTTTTCCATAATAATTGCTGGATCAACAGAAGTAAACTCTTATTGCCTTATATAAGGCCCATTATACGAAGTCTGGTCGATTCAAGAGGCTGGCTATAAACTATTATTGTTACTTATGAATACATTAATGCCTAATTGATCCAAAAAAGTTGACAAATCAATCTATTTTTTTTTTTTTTTCGGAAATATGAGGAATAATGGAGAGAGATGTTTTCCAGGTGGTCTCATTATGATGCTAAGGTCCTAAAACGTGAAACATTTTGAACTTTATCACAATTAAACATATAACCTTCCCTATGAAAAATAAAAGTATATTTTGTAATAATTACTGATTATTTGTTTAATATTTTGCAGGAGCTCCTCCACCACCAGTTCACGCAATAAATAGAGGCATTGGTATAGAAGGACTTGGGACGGTCCTTGCAGGTCTTTGGGGAAGTGGCAACGGTACCAATACTTTCGGTGAGAACGTTGGAGCAATTGGTGTAACAAAGGTGAAATATTCAAAATGAAATAACTTTATTGCTTTTATCTTATCTTAAATACAGACAATTTCTAAATAATAAGGACTAAACTGAAATATTTAAAAAAGCAATAGGTTAACATTAGACATAGTGTTCCTTAACTGCAAACTTGGCAGAACAAATAAATACCATGAAGCTTCTGATCATCTGAAACTATTAGTAAATTGTGGAGATGTGCCTGTTGCTGAGAGACATCTATCGGAACATGTCCCAAATAGCTAGCCAGGTATTTGTCTCTAATCATGGCATAGATGGCAGCCTATCAGAAAGTGGACCAAGTCATCCCTCTCCCCCAGTGGCAATCTACTTCCCCACAACGAATTAATCAATCAACTTTTTGTTCTCTCTATAAAATCAGGCGCCCCTTTGCGCTAATATTCAACAGTTGACTTACGTAGAGACTCCTAAATCTTTATACTAAATTTTGTGCACAGACCTCAAAAGACGATTTGGACGACTGGAATCAATCATCGGACGACGATCGACATTATCGCTTGAAAACAAACTTCACATTTACAACACTATACTAAAACCCATCTCGGCATCGAGATATGGGGACCAGCCAAAAAATCAAACATACAACGCCTTTAGTCAATACAATCCATCATACTACGCCACATTGCCAATGCACCATTTTACGTTTCCAACCTCACATTACATAATGACCTCAACATCCCATTTGTACCTTCTGTTATCAAGACACGATATCAAAATTTTCACGACAAACTCCATCATCACGCCAATCCACTTATTCAAGAATTATCTACAAACACTCTCCCCACAAATCCACCACGACGCCTCAAGCGGATATGGCAGAGGGACCTGCTCTAGGACTAGCCTGGACTCCTCTTCGGTCACGTACCTCAGCAGTACAGCCACGCACCTGACACTGCTCTATTTATCACAATTGCTAATGGCAAATGTTATTATGCCGTTGTAAATATATAAATAAATAAAATAAATTTTGTGTCGATAAATTAATTTCACCGGCAGTTAAAAGGGTTTTTAAATTGAGCCCCCTAGAATTTTTGAGTCAAGCCTCTCCCCTACTCCCCCCTCCTCTTTGGTCGATTTGTCTGGAAAACTATATGTGTCGTCGTTAGAGCGTTCTGGATTCATATATAAAAGTTTGTGTCATCATCAGTTATCGTGTTCACAGGCAGACAAATATAATTCAAAATTCAAATTTATTTAACGCTTTTAGGATCGATAATACTTACCATAGCAAGGAGTTGATCCTTGCATAAGTTACAATATAAAAATAAATTTAAAAACCGTAATAATAACTAACCACAAGCAAGGTTTAAAAAAAATATATATATATATTGTATAAAACATGCTGCTAATAATTAGAATTTTGAAAATTAAACATGCTCAAGGGAAACAATAATATGAGATATAAGTATACGTTAAAAAATAAATAAATAAACAAAAATATACATAATAAAGTTTCGTAACTTAGATAGAACAATACTTGCAACAAGAACCAACTGGAACAATGCAAACAGTAAATACATTCATAACAGAATTGCCGTTTTAAAATAAATAAAACAAAGTTCGTTTTTTAAATATTGTTTATTCCAAAAGAAATTTATAGATAAACTATCGGCATTACATCATAATCCGGTTTAGATAAAAGCTAAGGCACAATAGTGTAACGGAAATTCATGTATACATTTCTTGTGAAATATCTAGATATTTTTAAAAAAAGTTTTTTATTTATTTATTATATTTTCCACAATAGTTCACCTTTCTCAACTTAGTTTTTGTTTTTAGCTTGAATTTTAATTCAAATAATTTTTTTATCTTAAAATTGTATAAAGGAGAAATGCTATTGAAATCTCTTAAAAATTTGCGTTGAAAAAATTAGTTTGTATCACACTTTTTTTTTTAAATATTTGTTAAGGTTGGCAGCCGACGAGTTATACAGTATGCTTGCGCACTGATGATTCTCCAAGGTGTTATCAACAAATTCGGAGCTGTTTTTATCATTATACCTCAACCCGTCGTCGGTGGAATATTTTGTGTGATGTTTGGTATGATAACAGCCTTTGGTAAGCTATCTTTTCATCCTTCAACAGTAATAAAATTTTAGATTCTTCTCTGGTAAAGTTCCATAATTTCGTTTAATTTGATTACTTTTAGGTCTGTCAGCTTTGCAGTATGTTGAACTTAATTCTTCAAGAAATCTTTATATTATTGGATTTTCAATGTTCTTCTCTCTGGTATGTTGCAACATTTTAAATTATCTTAGACAAGCCTAAATAGTGTGCTCATTTGCTATAACAGAAAAAAATATATATTACAGAGAATTTGCTCAGGTCACACACTGATGGGTTCCGTAGGTGAACAATGCTTTGTTTACCAATTAATAAACATTTAATAAGTAAATAGTTATGTAATATATATTTAGATACTAAATAATATATTATATATATTAATAATATATTTAGATTATATGGTAGATATAGACTATATAATAATAATATATTTAGATTGTGGCTATGTGGCAGCAATGTATACCAAAGTTCAGTTTCGTAGGTTCAATACCAAATAAATGTTGGTTTCGGTTGTGTCTCTGTGGGCAAATTCTAGCTCTCACAGAGGAAATTGTATTCACATGAAACTCGCGATATATTTGTCTTCATGGCAACGCATAGCTGTCCATCCAATTTCAGAAAAATATCCCCGCCGGTTGGTATCAAGAACTTTGCTTTAGTCAAAAAGCACGATATGTTAGTACAAAGTCAAATAGTATATCAAAATTGAATACAATCAAATAGTTTTTCAACATGTTAAAACCAATACAGCTCTCGTCAGAACGTCCGAAAGAACAATTGAGTATATCAGATGAAGGAGTATCAAAAATAGAAACAAATTATTGGCAATTTTTAAAAACAAACCCAGCACCAGAATGGTGCGAATCGGTTGATAGGGAGATTGCGAACCTGTAGAACATTTTCCAAAGGTATGTAAATGAAAAAAAAAAGAGTCGCATAATGGAATAGAATTAGTGCTAATTTTTATATTTGGGATGATTCACGCCATGTCAGAAACAAAACTGTCTTCTACATAGTCAAGAGAAATATCAATTTTAAGGATTTTGAGAGTTTATTGTAAAAATTTACTTTTCAACATTCCCACGTGATCCTAGCTCTTGCAATGGCGAAAGGAAAATCTACGATCTATCGAGGGGGAAAAAAAAAAGCTTATACGAATAATTTTCATAATAATGCGCGTTACAGAATTGATTCCTTTAAATGTTTTTAGCGATACTCCATGTTTACAAGCACATATGTAATACATCTGACGTGGGGACCACGTCGGGGAAGGTTAGCACTTCTACCAAACGAGAGTTCGAATGTCCGAATCCCATCAGCATCTACATATATCGTTTGGAATAGGATAGCAACCTGTAGATAGCCCATTGCTAATAACCAAAGCAGTTGAGGCGACATTGGCCAACAAAACACTTTAGCATTTGGGCATTGAGCACATTACACTCTAATATTATAAAATTATTATTATTCATAAAATTACCTTTTTTTCTTTTATAAAGTTTTGAAAATTGAAAAATTGCTTGCAGAACTCCAAAACCTCTTTGTTATCTTACTCCATGAATAATTCAATTCTGTTTTGAGCTCATCATATGTATTGATGATTAGGTTCTCCCCCAATGGATGGAAGCCAATCCTAACGTGATACACACAGGCTCCGAGATAGCAGACAGTGTGATTTCTGTACTTCTTAGTACAAGTATTCTAGTTGGAGGAACTCTGGGATGTGTACTGGATAACATTATTCCTGGTGAGTTATAACAATATGTGTATATGTTCCATCATTTGTTTGGACCAGCGCGCGAACAAGCTTTTCATTAACATTATGCTAGCCCCAAAAACATGGATTTCTTATGTCTTTCAACATTTCAAACTATCGATTGCTTCGATAACTAATAATCAATATTGTACGTAATTAATCTATTGTGAAAAAAGTCTACGATAAGCTATTTTACATAAAAACATTTTTTTAAGTAAGAATTCATGCTATTTCTTGTATCAAAAAAAAATTGAGATGTGTTTTCTTTATATACATATACATATATATATATTTTTTTAGAATAATTCTAAAATTATTTTTATTTTAAATTTCATTTTGAAATATGGATGTCTGCTTTTTCAAATTAATATACAGAACATACGTACCTTATTTTTATGTATTTAATCATTTTTTTCTAAATAAAATTTCAGAGGAACTTTAGTATCTAGTTTTACAGGAATATATTTCAAAATCATAGTCGACAGTGTTGCCAAACTTGTCATGTTAGTTTTCTCGTTATTGTTCTTTATTCATTAAATACTTTACAAAAAGGCATATGCAGTATTAAATGAATAGTACTAAAAAAAAGAAACTTATGAAACAAAGTTTTAGTAAAAAAAATACGCCTTCTTAGGTTTCCAGTGTTATTTATTCAATACCTTCACTCAAAATACATTCAATTAGGCTTAACACGACAATAGCTTCTGAATTAGTTAACTTTTCTCTACGTATAACATTTTTACATAAAAACAATTTCACTTCACAGGTACTGATCAAGAAAGAGGTTTAATTGCTTGGAAAAAACAAATGCAACTTGATACAGACACTTCTGAAACCTCTATCGAACCTAACACTTACGATTTTCCGTGTGGAATGTCACTACTTAACAAGTAAGTATATTAAAATACCAGTAATTAATACGAAATGAGTGAGTTTATGTAAGATCAGGAATAATAATTGGATAGTATTCAAAAAGTGAAATAAGCCAAAGGAAGAATTTATTTTATTTTAAAAAAGTTTCCTTTTGAACCCCTTTCAAATCGAAGAAAGAAAGTAGGCAACTTATTTGGGCCGGCATTCTAGTGCCTTTCACAAAAATGACAAAATAAAATACAAAAACAAAATTAATTAATTTAAAAAAAATAATAATGATAAATAAAACTAAAATCTGAGCTAAAATGTGCTGTGGGAGTCTGGGTCGCAGTCGGCGATGTGCGGTGGGCCGTCCAATATTGAAGTGGACAGCTCCAGGGCTGAGGGGCAGGTTCTGGAGGAACGTCTCAGTCAGAGATCGCAGGACGGTGTCCATGGGAAATATGTCCAGCTCTTTATGAATTATACTGCCTCTCATGAACCACGGTGCGTTGAGACCTATGCGGAGGGTTTTGTTTTGAAATGATTTTAATTTTCGTTTTAGTGTTTTGCTTGCACTGAACCATATTGGGCAAGCATATGTTAGTAGTGGACGTAATAGTGATGTGTACAAGATTTTGAGTGGTTAATGAGTGGATAAAGTTGTGAGAGTCTTCGTTAGGCTTGTGTTAGTTTTGTTGAGATGTGGGTGTGCCATGTAAGTTTTGTATCCATGTGTAAACCGAGATATTTTAATGTTTGTTGTGAAGCATTCCAGGGAATATCAGTATTATCAATTTGGATGTTGTTGGTTTGGCGTATTCGGCGGAGAGAAAAAATGTTGGTTGATGATTTTAAAGGATTTAATTTTAACTTCCAGTTAGAAAACCAAGTTGAGATGATGGAGACTGCTGATTGGAGAGTGTGTGTGGCGTTGTGAATATCTTAATGGTGTGCTAGTATTAAAGTGTCGTCTGCGTAGGTAGCAAGCACCGTGGTCTGCGGGACTGGCATGTCATGGCAGTATAAGCTAACAAGAACTGGGCTGAGAATACCTCCCGCTCCCTGAGGGACACCTGCACCTATCGTCCTGCGTCTGCTGACCTTTTCAAATCGAATCGACATAGTGAACAAGTTGTGTAATTGACCAGATATTCTGTAGGTACTGAGATTTTTTCATTGTCTGTCAAAATGAAATGTTAAACGAGTATTCAGAAGTTCATAAGATTGAAAACAAGTGATGTTCGGCTAAAATGGAGTGGGGGAAATTCAACAACGAACATTTTATAGGTGGATTCCATCAAAAAATAATAAATAAATAAAACAAAGCAAAATTAAATACGTAATGTAAAAGGATGCTAAAAAAAAAAATCTCAACAAGAGTTATTTGAAGTGATTCATGCCCAGGCGACTAATTTCTTTATTCAATCATTTATTATTTTCGGAACGTTGAATATCCATGGCATTGATGCAGGATCTAAATATGTGTATATCTAATCATTGTTCAATTACGGTACCCTTCAGTGCGTGACCTGATCACACTTCTATGTAATATTTATTTTATAATATATGTAGAGAAAGCCTAGCAATACCCATATTGTAATTTTTTTTTCTGTTTGTTTTTTCAGATGTAAATTTGCATCTTACCTGCCATTCCTCCCTACTTACAAGCCAAGAAGCAAAAGGTTTTAAGCGCTCAGAGCCTTTATATAGAATATGTAAATTTCTTTGTAAACAAAATTCATGAAATGTATTGAGTAACACAAGATTACTACAAAACGAAAAACTATATCGTCGCTCAATATTCCTAATTTTACAGAAGACCGAACAAGCTTCATATAATTTTGAAAAACTGAAAATAAATTAACCGTTGTAAGTTTTAAAATGATATAAGATTTTATTGTAGTTATTGAGTAAACTATTGGCATTACTGAAACGAGATACGTTAAGTTAGTTCACTTTGTCGATTGTTGATGATGTTTCTATAAAACGAAGAAAAAATGTATTTACTCTTTTTTTTATATTTAACCCTCAGACTGATAACACAGTGCCCCCCATACATAGACAACAGAACACTTCATAACGATCTTATGATACACACAGTACCCGACACAATAAAAACTACTTACATACGGTTTCTTAGAAAACTTTACACATTCAAACCCAGAAATACGTACTTTATCTCCACAACACTTACCTACCACAAAACCCCCCACGAAGGTTGAAGAGAAGATGGAACCGCGACTTACTGCCACCTTGAATCATAATCGTTCTTAAATTTTTTTTTTTTTTACATCAGTTTCCTTTACTTTTATCATCTCTCTTACCCATCCATCAAAATTGTCTTTCAATTTCTTTTTAATTATTTATTTATTTACTTATATATTTTATTTATTTATTTTTTTTCTGTTCTTGTCCTAATGATCAATATAAATTTTCGTCCCGAGGACCTACCACTGGGTGGCCTTCCTCTCACATGCCCTTTACACCAACATATCAATACCATCATAGATGCTGGTTGTTGCACCCTAGCAACAGTTGTATCTTTATAAATAAAAGACAAAAAAAAAAATTTACCTAGATATAAATGATTCTCGAAACGTTTTATAAAACGTAAGAAAAATACAGTAACTTCAAGAAATGTAACAAAAAGAGACGAAGCTCTTAAAAAATTATAAGAATAAAAATAAAGGCTGAAATTCACGCAATTCTACGGAGTTTTCAAGGATTGGGCTTACAATAGAATATAGACTATATGGCATCTCAACATTTTGAAGGGGACGGTAGTGGTGGACTTATAACACAAGTGGATCGTTGGATTTTTATCAAAGTTCCTATGTAACATCATATACGTTCAGTTCATTCGCTTCACATCAGTTCAATTTTTAGGGATGAAGAATTCGAATTTTTACGGCCGCGCTTTCTACTTTGTCGATAACGAAGAGTTGCTGAGTAATGCGATTTTCTCCATTAGTTTTCGGTTTAAAAACGAAGAAACAAGCCCTAGTACAGTGGAAGCCGACTATGTAAATACATATTACTGGTCAGGAAACATTGGATAACTCAAGAGAGAAAAAGAAAACATTACTAAATTAATTTATTAATAATTTAATTTTGATTAAACATTTAGAAGAGAAACAACAACAAGTTACATAAATACAAATATATAATACTATGATGTACAAAAAATATGTATTTTTACTGAAGTCAGTGAGCACAGGCAGTGATTTTGGACATGAGCGGGACCCAGACGGTGGCTCCTGCGCCAGGATTGTTGATCCTATTGACGATGTCCAGATCCTCCTCATCGTCGCTAGTGTTGAGGTCTGAGGAGGCCACTGAGTCAGCCCAGTCTTCTTCCTCATCCTCTGAACTTTCAGAGTCGGAGGAGGAGGAGTCACCTCCCCCCTGGCACAGGGTCGTCACAAACGGAAACTCCTGACAAAGTCCAATAGAATTAGAAATTTAAACTCATAAAGTATGCCAAAAATTAAAAATTAAATGTGTATATGAAAATAAATATTATCAGGTTTATTTCTGAATAGCAGTTATATTTAAAAAGCAGATACATGTTTATTTTTTAATAATAAAAATATTTATTCATGATTTTTTGGTTCAGCGTAGCAATGCCTTTCACAAAGCTTTAAATATAAAAAATAAATAAAAACATATTACTATTATATTATTATGCTATTACTGGGCGTAAATGAAAACGGATCACATACTTGGTTTTCTGTTGAAGTCTTCTTTTTAAATTCATGATAAAAATGAAGATCATAATGAAAGCAGAACATGATTTTTTTTACATATCGACCAAGGTCATATTTCAACTAAGCATTGACATATTTATAAACATATTTATTTATAGAAGCCAAGGAAATAATATTTTTCCTCAGGAATTTTTCTCGATTTACCTTTCCTGACGAGATATTTGCGGTTGTGTCATTTTACAAGATGTAAATAAAGGAACAAAGAGATATGATAAGAAATGTAAAAAACTTTATTTAACCTGTTAGTAGAATTACAAAGGGTCATTCCATGAGAAATGAGCCAAAAATGGTTGCTGAAACATTTTTTTTTTAATCTATAAAAACAAATATCTTTCAAAACCATTAGCAAGTGACATTTTTTTTTTTTTTTCTGCCCCAGACTGATGGGAGGATTGGTAATAAGGAGAAAGTTTAAGATTTTACATTTGCGGTATCTTACATCTCAGCTCCTATTGTACCTGAGGGCCTGTCACAATCATCTGTACGTGGTATTAATATGCTCTATATGTCGAATCTAATGTATGAAGAGCGTTTTTTTGTTTTTGTTTTCTCAATTTCTTTCATTTTTGGCACCTTAATTTACCCCTTTGTTTTCAACAACCTTCTTCATACTTTTACAGTGATTTCCCTTTTGATATATGTATATGTCATTGTATAGACCTCCTTATTGTCTTCGAATTCACCTCTTCTACTGGGGAAAAAACCTCTCAAAATTGCCTATTTTCTTAAAATTGGCATATATTATATGGGTGCAGTGTGCTCCATTAATTACAAAATTATAGTATTATTATAGAAAAATTAATTGTTGAAAATGACACATCGTCATTTAATGCTATTAAATGCAAAAAAATCACATCACAAATGCTAACAGAAGAGAAGCAAACTGTTTGTTATGTATTAAAGATGTTTAGAAAAAATGAATAAGTTTATGTTGGACAGGCAAGACAATGTACTTCTCCAGCTCTCATTAATACAACAGAGAGATGATCTTCAACAGAAGAAGCCTGATTCTGTTTCAGGCTCACAGCTACAACAGGAGCTGAAACATAAGGAAAGCCGCCAAATGCCTGCAGTCTTAACTGTCACTTCCTCCACTTTTCTCACCTTCGCCACCAGTCAAGTGGACATGAATAAAATGACACATTTAAAAAAAAAAAATTGTGCAGAGCAACCAATTATTTTCAAATTGGATAATTTCTCGTGGAAAGACCCTGGAATCAATGTACCAAAATTACCTTCAAATCAATATCGTTGGCTAAAGGGTTTTTATGGAGATCAAGTAGTTTGAGATGCGATAGACTTGAGAAGCATTCATTTGACAGCTTCCGGATTTTATTGCTAGCGATAAAACAGAACTGCAACTCCTAGACAGAATAATATAACATAATTACAAGACATATTACAAAATAGCATTTTGTTATCTCTAGGTACATGTTGTGTATTTCCTTTTTTTATTGTTAAGCTTTATGAATTAGTTTTATTATAACATTCATTTAAGATCTAGAAGAACGATACGTTTTCGTTTTAGGCTTTAGAAACCTTCGAGGCATTTATTTTGTTCAAAGTATTTTTTTATTACAATGCTTCCATCAAATAAAAACAGAAATGTGAAATAAAGTGAGTCTTTATAACAACTAAATTCAGAATGTAAATAAATAATTACCTTTAGCTCCAGAATACAGGGAGGAAATTCAACAATCGAATTCAATGACAAATTTAGGTGTTTCAATCCTGCAGATTTTAGTCTTGGAGGCAGATCTATTAATTGATTATCCTGTAATGTGAGCCATCTGAAAATATAAAATTAATTAAATTTAACATTGAACCAATACTCAGAAGTTCACATAATTAAAGAGTAAAATCAACTATTTGTTGAAAAAAGTGTTTTTCCCCTGTGGGTTATAAAATGAATCAAAAGCTGCCGTCGTGGCAAATAAGAAAATTCAGTAAACTGAAAGGAATTGTGTCAATTTGTTTCATGTGTTATTTCTAGATTGGAGTGCCTTCTTGATGGATTGAGTAAAAAAAACAGAATTTGGTATCTATGTTTGTACGTTTGCTTGCAGATATTCACTCTTACCTCTATCCCACGATTCTCAAAGAGATTTTAGTTTTCAGTTTTAGAGCGTTTGAATTCCCTAAAATTTCATATAGACAATGCAGCACCTCTAATGTAATTTTCTCGAAATTGACATAGCACAGTAATTACTTTTGGTTGATACGATTTATCAAGCAGTAAACTAAGCTCTTTGGTGCTTCAATGGCAGAAATAACGTGAAAAACATAGTATGTGCCCTTCCTCACGGTACCTCAAGTGAAGTAAGACAACAAATTTGGAAGGACAAACAAAAAATTCCATCTGTTCGTCTTTGCAGTAAAATTTGATTAAATTCAGAGTTTTTGGTTGAGGTAACCGAACCTTACATATCCTGGTGCTAAAAAATCTATATAATAGCGCCTGAAGTGGTCTATTTCTCATGAAAAATGTAGGAGAATACCTGAAATTCTTAGTTTTTGTATTGAACAATCTATCGTTGAATTAAAATACTGCAAATAGTAAATAATAATAATTAAGCTTACTTCAAATTTTCAAGTTCACCAAACTCATCAGGTAAACTAGTAAGAAGGTTTCCTCGAGCACCAAAAGTTTCCAATTCAGTCAAGTATTTAATACTTGGAGGAATTTCGTCTATGTCCGTATGATTCAACCATAAAACCTCCAAATTGCGAAGGTGAAATATTTCATTTGGTATAACTTTTAAAGAATTATGATTCAAATTGAGTTTTATCAACATTTGACAATCCATAAAATATGAGGGCAGATTTTGGATTCTGTTGTAGTCTAGAGCAAGTGACAGAAGCTGTTCCAAATTGCATAACTCTTTTGGGATACGCGAGATTCGATTGCGGCTCAAATGGAGTCTCTGAGGATTAACTCGTGACACTGAGAGCGGAATTTCTTTTAAATTCAAATCACACAAAAAAAGTGAAGTACTTTGAGTGACTATAGCTCGTTCGATGATCAAGTGAGTCTGAAGTGTGAATATGGCGTCAAAGATAGGCATTTCTTTGAGAAAAAAATAAAATAAACAGGATACAATCACCTGAAACAAATAAACATTAAATTTTAAAACAATTAATTAATGGATAAAAATTAGCACTGTAGAGTATTCTTATGTAGATAAGAATTTTTTTAACCAAATTTTCAAACTTTGAATAGCAAATAAGGAGTTACTGAGAAAGATGAAAAACCCATCTTCAATTATGATGATCCCAAAAAAAATGGGAAAAGAATGTATGTATATAAAAAATTAAAAACATGTTATCCTGACATTCTAAGACTCTTCCTCTGCCTTAAGCGGTTCAGCCTATTCTTTTTTAAGGTTATACACTTTTAAGGTTGATCAAGTTATTTTTTGAGTTTTTTTTATTTAATGCCTTTAGATCATTACAAAACAAAATAAGACAAATGATAAATAGGCTACCTCCTGCCAGACGGAGTCGGAGTGTGGGAGCAGTCAGCTAGGACTGTACAATCACTGTTAATAATTAAACATATTATAGAGAGAAGAAATACAAAAAAAGAAAAAGAAATAAAAAATAGTATCTTTAGTAAAAATAAAAAAATAAAAAAAATAATAATGAATAAATGAGAAAAGAAAAAGTGACTAAAATAAGAAATATTCTCGTAATATAGAAGAAAAGTAAAAGAAAAATTGATGAATAATGAAGTGCTGATGGAATGAACCTGACAACCCGGCGACGGAGTGATCCGGAGGTGGAGTGATCGTATCCGAGAAGTTTTCTCACGTACCCATTGGACCTCTTTCACACAAGGAGAGCGAAACGATCACATAAAAGCAGCCCAGAACAGAGACCTACTGATTAGGAGTCTCCTATATATGGCCTTTTTCAAAACAAGGACAACACCCTACTGAAAGTACTTTTCTGCAACGTGTGTGGCTTGACACAAGACAAATTCACCGAATTGAAAAATATTATTATAGAAATTATGTTGACATCGTCGAGGGGGGTACGGCGACCGAGAACATGGGTTTCTTTCAGATGGCGGGTTACCACAGGGTGCAATGAGGAATGCTGGAGCTGGAGTTTACTCGATCTTCTTCCAGCTCTCAGAGTCAGTGGGGAGGTTGGCCTCGAACTTCGATGGAGAGGTGCAAGCAGTCCTCATGCTTCTCAGAGCACTGTTAGGCATGAATGAGGAAAAAATTGTGCACTTCGTGGATTCACTGAAGGCCACTATAGCCATGACTGACCCAGAAAGCGACAGCTCTGCTGATGTGAGAAACACATAGTGAATCTCATTCTGAGGCGAGCGCAGATAGTCTCCTGCGGCGTATCTGACAACGAAGAAGTGGATAGACGAACAAATCTGGGAGCTCAAAAGCCGCAATCTGATAACAAACTCACATTCCGTTAAGGCAAAATGGAAATTCGCGGTCGTGTTGGCCACAAACAAGAAATGGCCACGAGTCATGACTACCTGCAGAGACATCCCCACAGGATACCCACTGGAACCTCCCATCTGCACACTATGCCATGGAGACGCTGTGGAAGCTGCTCATCTGAACACATGGCCCGACTTGGAGAACATAAGACGAGGGACATGACGTCGCATGGCACAAGTAGCCAATGACGTACAGGAAAGATATAAAAAAAATAAAGTTATTTGTTAACTTTATATCTTTGATTTTCCAGCTCAACACTTCATCTGGTCTATTTCTGCGCTGAACCCTTCATGATTATTGCCACCAGTTAAAAAAAAAAAAAAAAAACTTTATTTTCTTCATACAAGATCTATTAGATAATTCACCTTCTTTCCAGTCAAATTTCTTTAATAAATGTACTTCTTGATATCAACATTGAGAACATTCCCATGTCTGCTTCTGAAACAAGCAAAGAGTCATCAGACAATCATATTTAGAGAATCAAGAGAATACATACATATACCAAATCATAGCTCAGGATTCGGTCAAAACGATGAAACTCGAATTTGGCCGAGAGTAAAAGCATATGCTCATGTTTACCCAGAAAGGAAGATACGATGTTACAGCAAACTAATTCATAATTCGTTCATATAGTGGAATATGCAACTTCCTATTATTGAAATAAAAATAAATCCTCAGTAACAATTTATATAAACTTATCACTAAAAAAAACCGATAACATAAAACGTAATTTAACGTTGCTTAAAACATTTTTATTTATATAGATGACAAAAATCAAAAAATAAATAAGGACAGTCATGTCACTGTTATGACGATTGAATAAACATGTGTTTTTGAATTATTATCGTTATAATAACAATTATGATTAATAGCGGAATTATAGTAAATGGAGGAACTATTTAGTATAGCTAATTATATTGTCATATTGAAAGTAATTATTCAAATTAAAAGGGCAAATTACCATCCTTGTTTCGAAGTATGTATTTTTTTTATTTGGACCTTGTAAATGTCTTTTGTTTCTTATTATAGAACAGGAAATTACAAGGTTTATACGTTCAGTGCTGTACGGGGTCTGTCACCTTTTATTTGGGTAAGCCATTTTTCGCGGTTTACATTTCGGACATCATAAACAGGTACTGTGACTTTCGTGGGATAATAATGTTATAATTCAAGTATTTCTAAAATTTTCAAGTGTTTAGGATGTCTTATAGTGCAATTTTTTTTAATCCTGTAGTGCGGCATAGTGTCCCAGTGGAATCACTTATTTTGATTCATCCCCGGGTTTTAACTACGAAGTCTAATCATCTACTACCAGAGCGCTCTTTCGTCGCTCTGGTAGACATGAGTCCGACTCAACTATGAGAGTCCTAAATGTTGCCTTCCCAGATTTATTCACCTAGGGAGAGGTCTTTAACGAGTATCTGACAACGCACAGGCTCGGGACCAGCGCTTAACGTCCCATCCAAAGGACGGTGTGCTTTTACCCCGTGAAATCATCTTTTTGCATGTCGCTTATTATTCCTCTTTGCCAGGACGCACATAGGTTGGATTCGACATCCTCTGGTACTTTTAGACATTACTTGAATCGGAAAGAAAGTATCTACGCTATTCAGATATCGATCGAAAGGTGTCGATATCCACACAAGAAATGAAGTCGTTTCTCACAATATATAACCAAACTTTAGCCTCGGGATGTGGGAGAAGGCTTGTCGAACATCAAGAGCTGCGAACTGACGCTAGCAATGGTTTTCGAAGATGGACTGGGTGGTGTTTTTCGATAATAACCATTTTCATTCGATACCAAGTATTGGAACTAAATAACGATATCAAAATTACTTGTATCAAATCAACCCTAGTCCAATTCTCTTCTTCGGTCTAATTATGTTTTCATGTGGATTTTATTTATTTAAATCTGTTAAATATTTTATGGATTATTATTATTTTATCAACTTTATATTTATTTTTAATGCTTGCATTTCAATACAGTTTATTACTTCTAAGGCTAGTACCCAAAATATTCACCCTACTTGACTGTCCTGACTTCCTTTTGCTTCATCCACTATGCGATCCAGCGACCCCATACCACATTTTTTTCTCCGTTTCCACACAGGGTTCATGTGACCCTGAACCGCACTGAAAGTGTTATCAGTTTATATTTTTGTTCAGCACTGAACATGGTAATATAATTTGGCAAATTCAACAGGTGGTTCCTTATGATAAAGAAGATCCATGTCCCATCTACAGAGGGCCACGTCTATACAAAGTATAATTGTTTATTATATCTAAACAACACATTATAGTATGGACTTGAAAATAAAATAAAACTGGTTTATTTAATATGTTGTCTAATTTCACTAACTATATATACATGGGAGTACTTTCGGTATTTATACCATCCTCAGCCAAAAGCATAAGAGATAAGAAATACCGAAAGTACTCCCATGTATATATAGTTAGTGAAATTAGACAACATATTAAATAAACCAGTTTTATTTTATTTTCAAGTCCATTTGAATTATTTCACAATATCTCTGCAATTATGTCAGTTTACATTATAGTATGTTAATTAATTGGGTCATTCCAACAGTTTTGCCACTTAACCGATTCCAGAAAATAAAATGATGCAGAAATTCAGTTTATTGTTTACTATTATTACATTTCAAGCATAAATCTCAACTGGAGCACAATACCTATTTTTCAGTGAGTGATCACTTAAATAAGATTTTCATCGACACTAATTAAATTTATTTACCTTAACTCTTCCATACAGTTCTAAAGAACAGTACAAACAGGTAATAACTGAAAAAGAAGTTGTCAGAGAAGGAGTTCAACTTAAATATACAAGAAAAAACCAGAAAACACTATTTTTTGAAGTGTTATGGCAGCGATGAAAGGAATTAGTCAGGAATGGTGGTTAAACTGTTGAGAATGACAAATACATTTAAATTCATGTATTAACTTAATTATTATCATTATTACTTGAAGGAGATAGAAGTACGAAATGAAGATGGTATTGAGTTAGAATACGTTGACATTTTCAAGACTGAAGAAAAAAATATACCATGGGTAATTATATTTATATTGACCTACTCAGGGAAAAATAGAAAAAAAAAAAAATGTTATAGGGAAATATGATGGGGTCACAAATTGAAAGGGATCTTCTGTAGATGATAGACAGAAAAAGTCTGGGTAAAAGGCTTACTCGGAGGCAAGAGACGCATAAATAGAAATTATAAAATTATTTGTTTGATCCCAGAATATCATATATGCGAATAGTTATTTCAAATCAAACGAAAATAAATGTACACTTTCAATATTCGGACGGCTCCAGTTTGTGAACGACTTCCGCTATTTTCTTTATTAAACAATAATGCTTATCGAATTTTTATGCACTTTTATATTTTGCCTAGGTCCCTAGATTACTCTCAATAAAAGATTTACAAATTGGCTAAACAGTGATGAACAGCCATGTTAAATAACAAAACAGTCTTAAAGATACCTCCTTAAATTCTACTATTTTATTTCAGGAAATGCTGTATGCGTTTACAGTTCCATGGGACCCTTTTTTAAGAAAAGTGAGTAAATACTACTTATATAATCATTATTCCATTTAAATAAAAATATAACCCATTTATTATGTACCAACCTACAACAGCCATTTAGTAGAATGCTCCAAATGTCAAAGTACATAAACCATAACATATAACAATTATTTATCGATTTTGTTAGTCATCTTCTATCAAATTTTGAAATATTGTCATCAGTTTTTGAAAATCCATAATTATACATTTTTGCCACCGGGACACAATCATCACTCAAAATGTGCCGCTGTTTGCACATAGGTATACTTTTTAAGATTTGACTGAGTTTTTTTTAATTCTTCACTGTCACAAAGGGTTACAAGAATATAATGTTGAGACGTTAGCAAGTTAAAAAGGAAACCTATCTGAAACCTTTTTACTTTCTATATATACCTATCCGAGATCGAATTTCCAATGGATTTTCACGTTTAAAATCCCTTGAATACATTATGACCATTTTCGCAATGTCTGTTTAAGTGATTCGAATGTTATGAGCGCTCCAACGCAGAAATGACCCATACAAGGGGGTTTAACTATAAGGTCATATCGCCTACTATCAGAGCGCTCTTTCGTTACTCTGGTAAACATGAGCCCGAATCTATAGTGGGAGTCCTAAATGTGGTTTATTCACCTAGGATAGGGGGTCTTTAACGAGTACCTGACATTGCACAGGTTCCGGACCATTGCTCAAAGTCTCATCTGAAGGACGGCGTGCTCAAGTTTTCTTCACCTCTCAGATAAAAAACCTAAGGGCTTCGACCAGGTTTCGAACCCGCTATCTTGAGCTCAGTAGGCTAGCACGCCAGCTCTGACCTACCGGGGCCTTAGATTGTCGCTATTAACTTGAAATTTCGAATGAGGAAGTTACATATATTAGGTCCGATTAGATGTTGGCCGAAAATTGAGGCCAATTTACGCTTATATTTATGACCTTATAAAAAAACCAAAATAAAATGACATTACATGATATTTGCGAGATATATTCTGAAAACCGACCTGGAATGTCATTTTGAAACACATATTTTTAGGCGTTTCCTTGATTTATCCGAAAACGGTTAGCCCTATCGAAAAATTTGTTTTTACCAAAAATATTTATTATTACATTTCCAATCGCTAATGTACCCTCATATTTGAGACAGTACCAATACGTCCAAAGTTATATCACCTCAATGAATGAACTTTTTTTTTTTTTATTAAAAACAAATCTTAGTACCTAAACGCTAAGACAACATAATAATTTTTTTTAATTTCAAAATAAGGCTCAAAGAATACTTGGAAAGAAATATCCCCCTGATTGGGTAAGTAACATAAATCTAGAATTTATAAAACAAAACAAAAAAAAAATACATGAAAGTAATAATACAATGGACATTTTCAGGAAATTATAACAGAATTTGGAAATGGTCCGCTACCAGACGATATACAAATAAAAGTAAGTTCATATTTTCTTGAATGTACATTCTTTAATCTTTAGACAGCTGCTGCTTTCTGCACACCAAACAGTCATTTCGTTTTAAGAGGGTAAGAAGGCGGTTAGAGTTTGGGTACTAACCTGACAGGTATTGGCCTAACATCTACTTTTTAACTAAAATAGTACTAATCATCAAAAAAAGTAAAAACAATAATAAATAAATACTTTTTATATGCAGCACCCATTTATGCCAAGAGACTACGTACCTTCAAAGCCCAAAACTCCAAAACGTGAGTTATTCAAAAGTTTCATTTTAATTACTTATTTATTTCTAGTTGTTATTAGTTTTTATTTTTAGAAGTCGTTCAAAAGGAGATGCACTTATCAGAAAAATGGGTCGTTGCTTCTATTATTTTTTCTTTAGGAGTTACTATGATAACAAAGTTTGAAGTATTGCGAAGATACATACTGTAAGTTGCGGTTTCCTAAAATATTATTTCTATTTATAAAAAAAAAAAAAGTATGAATCACAATGTAATTTCTATTTATTTATTTTCACAGGAGATTTTTGGGCTACCGCAGCAGTAAGATTCTCTTTACAACCGAAGAAAAGGAATATCTTACCAGTATACATATTGAAAATTTAAATATTTAATGAACATTTGACGAGCAATTAAAAGGATATGACTACATATTTATGTATAAATACATAGGGGTGTTTAGTAGTTAATAATTAAATAACACTTTGCAGTGAACTCTCAGAGACTAGACAAACTTCTCATTTATGGAAGCGACAATAAATATATGATGCTCCCCATCATATAAAATCATTCTTCAAAGAGTTTCCAACAGAAGTAGGTTTATCGATAAATTGAGTGTGTTTTGCATTACAATAAATCGTAAAAAAATCGAATGAAGCAGATACAGTTATTAAATACTTGACAAATAAAGAAATAATGTATGTTATTGGGGAAGGAGCAACACGGATTGCATTCAACCTACCTGGATTGTGGTGTTAATTTACTGACATATAATAGACCAATAAACTATAAATTAAACATAGAATTATTTTTACACATAAACTACTAGAAAAAACTTTTTTTTCAAGCCTATATAACAGAAAAATATGAATGAAAGTATTCATGCAAAGATATGTTATCAAGGAAGGCTTATTTCTGTAGCGTCTGTGGTAAAACATTTCTTGCCACGTTCAGTCAATGATATATTATTTGTATTAAGAGCAATCTAGGGGCCTCAGGGAAAAATATGTGGATAAAAAGTAGACAATCAAAGCTGATTTTTATTTAATAAAAGAAAATAGTGGAGAATTCTCATTGATTGGACTACAAAGAAAATGGGCGTGACCCAACCGAATTGAAAATAGTATGAATATTGTTTTCACTCTCCTAAAAAGTGAGATATGAAATATATATATATTATAATAAACCAAGATTTGTCAGGTTAAAATGATATAAACATTCATTTTAATTTTTGCAAAGGAGTTTTAAGGCATTAACCAAGAGAGAAAAGCAAATATATGATTCAAGTATTTCTAAAATTTTCAAGTGTTTAGGATGTCTTATAGTGCAATTTTTTTTAATCCTGTAGTGCGGCATAGTGTCCCAGTGGAATCACTTATTTTGATTCATCCCCGGGTTTTAACTACGAAGTCTAATCATCTACTACCAGAGCGCTCTTTCGTCGCTCTGGTAGACATGAGTCCGACTCAACTATGAGAGTCCTAAATGTTGCCTTCCCAGATTTATTCACCTAGGGAGAGGTCTTTAACGAGTATCTGACAACGCACAGGCTCGGGACCAGCGCTTAACGTCCCATCCAAAGGACGGTGTGCTTTTACCCCGTGAAATCATCTTTTTGCATGTCGCTTATTATTCCTCTTTGCCAGGACGCACATAGGTTGGATTCGACATCCTCTGGTACTTTTAGACATTACTTGAATCGGAAAGAAAGTATCTACGCTATTCAGATATCGATCGAAAGGTGTCGATATCCACACAAGAAATGAAGTCGTTTCTCACAATATATAACCAAACTTTAGCCTCGGGATGTGGGAGAAGGCTTGTCGAACATCAAGAGCTGCGAACTGACGCTAGCAATGGTTTTCGAAGATGGACTGGGTGGTGTTTTTCGATAATAACCATTTTCATTCGATACCAAGTATTGGAACTAAATAACGATATCAAAATTACTTGTATCAAATCAACCCTAGTCCAATTCTCTTCTTCGGTCTAATTATGTTTTCATGTGGATTTTATTTATTTAAATCTGTTAAATATTTTATGGATTATTATTATTTTATCAACTTTATATTTATTTTTAATGCTTGCATTTCAATACAGTTTATTACTTCTAAGGCTAGTACCCAAAATATTCACCCTACTTGACTGTCCTGACTTCCTTTTGCTTCATCCACTATGCGATCCAGCGACCCCATACCACATTTTTTTCTCCGTTTCCACACAGGGTTCATGTGACCCTGAACCGCACTGAAAGTGTTATCAGTTTATATTTTTGTTCAGCACTGAACATGGTAATATAATTTGGCAAATTCAACAGGTGGTTCCTTATGATAAAGAAGATCCATGTCCCATCTACAGAGGGCCACGTCTATACAAAGTATAATTGTTTATTATATCTAAACAACACATTATAGTATGGACTTGAAAATAAAATAAAACTGGTTTATTTAATATGTTGTCTAATTTCACTAACTATATATACATGGGAGTACTTTCGGTATTTATACCATCCTCAGCCAAAAGCATAAGAGATAAGAAATACCGAAAGTACTCCCATGTATATATAGTTAGTGAAATTAGACAACATATTAAATAAACCAGTTTTATTTTATTTTCAAGTCCATTTGAATTATTTCACAATATCTCTGCAATTATGTCAGTTTACATTATAGTATGTTAATTAATTGGGTCATTCCAACAGTTTTGTTGGTACTAACCTGACAGGTATTGGCCTAACATCTACTTTTTAACTAAAATAGTACTAATCATCAAAAAAAGTAAAAACAATAATAAATAAATACTTTTTATATGCAGCACCCATTTATGCCAAGAGACTACGTACCTTCAAAGCCCAAAACTCCAAAACGTGAGTTATTCAAAAGTTTCATTTTAATTACTTATTTATTTCTAGTTGTTATTAGTTTTTATTTTTAGAAGTCGTTCAAAAGGAGATGCACTTATCAGAAAAATGGGTCGTTGCTTCTATTATTTTTTCTTTAGGAGTTACTATGATAACAAAGTTTGAAGTATTGCGAAGATACATACTGTAAGTTGCGGTTTCCTAAAATATTATTTCTATTTATAAAAAAAAAAAAAGTATGAATCACAATGTAATTTCTATTTATTTATTTTCACAGGAGATTTTTGGGCTACCGCAGCAGTAAGATTCTCTTTACAACCGAAGAAAAGGAATATCTTACCAGTATACATATTGAAAATTTAAATATTTAATGAACATTTGACGAGCAATTAAAAGGATATGACTACATATTTATGTATAAATACATAGGGGTGTTTAGTAGTTAATAATTAAATAACACTTTGCAGTGAACTCTCAGAGACTAGACAAACTTCTCATTTATGGAAGCGACAATAAATATATGATGCTCCCCATCATATAAAATCATTCTTCAAAGAGTTTCCAACAGAAGTAGGTTTATCGATAAATTGAGTGTGTTTTGCATTACAATAAATCGTAAAAAAATCGAATGAAGCAGATACAGTTATTAAATACTTGACAAATAAAGAAATAATGTATGTTATTGGGGAAGGAGCAACACGGATTGCATTCAACCTACCTGGATTGTGGTGTTAATTTACTGACATATAATAGACCAATAAACTATAAATTAAACATAGAATTATTTTTACACATAAACTACTAGAAAAAACTTTTTTTTCAAGCCTATATAACAGAAAAATATGAATGAAAGTATTCATGCAAAGATATGTTATCAAGGAAGGCTTATTTCTGTAGCGTCTGTGGTAAAACATTTCTTGCCACGTTCAGTCAATGATATATTATTTGTATTAAGAGCAATCTAGGGGCCTCAGGGAAAAATATGTGGATAAAAAGTAGACAATCAAAGCTGATTTTTATTTAATAAAAGAAAATAGTGGAGAATTCTCATTGATTGGACTACAAAGAAAATGGGCGTGACCCAACCGAATTGAAAATAGTATGAATATTGTTTTCACTCTCCTAAAAAGTGAGATATGAAATATATATATATTATAATAAACCAAGATTTGTCAGGTTAAAATGATATAAACATTCATTTTAATTTTTGCAAAGGAGTTTTAAGGCATTAACCAAGAGAGAAAAGCAAATATATGATTTCTAGTTCCTCTTTCTTAATAATAACTTTTATTCAAACATAGGGCCCTCCAACTGAGATAAATAGACGTAACTGCTAAAATGGAAGTAAAGAACAAAAAGGATGTTTTAATCATCTTAGAATTCATTATGACATTAAGAAATCATTAAATATTTCTTAAATTAAAATAATATACCTTATACTTATAACAGCTAAATTCGAAAGTAACCTTCTCAATGTTTAGATTTATTCATTTTCAGTAAATATTTACTATCGATTATAATCCAGTATCGTCGTTTTAAAAAGTAAACTTACTGCATAATAATTGTGTATTGTAGGTATAAATTATTTATAGACAAAATATTCCTATGACCTATTTTTTTTAGAAAATGCACTTCAAACCATAAATATAATTATAACAAAAACATAATAGTATTTACTTACATGGATAAAACTGTACTTGCAAGTTGTGAAACGAGGACATATAGTGGAAACATTAAATCAAAACAAATTTCTTTAGTCTATTTAAACAAAAAACAATTTAACTGGACATCATTTTTCTCACCTGACAAGTGGGGATGTGGTTCTTCCCACTGAACAGATTTAAAAAATGCCCATTTTTTTTTTTTTTTTTTTGTGGAATAAAAAATTATTTAAAAAGGTTTTTGCTTAAAACTGTTCTGTTCATATCTGATGGGCTGCAGGATATACAGAATTTGTATAATAATTAGCATCTCACAACTTTTATAAGCTCGATGTCTTTAGAGCACCGCACGGAGCAGAGTATAATGGGAGACAATATAGAAGAAATATACTTAACAAACAATATAATTAACGTAAAAAAAGAATGAACTCATCAACAAACACAATAATAATAAGCTGAGTGGTAATTCTTTTAATTAGTTATTGTGACATAACAATTAAAAATATTAAATATTAGCGACTAATAAACTATACGATCCTAAGTCCTCGAGAATGGCAACTATTCAGACTCTTTGGTCTTACTCTGTTCACCTTGCATTCGTTTCATAAAATCTTCATCTTGGGTCGACAGCTGTGTTAGCTTCTTGCCCACTCGTTCGTGGATGTCCAGATATTTGGCTACACACCGGTCCAAACAGACCGACTCCCCTTTACCCAACTCCGCTTCTTTGTACTTAGGCGGAATGCACTTCTTGTGGCATGCATTCGTCATTCGCGTGTACATATCCGCCATCATTTCCAATTCCAACTCTTGGACCAACTGTAATTTGGACATATCCAACTGTCCTAGATTCCCCGCCATTTTGTAAGTGTTTTTTTTTATAAATCACTTCACAATTAAAAAGAACAAAAAACGTCAGGTGGGAAGAATAATGTTCAATTAAAAAAATATCTTCTTCAAAATTTTCTTGAGCTCGGGGTGTATTCTCCTACATTTGAATTTCGAATACGTTCTCGAATTTTCATATTTTCATAACGTTTGGCATCAATGGATCGTTTTGAGAGAACGAACGAGTATAACCCACCAGCAATAATGACTCCCCTAAAAAACAAAAAGAAAAAAAGCAAAATTAGTAAAATACAAGAGAATTTTTCAAGCTACTATTATTTAAATAAAAAGAATGAACCATTTTAATTTGACACTTTTTCAAGCTACACTATTTAAATAAAAGGAATGAACCATTCTTTAATGACAATTTATTTTCTCGATAATCTTGTAAAATGATACAGTCAAGCGTGCTCAAGGGTTGTGCATGCCAATTTCGGAATTATCTAACTTTACTTTTTTCCCGCTCCAACTGCTTTGCTTAAAAGTATCGGACTATCTAAGTATAGTTTAAGAAATAAAGAAAAACGTATGTTTCATAAAATATTGTCTATTTCACAAAATATATATAATATATGGGAGTACTGTTACCATCTTCAGCCACAACTAACAAATAATGTTGTAAAGCAGTATTTGTTAAGTTGTGGCTGAAGATGGTAGCAATATCGAAAGTACTTCCATATATTTTGTGAAATAGACAATAAGAGAGATACTTTTTCTTTATTTTTTATTAAATGTTTCATAATATCTCTGCAGAACATGTTAAGTTGTGGTCTTAAAGGAATACATAAATACACAATATGGCCACTATCATGATAACGTTTTGGATAAGTACACAATCTTATCTCAGGAAGATCCTTGCTATGACATTATGAGGGCTAGTCACATTATAATTCTGAAAAGAGGATTTTCAAAAGGTACTCACCAAATTCACTAAATTACTCGACTTTGTAGAAGACAGTTACATTTCTGACGCGGCGTGAATGCGGAAACGTTTTTCGGAGAGCTTGCCCGAATCACTCCAAATGTACAATTTTGCGCTAATTCATTTTCATTATGAATCAACTGTTTTATTTACAAAAAGTTATTCGGAAACGATGTACAAGTTCGGAGTTAATCTACATAGCAACCGAGTCACATCGCTCGTTTTTTTTAAATTAGAATTTCAATTACAGGAAACTTTAACTTCTATATTTCATCAACATTTAAAATACTCAATTATTAAAACGAAAACGTCTCCGTTTCATAAGTGTACTAATATTATTTAGTGATAAAGCAAAAATTACAAGTTACTAGCTCAAGAAAGTTATGTTCCATAATACAAATAGTAATACTAATTGGCGATTTAATACAGAATACTCCATTTGTACTAAATTACATATATTTACAGTAAAATTATGTGTTAACCTAACAATCATTTATTCATTCAAAAGCTCCACAGTTCATCTACAGCAATGAATTGAATGCGCTGCTGCATGGGTCTTGCAGAGGTTCACAACATTTCTCTCCTTTAAAATCGTCCACATTCGAGTTTTTCTTCCTCATCTATAGAAACAACTCCATAATCGTTGCAGAGTAGAGCAACATGGACCTTTTTCCGTTGAGTACCTGACATCGTACAGGCTCAGGACCATGGCTTAACATCCCATCCGAAGGAGGGCGTGCTCAAGGTTTTTTCACCTTCCAGATAGTCAATTCATAGAATTGCACATAATGAATCAGAATTTTAGAAGTTGACAGGACTAATATCAGTTTGTAAGTTATTATGAAACAGACCACATGATGACATGTAATAAGGTATAAACTATGTTGGGAAACTTCATTCAGACGAGATAAATTTACTGGTTGGAAGTCATTTTTATTGTTATTTGTCGCGAGCGGCGGTATACTCAAACAAGAGAAAGATAGTAAACAAGGGCAAGATGGATATTCTTACATTAACGTATGTAATACCAATAATATAATATAACTATTTGAAAAATGAAAGTCATACCATCCAATGAAGATTTTAGTAACCTTACTTAAAGGCATAATTCCTCACAATTGATTTGGCAGTGAAACATCTTTACAAGATATATAACAAGTCAAGTTATTATTGTTTAGGGAAAGATGTTAATATAAAATACAATATATATGCAGGAAGAGCTTCGCGAACAGAACAATCGTTACCATTTATAACCTGTTATAATGAAAGTAGGAGGAAGGTTATGGCACCATGTGCCTCCAGTGTCGCCAATAGTCGATGAAATTTTCAATTTTATTCTTTTGATTATATATTGTCTTTGGTCATTGATAAAATAAAATTATTTTACTCAGTATCATTGCCAGTAAAAGTGTTTACACTATCATTGAATAAATACCTTATTCCCCCTTCTTCATTTAATCAGGATTAGCATGTGTTGATTCCCCATTACCCTAAGTCATGCTATCACTTGAAATATTGACCACAAAAGTTCAAATTGAAAAACAATGAGAATAGGGTGCCTCAAGAAAGAGCTCCAAAGAACTTGCGATGTTGGTGAGCACTTTGATACTGCAATGTCCATAAGTATGAGGATATTCTTCCATAGAGGAGAATGAACACTAAGTTCTGTTCGTCCAAACGAAAATGGCCCCAGTTAGATAATCCGAGTGGCACCGATTCCAACAAACATATTTTCTGACAAAGATTTCAATATAGCAATGTCGACAGATTGGCTTCGATCGGTTATGGTTGGTCCTCACTAAAATAGCGAGGCAAATATGTAAAGTATAGGTCGCCTTCTGGCATCGATTTGGTATAAAAAACAATGTAATACAGCAATCATGGCTTCAATCAGATACGTAAATAGCCTACCATAACTTAAGAAGAAGAATATGTTCAATTAGATCTTCACGAAAATAGGCGAGAAGATGTAAGATATAGGTCGACTTCTGAAACCGATTTCGTATACTTTCTGAAAAAATCATTTTAATATAGCAATTATGACAGATCGGCTTCAATCAGATACGTGAATAGCCTACAATAACTTAAGAAGAAAAAAATCTTCAAGCAGATTTTCCCTAAAATAGGCAAGGAGAAGATGTAAGAAAGATATAGGTCGACTTCTGACGCCGATTTCGTGTATTTTCTGGAAAAACACTTTAATATTCAGGGACTTTTGAATTCTCAGATTAAATTTCGTATTGATACTTTCATCGGTCTGAGACCCCCTCCTCTATTCCCCCCTTCCCTCAGTCAATCTGCTGAATATTGACAGGTGCCCTTCTTATGGGGTTTTCAATTTAAATATAGAATGTCATGTGTATACATTCATTACGGCAGTTATTAGAGTTTTTGTGTTAAGCCCCCCCTCCCCCAATCCCCTTTTGATGTGAAAACGTCTATTCGCTCGTTAAGCACAGTGATAGCCGGTCAAACTTTCTTGTGTTACAAAATACCGTTAAATTTCAATCGATAATAACTACGAGACTAATAATGCGATAACAACGGTTGAGGTCACAATGGATAGAGCATGTCTGTACGTGTTTGTTGTGCAGTGTTTGTTTTGCCTGTGACGTTATCGGGCTAGTGTCAGCGCCGGCAGATGATTGTTGCGAATTAGCGTTGTGTAAAATTAGAAATTAGTGTAGCGTGATAACGCGTTTAGATAGGACGTTGATTGTAAAGAGGAGCACTACTAAGACTCAAAGTGGAACAATAAAAATATTCGCCAAAATATATGTAAAAATCGGTATTAAATTGATAATTGAAAACAAATTAAAGATGTCTCATATGAATCGTAAAATATGCGCGGAATTATAGAAAACGCAAATCAGAGGAAAGCTCGCAACAAAAGGAATTTAAAAAAACCTAAAAAGTTTAGTGCCGAGCAAATGTAAGAGCTACGGCAGCATCGAAAAGAAAATGAAAAAACGGCGCAGACGTTTTCACGGAAAATCTACGGCGTTACTACGCCTTTTTTTGGCCGATTTGGCTGAATAACAATGTGTGTCGTCCTTATGGATACACATATAAAATTCCATATATATTCATAGATACTTTCATTTTATCGTTCCGAGTTACTCAGTTCACAGATTTTTTTTTTTCATTTTTGGGAGGTCGTAAGATATGATATTCCAGTCAAAACTCAACTTCGAATTTCGGACCGATTACGTAACTTCCCCTACGATACGTTTAGTTGAGCAAGTATTATGATATACATATTTGAATATATTTTTACTTTCTCAGCTATACTAAGCATAGGGGATGTTATGTAATCGGTCTGAATATCATTGCTTAATTTTTCAACGGAATTACAAGTTTTCCGACCTCCTGATTCCAAAAATGAAAAAAAAAAAATGTCTGTATGTCTCTGTGTGTGTCTGTGAACAGAATAACTTTATAGGTGTATCCACAACCGTCTAAGGGGAGGGAGGTCAACTAAAAATCCCAATGACCCCGATGTAATGGTTGTATCGGCCCCATAGATTATAGAAACATTTCATCTTATTGTACCTATTATATTAACACAATGGTACGGACACCTCTTACATACAAGTTAAGCGGCCAATCCCCACCGCTATTCCTTTAGGTGGAAACCATGGGGTTGATAGGCAACTGCTTGCCATCCCGGGTCAGACATTTTGGACCTTGAGGCGGGCGGTACTCACATCCTTAGCTAAAATGATACTACGGTGGTGGTTGCTTCCAAGCGGCACCACCAACTGAGGTTGGATTCGTAGTGGCTGTGGTTACTGGCACCAGCACCCAGTCCCTGGCAGATAGTAAGTAGTAGGTCCTATTCCATGGAACTAACTCCACACAAGACCAAGTCCCATCAAAATAGGATGTCTTCACATTTTTAGAAGGTTGGATTATATCCTCAGTGGGGTATGATCGAGTCTCAATACCGCTGGTGACTTCTACCAACTAAAAAAACAAACAATTTTCCTCCTATTACACTATACATGAGAAAGACATTTGACACAAGAAATAACAAGTTTTGTAAACTTGACTACCGACTTTCCGAAGTCAATATTACATAATTATATTAGAAACTATGCTTTACCGATTATATTCAAATATTGCAAGTTAATAATCTATTAAATACTTAATTATTTCAATTATATTAATCAAAAAAAGGGTTTCAGAGACTCAGGGCCAGGTTAACAGAACTTACTTACTACTTACTCTACGAGAGGATAATCAAAAGAATTTAAGGTTTTTCATTTACCTGTACCTTCTTCTGTCTATGAGAAAATGTCAAAACTTTAAAATGTCACTTTACAACCAACCGCTTTGTCAATGCCAAGCTGGAGTGCTAAGGCTGTTGGCAGCTACGCCCGAACCTAAATTTTCTTACAATTTCTGCCTCGTTAGAAACTAATAATGTTTTGTTTATCCTTTATATTGTTCATTCTAATTAATAACTGTCTATATATCAAATTCAAAAAGTATCTTGATGAATACATTGTTATCCTATTGCCATGTTATGGACTAATGGAAATAAATATTATCAATCATGACTCACTCATCACTCATGCGTGGAAGGGTGAGTAACATTCTTACGAGTTACGAGTTACTTATGCATACATGTTCATCAGACCATTGGACATATGCCTATAGTTTTTTGATCCCATAATTCTTCTTCTCTCCACTTCTCTCATCCTTTTTATAATGAACCAATTATGCAATTTTTAATTATCTGTTTTGTTCTCAGACATCAGTTTCTTCATTTGATGTCAAAACATATAGCATTAGTAGAGGACGCCGGTTGAACCCGCGATCTTGAGCTAAGTAAGCAAGCATACTAACCAATGAGCTACCGACGCTTTCCTTTGAAATATATGTCAACGCTATGTTTTAACATCAGATGAAGAAACAGATGCCAGAGAATTAAACAGAAAAATAAAATATAGCGTATTTGGTATATTATGAAAAGGGTGAGAGAAGTAAAAAAAGAGATGACTTCTAAAACACAGCTCCTTACAGGAAAGAAAAATAAAATAAACTGAGTGAGGTTCGAGAAACCTGCTGCTGCAATTGGGAATTCAGGTACAGAATGAAGTCCTCAACGAGAATTACCTACTTTGCCAACAACTGAAATGATTTTTTTTTTTTTTTTATAGGTTAGGTTAGGTTTTATGACTCATGTCCGGGCTTCAACTACGAGGTCATATCGCCTACTACCAGAGCGCTCTTTCGTCACTCTGGTGGACATGAGCCCGTCTCTACTGTTCTTTTGCCTACCCTAAATTTTTATTCACCTAGGGCAGGGGTCTTTAGCGAGTACCTGACATCGTACAGGCTCGGGACCATCGCTTAACGTCCCATCCGAAGGACGGCGTGCTTAAGTGTATTTTACCTCCCAGATAAAATAAACTAAGGGCCTCGGCTTGGTTTTGAACCCACGATCTTGAGCTCAGAAGACAAGCATTCATACCACTGAGCTACCGGCGCCCTATAGAATAGAAAAAACCCTATATATAGAAAAACACATTTTTAAAATACAATTTTATTAAATATAAAACAAAAATGACTAGACATTTCATTACGGAATACGTTTACATTACATATATAATTTTTCATGTGACTAATAACTTAAAAATTAATGTAAAAGTAAATATTTCTCTTTTTCGCTTAAATTTTTTTAAAAATAGACAAAGTTACAAATAAATAATTATATTCAAACTATATATAATACATCTGTGACTTTCAGGAAGATCGACTCAAGTCCATTAGCAATAATAAAAAGGTGCCATATTGGCGTGATGATCATAAATTAGGATCCATCCAAGCAAATAGATTTAGAATCCAAAAACTTACCACACACCACCCACGTCCACACTTGTTGAAAAAACAGCTCGTGTAGCTTTTTGGTAAGACCACTCTCATTCATACATAATTACAAAAACTACCATAAAAGTACTTAATATTTTACAATATCATAAATTAATTTATCTGATCTAATAGAGCCGTGTCAAATTTTGAAATGGAATAACTCAAAATGATCATTACTATAGACTTAGTAATTCTTCCGGAAAGCCACACATTTATACAGTTAAGAAGTTTTAAACTATTACAAAATAATACACTAACATATAAAAACGTAGACCTTCTGAAAAATAACTCAGTACGTGACCACTTTAAAAACAAATGCAAACAAAAATATTTCCCATTTATTTTTTTGTTTTTATAATCGAGAAATTATAGACATTGCGGGAACCACTCCCTTTATCAGTATTTACAACAAATAAATTATAGATATTGATGAGTTTTTCTCGAAACGTCTGTAATTGCTAGGTTATAAAAACCAAAAAATAAATGGGAGAAATGTAGCTGTGATAAATATATTATTTAATAAATAATAAAATAATATTATGACCAGTTCTTTATTCTCATGGTTTCTCGGTACGATCTGATTAGAGGTAACACAGCCGACCTTAGGCAATATAGTTCTTAAAAGGCGGGAAAAAATTGTAAATAAAAGCTAATATAAGTCTTCAAGAAACAAAAAAATACCAGCTGCTCAACTCGATTATTTTTTGTAATTTATTAAATAGGAGAAGTGGTTAGGAGAGATGGGATGGATGCAAGCAAGCTTCTATTAAGCTCTAGCCCTATCTCAAGTCCACCATTCTGTTAGAATATTTTGGCTGAAAATCAATTCGACTTACTCATGGATACACATAAAAAAATTTGAAGTACATTTCATTCCCACCGAATTATTGTGGTTTTGGAGTTGTTTCACTCTAATCCCACCTAATTAGAACAATTCGCGAAATAATTTTAAAAAAAATAATAATAAAAATAAACACAAAAAATTTTTAAAGAATCAAAACTTTAAAACAGTGTTGTACTGGCCACCAGTTCCAATTTTCAATAACTTCATTATTATTTAACGAAACAATTATTATTCCATATCAATATAAACTACAATTTGTTCCCTTTCATGTTCTGTATTTGGTTAGTGTTAATACTACAATGGCCCCACTTCAATATTATTAATAAAAAAATTAAAACCAAATTTAATAAAATTATTCAATGATTAAAAGTTAGTTAGGATTATACAGTTCCACAGTTGTTTTACTAAATTTCAGATTCAATCTAATAGTTCTTTTCTAACTTATCGCCTCCTCATAAAAACTCACAGTGGCAACTGTACAAGGCACCAGAATTTGATGAGACATCCGAACAACAATTATTATTTATATTTTTATTTTTACCTATAGGTTTAGAAATTAAGAAAAATTTCATTTTATTTATTGCATGCATATAAAATATGTTTTTTTCCCCCTTTTCAGTTTTTATTTTTGTGTTATAGTTACTATTATTTTCAAATTTTCCCTTTTTTAAAGGTCATATTTTGTTTTATATTATTTAGAATTGTTTTTGTTCTCTAATTGCTTGCACTATTTCTTTCTGTTTCTATTAAAGTGCATGTTCATATTTATTTATTTTAATATTTTGTTATTATTATATTTTTTTATTTTATTTTCTATAACTATAAGAATATGTATTTTGTAAAAAAAAAGAAGCATTTATTGCAATAAAGCTTGTATTCTTTAGTGCAATAAAAAGTTTATTTACTGTCTATCGCCAGAAAGAACTTGTTTTAGTGAAGGAGTACAGGTCGTACTGTTTTGAGAATTGGGTCTTCACATAAAAAATCACAAATATATGCTTTACTAAAAGAACCGAAGGAAGAGTCAATATTTTATTTTTTTTTCTTCGGAACCAAGATAAAGATATTTTATGTGTGACGCCCCTTTTCACAAAACCGGAGAGCCTGCACTACTTCACTAAAAGGAACGGACAGGAGAGCTACTTATAGTATCATCATACAATTTTAATATTACATATTTTTGAAAAAATATTCCAAGAGAATATAAATAAATAAAGTCGTCCCTGAATCACAGTTAATATACTTCCCCAGTGCGAATCACTCTATTGATTTAGCTGAAAAGCAATGGGTGTCATACTCAGTGACATCTCAATCCACATACAAAATATTTTGTCGATACAATTATTGGGGGTTTTGAGTTTAGACTCATCTCTTTTCCTATGTTTTCTCAACACGTTTTATAGATTGTAGCCCTCTTTGTAACGAATTTTGACGACAGAAAATGAAGGAGGACGAATTGTAGTTTATATTGATATCAAATAATAGTTGATTCGGTAAATAATAATAAAGTTATTATAAATTGAAAATGGAGGCCAGTATTATAGTACATCCTTAAAATATTACTAATAATAAGTATTATACATTTAAGCCTCAATGTACAAATACGCCAAAAGGCAATATATAAATTAGAATTTGGTATTAAAAACTATATTTTCTTAAATGGTTTTCATTTAAATATACAGGAAACTAGAATGAATCGGTAACTAATTTCATTTCCTACAATGCACATCATGACTTTTATAAAATAACATTTTCTTCAATATTTTCATAATAATTATCTCTCTTATTGATGAATGCAAAATAAATAATCTTTATTCTGGGCCTTGCGCCCCCTGAGAATGCACTCTTTTCATGCTGAAAAACTTGCTCATAACTTTTAAAACAAATGATGGATATATTGGACTATAATAACTACAGGCGGTCCTTATGGGAAGTGGGTAACGACTTTTCTTATGAACACAAAGGAGCCGGGATCGAACTCCTACTCCTCATGGATATTTTATGAACATTTAATTGTAAGAGCTACATGCCCATTAGTGAGTAACCGCAAAAGTTGTCCCAACTCAAAAAATATTGATGTAATTATGAAATAATAGTTAAACGTCCAAATTATATTATCATAATTTTTGGTTAATTTCAGTTCCGAAAATTATGATTTATAAGAACATATATCTCATGTAAAATATATACGTTATTGTTACTCTTCTATATGAAGGCCTACAAAACGTACTTTAAAGTTTACTATAACTGTTTGAATTAAACTTATTTGCAAACTATATACCTAGTGGGCCCATTCACAAATAAATAATATCGTGCAATTCAATTATATACAAGTAGACACTGTACAATTGTGTGTTGTACATAGTTTTTGATGGTGCTTGTTACATGGCAGTGGTTATTGCATTGTTTGGGGTAAACACAACAATTGATAAAATAAATATGACAATATAATATAAAAATAAATATGATAATATAGATAGCGTGCTAACCTAATGAACTCAAGATAGCGGGTTCGAAATCCGACCGAGGCCCATAGGAAGTTTATCTGGGAGGTGCACAAACCTTGAGCACGCCGCCGAGACATAAAGCGATGGTCCCTAGCCTGTTTCAGGTACTCGTTAAAGACCTTTACCTTAGGTGAATAAAAATGTATAAGTAGGCAAAATTTAGGATTCGAATAGCTTTTTTTTTTTTTTTTTTTTTTTAACAACGCCCACACTTGCGGAAATTTTTTTTTTGGGCTGTTAGAGGACGAGGGGAGTATAGTATAGCCCTAACTGTTAAATAAAACTCTCCCCCGGCCGGGATTCGAACCCATGCCCGTTGTAAAATCATGTTACCAAAGCCCTACGCTCTAGCCCAAACGGCCACCACGTCCCCTAAGACTCCCATACTAAAATCGGGCTAATATCCAACGACTTCTGATAATTATTGTGACTAATGCCCGGGTTCATAAGGCCTACTATAATAGGCCTTATGAACCCGGGCATGAGTCACAATAAATATAATAGTTGCCCATAGTTTATAATAGTTAGCAGCAATTATTAATATTGATTTGGTCCATGTCATTAATAATATTCTATTAATTACATTCACCAATAATTATTAATAATTAACCGTGGCGGCTAGGTTAATGTAATAAAAACATTATACAATTTACATGAAAGAATACAATTTTGACCATCCCTTAAAATCATTTATTATATGAGGAGTTTGGAGACAGAGCGGACCAACCCACAATTTTTCGGAAAATGAGTTATTACCATCCTGGTGTTGGCATAGGTTCCCTTTTTTCAAAACCAGTGTGGATCACTTAGTTTCTTCACTTCATTGATAGATAGCAGTTTAAGTTTAGTCCACAAATATTTTGTGCATATATTTTCAAAGTCACAATGGATCATACGGCCTTCAAAAACTTTATAAAACACAAAAAGGGATCACTCATCCAATACTATTCTAAAATTTCAAATATAAATAAATATTTGGGGCCCATTTATGGAGATAAACAAAATGTACTCAATTTTCAATTACCATTTTCTTCCTGTTCAGTTTCAACCAGTTGGTCCGCTCTGGCTCCAAACTCCTCATATACAAATGATATACAATTTTTAGTTAGTTTTACCCCGAAACGAAATATCGTACTGAAATTTATTACATTTACCATCAAAAGATGGGAGGTATTATTAATAACCGGTTCATGAAATTAATTCTCGTTAAGTAATCACTTTAACTTCGTAATATGGTTTTAAGTTTAGTCCACAAATATTTTGTGCATATATTTTCAAAGTCACAATGGATCATACGGCCTTCAAAAACTTTATAAAACACAAAAAGGGATCACTCATCCAATACTATTCTAAAATTTCAAATATAAATAAATATTTGGGGCCCATTTATGGAGATAAACAAAATGTACTCAATTTTCAATTACCATTTTCTTCCTGTTCAGTTTCAACCAGTTGGTCCGCTCTGGCTCCAAACTCCTCATATACAAATGATATACAATTTTTAGTTAGTTTTACCCCCGAAACGAAATATCGTACTGAAATTTATTACATTTACCATCAAAAGATGGGAGGTATTATTAATAACCGGTTCATGAAATTAATTCTCGTTAAGTAATCACTTTAACTTCGTAATATGGTTTGTATTAATAATTAACGATTAATTATTAATGTATCACATTGACCGCAATATATATATTAAAATGTAATGTCGAAAAGGGCCAAAGAAAGAAAACGTAAACAAAATTGGATGAGTGGTTCGAAAAATATGTCTCATTTACAAATAAATATATATAAATAATCTTAATGATAAGCTCTCCTTCTGACTACAAAAATTGCACAAATATTTTTAGAATTAATTGAGACGATTTTACAGGTAATACACAAATAAAACAGGGTCATGTAATAAAGGATAGACAGTCGCAAATTGGAGCAACAACACCATCTGAATGGGCCCCTTCAGTAAGTTGCAATACATGGAATATCTTGTTTTACATTTCTTCTACATTATAATATAAAAACAAAAACATTGGTCGACTAGTAAGTAACTTGAGTAGAAAATATACTCATACAGTTTCAGTAGATAATAAATTAAAAATAAAATAATAAATAACATACAATAAATAAAATCTGAAGAGATGTACATCAGTCTAATAATATTTTCGTTTTTTTCTCTCACCTGAAATGAGATATTCCACAACAAAACTCGCTGTTTTCACCTGAAACCATTCTAGAAAAGAAAAAGTTCTTCTGATTTTTATTCTAAATGAATTCTCTTTTTTCTGTAAGAAATAATTCTATGAAAACGCTACTTTATGATATACATTACGTTAATTGATTGATCAGTTATTATAAAAATATTCATCATAGATATATAATTAATAAAAGTTTTTTTTTTCGAAAGAAAATAACAAATAACTCAACTATTATTGAAGATAACACGGAAATGTTTCAGTTTTAAAAAACATTTTTGTAAAAAAATTGTTTGTACTAAACTGAAAAATAAAAATCAGAAATTAAAAAATGTCGAACATTGACATTATTAATTTCATTTTCGAAAATTATGATTTACGAGAACGCATCTCATATGCAAAATATATATATTATAGTTAATGTAAATGCCTACAAAACATACCTTAAAGTTTACTAAATTGTTTGAACTTATTTGCAAACAATGTATACACTTAGTCGGCCCATTCACAAATAAATAATGTGCAAATTATTTTCCTAGAGATCATTTCACGATTCCAACTCGGCAAACGGGGGAAGGCGCCGGTACTATATAATAATAACCGCTGAAAATATCGAAAAAAAATAATATAATGTTTTTACTCATTTCATGAGATACCGAACAGCTTATTTCATTTTTAAATGATAAACTTAATCTACAAATGAATACGAATCGAAGCATTTCAACAACAAATTCAAAAACTACGCTGTATTCTCGCGGTATTTAGACACTACAATCACAGTCGTATATATCTTATTTTAGCTACCACAAACCTATAAATTCATGCATAATAGAAATTGAAGAACAATAAATTTGAAAGTTTAATTCCTCATACTACTTTTCTTATTGTAACATTATAAAACAAATTTTAATAAAAATTAGTGCACGACAGCAAATTATTGAAACTAAAGCAGATGTTTGCACATCAATTTTCATGAGTACCGCCTTACACACACTTTTTTTCTTCCTTTATGCATTCTCTATCTACAATATAATTTGTTATTAAAATAATCCATTGAAGCGTTAAAATTATTTATGAAAAAAAAAATTTCGTTTTTCATGTCTAAACTGTTTCATTTTCAAAGCTAATACGTTGATAGTAAATTAAAAAAGAAATCGATGCTGACACAGATTGCCTTTTTTTTTCGGCTATAGCCTACAGATCAAATTTCAATTTCATAATATTCTCATTTCTTGGGACCTCCGGAAAGCAAAAAATAGAAACGTGATTAGAGTTTTGTATAAGATAAATTAGACTACACTAAAGTAGTGGAGAAGGAATGGTCCGGCCGCCCAATTTGCCGTATTCGCAGAAGAGTTTTGTTGTGGAAAACCTCAAATAACCGTAGCCATCTAAATACTTCTACATACTATTTATAGTTTGACTATTGAATGTTAGTGAGTCTTGGTGGATGATGAATGTGGTGGGATCTCAGCCAGACCAGGATGAGTGCTCGTGATGTGCAGTCTGAGTGCATACATGCGGCCGAACACCCGTCTGCAGTAGGGGCACGTGGTTCGTCCTTCGTGCATCTTCTTGTGGTGGTCCAAGGAGCGGGGGTGTTTGAACACTTTACCACACTCGTCACAACTGAAACGCCGTAGCGAGGGGTGTAGCCGTCGCCACAATCCATGGGCTAGAACTGAAAACAATAAAAGACAATAATTATAGGACAGCGCAGGATTGAATTAGAGTATTATTTTTCAATATACTTCTAAGAAACTTTGTAAAAATATAAAAACATTTTGTACAATATACAATAAGTAACTTTAGTTTCCGGACGAGCACTTCTAACTTCCTGTATATATTGCAGAACAAAATAGAATAAATTAAAAAAACATAATTATTGCGCAGGATGTCAAATATAAGGTAGTCTGACCTCTCCGGCTTTCGAGGTTTCCCTCATCATCAGCCAGTCTGATAAAAAAACAAAAAAAGTTTTTTTTTTGTTTTGTTTTATATCAGACTGCCTGATGATGAGGGAAACCTCGAAAGCCGGCTAGCTATTACTTTAATAAAAATCTGTGAGAGGTCAGACTACCTTATATTTGACATCCTGCGAAATAATCACTTCTCACTACATCAGCCATCTTCATATTAACATAATTATTGGTTTAATTAATTCCACTCGCCCTCCAAATAAGTAACAGAATACATTTTTTAAATCCTTTATTGAAATATCGCACTTTTAAAGATAAAAATAACCGAACAAAACCAAAGTTTATCAGGAAAATGAAAATTAAATACAACAGAGCTTGGTTGTTCATCATTTTTGTCTAATGAGACACTTACTCAAATTTGAACTAATGTTCAACTCTCGTTCAGAAACACCTCTGCAAGTATATTTTTTTGTTATAACATTTCCTCTAGTTTCTCCCACTTCCATGAGGAGCCGCCATACGTGTCAACTAGGTTAAAGTCCGGTGTCTGCGGGAACATTGTCCCCATAAAAGTTTTAGATCTGCTTAATATTCGCATCTTCATTTTTCTTAAATTATTCTATATTCCCTCAGCTAAGGCTTAATCTTAATGAGGTTATGACTGTGTTCTTCTCAACCCAGCCACTAGAATACTAAACGAGTATCGTAGCTGTGAAGTTATTTCTTCAATATTTTCATACTTTATTCTACAGAAGCATTTGTCTTAATATTTTACTTCTACTCAATTATTCTTCAACCGAATGATTTTTCTACGTATCTTTTTTTTACCTTTTTGTACAGTTATATAGCTTCAATAATTTCCAAGATTTCCTAAGGAACAGATGCGTCATTCATTCGTTAATAATGTTACGTGTACGGTTTCTGACCTACGGACAATGGAATTCACACATTTTTCACTTTATAAAATATTCAGCAATATTCTTCGATTTTTCTGGAATCCCATCATGGAAATAGAATATTATTAATTCGGATACTTTTTTCCTTTTTCCTTGAATATGACACAACTGAATGAATCAAAAAATGTTATTTAAAAAAAATAAGCTCACATTGGAAATTGAATTCAATGTTATTGGGCGCAAAGTCCTTAAGTTCTCCCAGGACAGGTAGGATGGGCCCTAACGAATAGCGAGCACCTTTTCTATCTAATCGGCGGTAATTTAATTAATAATTTTATGAACTAATTTATAAGTGAAAGATGCTGACCACGGATCTCGGGGGCTTCTCATCATTAAACAAAATTAAAATGAATTTGGCTTCCCCTAGATGTTAACATGATTCACCAGCTCTACACTTATAGTAAGAGTTTTTTTGCATATAAACGGATCAGTAGTGGTTGTAATATTTTTCGAACATCAATTAACTAATGGTTCTACGTTTCATTTCGGGAACTTAGAAAATAAACAAATAAATACAGTTTATTTAGTAATTATTTATTTATTTCAATATAAATCAAATCTGTTATAATAATAATAAACAATATTTGACATGACTTTCTTGTAAAAAATGATTACATGAATTAACAAAAAATATATAAATATACAATTTAAAAGTTTATCCATAAAAATATACGAAGTGGTCCATCTAGCATGGATCAGTCTTTTCTCAAGATTCCGCGGCGAAACTGATTTAAAGAATTTTTAAGTTATTCTTTTTTTTCTAAATTCATACCCTTTTCTAACGGTATGCATAAAAGAGTGCCTTGTGAAAACCTTCACTCATCTGAAGTACAATATTGAAGTATGGAAAATAGTTTCGTTTTTCTAGCTGGTTCTATGATCCATGCTAGCTCGATTACCCGGAATATATATATACATATATTTACATACATACAACGCCCGTTTTGCACACTGAGAGCATTTTCATACTTAGGAAGTATAGTATTTTTAAAATTAAATTTTAAAATAAAAAAATATACATTTAATTATGTTTTTTTTTAACGAATGAATAAAAGGATACAATAACGGGACACAATTTCTTATCATTATTTGGAGCATTTATATTATAGAACATTTATTAAAAATTCTAATTAATAGAGAAATCCTGACTATATACTTGAGTAATAGTGTGACCTAAGCCCACTGATATAATTCAATATCTTTACTTTTCGTGGAAGGAGTCCATCCTAATAAGCTCAAAAAAAAAAAAAAAGTATATTTTTAGGAAAATTTGATTTTTTTTTAAAATTTTTATTCAGACCATACTAAAAATAATCAATTTTTCTACATGGGAGAGAGTGTGGGAGAAATGAGGGCAGTCCAATGAGTTGTTTTAAAAATAATAGATTAACACAACAACCCTATTTCGTCTAGCCTGCATTCATTTAAAACTATCAGTTCAGTATAATATGTGATGTGGAAAGCGAAGAGGGACGGACCTCTTGTCGGAAATTTCGATTTTGAGTTTTTGATATTTTTTAATTTAACACTAAAAAATAAACATTTTGCAAAAAAAATGGAGTGGATATCTCAAAAATTACGGATTTTATGGAATTTTAAAAATGTTCTTAGTAAAAGTGGCTTTTGTGGGAAAACGCTGATAAAGATAAAAAAGGGACATCTTGTCGGACATGCACGCACTCTTTCTTTATCACTATTAATACTTATAATTCGACACAAAACCACTAGATTGCAGCAGAATACAAAACGATTTAACATAAAATTTATTTTTATGAACGAAGTTATAGATTATGAAAAATAGACCTCTTGTGGGATCAATGTTATTTCTCCATAACGACAAGAGGTCCCATTTCATAGACCTGACCTGACCCCTTTTAATTAATTTTTTAAAAGATTTCTGAACGTAACTTATTTTTTTAAACAACTTTCACAGGTAAAGGAGTATATTATAATTCATAAAAAACAGAAAATGCCATTTTTTGACCCTAACACCTTATTTTGATTATAATGAACATTTCACTCTCCCGACAAGAGGTCCCTCATCGCTTTGCACATCACATATACTGAAACATCTTTATTAAATCATTTTATAATAATTCCTACAAACAGAACATTGAATAACATGATAATCATAAAACAATAAATAAAATAGCATTTATGGGTAATTAAACTTGAGCTAAATTGATACCAAGATGGTTGAGGCAAATTACTTTTCAAAAATTCAGAATGAAAAAGTGAGCACCACGACTACAAGTGAAGGAATTTTTGAATAAAAATAATAATATATGTTTATTGTACAATGATATTCCTGAACAAGTATTATAACTGATAGGCTCTGCGTCCTGAATTTGTCATGGCTAAATTACAATTTTACGTCCTCCATTTACAATTCGTGAAGTGAATGTTCATGTTTGAGTAGGTCAATTTACTAACAATCCTTGAAACATTGTTTGGTTAGGTTTTTTTCATAATAATTACGAACATAATGAAAAATTTCAGGCTGGTGGCAAACTGACCAGCTTCAGAGACGAACTTTCACCTGGCAGACAATATGAGTAACTAAGTATCACTGTTAGCTATAGGAAGAGTTTCAGGTGCCCTTGTAGTATTATAAAGTTTTTTGGGTATAAGAGCATTATGAGGAAGAGATTGAGGTATATGAGGTTGGTTAGGAAGAGATTGAGGTAAATTGGAATTATCAGTAACTGATGGAAGCACATTGAAATTATAACCTAAAGTTTGAAGTAAATTATCAGCTAGTGGAGTTTGAGGTAAACTAGGATTATCAATTACTTGAGATACATTTTCATTAGAATTTGGACTCTTGTTATGATGCATCTTCATGTGAAGTTTGAGGTAGTATTTTCTTGCGAAAACACGACCACAATAAACACAGTAGGTGTCTCCCTTGTGAAGTCTTTTGTGCATTGACAAGGATCCGGCATGTTTAAATTCCTTTCCACATTGAACACAGGAGTAGTAGTTAGGCGGAGTTGCAGGCACGTTTGACGCTACAACGGAACACAACACGAAAACGTCTTTGTTAGAATCCACACAATATCACCTTCGACCCAAGCAACGCCACTTGTCACTCAATTCAACAACCTGTATTATTTAAGTTTTTAACACATATTCAATTCAGAAGAATTATTGACAAGTTTAGAAAAAAAACTACTAATAACATGGCTACTTATTCAAAAAATTGTTAACATTTAAAAATATTTCACAGTAAGACAGTGAAGGAAATAAGTACAACTGAATATCTTCTTTCTTCCTTTCGACGCCGGAGAACACATTATCCACATGTCAATAAGATAAATTAATGAAGAACTAACAGAAAGATTAATGAGAATAATACCTCCAATCCGGCCAAAGCCCTTCCGTTTCTTTATTCGGGAGGTAAAAAAGTTGAGCATGCCGTCTTTCGGAATGCTATAAAAACCTATGGTCCCCTGAGCCTATGCAATGTGAGATTGAAGACACAGACCCTAGTTAACTAAAAACTTAATACACAAGACATTTCTGGCGTACAATTTTAGATATTTTGGTTTTAATATTTATGATAGTTCATTCTTAATTGTTGGTGGGGACGTATGGATATTTATATTGTTGGTGTGAAACGTACAGGTATATTTTACTCAAAATTTTCGATATATATCATTCAAAATTAATATAAATATATAAAAAATAATTAGGAAACTATCGGTATACATAACTTCCATATTCCAAGATTATAAAACATTATTTATACGCGCAAAAGACATTTACCCTCAAAACAAAATTTTAACATCAATCATAATTAAATTTTTTTTTTGAATACCACAATTATTAATTAAAATTTATGTTTTTAAACGTATTAAATTAAAAACGTATGTTTTTAAAAAATATTGTCTATTTCACAAATAATATATAATATGGGAGTACTTTCGGTATTGCTACCATCTTCAGCCACGACTTAACAAATACTAAATTGAAGTTCAACTAGGTAGGTAGTTTACAATCTAAGCGGTAGGTAGGTATCCTTTTTCAGCCCCTACGGGGTTTTCCTATCCTTTCTGTACAGCAAATATTTGAAATATGGAAAAACATAAAAAATGACATTTCGTCCCAAATTGGGATCTTAAAAATAAAAAATTTGAAATACTATATGTTGATTAAATGCATATATGAAGTGAATTAAAGATAACAATTGTTAATATATGGATAAAAATAAAATAAAAAGTTTTATAAAATAATATATACAGTTTTTTGAGAGAATAAGTCGTATACACAGAGACTGGAGGATTATATTATTGGCGATAAAAAAAGGGGTGAGTATTTGAGATTGGTCTGATCGTTCATACAATTTCCTTTTTGTAGCGCTCTGTTTATTTCTAGTTGTTCCAGTGAGTTGAGTAATGTACCTTTGTCACAAAAATGTAGGTATTGTATGCCTGTATTTATGTCGAAATGGTGTTTGTTTTCGTTGATGTGTTGTGCGAATGTTGATTTTACTGAGTTATATGATGCGTCGGTGTTTAGCCCTATTTCTGATATGTGTTCTTTTACCCTATTTTTAAATTGTCTGTTTTTATTCGGTCCTTCGTGTTGTTGAGATTTTTGTATATAGTATTATTAGTTCTAAAACCTACCCAAAAGTCCTCTTTTTTAAGTATATTTCCTATCTGTTCTGAAATTTTTCCAAAATAAGGTAATCCCACCCATTTTTTAGTCCCTGTATTATTTGTTGTGTCTAATTTTGAAATGTCTTTTAAATGTATTCTGTTTATGACTTTACGTCTTATCTTATCAATAATGTGGCTATTGTATCCGTTTTCTTTTGCTATATTATTAATGATGCCTAACTCTGTGTTTCTGTTGTCTTCGTTTAATGGTATTGTGTAGGCTCTGTGAAATAGTGAATAAAATGCTGCATGTTTGTGGGTTGTGGGAGCATTTGATGTATCAATTAAAAGTTAATAACTAAAAATTGTCAACGAATTTATAAATATTATTTGTTATTCGTATTCCCCGTCTTTCAAAACATAAATTTCCGTTTACATTTAAATATCCAAGTTCATTTTAGCAGCAATTGTCGGGAACGAAAGAAGTAGTTCAAAATATGTGCAACAAATGTCAACAAAATTGTGCATATTTCTAGAAAGTAACACTCAAATTGATGCATTACTACAGCAGTTATAGAGAAACGAAAAAAGAGTGTACAAAATTCCTTAAATTTCCACAACCATTGATCCAATTGGCATAAAAATCAATAGGTATGGAGTCCTCATCAAGACGAATTTCACATAGTGCATTTTAAGAGGAGTTATCGTGAAATCCTATAGACATACACGCACAGCCGTCTTGCGGAAAAACAATTTTCTTTACGTTTTGAGGGTAGTACAATCAGAATCTGACTTTATTTGTAGTGAATTTGCGAGCGGTGAGGGAGAGGAGAGCTCCTGATCAGCCTAACCTCCTACCTACTGTTTATTTATATTGTATTTACTCTTAATTTTCAATTCAAATATTCAATTATTATTGTATTATTGAATATTATTCGGCACGTAGCCATCTATGAAGGGTAATACAACTAGTCGTACATAAAACAAATAATTAATTCGCTTTCGTTATAATGAGAAAGCTATTTCAGGGCCTGACATCCTTAGCGATTAACAGTCACAAACAGGCTTCATTCAGCAGAATATTCGGTGTATTTCTTGTAAATTATTATTAATTGAATAATTTACACGAAAAATATTAAGCCCTGGGTGAAAGAGCCCTTTGAAACTAGTTAAAGAAGATAATTCCTGTCTATTGATCCACACTACACATCTCCACACTCCTAGTTCGATATTTTAGTTAGAAATGGAATCATTAAGTGGATAATGGATATATTTACTCAGATCGTTACTCGCAAGATATTGATGGAGAGAAAACTGAAATGAAACAACCTTCTCTTGTATATCTAACGAGCAAAATATAATTTAATATCAATATATCTTATTTCAATTAATGAAGAAACGAATTAGAAGAATAATTCGGTTGTTGGGATGCTTAAAACCAGAAAGAAGTTAATTAAAGAAGACAAAAAAAAATATTAACCAATAAATATTTATTATATGAAGATAAAAAACATCATCTACTATCATTAGAAATAACATTTTTTTCATTTCTGTTTTTTTAACTTTCACTGATTAGTCTCTGAACAACCCAATTATTATCTACATTATTTTAATGAAACATTGAAAAAAAAGTCGGTGAATCACCGGAAATGTACTTCCCCAGAGCGAATTAATCAACTAAGTTTTCGCTCTCCCCCTAAAACCAATTTATAAGTTTGGTTGAAAATCATCGACAGAGATTAGAGGGCGCCGGTAGCTCAGTGGTATGCGTATGGAACTCCGTTCCCTCACTTCCCCTCGGCTGAAAATTGACAGGTATCGTCCTTAACGGATCTTGAATTTACAAAGTAAATATATTCATTACTTGAGCAATTATTGGAGTTGTTGTATTGAAACAATTTGAAGCATCCAACAAAACTGTCTCTAAACATCTATATAAGTGGGTTTGTCAACCAACCACGATTCAGCGAAATGCTTTTTTGTCAGGTTATTAAAAAATATAACACTTTTTTGTTTGAAAACGTCTGTCATCATACAAACAAGACAAAATTATATAAACTGATATCGAGCACATTTGCTATTGTTTTAAGCTATGATGTATCTCATTAATCTTAGATGAAGTTGCTAAGTGCAGATATAAAAGTAATATAAGATTTATTTATATATATTCTAGTAAGGCCGATGAGGCGACAAGTTTCAATACATTTTTTCATTACACTATCTCGATTAAACAGTATGATGAAAACCAAAATCACGGTTAACCGAAACGCTCATTGATTTTTTCTTTTAGAAATGAAGATTAATGCGCATAAATTATGTCGAGGACTAATAAATATTCATTCATAATACACTTAATGGAATCTTACTCCACTTTTTTTCTTTTCAAGCAATCCTCTCTTCCTGTTGATGGAAAGTAACTGCGAAAGCATATCTTCATCGAATATTTAGTCATTCAATTCTTTCATTTCTCGTTAACTTGAAGAGTTTTTGCGGAGAGCCTTCTTTATTTGATTCAGCGTCTTTCCCTTCATCTATCGTACTATTTTTAAAAATTTTCACCGACACGAAAATACCCTGGTCAAACCGCAAAGAAAATCAGGAGAAGAGAGTAACAGCTTACTCCAGGTTTCACGACACATATGTTTCTTACCTTTTTCCGGCATAATAAAACTGATGATTCCTTCAAGGAAGACAAAAAAAATAATAGAAATGAAGACACTTCACGAAACTTCAATGAAAATATATAACTCCTTAAACATGTACATATCTTAAATAAATAACTTTTATTAACAATTTAATAAAGGTCAAGCATAATATATTTTTTTCTGGTATAAAGCGAGACAGAAAATAAAACCAAAAATAAGCAAAAAATGATAACAAATAAATTTAATCATAACGAAAGTAACGTACAAGTAGCTATGCTTGAGCCTCAGACATTAAAATACTACAAAGAAGAATAATAATAGGAAAAATAGATAAACATGTTGTATTTACTCTAAATAAAAGAACGAACATACACACAAATATTTACAACAATTATTTTTTTCTAATTATAATTTTTAAAAAAATAAAATAATAAATAAATAATGTACAAAAAAAGGAAAATAATTCAGAAAACAGGTCATCAATCAGGACAATCATGTCAACGAAGAGTTTTGTAAAGCTTTTGAAATTAAATATCGTGCAATGTAATTGGATTAACGATCATTTATATGGCATAAAAATATCGTGTAGTGTAATTGGACTAACGATAATCAATCTATATAGATAGAAATATGCATTTACATTTCGATTTAACCATATACGGAATATCCCATTAGTCTATTAATTCTATTTGCAATAGAACGTATTTTTTATGAATTTTTCAAATGAAAAATCAGTTATCTTCTAAAGTAAAAACATTAAAATGTATTTGAAAGTTATCAAAAATGCATGCAAAGATCATGAATGACAGACTAAAAGTATAAGTAGGTTTACCTTGAAGAGAGTCTTGGTTGTTGGAGTCATTGATCGAACTGCCAGCAAGACCTTAACAACAACACAATAAGTTTAACAAACATGTCTAAATAGTTAAATTAATTATAGTTTTATGTTTTAATAAATAAGGTATTATATTTGTGAAAGACAAGTGATGCGGAATTTAGATAGTTAACTGAATACAAAATTAAGTTTAAGTAAAAATAACTTTTTACTTGTATCAGTGATCATTAATTATATGGCGAAATTGTTAGGATTCTTTGGGAATACAGGGCAATAAGTAAAATAATGAAGGAATTTATAAATCAACAATTAACCTCAGAGGAAAGCTGTACACATTTTTGTTTTTAAAACTGAAAAAATATCTAGCACGATCAACAAAGGACTTTTTTACACACAGTCGTCCATAAATATGTGTATTCCTTGCGAAGGAAGTTTTATTTGTCAATAAATCATTAAACAGATTTTAACCTTATTTGGGTGTTCACAAAAAGTAGGAAATCCATGTATTTTCCTAGGAAATTCATATTATCTTTTCGGTACTCTCACCACTTCTATAATATCATCTGGTTAGGCGATGGTCCTGAGCTTGTACGATGTCAGGTACTCGTTAAAGACCTCTACCCTAGGTGAATAAACAGAAAATTTAGGACTCACAATGTAGAGTCGGGCTCATGTCCGAAAGAGCGCACTGGTAGTAGCCGATATTACCTTCTAGTAAAAGCCTGGACATGAGTCTATAAAATCACCAGCGACTGTTCATAGTCAAATATTTCACACATTCACAGTAGTAGGAAGGAGTGAACAAGATAAGCACAGATTTGATGGGAAACGTCAACCAGTGATCACCGGACCACAGAGAGATCCATAGATCACTGTGAATTGTAGACCAGGAAGCAGGGCTGGGTGCATGCTGTAGACGACATCTGAGGGGACTGTAGCTGTGAGATCTGAAATGGTAGTCCAGTGATGTGAGCCTCCTCGAGTGGATAATCCCACTGTCGATGATCTTGAAAGAATAACTCTGGAGGGTGGAGCGGTGCTCTTTATACGGAGTTCTGTTCGTTAAATAACTGGCTAATAGGATATTGGAGAGTGGTAAGTTAGTCCATGGCTTTATTCTATGGATATGTGTAAGTTTAACCCATAGGCCGGGCGAAACCCCTCAAGGTATATCGGTATTTAGCCTTAAATGTCTCTTGGAGTTTTGCCAGAAAATCAGATGGTTAGTTTTATGAAATTAAATGAGTACAAAAATAATAATATTAAAAGTAACATTCTTCAGCTAAATTTCCGCGTTTTAACAGAGAATAGCATTGCTCAGCCAATATAAAATTGAATTAATTTATACAATTTAAAAAAGCAATTTTAGTAAGTAGATTTTATATATATTTTTTTTTTACATATAATCGTTATTACTACTTTTTACGACATTGTCATTTCGTTCATTATCAGTAACAGCGTTTGCAGTAGGATTTTCTAAATTATTTTAATATTAAAACATAGCTTTAATTAATATAAATATTATAACAGGTATAATAATGAACTGTTCATTACTGTTACAGTTGATCATATTATCAGCTGACCTCCGTTGCACGTTCATCACGAACGAAATTGCCACTCGCGTTTCGTGACGCACAACGATTCAAAAATCAAAATTAAAATTGTTCTCAAAAACGGCTTTTGTTCATTTGTATAGTTAGTTATTATGACTCATGCCCGGGCTTTAATTACGAGATCATATCGCCTAGTACTAGAGTGCTCTTTCGTCACTCTGGTGGACATGAACCCGACTCTACTGTACTCATTTAACTAGTACCTGACACCACACAGGCTCGGGACCATCGCTAAACGTCCCATCCGAAGGACGGCCTGCTCAAGGTTTTTTCACTTCTCAAATAAAAAAAACCATCTGAACCCGCGATCTTGAGCTCAGTAAGCAAGCACGCATACCGCTGAGCTACTGGCGTACTCGCGTTTTTTATATATTAAATTAATAAATACATTTCAATATAAGAAAAAATATATATATAACAATAAAAAAAAAAAAAATGCTTACTAGTGTCGAGGGAGTTATCAATATTTTCATCTTCGTAGGCAGCCTCGAAGTTGGTCTCACTGTTGGCCAGTGCCAGGGAATGGTTCGTGTCGTCCAACTCCTCTGGAGAATCAGCCCCGAAGTACTCCGGCTCAGTCTTGACGATCGGCAGACTGTCCCGTCGAAGACTTATCTCCTTCAAATCGGATTTCCTTTTTTTCATCAGTGGTGAATCTGACTTTGGAGATAGCGGCTTTCGTGTTTTTGACTCTTCTACATCACATTCATCCTATAAGGAAAATAAAATAATAATTATTATTACAGATTTACATATTATTTTATCATACTCTATTCTCATTAGTTCGAAATGATCTTATAGCTTGAGCAACGCACACAAAAGCACAATTGCGAATGCTCACCACGAATATTCGTGTCGGGTTTTTTAAATATTCCAATAAAATAATAGTTGAAACAACTCCTGAGGATTTGTTCATTCCCGTTACCTTCTTGATAATTTCGTACAGAGCTAAGTGAACCAAACCATTACTCACAAACTGACTAAAATACAGTTTTAACTAAAACTAGGCCCGATGACAATTTTGGACAATAGTGGAGGCTTCCAGAGATGGATTGAGGCAAAACATATTTCTCCGGAGAGTATTAAAGTATCGGGCTAATATTCTACATGCAGATTGTTCACATGACATATTATACTCTACGAGTAAAATATGCCTGAACTAAGTCGAATATTCTAAGTTAACCCTTGTTACTGCAAAGAGGGTTAGCAGCAACTGCAAGACAGAATACATGTAGATAATTACAAGATGACGAATAAAAATAATCTGTGTACCGTCTTCTGAAAAGAGGTGATGACTTGATACATAAAATGAGAAAAGGTATTTCAAGACCGCAAAAAATAAATATGTAGGTACTAAAATTTACTAAATGACAAAAGTAAAATGAACAGATTTGTCTGTTCAAAACACTCACAAAGTAACATTGAATGTTTCAAAAGTTATTTTGAGTATAAATATGTATACACATAAAAACATCTTCATTAAATTTATTTTTATTTGAGTTTTTAGTTAACCAACAACAAATACCTATCAGAAATGTAAACTATTGAATGTGGTATATTATTTGGTACTTTCCTATCATATTATTCAACTAGGGTATTTATTTTTACTATTTAACTAACTTTAATAAACAGATTGAGAACAGATGTTGTACAGAAACAACTTTTTTACTAAGAATATTTTCAACCTCTCTACTACGTTCTGATACGACAAAACAGGACAGAGTTAAATGTTGTATAACATAGTTTTGAAGAACATTACATTCAGAGAAACTTTAGTTAGTATAATACAACGCAATTTTTCCATTGTAATTGTGTATGTAAAAACACCTCCAACTGCAGGGGCACTTTTTCTCCAAGTTAAAGAAACATTAAAAATAAAGAACTATAAAAAAAAAAAAAGAAACATGACTGAAACTGACATTTTTATTTGAACCACCAGTTAATCCTTTGACTTCGAGAAGTTCAGCCGTATCGAGAAATGATGAAAGTCCTTCCTGTTCAACGTTAACTTCTCCTTTGTACATAAACGATACCAGAGCCACCAGATCTTCGTATTTAACATTTCGGAAAATGATGACAGGATGTTGACAAGGATTTTCCTGACAAAATAACACACAATTAGATAATTACGTTTGTAAACAGTCAATACCAAATTATCAGAACACTCACTTTGAATATTTCTCTAAAATACGAGCTACAAGCTGACAGCAACATCTTATGTGCTTTTATTTTTCCACCTTCGCAACAGAGAGTGACATCAACCAAATTCTCATCTTCCCTTAATGTTTGAAAGGCATCCGTAATATGATGAAGATAATTGTTCCATCGTAATGAAAATTGTTGATTAGTGGCCATTACGAACTTAAGTTAACAATGACCTGAAAAATTAAACGAAGAAATTTATGATCAAATCACATTAAATTAACTGCAATTTGGCGACAAAATGCAGATATTTCCTAGAGGATTCAAGTGTAATAAACGAAATCCTATGCGCTTTAAAAGTGTGTGTTATACCAACGATTTTTTGTTGATTAGATAGATAATGATTTAAAAGAAGAAAAATAAGTAAAACCAACAAAAGAAGAGCAAATAAGGGAATAAGTATAAAATACATACCAAAACTAAAACGTTGAATGGTAACCTCAAAACTGTACAGTAAAAATACACATAAAAATACGAACATTAATAACGAAAATGACTAGAAAGAAATCACCTACAACAATATGGCTGCAAAAATTCTATATTTTTATGACTGACATTTCCAGTGCCATCCATCAGTATGAATAAAAAATACAAAAAAAAAACATTATGATAACTGAATTACAAAAAAAAAGTTCTGTTATTGAGTTGACTTTATTGCTTTCCTTAAAATGTAGTGCACAAATAAATAAGAAGATCACTTACATAAATATTCTATTGGTACAGTATTAACAAATTAGAAAAAACAGAAGTTCCAAAAATACGAAGGGGGGGGGGGGGGGGCTCATGATATTTTGACACTTTATTCCTTGTATTAAGTCAATTCTGAAGGACTATTATTTTAATTGCAATAAATAAAGCGGTAGTGAAAAAAAAATAATAATAATACGAGGAAGCTTTTACATGATTCCTTCCCTGGTCGTAGACAGTTTTTAGATGAAGCATGGCTGAGGATTGAATGATTATTTCTGGTCACCTAAATTGGTGCCTCCATCTTCCTATCAAACTTTGGTGGTCCACCTAATCTATAAGTGGTTTTACATTTATCTGCCTAAATAAACAAAACCACTTGAAATACTACAATAGGTAGGTACTCCATGTTGTCCGTAAATTACATAAATAAAGCTTTTTCATGTTTGTAAATTTGGTGATATAAATATAATTTGCAGCTAAATAAAAAACTCATATTCAGTAAACAAAACAGTTAATTTCAAATGTCATAAAAGAAATGAAAAAAAACTATTTTTTTTTTTTTTAAATCATCATTACGAACAAAAATGAAATCATCATGTCACCGGCCATGTACATATATACATCCCAAGCACCTATTCAACTAAGTGTTGGCACTCCCCCTGAAACTAACCAACCATTTTGGTTAAAATAAATGATTCACTTACACAGGGATTTCTTAATCCTCCTTTACATAATCGATACATTAATTACATTGAATTTTGAGTTGAGCCCCGCTTCTCTCATCCAATCATTTCCTTCAGCCGTTCCGCTGAAATTGATGTGTCGTCCTTATAGGCTTTATTTTTACATAATGTATTTCGTGTAGATATATTAATTACACTAGCAGTTATTACATTCTATAACGGTGTTATTTACCATGTCCATGACCCCCGGAAAAGTTCGATCTACAAAATAAAACTCTCTCCCGGGTGGGACCATGCAACCAAAACCCTACGCTCTAGCCGCACGGCCCCAAGAATGACTATACAACTTAATTTTGGTGAAAAGGATTTTTTTTGTTTTGGTAATAAATTATTTTTCGAAAGGACTTATCATTTACCAATAAATCTAGGAAACGTTTAAAAATATGTGTTTCAATACTAGTAGCACCTATCATGATGATGTATAGCTTGCATGACTATGTACTCGTACATTATTTTATTTTGTTATCTTTAATAACTAGGTTAGGTTAGGTTTTATGACTGATGCCCGGGCTTTAACTACGAGGTCATATCGCCAACTACCAGAGCGCTCTTTCGTCACTCTGGTGGACATGAGCCCGACTCTACTGTGGCAGTCCTAAATTTTTATTCATCTAGGGCAAGGGTCTTTAACATGTACCTGACATCGTACAGGCTCGGGACCATCGCTTAACGCCCCATCCGAAGGTCGGCGTGCTTAAGTTTATTTTACCTCCCAGATAAAATAAACTAACGGCCTCGAGTTTCGAACCCACGTTCTTGAGCTCAGAAGACAAGCACGCATACCACTGAGCTATCGGCGTCCTCTTCTTACACTCGAGTATATATAGGCTACCAAATGTGTCGTTCATTGGTCATCTTCCAGAAATGGTCTAATTTTGATCTTGAGGCTCCAAAACATTTTTTCCAGTTTTTATCCATGAGGCAGCCGCCAAAAAAATTAAACAACGATAAATTGGAAAAAGGGTGAAAAAATCTATTAGATTTTTCTAGAAAAATGTATGTCCGTTCTCCGTGATATTTAATCCGATTGTTTACATTACCGTAAAGAATGTTAAAAGGAAAATCAATCTTGTTGGTTAACCATCGTAAAATAAACATTTATGATTTCGCGTTACATTTTTGAATCCCATTTCTGACAGAATTATATTATAACTATAGTGTTTTCTTCATTTTGAGTCATATAACTTTCGCTTATGTTCATTAGAAGCCGAGGTATTCCGCTCAGAGCAGTAACACTTGTCCCTAAAAAGCTTCTGTTAATTATATGTATGTTATGTGTATATATTTTTTTTTTACGGAAATGTAAACAATCGAATTAAGTAGCAGTGCTATTGTTGGCTCAAAATTGCCTATTACTACACAAACCTACTAGGTATTCCTTCCATGTTGATTAAAATAATAATAGTTTTATTTCAATTTCGTAACATTTTATAACCATCTTAAACATTAGTATGTACAAAATATGTTTGTCGACTCCTCAGTGAACCGATATGAGAATTATTGGGTGTAATTTTTAGTAAAATTTAAACCCTACACTTTCTTCTTAGTATAAAAAAATTAGATGAATAAAATATGTTTACCAGCTAATTGTTTTTTAATAACATCTTTCCGTGATATGAAGAACTTAATATGCCTTTCAAAAGATGAAGATACTTTCAAATCTCCATCTTCAAAAGCCTTCTAATTGGAGGAAATAGCTTCATCATGTTTTTTTTATTATTTTAATATCTGAAGGCTTCCACGTTCAGGGAAACATATTTAGAAAATATGGTGGTAGCTTCCGTAAGTCTGATCAAGTGATCAACCTAAATAAATCAAACAAACTTTGTTTTAACCGGCTCTTTTTGAACGGTTTCGGCATTATAACATTGTCAGGTTTACTTTTTTACCACTATTAATAAAAAAAAATGGAAGAAATATTTCAGAACAAACAAATTCCTAACTGTAAAGACAAAGAAATCTGCTAGTTGAAAGTCCAACCCTTCTTTACATATCTGATGTACCTACATGAATGAAACTAAACCTGACGATGATGTTAATTCCGAAACTGCTAATTTATGTTTACATTTCTTGATTATAGATTTCCACAATATATCCGCGTTTCTCAATTTTAAAGTTACAAGAAGAATATGTTAAGATACATGCGGCAATCCCACCGGAAACTATTGGATAATGGCCATTGTTCCATAATACCATTCGGTACTGAAAAGACATACTATTCTTTCGTCAATCCTGGTACCCTGTACAAAAAGTCACCATAATCATCATAAAAACAATCTTTAACTTTATAAACACAACCCTCAATCCATTTATCATCAGGGATATTAATTTTTAAAGCAATATCCTCACAAACCAAATTGGTTGATTCCTTAAAAGCCATTATTTCCTTTGGCTCATAAATTTTGACAGAAGGGAGAGGAGTTTCACTTACGGGTACCTCACTCAGACTATCAGATTCTACAGTCTTCTCATTTCCTTTAAGAAAGGTTTCGTCCAAATCAGTTGTCGACCTCCCTTTTGTCTTTACTTTTTCTCGAAATGCTTCCAATGTGTAATGTTTACTATTGGGACCTCCACCTCCTTTCCCACCCATTACATATGTTTCAGTCTTTGGCGATAATGGTTCCTTATTTGACTTTTTCTTTTCATAAGATTGTTCAGTGTCTGTATATTTTGTAAGGATGTCAGAAAATTCTGAACCCATTGTCATCTTCGGAGTTTCTTCAGATCTCACCTTCAATTCACCTGAAAATGAATTAAAAAAGTATCCATTAAAATATCACGCCGATTGACTAGAAGAACATCGAAATTCCACATCTCCATCTATAATATAGTGAAACCCTTTTAACGGACACCTCTGGATAGCGAATAACTCTATTAACGGACAAAATGTCTATGGTCCCGGCAACAGACCACTCAAATCATTGCTTAGTTTACCTCTCGATAACGGGTCCTCTCTTAACGGACAGCCTTAAATAGTCCCATGCGAAAAACCAACCTCCCGAAAGCGGACAGCAGGCTCTTAAACGTGCGTTCTTGCACTTTTCTATTGAGAATGTTTAGCATGTAACTGCGCATCATTAACTGTTCTACTCACTGTATAATTTCAACTCTGAAACACCCCCTTCAGCGACAACCTGTCTTTTACTTGTCTCAGGGTATTGAAAAATTCTCACAAATGAAATCTTCCAACCCCGCATCCACTGTTACTCTTCCGAATGAAGAGAGCGTTTGAAGAAAAAACTATTTTCAACCAGATTATACACTATCGTGAACACAGCTCTACAAGAGTCATATTCCCTTTGCGCAGCCGATACAATGCAGTTACCAAATCCATTAATGGATATTACCGTACTCATTTGATTCAAAGTGAGCAATGGAGCTGGTTAACTACTCCTAATTTCATTTTTGGAGGGGCCGAAATCTGAATGTTTAGACAAATAATCACTTCGAAACGTACGTGTTTGAGTGGACTTTAACATGCTGAAACATTCTCAATAGAAAAGTGCAAGAACGCACACAAAGTACACCTCTGTAGCCGTATTAGTAGACACATCCGTTTTCATATCAGTAGATGCTGACCTGTGCAGTAACAATGCATTTCTGGTGTTAACTGTACATTGTAGTATATGGTTTTGAAGCTTATTTCAAAAAGATCGTTCGTATCTATAAATTTGACAGCTTCTTAGACTGAATTCGATAATAAACAAGTTCTAAGTTTTAAAAATATATTTAATTTGTATTCTTCCGTCTACGCCGGGCAGATTCTGACGGTATTCAAAGTTTTAGACTTGCAGATTTGAACTAGCAGAACTAGAATAACCTTTCTTTTCTTGGCCTTATGTACGATGCATATTAGCCATGTCCTATAACGGTGTTATTTACGAAATCCATGGCACCAGGAGGGAGTTTTATCTCCGAAATAAAACTCTCTCCCGGGCGGAATTCGAAACCGCAACCAAAGCCCTACGCTTTAGCCCGCATGGCCACCGCGGCACCAAGAATCACTTTATAGAACAATTTGGTGTAAAATCTTTTTTTTCAAGAAAAAAAAAAAAATGCAAACCATAAATATCTATAAAATCCCTGAGAATCGGACAGAGGTTTATGGGATTTGGCTTTGTTCCCTTCACGAATAGTAACACTGTTAAAATGATTCATTTCAGGTAACAGTTATTTGGTTTATTGGAAAAAAACGAACAATACTAATAATGGTTTTCTGGTTGGCTCAAAATTGCCTTTTACTACACTAGGTATTCCTTCCATGTTGATTAAAATAATAATAGTTTTAAATCAATTTCATAACATTTTATAATCATCTTAAACATTAGTACAAAATATGTTTGTCGACTCCTCAGTGAACCGATATGAGAATTATTGGATGTGATTTTTAGTAAAATTTTAAACCAACACTTTCTTCTTAATATAAAAAAATTAGATGAATAAAATATGTTTACCAGCTAATTGTTTTTTAATAACATCTTTCCGTGATATGAAGAACTTAATATGCCTTTCAAAAGATGAAGATACTTTCAAATCTCCATCTTCAAAAGCCTTCCAATTGGAGGAAACAGCTTCATCATGTTTTTTTATTCTTTTAATATCTGAAGGCTTCCACTGCGATTTTAACATTTTCTGTACATATACATTAATAAAGATTAAATAAGAAAATAATAGTAGATATTAAGTATTATTTGAAAAACAATAACATTGCGAACCTCAATGACATCAGTTGTGGCAGGGAAACTTTGGGATAATTTTTCGGAAGTCCATAACCCCGGATCAGAATTGTGTAGAAATCGTATTTGCTCTTTTTCGGACCAAGTCAAAAAATTCGGTGAAAGCTTAGGACTGAAATATTTTCTTTCTATTCTCTGGAAAAGAATTTTCTTCTTCCTGTTGCTCAATGAACTGAAAATTAAAAGTAAAGAGTAATACAGTTTTACTTAAAAAAACCAAACAATAGGAAGGATCCCTCCCTAAAGTAAAGTACAATATGAGTATACATAACATGAAATTAGAACGAAAAGGGAAATGACCATTCAATATCATTGAGTAGAAGTTAATCTCCAATAGTTCTGATAAATTAGTGATACATTAAATATATCCAAACCTTTCATGTTCATCATAAAATGAGGCAGCATTTGAAAAGTCGTGTTCTAAATTTTCTATTAGCTCTTCATTAACATCCATTTTATTTACATCTGGTGTATCTTTTGAAAATATTTTAAGTCTACTCTCAACTCCGGGATTCGCTCCTCTGGACCTAGTTCTGAGATTACGTAAACATAAAATCAACGTTTTTGAAAACATTTCATTATATTAATGATACAGAATTTGATGGAGTAACCCTCAGTAAACCTTCCCTCTCGATAATCGATTCTCGCTAGCTGTAACGTATTACATCGAGTTGTTTTATATGTGAACTAGACAGGTTCTCGGTGTTGACCAGTTTACCTTAGGCTCCTTAACGTCCAAGAATTAAAGGGGCCATAAAACTGTATCTTCTTTTTTCGGTAGGTTGGTAACATTACAATATGTGTCATCTTCCAGGAAGAGTTCAAGTGGTTTTAAATTTTTTTTAGATTAAAATATTAGTAGATTCTGTATTAGATTACATTACATAAAGGAGTTGTAATGTGACTTCATTTGTATAGTTGGTATATTTGGTATACTCCAAAACATAAAAAAAACCAGTCGATCGTTTGTTCGAATATTCCATAGTTAACTTACATATGGGCTCCTAAATCCTAATACAAGTTTTGTGTTTGAGCCCCCTTCCCTTGAACCCCCATTTTCTTCGGCCGATATCGCTAAAAATCGGCAGGTTATGTCCTCATTGGCTTTTGATTTCAAATATGATATTTCATGTCGATATGTTCATTACATCGACAGTTGTTGGGTTTTTTGAGTTGAGCCCCCTCTTCTGCCGATTCCGCTGAACATTGGTAAGTGCCGTCCTTATGAAATGTTGTGTCAACAACGGCATTTATTACAGCTTTTGAGCCTTAATCCCCCATTTCCTTTGGCCGGTTTGGCTGAAAATCAATATGTCTCGTCGTTAGACGGTTCTGGATTCACATATACAATTTCGTGTCGATAAATCGATTCTTTCGTTAACGTATTCACAGTCGCACACGCAGTCAGAGACATTATTTTCACATTTGGAATCTGGAGGTAATAAATGAATGAAACTCCGTTGAAAACTCCGCATCTAATGTTGATTACATAACTTCCCCTATACTTCGTATAGCTGGGGAAGTAAAAATATAGATTAATGATGGATTTGTTCTTATCCAAAACATAAATCCTAATAAAAACCTGTTTTAGGCCTATGAAGCAGAAATATGAAATACGAATATACGAATCAAAAGCGAATGCATTTCAGAAAACACTAATGACAACAAGTAATATTGCAATTCTTTATGAATTAGCAATTATTATTAGCAATGTTTATTTCTGCAGCGTCCGCAGTAAATCGTTACTTTACGAGAGTAATCTAGATGACCCAGGAAAAACTATAAGTGCATAAAAAATAGATAAGCAAGTATCATTATTTTTTATTAAAAGAAAATAGGGTCCAAATTGATCCTCAGGATTGAATCGCTCAAGTCTGATTTGCATCCAATTATCTGGCTATCATGTCTACAATACAGACATCATTGATCTGATCAAACTCATGCAGAACTTCCTCTGTTACAGAGAAGACCAGACTCCATCATTCCATTTTCGGAGAGTAATAGTTGTTTCTTTTTGTTCAGTCACTTTTTATTTTAGATTTTTAATATAGACCAATATCTACAGTGATTCTTTTTATTTTAGATTTTTAATATAGACCAATATCTACAGTGATTCTTTTTATTTTAGATTTTTAATATAGACCAATATCTACAGTGATTCTTTTTATTTTAGATTTTTAATATAGACCAATATCTACAGTGATTCTTTTTATTTTAGATTTTTAATATAGACCAATATCTACAGTGATTCTTTTTATTTTAGATTTTTAATATAGACCAATATCTACAGTGATTCTTTTTATTTTAGATTTTTAATATAGACCAATATCTACAGTGATTCTTTTTATTTTAGATTTTTAATATAGACCAATATCTACAGTGATTCTTTTTATTTTAGATTTTTAATATAGACCAATATCTACAGTGATTCTTTTTATTTTAGATTTTTAATATAGACCAATATCTACAGTGATTCTTTTTATTTTAGATTTTTAATATAGACCAATATCTACAGTGATTCTTTTTATTTTAGATTTTTAATATAGACCAATATCTACAGTGATTCTTTTTATTTTAGATTTTTAATATAGACCAATATCTACAGTGATTCTTTTTATTTTAGATTTTTAATATAGACCAATATCTACAGTGATTCTTTTTATTTTAGATTTTTAATATAGACCAATATCAAGTGATTCTTTTTATTTTAGATTTTTAATATAGACCAATATCTACAGTGATTCTTTTTCCCTAAACTTATTTAATTTTTACGCATTATAAACAACGATTAATGTAATCCTAGTTATTAAAATTGAAATAGTTGTAAAAACAAAATCTGAAAATAAAACAAAAACTGTGGCAAAATATCAAGAATTACTTTCATTATTTGTTCTAAATGAAGAATAAATAGTTAAATTAATGCATTTTAAAAATACATTTTGAGCGAAAGATCAAAAAGCAAACGATAGGTGAAAAGAATAATTTTCTATCTGTCTATTGTCCTACTAGAGTCAAAATTCCACCGAAACTGTAAACGGGCCCCTAAGTTGACGTTCACATGGTTGCCGTATCCAAGTGCGTAGACAGAGGGAGGCACGTCCCTCCCCCCGGGGTTTTTATCAAAAATGGATAGCTTGCAAATTACCAATAGGATCTTCAAATTTCCCGTGCGTGTGATTCCTAAATCAGCAATCAGCTGTTACATAAATGAACATGTAAAAAACAAGTCATATTACATTTATTTTAAAACCAATTATGTACTTTCATACTTCCCAGTTAAACTCAATACTTTAACTTTCTAAGGAACTTAACATTTTTAGCCGAGATATTTTGAAACACTTAATAAAAAATAAAGAAAAACGTATACTTACTTACTTTACTTTCCCTGGCGCTACGGTCCTTTTAGAACCTGGGCCTCCGCAACAATCTTCCTCCATTCTACTCTGTCCTCGGCCTCCCGTCTCCATCTTCTCACACCCATCGTTCTGAGGTCGTCCTCCACGTCCTCCAGCCAACGTAAGCGGGGTCTACCTCTTCTTCTTTGTCCTCCCGGGTGTCCCTCCAGTATCCTCCTCGGCAATCTATCTGGTTGCATCCTCTGTAAATGCCCCAGCCATCGCAGCCGTCCCTGCTTCACTAAGGCCACCAGGTCCGTGCTCTTGTACAGGTCCCTCAGCTCCCCATTGGTCCGTATCCTCCATCTATCCCCCTCTGGAGTAGGGCCGTATATCTTTCTCAATACCTTCCTCTCCCACGTATTGAGTAAGACTTCGTCCCTCCTAGTCAGGACCCAGGTTTCACTCGCATATGTGACGACCGGTCTCAGGACTGTTTTATAAATTGTTATTTTGGCGTCTCGGGACACAGTCCTCGATCCGAGCACCTTCTGCAGTGACCGGTAGCATCTATTCCCGGCCGTTATCCTCGCTTTGATGTCTTCTTTAACGTCGTTCCTTTCCGTGACAACGGTCCCCAGGTACTTGAAGCTATCCACCCGGTCAAACCTGCAACCTCCAAGTACTAGTTCCTTCTCTTTGACTTCTTTCCTCGTGGTTCTCATGTACTTGGTTTTGCCCTCGTTGACAAGAAGACCAAGCTTCCTGGACTCCTCGTCACATTCCTGGAACGCCCCCGCCAATGCAGCTTTCGTTCGTCCGGTTATGACCACGTCGTCCGCATATGCGAGATGCTGACTGAGCCTTTTATATATAGTGCCATCAGGATTCGTACGGATGCCCCTAATAGCTTTCTCCAGTGTTATATTGAAGAGTAAGGGGGATAATGGGTCGCCCTGCCTCAGACCCTGCCTGACCTCAAAGCTTTCAGAGATCGCGTTCTGGACCTTGACCTTTCCACAAGTGTGCGTCAACGTCATCCTTGCCACCCTTATCAGTTTTGGGGGGAAGCCAAACCCATACATGTTTTGTAGGAGTTGTTCTCTATCTAAACTGTCGTAGGCTTGCTTGTAGTCGATGAAGAGGTGGTGCAGGTCGACGTCATTTTCGTAACATTTTTCCAGCATTGTCCTCAGCGTCGAAATATGGTCTATAGTCGATCTTCCCTGCCTGAACCCACATTGGTATTCACCAACCACCTCTTCAGCCCGTCTCGTTAGCCTCTTCAGAAGGAGTATAGAGAATATCTTGTAGGTGGCGTCCAGAAGTGCGATGCCCCGGTAGTTTCCACAGTCCAGCTTGTCTCCCTTCTTGTGGATCGGACTGATCAACGCAGTGGACCACTCCCTCGGCATTTCCTCTGTCATCCAGACGTCATAAACCAGCCGGTACACCTCCCTCGTTATTTCGTCCCCTCCAAATTTGAGCAGCTCCGCTGGGATTCCGTCCTCCTGGCGTCGTATTATTTTTGAGGGATGCGAGAACTTCCGCTACTTCTTCCAACTCCGGCGGCTCCTGAACTTCTTCTTCTTCCAGCTCTGCGCCACCACCTATGGTCGGCCTACTGGCTTCTGCGCGATCATAGCTAGGGTTCAGAAGGTCGCTAAGTATCTGGTCCATCTGTCCATGATACGTTGTTGGTCTCCTAGCAGATCCCCTTGTTCATCCCTGCAGAAGTTCATACGTGGTTTGAACCCCTCTTTTATTCCCTGGGCAGGGCCCTGTATGCTTCAGTGCTGGCCCGTGTACATCTCTGGAGCATCTTCAGTCTGGCAATTTTCCTTTCTTCTATTGCCCTTTCGCATTCCTCATCGAACCAGTCTCTGTGGTTCCTTCCTCTTTCTGAACCAAGCACCTCCTCCGCAGCCGATGTCAGAGTCCTTTTTACTCTCTCCCATCGTTCTTGTACGGTAGCTTCTTGTAGTATGTCGCCTTCTAGTTTTTCCCTGATTTTTTCCTGGTAGGCCTGACTTTTCACTGGACATTTCAACGCTTCAACCTTAAATTTCTTCGTCCTTTCTGTTTTTCCTCTTGGCCTTACTGCCATTTTCTGCATATAAGCCGCACATACAAGAAAATGATCTGAAGCACAGTCGGAACCCCGATAGCTTCGGACGTCTTTTATATCAGTTGCGTGCCGGCTCTCTATCAGAACATGGTCTATTTGATTGCGGGTTCTCCCGTCCGGCGACACCCACGTCTCCTTGTTTATATTCTTATGCTGGAAGAAGGTGCTTGAGACTGAGTCCTTTCCCAGCAGCAAAGTCAACCACCCTCAGCCCATTGTCATTAGAGATGTCATGGAGGCTGTGGCACCCAATGGTGGGCCTGAGGGCCTGCTCCTTCCCGACCTTGGAGTTGAAGTCTCCCAGGACCAGCTTGACATCATATCTTGGCAGGCTGTCGTAGGTCCTCTCCAACAGATCGTAGAACTGATCCTTTTCTTCTACGTCCTTCTCTTCTGTTGGGGCATGTACACTGACCAGGGAAAGGTTAAAGAACCTACCCTTCAGCCCAGTGTACATATCCTTTCACTGACAGGTTTGTAGTTGAGGATGGCATGCTTTAAACCTTTCCTCACCATAAAGCCTGTCCCCACCACGTTGGCCCTATGACCGCTGTTGATCAGGGTGTAGTCCCTGAGGTCCACGAGTTCCGTGTTTCTCCATCTTATTTCTTGGAGTGCAGCCACGTCGACTCCATACTTCCCCAGGGCTCTCTCCAACACCTGACTTGCTCCAGCTTCATATATGCTCCTTACATTCCATGTTGCAATATTAATTTGTTTAGTCCGTTTCCAAGTTCCATTGTCATTACCATTAATCCGTCCGGCTTTCCTTGATTGTTGTGGTTTCGAAACATTGCTTTTTTTACAGGGTGGGGTTGTTAGCCCAACGCCCCAACCTGGAGGACCAGGGGTGTTAATTTCGGGTACCCTGCCCCTAAATGAGTTGCCTTCACCACGGCTGTAGAGCCTCATTCGCCCTCGCAGTTCACCGCCATACAGCTGGATTCTAGCACGGCCCGGTGATCTCTAGCCATGGATCAGCTGACCTCCCGTCTTCGGCTCCACGCCAGTACTGGTGGTTGCTGCTGCTCACCACCAGGGACGTTTATCGACCTCCCGGTCTAGATCCGCCGTGTTCTGTCGAAAGCAGGGCCACCTCTGGCAGGATGCGGTTCTTCGCCGCGCACGGACGGTCCTAGGAGAAGCTTCCTCGGAGATATTCCCACTCGTCTCCACAGCTACTCCCCTGGAGTTGGGGGTGGACCAGTGTTATGTCAACCAAAACAAAGGTACTACCACTGCCCAACTCCTTGACCCGAAGAGAGTAAGAAAAACGTATGTTTTTATAAAAAAAAATATTTTCTATTTCACAAAATATATATAATAGGGAGTACTTTCGGTATTGCTACCATCTTCAGAGGCGATGTAGGTACTTAAAAAAGAGGACTGTTGGGTAGGTTCTAGAACAAGTTTATTTTTATTTTACATAATTTCTTTTCTCACACCGGATTCACTGATTTTTTAAATATTGGAATCAGGGGTTCACAAAACATGAAATTTCGATGAAATCTTGTAGCGGTGAAGTAAAATAGGTGGCTGGACCGAATCTGAGCTAGAGCAACCCAACTTCTCATGAGGGACATGATTCACCGACCTTACTGTAACTTCAAGAAAATATTTTTAATAATTCTCCCAGGGGATGTATATAGATTAGATTAGATGGCACCCATCTTGGTCTATTTCGACTCTTGTTGCGTGCAAAGTACCATCAGATCCACCAACTGTAAAAATCTGAATATGATGAAGTGAATCTCTCGAATGAATGTAAATTATTATTTCGTATACCCATTTCATGATAACGAGTATCTTTGGACTTTGATGTAGGAAAAAGAGATGATGTTCAAAATGGAAACTAAGATTGAAAAGATGTGGAATCAAGATTGAACGAGAACGGAATATATTAGTGTAAAAGTGTTGGAGGTTGATAAGGAAGGCGGGAGATAATTAGTTGTTTTATCTGAGAACACGGAGCCGGGGATGGGGATGGCACGTCTGTCTTTATCATGCACACACTGCTTCTGTAGCGGCGGTGCAGACGGTGGCGGCATCTCACCTCACAATCCTCCACTGAATACTAATAAACTAGCTGGACCCTTTCTCCTCTTCTATCACCTTCAGATCCTACATCGTTTAATGCTCCTAGAATCGAATATACACAACTGAATGGTATAAATCAATGATTCTCAACCATGTCAACCAGTCCGTTAGCTACTCATTGCTGACAATGTACGAGGGTAGTCCCAGGAGTATCCGACCTAAACAAAGAAAACACAAAACATTTAAGAAAAAATATCAGGAGACACGGCAGTGTCTCCAAGTCCGAAAAAAATTTCGAAAGACACTGCTGTGTTACTTTTCTCGTGACACCAAATGCCACTTTTTGCATCGAAAAAAGTATATTATTCATTATCAAAATTATGTTTTTCCGACATAGCCGTCTGGAAAACTCCGAGCTGAACAAAAAAAAAAAAAGAATAATTTTTGACCAAATTTCGAAGGGTCAAAATTGGCAAAAAATAACTTTTTTTTCTTTTTCCTATTTCAGTGTCCGGGCGATTTTTTTTCGACGTGTAGCGAGATAGCATCTAACCTAAACCTAGAGAACAGGCAGAGCTTCCCGAAACTAGCCGATATGCAGGCAACAGATATAGCCACCGCTCGACTGCACCTCATAAGAGCAGTCAGTAAGGAGGAATCTCCCACAACAGAGCTCAAGGCAACGGCACTGGAAACCATAGCTACTTGGTATCCCGAGGAAGAGTGGGCTCACATTTATACAGATGGTTCGGCATCGCAGGCGAAATTTAATGCTGGAGCCGGCGTATACTCCAAATTTTTCGTTCTTTCCGCGCCTGTAGGAAAGTTAGCAACGAATTATAGTGGGGAAGTGCATGCCATTCTCCTGGCTTTTACAAAAATAACAGAAATGCGATGGGAAAATAGGAAAGTCGTCGTTTTCGTTGACTCCCAGGCTGCAATATCGTCGATTGCTAGCTATGAGCGTAGCGAGGATTTGGAAATTCTACAATGCAAGAACATCATAAGCAATCTCATCCACGCCGGCTGCACGATAGTGTTACAATGGATCCCAGGTCATGCTGATGTCCATGGCAATGAGGAAGCAGATAGGCTCGCCAGAGAGGGAGCTGGTATGCTACAACCTGACAAACCCATGACCCTAAGTGACTGTAAGAGGCAAACCAAAAAATTCTTTCAAGCCAAGTGCGGGGCAGCCCACAGGAACGAGGCTGCTGGGAAAGCATGGGAAAATCTTGTACAAAAGAAAGACAAGCCCCCAAAAAACCTACCAAGATACCAATCAGTGGCAAAATTTCGATTGACAACGGGCCACGACTACCTACAAAAACATCTTCACCGTATAGGTGTAGCGGCGGAGCCTTTTTGCCCACTGTGCGACACCCGGGAAGAAATGGACAGAAAACACCTTAAAACGTGCCCTGCTCTAGCCAGCAGCAGAGGTTTACCAGATCATGTTTTGTATTGGGCTGCAAGAAAGCTGATGGCGGGTATTGAGGGTAGAATTGGAAATTGCTGCTACGAACACATTGATAAGAAAAGCTGAAGAGTTTCGTTCGTGAATCAAAAACCCTATTGTTTTTGTTCGTGTGTCTGTCGCTTTGTCCCCAATAGGTAGCAAGCCCACCATGGTAGCTCACAAATCTACACGAAAGAGGATCTCTATGAGTAAGTTCGAGAAAACTTCCATCACAGCAATTAGGTGATCTGCCCCTATGTAACCCTTCACTGTGCGATTTGATCACATTTGTTTCCTAATAGTTTGGTGTTGGTTTTTTTAAGCCCTGCCAACTGTTGTCATCCAGTTTGAATCTGACAGGTTAAATGAAATATTAGGAAGTTTGGTGAAGCAGCAGATGTTGTTGCTTCACTAGATAAAAATGTACAACTTAATGTATTAATGAAATAAACAATATCACACTATTAAATGTTTTCATAAATAAAATAAGCAACATCGCACTATTGTATATTATACAGTAAGTCAATTCTACTCTCTTGTATTTATTTTTATTTATTTATTTATTACTATCACTATTGTATAAGAATCAACGTTACAATAGGGGTTGTGTTCATACTGAAATCAATCATAATCGTAAATATTGATTTATTCATCACAGAAAGAAAATAAAATAAAATGGTAGTAAGTTAATCCAATAACACGGTTATTAAGACGCTGTAATGCACAGTACACATTTGCAGTTTATCGAGTAATACCAGTTGATGTATCCGAAGAAATGAAATTTTGACCCTCTCGTCGGTCCTTTTAGTGAAAGAGTCCAGGTTCTCCTGATATAGAGAAACCCCATGGGGGAGCATAATTGCGAACAGGCTAATTTATTTACAGTGAATATACCCTTTTTACTGGACGTTTATTTTGTTTACCAAACGTTAAATATTATTCTACTAGCATTTAATTTATTTACTGTGAATATATCCTTCTTACCGTGAATTTCTTTTTTTTACTATTCGTTTTCTTCTTTCCAAATAACCATTAATGTTTCAAATACAGCGCTGGCAATGGCAGGATTTTTTTTTTTTTTTAAATATTTCTGTGCAGCTTGTTCTTTGATTAATATTGTTTATTATTCTTAGTGTTTTTTTTTTTTTTTTTTTTATGTAATAATATTAATACTAGGTTTCCCAATGTATTAAACCACAATTAAGTATAGAATGGAAATAGGCCTAAGTTGTTAATGTTTCCTCTGACACGATATTTTTAAGATTACGAAGTAAAAAACTCAGTTTCTTACCGATAACAGATGTTTTTTCAATCCATGTTAGTTTCGTATCAATATGAGACCTAGGAATTTTATATTACGAAAATAGTAACAGCTTACGTTGGGTTTTCATTTAATTAGAAGTAATTTTGAAGCTGAAATAATTTTTTTAGGCTCAGTTAACATTAACTCATTGACGAGAAGCCAATTGTTCAATGATTTAAGAGCCTTCCTTAGAAATAGATTCATTCAAAGAGGGTGTTTTTTTTAAAGTTGTCGCGAGAATAGTAATATTATCCACAAAAAGGTTCGACCTAAAGAGATTCATATACCTAACTAAATTATATAAACATTCTAATATCTGCGCTCGCGTACTTATATATCTCATGCGAAGAAAGAACCTTAACAAGTTTATTTTTCACCATGAACACCAAATTTTGTTGAATATCTCACATCATTGGCCCACATCATCTCTGGCCATTTTATGAGAAATGGTGGTTCAGAAATGCATAAGACTGAAAATAAATACAAATCCAGGAAAGTTCTTTTAATTCAATATTCTGCATATTTTTCTTATGTAATAGCCGATGAAAAGAAATTTTTGAACAGAAAACATTTTGAAAAATTCACCAAGGTTGACTTTAGCATTGAAGGCTGAGTTTTAAAAAAAGTGAATAAATATGTATGTACCTGTAAATTTGCATGAACATACAAATTTAACATAATTGACATAGCAGTTAATTGCTCTAATTCATCTGAAAAATTCATGATTGAATTATCTAAATTATATTCTTGATATTTTAGTTGACATTTGCATAGAATTTGAAGCTCAACATCTTATTATCAACTTATTTTGCTAGTCTTAAGACTCATGGGTTATTAGTTCAGACGTTCCTCCACAAGATGGCGGCGCTGCCATTAATTTTTGTTTTCCTTTCATTTGATGAGTGCTTCACTCATTTAATTGAGCGGAGCTCATTCTGGAGTGAAACGGAAGAATGAGCGTAGCTCAATCTTTAGACGACTCGTGTGTTTCGTTTGTGCCCCTCCTGCATTAAAACTGTTTATCTGATCCTGATCAATTTTTGCATATTGATGGATGTCAGTCACGTGAAGGTTGTTAAAAAATAATTTCGAAAATCGGACTTACCACGGAGGAATAATCACCGAAAGTATGCTCATCCATAGACTTCAATGCGAAACGTTCAAATTGTCCTCAATCGACAATGGCATGAAGCGCGCGCATGAAATTGAGGTCAGAGGTCGAGGTCAAGAGTAAGATTTGTTTAAAAAAATAATATATAATATAATAATAAAAAAATAATCAATGAGGAAATAATTATATAAAATGGAAGTAGCATCGAGGAATAATCACTGAAAAAAACTGAGACCATTGTTGGAAGACATTGTTGCGGTGCTGCGCGTGAATTAAAAGTTCTCGGCGAAGCCCTTGACAAATTTTTCGGGAGAAAAAATTATTTTGGACCATATTTTTTCGTAAATAAAGTATATTCCTTGACGATAACCACGTTTTGTCGCATGGAGGGAGCTCGCGGCGTATGCTAAGCGAGTGACCGCTAATGAATTTAAAGTTCAAGGTATAGGCAATTTGAGTCACGGCTCCGCTCAATATTTGCAATTAGCAGAATGCATTGCATACCTAGTTAATGTAATTTTAACTGAAACACGTTCAAGTTATATAAACAAAAAATAATTATTTCAGTTATGGTAAATAGAAATGAAATTTAGCTGTGAAGAATTAAAATAAGAAATATTAATCATTATAAAGTTGGAACAGAAAAGGGTGAGCACCCTTTAATAATAATTATAAGGCTTTATACGGAACTAAAAAAGGGTGAGCACCCTTTAATAATAATTATAAGGCTTTATACGGAACTAAATAAGGGTGAGCACCCTTTAATAATAATTATAAGGCTTTATACGGAACTAAATACAATCAACATTTCGTATGTAACAAAACTGGGTAGCAGCCAATTGTCAAATCGGGGATCTTTGTGTTTTATAAGGATCTAAACACAGTGGTCCAAGTAAGGGTTATATCGCTACCTCAGAACAAGACTGTCACAACTAAAAAAAATTTGAATTTTGGAAAATCACGTTATAAAATTCACTGATCCTTAAAGGTACTTTACTTTTGATTTATTTAGAAAACTTCTAGAGCAATAAGCTTTTACACGGTTTATAATACTTACTTTTAAGACAATTTTACTTAGCTTTCACCATCGAGCCCAACCTTTCCGTGCAATGGAAGTCCGACACATCTACTCTCTGGTGGCCAGAATTACAAGTTACAATTGTGACACTCTTCCATAAAAAAGTATACCATATTACCATTCTTCCTATGAGTTTAGTACGAATTTGATATTTTTTGAGTTGTGACAGTCTTGTTCTGAGCTAGCGATATGTGAATTTTATTCACGTAGCTCTTTCGACAATAAAGTTTGGATTTAGTTTCAAGTTTTGGAATGAGAAGCGCCAATGTACCTATACGCGATTAAACGAAGAGTTAAATTTTGAAACGCAGAATGTATATTTTTTAATTAATATTTTGATAAATATTTGTTTATACACACAACAAATCTACTTCATTAGCGGAGAATCAGGATTTGAAGTTTTTTTTTTTTTTAAATGGCAACTGAACAAGTGTTCAAAACATGATTCTTACTCTTCTATTTAGGTATTATTTTCGTAATTGAACTTGTCATATGGGCCTACTCCCAGCAATATATGTGATTCTTAGTCACAGAATAACTTAAAATAGCTCGTAGTTATCTTTTTTACTATTTACCATAATAGTTACGATAGTAATTAAATATCATTATAAACTAACCGCTAATTTGGCTTTAAAGTATACTGTTTCCTACCAACTGACCTAAACAATTACCAATTTTCCAGCCCCAATGCATATTTTATTATTGGACGTATCAACTCTTTTGTCAGACAATTTCTCAGTAATGATGTTACGTTAAATATCGACTACATCGAATATTTAGAACTCCTGCTAACTTGCTATGGTATCTAATATTCAAACATGTATTCACTTCCAGGATCAACATTTCAGCCTTGATAATAGACTGTATTTCCAATAATTCATGGGTTTGAACAACGACGGCATCACAGAAGTGAACAAATACGACATGAAACATAGCATAACATATGTAATAACATACACACAGAATAAAGTAATGGGCTAGCTTATGAACCTCGACATCCTATTGGCTAGTCATTTAGCACAGAACTCAGTATAAGCAGCACCGCTTTCTCCCCAGCTTCTTCCTAAGCTCTCCCAGAGAGTGATTTTTTAGAAAAAAACGATGGATTGGTTTATAGCGAGAGTGAATACTTAATTGATTAATAAGTTAGGAGGTACATTTCTGGTGATTCATCGACAGATTATTTTTATTTTAAATCTTCGCGGACGATACTGCTATCCTTTCAACCAATCATGAACCTGCAGAAACATCTCTACAACGTGGAAAGCTGGTGCAAATTGTGGAAAATAAAAGTCAATGAAGAAAAATGTGTCCAAATTACCTTCACTCTCAGATGGCAATTCATGTACCAATTCCTATTTCCAATGAAGTAAGCTACCTTGGGTTCTACCAGGACATAAGACTAACCTGGAAATGCCAAGAACTAACGATTCGAACAACTATACAGACTCCTTACAATCATACGACCGATGTGGACCTATGGACTGAAGCTGTGCGCTTTAGCCAAGCCAAGTCCTTAGAATCATTGTAGATGTTCCCTGGTTTGTTTCCAACCTCACACTCCACAACGACCTAAAGTTCCTTGTGTCCAGGATCTCATCAAATCCCGTTTCTCCATGTTCCACACGAACCTCTCCTAGCACAATAATCCTCTTGCCAAAACCTTATCATTCGTATCCCATCCGCAAAATCCTCCGAGGCGACTTAGGCTCGAGACCTACTTTAATTTTTTCACGTCATTTCTCAAGGGAGTGCAGGTGATGACCAGATCCTCTCCTCAGGCCTCTCGACGCCCCGCTTCCTTCCAAATTAAAATCAGATGGTCGGAGAATTTATGTATTGTATTAAGTATTCCGCTTTAATATCAGTTTTATTGGACGTTCTGGGTACACCATATTATAAATAAAATAATGATGAAATAAAATGGAGAGAGAAAAACCTAAAATAATAATTGAAATAAGAGTTGCGGGCAGTCAGATGGACTGAAGTCCCCACATAAATGGGAAAGATTTAATTAGTTAAAAATAATAAATAGATATGTTAAAGAAAATAAAACATTTAATAAGATTGACAAATAATTAAAACTAGAAAAACAATCATAAAACTACATGAAATAAAAATAGAGTGAGGCTCTTTATTGATTAAATAATAAAATACAATAATAAATAAAATAAAGATTGCGAACTAAAAAGAAAAATATAAAAGATTTGACTTAAATATATATATATATATATATATTTATTTATATGTATTGTATTTCCCCAGCACGAATTAATCAAATAAGTTTTGTTCTCTTCATGTGGATTGGAGAGGGCCGCCCGGGTTTCAAGGTTTCAGCATATTTCATTGAGAGTTTAGCATTAAAAATTGAAGTGAAGATTCCATGTCATTCGTTTGTCAAGTATGAGACCTAGGTAGCGAACTTTGTTTCTTGAAGGAATGGGATTGCTGTTAAGGAAGACGAGAGGGCAAGTATATTTTTCGCCAAGTGAATACTATATGAACGGACTTTTTGTCTTTCACCTTAATTCTTCACTTTTTATACCAAGATTGAAGGGATGTCAGGTGTTCTTGGAGATTGTAAGATGAGAGAATTGGATTAGGATATGGGGAGAGGATAGCAGTATCATCTGCAAAGGAAAGTTGGGTTAATGGACAGGTGGGGATGTCAGCTGTGTATATCGTGAACAGTATAGAACCAAGGATACTATCTTGAGATATGCCAGCGTTTTGTGGAGAATAAATCTAGGTAGGCAAAATCCCCTGTTTTATCTTCAGTGAGAAGTAGCAAGCCTGCATCAGCGTGGGAATAAAAATAATTTGTAGTAAAATTGGTAAAGAACAGCAACAAATAATGTCCAAAATGATGTTCATGTTATATTGTTAAGAAACCATACCTGGTTATTCATGATAAGTACGGAGGTAGGTTTCCTGTGAATATTGTTATATTATAGATGGTGTCTGGTGTAATAATAGGATATGGTAGATTAGTGGACTGTGGAATATAGATATGTCGTGTCCAAGCCACCGTGGCATCAGGTTGGTTCCACTGTCTGCTCCATATTACCTGACCCTTCATATCCTCGCAGTAGTGGGCCCCCTCGACTCTATACTTGTGTTGAAACAGAGACGTGTTGCACCATTTAGTGTAGGGGTCAGCCACCTTCAACAATGAGGCTTTGTCAAGCCAGCCATGATCGCAACTACGAAAATAGTCCTTTCGAACGTAATCAAACAATCTAACTATCAACTTAGTTAGATTGGCTGAATATATTGTAATATAACTATTGTTCGTGTTTTTATTAAAAATAATTTTCCTTCACTTTACATTAAATACGCGGAGATTTTCTCAAACTGTATAACTGATTTTTACTAAAATTAAATACTAATGGCATGCCAGATTGCCTATCTAATAGAACGATACTTAAATTACTGGTTTTAATATATATGATTGGATTTCTATAAACCAAAGGCGAAAGTTCAATCAACTAAGAAAGTTTTGAAAAACTAAATTGTTAAATCACTATTGACTAGGTTTGAGCATGGGAAACAAACTACCAAAATCTAGAAACTCATAATAAAAAGAATATATTTACATAAAATAAACTAAAAAAATAAAATACATAGGTACAATAAATTAAATGATGTGCACCACGTGCCTAAACGTTGGATGGATGGGTTCCACGACTCTTTATCTTTAGTTCTTCTTTTCTTAATTCTTCTCTGGTTTTTCCTCGATCTTGCTTACCAGTACACGACATAAAAGTTTGGGAATCAAATAAGGGGACGAACATCGGCAATACTCATAACTTCACTTCCACAAGGGCACGCCAAACACCCAGTCCTTTCTGTTCATAGCGTCCCCCAACATCTCACAATATGGCCGACCCAACAAACATCACTGCCAAATACATTAAATTTTCCTTCTCCAAAATCAAATATATATTTTATTTCCATTTTATATATATTATTACTTATTATTAAAAAATCAATGAAACATGTCGCACTTTAATTACATTACAATATACTTTCACCGACAAATTGTTTTTTTTTTAATTATTGGAATTTTGGATAGGAATACGTTGAAAATTTTGGCGATTACATAACTTCCCATATACTTTGTATATCTGGTGAAGTAAATACGATCTGGTTAAAGCATTAACTTGGGAATGTTATGGTGTGGGAGTTTAAAAAAAGGGAGAATGCGGCTTCCACATAACGAAATGTGGTGGAAATATGTGGAGGTGCAGATTAGTAAGAGGACAGTGGCTTAACTACGGCAAAATGCCAATGCCGCAGTCGAGGAGAGCCTCCATCCGCGGCAGGTGTTTCTGTCTGATTGGTCGGATATGGAAGGAATCATCCACTACTTTTTTTTTTAATGTAACCAGTCAACTACGAAAGAGGTCTATTTCGAAACACTTGACTGTTTGAAGGTAATCTTAGACGAAAAAATGTCCTTCTTTGGCCAATAGCCGCGCAGTTTTGTTCCACCAGAGGACAATGTCAGTGTTCACGTTGTAAGAGTGACGCTACAAATACTACACCACATCTTCATTGGATAGCTATCCGAGTTAGTTTAGAAGTTTCTAAAATTATCTTCTCTTTTAAATTAATTTTTAGCTAGTAGAATTATATAATAATAATTATGATAATAATAATAATAAACATGAGAAAATGTCTCGTAATAGAAAATAAAAAATAAGAGTAAATAAATAAATTAAAAATACAATATAAAAATATATAAAAAAATAAAAATTATAAAAAAATCTACCTTAAATAAAAAAGTCGTTGTTGAATATACTTGCCCAGAACGAACTAATCGATTAACTCCCCCCCCCCCCCTCCAAAAACAAGTTGACCGTTTTTTTTGGAGGGAATTAAAAATTCAGAAGTAAATTGGAAAAATGTTGTAGAAAATATTAGAAAATACATTATAAAAAAACATTAAAAATTAACACGGTAAGTCTCATTGCTTTTTTATCCCATAATACAAATACTGACATCACCTGTAGGATGACCTGATCCTACACCCGTAATTGCCTTTGACGAAGAATCGTCTATAATGAACGTGAACTGGTAATTTGCTCGTAAATTTATGATGCTCAATCAAATTCATGAGAGGGCGCCGGTAGCTCAGTGGTATGCGTGCTTGACTTCTGAGCTCAAGGTTGTGGGTTCGTAGCCCGACCGAGGCCCTTAGTTTATTTTATCTGGGAGGTAAAATAAACTTAAGCACGCCGTCCTTCGGATGGGACGTTAAGCGATGGTCCCGAGCCTTTACGATGTCAGGTACTCGTTAAAGATCCCTACCCTAGATGAATAAAAAATTTAGGGTAGGCAAAATTTAGGACTCCCACAGTAGAGTCGGGCTCATGTCCACCAGAGTGACGAAAGAGCGCTCTGGTAGTAGGCGATATGACCTCGTAGTTAAAGCCCGGACATGAGTCATAAAACCTAAACCTAAACCTAACCTCAAATTCATGATTCATACAAAAAGAAAAATGTCGGCGAGTCGACGGAAATCTACTTCCCGGGCCCGCAAATTATTTTTAATCGATTAAGGGGAAGGGGGAAACTCATTTTGGGTCTACCACAAAAATGTGAATGTGAAGTTCGGGAAATGTTAGGGAATGTTTTAAGAAGATATAAAGTGTAAGGAATAACGATATAATTAGTTGTTAATAAATATATATATAAACCAAGAGGGCGCCGGTAGCTCAGTGGTATGCGTGCTTGTCTTTTGAGCTCTAGATCGTGGGTTCGAAACCCGACCGAGGCCCTTAGTTTATTTATATCTTACTTACTCTTACCCTCTTACTCCGTTGGCGTAGAACCCTGAAGATCCTTAGCCGCCCACACTAGCCTTCTCCACCGCGATCTGTCGTGCGCCACCGGTCGCCAGTTCACCACGTAGTGTTCCACAGCATCCTTCTTCACCAGGTCAGCGTTTATTTTATCTGGGAGATAAAATAAACTTAAGCACGCCGTCCTTCGGATGGGACGTTAAGCGATGGTCCCGAGTCTGTACGATGTCAGGTACTCGTTAAAGACCCCTACCCTAGATGAATAAAAATTTAGGGTAGGCAAAATTTAGGACTCCCACAGTAGAGTCGGGCTCATGTCCACCAGAGTGATGAAAGAGCGCTCTGGTAGTAGGCGATATGACCTTGTAGTTAAAGCTCGGGCATGAGTCATAAAACCTAACCTAACCTATATAAACCAAAGTGATAAAGAATTATTTGCTATTTTACTCTCCCAGCTATATGAAGTATAGCGGAAGTTATGTAATAGGTCAACAATTCAATGCAGAGTTTTCGACGAAACTTTCATATTTTCCAACCTCCAGATTCCAAATATGAAAAAAAAACAAAAAAAAACACAATTTCTGTCTGTCCGTGTCTGAGAACACGATAACTCCCGATAGAATAAATATATCAACATGAAATTCTGTACGTAGAACAACTATTGAATACTAGCGCAAACAGTCGACTGATTTTGAAGGAGGAACGGAAAGATAATAGATTAATTCGTGCTGGGGAAGTACATTGCATGCGATTCACGTACGACTTATTTAATTTGACTGAATGGACCGGTTTTCATTGCGTTCTTTACACTAGGTTTTCTTTAAATATACAAAAATTATTAGGCTTTCTCTAAGCACTCTGTCCTTGGCCGATTTGTTAGAAATGCGAATGAACTAATAATCAAGACTGAAATATTATTATAATAGTAACAGGTTGAGTAACGGTCTGAGTCTGTTAACGAATGACGTCATTAAAGTCTGTATGCAAGACCGCAAGAGGTCCCTCGCGCATCTCTAACACCTCCTTCCCAATTTAACGTGCATTTTTCTTTATCTTTAACGAAACTGACTTATGAGCCCTTGCGCTCAGGGGCGTAGCCAGGATTTTGAGCAGGGGGGCAAAGTTAGGGTACAGGGGTGGGGGGTATAGACTCCCGGGGGGCACAGCACGCAGTTTCCGTGGTTGGCGCTGCAGACTTTTTGTTATTAATTTAGGAGACTCGAACCTCTAGAAGCTCCCCCTGAGGTAACCACCGACTGTAATACTTACGGTGATTTTACATAAGCAGCAAAAATACAAAGCGCAGCAGCAGCAAATGCGCGCTGTGGTTTCTGTGCTTTTAAAATTAAATGACTCACAGCCAAAGCGTGCATTTGCTGCTGCGCTTTGCATTTTTACTGCGCATGTAAAATCATCTTTAAGAATATAAATTATAACATAAATGTAGATTTTGATCGAGGAAATGAAATGATCGAATTCATGTATATTTAAATATATGTAATGTGATTTGTTTTGTACATGTACATTTAAGTAACAGCTGATTGCTGATTTAGGAATCAGACGCATGGGAAAATTGAAGATCGTATTGGTAACTTGCAAACAATCCATTTGTAATAAAAACTATTTTTTTAGTTTATTTAATTTTTATCTTGGTTTTTTGCTCTGGCTAGGGGGGCACGTGCCCCCTGCCCCCCCCCCCCTGGCTACGCCCCTGTCTGCGCAAGGGGGGATTATTCTGCTCCCCCCCCCTTGTGTCCGCCATTGGTCTTACGTATGATCTTTGAACAAATCATAAAATTTGTTGTTCCTTCTCTAGCGAGTGATTACTACTTTGAGAGTTGAGCCCCAGAGGTGAGAAAGAGTGGGGGGGGGGGGGGGGGGGGGGAGGGAGGGGGCTCGCTATAGAGGAAGGATGCCAGCAATTTTTTATAAAATTCTGAGTAGCACATCGTTCTACATTCATACATTGCATTGTGGACAAGAATATCATGTGTTTTCTTCAGTTGAACAATTATTTAAGAAAGGACAGTGGGAGGGGAGAGGCTGGTGAGGGAGTTGTAGGTCGGTTGTTAGAAGTTCTAATTACTGTTCTGAGAGGAGAGACCTTGCTGATTGTGTGGTTAAAGTGACTGGCTATTATTCTGAAAGGGTGCCTTGGGGATTGAGTGTTTAGAGTTACCAGCAGTTAACATAAGGAAGGGCATTATAATTTTGTGGCACTATGATTTATGCACAGACAAGAGGCATAGTTCCCCGGGAATCGCCGGATGAAACGACCCCGTGATTCCAGACATGATAAAGACAAAAAGTCGCATATGAATCACCGTTAATCAACTTCCTCACTACAAATTAATCAACTTTTTTTATATAAACCGATCGACCGGTATGACGGGGGAGGGAAGTGAGGGGAGGGATAAGAAAGGAATGAATATTATTATTATTATTATAATGAGAATAATAATTATTGAGTAGTGGGCAATTTCTCGTGCAGGCGGTTAGGGTTCGATTTCCGACCATGGCAAAAAGTTGCGGTATAAAAATTTAATTTAGAGAAATTCTTCATAAAATTAGGTTGAAAAAAATAGTACTGTTAACAACCAGTTAAAAAAATATTGATATATATATTTATTGTATTTTGCAAAAATAAAAACTATGTATATTTTACGACATTAATTTAATAAAAATTCACAATATCATAAAATAGATATAAACCGAAATAACTGAAATAAATTATTTTTTATTTTTTTAACATTGTTGCACCATACCAAAAAAATAGAAAAAATTATGGTATATTTTGATATAAAAAAACACGTATTCTGTATATTGTTTTTCTAAATTTTGCAAAAATATTAAAGCTAATCCAAAGGTTTTTAAATTAACTTACTGGACCAACAGGGAAAATGAATAGTATAGAATACGAGAACAAATATTGGGTTTATTTACTTAAATCTACATTTTAAATTTGTTAACTAAATATTGAAAAAAACATGAAATTAATTTTTAAAAAGAAATCTTATAAAATAATTAACATTCGCCATTCTTATCAAAGTCATTTAGGGCATATAAAACACATACATAAATAAAAGTACCTCCTTTGCTCATCGCACCTTAAGCCTAAACACTTTTCTCACTCCTAGCCTGTCCGTCCAACTTCACATCTCATCTCACCTCCACAACTCAGCTTGACTGGTCTACTCTCATTAAAACAGCTGATGGTCGTATTTTGTTTCTTTATTCATGGGTTGTTTTAAAACAAAATGCATTCATATATTTATTTACTAATTTAGTTACTTCTTTGTTTTACATTATACAAATACATATAATTACTTTTTATAATATTAAACATTTGAATGTGTGTAATTTTATACATCACAATACAAATAGTAATAATAGATTTTTTAATATATTAATAATTTTAATGTGTGTACATTTATACAACACGTTTTAAAACAACCGATGAATAAAAAAACAAAAGACGACCATCAGCTGTTTTAATGAGAGTAGACCAGTCAAGCTGAGTTGTGGAGGTGAGATGAGATGTGAAGTCGGACGGGCAGTCTAGGAGTGAGTTGTGTTTAGGCTTAAGGTGTGATGAACCAAAAAGGTATGAAATAACATTGAAATCGATGCGCAAAGGAGGTACTTTTATTTATTTATATGTTTTATATGCCCTAAATAAATGATAAGAAGAATGGTCAATATTAATTATTTTATAAGATTTCTTTTTAAAAATTAATTTCATGTTTTTTTCAATATTTAGTTAACAAATTTAAAATGTAGATTTAAGTAAATAAACCGAATATTTGTTATCCTATTCTATGCTATTCGTTTTCCCTGTCGGCCCAATAAGATAATTAAAAACCTTTGGATTAGATTCAATATTTTTGCAAAATTTAGAAAAACAATATGGCATCTCCATTTTAATGTGTGTAAATATACACATCAAATTTTTTATGTACCTTATATTGATACAAGAACGACCCCAATTGATATTCTGCTGAATAAGCTAAAGGGAAGAGGGTACCAGAGGAGGGGCTTAAACTTAAAAAGCCTAATAACTCTCGATAACGAATGTATTGACGTGTTTAGTATGAGGATTCGTAAGTCCCTTGGTAAGACACCTATTGATTTTAAGCAGAAAGGTAAATTGGTTTACAGGGAGAGCAGAAACATAGTTGAATAGATAGCACTGGGGAAGTACATAGCAAGTGATTTACCTCCAAATAGACAAGGAGGCAGCAGGTTTGGTGTCACACTTAGAGTCAAACGACACTTGAAAGTTAATAAACCATATTTCAGAGATAAGTTCTTCTACCGTATCTTTGGATACAAATACATATTTATAGCTCCAACATATTTTATATTTTATTCATGTGAGATAAAATATATGAGTGTGAATAAACGAGGTTGGAAATATTCCCTACGGAAATATTACAAAATTTATTACATATCTCGGTTTCTGCAGTATAAATGAATAGAAATAATCACTGGAGGTATCTCAGGTAGGGATGGGTATTGACCAAAAAAACATCGATTAATGGCATCGATTATTATTTTTACTAATTAATCTATACACATATTGATTGTTGGTTAAATAATCGTCTCTTTCAGTTGTGCAGACCTCTCCAGGCCAATTTTGAGATGTTTGTGCTCCAGGTGGTTTTTGAAATTTTTTTGAGAAATTTTTTTTTAAATTTTTTGAAAAAATTTTTTTTAGAATTTTTTTGAAATAATTCTTTTGAAAATTGTTTGGAAAAATTTGTTTTGAAAATTTTTCTTGAGATATTTTTTTTTAAATTTTTTTAAAAATTTTTTTTTAGAATTTTTTTGAAAAATATTTTTTGAAAATTTTTTTTTGAAAATTGTTTGGAAACATTTGTTTTGAAAATTTTTCTTGAAAATATTTTTGAACAATTTTTTTTGAAATTTTTCTTAAAAATTTTTTCAAAAAATTTTTTTTGAAAATTTTTTTTGAAAATTTTTTTTTGAAATTTCCTTGAGAATTTTTTTTTTGGAAAATTTTTTTGAAAAATATTTTGAAAAATTTTGTTTGAAAATTGTTTTTGAAAATTTTTTTGGAAATTCCTCTTGAAAATTTTTTTAAAATATTAAACAAACAGTAATTCCGATAGACCTCATAGGAGAATATCTGTGGAGGAACTCTGCCTAAGTAATAAATATGAAAATGAATTTATATGTCTTTATATAGAAAACATTTTAATTTTTTTTATGGTTTTATCAAAATGTTCGTCAACCCCCTCCCCGTCTTATGCCTCTTGCATACAGCCCTTATGGGGGCAATTCTGTGCTCTTCAAGTATAGCTGAGGGTGAGTACAAGCCAAGTCAATTAATCTCATAAATTATTCCAGGAGAGACTTGAGCTCCCACCAAGAGGGGGTCCTGTCTTAGCTACCGGCTCGTGTGACAGACGATTACACGCAGAATCTGGGTGGTCCAAAAATGACAATTTAAAAAAAAAAAAAACGTGCACCCCCTAGTTTGGAAGAACTCGACGAAAGAAAAATATTGGCGCCAAAAAAAACGGAAAACATTTTAAATAACCCGTGCCCCACGGCATTTGAATTTTAAATGGAATTTAGCATGGGTTCTCATATGTAAACAATGATGTCGAATATTAAAATGTTTCATTAAAATGGGCTAAAACTTTTTCACATTATGGTTTTTGGGGTCGAAGAACACGAATTTGACGTCAAAAAGTTATTTTGACACATGACAGCTGTCAATAACGCTGTCAACAAAATGACAATAACATTTTTTCTCTTTTAACAGTCGGTAAATTCATTTTATTAAGTGTTTTGGAGGTCGATACATATGAAAACCCGAGTTAAATTCAATTTAAAATTCAAATGCCGTGGGGCACGGGTTATTTAAAATATTTTTGGTTTTTTTTGGCGCCAAAATTATTCTTTCGTCGAGTTCTTCCAAACTAGGGGGTGCACGTTTTTTTTTTTTTTTTAAATTGTCATTTTTGGACCACCCTAACGCAGATACATGATGCAGACGTTGGTAGCTCGGAGATGGCATGCTTGCGTACTGTGCTTAAAATCGCAGGTTAAAAATCTGGTAATCCATTAGGATTAGATCTCAGGTTCTCGTTGAAGACCCCTAGGCTAGGTAACTAAACGTTGGTAGGCAACATTTAGGACTTCCACAGTAGAACTTTCAGAGAGATAAGAGCATTAAATGCTTAGATCCCTAGGTGTACACACCAGCCCACCCAGTATATCTACCTATCTAGACTCTGAACAGAATGGACATAAATGACTACTGAAGTGATGTCGAATATCATATACGACACCTTACTACGAGTGTTTGAGGTCTGCCTGTAATAACGAGTGTTTGAGTTCTGCCTGTAATAAAGAGTGTTTGAATCTGTCCTCCCTGATATCTTAGGAACTACTGAAGTGATGTCGAATATCATATACGACACCTTACTACGAGTGTTTGAGGTCTGCCTGTAATAACGAGTGTTTGAATCTGTCCTCCCTGATATCTTAGGAACTACTGAAACTTTGCGCATATTAAAATGTTGATATGAAGACTCAGTCATAAATCGATTGTATAATGTTATGGGAAACAGATAGTTTTCAGCTGTATTGACCGAAAGAAAAAGAGAGGAGGGAAAGAAACGAAACCCCCTAAAAACTGCCAATGAGATGTACGTATCGACCTGAAAATCAGGTTTCATATGTTCCCTGAGTAAAGACAACTTTTGATTTTCAATCAAATCAGTCGATTGATTTTAGCAATTAACATGACTAATTCGTGCTAGAGAAGTACCTACCCACGACCTTTTTTTTTCTTCTTCGTCTTCTTATTTGTTTAATATATCCTGATTGAATGAGTTACTCCACCAACAGCGGAATGGAAGTAATAGCCAGTCTGCATAAAGGAACGAATTTTTTTTAAAAGAAAGAGGAAATGCGATTTGGGAGAAAATGCGAAGAGGATTTATGCCTCTCTAATCTATTCTCAGTGTTCACAGAAAAGATTAAAGGAATGAGTGATGGTTCTCAGCATAATTTTATTTCACTTAAAATATGAACTTTTTTTTATTTGAAATTTAGGATGGCTAGACTGGCAAAATGCCAGGATCTTAAAGAGAATGCGTATCAAAGAGAAAATATCGATATTTTTTATCAAAAAAAATATCAGGATGCAAAGTAGCGATATATCTTTTATTTAAAAAATACATTATTGATAAAAGATTTAAACAATTTGTTGAATAAATAAAATTCAAATTAAAATATAAAAAATACATATAATGGGTCACACCTGACTCACGGTCACCTGATGAGCCGCTGCCCACCACTAGACTGCCCCACTTGTGGAACCCCGCTCACTGTACAACACCTGCTCACCGAATGTGGAAGGTACGAGAGGCTAACAGTGGTACTAAACCTTCCAGTGATGCTTTGTGAATTGCTGGGTGACGACGCCACAGTTATTCACTAGGTAATCAGGTTCCTACGCCAATCTGGAATCATCACAGAAATCTGACAACTACCTGCTCCAACTCTACACTCCCCTGTTTCCTTGCATAATGTCCCACTAATCCATAGCACCCAGTAATCTATAGTTTCTCTCCTAATTCCCACTCTATAGCTCAATGACCTAAAGAATGACTGATAACGCAGATCCCTCCGGGGGGCGGGGCCTTGTGCGGGGCCCCTGGACTATCTCGATGTGCGGACGGTGGCTGGATTGGGGAGCTTCATCGGCTCCGCCAGTATCTCTGGACTGATATAGTCCCTGGCTTGGAGGGTGTGGTCGGTTCCACATACAAGCACACCCTCCCTAACAGGCCTAGCTACACAGGGGCCTAAGTCCAATGCCTAAAGAGAGACGCCCGGTTGTGCTGCTTGTCCCCTGGTCTGATCGGGACGCTCACGGGGTGCCCCGGGGTCCCCTTCAGTTCACCCCCCGGTTTCTCTGCGGGATCCCATACTGATTTGAACAGTCAGGCATCAATGACCCTCGTGATCGATATGCCTTAAACAAAAAAAAAAAATATATAATAATATATATATTAGCTATATTATACTCCAAATGTATTTCTGACATTGAGAATATATTCAATGTATTGCATAGATCCTTCAACACATTTACAAACATTGCCACCTGCCAATGTTTGTATATATGATGTTAACAATGAGTGTTTGCCAGTTGTTTTCAGGTGGAAAGCGATGTAAAAACAAATTTGTTTGACGTCTTTCTGTCCGACCGTTTGTCTGATCCTCTTACACAATGGTCAATATTCAAATGGGCAATACCAAAAATACCAATGTTTTGCTGACCGAAATTTGGTACTCACGAGGTATAAGGGGAATTTCGTTATGGAACAGAAATTTGATGTTGACGTTTCACTGATGTATCGACACATTCTTCACAGCTGAGGATGTAAAACAAGATTAACTTTTATCTTCCCCATTGGGGGGAGGAGTTGATGAAAACTCAATGCTCTTCCTGTAATCCTAAGTAAACTTCGTGTCGGTACACTACGTCGACACTTTTCAATTTATGGTTTTTGAGATGAACCCTCTTTATGATCCTTTCGGCCGATTTCGCGGAACATTTATATGTGTAGTCCCAATGAGTTTTGAATTTACAAATGAAATTTTATGTTAATCGGTAGTTGTTAGAGTTTTTGTGTTCGAATGTATGATATTTTATATGTTTCCAGAACCCCATAAGTATGACACCTATTAATTTTCAGTCTATTTGGCCAAAGGGAAGGGCGATATCGGAGGGTGGAGGGGCTAGCCCAAAAACTTCAATAATTGCCGATGTAATGAATGTATCATGAAATTTCATATTTAAATTAAAAAGTCCTTATAAGGACGACACGAAATTTCCAGAAGAGAAGGGAGGGTAGTAAGACGGATGGACGAGGACCTTATACCCAGGAATCTCGTGAATGTGACACCGGAGGGTAGGAGAAGAGTAGGACGACCCAGAAGAAGATGGCTGGAGACGCAAGACGGATTGGTGCTGTGGGCTGGTGGAGACTGGCCCAGGACAGAGCTGCACGGGGACATTTCCTGGAGGAGGCCAAGGTTCTTGACGGGCTGTAGCGCCTATGATGATGATGATGAAGGGAGGGATGAGAGAAGAGGGACTCAACCCCAAAACCCTAATAACTGACAATATAATGAATGTTTTGACATTTAGTATGAGGATTTAGAAGTCAGTCAACTATTAATTTTCAACCCAAACGTTGGATTGGTTTTGGAGAGAGAGCGAAATCATAGTTGATTAATTCATGCTGGAGAAGTACTAAAGGGTGATTCACCGACCATTTTTTTTTTTTTTTTCATATTTAAAGTAGGGGTCGAAAATCATGAAACTCAACATGAAATGTTTGACCGATTCTATAACTTCCCCTATATCTGGGGATGTTGACTACCCTTAGATGAGTTTTACGGGGTAGTCTATGGAGCGAGTAGCAGTTTTACAGGGTAGTCTATGGAGCGAGTAGCAGTTTTACAGGGTAGTCTATGGAGCGAGTAGCAGTTTTACAGGGTAGTCTATGGAGCGAGTAGCAGTTTTACAGGGTAGTCTATGGAACGAGTAGTTCTACATTAGAGATATGGGCTAACTGCTTCCGGCCTCCTAAAACCCTAAATTTCATCTCAACAAATTTTAGCACAACTTTTCAATTAATGTTTTTCCAAACTTTCACCCTTCTCTTCTGAAATGAAAGGCAACAGTTTTGTACTTTTGTTACATTTACTTTTGGAAAGTAACTACCTACCCTCTTTTGAATTTCGGGTACAACGCTTTTGTCGCGTCTTTTCAAATGAAATTGTATTTTAGCAGTAATTATTATTATTTTTTTTTCGAAAAGTAAGTCATTAGTTAAGTTTCATTAACTGTAAGAGAATATTTTAATTATCTTCATGTCTTGTATCTTCGCAAATTTATTTGACTTATGCAGAAAAAGTGGTCGGTGAATGCATTAAGTTCTCGCTCTCCCTCCAAAGCTAATCGCCCGTTGTATAAATAACTTACATAGTGGCTTCTGAATCCTCATAGTAAATTTTGTGTCGATATATTCCATTCATTGGCAGTTATTAGGGTCGAGGCCCCTGTCTCTGGTCCCCCTTCGCTTCCAACGATTTCGCTGTGCTTCATACATTTTGTAATAAGTCAAAAATGTTATCAATTAATCAATTTGTATTCTTTTGTTTATAAGGTACAAAAAAAAACTTGCTCCTTGTGTAATAAACAAGCAAGATGAAGATGTGTTTCACTTTATTGCCGTATGCCCCATCTTGAAAGAATTTCGTTTTATTTATTTTAGTAAAGCAGAGTTAAGCTATTTGGATTTAGCGACTTCAGTAATGAAAGGTACGTTAAGGTCAGTGTGAAGGGTTTTGTTGGAGACGTAGTAAGGAGCATTGGCTATTGTACGAAGGATTTTGGATTGAAGGGATTGGATGCGCTGGAGATTGGAAGCTTAGACAGAACTCCAGAGTTCAAGTCCGTAAGTCCACATAGGTTTAAGTATTGAGTTGTGTATAAGTCGTTTTGTTGTCAAAGTTAGTTTGGATTTTTTGTCTAGTAGTCTTAGTAGAAGTTTATAACGTCTAATTTATATAATTTATGGTTTCCAGATTTACTTTGTGAAGCTCCATTATAGGAATAGATAATTAAAATACACAGTTTCTTCTTTGTCAAACTTCACTATATATTCTCAAATACTCAACTAGTTTCGCCGTGTTAAGGCATTATCAAGATTTAATTATCATTTAATTTTAATTATCTATTTATAACGTCTGTTCATTTCTTGTCTTTTCAGTCTCGTGTGAGGATTCCAAGTTAGTCGTTTGTCGAGTATGAGGCCTAGATAGCGGACTTCGTTTTTTAAAGGGATGGGATTTTTGTTAAGGTACACTGGAGGGCAGGTATATTTTCGACGAAGGGTGAAGACGATGTGAACTGATTTTGTGTCGTTCACCTTCACTCTCCACTTTTTGTACCATAATTGAAGGGTTATCAGGTGTTCTTGTAGGTGTCTGGATGATAGGACAGGGTCGGGATGGGGTGAGAGGATTGCAGTATCATCTGCAAAGGTGTGGAGTTGTGTTGATGGATGGGTGGGGATATCAGCTGTGTATATTGTGTAGAGGATAGGACCCAGGATACTACCTTGTGGAACGCCAGCATTTTGTGGGGACGCGGGAGAAAGGGCAAGACCCTGGCTTACACAAAAGGTTCTTTCAGAAAGGTAAGATTTTAGGATTAGGAAGAATGTGAAGGGAAGGACTGCTTTGAGCTTCCACAGTAAGCCCGGGTGCCAAACGCTTGTTCAACGTCGAGAAAGGCTGCCGAGCAATACTGCTTTTGCTCGAGGGTAGATGCAATGATGTCTACAACGCGATGGCACTGATGTATGGTTGAGTGGTGTTTTCGGAAACCAAACTGATGGTCAGGGATGATGTTTTGACCATCCAGTATGGAATGGATTCTCCTTAGAAATAGTTTCTCAAAAACTTTTCCTAGAAGAGGAAGGAGGCTGATAGGTCTGTAGGAACTGGGGTGATGGGAGGGCTTGTTTGGTTTGGCTATCATTTTTATGACAGAGTGCTTCCAGGGGCTTGGGAAATGAGTGGTACGGAGGATGGAGTTGTAAATGTAGGTAAGGAAAATAATGGATTTCTTGGGGAGGTTTTTCAAAATAGGGGAGGTAATTAAATCATAACCAGGGGCTTTCTTTTTGGGAAGGTGTTGAATTGTGTATTTTACGTCTGAAGGATGGAAGCACATAGGAGGGGGAGAAAGGGGAAGTGGATTGTCTAGCTCGCTTTCGACTGAGGAAGAATGATGGGGATCAACAATATCGGGATGAGGAGTAAATATTTCAGTAAGATGGGAAGCAAACATGTTGGATTTCTCTTCATCAGACTTGGCCCAAGAGCCGTTATCATGACGGAGAGGACGGGAGGAATTTTTATAGGAAAGTAGCCTTTTCGTCGCTGTCCAAAGAGATGTTCTGTTTTCATTCATAGCCTGTGTGTACTGTTCGTATTGCAAGTTTCGCATCTGCTGCAGTTCTTTCTTCAGTGTGTTAGTCAAGTTGTTGAGGTGTGTTTTGTCGCTGGGGTAGTCCGTTGCCATAATGCTCTTGCTCATCGTTTGTCAGTTATCAATTTTCGAATGTGAAGGGGCACGCTGAGGGTGAGGAAGTAAGGCCTGTTGATGACACGAATTGTACTGTTTTTTATAGATGTATCTATGAGATGTGTAAACTGTTCTACTGCTCTGTCAATGTCGTCTTTGGTTTTTAGAGGGATTTTTAAGTCTATTTGTTCGTCTAGTAAGTTTCGAAATTTTGTCCAGTCAACAGGTCCAGTAATAAAGCTAGGTTTAGGAGGAACAGTAAAAGGACGGATGTCGAAAACGAGCAAGACGGGACTATGGTCAGAGGATAGGTCATGAAGGGAATAAATATCGGAATGGATGGACGGGAGGTGGGAGGAGACAAATATGTCGAGGATATCGGGATTTTATATTTAAATTCAAAACCCCATAATGAAAACGCCCATTAGTTTCCGCGAAATGGGGTAAGTATAAGGATCAAATGAGGAGACTCGACTCAAAAACCCTTATAATGCCGATTTAATGAATGTATCAACATGAAATTTTATATTTAAATTCAAAACCCCATAATGAAAACGCCTATTAATTTCCGCGAAATGGGGTAAGTATAAGGATCAAATGAGGAGGCTCGACTCAAAAACCCTTATAATGCCAATTTAATGAATGTATCAACATGAAATTTTATATTTAAATTCAAAACCCCATAATGAAAACGCCTATTAATTTCTGCGAAATGGGGTAAGTATAAGGATCAAATGAGGAGGCTCGACTCAAAAACCCTTAGGTCGATTTACATACAACAGTGACGTGACAGTGTCATAACCGGCCCGTGATTCCACCGACGAGGTTTAAAATATTCTTCCATGAAATTTAGAGGGTGTTGTTCACACTCATCCGGCGCGTGACCGTGACCGTGCAAACAGTGCTCTCGCCGTCACAGTACCGTGATCGTCTGGTTACTTCTCAACAATATTTTCTCACTTCACGGCCGTGTCACTGACAGAGTTCATTTTTCGTTTATTGTTTGAATGTTATGAATATAAGAATTGTTATTTATTTGAATGAGCTAAAAAGGAAGAAATAATTAAATAATTTAGTTACGTACGATATGCTATGTACTTATAAAGTTGATTATAGTTGTTAATTTAATTTTTACTTTTTAGTCTTTACTTATTTTGTTTCATAATAGATTATTTACCATTATTGTCAACTTCTGTAAATTGTATGTTTATCTTACGGTTAGTGTAATGTGTTTTCTATGATCCTTTTTCAGCAATATATAAATATATATGAATAGGATATTATTTTATTGAATAAAATTAAAAAATGTTAAATAAAGCAATTTATATTGAACACTTATATTGTCTAATTCCACATACATATACATAAATGTGTACCGGTTTCGCCTTACGCCATCGTCAGGTTCAACAATAATAGAGATGTTAGCTAGGCAGGCATATTTATATTATCTTCCAATTGGCTCAACAGTAAGTTGAACGAATTTTCTGACATTGTGAAGCACTCATAAAACTGCTCTATAGTCCAACAATTCCTTGTACAGATTGACAAATTCCCCTTCTGTTCCTCTCTTTTTCCATGCCTGATGGACTTACATCCGTTTTTCCACTTGTTCTTGCTCTTGTTCATCCAATATCAGAGCAATCATCAAGAGACCATCGTCCGAGAACTTCGCCATACTCGGCCAATCAAGTGCACTGCCACCCCACTGATGAAACACTGACCAATGTGAACCGGAGTCAATATGTGATCACGGCTGGTGGAATCACTGGCCTGTCCCGGCACTGTCACCTCACTGATGTACGTAAATCGACCTTTATAATGCCGATTTAATGTTTGTATCGACACAAAATTTTGTATGAGGATTCAGAAGCCTCTATTCGAGTCAACTATTGATTCTTAGCTCAAATGGTTTTGGAGGGAGAGCGTCAACTTAATATATTCATTCGTGCTGGGGATACTAAAGTAAAAAATCTAAAAAAAATTTACAACCTAACCATGCTTGTTTTATAACCCGAATAATGAGAACAATGCACAGTTGGAGGTTCGATTTAACTGCACCATATGTAATAAAATGAGCAGTGCATTTCAATACATGGGACCGGAAAAGTATTCGGTTTCCAGTCACTTGAGATTTTGCTGGCTTCTCAACCTTTTTTCCTTTTTTAAAGAATGGAGTCTTGAATCAGGTCTGGATGTGAGACGACTGTTTAAATAAAGCCAGGACTCGGATTCAACCCACTTTCTGTTAAGAGAAAAAAAAAAAAAATCGACTACCATTTGTATTTGCACCAACCGAGTAACATTTATTTGTGATCAAATTGAATTCACACGCTTACAGTGAATCCAGAATTCCTTCAAAGAGGGGAATCCCATTATAAAGTATATACAGAGTATAGGGGAAGTTATGTAATTGGCCAAAAATTTTATACTTGTATCTAAAAAAAACCTCTAAGGACGACACCTATTTATTTTCAGCCAAATCGGTCGAAGGAGAGGGGTATGGCTTAACACAAAAACTTTAATAACTGCTGTTGTAATGAATTTATTGATATGAAATTGGACCAAACCCTGGTTTATCAGGAACAGCTAAATGCATTGGGAACTGGGAGTTGCTCCTTATGCAGTCCACATCCTGAACTTTCAAGGTTTGCCAGCTTGTCCTGATACGGTCCACTACCGTCTTGGCCATAGCTCGCATACTACATCAAAGACTATACCAAGGTTTCATATTTTAATATTAATTTTCATGTTCATTTTACAATTTGCGAAAAGTACATAATGTAGTCATCATCATCGTCGGCGCTACATCTCTATTTGAGCCTTGGTCCCGACCCCCCAAATATAATAGGTGTCATCATTATAGGGTTTTGAATTTAAATAAAAAATTTCATGTCGATATGTTCATTATACCGGCAGTTATTGGGATTTTTCAGTTGAGCCCCCTCTGATCCGTTTTATTCCGCTGAAAATTAATGCGTGTCGTCCTTATAAGGCTTTGAATATACATATAATATTTCATGTCAATACATTCATTACAACACCAGTTACTAGAGTTTTTGTGTTAAGCCTTCCAGTAATGATAGTAGGAGTAGGGGAGTACTCCTACTCCCCCTCCCACTACTCCTCCTCCCTCTACTCCCCCTTCCCCTACTCCTCCTCCCCCTACTCCCCCCTCCTCCTACTCCCCTACTTTTTTTTTTTGGTGGCCGACCTTCGGTGGAGGCCACGACACCTTCGCCGAATCGTCGGTGAAAAAAGTGCCTATCCATTTATTAACAAATAAAAATATATAATAAAATAAAATATCTGTTGCTGTGGTAGGCTAGAAGCGACATCTGCGATCACTCCCAGCCCACCTTAATTTTCTTGGCGCGCCGAGAGAGCTACTGAAGAAGCAAGCACCTGAATTAGTAAATAAATAATATGAATGCATTTTCTTTTGAATCAAATGAGTAGAAAACAAAACACGGCCATCAGCTGTTTTTTAATAGTGTAGAGAAGAGGCGAAGGCACAGTCCAATGGTCTGGGTTGAGATATGAAGGTGGACAGAGAGTTGTTGTTTAGGCTAAGATGTGATGAACTAAGTAGGTGTGAATTAACAGTAAAATTGATGCGCAAAGAAGGCACAGTTATTTATTTATAATTAAAAAATATATATGCCCAAAAAAGTTAAATTCGAAGAATGGCCAAAATATAAAACAGAAAAAAGTTTGAAATAGTTTTAAGAATTTAGTTTGTACGATTTTTCTTTTGATTTTTGTTTCAATGTTTAGTTTTTAATTGTATAATGTAGATGTAAGAAAATAAACCCAATTATTTGTTCTCGTAAATTATATCCTATTCATTTTCCCTGTTGGCCCAGTAAGATAATTTAAAAAACTTTTGGATTAGATTTATTATTTTTGCAAAATTTAGAAAAACAATATGGCACCTCTTTAGAAATCCAAATGAAAAGTTGGTTAATCGATTTTTTTTTAAGTACGTGCACTTTTTCAAAAATTGCACGTCTTGAACTTTTGATATTTTTTTAGAGCCCTTTACGAAAACTACTGTAGAAATTTTTGTAGAAAATTTAGTAAAAGACCAATTATAAAATTTCTACAGGAAATGTGGTAATTTATTGTCTATTTATTTGTTTTTAAATTTAATATATGAATTATATAATTATTATTTATTTTAATTTTACATAATTTCTTTTCTCACACCGGATTCACTGATTTTTTAAATATTGGAATCAGGAGTTCACAAAACATGAAATTTCGGTGAAATCTTGTAGCGGTGAAGTAAAATAGGTGGCTGGAGCTAGAGCAACCCAACTTCTCATGAGGGACATGATCCACCGACCTTACTGTAACTTCAAGAAAATATTTTTAATAATTCTCCCAGGGGATGTATATAGATTAGATTAGATGGCACCCATCTTGGTCTATTTCGACTCTTGTTGCGTGCAAAGTACCATCAGATCCACCAACTGTAAAAATCTGAATAGGATGAAGTGAATCTCTCGAATGAATGTAAATTATTATTTCGTATACCCATTTCATGATAACGAGTATCTTTGGACTTTGATGTAGGAAAAAGAGATGATGTTCAAAATGGAAACTAAGATTGAAAAGATGTGGAATCAAGATTGAACCAGAACGGAATATATTAGTGTAAAAGATGTGGAATCAAGATTGAACCAGAACGGAATATATTAGTGTAAAAGTGTTTGAGGTTAATAAGGAAGGCGGGAGATAATTAGTTGTTTTATCTGAGAACACGGAGCCGGGGATGGGCATGGCACGTCTGTCTTTATCATGCACACACTGCTCCTGTAGCGGCGGTGCAGACGGTGGCGGCATCTCACCTCACAATCCTCCACTGAATACTAATAAACTAGCTGGACCCTTTCTCCTCTTCTATCACCTTCAGATCCAACATCGTTTAATGCGCCTAGAATCGAATATACACAACTGAATGGTATAAATCAATGATTCTCAACCATGTCAACCAGTCCGTTAGCTACTCATTGCTGACAATGTACGAGGGTAGTCCCAGGAGTATCCGACCTAAACAAAGAAAACACAAAACATTTAAGAAAAAATATCAGGAGACACGGCAGTGTCTCCAAGTCCGAAAAAAATTTCGAAAGACACTGCTGTGTTACTTTTCTCGTGACACCAAATGCCACTTTTTGTATCGAAAAAAGTATATTATTCATTAACAAAATTATGTTTTTCCGACATAGCCGTCTGGAAAACTCCGAGCTGAACAAAAAAAAAAGAATAATTTTTGACCAAATTTCGAAGGGTCAAAATTGGCAAAAAATAACTTTTTTTTCTTTTTCCTATTTCAGTGTCCGGGCGTCCGGATGACGTCATCAATGTTAATATCTGATTTTTTTTAAATGTATAATAAATATCATGTGATCTATATATGCAAAGATAATGATAAAAATATATATACATATAATACTAAAAAATAACCCAATATTATAACTATAACGAAAAAAAGACAGCAACGATAAAATACATTCAGGAAATTGATACCTAATAATAAGAAAAAAGTGAAAAAAGTTTGTGTTTGTTATTACGTGTTCAAACCGTCGTACTTGGCCGTGCTTTTCAGTTTTACTGATTTTTTTTGTACTATTTCCTTCCGCTGTATGCCAGGACCTGTCAAGGCATTTTTTTTTGTTTACGTACGGTGCATATTAGCCATGACAATGTGTTATCTAGTTATATTTACGACATCCATGGCCCCGGGAGGGAGACAATATAAACGTAAAACAAGTTTTTTGTCTTTCCAAGGATGGCGTACCTACTCAATATTTTGGTACTTCACAGATAAAAAAAAACGTAAGGGCCTCAGTCGCATAACAGTCAGATTGTATGAGCAGTTGGACCAAAGACGCCATAGTTTGCGTCACGGCCCCCACCAATTATAGAATATTGGAAGAGGCCACGTCAGTATAGCAAGAGTATCTACGAGACCAAGTCAGGCCAGGATCTAGTCGTGAGTGGAATATTTATTGTGATCAACACAATGTTCAGTTTTATCTTTCTGTTTGTGGGGCTGATACTGATGGGTTACATTGCATCGCCCGTTGTAGCAGAATGCTCATTCAACATAAATCAACTTCCTGAGAACTGCTTAAAAAAAGAGGTGAAGAGTTTTCTGGACATAATAAAGCGTTTCGTCTACAAACGGTGCCCTCAAGAAAATGTGTACCAACCAATTTATCTCCTGAAGACAGAAAAAAGTTATAAGTTCGCCATTCCTCAACCACTGCCTCCTCATACATTATACGACTTTCGTATAAATCTAGCAAAATATGAAAATATATACACTGCTTGTCATGTTGGAACAATTTCTGAGGATTTTGAGATTAAGGGTCACCTATGTGGACAACAGAATTTGTTGTTCAAATATTCTTATGTTGACTCTACTAGCCATTATAATCGACATGCGAAATATGACAGCTCTAGTAGCGTTTATAAACGTGAAATGGAAAGCATTAAGGAATATTATGGAGTTGAAACGGTAACGTGTCATAGGAAGGCTCAGTTCAAAGTCAAAACAGGAAAGTCGTGCGGTCCTGAAGAAAATAGAGGAAACATCAAGGAATATGGGTATCAATTACTAGTTTGTCTTTTTTTACCCCTGTTTGAAACTTGTTCTACCTCAGACTCCAAAACCCTCTATCTTTCGTATGTACTTCAAGGTTCGGAAATAAGGGAGGGTTATGATAAATTGACATACCCCGTCCAGACACTCAAGAAGAAGGATAACTTCAAAGAATATGTTCAAACTACATTTCCGGAGAAAGCGGAGGACATTCTCAGTATAGAAAATTTAGTGTTAGTTGAACATAATTTAGCTCCTGAGGCAGATTTCATCCTTGAGTCACATGAATCAGTATTAAAAAATGCTAAAAGTGCATATTTAGGATGGTATACAATTGTGACTGGTAACGACCTTCTGATCTACAACACTATCAGGAAGTTAGCAATAAAGGAACGTGTGGACCTGCAAATATCCTCCGGTACTATAGGAAATTTTGGAGACTATATGGGACTACCCGTTCCTGAGTATAAATGGATACTGGTAAAAAATCTGGAAACTCTGAGCTGTATATTGTTCAATGTGCACCTTTCTCCAGTATATCTAGGTTTTACAAAACTGCCGAATTTGTGCCACATTATCTGCGAAGTCTACGGTTGGCCTGGGACCTCTTCAGACTACACGAAGGGCCACTTCGAGTGTTGTACCTTCATGGATTTAGCAGCCAAGATACCAATCTTGGAGGAGGACTGTGCTAGAGACGTTCTTCTGAAAGGGCCATTTGAGGAGGACCGCGAAAGGAGGTTAAATTTTATGTTTCCATAATAACTGTCTCTAACCAATAATTATGTTAAACTGTAATCAATTATGTAAAAAAATAAAATCATAATTATTTCGGAAGAATATATTTTTTATATCTATGTGATTCTTTCATAAAGTTTTTTCTTTATGATTTACCTTATTGAGGGTAGAATTGGAAATTGCTGCTACGAACACATTGATAAGAAAAGCTGAAGAGTTTTGTTCGTGAATCAAAAACCCTATTGTTTTTGTTCGTGTGTCTGTCGCTTTGTCCCCAATAGGTACATAGCAAGCACACCATGGTAGCTCACAAATCTAAACGAAAGAGGATCTCTATGAGTAAGTTCGAGAAAACTTCCATCCCAGCAATTAGGTGATCTGCCCCTACGTAACCCTTCACTGTGCGATTTGATCACATTTGTTTCCTAATAGTTTGGTGTTGGTTTTTTTAAGCCCTGCCAACTGTTGTCATCCAGTTTGAATCTGACAGGTTAAATGAAATATTAGGAAGTTTGGTGAAGCAGCAGATGTTGTTGCTTCACTAGATAAAAATGTACAACTTAATGTATTAATGAAATAAACAATATCACACTATTAAATGTTTTCATAAATAAAATAAGCAACATCGCACTATTGTATATTATACAGTAAGTCAATTCTACTCTCTTGTATTTATTTTTATTTATTTATTTATTACTATCACTATTGTATAAGAATCAACGTTACAATAGGGGTTGTGTTCATACTGAAATCATGAAATCAATCATAATCGTAAATATTGATTTATTCATCACAGAAGGAAAATAAAATGGTAGTAAGTTAATCCAATAACACGGTTATTAAGACGCTGTAGAAAATGTCAGAACACTCGGTAAAAAATTTGAATGCCCAGTAAAAAAAATTAAAGACTTCGATTTAAAATGCACAGTACACATTTGCAGTTTACCGAGTAATACCAGTTGATGTATCAGAAGAAATGAAATTTTGACCCCCTCGTCGGTCTTTTTAGTGAAAGAGTCCAGGTTCTCCTGATATAGAGAAACCCCATGGGGGAGCATAATTGCGAACAGGCTAATTTAATTGATTATTGTTTTTCCTCATTAAAATACCTCGTGACCAGTTATGTCTGCATCTAGTGGAGGTCCTGGAACTCCTAACTTACGAGTTTTAGATAATAATGGTGAAGGGCAAATTAACAATAAACTTAGTGTTAAAACAGATGGTATGGCGGCCATGGAAGTAAATACGATTGAACTTTGTGACAGTCAGAAAAAAAACAATTCAACCACAGATAAGTTAAGTAGAAACACAGAGTTAAGAGAAAGATTAATTAAGAATAGATTTAGTCCTAACACTAAAGGTCCCTACCATGTTTATGTGGAAGGAATAGAGGACAACATAGGTAAGTACCATGCTGTGTCTTTTGGTAAATGGCTATTTAAAGAATTTCAACTCAAGCGAGACGATATTATAAATATATTCATAAAAACCGTGTAAAATTGGAAATCAAAGACTACCATACTGCCAACGCTCTAGCTGGAGCCAAAAAGTTCGAGGACAACAAAAACTTTGCTTAAATTCCGGAGCACCTTACAACCAGGGTAGGCGTACTTAGGAACGTTGATGCAACATTATCTGAAGAAGAAATTCTTTCTGTCATTCGTTCCCCTGTCACACCGCTGAGGGTCAGGAGACTGACTCGTAAGATTAGGGAGGATGACCTCATTAAATTTGTTCCTTTGCAAACTTGTTTCGTCACCTTTGCTGGGCAAGCACTGTCAGACTATGTCTCTATTTACGACGCTCGCCGTGCTGTCAATACCTATGTCCCGCCAGTCAGACAATGTGTCAACTGCCTCCGTTTTTTCACTCCTCCGCCCAATGTAGAAGCCGTCAGAAGTGTTTACACTGTGGGATGGACCACTTGATCAAAGACTGTCCTTCCATAGATGGCCATCCTGTTTGTGCTAATTGCAAAACTACACACACATCTAATGATATGAACTGTCCCATATACTTGGCCCAGGTTGATGAGAATAAAAAAAAATCACTCAGTTTACTTATTCTGACATAACTTCCAATAAGTTTAGTTTACTGAACCCTGACACCCCCCCTAGACTCTGAATCAAGGGCTAGTAAAGATACCCCAAAGGAGAACTTCCCGCCCTTGCCAACTTCCAGCCAATACACCTTTAGGACAAAAAATAGATCCAACCGATTTCAACCTTTCTCACGCCCAACCTTTAACCTACCCTCTCCGCAAACCCCCACTGGTCCAATGATAACTCATAACCCACATAAGACATCGACCTCCGAGAATTACGATCAGACCTTGTCTAAGCTGCTCGAAACTCTAAAGTCAGAGCCTAATATGTCAAATGAAAAAGCCATTGATAATATAGGGTATGTATTTTACAATATTTTAAGCAAAAACGAACCTATAGTAGAAAAACTAAAAAATAAATACACAACTAATACATATGATACCCATGAACTAGACAGGACCAGGTCACAATAACAGAACTCCTCAACCATTATATAAGTTACGCTTCATTCAGTGGAACATGAGATCATTTAATGCAAACAAAAATAACTTAGAAGTAGCATTAGCTAGTCACAATATTGATATTGCTTTACTTTCCGAGACGTGGATGCTACCTGACCGTAACTACAGTATTCGTGGATATAGCATGATTCGTGATGACAGACCGGACGGCTATGGAGGTAGCTGCATCCTGGTTCGGCATGGTCTGTCCCATTCACCTGTTCAGATAACTCATAACCCCCACAACAATCTCCAAATCTGTGCTGTCTGTCTCAAAATCATGGACAAAGTGGTTCCTGTTATATCGGCCTACTTACAACCTAATAGTAAAATCAGTTCAGCCCAATGGAACAATGTTCTCAGGCAATTCGCCCCTCCTTTTATTTTAGGGGGAGACTTGAACATCCATTTAACTTTCCTAGGGAGTTCCTATGAGGACGCTGCGAGTCGAGCCTTTCAAGACTGTGTAGAGCAATGCAATTTATGCTTTCTCAACGACGGCAGCCCTACCAAAGTCCAAAGACCAGGATTACGACCTTCAGCTCCAGACGTCACGCTGACATCCCCGGAATTAGCCGCAGACTGTTCTTGGATGGTCTTAGACAAATATCTAGGCTCGGACCACCTTAGCATACTATTTGAATACTGTTTTAGAAATTGTAGCCTAGTGGACTCTCCCAGAGCCTCTCCTCTAAGATGGAAAATTGATAAGGCGGACTGGCCCCTCTATGGAACTATTAATGGCAACATCATTGATATCAATAAACCTCAGAGTTATGAGGAGGTTTTGTCAATTATTAATTACGCTGCAGGTCGAGCCATTCCAGGCTATTCCAATCATCCTTCCAGAAGGCGCAAGTGCAAGACGTGGTGGGACGACTCTTGCAGGGAAGCCTGGGTCATAAAGCAGCGCACGTATCACCTTTATAAACAGAATTCCCCTTACGTAAATTTAATTACACTGAATAAGGCGGAAGCAACCTGTCAACGTTTATTTAAGAAACACAAGCGACAGAGCTGGATCTCATTCTGCGAGTCTCTTAACACCACTGTTCCAATAAAAACCGTCTGGGAAAAAGTCAAAAGGCTGAAATCAGGTGAAGCTAGGATTCTACAGAATGCTACTGGTTCGAGTTGGGCGGAAGAGTTCTTGCATTCAATAACACCACAAACCGCTTCTGAACATTTGGATATTCCTAATAGGGATGGAGCGAGTGCAGAATTTGATTCCTTGTTTACATTCTCAGAACTCCAGCAAGCTATGAAGTCTAACAGCAATACCTCGCCAGGCATTGGTAATATTCACTATGCTATGTTAAAACACCTCCCAATCAACGCCCAAACGACGATGCTTAAATTATTCAGTGACATCCTGGGTTGGGATTGCTAACATGCCCAAAGACTGGCAGACACAGATTATACACCCTGTGTGCAAACTTCATCCTGCATCGCTAAGACTTACGAAAAGATCGTTAAAGGAAGACTCGAAAGATGGTTGTATATCAATAGAGTTGTCCCCGAATATCAACATGGCTTTCGGAAAGGACACAGCACCATGGACTGCCTCACAACCCTGATCGCTGACATCAAGCAGAGCATCTCTTCAGACAACTATTTACTTGCAGTTTTTCTTGACCTGGAGAATGCTTTCAATTGCGTAAACATTAAGATACTCATGCAAGTTATGATAGACTGTGGTCTCCCAACAAGAATAATCAGCAGCTGCATACGCCTACTTTCTCACAGAAGGATATACCTCCGAGTACAAAACGCACTCCATGGACCAAGATTAGCACAGACTGGCCTGCCTCAAGGAGCGGTTTTAAGTCCAGTCCTCTTTAACATCTACACTACGTCACTCAAGAGGTTGTTAACTGATAAGATTTCTTTAGTCCATTCACACCAGCCGGAAAACTCTTGATGAAGCAAAGAGAGCCATGAACAACCTGCACATCTGGAATACTAACCTTGGGTTCGCCGTTTCGGAAAGTAAAAGTTCTGCGATGATTTTTAGTAAAAAAAGGAGAATTATATATTATATAATTATAAAGAAAGAGGAGAGTACGTTCTCGAACAGAAACTTCTAGGCTTGCACATTGACCATAAACTCCTTTGGAGAAGCCACATTAGTTCTGTGGTTAACACATGTGAGCAAGGCCTGAATATAATGTGCTGTGTGACTCGAGTTAGTTACGATTCCCATCCTGCTATAACTCTGAACTTATACAAGGCACTAATATTGTCAAGAATGGACTATGGTTGTATGCTTTTCGCGGATGCTGCTAAAACACACCTAAAAAAATTGGATGTCATCCAATAAAAAGCCTTGAGGATATGTCTTGGAGCTATGCAGTCCACACCAATCAACGCTCTGCAAGCGAAAGCTAAACAAATGCCACTCCACATCCGTCGAAAACTATTAGCAGGAAGATACGTGGCCAGCAGGATCCTTAAAAATGAGCATCCTGTAAGACAAACCCTCAAGGAGTTAAGTGCATGTTTCCATACACAACAATATTGGAATAATAAAACCGTCCTGCTCATGGTAAAGACATTTGATACTGAAGCCTACATCACCCTGGGAGTCAAAGAGCAGTCTGTGAACGATATGACCGGACATCCTCCATTAAACTCGCACAACATAATCACCTCTCGGAAGTACCAGAGTCTCTGCGACAGAGTTGCATCCGGGGGATGACCAACGAAGCTTTCACTATCTACACGGACGGGTCAAAAACTGTGAACGGAGTCGGAGCAGCATTCTATGTGCCAAGTTTAGATTATTTCGAGCAAATCAAGCTCCCTCATGTATGCTCCATTTACACAGCGGAAGGTGTAGCCATCTCTGAAGCTTTAAAATATTCATCACAACAACCTCATCCAAAAATAGTTTTATTTTCTGACAGTAAAAGCGTCCTGCTTGCACTCAAGAACTCCAGGGAGTGTAGCAATTCAATCATACAGGAAATCGTAATCCGCTTAACAGAGCTCCGACACCTTAAGGAATCTGTACACCTCATTTGGGTAAAAAGTCACGAAACTAACATATGCAATAATAAAGTGGACGAGCTAGCCAAGAAGGCGGTGACCTCCGGAGTAACTTACAATGTGGTAACGACAGACGACATTAAGGCGCACTTCAATTTGGTGACTCACAGAATTTGGAAGAATGCATACCAAGCAGCGGGGCAGGTCAAGGGACGCCACTACACCGCTATCCAGCCGACCATCCCAATCAAACCTTGGTTTCCGAGTGTTGACAGACCCAGAAAGTTCTTCTCTACCATCATCCGCCTCCGCTTCAACCATGCCCAAACCTCGGCTCATCTCCACAAGATAAACATTCTTCCCTCGCCTTACTGTTCCTGTCCCGACAGTCCTACCGCAGACTCCAACCATCTCATCCCCTCCTGTCCATTCACATCCGATGGACGCAACCTCCTACTCACTGAGTTAGTCTAGTTATACCTCTCCCAACCAACATTCAACAAATAGTATCGCATATTGATAGAATAAACGTCCTGGACACTCTGTATGAATATATCTCTGAGCACGAAATCCTCATTTAGAGTATTTTTGCATCATCTATGATTACATAGAGGGATAGGGGTACGGGTGTGGGGCGGGCGGGACTTTTGATGGTCCGGGGTGGGCCGGATTGGTGCCCCCTGCGAGTGAAACACGCCTGGCTCCCTGGGCGCGTTAGCCCCGGAGCTCGCGGGGATGTGGACTCTTCCACGTAGGATCTCGATGTCAAATGGTTTCTATCCACATCCCCCGTTGCGACCTTCGTAAGTGTAAGATGTAATAGGTGCGCCTGGGGGTTTCGCCTGCTGGGGGTTGCGGTTCGGTCCCCCCAGGGGTCGGGGGTCCTGGCGGCCCTTCCCCGCATCTCGTCCCCAGATACAAAAGGGACCTGGCTAATGTGCTTTGCTCAAGGCCAATTTAAAAAAAAATAAAAATATGAATTAATTTTGTTACTGTGAATAATATGTTTTGTACTGAACTCTAATACTGTGCACAACGTTTTGCTACTGTGCATTTAATTTTCATTTGTTCATTAACTATTTTATTTACTTTTCCTGAGTTACCAAAAAATTGTTTTGTAATGCTTGAAAAAACTGGACATTTACAAATAAAATGGTACATATTAACAGTTTCATTACCTACCACAGGTATTACAATTAGGCTGGTTATTAAATTTAATTGAAATGGCACACTAAGTTTAGAAAAATGCTTGCCACCCAATCTAATTTGAGCTATTAAGTTAATGCACTTCAGAGGGACGTCAAGATGGAGATAAGGCTGCCAAATCTGTTCAGGTGATAATAGTAATTTTAAATAATTATTGAAAGTTGAATTTACTGCCTTGTTTTGATCTAACAAAAACGAATATTTTCCATACATTTCTCAAATAGATGCAATAGATTTTCTACCGTGATCCAAGCTCTGAAAATCAATAAGGAATGTGTTGATAATGGCGACCACCGTGTGACCACCAGTTGTACATACTTAGTATTAACACTTTTATTGTAAAATTCTTTCATTTGAGCCAGGCAGACCTTAAGGAATCTGGAAGAATGGGTTTGTTTGATTTTCAGTAGCCGGTTAAGTGTTTGGTACAAGATGTAGTAATGAAGATGCGAAATGCCTGTCTCCAGTCTGATCAGTTAGTGGGAGTGGGGGGGGGGGGGGGGGGGGGGGGGTGAGGGGGGGGGGGGGGGGTTGCTCTTTGCTCCCTTTAATAAACATTTATAAAAACGACACTGGATCAGGTCCAGGTCGTCCAAATGGTATCACGTCTAAATATCTAACTCAAAATATCTTAGCGAAATATCTAATTAAAAAATATCATGGTGTATAATATCTAAAACTCAAATATCATATTCTATAATATCTAAAACTTAAATATCATATCCTATAATATCTAAAACTTAAATATCATATTCTATAATATCTAAAACTTAAATATCATATTCTATAATATCTAAAACTTAAATATCATATTATAAAGGTAATATCTAAAACTTAAATATCATATTATATAATATCTAAAACTTAAATATATTCTGTAATATCGATGTAATAATATTGGTCGTTAAAATAATTATCATGACTCACTTAGGTCCAAATGGAATGTTTATGCCTAGTTTGATCCGTATGACTTGTTTTTCTCTTTACAATTATATTCAATTCATGGCCTGCGTAATGGTAAAGTTTTGCCCCTCGTATATGTTTTAGCTCCTAACAAATTATCTCGTTTGTACACATAGGTCCTTAAGAAATTAAAAGAGTTGGACACTGATCTGAAGCCAAATACTTTGATCGTTGACCTTGAACCAGCATTTATTTCTGCATTCAAAGTGTGTTTTGAGAACCTGGACTGTTTCACTAAAAGCACCGACGGGAGGGTCAACATTTTATTTCTTCGGATACATCAACTGGATTTACTCGGTAAACTGCAATTTTGTACTGTACATTTATCTTTAATTTTTTTTACTGGGCATCAAATTTTTCACCGAGTGTTATGTAATTTCCTACTGCGCCTTATTAACCGTGTTATTGGATTAACTTAATAGGCAAGACATTTTTAGTTATTGGGTTCAAATTTTCTTCACAGTGTTGCTTTTATTTTGTAGTTAGGAATTTTGTCGTTTGTTATTTTGTCATCGGATATTTTTGTATTATATTTTTTATAGTCTGATATTTTTTATTAGATATTTTGGATTTGATCTTTGGACATGGAACCGCCCAAATACCTGAAACTCCACCCCGGACCACAATAGAGAAGAGTATTTCTGACTATAAAGCTAAAGAGATGCACAACTCGAATCTTATCTTTCAGTATTTGCTTTATATAAAATACTATATACAGAAATAATGACAGAGTTCGTCTTGCAAATAGCTGCGTCGATCATTTCTTTAAAAACAGACGATCTTGAAATCTTTAATTCTCAACATAGTCTCCTTTTAGCTCGATACACTTTCCTCAGCGATGTTCAATAGCTTCGATATCCTGTTTATAGTGAGAACCGTCGAACTCCTCAAAATAGCCATCAACCGCAAATTCCACGTCTACATTGTTGGCAAATTTTTTACCACCGAGCCATTTTTTCAAGTTTGAAAAGAGAAAATAATCTGGCGAATAGGATGCGTGAGGAAGCAATTAGAACTTTAACTCATTCATTTTGGCCACCGCGATAACGGATGTGTGAACTGGTGCATTGTCTTGAAGCAACAACACTTTCTTTTTGTCAAATGCAGCCGTTTTTTCTTAATTTCATTACTCATGTTGTAATATGGTAAATTTAGTATTAACACCTAGTGACATCTGGTGGGAGAATGTGTAAGAGAGCAGAATAATGGCGGTGGATAGACCAAGCTATGTACTCTCTCTAGTGATTCTTGTTTTATGATGTGTGTTATGTCTTTATTGATAATGGCGGTGGATAGACCAAGCTATGTACTCTCTCTAGTGATTCTTGTTTTATGATGTGTGTTATGTCTTTATTAATAAAAGTTATAGTTTCAGTTAAAATCATTAATTTGAATCCTTATTATTAACAACTCAAACGCTGCAATAAGTTCGCATTATACTCGCCGTTGATTGTTTTTCCTTTTTGAAGATAATCAATGAAAATTATCCCACGCGCATCCCAAAAAACTGACACCATGACCTTGCCTTCAGATGGAACTGTCTTCGCCTTCTTTGGAGCCGGTTCTTTCCTTTCAGCCCATTGTTTTGACTGTTCCTTCGTCTCAGCTGTGAAGTGATGGACACATGTTTCATCAATGGTTATGAATCGACGCAAAAACTCGACTTTATTGTCGTGAAACGTCGCCAAACACTCGATTGCAACATCCTCACGACGCTGTTTTTGTTCCATTGTGAGCAAACGCGGCACCCATCTTGCTCACAGCTTTCTCATGTCCAAATTTTCAGTCAATATGCGATGTCTAGCACTTTTTGAAATGTCTGCTAGCTCGCGCACATTCAGTTGACAATCATCCAATACCATTTGTGTGGATTTTCTTCACCAATTCTGGCGTGGTCACCTCATTTGGTCGACCACTGCGATGTTCGTCTTGGCAGCTCGTACGGCCTCGTTTAAACTCTGCCACCCAATATTTTACTGTTGTAAACGAAAGAGCAGACTCTCCCAGAGTAAAATCTAGCTCGGCTTTGATATTGGTTGGACTGAGACCTTTCAAATGAAAGTATTGTATCACATAAAGATGACCAATTTTTTCCATGTTTACAAATTCACTAAGAGCGTTCACTACTGATGGCTGCCAAACAAATACTAAACAACGTAGCGTCTTCAAACTTGAAACTTAAGCTTTATAAAGTTCGCACTTTGTACCATAGTAACTTTTTTCAAATAACAACCGCCATCTATACGTCAGGTCGGGTACTTATGGGACTAACCTCGTACAAGAGGACCCTAAAATTCTCTATTTTACTGTATTTAATCATCTATATTAATAAAGCTGAAACGGGGTTTGTTTGTTTGTTTCTTTTTTAAAATTAAATATATATATATTTTTTTTTTTTATTCATTTTTTTCATTTTTTTAAATTTATTTTAATTTTATTTTATTTTATTTTTTTTATATATGTATTTTTTTCTATTTATTTTTCTATTTTTTTTAACTTTTTTTTATTTATAATTTTTTTAACGTTTTTTTATTTATTAAATTTTTTTAATTTTATTTTTTTATTTATTTTTTTTTTTAGTTAGTTATTATGACTGCCGGGGCTTTAACTACGAGGTCATATCGCCTACTACCAGAGCGCTCTTTCGTCACTCTGGTGGGCATAAGCCCGACTCTACTGTGGGAGTCCTAAATCTTGCCTACCCTAAATTTTTATTCATCTAGGGCAGGGGTCCTAAATAAAAAAAAAATAAAAATAATAAAAACTTTATGAGTTACTCATTGGATTGTCCGTCCGTCGGTTTACCAGCGGGATTCGGGCGCCTTTATAATGTAACCTACTCGAATTCGAAATATCGCGTTGTGTAACACTTTTCAAGACCCCTCCCCCGCCACCAAATCAAACCCTTGCCCCATCCTCTTTGTATCCTGAACCCTCTAAGGAAGACGCCTACTGATTTTCAGCCTAATCGGTTGAAATGTAATGTATTGACTAGAAATTTTATATGCGAACTCGAAGCCATATAAAGATCACTGAATACGTTTTGACCATTTTGGCGATGATGAATTGGTAGTGGGAAGTGAGATGAAGCTGCCCTACTGGGCTAGCCAACAAGAACCACTCCTATAAACTGTTCTAATTCCTCTATCTGAGAGGGCCACTAAGACTGGCTCCTTCCTATCTGACACGCTCCAGTCCCTCTGTCTGCCCTCCCTCCATCTTATAATCCTCGGTCCCTACACAGACACATACCTCACACACTCTCAGTGCGTTCTCCATTCGACTCATAGCACAAAACATACGGTGAATCACCAGCTATGTACTTCCACAGCACAAATTAATTATTTTTTCGCTCTCCCTCCAAAGCCAATCGACCGTTTAAGCTAAAACTTAATATTTAACTTACATAGTGGCTTCTGAATCCTCATACTAAATTTTATGTCGATATTTTCATTACATTGGCAGTTATTGGGATTTTTGTGTGGAGCCCCCCTCTCCTTCAGTTGATTCCGCTGAAAATCAAGAGATGTTGTTCTTAGAAGCTTTGAATTTACATATTTTGTGTTAAGCCTCCCCCCTAATCTTCCCTTTGACCGATTTGACTGAAAATTAATAAATGTCGTCCTTAGTGGGTTCTGGATACACACATAAACATTCGTGTCGATACATACAAAGCTTTCATTTTTATTTTTTGGGCAGAGTTCCTCCACACATTAAAGGTCAGTCGAATGTACGATATTGTATTATTTATTCATTTATATTTATTTATTTATTAATTTATATATTTTTTATTTAGACGTTTTTATTTATGAATTTATAATTAATTGATTAATATATTATATATATAGAGGGCGCCGGTAGCTCAGTGGTATGCGTGCTTGACTTCTGAGCTCAAGGTCGTGGGTTCGTAACCCGACCGAGGCCCTTAGTTTATTTTATCTGGGAGGTAAAATAAACTTAAGCACGCCGTCCTTCGGATGGGACGTTAAGCGATGGTCCCGAGCCTGTACGATGTCAGGTACTCGTTAAAGACCCCTTCCCTAGATGAATAAAAATTTAGGGTAGGCAAAATTTAGGACTCCCACAGTAGAGTCGGGCTCATGTCCACCAGAGTGACGAAAGAGCGCTCTGGTAGTAGGCGATATGACCTCGTAGTTAAAGCCCGGGCATGAGTCATAAAACCTAACCTAACCTATTATATATATATTTTTTTTTATTAATTGTTAGAGTTGCATTGTTTTCTTTTTCTTTTCCATATCTCGCACATTGGGACCTGATGAAGGGACGTAAGAGGGAACGTTCCGAAACATCGTTGGGATAAAGACACTTCCGAAGAGTTTTTTGAAAAATAATCATCTTAATTTTTATTAAATTGAGAAATGTGTCTACTTATTATAAATGTATCTATTTTTATTATACTCATATATTTTTTAGTACCTATTTATTCAGTTGTTATTAATTTAATTTTACTTTTTTTAATAGTTTTGTCATTACTACTAATCATACGTGTGTTAGGCTGAAGTAATTATAAATCTAATTTATAAGCTATCTTAATGTATAAATTCTTTTGACGTATCCTATTACCATGTATTGGTTTAACGGAAATAAATTTATTATTATTCATTCTATCAGAAGTTATCGTGTTGACAGACAGACAGAATTTCTTTTCTTTTTTTTTTTCATTTTTGGAATCAGGAAGATGGAAAAAAAGAAAATAGTTGAAAATTCCGCATGTAATTTTTGACATACATAACTTCCTCTACATTTCATATATCTGGGGAAATACGAGTAATAAAATACATTTTTCAGTCTTCAAGTCAACCTCCCCTTCTTTTGAGTGATTCTGAAATCTTATCTATCCTAAAACGTATTCCTGAAAAGACAGATTCTAAATATATATTCAGAAAAATATTCAGCCATTATCCGGTGATGATGGGACAAACAGGTACGAAACCTAAACACCAGTTGCATAGTCTTTGTTTGTTGACCTGAAACTGATAAGAGCCAACTAGTTTTCAAAAATATCCAACGACCGGACGGCCATCCCTTTACAAGTTTTTTTCCCCCTGCGTAGCAGCAAGGTAACTAATATTTTATTTTTTTCCACATGTTCCACCTTGCGTTCTTACATGTTGCTTTACAGTAGAATTGAATGAAAATGGGGGTTTTGACATTTTTTTTTTTGAAATTGAAAACGCCTGGGGGCGCAAAAGTTGACCATTGGTGAAAGTAACACCCATGTAAAATTTGGACGAAATTTGACAATATCTTCTGTCCCCACCAGCGCCATCTATGTTTCACTATAGCTTAGTCTATGCTCCCGGAGTTTTTCGGCGATAACTTAAGTTTTTGAAGAGCTACTATTATTTGTAATATATCAAATTACTCGTCTTTTTACGCTCTATCGAAAAGGTAATGATCTAAAATTATGAATTCCTAATTTTTTACAGTATTTTGGGCGAAAATGTGATTTTTTTTGTAAATAGACAATTTCTTAGGCGATAACTTATCTGACCTCCAGGACATTTTTCTGTCTTTCTGATATATAAAAAATCTACTGTGAGGTTAAGCACTTCACCATTTTTGAAATATCGTATGAATTAATTTGCGAATAACAGACACAACTTTGAAGTCATGTCTGTTATTCACAAAAACCATCCCATAATTCGTATAAATCGAAAAGAATGAAAAAAAAACTTAAGAAAAGCAAGGAGCACTTAGAAGTTTTCTTAATTTTTTTTAGTAACGTCAAAAAAATTTTCAATCGAAATACAATATTTAGATTAACAGAAAAATAAAATAAACGTCTCAGTGCAGTGTCACTTCTAGACATATATGTATATAGCCTAGAGAGGGTTCAGGGAAATCCCAAAAGGAATGGATATAATATATCTTTTTTTTCTGATTTTGGTATTTGATCATCTCCTCCTCATACTAATTGCGCGGAGACCAATCTGTACCCTCTCTGTCCGAATTTTTGAACAGACCACTGTTTGAAAGAAAAATGTGCTCACGGATTTAGTCGGTATAATTGGGTTCTTTGACAAATTTTCTTATACTTATTGAAAGTATATTTTTGAAGAGCTCCTCATTCAGTTGTACATATTTAGTTTGATTCTCGATTACTTGAAAATGTCTATAATTGAATATTCTTTAAAAACCTTTAAGATTCACACTTTCACGTTTTTCTCCTCTCTTTTAAGCCCCTTTTCCTTCACTTTTTTTTTTTTTTTCTTTTTGTGTGTCCTTTGGAAAAGAAACAAGATGAATCCTTTTTAAATGTAGATCAGTTTGAAGTGTCACCTGGAACCTTGAAAAATAAAGAATTCATTTCTTTTCAGGAGTAAAATTGAGTAAAAAATAATTTTCAATAGGGAAAATATATTAGAAAAAATACAACTGAAGAAAGAGTCAGTCTGGAATCTGAGTTTCTCCTTTCTTGTAGACTCTAAGGTGGTACAATTATAAAAAAAAAGGCCCTTTCAAGTCCATTCTGCTTACCCTATCTTCGTCTTTTCTTCTTAAAGATTTTATGAAAGGTGTAGAGTTTGTAAAACGGTTTTACACTTTTTGTTTTTCTTGTACACTAAGTTTTACTTCCTCAGCTATACGATGTATAGGAAAGTTATGTAATCGGTCAAAAATTCGATGCGGATTTTCAACGGAATTTCACGTTTTCCGACCTCCAGGTTCCAAATATTTAAAAAAAAATATGTTTGTGTGTATGTCTCTCTGTGAACACGATACCTCCCGATAGAATGAATGTATCGACACGAAAATTGATATGTGATTCCACAAGCGTCAAACGACGACACCTATTGATTTTTATCCAAATCAACCAAAGTAAATGGGAGGATTGGAGGGGAGGCTTAAGACAGAAACTTTGATAACTGCATAATTGTAATAAATATATCGACAAAAAATTTCATATTGTAAATTCAAAATCGCAAAAGGATGACACTTATTCAGCGGAATGGGCCGAAGGGAAAGGGGGGGGGGGGGGGGTTAGAGGGGGCTCAACTCAAAAACCTTAATAACTGCTCATGGAAAAAAACCTTAATAACTGCTCATGGAATGAATTTATCGACACAAAATTGAGTATCTATGGTTTTGAAAGGGGGGGGGGGGGGGGGGGGGGGGGGGTTAGAGGGGGCTCAACTCAAAAACCTTAATAACTGCTCATGGAAAAAAACCTTAATAACTGCTCATGGAATGAATTTATCGACACAAAATTGAGTATCTATAGTTTTGAAAGGGGGGGGGGGGGTTAGAGGGGGCTCAACTCAAAAACCTTAATAACTGCTCATGGAAAAAAACCTTAATAACTGCTCATGGAAAAAAACCTTAATAACTGCTCATGGAATGAATTTATCGACACAAAATTGAGTATCTCTGGTTTTGAAAGGGGGTGGGGGGGTTAGAGGGGGCTCAACTCAAAAACCTTAATAACTGCTCATGGAATGAATTTATTGACACAAAATTGAGTATCTATGGTTTTGAAAGGGGGGGGGGGGTTAGAGGGGGCTCAACTCAAAAACCTTAATAACTGCTCATGGAATGAATTTATCGACACAAAATTGAGTATCTATGGTTTTGAAAGGGGGGGGGGGGGGGGGGGTTAGAGGGGGCTCAACTCAAAAACCTTAATAACTGCTCATGGAAAAAAACCTTAATAACTGCTCATGGAATGAATTTATCGACACAAAATTGAGTATCTATGGTTTTGAAAGGGGGGGGGGGGGGGGGGGGGGTTAGAGGGGGCTCAACTCAAAAACCTTAATAACTGCTCATGGAATGAATTTATCGACACAACATTGAGTATCTATGGTTTTGAAAGGGGGGGGGGGGGGGGGGGGGGTTAGAGGGGGCTCAACTCAAAAACCTTAATAACTGCTCATGGAATGAATTTATTGACACAAAATTGAGTATCTATGGTTTTGAAAGGGGGGGGGGGGGGGGGGGGGGTTAGAGGGGGCTCAACTCAAAAACCTTAATAACTGCTCATGGAATGAATTTATCGACACAAAATTGAGTATCTATGGTTTTGAAAGGGGGGGGGGGGGGGGGGGGTTAGAGGGGGCTCAACTCAAAAACCTTAATAACTGCTCATGGAAAAAAACCTTAATAACTGCTCATGGAATGAATTTATCGACACAAAATTGAGTATCTATGGTTTTGAAAGGGGGGGGGGGGGGGGGGGTTAGAGGGGGCTCAACTCAAAAACCTTAATAACTGCTCATGGAAAAAAACCTTAATAACTGCTCATGGAATGAATTTATCGACACAAAATTGAGTATCTATGGTTTTGAAAGGGGGGGGGGGGGGGGGGGGTTAGAGGGGGCTCAACTCAAAAACCTTAATAACTGCTCATGGAATGAATTTATCGACACAAAATTGAGTATGTATGGTTTTGGAAGGGGGCGAAAAGTTAATTGATTAATTCGTTTTTTGCAGGTGATTCATCGACTTTTTTTTTTTTGTAAATAAAATACATATTTTTTATTCGAATTTATGGACAAAAAAATATTAAATAATTGTCTACATCTTTAGTTTCTCTGACATTTCATCTTAAATTGTTTGTCTAGTTTCACTCAGTATATTGCCACTAAAAGTTAAGACTTTGGATGTATTTGCGTGGTAAGGTTTCGTTTGAATTATAGTCATTAATGATTTATGATTTTCCATTATCTATAAGAAAGTTAGAAGGAAGTTTTCTTATCATTAAAAAACAGTAAATAAAATATTCATAGAAAAAGTTGAATCTATTCTTCAAGTTTATATATATATCCAAACGATATTTGACCTGTTATTTACAATATGTTTATCAATTGCATTCAACAAGTTTTTTCTAATAACTATTTCAGACTGATTTTATTGTGAGGTTCCTTACTTAGATAATTTAATTTTGACATTTTCGTGTATTAACAAAGACTGATTGAGATGGAATCGGTAGCTGAAACTGTATCTATAATATAAATATTTATTTTGTGACAACTCATAATTTTTTTTTTTTGCAATTTATATACAATGTATACATAATAAGCAAATATGTGGACAAAAAGAAAAAAATAACAATGTCACTTGATGGGAGAAGCCAGCCAGCGCTGACACTCCCTCGAAAGTTAATTTTCATTATTCACTATCCTCAGAGAAGATCGCGAGGCCACCTCCTGTTCAATCGGCGGGGAGGATTGTCAGGATGGGCATGAGAGGAAAGGGCTTGAGCGAGAGGATTTGAATGAGAAGAAAGGTTTCTGTGAAATGTTTGGAATCGGGATTGGATTAGTTCGTTGACAGTGGGAATATTGAGATCTCTGTGTAGGACTTTATTGGTAGTGTAGAAAGGAGTGTTGATAATTCGTCGCAGGAGTTTGGACTGGAATGCTTGGATACGATTGATGTTCGACTGTTTTGCTGCACCCCAAAGTTCGAATCCGTACGTCCAGATGGGACGTATAATGGTCTTGTAAATCGTAAGTTTGTTGTTAGTTGTCAGATTTGATTTTGATCCAAGTAGACGACGTAACAGTCCATATCTTCGATTCAGTTCTTGTCGTTTAAGTCGTGTATGTGGGTTCCACGTTAGTCTACTGTCTAGGTAAAACACGAGGTAGGACTTGGTTGGAAGAGGGCATCAGGATGTTGTGAATGGTGATTGGAGGACAGGATTGGCGGCGTAGGGTAAATGTGACTTGAACGCATTACTGCTCATTCAACTTAATTCTCCAGAGCTTGCACCCCCTCTCTATTTCAGTGAGGTGCTCCTGAAGAATAATGAGACTACACCGGGATCAGGACTGGTAGACAGGATTTCTGTGTCGTCAGCGTAAGTCGTCAGTAATGTCTGAGGATGGGTAGGAAAATCGGCAGTATAATATATACATATTATGTATTATAAAGAATGGGACCGAGGATACTACCTCGTGGGACACCGGCCAGGATAGGCATGAGTTCCGAGTATTCAGAGCCTACTCGGACCTTGAAATGGCGATCACTAAGGTAGGATTTGAGGATGAGGAAGTAGGTACTGGAAAGGAAGTGTTTCAGTTTGAAGAGCAGCCCCGGGTGCCAGACTCGATCAAAGGCTTAACTCATCATTAGAACAGAACGCTGTTCTTTAGGGCGGCTTTACTCGTCGCTAGTAACTCGTACGAGTCACTAAAACCGAATACTAACTTTTAATACTCTCCTTGTGTAAATTGGTGTTCTGTATTCCAGTAGAGTATTCACTGCGAGTTCCATGCCAGTCGAGTGAATAGAAAGCAATCCTATTTACTGGAACGAGTTCGTTCCCCCACCAATACTTCCCCACACAATACTCGACTGTATGATGTACTAGCACCATTGGAGACCGATTACACGATTCGAGTAACACGTACGAGTGGTTAGTTTAGTGCTACTGAAGTCGTTGATAGTGAATACCATGTGTTTTGTAATAGTCGATCGTTGCATGTAGTTTTCTAAAATGGCTGAGTGGAATGAAGAGAGTCGAAGAATGTTTATGGAATACGAGCCTGAATAATTATAAGAACAAATCGGCCCGTGAATCAGCTTTATTAAGAATTGTAAAAGTAATGAATATATCTGATGTTGGTGTTGCTGAGGCAAAAAATAAAATTAAGAATTTAAGATCAACATATAGTCAAGAGCTTGTTAAAATTAAGAAATCCGAACACTCTGGAATGGGCACCCATTTTGATCAAAGACTTTTTGCATATAGTGCTCATCCTTGCAAGAAAATAAGAGAAAAAACTCGACCACTGGAAATTACCGCTAAACCGAGTGGCGTCTAGACGTTAAAAAACAATTTTAGCGTGTAGACGCCATTATCCCTGTGAAACAATCGCCTCCAGTACTCGCCCCAATGACTCGTACGAGTTACTAGCGTCGTGTAAAGCCGCCTTTACCTTAGCTGTGAGGGGGGGGGCTGCGAGAAATCCTGGCCTGGGAGCCCGTGACTATGTTTTATTTATCTATTAACATTAATATAATAGGCCGAGGCTTTTAGGATTTTTATCTATGACACCTCATAAGCGATGGTTCCGAGCCTGTACAATGTCAAGTACTCATTAAAGACCCATACCCTAGGACCTGGGGCCTAGGTTTATTTAGCACTTGGACAGATGGGCTCGAAAGGTCGCTCTTGTAGTAGCCGTTATGATATCGTACTTAAGCCAGCACACGAGTCACAATAACAGTTATTCAGTTACTGACTAAATAAATGGACCTGAAATAATTAGAACCGAGAACAGATGGCTAAGCGAACAAAATAGTTTAACGCAATTTTTTTAGATATTTTTTTAATTCACTAAGATTTGTGCATATTTATCAAAATGTCGTTATTTCATGTGAATTAAAACTGAAAGTATGTAGCTTTTTATGTTATTATTATTATTCCCCAACTATATGAAGGAAAGTTATGTAAATTGTTAGAAAAACGATGTTTAGTTTTAAACGGAATTTCAAATTTTCTGATCCCCAGATTCCAGAAAACAGATAGAATATATAGTTATTGTGACTCATGCCTGGGCCTAAGGTTAAATGTCCCGGTTTTAGTTCTCAAAATTTAATGAAAAGTATTAAAGGTGTTTTGGATTAACGGCTTAACTTAAAAAAAAATGTTTTCCTTTTTACTCCAAATTAATGTAGAATTGATATGGCACTCCGTTTTTTTTTAAATTTTAAATTCCGAATACTTTTTTTATTAATTTTTTTACATGTTATCTTTTTCTTTTTAAAAAATTACAAGTATGGCGACGAAAGTAGAAGGTTCGAAGAGTTCTCTCTTTTTTCAGAATCAAAATTGGATGAACAAATGAAACGGAAACAGAAAAAATACAAAATATGTACTGGGGGTCCGGGCGCGGGGCGGATTGAACCCAATATTTTCCCCGAATTTCAAGGTCGATGCTCCGCAACCCCACTGCATTGTGTTCACTTGAAAACTCAAAAATAATAAACATTAAAGAAGACACTGGCAAGTCTACCTTTCTACATTTTGTTTTGGTAATTAAAACATAGTTGTAATTCAGAACTCAAAATAAAAAAACTACTTAATTTTCTAGTTTTTTTTTTGAACTTGAAATATTTTATTGACAAATAATGTAAGTTTAAAATACAAATTTTTACAATAATAAAATAAAATAATTTCAGATTTATTTTTTGTTATACATATATACAGGATACATTTTTTAATTCAAGTCTAGTATGAATAAAGTTCTCCATACATACATAAGTGCAATTTTATTTTTAATTAATTTTTCACGGATGATTCGGCATATTTCGCCTCTGACGAGGGTCTATGATTTGTTTAACGAGGATGTTTTTGTAAAAATAATATTATCCAAGACGAACACGCGCTGTTTTATATATTATTATTAATTTTTTTAAACAAATTATTCATATGCGCAAATATATCCATTTAATAAAAAATGTTAAATAAAAATGAAAATAATTGAAATAATAAAATAAACAAATAAAAAATATAATTAAATAAAGTTCGAGACGTGCAAAAAAAGACGTATTAAAAAAAAAAATCAATTAATAATTATTTCATTTGGTTTGGTTCTAAATATAATAAAGGTATAAATTATCTTACTGGGTTCACAGGAAAATGAATAGTATAGAATGAGAGAACAAATATTGAGTTTATTTACCTAAACCTACATTATAAATAAAATCAAAATATCAATATCAAATAAAAAATCAAATTACTTACAAGAAAAATCTTACAAACTAATTTTTACATCTACTTTAGTCTCTTTTCTTTTTAAATATTGTGGCCATTCTTTAATTCAATGTTATTTTGGGCATATAAACATATAAATAAATAAAAGTACCCTTTACTTCACATTTATTTTCACTCTCACATCTCCTCTACATCTTCTCTCACTCAGACTGGTTCACTCACAATTTTTTACATCACACCATCTAGTAAGTTTCCCAGAGTCCGGGTCACTTATGCAAACTTCCTTGATCACTTTTTTTGGATAATTTTTTTTTTCTTACGAGGGATGGTTAATAGGAAGACAGTAAAGTACAACATTACGTTGGTCGTCAATGAAGAAGCGAAACAATACAACATAATTACAGGATTCATGCTCTGTTGGTTATTTTTAAATTGGTCTTTTGAAACTGAATATGTAGGTCAGTTAGTTGGAAAGTTTCATAAAGTAAATGAATGATAAATATAAAAGGAAAAATTTGAAGACTGTCCCTTTTTGGAAATGTGAACCTATTTAGGGTCAATGGTACAATTTGATGGCGCAGCCACGTTTTGAAAAATAAAAATAAAATAATAATACATTTTATTCTGAAATCGAGGTCCCCTAAGAATAAATAAATGAACCGAGTAACAAATACAAATGAAATAAAATTTCAGTAATGAGATAAAGGTGCTACAGTGAATAGAAACAAGAACAAAATGAATATAACTAAATAAGAAAATACAATAAGGTAAATAATGATGAAATAAGTAAAAAAATAAAATAATAATACAAAAATAAATTAAAATTAACAGCTCCATTATGAAGAGATCATACGAAAATAAATGTATCTAAATAAATATATAGAAGAAGATAAAATAAATGTAAAAACAGTATACAAATCAAGATTATGAAGGAGGAGGAAATCTAGACCAGGCTTGCAATAAAATTAATTTAAGAAAAACTGATGAAGAACAAGAAATAAAATAAAAGGTTTTGGGTTGTCTTTGTGACAGAATTTAAGGTAGCCTTCTGCTCTTGCATGTTTAGTGACATGACAAGTATATGTAGATGTAGATTATGATATAATATTCTAGTGAGGTTACCAATCGATAGGAAAGTGGCAGGTGGCATAATGAACATAATTATCAGCTTCCTCTTAAACTAGCTATGGCTTAGTATTAAGACATATATATATATATGTAACATTGTGAGTATATTTTATATATATATACATACATATATAATATATATGTATGTATATATATATAAAATATACTCACAATATATTATATATATATTTTATACATACCCACAAAAAAGATGTTACATTCGACGTTTTTTTACTCACAAAAACAAATATACATGGATTTGAAATCAGGACAAAAACGTCGTTGACAATGTGTAATTCTCCAGGACGAATTGATCAATTAAATTATCGCTCTCCACCCAAAACCAATCGATCCATCGTTTGAGCTAAAAATCATGAATTGTCATGTAGTATCGACCTATTCATTTCATCGGTAGTTATTAAAGTATTTGTGTTAAGCCTCCTTCTAATCCCCCCCCCCCCTTCCCTTTGGCCGATTTGTCTGAAAATTGATAGATGTCGTCTTTAGAGGGACCTGAATACACATTTAAACTTTCGCGTCGATACATCCATTCTATCGAGAGTTATTATGATCACGATGACACACAGTAGAGTGCTTGTGTATTGAGGTCGAATTAACACGTTGAGAGATGATTCTGAGCCTGTACGATGTCAGATACTCGTTAAAGACCCCCATTTGAATAAAAATTTAGAGTAGGCAAAATTTAGGACTCCCATAGTAAAGTCGGGCTCATGTCCACCAGAGCACTCTTTCTTTGCTCCTATTACCTCATAGTTAAAGTTTTTTTTCCACTTTTGGATTTAGGGTTTCAAAAAATTTGAAATAGTGAAAAGTGGTGTCTGTCCTGCAACCCCATATTTGCAGTTGCAATTGACCTGGGTGCAACCAAGTGTGTCCTTGAACCACCCCCCTGTTTGGTTAACTTCTCCAGTGATCTGAGGTCTGATTTCCTGGCGGTGGACCCACGCATGCCCCCACCACCCTCCCTCCCTTCAACCACCTCCGTTTTCCCGCTTCAGTCTGTCCCCGACACCCGCCCTGAGTTGGTTCTGTGTTTTCGTCCCTACCGAGGGTTCTTCAAAACATCGTAACATGAAACATTAACTTCGTTTTTGTGCGGGAAAAATTTTTTTTGTTACTTTTTGTTTTTGTTCGCCATCTTGGTTTCTTCGGCATGGCCCAATTCAAGCCTATTTCCTCTAGAAGAATTTTTTATCTCCTCTGCATTCAGGCTTTTCTAAATATACAAGGTATTTTTTTTTTCTTCTTTTATTACTTATATTTCAATTAACATTTTATTGGATAAAATTAAATAAAAAAAAATAATTAAAAAAACTTAATTTTAATGAAAAAATGCGGCGGTGAAGCACCGGCAATGTACTTCCTCAGCACGAATTCATCAATAAAGTTTTCGCTCTCCAAAACCTATCCACCGTTCGGGTTGAACATCACGAATCATAAATACTTTTTTGCCGATAGATTCATCACATCAGCAATTAATAGGGTTTTAGAGTCTACCTCCCCCCCTCTGATCTTCCCCTTCCCTTGGCTGAAAATTAGTAGGTGTTGTCATTAGAGGGTTCTCGATACACATATAAAATTTCGTGTCGATAAATTCATTTTATCGGGAGTTTTTTGAATCTGGACGTCGGAAAACATGAAATTCCGTTGAAAACAATATCAAATCATATATTCTTTCAATAAAGTAGCCAGTAAATTAAAGACTATATCTACATTCCCCGAGCTCTTTGTGAAATATTCACATTCTTCGGGGAATGTGCACATTCACAGCCCACTCAATATATCGATGCGTTCCAGGCAAAAGGCCCTATCCCTCAATTTTTGAGATTTTCATGTTATCCCACACTATTGACTATCCCGTACATTTCTGTTAACTCCACTTTGTAATAATTTTTAACAAAATTTATAAAAATAGGAAATTAGAAATTGGAGGGCCTTTGGCATTGCAAAATGTGGTCCAGGGAAAAGGCCCTAACCCACGAACTCTCACAAAACATTAAATTATTTGAGAAACCAAAAGACCTATCCCCCAGTCCAAATGCCCTATCCCACTAGTTTGATGCTGTTGATTGATCCGTGTCATTTAAATCTAGCGCCCTAATCAACAAAAATTCCATTGTATAAAAGGAAAATAAAGTAATTTTTTATATTAGCAATGATAGAAGTGGGTTAGGGCTTTTGTTCTGAACATTCGGGACTTTCAAAAACTGCCAAAAGCCCTAACCAATGGGTATTTTGGTACATTATGAGACAGTCTCTGTTGCTACAAGGTGACAAAGGCCTCAATCAACAAATTGGTTAACTTTACTGTTATTTCTTGTAAAGAGATGCAAGTATTGATGAAAAATAATTGATCTATGTAACAGAAAGGATTCTTAAAAATTACAATTAGATAAATTAATGTGGACGGCCAACTTGGTTTGTTTAATAATGAAACAGTTTTTTCTTTCTCCTGTAAAGTTAACCTTATGTGGGATAGGGCCTTTTGCCTGCAACGCATCCATATATTCTTACTATTTACCGATACCATATCTTAACTACAAATAAATCACCAAAATCATCACATATTTTGGTAATTTTTTTGAAATTTTACAAAATATAAAATATGACATTTTACTTCCCCAGCTACACGTTTTCACCAAAATTTTATGTTATCCAAAACCCTGATTCCAAAAATGGGGGAAAAAAATCGTGTATGTGTGTACACGATAAATCCCGATAGAATGAATGTTTAGGAATTCAACTCAAAAACCCCAATAACTGTATATCATATTATAAATATAAATTTCATATTTAAAAAAATGTGTCAAAAACCCCATGAGAGCAATACTTGTATATGTTCAGCAAAATGGGCCGAAGGGTAGGAGGAGTTAGGGTAGGGGGCTCAAATCAAAATAAAAATATATGAAGATTCAGAAGCTATTATGTAAATCAAATATTGAGTTTTATCGCAAACGGTCTTCTAGTTTAAGAGGGTTGAGGAAAGTTAATTAATTCGTTCTGGGGAAGTATATTGCGGGTGATTCACCGACAACTATTTTTAAATGTGTTTTTTTTTTCAACTCAATGAAAATTCAGAAAAGGCCAATTTTGAGTTTTCCAGAATGTCAGGAGCTTTTCCTAATTAATTGTAATTCCTGAATTTTCATTGTGTAATTTTACGATTGCTAGCTTGCAAGCTCGCAAGTAGCATGCCTAAAGAACTTGGACAGGATTTGAATGCTGGAAACTTATTGCTTTAATTAAAGTCAAGTGAGGTAGACAAATTGTAAGAGGTTCCGTAACACTGGAAGTATTAAGTTCATTTCAACTAACTTAAACTTTGAAATATAGTTTTCTAATTTTGTGCGTTTGTTTTCATTACCTGCCTCTAAGCCAGTGTATTTTGCATTATTTAGGCCCTGGAATAAAAAATAAAATTAATACTCACTAAAAAATAGGGGTTTAGTGCTAGTGACTAAATTTTTTTTTGTGAAATTTAAAAATAAAAGTCGCAGGTGAATCACCGGCAATCTACTTCCCCAGATCAAATTAATCAATTAATTTTTCGCTCCTCTCCAAAACCAGTCGACCATTTGGTATGAAACTCAATATTATAACTGAATTTTTATATTTAATTTTGTGTCAAGTTTATTACATAGGTAGTTATTAGGGTTTTTGAATTGAGCCCCCTCCCCTGAACCTCCTCATCCCTTCGACCAATATCGCTGAAATTTGACTGGTTATGTCCTCATTGGGTTTTGACTTTAAATATTCATTAAGAAAAAAAAAAAAAAAAATATGTTACTATTATGTACAGACTTATTGTATTTATTAGAATGAATGGTTTTTGCACGTTGAGAGAGTGAGTGAACCTAGGTATCCCCACCCCTTAGAGCAATGCCAGTTGTCTTCTAACCGCTGTGCTGTGTGGGTGGGGTAAGTTAATTTTATAATTTTATTTTCTTACTCTGTACCCTGATGCTTTATGTATTATTTATACTTTTTATTATTTGTATATTTTGTTATTCTATGATAGATGAACCACTGATGATGACGCTGTTGCGTCGAAAACCGGTTCTGGTGTAAAATAAAACAGTGGGAAGACAACGTCTTTTATTTCTATTAAATATTCATGTTGTTACATTCATTTCAACGGCAGTTATTAAGGTATCTGAGTCGAGTCCCTCCTCTGATCCTCCTCAGAACTTCGTCTGATTCCACTGAAAATTAATAAGTGTCATCCTTATGAAGTTTTGAATTTACATACGAAATTTCGTGTCGATACATTCATTTTATCTGGAGTTATGGTTTTAACAGGCACATATTGACAGGATTTTTTTGTTTTCATTTATGAAATCAAGGTGTCGGAAAACATGAAATTCCTGTGAAAACTCAACTTCGACATTCTGACCGATTACATAACTTCCCCTATACTTCTTATATCTGGAGAAGTAAAAGACAGAAAATCTGTAAGTAACCTGTCATTAATAACGGACTGCAGTTGATATTTTCACTCTCTACCACCACTTTTTCCATTAACAATGAACTTTTGGTTATTATAAATAAATACCTAATTTTCTTAAAGCAAGTTTTTTTAAGAATCACGAATTTGAAAACACGCCAAATTTCAATTAATGTTATAATTTCTTTTCTATCAATTGTCGTCTGTCTTTAGGTTAAGGTCCCGAGGCTGCGTCATGTCAAGTACGCCATACTCTAGGTCAGTGGTCGGCAAACTAAAACAAACAGAGCCAAATTTTTTTAAACTTACAACTATATAGGTAGGTACATAGTTATTAACTTAATTTGGGTACTCCTAAGCTGGCCTTTGCTAAAAACGTTCTCAATCTGATTGAGATACGTTCGCTGAGGTCGACCCCTTCCAACACTCCCATCCATACTCGTCTTGTATACTTATTTCGTCAATCTCCTTTCGCACAATGGAGACTGGTAACTTTTTTTTTTTATTTTTTTTTTTTTTATTTTTTTTGGGTGCTCCTGACCCCTTAGGTCACATCACCCTAGCTAACTGACTGGCTCACTCAACTCGTTCATGAAACGCGCGCGCCTCTTTCGCGCTGCATATCCAGCGGCCCAACCGAACTCGGAGCGGTTCCACTCGAACGGCAGCGAGTTGAGGGGAAAGTGCCGCTGGGGGGGGAACCTCTTGGAGGAGAGGCAAAGCACTTCGGACAGAGGCAGGTGGAATTGCCAACCGCAGGAGTGCGGATTTTAACTACAATTCTAGTCTTTCCCACGGAGACACATGCTCGGAAGTTGTAGAACACGATGCAAAGATACGACTTGACGATATACGTTTACATTTAATCTTTTTGGAAATGTTTTCTCATTAAGTCGCTTCAGAGCACTCGCCTAAAGATAAAGACACATAAACACCAACTAAGTATGTATATAATAGAAATAAGAAAACCAGTCATCACGAAGATTCAATCGCACTGTACTTGTGCACGTGGTATTTTGTGGAAGAGCCACACACAAGGGGGCAAAGAGCCGCATGTGGCTCGCGAGCCGCGGTTTGCCGACCACTGCTCTAGATGAATAAACCTACGTAGGCAAAATTTAGGACTTCTACAGAAGACTCTTGTCCAGAGCGCTCTGGTAATAAGCGATATGACTCATATTTAAAGCCCGGGCATGAGCACGTCACAATAACTTGTTTTTACTAATATTTTCTTCTTTCAATATCTTCCTGGGTATACAGTCTTCGGTATGCCTGGTTTAAATGTTTTCTGAACTGTTTTTAATTTCATTAACATTTCTTGGGTCTTTAAGCATCCTATACATCTCGAAATCTCGTAAGAAAAAAAAATAAAAGTATTTGGAAAGTCGTAGTTAATTTGCAAGTTTTTTATCGGGACCCAAGTTGGTAGCTGTTAATTGACGATGGAGGTCTAATCTGAGCAAAAACCAGGCCCCTGACTTGGGGAACAGAATTATGGTCCTCCGTCGCGACCTCTGCTTTTTAGAACCCCATAATAAATGGACATGGTCGCTCTCACACCATAATTTGATATGTTTTTAAAGTGTTTTGTAATAGAGTAGAGTGGTCTTTCAAAAGTAGTAGTAATAATAATAATAAGGAAAAATATAAATTCCAGTGAATCTCCTGCAATCTACTTCCCCAGCGTGCATTGATCAACTAAGTATTCACCCTCCTAGAAGAAAATGCAGCGATACATTACTCAGGGCCGCCATTTCAATCTTCATATAAATACCGCACGCGGGCGATCAACTCCGCGGCTCTCATTCCTAGCAATGGTTTTAGGGCTCAGAGCAAAGGGTTGAGCTGCCTTACTAATGTGATTTTTCCAAATACAATTTTCCCAAATGGGATCATCCTAATATATTTGTTGTTATTAGTGATATAAAAGGTTTTAAAAAAAATTTTGAAATATTTATCATCCCTTAAGATGGTCTAATTTCTAAACAACCAAATAATTGACTATACAAAAGGTTTTTTTTTTTAACCCCCGACGCAAAACGAGGGGTGTTATAAGTTTGAAGCCTTTGTCTGTGTCTGTCTGTGGCATCGTAGTTCCAAGACGACTGAACCGATTTCAAAGCGGTTTTTTTCATTTCAAAAGCTGGTATTTGCGAGATGCTTCTCAGTCATGTTTGGTGGAAATCGGGCGTGCTGTCTCCAAGATATTCAGGTTTCATCTGAGCCTGTCTATTACAACTAGAGACTTGGAGCTTGAACTCAAATGTTTATAAGGCCAATCCCCCCCCCCCCCCCAAAAAAAAAAAGCTTTCTCCACCAAGGTTTCAGTAAAAAAAAAGACTGAACAAATTTTTTTTTTATTTCTGACACAATATTTTTGAATTTTATATTTTTTACTAAATATTTTCAATTTTGAAAAAAAACTTTCTTTGCAAAGATTGCTCATAAAATCCTATACATATAGGTTAGGTTTTATGACTCATGGCCGGGCTTTAACTATGAGGTCATATAGCCTACTACCAGAGCGCTCTTTCGTCACTCTGGTGGACATGAGCCCGATTCTACTGTGGGAGTCCTAAATTTTGCCTACCCTAAATTTGTATTCACCTAGGGTACGGGTCTTTAACGAGTACCTGACATCGTACAGGTTCGGGACCATCGCTTAACGTCCCATCCGAAGGACGGCGGGCTTAAGTTTAATTTACCTCCCAGATAAAATAAACTAAGGGCCTCGGTCGGGTTTCGAACCCACGATCTTGAGCTCAGAAGGCAAGCACGCATACCACTGAGCTACCGGTAATATATATTTTTTTTAATAGTTAATTTAAGCTGTATTATAGAAGAGAAAAAAATATTTCGTGAAATTTAATATGTAAGTAGTACAACTAAGTTGTTGGGAACTGTGGCATCTATAATCTATAATATCATATTTTTACCAACTACCCACGGATGTCTTTCTGGGTGGTTACCGTATAGCCCACATCAGACCCTACCTATTATAGCGATTGAAGTGAATTATACCCCTGGGAAAACAATGAAGTGGAGTTGGAGTAGCTTCTCTCAGAGTTCTTGACAAAATAGCAGAAGTTAAGTTTTCTGCTTGTAATATGAATCTTGCCAACAAGGCCTCAACTATTTCCCCGCCTACGACGGCAGTAATAACCTCACAATGGTTTGGGAGGCAAAGTTGAACTTAATTTGTTTCTATTAAACCCACAAAGCTTAATAAAGTTCTATCTATATTTAATGTGAAACTAGAACACACCCCAATATGATCCTAGAGAAATTCGGTGAAGTTTGAGTGAAATATCAAACAATTAGTAGATTATCCGGGAGTAATTTTTTTAAGGTGAGTTGGGGAGGTGCATTCCATCCAAGAAAATTGTCATACAATGATGCCATCTTTGAGATTACCAAGTAAACATAATGCCCTTGACGAAATGAGAAGGCAGTTTAGTGAGTTTCTGAGATAAGAGATGGCACCACTTTCGGCTTAAGCTTTGCCCCCTTTTTTGCCTAGTAACAATCAACTCTAATAAGATCTAAAAACTGCATTTACCTCAGTATAAAATGCAAATAACGGGTCGAACGGATTTTATTTTTTGTACTATTGGTTATGCAAAATTGTGTTGTAGAATTTTTATCTATTAGATTTTTGTAAAATCTAAGTTTATAGCCAGACATCTTGGATTAAAAACACTTTTCTGATTCGAAATTGGTTCTTCTGTAGATAAACCAAAACAGAAAATTTACGATTTCAAAACAATAATTGCCGGCCGCCCGCTTGTATCAAAGATCTCTCTAATCACATGTGCCCCAACCCGTCTTCTAAGGAGAATTTTCGTTTTTTGACTATAAAATATAATACATAACATTTTTTTTTTCAATTTTGGATAAGGGGGCATCATAAAAACAAATTGATCGACCCTTTAATTCTGCTTATGATTTGTACACCAAACCATTTTTTTAAATAGGATGGGATATCTCTCTATATTCTCTCTCGCAGTCTTAAGATGTCCCAGTTGTCTTAAGGTGGCATAGAATGCACTAGCGTTAAGCATTAAAAGCTCTCAAGATATGATTTAACTTCACCTGCCCAGGATCAAAAAAAAATCTGTTTCTCTGTTGTGATAATAACTTGTTTGCTACCACATTTCCTGTAGAAATTTGATCTCTTTTGTTTATTTAAATTTTGATTTCTACAGTAGTTTGCCGAAAATTGCCCTAAAAAAATATTATCAATAATTTAAGACGTGCAATTTTTAAGAAAGTACACGTATACAACAAAAAAAAATTCAATTAAACAAACTTTACACTTGGATTCACAAAGAGATACCAATTTTTAAATAATTTTAAATAATATTAATTTCTAATCCAAAGGTTTTTTAAATGATACTACTGGGACAACAGGGAAGATGAATAGAATAGAATTTGAAGAGGACAAATAATTGGGTTATTATCTATATTTACATATTTAAATTAAAAAAAAACTTATTTGAACAAACAAAACAAAAATTTACAATGGCACAAAAACATTAAATTAATACTTAAAAAACTATTTCTTTTTTTATTTGGGCATATTGAAAAATATATATTATTAATTGTACCTTCTCGACGCCTCTACCACAAAAACCAGACCCCGTCAACTCTTCACTTTAATTCCACCCCAGTCAACTTTCATCTAATTGTTCAACTTCATTTTTATTTAAAAAAACATATCAAAACACATGCACCGTTTAAGAGCTAGCTCACGACTCCATTACATTTTTAACACTATTTCACAGCTGTTTTTTATATGTTTTCTTGTTTTGTTTCTCAAACACCTTGATATATATCTAATATATATATGATATTAGATTATAATAAAAAAAATTACCTCTTTTCATTAAAATATTCATTAAAAAAATGTTCCGTAGTGTACATCACATTTGCCTTTTCCTTCTTTTTTAAAAAAAAATGTTTGTTCACAAAATTTTTTTTTTTATATAAGTTCTTTCAGATTTAATTTCTTCCTACACACAGGTTGATTAGCTTCTTCCTCGAATCCACATGATAAGCTTCCTCCTTCAATACACAGATGGATTAACGTCTTCCTCCAATACACAGGTAGATTAGCTTCCTCCTATAACGCACATGTTGGCTGGCTCCTTGGTGTCTTCAACTCATTGCTCAACGATGTATCGAAGTCTCTCTCTCACTTACACTCACTGATTTATTTTTATTTTTTATATGCCCAATTCGACGCTCTTTTTATACATATATGCCCATTTTTTATTTTTTTTATAACTATTTACAATTATTAAACTTATATATATATGTACCTAATTTCTAATAAACAAAAACATATATTAATCTAAAAATTTACAATTAATCCTTAACCTAAAGAAAATGTTAACTTAAATTTATAAAAATTGGAACTAATTGAACATAAAAAAAAATATAATACTAAATTTTTACATATTTACAGGATCAGTCATAGTCATGAAATCAAGTTTGGAAATAATCAAGTTGGAAATAGATTTAAGAAATTGCCAATTAATTTTACTTTCCGCCTTTACCATCAATATAACATTTGTATGTATTCAAAATAATTATATAATTAATTATATATTATATATAAAAAAAAATTTACTTGAAATAAAAATTAAATAAATCCTTTTTTATTTACTTCATCACACTTCCAAAATATTACTTAACAATCAAAATTAGGCCTCACGCCGGGTAATAAGGAATACAAATTTAATTTATTTAATATATATAGTACTTGTCTTTTGAGGTATTAAATTCTTTGAGACGTCCTTCATACTTCCTAACTAAAAAAAATGTATCTCACATATATTTCATTTCAATTTACTTCCCTAACTAATTACACCCTAAGAATACTTTCGTCGATGTAGCAAAAATACGGTTCCTCCTATCTCAGGTAGGCAACCAACACTACAATATAAATCTCCAATATATCGCTAGTTCTTTCTAGTCGACATAAAAAAAATCATCTCCCACAGATCAAAAAAATATATATCTCTAATTAATCACTAGCTCTTACTAGAATTAAAAATAATAATTTCTCCCAAAACAAATCTATATAATCCCGACGTCTAAAAGAATGTCATCAGCAATTAATTCAAAACTTCTCTAATTAATATTACCCTTTGTTTGTTCCTATTCCTAAAGTTATATAATGTGCTCCTACAACTCTTCCCATTCTCATCTACTCTCTCTATTAAACAAATTTACGTAGAAAAAACATGTTACTCAAATAATAAATGAAATTGTCTAAATAATAGAATTTATAATAACAAAAACTTAATAACCTATGCATACATACAATTTATAAAATATATTATCCTTTCAAGGCTTCTATACAGTTTCGTTCGTCTTTCTAATTTATAATATTATTATGATTTAGTCACGTCCGGTATCCTAGCTGAACAGTTCCGAAACAGAAAATCTGTCCCCTTGACTCGGCCTCAGGAAGTTCGTCATGTCTCCAAAGAGATCTAGGCATCTCTCAGCCTGCTGATTATCTTTCTAACATTTTGTAATAAAAAATATAATAAAAAAAAATCTATCTTCTTCCATATTATGTTCGTTCAAAATCAATCAGTTGTATATATATATATATGTTTTAATTTTCAATAAAATCGTTATTAACATGTAAGTCTCAAATAAATAATTTGTATATGTTAAATTTGGATGACTAATCCCTAAATATAATCTTAGATTAATTTTATACTGATCCTAACATCTAATCTAATCCTAAAAAAAAATGTAAATCCTAATTAATTTAAACGCAGAACTATACCAAAATTCATCCATACTCTTCATATATACCAAAATTCTCTCATTCAAAAAATAAATTTATCATCCATACTATTATATTAGTCCATGGTCACTTCGTCATATTTTAAATTAATCCTAATTCTGTCATGTTAGTCTGTCAGTCACTTCCTCAAACTCATCCGAGTTGCAAAAAAAAAATAGGTTCACTATAAAAAGTGGCTAATGCAATTATATTGCAAAGCCCAAATTTAATTTTATCTTTTTCCGGATGCCCCGGCGAATTATGTCTTTAAAAATCCCCTCCCCCTTCTCTAAATATTTGTTCAGTGTTAATTTTGCCCTTAATACCTGTTTGAATGCTTTTACTCTCTTTTTAAAATTGTTCTTATAACTTTTATTAGCCTCCTTTCTATTTCCAGTTTGTCTGTAAGTTTTAACTATATTTTCTTTAAAATTAAAATTTGTCTTTTGTTTGTTGTCCTCAGTCTGTTCGTTTGTTTTGTCTAATAACATCCAAATGTTCCTTTCACTCTGTCCATCCACATCAACATTCATCCTATTTTCTTGAATTTCACTTAATACTAATTTTTCTACATTTTGACTCTCTTCCTCCACCTCTTTCTCTAAAATTTGGGTCTGTTCCTCCCCACTGTTATTCTCTGTTCCTTCTACCTCATCAACTTGTGACTGACTGTCAATAATAAGAACCTCTTTTTCTACTTCAGAATTCCCTTCATCCAACTTGTTAATTTTTTGAATAAAGTGCTTTTCTAAGTTTTCTCCTGCTTTATTTATCCTACTTTCAACTCTTTCATTTTCTATTTGAATTTTCTCTAATTGGTTCATCAAATTGTCCATCTTTTTATTTAATTTAAATTCTAAATTTTTAATGTCACCCCTTAAGTTTGTCTCTAATTTTCCTAATTTTTCCCCCATTTCCCTTTTTAAATTTGTCTCTAAATTTCCTAATTTATTACTTTGCTCTTCCATTTTTTGATTCATATCCCCCATTTCCCTTTTTAAATTTGTCTCTAAATTTCCTAATTTATTACTTTGCTCTTCCATTTTTTGATTCATATCCCCCATTTCCCTTTTTAAATTTGTCTCTAAATTTCCTAATTTATTACTTTGCTCTTCCATTTTTTGATTCATATCCCCCCTTAAATCTCTACCCTGTTCTTCTATTTTTTGATTGATATTTCCAATATCCCCCCTTAAATTTCCCATATCCCCAGTTAACTTTGTCAACACAACACGGAGCCATTCCATATCAGGAGCAGCAATGCCCTCTTTTTCTTTATCTTTATTTACCCCCTCCCCTTGCGACTCCTCACCTGTACCCTGCATGGACTCCATTGCGGCTGGAGTCTCCCTTTCTCTATCTTCCGATAACTCCATATCGGATCTTTCCTCCGAACTTGACCCTTCCTCTCTACTTTCCTCCTCTAATCTCGCTTGTCCTCTGGTAATTGGCATTTTCTTACTTTACTAAATATATAATTACTAAACAAAAACAATGTTATATAAAATAGTAACCTTCTTTTGAAGTTGGCAAAAAAAAATTATTTCTCAAAATTAAATGTAACCCTTATTTGTCTCTATTCTATCCTTTTCATCTTTTTCAACCTGTTTCCCTACTTTAATTAATATAAAAAATTTCTCCCATCTAGGTTTGCCAAAATATGATGGGGCTTTGTGGCGAAAATCGTCCACACAAGGGATATGCCAAAAATGTGATAATAACTTGTTTGCTACCACATTTCCTGTAGAAATTTGATCTCTTTTGTTTATTTAAATTTTGATTTCTACAGTAGTTTGCCGAAAATTGCCCTAAAAAAATATTATCAATAATTTAAGACGTGCAATTTTTAAGAAAGTACACGTATACAACAAAAAAAAATTCAATTAAACAAACTTTACACTTGGATTCACAAAGAGATACCAATTTTTAAATAATTTTAAATAATATTAATTTCTAATCCAAAGGTTTTTTAAATGATACTACTGGGACAACAGGGAAGATGAATAGAATAGAATTTGAAGAGGACAAATAATTGGGTTATTATCTATATTTACATATTTAAATTAAAAAAAAACTTATTTGAACAAACAAAACAAAAATTTACAATGGCACAAAAACATTAAATTAATACTTAAAAAACTATTTCTTTTTTTATTTGGGCATATTGAAAAATATATATTATTAATTGTACCTTCTCGACGCCTCTACCACAAAAACCAGACCCCGTCAACTCTTCACTTTAATTCCACCCCAGTCAACTTTCATCTAATTGTTCAACTTCATTTTTATTTAAAAAAACATATCAAAACACATGCACCGTTTAAGAGCTAGCTCACGACTCCATTACATTTTTAACACTATTTCACAGCTGTTTTTTATATGTTTTCTTGTTTTGTTTCTCAAACACCTTGATATATATCTAATATATATATGATATTAGATTATAATAAAAAAAATTACCTCTTTTCATTAAAATATTCATTAAAAAAAATGTTCCGTAGTGTACATCACACTGTGTATATGTGTCTGTGTATGTATCTTCTGTGAACACAATAACTCCCGATAGAATGAAAATCTATAATTTTTTCAATGTGTGTATCCAGAACCCCATAATTAGGTAACATTAAATCCTAATAAATGCCTATATCGACCCCGAAATTGTCTTTGTAAATCCAATATCCCATAAGGACAACGCAACCCATATCCACCAGAAAGTCACCAGATCCCGTCCCTCTGATCTTTACCTCCCTTCCCATAGGACAACAACCTACCACAACTCCTTCCTTATCCAGGCTAACTCCCTCTGGAACTCTCTCCCTCTCCAGATTCGCCATGCTCCTACTCTCCTTTCATTTAAGTCCCTACTTTTCCATTATCTCCTAACTCAACAAACCTCTGATTCCTAAGGCTGGCTCCTATGAGATAGTTCTCGTCTTCCTATAAGTCTCTCACTCCACTGGACAGAATGTCACTTGTGTTTCAGTCCAGTTTTTTTACAATTCATTCATATACAAGTCATTATTGTTATCATGTTTCACATTATTATTCATACTTGTTTTTCTATTTTTATTTTTTTTTATTTCTCTTTATTAGTTTTCACTAGTTCATTATATTGTTCTACTCATTGCCTGTTTTTAACATTTATTATTTACTTCTGGAGACCTATTTTATTTTATTTTATATTTATTCTTTTCAACTGTTCAATATACTTGTATCCTCTTGTTTATTTTTTATGTTATTATTCTTAGGGGACTTATGTCCCAGAATAAAGATTATTTTTTATCTTCATTTTCATTTTCATGTTCAATTCTGAAGAGATATGTCGACACAAAATTTGGAGTGCTCCGGTAGCTCAGGACGCGGGTTTGAAACCCGGGCGAAAAAATCTTCAAACACGCCGTCCTTCGGATGGGAAGTTAAGCAATGGCCTTGTTGAAGACCCCTACCCTGAAATGGTGAATTAAGCTGGGTAAGCAAAATGAAGGGCTCTCTGTGTAGAGTCAGGCTTATGTCCACCAGAGCGAGGAAAGAGCGCTCTGGTAGTTGGCGATATGACCTCGCCTCGGGCATGAGTCACAATAATTAACTCGACACAAAATTTAGTAAGAAGACACTAGTTTACAAGGTTTTTGTCCTTGAAATGAAAAGTGTTTTTTCTTTACAATTGAGGTGCACTAAGTTTAAAAAAAAATATGAAAAAAAAATCCAACACGTCACGTTTCCAAAATATTTATTGTTTTTGATTTTTAAGAAAATGCTAACAAAAATATTTAAAAAATTAAAAATGAATTGTCTTAGCTTTTTCTTGTATTTTTTTGTATCTGTGTCCCTTATAATAGACCAGCAATAGTCACCTAACATGGCCTGGTCCCAGTATTCTTGATCATTTTGCTGAAAAAATCTAAGATCCTGGTGAAATCGATGAATCAAAGAATAACCGCCATTTTTCTGGCTTATAAGGCTGCTGCATTTCTTTGAAAAGACCAACTATATCATAACAGTAACAAAATTCGTTTTCTTTCTTGAAATATGATGAAAAACATTCACTTGGCGTATGATACATAGTAACTCTTGTGTTGGGAGCAAGTAACCTCCATTGTTGCAGTCGTGAAGCGAGTAATTCAGCTTTGGATTTAGTTCACCTCTGAGTTACCATGTGTGGTTCTTCATCATCATGAAACAATTCATCTCAACTTATGTTACCTTGACTTTGAATTTGAACTTCTTCGGATTCCGTGTTAGTCATAAAGGTTTTGCTGGAACAACCGGGAGGTTCTGGAACTTGCTGCTTGTCTGAACTGCAGACAGGTTTAATAACCGAAGGAACATCTGCATATATAATTTTATCTTTGTTCTTGTTATTAAAACCAAATGTCTAAGTAAGTCAGAAGTAGCAGTCATTTTCGTGGTTTGATGGTTCCCTCCATATCATTGGCATATTAAAATTCAAAAATCTGTTTCCATCTGCAGCCCAGGAGCTTAGCGTTCTTCTACATATTTCACAAAATACGTGAGGAGTCCACTTTTTGTCCTGGTGAGATAACGATATTTTGAAATAACAAAAATAGGCTTCTTTGAGTGATTCCGTTATGGGATATCCTTTCTTAGATGTAATAAGTTCACCACAATCGTAACAAAAACGGTCAGGATGTACTTTACAAAACCTTTTTGGCCTTTTTGAAAATAAATTTTATTAATCTGAACACTACACTGCATCAAAATTTTAGAATGAATTCAGAACCAACTTGTGGGTAGTCCGAAAATGAAATGTGATAACTTCAGTTTCTGACGTGATAAAGATTTAAAAAAATAAATGTTTACGTTTAGTTTGCAACTCAATAAAACAATACAAAAGTTACAGGAAGGACATATCTTTTTTCTTATTTTGTAAACTATTGATAATTAGCACAAACGGTTGATCATTTTTGGAAGAAGAGCGAAAATTTAGTTGATTAATTTGCGCTGGGGAAGTACTTTGCCGGTGATTCACCGACTCCATATCCTTTGAAAAGTAACATTTCAATTTTCTTTCATTACACTCTTCAATAAATTCATGGCCCTCTTCCAAGATGAGAGTGCTAATTATTCAGTGAATATTTAATAACAGTTAATAATTAATAGCCTAAACATCCTTGTAAGTTTTTAAAACATAAAACACTCTCCCAAAAACTAAATTTTAAAATATTTCCAAAAACATTAAAATAAAAAATTAACATTTTTAATTGTTTCATATTATATTGAGTTGTGCAGTTATTGGAGTGCATAATTAAATTGCAGTTATTGGAGATTTTGTGTTAAGCTTCTCTCCTTTTACCCCCTTTCGCTTTGGCCGAGTTGGCTGCAAATCAATAGGTGCCGTTCTTAGTCGTTTATTCTGTTCTGACACACATACTAGGGTTGGGCGATAGTCGATAGTTACTATCGATATATCGATAGATCACGCCTATCGGTACCCAATATCGATAGGCCACGCCTATCGGTAACCAATAACGATAGTTTTGACTATTGATATTTTTTTAATTTTTACTCACAAGTTTTGAAGTTGATGACGTAGTCACGCACTTGTGCAAACAAATTAAATTCACGGTATTGGGCTTTGGCTCTTCTAAGTATTTATAATCCTAACTTCCTCTTTAATTGGGAATCTTATTCTACAATTCTTAGAAATTTTTTTGGGGTTGGCCGGCGAGAGCGCAAAGCTGATTTTTATTATGAGGGTGACTATACGACGAGAGCGCAAATTGGCAAATTAATTAATTCTTTATCACAGAACTTCAAACAAAGCCGTTGGCCGGCGAGAGCACAAAGCTGATTTTAATTATCCAAATTTTGTAATATTTCTATTTATGTTTGTTCTAGGAATTTATGTACCTAGATGAATGATTATCGCTGTTAGACAGCTTACAACAATGAAAATTGAGATGGCTGAGTAATCATTAGGCCTTTGCAGTGGCGGCCTTTGTGGCGGGCGAGACGGGCAACTTCAAAATAAATTAAAAACTTAATTAAAACCTTTGCGCTCTCGCCGTATAAAAATGGGATTAATTTTTATTATCTACACACACTTTTTGAAAATTCAAATAAATTCGTTTTTCATTTATCTTTATAATTATCCCTTATCTTATAATTTATAATCCTGCAAGTTTGCAATAGGTAGGTAGGTAATTGAATTTAATTATAATAAATTTCTTGAAATTCTTTATTAAATAGATCTGGACAAAAATGAATTGCTATCGGAAAACTATCGATAGTATTCGATAGTTTTAACCGATATTATCGGACTATCGATAGTGCCAACTATCGACTATCGCCCAACCCTAACACACACACACGGATGGAAACATTTTTTTTTTTTATTTTTGCTATCAGGAGGTCGGAAAATTTAGTAAGAAAATGTAAATATCCGAATACATTTTTTTTTTTGTGTGTTCGGTGTTGATATAGTGGAAATACTAATGAATAAAATAAAATGATAGATAAAACACTTTTTTTTTTGAGCACTTATATTGTCTAATTCCACAAACATGTACTTAAATGTGTACCGGTTTCGGCTTACGCCATCGTCAGCACAATGTTCAACAATAATTGCTTATAACTATATTGTTGAACATTGTGCTGACGAGGGCGTAAGGCGAAACCGGTACACATTTAAGTATATGTTTGTGGAATTAGACAATATAAGTGTTCAAAAAAAGTATTTTATCCATCATTTTAAAATGCAAATTAGTTGCTTTCACTGTTTATTTGATCCAGCTTTTTTATTCTAGATTGAGAATGGATTTTTTAAAATGTAAATAGTTGCTTTCACTGTTTATTTGGTCCAGTTTTTTAGTGTAGATTGAGAATGGATTTTTAAAAATGTAAATAGTTGCTTTCACTGTTTATTTGATCCAGCTTTTTAGTGTAGATTGAGAATGGACTTTTTAAAATGTAAATAGTTGCTTTCACTGTTTATTTGATCCAGTTTTTTTGTTCTAGATTGAGAATGAACTTTTTAAAATGTAAATAGTTACTTTCTCTGTTTATTTGATCCAGTTTTTTAGTGTAGATTGAGATTGGACTTTTTAAAATGTAATTAGTTGCTTTCACTGTTTATTTGATCCAGTTTTTTAGTGTAGATTGAGAATGGTACTCATGCTCTATTAAAAAGTAAGTAATGTTGTTGTTTTTTTCACTCTCGTCACAAGTAGACTCAGATGTTGGAGGTCTGTGACAGTACGCACCTCACAGATGGCCGCATCACGCTTTCTTGGTTATTTGTTTCAAGCGTCTTTTTGGTCACCTCTCTCCTCGTCTAGAATATCACGTAACTGATCCGCGTCCTTATTACATTACATGCTTTAGTCGTTCATTTTTAAAATGAGCTACATATGAGTACATTTTTCAGGATTGCTTATGAAAGTTTAGAATATCTTACAAATAATAAAATAAAGTATTTTGGGGTCGATCTTTTTCTAAATATATATACATATATTTTTTTTTAAACAATTTAATTGAGAATTTTCAACTGTGAGAACACAATATGATACAACACAAGAGCAGTAAATTAAGAAGACTTGGGTCACTTGATGAAGCGGCTGGTCAGGACCACCAACCGAGGCTGGTCAGGACCACCAACCGAGGCTGGTCAGGACCACCAACCGCGGCTGTTCAGGACCACCAACCACCACCTTAGGCAAGAGGACACTCGTTCCTCGAGGTGGGCTGCCTAGCAAGTACCGGACCAACATTCCACCAGTGTGTTCGGGTCAAGTGTGACCTTTTTCTGCAAAATTGTTCGTAATTGTGTGACTTCTTGTAAGAATGGTATGTTGAGGTCGTGGTGTAATGTTATGTTATGAAACGTAGTACCGGCATTGTCTGATTGTTCGAAGGATTTTATTTTGAATGGCTTGAATTCTTTTGGTGTGAGATGGTTTAGCTGAATGCCATATCGTCACCTAAAAGGGAAAAGGGTCCCTCAATTTGCAAATTTTACAGGAAGAAAGAATAATAGTTTTCTCATTTATTTGTTTAATTAAACACATAAATGTTTTTTTTATAAAGATTATGTTAGATCGTCCTGAGGACCATTAATCATTTCAATCAAAAAGTGAAAATCGTAAAGTTTTGAGGGTTACATCCTTCTCCATAGGTGACGATATGTCCAGATAGGTCTGGTTCTGTGTCGTGTCTTTGTCGCCCTTCTGTTCGAAGCTTGATTTTGGGGTGTTTGTACTCTAAGAGGTCATGTTGTCTTTTTATTATCCACTGAAAGGTTCAGTGTCGAGTCTATCACGGCGGATGGGATGTTAAGCGATGATCCTGGGTCTGGTAGATGTGTACCATGTCAGGTATCGTTAAAAACCCCTAACCTAGGTGAATAAAAATTTAGGGTAGGCAAACTCGGCGAAAGAAGAGGATCTGAAGATGAGGGGTGCCTTCAGAATACTTGCAGTATATTTCCAATGATTCATCGACATCCCCCCCCCCCCCCCCCCCCCCCCCCCTGATTTGGGTTTATTTTCCCGATCCTTCTGATGGATTTTGTAAGTTGCCAAGGATCTGCTCTTGTTCTATCTTAATGCCAAAGTTGGAAGTCACAGCTCATTAAATTCGAAAAACACGTTACGTCAAGTCTCCAGTTAAACAGTGAAAAGTTTCTAAACTTTGGTGTTCCTCCTTGACAAAGGACCAACTCAAATAAAACTTGTTCTTAGAAAGCAGAGCAACCTTTGAAACATTCAAAGGTCTTGTGGGAGCTACCGCAGTCTAACGTCGAGGAGACCCAACATAAAACTGAAGTCATGATATATGGTCCTCTCATGGAACAGTGTCTGTAGACCTGACCTGGATTTTAGTTTAAAGACACTTTTTAAGTAACTTACGAAAGTCATGACTAGCTTAGTGAGAGTGTGGCAGGCGTAGGCAGGACAAACACAAGATATCTGCGCCCTAGGCGAACGAATGATTCAAATACAATATATCGTATACACGGAGAAAACTATATTCTTATTAAATAAATAAAACAAACTTATTTTTTGAAATATTGTCTATTCCACTAAAGATATTTATAAAAATACCGGTTTCGGCCTCTCACCATCGTCAGGTCTAGTTATGACACGTTACAGGCTAGTACAGACATGCGAGCAACGAACCGAGCACTGTTCGGCTCGTTTTCAGTTTTCAACGAACACACTCCAAGCCGAACAGAGACGAGCCGAGCATTTGGATGCTCCACAACCATACTAACGAACATAACCTGTACAAGTTAACCTGCAAATAACAAATTTACGTTTATTTGTATATCATTTTATTACTATTCAAAATCTTCAATCAGAAAGTGCTCAAGGTAGGTAGCTACTTACGTAATTAATTTACATATTTGTAGTACAATTAATACGGATACGAATTTATTATGATACGTAATTTATTTTTACATGTAAATTGTTTAAAATGAACACTTTTTTAGGAAAAGTGTTTGAATAATTCCTCCCAAGCATTCCAATCTCTTTATTTTATTAAAATGTAATTTGTGTTTTAAATCCCATATGACTGGGTACTGTCTCATAGCCTGAGCAAACTGAATTTGAAGCTCCTGAGACCAGTCTTCAGAAGCCATAATAAAATATAATTTATTGAATAATATTTGAATATATAGGTATTTAATCTAAAAAAAAAAAAAAAAACGTGCACTTCCAAAAACCTAAATATTTGAGAAGGTTATAATATTGGTTATAAACAACAGTGCTCGGGTCAAGTCGGGACGGTTCGGCTTGGTACGAGTCCACACACACCGCAGCCCGAGCCGAACATTCCTTTGATGGTTCGTCAAAAAACCGACAACAGGTGGAGCAGACCCCGAGCCTCCCTTGTTCGTCGAGCGCCTGCGCACTTCATCCCCAGGCATGCGCACTGACTAATGTTCGGCTCGTTGCTCGCGTGTCTATACGCCTCTTACATCAAGTCTCCAGTTCATAACTAGACCTGACGATGGTGAGAGGCCGAAACCGGTATTTTTATAAATATCTTTAGTGGAATAGACAATATTTCAAAAAATAAGTTTGTTTTATTTATTTATTGCAAATTCCACAATATGTCCGCGTTCCTCAACTTAGAAGTGGTTATACTCTTCTTGCAAGGAGATATCTTCTTGACATTATCTTCTTATAGAATTAAATTAAAAAACATTCCTCATACTTTGTATAGCTTGGGTAGTAAAACTCTATTCTCATCGAGATAATGGTGTGTCTACCATACCCTATCACCTAGTGGTGTTTACTATACCCTATCACCTAGTGGTGTCTACTATTCCCTATCACCTAGTGGTGTCTACTATACCCTGTCACCTAGTGGTGTCTACTATTCCCTATCACCTAGTGGTGTCTACTATTCCCTATCACCTAGTGGTGTTTACTATACCCTATCACCTAGTGGTGTCTACTATACCCTGTCACCTAGTGGTGTTTACTATACCCTGTCACCTAGTGGTGTCTACTATACCCTGTCACCTAGTGGTGTCTACTATACCCTGTCACTTAGTGGTGTCTACTATACCCTATCAACGACACAACATACATAATAAAACTTTTTTGCCGCAAAAAGAAATTTGTCACAATAATATTATTTTTGCCGCAAGAATATATTTTTCTCCGGGTAGTAAGCTTACTTTGTATTTTTTTTATTATAATTTTTTATTTATAATTTTTATTATATTTTTTTTATATTTGTTATTGTTATTTAGTTTTCTTCCTCTTGTCTGCATTTCGCACATTGTGACCTGATGAAGGGACATAAAATCGTCCCAAAATATTCTCCTAAAAAATGTACTTCCGGATAAGTTATGAAAAGTATTCATCTTAATAATAATAATTTATTTCCGTTAAACCAATGCATGGTAATGAATTTATACATTATGATAGCTTATAAATTAGATTTATAACTACTTGAGTCTAACACATCTATGATTAGTAATAACATAAAAAACATTAAAAAACTAAAATGAAATTAATAAAAACTGTACAAATAAATACTTAAAAATATATGAGTATATATAAAATAATAATAATAATAATAATAATACAAGATACGTTCATAATAAGTAGACACATTTTTCAATTTAATAAAAATTAAGATAGGTAACTATTTTTCAAAGAAAACTCTACGGAAGTGTCTTTATCCCCCAACGATGTTTCGGGACGTTCTTACGTCCCATCATCAGGTCCCAATGTGGCGAGATATACAAAAGAGAGAAAACAATGTAACTATAACAATATATGAAAAATAATATATATATAATAATTATTAGTCAATTATAAATGAATGTATGAAAATTTCTAAAATAAAAAATATATATATAAATGGATAAATAAAACAATAACGTACATTGGACTGACTTTTAAGGTGTGGAGGAACTGTGTGTTAGTTAAATTAAAACTTGGAACTTAATGTTAGTTAAATTAAAAACTGTACTGTTTTTATTATTTTTGTACTCAAGTATTTATGTATCCCTTTTTATTTACTTTTAATAGTAATCAGATCTCAGTGTAACTGCTGTTAAGAATTAATTTATAAGCTATCTTAATTGTATAGGTACATTCTTATGAGGTATCCTATTAACATGTTATGGTTAAACGGAAATAAATATTATTATAACGATGCTGGAGACTATGTTATTAAAACATTTATTTACAATAGTTTATTTTTACTTTCTTATACCTATCTATAATTTAAGAAAGTTTTGAAACGTACGAAAAATCCGGGATCGATATTAGTTTTCATTGGATTTTCACGTTTCAAGGTCCGCTGAATACGTTTTGACTACTTGTATTTTCGCGATGATATCCGTCTATGTGTGTGAATGTAATTGGAACATTGTGAGTGTACGAACGCAGAAACAATTGTAGCTATGAACTTCAAATCTGGAATGAAGAAGACATGTGTAAACTAACTTATATACGTGATTTGATTTTAACCGAAATCAGACGAAAATTGATACAACTTTACTTCTGGGCATGGTATTCTTTACTTCGGGGCATGGTATACTTTACAGGATGTCAAATATAAGGTAGTCTGACCTCTCACAGATTTTTATTTAAGTGATAGCTAGCCGGCTTTCGAGGTTTCCCTCATCATCAGGCAGTTTACAAAAGAACCATCCTTAATAATATGTAATATAAATAGCAAATAAATAATTAAAAACACAATTTTTGATAAAACATACCTGATAAAAAATTTTGAATAAAACTAAATATGAAAAACAAATAAATAACAATCTACAACAACAAATAAATAACAATCTACAACAACAAACATTAACAATTTAAAATATCATGGAGGGGGACAGACAAGTTATTCCTGTCCACCATCTGAGTCACAACTGGGAGAACGGTGTACGTGAGACTGGACAAACCTCCCATCCCCTCTCTAGAGTTGAGGAGGGGGGACTCTCTCTTCCTCCTTTCCAATTTGATTTCGATACTTTCCAACGTATCCATCTTTCTTCTTTTTTGGACATGATGCAGTAACGAGACTGAACTGACCTCATGTCCTGTGTTCTGGAGGGTGTAACCAAACTAAGGAGAGGGATGACGGGGGTGGCTGGTGTGTTCTGCCGTACCTCCCCAGACTATCTGAGAAATTATCTCGGGTAATAAATAGAGATGATGTGAATGTGGGTTTCAAAAGTAGGACTTCTCTTAAGGGGATGCTCTCAAAAACCAAAGATCGTGTGGACCTCCCTGACAAATCCGGCGTGTACAGGATTACTTGTAAAGACCATGAATGTTTTTATCTTGGGCAGACAGGCCGGAAGCTGAGGACTAGAGTGAGGGAACATTTGAGGAGGGGCGACTCTGAATTTTTCCAACACCTCCAGAACACAGGACATGAGGCCGGTTCAGTCTCGTTACTGCATCATGTCCAAAAAAGTAGAAAGATGGATACGTTGGAAAGTATCGAAACCAAATTGGAAAGGAGGAAGAGAGAGTCCCCCCTCCTCAACTCTAGAGAGGGGATGGGAGGTTTGAACACCGTTCTCCCAGTTGTGACTCAGATGGTGGACAGGAATAACTTGTCTGTCCCCATCCATGATATTTTAAATTGTTAATGTTTGTTGTTGTAGATTGTTATTTATTTGTTTTTATTATTTAGTTTTATTCAAAATTTTTTATCAGGTATGTTTTATCAAAAATTGTGTTTTTAATTATTTATTTGCTATTTATATTACATATTATTAAGGATGGTTCTTTTGTAGACTGCCTGATGATGAGGGAAACCTCGAAAGCCGGCTAGCTATCACTTAAATAAAAATCTGTGAGAGGTCAGACTACCTTATATTTGACATCCTGCGAAATAATCACTTCTCACTACATCAGCCATCTTCATATTGGTATACTTTACTTCCGGGCATGGTATACTTTACTTCGGGGCATGGTATACTTTACTTCGGGGCATGGTATACTTTACTTCGGGGCATGGTATATTTGAGTAATAATAGTTACAGAGAAAATGGAAAGGCACATTTTATATAAAATACTCTTTTTCGAAGGTCATTCCGTTTGTACAGCATGCCGAAAACCTTCCTATTTTGAAACTCATTTCTTTAGTCGTTTGCTAGATTTACGCGAAAAGGGCCAGTCCTATCGAAAAATTGATGCTTATCAAAAACGTTCCTTATAAAATTTCCAATCGTTAATGTGTCCTTAGACTTGAGAAAGGACTGATACGACTAAATTTATAGCCACCCAAAGAATGTAAAATAAATTTCCGTAGGAAATATTTCAAAGTGATGTTTACATTGTAACCCATGGCAACAAATTTTAAAATATATTTGTGTGTCCCACGTCAAACCAGGATAAATGTGCTATATTATGAAAATTAGTCCAGCCGTTTTGGAGCTATGGCGTCAAAAACATACATTACTCCAGTAAAAAAGGGGCCTACGGTAGATCATGGAGCAGCACAGCACTACTTATATTTATTGGAGATGTGCATTTATTTGTTTATTGTTAATTGCGAATATAAATAAAGTAAATGAGTAAATAATAGGGAGTTGAGAGTTGTGCAAGGAACAACCTTGGTTAATTGGCCTCTCCTGTTAATTAGTGGTAATCAAGCGACCAAGCCTGCTGCAAGACTCAGCCCTCCAACTTCGGAGGCTTCTCCAACCGCCTCCCCCCCCCCCCCCCCCCCCCCTTGCCCCCTAGATCCTCCAACCGCCTCCCTTTGCCCTCTGGATCCTCCAACCGCCCTCCCGGGAGATCGATCCTCTCCTCACTTGCCTTCGACGGTTTCCCATTCATATTCCAAACGTCCCCCGTGGGGGATGTTTTCCTTAATCCAACCCTTAACTTCACCTTTCACCCGTCTCATATTTATGATTGTCTCGTCATCATCCAATTTCTTCCTTTTCCTCTATGCTCGTTCTCTTTTTCATCCTTTTCATATTTCCACTACTGAATATATTGCCTCATAATTTTATTCAAATTTTCCATTTTTTTTTTTTTTTTTCTTTTTTTTTTATAGCCGTGAGCTGAATGGATTATATCTTTCGACCAGTTCCTCTAAACCGATGACGTATAATAACAATAATATAGAAAATAATGGTGCGATTTTGAAATGGTTCGTGTTTTTCAGAGCTGCCTTTCCTCCTGAGATCTGCAGGGTCATCAGGGAAATGGCGACAGCGTGTTAGCCTTGTTAAAGAACCTTAGCCTAGGTGAATAAAAATTTAGGGTATGCAAAAATTAGGACTCCCATAGTAGAGTCGGGCTCATGTCCACCAGAGTGACGAAAGAGCGCTCTGGTAGTAGGCGATTATGACCTTGTAGTTAAAGCCCGGACATGAGTCATAATAACTAACTACTAGATACTATTTTTATTCAATTTAAATTAAAAATATTTTATACTAGCTGGTTACCCGGCTTTGCCCGGAATAACTTTAAGGAGTTACGTCAGAGATATCCATGTTATGACGTCACCTAGCTCTGATTCAGACGGATTATATTGATATTCAACCATATCGAAGTGTCTATCTTAGTTCAGGAAATCAGAGACTGTGTCATTACTTCTGAATCCTCATATTAAATTCGTGTCGATATATTCATTACATCGGCAGTTATTATGACTGAAAATCAATAGATGTCGTCCTTATGGGACTCTGAAACACATATAACATTTCGTGTAGATTACGTTATTACGTTCATGCTATCAGGAGTTATCGTGTTATAGACAGACAGTTTTTGAGTTGACCCCCCTCTGATGCTTCCGTTCCCTTCTGCCCAATTCGCACATACAATTAATATTTGTCATCGTTATGGGGTTTTGAATTCACATATGAAATTTCTTGTCCAAACATTCATTACATCAATGATGAGCCCTCCCTGTTCTCCCCCTCCCTTTATCCGATTTGGCTGAAAACCAATAGGTGTTGTCGTTAGGGTATCCTGGGTACACATGTAAAATTTCGTGTTGATATATTTATCCTAACGGGAGTTATCGTGTTCACAGACACATGGCTTTTTACTTCCCTAGGTAGACAATAATTAGGGGAAGTTATGTAATCGGTCGAAAAATCGATGCCGAGTTTTCAACGGAATTTCATGAATGCTGACCTCCTGATTCCAAAAATGAAATACAATTTTTTTTTTTGTCTGTGAACACTATGAATGTATTGATTTTCAGCGGAATGAGTCGAAGGGTAGGGGGGGGGGGGGGGGGGGGGGGGGGGGACGGGTACATAGCCGATGATTCACCGACTATTTTTTTTACATTTTTGGAATTCAATTTTTGGAGTTTCTGGCCGATTATATAACTTCCCGTATACTTGGTGTGGCTGCGGAAGTAAAAATACTAAACAGCTCAAATGTATTCTTAATTTTCAAACAATTGTGCATATTTTATCGAATTCCAAATCTATTTTATAAATAATACTATTTAATATGGGTGGCCATGGTGGCCGTGCGGGCTAGAGCGTAGGGCTTTGGTCGCATGGTCTCACCATGGTTTGCGGGTTCGAATCCCGTCCGGGAATGAGATTTATTTCGTAGATAGAACTCCCTCCCGGGGCCATGGATGTCGTAAATAGCTATATATAACACATTGACATGGCTAATATGCACCGCACATAAAGCCAAAAAAAAAACGATTTAATCGAAAGTCTAATTTTTTGTTTGGTTCCATCTCTTTATATGCCATTCATATGGCAATAGAAATGCTTCATTTGGTTAAACACACAGGATGGGCTTATTGTTAGTGGTTATGTGTTTAATTAAAGTAGTTTTAATTGTCTTTGAAATTGTTATTTATCATAAATTACTGTCATAAATAGAATAGACGTATTAAATATGGCGGAATATCTTGGCAATATGAGTTTTATGATCACTTTAAATTAAAATTACCCAATTTCATCTTTTGTAATGAGGTGTGTCAGGAGCAAATGAAACATTGCAGATCGTATATACATTACGTTATTAAAAGTTACGTACGTGTCATTTAAATTTGTGAAATAAAACTTATATACCTACTTTTGCTTCTCCAATGATAAAAAGTGTAGGGGAAGGACTTAATGGGGCAGACAAATTCGATGTTGAGGTTTTACCGAAATTCTTGTTTTCCGACCTCTTGATTCTAAAAATGAAAAATAAATTTCCTGTTTGACTGTACATGATAACTCTTGATAGAATGAATATATTGACAAAGAATATTTATATTTGTTTTCAGACAAAGCGGCCGATAGAAAGATCAGGTGAGGGGGGAAAATCAACATTTTTTGTTTTTTTCGAAATATTTTTATTTCCTACGCTTCCCAACGATAAAAGAATTATCCAAATCGTTTCCGAGATTACCTCAAATACACAAACTGTCTCTCTTTATATATTAGTATAGATGACGATATGCATATATTTTTATGAACTTTATTCGCATTACATTATAAAATCGTTTTTTGTTTGTGGCAGAAGGGGGTAAAAATAATTTTTTGAGCATACTGAACTTTGTATACTCTATTGAGATCACATCACAAAAATGCCAAGAAATGTTTACAAAAATAATACTTCTCCAGTTTGTGAAGTATAGGAGAAGTTATGAAATCGGTCAAAAATTAGTTTTCCTGTCTCCTGATTCCAAAAATAAAAAATAAAAAAAATCTGTCTTTCTATGTGTGTCTGTGAACACGATAACTGCCCATAGAATGAATGTATCGAAACGATATTTGATATGTATAATATTCCCAGTACCCTCTAAGGATGGCACCTATTGATTTTCAGCCAAATTGGCCAATAGCAAGTGAGAGACCGGATGAGGGGGGTTGTACATAATAACTCTAATACAGTAGACTCTCCCTTATCCAGCGTTCTGTTTAACAGGCGCGCTCCCTTATCCGGCGCTCGTAAAATAATATCAAATTTGTTAAACTAAAATTAACATTCAATTATTAGATTATCAATTATATGAGCCATGTGTATTTACGAGCACATAATAATTCCGTAAATCACGAATCTTTTATGTATTTTTATTGTACATACATACATATGTTATACAATACATACATATTATAAATAAATTATAATAAATACATAGTTGAAAATCAAACATTTGAAAATTACCGAATTTTTTTTAACAAATAATATTTTTAGAATTTTAGATTTTGTTTTAAATATGTATGTAATTAAACGCAGATTTCAAAATATATTTTTAATGCTTGGATAAATATACATATGTACGTACATATAATAAATCAATGTTCAGTATGTACATATTTGTCAATTTAATAAATATTATCAACAAAATACCATCGTGTTTTATTCCTTAACTCACCTAAAAATACTTTTTTTATGCTTTAATTGATATATTTTTTCTCATTATTTGATGATTTCCGTTATCCGGCGTCACGTTGGTCACGGCAACGCCGGATAAGGGAGAGTCTACTGTAACTAGCTATGTATCAATACGAAATTTAGTATGCTGATTCAGAAGTCTCTATGATATCTACTGTTCCAGAGGGAGAGCAACAACTTTAAGTAATGTAATATTTGCAACTGTGGGACACAACATGACCTACATAGATGAGTGTGGAGGCTTGACTGTACTTGAGTGCTTACTCTAAGTCCCTGGTAATGGTAGCAGAGCTGCGGTAGTCCTGTGGTCGGCAACTCTACCTTCTCCACTCTTTAATAGCCTACTTGAAATGAGCAACGGATTATATACTCCCCAAGCAACAACCCGGCAACAACCACAACCACACTATAGTACGTATAGGTAGGATGTTGCCAACTGCCTCATTCATTTACAAAACAAGCTATATTTAAATCTTTACTTTCCCAGCTATACGATGTATAGGGGAAGTTATGTCAATCGGTCAAAAATTCGATGCGGATTTTCAACGGAATTTCTTGTTTTCCAAACTCCAGATTCCAAAAATGAAAACACCCATATAAGCGCACGGTTGAAATTAAACTTCCTTTGTCTTCATTAACATTAGAATTAAATAAATAAATTTATATATATATATACATTTTATTTATTTTTTATTATAAGTATTAACCATTTTAAAGTAGGTAAATTTTTGGACAGTAAAACTATTTAAAAATTATACTTTATTGATCTGGTATTTTACTGTTACTTAGAAATGTTACCAGTGGTTTGTGATAACAGAAGTGCGATATAAATATTCTTGTATCAACTTTGTGGAGATGCCGATATTCTCGAGAACGATCAGCTGTTGTTTTACTCGTTTTTTGTCCAACGACCAACCATAGAAACACTCATTTTGTTTTTTGGCTCCCCAAGACCCCCTTTCTGTTTGAAGTGTTACGATATCCTATGTTTGAACTAAGATGATATTGTAAACTTTTATAATAATCCGATCATCCGTTAAAGAATTAGAACTCGTATCTAGTTTTGAGTTTTAGGCCACCGACAACCCCTTCCCGTTCAGAAATGCCGATGTTTTAAAGCTCCTGTAAATTTTATGAATGTACGTTTGATAGTCTCTTAAAGCTTCTTATGTAAAATAAAATTGAATTCTGATAATCGAAACGAAAAATGATCTACCTGAGGGGTATAATTTCGTAATTAGAATATTTAAAGTTTCGCGGGAACCGGTTACCGATTTGAAAAAATAAAATAATAAAGAACGCGGTTCTTAGAAAAATCGATGCTTGGAGATGTGCTCAATTATTGATAACTTATGGATTTCATTGATAACTAAAAATCCCTATGTAGAACATTATTATATGTCTATATCCTTCCCCCCCCCCCCCCCCCCCCTCCGCCCTTATCCTCAGTCCACCCATTTGGCTGATACCATCCCTACGGGCATTAGAAATTTTACATACGAAGTTTTTACTTCCCCAGCTATACGAAGCATAGAGGAAGTTACGTAATCTATCAGAAATTTGATGCGGAGTTTTCAACCGAATTAAATTTTTTTCGACCTCCTGATTTCAAAAAATGTAAAAAAAGTCTGTCTATGACTATGTGCCTGTGAACACGATGGAATGAAAGTATCGACAAGAAATACGAAGCCCATAAGGACGACATCTATTAATTTTCATCCAAAACGGCCAAAAAGAGGGGGGGGGGATTAGGGAGAGGCTTTACACAAAAAACTCCAAAAATTCTCAATTCTAGAGGGGACTCAACTCGAAAATCGCAACAACTGCTCATGTAATGAATGTATCGACATGAAATTTTATATTTCATTTAAAAACTCCATATGAATGACACCTATTAACTTTCCGCAGGGGAGGGAGGATGGTGTAATGAATATATCACATGAATCTATCCACACAAAGTTTAGTATGAGGATTAAGAAGCCACCATGTTAGTCAAATATGTAGTTTTCGCCCAAACGGTAGATTGGCTTTGCAGGAAGAGGGTGTAATAATTAAAAAAATGTAAAATTAAAAATATAATAAAAATAAATTTAAAAATAATGGAAATAATTAATAATAAACAAATAATAAAATTAAATAAAAGTACCACATTTCCTGTAGAAATTATAACTGATCTACTAAATTTTGATTTATACAGTAGTTTCCGAAAAGGGCCCTAAAAAAAAAATCAATTAACAAATTCTTCATTTGGATTTCTTCTAAATTTACTAAAGAGATGCCATATTGTTTCTTTTCAAAAATTTTAAATCTAATCCAAAGGTATAAATTATCTCACTGGTTTCACAGGAAAATGAATAGCATACAATAAGAGAACAAATATTGGGTTTATTTTACTTAGCCTACATTTTGAATAAAATCAAAATATTAATATCAAATAAAAAATCAAATTTCTTACAATAAAAATCTTACAAACTAATTCCTACATCTACTTTAGTCTCTTTTCTCTTTAAATATTGTGGCCATTCTTCTAAGTACTTCCAATGTTATAATTTTCACTCCTACATCTCCTCTACATCTTCTCTCACTCAGACTGGTTTACCGACTACTTTTTTGTTAATAAATTCATTTTGTCGAAAGTTTCCTATGCTAAAAATTACGTAATATTCTGATGACCACCCTCCTCAATAAGTAAGTGTCGATTTCTTCGTTACAAGTTCAACAAAATTTTCTTGCCTTTTAATAGAATTCCACATTTCTACAACATCCTGTAGAACCTTTTGTTTTGTTTTATCTTTGTCAACAACACTTTTTGGATTCATTGTTGTCTTGTAAACTTACGAACTGATTCGAATGAACTATATGTAAACAAACCAAGTCACGTTTGTCGTTATGGATGTCACCAAAAAAAACCCTATTCAAAACATCCGCGAAATTTGAATGGTTTTATCAATCACCATAAGAAATTTGAGTATTTTATGATAAAGTGACATTTTTGTGTATTTTTATTTTAAAATTTGTTTTGTTGGTAGTTTCATTTTTTTATCATATCACTAAAATGTGGGAAAATATCAAAAAGTTATAGGTATTATTTCTCGAAAAATTATCTAAAAATGAAACATTTATTTGACCAAAATTTGAATCGAACTAGCGTTACGTAACGTCAAAATTGCCACCCCCCCGACCCCCTTGTAACGCTTCATAACGCTGCGATGAACCCTCCCCCCCCCCCCCCCCCCCTTCCAGTGTTACGTAATTTAAGGACAACCCCATATCGAATTAATCGATAAATAATAATCTTAATGATGCCCTAAAAAATTTGAAATTAACACATATTCCAAGATGAGCAATTACATAGTTAGATTTTAGGAATATTTACAGACGCCTTTTATAAAGCTCTCGTGAAATTAAATCCAATATGACCAACTAGACTGGATGTGGACTTAGGAGCATACGAGGTTGATGGAGGGAGAAGTTTGCTTCAACATAGAACAGAGTGTATGCATTATGTACCAAGCAGAGGTTCTCATTAACTGTTCAATAGATCCCAAACCTTGTGTCGTATTGTAAACTTCTATTTGCAAGTCAACATTAACAATATTAATTGAAATTTGATTGCTTACACTGTTCTGTGAATTTAGGTTTCATACTAACGCTACCAAACTATATGTCAAGATTACCTTCTATGTATAAAATATTTTTTGTTAACCATGTATTTCCATGATGGAGTAAAAAATCTCTTTAGGAGAAAATGAAATTCTATTGATTCGAATTTCATCAATAATTATTATCTAAGGGAGTGATGCTGATGACCGGATTCTCCCCCTCACGCCTATCTGTTCTTTCGACGCCCCGCCTCCTGGTCTTCCTCCACTGCTGGACAGTGGATGGTTGGGCAGTGTGGTGGGAGGGTCAGCGCTGGTCTCCTCCCCTCTCCACTAGTTGGAGAGTGGTATATGTCAGTGTGCGGGAGTCCTACTGGTGCTGTCCTCGTCCAATTCATCGACATTTTTTTTTTTTTTTTTTTCATTTTTTGAATCAGTAGGTGAGAAAATATGATATTCCATTGAAAACTCCTCATCAGATTACGTAACTTCCCCTATACATCGTATAACTGAGGAAGTAAAAAGTTCAACGTTGATCCACGGAATCGATTATATCGAAAATAATATCAAACTGAATGGCAAAATATTTTGGCGAATTGGTTTATCTTGTGAATGGTGGGGGGGCCGCTACTATAGTAACAGTGATTTTGGCTGCTATACAATCACTAAGTGCTCCCGACATAAGGTCAATTCTGTCCAATATATCTACCTGTCCTTTGAGAATTAATGATTAATTCTGTTCCGGGCTGACTGACGATCATAATCCCATTATTTGCCGATGGAAGTTGGCGGTTGGTTGGGAAATAATCCCTTTCGTTTCTCCATTAAATAAATTAAAATTGACAGCCTTTTAACCATTTACACGATGAATTCTAAACTCTCTGTTATTTTAGGATTCCATTCAAAAAATTTCATATTCATATTTATTTGTGTACATTGATAGAAAATATTATTTATAGCAAGTATTAATCAATAACTTTTTCGCTCTTCCTCCGTGCGACCTAAAAAAAAGTCTCATATAAAAAGTGCCTTTTAATAAATAAATAAAACAAACTTATTTTTGAAATATTGTCTATTCCACTAAAGATATATATACATATATAACTACCGGTTTCGGCTTTATACCATCGTCAGGTCTAGTTATGAACTTTATGGTATAAAGCCGAAACCGGTAGTTATATATGTATATATATCTTTAGTGGAATAGACAATATTTCAAAAATAAGTTTGTTTTATTTATTTATTACAAGTTTCCACAATATGTCCGCGTTTCTCAACTTAGAATTGCCTTTTAATATTCTAAACAACAATTTGTTTTAGAATATTAAAAGCCAACAGGTTCTTAATAACACAAAAGTTTTTGTAAATTTTTAAAACCAATATCTATATTTTTGCAAATCATCTGCAGCCCGATTCACTAGACAACATATACTTGAAGAGTACGTCTCAGTCCTTGGATTCATTTCGACAATCTTCTCTGTCATTTCCGCTAATTTTTCCAAATTTTCTTCACTGATCAATAAAATATTTTTGACAGTCAGGCATTTTGTCAATCAACAGAGTATATAATAATTTGTCAGTAACATCTTCGCCCATACGCCTTAAAAATTGGCTTGGTTTTTGGTCTCCGAGCTCATACGTCGTCACCAGTCGTTTAATTCTAACGTTTTCACTTTCGCGAAATATATATTTAAAAATCTGTCTTTTGCAGCGGTATATTTGTCAGCTCTGTCAGATATGTTCAACAAATGTTGACTCCAATTGTGACACCAGATTATTAAACTTTGTATCTTCTCGTACAATATTATTAATTAAAAATTGTGCCTCAAAATTAATGTTTTTTCTACCCAGAAAGCAGGAATCTTGATACTCACCCTGTCAATATAACCCTGATGTTGATTTCGGTGGATTTTGCACTCGGTTTCCCTCGACGGGCGGTATCTCTTCGCCACTTGAGGAGTAAAAACAATAATCACGCGCGGGGTCCCCGATTATTGGTTCTTAATATAACACATATATATATATATATATATATATATATATATATATATATATATATATATATGACTATATATATATCATCATCATATGGGAGACATTTTTTGAGGGAATCTCGTACGAAATATCTTTAATAACTGTCTAATAACTACTACGTTTGTTTCAGATATTTTTCCATGTTATATAACTCATTATTAAGCATTTTTTGTCCCAAAACATTTTTTTTTTTTTTAAATTAGAAAAGAGCTAGTCTACATTAACTGAGGGATATGTCACTGTACTCAACCAGAATGACAGAAGAGGACTTGTGCTGAACTTTCAAGTTAAATTCTACAAAATGACTGTCCCTTTTTTAACTCCCTGTCTTGTCTGACATTAACATTGGTTCTCCAAAAAAAAAAAAAAAAAAAAAAAAAAAAAGAAAAAATGTTGGTCTTTCATTGTGGTTGACTAGAGTTGGGTGTAGTGACAAGAGCCCGGGCTACAAGTCCACAATTAAAAGTCACTCCATCAGACGGACCCCGGACTGTCACACTCCCTCCTCACACATAGAGCTTGTTCTAATGAATCCCCCCCCTCAGGCCCATTACACAACGCCCCCTACAAATAGACAGTCTCATGCTCCCCTATAAATCCTTTTATAATTAATTAACCTTCTCCATGGTACATACACAAGCAAACACCCTCAAACAGAAATGCTAATAGTCATTCGTTTGCATTAGCTCTGGGTTTCTTAACGTTTTGGGCTGTCTTAGCTTGAACAATACACAACTATGAAACATGTAGGTCGTTGGCAGGTACGTTGAAGTTAATTAATCTCCCAGACATGGCTTATCTTCTGAAGCCTCTAGGAACTTCTTAGCTTTGTCTAGACAACTGTAATCCGATAGAAAACTGTAAGAGTTGAAAATACTGCATTGTGATTTGGCATAGATACACTCTTCATCATAATTAGTGTATAAAGGCCGGTTCTATCACAAGTGGTGGTGGGACCTGACAACCTTTGACCCTTCCCCCACCCACCCATCCCCCCACCATTGAAACCTTCTCATGTGGTTATCTGTGTCAGGTTATGTTCGATATTAACTAAAAAACACTAATTATAACCTGACACTGATAACCACACGGGGAGGTTACAATGGTTATAAGGGTAACATAACCTGACACAGATAACCACATGGGGAGGTTACCATGGTGGGGGGATGATGGGTGGGTGGGGGAAGGGTCAAAGTTTGCCATAGATCCCATCACCTCCACCACCACTTGTGAGATAGAACCTTTATACACTACTAACATACATTGGATGTCATCATTTTTTTCTAATTCCTAAAATATTAAGAGACAGTTTGCAAAATAGAAACATTGACCTCTCAAAAATTGAATTTTTAGCCGGCTTTCGAGGTTGTCCTCGAAAGGCTAGGTCGTACACATCAAGATCGTTGTATGAAGGCTGTAGGAGTTTAAGTAGATCCTCCCTTATTCTAGCTGCTATTCTTTACACCCCCAGAGCTATACGAAGAATTGGGGAGGTTTTGTAATCGTTCAGAAATTTGTTGAGTTTTCACTGAAATTTCATCATTTCCGACCCCTGATTTCATAATAAATGAGTCCTGTCTGTGTGTCTATGAACACGAAAATTCCTGATATAATGAAATACGACACGAAGTTTTATAAGTGTATCCAGAACCACCAAAAATTGATGTTTCGTCCAAATTGTGTATTGGTTTTCTTGAAATGTCATTCTTTTCTATTTTTCCAGTGAACACATATACACTATTTTTACACATAATTACGATAGTATTTGTTAGTGTGGCTCATGCGCGGGCTTCAACTACGAGTTCATATAGCTTACTATCATGGTCGCGTGGACCCGACTCTACTGTTGGAGTCCTAAATTTTTCCCAACCCAGATCTAGTCTTTAACGAGTGACATCGAACAGGCTCAGGACCATAGCTTATTTGGTTCATACTCTTTTAATAATCCTCAGCTTATTATCGGACACTCCGTGTGTCCGAGTCTGCTATTTGGTCCATACTATGTTAAAGATCGTCAGCTTATTATCGGACACTCCGTGTGTCCGAGTCTGCCATTTGGTCCATACTATTTTAATGATCGTCAGCTTATTATCGGACATTCTGAGCCACCGAGTCTGCCATTTAGTTCATACTCTTTTAATAATCCTCAGCTTATTATCGGACATTCTGAGCCACCGAGTCTTCCATTTGGTCCGTACACTTTCCCTAATTTAGGAAATCTAATAATTTACGGGTACTTCGGATGTGGGCAGTTCTAGTTCGGCATACGTATCAGCTGTTTCTGGATGGTTGTTGAATAAAAGGTAACCGAAGGATATTAAGTAACCAGGACACTTGTATGGTGAAATATCGTTTGGGGGTTGTTGAGAGGGAAGGGGTATGGGTTGGGGGTGATTTCTTGGAGCTCTTATCCTATCGACAGTCCATTGTGAAGCGAGGAGAGGGGAGTGTTGATGTAAAGAGGTGAAGTGTGGACCCAGGGAGGATATTGGTAAAAATAAATCAAGAGCGGGTGGGGGTGGGGGGTGGTCCGCCTCCAGAGTCCGGCATGGTGCTATACTGGCCTGGGTCCAGCACAATGACGCCTCCCGGACCTTCCGCATCACCACCATTCATTACACTCCTTTGTAAGACATGCCTACCTCCCTACCTCCTCAAGATGTTATCCTCTTCAGGCTATAGTCAGCCCTATTATACTCCACTTAGATGATGTCCTGCAAATCGTGATAAGAAGGAGCGTCCTGGCACGGTTATCTGTTGGGTTCTTGTCGCGTGGGGGCTTCATACGGCACACTAACCTTATCCCCGCACTACACATATTAGTGAGCTCAATGCATATTCGCCGTAGGCTTTTAAAGCTCATTTTTTGGTTTATCATATTTAATAATTAAAAAAGTTTGTACTTTCCCATAATTTACCCGTCACTTTTTTTAACTGATAGCGCCGGTACCCTAGGTGAATAAACCTAGATAGGCAAAATTTAGGACTCGCACAGTATGAGCGCTCTGGTAGTAGGCGATATGACCTCGTAGTTGAACTACTTATTTTAACTTCCCCAACTATACGAAGTACAAGGAAAGTTGAGCGCCGGTAGCTCAGTGCTATGCGTGCTTGCCTTCTGAGCTCAGGATTGTGGATTCGAAACCCGACCGAGGCCCTTATTTATTTTATCTGGGAAGTAAAATAAACTTAAGCACACCTTCCTTCGGATGGGACGTTAAGCGATGGTTTCGAGACTATAAGATGTCAGCGTTAAAGACTCCTGCCCTAGGTGAATAAAAATTTAGGGGGCCCACAGTAGAGTCGGGCTCATGTCCACTAGAGTGACGAAAGAGCGCTCTGGTAGTAGGCGATATGACCTCTTAGTTAAAGCCCGGGCATGAGTCATAATAACTAACTCGACTGGATATACCACATTTAAATTTTAAGAACTCTAATAACTGCCGATTAAATGAATGTATCGAAACAAAATTTAGTAAAATAATTCAGAAGCTGTTTGGTAAGTCAACGTTCGATTGGTTTTGGAAGTAGAGTAAACACTTAATTGATTAATTCTTGCTGGGGAAGAACATTGTTTAGCTTTACTTAACTTTATTGTGCAATAAAGTGAAATTTTTCAACTTTTAAGTAGGTATATTTTTTCATGTAACATTATACTTTTCTTAAAATACTTTTAAACCTGTTTGCCCTCTCTCTCTCTCTCTCTCTCTCTCTCTCTCTCTCTCTATTACTTCTTGAAGTATATAAGTGAAGTTATGTAATCGGTCAAAAATTCGATGTGGAGTTCTCAACGGAATTTCATGTTTTCCGACCTCCAGGTTCTGGGTTAGAAGTTTTATCAACTGTTCTAAATAAATGCCGATATAATGAATGTATCGACATGACATTCCATATTTGAAGTCAAAACACAATGAGGTCATAGTCTGTAAAATTTCAGCGATATCATCCAAAAGCTACTACGTAAGCCAAATATTGAGTTTTAGCTCAAACGGTCGTTGGCTTTGGAGGGAGAGCGAAAACGTGTTTTCGAGCTTCTGATTCCAAAATGAAAAAAAAAAAAAATCTGTTTACCGTTGATTTATCAAACAGCTTCTGAATTATTTTACTAAATTTTGTTTCGATACATTCATTTAATCGGCAGTTATTAGAGTTTTAGAAATTAAAATGTGGTATATCCTGTCGAGTTAGTTATCATGACTCATGCCCAGGCTTTAACTACGAGGTCATATCGCCTACTACCAGAGCGCTCTTTCGTCACTCTGGTGGACATGAGCCCGACTCTACGGTAGGAGTCCTAAAAAAATCTGATTACGATAACTCCCGATAGAATTAATGTATTGACATGAAATTTATTTATAGCCAAAGGGAAGGAGGAATCGTTTATCACAAAAAGTCTAATAATTGACATTGTAATGAATGTATTAGCACGAAATTCCATGTGTAAATTTCCGGATGTCACCTATTAATTTTCAGTCAGAGGGTGATCAGAGAGGGGCTCAACTCAACCCCAATGACTGTCGATGTAATGAATGTACAGACAGGAAATTTTATATTTGAATTTAAAACCTCATAAGGACAGCACCTATCAATTTTCCGCAAAATTGGCTGAATGGAAGCGGGTATTAGAGGAGGGAGACTCGACAAAATAACCTTAATAACTGCCGATGTAATGAATCTAGGATTCAGATATCGAGGAGATATAGAGGCAGTGCAATTAATTGATAATTTCGTGCTGGGGAAGTACACAGATGATTTTTTAAAAATTTGTTTATATGTTCAAAGGTTACCATTTTGTTTTATCTGGAAAGGAACTGCTCTTTCAAAAGTTAATTCAATGGGAGACTACCGTGGACTCATTGTATATTTTAATGGGGAACTGAAGTCCATCTTGAGGTTGGTTGAGCAGACCGCCATTTGCATGTTAATTGTGGAGGGGGGACCTGATTAGAAGCCGATTATTCAAGATATTGTCAGGAAGGGGAGGCGCTGTAAACATTTAGAAACCCCATGTAAATGTAAATCCGACTTGGAATCCCCGTTCTGAGGACCAACTATGTAATTAATGGAGACTCCTATTGGTTTTTGGAACTACCGGGTACTCAATAGGACACTTCTTGGGGCAAACCCAGCCTAAGTACAATATGCGTACAAGATTTCGTATTTCAGATGAACATACCTAATAATTTAAAATTCTGGGGGTATTGAGGGTCAGTCAATGAAGAAAACACTATTCAAATGCCAACGTTTCGATATATTTCATATCATCATCAGGGCCTAACAAACATGGGGGTATCAAGATTAGAAAAATATAATGGGTGATCGATTAAAATTATATATAGGTACATAAATATACATTCACTCATACAACTCCACATATATACATCCTAATACATTCACATACCTCACAGTCTTCATGCCTTCTCCTCAACCATCTATATTCATAGTAAGTTTCCTTGTTGTTCATCAATGTGTATATGTATGTGAATGTATTAGGATGTATATATGTATTTATGTGGAGTTGTATGAGTGAATGTATATTTATGTACCTATATATAATTTTAATCGATCACCCATTATATTTTTCTAATCTTGATACCCCCATGTTTGTTAGACCCTGATGATGATATGAAATATATCGAAACGTTGGCATTTGAATAGTGTTTTCTTCATTGACTGACCCTCAATACCCCCAGAATTTTGAATTCTACAGTCGCTAGCAAACATCTATACCTAATAATATTATGTTTGTTTCCAATGATATTATATACGAAAATAAAAATTCATAACAAGTTTATTTTTTTCATGAACAAAAACACCAATCACTTTTCAATATATTTATAATTAAATGTTTCCAATTTGTAATATCTTTTCAAAAAACATATTAACAGGTAAATGCAAATATGTGGCATTGAAGTGACATATTTATAATTGTCATCATCTTAACTTTTCGGAACGAAACATTGTTTCTAATAAGAGTATATTAAACAATGAATTCACGTCAGCGCGAACTTTCGAAATACGAGTATTTGTCGAAATAAGTTGGGTTTTCGCGGTACTTGATGTATAAATTGATATTCGGGGGCGGAAAGTCTAGTTACATGCGCTGGCCTAATGTAGTCCAATTTGAGCTCTTAGCTCATCCTGGACCCCGGATTTGAAGTAAAAAGTAAGTTATATACTATATAATATATTATATTATTATGTACCTATATATTATTACGTTTTTTGTACATATTATAAGTATATTATACCTATTTTAAACAGATTTATATTTGCTGTTTTGAGTATTAATACGTTATATTCAATAAAAATCCACCACTGAAAAATATGGTGACATTAGTGCCCGGTGTTACATTTTTTTAACACCACATTATGACGTAAGTATATGTAAAATTTTTTTAAAATATTTTTTTCATGTTATACAGAGCCCTAGCAAGTTGTGATAGCAAAAGTTTCCAAAAAAATTGAAAAACATATTTCTGGCCGTTAATGGATTTTTAGAGCACAACGTGGTGGCCGAGCTGGGAACTAAAACAGCGACAATTAACCCTAAACAAACTGAGTGGATGGTACTCTATAAGTTATTCATGTCGGTATACCCTGATTAACCCAATCGTTATTATTTTTCGAATTATCGCTGAATAATAAACACGTTCAAGAAAAAAGTTTGTTAACTATTGGCCAGCCTGCAAAATGTATATCTGAAATTGTCGGGAAATTATCTTGGATAAATGGCTTTGTATTGACTTCAAAATTGAGTGAGGAGTGATTGGTATTTATAATGTATTTTTTTTTTCTTCCACATTTCTTAGACGAAATGGCTTCAATTTTAAATTGTAAATAGAGCTGCTGCAAATGACTTCTGAAGTTATAACATATATAACTTCATTTTTATGAAGTTACTACTGTTATATATTGAACTGACTGTGAAAAGAACAAAAAAAAAGTCGTCTGTGAATCACCGGCAATCTACTTCCCCAGAACGAATTACTCAATTATTTTTTCGCTCCCCCTCCAAATCCAGTCGACTGTTTGCGCTAATATTCAATAGTTGACTTATTTAGGGGTTCCTAAATCCTCATACTAAATTTTTTGTCGAAAAATGGACAACATGGACTCCTATAATGATAAATAAAGTTGACAAAGGTTTTCACGATAACTGAAAAGAGTAGCGTTTAACAACATTTTGCTATAACCAGTTATCATAAAATTCTGAAAATTGTTTATTTTTTTGACGTGACAACGTCTTATAATTTGGTAGGCCGGCACCCCATGTTCGAAAACTGCGTTATGTTACTTTCGGTAACACGTAACACACGTATCGCGCATGCGCCGAGAGAGAGAGAGAGACAGCTGTTACTACTAATACAGAATATAATATTATATTATATTATAGTTCTGATGTTACTTTCTGTATACACAGATAACCTAGTTATCCAATATTATTATTAGATATATACAGATTAATAATAAACTCGTTTTTTAACTATTATGCTTATGATTGTTTTCTTTCTATATTGTTTTTAAATTGTTTCAAGGTTCAAAAATTTTATTGAAATGATTTGTTTCTTGACACTTTCGCTATCTCGCAACTCAGACGTTGTCACGCTCATTTCGCCACTCATCGGTGTTGCACGCACCCGATTTTTTTGTATTTGCCTACTACTTGGTTCATGACCCTACGGCATGCCCCCCCCCCCCCCCCCCCCACCTGCTATCGCCCATGGCAAGCACCCCATTTGCCCCCCCTCCCCTCCCTAGATTCGGTCCTGATGAATAGCGCTGTAGCTAAAATCGAAACCCATTAAAGCGGAGGCAAACATTTGATATTATCTATCGCAAGGCAATATCAAAGCTAAATTCAATATTCGTTTAGTAGTCATCAGATACAAACAGTAATTCTGGCTTCACCCAACAGCTTTTAATACATTTTTTCTTATTAAAAAATATTTAGTTAATTTTAGAGTTGATGTTTGAAACGTTTCGATATTTAAACATGTCTCTAGAAGTCAATTCTCTAATTAATGCATCCAGTCAGTTCAGTATTTCAAATGGAAAGATTGTCGAATAGTGGCTACCGCGTTTTGGAGATTAACTAAAAAAAAAACTTTGACGCGAAAGTCTTTGAATTCTGCTTCATGTGCCCACCTTCTCTGAAATGATAGTAGGTTGCTTTATCCGACATTTTTTTTCCTGAAATGTCTTCTCTTTTACTCGCTCAGTTATACGAAGTATAGGGGTAGTTATGTATTCGATCAATAATTCGATGAAGAGTTTTCAACGGAATATCATGTTTTCCGACATCCATATTCCAAATATGAAAAAAAAAAATTATGTGTGTTTGTGAGTGTCTGTGAACACGATAACTTCGGGTAGAATGAATATATACCCACGAAATTTTATATGTGAATCCAGAAGCCTCTAACGACTAGACCTATTGATTTTCAGCCAAATCGGCCAAAGGGGAAGGGGGGATTAGAGAAGAGGCTTTACACAAAAAATCAAATAACTGCCGATAGAATGAATGTATCGACACGGAATTGTATATCTGTGACCTGAACCCCATAAGACGAGATTTAATAATGTACAGCGATATCGGCCGAAGGGAGAGGGGGGGGGGGGTTCAATTCAAAAATTCAAATAATTGACGATTTAATGAATTAATCGACTTGCAATTTAGTATGTGGATTTAGGAGTCCACCTAGAGTAGTCAACTATTGGTTATTTGCCCAGATGGTCGATTAGTTTTGGAAGGGGAGCGAAAAGTTAATTGATTATGGGCAAACACATTGCCGGTGATTAACCGACGACTTTTGAACTCAGAAGGGGGGCCCCAGTTTTAAGAACAGAAGGATCCTTTTTTGCCGCGAAGTACAGCGGTAAATAATCTAGAGCGTCAGCTACGTTGGCTGCTCACACATTGGGGACCCTGCATGTCGTTTACTGCCTGCTGCATAATGAACCGGTCATAAAGTGCATCCAAGAAGACAACGGTTACGGTTTCCAACAACAAGAACCAAGCCTTCTAACTACTTTTACGTCTTTTGCCTTATTTTATTTTTTTAACTTCCCCAAAAAATTTCAAAAAAGATAGAATTTGAGATTTTGTTTTTGACGTGACAACGTCTTATAAATTGGAAGGCCAGCACCCCATGTTAGAAAACTGCGTTACCTACATATGTTACTTTCGTATCGCGCATGCGCCGAGAGAGAGAAAGCATCCGCCACCTTGTGTTATCTTTTAACTAATCGAATTGTTAATTGAACTTCACAATTATATTATTGTCCTACATGATGTATAAATGTGAAAATAGCATTGATTTAAATAAACGCTTCATAAAATTGTTCACCATTCTAAAACTATTTGATCTATGAATTTGAAAATAATATTTTTATCGAATAAACTCTTTATAAAAATTTTAAACCAAATTTTCATTTTTTGAAAACTATTTTGCTTATGAATGTTTTCTTTCTATATTGTTTTTAAATTGTTTCAAGGTTCAAAAATTTCATTGAAATGATTTGTTATATTTGATTCTTGACACTTTCGCTATCTCGCAACTCAGACGTTGTCACGCTCATTTCGCCACGCATCGGAGATGCACGCACCCGGTTTTTTTTTTTACTTCTCTAGCTATACGAAGTCAGAAATTCAATGCTGAGCTTTCAACGGAATTTTATGTTTTCCACCATCCTGTTTCCAAAAATTAACAGAAAGAAATGTCTGCCGATAATTCCCGATAGCATGACAAACGCGATTTTTTTTTTTTTTTGTATCCAGTACCCTTTAAGAACAACACCTTTTAGATTTCAGCCAAAGCAGCCAGAGAGAAGGGGGCATTAAGGGGAGGCTTAACACGAAAACTCTAATAAATGCCGTTGTAATGAACGTATCGACACAACATTTCATATACAAAATGAAAACCCCATAACGACTACACTTATTCATTTTACAGCGGAATCGGCCGAAGGGGAGGGGGGTCAGAGGCTACATACAAAATTGTTTTTGATACCTCATGAAATAGATCGTTATTAGCCTTTTTTTTGAAGTAAAACTCCCATCCTCTTAGTCTCTTTTTTTTTTTTTTTTTTTTTTTTGAGCCGAACAGGCTAAAAATTGGTAGATGAAGAATTGATAATTTTTTCATTTTTGGAATAATAGAATATACTTATTTGCCGGCGCTCGATGACAAGATCTTCTTTTATTGCTGTTAGGACGGCTTCTATAGTCGAGTTGCCGTCTTCCAGCATCCGTCTTGTTTGGATCTCCTTGGTCGTTATTATATCCTTATATCCGGGGCACTCCTCCAGGATGTAGCTGACTGTGAGAGACCAGGCCCCACAGTCTGTGGCCGCCACCCTGTTTAGGAGGCCATGGGTTCGCCGAGCGTGGCCCAGACGGAGCCTCATCAGGGACTCCTCCAGGATGTGAAAAATTAAAGTTTTCTGTTGACTTTCGCAATTTGCAAGCAGTTTTCGTATCTTCTAAACCGATTATATAACTTTCCCTTTACAGTAGACGCTCCCTTATCCGGCGTTCTGTTAACCGGCGTGCTCCCTTATCCGGCGCTCGCAAAATAATATCAAATTTGTTTAACTAAAATTAACATTCAATTATTAGATTATCAATTATATATAGAACCACGTGTATTTACGAGCACATAATAATTCCGTAACTCACGAATCTTTCATGTATTTTTATTGTACATACATAAATAATATGTATTACTTCACTAATATCCTATAAATAAATTATAATAAATACATAGTTGAAAATCAAACATTATAAAAAATGTTTCTTAGAATAGAAAAAAAAGGTACCGTCCCGTCCTTGGCACATTAACTAGTAAAGTCAAAGTTTAATTTTTTTTCCACAGAAACCCTCTCCTCCTATTTATTTTTCCTTTACACCATATTTTTCTCAGTTTTCATTTGATTCTCATAGTGAAAAGAATCGTTGGATCGTTTTTCAGACGTCTTAACACTAAAGAAGTGGTGGGACTATGCAGCATGGAACAGTGTCGTGTTAGGGAAACAAAAGAAAATTACCGATTTTTTAAAGAAATAATATTTTTAGAATTTTAGGTTTTGTTTTAAATATGTATGTAATTAAACGCAGATTTCAAAATATCTTTTTAATGCTTGGATAAATATACATATGTACGTACATATAATAAATCAATGTTCAGTATGTACATATTTGTCAATTTAATAAATATTATCAACAAAATACAATGTTTTATTCCTTAGCTCTCCTAATGATAATTGAATCTCATTAATTGATAATTCCCTTATCCGACTTTTCTGTTATCCGGCGTCACGTCGGTCCCAGCAACTCCGGATAAGGGAGAGTCTACTGTACTTTGTGTAGCAGGGAAAGTAAACAATTAATGAAAATCCGTTATGTATGTAGTAGTGGAGAGCTCTTCTAATATACAACTAATCCAAACTAATACTTATTTAATCGAATTAAAAGCACTGTCTAAGTCCTCTGATTGCCCGAACGAGTAAGTTCTGTACAGCTCCAAACTTGTTTTTTTTTCTTTAAATAAAGATTATTTTAGCCTTTAGAAAGGAAAATGAGAAAACGTTTGGTCCAATCCATTTGCTGGATCCATTAAAAGGTTCAAAGTTATAGCCTTTCATTTCCTTAGGAGGGTGGGTAAGGGATGACAGGGTGCCGTCCAGATAAATGTGTGAGTTAGGTTGGCAACCCGCCATTATCTATTAAATATAGTAGAGACAATAGAGTTGGGGGGGTGCTAAAGTTCATTCTGTAATTATATAACGTCAGAGAGTTAGATAGATACAATATATACAGAACGAAATAGTTTCTGTATTACTCTGTACACCATTACCAATGTTTATGTATGTATTTGAGGTAATCTCAATAAATACTTAACCGATTTGGATAATTATTTCACCATTTTAAAGAAATAAGCTTTCTAAATCAAAAGGGTGCTAAGAGTGATGGTAAAAATGTTGCAAGTCGGATAAGAAACGGCATTTTCGGGCGCCATTTATACTATACGCAACCTAAACCATTGAAAATATATCGAAATTGATGATTTTCAGCCATATCAGCCACAGGGGAGCTCAATTCAAAAATCCTAATAACTGTCGATGTATCGAATGTATCAACTAGCTTTAGTTTGATAATTCACAAGACATCTAGTAATTTTCAACCAACTCGATAAACTGGTTTTAGAAGAAGTTTTTCATCAAAATCCCTTCCGCACAATCCTCCAAGAACGCTGAGGCGGCATTGGCCTCGCGATCTACTTTAATTTGTATTTTATATTTTTTAAATTTTAATATTTTTTTTATTTATTATTATTTTTTTATTTATTATATTTTTTTTTCACACTTCATTTTTAAGGGTATGCTGGTGATGACCGGATTCTCCCCTCACGCTCCTCTGTCCTTTCGACGCCCCGCCTCCTGGTCTTCCTCCACTGTTGGACAGTGGATGGTTGGGCAGTGTGGTGGGAGGGTCAGCGCTGGTCTCCCGTGGCCTCCTCCCCTCTCCACTATGTACTTGGAGTAAATGGCAATGTGAGTTTCTTAGGGTAGGTTAGGTTAGGTTTTATGACTCATGCCCGGGCTTTAACTACATATTGCCTTCTACCAGAGAGCTCTTTTCGTCACGCTGGAGGACATGAGCCCGACTCTAATATAATATAAACTATAATATAATATAAACTCTAATTTTTATTCACTTGGGGCAAGGGATTCACAAGGGGCCATCCGAAGGACGGCGTGCTTAAGTTTATTTTACCTCCCAGATAAAATAAACTAAGGGCCTCGTTCGGGTTTCGAACCCACGTTTTTGAGCTCAGAAGACAAGCACGCCTACCACTGAGCTACCGGCGCCCTCTCGAGTTTCTTATATACCGCATGCACTGGCCAGTTATCTTCCAACCGCTGTGCTGTGTGGGTGGGATGAACCACTGATGATGACGCTGTTGCGTCAAAAACAGATTCTGGTATAAATAAAACAGTGGGAAGACAACGTCTTTCATTTCTATTAGAAATCTAGTCCCACAACATCTTACTATCACATATATTTATTTTTTTGTTCGTCTACCATTGATTTAGTACGTATTCTATCCATTTATTTTTGTATAGGTTTGCTACTATTTTGTATTATTCATATATTTTTTGCTTCTTTTAATATTTTTTCGATATTTTGTATTACTTATTATTTTATCATGTATTCTTATAGTCATCACTTCTGCTTTAAGCATATAGATACCAAAATCTATATTTAATTATTCGCTGACGGGATGTGCATTGCCGGGCGTGACGGACACACCTCAGAACGTTGTGTACTACCAACTATCCCTAGATACGTCGAATAGTGTCATCCTAACTTCAAACGACTACGACGATCCTGGCTCTGCTTCTCAGTTTTCCTGTCGCTAACGTTAAACAGGGTCCTTACCTTGGATAATCATCATTAAAACCAGATTACTCAAAGGAGGTCTTCTTTAAATGGTTTCAAATTAACTGGAGGATGAAGCCATCTTACATCATCCTCGAGATCCCTTTAAATTAGCGTTCCTCAGCTTTAATTTATTTTATAATTAGTTCTATTAATCAGCTGATGGCTTTAAACATTAGAAGGACTTCTGACTTGGAAGCTGTGTTCTATCTTTATTCGCGGATCTATAAAAATTAGTTTTCGACACCTTTTATTTACCTTATTAAATGTTTTACTTTCTTATAACTATAGTAGTTCGAAAATCTGAGATCGAGGTTTCAATCGATTTTCACGTTTCAAGGTCTCCTGAATACGTTTTGACCATTTTCGCGATGATGTACGTCTGTGCGTGTGTGTCAGTTGATATGCCACCACGTCCGTTCTTCGGGTCAAAATATATCTTACATCTAGAAGAGGCCTTATCGGTAATTCTAAGGATAGCTTTCCCCCCAATTTCACTAAATTTGAAGCTATTACATGTGCTAACTTAGATTTGATTATATTTTGACTGAAATTGGACGAAATTGAGACCACTTTACTTGGGGGCTTAATTACATTTTAAAAGTTACCACTTATGGTTATGACCTAATCAAAAATATTTACAAGTAATAGTTATAGAGAAAACTAAAATACATATTTTATGTGAAACCTCTCTATAACGGACATCGGCGGGAACGAAATTAGTGCTCTTTGGAGAGGTACATGTTAGCGAAATAGACTGGATCAGGCAAACTAGAGGTCTCAGGGGAGGCAAAGGGAGATACACAAAACTGGGGCTGTATAAGCAACGGGAGACAGACTCGGGGCGAGTCGGGACAATTACTGGGACTCAGGGGGAGGCAAAGGGAGATACACAAAACTGGGGCTGTATAAGCAACGGGAGACAGACTCGGGGCGAGTCGGGACTATACTGCACTGGGGCCTAATTGTTAGGCAACGGGAGACAGACTCGGGACAAGTCGGGACTATACTGCACTGGGGCCTAATGTTAGGCAACGGGAGACAGACTCGGGGCGAGTCGGGACAATTACTGGGACTTAGGGGGATGCAACGGGATGTAGACAACTAATACTCACCTGATCAGCAGGTGGGAGAAAGTACCTAGATCAGGTCTACCAATATAATAAATAATTGTGCATTATACTAAGGCTAAGAGAAAATAAACAACTCCATCTCTGAACCAAACGTGGAACTGAGATGGCGCAGAATCGGCGGCGAATTCTAGCTACCGGTCTGAACAATAATAGTCTTCGTTTTTTTGACCTTAACATTTACATTCAAACTTTGCCTTTATTTATTTTTTATATTACCTATTTAATTCATTTATTTTTTTTTCAGGTACCTATTGATCTTCAGGCTGTTATCGATAAAAATTGGTATGGATTTGTTTATCCAGTAATCAGTGATTTACCATGTTTTTCCACGGTGACAACTCACTGAAGTGAACTCACTTATATTTAATTATACTGTACAGATGAGAAACAGAGGGCGCCGGTAGCGCAGGTTTGTTTGCTAACTCGAAATCGCGGTTCGAAACCCCGCCGAGGATGGGAAGTTGAGCGATGGTCCCGAACCTCTACGATGTCACGTACTCGTTGAAGACCCTACCCTAGGTAAAGAAAAATTTAGGGTAGCCAAAATTTAGGACTATAGAGTCTGGCTCATGTCCAGCACAACTACAGAAGAGCGCTCTAGTAGTAGGCGATATGATCTCGAAATTAAAAGCCCGGATATGAGGCACAATAACTTAACTAATAGTGGAGAAAAAAAACAATTTCACAAACAATATGTTATTATGCAAAAAGATTTTACAAGTTTATTCGCTCACATTAACTTGGTAACAGGACGTAAAATAACGAATTTCCGCGAGTTTTCCGCTACAAAACAATTAGTCAAACTCGGAAAGTCTTCGTTCTGAAGATTTACTAATCATTTTTTTGATCATCTTTATTTCATTATTTATTTTTGGATGATAAAAAATAGGCCATAAAAAATATACGTGATGTGGCCATAACAGACTTTCTTATACCAACCACCTTTTTTATGGATCTCTCTCCCTCAACCTTCTCAAATTCATAGACGTCACATAGTCTCTTTTTCAATGTGGCTTATAAGAATGCTACATATGAAAATCCGATCAGCTGTTAATGAGCTATCACTAATTGTATCTTCCCCCCTCTTGTTCAGAATTTTGAGACGTCCATAGTCTCTTTTTCAATCAGGCTTATAAGAATGGTACATATGAAATTCCATGCAAATCTGATCATCTGTTAATTAGCTGTCACTATCTTTATGCCTCGTTTTTGAGTAACATACACAGACAGAAATTATCGCGAAAATGTTCACAAGTAATGAGGGGACATTGAAACGGGACATTCCGTTTAAAGCTCGATTTCGGATTTTTGCACGTTTAGAATACTTCCATATACTAAAAAAAATGTGCTCAGAATACTTAATCACTATGTACGAGAAGGTAAATTACTTTTTTGTTCAAGCCAAAAAGGAAATGTGTATAGAAGTGTGTCGATTTAATTTTGGTAGAAGCGGGGGTGTTTGTACAGTATGAGGTCATGTTGTCTTTGTATTATCCATTGAAAGGTTCTGTGTCGTGTCTATGTCGCCCTTCTGTTCGAAGATTGATTTTGTTTTAAAAATGTTTTTATTGTACGATGGAGGTCTGAAGAGTGAATCCTGTTCTTCAATAGATCTATAGCAAATGTGACATCTTAATATCAAAAGTCAAGTTGATTGCTACAGTAGTTTCTGAGTTAGGGCCTTCACAAAGTTCCAATCCCCTACACAGACATCACCGAGAAATATAATAGACTTTGTGTTAATCCCCCCTCCCTTTGTCCGATTTGGCTCAACATTGAACCCTCATGAAGTTCTAGAGACAGAATTTTTTTTTTTTTTTTGAATTAGTGGGTTGGAAAACTAGAAATTTTGTTGGAAACTGAAGATCGAATTTCTAATGTATAACTAAGACATATTGTGGCCCGATTAAAGGGCGTGGAGGTGTCATATCAACACACACACGCAAAGATAGACATCATCGAGAAAATGGTCAAAACATGTTCAGAAGAACTTGAAACGTGAAATTCCTTTGAAAACTAAATCTCGTATTTTCATACAATTACAATATTTCCTTATAGTAAAGATAAAAAATAAAGTAATAATCCAATGAACGTAATACTGTAATATTATTTTATTTTAAGTATAATAGTCCGTTTATTTCGATTCTGTGAAATGAATACTTTTTTTTTTTTTTTTGTCTTTCAAAGGGCCTATATTTAAAAATGTTATATGTATTCGACGTACAAATAATATCAAATGTCTGTTTCAATGTATATAAGATTTATTTAATTTTTTTTTTTTTTTTTCGTGGCCTTATGAACTTAGCTATATGAGCCATCGTTAGACTAATAAAATATTCCTGGGGGGACCTGACAACGGGACCCGAGAGGAGCCGAGCCCAAGACCCAGGGGACAAGCCGACCGCGCCATCAAGGAACAACCAGGCTCATCTCCTTTGCGAGACAAATATCTGGCAAGACTAGATGGATAGGATAAGCATGTGACTGAGACTTTCAGCACCCTCCTAAGTTCGGGACTGTTACAGTCCAGAAAGGCCGGCCTCAAGCCCCACCCCCACAGGCAAGACCGCCGGGCCACCCTGATTCCCCGCACCAGGAGCCCTCCAATCACCTGTGAATATCCACCCGCCCTATCACGATGGAAGGGTTATATGACTATATTATTAACAGAAATGTATCTGAAAAATATCTTGGTTGTCTTGAGATGGAAAGTATTATCCTGTTTTTATGAATATATGTTATAGTAAGTAGTATAGTAGCATTGTATAGTATATGGTATAATAGGTAGTATAGTATAATATTTGTACTATAATATAATAGTAAAATATAGGTAGTATAATATGTATATATGTATATGTATTATCTTTAGTATAATATACATACTATGTACCATGTTATGGTATAGTAAGTAGTATAGTATATAGTAAGTAGTATATTATAGTAGTGTTGTATAGTATATGGTAAGTATTGTATATCTCCTCCTTCAATTCCTCCATAAGCAGAATGCTTTTTAATTTTTTTTTTAAATAACATATTTTAGTTACATGATTTGGCTAATATGCATCGACCATAAGGCCAAAAAAAAAATATGTATATACATATATAATTACTTATCACAGTGCAAACTAACATTCCTGTTACTCAGCTTCTTTTCCTGATAGCGCTGTTTTGTTACTTAGGCCATGAAACTCGGAACTATGTAGTTTCTGTAATTACCTTTTTGAAGAGTTGTACTCGTACCATCGTGTACTGTGTTGATATTTTCCTTTGAGCAGTACACTCTGTTATATTTTTCCATAAGCAGTAATAACGTTGCTTGTATATTCATTCTCCGTTAAAAAGAAAACTCGTACATTGCTCTTTGTATTTGTATAGTGTTTAACAAGGCTCTCTCGTATTATTTGATGCAACACAAATAAAAATATTTCTTTTATTTAGAAATGGGCATTGAGACATTTTTAATATTTTATGCGTATATTATAAGAAAATTATTGTAATCGTGTGAAAAACCGAAACAAATTTTCAATGGATTTTGACGGTTCAAGGTCCTCTAAGGATAGTTTACCCCCAATTTCACTAAATAGCTGTACGAAGTATAGGGGTAGTTATGTAATTGGTCAGAAATTCTATCTTCAGTTTTCACCAAATTTCAAGTTTTCCGACTGATTCCAAAAATGAAAAAAAAAAAGATGTGTCTGAACACGATAACTCCCGATAGAATATATATGGCAATACGAAATTTTATAGGTGTATCCAGAACTTGATGAGGATGACAGCAATTGATTATCATCCAAATCGGCCAATGGGAAGGGGGATTAACACAAAGTCTCTAATAACTGCAGATGTAATGAATATATGCCCACAAAACTTAGTATGAGGATTCAGAAGCCCCTATATAAGTCAAATGCTAATTTTTAGTCAAAACGGTCGATTGGAGGGAGAGCGTTATCTTACTTCGGCGACTATTAAAGTTTTTGTGTTAAGCGTCCCCCCTAAACCTCCTCTTCTCTTTCGCCGATTTGACTGATAATCAATAGGTAACGTCCTTATGGGTATCTGGATACAAATATAAAATCTCGTGTCAATACATTCATTCTATTGGGAGTTACCGTGTTCACACACACAGCATTTTTATTTTTAGTATCAGATCGGAACACAAGTCCTTTAATAGAAATAAAAGACGTCTCGGCCGCCGCAGTGGCCAGTACCGCGAAGTGGTTGTGGGTGGGGGTCACTGGGCGGGAAGACTTCGACAGTTATTAAAGTTTTATGTTTGAGTTCCCCACTGAACGTTGATGACGTATGTGTTGTCCTTATGGAGTTTTACATCAAATATGAAATTTTATGTGAATACAATCATTATAACGGCATTTATTAGTTTTTGAGTTAAGCCTCCCCTCTAATCCTCCCTTCCCAATGGACGATTGGCTGCAAATCGATAGATGTTCTGGATACAAATATAAAATTTCGGGTCAATACATTCATTGTATTGGGAATTATCGTGTTCACAGACACACAGATTTTTTTTTTTTTTTGACGCTCGTTAAGCACAGTGATAGCCGGTCAAACTTTCTTGTGTTACAAAATACCGTCAGATTTCAATCGATAATAACTACGAGACTAATAATGCGATAACAACGGTTGACGTCACAATGGATAGAGCATGTCTGTACATGTTTGTTGTGCAGTGTTTGTTTTGCCTGAGACGTTATCGAGCTAGTGTGGGCGCCGGGGGATGAATTAGCGTTGTGTAAAATTAGAAATTAGTGTAGCCTGATAACGCGTTTAGATAGGACGTTGATTCGGGTGTCATTGTAAAGAGCTTGAGGAGCACACAAGTGAAACAATAAAAATATTCGCCGAAATATATGTAAAAATATCATATGAATCGTAAATAGGCGCGGAATTATAGAAAACGCAAATCAGAGGAAAGCTCACATCAAAAGGAATTTGATTTGCAGCATCGAAAAGAAAATGAAAAATTATTTTATCCCGACGTTTTCACGGAAAATCTACGGCGTGGACCTTGACTACGCCTTAATGTTTTTTTTTCATTTTTAGTATTAGGGAGTTGGAAAACAAGAAACTCCGGTGAAAACTCATATGAAATTTTCGACCGATTATATAACTTCCCCTGGGGGTGAGCATGATGGGGTATTGCGCATTTTCCAGTTGTGGAACTGGAGACACTCCGCTGAATAATGGAGGTTGTATTTTTGCGCTTCACTGGACAGAATCGGCTGAGCTCTATTGAGAGCTATGGTCTGAGAAGTCGACCAACAGAAAATTGGAGTCCAATGAGCGGAGTGTGGCGAGGGGGGACCAGGTGGGAAGGTATACATAATGGATGGGATTGAAGAGAGACAGAACTTTGGGGTATTTGCATAGCGTGGACAGGGAAGGGGGGAGGGGGGTAATTTGAATAGATAGGTGGGCCCCCCACGGTCCACGCTCCTAGAGTTGGTGGCGTCTCTTTGAAACATGGGCCATCCTTCAACACACCTTCTGCCGTCTATAGGTCCCATATCTATCGACAGGTTGGATGAATTAATATTGTTATGTGTTGGCGAAGCGAGTCAACGAGGGCGGGAGAGGGTGCCGGTAGCTCAGAGGTAGTAGCGTGTGTTTGCTTACTGAGCTCAAAATCACGGGTTCGAAACAATGTCGAGGTCCTGGGACGTTAAGCGATGGTCCCGAACCTGTACGATGTTAGGTAGTCGTTAAAGACCCCTTACCCTAGGTGAATAAAAATGTAGTGTAGGCAAAATATCTGGCTCATGTCCATCAGAGCGACCAAAAAGCGCTCTGGTAATAGGCGATATGACCTCGTAATTAAAGCCCGGGCATGAGTACCAAAAACTATCCATGAGGTTCGGTGACGTCGATTCTGCCGATCGTTTATAGAGATTTAAGGTCGAATCTTGGTATATACTCGTATGCCTCTTCCCGGTGACAATGCATTATAACAAAATTTCGGCGACATCAGTCGAGCGGTTTATCCGTCTATCCGTTTGCGGAAGCGGTTGTTTCTATTGAAGATTTTTTTTTTGTTGCCCTTATGTACGATGCATATTAGCACTATCACTGTATTTTCTATTTATTTACGACATCGATGGCCCCGGGAGGGAGTTCTATCTACGAAATAAAACTCACTCCCGGGCGGGATTCTAACCCGCAAACCATGGTGAGACCATGCGACAAAACAAAGCCCTACTCCCTGGCCCCCAAAAAATTGTTTATTACAATGTTCCTTATGAAATTTCTGTATCTCCTATAAAAAAATAAAGATATGTAACAGCTGTTGGATTTTTTTTGGGGGGTTTATAAATATATAAATTGGATGCATATTAGCCATGCCTCTGTAACAGTGTTATTTTGATATTTACCCAATATCCATGGCTAATATGCATGGGAGTTCTATCTAGCTAAAAAACCTATGAGCACGCCATCCTTCGGATGGTACGTTAAGCGATGGCCCCGAGCAATGTTAGGCCTAGGTAACAAATCTGAGTAGATAAAATTTAGGACTCCCGCAGTAGAGTCGTGTCCACATCTCATGTCCACCATAGCGACGAAAAGAGCACTCTGGTAGTAGGCGATATGACCTCGTAGTTAAAGCCCAGCCTTGAAGCACAATAACTAATTACAATCTGTCTAAAATTTGAAATTAAGTTTTCATTGGACATTCATGTTTGTTCTATCCCACTGAATAATAAATAACAGAAATATGTATTTGTGGATATGGTCTGATAAATACATTCATGTATTTTCATAGCTGGCCCTTTTACCCCTGGAGTATTTATACAACTTTTGGTATTGAATTATTCAAAAATTGAAAGGAAAGACAAAAAAAAAACAATAATAATAAAAAGGAAATTTTATTCTGAAATGTCAATTGTGTAACATTAAATGTGCCTGGCCATTGTGGTTGTGAAATGACGGGCAGACAATGAGCTGTTTTCAGGGTTTTGTACCTCAAATGCCTTGAGAAAACTTTTTGGTTTCAGTCCTGTGTCAGTCTGTCTGAGCAGCCTCCACCTCCCTACATAAATAATCGTTGAAAACTTGAAATGAGAAATGTATTTGTGACTTAGTAACCAAGTTGTCTAAAGTTTACTTGAAGAACGTCTGTGCGCCTGACTGCGCATACTAGTTTGCGTAATAGTGTCGATATATTCATTCCATCTGTAGTTATAACATATCACCTTGGAGAAGTGGCAACGGAACGAGATTTAACAACTTTTCAAACATCGATTTAAAATTAAATTAAATATATTTATTTTTTATTATTTATAATTAGCTTTTATTAATACACTTCTTTTATTACATCGTATAGCTAGGTAAGTAAAAACAAATATAAATATCAAATAATGACAATAAATATTGGCTACGATAAATCGAACACAAATGATCACTAAATACCTATGTGATCAAAGGTATTTAGTGATCAAGGATAAATGGAACACAAATGATCACCATGAGAGGTGATCAAAAAGTGCCAGGACTTTTTGGATTGCGCGCCAACGGAACGTCGAAGAGCGTTACGGTTGGCAGCATTAGTTGCTGGGACTCTTCCTGAGCTCAGCTGTTTTGTAGATTCTCTACAGGGGTGGCCAACCGAAATGATCTTGCGGGCCACTTTGGAAATTCATTATAATCCCGCGGGCCGCATATAAAATTATATATTTAATAAATGTTTGGAGTGAAAATTTAAAACAGAATGAATTATTATTATTGTTTTTATTATTATTCATACATATAAATATAGATAATATAATAATGATAATAATGAAATGATCGAATAATAGGTTAGGTTAGGTTTTATGATTCATGCCCTAACCTTTAACTACGAGGTCATATCGCCTACTACCAGAACGCTCTTTCGTCACTCTGGTGGACATGAGCCCGACTCTACTGTGGGAGTCCTAAATTTTGCATACCCTAAATTTTTTTATTCATCAAGGGCAGGGGTCTTTAACGAGTACCTGACATCGTACAGGCTCGGGACCATCGCTGAACGTCCCATCCGAAGGACGGCGTGCTTATGTTTATTTTACCTCCCAGATAAAATAAACTAAGGGCCTCGGTCGGGTTTCACAGAAGGCAAGCACGCATACCACTGAGCTACCGGCGCCCTCTGATCGAATAATATTTAATTTATTTAATTAGTGAGATATTTGTTTCTCAACTCTTTCACTTAGCTTTTGCAAGTCGATCTCAATGCGTGTATTTGCACATGTTTTGTGCAAAAACATATTTTGTAAAAATTGTGATGAATACTTGCGGGCCGCGGGTTGGCCACTGCTGCTCTACAACCTACTTTGTTGTGAAGTAACAGAAGTTTTTGTAATACAAGTTTTTCGTGTTTGGCTATTTCGTAATCTTTTGTCAAATTAATCAAAAAGAAGAGTAACGCGTTTGTGTCAAGTTGGGTAAAACCTTCTACGGAAATTTTTGGGATGTTACAGTAGGCTTTTGGGGATGAATGTCTTAGTCGATCACGGTGTCATGAGTGGTACAAGAGGTTCAAAGAAGGCCGGATATCGTCAGAAGACAATCCTCGTTCAGGTCGCCCATCAAGGTCTTGCTTCGACTGGAAGGGTGTTGTCTACTATGAATTTCTTCCTACGTTGGTAAACAAGTGCTTCTAAGATGTTAGTAGGGGGTTTGAATCGAAATCGATTGAAACATACGAAATTTTGTGTCGATACTTTTGTTACAAATGCAGTAATTAGAGTTGTGTTAAGCCCCCCCTCTAATCCCCTCTTCCCTTTGGTCAATTTGACTGAAAATCGATAGGTGTCGTTGTTGGCGGTATCTGGATTCACACATGAAATTTTGTGATGATAGATTAATTCTATCGGGAGTTACCGTATTCATGGTCACACACACAGACAGAGGTTTTTTTTTTCATATTTGGAATATGAAGGTCGGAAAACTTGAAATTCATCGAAAGAAAGAAAACCCGCTGATGCCATAACTTTCATATGGACCATCTTATACGCAATAATATCAGTTTTAATCGGGGAAAAGTGGATCTGCAAATAGCCCCAAGAAGTTTTTCAGAGGGAAGCGAGTTCTTGGGATTCCTGGGAAGAGCCGTAATGAAGGAATTGTCAATTGGTGTGTCCTGGTGTACTTGAGGCGGTTTGTAACGGTACTTTGGTACGAGGTTCCCTTTGAACCCTGTTCCAGAGATCGGACCTACTTTTCTTAGCTCTCCAGACTCCAGTTTCAAGTAGCCCCGCTAATTCCTCAGTCTGATCCTTTGCCTCTTCCTCTCTTCACAGGACTTAGCAGGATATTAGCTAACTTGATCCTTCCAACTTGACAACTCAGCCCTCCCTTCCTTGTCCTGTAGCTTCCCTCTCTTTGCCCTATTAAATACAAGAATTTGAACTGTGCACAATTGGTGAACTAAAATTTAAAAAAAAACTGATAAAACACAACATGGTAATAGGATACGTCATACCATTGTATACAGATACATACATTAAGATAGTTTATAAGTTAGATACATAAACACTGTACGGATTTAGGAGCCCCTACGTAAGTTAACTGTTGAATATTAGCATAAACCCTCAACTGGTTTTGGAGGGTTAATTCATTAATTCTTTCTGGGGAAGTCTCACTAACGATTTTTTATTCCTTTATTCTTGCGGTCTCCAATTTTAATATATTCTCTGAGGAGCGACAGATTCTTTTTTCAGCCCTTCTCTGGATTGACATTTATTGGACTTTGACTTTGGAAATATTGGCCCAATTTAATATTATCATCTTATCGCTAAGAAATCCAGAATCTCTGAATGCCGCCCATGGCAGTGATGTATCGATTTACTTTGTTCAACCCCTCCCTCAATCCGTTTTACACCCCCAGCTATACGTAGTATAGGGGTAGTTATAAAATCGGTCAAAATATTGAGTTTTCAAGAGGATTTTTTTGTTTTTTGACTCCCTGATTCCAAATATGAACAAAAAAATGTCCGGTCTGAGAACACGATATCTCCCTTAATAATGAATATGTAGACATGAAATTCCATATGTGGGTTTAGAACTCCATTGTGAATAAACATACTGATTTTCAGCCAAATATGAGAAAGTGAAGGGAGGGGAGCTTAAAAAAAAGCTCAAAACTCCCAATACAGTATCCAGAACACCATGAGAACGACATCTAACAATTATCAGCCGAAACGTCTTAAGGAGAGATGAGGAGAGGATCAGAGGTGGGCTAGCGAAAATATAGTTGATTAATTCGCTCTGACGAAGTACATAGCCGGTGGTTCTCTAAAGACTTTTTGACATTTAGAATTTTAAATTTTTTTATGTTAAAATTATAAAAGTTGCAATGAAATGCAAAAATATAGATAGAAGTGAAAAATCAAACAGTAAAGAGGTCATATCGCCTACTACCAGAGCGCTCTTTCGTCACTCCGATGGACATGAGCCCGACTCTACTGTGGGTTTCCTAAATGTTGCCTATCCTAAATTTTTATTGACCAGGGCAAGGGTCTTTAACGAGTACCTGACATCGTACAGGCTCGGGACCATCGCTTAACGTCCCATCGGAAGGACGGCGTGCTTAAGTTTATTTTACCTCCCAGATAAAATAAACTAAGGGCCTCGGCCTAGTTTCGAACTCACGTTCTAGAGCTCGGAAGACAAGCACGCATACCACTGAGCTACCTGCTCCCTCAACACAATGTATAATACACAAACTATATTTTAGAGTTCGTTGCTATGAGTAACGATTTAATAATTACTTAGATACATTCCTTATAGACATTTAGTTTACATTCTTCAAGGCGTTATAACTTTTGTCATATTGCTCCTATCTCAAATCTGAGGACGTATTAGCGATTGGAAATTTTATAAGAAACAATTTATTTTGGTAAGGGTCAATTTTTCGATAGGTCCAACCGTTCTTGGGTAAATCAAGGAAATTTCTAAAAAAGAGTGTGTTTCGAAACTACAGTTCAAGATGGTTTTCGGCATGTATCTCGAAAACCGGACGACGTGTAAAAATCATATTACGTAAGGTAGGTGCGCCAAATAAGGCCACCTTAAGGTTTGACGATTTTTCACTGCCAAACAACTCGAGCGATTTGCTTGAAACTTCCCAAAGTTTAAATATGCTCTTGAACTAGACGAACAATTTTTTTGGGGGCCTTTTAAAACATTTTTAGTATTATTTAAACTCGAATTTCAAAAACATGTCAAATGGCCTTATTGGGGTACACGGGGTACCCAATAACGCCACCCCACGTACCCCAATAAGGCCACGTCAAAGAAAGGGTGAAATGAAGTCAATAAAATATTGATTAAAAAGTCAAAAATGTTTATTTTTATATTTTTATAAATGGTTTATATTTATATTTTTATTTATTACAAGAAATAGTTCAGACGAGACTAGTCTAAATTTTGCTCATCGCAATTTGGGCACCAGTAATTTTCGACGTCTCTTCTCTCAACTCCGGCGCACAGGTCATGAACATACACTCCACACAACGAACACCGTATCATATCTTCCACCAAGTCCTCGGAGCAGATAAAACAGTACCAGGATCCACGTGCAGCTGGGTTAGAGGTACTGGGACCTGCTTGAGAGGTGGCATGTTTTCCTGCATTTGTTGGTCCTTTCTTTCGTCTTCCTCTTACTGACTTTCCAGTTTTTTCATGGAACAAACTACGGGTTATTTTGTTTCCCACATAGTTTATACTTTTTTTTCTCTGGGTGCGACCCCTCTTTATTTCAGGGGTTTTCAGCATTTCACTGAAGGATGTTCCGGATAATGGGCGGGAGGTTTCAGCTGCAGCAAGAATTTCACATTGACCTTGTCTCACATTGTCATCGGCTACTTCAGTAGGTTCCATTGCAGTTGCAGTTGGCTGCAATTGGATGTTGATCTGAGCTGGCGTCTCAGATCCGTCCGGCAGATCAGGAACATCTTCATCACCGTCCAGGGAGTCATCATCTTCCATCATCCTCGTCACGAATTCTTTCACGTCTGGCGGTTTGTTTGCTGTCCATGCAGAATCAGGCACAGGGTTTTCTTCCTCAGTGATTTCGCTGGGTGCAAACAATTCAAGAGGGATGACATTGGGGTCAAAGGGGTAAATCCCTGTCCCACGAAACCCAGCAGTCACATTGCTCGGTGTCATTGCTCTTGGCCACACTTTTGACAAAAGACTCCCGAATGATACTTTAGATACTCTCCTGTCAGGGTGGTTTTCCCAGTATCTTATGACTTCGTCATCCCAAAATGACTCGAAGGGCTTGAACACGGACTTGTCCATTGGCTGCAGGGCGTGCGTTGTGTTGCTTGGCAGACAGTAGAGAGTAATATCATTCTCCTCTGCAGCGTCGACAATGTTAGCATCAAGATGTGATGATGCTCCATCAAAAATCAACAAAGCCCTGCCAGCAGTTTTAAATTTGGCAAAATGTTTAATCCATTCAATAAAAATCATGGTCGTCATCGAACCTTTTGGTGTCATGTAGGCCGCTGTTCCAGCTGGTAAGTTTTCTGTCCACTCTGGCTTGAGTCTCTGTCCTTTGAACAATATCATGGGAGGTATTACTTGGCCAAGAGCATTGGCACAAGCCACAATTGTTACATTTTCTGCGTGTTCTGGAGCCACTAAATGTACATTTTTTCCCCCTTTTTTGGCCAGAACGATTTGCGCATGGTGTAGTGTCAATCTACACCCTTTTTCATCCATATTATAGATGCACTGTGGTTTGACCATCACGTCCATCTCTCTCATCACACCGTGCAATTTAGTAAAATGGTCACCAACTATCCAACGATTCAATTTAATTGCACGAGCAGGGTTCAGGTTCTGTGCCTTCCTCCTGGAAATTTCTGGATTGCGATTCATGAACCCACGCAGCCACTTCCTCCCAGCTATACGCTTCTGCAGTGAAAAAGGATGAGGAATATCATTCATACCACAGAAAGTGAACACTGAGCGTCGAACAAACTTAGGCGTGATGGGCATTCCAACATCACCCAACCTCATAATCCTCGAGCATAACTCTTTTTCTTGTTGAGTAGTGAGGTATGGTAGACGCCCAACCCTTTTTTCCTCAGATCCAGTACTCAAGTGATTTCTTAGGGTTCTACGAGGAATGTTGTAGATCGCAGACGCACTTTTGACGCTCATTCCGTTTTTCACTGCAGCCATTGCTCGCTTCAGTTGATCTTCGGACCATAAACCTCTTTTTGAAGGGGTTTTCTTCCCCCTTACACCACCCCTAGTACGAACCATCACCTACGAACACAACAAAAAGGAACCAAAGAATAATTTCTCAGCAAATGATGACCGGAAATAATCATTAAAAAAAAAAAAATTCAATAATTGAATTGTTAGAAGAACAAAAAGAGGCGTGGGACCCCAATAAAGCCACCCTGGCCCGAATAAGGCCACCCGTGGCCTTATTGGACTACACACAACTTCCTGCTCCCCACGCACTTTTCAGCCATTATCAATAAGCTCAACTGGAAATCGGTCAAAGATTTCAGATCTACATTAAAAATGCTTCAAAAGAATCACCATTTCATAAAGCAGCCACAAATATTTAATACTGCAGAGCTTAGGACAAACTTACCTTGGTAGCTTAGTGTCAACTCGGAAAAACGAACTTTCACCTCCTGAACAAAATCACGCGGCAACTGGTTGACTGTTGTTATCTATTATCACTGGGACGCCATTTCTGAACCTGTGGGGGCTGCCATCCGACGGATTTATTTGAAAGTTTCTTAAATAAGAGGGGGTGGCTTTATTGGGGACTATGGCCTTATTTGGTGCACCTACCTTATATATTAGGTATATATATTTCGTATTTTCTACAATTATTACTCGAAAAGATTTTTTATTAGGTTATAAAATTCATTTCAAATTTCAAGTTCATTGCTACAATCGACCTTGAAACATGAAAATCAGTTTTTTTTTTTTTTTTTTTTTTTTTTTTTTAATGGCTCCAAGGCGTAATTGCCCTATATAGCCTGACACAATGTTTCAATGATGTTTGAGTTTTTTGGGGAAACCCAGGAGGGCCAGAGACCCGGGGCGGAAACAGAAGGCCCCCAACGACGCAAGCCATCAGCCCCACACCAGCCCCCACCCCCCCATCGTCCCCCTCCTATCTTTACTAAATTTCTATTTTATTTCGTTTTATAAATTGGAATATAGTAGGAATGAATTTGTCTTGGGAAGTTACTAACTGAGTGAGAAAATTTTCGACATTCTGCAACATTACACATCCCTGTCTTGAATCGTCATATTTTATACATGACACAAAGATGTGTAACATGTCTTCCATATCACCGCATATATCGCAGTTCGGAGTATCAGCGAGTCTCATTAAATAAAGGTACTTGTTAACCCTGCCGTGGCCGGTTCTTATCCTGGTCAGGATAACGATCTGTGTCCTGCTAAGTTGTCTGTCTGTCCTGGTGAACCAGGGGACCTGCCTGGGACTCTTCTGGATCCTGTAGTAAAACTGTCCCTTGGTGTGACATGTTTCCTCGAAGCTCTTCCTCCATCTCTCTCCTGTCTCCCGTCTGACCTCCTGGAATAGGTCGTACACAGGTACGTACTGTTCACTTCTCACTTCTCTCAACTCTTCTGTCTGTTTGGCCAACGAGTCAGCCCTCTCATTCCCATACAGATTCACGTGTCCCGGTACCCATTGTATGACGTAGTCATTCTCAGTCTTATCAAGGAGTTTTATTATGTCATTCAGAATAACGTTATTTGTACTGCATCTGTACATATATTTTAACTGTTGGATGGAGACTTTTGAATCGGTTAGGATTACAATGCGATAGTTATTAAAATGACTTTCAGTATAACCTATAGCTGTTTTTATCGCTTCAAGTTCTGCATTATTTATGGATAATAATTTGTGAAGTTTGTGGTTTATTGAATGGTGTGTTTGTGGATCATAAATTCCTATCCCTACGTTGTCTTGAGACTTAGAGGCGTCAGTAAAAATTCTGTAGGTGTCTCTATATAATGTGTCCAGGTGATCCAGCGTCATATGTTTCAGAACTACTGGGTTTAGTGTTTTTTTGCTTACATTTAAGTTAGGAATGTTGGTGTGTGTTTCTACTGTGATTTGGGTTATTGGTCGAAATGTATCAAATTTGTAAGGGCCGTTGTTTGGTTTGATGAGTTGTTTAATGTCTTGTAGTTGGAGGTTCTGTGTTGTAAGGTAAGTATTGAGTTGGGGGTTTTGATTGTTTATCAGTGTGTGCAATGGGTGGCACTGGTCTGAGTATATTTTGATGAGTTTTTTTTGGATGAGCCATTCCCTTCGAAGATTGAGCGGTATTTCCCCGGCTTCCGAGAGAAGGACATGGACGGGCGTGGTTCGAAAGGATCCTAGACATATTCTTAAAGCTTGGTTCTGAATGGTTTGAAGTTTGTGGATGAGAGGGGACTTCGAGCTATGGTAGATTTCACATCCGTAATCAGAGAGAGGCCTCACTATTGCTTTATACAGGATGAGCATGTTAGTAGGGTGAGCACCCCAGCTGATACCTGCCAGGGCTTTTAGAACATTTATACTTTTTTTAGATTTTGTAATTATTTCATCTAAATGAGTTTTAAAATTTAGTTTATTATCTAATGTTAGACCTAAAAATTTTTTTTGTTTTTCAGCATTAATGGATTTGTTGTTTACTTCCAACTTGATAATTTCAAATTTTATTCTTTTCTTCGTGAAGGGAACCAGTGCACATTTGTCCGGGTTTATTGTTAATTTGAGTTTGTCTAGTACCCTTGTAATGTGGTTGTATCCCTCGAGTATGATGTGAGTGGCTGTGTCTATTGTCCGTTGGGTGGTGAATATGACGATGTCGTCGGCATACTGGATGAGGGTGAGTTGCTGAGGCAGGTCGTGATGGAGCTGGTTGGTGTAGATGTTGAAGAGGAGAGGAGACCAGACGTCCCCCTGCAGGAGCCCCCGCTCGCTCTCCCCCACCACCTCCCCCTCGGCCGTCTTGATGAAGAATCTCTTCTTTCGGATGCATTCGTAGATCCATCTAATTATCTTGTCCGGCACTCTGCTTTCTATTAGTCTGTCCATCAGGCTTTGGGTTTGGACATTATCATAAGCCTTATTGATATCGATGAATAGTGCAAGGAGTATCTGCTTCTTTCTGAATGCTTCTTCTACGGCACTGACTAGCAACATGAGGGCATCCACAGTTGACCTGCACTTTCTAAATCCCAGGGAGTAGGGGCTCAACAGTCGATGTTTCTCTACAAACCATTCCAATCGGTTTTTTATCATACCATTTATGATCTTAGCCAGACATGGGATCAGGGCTATTCCACGATATGAACTTACTAGCTCCAGGTTTTTATGTGGTTTTGGAATGGGAATGATGTTAATGTTCCGCCACTCCTCCGGTAGTTCGCATCTAGAAAACATACCATTGTACATTTCTAGTAATGTTTCCTTTGCTTCGGTGGGGAGATACTTCACCATTTCATAGTTGACTTCATCCCTGCCAGGTGCGCTACCTTTCTTTCTGTAGAGGACTGCTTCTAGCTCCGACATCTGGAATGGTTGAGTCATGAACGGGACTTCACTGTCGTCACAGTGCCTTCTCCTCAGTGGGATCACATATGTACCCAGTTTCTCCTCCTTTCTGATTGAAGCTAGAAAGTCAGTAGCTGCATTTTTATTTTCTATTATCTTGTTTTTTTCTTGTTGAAATTTGCCTCGGATCGCTCTTATGTTTTTCCACATAACATTTAGCATATTAGGAGTGACGTTTTCCGTAAATTCTATCCAACATTTTTTTTTTTCTTCTCTTATCAATTTTTTTGTTAAGTTAATTTTTTGTCTCATTTCTTTATAAGTCTGAAGTGTCATATTCTTCTTGAAGTTTTTGATTGAATCTATTTTTCCTTCATGTGCTTTTTTTATATCATCATTCCACCAGCATTTTGCCTTGACTTTGCGATTTGGTCCGGTCTTATGTCGTGGAATAGCTTTGTCTCCAGCCCTGTTCATGATGGCTATCAGGTGGTTGATGTTAGTTATGCTGGTGGTCGCTAACTCCTTTTCGACTTCCGTCTGATACGTGGTGTAGTCTGCCTGTCTGAAGTTCCTCCGGTCAGTGTACGGTCTGTTCGGGGTGAGTGGAGTGTCCAGCTGTGCTTGGGTGAGGATGGGAAGGTGGTCGCTACCCATCGAGTCGTCCAACACCTGCCAAATGAGGCTGTGAACCAGGTCTGGGGTGGCTAGGGTTAAGTCCACACAGGACCGAGCTTGGCTCGGCTGAGTTAGTCGGGTTTCAGATCCGTCGTTCAGTAAGATCAGCCGAGAGTCGTCCAGTTCTTCACTAATCAGTCGTCCTTGTCTTGACTCACTACTACTGCCCCACACCGGGCTGTTCCCATTTAAATCTCCACAAAGTATAGAAAAGTTTTTACTTTCTACTTCAAAAAATAATTTCTTAATTTGATTTTTATTGAGGTAATTATTAGGAGCTATATAAACATTAAATATTGATATTTTAGGTCGGGAGTTTACAATTTGAATTCCGATGACTTCTATATTGTTAATGGGTTGAATGTCTATTTTTTCAAAAATTAACCCCTTATGGAGGAGGAACGCCACCCCTCCGTAGCCATCGCTCCGGTCCTGCCTATAGAGTTGATAGTTGGCCGTCGAGAAGGTCAGTTCCGGTCTAAGCCACGTCTCCTGAAAAACTCCCACGTGAATCCCATTTACGTTTAGAAAATTAGTTATTTCTGACCATTTATTTTTGATACTTCGACAGTTTAACTGCACAATGTTTATATTTTGATTTTGAATTTTATTCATAGAATTTTAAAGCTTTTGTAAATGTATTTTATGTTACCAATTGTTTAAAAACGAGAAGAAAAAAAAATAATAATACGAGACCTGACAAATAAAAGAAAAAAAAAAAACAAACAGATTATTTGCGACACATTAAATGTAGGGATTGTATGTATCAATTGTCCTTGCCTTTCTGCGATATTGATGATCCTACTTGAGGATTAATTTTATTTACTATTTCTTGATTTTCGTCGACAATATTATACAAAGTTCCACCTACTAAATTAATTAGATCTATCTCGTTGTTTTCTTTTGAACTTATTTTGTGAATTAACTGGGTCAGCATGTCGATCAGTCGTTCCTGAACGGTAGTTTTATGAGGATTGTTGGTTATAGGACGGGATATGGATGTAGTTGAACCGGAAACCAGAGGAAAGGGGGGTGGCGGTCGGGGGGGCGAGCTGAGAGGCGAGGAAGAGGGTCGTTTCGTAGATATCGTTTTCGTAATTCGACCATAGCTCGGACCTGGCACGGGTGATATCATTGCCGCTCTTGGCATGAAATTTATATTTTTTACTGTCGGTAGATCAGGGTATTCTGTTAGAGCTGAGAATCTATTAAACGAAACAAAATTACTTTTCTTGTGAGTTTCAGCGGCCTCTTTATATGGGATTCCCTTTTCTGCCATGGTTCGCTTGATGCTTTTTTGTCTGTTATATTCGGTACAGTTGTTCCTATCAGTGGGCTTGTGGGGTGTTTTGCAATGGATGCAATTAGTCAGGTTGGGACAGGAATCTTCTTCGTGGTCCGGCTCTTCCCGACCGCAATTACCGCATCTAATTTTACTTTTACAGAATTTTTTAATATGGTTGAAATTATAGCAACGGAAACATTGAACTACATTATAAACATATGGTTCTACTTTACGCGGTGCTAAAAACAAATGTACTTTTTCAGGAAGATTTTGAGAGTAAAAGTAAATTTTAACAGACCCGGAATTTACATATTTAGTTTCCCCGTTCTCGTCTCTTATCCTTCTCTTTATGCGAACAACATCCAAGATTGTGGTTTTACTTGACAAATTTTCTTTAATTTCACATTCTTCCATGTCGAGGGGGATGTTTCGGATTACTCCTATTCTATTGACACATTGTATCGGAATATATGCTTCACATTTCAGTATTTTAATAACTGGGTGGGATACAAAGGAATTAGCCAGGTCCGGTTTCAGAAAATTTACTTTGACTTTTTTATTATTCACTCTGTTAATTTCTATAAATTTTACATTATATTGCATCAATATTTTACCCTCCTTTATTTCATGTAAGTCGTATTCTGCTTGTAATATTACATAAAACGGGCCTTGAAAATAAGGCAGGTATTTAGCGTTAATTTTTTTTGCTACTGTCTCCTTGTTATTCATTGACTCATTTATATTTATATTTTGACCTGTGTCAGTAATATCTGGAGGCTCCGAGTCCTCCATTTTCTTATTAACTAAAACTAAAACTATTAACTGGTATGAAATCAATCGAGATAAATAATATTAGATATATGAATTAACAAAGAAGAGAAAAAAAAGGAACTTAGCTGTGTATACGAGTTGAGTGAGTTAATCCTCTGGACACGATGTAAACTCTACCACTGGTAACCACAGACTGATGAAAATCAGTTGAAACCTCTATCTCGAGTTTTTGCACGATTACAATATTTCCTTAAATTATAGGTATAAAAAAGTAAAAAGATCTTTGTTTATAGAGCAATGTCAAGATCGCGGGTGCAAACCCCGGGCGAGAATATGTTTAGCATGCCGTCCTTTAGACGGGACGTAATACGATGTTAGGTCGGGTTTATACGATGTTAGGTAGGTATGCAACATTTAGGACTTCCACAGCAGAGCGCTCTTTCGTCGCATACATACGTAGCAAGCGATATAACCAACTAATAAATATAACCTCACTATTGTTTAACTTACCCCATTTTTATCCAATTCAGACGTACACTTTATTGTTTTCCTACCAACCCTTTCTAGAAGGGTTCTTTGCAATCCCTGAACTTAAAGTTTATATAACCGTAGCTTTCGCATAAAGATAGAATTCTTTGAAAATCTCATGTATTATGAATGAATAGACTATAGAATAATATAGACAAAGGAGTTGGTAGAAATAATAAAATAAATGTTCGTTATTAAATTTTTCTTCTGAATAACTTCAAGTTTCCTAAGTGGGAAACATTTTTTAAAATATATATTTTTATCCTTTTTTTTTTATACATTCCTTTTGATGGAACGTTCCCTGATTTTCTGGAAGAAAAAATAAACAGTTGACTTAAACATAGGGGCTCCGAAATCCTAATACTAAATTTTGTGTCGAAAAATTCATGACTTCGGCAGTTATTAGGGTTTTTTTGATCAGAGGGGGATCCTCCCTTTCCCTACTGCCGATTCTTCTGAAAATTATTAATAGTCGTCCTTATGGGATTTTTAATTCATATATGAAATTAAGTCTCCATATATTCATTATAACGGCAGCTAATAGAGTTTTAGAGTTAAGCCTCTCCCCTAATCCCCCCTCCCTCTTGACTGAATTGGCTGAAAATCCATAGGTGTTGTCCTTATAGGGTTTTGGTCACACGTATAAAATTTCGTGTCGATGCATTCATTCTATTGACAGTTACTAGAGTTTTATGTTAAGCGCCCCGCCGTATCCCGCCTTCCTTTTGGACGATGTAGCTGAAAAACAATGGGTGTCGTCCTTACAGGGTTCAGGATACACATACAAAACTTCGTGTTATACATTTATTCTATTGGGAGTTATTGTGTTCACAGACACATGGGGGGAAAACAGAAAACTCCCCAACGAATTAAAAAAGTAAAAAGAAAACCTGAACTTTTAACCTCAATTATAAAATCGGTGAGAAATTCAATGTTGATTTTTTACCAGAATTTAATAGAATAAATGAATAATGTTTTAGCACATGAAGGGAGAAACTGGACAATGTTGGCACTCCCTAAATAAGACCCTACTTATTAATAGCTAATAGGTCTCTCAGTCAGGACCGCATCAGCCTTCGGGGAGGATTGTCTGGATGAGAAGGTGTTGACAGAGATTGGGCAAAGGATTTTCATGATAGAGGCATCTACTAACTACATCTTCCACTTTATGCTTCATGAATATTTCATACCCCTAGTCGTAAACTCTCGAAGGATTATAGAGATAAATGAAAATAAAGAACTTGTATATTGTCTAATACCACAAAAATATATACATAGTGTACCGGTTTCGGGTAACGCCATCGTCAGTACAAAGTTCAAAAGTCACCTCACACTGGATACAAAGGTTATAGAGTTGAGTATCTAGGATGCACCTTTGCAAAATAAGTTCAATTTCAAGTCCTGCTATTTATAAAAATTCATTTACTGAATGTATGATTTACAACTTCTAAGTTCGGAAACGCGGATATATTCTGGAAACGTGTAATTAATAAATAAAACAAATCAATTTTTCGAGATTTTCAAGCTATTGTACATTGGACAGACTGGCCTCCAGAATTAAAGTCTCTTTTGAAATTTGTGCTGACGAAGTTTTTTATTTTTCTTAGCTTTACAGTATATCGCACAGATCGCAAAAACTGTATTCGGAATAAAGAGATGTTCTCTGGAACTTATTAATGATATATAAACTAGACTGAGCTCAAGATCGTGGGTTCGACCGAGGCCCTTAGTTTATTTTATCTGGGAGGGAAAATAAACTTGAGCACGTCGTCCTTCAGATGGGACGCTAAGCGATGGTCCCGAGCCTGTACGATGTCAAGGTACTCGTTAAAGACCCCTACCTTAAGTAAATAAAAATTTAGGGTAGGCAAAATTTAGAACACCCACAGTAGAGTCGGGCTCATGTCCACCAGAGTGACGAAAGAGCGCTCTGGTAGTAGGCGATATGACCAAGCCGAGCATGAGTCATAAAAGCTAACCTAACCTATAAACTAAAGACATGTCTGTCACTTGGTCATGGGATCTCTCAACTATTCTTTATTGTTTTCGAATGCACTTTGCATGTATGCAACATGTCCCATTCGTCCGTCTTTGTAAAGGAAGCTCGGGCAACACCGCTTTTGTCTGCTCTCGCCAGCAACCGACAGACCGGCTGAACACTGGGTAGCGGGTCTCCGTCACAAGCTACCGCAGATCCAGTCCCAAGTATGATCCGGTCCAGCGAATCGCCCTGGCCTGGTCGTACAGCGGACAATCGAGGACTACATGCTTTGCAGTCTCGATGCCCCCACAACAACAGTTCAGGTTTTTCTTTCTCTTAAAAAAGAAGAGTTTGGAGTTACTATCTCCGCGATCTGATAATATCTGGGACGTCCAGTGGTCAGGCTGTACCCAAGTCGTTCGGACATCCGAATTGTTGCTATTTTCCCACTATCCCATTCCTGGACAATGTTCTTGCAACGCTCTGGTCTGGACTTTGGGCATCTTTTCTTCCAGGGCTAGGCGTAAGGGCTCATATATATCTGCTCCTAAAGACTTATTGCGTCTATAGTAGTATGAGGCAACAGCACCATCAAAGACCAATTCGTTCGATAACCCCTCTTGGGATTGCCACGATTACTCCGGTGTAGATTGTCTTATTCGCAGACTAGTCGAGGCCCCATGTCGCGCGGGCTAGGCGGCTCAGGACGTTTGAAGTGGCTGTTGTTCTTTCCGAAAAAAAAATTATATTTTCATTAGAATAATTGACATATACAAATTCATTTCGTCTTATACTGCACATGTATAAGAAAAAAAACAAAATATATACTTAAATTACATATAATTCTCATTATTTTTCTTTTCTCGCCCCTATTCCTATTTGTTCCTTTATTTTATTTTTTTCTTTGTGCTGTAATTAGATGGAGAAGAAGGGGAGAAAAAACACAAAAGAGGTTTAATCTTGTCCCATTGAGTTGTTGCTTTTGATCTCCGCTCTTTGAGGAATGCTATTTTCACAAACCAATCTGACTTTTGAACTGCAATGACTACCTAATTCTCTCACTTCCCCTATATAAATATATATATATATATATATATATATATATATATCCCCCCAATATAAATTTATTTATTATTTTCCCCTATATATATATATATATATATTTATATATGAAGTTTTTTTATAAAAAGTATTTACGTTAAATTAAACCTCAAGAACATGGAAAAGCTTCTTAGGACAAAATCCTTTGAAATAGAGACACTTAATCCTATTCTCTCGAGCAAAGCATTGTATGTTTTTTAGTTTGTAATTTTGCACTTAGTATTATTTATATTGTAGAATATGTTTCTTGCTTTGTTGTTTATCCTGCGCAGTTGAGAGTGCCGGTAATAATAATAGCAGTAAGTATAGTCTTTAATTTAATGAAAATTATATAATAATGTTATATAAATTTTCCGGGAGTGTCCTTTGTCACGGCAACATTTTGGGACGTTTTTACGTTCCTTCTTTAGGTCACAATGTGAGGAATTTAGAAAAGTGGAAGAGTACAAAATAACAATAACAAATATTTTAAAAATATATTAAAAAATAAATAAATGAAAAAATAATAATAAATAAAGAATAGCAGCTCGACTTAGCAAACCTTGTAAATAGAGCACTTTCCATTGTTACTTCGAATTGGCGGGATATAGCACAAATCGTATACAACTAACCTAATTACTGGTTAAATAAAATATATGGAACACATACTAACGATGAACAAATAGTCTCTGAAATCAATAATCTGTATTTGAACCCTCCGTCAAGTTTGAAAGATTTTATATTCTCTATTTTTGCTATTTACAGGCTTCTAATTGCTTTCTAAATAAATATTTTTCTCTTAGTCGGCTATGTTGGGTCGGCCCTGATAGATTCCAGTCGACTCACGAAACTAGCTTTTACAGTCAGGTGGCAATCCGTCAATACATCAGGCTTCAAATTTTAGCTTAAGAAACAAGAGATATTGATATATTTTTTTTTTTTTCTATTTTAGACCTCTGATAAAGGTCTTCTGTTGTGTTGCAAAGGGTTGAACCTTATAACAACAAAAACGAGAAATGGGGTGGGGGGCACAAAAAAAATATTAATCAAAAAAGAAGAAGGTCATTGTAAGAACAAAGGAGTCAGAAAAGAATAGTCCGGGTGAAGAAGTGGATCGAAGGGAGGTAGCTACAAGAACTAGGTCGAAGAAGAATGATAGGAGAACTTATCGAAGCATCATCAAACTATTCGATACAATACGGAGTTGGTCTAACCTCATCGATTGGCAGTGAAACTGACATTACTATGTTAGGTTAGGTTTTATGACTCATGCCCGGGCTTTAACTACGAGGTCATAACGCCTACTACCAGAGCGCTCTTTCGTCACTCTGGTGGACATGAACCCGACTCTACTGTGGGAGTCCTAAATTTTTATTCACCTAGGGCAGGGGGTCTTTAACAAGTACCTGACATCGTACAGGCTCGGGACAATCGCTTAACGTCCCATCCGAAGGATGGCGTGCTTAAGTTTATTAGACCTCCCAGATAAAATAAATTAAGGCCCGGGTTTCGAACTCACGATCTTGAGCTCAGAAGACAAGCACGCATACCACTGAGCTACCGGCGCCCTCGTTATTTTTTTGATTAGAGATGGACTTGTTTCTAAAGGCTTCTTCCCTGGGATTAATGGTTATATTTTTTCCGATATTTATCCGAAGGTGTGTTCAGCTTGTTGAGAACATTTCGCGACACTTCCACTTTCTTCGGGTCACAACGAACATTCATTGAAGTTTCATTTAAATAGCTGAAAACGCGAAGAAACGCCGGAAAAAAAGTAACCAAGAGCCTGGACTTTCATCATACGGTGAAAAAATGTACAGTAAAATCCGGTTATAACGATATTCAAGGGACCAAGAAAAATACATCGTTATATCCGGAACCAAACTGTTATAAGAAGTGCGTCTTCTATATCGCATCTTGAGTTTTTTTTTTTTTTTTTTTTTTCAAAGTCACATAATTTTCAAACATTTCTTTGATTTTGTCTCTGGATTTCCAGATTGTCGATATCGTAGACTCGGAAATTCGAAGCTCCGACACTGTTTTTGATTGTTTCTCCTTTCTCAATCCTATTTACGATTTTCACTTTTTCTTCAATAGAAAATGCGCGACGTTTGTTCAAAGTCATTTTCAATTCAATTTTTACACTGTGACGATCCCTAAGGAGGCAAAGGAAAGACTAATCTGAAACTAGGAATATACGCACTAGAAGGGAAGAAGGGAGTTCGAAGAATATTCTACAGGGGGGAAATGGAATGACTCATTGCGCTCGGAAAGAGTAAACAAGAACCGTGTTTAAAACCTTTTTCTATAATGTTCGTAATTTTCATCTATTCAAAACTCATACTGTTTTACACAATTATGTATGTATGTGCGTATGTACATACATATTATATCGTTATAACCGGAATGAAAAAAAAAACTTTTTCTTATGTTTTACATCGTTTTATACGGAATATCGTTATATCCGGATTTATTTCTTCACTTTTAAATAGCAAACCAAACTAGGTAGGGGTTTTACATCGTTATATCCGGAAAATCGTTACATAAGGAATCGTTATAGAAGGATTTCACTGTATGTTTATGAGAGCTGTCATTGGCTGTGGATTCCAGGTTAAAGCTGGCAGGTTTTGTCTTGAGTCGGCCGTTCTTACAGACAGAACAGCTCTTCTAATTTCCCTTATTAAAATCCAAGACGGGGAAGGAGAAGGGACAAAAGTTTTAACTCAGTTTTCCCCACTTATCTTCCAATGGGAAGAGACAGTCTTGAATTACCTTAATAAGTTGCTTCAAGTGTCCCTCCTGTTTGGAGAAGTTTTTCAACAGATGCTTCAGCCCCAGCCTCCTTCCTTATCTAGTCTAAATGATAACACAAAGATGAAGGCTCAAGCAACTGTCAAAATGGCACCCTTCCTCCTCTTATAGAAGTTTTGCAAAATATTCTACTCAATACTCATATTGCATTCAGTACAAAGAAAATTGTTATGTGGCCATTACAGTACTTTCTTATACCAACCACGCTGACAGATCATTCTCTCCCCCTCTCAAATTCATTTCATACCGGCATTACTGAGAATGTGATTTCAGGAAGGGAGAGAGAGTGATCTGTAAGCGTGATTGGTATAAGAAGGTCCTGTAATGGCCACATCACATATATTTTTCTTGATTTTTATAATTTTTCAAAAAAAATACCAATATGGTTTGGTTAGGTTTTATGATTCATGCCCGGGCTTTAACTACGAGGTCATATCGCCTACTACCAGAGCGCTCTATTCGTCACTCTGGTGGACATGAGTCCGACTCTACTGTGTGAGTCCGAAATTTTGCCTACCCTAAATTTTTATTCATCTAGGTCTTTAACGAGTACCTGACATCGTACAGCCTCGGGACCATCGCTTGACGTCCCATCCGAAGGACGGCGTGCCGAAGTTTATTTTACCTCCCAGATAAGATAAAGTAAGAGCCTCGGTCGGGTTTCGAACCAACGTTCTTGAGCTCAGAAGAGAAGCACGCATACCACTGAGCTACCGGCGCCCTCTACTACCAATATATAAACAATATTTCCTAGTTCGTTGCTATTAGTTACGATTGAAAAATTACCGCGAAAATGGTAAAAATGGACCTTGAAACATGAAAATCAGTTGATTTCGGATTTTCGCACGATTACAAAACTTCCTTATGCTATAAGTACCTACAAGAAAGTAACAATATAGTTATTGGTGATTCACCGGCAATATAAGCCCCACGAATAATTCAAATTTGTTTTCGCTCTCCCTCCAAAAGCAATCGACCGCTAAAAGTCAATATTTGACTTAATTTACATATGGGCTTTTAAATCCTCAAACTAAATTTTGTATCGATATATTCATTACATTGACATCATTTACGGTTTTTCAGTTGTTCCCATTGGAATCAGGGGTTTGGAAAACATGAAATTCCTGGGAAAACTCAACATCGAATATCTGACCGATTATATACCTTTCCCTATGCTTCGTGTAGCTCATATGATCATTATATGACTTTCTTATACCCACTACAATTTCACTTATCACTCCCCCTCCTTTAATTATTCCAGTTTTCAAACTGGCATTATTGGGTATAAGATAGTCATTTGACAGTTACGTGAATGAGTTTCACTGGTTCAACATGATACTGAGAGTTTCTTATAGCCGATAACGCCAGGTTGAAATGAGGATTAAGTGAATTGTGGTAAACATTTTAAGTGCTAATACATTTAATAAATATTTTAAATAAATGATAAATAAATAAACAATTATAAATAATTATTAAATTAATAATTATGAAATAATAACAATAATAATAATTATAACAAACAATAAATTACCACATTTCCTGTAGAAATTTTATCTCTTTTCTTTTAATAAATTTTGATTTCTACAGTAATTTCCGAAAAGGGCCCTAAAAAAAAATCATAAGTTCAAGACGTGTAATTTTTAAGAAAGTGCACGTAATTTTTATAAAACTTTTCATTTGGATTTCTAAAGAATTTTTTTTCAATAATATTAAATCTAATTCAAAGGTTTTCAAATTATCTTACTGGGACAACAGGGAAAATTAATAGAATAGAATTTACGAGAACAAATAGTTTGGGTTTATTTTTTTAAACCATCCACATTATAAAATAAAAAAACTAAACATTGAAATAAACAAAAATCAAAAGAAAAACTCTTAAAAACTATTTCAATTTTTTTGTTTTATATTTTTGGCCATTCTTTAAATTTGAGTTATATCTTTCTGGGCATATATCCTGTACATATTAACAAACAACCATCTCCACTCAACCCAGGCCTCGACTCTCTCTACACACACTGAAAAAAAACAGCTGATGGCCGTGTTTTGTCTTTTTACTCATTTGTTTTAAAAGAAATTTGCTTTTTATAGAAAAATAAATATAATTAATTTTTTAATATTAATAATTTAATCATTTTAATGTGTGTATTTTTTTTTTAGGGAGGAGGGGAGAGGGCAATAATCTGTAAAAATGTAATGAGTATAATAAAGAATAGAATATTAAGAATATTTTGAAGGATTCAACATTAGTTTTTATTAACTATGGAATGTTTTGTTTTTGGTGATAACCTGTCGTTATGTACCATAAAAAAAACTATTATTTCCTTATAGCTTCGTGGGAGTAACTAATAATCATTTTGCATCACATTAAATGATCAAATGGCTAAAAATTGATGAAAAAATTACCATATGTACTTGGAAAAAAAAAAAAAAAAAGTACAGATTCAAAACGGCAATATGGAGAGTATAATATGGACTCTAATGGACGGTTTACCATATCAAAAGTTCCATATCGGTAGGTTTTAGAAGTGGCATTGTATGCAAATGTATGGTGCAATTTAGAGGGGAAATGACATGTAGACTTATCTGTTATCGAGAACCTGTAGGTGTACTGCAACGACAACCACTAGCAGGCAATACAATGGAACGGAACGACTACAGCACTACTCAATTAGTCACCGTTATTGTCTCTCTACAGCTAATAGCACAGTCGATTAATGGACAAGGTAACGACAACATGTTTTAGGAATATTTTAGTTTTTATTTTCTTATACTTATGATGGTATAAGAAAGTATTGTAATCGTGCGAAAATCCGAAATTTAGGTTTCAACGGATTTTTACGTTTCAAGGGTCCCCTGAAAACGTTTTGATCATTTTCTCAATAATGTCTGACTGTTTATGACGTAATCAAAAATCTTTTCAAGCAAAATTTGTAGAGAAAACTAAAATACGTATTTTATATGAAATACAATTTTTCACACGTTGTTCGATTCTCGAAATTGTCTTGAAATGTAGTTGTGAAGCACATATTTTTAGACGTTTCCTTGACTTACCTGGAACCGGTTAATCCTATCAAAAAATTGGTTCTTACCAAACATATTCTTTATTAAATTTAAAAACAACTAATAAGTCCTCAGATTTGAGGTAGGATCAATACGACAAAAGTTACACCGTCTCAAAGAATGAAAATAAATTTCCGTAGGAAATATTACAAGGCTAGGTTAGGTTTTATGATTCATGCCCGGGCTTTAACTACGAGGTCATATCGCCTACTACCAGAGCGCTCTTTCGTCACTCTGGTGGGCATGAGGCCGACTCTACTGTGGGAGTCCTAAATTTTGCCTACCCTAAATTTTTATTCACCTAGAGTAGGGGTCTGTGACAGAAAACCTCTCAATTTTCACTAAAAATAGGGAATTTTTATAATTATTATTAGTCTATTTATGTGTATTTGTATTTTAAGATTGATACCAGTATCCTATATAATTTATAAGCTTTTTTGATATATAAAATTATAAGGCATACTCTATATATTAAGGTTTAACGGAAATAAATATTATAATTTATTATTAGTCAGTTAAATTTCTCCTGAAGAAGTTATAATCAGGAGAAATTTAATTGACTAATAATTCCTAGCCTAGCAGCGAATAATAAAATATTTTTTTATTAATGTTAGTTTTCGCCTTAAAACCACAATAAATAATAATAATATTAATGTTAGTGAGGGCTTCGGTAGCTCAGTGGTATGCATGCTTGCTTACTGAGCTCAAGATTGCGGGTTCAAAACCCGACTGAGGCCCTTAGTTTATTTTACCTCCCAGAAAACATAAGCACGTCGTTCTTCGGATGGGACGTTGAGCGATGGTCCCGAGCCTGCACGATATCAGAGTACTCGTTTAAGACTCCCACCCTAGATGTAGTAGCGTCGGGCTCATTTCCACCAGAGTGACGAAAAAGGGCTATGACCTTGTAGTTAAAGCCCGGGCACGAGTCATAATAACTAACTAACTCATCAGTTGTAGTTTTTATGAAAACCGATAAAAAAGAAGAAACAAATAATATATAAGTGATGTGGCCATTTAAGACTTTCTTATCTATATAAATATATAGAAATTTACTCTCAGAATTATGCTGTACAATGAAAGAAAAAAATACCGCTGACGCCCACTCATTACTTTCATATACCCTAAGTAATGCCAGTATGAAATGATAGCGCGATTGGTATAAGAAAGTCCTGTAATGGTCACATCACATATTTTTTTTTTTAGATTTTTCCGTAACTGTAAAACTGTGTATACGGTGAATCACCGAGAATATACTTCTTCAACGCGAGTGAATCAATTCAGTTTTTTACCTTCCTCTAAAAACAGTCGACCGTTTAAACTAAAAATCAACAAATAATAATATAATGACGCTAAACGCTAGCCATTGTGAACGTGCATTTTGTTTTTGTTTATTGAAACTGTTCTTTTGGAAATTTGTTAGTGTGAAAGGGCGTGTACGGCGTTTACTGAAACAGGGATTAAATCCCAAAATCCTGCCCTCAAATAAATAATATAACTGAGAGGAGAAGAGGAAAGGGAAGGGATACCCTTAATCCTACTGACATAATCCTTCTTTTTGACTAGGAGGGCTTACAAGGATAGTGGCAGCATAATATGGGTCTTTAGTCTTGAACCTTGTTCGTCACTCCCAAGATCAGACAAATTGTCCGTGCACATGAGTACTGCATAAAAATAATACATTTCTCAAGCAGGTATTCATTAGTGTTCAATTGAAAAAAATACCGCTCATTCTAATATTGGTGCGATCTTTCTGCTTATAATTTCTGTTTTTTTATAAAACTTTTTTGCCCAAAGTTTGAAATAAATCGGAATAAGTATTGTAGAATCATAGCGCGAAAGGACACATGTGTTAGATGAAGCAAATATGGTGACAGTTTTCTTGGGTCAGTTAGCGGACCGTCCAGAACAGAGCGTTGCAAGGACAGTACCCAGAAATGGATTGTGGGCAAACGTTGGTCAGGAAGTTCAGATAGTCGCAAGACGTACGCTCAGTTTCCGCCTCGTCTCGACTCAACGTAGCTATAGCCTGACCAATGGGTTATTCCAGATATTATCAGTTCACGGAGATTTTAATTCGAATCTCGTCTTTTTTCGTGTGAGGCCATCGAGAATGTCTTTGATTGCCCCGCTGTATGACAAGGTCAGGTTAGAGTAGATTCGCGGGACTGAATCTGCGGCGGCTGGTGACGTACTGGCCTCACAACCAAACCACCATGGCCTCATGTAAGCTCTAAGCTGATCTCGAGAACAATAAAGAATAACAGTTTAAACAGCCTTATGAACCAGATGAGCGCAGAAGCTGATTTCAATGCAAATCCGCGAAAAAAAAACTCCGTTCCTAGCCAAAGTTAGAAATAAAAAACGGGGGAGAAAAATCTGAAGAAGGTTAATGAAAAAAAAGAGAAAAGGGAAAAAATCCATTTTGGAACAAGTATCCATTTTCCATTTTATTGTCGGTCTCTGAGATTGTTCTGCCTGGAATTAAGTTCATTCCAGGAGAGAAGGGATATAGCTAGGAACCCAGGTACCTTGGATAGAGATATTGTCGGAGGGGGGGGAGTGTGTTTTTGACTTGGTCGTAATTACACGGCTATAAGGTTTACCCACAGTGCCACAAATCGGTGGGACACTGGCTGAAGAAATATCTCTGTGGAGGGTCCCTTGCAGTAATTAGTCTTACGTTACTTACAGAAAAAGAAATTAAACCTATCGAGACCTCATATTTATTATACTTCCTCAGATATAGGATGTATAGGGGAAGTTGTGTAATCGGGTAGGTCAGAAAGTCAAAGTTGACTTTTTACAGGAATTTCATGTTTTATTTCTAATTACAAAAATTATCAAAACATTGGTCCGGTGATTCACAAGAATTTATCCAAGGCTAATTATTATCAGTACTTGACTTGAAAAAGGGGGCTTCAGAATCTTCATAAGCCCATTCGGTCAATTTCGCTCCTAATTAATGTCGTCCTTATGACTATTTAAATATGAAATTTCATGTACATACAAAGCCCCTATATGACCGATTTGACTGAAAATCAACAGGTGTCGTTCTCATAGGGTTCTAGATACACATAAAAAATTTGGTGCCTATAGAGTCATTCTTTCGGGAGTTATCGTGTTTACAGACACACATTTTTTTTTTTTCATTTTTGGAATCATTTGGAAATTTTGGTGAAAACTCAACATCGAATTTCTCACCGATTACAATAACAGGACTTATTTATACCAATCACGTTTATACAAAACTCTCTCTTTCCCCTCCCTTGTCTCAAAATTATTTCGTACTGGGTATATGACTTGACTTGGTCGTGTTGATATGTTCATTCTATCGGGAGATATCGTATCCATAAACATACATGATTACATAACGTCATGTAATTTAGGGTTATGGGTAAAAGTTAAGAAAGGGTTTAACTGGAAAATGATAGGAGAGTAGATGAGATGAAATGTTCAACAGGTGGCGGAGCGGAAAAGGACGGGCTCTATCAGGTTGGAGAAACAAGAGTAGGTACCGAGACCAGGGTCCGATGTTTGTTGTGTCAACAGGGACTACAGCACTACCTGACCACCCAATTAGTCATGTACTGTGGCCGTCCTGTAATTACATGAGGGGAAAATATGGGAGGGGTCGTAGCAAACTGCACTCTGCACTCCACGAGCAGACCAGTCCTAATTGTGTTCCGAGAATTGTTTGTCTGTCTTTATGCAGGTGAATTGAGTCCCAGTAACTGTTTTTTTTTTTTTTAAAGTAGATTCAACTATAAACCCTCCAGAAATGTATTGATGAAAATGAGGTTAGATGGAATCGGGTAAGAAGTAAATCTTATACCAACAACGCAATCATTTCATACTGGGTATATGATAGTAATGAGTTGGCGTCAGTGGTATGTCTTTGTTTCATTGTATAGGGTAATTCTGAATGTGACTTTCTTATACGCAGTAATGCCAGTATGAAATGAATTTGAGATTGGGATGATGGAGGGAAAATAATCCTCAAATGTTTTTCATAATTTTTAATGAAAAAAAATTACCAATAATAACAATTTATTTTATAACTCATTGTTTTGTGAAACAAATTAAACATTACATGATTTGGTTCCCATCTCATATCTGAGGACACTTCAGCGATTCGAAATTTAATAAGAAGCATTTTTAGTAAAAAACAATTTTTTCGATAGGACTTTCATAGAGGACTATAGGACTTTCTTAGAGGACTATAGGACTTTCTTAGAGGACTATAGGACTTTCTTAGAGGACTATAGGACTTTCTTAGAGGACTATAGGACTTTCTTAGAAAGTCCTTAGACTTTTGGAGAAAATGTTTAAAAATATGTGTTTCAAAACGCAATTTCTGAACGGTTTTTGGCATGTCCTACGAAAATGGCACAAGAAAACTTGCGAAAAATGATATTTTATGTATCTTTAAGTTTTCTTTACAACTTATATTTGTAAAGATTTTTAAATGGGTCATAAATATAAGCGGTATCTTGTACAATGTACTTAAGCCCCGAAGTAAAATGGTCTTTAATTTTCGTCCGATTTCGGCCAAAATCTGATCAGATCTAAATGAACATATGTGACTTCTTCGATTTCAATGTATATAGCTGCGCGGTTTTCACGATAGAGTCTACAAAAATCATAGTGAAAATGGACATAAACATATTCAAAACTCTATCAAATATTTTCGCACAATTACAGTACTTTCTTATACTGAGTAATTAGATTTATCAGTCTACCGAATTATCTGCGAATGTGGGGCTGCCTACGTCGGCCAGTCAGGTAGAAAGATTTCTACAAGAATAGGGGAACACTTACCCAGGTCTAGTAGAGTTTCCGACTTCAAAGACCACCTCATAGCTACAGGTCACAGGTTTTTGGCCGACAAAAATGTGGAATTTTTACATTTCGTAGATAAAAGTCCCACACTCGACTGGTTCGAAAAATTAGAAATTAAGAAATGTCTAAAAACAAAAAAAGACCTCTGCTTAAATAGGATAACTCAATTTGAAACCCCCCTTCCTGAGCTTTGTTTTGGGGAGTGGGAGTCTTCCAGTCAGCCAGTGTCCAGCTGGTCCCTGATACTCCAACGTGTCCCTTGACCTCTTCTCTAGAAAGGTATTTCAATTCAGAATATTAATTTATTGTACTGTTTTTAATTTAAATATAGTAACTTATTGTACTTTTGGTAATTGTGACGTATTTTTAAATTGTTATATTTTATTTTTAACTTATTTATTTATCAGTTAATGATTGACATGAACTGTAAAATCTCGTAAATTCTAATTTAATTTTTGGTTTATGTATGTTCAGATTCACCACCTGAAGATGGCAAATTGCCGAAACTAGTTGTGGTATAAATAAAAAAATTATGTTGTACTGATAAATCTAATTACTTATTTAACAAGTTAGTCCACTACATCTGCCTACCACCAAGTAATATATTTCTTATACTGTAGGTATTTGTATAAGAAAGTAATAATGTGTATACAAATCAAGTAAGATATATGCTTTGTTTAGCTATATTTTTCAAATATATTTCTCTATGCAGATGAGCATTGTACATGTTTGCTAGGGTGCCAAGCAGCACCCCTTTATTCCAAATGGGTTTCCTGTGTTCTCCTTCCAAGTCATGTATCACTTTCCCACCCCTAACTAGAACTTTGATTTAGTTCATGTTTCCTCTTTGTAAGATCAGATTTTTTTTTTTTATATTTAGCTTGGAGGGTGTCCATGGCAAAATACATTTTTAAAAAAACACGCTTTCCTCCCCCTCTCAAATTCATTTCATATTGGGAATAGGAAAGTACTGTGTTGGCATCAGCATATTTGTTCAGCATAATTCTGAGAGTGATTTTCTTATACCCAGTAACGCAAGTATGAAATGAATTTGAAAGGGGGGAGGAGGGCAGGGACAGCAATATGTGCAAATGCAGTTGGTATAAGAAAGGTAATTTTATTTTATTTTCATATTTTTAAATAACATTACCAATAATTTTTTTTTTTTTTTTTAATTTACAAAGAGATATTTACAACTGTATAAAAATATATACAACAAGCAAATATGCTAATATAGAGATAATGGCAATGTCAAAATGTCATGGGGGGAGAAATCACCCAGTGGTGACACTCCCTAGTCACTGATTTTCTCTCATTTGTAACTAATCACTGTCACAGTCACTGCTTCTGATCAGGAGATCTCTAGGCCACTGACGCTTAAGCCGTCGTTGGGGAAGTACGGCAGAATGGAGGGCACGGACCAGAGGATTACCAATAATAGAAAAATATTTTAAAATTAGTTTTTCCTAAAAATATTAATTTTACATTATTTGAGGCGATATAACTTTAGTCGTATTGGTTTTATTTCAATTCTGAAGCCATCTATGCTATTGGAATTTAATAAGGAACATTTTCTGTAAGAATCAATTTTTCGATAGGAGTAACCGTTTAAGCGTAAATCGAGCAAACGTCCAATAAAAAGTGTTTCAACAACGACATTTCAGGAAGGTTTTCGGATTTATCTCGAAAAACAGGCGACCTGCGAAAAATAGTATTTAATTTAAAATGTCCCTCTTGTCTCGACATCTTTTATTTGAACAGGATATTGATTAAGTCATAAATATAAGTGGTATATTTTAAAATGTACTTAGGCCCTGTTGTAATCTGATCTCAAATTTCGTCCGATTCCATCCAGAATCGTATAATAATGTAATCAGATCCAAGTTAGCTAGCACATGTGACTTCTTAATTCCAATTTTTGAAATTGAAAGGTGAAACTCGATCTTCCGTTTCAGCACGACTACAATATTTTCGTGGGCGCCGGTAGCTCAGTGGTATGCGTGCTTGTCTTCTGAGCTCAAGATCGTGGGTTCGAAACTCGGCCGAGGCTCTTTTTTTATTTTATCTGGGAGGTAAAATAAACTTAAGCACGCCGTCCTTCGGATGGGACGCTAAGCGATGATGTACGATGTCAGGTACTCGTTAAAGACCCCTACCCTAGGTGAATAAAAATTTAGGGTAGGCAACATTTAGGAATCCCACGGAAGAGTCGTGCTCATGTCCACCAGATGACGAAATAGCGCTCTGATAGTAGGCGATATGACCTCGTAGTTAAAGTCCGGGCATGAGTCATAAAACCTAACCTATAACAAGAAAGGATTATAAATTTTTTTTTTCGGGTAATAACTTCTACTTTTAGCGGAATAAAGTAATAATTGATTTATTTTTATAATATAAATAACAATTCAAAGACGGTACATTGAAGGAAAAACCTTTATTGCTGTGTGTTTAAAATATAAGTGTAAGTGTATAAAAAAATTGTTACATTATCATAAAAAAACATTTTTCAAGTTTTTTTTTTTGTTATTTGAATCAAATTTTATTTTATTTTATTTTAATCAAATTGATTTTAATCAAATAAATACAAAAATTAAACATATATAAATAAAACATCCGTGTTTTATTATTTCTCTGGGATGACTGAGATGTCTTCATCTTGGTTTGAAAATATTTGGGGACACCTCCGCGGCCTTCTTTGTGCCGAATTACTACTTAGATCTTGTAGAAACATCGGCAAATCTAAGGATAGCAAAAACAAGAGGAAGGGGCCTCGACTCAAATACCTTAATAACTGCAGATGTAATGAATATATCGACAGAATATCCATGGTAACAGGGAATAAATGGTAAGTGTAAATTGGTATTTTTTCAGGGCAGCACTTTTTTACTTTTCTATTAATCGTGTAAATCCAGTTTTTGGAATAAATAAATTATGTTTGCATCATTATTAATCATAGACCTTCTAAATCTATAGGAGTGAATGAAAATGAATATTGTTAATCCTTTCTTGGATTTTCCCTTAGTTACCTAATCATTTCCCATCACTTACCTATTTATGGACCACTCTTGTCTAATTATTAACCATACTTTTTGAAATACTCGTGAATAATGCCTCTCTAAAGTTGATTTATTCGAAAACGCCCTCTTCAATTGCAATAGTCTGCCATAGTGAATAAATTGTTAAATGCAGTTATCTAGTGAATGATTCCTCAAAGAAGTAGATTAAGTTGATTTAACCGAGAACATACACAATTTTACGTGATATATTTCATATGAGAATTCAGACTATAAGTCAATTGACTGTGGAAAGAGGTAGAAAACGTAATCACGCTGATGATGATGATATAGTGCCGAAAACTATGTTCTGATTCAAAAATATAGCACTACTTAGTTTTATTTATTTGTACATCTTATCCCCCAACGTCTCATTATCATTATTTAAGAGAAGAGAAAAAGTGTTAGATTTTGGGTTTTGACTTACGAAACTACGAAACTACGAAACTACTTACCTAATAAGTGCTTTCAGTTCGTCAAGGATATGAGGGAAATTTTGGAAATTTGGAGGTGTGACCGAACGCCCAGGAGAGGGACGGATAAGAATGGTGGGAATAAATCTTCATAAATTGTTTTCCTCTTCACTCAGCGGGAACTGTCTTGGTTCCTTGAAAGGGAAAGATTTTAAAGAGGAAAATAAAAGATATAAAAACAGAAAAAAAAAAGAGAAAAACTGAAGAGCCTTTTTAGAAAAGTAATGCAAATGAGAAAGAGTTGGTCGGGATTTGTTAAAACGATAGACTGGAGCAGGACCCAGGCCTGGAATCTGGAATGTCGATTTGGAATTTGAAAACTACCCTTCAAATTGAAATGAAATTTTGTTCCCACAATGATGATTCTGCGTGAATAATGATCTGAGGTTCTTAGTACAATCGTATCGAGATAGAGATATCGAAATATACAGTTATGCCCAGGCTTTAACTACAGGTCATATCGCCTACTACCAGTGCGCTCTTTCGTCACTCTGGTGGACATGAGCCCGACTCTACTATGGGAGTTCTAAATTTTGCCTACCCTAAATTTTGGGAAAGGGGTCTTTAACGAGTACCTGTCATCGTACAGGCTCGGGACCATCGCTTAACGTCACATCCGAAGGACGGCGTGCTCAAGTTTATTTTACCTTCCAGATAAAATTAACTAAGGGCCTCGGTCAGGTTCTCGGTCGAAATATACAATTTTATCTTAATAATAGCTAGAGATATCGAAATATACCTTGAAGAGAAACATATAGCTTAATTATTGGTTCTTATACTTATAGCATAAGGATTATAGTCGTGCGAAAATCCGAGATCGAGGTTTCAACGGATTTTCACGTTTGAAGGTCCCCTGAATACGTATAATCTGTCTGTTCTTGTGTGTGTGTCAGTTGATATGCATATATTAGAGATAGGTATCGACCAACAAAACATCGATTAATGACATAGATTATTCTCTACTAATTAATCGATACACTTAATTATTGTTGGTTAAATGATAGATTAATCGAACGCACAAACAGAAGTTAATACAATCAGTCAATCACAACTCACAAATGACGAAACACAAATGATTAGAAATTAGAATTAGAAGTAGAACTATTAGAAGGTTACTTTTTACTTATCACCAGTTCACCACAGAGGCACTGTGTTGTATCGATAGTCGACATGGATCTTCGGATGAGTTGCGATTTTAATTAAAAATTTAATAATCGTTAAATAATCATCGATTATCCGATTATTCAAACCCAGATGACATCGATTAAAAAACCACAGATTATTTTACCAAAACATCGGTTAATCGATACCCATCCCTAGCATATATCTCTGGTTGGGAGACTGGTATATGGCAGTGTGCGGGAGTCCTACCGCTGCTCTTCTCGTCCAGTTTCTTATATATTTTTATTTATTTCATTTGTTTTATCTCTTTTGTTTAATGGTTATTTAACCCTCCGTTAGTCGCGCCTCTTCCCCCAACAAAACTAGTCGCGCCGCATCTACGAGATGCAAGGACAACATTTCTAGTTTTTTTAAAAATGTAATGTATTTCGGGTTAAGAAGGTTAAAAATGTTTAAAACAACTATTTGATACGTTTTTTAAAATAAAAACTTTCACATTCGAAAATAACATGCCTTTACTTTTTAAAATTACTTCACAGCCTAATTAATAGCAGTCTGGGTTTTTAATTCACATTAATTTTTATTTAAGATTGTTTTTAGCTTAAGAACACAAAAATTTATTAAACATTAAAATTAAACTAACGAAACATGAAAATGAAAAAGGTAAAATCTTATAGCTAAAACCAATAAAAGGTAAGAAACTTTCATTTTGACTGTTACTTTTCAGGAACTTCGTGGAAACATAATTGCACTTATCACAACAATTTACTTATAAAAATAAATGCACATAAATGACGCATGTTGGAGGCACAAATATTTGCCCCATTTTTGGCAGGTATATTTTGTGTACTTTCTTCGTTTGACGCTTTGTTGGCTGGGCTCGCACAATTTTCTTTTTCCTCTCTCCGTCGTCACACTTTCCGTTTGGTTTGTTCTGAGGAAGATGAACCTGTTACCTCAACCAATATATTTTGGCGATTTATACCAATAAATAAAGTATAAAAAACATACATCGTTGTTCGCGGTGCATGTGCAGGATGTTTTGGTCTGTGACGATGGAGACCTGTGAAGGTTTAAGGTGGTATATGGACTATTCAGGGAGTTGCAGGAAGTTGGGAAGGAGAAGTCTCCGTCTAACATCCTTTCGTGGAACCATAAAGAAAAGTAGGTTTCACATCTCACACATGAGGCGCCACTAACTAAAGGTTAATCATTTACCACCATTTATTTGTACATATTTTATCATTCAATCTTATAGTTCAACACTTCTGCTCATTGTTTTTGTACTTATTGTAGAATAAATAAAGAAAAGATCTGCCAGGAAGAAAGAGCATTAGGAAGGAATGCTGTCCAGAGAAGGCCCCAATGGTCGCAGAGCGTGAGAAAGCTGTTAGAGCGAGAAATTATCCGGGGGTGTATTGTACAGGAAGATGGGAGGACAATAGGATGGATGAGGTCTTGATCCAGTTGTCAGGCCCCATACGGACCATGAGCCTGTCCAAACAGAGCTGTCTTGTCCACAACGATTAGTCACATTATCGTAATCCTACAGGATCATCTCTGGACTCATCCTTCCATCTGAAACATAACTACTCGTACTTTAAAGACAACCTTCCAAGAACTCGTCCAATCCCGATTCTTAAATTTCCACAATAAACTTTCATTCCATCCTAACCCATTTGCACAAGTCCTATCCTCTCAATCCCATCCTGACAATCCTCCACGCCGTCTGAATAGGAGGTGGTCTCGAGATCTTCTAAGGGAAATCTAAACATTGCACTAGTTTCTAGGGAGTGTCAGCACTGGCTGACCTCTCCCAACATGTGGCATAGACACTTATGCATAGAGTTAACATATTTGCTCATTATATAAAATGTATATAGATTGCAAATAAATTAAAAAAATATAAAGATGGGAGTATTGAAAGAAAGTTCCCAAAAACGATTCAATCAATTAACTTTTTGCTCCCCCTCCAAAATCAGTCGACTGAATTTTGTGACGATACATTCATTACATCAGCAGTTAATGAAGTTTTAAGTTGAGGCCCATCTTAATCCCCCTTTCCATTGGCCGATTTAGCTGAAAATCTTTTAGGTGTTGTCCCTAAGGGGCTTTGTTCACACATATATATTTCGTGTCAATACATTCATTCTACCAGAAGTTATTAGAGTTTCTGTGTTAAGCTTCCCCCCTAATTTCCCTTTTTCCTTTGGTAGATTTGGCTGAAAATCAGTGGGTGCCGTCGTTGGAGGGTTCTGGATTCACATATTAAATTTCCTGTCGATACTTTCAATTTATCGTGTTCATAGGAATGAACAAACAAACAATGAAATTCCGCAACAATTGAAAACTCCGATGATTACACTGAAGTAAAAAAGAAGACACCATATTTCTAACCGATTATATAACTTCCCCTATACTCGTATAGCTGGGAAGTAAAAGATACAATGATATTTTCTGTTATGGCCTAATTTAATGGCGCTCATGATTCATTAATTTTCACTTTTAAAATAGATTATGCATATTAATAAAGTTACAAGTTTATATCGTTAGTTTATATATATTTTTACCGGTAAAGATTGGCTAGACTTTTTCTCCAGGCCACTTAAGTTAACGATATTTTTACTTTTATTAGGCTACGTTTATAGGCACTTTTTTTATAGACTCGAGCACTTACTTTCAAACCTCTTTTTGTTGTTTGTTATATATAAACTCTTTTTGGTAATAAAAAAAATCGTTTACCCATATCGATTTTTTCTGCCGTTGTGTGCGAAAAAAAGAAATAGACTTGACAAGCACATTTTATGCCTGATTCAAATTTTACCTTAAATATATTTCACTTGGCAACGCCAAAATAATTGCATTTCCGAATACATTTCTGTAATCTGTGTCGATAAAGTGGAAAGCTTATAAAACAAATAAAAACAAAGAACATTTTTAACTTTGTGATTGATTACCTTTACAATATATTGATGCAGATCGCAGAAAAGTATTTGTTTACCTTGGAGGGGGAGCATGGTTGGAGTATAAGAAAGTCCTGTAATGGCCACGTCACATATATTTTATTTTAGTCTTATTTTTTATCATTTTTCATAAAAACTCGCCCTATTTGTCACTCTGGTAGACATGAGCCCAAGTCTACCTGTGGGAGTCCTAAATTTTGCCAACTCTAAGTTTTTATTCATCTAGGACAGGGGTCTTTAAGGAGCACCTGACATCGTACAGGCTCGTGATCATCGCTCAACAGCCTGCTCAAGGTTTTTTTCGTCTCCCAGATAAAGAAACTAAGGGCCTCGGCCTGGTTTCGAACCCAGGGTCTTGACCTTAGTAAGTAAGCACTCATACGACTGAAGTACCGGCGCCCTCACTACGTTGCTAGGCGATACAATTTAAAAACATTATTTTGAAATATTTCTCGGGGGCGCCCGTAGCTCAGTGGTATGCGTGCTTGCCTTCTAGCTCAAGAACTTGGGTTCGAAACCCGGCCGAGGCCCTTAGTTTATTTTATCTGGGAGGTAAAATAAACTTAAGCACGCCGTCTTTCGGATGGGACGTTAAGCGATGGTCCCGAGCCTGTACGATGTCAGGTACTCGTTAAAGACCCCTCTACCCTAGGCGAATAAAAATTTAGGGTAGGCAAAATTTAGGACTCCCACAGTAGAGTCGGGCTCATGTTCACCAGAGTGACGAAAGAGCGCTCTGATAGTAGGCGATATGACCTCGTAGTTAAAGCCCGGGCATAAGTCATAAAACCTAACCTATTTTGACATATTTCTTACGGAAATTTATTTTTCATTATTTGAGGCGCTAAAACTTTTGTCGTATTGCTCCTATCTGAAATCTGAGGATAATTAGCGATTGGTGATGTAATAAGGAACATTTTTCGATAGGACTAACAGTTTTTGGTTAAATCAAGGAAACGTCTTGAAATGTGTGTTTCAAGTCTACATTTCAGAACAACTTTCCAACAATCGTATTTCTGTTTTCTCTAGAAGTTTTACTTGAAAAGATTTTTGATTAGGTCATACGCATAGCACAAAAGCGGTTTCTTGTCATTCGTACTTCGGCCTTTAAGTAAAGTAGTAACAATTTTCGACCGATTCTGGCCAACATCTAGTGAAATCTAAGTTAGTACATGTTACTTCTTCATTTCAAATTTCAGGTTCATAGCTGCAATCGTTTTGGCGTTAAAGCGCTCACAGCTTTCCAATCATATACACAGACAGACAGACACCATAGCGAAATTGTACAAAACCTATTATAGTATATTTCCTTCGATGATACAAATGTCTTAAAATGTTTAGGTAAATATTTGAAATTAGTAAACAAATATAATTATCCATAATTGTTAATTTAATTTAAATTTGCGGAAGGAGGATTGGGAAGGAAGTTCCATTAAGGTGTTACTGTATGCACCAGTAATATGTGAGATGTCTCTGACATTCCATCAGGTCGGCAGTTATTAACATCTCTAACCTGGCTTTCTATGGGTCTTCATATTCTAAATATATTATATATACGAAATTTGTATAGAATTGAACACCTTAGTAAGCTGAATATCGCATATTAAGCTAGCTTTGTTTCCTAATAGACTGCATCAAAATCCTCCCTTTTCAAAGTACATATATCTATAGGCTAGAGCGTAGGGCTTTGGTCGCATGGTCTCACCTTGGTTTGCGGGTTCGAATCCCATCCGGGAGTGAGTTTTATTTCGTAGATATAACGTATATAACTTCCTCCCGGGGCCATGGATGTCGTAAATAATTAGGTATAACACCATTAATAAGAGTCATGGCTAATATGCATCGTACATAAGGCCAACAAAAAAAAAAAAAAATCAAAGGATCTTGGTAGTATTACGTTGTACGTTGTAGATTTTATTCAGGACAACTGGGAGGATGACAGTAGCGTACCCAGAAAACATTTTGGTATTTTCCTGTTATCTGGATGCATTTTTTAAAGCTTTCTTGTGAATTTTTTTTTGTTGCGTTCAACTTTGTAAGTTTGTTGTTTTCAGGGTCATAAGGGTCCGATTTATATCTATATCACACAAAAGCCTCTTAAATTATCATTTTAATAATTTAATTAACATTAATTGAATTAATAAATCAATAACCATTGTTAGAATAAACCATTAAAAGAGAAAGTGTCTTAGTTATCCATTGTTATAATAAACCAGTTTTAACAAGTCATTACGAGAGAAAGGGGTTTAAAGAGTCTTAAATAACCAATGTTATACAAAAAAAAGTGGATAAAATAAGCATTTTTCAAAAAAAAAGAATAATAATAATAATTACCGTTGTTACAATACTATTGTTATAATGAGCCATTAGAAGAGGGTGGGTCTTAAAGTTCTTTAAACAACCATTGTTATAATAAACCATTAAAAGAGAAAATGTCTTACATTATTAATGTACCAATGAGTTTTAGTGAGTTAAAGAGTTTAAGAGTCTTTAATAAATTCTTTCTCTTAATTGTAATTATAAAGCAATAATCATAGATATATGGCCCTACTGCAGAGGCGAATTGACGGAGGATAGGGTTCAATAGAGAGCTGAGGGACTTGTCCAAGAGCCCGGACTTGGTGGCCTCATGAAGCAGGGACGGCTGCGATGGCTGGGGCATTAAGAGGATGGAGCCAGACAGATTGCCTAGGAGGATACTGGCGGGACACCCGGGAGGACAGAGAAGAAGAGGTTGACCCCGCTTACGTTGACCGGAGGAAGAGCTCAGAACGATGGGTGTGAAGGTGAGACGGGGGGCCGAGGATAGAGAAGAGTGGTGGAAGACCAAGTTCTACAAACGTAGTGCCAGGGCAAGTAAAGTATGTTAGTAATCAGGTTAGGTTTTATGACTCATGTCCGGGGTTTAACTACGAGGTCATATCGCCTACTACCAGAGCGCTCTTTCGTCACTCTGGTGGACATGAGCCCGACTCTACTGAGGGAGTTCTAAATTTTGCCTACCCTAAATTTTTATTCACCTAGGGTAGGGGTCTTTAACGAGTACCTGACATCGTACAGGCTCGGGACCATCGCTTAACGTCCCATCCGATGGACGGCGTGCTTAAGTTTATTTTACCTCTCAGATAAAATAAACTTAGGACTTCGGTCGGGTTTCGAACCCACGTTCTTGAGCTCACAAGGCAAGCACGCATTCCAACTCAGCTACCGGCGCCGTTAGTAATCATAGTTATACAAGTAAAAAAGTGTTTTAACTTCATGCTGTCAAAAATGCATCCATATAATAGGAAAGTATCGAATTTTAAGAAATGTTTTTTTCAGACAGCCTGATGATGAGGGCAGCTTCGAAAGCCGGCTAGCACCAAATAATAAAATCTGTGAGAGGTCTCACTGTTTTTATTTTGTAACCTATGAAATAATCCCTTCTTTCTTCTTCCATCCATTTTCTTTCATATTAAGGGAGACATTCACTACACATTTACTATAATAATTTGATTTCATGGAGATTATAGATATAAGCCAACATGAATGGGATCTCATCTCACAGACTGCAGTTTGGGAAAGTTGAGCTGTTCCGTTTCGGCTGCAACATGAGTGCAGTGTGTATGTATGTTAATGATGTTATTTCAATTACCATTCCAATTTCCTGAGAGGTTTCAAATATTCATGGCTTTCTGTCGAGCCCATTTGTTTCTCTATATCTGTTTTATTGATCCATTTATCTTTAACCCAGATCGAGCTTATTCAGTTTTGGGAAAACAGAAGAATTTTTGAAATATTTTTGAAAATAATTTTTTAAATAATGATAGTTAATGTGATGTAAACAAGACATAAATTACTCTAACCAAATTAATATTATTATATATTGTATATTTCACTTCAGTTCACCTTTTATAAATAGACAAAATCTTTAGATGCTTCTTCAGGAAATGCAATTTTTATTATATAAAGTATGATGTACATATAGATAATTTTGAAACGACAGTCTATTTTTGAGGGCGCCGATAGCTCAGTGGTATGCGTGCTTGTCCTCTGAGCTCAAGATCGTGGGTTCGAAACCCGACCGAGGCCCTTAGTGTTATTTATCTGGGAGGTAAAATAAACTTGAGCACGCCGTCCTTCGGAAGGGACGTTAAGCAATAGTCCCGAGCCTGTACGATGTCAGGTACTCGTTAAAGACCCCTGCCCTAGATGAATAAAAAAATTAGAGTAGGCAAAATTTAGGACTCCCACACTAGAGTCGGGCTCATGTCCACCAGAGTGACGAAAGAGCGCTCTGGTAGTAGGCGATATGACCTCGTAGTTAAAGCCCAGACATGAGTCATAAAACCTAACCTAACCTAGTCTATTTTTCAATTTGGCTTTTAAAATAATTAATGATTAATGAGTTCAAATTTTTGAGACTATGGATCAAAAGGATGCTACGTGTGAAGTTTCATGAACATCCGTCCGCGTAATGTTGAAACAAACAAACCCCGTTTCAGCTTTATTAATAAAGATAACGCCTCAAACTTTATTCTAATACTTTAACCCAATGCAATATACTAATACAGTGTAAACTCTATATAGCGACACTTAAGGGACTGCGCATTTTATGGCGTTATTGAGAGTTGTCGTTAAATGAAGAGAAGAAAAATCAATACATATTACATTACATTTAATAGTATTTTACTATTATAATATGTATTTATTAATAAAGTATAACATTTACTAACAACAAACATTAATATTGATACAAATAACAACGCTTATTGCGTATAGTCTGTTATCTTCGTCTGACGTTTTTTGCTGCTCCAGTATTTTAAGGTAATCACAATAAACAAAAGAACGATTTTCTTAGAATCTTCGGTACGTATGATGCCGACAGTCGAGGTAATACGTGCTAGACAATAAAGCAACAAAATAACAAACAAAAGACCCTACACAGCTGCAGTTCTTATTAATTTGGGCAACTTGAAAGTACTGTTTATTGCTTAGTAATGACGTATTGTTGTCGTTATTTAGAGTGGGTGTGATGCTACATAGAGTGTATCATTGTATGCACAACAAGGTAAACCAACCAGATTCAAGTAATTTAGATGTTTTAGGGAGTTTGTCGTTAAATCGAGTGGTATTAAATGGAGTTTACACTGTATATAAATATGGAAAGTTTGTTTGTTTGTGTATTCAAGATAATCTCAAAAACTACTTAACAGATCTTTCAATTTGTTTCTTAGTTGATGTAGGCTATACATCTTCACGCGTTATCACTAAGGAGCAAGCAGTGATGGTAAAGTGAAGCAAGTCGAAGGAGAACGGTCGTCCGGGCGCCATTTATTGTATACGCATATCTAAACCGTTGAACATATATCAAAATGATGTATGAGAAGATTGTTGGCAGTGAAAAGTTATACAAAAAAGTCCGCGACACCATATACCTACCTATCTATAACAGATAGCTTTCAATAAGAGTTCTTATCTCTCTCTCTCTCTCTCTCTCTCTCTCTCTCTCTCTCTATATATATATATATATATATATATATATATATATATATTTAGGAATACATATATATTTAGGAATACTAAACAAATATTTAGGACGCCACATATTTTCAATAGGACCTATAAGGATGTTGCATATGAAATTTCATCAAATAGTGCAGTTTTTTCGTTAACTTGTTTGAAAAACTACTCTATTTGATGAAAATTCATATGCAACATCCTTATAGGTCGTCCTAAATATTTGAACGGAAAGGAAGGGGAGGGGGGGAGACATAATTTAACGGATGATCGGATTTTCATGAAATTTCACAAATAGCATCCTTATAAGCCCGGTTCAAATTTAAACCTTGCGACATTTCTCCTCCTTGGAACGTAAAGAAGCCCTTTATCGGTTGACTTTTCAAGGTTAATGTATAAAACCAACAAGGTGGTTCTCGGATGAGTGTGTTTCGCCTCTCTGCACCCTTAATCAGATGAAATTTCTGGGCCGTGTATTATGACTCTACAAAAGTGGCATTTGTAAATAATTGCGGCCCTTGAGTCCACATGGCAAATTTTCCAGCATGATATGAATATCAATAATAATAATAACAATTACAGTTGCGAAATTTCATCACGATCCGACTAATAGGTTAGAATATATTTTATGCTTTGCAAATCTACTATATATTGCCTATTGATTTTAACAAATCAGCCAAATGGAAGGGGGGGGGGGAGGGGTAGAGAAGAGGCTCATAAACTCTAATAACTGCCACTGTGATGAATGTCATCATCATAGGCGCTTCAGCCTGTCCCCATGCAGCTCTGTCCTGGGCCAGCCTCCACCAGCCCATCGCATCAAACCGTTTTGCTTCTCTGTTCACGGTCTCCAGCTATCTTCTTTTGGGTCATCCCACTCTTCTCCTACCCTCCGGAGTCACATTCACGAGTTTCCTTGGTATAAGGTCTTCGTCCATCCGTCTTACGTGCCCAACGGAGTCTGGCAACATCTAGTGTGACAATTGTGGTTCGGTGTAGAGTGCGTACAACTCCTGGTTGTATCGGATGCGCCAAATGCCCTCCTCTTGGGTTGGGCCGTAGATCCTGCGGAGTATTCTCTCGAAGATGTCAAGACGCATATCTTCCGCCAAGGTCAGGGTTCCCTATGGCAGAACTGGGCGCATAATGACTTTGTCCCTGGGAGGCAGCCGGGATTTAAAATGTGACGAGGCCATGGTAACTACGGCTGGCCGCCAGTATCCGCCGGCTCACCTCTGCGTCCACATCGTTGGCACGGTCTATATTTGAGCCCAGGCAGACAAAGCCCTTAACCGTCTCGAATGAATACTCGGTAACTTGGAAGAGGGTTTAGGTCTCTTCTTCGTCTTCCACTTACGACCATGTATTTTGTTTTTTCTTCGTTGACGGTTAAGCCCATCCTTCTTGCTGCCGCTTCAAGAGCTTCTTAGGTATCGCTCTGACCGGGCTATGATTTCGACATCATCAGCATATGCCCGTTAGTCTGGATGCATGAGTCCCTACCTTCTCCAGGCCTATATTAAAGTCAATGAAAACTGACATTATTGCAGAGATATTGTGAAATAATTCAAATGGACTTGAAAAAATAAAATAAAACTTGTTTATTTAAGATATTGTCTAATTTCACTAACTATATATACATGGGAGTACTTTCGGTATTTCTACCATCCTCAGCCAAAAGCATAAGAGATAATACTTGTCTTATCTCTTATGCTTTTGGCTGAGGATGGTAGAAATACCGAAAGTACTCCCATGTATATATAGTTAGTGAAATTAGACAATATCTTAAATAAACAAGTTTTATTTTATTTTTTCAAGTCTATATTAAAGTGATGAATGTATTGACCCGTAATTTCATATATAAATTCCAAAGCCTTGTAAGAGCGACACAAATTAATTTTCAGCGGAATCAGGCGGAGGGGAGGGGGATCAGAGGGGGCTCAATTCAAGAATCCCAATAACTGCCGATGTAATGAATATATCGACACAAAATTTAGTATGAGGAATCAGAAACCACTATGTAATTCAAATATTCAGTTTGCCCAAACGGCTTTGAGGGGAGAGCAAGATGGTAATTGATTGATTAATTCGTGATAAACTGACTTTCTTATTTTTGTAAACATTGGTTCGAAAAATTTGTATTGGGGATTGGTGAAACTCAGCATCGGTTTCCTGACTGGCTGCATAACTTCCCCTATGCTTCTTATAGCTAGGAAGTGAAAAACAAAAACATTTTTACATTTTTATATATTTCAATACACCATTGAAAGTTTTCACATTCTTACAAATGTTACTCAGACTAATAGCCGACGTTTTTCAAACAGACTGCCAACCCAATCTTAATCGCCAAAATTGAAAATTTCATAAAAAAAAAGATCATGTTTAGGACAATGTTTGAGTGAAGACATAAAAGGGAATATGTGCATAAAGTTATCTTTACAGAAGCTATGATAAAGGGAGTATGGGAGATGTATCTCTTTACTGGGGGTTCCAAGTCCTCGTCGTAAACCTTCAATATCAGACAGGATAGTATTTATGTTGGGACATTTCGGAAAAAAACCAGTCTTCTACTTCTCATAAAAACAAAACCTCACAATACGCACTCATATTTTTTTATATAATATAAAAAGTTAAATATGAAGTTACATATGTATTACATAACCAAACTAAGAGGCGCTAACTATTTTTTATTTATATTTTTCCTGATATATCTAGTAAAGAAAAAATTGTGTAAGCAGTCGAAAAATCGAGTTTTTAGCGAGATTTCATGTTTCCCGATGGTGTTTTTTTTACGCCTATTTTTTTTCGGCCAAAAGTAACATAGATAGATATTGGGAGGGTTGGTGTGTACACCTAGGGACCTAAGTATCCAATGCTTTTATCTCTTCACAGTTAGCTCTACTGTTGGAGTCCCAAATTTTTCCTGCCCAGGTTTTGTTACTTAAAGTAAGGGTTCTTTAACGAGTAGCTTAACTTCCAAATTCTAAAAATGTGTAATAGAATGTGATGAATACGTGATAGTAAGATCTTGTGCGACGAGATTTCTTATAGGTTAGGTTAGGTTTTATAACTCATGCCCGGGCTTTAACTACGAGGTCATAGCGCCTACTACCAGAGTGCTCTTTCGTCACTCTGGTGGGCATGAGCCCGCCTCTACTGTGGGAGTCCTAAATTTTGTGTACCCTAAATTTTTATTCATCTAGGGTAGGGGTCTTCAACGAGTACCTGACATTGTACAGGCTCGGGACCATCACTTAACGTCCCATCCGAAGGACGGCATGCTTAACTTAATTTTACCTCCCAGATAAAATAAACTAAGGGCCTCGGTCGGGTTTCGAACCCACGTTCTTGACCTCAAAAGTCAAGCACGCATACCACTGAGCTACCGGCGCCCTCGAAAGATATTTCTTATAGAAATAAAAGATGTCTTCCCACTGTTTTATTTCCGACCAGAATCGGCTTTCAACGTAGCTGCGTCACCATCAGTGGTACTTCTGATAAAACATAGAAGAATAAAGTTAAAAGTTAACAATTTAAAGTTTCATGGATGTGGACAGATACTGATGATGCAGTTGCGATGAATTCCGATTTTGGACGAAAATAAAACAGTGTGAAGACAACACCTTTAATTTCTATGAGAAATAAATATTCTTATTATTTTGATACAGTTAATGCGGATAAGTGAGGGTGTGGATAATGAGAGCTGTTGTTGTTGTACCCAGCTAGTTAGTGGGGGAGGTTGATGAGGTATTCCGATAAGACGCCAGTGTGAATCCCAACCAGGTTGCTCATCTAAGTTTCTATTCGCTCAAGTACAAGTTGGACTTGGTCAGACAACTTATCTCAGACATGTACACCATTGAAATGAGCCTGTCAGAGCCTCCGTCTTACAAAGGCACCAACCACCGTCTCCTCTGTCTTATTGCCTTCCCATTACTTATTCACTTCACGCCTCAGGGAACGCCTTCGGATTGTCCACCCTTTGAAAACAGAAAAGTGTTATTGGCGCTTTGTATGTCTCACATCTGGAATGTTATTAACATTGTAGAATAAAGACATAGTTCAAACCTCTCACAGATTTTATTATTTGTGTTAGCCAGCTTTCGAGGTTGCCCTCCTAATCCCTCCTGCCTTTAGACCGATTTAGCGTGTGTCGTGTTTATGGGGTTCATATTGTACATATTTGAAGTCAAAATTTTTTTAGTGAATGGGGTTCAGAGGAAGGGACTCAATTCAATAAACCTTATAACTTCCGATCTAATTAATTTAGCGACACAAAATTTAGCATCAGTATTTAGGATTTCGTTTTGGGGAAGTACATTGCCGGTGATTCACCACGATCTTATTTTTTGTTGGAAATAAAGATTTGTACAATTATTTTCAAGTAGTTTTTTCAACTATATTTTCTAAAGCTAGCTTTTGACCCAGGTGATCCTCACATATCGGTTGAAGAAGACATGGATCTGTCTACTTGGTGTCCCTGAAGGCAGACACCTATTCTACCTGTTCTAACCCCCACGTATTTTCTGTTTTTGTACCCCTTTCTTTTTTTTTTGCCGGGGGTACCTTGAGAAGAAATAGAGTCATTAGTTGTCATCCCCTGCATGGGAGACTCACACTGATGTAGTCATTAGCTTGGATCTATGATTGAGCACAAAGATTTCATCAATTACTCTCCGCACTCAGGAGCATGTACCACAGATAAAAATGTCTGACCTGACCAACTAATGATGTTTTCATGTTGGACAAGTTTGAGGTGGGTCATTTGGATTGTGTAAATAGTATTTTTGCCAGGGAAATTTGTTATCACACTTATTTTTCAACTTTTAAAGTTATTTGCTTAACTGTTTATTGAGTAAATAAAAATTAAAATTATTTTTTTTTTGACGAATGCGCTCTTGACGTTACATTTAGGCGAGGTTTCACAATTTCTTTAATTAATGTTTAATATAAATTTTTTTATAATAAATAACGACTCTTAAGACCCGACCGTATAAAATTTGATCCTCCTGTCAGTCTGAACTAGGCGAAAGTTTATATGTGTATCCAGAATCCTATAGGGGCGACACCTATTGATTTTCAGCCCTTTCGACCAAAGGGAAGATAGCTCGCTCGGTCAAGGTCCTTAGGTTTTTATTTTGGAGGTGTCAAAACCTTCGGTTGGGAAGTTAAGCGATGGACCCGAGCCGTTAAAGACCCTTACCCTAGCTGAATAAGTGGATAGGCAACATTTAGGACTCCCACGGTAGAGTCGGGCTCAGGTTCACCAGAGTAACGAAGAGAGCTCTGGTAGTAGGCGATTTGCCATCGTATTTGCCTCACGCCTAGACAAGAAAATAGTATTTGTAACTTCAAAATATAAAAAATAAGTTTCATCAGATTTCACAAAAAATCACTTATCATAAATGATGTTAGATGTGAGTTGCCTGAGAATTATATTTTTAAAACTATTTGTATTGTACGTGTACCTCTGAGGATGACACAGTAGTGTTGAAAATCGTTGTTTTGGTTCATATGAAATAAATAGCGGAAAAACAGCCTTTTGTTTCTTTTGGAAAATCACTTAGAGAGCAAACAAAAGAAAGGAGGTGTTTGTTTTTCCCCAAATATATCCGTTTTCACTACATAGTTTCTTTGAAAAGATAACTTTTTAATATTAAAGAAAAGTACGAAAGTCTTTTAAAGAACATTTTTCCTTCCATAACTCAGAGAAACTTCTATGTATTGACCATGAATATTTAAAGAAAATAAAAAGAACCAACTTGTACATTTCCTATCTCAGTTTGTGTTCTTTTTTGAAGATGTCTCTTCAGCCTTTTTTTTTTTTTGTTCTTCGAAGATATAAAAAGAAATATTACAGAAAAAAAGTAATCAAGTAAAAAAAAAATGGTTGTCAATCCAAATAATTTTTTTTTGAACCGTTTTGAGACATAGCGACCGTTATTTCAATCATTTTCTTTTCTTTATTGTTCTCTTTCGACAAGTAGATAATGTCCCGTGGATTTTTCAGAAAACGGAGCTTAGAATAATCAGCCGGCAGTAGAACTTCTTCACATCTCCTACATTGCCTCCTTGCTCCCTTCCCTGCGTGTTGTTTCCAAAATTATTAATATATTTATTATATTATTTATATATTATATATAATAAATATATTTATTAAATTATTTATATTAATAGAATAATCAGCCGGCAGTAGAACTTCATATCTCGTACATTGCCTCCTTCAAACTCCCTTCGCTGCATGTTGTTTCCAAAATTATTAATATATTTATTATATTATTTATATATTATATATAATAAATATATTTATTAAATTATTTATATTAATAGAATAATCAGCCGGCAGTAGAACTTCATATCTCGTACATTGCCTCCTTCAAACTCCCTTCCCTGCATGTTGTTTCCAAAATTATTAATATATTTATTATATTATTTATATATTATATATAATAAATATATTTATTAAATTATTTATATTAATAGAATAATCAGCCGGCAGTAGAACTTCATATCTCGTACATTGCCTCCTTCAAACTCCCTTCGCTGCATGTTGTTTCCAAAATTATTAATATATTTATTATATTATTTATATATTATATATAATAAATATATTTATTAAATTATTTATATTAATAGAATAATCAGCCGGCAGTAGAACTTCATATCTCGTACATTGCCTCCTTCAAACTCCCTTCGCTGCATGTTGTTTCCAAAATTATTAATATATTTATTATATTATGTTTATTATATTTATATATTATATATAATAAATATATTTATTAAATTATTTATATTAATAGAATAATCAGCCGGCAGTAGAACTTCATATCTCGTACATTGCCTCCTTCAAACTCCCTTCGCTGCATGTTGTTTCCAAAATTATTAATATATTTATTATATTATATTTATTATATTTATATATTATATATAATAAATATATTTATTAAATTATTTATATTAATAGAATAATCAGCCGGCAGTAGAACTTCATATCTCGTACATTGCCTCCTTCAAACTCCCTTCGCTGCATGTTGTTTCCAAAATTATTAATATATTTATTATATTATATTTATTATATTTATATATTATATATAATAAATATATTTATTAAATTATTTATATTAATAGAATAATCAGCCGGCAGTAGAACTTCATATCTCGTACATTGCCTCCTTCAAACTCCCTTCGCTGCATGTTGTTTCCAAAATTATTAATATATTTATTATATTATATTTATTATATTTATATATTATATATAATAAATATATTTATTAAATTATTTATATTAATAGAATAATCAGCCGGCAGTAGAACTTCATATCTCGTACATTGCCTCCTTCAAACTCCCTTCGCTGCATGTTGTTTCCAAAATTATTAATATATTTATTATATTATATTTATTATATTTATATATTATATATAATAAATATATTTATTAAATTATTTATATTAATAGAATAATCAGCCGGCAGTAGAACTTCATATCTCGTACATTGCCTCCTTCAAACTCCCTTCGCTGCATGTTGTTTCCAAAATTATTAATATATTTATTATATTATATTTATTATATTTATATATTATATATAATAAATATATTTATTAAATTATTTATATTAATAGAATAATCAGCCGGCAGTAGAACTTCATATCTCGTACATTGCCTCCTTCAAACTCCCTTCGCTGCATGTTGTTTCCAAAATTATTAATATATTTATTATATTATATTTATTATATTTATATATTATATATAATAAATATATTTATTAAATTATTTATATTAATAGAATAATCAGCCGGCAGTAGAACTTCATATCTCGTACATTGCCTCCTTCAAACTCCCTTCGCTGCATGTTGTTTCCAAAATTATTAATATATTTATTATATTATATTTATTATATTTATATATTATATATAATAAATATATTTATTAAATTATTTATATTAATAGAATAATCAGCCGGCAGTAGAACTTCATATCTCGTACATTGCCTCCTTCAAACTCCCTTCGCTGCATGTTGTTTCCAAAATTATTAATATATTTATTATATTATATTTATTATATTTATATATTATATATAATAAATATATTTATTAAATTATTTATATTAATAGAATAATCAGCCGGCAGTAGAACTTCATATCTCGTACATTGCCTCCTTCAAACTCCCTTCGCTGCATGTTGTTTCCAAAATTATTAATATATTTATTATATTATTTATATATTATATATAATAAATATATTTATTAAATTATTTATATTAATAGAATAATCAGCCGGCAGTAGAACTTCATATCTCGTACATTGCCTCCTTCAAACTCCCTTCGCTGCATGTTGTTTCCAAAATTATTAATATATTTATTATATTATATTTATTATATTTATATATTATATATAATAAATATATTTATTAAATTATTTATATTAATAGAATAATCAGCCGGCAGTAGAACTTCATATCTCGTACATTGCCTCCTTCAAACTCCCTTCGCTGCATGTTGTTTCCAAAATTATTAATATATTTATTATATTATATTTATTATATTTATATATTATATATAATAAATATATTTATTAAATTATTTATATTAATAGAATAATCAGCCGGCAGTAGAACTTCATATCTCGTACATTGCCTCCTTCAAACTCCCTTCCCTGCATGTTGTTTCCAAAATTATTAATATATTTATTATATTATTTATATATTATATATAATAAATATATTTATTAAATTATTTATATTAATAGAATAATCAGCCGGCAGTAGAACTTCATATCTCGTACATTGCCTCCTTCAAACTCCCTTCGCTGCATGTTGTTTCCAAAATTATTAATATATTTATTATATTATATTTATTATATTTATATATTATATATAATAAATATATTTATTAAATTATTTATATTAATAGAATAATCAGCCGGCAGTAGAACTTCATATCTCGTACATTGCCTCCTTCAAACTCCCTTCGCTGCATGTTGTTTCCAAAATTATTAATATATTTATTATATTATATTTATTATATTTATATATTATATATAATAAATATATTTATTAAATTATTTATATTATATATAATAAATATATTTATTAAATTATTTATATTAATAGAATAATCAGCCGGCAGTAGAACTTCATATCTCGTACATTGCCTCCTTCAAACTCCCTTCGCTGCATGTTGTTTCCAAAATTATTAATATATTTATTATATTATATTTATTATATTTATATATTATATATAATAAATATATTTATTAAATTATTTATATTAATAGAATAATCAGCCGGCAGTAGAACTTCATATCTCGTACATTGCCTCCTTCAAACTCCCTTCGCTGCATGTTGTTTCCAAAATTATTAATATATTTATTATATTATATTTATTATATTTATATATTATATATAATAAATATATTTATTAAATTATTTATATTAATAGAATAATCAGCCGGCAGTAGAACTTCATATCTCGTACATTGCCTCCTTCAAACTCCCTTCGCTGCATGTTGTTTCCAAAATTATTAATATATTTATTATATTATATTTATTATATTATATATTATATATAATAAATATATTTATTAAATTATTTATATTAATAGAATAATCAGCCGGCAGTAGAACTTCATATCTCGTACATTGCCTCCTTCAAACTCCCTTCCTGCATGTTGTTTCCAAAATTATTAATATATTTATTATATTATTTATATATTATATATAATAAATATATTTATTAAATTATTTATATTAATAGAATAATCAGCCGGCAGTAGAACTTCATATCTCGTACAATACTCAGTAGTACAGAACTCCCTTCCCTGCATGTTGTTTCCAAAATTATTAATATATTTATATATATTATTTATATATTATATATAATAAATATATTTATTAAATTATTTATATTAATAGAATAATCAGCCGGCAGTAGAACTTCATATCTCGTACACCTCCTTCAAACTCCCTTCGCTGCATGTTGTTTCCAAAATTATTAATATATTTATTATATTATTTATATATTATATATAATAAATATATTTATTAAATTATTTATATTAATAGAATAATCAGCCGGCAGTAGAACTTCATATCTCGTACATTGCCTCCTTCAAACTCCCTTCGCTGCATGTTGTTTCCAAAATTATTAATATATTTATTATATTATTTATATATTATATATAATAAATATATTTATTAAATTATTTATATTAATAGAATAATCAGCCGGCAGTAGAACTTCATATCTCGTACATTGCCTCCTTCAAACTCCCTTCGCTGCATGTTGTTTCCAAAATTATTAATATATTTATTATATTATTTATATATTATATATAATAAATATATTTATTAAATTATTTATATTAATAGAATAATCAGCCGGCAGTAGAACTTCATATCTCGTACATTGCCTCCTTCAAACTCCCTTCGCTGCATGTTGTTTCCAAAATTATTAATATATTTATTATATTATTTATATATTATATATAATAAATATATTTATTAAATTATTTATATTAATAGAATAATCAGCCGGCAGTAGAACTTCATATCTCGTACATTGCCTCCTTCAAACTCCCTTCCCTGCATGTTGTTTCCAAAATTATTAATATATTTATTATATTATTTATATATTATATATAATAAATATATTTATTAAATTATTTATATTAATAGAATAATCAGCCGGCAGTAGAACTTCATATCTCGTACATTGCCTCCTTCAACTCCCTTCCCTGCATGTTGTTTCAAAATTATTAATATATTTATTATTATATATATAATTTATTTTATTTGTAAATATATTTATTAAATTATTTATATTAATAGAATAATCAGCCGGCTGTAGAACTTCATATCTCGTACATTGCCTCCTTCAAACTCCATTACATTGAAATAGCTTATGTGAGCTTGTGCGATGTCAAGTACTCGTTCAGGAACCCTACCCTAGGTGAATAAAAATTTAGGGTAGGCAAAATTTAGGACTCTCATAGTAGAGTCAGGCTTATGTCCACCAGAGTGACGAAACAGTGCTCTGGTAGTAGGCGATATGGCCAACTAGTTAAAGCCCGGAGAATAGTCATAATAACTATCATAACTTCTCCTGTACTTCGAGAATTAAAAATAATAAATAAATAAAAAATATTGTGTAAAAATGTTCTAAAGCTGAGTGTCAAGCTTTGCTAAGGGTGCATTTGATTTTTGTGGACTTTAAATAAGAAAACTTTAAATAAGCCAACAGTTTCCCCTCATATTTCCCCTGCCTGGAGGAGAGGTTGTGAAAAAGTTTTAATTGCTTGTTGAGGTTAATTTTACAAGATAAGAGGGACTGCGTTTTTTTCCCTCAACAACTCTTGAAGTTAAAAAGTTGAATGTGCTATATGCAAATAGAGGATCAAGTGCAGTTGTTATTTAAATATTCAACGATGCTTCTGAATACGAGGAAACCCCGATCTCGTACAGGGCAGTGTCTGGGCCCTTGCCAATTTCCATGGCCTACTTTAGGACCCAGTATGAAAACATGCTTATATATTTATATTTTTAGTATTTTATGAGTCTATTTGTGCCTTAATAAATCCATACCACAATTAGTTATTATGACTCATGCCCTGGCTTTAAATATATAATGATGTTCCGTCTTTCCAGGCGTGGAAAAAGGTGGAGGAAAATCAAAATATAATTCGGGAATTGGAAATCCCAGTTATGAAACCAGACAAAAAATTCCCTTAAATCCTATATTTCCTTGATAAATCTGGATCCTGCGGTGTCGCCAATTCTGCTGGGAAAATGGGTCTAAAATAAAATAAAGAAACTATATAACAATAAAACCAAGCCAATATAATCTTCAAGTTAAAATAAATCACACTTGTATATAAATAAAAGGAAAAGAAACCAGACCAACAAATATCTATACAAAAAAAATTCCCTCTAAATATATATATATATAATAAATTTTATATATAATTCAATATACGACCTGTTGTGTCTCATAAAGATATGATGGAGCAAGTGATTCGAATACTAGTTCAGGGACACGGGTCCCTAGTACACAGCGCGCCCGTGGTCAACCACCGAACCAATGTAAATTCTCTCTAAAGTTGGGGGGGGGGGGGGGGGGGGGGGGGGGGGGGGGGGAATATATGTAATACTTCATTACAAATACGAGGTCGTATCGAGTACTACCAGAGCGCTTTTCCATCGCGTTGGTGGACATGAGCCTGACACTACTGTGGGAGTCCGAACTTTTGTTATATTTAACTGGAGACGTATCTGACATTGTACAGGCTCGTGATCATCGCTTAACGTCCCATCCGAAGGACAGCATGCTCAAGATTTTTTCACCTAGATAATAATTGATTAACTCTTTATTTACTACATCAGATGTATTGTGGCTCATCCCCCCCAGCTATACGAAGTGGGTATAGGGGAAGTTAGGTAATTAGAAATTCGACGTAGCTTTCACCGCAATTTCATGTTTCTTCTGATTCCAAAAATTATAAAAAAAACATATGTCTATGGGCACATATCCGATAGAATGAATATACTGACAAATTTTATATGTGTCCAGAACCCCTTAAGAGCGACCCCTATTGACTCTCAGCCAAAATTGGCTGAAGGGTAGTGGAAATTGGAGGGGGAATTAAGGGAGACTTTCTTATAACAGCTTTTATAAAAAATATATTGACACTAAGAACTCAAGAGGGGGATCTCAACTCAAAAACCCCAATAACTGCCGATGTCATGAAAGTATCAACACAGAATTTAGTATAATTAACGAGCCTAAACGAGTTTTTTTTTTGGAGGGAGAGCAAAAACCTAATTGGTTTTTTCTTGCTGGGGAAGTACATTGATTCACCGACTTTTTTTTATTCTTCATGGAAGTTTCAGTCTCATAGAAGTTCCTGCATGAGTTCAACTGTACACATGCCTCGGTTATACAATACATTTGAATGTCATATAAGACATACCTTAGTCGGATTGTCGGTAGAGGTGTGTTGATTAGGTGTGATTCAGATGTGACCTCTACGACTCTGACTCAACACATACTCACTGTGAGATTCTCCCCACTCTCGTGACAGGACAACTTCTACTAGACCAACACTCCATCAGATATATTGAGGCCCATCAGTGATACCTCGGGTTCCACATCATCACTGTAATACATAAATTACTCCGAAGGGTCGTTTAGTCCAAATGACTGTCTGTCTTCCTAACCCCAGGATTGAGATACATTAGCCTCCATTAATTTTACGTACCTTTGTCATGTCTTAGGATCATCTTCAGAGTAGTATTAACCATAAGAAATCATTTTATACATTTTCTCTTTAGATTCAAAATATACGTTCGTGAAATGTTGAATGCCCTTATTTCTTTCTTTATTTCACCAGCTCAATAAAATAAATGTTATACATGGTGGGAGCAACATGGGGAATGAGATTAGGGAATGTCTCTAAGTAGAGATACCCTTAACTATTTACATCAATATTATATTGAAAGGATTATGAGGAGCATGCTTGGAATAAAGATAAGTGACAGGATAAGAAACAGCGAGGTTCTACGGAAGGTGAGGCTAAGAAGCCTCCAGAAGGAAGCACACTTGATGAAGTGGAGATGGGCCGGGCATGTGACAAGGATGGATCCTCGACGATGGGCTAAAGTCTACACGGAGTGGATTCCTAGAGACAGAAGAAGAGGAAAAGGAAGACCAGGACTGCGGTGGAGGGACGAGATAGTGGAGAGAATAGGGGATGGATGGTGCACAGTGGCCAGCAACAGAGAAATATGGCACAAATGTGTTACATCACTATTTAAGAAATAACCCTCATTTTACTTTTTGCTTTGGTTTTGTTTGGTTTTGTTTTATTTTTATTTTATTTTAATCAAGAAGTAACAGTTATACTTAAGAAATAATTTAATTTAATTTTGGAACATTCGTTAATTTCTTTTCTGATCTCTTCTGTTGAAAGAGCACTAGACTCAAAACCTCCAAAAGGAGAGGCTTTTGTTCTAAACGAATGTCAATAAAGCTATTTTATTTTATTATTTTATTTATTATATTGAAAACATTGGGTAAAAGTCCTCAAATTAACATATCCTGGAGAAATCTAGATTTGAGATGTGTAGTGGTGGGTTGTCCGGTGTTGTATGTGGTAGCTCCTGGAACAGTGGACAGCCTGTCGTATTTACGGAATCTGGTGTGGAAGAATTCTTCTATTGAGAGGAATTCGAGGTGGCGATGTAATTGGGAGTTTCGCACAAACCAGGGAGAGTTCCCAGCCCTTCTAAGGATTTTGTTCTGGAAAACTTCAATTTTTTTTATTTTAGTTGCGAAAGCACATCCCCATACTTCACTCTCGGAAGTTAAAGAGTGGCCGGATAATGGATGTGTAGAGTCAGAGGCAGTTTTCAAGCTTTAGATTAGATTTCCTGTTCATCGTAGGGTAAACCATGGAGGGTCGAGCGTAGATGTGGAACTTCCAGGTGAGCCTTCTGTCAAGATGGAGCCCCAGATACTTGACTGAGTCTTTACTGGAAGTCCAGTCTAGCTGCTTCATGTCTTGAATGCCCGAAGAGATACATAAATGCTACAAGAAAGGGAAAAAGAAGTTCGGTGCATCCGATTCCTATTTCAAGAAGAAAAAAAGGTGGTAAATCACCAGCTATGTACTTCCCTAGCACGAATTTATCAATTAAGTTTTCACTCTCCCTCAAAGCCAATCGACCGTTTGGGCTAAAACTCGATATTAGACTTGCATAGTAGCTTCTGAATCCTCATACTAAATTTTGTGTCGATACATTCATTACATCGGCAGTTATTAGGGTATTTAAGTTGCCACTTCTCTGCTCCCTCTTCCCTTCTGCCGATTTCGAAGAAAATTAATAGATGTCGTCTTTATGGAGGTTTACACAGCGGCAGGTATTGGGATTAGATGGGATTAAAACATGAGATTCCAACGAATATACCTTACATACTCTACTGCTGGAGTCCTACATTTTACCACGCATGTTTAGTACCTGACCGTGTCTGTATCGTCCCATGCGAAGCGTGTTCAAGCTTTTTATTTTACGAAATTTTATATACGTATCCAGAACCCCATAAGGACAGCTATTATTATTTTTCAGCCAAATCAACAAAAAACAAGGGGCCCTAAGTCCCGGTTAGGGAATGGTCCTAATTCAGAAACCCCAATAATTGTCGAAAAATGAATTTATCGACACGAAATTTGTATTGAATTAATTTTATATGCCTTTGTCATGTCTACAGTTTATACTAGAGACTCTCAGTCTCTCTTATCTGATATATATATATATAGGATTTACTAAAGCCCCGAATATTTCCTGACTTATACTTGCTCATCAATTTTTTTCGCCATTTTTTCCCAGAGGTGTCTTCTTTTTTTCTTTTTTTGACAATTTTTTGGGTCACTTCCCCCTCCCTTCTTCTGGTGGGGAAATATTGTCAAAAAAAAAAAAAAAAAAAGACACCGCTGGAAAAAAAAAAATGCCGGAAAAATCAACAAATTAACATCTCTGAGAAGTTTAAGAAACAAAAACTGGAACGTTTAAAAGGAGTAGGTAAGTTAATCTTAAAACTTATATATCATTACTGTCTCATTTGAACTGATTTTTAAATTTTCTGTTTTTTTTTTTTCATATAACCACTATATATTTTTTAGTTTGTACCTGGATTAAATAATATAATGTATGTATATTTGAATATATTTTTTATCTGAGTATTTCTCCCTCCGCAACGGATACCCCTGAATAACGGACACTAATATCGTCCCCACCGATGTCCGTTATAGAGAAGTTCCACTGTACTTTAAAAAATAAAAAAAATATAATTTTAATTTTTTGCGTCTCATCCTATAATAGACAGGAGTTCAGTTCGGAACCTGAGAAACTCAAATAAACAAAGAAATGAAATAAGAAGCTAGGACAAGACAAAGGAAAAAAAAAAAAAAAATGTTGATACAAAAAGTTTTGTTAGTAAGTCGAGGTAGAAGGGGAGGGGGTGGGGTCATGTTTGGTGTAATCAGAGTTGATCACGTTCTGGTGAGTTATAATGAGAAGTTGGGCCACCCACGGACTGAGACTGCACGCTCCAGTCTCAGGTCTCAGGTCCAGGGTCCTGAGCACCACTCCCACTGGCCCGGAAGAATAACAAGGGTTGGCTCAGCTCAATATTCTGTTTATTATATATATATATATTTTATGTGTGTTCACAACTGTTTAAATAATAGTTAGTTAATATGACTCATGCCCGGGCTTTAACTACAAGGTCATATCGCCTACTATCAGAGCGCGTTCGTCACTCTGGTGGACATAAATGAGGAGTCCTAAATTTTGTCTATCTTAAATTTTTATTCCTAGGGTAGGGTTTTTAACGAGTACCTGACATCGTACAGGCTCGGGGCTATTATTTAACGTCCCATCCGAAGGACGGCGGGCTTAAGTTTTTTTTTACCTTCCAGATAAAATAAAAAAAGGGCCTCGAACCCGCGATATAGAGCTCAGTAAGCAATTACGCATACCACTCAGCCACATTCATTACAACAGTTATGAGCGTTATTGAGCATATCCTATAATCCTCCCCTTCTCTTTGACCGATTTGGCTGGAAATCAATAGGTCTTTATTGGGTTCTGGATACACATATAAAAATTCGTGTGGATACACTCATGCTATGGGGAGTAATGTGTTCACAGACAGACACACTCAGACGCACACAACATGAAATTTCATTGAAAACTCCGCAACGAATATCTGTCCGATTACATAAATTTCCTTGTACTTCGTACAGCTGGGGAAGTAATAGGTTAATCAATCCTCTAATCCCCCCTCCCCCTTGGCCGATTTGACTGAAAATCAATAGGTGTCGTCTTTATTCGCTTCTGGATACCCATAAAATTTCGTGTTGATGTATTCCTTCTCAGATTTTTGAAATCAGTGGATCGGAAAACATGAAATTCTAGGTTGAATTTCTTACAGATTACATAACTATCCCTGTGCTTCGTACAGCTCGTGAAGTAAAAAATATTGTAATATCTTGTACCCTATTATGTATGTCCTCTCTGGCTCCTTACATTTGAAATCCTATTGTTTCATATGAGAGATATTATGGTGGAACAATGAGAAAAGAGCTATCTTATGAGTTTTTCATTTTTAATGAATGTAAGGATATTAAATAAATTTTCAGAAGCAAAATAAAATACACTAGGAGAAATAAATATATACTTCTTAAGAATAAGCTGGGTTCAGTTCCTAATGTAACTTGGAATTAGATGGGTAAACTTCTAGTTGATATCAGAAAGTCCAGTTATAGCCAGGAAACAGATTTTACATTATTCGGGGCGCTGTAACTTTATTCGTATTGGTCCTATCTGAGGACACGCTAGCGATTGGAAATTTCATAGGGAAGAATTTTGATAAGAAGCAATTTTTCTGTAGGACTTACAGTTTTTGCGTAAATTGAGCAAACGTTTAAAAAAAAAGTGTTTTAAAACGATTTTTAATTATATCATAAATACAAGTGTCTAGTGTAAAATGGAATTAAGCCCGGAAATAAAGTGGTCTCAATTTTCGTTCAACTTCGGCTAAAATCTAATCAGTTCTAGGTTAGCACATGTGACATCTTCATTTCAAATGTCTAGTTCATAGCTACAATCGTAGACAGACGCATAGACAGATATCACCACGAATATAGTCAAAACGTGTTCTGGTGACCTTGAAAACTCGTATTTTTGCACGATTACAATATTTCTATATGTATTTTTTTTTTTTTTTTTTCGCTTTATATACGATGCTTATTACCGTGCATCTATAACGGTTATCACTGGTTCGGAACCCGAGGCGAATTGAAAAAACCCAATCGAGGTGAGAAAACCTTAAGCACGCCGTCCTTCGGATGGGTCGTTGAATGATGGTACCGTGCCTGTGTGATGACAAGTAATCGTTTTCTCAGCTCAAGAAAGTGGGTTCGAAACCCGGCCGAGGCCTGTAGTTTATTTTATCTGGGAGGTGAAATAAACTTAAGCACGCCGTCCTTCGGATGGGACGTTAAGCGATGGTCCTGAGCCTGTACGATGTCAGGTACTCGGTTAACCCATTTTGGACCGTTGTTCCATTTCTGGAACATCAACATCTTTCATTGTTGGTCACAATGTATTGATAAAAATTATCACCTATATTTTTTTTCTGTATTGTTGGTTCACCTGCTAGATACCATTACTTTCCTTTATTTACGTTTCTGTTATCAGTAGAACGTGTTATAATTGCCGTTTCAGAGTGTAAGATGTCGTCTACGTCTAGGTAAGTAAATAATACATTTTTATGTAAATATTTTGATTGTAGTCAATTTTTTATATACCAGATAGATTGAACTTTAGTAATAATATGTTGTTTGTATAAATGGATGCACATAAGTTGACTTCACTGCATGCTATGTTTCATGTTCCATTTTTGGAACAACGGTTCCAGGAGGGTACCTATATTTATTTGTTTGTTTTCTAGGTACACTGTTGAAGAGTTACTGAATATATTATCAGAAGAGAACCCTGCTTTGCTACGAGCTGATATATACATCACCCCACCTCAGGATGGACAGATTTCTGATGAGGATAGCGGTGAAGAAGATGAGGAGGACTTCGACAGACTTTCAAGAAACCAACTAACAGCTTCAGCTATAGCTTCGACACAGGGAGGCATTGCACCATTGGGAAAAGCCACCAGGTATAGCCGGCAGCTGAATAAAAGAATTAAAATACCACAGCCTTACTGTGTGACCCTTTACAACTAATACATGGGAGGTGTTGACAGACTGGATGAAAACATCGCGAAATATCGCGTCCATATAAGAGGGAAAAAGTGATATTGGCAGTTACTTATGTTTCCTCTAAATGCGTCAGTAGTGATTGGCTGGCGGTTGTACAGATGGAAGATGAATAGTAAGGAAGAGCCACTGGATCTTCCAGCGTCCACCCGTCAAATTACAGGGACATATTTAGACAAATACCGCCAGAGACTGTCAATCGGAAGACCAATCGGAAATGTCAGGCCGGTTCAGAAAAGAGTAAGATGTGCGTTACGATGACCAGGGACACTTCATTGCAAAAGCTAATAAACAAACACGATGTGGACAATGCAAGAAAAATTCGACCATGAAATGCATCAAATGTGATGTCAATCTCCATGCAAATTGTTTTGCTATGGTTCATTCCAAATAATTTTTTGACGTTTTCATACAATTTGTTAAAATGGTGCAAAATTATGTTTTTTTGTTAACTATCTCTTACCAAAGCAAATATAAATGATGTAATAAGGCGTTTCAGTATGAATTTATTCCCCATACCATTCGATACCGTTGTTCCAAAAATGGAGCACTCAACATTTTGGCTCAAATTTTCATAAAATGACAAAAGTATAACAAATTGAACATTTATACATGACAATCTTATCATAGAACCTAAAAAAACAAAATTTATTGGGAAAAAAATAAGTTGGTCCTAAATGGGTTAAGATCCCTACCCTAAGTGAATAAAAGTTTAGGGTAGGCAAAATTTAGGACTCCCAAAGTAGAGTCGGGCTCATGTCCACCAGAGTGACGAAAGAGCGCTCTGGTAGTAGGCCATTATGACCTAGTAGTTAAAGCCCGGGCATGAGTCATAAAACCTAACCTAAGTACTCGTTGAAAACTTCTATGATCTCGTTGTTAAAGTCCGGGCATGAGTCACAATTCATTACAACGGCAGTTATTAGAGATTTTGTGTCAAGTCTTCACCCTAAGTCCCCCCTTCTCTTTGGCCGATTTGACTGAAAATCATTAGGTGTCCTTAGGGAGTTCTGAACACGTATAAAATTTCGTGTTGACATAATCATTCTATCGGGTGGTCGGAAAACATGGAATTACTTTGAAGACTTCTCTTCGAACTTCTGACCGATTACATAACTTCCCCTATTCCTCGTAAAGCTCGGGAAGTAATAGATTTGAGTCAACTTAATAATCGTTATTGTTACAAAGATTGAACATGTCCCCCCTGGGTCATCCCAGATCATAAATGAATACATGAAATGACCTAGCAACTATTATAAATCACCAAATTACAATATAATGTATTATTTTTAATTTATTTATTATATATTCATTTATTATTTTATATTTGTTACAGGTGAGTGCTGTTTCTTTGTCTTCATGATCCGTTTCTAATTGTGAGTAGCAGTTTTATGGTTTATTGTGCTGCAGTAGCCCTTCGACACTAAACTTACTTGGACCCAACACAAACAAACAACTCACACGAGCATACACCCGACTGACACAATTATACCCACTCATAAACAGAAACACTCCACTCAAGCACAAATGTACTACACTTCTTTACACCTCCTTACTACGACCACTGCTCACATACGCTTGCCCTGTTTGGCTGGGGGCCAGCAAAACAAACATTAACAAATTACGGAAGTTTGAAAACAAGGTTCTCCGACTTGCAGTAAAGCCTCCTTGGTTCGTCCGAAACAGCCAAATCCGGCGTGAGTTGGGAGTGCCGCAAGTTGCAGACCATATCATCCAGGTTACACAGCAGTTCCACGATGGTCTTGTCGATGTGCCGGCCACTACCTTCTTCACGCTCGTTCGGACCACCCCCAACAGGCGACTCAAACCTCGGCTATACCAGGACATTATATAACCTTTAGTATATAATATACTTTATGTTTCTCTTTTAATGTGTAGAGCACTTAGTGTGTTGAGCCAATAAAAATGTTTTTTTTTTTTTTTTCAATAGTTTATTGTTTTTCAATTCTGTATTGATTTATTTGTCTCAGTGCAACTGCCATGGGTCATCCGGGATCATGGCGTTTCACGAGAAACCGTCCGTATTGTAAATTTGTGGGATTGTTCTACCTTATACCAGGCGTCGGCATCCGTTCTGCGTTTATGGGCCTCATAATGCTTTAGGCTTTCAAGAGCGGAACGCAACTTGGCTCTGTCAGTTAAATTTATTTTGTTCAAATTAACCCAAGTGGTTATAACCCGACTGAAATTCAATGTCGAACCCATGATTTCAAAAATTAAAAAAAAATCTTGTTGAACACGATAACTCCCGATATAATGCATGCATTGACGCAATTATTTGTATCTATCCGTAACCATCCTAACCTACTAACACCAGATTTTCAGCTAAAACGGCCAAAGGGAAGGGGGGATCAGAGGTAGGGCTTAACACAAAAACATCAATAACTGCCGATGTGATGAATGTATTGATATGAAATTTTGTATTTCAATTCAAAACTGTATAAAGACAGCACCTATTAAATTTCCGCGAATTCGGCGGAGAGGGAGATCAGAGGGGGGCTCAACTCAAAAACAGCCGATGAATGTATCGATTTCTTATGTAAATCATCTGCATATAGAAACTCGACCAGGCCTATCGACCACTTTGGTGTGAGAGCGAAAACTTAATTGATTAATTCGTGCGTGGCGAATTTACCAATCATTTTCTTACAAGTCACTCTCCCTCACCTTTCCCTCTCTCAAATACATTTCATATTGGCATTACTGGGTATAGGAAAGTCATTTTCAAAATACCTAAAAATTTTTAATGAATTTGAGTGGGTAAAGGGCGATGGAGTGTGGTAATAATTAAAGGGTTAAGTTTTAATCTTAAATAAATGATAAATAAATAAAAATATAAATAATAATGAAATAAACAATAAATTATAATAGATAAAGAATAAATTATCACATTTCCTGTAGACATTTTATCTCTTTTCTTTTACTAAATTTTTATTTCGACAGTAGTTTTTCGAAAAGGGGCCCTAAAAAAGTATCAACAGTTTAAGATGTGATATTTCAAAATTTCAATTTAACAAACTTTTCATTTGGATTTCTAAAGAGATGCCATCTTGTCTTCTAAATTTTGAAAAAATATTAAATCTAATTCAAAGGTTTTCAAATAATCTTACTGGGGCAACAGGGAAAATGAATAGAATATAATTTACTAGAACAAATATTGGGTTTATTTTCTTAAATCATCTACATTATAAAATAAAAAAAAACTAAACATTGAAACAAACAAAAATCAAAAGAAAAATCTTAAAAACTAAATTCATACCACTATTTCAATCTTTTTTTGTTTTATTTTTTGGTCATTTTTTAAATTTAAGTTATATATTTCTGGGCATATATCCTGTACATATAAACAAACAACAGTACCTTCTTTGCGGATCAATTTCATCGTCAATTCACTTCTATTTAGTTCATCACACTTCAAGCCTAAACACCACTCTCCATGTTTCACTCAGACCGTCTCCATTGAACCCAGGCCTCGACTCTCTTTACACACACTAAAAAACAGCTGATGGCCGTGTTTTGTTTTTTTTACTCATCTGTTTTAAAAGAAATTTGCTTTTTATAGAAAAATATATATAAATAATTTTTTAATATTAATAATTTAATCATTTTAATGTGTGTATTTTTTTTATACATCATAGGAGATTGATCTGTAAAAAAGTGGTTGGTATAAGTAATTGCTGTACATATATTTTAATGAATAGTTTCATTATGAGATGACAAGGCCAACATTACCATAGCTCCTACATCAGATGTAGTTATGACACTTATGAAGGTTATGGTAGATATCTCTAGATGGCACTGCGGCTGCTAGAAGAAACTCGACCCTAGCATTTGTCACAGTCTGCTCTGCATATTCATCTTACTGCTACCGTTCTTCACATTACTACCATATTACTAAAATTACCGCTGTCCAATCTGTCAACAACTCCGTACTTTTTTATATTAAAATTGCTGTTTTTTAGTGATCCTAGTCTATGACGAGAATCCTTTTGTCACTTGGTTGTCCGTCAGTCTGTCTCTGTCACAACCTTATCTCCGGAACCGCATTATCTATCGATATCAAATGTTTCATAGATTTATGTCTGTGGTCACATGGAATAAATTGGTAAGTCTAAATTCGTAACTTTTCAAGGCAGCACTTTTTTACTTTTGCAAATTTTTTTCGTGTAAATCCAGTTTTTGCCATAAATAAATTATGCATAAATATTAATCATATTTATTTTTAAATTATTTAAATTATATTAATAATTTTTAATTTTGAGAATATTTCTTAAAAATATTTTATTTTTATTAAATACATAGTATTAAATAATATTATTATCTATTATCTATTGCTATTAATTATTTGAACTGGGAAAGTACATTGCCGGTGATTCTCTGACTTTTTTTGGATTCTGTTCTTGAAAATAGAGAAGCTTGAGAGTGTCAGCGCTGAAGAGGTGACAAAGAACGCTGTTGTCCATCGGTGGACAAAAAGCGGGCCCAACTCCCCATCATGAAGAAATCCTGGTCAACAATAAACTAATTATCGGAAACCCTTGTCTTTCACTACCTGGAAAAAAATTATAATGTCCTCCAATATCTTTTCTTATTGTCAACACAGCTTCCGGGCAGAAATAAAATTATTTAAAATAAAATGGTGGATGGCTCACTACGATGATGCCTTAGGATCTAGCCCTCCCAAGGGAGTTCATCATACAAGGATACTAGGAACGTAATGTAAACATTAGTAGACGAGAGACCCGACTGAAAATAGTTGAGAACAACCCGAGAGCGGCCAATGAGGAGTGGAGTAGTTACGTTAGTTATTGTGATTCATGACTGCGAGGTCATATCGCCTACTACCAGAGCTCTCTTCGTCACTCTGGTGGACATGAAGTTACGTTAGTTATTGTGATTCATGACTGCGAGGTCATATCGCCTACTACCAGAGCTCTCGTTCGTCACTCTGGTAGACATGAAGTTACGTTAGTTATTGTGATTCATGACTGCGAGGTCATATCGCCTACTACCAGAGCTCTCTTTTGTCACTCTGGTGGACATGAGCACGATAAACAGGTACCTGACAGCACAGGCTCGGGACCATCAGACCAAGGCTTTAACTATAAAGTCATACCGCCTACTAGTAGATAGCTCGTTCGTCACTCTGGTAGACATGAAATTACGTTAGTTATTGTGATTTATGACTGCGAGGTCATATCACCTACTACCAGAGCTCTCGTCACTCTGGTAGACATGAATCCAATCTACTGTGGAACTCCTAAATTTTCCCAGCCCAGGTTTACTTACCTAGTGGTAGGGGTCATAGTTATTTGACATCGTACAGGCTTGAGACCATCGCTTAATGTCCTATTCGAAGGACGGCGTCATCAAGGACCTCAGACGGGTTTCGAACCCGCGATCTTGAGGAGCTCCGTAGACAAGCACTCTACATCTGAGCTACCGCCAACCTCTACTAACTTTATATTTAACGTTGAATTTGATTAAATCAACGATATTTATAAATGAAAAATCTGTATATTGATACTCTGCATCCCGATAATATCGCGTATCGATATCATGATTGGAATTTTTTTTTTTTTATACAAAATATTATTTTTTGTTCATTTAGAGTCATGTAAGTAATATAGATGTAAACATTAAATAAATCGCAATAATTGCAGGTAACGTCATATTGTAATAGCTAATAGTTCAGTTAAGTAATTTGGAATTCCTCGGAGCTGTAAGAAATTCCATGGAAGGAATCTGTTGGTATTACATTCCATATCCTGGAATACCTGCCCATAGCTTGAGTAAACACCAGCTATACATATAATGTACCAACCATGGCGAAATGTACAAAATGTTAACATTTCGAGGATAATAATGATAACATGTACTGCATAGTCCCCAGAGGCAGGGGGCCCGAAACATGGGTCCCGGGGCACGAGGACCCGAAATAAGGGGCCCAAAACTTTTCTTCCTTCATCAGTATCTAAAATTTCGAATTTGGTTAGGCCGCTTTGGAAGATTGTGATGATATATGATAAAGAAGGGATCTTTATCGTACACCGATGTATCTTTTCTATATCTCGCCACATTGGGACCTGATGATGGGACGTAAGAACGTTCCGTAACATCGTTGGGGGATAAAGGACACATCCGAAGAGTTTTTTTTGAAAAATAGTTATCTTAATTTGTATTAAATTGAAAAATGTGTCTACTTATAATGAACGTATCTTGTATTGTTATTATTATTATTTTATATATACTCATATATTTTTAAGTATTTATTTGTACAGTTTTTATTAATTTCATTTTACTTTTTTTAATGGTTTTTATATTACTACTAATCATAGGTGTGTTAGACTCAAGTAGTTATAAATCTAATTTATAAGCTATCTTAATGTATAAATTCATTTGACGTATCCTATTACCATGTATTGGTTTAACGGAAATAAATTATTATTATTATTATCTCTAGACTCAGGACCATTGCTTAACGTCCCATCCGACTTACCTCAGATAAAAAACCTAGGGCCTCGGCCGGGTTTCGAACTCGTGATCTAGAGCTACCGGCGCCCTCCGATATTGATATATCCCGCATTGATATGCATCTAGTCTACATTAATGTATTTCTTAAGTCATAATGTGAACAATGCTCATAGAAGTGTCCCAAAATATTGATCTGGTGGTTTGTATTATGTACTTTATTTTTCCACTTATGTCATTTATTCCTCAAACCTGGGAAGGGGCTGTCCAATGCACTCCCAATCAATTATAAATTATTTAATAAATTGGATCTAAGTTAATTTTCAATTTTCCATCAAGATAATGATGATAATGACCCAGATAATTGAATTATTTACTAGAGGATCTCTGTAATTAAATAATCTCCTGAGTTATCTCGGATCTTATTTTTTCCCAATTTTTAATTATTTTAAGTGAAAGTAAGTACCATTTTTCCTTGTCTCCAGTAAGTTAAAATTGCGAAGAAAAAAAAAAACCCCACCCTTCATAACTTCCAAAAACAATTTTTTATTAATTCTTTTCTTCTCTTCTTACTACAGAAAATGTTTTCACTTTCCTTGGCCACAGTATCTTCTTTCAGTTATTTTACTTCTTTAGCTACACGAAGTATAGGGGACGTTACGTAATCGGTCAGCAATTTGATACTATGTTTTCAACGGAATTTCATGTTTTCCGACCATGTTTGGTTGCAAAAATTATGAACTCGATAACTCAAGTTGTAATGAATGTATTGATATGAAATTTCATATTTGAATTCAAAACCAAGGACGTCACGTAGTATATTTTAGCTGAATTCGGCAAAGGGAAGGGGGTGATCAGGGGGAGGGGGTTAATTAAAAAATCATATTAACAGTCATTGTAACGAATCTATCGACATGAAATTGTATACTTAAATTCATAACTCATTTACTTATCCCATTTTTGTTTTCGCTTTCTATTTTCTATTTATTTTTTATTTTATCTTATTTTTTTATGTATTTATATTTTTCTTCTTTCTGCTCACACTTTTTAGCCCCTACAGTCTAAAATTAATTTTATTTTAAACCTTGTCTGGGCATCCTTCCTTCTCTTCCATAATCAACCATCACAGTATTATGCTCTGTCGTTTTTATTAATCTATGTATTTTTTTTCTTATCTATATACTGTTTTTTGTATTTTTTGTACATATTCTCTTTTATTTATATAGTAGATACTTTTATTTTATTTTTTTTCTTCATAAATAATCTGTCAATTTTTGTTTTTTCATATTGTTCTTTTGTATATCTATATATTATTAATTTCCAGTTTTCTCCAATGTAGCACTATTTTATTTATTTCATTTTACGAAATACTGATACTATTTCTCATTGTTCCTTCTCTATACTCTGTATGTATTTATTCTTAGGGGACCTCGGTCCCAGAATAATAAAATTTCTTTTCATTTCATTTCATAACTCCATATGGACTGCACCTAAAGAGGGGTTCAACACATCCACACACATATGGACATTTTGCAGAAATGCTCTAATTTTGTTCTTAGGGTCATAACATGAAACATGAAAATTAAATAATTACATAATGTTCACCATGCAAAAGTAAACAATATACTGCAAAATAGCGCCTCAACCAAGGTTTTAAAGTTTTATAAGATAAATTTTCCAAGCATAACATTTCAACCACAATTATTCTTGCAGTTTATCAGAAAGTCCAATTTTCAACACTTTTATGCCTTTCAATTGTCAGAAATGAATAATTATTTAGAGAATGTGCACTACATTTAAATGACCACAGTTTTTATTATCGAAATCTGTTGGATTCCTGTTGGTCTAATTAAGGATTTAATGGAAAATCGGATTTTAACCAGTTGGTACACGTGTGGTCAATAGGTTTTCTCTGAAAATGTGAAGAGAGAAATTGCATTTGGGTATTATTGATCAAACAAATACATGTGATTACTTCCGTAACGGTCGTATTCAATTAAGAACCTTCAAAATCCTGTACAAGTCAATTGGGTCTTGGACTCCTCTTCTGTACATTAATTGATTTAACCTGAATGGAATCATGTCCTCTATATACGAGTATTGTGTCTATACAGTGTGTGTGTATTTTTAGAAATAAGTCAACATTTCAAGGGACTGGCGTTTTTTGTACGTTGTAGCTGGTGTTCTCTTTAAGCGGTATTATCGGTTATAACGAACAGTTTGCTATAAATGGTGTTACACTGGTTACAACAAACAGTCCGTTATAAGTTTATGACTGTTTTAAGATAACTTAGTTCATATATATGTATTATATACATAAATATGTAAACCTATGTACATAATATTGAAATGTATAGGTAGTCAATAAACATTATTCATTTGCCACACGTTTTCAACCCAGTCACTCGAGATCGGAAACGTTGAATCCAGGAAGAGGTGCACTTGAACGATTCCTCCTTCTTCAGAAGCACACCAAATGGGCCCACTCAAGGGTACATTGTTCGCGCGTTGTTGTTTAAATCAATTAAGCAAAGCAAGTAAGTTTTTGCTCTCCCTCTGAAGCCAATCCACCAATCAATAGGTGTCTTACTCAGATACTTGTGACCTCATATCTAATTTGGCGTTGGTACATTTGTTACATCGACAGTTGTTAGGGTTTTTATATTATTCCCCCTCGTCGTAATTACGTTAGTTAAGTTAGTCGCTTCGTACTACTGTAGACGCAATTAGCCCCTGAGAGCAGATATAGATGAGCCCTTGCGCCTCGTCCTGGAGGGCGAGCTACGTGCACAGAACAGACCAGAGCGTTGCAGGGACATTGTCCAAGACTGGATAGTAAACAAATGGCAACAGCGATGGTCGCGCTCATCCGATGGCCGAACGACATTCGCGTATATTCCCGACGTCCATGTCCGCTTGCGCTCCACTTGGGTACAAGCCGACCACTGGACATCCCAGGTACTATCAGGTCACGGCGACTTCAACTCCAAACTCTTCTTCTTCAAGAGGAAGGATAGCCCGAACTGTTTGTGCAGCGGCATCGAGACTGCAGAACACGTGGTCCTCGATTGTCCGCTGTACGACAGGTCTAGGGTGGAGTTGATCCCTGCGACAGGATCATATCTGGGATTGACCCTGCCGGAGTTGATGACGGAGTCGAACTATCCGGCGTTCGGCAGGTTTGTCACCTCCTGGCGGGAACAGAAAAAGCCCTCTTGACCCGGCGCCGGAGGCGATTGACGGGCCGCGGCCCGAAGTCTACCCCCGGCGACCGCGATGTAGAAACAGCCCCATTCCACCGATCCCGAGACGCTCTGGTAGTAAGCACTCCTACAAACATTAATAGATAGACCGAAACGAATGGACATTTTTCTGGTTGTTTTATACATTTCTTGCTTCATATTTTATCATTTTTCGATATTTTTGATACGAGTATGAAATCAAAAGACATGAGTGCGAAAGGATTGCACACTCCTGTTGATCTATGTGGTAGATTTTCTAGAAATCAATTAGTGATATGATGTTTATAGTTTATTTAGTTCTTGTTTACTTTGTGTATTGTGTTATAATAGTGCCGTTCTATATATGCCATTTATAGACTTTTACTAGAAGTCATGACGCTTCCAATTCAATTATGTCAAATGTTCCCTTATAAAAATTTAAAGAAAATTGCAATGTTAATTTCATTCAAAAGGAAGAAAAACGAATTCTACACCAAAATAGAATATAGATAGACAATGAATCAATAACACACAAATAAGTAAAAAAAATCCGGAGGATAGAAAGTAAATTAAATTTATTTTATTTTTGAAAATCTGGATATTTTCTTTGATGAAATCACCATTTTATTTTGTACAAAGGTTTTCCGATTTATCTGGTCGGTTTAGCAGGTAGTTGGATGAATCGGACTTATCAAAGACAAATATAATATAATAAACGTATATATGTTTGGTACTTGAAATAAAATGTCGTGAGAAATTCTGTACGTTTTAATGTGGGAGCTGTGGCACTCGTACAAGGACACCTATGAAAATAGTGGTATATATATATACAATACTGGTGGTAACTTCGGAATCGATTTCGGCCAAAATTTAATCATATATATAAAGCTGAAAATGTCTGTGCGTTGTACCGCTATAACTCACGAACGGCTTGATGGATTTGATTATTTTTTTAAAAAATTTGTTCGTCATCGTCTGTAGAAGGTTATAGGCATATTAGTACCTCAATATCTGGTCCATCCCAGCATCCACCCACGCAATCTTTGTAACTCAAAAACCACTGCAATGATTAATAAGGAATCTTTTTGAATAGATAAGTTTTATCTACCGGAAGGTTAAGGTCTATTTTTTAATCAACCCCTGGTCCATCCCAGCATCCACTCACGCAATCTTTGTAACTCGAAAACCATTGCAACGATTAATGAGGAATCTTTTTGAATAAATTAGTTTTAGCTCCAAAGCTAGCGTTACTACAGTTGAAGGACTATAAGCCTTATTCCGTATGAATAATTGAAAATTATAACATCATGAATGTACTGTCGAGGAACTGAATAGCCTTATAGAAGATATTGGGAGAAAAAAAGTTCCCCGGGCAACGCCGGGTATTACTGCTAGTAAGATCTAAATTAGGATACGTGATATTCCAAATTTCAAGTTCATAGCTACAATCGTTTTTGCGGTAGAGTGGTGACAACTTTCCATTCAATTACATACACACACAGACAGACATTATCGCGAAAATGTATTCAGAGGACCTTGAAACGTGAAAATCCATTGAAACCTTGATCTCGAATTTTCGCACAACTTTATACTAAAGGAAAGTAAAAATAAATAATGAAGAAAAACCTTTATTTGTGTTGGTAAAATTACAGAATGTATCAAGCTCCTTCAAGTCTGTCAAGAGTGACGGTGGGAGGAGTGACCTACCTCTTCAACAGGGAAGACAGCTGTAGTGTCTGCAACGAAGACCGACCGGACGACATCCACCACTCCTTCATGGAGTGTCCAGCCTTCAGCCAACTAAGAAAAAAGTACCTGGTAGAAGCACTAAAGAGCCCACAACCTCAAAAGACCCTTTTCATTACAAACAACCAAAACCTCAATAATATCATACTATACATAGTAAGGGCGCTAAAAATCAGAGGACATTGAAGTTTTTAAATAAAATACCATTTCACTAGAAGTTTTTTCACTATTTTTTTTTTTCATTTGTTAATTAAGATTCTATTACTTTGTATTTTATTATTATTATTATTCTATTTTTATTTATTTGTACTTTTTTTAACTGAATAATGTATATATCAGGCCGAACCCTGAGCCTAAAAGATGTATTTCCTAAAGGCTAATAAAGAATTTAATTGAAGCTCTATCCTTCATCGAACTGCGTAATTCTAAAAGTGACTTTCTTATACCCAGAAACTCCAGTATGAAAATATTGTGTTCTGTTGTTTATGTATGGGGGGCACTGTGTTATCAGTCTGAGGGTTTTTGACTGAAACGCCTGAATTAGTTTGATGTTGGATGTTTTTGCTGAACCGTATATCTGTGATCCGTATGACCATAATGGTCTAAATAAGTAGGGGTAATAGTTCCGTTTTTGTGTGTCATGTCTGATTTTGATCGTCTATTTAGAAATCCGTAGAGTATTTTGAGTCGTCTAAATAAAAATAAAAATAATTTTCAAGAAACTCAACTAAAAACGTTAAAACAACTTTTATTAGTGCATACTGCATCACACTCCACTTCCATTTTAAAAATTTGTAATATATATATATATGTATAATGTAATATATATGCATACACATTAACGCTCATCTCTTATAAAAGGCTATTATTACATTCCCTAATTACTTTTTTAATTCATTATTATTTGTTTTATGTGTGTGTAAAAGTATATGACTTTTTGTATTTATGACATTTAAATGAAAACAAAAAAAAAGTTAAAAAAAAAAAAAAAAAAAAAGGTGGTTGGTTTGTTGTCCCAATTAGCTGTGCGGGGTTGCCTACCTCTAAGATAAATCTTGCACTCTTTTGTTATTCAACCCTCTGCTAACTTAATTCCGATCTCTCCCCTGCCAAGTCTAACTTTCCTTACTAAACCCACCCTCTCAGTCTCAATGGCCATCTTACTGCTAGTTACTTACCCTTCTCCTAACCAACTGTTACTTTTCTATGACTATGAAGTATAGAATTACATTGAGTATAGTGGGAGGGTTAGTGTGTACACTTAGGGACCTAAGCATTCAGTGTTTTTATCCCTTCTTTGTCAGCTCTACTGTGAGCGTCCTAAATTTTACCAACCCAGGTTTATTTAACTAAGATATTTAACGAGTACCTGAAATAGCACAGGCTCTGGACCATCGCTTAACGTACTATCCGAAGGACGGCGTGCTGAAAGTTTTTACCTCCCATGTATATAAAAAAACTGGTATCGAACCCGCGATCCTTAGCTACCTCTGAGGTACCGGCGTTTTATTAGTTTTCATAAGAAAAAAAATTCTAAGCACACAAGAAAGTTCATTCTAGTGAAAAACAGTAGGTTGCCCGCGGGCGGGATTGGTTCTGGAGCCCCTGAGATGGGATGGTCGTAGGGATGAAAGATACTGTGTCTCAGTCTGACTTTTGGCCGCCTTTCAGTTTCGGAGATTAGGTGGGAAGATTAACACAATAACTACCGGCTAATGAATGTATCGACATGAAATTTCATATTTGAAGTCAAAACCCAATGAGGACGTAACCTGTTAAATTTGAGCAATATCAGCCGAAGGAAAGGGGGGTTCAGGGGAGGGGGGTCAATTTAATAATCTTAATAACTGCCGATTAATGAATTTAGGAAGAGGATTTAAGCTCCTAAGTCAACTATTGAATATTAGCGAAAACGGATGAAAAGTTATTTGTGTAATTCGTTCTGGGGAAGTGTATTGCCGGGTGATTCATCGACGACTTTTCTTTTATGGCAAAAAAGATGGGCAAAGGTTATACAGGAAGGACGTGCCATCTCTTATATCAGGAACACTGAAATGCCGTCCGTAAGTTAGGTAGATCACTGGGATGGTTGAGAACGTCTTGTCTCTGGATGGCACGATACATTAAATCGGGGAGTCTTTGTCGACCACCGGACAGATATATATGGTTCTCACTCTATTTATTATACATGTCCAACCAAGGGGACGTTGTGGTGGACCGCAGGCCTTGTGGTTAAAACCTCTTTAATAGAGAGGATCGACAAACCGTGACGCCTTGTGGTCCTCCACTGTAGGCTTCCCCAGCTCGTTACCCACTCTATAGCTCTTTGGATCTCTTTTCTATCCTCGGAGAGCACACAACTCCAACCTTATATAAGAACAAGTGAATCACCGGCTTTTCCCCAGCATCAATTTATCAATTTCGGCTAAAACTCAATATTTAACACATACTAAATGTTGTGTCGATACACCGAAAATTAATATTTATTGTCCTTATAGGGCTTTGAAAAGGCATATAAAATTCCATGTTAATACATTCATTACAACGGCAGTTATAAGAGTTTTTGTGGTAAGCCTCTCGTAATTCTCCCCTTCCCATTGGTCGATGTGGCTTATAATGAATTTCCCTATTTCCAGCCGTGGAAAGGTGGAGGAAAATCAAAATACAATGCAGGAATTGGAAATTCCAGTTATGAAAACCGTACAAAAAATTCCCTAAAAAAACCTATATTTCCTAGATAATATCTGGATCTTGCGGTGTCGTCATTTCTGCTGGGAAAATGGGTCTAATATAAAATAAAATATCATTGCGAAAGACATGTATAAATAAATTAATATTAATTACTAAGAATTTCATATTAATCTAATTTCTATCATTTATCTATTTTATTTTTATAATAATTATTATTCACCTCATATGTATTTGTATTCTAAGATTTAGTACCTGTTTTGGTTTAACGAAAATAAATATTATTATGGTTTACACCTGGGGGCCTAAGCAATCAATTCTGTATGCTTCTCTGGAAGCGCTTGGCTTCTTTCTTACTGCGACTTCTCCTACCTGAAACTGAAGATACCTAGCCTCTAAGTTTCTTTAGCTAATCCAACTTTCTGAACTCCTCCGTGATCAAGTCTCTTCCGAAAAGGCGAAATCTCGTCCGGCTAAATTTCGGGCAGCTGCCCTGGTCGTGAGCTGCCGTCTCGCTCGATCCGTTTCGAGGTTACGTACGAGTACTCCATTCCCCAACATTCACCCAGGATCATCCTCGCCTGTCTATGTGTGCTTCTTGCTCTCCATGACTTCTCCAAAAGGTCTCTCTAACAAGGGGCTTTATTGGGACTTGAAGAATTCGAGCTTTTACTGAAAAAAGCCCCGATCCAGATGCAACCCATATATTTGTGTATTCATATACTTACATATACACTTGAATTTTTCTTCAAAGAATCATTCTAAAATCAGATAATAATTTAGCCGCTCATAGTTCAAGTGGACTGTCAATATATGCATAAAATCCTTCATAATGTATACAGATCTACATTTTGCACGGTAAAATGTAGGGTAAGCAGTTTTCGATCCGAATAATTTAGCATTGTATAGTAACGGATTTCCTACTAAAAACGTCGTTGGTGATTCACTGACAACGTACTTCCCCAGAACGAATTAAAGAAAGGGTTAACAATATTCATTTTCATTCACTCCTATAGATTTAGAAGGTATATGATTAATAATGATGCAAACAAGGGGGTTTGCCAGGTACATAAAGATCCACCTTTTTATGATTTAATTTCCAAAAATGACGTTAAGAACGTTTTCAACTGTAATAAAGTCTTCGGTGAACCACTGCCGATGTACTTCCCCAGCACGAATTAATTGACAAAGTTTTCGCTCTCCCTCCAACACCAATTGACCATTTGGCTAAAAAAATCAATAGTTGACACACAGGTACTTCTGAATCATACTAAATTTCGTGTAAATACATTCGTTCTATCAGAAATTATTAGGGTTTTTTAGTTAAGTCTCGCTCATGATTTCTTTGTAAATTAATGCCCGGGCTTTAAATACGAGGTCGTATCACCTACTACCAGAGCATTCTTTCGTCGCTCTGGTGTACATGAGCCCGACACTACAGTGGGAGTCATACATTGTATTTATAAGTTTATTCATCCAGGGTAAGGGACTTTAAAGAGTACCTGACATCGCAATGACTCTGGATCATCGCTTAACGTTCCATGAAAAATTAATAGGTATGTGTTGTCCTTCTTTGTTGTCCTGTGTATATGAATTTACTTAGAGAATGAAATGTCGTTCATTCATTAGATCGACAGTTATTAGAGTTTTGAGTAATCGTGTCGATGCGTTATTATTATTTCGGCAGTTATGTAGGGTTTTTTGTTTTAACGTTTTCTACATACCCCCTCAATCCTTTTAGCATGTTCACTTTAAGAATCAGGGGGTCTTAAGACATGAAATTCCGGTAGGCTGTGGAAGTGAAATAACCTTGGAGGTGATTGGGCACCTCCGCAATACTTGGATGGCGTACGCCAATCGACAACCACTCTTACTTGACCCTGGCGTACCAGCGGACTTTTAACCTAAATAAATGGAACAATGACATACTTTATTGCTTTAAAGAACCAAGTATTTCCTTAGAGGTATCTTTTCCGTTTTTCTTTTTTCGCTCATTTCATTGAAGTGGAGATCTAATAATTATTGGAGAGAGCGTGGAAAGCTAGGCTGTAAGAAGTACAGAAACCAGGGAGGGTGGGTCCAGATTTGGATTAGACCAACACCCAGCCATTAATTAAATACAAAAATAGACAATATGAATATTTTTAAAGAACCACTTTTCCCAGAAAGTCGGTCGGAACTGTCATCTCTGCTGTAGATATTTTCGCTAGCTCTCTCTGTTCATGTTTTCAATAGATCATCAAAAGAAATACATATATCGTTTGCTTGGTTCTGTGAAAGGTCATATGCGCCAAAACGCAACATTACAGGAATGAAGAAAAAAAAGGGGTAGTTATGTAATCGATCAGAAGTTCGATGTAGACTTTTCACCGAAATTTCATGTGTTTTCGAATCCCTGATTCCGTAAATTAGGAAAATAAAATCCTATATATAGGATCATCTGTGAGCCCGATAACTCCCGATAGGAAGAATATATCGATAAGAAGTTTTATGTGTCCAAAACCCTATAAGGACCTATGTCCAGCCAAATCGGCCAACAGGAAGGGAAATATCAGAGAAAGGGGCACTCAACTTGAAAACCCAAAACTGTCCATGATTTGAAACCCATTTTTTTAGACGTTTGCTAGATTTATATTAGTTTTATATCCAACTCATGCTTGGAAGCCTGTTGAATTGTGCAGTCTGTACTTGAGTACAAAGGCCATAATGCGGCCCGAAAATGCAAAAAGGATGTTGATTTCTATAGTAGGCTAACGTAAAGATGGTAAATATCTCGCATTTTCAGCAAATAAAATTCTACCTATAATTATATATTATATATATATTATAAAATTTAAAAAAAAAAAATAATATGCAAATAAAATCTGTAAAATAGCTGAGTAAATTTGGTAAGGTAGAGAGCAATATGGTTGCTATGGTTAATGTCCTGTCACTCCACTCAGGCTTCCTTTGTCATGAACCCATTGATCTCCGATGGGTTCCATGGGCTGGAAGCCTAAAAGCGTAACCCTTTTACGGGTATGTCCGTCTGTCCGTGAGTATACATCAAACTGCTGGAGCTGAAAAAAGTTAAGAATTAAATTTTATATGTATATCCAGGTATACCCATAACTTACTCTATCTTACTCCGATGGTGACTGATCCTGAAGATCCGCCCACACCAGCCTCCGTGCTCCACCGGTCATCAGTTCACATGGTGTTACAGAGCATCCTTCTTCACTAGGTCAGTCCATCTGTGGTCTTCCTCTTGATCTGGCCCCTTGGACTGTACTGTCGTAACAGAAACTGTGTTTCTGGTATCCACACAGGAGAATTTCTGACACCAGGGCAAGCTACGAAGGTGCTTCCGAATCTTTGGGAGTCGAGAATGAACAGATGATATATGTAAATTCCCAACAGTTTTATGGATCAAAGACAATATCTCTCAAAAATGATGAGAAGACCAGACGGAAACTAAACTACAACTTACAGATGCTACTAATTCTATTCGAACTCCAGACTGACTGACACTCACTGAACTCACCGTACCGACTGAACCCCATGTATTATTTCGTGAGGGTTCTTATAGTTAAGATTTTGGTGATTCATCGTTACAAGACCCTTCTCTCTGGTTTCATACAATAGACACCGAACTTTGTCCTTAGAAGATTACTCTGTTTCCCACTGTGGAGGGCCGATTTATCTAGAACATGAGATTGTCTTGAATGTGGGCTTCGTCAAACTATCTAAGTTGGACACAACAAGTTGTTTGCTAGAGGGGACAATTAATTATAGATAGCCAATTCTTATTGAATTCCGATAGTTTCCGAATAAACTGGGCCAAACAAAGAGTTATGAAAACAAGAACTAATTAGGGCGAGTTATACGACAGTACTATGATCGGCTATTGTCTATAGATGTCCTCAGCTTCCTATTTCTTCCGATTCTCCACTTCTGATTTTCTTTGCCCTTCCGTCCCCTGCTATTTTCCTCAGCACTGGAAAAACTTCTCCGTTGTGTGAGGTCAGGGTCTCACAACCATAGATCAGGACTGACTTTATAATGGTGCTGTAGATCCTGTGCTTCAGGTTTCTCAAAAGGGCTCTGGACGCTCTTTGGGCCTGCAGAAGTCTTCTGTTCTCTTCCAACATCCAGTTGAAGCTAGTTACTATGGTTCGAGGTACCTCGTGGTCCCACATTGAACTCCTGCTCAATATCTTTACTATCTGTGAGTTTGTCGCTCTTATTGACATAAACATCCAGCCCTACTCTACCATATTGCTCAAGTAATTTGTCCAACTTACTTCTGACTTCTTCAGAACCCTGCAAAGACGACATCTATTGATTTTTTAGACAAATCGGTCAAAGGAAAGGGGGATTTAGAGGGGAGGAGGGGGGTATAACACAAAAAAGTTGACGGTGAATCTCTGGCAATACACGTTTTATATCCAATATGGCAGACAGGGGTAAAAACATCGTTCTTCCATTTAGTAATAATTCTAAAAGTATGTAGATACATGAATATGGTAGTGTCAAATTAAGGGAGAGAGTGTTCTTGTATATGCTCTGACATGCCTAGGTATTCCTACAGAGATGTTCGCTTTTTCTTCAAATATCAAATTTCATTTCGATACATTCATTACTTCGGCAGTTATTAGACTTTTCGAGTTGAGCCCTTGTCTGATCAATCCTTCTGCCAATTTTGCTGAACATTGATATGTCGTTCTTATGGGGTTTTAAATTCAAATATAAAATTTTGTGTCGATATATTCATTATAACGGCAGTTATTAAAGTTTTTGAGTTAAGTCTCCCCTTATTTCCCCCCTCCCCTTTGGTCGATGTGGCTAAAGATCAATAGGTGTCGTCGGTAGTGGGTTCTGGATTCACTTAGAAAATTTCATGTTGTGATATTCATTTGATCGGGATTTATCGTACTCGGACATACACACAGACAGACAGACTTTTTTTTCATATTTGGAATCTGGAAGTCGGAAAACATGAAATTTCTTTGTAAATTCCGCATCGAATTTTCGACTTCCCCATAACTTTCCCTATACTTCGTATAGCTGAGGAAATAAAATTTAGAGGAAGTAAAATGCTATTTTTTTTAATTACGATATGCCTGGGTGTCTGCAGCTATGATTATGATTGATATTTGACAATGAATAGGTTAGGTTAGGTTTTATGAGTCATGCCCGGGCTTTAACCACGAGGTTATATCGCTTAGTACCAGAGCGCTCTTTCGTCTCTCTGGCAGACGTGAGCACGACTCTACAGTGGGAGTCCTAGATTTTGCCTACCTCCCAGATAAAATAAACTAAGGGCCTCGGTCGGGTTTCGAACCCACGTTCTTGTGCTCAGAAACCAAGCACGCATACCACTGAGCTACCGGCGCCCTCGACAATGAATATGTCACGTATGCTAACTTAAATCTGATTAGGATTTGGCCAAAATCAAACAAGACCACATTACTTCAAGGGTCTAAGTACATTTTACAAGATACCTAATGAAAATTCTCTCCAGATAAAAGCATCTCTAAGTTTCTCTAGGAAGTAAAATATAAAATATAATATTAATATTCGTATATAAATATAATATTCGTATATAATATAATTTTAATATTCGTATATAAAATATAATAGAAGTATTCGTATAGCTGAGGAAGTAAAATTTATTTACTTTGGAAGTAAAATATAAAATATAATATTAATATTCGTATATAAATATAATATTCGTATATAATATAATTTTAATATTCGTATATAAAATATAATATAAATATTCGTATAGCTGAGAAAGTAAAATTTATTTTCTTAGGAAGTAAAATATAAAATTATTTTAGACACCCAGGCATATCGTAAAAAAACGTATTCAGGAGACTGAAAGGTGACCCGTTGAAAACTTGATCTTGGATTTTCAAATGTTTACAATAATTGTAAACGTGTAAAAATTGTTTTTTTCACGGTGATGTGTCTATGTGTCTGCAGCTGTGTATACGAGTGAAATTTAACAATGAATATGTCACTAGTGCTAACTTAAATCTGATTAGGATTTGGCCAAAATCAAACATTACTTCAAGGTTCTAAGTACATTTTACAAAATAACTAATCAAAATTCAATTGATTTTCAACCAAATAGTTAAAATGGGTTTAGAGGGAGAGCGACAACTAATGATTATTTTCCGACGATCTTTTTCACTTTCTTATATCCTTAGTGTCAGGATATATTATTTTTTAAATATTATATATTATATAATATTTAAAATATAATATTATTATATTTTCATACACTAAGGTATAAGAAAGTGAAGAAGATCGAAATGATCATTAGTTGTCGCTCTCCCGATAAGTCCATTTTAACTATTTGGTTGAAAATCGGTCTCGGAATCATCATATTAAATTTCATGTTGATACATTCATTACATTGAAATGAATTAGTTTAGTAGTTTTGAGTTAGACCCCCGTCTAAATCTCATCTCGATATATCGAAAGTTATTAGAGATTTTATGGGTTCTGAATCAACATAAAATTTAGGATCGATACATTATGTTCACTGACCCACATACACAAACAAGCAGGAACACAAGGCTGACAGGAAATGTTTTTGTCATATTTAGAATCATAAAAAAAAAAAATTAAATTCTATTTTCATTTAATGTAGGTATTTTAATAATGCTAAATAATGGGCCCTTTTTAAAACCACGATGAAAAAAAAAAAAAAAAAGTATTTTTACAATGATTTATAATATTTTTAATAATTATAAGTAATATTAAACATACGCTAGTGAGATATTTTGGAAATCATTTTTTACAGATGCGTAATTAAGATGTTGGAAATATATGTTAGATTTTGACACGCCATGTTATAAAAAATAATGTTTCATAAGAAATGAAGATGTTATAATGTAAGTAAGTGAAACAAGATTTAGATTTGGTATTAAACTAACAATGTTAATTTTTAGACGTTCATATCTATGTAATATTTTTCAGTTTGTTCTTGAAAATGTCCTGATGGATGAAATATTGTATTTCTAAATTATGAAAAAATAAATTAAATAGAATGAGACCAAAAAGGGCCAATATTTGGAATTATTAAAATACCTACATTAAATGAAATTAAGGAGGTCTCTAAAAATTGTATATATTGATACGAATGTCGGATTAAATTCTATTGAAAATTGAACATTGAATTTCTGATCGATTACATTTTTGTTAAGGTTGGGAAGTGAACGTTCAAAATGGAACTGGAGAGAACACAAAGATACAAATACACTTTTGATAGGGAAGTGGTGAATTTAAACTACCGGAAATTGAGTTGGGAAGAACAAAGGAAGAATAGCCTGTTATTCCCCTTAATGTCGTTTATTAGGATGCAATCTTGTTATTTCCCCATGTTTTGCGACTGTTATTTTTTAATTTAGGAGGGAAAAAGGGTTGGGATCCCCCCCCCCCCCAAAAAAAAAAAAAAAAAAGTCGTGAATCATTTTGCGAGCACTAATCGATCGTTTGGGCTAAAAATCGATATTTGACTTACATAGTGACTTTTGAATGTTCAGAATCAAAAAAAATAATAGGTCGCTACGGAATTTGGAGAGCCTAAGGTCACAGAGGTGATAAGTGTGATGTCTAAAAAAATACACACATTTAAATTATTAATATTAAAAAATTAATTATATTTATTTTTCTATAAAATCCAAGAAGCAACTGAAATAGTAAATAAATAATATGAATGCATTTTCTTTTAAAACAAATGAGTAGAAAACAAAACATGGCCATCAACTGTTTTTAGTATGTGTAGAGACGAGTCGAGTGAAGATGGAGAGTTGTGTTTAGGCTTAAGATGTGATGAACTAAGTAGGAGTAAATTAACAATAAAATTGATCCGCAAAGAAGGTACATATGTTATTTATATATATGTACAAAATATACCTATGTGCCCAAAAATATATAACTTAAATTTGAAGAATGGCCAAAATATAAAACAAAAAAAAAGATTGAAATAGTTTCAATGTTTAGTTTTTAATTTTATAATATAGATGTAAGAAAATAAACCCAATTATTTGTTCTCGTAAATTCTATTCTATTCATTTTCCCTGTTGGCCCAGTAAGATAATTTTAAAAAACCTTTGGATTAGATTTAATATTATTGAAAAAAATTAAAAATGGCATCTCCTTAGGAATCCAAATGAAAAGATTGTTAATTGAATTTTTTTACGACAACGACATGCACTTTCTTAAAAATTGCACCTCTTGAACTTTTTATATTTTTTAGGGCCCTTTTTGAAAACTACTATAGAAATCAAAATTTAGTAAAAGACCAGAGATAAAATTTCTATAGGAAATTTAGTAATTTATTGTTTATTTAATTATTATTCCAATTATTAATGGGCAGGCCATATGCAGAGGATGCAGGCACATAACTTGCCCTATACTTCGTAAAGCTCGAGATGTAAAAAATAGGGGAAAAATAATTTACAGTTAAAGGAAAAAAAAAACATTCCGTCAGTTTTGTGTCGTCACCATAAATCTGGTTCAGCACAAACAAGTCTTTCTTATTCCTTAAAACTTTGAGTCGAACAACTTTTTTGTTTGTATTTATTCTTTTTCTTAGTCCGTTAGTTGACCGTATAATGAAACCATTATATCGAGTGCATGACGTCAGAAGACATTGCCAGAAATATTTTACTCAAATCAGTCAAAAAAAAAAAATCTGTCTGCCGTGTGTGTGTCTATGAATGTATGAGTAGGTCTGTGAACACGGTAATTTCCGGTAATGACCTGTATCGATACGATTTCACACTTTTGTGTATCTTGAAGTACGACATTTATTAATTTTTAGCTAAAAGAAAGGAGTAAGATGGTGGAGATTTATTAAAAAATTCCTGATGATGTGGTGCCTGTTAAATTTTATTTGAAGAAAGAGAAGTCCCTGAAAAATATAAATTTTATTTTATTGAGCATATTCACAATCTGTAAAATAAAGCCATTAGTAAATTTGATGACAATGTTTTAAAATAAAATAATGTAAAATAATAAATGCAATATATACAAATATAAATAAGAATGTCTCTATAAAATGGTGAAAGATGTGTGTTAAATAATAAATATAATATTATATACACAATAAATAATATATGATATAATGTATAGTAAGCGGTTTCCAGTACAACAGCGTTATCTTCATCTATAGTATGGTGTCTAAGCGAACACTATGTGTAGGGGAGATGAGTTACTTTTGGTGCAAAGGCTAATGGGCAAGATGGCGGCTCCTCAGTCACTCTGGGTCTTAGTAATTGAGTCCCAATTGGGACAAGGCGCCCTCCTTGTCAATAGAACCCAGTTCGATCCCCATCAGGGCTTTCTATTTTTTTCTTAAGGTGTCACACTAAATAAATATTTATTTAAAATCTAGAACCTTGGGAGCACTAATGGGTTTAAAATATAAAAAAAAATTTTAATTTGGCATAGGCAGGACTATGGGAGGAGGTAGGGATTAAGAAATTAACTAGGCGGGGTTGATGAGTTCCAGTATTGACATATTCCACTGCCTTCTGGACTGAATATTATTTGAATTAGCGAGAGTTTTTTCTGGGAAAATATAGGCGGCTTTCCGCCAAAAGTAACTTCGAAAGATAGTCCCTCTCGTAAACTCAGGCGTTGCTGGCCGAGAGACCAGCTAAGATAAGCACCTCTTCAGCACCTTATCAGCACCTCTTCCCTCATTGTCTCCCCTCTTCAGCTCTCGGTCTGCCTCCACTCCTAATCAGACAGATCCGGGGTGTTCGGGGGAATGAGGAAGGTATTGTATTGCGGGGGATGTCTCACAGCTGAACAGTTGTTTTACTTCCCCAGATATACGAAGTATTGGAGCAGTTATGTAATCGGTCTAAAATTAGATTTTCATTTTTTCCGATCTATAATAATAATTTAATAATTTATTTCCGTTAAACCAATACATGGTAAAATAGGATACGTCAAATGAATTTATACATTAAGATAGCTTATAAATTAGATTTATAACTACTTGAGTCTAACACATCTATGGATTAGTAATAACAAAAAAAAACATTAAAAAAAGTGAAATTAAATTAATAAAAACTGTACAAATAAATACTTAAAAATATATGAGTATATAAAAAAATAAAATAAAAATAATAATACAAGATACGTTCATAATAAGTAGACACATTTTTCAATTTAATAGAAATTAAGATAACTATTTTTCAAAAAAAAAAAAAAAAAAAACTCTTCGAAAGTGTCTTTATCCCCCAACGATGTTTCGGGACGTTCTCACGTCCCATCATCAGGTCCCAATGTGGCGATATATAGATTATAGATTCAAAATATGAAAAATAAAAAGTGTGTGTGTCTGTGAACAGGATGACACCCGATAGAATGAATGTAAAGACACGAAATGTTATATTTTTATATGTGTGACCAAAACCCCACAAGGACCACACATATCGATTTTTTTTCTAATAAAAAATAGAAATATACGCCATATATATGCCATTTTTTCTCCCCCTCCTCTGTTTTGTGAAGTAGACCAGTGGTTCTCAACCTTTTCATACCCACGGACCACTAATTTCCTTACCTCATCAATGGCGGACCAGTCATGGAATTCAGTCAAAGAGCAATAAACCCAAAAGAGCAAAATATGGCAAAAAGATGCAAGAAATGAGCACCTTGAAACATTTATTATTTACTTACTATATTATAATTATTTCTTTAATTATTGTTATATTTACACAAATTTTAGGCGAGTGGGAGAGGTGCTCGGGAGTCCACGAGCTACACAGCCAGGCTCAGGCAAGCAGACAGACAGATTCCACAATAGCCGCGTACTAATTAATTTTGTTATTTATAAGACAAATCCCAATGCTTTATTTTTTTAGACTTTTATTTTTTTAGTTTTTTTATTATTATGCCGAAAGGCTGATATATTTCGCGGACCACATGAAAACCTCCCGCGGACCACAGGTTGAGAATCACTGAAGTAGACGACCCAAAAAGTTGAAAATAATTATAAAATAGAACTTTTCGAGCATATCAACGACAAATAAGTTTGATTTTGATGCCTTCATATTCTCGTCGCCTAAAACAATTTATAAATATAGGATAAAATGTACTAATTTTGCCCCTGACAGTTTTTTAATCAGAATTTCTATTTAATAATATAATTGACATTTCTAATTATCTTCTTTTCTAGGGACTCTCTATGTGCGAACGGGATTTGGCCAGTTTTCACTTTTTTATAACATTAATATATGGAAATTGAGTGCGAAAATGACGTTTTGACCATTTTCGCGTTGACGATATGTATGAAATTGAAACTTTATGCATGGAATAGTTTTTTTAATCAAACATTGAGTAGAACATCGTCATAATTATCTTAAGTAAGTCGTGAGACATCAAAAAGTTTCATTTATGTTGTGGCATTACTGACATCATAGAATAGAACACTGTACAATTATACAATGAAAACTGCTCACCCCAACAGAGTACTTTCATATATACTCCAATGCCAACATGAAATATTTATTGAACGCTACAACAGGGTCAGATATTTCTCCACTTTTCTAGATACGGCAGGGAGGGGGATTCCTGGGGACGCTCCCAACTCCCGAAAAAGCTGTTTTTTGGACAAGTCCATAAAGCTGTCTTTCTCCTCTAAACTATTGCTTCCTTCTCCCGTATATTCCCACTAAAAGCCATCCCACCTCTGGATCAGGTTTCATTAAACCTACCCTCTGCTACCCAAAACCACCCCTACCCCAACTTTGAAATATAGTATATATATATTTTATTATTTTATATTTTATATATATATATATATATATATATATATATATATATATGTGTGTGTATATAATATACACTGGATATAACGACCAACCTTTAGCGACTAAAAATGTGCCCATGCTATTTTTATGTAGGTAAAATGGACTGGATACAACGACGGATGCTTTTTTGGAACCATGGGCATAAAAAGATGGGTTATTAGGACTATTGTTCAGGACGTTGGGCGGAAAAAAAGTAAACATAGAAACATAGTGTTCCAAGAAAATTAATCCTCTTCCCTTTCTTAAAATCTAATAAAATTACTTTGGACTTGATTAGTTTTAACTTTCAAACACGAACCACACAGGCTCACGGTTGTTATTTATTAAATAAAAAAATGTCTAAAAGGAAGTATTATTCAGTGGAAAACAAATTCGTAATTTGTACACGAATCGAGAGTGGGGAGACAAATGTACAACTGGCCAAAGAATACGGAGTGAATCATTCGTCAATATCTACGATTTTGAAGTACAATGATGCAATTGAAGCGGCTATCGGCGATGGGAAATCGTTTAAGTCAAAAAGAAACCGAAAAACCACACTGGAATGGTTCAAAATGCAACGAAGTAACATCCTGATATCCGGCCCTCTTCTCCTAAAGCTCAAGAGCTTATAAAGATTATTCCGGATATTTCTTCGGAAAATCCCTCAATCGAAATATCGAAAGGATAGATTCAGCGTTTTTGCCAGCTTAAAAAATATTCACTTTCTACTTAAGAAGTAGATACATATATTTATGTGTATTATAAAATAGGATATACCTACATATATCAATTTCTATGAAAAATAAATAAAAAAATTCAAATAAAACATTATAATGAATGTACATGGACTACTTTTGATTAAATGTTTTCTCCCGTATCGGATAATACGACGATCACTTATAACGACCTATAATATATTGTAGCATGTCTACCCTATAGATAATGCTCAGAACTGGCGATGTCTATGAGAGGATCGCGATCGCTAGGAGCAAAGTATGGGTTGTGTGGTCTTGAATAAACGAGAATTGCATTTGGAAGAGAATGCTCGGAACCAATGATGCCTGCGAGAGAATCGCGATCGCTGGGAGCGAAAATAAAGAATAATAGAGACACAATGGAAAGGAAGCCAAGATAATTGTCTACATCCGGTGTATAAGGAATAAGCAGTAAAGGTTTTTTTTCTTACTCCAGGTTTTCACACAACTAGAGGCAGATGTTAATTGGTAATATGCGATTGGCTGGAAATAAAATGGGCGGAGTCCGACGACGAATCAAGTCTCGAGAACTGTCCCCTACCACGGTCGGATATCGGAAGCCACGCCCCGTTTTACTCATTCTTCGCTCATATCTTGGTGGATCACCACGTTCCTCTCTTTGTAAAGCCTAGTTTCAGTATGTGAAAGTACTTTCTTTGCTCATGTCTTGGTGGATCACCACGTATCTTTTCTATAAGTAAAGTTTAGTTAGAATATGTGAAATTAACTTTCTTCGTTCATGTCTTGGGTGATCACCACGTATCTTTTCTATAAGTAATATCAGTTTGAATATGTGAAATTAACTTTCTTCGCTCATGTCTTGGCTGGTCACCACGTTCTTTTTATATTGTACAGTTGAGTTTAAATATGTGAATTGAGTTTTCTTCGCTCATGTCTTGGCTGGTCACCACGTTCTTTTTATATTGTACAGTTGAGTTTAAATATGTGAATTAACTTTCTTCGTTCATGTCTTGGGTGATCACCACGTATCTTTTCTATAAGTAATATCAGTTAGAATATGTGAAATTAACTTTCTTCGTTCATGTCTTGGGTGATCACCACGTATCTTTTCTATAAGTAATATCAGTTTGAATATGTGAAATAGTCGTAGAGACACACTTTGATTTTGGACGGTGCAAAGTCAGTGGGGGTGTAACTTCTGGTGTGCCCTCGAAACTACGCAGATCTTCAGGGACTATGTGAATAGACGATTTCTACGGGAAGTCCAGAAAGGGTGATCACGCCGTCATTCGCCATGGATATCGTATCGAGGTACCTCGTAATTAAGTTATAATTCAGTCCTTCAGACACACGGCCAAATTATATATATATTCAATTGTTGTTTTGTAAATATGTTCTCATTAAAATAAATATGTTAAAGTTATAGGTTTGATTCATTTCATTCCCCCCCCACTCATGCTTCTTCTGGTTGACAACAGTAATTAATTATTGTTAATTACTGATGTCAACTAACCGTTAGGATCTTGTAACCGTTCTTCCCGTGGGAGTGCTTTCAGCTATTCAGGCATTGTTTAATTAAAGTCGCGATTTAAATAATTTTCAAATTTAATAATTTTTCGATCTCAATTTTATTTATTTTATTAATTACGTGATTTGCACTCACACAGGGAGGGAGATTGGTTATAATATATATATATATATATGTATATTATTATTGTTGATAATATATAGGTTAGGTTAGGTTTTATGACTCATGCCCGGGCTTTTAACTACGAGGTCATATCGCCTACTACCAGAGCGCTCTTTCATCACTCTGGTGGACATGAGCCCGACTCTACTATGCGAGTCCTAAATTTTGCCAACCCTAAATTTTTATTCACCTAGGGTAGGGGTCTTTAACGAGAACCTGACATCGTACAGGCTCGGGACCATCGCTTAACGTCCCATCCGAAGGACGGCGTGCTTAAGTTTATTTTACCTCCCACATAAAATATGGTCGGGTTTTGAACCCACGATCTTGAGCTCAGTAGACAAGCACGCATACCACTGAGCTACCGGCGCCCTCTGATAATATTTATATTATCCATTTATATTAAAAGTGTAAATATATATATATACACTTTTAATATAAATGGATAAAGTTTTTTTTTTTCGAACTCCTAAAAAGCTACTCTCTGCATTTCATATTCATCATCCCTCGAGCAGTGTTGTACGAAAGGGGGGCCCGAGTTTATAAAAAAAAAGTCACCCTACCCAGCCCATGAAGAGATTAATTATGATTTAATAGGCTGATCTCATTCAGTGACCGTATACAAAAATGATATATTTTCACCATCTGTATTGTTCCATTTTTACTTTACCCCTAGGTATGTATGATATAGGAAAAGTTATGAAATCGGTCAATGACACTTCATATTTTTCAAACCACTGAGAAATCCAAAAAAATATGTCTGTGAAACACGACACCTTCGCATAACATGAATGTATAATCATGATGTCTTCCCACTGTTTTTTTTTTGCAACCCGAACCGGTTTTCAACGCAACAGCGTCATCATCAGTGGTACATTACTCCCTTACAGTGTTGTCTGCACTAGCCAGAAGCTCTTTGACTGTGTTTGTATGAGAATATATCACATCACCTCCAACCATACCTAAACCTGAATGCTCCTTTCTCACACATCAAAGCACTGGCTCAACTCCGACAATCTGGCAAGTACTATCTTAAAATCAGTTACAAAAATAATACACCCTTAATCCCCAGGAACTTTGTTCAATCTGCAATAAAAACGAATTGGAAGACGTATACCACCTGTTAATATCCTGTCCGATATACTCCCCATTAGAAGCCACTTCCTGCCTCAGAGTATCAGTATAGACCGATCCAACTTTCATACATTATTACTCCTGGCTCATAATAACAATGATATCTCAAATATTTTTTATTATTTATTCAGCGCTCTGAAACGCTTAGATCATTCATTGTTAATGAATAATGTATTTCTACTTCCATATTATATTGATATTCAATACCTACATCCCCACTCCATATTTTCTGTCTTTATTACATTATTATTATTAATTTGTAATTACTTATTTTATTTATTTATGTTTTAATTTAGTTTATTAAAGGTTCCTTTATATGTGTCATTATTGTTTTATATGTGTATTCCATTATATGTGTCATTATTATGTTAATATTGTAAAAGTAATGGTCACTGACTCCATTGTATAGGGGTGAACCCTTTAAACAATAAAAATTATCATTATACATCACATCACGAAATTGTGTAGTTTATGTGTATAGGATATCCTTAAGTACTACACCTATAAATTTCAGTCAAATTGGCCAAATGAAAAACTTAAGGGGGGTTTAACTAAAAAACTCGACGATGTAATGAGTGTTAATTTTTATATGAGCAATGTTGATTGAAGTCTCTTAATAGGACACCCATTGATTTCCAGACAAAGTGGGAGGGACTATGGAAGAGGGGGAGAAGTGTATTATGCCATTTAATAATTTGCTGATTAATAATTTAATGATTCACCGACGCTTTTTTTATTTTTTTTCATTATTGTAATTAATTGGGAAACTTGAAATTCTGCTAAAAATTTTCTGACCGAATACATAACATCCTTTATATTGCTTTTAGCTGAGAAAAAGTAAAAAAAAGTGAAAAATACAAAAAAAAAAAAAATACTATAAAAACGATGAGAGTTGTCACAGAGTTGTCAGACAAAACAGAACTAGTTTCTTATACAGAGGACATTAGTTTCACGACGGGACGTCTTGTCCTGAAGGCATCTCATAAAGGAGTCCACTGTCTACGGACGGCTTTCGAAGTTTCATCAACCTCAGTTGTTCAGATCAGATGATATAGTCCCTCTCATAATGTCTCTATTCAGTTCAGTCACTCACCCCTCGTCTCATCTCTAAACATATCTCATCATGTAATTACTCAGCTCAACTGTTGGTCAGTGGTCGCCCCCCATGACATCTCTAATGTTACTTATATCATTGATGGAGGATTTCTTTTACACCGTGTTGTATGGAATAAAGGATTGAAAAAAAAAATTTTGTAATAATAATAATAATAAAAAAAATTATTCTTTTTTCTAAATAAAAACAAAAAAAAAATATTTTTGTTTCCACTATTTTATTGGTAATTTTTTTTTTTAATAATAATTTTTCAAACAAAAAAAAATTGATTATTTTTTTTTTTTAATACGTTAACATTTTTCAATCACAAATAGACCTGGATTATGCCTATTGGGGACACCACTTTAAAAAAAACGCATATTGTACTCTATCTCAAAGGTGGTGTGGAAAGCACTGCACGTATCATAGGAAACATAAACGTTACAACTTTTTAAATAGAAGTTTCTCGAAAACCGTTAGTCTTACGAAAAAAAGTAATACTATGTTTTTTGTAGGTAATGTTTTAAGTTACGAATTTGATAACTACTATTTTTTCGATAAAAGTCACCGTTAACTAGATTTTTGCGAAAAACAGTTTTTTGTGACCTTTGACCAAGCGTAACATTGTTTGCGGCATATGTATCGGTGGGGACTTTTGGTATATTGTTTAGAACCACGAAAGGAAGGTTCATGCAAAAATCCAGCTTTCCCCTATTTTTTCTACTCTGCAATGTCTCTATTCCCTGCATTACATCTTGATCCTAGGTGATCTCAAGAAGGTTCATAAGTTTTGGAAATTACCATTTGACAGTTTACATGTTCTTCATCTATAATCTATATTCCTGCTCCATTCTCTGTTGGGGCATTTCGAATTTCATGTTATCCGAAACCATAACTTAAAAAAAAAAAAATTCTCATCTGTCTATGAATGAATGTATCGCCACGAAATTTAATATTAATGTTTTGACAAATATCCATGCAAATATTTATTTGTATGTTTATTTTATTTAAAATATTTTCTTTTGAGCTCTGTGATAGTTTGACAAAAATTAATTTATCTGTTTGTCGAATCGATATTAATTTTATATTAATGCATACATATTTAGTTTTAACCCCCGAAGCAAAAGGAGAGGTGTGTATGTGTTTTGTCTGTCTGTGGCATCGTAGCGCCAAGACGGCTGAACCGATTTCAAAGCGGTTTTTTTTGTTTCAAAAGCTAGTATTTGCGAGATGGTTCGTTCTTAGCCATGTTTGGTGGAAATCGGGTACGCCGTCTCCAAGATCTTCAGGTTTCATCAGAGCCTATGTAGGGATCTCGGCCTCTATTACAGCTAGAGACTTGGAGTTTGAGCTCAAATGTTTAAAGGCTAAGCCCCCCTTTTTATTAAATGTTTAGTTTTTGTGTCGGTTTTTATTTTTTATTTAATATTTTTTTCATATTTTTATTGTTGAAATTTAATTTATAATTATTATACATATTCATTTTATCATTATTATAGATATTTATTTTATTTATTGTGTATATCATATAATTTTCGAGTGAGTGTTTAAAGTACTAATTATAGTTAGTTATTTATGACTCATGCCCGGGCTTTAACTAAGAGGTCATATCACTTACTATCAGAGCGCTCTTTATCATGTAGGTGGTATAATATACATATTTTTTGATAATAATCTGTCAATTATAAATATACAAATGCCCAGATTTCGAAAAAAAAATTAGAAACTCCGAGGTATAAGATACGTATAAGAAATTTTTTTGACCCACTTCATACAAAAATTCAGCCTTACTTTCTATTTTATGATGAAATCATATCAATAATCGATAATTAATTGTGAGAGTAATTTGTAGCTGGAATGTATGTGCAAACTCTTCACTTACCCATTCATTCAGTTTGAATAAAAGAATTCTTGAGAGCAGAGCGCCTGACCCGAGTTTAGTTAATCCGTTAAATCTGGGTCTCCGATTAGCACCGCTTTCTAGCTCAGCAACTTTTGTAACCTGCCTCCGTCCTCTGCAGTATCCCTCCCATTTTTTTCTCTCTCTTTTTCTAGATAATTGCCAAAAAAAAAAAAAAAAATTGCAATGAAAGTGTGCAATGCTACATAACGTAATAGTTAGTCATTATGATTCATGCCTGGGCTTTAACTACGAGGTCATATCGCCTACTACCAGAGCGCTCTTTCGTCACTCTGATGGACATGAGCCTGACTCGACTATGGAGTTCTAAATTTTGCCTACCCTAAATTTGTATTCACCTGGGATAGGGGTCTTTAACGAGTACCGACTCGGGACCATCGCTTTACGTCCCATCCGAAGGACGGCGTGGTTAAATTTATTTTACCTCCCAGATAAAACTCGAACTCACGATTTTGAGCTCATAAAGCAAGCACGCATATCGTAAGATATCCATGTACTGTTTTCACTTCCCCAGCTACGAAATATAGGGTGTAGGTATATAATCGGTCAGAAATTCGGTATCTACTGAGTGCACAATCAATAAATAAGTGTCATCCCACAATCCCCCAAGAAGATTAAAGAGAGTTTGACATAGAGATCTCCTGTTGTGAAGTGATGCCATGAGGGTTCACCGCTGGGTGTTTTTCCTCTCTCAAGCCTTTCATGTCAATTTATTTTTATTATGTTTGTATAGTAATATGTCAGCCCAGCCGCTGGTTGTGCATTTTTTGCACAGTTGTGGCTTAAGATAAATAAATACAAAAAAAACTAATAACTATTGATGTAATAAATGTATCGACACAAAGTTAAGTATGAGGCTTCAGAAGCTCCTATGCAATTTTCAACTTGATTTTTGGTCGATTGGTTTTGGAGGTAGAGCAAAAAAAATAATTCAGAGGAGATCATAGAAGGAAGCTCTTTTAGTTAACTAATGAGATAATTAGTTATTGTAACTCAAGGCTGGCCATCGCTCAACGATCTATCCCAAGGCGTGCCCGGCCCAAACCATCGATTGATTGGGAAGGGAGAGCGAATACAAAAGTTCGTTGTGGAGAAGTACAATGCTGATGATTCACCGACAACTTCATTGTTTTTATTGTTGCTGTGGATTTGAACCTATAAAACTGATCAATGTCTGATTCAACCATACTTCCTTCTAATATCTTAGACATTAAAATTATATAAGAATTCTTTAAAGTGTCAAAAGAAACTTAATAAGAAGGAACTAAACAGTAATTAGCTCAAAAGGCTCTTGTGAGATAGCATTGAAAAGAGGTAATTTATCAAGGAATTAGGCAAAGCTACCCTGCAGTTGTAAATTAATGGATTGTTAATGCCTCCAGCTTTCGACAAAAAATAAGTAATCAGACAACTTTAATTTAAAGGGTTTAAAATTTTAATTTCATTATAATTAGTTCAGATCAAAAGTAATCAGATAAACAATAATGGAGAAAAATACATTATTATTTGTTACAAATGTACATATAAGGGAACTCGAGGTGTAAGGAAGAAATCTCAGAATTTAGCAAAAAAATTATTTAAAAAGTGGTCGGTTAGTGATGCCTTAGTTGAGTAAGAAAAGAAAATGACAGTCGAATTATTCAAAATGAAATATCTCCAGAAATATTGGTCGGATCAACTTATTTTTTTGGAAGAAAGTGTGGTTCGTGCTAATCCCCCCCCCCCCCCGGATGAAGATGGTCGCAATACCCATATATTACTAAAGTACTACCCATAAAGTACTACCATATATTTTGTAAAATAGACAGTATTAAAAAAACCTACGTTTTTATTTTGTCTTTATTGTTTCACAATATCTTTGCATTTTTTAAACTTCTCTGGGATGTTGAAATGTTGATTTTTCTTTTTTTCCGGCATTTCTTGCAGAGGTGTCTTCTTTTTTCCCTTTTTGGACAATATTTTGGGACACTTACACGTCCCCTTTTTCTGGTCACTATCAACGAACGGTTCATAATGACCAGAAGAAGGGACGTATAAGGGTCCCGAAATATTGTCTAAAAAGAGAAAAAAGAAGACACCTCTAGAAGAAATGCCGGAAAAAAATCAAAATATCTGTGCAGACATTACGTAGTTATTAGAGACCCCTCCTCCTCGCTCGTTATTCCTACCTTCTCGCCGTCTGATTTCGCCAAAAATTAATAAGTGCCATCCTTACGTAATTTTGAATTTAAATATAAATTTTCATCCCGATACATTCATTACACTGGCTGTAAGTAATTTTTGAATTGAGCCCCTTCTGATCCTCTCTTAGAAACACAGACAAACAGAGAAATCAGGGAAAATAAGTAATTCAGTGAAAACTCAATGAATAAGAAGTGTAAAAGCTGGTTTGGTTTCATATAAACATACATTTATCGCATTTTTTTATCCCATAAAAAAACAGGAAAATTGTCCATGGATATGATTTTTTTCGGAGAATTTTGTTGTTAAGCTGTGTCAAATGCATATATTTAGTATATTTTTTATATTTTTGAACCCTGGGGCCTACAGATAGTCCAATTATCCGGCCCAGTGCTGCTTGAGCCCCTACCAATGTTCTGTAGCTTTACTTTCCATATTTAGGCCGTTCTTGGAGTCTACAGGAGGATCCCAAGGTATCTTTGTAGCTCACGGATACAGCTTACCCCGAAAATCCCTCCCTTCTTGGAGGATATTTCTTTCGTATTCAAAAGGGGTCACTCTATATTCGGACCACGGTTTTAACCCTTTTAAGGAACAATATTCATCGACTTGCAAAAAGCCTACTCCTCCTTTAGAGGAACTCACTTCAAAATACGAGTAGTAAAATACTTCCTTCTTAAAGTTCGACGACCTTCTTGGAGTTGAGTGCGGATGACTCTTTGTACGTCTGTCCCTCCGAGATCTGAAAACTAATGAAGCTATATTACTGAAACTTTCAAAAAATTAAAGGGAGATAATAAAAATAATATTTATTTCCATTAAATCAAAACAAGGTAATAGGATACGTCATAAGATTAGAATAGTTTATAAATTAGATACATAAACAGATATTAACTTTTAGAGTCTGACAAACTGGTGCTTAGTAATAACAGAAATATTAATGGGTGGATTCAGAAACGCATATGTTAGTCTACCATTGATTTTTAGCACAAACTGCCGACTGGTTTTGGAGGGGGAGCGAAAAGTTAATTGATCATTGTGGGGAAGTTCATTGCTGGTGATCCACCGACGACTTTTTCATTTTTTTTCATTTTTGAAGAGATCCATTATTTTTGTTATCAACATATTTGTCTGTGTTTTTTTTTCAGTTTATTCAGAATCATAATATTATAAGGACTCTAGATATCTTATATTTATTCTCAGTTAAACAAGAGGGGTGAAATGAAATGAAAATGAAAAATAATCCTTATTCTGGGACATATGTCCCCCAAGAATAATAACATAAAGAATAAACAAGAGTATACCAGTAACAACCAGTAGAGAATAATAAAAATAAAAGAAAAAAGAGGTCCCTAGGAAAATATTAAATGTTAAAAACAGGCAATGAGTAAAACAATATAATAAACTAGTGAAAAATCATCATCATCGGCGCAACAACTCATCTCTGAGTCAAGGTCTCCTGGGTCAGCCTTCGCCAGTCGTCTCGGTCCTGTGCAGCTGCCCTCCAGTTCCTGACTCCAAGTAGGATCCTTGCATCATGCGCAACACCGTCCTTCCAACGTAGCTTCGGGGGGGCCATGGTGGCCATGCGGGCTAGAGCGTAGTTGTGGGTTCGAATCCCGTCCGGGAGTGAGTTTTATTTCGTAGATAGAACTCCCTCCCGGGGCCATGGATGTCTTAAATAATTATATATAACACATTGACATGGCTAATATGCACCGTACATAAAGCCAAAAAAAAAAAAAAAAAAAAAAAAAAAAAAAAAAAAAAAAAAAAAAAAAACGTAGCTTCGGCCTCCCAATATTCTGGTCCCGTGGATTTCCTCCAGTAATGTCATCTTTGGCACATCATGGTCCCCCATTCTTGCCAAGTCTCCTGCCCATCTTAGTCTGTGAAGTCTTACAAACCTTACTACCTTACGTCCGGTTCTTGCGACAAAGCGTATAGCTCCTGATTTGTTCTTCTCCTCCAGTCCTGTTTGTCGTAGACACCTCTATAGATGCAACGTAGGACCTTCTTTTCGTGAATCAGGAGTGCTTGTTCGTCGGTCTTTGTTATTGTCCATGTTTCAGAACCATCAGAGAACACTGGACGAATCAAGGTTATGTAGAGTTGCAGCTTTGTTGCCCTAGAAAGCAAGTTACTTCTGAGGTGACGCCGGAGTCCAAAGAAACAGCGGTTTTCAGCTAGTGAAAAATGGTAAAGAGAAATAAAAAAATAAAAATTCGAAAAACAAGAATGAATTGTAAAAAGCTGGACTGATGAAACAGAAGAGTAACAATCTGTCCAGTGGAGTGAGAGACTTATAGGAAGACGAGAACTATCTCATAGGAGCCAGCCTTAGGAATCAGAGGTGTGCTGAGTTAGGAGATAATGGAAAAGTAGGGACTTAAATGAAAGAAGAGTAGGAGCATGGCAAATCTGGAGAGGGAGAGAGTTCCAGAGGGAGTTAGCCTGGATAAGGAAGGAGTTGTGGTAGGTTGTTGTCCTGGGTGCGGGGGGTGACCAGAGGTTTCTTGTATTCACAAACCCTAGTAACTTTTATTGTATTATGGAAGTCTATGTAAGAAGGGGGATTAGCACAAAAATCCCAATAACTAATGTTAGTAACATATCTAGACGAAACTGTATGTAAATCCAAATTTCCTTATGACTTAGCCGGTACTATATAAGCGATTTTTGTTTTTCTTTCGAAAACCAGAAGAGACTTGAGCATGATAGTTGGTATCAGACTGGCGAAAGGACAGAGGAGCAATCCCAGAGAAACTCGTAGAAGGAACCTACCTCGGTGTGAGGGGGTCTGAGAAGGAATGGATTCTATGAGGGAAAACTGTGGAAAAAGCAAGTACGAACTAGGCAGCAGGCAGGCGAGTAGGCGGTCTCTGAAACAACGATAAGGACGATGGAAATTCGGGGAAACCGAGTTCAGTTCTGAGAGGAACCACGATAATGAGACCAAGGGAACTTTAACGAGAAGATCTCTCACCTTTTCATTTTCAGATTTTTTACTTCTTCTCTTTAAGTTACGTAATTGCTCAAAAATTATATTCGAAAACACAATCATTCACAATCAAAACACAAATTGCAGTGTGTGTCTATGAACTCGATAGAATAAATTTATGTTTATATATTATAATATATAATACTTATAATACTTATAAGTATCGAGAACTACATAAGAACGTCACCTATTAATTTTGCGCGAAAGTACATTGCAGGTGATTCACCGACTTTTTTTTTGAGATTTTCGGAAATATTTGTTGAATGAAGTGCTGGATTGTCCTGAGCCTGTATTATGTCAGGTACTCTTTAAAGACGGTGAATAAACGTGGGTAGGCAACGTTTTCTTCTATATTTGAGTCGGGCTCATGTCCACCAGAGCGACAAAAGAGCGCTCTGGTAGTAGGCGATATGGCCACGTAGATAAACTGGCATGAGTCACAATAACTAACTAATAGGCGAAATTATATTTGTAATTGTTATCGACGCCTCGATCCCAAAAATGAAAAAAAAAATCTTGCCTGTCTGTATGAGTGTGTCTCTGAACATGATATTAACTCCTGATCGAATCAATGTATCCATATAAAATTTTATGTGTACCCAGGGAACCCCATAAGGACAGCACCTATCAATTTTCAGCCTTATCGGTCAAAGGGAAGTGGGAGACTGGAGAAGGGGGCCTAACTCAATTTTTAATTGGTGTTGTGGCAATGGAGAGCGAAAATTTTTTTGATTAATTGCCTGTAATTCGCAGACGAATTGTTGTGAATTGAAATGTGACTTTACTATGGCTCATGATTACCCTCGCGCCGAATTGTGCACTATAAGGGTGAAAGATGTTTTTAATGTTGTTTGTGAAATTCGGACGGTTTTATATGCTTTTTGTTTTGAATAAAATTTCATGGAACAATAAAATGAAATTTTCTAGAGAAGAGAAGAATATCCTTAAAATGGACCACCCACGTCGAGGTTTTATGTAAATATGCTGTTTCTATGTATAAAGAGGGTGGGGGTGGGGGGGATGTCTTATTATCTTTTATGTTTTCCACATATGCACGTCACATCACATCCCATCATCCCGTTTGTTTAGCACAATAAGAAAACCATCTTTCCAACGGGAACGGAACAGGAGGCATGAGGGTTATTGTGGTTGGGGGAATGGGATAGGATGGGATATGTAAGTAGAAGAAGACGAACAGAGAAGAGACTAGACACATGCGACTGCTTTGCATTGAGTCCCAGTCCAGAACGAATCCTCTCAGCGGGATCTCATGGGAAACAACCACCATACACTATTCCAATATAATTGGATCTTGCAATGGCTTACGTCATTTATCTTCTTCTCTTTCCTTTTTTTTTTCGTATTCTTCTCTTTTCTTATAATTTCTTTAATTTTTGAGGTTCCGTTGGTAGAACGAGACTTATAACGGAGTGCAAAGAAGACTGATGTACTGTCATGTAAGGCGGCCACTCCTTATTGCTATTACTTCCCCAGCTGGAAGTTATATAATCGGTCGAAAATTCGTTGTTGAGTTTTCAACGGAATTTCATGTTTACCGAACACCTAATTCCAGAATTTAAAAAAATCAAAGGAAGTATACTTCCCCTGCGTGAATAAATGAACTAAGGACTACTTAACCCTCTTTCTTAACCCTCTAACCCTCTTAACCCTCTTTCCAAACCCTCTTAACCCTCCTTACCCTCATTCCTAACCCTCTAACCCTGTTAACCCTCTAACCCTCTTTCCTAACCCTCTTAACCCTCTAACCCTGTTAATCCTCTAACCCTCTAACTCTGTTAACCCTCCTAACCCCCTTAACCCTCTTGTAAGAACGTCCCGAAACATCGATGGGATAAAATTTTGGGTTTGATTTAGCTCCCGTTCTGAGAGGGTTCTGGATACACATATAAAATTTCGGCAAATATTAGAGTTTTTGTTTTTAGCCTCCCTTTCTTTTTCCCCCGTTCACTTATCGAGTTCTTGCCAGAAATGTACAATTTCGTGTTCATACATTCATTCTGTCGAATGAATCGATAACGATAACTGTGTTCACAGATGCACCACACACTGACCTTAATTATTATTAAGTGCCGATGTAATGGAATATATCGACACAAAATTGTATATGTAAACTATCAATTTTCAGTCAAAGGCCAAAGAGAAGTGGACAATAGTGGAGGAAACTAAATCACTTTAGTATGATTCAGTAGTTCTTAGTTCATTTATTCGCTCTGGGGAAGTATACCGCCTTTGATTTTTTTTTTTTAATTTATGGAATTAGGTATTCGGTAATCATGAAATTCCGTTGAAAACTCAACATCGAATTTCTAACCGATTTTATAACTTGCACGTCACTCGAGGCCTCTAGTGGAGACTATCTGCACCATTAAATTCTCAACTCAACTTGCCTTTCTAATAATATTTCTTGTAAAATTAATATTTAATAAAGAGACAGGTCAAAGCTCTCTTCCATCTAAAGCTTTGCGTAACACTCCTTTTGATCCAGCTTTAGTTATTAATTATATTTCGTCATCATCCAATCGAAATTGGAACATTGACCTAGTCAAGGCGACTATAACACTTTGGAAAGTAAAATTCTTAACGTTACTTTTTCGAAATTTTCTTTAACAGGGAAAACAAAACTGAATATTACCTTAAGCTGATTTTCCTCCAGTATTTTGTTAATACTATCTTAATACCAGGGGTGCGGATCAACGAAAGAGATCCCCCTCAGCTCAGGAAAATCCCAGCTCGTGAAATTTTATTCCCTGCTCATAAAAGGAAGAAACACAGTTCCACAAATTTTGATTTAAATGTTGATGAAGCAATCACAATTAAAAATTTATTTCAGGATTTAATGAGGGTTAATTGTAAAGTGTTCATCAAATCAAACTTTGGTCTATGATTAGTTACCGAAATAATAAGCATTTGAAAGTAGAGTTAGATTAGTTATTATGATTCACGCCCAGGTTTTAACTTCGAGGTCATATCGCCTACTACCAGAGTGCACCGGTTGTGGTTTTATAGCGGTTTTCTATCTATTAAAATGACAATATCTTCATCATTTGATGATGACGGAAAGTGATCGTGAAACATTTTCGCAGTTCTTGAGTTGCTTGTATAAATCATCTAATAATCATGTATAAGTGATCAAATGGTTCATAAATGGCTGTTTAATGTATCCCACTGATTATCTTACTTTAACCATGGTTAAGATGATGGTGAAATACTTCCCTCTGAATAAATGCAACTAATCGACATTAAACTGTAGTTAGATATGATGGAACCACATTATAAGAGTACATAAGGATACGCACAGGCAATGATTTTAGTACAAAATTGTTGTTTGAACCATTCAGTGTCTCCACCATTTTAGTACAAAATTGTTATTTGAACCATTCAGTGTCTCCACCATTTTAGTACAAAATTGTTGTTTGAACCATTCAGTGTCTCCACCATTTTAGTACAAAATTGTTGTTTGAACCATTCAGTGTCTCCACCATTTTAGTACAAAATTGTTGTTTGAACCATTCAGTGTCTCCACCATTTTAGTACAAAATTGTTATTTGAACCATTCAGTGTCTCCACCATTTTAGTACAAAATTGTTGTTTGAACCATTCAGTGTCTCCACCATTTTAGTACAAAATTGTTATTTGAACCATTCAGTGTCTCCACCATTTTAGTACAAAATTGTTGTTTGAACCATTCAGTGTCTCCACCATTTCTTGTCCCACTTTCTTAATGGTTTCCTAATATTACCGTTAGAGTCTGGTCGTAGATTAAAGAGTCTTATAATGCCAATTCTTATACATTCTTCTAGGATAGCTTTGATCTTCTCTTCTAAGAGATACGCTATTGTATCTATCCATTCATGTTCATCCATTCATATCCTCCATTTGGCTGTTGGATACATTCTGTATCGTCCTCGCCTACTCCCAATGCTTTCATTTTTGATGTTTTGATACTGATACCACCACCTTCATTTATAAAGGGTCCTTTTAAAATCCTCATATATTTTGCAATATTTTTCCGTTTCCCTTACTCAACTAGGTCACTACCTACTTTTTACTTCTATGGCTCCTATGAGATAGTTCTCGTCTTCCTATAAGTCTCTCTCTCCACTGGATCGATTGTTACTCTTCTGTTCCATCAGTCCAGTTTTTTACAATTCATTCATATACAAGTCATTATTGTTATCATATTTCACATTATTATTCATACTCGTTTTTCTAATTTTCATTTTTTTATTCATCTTTATTATTTTTGACTAGTTTATTATATTGTTTTACCTCTTTTTTAGAGGACCTCTTTTATTTTATTTTATATTTATTCTTTTCAACTGTTTGATATTTGTATCCTCTTGTTTATTTTTTATGTTATTATTCTTAGGGGACGTATGTCCCAGAATAAAGATTATTTTTCATTTTATTTCAGATATACTATATAAAGGGGAAGTTATACAATCGACCAGAAATTCGATTTTGCTTTTTCACAGGGATTTGAAGTCATAGGATTTTTGAATTGAGCTCTCGCCCAAACCCTTCTCTTCGGCCGATAACGCTGTAATTTGATAGTTATGTCAATGTCATTGGGTCGATACGTTGATTACATCGGCAGTTATTGGGATTTTTGAGCCTCTGATCCCCCCTCCCCTTGGGGCGATTCCGCTGAAGAATAATATGTGTCGTTCTTATGGGGCTTTAAATTTACGTATGAAACTTCGAGTCAATACATTCATTACAACGGCTGTTACCAGATTTTTTGTGTTATTCGTCCCCCCAATCCCCCCTTTTTCTCTTCGCCCGATTAGGCTGAAAATCTATAGGTGTCGTCCTTTGAGGTTTCTGAGTACTCACGTAATATTTCGCGTCGAAACATTCATTCTATCAAGAGTTATCGTACTCGGACATTTTGCTTCCTTAGCTATTCGAAGTACAGGGGAAGTTATGTAATCTGTGATTCCAAATATGAAAAAAAAATCTCATGTCTATTTGTGTGTGTGTCTGTGAACACTGCCGATATAATGAATATATAGACTCGAATTCTATATGGGTGACTTGAACTCCAGAAGTCCTTTATTATTATATAATTAATATAACCTTATTAATTTTTAGCGGGATTAGCAGATGTGAAGGGGGAGATAGATACTCAAAAACCCCAGTTACTTTATTTTTTATTTTTTGGGTGTACCGGCCCCTGAAGGGGGCTCAACAACACCCGTCCGCCGCATAGAGGGAAATTAGGTCATACTTTAGGTTTTTAAGTCATTTATTTACTGCTACGGCCGGACCCCGCCAATCACCGGAGCGATCGGCCGTAGCAGCAAATAAATGACTTAAAAACCTAAAATATGACCTAATTCCCCCCTATGCGGCGGACGAGTGTTGTTGAGCCCCCTTCAGGGGCCGGTACACCCGAAAAAAAAAAAAAAAAACCTGATGTCGGAAGGTAGTAGGTATCATGAACTGACCAGCAGAGCCGGCCACCCAAAAATACACCGGAAGGCGTGGGGGGACGTTGAGATGACTCCCTTGGCTTCACAGCTGGATAGGATAGATTGGAGACTGGTTTACTTCAACTGGCGTTGTCCTCTGCACTCTGCTTCTGTTTTCCTTGGATATATGTCGAACCCCGAGCGAGCTGGCCAGGGCACACTAGTTGAACCAATTGTATCAAAAAGTTCCAACTAGCGGCCCCATAATCCAGAGCTGCTCAGGGAGCGGGAGCCGATCAGGCCCTCTAGCACGGATTCCCAACCGCTCAACAGCCCTGGACGGCACCCGCGCACGCCAGGGGCCTAAAAGGTTTGGGGACAGGGGCGTGATGGTAGTTCCACCTAGTAGCTTAAAGGTGAACTACCATCACGGGCCAATCATGTTAAATTGGGGAAGTTTTTATACTGGTTCTCGGCACGTGCGAGAATGTCACGGGAAGAGAGTTGTCAACTTTCAGCGATATCGGCCGAAGGGGATTTTGGAGCTCAATCCAAAAACCTTAATAACAGCCGATATAATGTATTTATCGACACACAATTTAGTATGAGGATTTAGGAGCCCCATGTAAGTCAACTATTGAATATTAGCGCAAACGGTAGACTAATTTTGATAATATTTGATTACTACCTTCTTTGGAAGTACATTCTCGAAGATTTTTTCTTCACTTTTGGAATCATGAGTTCGGAAAACATGAAATTTCGTTGAAAACTCAGTATCGAATTTCTGATCGACAACTAAGGGCCTTGGCCAGGTTTTGAACGCCATCTTGACTTTGTAACTGACAGTAGTCCGGCACCGCTACATCTGAGCTTCCTTAGCGTCGACTTTTTTTCCTTTTTGACGCTTTCCTTCACATTCGCGCGAGCATTGAGGCGTCGCGACCTGAGCTTTGTTCTACAATCAACTCTCCCGGTCTGTATTGTATACTATAGTGACCTTTGTTTTATAAATACACTTTATCAGGACGGTGCTGTTGTATAATCTCATGGTCTGGTGGACAGTAGTTAGTTTCCCTGGCGTGGTTCCTCATCACCTCAACCGTAACCTCCAAACTCTATTTGTTCCTCTTTCAATTTTTCAGTGTTTAATTCATTTCATTTCAAATGTTTCTAAATTTCAATATAGTCTTCCAAAAAGTATCTTCAATAGAGTGAAGGTTCTATCTATGCGGAAAATAATTTATGAGGATTATACCTATATATATACTGTGATGTATAAAAATAATACACACATTAAAAAGATTAAATTATAAATATTAAAAAAATAATTATATTTATTTTTATATCAAAAGCAAATTTCTTTTTATATCAAAAGCAAATTTCTTTTTAAAGAAATGAGTAAAAAAAAACACGGCCATCAGCTGTTTTTTAGTGTGTGTAGAGTGGAGGCCTGGGTTCAATGGAGACGGACTGAGTAAATGATGGAGAGCGGTGTTTAGGCTTAAATTGCCGTAACAACGTATAATACATTTTTTCTCCAGAAAGCCAAAAAATGTGGACATCCTACGACAGAAGTCAACAACCACTGGATCGAGTTGAGCCAGCCAAAGAGATATGCTTTGACTAGGAATTCAAAAGGTCATCCATGTTTACAAAGTTCTGTCCTGAAGACACAAAGAGATCGTCCCACGATGTACCTCACATTTTTAATGCAGTTACACAGCGGTAGCATCGTATTTTCCTCCTATCACTTTTTCCTCTTCTGTTAGAGAGAGACAACTGACGACAGAAACATTTCAAACGTCATTCGGCCCGCCATGGCCGCCATGTTGTATCTGTGCTGCTACTCGTATCTGGCTACTACTCCATTATATTAATCTCTGTCCGACGATAGTTTTAGCCAAGTTTGAGTATTCGTTTATAACATTTTACTTGCCCGGCTATACGATGTATAGGAGAAGTTATGTAATCGGTCAATAATTCGATGCGGAGTTATCAACGGGGTCTCCTACATTTCATACTTATATGAATATTATCTATTTCACAAAATATGTATCTACTTGGGCGAATTTCATAACTTTTAGTACATGAAACTAAACATAAGAAAAAGTGGACATTACCAGCTAGAACGTAATTTTTGTTTATGTAGTTCAAACTGGGAATTCATTTAAAAACAGGGTTTAACACTGACAACATACAACTCAGTTAAATCAACTTTTATATAGGAAATCAACGAAAATAAACACCATTTTGACATAAATAGGGGCATACAATACCTACAATATTTGTGATAAATGTACATTACTCAACTCACTGGAACAACTGGAAATAAACAGAGCAAAATGAAATTGTATGAACGATGAGACCAATCCCAAATAAATATTCACCTCTTTTATCGCCAATAATATTATCCCCCAGTCTGCATAATATATAATAAGTACATATATTATATGTACTTATTATATATATTATATGTACTTATTTCCTCAAAACTGTGTACTTATTAATTTATTGTCAGCAACCTCTGACCATAGTTCGTTTGGACCAAAAAAGTTTTAATAAACCATGGTCCGATTCGTTCACCTTCAGAAGTTATTCTTGATTTCGTAAAATTTTTAATCTTCCTACTTTTTCTCATAAAATCGATCATATCTCATAACGTATTTGTTATAAATCAAATTCAATTACACCATTGGAAACATCATTAAATTTCCTATAAGGGACACAAGTTTTATTTAGAAATTTAATTCATTATAGGTTTTTACTGCGACTTTAAGCTCAACTCTGTATATGGTATAATATTTTTTCTTTATTTTTCCCCTAAATTTCCCACAAATCTTTTCAATCTCTAGTACAATTCAAACGTTCTCTTAATTATTCAGGGAACTTTGAAACGTGATATCCGGTGAAAACTCGATCTCGGATTTTCGCACGATTACAATAATACCTTTATACTAAAGGTATAAGAAAGTAAAAAATAAATAAAATAATAATATCCTAATGTTGGAAGAAGGATAGAGAAAGGAAGACGGATGTGTGATGTGGAAGAGCATGTCCTCGAGACCTACCAATCACTATCAGATAGTGAGAAGTCATTACGCAACAGGAAGGGGCCATTAGCTGGGTCCTGACTGGGTAGGAAGTGGCTACCTGGGGACCATGTAATGACCCGACCACTCCCTGCCCGGCTCTTAGGGTCATTGAGTAAGCGGCCCAATGATCTACCGCTCTGGGACCTCCACCCTCTCTGTGTACTTCACACCGTCTCATGTACACTAGTTGATCCCCTAACAAATCTGATATTTCCGTTGAACCAGAGTAAACTAGACAGCTCATAGAAATGTCGTTTCACAATTTAGAACATATAATCGAAATGAAAACTGACATTATTGCAGAGATATTGTGAAATAATTCAAATGGACTTGAAAAATAAAATAAAACTTGTTTATTTAAGATATTGTCTAATTTCACTAACTATATACATATACATGGGAGTACTTTCGGTATTTCTACCATCCTCAGCCAAAAGCATAAGAGATAAGACTGTCTTATCTCTTATGCTTTTGGCTGAGGATGGTAGAAATACCGAAAGTACTCCCATGTATATACAGTTAGTGAAATTAGACAATATCTTAAATAAACAAGTTTTATTTTATTTTTCAAGTCCATATAATCGAAATCTTGAACTATTTCAACCTTTCTTTCGTTAATGAAAACTGACATAATTGCAGAGATATTGTGAAATAATTCAAATGGACTTGAAAAATAAAATAAAACTGGTTTATTTAATATATTGTCTAATTTCACTAACTATATATACATGGGAGTACTTTCGGTATTTCTACCATCCTCAGCCAAAAGCATAAGAGATAAGACTTATCTCTTATGCTTTTGGCTGAGGATGGTAGAAATACCGAAAGTACTCCCATGTATATATAGTTAGTGAAATTAGACAATATATTAAATAAACCAGTTTTATTTTATTTTTCAAGTCCATTTCTTTCGTTAAATAATCGGTTTTTTTTCAGATGTTTATAAACTTTTATCAGTTAGAAATTGACTTTTAAGGAAAAATAATCATCATCATCATCTGCGCAACAACTCATCTCTGCGTCAAGGCCTCCTGGATCAGCCTTCGCCAGTCGCCTCGGTCCTGTGCAGCTGCCCTCCAGTTCCTGACTCCAAGTAGGATCCTCGCATCATGCGCAACAACGTCCTTCCAACGTAGCTTCGGCCTCCCAACACGTCTGGTCCCGTGAATTTCCTCCAGTAATGTCATCTTTGGCACATCATGGTCTCCCATCCTTGCCAAGGTGTCCTGCCCATCTTAGTCTGTGATGTCTTACAAACCTTACTACGTCCGGTTCTTGCGACAAAGCGTATTTGTTCTTCTTCTCCAGTCCTGTCCATCGTAGACACCTCTATACATGCAACGTAGGATCTTCCTTTCGTGTATCAGGAGTGCTTGTAGACAGCTCATAGAAATGTCGTTTCACAGTTTAGAACATATAATCGAAATCTAGAACTATTTCAACCTGTCTTTCTTTAAATAATCGGTTTTTTTTTTAGATATATATAAACTTTTATCAGTTAGAAATTGACTTTTAAGGAAAAATAATAATAATAATTATTTGGGATTGAGAGAAAGTCAAGATACTGCTTTCTGGTGACTCATCATTATATTACTCTTTGTCTGCCACTGGTTAGTTGATTGAATCATGCCTGGGCTTTAACTGCGAGGTCATACCGCCTACTACCAGATCTTTCGTCTCTCTGGTGGACAAGAGCCCGACTCCACACTCCACCTCCCCCCACATTTTTATTCACTTAGGGTAGGGATCTTATAGCGAGTATCTTACATCATATAGGCTCGGGACCATCGTTTAACGTCCGATCCGAAGGACGGCGTGCTCAAGGCTTTTAACCCGCGATCTTGAGGCTGTCCTGGTTTGTCATGTTTGAATATTTGTTCAACTTTTTTTTTTACATTTAATTACGAATTTTCTTTGTTTGTTTTGAATTGACATACAGAATAACTTGTCAATGCTGTTATTACATTGGCAGTTATGAGTGTTTTTATCCCTCCGAGTTTTCACCAAAATTGCAGGTTGCAACCTTTTGCAACCCGTTGATAAAAAAAAAAAATTGTGTCTTTGTATCTGTGAACACAATTAAATAACTTCCGAGAGAATGAATATATCGGACACGATATTTTGTACGTGCATCCAGGACACAATGAAGACAACATCTGTTCATTTTCAACAAAATCGCCTCCAGGAAAGGGTGAGATCTGAGGGAGGCTTATGAAAACTCCAATGATTGCCAAAGTAATGAATATATTCGACATAACATTTCAACACGAAATTTTGATTATTAACCAAATCGGGCAATTAGTTTCTGAGAGAGAGCGTAAACTTATTTGATTAATCCGCACTGTGAAAGTGAATTCCCGGTGATTCACCTTCTATTCTAATTGGACATCAGTTTCAAAAACATTGTTATTTTATTGGTTAAATATTCTCTCCAGGTGAATCTGAACTGGAGTAATCCAGTTCCTAACGTTGGTCCAAGATATGTAGATGTTGGGCCTTGGATTGGATGTTATCTGTATCAACAGGAGGGATCAAAGCAACGCAAACATTGATGTTTAATCAGACAAAATAGGCAGACATGTAGGGGAATTCATCTCATCTTATAACAAGAATATAGATCCGGAGGAGATATGACCTAATCCGCTCAGTCTCCTCTGCAATCTATTGTAATAGTCTTACAGGCTCTGGCAACCTTCCCCATGTTATAATAGAAAATTAACATTAAATTAAATGGAAAAAATAATTGTATTCTGAGACCATGATTTCCTTAGAATAACTACAATAATACAATAGGTAAGAAAACAAATTAAAATATATCTATAGTCACAGGGAATAAATTGTTAAGTCGTAAAATAGCCAAAATGAGTTAGGTGTACTATGATGATCGATCTGCGCACTGTGAAGAAGTTGGGAGCTCAGGACTCAAATACTATTGGAATTATAAAGATGTGGGTTTCTTGGTATCTCGTAAAATTGTGTATGTTCTCGGTTAAATCAACTTAATCTACTTCTTTGAGGAATCATTCACGAGATAACTGCATTTAACCATTTATTCACTATGGCAGACTATTCCAAGTGAAGAGGGTGTTTTCGGTTAAATCAATTTGCTCAACTTTAGAGAGACATCATTCACAAGTATTTCATAAAGTATGGTTAATAATTAGGTAAGTGATGGGGAATGATTAGGTGACTAAGAGAAAATCCAAGAAAGGATTAACAATATTCATTTTCATTCACTCCTATAGATTTAGAAGGTATATGATAAATAATGATGCAAACATAATTTATTTATTCCAAAAACTGGATTTACACGATTTATGCAAAAGTAAAAAAGTGTGGCCATAAAAGTTACGAATTTAGACTTAGCAATTTATTCCCTGTGACCAGAGATATAATGTGGCCATTAAAGGACTTTCTTATACCAACCACGCTTACAGACCACTCTCTCCCCCCTTCTCAAAATCATTTCATACTGGCATTACTGAATATATGAAAGTAATATGTTGGCATCTGCGGTACTTTGTTTCATTGTACAGCGTAACTCTGAGAGTAACCCAGTAATGAACAGTATGACATGACTTTTAGTAGGTGGAGGGGGAGAGAGAGTGATCTGTAAACACGTGGTTGGTTTAAGAAAGTCCTGTACTGGCCATTTTGTTTTTTAATTTTATAATTTTTCATAAAAACTACCAATAATAAAAAATTTCTTATAATTCGTTGCTACAATTTAAACATTATTTTGAAATATTTTTGATCTCAAAGTAATTATTTATTTATTTTAACCTTTGAATCAGTGTGTATATATAGCACATTACAGAACTGTCTTTCGGATGTCACACAAGTCATCAAAACCCGGCCGAGGCCCTTAATTTATTTTATCTGAGAGGTAAAATAAACTTGAACACGCCGTCCTTCGGATGGGACGTTAAGCGATAGTCCCGAGTCTGTACGATGTCAGGTACTCGTTAAAGACCTCTGCCCTATGTGAATAAAAATTTAGGGTAGGCAAAATTTAGGACTCCAAATTAGAGTCGCGCTCATGTCCACCAGAGTGATGAAAGAGCGCTCTGGTAGTAGGCGATATGACCTCGTAGTTAAAGCCGAGCATGAGTCATAAAAGCTAACCTAACCAATAAACTACAGACACGTCTGTCACTTGGTCATGGGATCTCGTAATAACTGACTAACCTTTTAATAATTTGACTGAAAATCTATATGCCTCGTCCTTAGAGGGTTCTGGATACACATATTAAATTTCGTGTCGATACATTCATTGCATCGATAGTTTTTAGGATTATTTGGAGGTCGGAGAACATAAAATTACATAACCCCTTCTGGGGAAGTAAAAAGATTCAAAAATCTACTTAAAATATGTTGAAAAATAATCTGCCTCCGACGATAGGAAAGCAATTTTCATGAAATAATTAAGGAAAATGTGTTATCCCTAAAAGAACCATCATTAGTTAAATTAATCTTATTAATTTAGAAGATTCCTTCTATAAGAAGCTACACTCCTGGTTTGAATATCATCGATTTCCTTCTAATTTCTGTTCCCTTCAGCCTGTCTCAGTTAGTAATGAAAGTAATCAATGGATTACTTTACGGATTAGCTCCTCTCACCCCCATAATGATTACCTCATTATAGTTTCAGTTAAAGAAACTTATTGACACATTTTCTGTTTTCTTCTTCAGCTATACAAAGTATAGGGGAAGTTATGTAATCGGCGAGAAATCAATGGAATTTCATGGTTTCTGAACTACCAACCACACTTACAGATCACTGTCTTTCCCCCTTCTCAAAACTATTTCATACTGGCATTACTTGGTATAAGAATGTTTACTATCAAGATAACTCTGTACCAAGAGATAAAATGAAATGATTTCGAGAAGAGGAAGGGAAGAGAAAATAATCGGTAAGCGATGTTGGTATAAGAAAATCCTGTAATGGCCACGGCACATAATTTTCACAATTTTTATAATTTTTCAAAAAAACTATATATATATATAATAATAATATGTAATATGATAATATATAATTATTATTATATTTTAAAGTTTGTTGCTATGAGTTACGTTTAAAAATTACTTTTTTTTTTTTGCCCTTATGTACGATGCATATTAGCCATGTCCCATGATTATCTAGTTACTTACAACATCCATGGCCCCGGGAGGGAGTTCTATCTAGGAAATAAAACTCACTCCTGGACGGGATTCGAATCCGCAAACCATGGTGAGACCATGCGACCAGAGCCCTACGCTCTAGCCCGCACGGCCACCATGGCTCCCAAAATTACTAAAAATAAAAAAGTAAAAATTACTTATTGTTAGATATATTTCTTATAGATGGGTTCGAAACCCGGCCGAGGTCCTTAGTTTATTTTATCTGAGAGGTAAAATAAACTTGAACACGCCGTCCTTCGGATGGGACGTTAAGCGTTTTGTTTTTTAATTTTATAATTTTTCATAAAAACTACCAATAATAAAAAATTTCTTATAATTCGTTGCTACAATTTAAACATTATTTTGAAATATTTTTGATCTCAAAGTAATTATTTATTTATTTTAACCTTTGAATCAGTGTGTATATATAGCACATTACAGAACTGTCTTTCGGATGTCACACAAGTCATCAAAACCCGGCCGAGGCCCTTAATTTATTTTATCTGAGAGGTAAAATAAACTTGAACACGCCGTCCTTCGGATGGGACGTTAAGCGATAGTCCCGAGTCTGTACGATGTCAGGTACTCGTTAAAGACCTCTGCCCTATGTGAATAAAAATTTAGGGTAGGCAAAATTTAGGACTCCAAATTAGAGTCGCGCTCATGTCCACCAGAGTGATGAAAGAGCGCTCTGGTAGTAGGCGATATGACCTCGTAGTTAAAGCCGAGCATGAGTCATAAAAGCTAACCTAACCAATAAACTACAGACACGTCTGTCACTTGGTCATGGGATCTCGTAATAACTGACTAACCTTTTAATAATTTGACTGAAAATCTATATGCCTCGTCCTTAGAGGGTTCTGGATACACATATTAAATTTCGTGTCGATACATTCATTGCATCGATAGTTTTTAGGATTATTTGGAGGTCGGAGAACATAAAATTACATAACCCCTTCTGGGGAAGTAAAAAGATTCAAAAATCTACTTAAAATATGTTGAAAAATAATCTGCCTCCGACGATAGGAAAGCAATTTTCATGAAATAATTAAGGAAAATGTGTTATCCCTAAAAGAACCATCATTAGTTAAATTAATCTTATTAATTTAGAAGATTCCTTCTATAAGAAGCTACACTCCTGGTTTGAATATCATCGATTTCCTTCTAATTTCTGTTCCCTTCAGCCTGTCTCAGTTAGTAATGAAAGTAATCAATGGATTACTTTACGGATTAGCTCCTCTCACCCCCATAATGATTACCTCATTATAGTTTCAGTTAAAGAAACTTATTGACACATTTTCTGTTTTCTTCTTCAGCTATACAAAGTATAGGGGAAGTTATGTAATCGGCGAGAAATCAATGGAATTTCATGTTTTCTGAACTACCAACCACACTTACAGATCACTGTCTTTCCCCCTTCTCAAAACTATTTCATACTGGCATTACTTGGTATAAGAATGTTTACTATCAAGATAACTCTGTACCAAGAGATAAAATGAAATGATTTCGAGAAGAGGAAGGGAAGAGAAAATAATCGGTAAGCGATGTTGGTATAAGAAAATCCTGTAATGGCCACGGCACATAATTTTCACAATTTTTATAATTTTTCAAAAAAACTATATATATATATAATAATAATATGTAATATAATAATATATAATTATTATTATATTTTAAAGTTTGTTGCTATGAGTTACGTTTAAAAATTACTTTTTTTTTTTTGCCCTTATGTACGATGCATATTAGCCATGTCCCATGATTATCTAGTTACTTACGACATCCATGGCCCCGGGAGGGAGTTCTATCTAGGAAATAAAACTCACTCCTGGACGGGATTCGAATCCGCAAACCATGGTGAGACCATGCGACCAGAGCCCTACGCTCTAGCCCGCACGGCCACCATGGCTCCCAAAATTACTAAAAATAAAAAAGTAAAAATTACTTATTGTTAGATATATTTCTTATAGATGGGTTCGAAACCCGGCCGAGGTCCTTAGTTTATTTTATCTGAGAGGTAAAATAAACTTGAACACGCCGTCCTTCGGATGGGACGTTAAGCGTTTTGTTTTTTAATTTTATAATTTTTCATAAAAACTACCAATAATAAAAAATTTCTTATAATTCGTTGCTACAATTTAAACATTATTTTGAAATATTTTTGATCTCAAAGTAATTATTTATTTATTTTAACCTTTGAATCAGTGTGTATATATAGCACATTACAGAACTGTCTTTCGGATGTCACACAAGTCATCAAAACCCGGCCGAGGCCCTTAATTTATTTTATCTGAGAGGTAAAATAAACTTGAACACGCCGTCCTTCGGATGGGACGTTAAGCGATAGTCCCGAGTCTGTACGATGTCAGGTACTCGTTAAAGACCTCTGCCCTCCTAGGTGAATAAAAATTTAGGGTAGGCAAAATTTAGGACTCCCACATACATATAGGATTCGGGTTCATGTCCACCAGAATGTCGAAAGAACGCTCTGGTAGTAGGCGATATTAGTTCGTAGTTAAAGCAAGGGCATGAGTCATAATAACTAACTCATTATTCCTTATAGACATTTAGTTTAGATTTTTCGGGGCGCTAAAACTTATGTCGTATTGATAAGTTTTCGCATAAATCAAGGAAACGCCCAGAAATATGTGTTTCAAAACTACATTTCATGATGGTTTCCGGTATAGATCTCGAAAACCAGACGACCTAAAAAATCTTATTTCTCATAAAATATATATCTTAGTTTTCTCTACAACTATTGTTAAAATCAATCACATACACAGACACACGCACAGACAGACATCATGGCGAAAATGGTCAAAACGTATTCAGGGGACCTTGAAACGTGAAAATCAGTTGAAACCTCGATCTCGGATTTTCGCACGATTACATACTTCCTTATACTGTAGGCATAACAAAGTAAAAATTCGATCTGTGTGTCTATAAACAAGATAACCGATAGAATGAATGTATCGAAACGAAATTTGATATGTGTACCCAGGAGCGTCTAAGTACGGTACCTATATAATCTCAGCCAAATCGGCGAAAGGGAAAGGGGAGTTAAGGGGGAGGTTTAACACGAAAACTTGAATAATTCCCGTTGCAATGAATGTATTGATTAATTTTAGTGAAAACTCAACATTGAAATTCTGACCGATTAAATAACTTCCTCTATACTTCATTTAGCTGATGAAGTAAAAACTCGAATAAAAACTGAAGTAGTGCTCAACACAAAAACTGAAGTAGTGCTCAACACAAAAACCCCAATAACTACCGAGGTAATGAATATATCGGAATGAAATTTTATATTTTAATTCAAAACCCCATAAGGACGACACATATAAATTTTCTGCGGATTCGACCAAATGGAAAGCGGGATCAGAGGGGCTCGACTCAAAAACTCTTATAACTCCAAGTGTAATGAATGTATCGATACAAAATGTTGTATGATCATTCAGAATAGTAAACTAGTGATGTATAGCACAAACGGTAGAATGGTTCTAGAGGTAGAACGAAACTTCATTGATTAAGTCCTACTGGGGAAGTAGATTGTCGGTGATTCACCATTTGTTTTAACCACTTGCGATTGGATACCTGTAACTTATAATGTAAAGGTTTTTTTCTTTTATTACTTTCCTATGAGTAAACGTTTATTTATAATTAATTACATGAATTAATGATGTTTTTTAATTAAATTAAATTAAATTACCTTCAGTCAGGTTACTGTTATTGCTAACTTCTTCTTATAATAGTAACTTTCTAATTATACCTTTGAAAATATTTTATAATTGTTTATTCATAATGAACAAAATTTTAATTCTTTTTATATTAAAAAAAAGTAATTTTGGTTTTAAAATTTAAATTACCATCCTATTTATTCAAAATGTTTGAGATTTTTAAAAACAAACAGTATATACGACAGTGTACATGACAGAAAATAGAATATAAAAAATAATAAAATTGAACATTGAGTAGGACATCGTATTAAAGGTCTTACATAAGCCCTGAGGGAAGAAATTTCTATTTAGGGGTGAAAAGGGGATAAGTTAACAGTCAAAATCATTGAAAATTTTAACATATTTTTAAAATATTGTAACTAAAAATTACTAATAGGGAAGATAACGTAATTGACCTACTTGAAATAACCTGCTTATTTATTATTTATTCCCTGTTATTTACTTATAATTTTATTTTTTACTACTATTAGTATTAATGGTGACCGACTCTATGATTTAATAACTGTTAATGTATCTAATTTACAAGCTATCATGTTTATTTTTTTTTTACTCATGCCTGGGCTTTAATTATGAGGTCATGTTGCCTACTACCAGAGCGTTCTTTCGTCGCTCTGGTGGACATGAACACGTCTCTACCTACAGTGGGAGTCTTAAATGTTACTCAGCTCATTTATTTTAATCAGGTAGAAAGAATTAGATTAGAGTGTAGATTATCGTTTAATATATATATCGCACAGGACAAGATGAAGATCAAAGCTAAAGGCCTTATTATCATTGTTATCCTGTATACTTGTGTGTATATTACTCGGCTCATTTATTTTAATCAGGTATAAAGAATTAGATTGGAGTGTGGATTATCGTTTGAGGCGGCCTAAAGCCTATTCAACTTCCCCATGTAGAAGATGCTAAGTAGATTAAATTTTTTTCATTTTTGAGATGGTCCTCCCCAAGATGGCTGTCTAGATACACAACATGTTATCTACTTCAAATATATATATTTTCCTCTTCATGCTTCTATATTTTTTATCCAACTTTGGCTTTTAGGAAATGTAATGAAATATGATATACAGATGTAAAACCGAAAAAAAAAAGTACATGACATAGCCTGACTTGAAGCTATTTCATATATAAATGTATTTTTGTCGTTCATTTTTGATGTATCATCGGTCTCACGCAACTTTGATTTGTTCAATGCAGATATAAATGCAACATTATTATCGCTCTAAAAAATAATGATAATAAATCGTCGGTGAATCATTGGCAATGTACTTCACAAATTTTTCTGAAAATTAATGAGTATTTTAATCAGGGTTTTCTGGATCCTCATTTCATGTCGATACATACATTAGTATAACATCTGTTACTATGGTTTTTGTGTTAAACCACCTCTAATCCTCCACTTTTCCAAGGCCGATTTGGCAGAAAATCATTAGTTATTATGACTCATGCCCGGACTTTAACTACGAGGTCATATCGCTTACTACCAGAGCGCTCTTTCGTCACTCTGGTGAACATGAGCCCGCCTCTACTGCGGGAGTCCTAAATTTTGCCTACCATAAATTTTTATTAACCTAGGCTCGGGACCATCGCTTAACGTCCCATCCGAAGGACAGAGTTCTTAAGTTTATTTTACCTTCCAGATAAAAATGTTGAACCCACGATCATGAGCTCAGAAGGCAAGCAGCACACATACTGATTGATTTTCGGGGGAGAGCAAACATTTAATTGATTAATTCCGGTTGGGGAAGTACATTACCAGTGATTCACCGACGACTTTTTTTACTTTTCCAATTATACGAAGTATAGGGGAAGTTATGTAATCGGTCAAAAATTCGATGGTAAAGACCTCCAGATTACAAAAATGAATGAAAAAAAAAAAATATGTCAGTCTGTGTGTCTGTGGACAGGATAACTCCCTATAGAATGAATGTATCGACTTGAAATTTTAAATGTGAATTCAGAACCCTCAAACGAGCACATCTATTGATTTCAGCCAAATTGACCAAAGGAAAGGGGGAGGGATTAGTGGAGAGGCTTAACACAAAATCTCCAATAACTGCCGATAGAAAAAATGTATCGATACAAAATTTCATATGTGAACTCAAAACCCCATAAAGACGAAAATCATTAGATGTCGTCTTTATTTGTCTTGTTTTCAGACGATTATTAAGATGAGGAATCGACCGATTACATTACTTCCCTTATACCTCACAAAGATGGCAAAGTTCTTCTTGTCCTTCTGTACTTTTGTGATTGATTTTCAATTCCTAGTGGCCCTGTGGGCTGGAGGCTAGGGCTTTGGTTGCAATGATTCACCCAAACTTCTCTCCCGGGGCCATGGGTGTTTGTGTGTGTCATAGTGTGCGCCCCAATGGTGCCAAAATAAAAATGGGCTTCACACCCCTGTCCTCTAACAGCTCAAAGGAAGGCACTTTGCATAATATATTATATTCCGATTGATTTTTAGCCAAATCGGCTGACGGGAATGAGGGAATTATGGCAAGTGCTTAGCACAAAAACCTTCGATACGTTCTGAAATAATAAATGTATGACTCTATATTTCATATTATTAATCCTAAAACCCCAGAAGGACGACATCTATCCGAATCAGCTCAATGGAAGAAGGGGATATACTCAAATACCTTTTCTTCTTCTTTTTTTTTCACAGGTTGTCAAATAAGATGTAATCTGATCTCTCTCAGATTTGTATTAGCTAGCCGGCTTTCAAGGTTGCCCTCATCATCAGGCAGTCTGATAAAATAAATATTAAAAGAAATAAAATAAAAAATTTGTATTATGAAATTTTTTAATTTATTTACTAAAATATTTATTTTATCAGACTGCCTGATGATGAGGGCAACATCGAAAGCCGGCTAGCTAATAGAAATAATAAATCTGTGTCAGACTACATCTTATTTGACAACTTGTGAAATAATCACTTCTCACTCCATCAGCCATCTTCATATTCACTCAAAACACCCTACACACTGCCTAAGTAATGGACATCGACACAAAAATTAAAATTTTATATATGGAACCACAGTATCCACTGGCTGTTACGAATGTATCAAAACGCTATTTAGAATAAGAATTCAGAACTCGCAGAGTAAGAACCGGTTTGGTTTTCAACCAAATAGATTTCAGAGAGAAAACGGAAACTTAGCTGGGAAATTAATGGAAGAATTTGTTTTTTTTTTTTTATTAGTTTTCAGATAAATTCAGTACTTACCAAGATGTAGAGATCATAAATTAAAATGCTACTGACACAATTTCACAAGATTGCAACATGACGGAACAAAACAGTTCAGCCTAGGAACACCCCCTCCAAGTACCCAGGGCTTACCTGTTTCTGTTTTCCCCTCTAAACTTCCCACAACACTCTCAGAAGCCTTTATTAGTACATATACATAATATTACTAATTGACTTATTTTGCTGTTCAAACTGTGGTTGCTATTGATTATAGTTATTAATTAACAACTAATCAGCTAATCAGCTTTACAATAATCAGTTGAATAGTTATTAATCACTAAATAGCTGAATAATCCGGAATCTGATTAGTTCTAACCTCGTCCCGTCAGGGAGCTACTGTGTCATCTATGGCACATAATAGTGTAGTCTAGCAGGCCCTACACTATCAATCCGCTTGATCAAAACAGCGCGTCAAGCTGATTGACACGCGCTTCGAGCAGCCTTGGGGCGCATCAAGCATCCCATCAATCTTTTCATCACACCCCATTTGTAGCGGAGTTTTCGACTAGTGAACTGCTCCTCCTGGACTGTAGTGAATCAGTGTTGTGTAGATACCATGGTTTCGAATCAGGATTTGGGGATTCTCATCTTGACACTTGTTGTTAATATAATTATGTACATAAAAGATTTAACATATATAAATAATTGAATTTAAAAATCACGAAAACCATAGCAAAATTGAAACGTATACAAAAAGTTGTTAATTTTATGTAAATTCTCGATCGGCATTATTATCTCCGACGTCCGAACCTTCGAAAGCGAACGACCCTCCATCGTTGGTGTCGAGCAGGTGACTGACGCAATGCTTGATCGAAATTGCTCTAGACTATCAAGCGCTGCGTCCAGCCGCTTGAGTCATTCAAACTTTCCATCAATCACCGTCAAGGCTCTTCAAACAAGCGTCAAACGGGTTCCTATACTATCAATCACGCTTGACACCATCGCTTGACGCTCTGTTTCGATCAAGCGGATTGATAGTGTATAGGGCCTGCTTAATGGAAACTACAACGGAACTTGAAAGAAATAAAACTTGTTTATTTATGAAATTGTCTAATTTCACCAACTATATTTACATGGGAGTACTTTCGGTATTTCTACCATCCTCAGCCAAAAGCATAAGAAGAAAAGTCTTATCTCTTATGCTTTTGGCTGAGGATGGTAGAAATACCGAAAGTACTCCCATGTAAATATAGTTGGTGAAATTAGACAATATCATAAATAAACAAGTTTTATTTCTTTCAAGTTTATTTGAATTATTTCACAATATCTCTGCAATAATGTCAGTTTTCAACTACAACGGAGCCAGATTTTCGATTTTCTAGTACTGAGAATCCTGAGGCACGCGATCTACACTCAAAATTTTAAAAAGTAAATAAAAGTGTAATACAAAAGTCGTCGGTGGATCACCGGCAATGTACTTCCCCAGAACAAATTACTAAATTAACTTTTCGCTCCATCTCCAAACCCAATCGACCGTTTGCTCTAATATTCAACAGTTAACTTACGTAGTGGCTCCTATATCCTCATACTACGTTTTGTGTCGATAAATTCATTACATCGGCAGTTAATAGGGTTATTGAATTGACCCCCCTCCCCTTCAGCCGATATCGCTGAAATTTGACAGGTTATGTCATTGGATTATACTTTAAATACGAAATTTCATGTTGAGACATTCATTACATCGACAGTTATTAGGGTTTTTGAGTTGAGCCCTCCCCTGATCCCATTCTTCCCCCAAACTTTAAAGCCGGTCCGGCCCTGCATTGGGTATCGTCAAGGTATATTGAGACATGCCACTGTGACTGCGGCGCGCGCAGCTGTGAGACCATACGCGACTGCGACATATCAAATGGTCTTCATTTTCCTGTAAACTCATGTTATATGCTCTAAGTTCCTCAATCTTTCTAACTCTGCTAAGACTCATTTCTCATGGGGACAATGTGTTCCGTTTTAAAAGTTTATTTTTTGTGTCGGGTTTATTCTTTGGGCCGCTATAATTTCAGTCATATTGGTCCTATTTCACATCTCAACATACTTAGACTATTGTAAATTTATTAAGGAACATTGTTACTGAGGACCAAGTTTTTTATATGTGTAACCGTTTTCACGTAAATTGAGGAAAAACCTGAATAAAATGGGTTTCAAGACATAATTTCAGAACGGGTTTCGGCATGAATCTCGCAAACCGAGTGACCTTCGAAAAAAAGTAACGACTATAAAATGTGGCTTTTAATATTCTCTACAACCTTTATTTGTAAACATTTTTGATTAGGATATACATTTAGGCGGTTTCCTATAAAATGTACTTATGCCGTAAAGTTGTAAAGTGCCTTAGGAAGTTAAGTTGTCTTAATTTTCGCCTGATTTCGATCAAGTTGGCACATATGACATCTTCATTCTCTCCAATAGTTTTTGGAATAAGTATGTATTTTTATGGCCACATCACATTTATTTATAATTATTAAAACATTTTAAAAATAGGATGGAAAATTTTGTATTTTTAATATTGAAAAAAAAAAAACTGGGCTCCACGCTCTTGTTTTAATAATAAAGATGAACTCATCCATAATCTAATCCTTTATTTTACTCGGTCCGTAGGATTTAAGCCCCTTTATCAATTTAACAGAATTAATTTCCTATTAATCGGGCTTGAGTCCTGTATAAACTGATTAGTCGCCTACAGATCCCCAACTATCCCCAGTCTACTCCCGATCCGTTCCCATCTTCCCTCTTCACAGCTCCTTCCAGTTCGCTCCCTCTTAAATTTCTATCTGAAATCCCTTTAAGGGTCCTTCTTACAAGTATTTAGGCTTTTTTTTTTCTTTCTTTCTTTCTTTCTCTCTGAGGTCATTTATAAATGGGTTGAAAGATGCTAAGCGGATAAGATCAAAAAAAAAAAAAAAAGGAATAAGAAAATCGGCGGAAAATCACCGGCAATGTACTTCCCCAGTGTTTGGGATAAATATCAATAGTTTACTTATATAGTGACTTCTGAATCCTTATACTAGACTTTGTATCGATACATTTATTATAGCATTTGATTTCACTCAAAATTATCAGTCGTCTTCCTTATAGGGTTTTGAATTTAGATATAAAATTTCTTGTCGATATATTCATTACTTTGGCACTTATATGGAAATGTTGTGTTAAGCCCCCCCCCCCCCCCCCCCCCCCCCTTCCCTGTAATCCCCCCTTTCATTTGGTCGATTTGGCTGAATATTCAAATTTCATGTCGATAGATTAGTTCTACTGGGAATTATCGTGTTTACAGACGGAGGACAGGCAAACAGGAATTTTTTATTCATTTTTTGTAATCAGATGATCGGAAAACACAATATCGAATTTCTACGGTTAATCCTAATCCTATCCAAGAATTGGTCTTTACCAAAAATGTTCCTTCCCTACTATTATATATAATTTTTATTTTTTTTCCATTGGTGAAAATGGGGTTCGGAGAACATGAAAGTAGTGAAAATTCAACTATTAAATTCGGATCAATTCCTATTATATAAGTAAATTGCTTTTTGTTATATAGGCACCTCGTTTATATAATAAATATATAAAATAACCCTGTTATTTTTTAATTGTTTTATTTTGTTTTATGACTCAGCGACGACTTTTTTTTCAATATAACAATTACAATTCATTATCTAGTAGGCGGTGAAATAAATATATTATCAATATATGTGATCAACTTTAGTCTGAGTGAGAAGTAGCCGATCCAAGGGGGTGTTCCCCAAGGAGCTATACCTACTTAGTCCCATTCTGTTTAATATTTACCGTCATGACATGCCTGATCATAATTTGCTAATATCACAACACCGTGATCTGTTTTCAGCCGTGGATATCCTTCAATTATGGGTGCATATCGTTTTTTGGGGTTGTTGATACACATATAAAATTTCTTGTTGATACATTCATTCAATCGTAAGTTATAGTGTTCACTCCGCGTCGAATTTCCGACCGATTACATAATTTTCCCTATACTTCATATGACTGGGGAAGTAAAAATGGGTAAAATTTCACTGCCGACAAATCAGCGCATTGTAAAAATTCCTTCATTATCTTGGATCATTTCGAAAATTGAAGAAGTTGCGCCAAATACACACTCTATTGAATGAATATAGTGATGACATTCTATGTGTGTATTTAGAGTCCCATAGGGAATACAACTATAGAATGAAATTCAGTATGAGGATTCAAAAACATATGTAAGGTACAGTAGAACCTCTATAAGTCGAACATCAAGGGAGACGCCAAACAATTCGAGTTTTAGAGGTTTTAGACTTATCGAGGTTCGACTTAAAGAGGTTCTACTGTATTTGTGTATTTTCAGCAAGTTCGGTAGAGGGAGAGCAGATACTTAGTTGATCAAATCGCGCTGGGGAAGTACATCACCTACAACTTTTCTTTTATTGGTTGTTTCTTTTGATATTTAAGCATTTTTTTTTGGAGATATGTCCAAATCCAATATTGGAATTTTCCATATTCCGTGGAAAAAAAAAAGTAAATGAAAACAAAAAAGTTAGACATAAAAAAACGGGGGAGAAAAAAATTCTGAAGAAGGTTAATGAAAAAAAGAGAAGGGGAAAAATCCATTTTGGAACAAGTATCCATTTTCCATTTTATTGTCGGTCTCTGAGATTGTTCTGCCTGGAATTAAGTTCATTCCAGGAGAGAAGGGATATAGCTTGGAACCCAGGTACCTTGGATAGAGATATTGTCGGAGGGGGGGGGGGAGTGTGTTTTTGACTTGGTAGTAATTACACGGCTATAAGGTTTACCCACTGTGCCACAAATCGGTGGGACACTGGCTGAAGAAATATCTCTGTGGAGGCTCCCTTCCAGTAATTAGTCTTACGTTACTTACAGAAAAAGAAATTAAACCTATCGAGAGCTCATATTTATTATACTTCCCCAGATATAGAAAGTATAGGGGAAGTTGTGTAATCGGGTAGGTCAGAAAGTCAAAGTTGACTTTTTACAGGAATTTCATGTTTTATTTCTAATTATAAAAATTATCAAGCCCTCCCCAATCGCTTCCCTATATGATCAATTTGACTGAAAATCAACAGGTGTCGTTCTCATGGGGTTCTAGATACACATAAAAAATTTGGTGCCTATAGATTCATTCTTTCGGGAGTTATTGTGTTTACAGACACACATTTTTTTTTTTCATTTTTGGATCATTTGGAAATTTTGGTGAAAACTCAACATCGAATTTCTTACCGATTACAATAACAGGACCTATTTAAACCAACCACTTTTTTACAGATCACTCTCTTTCCCCTCCCTTGTCTCAAAATTATTTCATACTGGGTATATGAAAGTAAAGAATTGGCGTCAGCGGTTTTCTTGTATTTCATTCTACAGCATAATTCTGAGAGTGACTTTCTTATATGCAGTAACGCCAGTATGGAGAGAAGAGGGACGAAAAATCATCTGTAAAAATGTGGTTGGTTTAAGAAAGTTCCGTTATGGGCAATCCTTGTGTTATAAAACTTATAGTACTTATAAAGCTTATAGTTTAGTTAGTAGTATGGTATACGACGTGACAGGGTAACAATACTATGGTCCAGTCGTGTCCACTCCGCGTGATTCACGGATTTTCTCCCATTCTATTCTTCTTCTTACACAATCCCAAACTTCACATCCCCAAAACATTAGTAGTTTGTGAAGTTCCTTACATTGACTAACCACAATGCTGGGTCTACTGGTTATCACACTATGTTAAAAACACTAAATTTTACTTTGGGTTGTGTAAGAAGATTCTGAATTTATAATAATATATATTTATTCACAGATTTATTATTCTCCTAATTTAGTTAGTTATTGTGACTCATTCCCGGGCTTTGACTACGACGTAATGTGGCCTACTAGTAAAGCGCTCTTTCATCATTCTGGTAGACATGAGCCCAACTTTTTTTTTTTTTTTTATTGGGGGCTCCTAACCCCCTGAGGGGGGGGGGTCGGTCATATCACCCTAGTTTTGTTTGGGAATAGGTAATCTTTCCCTTTCTCAGTTTATTTACAATCATATATATATAAAGCTGAAAATGTCTGTGCGTTGTACCGCTATAACTCACGAACGGCTTGATGGATTTGATTAATTTTTTTAATTTGTTCGTCATCGTCTGTGGAAGGTTATAGGCGTATTAGTACCTCAATATCTGGTCCATCCCAGCATCCACCCACGCTATCTTTGTAACTCGAAAACCATTGCAACGATTAATGAGAAATCTTTTTGAATAAATTAGTTTTAGCTCCAAAGCTAGCGTTACTGAAGTTGAAGGACTATACGCCTTATTCCGTATGAATAATTAATTGACAATTATAACATCATGAATGTACTGTCGAGGAACTGAATAGCCTTATAGGAGATATTGGGAGAAAAGTCAAAGTTCCCCGGGCAACGCCGGGTATTACTGCTAGTATTCAATATTTACAAGTTGCTATGGACGGCTGTGGACCGGCTTGATGGCTACGATCTTTACGCCGAGTGAGCTCGGGATCTGTCGGGGGTTCTGTTCTGCCTACTTCTCCGTGCCGGGGCAGCCGCCGCAGCGCCTATTGGCGGTCGGCGGGACCCCAGGCGCCGGGTTAGAAGGCTTTCTTGATTCTCCGCTGGGAGGAGACGAACCGACCAAAAGCCAGGTAGCCAGCCTCCGTATTAACGAGCAACTGACATCGGACAGGCTAGGGAACATCCAAAGGATGGCTTGCTCAAGGTTTTTTCACCTCCTAGATAAAAAACATTCCAATTTATTTTTGCTTTTTATAACGTAGCAAATAGAAGTTTCTGAAAGAACTCCCATTGTCAGTGTCTTTAATTTATTTGCTGTATCTGCTATTCTGATATATTGATCATATTCTTAATGCAGAACATAATCAAACCAACCACTTTTTTACAGATGACTTTTCGTTTCTGTTCTCCCTCTCAAAATCATTTCATACCAGGGTTACTGTGTATGTAAAAGTCACTCTCATAGTTACCCTGTGGATTGAAATACTAACTAGAAAGTACTTTCATATACCTAGTATGACATGATTTTTAAGCTGAACAAACATTTTGTAAAACGGGTATGTAAACTGTCCAAAGACATCTCAGGTAAACTAATCCAAGAGATGATCAGCATGGGATAAATCTTAGTTCAGGTGTGGATTGTAAAGAACAAGCCAAATGAAGAATTACAAGTAAGTCTTGTAGCTTTCGTGAGTAAAGAATATATGCTACGTGGCCGTAACAAGACTTATTTATACCAACCACGTTTTCACAGATCACTTTCCCCTCCCTTCTCGCGAAATTAAGGCTTACTTGTTATTCTTCATTTGGCTTGCTCTTCTCAATCCACACCTCAAGTAAGATTTATCCCTCTTAAATCGTCCTTGGATTAGTTTACCAGAGAATGTTTGTTCAGCTTAAAAAAACATTTATTTTTTCTGCAAGAAATTTTATAATTATAATTTACAAATAATCACCATTTCAATATTTTTTTTTTAGTTCCCCAACTATATGAAGTATAGGGGAAGTTATTTAATCGATATCTGTCTGTTTGTGTGTCTGTGACCAGGAAAACCCCCGATAAATGAATGTGTCGACCCGACATTCAACAAAATCGACCAAAGGGAATGGGGATGCTTAACATAAGAACTTTATTAACTACTGTTGTAATGAATGTATCGACACAAAATTTCATATGTTGATTCAAAACCCATTAAGGAGGACACTTTTTTCCGCGGAATCAGCTGACGGGAAGGGGGTCAGAGGGGGCCCCTATGTAAGTCAACTATTGAATATTAGCGCAAACTTTTGGTAAGGTCAGGGCGTCGGAAGCCATGAAAGCTACGGGTCAGTTGTTGATAAGGAGGAGTCGAGGTCAACAGCAATCGAAGTTTTCCATATTTCCAAGTCTTCAAACTTTTGGAAAGCTCAGGGCGTCGGAAGCCATGAAAGCTACGGGTCAGTTGTTGATAAGGAGGAGTCGAGGTCCACAGCAATCGAAGTTTTCCATATTTCCAAGTCTTCAAACGTTTGGAAAGGTCAGGGCGTCGGAAGCCATGAAAGCTACGGGTCAGTTTTTGAGGAAAATGGTGGAGTCGAGGTCAACAGCAATCGAAGTTTTCCATATTTCCAAGTCTTCGTAAAAAGTTGGAAAAAGTATTTTTTTTTTTTTAATTAGGAGAGTAATTAAATGTTAACAAATTTTGTATAATGAGTACATTTATCTTTTGAAATCTAAGCAGAAGGTCGCTTGATGCTCTTAATTTCTCCTTCAGTGATCACAGCTTTTAAGATAAAACTGGGCTAAGATTGAATAAGCTTCTGGAAAAGGGACTCAAAGCAACTTTCAGGGATAAGCCACTCAAAATTTTATACTTCATGCTCTAATAGGCAGACATGATGAAAACCTTCTTTTGGATCTCAGTTCTCTCAATGAAAGAGAGCACAATTTTCGGAAAGTATGCTCGTATATTACAGTATTCGTCACATAGTAGCTCCCATGTCAGTTCGTAGTCCCAATTTTGAGGTAAGTTCCTTTTTAATTAGATATTTCATGAAGTATCGTCAGCGTTTTCTTTGTTTCATCGTACAACGTAATTCTGAGTGTGACTTTCTTATACCATGTAATGTCAATTTAAGAGGGGGGAGGGAGAGTGATCTGTACTAAAGTGGTATAAGAAAGTCCTGTTATTGCTACATTACATAACTGAACATTGTGACGTGGCCATTACAGGACATTCTTATACAATGTAATGTCAATTTAAGAGGGGGGAGGGAGAGTGATCTGTACTAAAGTGGTATAAGAAAGTCCGGGTATTGCTACATTACATAACTGAACATTGTGACGTGGCCATTACAGGACATTCTTATACCATGTAATGTCAAATTAAGAGGGGGGAGGGAGAGTGATCTGTACTAAAGTGGTATAAGAAAGTCCTGTTATTGCTACATTACATAACTGAACATTGTGACGTGGCCATTACAGGACATTCTTATACAATGTAATGTCAATTTAAGAGGGGGGAGGGAGAGTGATCTGTACTAAAGTGGTATAAGAAAGTCCGGGTATTGCTACATTACATAACTGAACATTGTGACGTGGCCATTACAGGACATTCTTATACCATGTAATGTCAAATTAAGAGGGGGGAGGGAGAGTGATCTGTACTAAAGTGGTATAAGAAAGTCCGGGTATTGCTACATTACATAACTAAACAATGTCAAGTGGCCATTACAGGACATTCTTATACCATGTAATGTCAATCTAAGAGGGGGTAGGGAGAGTGATCTGTAAGCGTTGTTGGTATAAGAAAATCCTGTAATGGGCACGTCACATATTTTTCTTCATTTTTCTAAAAAAAACTACTAAACTAAACCATATTTAAAAGTTCGTTGCTATGAGTTACGATTTGAAAATTACTTAGATACATTCCTTATAGAGAGGGCGCCGGTAGCTCAGGGGTATGCGTGCTTGCCATCTGAGCTCAAGATCGTGGGTTCGAAACCCGACAGAGGCCCTTAGTTTATTTTATCTGGGAGGTATAATAAACTTAAGCACGCCGTCCTTCGGATGGGACGTTAAGCGATGGTCCCGAGCCCATACGATGTCAGGTACTCGTTCAAAACTCCTGCCCTAGGTGAATAAAAATTTAGGGTAGGCAAAATTTAGGACTCTCTTAGTAGAGACGGACTCATGTCCACCAGAGTGACGAAAGAGCGCTTTGGTAGTAGGCGATATGACCTCGTATCAATATTATATAATGTATTGTGTATTTTTATTATAAAGAGTTTGTACGCATTTTTATTTTCTTCTTGTAGTGCTTCGATATTATTTCTTCCTATTGAGCTCTACTATAAATACTTTAGGTTTTTGTTTTTTTAATTTCTTAATATTATATTTTTTTGATTTTATAATATTATTAATTCAAATATATGTTAGTCCCCCCTCCCCTCATCGACTTCTCAAGGGGACAGGGCGTCACAGTCTTAGGCATTCTCAAGTACCCTGGGATTACCTAAGGATGTATAAATAAAGAGGATTGTATAAATATGACAAGTTTGCAAAATTAAATGTCACTTTTGAACTTTATGCTGATGTTGGCGTAGGCCGAAATTGGTACCCTTTATGTGTATATTTTTTGTGTTTGATAATATAAAAATTTAACAAGTTCTTTGTTTCTATTTATTTTCATTAGTTTTCCATTATATCGACACATATAGTAGAAATGTACTCAAACATCGATGCTTCGTAAAGCTAGTGGATTAGATTTCACTATAGAGACAACCTTGTAACTAAAATTTCATGATAATTAGTCATAAATGTCATCTAGGGTGTATTATGGTAGCGAGAGCAGACGAAACAGATACGGGCCCATTGTTCATTCAGTGAGAGCAGAACAGGGAGAAAAACGAGCCATATTTTCCAAAAAGGAACTATGAAACCTGTTCCAGTCTCTCATAGTTTGGAATTAATTAGAAGGATTTCCATTCAGAGCTGAAAGACAATCCCCGTGTAAACTTGAGATTCCATTTCGACTTAGAATTGGTATTAAAATTAAATTCCACAGAAACTGTTACACTTCCTAATCCATCTTGGTGTGTATTAATCTTAGTCCTTCACTTGAAAGTTACCTACAACCAAGCCTTATGAAGTATCTTGTTTTCATAATATTTTGATATTGTTTTTCCAAAGATTTAGTCAAAGTTTGATGTAACAAAAAAAAGAAAAAAAAAAAAAAAAGTGTAAATATACTTCTTCATAACTAATTAATCTTTTAACTTTTCGCTCGCCCTCCGAAACCAGTCGACCGTTTGCGCCAAAACTAATAGTTGACTTACAAAATGTACAATAGCCAATGCTCCTTACTACGTTTCCAACAAAACCCTTCACACTCACCTGAACGTACCTTTCATCACTGAAGTCGCTAAATCCAAATATAAAAAAATATTTTCCTTTCTTAGTTCCCACAATAATCCTCTAGTCCGTGCCCTCCATTCTGACACACTTCCCCAACGACGGCTTAAGCGCCAACGGCCTAGAGACCTCCTGAGCAGAAGCAGTGACAGTAACAGTGATCAGCTACAAACGAGAGAAAATCAGTGACTAGGGAGTGTAGCCACTGGGTAATTTCTCCCCTCATGACATTTTGACCTTGCCATTTTCTGTTTATTAGCACATTTGCTTGTTGTATTTATTTGTATATAGTTGTAAATAATAATAAAAAAAAAAAAAAAAATAGATTCATACTATCGGGAGGAGTTATCGTGTTCACAGAGACAATTTTTTTTTATTTATTTTTGGAATGAAGAGGTTGGAAAACAGGAATTTTCCTTGAAAACCCCCACCCCGCATCGTATTTATGTTCGATTACATAACTTCCCCTATACTTCTTATAGCTGGGGAAGTAAAACATATATGTTTATGTTAGTCGGAGAGTTAACTTCTTTGCCAAGATATCGGCGCCATACTTTACCCCGGATAAATGGGGTGTAAAGGGTGTATCGGAAATTGGAAAATATTCGATAGAAACATCTTTTTTTTCCACTGGGCTTTCTTGGATTAAAGGTTATTGGGGAGAAGGGAACGAAATTACGCCAAGGTAATATGTAATTAGTGGTATTCCAATAAGAAGGATATCAAACAAAGAGATGTTTGGTTGGGAAAGATCCTATGGAGCTGTAACCACAAGGGAGATGATTAAGACGGGGATGGGTTTGATGGAAAACCAAAGACACTGATTAACTGGACGAGGTTGGGAACAATGCTCCAAGATCAGACCTGGATCCAGAGGCTCTGGATGTATCAGGAGAGGACAATAGGAGCTTGGGGTAAACAGCAATTGGCAAGGGGACTGGGGTCGTCAACAGCAGAGGAACCTTCAGGGATCCCGCAGTCAAGAGGTACAGTGGGTTGGCGTCTGTCAGGAATAAGCGATACAAGCAATGGGCTAATGATAGTTCCAGGGAATATTGGAGGAAGTTCTTGGAAGAAACAGCAACTGGCAGAGAGACTGGGGTCGTCAACAGCAGAGGAAGCGTCAGGTATCCCGCTGTCAAGAGGTACAGTGGGTTGGCGTCTACCAGGAATAAGCGAGACAAGCAATGGGCTAATGGTAGTTCCAGGGAATATTGGAGGAGGTTCTTGGAGCAAACAGCAATTGGCAGGAAGACCCACACGCCATACTCTTAGCCCATCGCTTGTCTCGCTTATTCCTGTTCACCCTAACTGTCTTTACCTCTTGACTGCCGGTATCCCTTAGTGTTCCTCTGCTGCTGACGACCCCGGTTTCCTTGTCAATTGCTGTTTCTCCTAGAACCGCTCCTATTGTCCTCTCCCGATACCCTCAGAGCCACTGGATCCAGGTCTGATCCTCGAGCATTGTCCGATGATTCTGCTGCTGTAGGATTCAATAACGCTATTGTTGGGCAAAGTCACGACATTTCCTATTGGTTTGTGACACGCCCGGGCCACGTCAGGACTACGGCTAATAGTTGTTTATGTATATATTTATTTATATACATATTAAAATTTAGTTTCTTGGCTGTTATAAGAATGCATTTGTTGCTAAGAAAGTCAGGTACCACTCAATAAATTGTGCAACTCCTTCTCTCAGAATACTGCAAGTTAGCTACTGATAGATCACACTATCCTCGGCTAAATCTAATTCACGAAGTACCCGATGGGAATCCTTATCGCTGAACCAGCTTACCAGATAGATTCCCGGGGTTTAATATTGATCACGTATTACCATGGCTTCTTCATTGGTAGATTTGAAAACTGGATTTTTTCGTCTACAAGAAATTCCAAAATATCCGCGCTTAATGTCTGCATATCGCTTTGGTTGCCAGAGTTAGCAAATAAATTATTGAAGTGGGGCTATTAAATAATTCTCGATACATTACTCATGTTTCACTTCCCCAGCTATTCTAAGTATAGGGGAAGTTATGTAATATGTCTGAAATACGACAGAGAATGAGTATCACCGCAATTTCATTTTTTCTGAATATATCAACTCGAAATTTTATATGTGTATCCAGAAACCTATAAGGACGACATCTATTGTTTTTATCCAAATCGGCTAAAAGGAAGGGGGGGAGGATTGGAAGTTTTACACATAAACTCTAATAACTTTGTAATGAATGTATCGGCACAAATATTCATTTGTAAATTCAAAACTCTATAAGGATGACCTCTATTTTCAGAGAAATTGACCGAACGAAAATTTACGTAATCCGAAAATTTAAAACCCAACCGCCTATTAGTTTTCCGTGAATTCGACCGATGTATGGGGAATGACGGGAGGAGGATTCGTTTCAAAAACACTAGTAATGCCGATGTAATAAATGTAATGATTCAGAACCCTTTAAGTAAGTCAACTGGAGTCCTCCAGATCCAAAATTAACAAAATTGAGATGGCAGTGGTTATTTTTGCAATTTTTTGAGCTGAATTCAAATATGGCGTTGGTTAGAATCAAAAGTCTCCATATCCTAGGTTTAATGTGCCTATAAGTTGAGGGTTGTTCTGACACTAAGCGTCTTTTAACCAATCAGATTGCAGTATTAGCAAGCATAACCTGCTCAAAGAGGTTATCGTTTATTTTTTTATTTTGTGCTGTATTTTTGTTGAGTTTTTATTTGAAATAAAATTTTATTATTACCTATGCTTTATGTAAAATTATAATTATGTGTCAATTTTAATGATTTTTCATTTTTTGAAAATTATTTTAAGTCAAAACTAACATTATTCAAAATTTTACTGCTTTTATTTTTATAACGCTATATAAAAATTCGTTTCTTTGTATGTATTTCATTTTAAAGTGCTAACAGGATGTAAAAAAAAAAAAACATTTGCAAGAACCAGCGAAGCAAATTGTTGTCGAGAACGGTTTTTGGCAAATTACCAAAATTTTGATTTTTGGATATTGTGAGTTATGATTCTGGTGGACTCAACTATGAATTTTTAGCCCAAATTTTAAATTTGTTTTAGAGGGAGCGCGACCACATAACTGATTAATTCATTCTGGGGAAGTACATAGCGGTGATTCACCCAAGACTTTCTAGAATATTTTTCAAACAATTCAACTACATAGATGTTCTAGTTCCCCAACCATAGGAAATATAGTGTAAGTTCTGTAAACTCAATATTATGGGACTATTACCAGCCTAGAATTGGTTCAATTAGTCGTCACAGCAGCAATTCGAGCTATCCAGAGGTGATTGACTTGACAATATTAAATGCATGAGCACTGATGCAGACGGGTTGAGCTATAAACCTGACCTCATCAATGCACCACTGCATGTTACATATCCCTGGGTCTATATTTTATTGCTAGTGCAGTGACGTAAGCGGGGGAGGGAGGGGGTGTCTGAAGCTCATAAAAAGTAATATCTTAATGTATTGTGATGTAAACAATTACACACATTGAAATTAATAATATATTACAAAATATATTACAAAATCAATAATTATTATTTGTATAAAAAACAGCTGTTTGGAGTGAAGTAATAAATTAATTTTAAGAAACTCTGCATTAAGTTCTTAACTGATTTAAAAAATCTATAATTTATCGAAACCGGAAATATTTTGTCTTCTGCTTTTATGGTGAAGGTTGTTATTAGCAAACCATAAAGTTGAATAAAAATCTTAATTTCAAGGTCACTATTGATATGTTTAAGTTACTTGTCCATGTCATCAAAATGGTATAAGTCATTTACCAATAGATCTCAGCACTGGCTAGGATTTCACTTGTACAACTTTTTTCCTGAACAGAACTATCATTTTTGTACCCGATTATGCACTTAACGAAAAATTTCCAAAAATATCACTTGAACCATTTTGATTCTAATCCCGTCAATTAGTTTCCTCATACTACAATACCACGGAACTTTGTCCACTGTTTATTTTTCAGTTTCTATGAGTTACCTTCGTAGATAAAGAAGTAAGTATATACATTTTTCATAATTGAAGAAAACTAATTTAGTTTATTAGGTTGTAATGAGTTAGTTTAAGGAGGGGATATTAGATTGTATCTGGTCTTATATGGTAGTAACAGCCTTAGATGTCAGGTCCCAATGTCTTATTAGGTAGTAACGCTATAAATGGACCATCATAAGATGATATGAGTACTATTTATAGAGGTCATAATGTGCCGGCCAGTGTCTGTATTCGGTTTGTTTAGCCGCTATCAACGTTGGCAACGAGAAGTGACCACCAATAAACCGTCTATCCTAATGATCCAGGATGGTTTATTTCCAAAAGACAAAATAAATGGGAAATTCTAAGATAAAAAATAAAGTTATCTGTTGGGCTATTTGGGTCGCTAATGCCCTTATAATAGTGCGCTCTTTGATATCTAGAGCAGGGGTTATCAACCTTTTGGAGTCTTAGGGGCATTAACATGTCGGGATTTTATAATAAAAGATACGTCGAAATCAATTGACATTCTTAATAAAGTTATTAAAGAGGGCGCCGGTAGCTCAGTGGTATGCGTGCTTGTCTTCTGAGCTCAAGATCGTGGATTCGAAACCCGACCGATGCCTTCAGTTTATTTTACCTGGGAGGTAAAATAAACTTAAGCATGCTGTCCTTCGGTTGGGATGTTAAGCGATGGTCCCGAGCCTGTACGATGCCACTCGTTATAGACCCCTACCCTAGGTGAATAAAAATTTAGGGAAGGCAAAATTTAGGACTCCCACAGATGAGACGGGCTCATGTCCACCAGAAAGACGAAAGAGCGCTCTGGTAGTAGGCGATATGACCTCGTAGTTAAAGCCCGGGCATGAGTCAACCTAACCTAAATCCATGTTTTTACTTCTTCAGCTAAACGAAGTACGTTGTTGGTCAGAAATTCGATGTTGAGTTTTCACAGGAATTTCTTGTTTTCCTCTGATTCTAAAAATAAAAAAAAAAAATCCTGTCTGTCTGTGTCTGTGAATGTATCGACACGAAATTGTATATGTGTATTCCGAGCCCCATAAGGATGACACCTACTGTTTTTCATCATGGCAGCTCCTCTCCTGTCAACTTCAGGTCTATTGAAAAAAAACTGACGAACCTTGTTTTGTTTGAGGATTCATAAACCCCTATATAAGTCAACTATTGACAATTAACCCAAACGGTCGATTGGTTTTAAGGCGAGCGCGAAACCTATTGTTTTGTATAGAAAGATCTACCTTATTGTAAAGAGACCAGCAGCACAAATCTATCCAGAACGTAAAGAGACCAGCGGCACAAATCTGCCCAGAACATGTAGAGACCAGCAGCACTAATCTGCACAGAACATAAAGAGACCAGCGGCGCAAGTCTATCCAGAACATAAAGAGACCAGCGGTATAAATTTGCACAGAAAATAAAGGAGACCGTTTGTTATTTTGTTCAATTTGTTCTTCTACAAAACAACAGTCTGTTGGGGATAAAATGCCCATACCTGGTAAGACCATATTTGCTTAATAATTCAATAACCTTAAGAAAGAAAATATTACCTTTTAATCTTATTTTCTTTGGCCATGTGTAAGTACAGGCTTTTCTGTTTTTCCTTTTCATTGATTGGAAAAGTCCTCTTCTTGGCCCTCAATTTTCTTAAAAGCAGTCTGCTTTGAAATGAGTTTAATTCTCGTTATTGTTTGTTTCTATTTTTGTTGGTTCTATTTGTGTCCAACCTTCCAGGTGGTTATCCACGTCAGGTTATGTTATTTTCCTTTCGTCGAATATGGTCAATATGGATGTCATACAAGCAGCTAGGATGGGTAGAGGATTTAGTTTTGCAGGTTGATGTGGCTCGGTGAAATACCCAGTCTATACAAACAACACAAACGAGCCTCTACCTTATTGGCGTATTATGATCTATTAATTCTTTAAACTAATCAAAAAACCAAGGAAACTTAACTTATTCTTCAAATTTTTAATATTTACATACTTACGTAATGAAATTCCAAGTGTCCGCGTTTTTTTCTTCCCGGTTCCCCCTAAGCACAAGAACATAAAACATACCTTATGAATGGTAAGATTATTTAATTCTAATAAACTTAAAACTAATTTAAACGGAGGCAAATCTTTTTTTTTTTTTTTTTTTTTTGCCTTATGTACAATGCATATTAGCCATATCGATGTGTTATATATAATTATTTAAGAGATCCATGGCCCTTGGAGAGAGTTCTAACTAAATAAAACTCACTCCCGGACGGGATTCGAACCCGCAAACTATGATGAGACCATGCGACCAAAGCCCTACACTCTAGCCCGCACGGCCACCAAGGGGAGTTTCAGATTGAGGCAGGGGGAACCTACTTACGTTTTGGTACACACAACAAACATTCTAATATACAATAAGAATTATTATTATTATTAAAACATTGAAAGGATGTATTATTTATGATATTTTCTTTTACACATAACAGTACCTAGAAATAAGCAATAATGAAAAATATTTTATAAGAAATAAGGTTTTACACCCCTTAGCCTTTGCTGCATTCTCTGACCTAGCTCAACCGGCAAAAATAAATGGGAATGTCCTCTACACTACCATTCCTCACTCCGTGTTGTCATATGAATGAAATGTGATTCAAGCGCTTTCAGAATGTAACCTTACAGATAGTTATCAATGTCAGGTTATGCTAACCTTCCTCTAGTCCTATAATATCGAAATTGGTGTCATATGAACATTAAACAAAACGGGTGTAACCTTCATTTCAGAGAATCTTGTTATGGTCGCCGATTCCCTGCTGTACACAAATATTTATTATTTTTTCAATGAGACACGATTCGGGTATTTGTCGGTCTCTAGATCTTGTGATACAGATACTGCTATAGGAACCCTTACTCCTGATGTGAGATAGGCAGTGACGCTAACCTTCACCCATCAAAGCCTCCATACATATAGACTTCCCTTTGAGTGTTCCTTCGTCTTCCTCAAGTACCTACCCACTTTCCTGAATCTTATCTTCAATCCATCTTTTTCTCTTCCTATGGGCCCTTCTGTCACTGTCATTTCTTTTATCGTGTTTATCATCTCCTATCTCATCTCTGCTTCTTTTTTCTTTCTTTTTGTATTCACGAAACACAGGAGAAGGAAATATCCTGTGTGTACCTTTCTTCTATTCATTAAAAAAGAGACTTCAATGTATTTATGCGTGAATACATAAGCTAGGAACATTATTATTATTATTTTTTTAAGTACAGCTTAAGTAGCTTTCTGCAGACTTTAATTTTGATAATATTATAAAGGGATGTAGAGTTAAACCTCTAATTACCGGACACCTTAGATGCGAACATATTTGTCCGTTATTGAGAGGTGTCATGATTGTATAAATATAATTTATTATTTATATTTTCAATAATAAAGAAGTTGTTAATGTGAAGATGGCTGATGTAGTTATTACACAGGTTGCAAAATAAAAGTGTAGTCTGACCCCTCACAGATTTTATTAATTTATGCTAGCCGGCTTTCGAGGTTGCCCTCATCACTAGGCAGTTTGGTAAAATAATTTAAAATTTTTAAAGTGAATAAATATGATGAAATTTCCCAATAAATAAAAAAAATTACTCAAAAAAATTAACAATTTAAAATTTCATGGATGGAGACGAGTTCCTATGTGTCTATTATTAAAAAAAAAAAATAGTTTTGTATAATTGTTATTTATTGGAGAATTTTATCTAATTTATTTACTTTTATATATTTTAATGTTTTTTTATTTTGTTCCAGCTAGCATAAAATAATAAAGACTATATATTTACTATGCAACTCTCTGAATAAAAATAAATGGTCTTCCCACTGTTTTATTTCCAACCATCTACGTCATCAGTGGCACATCCTACCCGTACAGTGTAAAGTTTAATGAAACACTCGATCAGTTGTTCGTTCTATCGGGAGTTATCGTCCTCAAGTGGAGTCAATCACAAATATAAATTGTACTTCCCCAACTATACCAAATCTGTTTGTGATTGCGATAACTCTCAATGGAATGAATGTATCGACAAAAAAAAAAAAAAAAAAAAAAAAAAAAGTTTATGCCTTGAACTGGAACCTCGTGACAACGACATCTACCGATTTTCAATCAAGTTGTTAATTCGTGTTGGGGAAGTACATTGTCGGTGAATTACCGACATTTTTTGTTTTATTTTTATTCTTTATTTTTGGGGTCAGGAAGTTCATTCCGCTGAAAACTTAACATCAAGATTACATAACTTCCCCCTTTCTCCTACTGCTATGGAGGTGCAAACAAACAAACTGCACGCTGGACTATCCTTGGTGTAATTGGACTCCGTAAACGTCAACTAACTTTTTCTAATTTAAATAAACATTTTCCTAAACTTCTTTTTCTTTGGTGTTAACTTTTAATGTTAAAAATTAAAATTTTAAATTAATTGTAATTTGACAGCTAATATCAACGAGACTTTTTTGCATTTAGTTAAAGGAATTATTGTAATCGTGCGAAAATCCGAGATCTAGTTTTGAAGAATTTTCAAGGTCCCTTGAACATGTTTTAACCATTTTTGCGAGCTCTGAGCCTCTGTCAGTTTGTTGGTTATAGACTCATCGCCCGGGCTTTAACAACGAGGTCAGCATGAGCCCCACTCTACTGTGGGAGTCCTAAATTTTTTATTCATCTAAGATGTCATTTACCACTATGAAACTTTTTATTTTAATTTTATTTTCGATGTAAAATTGTAAATAGTAAATATTGTGGTACAGGTTCAAAAAAGTGGTCGCTGATCCACCAGCTATGTACATCCCCCCAGAACTAATTAATCAATTAACTTTTTCCCCCTCCAAAATTAGTCGACCGGTCTCGCTAACATTCAACAGTTGACTTACATAGGGGCTCTTAAGTCCTCATTCAAACTTTTGATTTTAAATGATAATCTCTTTTTTTGAATGTTTATTAATCTATTCATTTCAGTTACTTTGTATTTTTTTTCTTTGTTCTTGTAAGAGTTTTTTTAAAATTTACTCTTAAGCAGTAGCATTGTTTTTAATTTAACTCATTATTTTTGATTTGTATTTAATGGATAAGGGTAAATGGTTAAGGAACCTTATTGTATAATTGTAGTTCTGTAAATACGACTTTTATAATAAACTCTTCTTCTTCTTCAAACTTTTGTGTAGATAAATTCATAAGATCGGCAGTTATTTGGGTTTTTGCATTGAGCCCCCTTCCCTTTGGTCGATATAGCTGAAAAACAATAGGTGTCGTCTATGGAGAGATCTGGGTCCACATATAAAATTTCGTGCCGATATATTCATGCTATCAGGAGTTATCCTGTTCACAGACACACAGATTTTTTTTTTCATGTTTCTAAAGGGAATCTAGAGATCGGAAAACATAAAATTCTGTTGAAAGTTCCACATCGAATTTTTGACGATTACATAACTTCCCCCATACTTCGTAACACCCGATATAACGAAAAACATTGACATGAAATTGAATATGTGTATCTATAACAGTGGAGGACTCAAAAATACTAATAACTGGCGATGTAATGAATGTATCGACACAAAACTTAGTATGAGGACTCAGAAGCCCCTATTTAGGTTAATCATTGATTTTTAGCCCCAATGATTTTGGAGGGAGAGCGATAACTTAATTGATATATTTGTGCAGGGGAAGTACATTGTTGGTGATTCACCCACGAATTTTTCACTTATTTTATTTTTATTTATTTTTTAATGTAGAGTTTGCAGTTACTTTGAAAGTTATAAAGGATATTTTTTTGCTTCCCAGAAGTCAAAGACAAATGTAAAAGACGGACAGGAGACCTAGTTGTCTGGTGATAGTGGAAGTGGATATCCCTGTTAGGGGTGTCAAGGAGTGGTGGTTTTATCTCCAGAAGACACTCCTTGAGGCGTCTAGAGAGGATGTCGTTCTTTCTAGTTGTAGCTCAGGGGATGCCTCGAGAGAGAGTTTGGAGGTTTCTGTAAGAAAAACTAGGAGCTATGTATAATGCAACTATGACCCAATTAGACAACGAAAATTAAAGTCGATGGTGAATCATTAAAGAATACGAAATTTCCTATTGATATATTCGTTACATCGACAATTATTAGAGTTTTTGAGTTTACGCCCTCTCTTATTCCCCTTTTTCTTCGACTGATTTGGTTGAAACTTGACAGGTTTATTGGATCCTGGATCTATATGTACGATTCGTGTCGATAAGTCATTATTTGGGTTTTTGTGTTGAAATATACGTATATATTATTCTAAACCCATACAAATATTGTCTGTGTGTGCGTCTGGGAGCACGATAATTCCCGATAGAATGAATGTTTTCATATGTGAATCCAGAATCCCCTAACAAGGATATCTATTGATTTTCAGCCCAATCGATCAGAGGGAAGGGGGAATTTGAAGGAGGCTTAACATAATAACTGCCGATAGAATGAATGTAAACCGCACAAAATTTCATATATGAATTCAAAACCCCATAAGGACGACACATTTTCAGCGATATCGGCTGAAGGAAAGGGGGGGGGGGGGGTATGGTGAATGTATCGACATGAAATTTCATTATTGATGAAGACTTTATGTGTAAACTATTGAATATTAGCACAAATGGTATATTGGTTTTGACGACGGAGCGAAAAGATAATTCTCCTAGAAATGAAAGATATTGTCTTTCCACTGTTTTATTTTAGATCAGAACCAATTTTCAGCGCAACAGCATTCATCCAACAGTTCATCCCACCCACACAGCACAGCGGTTAAAGGACAACTGGCACTGATGATGAAGCTGTTGCTTTGAAAACCGGTTCTGGTCTAAAATAAAACAGTGGGAAGACAACGTCTTTTGTTTCTATGAGAAATCCACAACATCTTACTATCACATATGGAAAGATAATGGTTTAATCCGACGCACAGACAGACAGGATTTTATTTTTCATTTTTTGAAATCAGTAAAAACAGGAAAAAGACGGATGTAATGTAGATGAAGCAGTTCTTGGAAACACTGAGTATATTGAAAATGACAATAATCCAGATACAACTATATTTGAGTTCTGCGATAACAATGGCAGATTTGGAGGATTAACACTGAACCAGACAATACTGCAATATGTAGTACTGTGAGTGGCAGCCTGTTCTCATAGCCCTTACATTTCTCAACCACACTACATATAGTCTGTTTGTTTATATTACATAATCCACTTCCAAATTCTTCTTCTTAATGCTTACTTATGGAGATAGAGAGACATCGTTAATAACAATGTCCCTAATCATAAAAGAGTTAGTGTTTCTTTCTTAATTTGTTATTGTTACTCGTTTCAGTAACGATTTTGGTAATGATCTTGTTTATTTCAGTTCAAGAGAAACAGAAGATTAAAGGCTACGGTCTTTCACTTCCCCAGTTCAAAGTATAGCGGAAGTTACGTAATCGATGAGAAATTTGATGTTTTCTACGGAATTTCATGGTTTCAAACAATGAAAAAAATAAGTCGTCAATGAGTAACCAGCTATATTCTTCTCCAGCACGAATTAATTACATTTTTACTATTTCTGCAAAGCCAATTGACCATTTCAGCTAAAACTGTATATTTGACTTACATAGTAGCTTCAGAATCCTCATAGTAAATGTTGTGTCGATACATTCATTAAATCGGCAGTTATTAAAATTTTTGATTTGAGCCGCCGTCTGTCTGCCGATTTCGCTGATAGTTAATAAGTGTCATGCTTATGGAGTATCGAAATCACATATAACATTTTATGTCGATACATTCATTACTGTAATGAATTTATCAACACAATATTTAGTTTCAGGATTTTGAAGCTATGTATGTCAACTATTGAATATTAGCACAAATGGTTTGGAAGGGGAGCGAAAATTTAATTGATTAATTCTTTCTGGAGAAGTGCATTGCCGGTGATTCAACCACTTTTTTTGTTTGAATGCACCAAAATCGCATTGAATGAATGAATGAATGAAAATAATTTTATTCTGGGACCGAGGTCCCCTAAGAATAAATACATGACAGTCACTGGACAGAGCAACAAATAGTGAAGGTGCTACAGTGGATAGAACCAAGAGAAAAATAAATAAAACTGAAAAAGAAAATACCATTAAATAAAAATAAAATAGATAATGATGATAAAATTAAAAAATAAATAAATAAATAAATATAAAAAAATAATAGTAAAAAGGAGTTATGAAGAAATCAAAAGAAGATAAATGTGTCTAAATAAATATGTAGAAGATAAAATAAATTAAAAAGAAAAAACAAATATGTACCTACATAAAAATCTAGATTATGGAGGAGGAAATCTAGCCCAGGCTTGCTATAAAATTAATTTAAGAAAAACTAATGAAAAAATAAAAATAAATAAATAAAAAGATGAAAAGATAAATAAAATAAATAAGAAAAAGACAAAGAAACCAGAAATTGATGTTAAGGAGAGGGAAAGTATGGAGGAAGGGGAATAAGAGGCTAATCAGAATCAGAGGGAGGAGATTGTTATGGTTGATCGTAACCTAAATTAGATGTTTGCGTTCCCTCATTCTTGTATGGTTCTAGGGACGGTGAGGCGTTGGACGCAGTGTGACAGTCACTCTGGTACACTTCCACCCCGTCATTTGGCGTCTCATATGCCCACTTGAAGTGGACGATCTGTACTAGATACTGATACTGGGCTATCACGGTCCAAGTATTTACTCTATGATTGATTTTTATACATGAATACTTTCGGTATTTATTATTTTCAGCCTATTCATGGCCGGTTGTCTGCACTTTGCTGATAAGATGACTTCCCTATAAGCCCTCCAGGGCTTTTCTAAATTGTTTTCAATCCAGCTAAACATATTCTGGAGGCATCCAGAAAATAAGAAGCTTTATGATGATACTAAAGATTTATTTGAATAAGTAATACAGAGGTGTCAATCCAACAATATATTTTGTTTAAACGACAACTAATTTCGGCAATTATCGGTGGTGAATGTTGGTCAAGTTAGGCCTTGAGATGATCTGTAACTACTTTTAGGTTCACCACCTGATGATGGCGGATAACTTCCGAAACTAGTGTTGCTTTAAATAAAATACCTAATAATTGTTGGTATAATACCTCAGTAGCAAACAAGAAAAAAAAATATTCAGTTCTGCTGTAAATAAAAGAAAATCTTCAAGATACAATAAAAAAATTTAAATTTCAACTAAAAATGTTCATGTTAGAGGAAACCCTTTACACGGAAACAGAATTTTATTCTCACTGTTCAAAAAGAATAATATAATCAGAATAAAGAATCGGGTTTCATATCCATAAACATTATTTGATACAAAGCTTTCATTTTTATTTTTTGGGCAGAGTTCCTCCACACCTTAAAAGTCAGTCCAATGTACGTTATTGTTTTATTTATTCATTTATATATATTTTTTTATTTTAGACATTTTCATACATTTATTTATAATTGACTAATTATATATATTGTGATAATCACTTGTTTGCTACCACATTTCCTGTAGAAATTTGATCTCTTTTGTTTATTTAAATTTTGATTTCTACAGTAGTTTGCCGAAAATTGCCCTAAAAAAATATTATCAATAATTTAAGACGTGCAATTTTTAAGAAAGTACACGTATACAAAAAAAATTCAATTAAACAAACTTTACACTTGGATTCACAAAGAGATACCAATTTTTAAATAATTTTAAATAATATTAATTTCTAATCCAAAGGTTTTTTAAATGATACTACTGGGACAACAGGGAAGATGAATAGGATAGAATTTGAAGAGGACAAATAATTGGGTTATTATCTATATTTACATATTTAAATAAAAAAAAAACTTAACATTTGAACAAACAAAACAAAAATTTACAATGGCACAAAAACATTAAATTAATACTTAAAAAACTATTTCTTTTTTTTTTATTTGGGCATATTGAAAAATATATATTATTAATTGTACCTTCTCGACGCCTCTACCACAAAAAAAAAAAACAGACCCCGTCAACTCTTCACACTTTAATTCCACCCCAGTCAACTTTCATCTTATTGTTCAACTTCATTTTTATTTAAAACATATTAAACCACATTGCACCGTTTAAGAGCTAGCTCACGACTCCATTACATTTTTAACACTATTTCACAGCTGTTTTTTATATGTTTTCTTGTTTTGTTTCTCAAACTCCTTGATATATATCTAATATATATATGATATTAGATTATAATAAAAAAAAATTACCTCTTTTCATTAAAAAAATGTTCCGTAGTGTACATCACATTTGCCTTTTCCTTCTTTTTAAAAAAAAATGTTTGTTCACAAATTTTTTTTTTTTTTTTTTATATAAGTTCTTTCAGATTTAATTTCTTCCAATACACAGGTTGATTTAGCTTCTTCCTCGAATCCACATGATAAGCTTCCTCCTTCAATACACAGATGGATTAACGTCTTCCTCCAATTCACATGATGGGCTCCTCCTCGAACGCACATGTTGGCTGGCTCCTTGGTGTCTTCAACTCATTGCTCAACGATGTATCGAAGTCTCTCTCTCACTTACACTCACTGATTTATTTTTTATTTTTTATATGCCCAATTCGACGCTCTTTTTATACATATATGCCCATTTTTTATTTTTTATTTTTTTTTTTTATTATTTACAATTATTAAACTTATATATATACGTACTTAATTTCTAATAAACAAAAACCAATCTTAATCTGAAAATTTACAATTAATCCTTAACCTAAAGAAAATGTTAACTTAAATTTATAAAAATTTGAACTAATTGAACATAAAAAAAAATAACATAATACTAAATTTTTACATATTTACAGGATCAGTCATAGTCATGAAATCAAGTTTGGAAATAATCAAGTTGGAAATAGATTTAAGAAATTGCCAATTAATTTTTACTTTCCGCCTTTACCATCAATATACAATTGTATGTATTCAAAATAATTATATAAAAAGATTGTATATAAAAAAATTTACTTGAAATAAAAATTAAATAAATCCTTTTTTTTTATTTACTTCATCACACTTCCAAAATATTACTTAACAATCAAAATTAGGCCTCACGCCGGGTAATAAGGAATACAAATTTAATTTATTTAATATATATAATACTTGTCTTTTGAGGTATTAAATTCTTTGAGACGTCCTTCATACTTCCTAACTAAAAAAAAATGTATCTCACATATATTTTTACTTCAACTTCCTTCTCTACTAATAACTCCCTAATAATAATAACTTCATCGTTGACGTAGCAAAAATACGGTTCCTCCTATCTCAGGTAGGCAACCAACACTACATCATAAATCTCCTATATATATATCGCTAGTTCTTTCTAGTCGACACAAAAAAAAATCATCTCTCGCAGATCAAAAAAAAATATAAATCTCCAATTAATCACTAGCTCTTACTAGGATTAAAAAAAATAATTTCTCCCAAAACAAATCAATATAATCCCGACGTCTAAAAGAATGTCATCAGCAATTTAATTTCTAACTTCTCTAATTAATATACCCTTTGTTTGTTCCTATTCCTAAAGTTATATAATGTGTTCCTACAACTCTTCTCATCTACTCTCTCTATTAAACAAATTTACGTAGAAAAACATGTTACTCAGAATAATAAATGAAATTGTCTAAATAATAGAATTTATAATAACAAAAATTTACTAACCTATGCATACATACAATTTATATAATATATTATCCTTTCAAGGCTTCTATACATTTTCGTTCGTCTTTCTAATTTATAATATTATTATGATTTAGTCACGTCCGGTATCCTAGCTGAACAGTTCCGAAACAGAAAATCTGTCCCCTTGACTCGGCCTCAGGAAGTTCGTCATGTCTCCAAAGAGATCTAGGCATCTCTCAGCCTGCTGATTTTATCTTTCTAACATTTGTAATAAAAAAATATAATAAAAAAAATCTATCTTCTTCCATATTATGTTCGTTCAAAATCAGCTGTATATATATATGTTTTAATTTTCAATAAAATCGTTATTAACAAGTAAGTCTCAAATAAATAATTTGTATATATTAAATTTGGATGACTAATCCTTAAATATAATCTTAGATTAATTTTTATACTGATCCTAATATCTAATCTAATCCTAAAAAAATGTAAATCCTAATTAATTTAAATCCTAATTAATTTAAACGCAGAACTATACCAAAATTCATTCATACTCTTCATGTACCAAAATTCTCTCATTCAAAAAATAAATTTATCATCCATACTATTATATTAGTCCATGGTCACTTCGTCATATCTTAAATTAATCCTAATTCTGTCATGTTAGTCTGTCAGTCATTTCCTCAAACTCATCCGAGTTGCAAAAAAAAATAGGTTCACTATAAAAAGTGGCTAATGCAATTATATTGCAAAGCCCAAATTTAATTTTATCTTTTTCCGGATGCCCCGGCGAATTATGTCTTTAAAAATCCCCTCCCCCTTCTCTAAATATTTGTTCAGTGTTAATTTTGTCCTTAATACCTGTTTGAATGCTTTTACTCTCTTTTTAAAATTGTTCTTATAACTTTTATTAGCCTCCTTTCTATTTCCAGTTTGTCTGTAAGTTTTAACTATATTTTCTTTAAAATTAAAATTTGTCTTTTGTTTGTTGTCCTCAGTCTGTTCGTTTGTTTTGTCTAATAACATCCAAATGTTCCTTTCACTCTGTCCATCCACATCAACATTCATCCTATTTTCTTGAATTTCACTTAATACTAATTTTTCTACATTTTGACTCTCTTCCTCCACCTCTTTCTCTAAAATTTGGGTCTGTTCCTCCCCACTGTATTTCTCTGTTCCTTCTACCTCATCAACTTGTGACTGACTGTCAATAATAAGAACCTCTTTTTCTACTTCAGAATTCCCTTCATCCAACTTGTTAATTTTTTGAATAAAGTGCTTTTCTAAGTTTTCTCCTGCTTTATTTATCCTACTTTCAACTCTTTCATTTTCTATTTGAATTTTCTCTAATTGGTTCATCAAATTGTCCACCTTTTTATTTAATTTAACTTCTAAATTTTTAATGTCGCCTCTTAAATTTGTCTCTAATTTTCCTAATTTTTCCCCCATTTCCCTTTTTAAATTGGTCTCTAAATTTCCTAATTTATTACTTTGCTCTTCCATTTTTTGATTCATATCCCCCATTTCCCTTTTTAAATTTGTCTCTAAATTTCCTAATTTATTACTTTGCTCTTCCATTTTTTGGTTGATATTTCCAATATCCCCAGTTAACTTTGTCAACACAACACGGAGCCATTCCATATCAGGAGCAGCAATGCCCTCTTTTTCTTTATCTTTATTTACCCCCTCCCCTTGCGACTCCTCACCTGTACCCTGCATGGACTCCATTGCGGCTGGAGTCTCCCTTTCTCTATCTTCCGATAACTCCATATCGGATCTTTCCTCCGAACTTGACCCTTCCTCTCTACTTTCCTCCTCTAATCTTCTCGCTTGTCCTCTGGTAATTGGCATTTTCTTACTTTACTAAATATATAATTACTAAACAAAAACAATGTTATATAAAATAGTAACCTTCTTTTGAAGTTGGCAAAAAAAAAATTATTTCTCAAAATTAAATGTAACCCTTATTTGTCTCTATTCTATCCTTTTCATCTTTTTCAACCTATTTCCCTACTTTAATTAATATAAAAAAAATTCTCCCATCAAGGTTTTGCCAAAATATGATGGGGCTTTGTGGCGAAAATCGTCCACACAAGGGATGCCAAAAATGTGATAATCACTTGTTTGCTACCACATTTCCTGTAGAAATTTGATCTCTTTTGTTTATTTAAATTTTGATTTCTACAGTAGTTTGCCGAAAATTGCCCTAAAAAAATATTATCAATAATTTAAGACGTGCAATTTTTAAGAAAGTACACGTATACAAAAAAAATTCAATTAAACAAACTTTACACTTGGATTCACAAAGAGATACCAATTTTTAAATAATTTTAAATAATATTAATTTCTAATCCAAAGGTTTTTTAAATGATACTACTGGGACAACAGGGAAGATGAATAGGATAGAATTTGAAGAGGACAAATAATTGGGTTATTATCTATATTTACATATTTAAATAAAAAAAAAAACTTAACATTTGAACAAACAAAACAAAAATTTACAATGGCACAAAAACATTAAATTAATACTTAAAAAACTATTTCTTTTTTTTTTATTTGGGCATATTGAAAAATATATATTATTAATTGTACCTTCTCGACGCCTCTACCACAAAAAAAAAAAACAGACCCCGTCAACTCTTCACACTTTAATTCCACCCCAGTCAACTTTCATCTTATTGTTCAACTTCATTTTTATTTAAAACATATTAAACCACATTGCACCGTTTAAGAGCTAGCTCACGACTCCATTACATTTTTAACACTATTTCACAGCTGTTTTTTATATGTTTTCTTGTTTTGTTTCTCAAACTCCTTGATATATATCTAATATATATATGATATTAGATTATAATAAAAAAAAATTACCTCTTTTCATTAAAAAAATGTTCCGTAGTGTACATCACAATATATTATTTTTCATATATTGTTATAGTTACATTGTTTTCTTTCTTTTCTATATCTCGTCACATTGGGACCTGATGATGGGACGTAAGAACGTCCCGAAACATCGTTGGGGGATAAAGACACTTCCGAAGAGTTTTCTTTGAAAAATAGTTACCTATCTTAATTTTTATTAAATTGAAAAATGTGTCTACTTATTATGAACGTATCTTGTATTATTATTATTTTATTTATTTATTTATTTTTTTTATGTACTCATATATTTTTAAATATTTATTTGTACAGTTTCTATTAATTTAATTTTACTTTTTTTAATGTTTTTTTTGTTACTACTAATCATAGATGTGTTAGACTCAAGTAGTTATAAATCTAATTTATAAGCTATCTTAATGTATAAATTCATTTGACGTATCCTATTACCATGTATTGGTTTAACGGAAATAAATTATTATTATGCTTTCAATTTTGTGTTTTTTTGTTTTTTGTGTTATATTTTTTTTTTGTCGAAAGAGAGAAACAATCTAAATGATATAAATTGACCTAGAAATTTCTTGTGCAGATTGGGTGAGTTGTAAACAAGTTTGTTGGGAGGTAATGTTTTTAGTCAAGCTCATCTTCCCTTGTTCCACTTTGGTTTCTTGCGGGTTGGTTAGTAGTTTTCTTCTGTCCCATCGTCCTCTCTTCTCTAAGATAATGGAAATTGGAAAGTCAGAGAAAACTATGTTTGTTAGTTTTCTAAGACTTGAGTTTCCTCTTCGAAATACCAAACAGACATTTTTTCCTATAATATTATTATATTCCATGTTGGAAAATTTCATAATTTTTTTTTTATTTTTTCCAAGAAAATCCAATTTGTTTTTTTTAGAATTCGGATGGAAAAAAAAAAAAAAACATTTTTCTGAGCTATTCTGCGAATCAATACATGACTAGAATTTTCAAAATTGCTATGGATCAGCGGAAAATTGTGGACCCTATATGATGATCAGAAAGTTTAACGTTCCCCGAGGCAGGGAAGCTGGTGACAAGAAAAAAACAAAAAAAAACAGTCCGGTGAATCACCTGCAATAGAAGTTGACTTACGTAGGGGGTCCTAAATCCTCATATTGAATTTAGTTTCGATAAATGCATTACATCGGCAGTTACTAGAATTTTTAAATTGAGCCCCCTCCCCTGAGCCTCCCCTCTCATTTAGCGGACATCGTTGAAATTTGACAGCTCACTTACGTAAAATTTCGTTATTCCGCTGAAAATGGTGTGTTCTGCAAAGGGTCTAAACTAGTTATGACAGTTTTTGAGTTTAATCTCCCGCTTCCCTTTGGTCAAAGAATATGAGTTCACATATAAAATTTCGTGTCGATATATTTCATTGGGATGTATTCTATTTTCATCTATTTATCTTTTTTTTTTTTCATATTTGGAATCTGGAGGTCGGAAAACATGAAATTCCGTTGAAAACTCTGCGTCGAATTTTCGACCGATTACGTAACTATGTATAAATTCAAACCCCCCTGGAACTATTAATTTTCAGCAAAATCGGCCGAAGGTTAGGCGGTGATCAGAGGAAAATGGCTCAACTCAAAAACCCTAATAACCGTTGATGTAATTAATAATAATAAACAAGAGTTTGAAGTCCCTGCGATGTCAAATGTTCATTTTCAGCCTAAACAAACCAACTTGGTTCATTAATTCGTGTTGGGGAAGTTCTTTGCCGGTGATTTTTTGATTTTCCTAGCAGAGCATAAATCGTCAAATATGGTACAGCCAATTTGTAAAGACGTTACTTATCAATTTTCAGCTAAACCTTTCAAAGGTTTTCGCCCAACTCAAAATACCTAATAACTGTCGATCTAATGGACGTATCAGCATGAAATTTAGTGTGAGGATTCAGAAGTATCTGAGTGAGACACCTATTAATTTTCAACCAAATCGGTAAATTTTGTTTAGAGGGAGAGCGAAAACGTAGTTGAGTCGTTCATGCTCGGGAAATAAACCTTAAATCGCCACGTCAGGCGACTGTCTATATTCCGGCCGAAGCATGGTGATCAACTTCGATATAATGCTCTATTATCCCTATAGGGACCCTAATCTGTTGGTAAATTAACCCCATTTACTCTAATATTCCCTTCATTCTTAGATGGAAAAATGGAGCCCATTCTTTGTGGGATACCTAAGGCTTTTCTCCGCCTTGAGCCCATGCCCGGGCAACACGTGCCCCACAATACTGCCCTAACTCCATTCACCTCACTCACGTTCTACCCGGAAAAAGAGATTCCCACATTTTTTTCATTTTTTTCAAATCTTTTCATAACCCATCAAATGGATTGAGGCCACAGTTTTTTTTTTTTTAATCACTCTTTTATTCATGATTAATCGTGCATTTAGCTTAATCCAAGAAGAATAAGAAGCAAATTAATTATCCCTGTCTGTGTGTGTGTGTCTGTGAACACGATAACTCCCGATAAATTGAATATACCAACATTAAATATATATATATATATATATATTTAAATTCAAACACCCATAATGACGACACATATTAATTTTCCGATGAATCGGCTGAAGGGAAGGCAGTGATCATTAGAGTGGGAACCAACAACCCCAATAATAATAAAAATAAATTTATTTCCTTTAAACCAATACATGGTAATAGGATACGTCAAAAGAATTTAAACATTAAGATAGCTTATAAATTAGATTTATAACTACTTGAGTCAATTCAATTCTTTATTAGCCTTTAGGAAATACATCTTTTAGGCTCAGGGTTCGGCCTGATATATACATTACTCAGTTAAAAAAAGTAGAAATAAATGAAAATAGAAAATAATAATAATAAAATACAAAGTAATAGAATCTTAATTAACAAATGAAAAAAAAATAGTGAAAAAACTTCTATTGAAATGTTATTTTATTTAAATACTTCAATGTCCTCTAATTTTTAGCGCCCTTACTATGTATAGTATGGTATTATTGAGGTTTTGGTTGTTTGTAATGAAAAGGGTCTTGTGAGGTTGTGGGCTCTTTAGTGCTTCTACCAGGTACTTTTTTCTTAGTTGGCTGAAGGCTGGACACTCCATGAAGAAGTGCTGGATGTCGTCCGGTCGGTCTTCGTTGCAGACACTACAGCTCTCTTCCCTGTTGAAGAGGTAGGTCACTCCTCCCACCGTCACTCTAGCCAGGCTTTCTCTACACAGACGTATCTGACTACTTGCGTCTAACACACGTATGATTAGTTGTAATAACAAAACTATTAAAAAAAGTAAAATTAAATTAATAAAAACTGAATAAATAAATACTTAAAAATATATGAGTATAAAAATAAATAAAGAAAACATAGATACATTTATAAGTAGACACATTTCTCATTTAATAAAAATTAAGATAACTATTTTTCTCTTCGGAAGTGTCTTTGTCCCAACGATGTTTCGGGACGTTCTTATGTCCCTTCATCAGTTCCCAATGTGGCGAGATATAGAAAAGAAAAAGAAAACAATGTAACTATAACAATATATAAAATAATAAAATAAATATATATATATATAATATATATTATTCAATTATAAATGAATAAATAAAAAAATATAAATGAATAAATAAAACAATAACGAACATTGGACTGACCTTTAAGGTGTGGAGGAACTCTGCCCAAAAAATAAAAATGAAAGCTTTGTATCAAATAATGTTTTTGGATATGAAACACGATTCTTTATAGTGTGATTGTTTGGTGTGATTATATTATTCTTTTTGAACAGTGAGAATAACTGCGAATGTCAAGAATGTATCGACAAAAAGTAGTAATAATTCCGAAGTCAACTATTAATATGAAGGGAGAGACAAAAACTTAATCGATTAATTCGTACTGGGGAAGTATATTACCGCGATGACTTCTTATGATGAAGTAAGGTTTTTTGCTTGATTAATTGCAATATTTCCGATTTTTTAAATTTAATGAAGCAACTTTAAATTTTTGTCTGTCATGAGTTATGATGAGTTCAGATCGTATTTCCTAGTGTGTCAGGATCTAGGATTAGAGCATAAAATTGTAAATCACAGTAAGAATTTCAAAATTCCAGTTTATATATCCGAAGAAATAAAATTTATCATATTAGCATTAAAAGAAATAAAATATAAATAAAATAGAATTTAGTCATATTTATTTAAAATAGATTAAATGGCGTCCTTAAAGTAAAGTTTGCCATATTTTTCCTACCTTCTCAGCTGGTACCCAGTAAATTTTTTTTTTAAATTTTGAATCCTTTTGACTAGCGTTACATGGCAATGCATTTTAAAATATGTTCTAATTATTTTAAGTTTTGTTAAAAAGGATTAAAATAAGTAAAATACCAACCACGTAACACATCACTCTCTCTCTCTTTCTCCCCCCCCCCCCTCACCCCCCCCCCCCCTACAACCTTTCAAAATTATTTTATACTGAAGCTTTTCTGAATGCACATACTAAATTTTGTCTGGATATATTCAATACATCGGCAGATATTAAGGTATTGTGTTAAGCTCCTCCACTATTCCCTCTCTTCCTTTTGTCCGATTGGGCTGAAACTCAATAGTTGTCCTTATGGAATTCTGAATACACATATATAAAAATGTCTAGCCTACTAAGTGGAAACTCAGCATCGAATTTCGTACCAATTAAATAACTTACAGTTACATCGTATTACAGATACATCATATAGTTGGGGAATTAACAGGACTGTGTTAGTTCAAATAAATTAAATTTTATATTGACCTACATTCTCGTGTTTACATTAATAAATAACATTTTATCATATTGAAGTAAAGAACCGGACTCCTTTAAGAGAAATAAGTTCTATAAATTGCCAAATATTTTTTGATTCTGTACCTTTATTTATTTATTTAAGATAAAAGGGAAATAAATACTCGAAAAAAAAGTTTAAAAAAAATCTTAAACTCAAAAAACGTAGTCATAAGAAGAATTAATATTTTCCCCATTTTTCAAATATTGAATATTGATTTACTCATATAGCTTTTTTTTACTTCCCCAGATCTCTGAAATATAGGGAAAGTTGCGTAATCATTCAACAATTTCCTGATGTTTTCATCGGAATTACATGTTTTCGAATGAATACAACTCCCGATAGAATGAAGAACGAAATTTTATATTTGTACTGAGAATCCCATTAGAATGATTCCTATTTAATTTCAGCCAAATGGCCCAAAGGGAAAAAGTGTATTAGGGAGGATGCTTATCACAAAAAAACTTGAAACATTCAAAACCCCATAAAAACGAAATTGGGTGAGTTCTACTCAAAAATCCCAACAACTGCCGATGTAATGTATTTATTGATATGATATTGTATTTTTAAACTCAAAATCCCTCAATTACCAGTACTGCACCTAGTAATTTTCCGCGAATTCGACCAAAGTGAAGGGATGAATTTAGTGGAAGGATTAAGAATTAAGAAGCCCTATGTAAGAAAAATATTGATTTATAACACAAACAGCGGATTGGTTTTTTAAGGAGAGGGAAACTTAAGAGATTCGTCCTGGGTAAGTTACATTGCCGGTGATTCACCGATTTTTTTCAATTTGAATAAGCTTAATGTTTGTAAATTAAATGTTAAAATAGGACTGACATTTTTTCTCTGTTTCTGTGTCTATTTGTGTTTCTTAGTCTTCTCAGGGATGATTCTTGGCTACTTTTTTTCCGTATTTCTTCCAGAGGTGTCTTCAGATTTGACACGTCCACGTCCGTTCTTTGGGTCACAATGAACGGCCCTTTTAACGCCTCTCTTCCAATATTTGTTCATTGTGTCCCTAAGAGGGGTCCTGGAAGTGTCCTGAAGTATTGACAAATCTGTTGATACCTTTGGAAGAAATGTCGGGAAAAAGTAACCAATCGTATCGACATAATTGACTATATCCACTGAACGTTGCAATTTTGAATCCCCTACATTAATACATTATTATGACGTATGGCCGAGCTTCAACTACAAGGTCATATTGCCTACTACCAGAGCGCTCTTTCGCCACTCTGGTGGACATGAACCCTACTCTACAGTGGGAGTCTCAAATGTTGTCTACCTAGGTTTATTCACGTAGAGAGGTTTTTAACGAATACCTGACATCGCACAGGCTTGGGACCATCGCTTAACATCCTATCCGCTCACGATTTTTTCACCTCCCAAATAAAAATGCCTCGGACGTGTATCTAACCCGCGATCTTGAGCTCATTAAGCAAGCACGCATACTTCTAAGCTACCAGCGCCATATACAGGGTGGCCCAGATAAGCGGGCCACAAGTGAAATAACTCCTAAACGGTTAGATACATCTAAATTGTGCATAGGACTAAAGTTGTAGCACTCGCCGAGAGCTATAGTGTGGCGTCCTCGAAAATACATAAATGACCCTTTTAATAGCTCAAACAGCCCTTCGAAGGGCGGGGTTCCCTTTTGAGCCTTAAGTTTCATTACATTTTATAAAAGTACTAAAGAAACAAGGAAGAACTGTGCAAACAGATTTTTGATACGTCAAGTGGTTCTCGAAAAAAAAAAACGTTTAAAGTTGCACGTTTTCCTTATTCTGAAGTTATTAAATTATTCCAACTAACTTAGAATAAGAAAAACGTGCAACTTTAAACGTTTTTTTTCGAGAACTACTTGACGTATCAAAAATCTGTTTGCACAGTTCTTCCTTGTTTCTTTAGTACTTTTATAAAATGTAATGAAACTCTCGGCGAATGCTACAACTTTAGTCCTATGCACAATTTTGATATCTCTAACCGTTAAGGAGTTATTTCACTTGTGGCCCGTTTATCTGGGCCACCCTGTATATCTACTATATACCGGCAAAAAATTTAAATGCCCTCTGAAAGGTATAGTTAGTTATTGAGACTCTTGCCCGGGCTTCAACCATGACGTCATATCGCCTACCACCAGTGGACATTTACCCGACTCTTCTGTGGTAGTCCTAAATTATGCCAACCCAGGTTTAATCACCATAAAAATAAGGGTCTTTAACGCGTATCGTATACTACGCATACTTCTAAGCTACCGGGCCATATATATAAGATCGTTGAGCACACCGTCCTTCGGATGGGACGAGCTAAGGTCATACTGCCTACTACCAGAACACTCCTTCGAAGCTCAGGTGGATATGAGCCCAACTCCACTCTGGGAGTCTTGAATTTCTCTTGGATCTTCCCTTAACTTGCATGCTCAAGGTATTTTTCACCTTCGAAATAAATAACCCAAGGGCTTCGGCCAGGTTTTGAACCCGTGATTTTGAGCTCAGAAGCCTCTGATCTGCCGGCGCCCTCTATTACTATATGTAAATGTCATTATTGCCCATACTGTTGAGGAGCTAGAAGACTGTGACAGACAGTCAGACACCGAATAACGAGAACAATAGTTCCGATTGGTCCCATTGGGTACGGAACTCTAAAAAGAATAAATGATTGTTTGATAAAAATTTAGAATGTTACAATTGTTCCGACCTGGTTGATTCTGGAAAGGGGTCAATTGTTACAACTTTCTGATTTTTTTTTAATGTTTTTTTTTTTTACTTCCTCAGCTATACGATGTATAGGGGAAGTTATGTGATGGTTCATTTAGTTCATGAATTTATAATTTCATGTTGGATTTTCAGCGGAATTTCATGTTTTTCGAGCCCTTGATTCCATATTTGAAAATCTTTTTCTCAGCCAAACCGGCTCAAGATTATAGAATCTACCCGACTCCCCTTCCCAACATATTCCAAGGATCATTTATTTTTCATAGCTCATTTTAAGCGTAACGATTTCAACGAAATTACACTTTTCAAAGTCCTCTGAATATGTTTAAACAATTTTCATGGATGTAATTGGAAATTTGTGGGTGTTCAAACTCAAAAACTATTGTAGCACTTGAAATTTGAAATGAAGGTGTCACTGATACTAACTTAGATCTGATTAGATTTTGACCGAATTCGGATGAAAATTGAGACCGCCTTATTTCGGGGCCCAAGTACATCTTATAAGATATCATTATAAAATGTACCTTTCTCCATGTAGATGCAATTCTGTCTGGCATGGTTTTCCAGATGCCGAAAACTGTACTAAAATGTCCATTTTGAAATGCATTTTTTTAGAATTTTCTTGGATTTACACAAAAACAGTTAGTCCTATCGAAAAATTGGTTCTTACCAAAAATGTTCCTCATAAAATTTCCAACTATTAAGATGCCCTCCGATTTGTATTCTTTAAATTATAAAATATAGAAAAATAAAAATATATATGTGACGTGGTCATAACAAGAATATATATAACTTATAACAACCACGTTTTTACCGTTCACTCTCTGTTATTTGACGTAAGTCACTCTTAGAATTACGCTGTATAATGCATGGGTATGAAAGGATTTTGAGGTTGGAAAGGGGGATGTAGAAGATCTGTATGAATTTGGTTGGTATAAGAATGTTTTGTTATTTTTATAGATATATATTTATGTGAACATTCAAATCATGTTCCTGGAAGGGATATGAGAATCTGTTTACTCCCATTGTGTTGGCTCATCTCCAGGACAGGGAAATATACCCCCTAAGAAGTTTTGTCCACAGACGAGCCCACAAGTCGACGAACCTTCTCACTTTCCACATCCGACATCCAATCCTTCTCACACCAACTTCCCGTCTCCCTTCTTGTCTCGGAAACCACTTCATATTTTTCACATAATGTTTTTTTTTTTTACTTTCTTATACCTTTATTATAAAGAAGTATTGTAATCGTTCGAAAATCCGAGATCGAGTGTAATAGAACTGTTTGATTTAACCATCCACTATTTTCTCAAAATCAAGCTTTTTTGGATACATCAAAAATACAAATAAATGTAGTCGGGATGCCAGCCGAATTGATTATTGAAGAACATGAGTTAAATTAAAATTTTGATTTCAAAAATTTGTTCCTTTTTGAGTCTGTGATCATAATAGACCTCCTAACGACGACACCTATTAAATTTCAGTCAAATCGAGAAAAGTGTTAGGAGAGAGGCTTGACACAAAAACTTTAGTAACTGCCGTTGTAATAAACATATTGTCACAACAGTTGATATGTATATTGAAAGCCCACGGACGACACCTAAATATTCTAAGCGAGGGGGGGGGGGCGGGGGGGGGGGGGGGGGGGGTATCAGAGGTGGTGTTCAACTCAAAAATACTGCTGGTATAATGAATGTGTCGACATGAAATTTCATGTTTATAATTGAAACCCCAAAGGGACAATACCTGTAAATTTCCACCGAAATGGGTCGAAGAGGGGGGTTTCAAGGGAGGGAGTACAACTCAAAATCCTAATAACTCCGGATAAATAAATTTATCGACAAAATTTAGTATGAGGATTAAAAAGCCCCTGTGTCAACTATTATTAGCTCAAACGGTCGACTGGTTGATTAATTCGTTCTGGGGAAGTAAATTGCCGGTGATTCACCTACGAGGTTAGGTTAGGTTTTATGACTCATGCCCGGTCTTTAACTAAGAGGTCATATCGCCAACTACCAGAGCGCTCTTTCGTCACTCTGGTGGACATGACCCCGACTCTACTGTGGTAGTCCTAAATTTTGCCTACCCTTGATTCACCTACGAGGTTAGGTTAGGTTTTATGATTCATGCCTGTGCTTTAACTACGAGGTCATATCGCCTACTACCAGAGCGCTCTTTCGACACTCTGGACATGAGCCCGACTCTACTGTGGGAGTCCTAAATTTTGTCTACCCTTGATTCACCTACGATATGTTATATTGACATTTAAGTTTTGCTATAAACTATTTAATTATTTATCAGTTAATTTCTTCTTCTGGAAAACATAGTTTAATTAATGCCTGAGTAAAAGGCTCAGTTTCCAAATAAATGGCTGAAGTTCGGATACACGTTTCTCCTAGATTCACTTTCCACTTAGCAGTTTTCTTTCTTTGTCCTAACTTACTATCAGAGAGTCTTGCTTTTCCAATAGTTCGCTTTCCAGCATGCTTTTCCAAACTACAATCTAATTAAAGGTTCCTTTTAGGAAATAGACTTGTTGCTTGTTCGTCCTTCGTCGAGTTATCTTAACGAACAGCGGCCTGCTCTGTCTACTGACTAATTGTTCCCAGAGTGATTAATAATCTAAGAGGAATCCTTCTTCTTCAGGATAATTATATAGCAAAGGATACGTTAAGGGAAGCGGAAAATTGAATCAAAAAAATTTGTCGGTAAGGTAAATCACTGGTAATGTACTTCCCCAGAAAGAATTCATCAATTAACTTTGCGCTCCCCATCCAAAACCAGTCGACCATTTGCGCTACTAATAATCAATAGTTGACTTACATACATCTAAATCTTCTCACTAAATTTTGAATCGATAAATTCATTAAATCGGCAGTTATTAGTAGTTAGTTCTTGAGCCAATTTAGATGAAATGAATAGGTATTTCCTCATAGGGTTTTGAATATATGTCGATACATCCGTTACATCGGCAGTTATTAGGATTTTTGTTTTGAGAACTCCCTCAGAACCCCATTTCCCTGAGATCGATTTCACGGAGCATTAATATGTATCATTCTTTAGAGGTTTTAGATTTAGATATAAAATTTCATGTTGATACCTCTATTTCTTGGGCAGTTGTTGGAGTTTTTGTATTAATGGTAGCTGCTAAAACGTGTAGCATGAAATAAACGACACGTCAGCGGATCTAGAACATCAGATAGCCTGCATCAAACCGCGCTAATGACCTGACAGTCGATGTGCGATAACGAAGCAGAAGGTAGAATTTTTATTATTGATCTAAAATCTGTACAATACGTAGATGTGCCAATATAGAAAATAAAACGAGAATACATAACATGGGAGAAGCCAGTCAGTGCTGACACTCCCTAAGATTGTTCTTTTCGTAGCGGCTCCTAGTATCCGAAATAATAAAATTTGAATAAGGACTCTGTCCTTTGGATGGGGCGTTAAGGGATGGTTCCGAGCCTTTACGATGTCAAATACTCGTTAAAGACCCCTTACCCTAGGTGAATAAAAATTTTGGGTAGGCAATATTTCGGACTCCCATAGTCGGGCTCATGTCTACCAGACTGACGAAAGAGTGCTCCGATAGTAGGCGATAAGATCTGTTGATGCCCGGGCATAAGTCATAATAACTAACTTATACAATTTTGGCTATAATACCGTTGGTCTTGTTAGTGAAGCAATACAAGTTCAAATTATTGTGAATATAGGCTTCTTGAGAAAAAGATAAAATTTACCGGAAATAATAAAATGTTGACCCTCCCGTCGTTTAGTGTATCAGTACCGGTTCTCAGATTTTGGAAAATGGGTACTTGACATAACAAATCACATACGAGTACGCGTATGTACGCCAAGAGAACCGGGGAGGACTAACATTTTATTCTTTCGGAATAATTCGTAAATTCGTGTAAAGTACCATATCCTGAACGCGTGAGCAGAACATTCACTTGCATTTTCTTGAATTTCCTAATCAACTTAGCTCATTATAGTGCTTGATAAACATTCAGAACCGAAAGGTAAGAGTGATATAAACGTTCATTGTTGATTAGCAAAGTGTTTGGTCCGGAGTCTCCTTCCAGGCACCAGAACGGGCTTGTCATGGTTGTCCAGTAAGTTTAAAATAAAGATAACTGCAATCATCTGCTACAATTATAGCAACTATTGCAGAAAAAAAAGAATAATTTTAATGGAGACTTGAGGCGTGGGTTTTAACGTGAAACAGTCAATTACATACCCACCCAAGTAACATATTAGTATTGCCGATTGTATAATTCCATAGTGGCAGGGAAATTATTGGTAGTTTAAGTATTTGTGCCGACTAGCGAATCAAATGGCAGAAAAAGGTGGGCGTCTTGAAGATAATATGCCATTCAAAAGGCCTTCACTCCAAGACAGTCGTAGCCTTTGGCGATAACGCAGGAGTAAAGGAAGGCATTCTTGGGCGGAAAAGACCACTGGTAATATGGAAGTCATAATGAAAAGGATCAGCTAGAGCACGTGGAGAGGCCACATAATGAGTTCGCCAAACGGGCGGTGGACGAATGCTATCTTGGAGATGTACTCGAGGGACAGGAAGGGAAACCGGGGAAGATCCGAGACAAGATGAAACGATGAGATGATGAAGATATGCGGAGGCGTCATCTGGAGGAGCGAAGCCGGGAAGTCGGGCTGTAGACCTCCAGAAGAACCGCCAAAGGATACACCCAAGATACACTCAAACTGCCATAAGTTCAATAAACACTTATAGAATTTAAAGCTTAAGGTATAGGAGCTTAAAGTTTTACTTCCCCAGCTATACGAAGTATAGGCGATGTTGTGTAATCGACCAACAATTCGATGCGGAGTTTTCAACAGAATTTCATTTTTTCTCACCTCCAGATTCCAAAAATGAAAAAAAAATCTGTCTGTGGGTGTGTAAGCGAACACGATGGATTGAATGTATCGAGATGATATTTCATATTTGAAGTGAAAACCCAATGAGAGACATAACCAGTCAAATTTCAGCAATATCGGCCGTACCATACCTTTCCTTATACTTTGTATAGCTGGAAAAGTAGTTCCAGGCAGATTTGCGTGAAGCACATAGGACAACTCAAATAAGTGCTACCCTAAATGACTAGACCAATTTGATTGAAACTTTATAGGTGTCGTCCTTATGGGATTCCAGATATATGTGTCGTCCTTATGGGGTTCCGGATATAGGTGACGTCCTTATGGGGTTCCGGATATACATTCAAAATACACAGATCGATTACATAATCTTCCCTGTACTTCGTATAGCTCTGGAAGTGAAGAACAATTGAATGGATTCCAATAAAAAAAAGTTTCAATTTTGAAAAACTTTTGAAGGGGCTACTTGAAATAAAGTTATTGGATTTTATTCTTTGAGTTATAGTAAAAGTAATATATTAGTCTTAAAAGGGCTTTTCTTGCCCCAAGTGAAGAGAAAACCCACAGTCAATATAATAAGTCTGTTGGTTGACTGAGGTCGGGTGATCAATGTCCGCTTCTGTTTGACTTTCATGTTTGAAGCGGCCTCCCACGGCTAGTCCTCTGTATTGTCTCACTCATTTTATGTCTAGAGACATGCCATGATACTTATCTAAAGCAGGGATTCAAAAAAAATTTACTGTACGATAAATAAAATGTTTTGAGATTACCAGTAACACACTCTGTACATCGTCCCACACATAGAACTATCATAACACCCTCAGTCGTCTACATACAAAATGTTTTGAGATTACCAGTAACACACTCTGTACATCGTCCCACACATAGAACTATCATAACACCCTCAGTCGTCTACATACAAAATGTTTTGAGATTACCAGTAACACACTCTGTACATCGTCCCACACATAGAACTATCATAACACCCTCAGTCGTCTACATACAAAATGTTTTGAGATTACCAGTAACACACTATGTACATCGTCCCACACATAGAACTATCATAACACCCTCAGTCGTCTACATACAAAATGTTTTGAGATTACCAGTAACACACTATGTACATCGTCCCACACATAGAACTATCATAACACCCTCAGTCGTCTACATACAAAATGTTTTGAGATTACCAGTAACACCTATGTACATTAGAGGGCGCCGGTAGTTCAGTGGTAAGCGTGCTTGCCATCTGTGCTCAAGATCGTGGGTTCGAAACCCGACCGAGGTCCTTAGTTTATTTTATCTAGGAGGTAAAATAAACTTAAGCACGTCGTCCTTCGGATGGGACGTTAAGCGATGGTCCCGAGCCTGTACGATATCAGGTACTCGTTAAAGACCCCTGCCCTAGGTGAATAAAAATTTAGGGTAGGCAACATTTAGGACTCCCACAGTAGAGTCGGACTCATGTCCACCAGAGTGACGACAGAGCGCTCTGGTAGTAGGCGATATGACCTCATAGTTAAAGCCCTGGCATTAGTCATAAAACCTAAATTACTATGTACATCGTCCCACACGTAGAACTATCATAACACCCTCAGTCGTCTACATACAAATTACTTCCCCAGCTATACGAAGTATAGGGAAAGTTACTTAATTGGTGAGGTATTCAATGTTGAGTTTTCACCGAAATTTCATGCTTTCCGAAATCTCCTAATTCCAAAAATTAAAAAAAAAAATGCCTTTCTGTGTGTGTGAACACGATAACTAAAAAAGAAAGAAGAAAAACTACTGATTTATGAAGATATCGACACAAAATTTAATATGAGGATTCATGATTTTTAGCCTAAACGATCGATTGTTTTTGGAGGGAGAGCGAAAACTCAATTGACTGATTTGTGCTCGGAAAGTATAGAACTAGGGAGTAGATGCTCCTCTATTTTTATAGTTTGATTCTTGCTACATTAATTGTTTAACTGTAGCTTTATATGTGAGTTTTTGCAGGGATCATTTATCTAAATGGTTAATTTATAACGCAATTTATAGATTTGTATATGAGATCTCTCTTCTGGCAGCTAATTTTTTTAGATCTGACTTAAAGTTGTGCTAGCAGTCGCGTTTACACATCTAGATGAAGTGGTTTTTAATAGCATGGTTTAGGGAGATTTACTGACTTTAAAAAAAAATCATACTGTATTCATAATCATTATATTAATACAATTTATTTATTTCTTTTGTTACAGGTGAGTTCTTAAGCATTTTGGTGTATTCGATGAACGAATGTGAGTATTGTATGTATTGTAATGTAAACAATTACTCACATTAAAATTATTAATATATTACAAAATCAATTATTATTATTTGTATAAAAAACAGCTGTTAGGAGTTGAGAAGTAAATTAAATAGGGAATAAATATACAAAGATGGACTAGTCGCATTTTGATTAAAAACGAATGGTGAACAAATGCCGACGAACAGCTGTTTTAAATAGAGAGTGACTGTGTAGAGAGAGTGTTGTTAGGGTTAAGTTGTAGTGTTCACAGTATAGAGAGAGATGTTTTAGAGTTAAGGAGTCTGAGTGAGAGAAGTGAATTAAGTAGCAGTGAAAAATAACAGTGAAGAACGTACTTGCGAAGATGTACTTTTTATTTATTTATTTATGTATGCCCAATGTAAGATTGAATTAAAGAGTGCCCACAAAAACAATATAAAGGAGAAAAGAGACTAAAGTAGATGTAGAAATTAGTTTGTAAGATTTTTCTTGTAAGTAATTTGATTTTTTTATTTGTTATTGATATTTTGATTTTATTTAAAATGTAGGTTTAGATAAGTAAACCCAATATTTGTTCTCTTATTCATTTTTCCTGTGAACCAAGTAAGATAATTTATACCTTTGGATTAGATTTAACATTTTTGCAAATTTATGAAAACAAGATGGCATTTCATTTTTTTTTTTTGATTTTGGGATCTAGATGTCGGAAAACATGAAATTCCGTTGAAAACTCCGATTCGAAGTTTTTACCGATTACATAAGTTCCCCTATACTTCGTATAGCTGGTGAAGTAAAAAGAATTGCTGGCCTCATTTGATTTGTCTTAGGGAACAGAGGCCCTGGAGAACACACTCCAGACATTGATTCTGATTTATCAGGAGCCATTCAGACAAATGAACAATATCCTTGGCAGTAATCAGATTTCAGGCTCAAACCACGGGAGGGAGCTTTCTCGTATTACGGCCCTCTTCAGCCTTCCATTCCCGTATTCCTTATCAGACTTGAGCACGAAACCAAAGTCTTTGATTTCTTTACACCATTTCATCTGTTTTTTGCCTATTTTTCTTCCCCAGCTACACGAAGTATAGGGGCAGTAATGTAATCAATGTTGAGTATTCACCGGAATTCCTTGTGTTCCGACCCCCTATTCTGAAAAAGACAAAAAAAAAAGTCCTCGGTGAATAACCGGCAATGTACGGTTTACAATAACCGGCAATGTACGATATACAATAACCGGCAATGTACGATATACAATAACCGGCAATGTACGATATACAATAACCGGCAATATACGATATACAATAACCGGCAATGTACGATATACAGTAACCAGCAATGTACGATATACAATAACCGTCAATGTACGATGTACCCCAACACGAATTAATCAACTATGTTTTCACTTTCTCTCTAACACCAATCGACCGTTATAGGTAAAAATCTATAGTTACCGTACACAGGGACTTCTGAAACCTCATAATATATTTTGTGTCGATATATTCAGTACATCGACTGGTATTAGGGTTTTTACGTGGAGCCTCTCCCAGAGGATCAGAAACCTCTCCTTCTCTCTGAAAGAAAACTGAAGCCTAGGTATAGGGGAATCCTAACAAATTTCTGAGATAAAAATTGTCTAGTTATTGCGTATCATGGAGTTGGGTTTCAGTTTCTCAAGTTATGAAGGATCAATGTTCATTCATTTCCAAATCTGGTTTAATTTATGGAAATTAACGTTATATTTAATAAAGTGTACTCTCGAGCAGCGATATCAGTTTTATAAAGAAGGATATTCTAAGCAGTACTATAGCGGCTACTGGGAGATAATAAGTAGCATTAACTACGATATAAGGGTTACTGAGTAGTAGATTATGTGCAAACTATTTGCATCTATATATTATAGCCGGTTTGGGGCGTATAATGATATAGGACAATCATTCTTTTTATCTTAGTCGTGTTTGACCAATCTTGAGGAAGTGCCGATTTGTTTTTACTGGATTGTGAAGACGTATAAGTGACATCTTTAACAGGCATACATAATGCGATAAGGCAGAAGAACTCTTCGTTATCGTATCTGATCGTTTAAGTGAGCTATAAAGGAACTTTTCAGACTCGTATGTCATGGTGCCACCTCAATAGTTCCTACATTTAGGGCATTGAGTCGGTTAATTAGCTTTCCCGGACATACGAGTGGCATATCCATGTGAGTATGTAGTTGTGGATGGCTAAATATTGGAGTCGTCCGTTGTAGTGTAGTAGTGGGAAACTATTGAGCGTCTGAGTTATAGTATTTCATTACCATAACAGATTTTATCTCAAGTGGGGTTATTAGAACGCCTTTCAAGAAGCATTGTTATTGGCAGCTCTTTATCGCTGTGCATAGCGCCACAGAGGAAACTGATATGACAACACTTGATCCTACCTCAAGTAGTCTATTAGGGTATCTTTCAAGCAATGAGCAGATTGATCAGCATTCAGAATGTTAGTTAGTGGCGTACTCAGAATTTCTGTAAGTGCGTTGTTGTGCGCTGTTGCATTGGTGACAGCTCTTTATCGCTTTGCTTAGCGCCACAGAGGAAACCGATATGACAACACTTAGACCTACCTCAAGTAGTCTATTAGGGTATCATTCAAGCAATGATCAGCATTCATGATGTATGATAAAGGTGCATCCAGGATTTCTGTGTGTGCGTTGCATTGGTTACAACGCTCTTTATCGCTTTGTTAAGTGCCACAGAGAAAGGAGAGCCACTTATCGGACAAGTAGGCTATTAGGATATCTTTCAGGCAATGAGCCGGTTAATGTCCTAAATTCAGGATGTATGAATGGCTTATCAGTATCCAGGGATTTCTGTAGGTTGTTATGGGCTGCCTCATTACTGACAGCTCTTTATAGCTTTGCGTAGTGCCACAAAGAAAGGAAGGTCACTTATCGGACAGCGGTTGATCCTACCTCAAGTAGGTTGTTAGGGCATCTTTCAGGAGATGAGCCAATAGATTGACAAGGATGTTAGTGGCATATCAAGGATTTCTGTTTCATGAGTTTATGATATTGATGACTGTCATGTGTGGCATTCATAGTGGGGTATTGAGAAGTAATCAATAACTCTCAGCACTTTATTACCATAACTAATCCCTACCTCAAGTGGAGTCATTAGGCGCCACTCAAGCGACGAATTATCAGTTAATTAGCATTCAGGACGTACTCCATAATGGCAAATTCAGGTTGTTGTGAACTGTCTATATATTGTTGTCAGATTTGACAGCTATACGTAGTTACTATAACTGACTTCGGATCTGATTCGCATTCAGGACATGAGATGTGAATGGCGTATTCAGGATTTCTGCGGTTGCCCCTGTCCATGGGTGGTAAAATCCATTTCTACGTTATTTTAAATCTATTTTTTTCCAACAAAGAACATAAACCCAGTAACTGAACAGAGACTTACCTTAGTGGTCCTGTCCTTTCCAAAAGTTGAGATGGAACCCTCGACAAACTTTATCAAGTTTGTATAAGTTGTAACGATTTAGCTTGTGGAAGTCTATCCAAGTTGCGGCTTCTTGACTGACCACAAGTATGTCGGCTAATTGATTAACTTTGCCGTTGCCGGAGTGGTGGTGTTGCCCTGTGTTCTGTTCACGGATCACCGGGCCGAGCACCCAACCGTTAAGTGAGCTACACCAACAGAGCCAGTTCTGACCCACACACTTTAATTAACATTTTGCCAGGTAAGATTTAAAACAACTCATTCTCGGTTTAGTCAGGTACTTGGTCCGGAACTAACCTTTGTACTTGGTCCGGAACTAACCTTAGTACTTTTGTACCTTTGTACTATCCAAATATTATCTAGCGTCCATGTTGGAACTAATCGTGTCAGCTCGAATTATTGTGTGATAAATTAAGCTTCCGCTCCAAGATCTAGGTATATGTAATTATTTTTTTTAGTCGCCCCGAAATATCATATAATTAAAAACAGTCGGTGAATCACCGGCAATATACTTCCCCAGAACTAATTAATCAATAAACTTTTCGCTCCACTTCCAAAATCACATAGGAGCTCTTAAATCGAACCCCCCCCCCCCCCCCCCCTTTCCCTTTGGCAGATATCGCTGAAATTTTACATTTCACGTTGGGTTTTGACTTCAATTATGAAATTTCATCTCTATACATTCATTACATCGGCAGTTTAGGGATTTTTGAATTGCTGGGAAGGCACTTTATCGAAGTATAAAAGTGATTTATGTTGATTTTACTTATATTCTTCCCTCTTGAAAGGGACCTCTGTGTGCAACCTGAAGATGGATTGTAGCTACCTCTCTTATGTGCTAATATAGTATATGGTGTTATTTATGTGTTATTTTGTGAGGAGGAACAAGTTACGTTGGGTTTTGACTTCAATATGAAATTTCATCTCGATACATTCATTACATCGGCTTTTGGGAGATATCGTGTTCACAGAGACCCGTAGTTAAAGCCCAAACATGAGTCACAAGAACCAACTTTTATATTTAAAAAAAATTGATTAATAAAATTTTAAGTCACTTTTTTGGTTTTTGTTAAAATACCAATTTATATATTTATAAAGTGATGTGAATGAGTTATTATGAATAATGTCCGGGCTTTAAGTACAAGGTCATATCTCCTACAACCAGAGCGCTCTTTCGTCACTCTGGTGGACTGAGCCCGACTCTACTGTGGGAGTCCTAAATTTGTCTTACCCTAAATTTTTATTCACCTGGGGTCTTTAACGAGTACCTCACCGTATAGCATCGGGACCATCGCTTCACCGCTTAGCGTCCCATTCGAAGGATTTTAATTTTAATAATATACATTGCTTCTCTAGATAGAATTTAATAATTGTGTTATAAAAATTGTTTTATATTATATATTGTATTTATTATAAATTTTAAAGTTAACGTTGTATTACTTTATTTATTTCATAATGTACAAAGGTGTATATTTATTATTATTTTTTTTACTTTTTCATGTAAAAATGAAGAAGATGAAAGTCCAGTTTCATTTGTTATTTCATAAACTTTCAATTCCTTTTGAGCTCGGAGGTTTATTTCAGAATCTCCTCATTAGAACCCTTAACAAGAAACATATTTCCTACAATTTTATTAAAATGAACAAGAGGAAATGATAAAATATAAAATAGAATGCCGCTCATTCGTTGAACATTTCTTCAAGTATGATAAATTCAAGTAATAGACAAATTATTTGAAAATAATGCTTCTGTTAGGTGCACCTAGATGCTTAGTTAGAAAACGGAAATAGAACTTAATAGGAAGTTTGTCATCTACAAAAGTCACAATGACCAAGTCATTCTTCAAAGTACAGATTTATTTTATTTTTTTTTCCAATGGGAACTGAGTTGTCACCGCGGCCAGATCTCAGCTATTGTATGCTCTGTGGGTGTTAGTTATTGAGATATATACCCATGCCCTCCAGACCGAGGAAAGGTCGCTGTGGTAGGCGATATGACGTCATAGTTAGAGCCCGGGCATGTGCCACAACAACTATCACTGAAGAAAGGCTTTATATTTTTTGTTTATTGGACACATTTATTTTATTTATTTATTTCTTAAATTATGGTAAAAAAAATGTTTTATTAGACTGCCTGATGATGAGGACAACCTCGTAAGCTGGCTAGCATATAAAAAAAATTGTGAGAGGTCAGACTACACTTTTATTTTGCAACCTGTGAAATAATTAGTTTTCATTATATCAGCCATCTTCACATTACCGATTATTTATAGATATTATTTTTATGTTACTAATATGGTATCTGGTCATTCAAATTTATTTTTATATCTAAGAAAACTATATTAAGGGGCTTTAAAGTATTAGTATAAATTATTTTCCTGTTTATATGCGATGCGAAGTATAGGGGAAGTTATGTAACTCCCGAAAGAATGAAAGTATTGACACGAAATTATATATGTGTATCCAAAAAATCCTATTAATTTTCAGCCAAATCGACCCAAAGGAAGAGTGGGATTAGTGGGAAGGCTCAATACAAAAACTCTAATATCATATATGAGGAGTTTTTGGAGCCAGAGCGGACCAACCCACAATTTTTCGGAAAATGAGTTATTACCATCCTGATGTTGGCATAGGTTCCCTTTTTCAAAACCAGTGTGGATCACTTAGTTTCTTCACTTCAGTGATAGATAGCAGCATTTTCAAAGTCACAATGGATCATACGGCCTTCAAAAACTTTATAGAACACAAAAAGGGATCACTCATCCAATACTATTCTAAAATTTCAAATATAAATAAATATTTGGAGCCTATTTATGGAGATGAACAAAATGTACTAAATTTTCAATTGCCATTTTCTACCTGTTCATTTTCAACCAGTTGGTCCGCTCTGGCTCCAAACTCCTCATATATAAAGCTGAAAATGTCTGTGCGTTGTACCGCTATAACTCACGAACGGCTTGATGGATTTGATTAATTTTTTTTTTTAATTTGTTCGTCATCGTCTGTGGAAGGTTATAGGCGTATTAGTACCTCAATATCTGGTCCATCCCAGCATCCACCCACGCAATCTTTGTAACTCAAAAACCACTGCAATGATTAATGAGAAATCTTTTTGAATAGATAAGTTTTATCTACCGGAAGGTTAAGGTCTATTTTTTAATCAACCCCTGGTCCATCCCAGCATCCACTCACGCAATCTTTGTAACTCGAAAACCATTGCAACGATTAATGAGAAATCTTTTTGAATAAATTAGTTTTAGCTCCAAAGCTAGCGTTACTACAGTTGAAGGACTATAAGCCTTATTCCGTATGAATAATTGAAAATTATAACATCATGAATGTACTGTCGAGGAACTGAATAGCCTTATAGGAGATATTGGGAGAAAAGTCAAAGTTCCCCGGGCAACGCCGGGTATTACTGCTAGTATGTATAGACACGAAATTTAGTATGAGGATTCAGTAGCCAATTTGTAAGTCAAATATTGAGTTTTAGCCTAAAAGCTGGTTTGGTTTTGGATTGAGAGAGAAAACGTAATTGATTAATTAGTGGTGGGGAAGTACATAGCTGGTGATTCCCCGACCAATTTTTTAAAACCTGTCCTGATCTTGGCATGCTGACCATCCTTGTTGTACCCCCTCAGCTGTTTTTCCTTTTGTCCGCATTTCGACCCCCCGCTCACCTCACTAGAGTCTGTGAAGTCATGTATGACCTGTTTCCGGGCACCGGTGTACTCAGGTTCCGGTCTCTCAACTCACCGCTACCTGTTGAAATCAATTAGAACTTTTTAAATATTTACCCCCTTTTTTTTTCTTTTTTTTTTTTGAGCGGGGCTAATTTCCGCAGTTGATAAAGTTAATTTTTTTTTTTACTCACAATATGTCTGTACTTTCATCGGTGAATCATCTGCAATGTACTTCCCCAGCGCGAATTAATAAAGTACTTATATTTTCACCTTTCCTCTGTATGCCTTTTGTTACTGGAGTACAGAAGTACAAAGTTTGGGGGAAAGGCCTCCCTTACAGATCGGGAGACTTCTCCGAAGCAAGGTTCCAGTGAGTAAGACTTTGTTGCAGCCTCAGGTTCCTTAGGATGTTCCAACAGTCAAGGAAGGCAATAGGATCAAAGTGAAACAGAACTATGACCGGTGTTCGAGGCAGAAGCATGAGTTCATTAATAAATTTATTTACGTTAGACCAATGCATGGTAATAGGATACGTCAAAAGAATTTATACATTAAGATAGCTTATAAATTAGATTTATAACTACTTCAGTTTAACACCCCTATGATTAGTAGTAATAACAAAACTATTAAAAAAAAGTGAAATGAAATTTATAAAACCTGAACAAATAAATACTTAAAAATATATGAGTATATAAAAAAATTAATACAAGATACGTTTATAATAAGTAATCAAATTTTTCAATTTAATAAAAATTAAGATAACTATTTAAAAAAAAAAACTCGTCGGAAGTGTCTTTATCTCAACGATGTTTCGGGACGTCCCATCATCAGGTCCGAATGTGCGAGTAAAAGTCTAAATAAATAAAAAATTATGAAAGCTGAGGAGATGGTTTAAGGGAGGCGCTGACTAGGGACTAGCCGGTAATGTTTGTGTCTTATGTTACTGTGGTTTGTGTTAATTGAATTTTTGTTGTTTGTGTTGTCGTTTGTACTTATTGTGTTACATGAAGAGGGAGAAAAATCTCCGATAAATCAGGTGAAGACAAATACATTAAAGATAAAGGTAGGTATGTCTATTATAATTTTAAATATAAAATAATAAATGTCTTTTAATTTAGAAAATACAACACTATGAACCCAATATACTGAGTTGTTTGTAAAATAATAGCTGTCTCATTCACAAAATTCTGAATCTTCATACCAAATTTCTTGTTGATATATTCATTACAACTGCAGTTATAATTGTTTTACATCACATTAATTTCTAATGTCAACATGGATGATTTTGATATTTAGGTTAATGAGGTTAAATTATGACGACAAGGACTCTTACAGTCCGGGGCTGAGAAATATCCATTCATTAATAGAACCTTACTCCACTTTTTTCTCCCGGATAATTACACCATTAATTATTTCATTTTTTGTAGAGTCAATTTTATACATTTTATGAAACTTAAAAGTTTTCTCGATCTTTCTTTATTATGTTCGAACAAATCCCTGACTGAGCTTATGTTATTGGAAATTGTTCCGACTGTCCTTTTCTCGGATTTGGTGTTTTTTACCTTTAGATATATATATATGAGACTTTCACTTTTTCCAGCTATACAAAGTATAGGGGAGGTTATGTAATCAGTCAGATATTCGATGTCGAGTTTTCACAGAAATTTTATCTTTTCCAACCCCCTTGATTCCAAAAATGAAGAAAACTTTACTCTTTGTTTGTGTTTCAGTGAACTCCCCATAGGAACGTATCGACATGAAATTTTATATGTGTATCTAGAACCCCGTCAGGGACGACATGTATTGAATTTCAGAGGTCTGGGGGGTTGCAGTAAAAACAACCTACTAACGGCCGATGTAACGAATGTATTAACACGAAATTTAGTATGATGATTCATAAGTTCCTGTGTAAGACACCTATAGATTTTCAACGACACCTGTGGATTGGTTTTCAGAGAGAGAGCGCCCTAATGAGAAAGGATGGCTTCTAATTAGTGAAATGAGAGATAATTACATTAGGTTAGGTTGAACTGTACCGAACATGATGAGAGAATGTGTTAATATGAGGTTGTCTAACTGATGCAGGAGGATAGACAGGACAGGTAATCATCTGGTCACAATCGTGTAGAGTGAGTCGGCAGTTCGGGACGGAAGGGGAGACACACAAGACAAACTGGTTGTCCTCATCCTGTACCTCACTGTACCCTTCTCAACCTGCTACGTCTTCCTAGAACCTTACAACAGATCTCATACAAACATTTTGGAACATTGTATTTCCCCCAGAGTTATGTAATATGTCAGAAATTCGATTTTGAGGTTTCACCGAAATGTCATTTTTTCCGTCCCACTGAAAAGAGAAAGATTCACCCTGTCTGTGTGCCTGAACACGGTAACTCCTGATAGAATGAATGTATCCCTATGGAATTGTGTATGTGTCCAGGACATCACAACGATTGATTTTCAGCCAAATCGACTGGGGTGGGAGGCGTAACACAAAAACTCTAGCAACTGCCGACGTAATGAATGTATCGACGTAATATTTTAATTTGAGAATTCAGAAGTCCCTGTCTAAGTAACGGAATTTTTGTCAAAACGGTCGATTAGATTTAAGGGAGAGCGAAAATTTTGTTGATTAATAATTAATATTATATTAATTCTTGCTGAAGAAGTACAATGTCTTTCATCTGATTCCAACCCCTGATTCCAAAAGTGGAAAAGAAACGCCCTGTTTGTCTGTGAACAGGATAACTGCTAGAATGCATGTATCCATACATAAATGTGTATTCAGAATCCCATTGATTTACAACACAATCGGACAAAGGGAAGTGGGTTAGAGCATTTGAGTGACATTTTCGTTTCTTATTTATTGTTTTTGTTATCTATTTTATTATTATTATTTATTATTTTTCACTTTATTTTATTTATTATATGTCTTTTTGGTATAACTTTTCATGAAATTAGTATTTTAATAAAATATTCCTTCATTCAAAGTGTTGCTATTGTAATTTCATTTTTTTTTTCCCAGTGAACAAACATACACAACACACACACGCACGAGGTTTACGCAGAACTATGGGAGTTCTATTGGACTCAAACGTTATTTCTCGTTTTTAAACTTCTCTAAAAAGTATTTTTTAAATACATTTTTTTGTATATATCGGGTGTCATTTATGAAAAATTGCTGGTAAGGCAGAAGGCACTTTATCGAAGTATAAAAGTGATTTATGTTGATTTTACTTATATTCTTCCCTCTTGAAAGGGACCTCTGTGTGCAACCTGAAGATGGATTGTAGCTACCTCTCTTATGTGCTAATATAGTATATGGTGTTATTTATGTGTTATTTTGTGAGGAGGAAAAAGTGTTTATATATCTGTATGTATGTGGTATTATTGTATATGTGAAATATGACAATTATCGTTGCCGCTCTATTCACAGTGTTAGGAAAGTCTTTGGTAAATCAACGACAATGTACTTCCCCATCACGAGTTAATTGATTTTTGCTCTTCATCTAAAATCAATCGATCGTTTTGGCTGAAAATGAATAATCAACATATTACAGGGACTTTAAGGGGTTATTAGGGGTTAGCCTAATAACTGCCGATGTAATGAATAAATCGACACAAAATTTATTTTGAGAATAGTTTATGTGAACAATTGATTTTTAATCCAAACGATAGGTTTTGAAGGTAGAGCGAAAAAATTGATTAATTCATGGTGATCCACCGACGATGTTTTTTGCTGTAATTTCGTACTCGAAATGAGCTAAAAATGTATTTATCATTGAATATTGGTCTAATTATCTCCTCATCACGACAAGGCCTCACGTTATAGAGTTGCGACCTACATTTACCACCTAAAGACATACAATTAGACTATATTAATGGTAGATTTTTTTAAATTACTGAACTTGACTCAGTTTTGTACATAAACTATTCAGGTGAGGACTCATCTTGCTAGAACCTCACTTACTGTATAATTACTTTTCAATTATTACCGCTAGGGTATAGTGTATTCAGATAGCATGATGATCGGGGCTGGGCTCTAGGAATAGCGAACCATGCTCTCCCATCCCACCCCGTCCTCAAATTAACACAACGCGAAAGAAGACGACAGAAAGAAAATTCCCATAATCGTTTAATCTATTTTCTGGCTACCCAGCATTTTTTTAATACTGAAAAAACTCATTCAATGAAGAATCAATTTCGAGAGTGTGGAAAGTCATTAATGTTGTTACTTCCTCAGCTATACCGAGTTTAGGGGAAGTTATGTAATCGGTCAGAAATTCGATGCTCAGTTTTCATCTGAATTTCAGGTTATCCTAATCCTAAAACTGAAAAAAAAACTCTCAATTAATTATTGTATCGACTCGTATTAATAATACATGAGACGGAGGTTAAGGGAAATGAGTGGTAGAGGGGGTCCGCACAGGCCGGTTCCAGAAATTCAACCTATTCTATTATTGAAACGTCTGCAAACGATGTCGACGATTCTATTCATCATTCTTTCCCCTACCTCTCCCCTCTCCTTCCGCTGAATATGAATATGTATCGTCTTTAGAGAATTCTGAAAACATACCTATTTAAAATTTTCCCCTTCTATCGGGAGTTATCGTAGACACAGACAACATTTTTTTTTCATTTTTGAAATCAGGAGGTCGGAAAACATGAAATTTTTTTGTAAACTCAATATCGAAATAATCGGATAAAGACATTTACAATTGACCAATAATGAGTGAACCAAGTTTGATAAGCTCTCTACCCCATGAAGCCGCCATTCATGTTTGGACAAGTCTTTACCACTATCCATCTATCCCAGACCAATATTCAAAAGATAAATGTAGGTTTCCAAGTCTATATGGACATACGTATTCCAACTGTGGGGTTGTACTAAGCCATCAAACATTAAGCGTATCCAATCCAAAGCCTTAAAAGAACAATTGCCGATGCTCCCATCTATGTTTTCAACCTTACCCTTTTGTTATCGACCTCATCAAGTCTCGCTTCCCCAACCAAATTCCACTCTAACCTTTCTACCCATGACAATCCAGTTGCTCAACTCTTCTCATCCCATTCCCATCCAGATAATCTCCCCCGAAGACTGAGACTGCGCTGGCCAAGACAGATGCTACTAATTGGAAAGAAAGGCTTTAGGCTACATATCATCATGCTTTACTTTCCGGAGACGTTTGTAATTTTGGAGATTTTATTGTGCTTTTAATACATTCAATATTTATTATTATTTTTATTTTTTTCCCCCGAGGGCTGATTGTGTCACCGCGGCCAGAGTAGGCCTATTGCGTGCCCTGTGTGTGTTGGCCCCTACAGCAGCCCTGTAACTTTAATAAAGTCCAGGATTCTTCTGCAGGTTTCTTCCATTACCTGCTTCGGTTCCGTTATGGCAGACCCGAAGGAGTAAAAACGTCTGCTTTCTAGTGCCTCGCACCGGCTTAGAATATGAACCGGTCTCATTTTTCTCGCCACATTTCCTGCACAGAGGGCTTCTAGCGATGCCCATATTGGGTGTTTGTTCATACGACAGTGTCCTGTGATCAGCCCTGTCTTAACTCTTCGGTCCTTCTGCTCATATTCAGGAGCTCTCGGCTCCTTTTCTCTGAGGGTTCCGCTATAAAGAGTTTTGAGATACATTCAATTCTTACGCTCGCAACATTTGTCGTGCTTTTGATACATTCAATACTTACGTTCGGTCTTCAATTCAGGTTTTGATTTTGTTTTGAAAGATGTAGTACTGAGACATTATTGTGAGATTCATTGATACAAAGGTTACAAAATGTTATGATCTGTAAATGCTGAATGATACTGTTACTGCAGCTAGTATTATTATGTAAATTTATTGCATTGTTCATTATATTTATTGTGCTTTCTAAATGGTCTAAGGGTGGTTTAACAACCGAAAGCGCTCACCCTAAATATATATCTTGTGAGGGAAAAGACTATATTTTTCGTTTCCTAATTCTTTATTGCACATTGTCTATAGGAGACATAACTTATTTTTTATACTATATATATTTACATTTACATTGCGGAATAGCATATTTTACCTACCTTTCGTGACTGCTAATCCAGTTAAATCTAACGTAATAAATACCATTGTATTCCTTGGACGACTCAGCATGGAAAGTTCTGCTTTGTTTTTGTTGTTTTCTTTATAATATCTAACTAAAAACGTATAAAAGAAAGGAGAAATATCCGTGATGGAACGTACCAGTCTGAAGTTAGCTTCTATGCACGATACCCGCCTGCTATCCCCTTTGCCCGACATAACTTTAATATCAGTCTTGATTAGGGTAAATACTACCGCAACTTTGCCTACCACCAACATGCCCTATTATCACACGATTTTTATAAACTTTCAATTGATCCTTCAAGATAGTCTAATAACTTAAATTGTGGCTTTTATAACTTTTTTTAATGTTAGTGAATGTTACTTTTTAATGGCTGAAGACATTCGAGAGTTACCATCACTATCAGACGAGGAATATATCCAATCAGGAAAATGAAGTGAACCTTGAAACGTGTAATTTCGTTGAAAACTCGATCTCGGATTTTATACTAAAAATATGAGAAAGTAATAAAATGATAAGTAATTTACCTGAGGTAAAGATAGTTCTAGGATTGAGAAGCGGCGATCGTCGACCTGTTTCAGCAACATCAACATAATAATCTACAACAACATATCAATCAATAGCAACATAATTTATTAACCTTACATCAAAATGTAACATAAACAAAAAAACAGTCGGTATATCACCGGCAATGTACTTCCCCAGAACGAATTAATTGGCCACGGAACATCAGGCCAAGAGAAGACCACTGACAAATTACTTCATCTGATTGAGGGCGCCGGTAGCGCAGTGGTAACGTGCTTGTCTACTGAGCTCAAGATCAAGGATTCCAAATCCGGCCGACGGAGCCCATTAGGTTTTTTATCTGGAAGATAAAAAAATACTCAGCACGCCGTCCTTCGGGTGGAACTTTAAGTGATAGTCCCGAACCTTTAGGGAATCAGGTAATTAAACAAATTAGGACTCACATTGTAGAGTCGAACTCATGTCCATGAGGCGATATGACCTAGTAGTTAAAGCCTGGGCATAAGTCACAATAACTTACTTCATCTAAAAAATTGAGAAAAAAAAGTGAAACAATGCGTAAAAAATGTAAGAGTTCTTATTAATTACTCTATTATTTTCATTCACTGTTTTACGAATAGAAGAAGTTATGTAAACGGTCAGAAACAGTGAACAGTTATTGCTTTCTTGTATTAATCCCCCCCCCCCCTTCCTTCTCATTGACAGATTTGTTTGTGAATCATATAAGGATATAAAGCGCGATGTGTAAATTTACAAAATTTTCATTCACTGTTTTACGAATAGAAGAAGTTATGTAAACGGTCAGAAACAGTGAACAGTTATTGCTTTCTTGTATTAATCCCCCCCCCCCTTCCTTCTCATTGACAGATTTGTTTGTGAATCATATAAGGATATAAAGCGCGATGTGTAAATTTACAAAATTTTCATTCACTGTTTTACGAATAGAAGAAGTTATGTAAACGGTCAGAAACAGTGAACAGTTATTGCTTTCTTGTATTAATCCCCCCCCCTTCCTTCTCATTGACAGATTTGTTTGTGAATCATATAAGGATATAAAGCGCGATGTGTAAATTTACAAAATTTTCATTCACTGTTTTACGAATAGAAGAAGTTATGTAAACGGTCAGAAACAGTGAACAGTTATTGCTTTCTTGTATTAATCCCCCCCCCCCCCCCCCCCCTTCCTTCTCATTGACAGATTTGTTTGTGAATCATATAAGGATATAAAGCGCGATGTGTAAATTTACAAAATTTTCATTCACTGTTTTACGAATAGAAGAAGTTATGTAAACGGTCAGAAACAGTGAACAGTTATTGCTTTCTTGTATTAATCCCCCCCCCCTTCCTTCTCATTGACAGATTTGTTTGTGAATCATATAAGGATATAAAGCGCGATGTGTAAATTTACAAAATACAAAGCGAACATTGAGAACACGTTCGAGCTAATCCATAGTTAGGTTTGTCGTAGTTATCTTTGCAAATAGCTATATCATAAAAACATGACATCTGAATAGACCTCTTTACCAGGAATATAAACAGTGAATAGAATAGAGAACGCAGTTGAGTCCTGCGGAACACCAGTTTTAAGAGAAACTATTGTTTAATCTAACTGTCATGCTTAGAAATGGAACTCTGTCATTTAACCAAATATTTGGTTTTACCTTTTCATGAAATATATATCTGATTTCTTATGTACTCAAATATATCATTACGAATTGAAGCATTTATATTTGTCAATATGTCATTTCATTTATTCATAGTTCTAGAATGTCACAGGACATGTTCCAGTTTGTAACCTTAATATTCAAACTCTCAATTTTTCATTCTTCTTCGATTTGTTGAGTTTACTCGTATGTTCATTTGTTGTATTTAAAAGGCTGTTTTTTGTTTAAAAGTAGTTTTCTTATGTTTAAAGATATTTTATTATCGTTATTACTTCTTCAGCTGTACGAAGGATAGGGGAATTTATGTAATCTATCAAAAATTTGATGCGAAGTTTTCAACGGAACCCTTTAACAACCACACCTGTTGATTTTCAGCCAAATCGACCAAATTGGAGGGGGGGATTAGATGGAAGGCTTAACACAAAAACTTTAATAACTGCTGATATAATAAATGTATCGACACAAAATCAAATATATGTGTCACCTGAACCGGATAAGAACAACACGATTTTCAGCCGAAAGGGCTGATTAGTGGGGAGGCTTAGCTCAAAAACTCTATTATCCGCCATTGTAATAATAATAATAAATGTATTTCCGTTAAACCAATACATGGTAATAGGATACGTCAGAAGAATTTATACATTGAGATAGCTTATAAATTAGATTTATAACTACTTGAGTCTAACACATCTATGATTAGTAGTAATAACAAAACTATTAAAAAAAGTAAAAAGAAATTAATAAAAACTGAACAAATAAATACTTTAAAATATATGAGTATAGGTTAGGTTAGGTTTTATGACTCATGCCCGGGCTTTAACTACGAGGTCATATCGCCTACTACCAGAGCGCTCTTTCGTCACTCTGGTGGACATGAGCCCGACTCTACTGTGGGAGTCCTAAATTTTGCCTACCCTAAATTTTTATTCATCTAGGGTAGGGGTCTTTAACGAGTACCTGACATCGTACAGGCTCGGGACCATCGCTTAACGTCCCATCCGAAGGACGTCGTGCTTAAGTTTATTTTACCTCCCAGATAAAATAAACTAAGGGCCTCGGTCGGGCTACGAACCCACGACCTTGAGCTCAGAAGTCAAGCACGCATACCACTGAGCTACCGGCGCCCTCTATATGAGTATATAAAAAAAATTAATACAAGATACAACTTCTAAGTTGAGGAACGCGGACATATTGTGGAATTTGTAATAAATAAATAAAACAAACTTATTTTTTGAAATATTGTCTACTCCACTAAAGATATTTATAAAACTACCGGTTTCGGCCTCACACCATCGTCAGTCAGTTCACAACTAGACCTGAGGGCGCCGGTAGCTCAGTGGTATGCGTGCTTGACTTCTGAGCTCAAGGTCGTGGGTTCGTAACCCGACCGAGGCCCTTAGGTTATTTTATCTGAGAGGTAAAATAAACTTAAGCACGCCGTCCTTCGGATGGGACGTTAAGCGATGGTCCCGAGCCTGTACGATGTCAGGTACTCGTTAAAGACCCCTAACCTAGATGAATAAAAAATTTAGGGTAGTCAAAATTTAGGACTCCCACAGTAGAGTCGGGCTCATGTCCACCAGAGTGACGAAAGAGCGCTCTGGTAGTAGGCGATATGACCTCGTTGTTAAAGCCCGGGCATGAGTCATAAAACCTAACCTAACAACTAGACCTGACGATGGTGTGAGGCCGAAACCGGTAGTTTTATATATATCTTCAGTGGAATAGAATATTTCAAAAAATAAGTTTGTTTTATTTATTTAATACAAGATACATTTATAATAAGTAAACACATTTTTCAATTTAATAAAAATTAAGATAATTATTTTTCAAAAAAAAAAAAAACTCTTCCCTAACGATGTTTCGGGACGTTCTTACGTCCCATCATCAGGTCCCAATGTGTCGACGCAAAACTTCATATGTGAATTCAAAACCCCAAAAGGACTACACGTGTTAATTTTCATGGGAATCGGCAGAAGGAAGGTGGGGGGGGGGGGGGGGAGGGTCAGAGGGGGCTCAAGTTAAAAACTCTAATGGTGCTGATGTAATGAATTTAACGTCATAAAATGTTGTATTTAAATTCAAAACCCCGTACAGACGGCACCTAATGAATTTAACGTTAGAAGATTTTATATTTAAATTCAAAACCCCATACAGACGGCACCTAATGAATTTAATGTTAGAAGATTTTATATTTAAATTCAAAACCCCGTACAGACGGCACGTAATGAATTTAATGTTAGAAGATTGTATATTTAAATTCAAAACCCCGTACAGACGGCACGTAATGAATTTAACGTTAGAAGATTTTATATTTAAATTTTAAAAAAAACCTACAGACGGCACCTATTAATTACCCGCGATATCGGCCGAAGAGAAAGCGGTAATCTGAGTGGTCTCAACTCAACAAACCTAATACCTACCGGTGTAATGAATGTATTGACACGAAATTTAGTATGAAGATTCTGAAGTCCTTTTGTAAAAAGAGGAACAACAAGTGTGTATGGAGTTCGATTCCCAGTGAATGACCGGCTGAGAGAGTGTTGGAGTTGATGTGAAGAGCTGAAGATACAGGAGCTTTTGTCCTTCTAATTGGTTTCCTTGCTATAATTGGGACGATCAAAGACACTCCAGCTGGACTCTCACTCTCGTTTCAGTACACATATTGTAAGAAGGGTTCTAACTTAGGTTAAACAATGACCTCAGTTCATAACTTCAAACTGGGAATTTAACCCCGAAAAATGTCTAAAGCGATAATGTTCTTTATTATTTGACCTAAACATACTAAAAACATCTTATTTACTCGATTATGTCTATTCCTTTAAATTGTCTGGGATGCCAGGCAATTTTATCTTTGAAGAAAAAAAAAACTATGCAACACATAAATTAATTGGCGCCTCAAAAGGCCAGATCTTTTTGAAAAGTGGAAAGGGGCCTCTTCTCTTCGGCCGAATTGGTGGAAAATTAGTAGGCACTTATTGGGGTTTTTGAGTTTAGCCCACCCTCTGATCCTCCCCCTCCCTTCTGCCAATTCCGCAGAAAATTAATAGGTGTCGTCTTTATGGGGTTTTGAATTTGCATATGAAATTTCGAGTTATCCTCATCACAAACACACACACAATTTCAACATACCGGTGAAAATTCAACATCTAATTCTAACCGATTACATAACTTCCACTACATTTCGTATAAATTGGAAAGTAAACAAATCTGATTTGACTATCTCATACCCACTACATTTTTACGGGTCATTTGTGGTTAATTCCCCCCTACGGAGTGAGGAAAGGAGGGCATTTGAGAATTTGCTTCATCAGGTCCTAAAATATAAGGAGTATTTTGTATAGTCTATGGTCTTAATTTTCGACTGATTTGTGAACGATTATTAATTTCTGACTGTCTAAATAAAACTTAATACTTGATAATTTTTTTTTTTCACTATATAATTTAATGTGGTAATTTCTTCGATTAGTTCACTGGAGATTTCTAATTCTCATAAATTTATTTTATTAGTCTTTGTGATGTTTATGTCTGTAAAAAAAATTTAGAGGGCTGAATAGGCATGACATTTTTTATACTTCGGACAGTAAAGTTCTGAAAAGTTTTCCTACCAATAGTTCAAGTCCATAAATTCTAGATGCCCTTAATAATTAATAAAACATTAATTAATAAAGTATTTATGCATTAATAAACTACTTAAGTATTTAAATAATTAATTTGAAAAATCTATTTAATCCACTGTTTGTTATGTCGGCTAAATGGATTTGATATTTGACTCTCGCCATTTATGTAGTTAAATTATAATATATATAAATTATAGAGGGAGGCGTGCGGTGTGTATGTGTTGTATATAGCTGACACAGATAACTGGCTGACTCCTCTCTCAGATAGATAACGGACCCCCTCCAAATTAGCCTTTATACATGCAGGAAAATACATTTTCCAGAGTTGTTACACTCTAATTACATTTACCTATTGCATATTTTTTACTTATGGAAATGAAGTGCATAGTGCAATTTGGTCTGTGTCGTTTCACCTCTCCTGGGGGAGGGCTTCAATTTTTATGTATAGATAATAGGATAAAATGTAATCTGTAAAAGCGTGGTTGGTATAAGAAAGTTCTATAATGTCCACATCAATTTTTTTTAGACTAATACTAATTAGAGATATCGAAAAGTCTATCTGACAACTTAACTTTCCCCGGAGCTTGACCTTCCTGTTTATCTCAAACAGTTGGAGCCTCCTGGAAACAGCTCATCCGTCGTTCCTTTCAACAAACACATCCCTAAGTCTTTTCAAGTAACACATCCTACATTTCCGAACAAAGAGTTTCCTATGTGTTCTGTGAGCATCCTGGCCTATCTAGGAAATATGGCACCTGGCTGTCAACAATTCTACAAAATTTGTAGAATACATTTGTACAATGTCGGGTTTCTAATCCCCTACAATATAACGTTCTTCCTTGAAAATCGGCTAATAAAATATAATGTCTTGAATTATTTAAAAATATAAAACCTACGGAAAATTATTAAACATATTTATCTATATCTAATTATTCATCGTTATAATAAAAACAAAACTTCTTAACCCCTTCCTTCCTTGAAATGGAGACATCAACATAAACTACATATGTAGATACATATATAAAATAGAAATAAACTTCTCTTAACATCTAATAATTATGAATAATAAAAAAATGCAAACATATCATTTAACGCAGTTTTATTGTCATGTCTTTGTCAATGTTCTAATTTGTCCGTCTGGCTGTCTGTTTGACCTGATTAGGTTCGGATTAAATTTTCATTACCTTAAAATTCGATAAGTATGAAATTTCACAAGGCCTAAACTAAAATAAAATATATTTTTCTTGCGAATTCCTCACCGAATTATTGTCTTCCATTTTGTCGTCCGTCCTATAAATATTTTTGGAAATCTTTACTGTCTGTCTGTTTTCGTTCATCCTTTTTACTTTCTTTCGTCTGTTTTTCTTACTGTTCTGATTTGCCTGTCTGTCTGTCTATAAACTGTATTCTTAATTAAATTTATTTTCTAATTTAAATTTCACAATATCCTTCCTAATTTTCTCAGGAATAACTTTCTCATGATTCCTATTTCTTCCTGTATCAAAACCTCAGTTTCCTCTTTGCTATCAACTTCTACTTCCATCGGAATTTTCCGCTAAGTTCCTGGTTGGCCTCCAATTGTGATATTTCCATCTGCATTATATTAGTTTCAATATATTAGAACAATTAATATTCATATTTTTGGGTATTACAGATTATCTGTTTTTGGTTAAATCAAGGAATAGTCTAAAAATATGTGTTTCAAAAAGACATTTCTGTACTGTTTTCAGCGTTTATCTTGACAAACTTTATCTCAATTGTATTTTTTTTGCCAAGAACGGTCTACATTTTAAAATTAGTCGGTGAATCACCGGCAGTGTACTTCCCCAGCGCGTATTAATCAAGTTTTCCCTTTCCCTCTGAAATCAATTTAGCGATTTGGTTGGAAATCAATTGGTGCCTTACTCAAGGACTCAAATTTCGTGTATATAGGTAGCTATTAGTGTTTATTGTGCAATCGTCATGTATCGTCGACGGATCCACGAATAAAATTTTGTGTTGGAACGCGTATAGGCAGCTTGAGTACAGTACCCCTCCTCTGGTCACCCCCTTCCATCAAGCAGAAAATAGATAGGTGTCGTCTTTATTGGGTTTTAAGTTAACTTATAAAATTTCGTGTCAATACTTCGGCTATTATTGATTTTTTTTTGTTAAGCTCTGGCATGAGGCGATATAACCTTATAGTTAAATCCCAGGATATGAGTCATAATAACTAACTAACAATCTGTTATTTATTTTATCATCTTTTTAAATTAATTAATACTTACTTAAAATGTTTTACAAACTATTTTCTGCTTGATAGGCAAACAAATCTTTAATGCTTTTTATAAGGCTCACATTATTCATAACAGTTCTTTTACTTTAGAGTGTGGAGTGGACTTTATTCAAGAGATATAATTCTTTATATGTACTTCAACATGAAGATTTTACCGTATTCTAGTAAATAAAGAGCTTTTCATAAAAAGAAAATAGTGTGTTTCAAGGGCCTCTCTGGGATCATTGTTGGGTTCTGTGTCTTCCAGAGGTGTCTTCAGCTAATTGACAATATATCGGAACACGTCCACGTTCCTTCTTCGGGTCCACAATAAACCCATGTACAGGTGTCCAAAAATAATGGTCCCGTCTTAGCTGAGACACTATTTCCGGACACTTTCACATGGGATCATCGTGACCCGAAGATGGACGTGGAAGTGTCCCGAAGTATTGTCAGATAATTGAAAATATCTTTTTGAACGTGTGAAATATAACCTAAATATCTCATGATTATTATAATATATTATATTAGCCAGTTAGTTATTATGACTCATGACCGGGTATTAACTACGTGGACATATCGCCTACTACCAGAGCGCTCTTTCGTCACTCTGGTGAACAAGAGCCCGACTCTACTATGGGAGTCCTAAATTTTGTCTACCCTAAATTTTTATTCACTAGGAGTACCTGACCGTACAGGCTCGGGACCATGCTTAACGTCCCATAGGAAGGATAGCATGCTCACGATTTTTTCATTATACAGATTAACACCTAAGGTTCTCGGCCGGGTGAACTTGAGCTCAGTAAGCAAGCACGCATACCACTGAGCTCCCGGTGTCCTCGTCAAGAGATGATATTGAGTCTGAAAAGACCGCAATACTTTAAACGATTTGCATAATACATCAATTGTATTCACATTTCGTTATGAAGTCCGACCTCAGACTGTCAACATTATTAATGCAGTGACCTGGGGCACGTGATGTCTCTTTTCCTGCCAATACTGTCCCTCAAGCTTCGATTCGTTCCCTGGCAGCTCAAATGACAGTTCATGAGCGCCTGTCAGTTACTATACAAATTGATCTTTGGTCATTGAAAAAAATAATGAAATGGTGCTCACTGTAGCCTTATTTTCTGAAAATGTTTTGTAGATTATGAGAAATTGAACGTTTTCACAGAAACCGTTGGCTTCCAGGGAGCACAACTTCGTTCTACAATGCTCTTTCACTGGGCTATGGTTTAAATATATTCCAGGCACTCAGAAGTATAAAATTGTTTTTATTCCCCTCTCTCCTTTTTATTATAAATAATTATATTTATTTCCGTTAAAATATTACGTGATAATTGGATAAGTCACACAGTTGTGTATTGTCAAAATAGCTTATACATCAAACTATATTAAATCTTAGAATATAAGCACATATCAGATAAATAATTTTTTTTTTTTTTTAGTTTTACGATAAGTTTCGTCACTATTAATACACTTTAAATAAATAATAATGACTCTCTGTTACGTTTATTACATAATTTAGTTTATATAATTCTAGATAATGAGAAATTGAACGTTTTCACAGAAACTGTTGGGGCGCGCCGGTGGCATGCTTGCTTACTGAGCTCAAGATTCGAAACCCGGCTGAGGCTTTTAGGTTTTTATCTGTACGCCGACCGTCGGATGAGACGTTAAGCGATGGAGTTAAGGGTGGTTCAGGGGAGAGAGCTCAAATCAAAACCCTCTTAACTGACGATATTGTGAATTTAAACGACACAAAATTTAGTATGAGGATTTAGAAGCCCCTTTTGTATGTCAACTGTTGAATATAGCAAACTTTTGACTGGTTTTGGAGGGAGAGCGGAAAGTTAATTGAGTAATTCGTTCTGGGGAAGTACATTGCTGACTTTTTATTTATTATTATTATTTTCCGGCTCGGTACAATCATTTGTTCAATATATGACGGTCTTAGAGGGCGCCGGTAGCTCAGTAATATGCGTGCTTGTCTTCTGAGCTCAAGAACGTGCGTTCGAAACACGACCGAGGCCCTTAGTTTATTTTATCTGGGAGGTAAAATAAACTTAAGCACGCCGTCCTTCGGATGGGACGTTAAGCGATGGTCTCGAGCCTGTACGATGGTACTCGTTAAAGACCCCTTACCCTAGGTGAATAAAAATTTAGGGTAGGCAAAATTTGGGACTCCCACAGTAGAGTCGGGCTCATGTCTACCAGAGTGACAAAAGAGCGCTCTAGTAGTAGGCGATATGACCTTGTAGTTGAAGCCCGGGCATAAATCATAAAACCTAACCTAACCTATGACGTTCTTTTTTTCCGATACACTCTGTGATATATATATTTCGAGCCTTCTCTAAATTGAACCATGTTCGAGACATTTTTCTTTCGAGTTTACCAATGAGAAAACAATGGGTTAGTGTCTGTCTGGACTCTGTCCAACTCTAAATGAAAGTTGGCCTTTTTTTTTCTAACTTCACTTTAATTTAGTTTTAGAAAAACCCAGAGGAGAAGAAGAGAGCAGAAATAAAACTGTCTTCAGCCAACATTCAACACTTCTCTTCCCAACCTTCCTCATGTCTCAGTTTCTCTTCACTTCTTTAAAAAAAAAAAATAAAGAAATAAAAAAAAGTTCTAATGATTTTTTTAAAACTTTTTCTTACGCAAGGGGAAGTTATTTAATTGGTTAGAAATTCGATGTTGAGAGTTCCCTGGAATTTTATGTTTTTTTCCCTAATTCCAAAAATAATAAAAAAAAAAAAGATCACAGCAACGTACTTCCTCAGAACGAATTAATCAATTAATTTTTTGCTCCCCCTCCACAACTAGTTGACATTTTGCGTTAATATGCAATAGTTGAATTACATAGGGGCTTTTCTCATACTAAATTTTGTGTCGATAAATTCATTTTAAATTGAGCCCCCTCTCATGAACCTTCCCTTCAGCCAATATCGCTGAAATTTGACAGGTTGGCGTTTGACTTCGTTAGATGGTTCTGTATTCACGTATAAAATTTTCTGATACATTTATTCAGCTATACGAAGTATAGGGTAAGTTATGTAATCAGTTAAAAATTCGATGCGAAGATTTCAACGGAATGTGCCTGTGAACACGTTTACTCCCAATAGAATGAAATTTTATATGTGAATTCAGAACTCTCTAGCGACACCTATTGATTTTCAGCCAAATCAACCAAAGGGAAGGGGGATCAGACTCAATTCAAAAAACCCAATAACTGCCAATGTATCGACACAAAAACCCCAATAACTGCCAATGTATCGACACAAAATTTAGTATGTGTGGAATTAGGAGCCTCTATATCAGTGGTCGCCAAACCTTGAAGCGACTGAGCTACCTTACAGCTCATAACCTTTACTGTGAGCTACCCAACAAAGTGGGGGGGAGGGGGGGGGGGGGGGGGGGGAAATAATACATGTTTTTCTTTTAATCACACAGTTGTTTATTACCTATAAATATACATTTCTAGTTTATATTAAATGTAATTAATAGCATAATAATTTATGTAACAAAATATTTGCATTAGAAAAACATATTTCAATGTGAGAGGTGGCACTCTTTTTTGTCATCAACAATTTTTTTTATGTTAGGCTCATATGTTGTAGCAGCCATTCGAATGTATTTGTCCAAATGTTCATCAGTCAACCGGTTCTTGTACTTGTTTTTAATGAATTTCATACTGGAAAATGAAATCTCACACACGATATGTTGAGGCGAACGTTGCCTTCACTCGTAAACCAACCTGAACCAAAATTGGATATTTTTACTTAGGAACAAAAGGCCAAATATTTTCATTGCTTGAAGTGAGTGATTTTAATGAAAGGTCACTTTGAAGTATGCATAAAACACAAGAGAAATAAAATAACCTCCACTCACGATCACACAACAGACACTGACTGACAGACCCGCGGGACGCATAGTGAGGATGAGGGGGATGAGTAGTGCAGATTAGCCAACCCAAGCGCTGCGTCTGAAATTTCCCCGCGAGCTACCAAAAAGTTCCCTGCGAGCTACGGTTTGGCGACCACTGCTCTATATCTATATAATATATAGACATATTATGTCAACTATTCAATAGTTTTCAGTCGACTAATTATGAAGGGCGGGGGGCGAAACGTTAATTGATTAATTCGTTCTGGGGAAGTTCATTGCCGGTGAATCAGCAACTTTTTTTATTTAGTTTTTATTGATTGAAAAAAAAAAAAATCTCTTTTTTGTTTTAAAACGGAGAAACTACTTACCCCTATTTACTGAAAACGATAAATTGGTAATTGTGATGGACGGGAGCTAGCAAAAGCAATCGGCAACTTCGCAGCTCATCCCAACCGAATGGCATGATTCACCGGCCTGACTTTAGTGTCATTATAATTAATCAATTCAATTTATGGTTATTGTGTTGTTGCATTGGATTATATATTTCCACATATTGTTATCAAAAGTGTCATTAAAATATACTCAAATTGATTTTTAATTAGTATTTGCTGAATGTATAATAATTATGGATGTTAGCTTCAATCTAACTGATAATAATTAATTTTCACAATTGGATACTAAGTGCAATCGATTTGTCGAGTACTCTACAGTCATTAAAATAACAGCGAACTCATCAGAGCAACCCAGTTCCTATTCAGACTGCAATTTCTGGTCTGATCACTTTGGACATCTATCATTTAATTACTTATCTATCCACACTCAAGAGAACAACCGGGAAATTGGTGTCGTTGAATCGTCGGAAATTTACTTCCCCAGAACGAATTAAACAACGGTACATATTACCTGGAGGAGGGTAGCGGTAGCTAAGAGGTAGAGAGGGTTCGAAACCCAGGCAAAATTTAGTACTGCCATAGTAGAGTCGGGCTCATGTTCACCAGAGCGACGAAAGAACACTCTGGTAGTAGGTGATATGACCTCGTTATTAAAGCTCGGGCATGAGTCACAATAACTAACTAAGCTTCCATGGAAGCTCCACAGTGGACTCTTTAAAAAATATTTGACGTCGCACAGGGTCGGAACAGCTAATGCAATGATTAGGGTTTTTGAATTGAGTCCCTTCCCATGAATCCCCCCTTCTCTTTAGCCGATATCGCTGAAATTTGACTCCTCATTGTGTTGTGACCTTAAATATGAAATTTCATGTCGATACATTCATTAAATCGGCAGTTATCGGGGTTTTTGAGTTGACCCTCCCTCTGATCCCCCCCTTCCCATCTGCCAATTCCGCTAACAATTTATTAGTGTCCTCTTTATGGGGTTTTGAATGCACATATGAAATTTTGTGTCGATACATACAACGGAAGTTATCCTAGTTTTTGAGTATAGCCTTTCCCCTACTTCCCCCCTCCCTTTTGACCAATTTCCCTGAAAATTGATAGGTGTTGTCCTTATGGGGCTTTGGTCACACATATAAAATTTCGTGATGATACATTCATTTTATCGGGAGTTATCGTGTTCACACACACACGTACAGACATTTTTTTTTCATATTTGGAATCTAGATTTCTGAAAATATAAAATTCCGTTGAAAACTCTGGATCGAATTTTTGACCTATTACATAACTTCCCCTATACTTCGCATAGCGGATGAGGTAAAAACATAAGGGCGTCAACCTTTGAACGTTGCTAGTTCTGCTTCGCTTTCCTCGATAGAGTCGTTCGCGTAAAATGATCGTGCTTACTAAAGGGATTGGATTCGGGATCCGCCATTGATGTCCATTGATTGGGTACAATTTTGAAAATATTTTTATGAACCCTTCCTTAGTAATAAAGTACCAAATAAAACATTTTTATTTACATTATATCCTCTTTCTTAGGTTAGATGAGTATTTAAAGACTTTCAAAAGAGAAATGAAAGCACTTCTGTCGGAGCCTTCCTAATGAAATTAATATTGTTTTCAGAGTAGTACGAACTTCTTTTAAAAACCTTTTCTTTATCTTTAAAAAGGAAAAGTTTTCTTCCTTTAATTATGTTTTTCTGCTGTTTTTTTAAAATATTTTTAATTTTTAATTTATTCATTTTTTTTTTTTAAATGAGAGGCAATCAAAATATTTTTCATTGGTTAATTGTATATTTCTGCCACCCTCATTGTGTATTATACTTTCTTATTATTTTCTTTGTTTTCTGTCTTATTATTTCTATATAACTTTTCTTTATAAAATGTATTTCTTTATAAAGTTACCATATTGTCGCTGAACTATACGCAATGTTGTTTACCCATCAACTGACCCAATTGACTGTATAACCAGAACTAGAAGAAAATGTCCTAAAATACAAAATATAAAAATAAATGGAATAGAAAAAAAAAAAAAAAAAGTTGATGTTGATTCACCGGCAATGTACTTCCCCAGAACGAATTAATCAGTTAAATTTTCGCTCTTCTTCCCAACCCTGTCGACTGTTTGAGCTAAAAATCTGAATCACACTAAATGTTGTGTCGATACATTCATTACATAGGCAGTTATTGGGTTTTTTGAATTGTGTCCCCTCTTATCCCCCTTTCCTTTTCCGATTTGGCTGAAAACCCTTTTGTTTTATGGGTTTCTGGGTACACATATAAAATTTCGTGTCGGTATACTTATTTTATCGGGAGTTACGGATGGATAGGCAGAAATTGTTTTTTTTTCCGGCATTTTTGGTACCTCTGGGTTATTTTGATTTTTTAAAAAAATATTTCGGTACATTTCCACGTCCCTAAATATTCTCAAAAAAAAAAAAAAAAGACATCTGGAAAACATACCGGAGAAAATTAACACATCCCAATGAAGTTTAAGAAACACATAGACAGAAATTTTAAAAAATAAGTAAAATTCCTCTGTGCATCGCCGGGTAATACAGCTAGTAAAATATAATAAATAATCTATGGAATAAAAATACTAAAAGCAAACAAATAATAAAATAAACAAAATAAAATATACGAAAGGAAGTGGTTCCGTCAGACAAAAGAAAACGGAACCTCAGAGGCGGAACGGTGGAGCTACCAGTAGCAACAAAAGGAGTTAGTTAATGAAACGGTTCCAGGGACGAGATCAGAATGGAACTGGGCCAACACGTAACAGTAGCTTCGGAATAATTCAGCGCAGCGCAGCGTGAAAAAAAATGTGAGCGAAGAGCTGAACTTAAGCAATGCCTCGACAGGTTTGTTGGATTCGCTTCAAAGGTGGCAGTTGAACAATGGATTGTCTGTCAACTGTTGTTTGAACCTGGCTTATAGGGAAAATCCAATTCAAGTTCAAAATTGGAGACGCCACATAGCCCATGTTTGAACCGACCCTAAATTTCATGAAAATCCGATCAGCCGTCAATGAGCTAGCAATTATTTTGCTTCTGGTCCCACTCCCGTTTTAAATTTTGAGATTTCGCATAGCCTATTCTTTCAATCGGGCTTAAAATGATGTTAAAGGAAGGAGGAGAGATCAGGATTGTGATCGATGAAAAATAAACAAATTTGTTGGATTTATGCCAAGCTTTCGGCACTGAGTGTGCTGTCTTCAGAGCCTATATTGACATCGTAGATGATTAATGAGCTGATGTATGCTAGATCTAATATATAATGTCAATATAGACCCTGAAAAAAGCACACTCAGTGCCGAAAGAGAAAATTGAGACTACTTCCCCCAGGGACCAAACTACTCGATCGCCTGCGGAAAGAAAAATATTACTCTCAGTATACTATATTTGAAATAAATAATTAGTATGGGGGAATTTATGTAATACGTCAAAAAATCGATGCGGAGTTTTGAACGGAATTACATGTTTTCCGACCTTTAGATTCCAAATATGGAAAAAAAAAACCTGTCTGTCTGGGTGACTGTGAACACGATAACTCCCAACAGAATGATTGTACCGACACGAAATTTAATATTTATATCTGAAACCCTTTAATGACGACACCTTTTCAGCCAAATCGACCGAAAAGAAGAGGAAATTAGAGGGAGGCTCAACACAAAAACACTAATAACCGCCGTGTTTACACGAAATTTTAAATGTGTGACCTTGAACGGACAACAAATATAGATTTTCAGCCAAATCGGTCAAATAGAAGGGGGGATTAGGGCGAGGCTTAACTCGAAAACTCTAATAACTGTCATTGTAATGAATGTATCGACACAAAATTTCATAAGTGAATTCAAAACCCCAATTGGACATCACTTATTAATTTTTAACGGAATCGGCAGAAGGAAATGGGATATCAGAGGGGGGCTCAACTCAATAACCGTAATAACTGTCGATATAATGAACGTATCGACATGAAATTTAGTATGAGGATTCGGAAGCCATTAAGTAAGCCAAACATTGAGTTTTAGCTCAAACTACCAATTAGCTTAGGAGGGACAGCAAATACGTCATTGATTAATGTGTTGGGGAAGTACAGAGCCGGTGAATCACCTACAACATTTTTATATTATTTTTTTTAGTTTTATGTTTAGTTAAAGAGTTTAGCGAGAAATGTAAGGCACACATGGGCGTGCCCCCCCTGGCCCGAGCAAAAAACCAAGATAAAAATTAAATAAACTAAAAAAAAAATAGTTTGTGTTAAAAATGGATTGCTTACAAGTTACCAATAGGATCTTCAAATTACCCGTGCTTCTGATTCCTAAATCAGCAATCAGCTGTTACATGAATGTACATGTACAAAACAAGTCATGTTACATTTATTCAAATATACATGAATTCGATCATTTCATTTCCTCGCTCAAAATCTTCATTTATGTTATACTTTATACTCTAAAATCTGATTTTACATGCGCAGCAAAAATGCAAAGAGCAGCAGCAGCAAATGCACGCTATTGAAGTAATTTAATTCTAAAAGCACAGAAACAACAGCGTGCATTTGCTGCTTCTGCGCTTTGAATTTTTGCTGCTCATGTAAAGTTAGCTTGAGTATTACAGTCAGTGGTTACCTCAGGGGGAGCTTCTAGAGGTCCGAGTCTCCCAAATTAATAACAAAGAGTCTGCAGAGCCAACCTCGGAAATTGCGGGCTCTGTCCCTGGGAGTCTATACCCCCCACCCCTGTAACCTAACTTTGCCCCCCCCCCCTGCTCAAAATCCTGGCTACGCCACTGGAGGCACATGTACATTATTGAAGTCTTGAGAGATAACTGGGCAGTCCGTGAGTGTGTTAATACATGCATGTTCCAACAGACAGTTATATACACCAAATTTACCAAAATGGTGTCACGAGGTACGCCCCCCCAAAGGTTCATTTGGTAATGCTAAATGCCTGTGTGGTTGCCCCAGATAAATGTCCAATTATCCTGAACTAATTGTGAGTACACAGACTACAGAAGCCCCTCCCATCGCTTTGTCCTCCAATATCTGTTATCACTCCCATCCTTTGTACAATATATTTCGCTGTAATGAGCGCTGTATTTAACTGTTCGATGAAGCCGCAACCCATTTGAATTATTTCTATTCAGTTTATTCATAAATTTTCTCGATTAATTGGAAAAAAATCAGTTTTGATGAAGAGACTTTGTTAATTTGAGATGCAAATTGGTAGTCGATGAGTTCTTTATTTTGAATTAATCTTGAAGTAACCTTCCTCTAAATAATATATTCATTTATTTTTCTTTATTCCCTTATTTTTATTCATTTATTTATTTTATTAAATTAGGGAGTCTGATAATTACTCTTATATTCAGTCCATTAATTCATTTTTTATATTTTTTAAATGGTATCTTATTTCCAGCTTTGACAGGATATATTTTTTTATTTTCTTTGCTAGGGGTAGTTTTTTAATCGATCAGAAATTCAATGTTGAGCTTACAACAGAATTTCATATTTTCCGAACCCCGTTTCCAAAAATGTAAAAAATATTTCCAGTGTGTCTGTCTGCGTATACGATAATTCCCGATATGGTACCTACCGATTTTAAGGTAATTTCAAAACCCCATAAGAAATCTATTAATTTTCCGAGATGTTTGCCGAAGGGAAAGGGGTGATCAAAGGAGGGTAGTTCAGATCAAAAACTCCAACAATTATTATATGTGGACTTACTTGTTATATAAGTAATCTATGAGTCCTAGAATATATTTTTACGTTCCTGTATGAATCCCTAACAATGTAAATCTTATTTAAATTTTTGATTAGTAGGCAGATATAGTGGACTTACTTGTTATATATGTAACCTATCAGTCCTACAATATATTTTTATACCTCCTTGTATAAATCCCTAAGAATATAAAACATTTTAATTCTTGATTAGTAGGCAGATATAGTATACTTACTTGCTATATAAGTAATCTATCAGTCCTACAATATATTTTTATACCTTTTTGTATAAATCCCTAATAATATAAAACTTATTTTAATTCTTGATTAGAAGGCAAATGTAGTATACTTACTTGTTATATAAGTAATCTATCAGTCCTACAATGTATTTTTATACCTTCTTGTATAAATCCCTAATAATATAAAACTTATTTTAATTCTTGATTAGTAGGCAAATGTAGTATACTTACTTGTTATATAAGTAATCTATCAGTCCTACAATGTATTTTTATACCTTCTTGTATAAATCCCTAATAATATAAAACTTATTTTAATTCTTGATTAGTAGGCAAATGTAGTATACTTACTTGTTATATAAGTAATCTATCAGTCCTACAATGTATTTTTATACCTTCTTGTATAAATCCCTAATAATATAAAACTTATTTTAATTCTTGATTAGAAGGCAAATGTAGTATACTTACTTGTTATATAAGTAATCTATCAGTCCTACAATGTATTTTTATACCTTCTTGTATAAATCCCTAATAATATAAAACTTATTTTAATTCTTGATTAGTAGGCAAATGTAGTATACTTACTTGTTATATAAGTAATCTATGAGTCCTACAATGTATTTTTATACCTTCTTGTATAAATCCCTAATAATATAAAACTTATTTTAATTGTTGATTGGTAGGTAGATGTAGTGGACTTACTTGTTATATAAGTAATCTATCAGTCCTACAATATATTTTGTGTTTTTGAAGTAGTAAAAAAATAGTAAATACAAAAAGTAATTATTCAGATGGTAGTCTTCTGCCTAGAGGTTGTTGTTCATTAATTAAAAATTACGAATCTCTTGTTGACATGTAATTATTACTTGACTGTTTTTTAGGAGATTGGGGTACGGAAAAGACCTTATAAAAACTCAATTTTATTTAAATATGTCTGAAAATTCTTGACAAAAAAAATAAAGTAATTACTTTCTTCATTTGATTAACGAAATGTAAACTTGATGAAGTCTGATAAGTACAACATTTAATTTTCTCTGCTGCTTACTCTATCTCCAAGAACCTCTGAGTTAATAAAGTCTGGGTGAGGGAATGATGATTAATTACTGGCGATATGGGACGGTTCTTTAGTGTGTTTCTGAGATAACAGATGTCACCACTTTCCAGAGTAAACTTTGCTCCCCTTTTTTGCCTTGTAGAAATCAACCGATTTTTAATCTGAAAACTGCATTTGCTTCAGTTCGATGTGCTAAATGACGGGACGATCATGGAGCTGAGTGCACTATTTGACAACAGAATTAGATTGGTAGGTCACATGATCCAGATGAGAAGACATTGTCGCCTATGGATGGGAGTCGTCGCCTAAAGGAAGAAGATGGATATGGATGACAAAGGGAGAAAACGATCCTTAGAGCTTGTTGAAGAGGACCATGTTGACTTGAAGGAACTTACAGCCTTTGAGTGAATAAGTAGGCAATAACAAACCTTACAAGAAATTCTATACCCCTTTTTTTGAAGGAGCTATATGATGACAGACTCCCGGATATGGGATTTTAGTAGAACATCTTTGACTTAAGGCGAAATGGGACGGCAGTTTAGTGTGTTTCTGAGATAAGAGATGGCACCACAACTCAACACAATCAACCGATTTTAATTGAAAACTGCATTTGCCTCAGTTCGATGTGCTAAATGACGGGTCGATCGACTTTTATTATTTGGATTTTCGGTTGTACAATATTGAATAAAAGTTGACTATTTGATTTTTGTAAAATCATAATTGACACATGTAGAAAAAAATCTTGAATTAAAGACATTTAACAGATTTGGAAGTTAGTTGAGTAGATCAAACTTAAACGGGAATCAACAAGTTCAAAGATGCAGCCCCAAAGGATGGGTCAGAGGTAGTGTGCTTGCCTACTGAGCTCAAGATAGCGGGTATGAAATTTGCCCGAGGCTTTCGATTTTTATCTGGGAGGTGAAAAAACATTGAGCACGGCGTCCTTCAGATGGGACGTTAAGCATCTGTACGATGTCAGGTACTCGTTGAGGAGCCCTACTCTAGGTTTATAAGCCTGGATTGGCAAAATTTAGAACTGCGCTCTGATGACCTCATAGTTAAAGCCCGGGCATGAGTCACAGTAACTAACTAACTGAACTAAGTCTTCGCTCTCCCTCTGAATGCAATTTACCGATTTGGCTGAAAATCAATGTGACCCCCCACTTCTCTTTGATCAATTTGGCTGAAAAATCGTCCTTAAGAAGTTTTGCATTCACTTATAAAATTTTTATGTCGATACATTCATTACAAAGGAAAGTTATTAGTGTTTTGGGTTGAGGGGGCCATACTGTTTATGAATGTAAACTAAACCAGTTCAAAATTTAAAATAAATAAAAAACAAACAGGTTTAACTTTTATGTTGTCTAATTCCACAAAAATATAAACATATTGTTTTTTTTTTAATTTTCAAAAGTGACTTTCGAACTTTGTCCTGAAGATGGAGTCAGCTGAAACCGGTACTCTTTATGTACGAGTATATACTTTTCTTCGTTTTTATTTATCTTATTATTTATTTGTTTTATGTGGACACAGATCGCATGAATGTATTCTGACACAAACCATTTCTTTTTTCCAAAATAGAATATATTCTGTGACTTTGAGAAAGAGGATACATTTTTCTATTTTCTGTCTTGTCTCGTATACTTGGCGTTCCATTTACCTAAAAAAAAGTCAGGTATCTTTCAAAGTCTCGCGTTGGCAATATACCAGTTCGCGTTCTGTTATGCTTTCGTCCGTTTTCTTTTTATATGTAATTGGTCAGGAAAAAAAAATCCTGTCTATCTGTGCGCCTGTGAACACGATAGCTAGAATAGGGGTGTAAAACTATCGATAACAATAACGAGAGTATATTACTATCGAAATATTTTTTAAGCAGAAGTGACATCAAGTCACTCTATGCTCATGTATATGCCACGATGAAGACAAATAAACAAGATGTCGTACAGTGTAAGTACCTACATTTCTTTTACGAATTCGACTGCGCTGAATGGTTGAAAATCAATGGCTATGTATGAAACAATGCGTTTTAAGAGAATCCTGTACCTCTCGGAGTTTCTTTCGTATGTTTTTGTTAAGCTCAAGTATAAACGAATTCCACTTCCACTACCTCTATTCTCTTCTGTATCTGTAGATGTGGACAAGGCGTTCCCGTTGTAATCGCTGTGATGTTTTCTCAACAAGTGATCCTTCATATTGGATACTGCACAAACGACATTTAGCCAGTTTTTTTGGACCCATATCCTCATCGAAGTAACTCCACACATCGGACTTGAGTTTACGACTCATTTTTCAGTTCAAAACAACAAAGCATTCTACAAGAACAGTAAATGTAACCTTCCTTCGATTCAGTGGATCCCAGAAATACAAAATCCTTAAACTATCGATAGTTGATCCCTACGATAGAAAAAATGTATCGACACGAAATTTGATATGTGTATCCAAAACTCCATGATATTTATTGATTTTGAGTGAAATCGCCCAAAGAGAAGAGAAGCATTAGGTGAGAAGCCCAACATTTCAGATGTAAATTCAAAACCTATTACTATTTGTACTCCGGACGATTAGTTTTTCAGGGAGAGAGTTAACTTTGTTAATTCGTGTTGGGGAAGTACACTGCCAGTCATCCTTTTTTTTTTTCAATGATCCAATTGTTCCGATGAATACTAACGACTTCCACACCGTCCTGTGTGGTCAAAAAATTTGTGTTCACATCTTTTTTTTTTTTTTTTTTTAAGAAGTTTCATTAATGTGCTCGGGCCTATACAGCTTCTGTGTTGAGCTATCATCGTCAGGCTTCGCTGGAACACAAAGACACCTCCTATGCCTATCCTGTTTTTTTCTTCTATACATGTATCCCTTCGTGTTACTTTAATTTAGTCATTAGGTTTTTTGACCTACTCAACCCTGGCACCTGACAGAGGCTCGCCTTGTTTTTCTTCGTCTCACCTTTTCCCAACCCTTTGAGCTCAAAGAAAAACACCTCTTTTAGTGAGTCCCAGCCAATTTCCTTTTCTGGAGAACTCTTTACAAAACGGTCTTACAAAAGATAAAATATGATAACAAATATTTTATTATTATTCTTTTTTCATTAATTCATTTAAATGATTTTAATTGTTAGCGCAACATTTAGTTTATTTTAATTTTGTTAGTGGTATATTTTTTATGTTTTCTTAGATTAATTCTGGACCTTCTCCCAGTCTGCTGTTAACAGGGTGTAGTGGACCTGGAGATATATGTTGTGTTGGTGACTTGGGCCTCGGGACTGTCTCCTAGTCTGCTGTTAACAGGGTGTAGGGACCTGGAGGTATATGTTGTGTTGGTGACTTGGGCCTCGGGACTGCCTCCTAGTCTGCTGTTAACAGGGTGTAGTGACCTGGAGGTATATGTTGTGTTGGTGACTTGGGCCTCGGGACCGCCTCCCAGTCTGCTGTTAAAAGAGTGTACTGACCTGGAGGTATATGTTGTGTTGGTGACTTGGGCCTCGGGACTGCCTCCTAGTCTGCTGTTAACAGGGTGTAGGGACCTGGAGGTATATGTTGTGTTGGTGACTTGGGCCTCGGGACTGCCTCCTAGTCTGCTGTTAACAGGGTGTAGTGACCTGGAGGTATATGTTGTGTTGGTGACTTGGGCCTCGGGACCGCCTCCTAGTCTGCTGTTAACAGGGTGTAGTGACCTGGAGGTATATGTTGTGTTGGTGACTTGGGCCTCGGGACCGCCTCCCAGTCTGCTGTTAACAGAGTGTAGTGACCTGGAGGTATATGTTGTGTTGGTGACTTGGGCCTCGGGACCGCCTCCCAGTCTGCTGTTAACAGAGTGTAGTGACCTGGAGGTATATGTTGTGTTGGTGACTTGGGCCTCGGGACCGCCTCCTAGTCTGCTGTTAACACCTTTCATCTCCTCACGACTTATCCACACCTCTGTTATTAACTCCCAACTCCACACTTCACACTCCGCCCTTCTTCCACCACACGTCACATATATTCCCAGCCTTCTCCTATAATTCACACAAATGAACATATTATCAACACCTCTTTGTTATTATTGATAATGAATCTCTTCGCTTCGTTGGCTCCTTTAGTCATCATGAACCCACAAAAATAAAAATAAAAAAATCGTCGGTGAATCAACCAGCAAGAATTAATCGCTCTCCCTCCAAAGCCAGTCGACCGTTTGAGCTAAAACTGAATATTTGAGTTACATAGTGGCTTCTGAATCCTCATATTAAATTTTGAGTCGATATATTCATTACATCGGCAGTTATTGGAACTTTTGTCTGATTCCGCTGAAAATTATGAACCTAAGAAGTTGTTTAGAGAGTTTTTGTTTTATGCCTTCTCCCTAATCCTCTCCTTTCCTTTGGTCGATTTGGCTGAAAATCGATAGGTGTCTTTCTTAGAGAGTTCTGTAAAATATATCAAATTGTGCGTGGATAGATTCATTACATCAGCAGTGATTAGGGTTCTTAGTCGACCACCTCTGATCTCGTCTTCTCTTTGGCCAATGTCAGCCAAATTAATAGGTGTCGTCCTTATGGGGTTTTGAATTTAAATATAAAATTGAATGCCATAAGGACGACACCCATTCATTTTCAGTCAAATTGGCCAAAGGGAAGGGGGCCATATGGGGGTGGGATGTTACCAGAGATGGGCATAATCGTAATCAATGATTACATGATTACCAGAGAAAATAAAACTTAATCATCATTGCTATTTTATACTTGATACTATCGCACTGTGAATCTAGCTAAAATGAAACATGATTACATGATTACAATTACAATCATGTAATCATACAATCATAATCAAGTAATCATGTAATCACAATTACTGTAATGGAGGGATTTCGTGGGTACCAAATTCAAAAAAATGGTATTGCACTTTGGTTACGTAATAAACTTAAAAATAATTACTTATTAATGTAAAAAATAAAACAATTTAAATTGAAAGGAAATCGAAAGCCATGATTTGCGCTGTGTAATCATGTGTACATTGTGATTATGATTCCATGATTACGATTACATGATTACGCGATTACAATCATAATTATAGCCGTGATTACGATTACAATCGTGTAATCAAGTAATCACCCAATTTTTTAAATTATAATCGTAATCTTAATCATTGATTATGATTATGCCCATCTCTGGATGTTACACAGAAACTTAATGTCCCTGTGTAGGTACGTCAACTATTGATTTTTAGCCAAAATGGGCGATATGTTTTAGGGGGAAAGCGAAAAATTAAGTGATTAATTCGTGCTCTGCAAGTACATTGTGAATTACTGACATTTTTTTCTTAATAATGCAAGGATCCTGCCTATCGGTACCATTATAGGGCTGTGAATTGGACTGGTGAATAGACATGTGGTAGGTGGGAAAGCCAATTGAGAGAGTTTAAGGACAGGAGCTAGAGCTAAATGGAGGAAATGGTCGATCCTCCTCAAATGGACTACTTCAAAGTTGGGGGTCGCCATTCAGGACACTTCTCCAAGTCTACCCATCTCCTGGAGGTGGCGTACCGCCTCAGGCCTCCCCATAATAATAATCCACCTCCACTAAACATAAACGTTTCCGGATCGATTCCCAAGTATTTTACCCTCAAAGCTTTCAGAAAATCACTTCAAAATTTTAAAATTGACCAAAAATAGAGCAAAGCTAGCGCTAGAATATTGTCTACTTATTATAATCGAACGCCGCGTTTTATTTTCTGTTTTTGTGTGATTTTCTTGATGTTTTGAAGTTATTACTTTCTTATATAGTTAGTATAAAATCGCGATAGATGATGCGAGATCTAGTTTTCAACGGAATTTTTGCTTCGATTGTGTGTGTGTGTATGAATGTGATTGAAAATTTATGAGAGCTTTGAATCAATCACGATTGTAGTATAGAACTTGTAATTAGTGATCAAGATGTCACATGTGCTAACTTGAATTTAATAAAATTTTCAACGAAATCAGACCATACCACTTTATTCCGGGGCCTAGGTACAATTTACAAGATACCGCTTATATATATTACATAATATGTAATGCATATTATGCAAAAATCTTTTAAAAATAAAAGTTGTAGAGAAAACCCAGTCCTGAGTCAATATATAACTATAAAGAGCATCTAATATTCCTATATTAGGAATTTGATATTCATGTATCTTCTATTATTTATTAGAATTATTTAAACTATGTAAACATAACAAAGTGTGATTATTATTTAATAAAAGTTTATTAAAAGTGACTATTATATATCTAAAAACAAGAGAAAAAAATGTGATGTAGTCAATACAGGGCTTTCTTATAACAATCACGCTTACCGATCACTCCCTCAAGTGCTCAAGCCCGTGCTTTAACTAGAAGATCATATCGCTTACAACCAGAGCAATCTTTCTACAAATTTAATAAGGAACATTTGTGGCAAGAACCAATTTTTGATAGAACTAACCGTTTACGGGTAAATGAAGGAAACGTCTAAAAATATGTGTTTCAAAACGACATTTCGAAACGGTTTTTGGCATATATCTCAAACACTGGACGACATTCGAAAAATCCTATTTCATATAAATTATGCAATTCAATGTTCCCTACATATATTACCTGAAAAGATTTTTGATTAGGTCATAAACATAAGCGGTATCTTGTAAAATGTACTTAGAATGGACTTGGGGTAAAATGTACTTAGATTGGACTTGGGGTAAAATGTACTTAGATTGGACTTGGGGTAAAATGCACTTAGATTGGACTTGGGGTCAAATGTACTTAGATTGGACTTGGGGTAACATGTACTTAGATTGGACTTGGGGTAAGATGTACTTAGATTGGACTTGGGGTAAAATGTACTTAGATTGGACTTGGGGTAAAATATACTTAGATTGGACTTGGGGTAAAATGTACTTAGATTGGACTTGGGGTAAAATGCACTTAGATTGGACTTGGGGTAAAATGTACTTAGATTGGACTTGGGGTAAAATGTACTTAGATTGGACTTGGGCATTGGACTTGGGTCTCAATTTTCGTCTGATTTCTGCCAAAATTTAATCAGATCTAATCATGGAAGTTGCAACAATTCAAGCAAAATTCATTTTTTCTCGGAAGGGAACATTTTTTCACTAACTGATAAGTAAACATATTAGGAATTAGATATTCATGTATCTTCTATTATTTATTTCACTTTATTAGAATTATCTAATCTATGTATTAAACGTAGTAGAGTGTGATTATTATTTATTTAAAGTGTATTAATAGTGACTAGTATTTATCTAAAAACAAAAAAAAAATTATTATTCATCTGATATGTGCTTATATTCTAAGATTTAATACCGTTTGATGTATGTAATGCATAAGGTTTTGACAATACACAACTGTATGACGTATCCAATTATCATGTTCAACGGAAATAAATATTATCATTATTATTATTTATTGTCTCAAGGAGACTCAGAAATAAGGAACTTTGTGCCAATACTAATTCGTTTTATACACTGCTCGTCTTTCATCTCATCACTTGAGGGCGGGAGAAAGAGTATTCAGAAATCATCATCATCATCAAAGGAAGGATTCATGAATTTAATATAAATCCTATGAAAACTATCTTTATTCATCCCCCTTTAAAATATACAAATATAAACATGAAGTTGAGAAGGGATATTGCTATTTAACTGGATAACTTCTCGAACATTAATTTAACTTTGAAACATTGTTTCGATAAATATAAATGCGATTTGGGAATGAAAGTTTGCTTATAATCTACATCGTGGCAATATAAAGTTGATATAGGTCTAGAATTACTTCCCCAGCTTTGAGGGGGTTGTGCAATCGGTCAAAAATTCAATGTCGAGTTTTCACTGGAATTTTATATTATAAGACCAAACATTTTAAAAATTAAAAAGGCTCCCCCTGCAAAACCAGTCGACCGTTTGCGCTAATATTCTATAGTCTCCTTGGGTTTTGACTTCAAATATGAAATTCAATGACAATACATTACATCGGTAGTTTTGGGGTTTTTTGAGTTGAGCCCCCCTCTCCCCTAATCCAAAATTTCGTGATGATATATTCATCTATCGGGAGTTATTGTGTTCTTAGAGACATCCACAGACACACTGACAGAGATAATTTTGTTGTTTCCTATTTGCAATCGAAAGTCGAACAAATGAATTAGGATTATGGCCTCCTTTTATTTGAGAGATTACAAAATCTTGAGCACGCTTTGGGAACTTAGATGGCTGTCCCGAGCGTGTGCGATGTCATGAACTCGTTAATCCCCACCCTATTTAGACTTGGATAAGGAACATTTAGGACTCCCACCGTGGAGCTTCTAGGGAACGGATAAAACATTGAATGCTTAGGTCCCTTGGTGTTCCAATCACCAACAGTAGGTATATCTTGTGGATTAATTCGTGCTGGGGAAGTATATGGCCAGTGATTCAACGATAAATCGTGAATATATTTATATATATGATCGCTGTTTTTCGATGAAATATGCAAGTAATTAAATGATTGAATTTCAAAGTGATCAGACCAAGGATTGCAGCCAGAATAGGAAATGGGTTAGTCCGATGGCTTCCCTGTTATTTTAATGACTGGAGAGTACTCGACAAATTGTATTTATGGATACACAAAATGGTGACCAGAACACCATAAGAATAACCGTTTGACTAAATTTCGTTAGAAACATTATCGGTTCTTTTCTTTCAACTTGTTCAAAATTTCTGTAAATATTACTGGAGGAGATTGAAGGGACTTGAAAAAAAGCTGTATTATTTGTCCTTGGTTTCGTCAAATTATCGGCATGTTCTTTTGCTGGAAACGCGTTTTTCCTTGATTACTTTAAGGTACACTGGAGTCGACCGAAGTAGAATAAGCGGTATATCCATCCATATTTCAATTGCAGAAATTTCATATAGTCGATAGCTGAGGTATGCAGACAATGAGTTAATCATCTTAGGCAACTTCAAAAAAGTTGAACTCCATTGGGTCCCCGGACACTCGGGGATTCAGAGAAACGAGGAAGCGCACGGACTAGTAACCATGGGACCTGAACCAGTGTTCGCAGTGTACAAGAAACACAGATGGTCATAGAGAGAAAGAACCACATGCAGACAGTGGTGGATTCCAAGGAGTTGCGGATGCTCAACAGGAGGCCACCTAAGGGAGTCAAGGACAGTCACTCCTGTGAATTATGTGCAGGAAAAGACGCGACGACACGCTGATTCCAGATTCCACATCCTCGGTAGAGATATGATCATAGAGGAGAGTTCTAGAGGAGTATTCTTAGATTTGCTAAGAAAATTGGGGAGATCCTTCAGATCCAGGTAAGTCAAGACAATGTAAGGAGGAAGCCCAGCTCTTACAGAGAAGGGATAGAGAAAATTGAATGCTTAGGTCCCTGAGTGCACGTACCAGTCTACGCAGTATATATATACGCAAAGGATCATCACTTATCCAAACATAGGTTAGTGGAGTGGAAAGGCAGCTAAGTGCACTTGATATATTTGGAGGGTGTAATTAACACAACTGAAGTAAAGTGAGAAGACAGACCTGGTATCGTTAAGGCTGACGACTACGGATGAATATTAGAGACTGGAGTTAGCATTCTGGAAGCTTACCTCCTCTCAGGAAATTACTACCCTAACCCACCCCCTGGTATTAGCATTAATTTGTAAAGCGTTTGAGGACAGTTTCTCCACGTTCCTTGGGAACAGTTCTGACAACACTCTTCGCTTAAATAAATAAAACAAACTTATTTTTGAAATATTGTCTATTCCACTAAAGAGTATATATATACATATATAACTACCGGTTTCGGCTTTATACCATCGTCAGGTCTAGTTATGAACTAACTTAGTTCATAACTAGACCTGACGATGGTATAAAGCCGAAACCGGTAGTTATATATGTATATATATATATCTTTAGTGGAATAGACAATATTTCAAAAATAAGTTTGTTTTATTTATTTATTACAAGTTTCCACAATATGTCCGCGTTTCTCAACTTAGAAACTCTTCGCTTACTTTCCTAGTTGGACTATTTTAAATACATCTCATGCAAATTCATTTTTAAAAAAAGTGGATAATCACCGACAATGTACTTCCCCGCAAGAATTTATCAATTAAATTTTCGTTCTCCCTCCATTTGGGCTAACAATGAATAGTTGACTTAAATAGAAGCTTCTGAATCCTCATACTAAATTTTTTGTCAATAAATTCATTACATCAGCAATATTTTTGAGAACTCTTCGGGCGATTTCGCGGAAAATTCATAGGTGTGTTCTTTATGAGGTTTTGAATTTGAATATAAAATTTCGTTTTAATATTATAATTTCATGGGCAGTTATTAGGGGTTTTGAGTTGAGCCCATCCTCCCCTCTGATTTCTCCCTTCCGTTCGGCCGATTCCACTAAAACCTCATAGGTATCATCCTTGTAGGATTTCAAATCCTCATATGAAATTTTGTGCCGAAACATTCACCAAATCGGGAGTTATTGGGTTTTTTTTTATCAACAATATTCATAAAATAAAACCCAAGTAATTTTTCTGGAGATCTTTTGTTCTAAAGTTAATTATAATTCATAAGTGATAATAAAATGATACTAACATTTGTTTGCAGAGTTATTGTGAAACATTTATTACAAAATAAAGAAAACTTAAGTTTTTTTAAAAATATTGTCTATTTACAAAATATATATAAAATATGGACTTTCGGTATTGCTACCATCTTCAGCCACGACTAAACAAATACTGACAAATACAATACATATTTGGTAACATTTGTGGCTGAAGATTGTAGCAATACCGAAAGTACTCCTATATTTTATAGGTTAGGTTAGGTTTTATGACTCATGCCCGGGCTTTAACTACGAGGTCATATCGCCTACTACCAGAACGCTCTTTCGTCACTCTGGTGGACATAAGCCCGACTCTACTGTGGGAGTCCTAGTTCTAAATTTTGCCTATCCTGAATTTGTATTCACCTAGGGCAGGGGTCTTTAACGAGTAGGTACCTGACATCGTACAGGCTCGGAACCATCGCTTAATGTCCCATCCGAAGGACGGCATGCTTTCAGATAAAATAAACTAAGCGCCTCAGTCGGGTTTCGAACCCATGTTCTTGAGCTGAGAAGGCAAGCACGCATACCACTGAGCTACCGGCGCCCTCCCTATATTATATATATATATATTTTGTGAATTAGACAATATTAAAAAAAAAACACGCTTTTCTTCATTTTTGATAATCAAATATTCTGGGATGAGATATTCCATTAAAATTAAAGATGTTCCCAGTGTTTTATTTCCGACCAGAACAACTGTGTCATCATCAGTGGCACTTAACCCGTACAGTGCGATGTATACAGGCAGTTGAGTTACTTTGCTAAGCCTCCCCACTAATCTTCCCTTTCTCTTTGGCCAATTTTGCCTCAAAATCAATAGTTCTGGGTACACATATAATGTTTCATGTTGATATCGGGAGTTGTCGTGTTCACACAGACAGACAGCATTTTTTTTTTAAATTTCTGAGTCAAGTTGTCGGAAAATATGAAACTTCGTATAACTTGGGAACTAAAAAACTAGAAAAAAAAAACAATACCAAAACGTTCAGGCGAACATCTAAATTAAGTTTACCACAACCCTCTTTGACAGTTCTTAAACGATTCTTCGGCCATTATGTCTGTTTTCTCAGAAAACTGTGTATTTGTATTCATATATTTATTATTGTCATCATATATATTTGTATTTTAATCCAACACATACTATTTAAAAATTGTTCTGTTATTGTTCTATCTAACCCAAAGGTGTTTATAATTTGTTATACTTAACATTCTCGCAGAGATATTGTGAAACAATGATAATGAAAAATATAAAGAAAAACGAATGTTCTTTTAAAAATATTGTCTATTTCACAAAATATATGAAATATATGGGAGTATTTTACAATCTGTCCCCTTCTCAAATATTCACCCTTTTTATCGCCAATAATATAATCCTCCAGACTTTCTGTTTACGTACTTGTTTTCTCAGAAAACTGTATTTTTATTTTTGTTCGTATATTTATTATTGTCAAAGTACTTTATTTTATATATACATGGGCGTAGCCAGGGGCCTGGCCAGAGAAAAAAATATATAAAAATTAAATAAACTAAAAAAATAGTTTTTATTAAAAATGCATTGCTTGCAAGTTAGCATAGGATCATTAAATTTCCCGTTCTTCTGACTCCTAAATCAGCAATCAGCTGTTGTAAGTGCAGGCCGCAGGCCATGTGCTGTAACTGTTCACTGTGTTTGTGTTCACGTGACAGTTTGTTTTGAGGTTTTGACGAAGTTTTCGTCTTTCAGTTCCGTTCCGTTTTGACTGTTTTCCATATTTGCACAAAATTATCTAAAAAAAATGAATTTACCTTTTAACCCCCCCCCCCCCCCCCCCCCCTGTAACCTAACTTTGCCCCCCCCCCTGCTCAAAATCCTGGCTACGCCCCTGCATATATATTTCATTCACAATTTTTTCTGTTATTTTCAGTTTGAGAAGAAATTTCATTTTAAAGTTTTCCATATTTTTAAGACTTAACTGTCCATAAGGGACAAGGAAAAACCCCGAGGGGGCTGGAAAAGGGGACAATTTAGATTGTAAACTGGTTGAACTTCCATTTAGTATTTGTTAAGTCGCGGCTGAAGATGGTAGCAATGCCGAAAGTACTCCCATATATTTTATATATCTTGTGAAACAGACAATATTTAAAAAATAAAAACATTCGTTTTTCTTTATATTTTGGATTATGTCTCCGTATAGCCTCATTCAAACTCTCCGAAAAGTGGATCTTTTATGTATAATAATAATAAAAATAGTAATAAAAACGTTTACTTCCTCAGCTATTCGAAGTATAGGGGAAGTCATGTAATCGATTGGAAATTCGATATTGAGTTTTCACCGGCATTTCATACTAGTCTGACGAATACCCGGATTACAAAGATTCATTACTATCATTATTTAAGATATTACCACCATTTTATAGTAGATTATCAGATAGATAAAATATATTTTTCATATTACAACCTTCACCTGTAGCTTCAATAGTTTCAGACAGACTGGGCTGCAACTAATTAGGGTGGAATGTGACATTCAACACTCCATAAATAGGGTTCCAGGTCCTCGGCCGACAGAATCCTAAAAATGAGAAGAATAATTAATTATGTTGAAGCCACAGTATTTTATAAAGTACACCGGAGTCTTTTAAACGTCAGAGGTGAAATATTGGAGATTAAAGAGGATCAACAGGTTGTTGTGAAATGATTTGTTTGTTGAAAGGGGGAGAAGACTTTTACAAACTTTCTATGAAAAATAGATGGAAGAAGAGATGGTATAGTGTTTAGCTTGGCTGGCGGCTGACCTCACGATGCCAGACTTCAGTCCTCTCAACATAAATATTATTCATTTAGTAACATACTTCCCCAGCACGATTTAATCATATAAGTTTTTGCTCTCTCTCCAAAACTAATAAGCAGTTTTGGTATAAAAATCAATAGTTGACTTACATAGGGACTTCTGAATTCTCATACTAAATTTTGTGTCGGTAACGTGTCTTCCTTATGGGATTCTGAATTTGCATGTGAAATTTCGTGTCAATATATTAGTTACAATGACAGTTATTACAGTTTTGTGTTAAGCCCCTTCCCGTAATTCCGCCCTTCCTTTTGGTCGATTTGGCTGAAAATCAATGTGTCGCCTTTAAAGGGTTCTGTAAACACATATAAAATTTCGTACCAATACATTAATTACGATTAAGGGAGTTATCGTATTCAAAAACACACAGACAGACAACTTTTTTTTGACGTGAAAACATCTATTCGCTCGTTAAGCACAGTAGATAGCCGTTCAAACTTTCTTGTGTTACAAAATACCGTCAGATTTCAATCGCTAATAACTACGAGACTAATAATGCGATAACAACGGTTGAGGTCACAATGGATAGAGCATGTCTGTAAGTGTTTGTTGTGCAGTGTTTGTTTTGCCTGTTAGTGTGGGCGCCGGCGAATGATTGTTGCAAATTACCGTTGTGTAAAATTAGAAATTAGTGTAGGGTGCCATTGTAAAGAGCTTGAGGAGCACTACTAGGACTCAAAGTGAAACAATAAAAATATTTGCCGAAATATATGCAAAAGTCGGTATTAAATTGAAAATTGCAAAAAAATTAAAGATGTCGTCTCATATCGTAAATATGCGTGGAATTATAGAAAACGCAAATCAAAGAAAAGCTCGCATCAAAAGGAATTTAAAAAACCTAAAAAGTTTAGTGCCGAGCAAATGCAAGAGCTACGGTAGCATCGACAAGAAAATGAAAAATGATTTTATCCCGACGTTTTCACGGAAAATCTACGGCGTGGACCTTGAATACGCCTTAATTTTTTTATGTTTTCGAATCAGGGTCGGAAAACATGAAATTTCAGACCGAAAGTCATGATACATTTCATATAATATTTGTCTTTTAGTTTTTTCGATATTTTGTTTGAACAATTTTCTGATTTATATGAGTCAAATTTGCGAAAATACATCCTGAGTTTTGACCCTCACATTAAAAATTATAGGTTCATCCGTTCAAGAACGATTGTACATTCAATATGTTCAGTACAGAAGTATACGTACAGAAATCGACGAGAAACTGTTGATTAGTACTCAAGAGATGAATCACTGTTACTGTGACTCATGTCCGGGCTTTTATCTCCAAGGTCATTCTTCGCTTCTCTGTAGCTCTGGTGGACCTGAGCTCGACTCTACTATGGGAGATCTCAATTTTACCTATTAATTAAATTTTATTTACAAGGAGTAGGGGTCCTTCACGAGTACCTGACATCGTACAGGCTCGGGATCATCGCTTAATGTCCCATACGAAGAAAGGCGTGCTCACGGTTTTTTCATTACCCAGATTAACACCTAAGGTTCTCGGCCTGGTGAGCTTGAGCTCAGTAAGCAAGCACGCGTACCACTGAGCTACCGGTTTCCTTGTCAAGAGATGATATTGAGTCTGAAAAGACCGCAATACTTTAAACGATTTGCATAATACATCAATTGTATTCACATTTCGTTATGAAGTCTGACCTCAGACTGTCAACATTATTAATGCAGTGACCTGGGGCACATGATGTCTCTTTTCCCGTCAATACTGTCCCTCACTCTTCGACTCGTTCCCTGGCAGCTCAAATGACAGTTCATGACCGCCTGTCAGTTCCTATACAAATTGATCTTTAGTCATTGAAAAAAATAATGAAATGGTGCTCCCTGTAGCCTTATTTTCTGTGAAAACGTTCTGTAGATAATGAGAAATTGAACGTTTTCACAGAAACTGTTGGGTTCCAGGGAGTAGAACTTCGTTCTACAATGCTCTTTCACTGGGTTATGGTCTTTATATATTCCACGCCCTCAGAAGTATAAAATTGTTTTTATTTCCCTCTCTCCTTTTTTCCATATAATTAATAATAATACTAATATTTATTTCCGTTAAACTATTACATGATAATTGGATACGTCATACAGTTGTGTATTGTCAAAATTAAAAAAAAATTTTTTTGGTTTTTAGATAAATAATAGTCACTATTAATACACTTTAAATAAATAATAATCACTCTCTGTTATTTTATTACATAGTTTAGATAATTCTAATAAAGTGAAATAAATAATAGAAGATACATGAATATCTAATTCCTAATATGTTTACTTGTCAGTAAGTGAAAAAATTAATTTTGCATGACTAGCTCTTTACAAAACAAATTGTATCTATGAACTTGAAATTTATGAAGGGGTCACATGTCCTAACTTAGATCTGATTAAATTTTGGCCGAAATCAGACGAAAACCTAACCGTGGGCATAAGAAACAAATAAATCAAATCGAATAAGATGAAATTATATTATTAAAAACATACTGAATTTAATACGAAAAACCTTATAAAATAAACATACAATTTTTTTTTACTAAGGATATAAAACTACTGGAGACTATTCGTATTTCGACAATATTTCACTATTTTAAAACACTTTTTGCAAGTCGCTCAGATCGAAACGTTCTTAGTGTAATAAATCCACACTTTCGCCGTAGGACGCGGCATTATAATATGTAATTGACAAAATGAAATCTAAAAATAAAATAACATAATTAAATCGTAATCATACTCACGGTTCTCTTCAAAATTAAACAAACGTATACCTTCATAAACGATAAACCATTTAATGTAAATAAGGTAAGAAATAAGGACGCGTCATGCAGACTGCGTGATCACATCACTCATGAGGTTATCACCATCGATATATACGAGTATCATTTGTCCGTGGACCGGAATTTGAGTTCAGTATTTTACTGCAACAAAAAATAAAAGAAAATTGTAAGAAATTAAACGGTGAACGATTTTGACGAATTGAAAAATTTATATAATTTTTTTTAGTTGTTGAAATTTGAAACGAGTACTTTGAATCGATACATGTAATATCTATTCGATACCTAATTGACATCGAAAGAAAAATATCGATACCATAAGTACTTGTAATTACTTGTATCGATGATCCCTAGCTGTCTCATCAAGAGACTCTAATGGTGTTTCTGTTTTTACTTTGCTTATATTTCCTAGTTGTGATGTAGTTCATAGTTAAAAATTATGTAATGAAGGTGAAACATACGAAACACGATGTTTTAATTATTATATAACAACCAGAATATTAAATACGAGCTCATAATCTTTGTTTATTATTATTTTATATTTTTTCAGTTCTCTTGGAGTACAGTGTACTCGTATTACTTGTATCTTCAGTTGCCAAGGCTAGCCCCTATTAAGGGCTCCATCCTAATTGAGATGTAAATTTCGGGCAGTCCCTGCGACCCGAATTAGGGTAGCTACCCTTGTACTCTTTTCTGCCCTTTTGAAACCTACCCTACTTGGAGAACAGTTCTGTCCCTTTGATTAGCAACACTTCTAGTTAGTAACTTTTGTATTATTTATGCCGCCCTCTCTCACCTGGTTATACACACAAACACAGATAAAAGGCAAGGGTTATTATTATTATTATTATTCATTCTTCTTTCTTACTTGAATATTTTATTGGCAGTATAATTTATTAATTTCCCAGCATATAGGGAAGTTATTGTAATGGGACCGAAAATAGAAATCAAAATTTTCAACATATTTTTATTTTTGAAAAGAAGTATGTGTATTTTGTACGTATGTGCTTATTCAATATTTCCTGCACGAAAGCTCGCAAAAAAATTATATCGACTCTGCTCTGATGCCAATCGAAGCGTATCAACGTCAATATGACCCGAAACAAATTTTATTAAATTAGGTCCAGCCGTTTTTTTTTTTTTTTGAAAAAAAAAAAAGACAGCAAAATAGTTGATTTTAGGATTTCTTGAAAAAAGATTTATCCGATCTAATTTGTTTTGTTGGCATTCGATACTTTGAAATATCAGAAATTCTCATAAAGTTGTTATCAAATAACAAAATTTTTATAATTGTGGCGTTTCAAAGTGTTAATCTTATCTTATCCCTGGTGCCATCTATCACTGAGGCACAAACCAGGTGTGCTGGATGTATTTTTTACACCCACATTTTATAAATAGTTCAAACAATACTGAAATAAATCCATAAAGGCTTTTTGGTACTTAAAACTGAATCACATTGCATTAAATATTGAATTAGTAGAAATTTATTTAATGTGAGCGTGGGCGTGTGGAGCTAAAACGATGATAATAACGTTAGATTAGCAGATTCCAACCAATTATAAAACTAATGAGGTTAATGTGTGCTTCCATTTTGTATCCAAATCGATGGAGTCCTGGATAATGTATTGTAGTTCATTATAATACTTTGTAACCTGCTAAACAATTAATAATTCTTATGCTAAAATAACTAACCTCCTTGATGCGACAGTGCACATGCACGAGGTGGACGGGAGTATCAAGATCAACGGGATGATCCAGCATTTAGCTTAAGTGAGAGAAAAATCTCCAAATACATTTTTGCAATCTGTGTCAATGTTGTGGAAAGCAATTGAAGATAAATAACAAGTCGGGGAATTACTGTACGTACTTCCCCAACAATAATTAATCAATAACGTTTTTGCTCTCCCTTCTTCGACCGATTTTGCAGAAAATTAATAGGTGCCTTCTTTATAGGGTTTTGACTTACATATGAAATTCCGCGTGAATACATTCATTACAACGGCAGTTATTCTAGTTTTCGTGTTACCTCATTAACATGAGCTCGACTCTGTGGGTGTTTGCTTACCTAGGTTTTTTCGGGCTTATAACGAGGTAGTGACATTGCACAGGCTCGAGACCATTGCTTAACGTCTCATCCGAAAGTCGGCGTGCTCAAGACTTTTTATCCACCAGATAGCACACAATAGGCCTAGTCTGGCCACGGTGATACAATCAGCCCTCAGAAAAAAGTTTTAAAAAAATCTACCAGATAAAAAAACATTTCGAACCCACGATTTTGAGTTCAGTAGGATAGCACGCTACCCCCTGAGCTACCGGTTTCCTTCTGAAATACATCGTTGAGGAAATATTTAAAAAGAATATACATCTGGTTTTTCTAATATTTAATTATGAACATAATAAATGTCTGTTTGAGATGGACACAAGAGCACTGGTTAAATCATGTATGAGGGGGGTGGGGTGTGTTATATCATGTATGAGTGGGGGGTGTTATATCATGTATGCAGGCCGCTAGACATATTTGCTATGTCTATTATTTATGCACCATCATATGATTAGCAACCTAGATGGTCATTGCTCTGCCGAATATTCAACATATCCTAAGCATATACGAGTATTGTTCGCAGTGGTTACCTCTACTTACCATTCACTTAATGATAACATCACTTTATTTTTATATTTGACAAGATATCACTTATATTTATGACTTAATTGAAAATCACTTTAAATAAAAGTTGTAGACAATATTGAAAGGCATATTTTATATGATATACGATTTTTCGAAGGCTTGTGAGTTATATGTTATATGTAAGTTATAGCCGAAAATCGTCATAAAATTACTTTCCGAAACAGAAAAGCAGTATTACCCGGCTTTACTCGAGGAACGTTGACTTTTACTTCCCAGCGATTCTTCGACAGTACATTAATGACGTTGCGATGATAGAAATGAGGTATATATAATCCTTCAAATGATGTTTTTTGTTTTGGTATAAAAACAAATTTTAGGCCAGCAGCTGAAGAAATTTGGGGACCTTCTCCTTCCCAAGAGTTGAGAACTTCAGATATCTCTGGTCCACGGTAACTAGCATCAACTCGATGCTGGAGGAGGAGGACAGAAGACTTCTGCAAGCCCAAAGAGCGTATTTCTCTGTCATCAAGCTGCTACGGTCCAGAGCCTTGTCAAGGAACCTGAAGTATAGGATCTACAGCTCAATGGTAAAGCCCGATCTATGGGTGTGAAACCTGGACCCTGACCTCATATCTGGAGAAACGTTTCCAGACGTTTGAAAATAAAGTGCTGAGGAAAATAGCAGGTCCGGTCAAGGATAGAGAAACCCAAGAGTGGAGGATCAGAAACAACAGGGAGCTGAGGGACATCTTCTGGCAACACCCGACCGTAGTTGTAGATATGAAATCACGGTGCTTAAGATGGGCTGGACATGTTGAGAGAAGCGGACCGCAGACAGCCATAGGACGCATCCATGGACGCTCAGGTCCAAGGAGCCAGATCACGAGGAAGACCACGGCTGAGGTGGACTGACCTGGTGAAGAAGGATGCTGTGGAACACCACGTTGTGAACTGGCGACTGGTGGCGCACGACAGATCGCAGTGGGGAAGGCTAGGGTGGGCGGCTAAGGATCTTCAGGGTTCGTCGCCAACGGAGTAAGAGAGAGTAAATAAGCTGAATAAATGTGGCCACCCAAGCTAGTATTTGTGAACACCTTAGAAAGTATTTGCTTGGTATTAAAATTTTGTTTTCATATTGAAGCAAAACGCACCATTGCCTTTTTCCGGGATTTGAAGGACTATATGCCTCATTGCCAAAAGAATCATTGTTTAGGAATTCCATGAGAAATATTATTAGAGAAATTAAAAATTCCCCAGGCAACGCTTAAATTGGTCGGGAGCTTCGCCACCTCGGCCGGGTTTTGAACCCGCAATCTTCAGCACAGAGGGTTTATATGAAATAATGACAATTTGAAATTAATTTATTCTCATTTGTAATCAAATTGTTCGATGTTCGACTTTACCACACTGGTGATGTGCCACTGACGATGACGCAGTTGCGTTTAAAACCAGTTTTGTTCAAAAATAAAACAGTGACGTGAAACGACGTAAAACATCTCGTCTCTGACATACTACTAACACATATAATTTCGTGTCGATTTATTCATAAGTCTGTCAATACACTGGACCGATTGTTACTCTACTGTTTCATCATTTAAGACAACTGTACAGGAGGGACAGATTGGGTTGTAAATTTATTGAACTTACATTTAGTATTTGAGTTAAGTCGTGGCTGAAGATGGTAGCAATACCGAAAGTACTCCCATATATTTTATATGTCTTGTGAAATAATTTCTTTATATTTTTTATTATCATTGTTTCACAATATCTCTGCGAAAATGTTAAATATCACAAATAAAAAATACCTTTGGGTTAGATAAATAAACATTTTTGAAAATTTAGAAAAATTTGCTGGCATCTCAGAATTATATTGTAGAAGAAATCCAAATGAAGTAATTACAAATTGAAATGTTTTTAAAAACGTGCACTTCTTCAAAACTGAACGTCATGAAGTTTATATATTTTTATTAGGCCCCTTTTCGGAAACTACTGTAGAAATCAAAATTCAGTATAAGACCAGCCAAACTTTCTACAGAAAATGTGTTAATATTTATTATTATTAATTAATTTTAATAATTTTTTTTCTATTATCACAGTAGCTTTGATGGCCTGTGGCTTAAGCCTCATGGTAGATCCACCACTAATTACAGTTAAAGTAATTTTACAGTTTCTTAGAAGTTAATACTAGAGTAAATAAAGTCTGTTTATACTTATGTATCCACAAGAAAATACATATTATTTCAAAGAGGGTGGGATAGAAGAGAATATTTAAAAGGGGAAACAGAGAGTTATGTCTCTCTTCTCTAATGTCAACTTATTTCCATTCAAATTAGGTTAGAGCATGGAGGGGGGTTTTTATTGCCCTCCGAGCTCTATGCATATGCCTCCGACATGTATACATATGCTACCCCCTCTCAGCATATATGCATATGTCGCCTCCATATAATGGAACTGGGCTGAGATGCGACCATTCATATCGGTACACAATGAGCATCGTATAATGAGCATTGCCTATTTTCATTCAATACTGTATCATTTTCTGTTTTATGTTTAAAAATTATTCAATTATTCGAGCGAAAATGCGATATCAATTTTTCAATGGAAGTTCACATTTCTGGGGCTGTGTATATGATTGCATCATTGTGAGCGTTCAAAATAACTCAAACAAATTCAAAAACGATTGTACCTATGTACTCGAAATTTTATATGAAGATGGGATTAGATTTTGGCATAAAATCGTAAATATATTATTTATAACCCAATCGAAAATCTCTTCAAATAAAAGTTGTAGACAAAACTAAAAGGCACATTGTACGTAGAATACGATTTTTTGTAAGTCGCCCGGTTTGTGAGATACATGCCAAAACCCGTTCAGAAATGTCGTTTTGAGACCCATTTTTTAACCTCTGGCTTAAAAGGAGGGGTGTTATAAGTTTGAAGCCTTTGTCTGTGTGTGTGTGTGTGTCTGTCTGTCTGTGGCATCGTAGCTCCAAGACGGCTGAACCGATTTCAAAGTGGTTTTTTCGTTTCAAAATCTGGTATTTGCGAGATGGTTCTTAGCCATGTTTGGTGGATATCGGGTATACCGTTTCCAAGATCTTCAGGTTTCAACAGAGCCTGTGTAAGGATCTCGGCCTCTATTACAGCTAGAGACTTGGAGTTTGAACTCAAATGTTTAAAAGAGCAAGCCGCTCCCTCCTAACCCTTCAAGCCCCCCCCCCCCCCCCCCCCCCCCCCGCCCAAAAAAAGCTCTCCACCATGGTTTCAGATCTCAAACCAACTCATCTAGTTCATTTCCCAAGAGCTCAGTCTACAAAGACAACACAATAATGCTAGCTTGTATATTGCCTACTCAAACTTACTTTTTCAAAAGAATTTTCCAAAAAAGAATTGAAATTGAGCTCTTGACTCCGATAAAACTTCTATGAGATCATTTGTGGCACATTTTTTTTCTTTTTTATTATTTTTTTTTTCCTTTCCCGCTTGGAGTAAGAGACGTTTTTGCCACTTATAATGTGATCGTAAATAAAACTGATATGATCAGTGCTTTGATAATAACCATGGTAGGTTTGCTTTATCATCGGTATGATTACCTCTTTCAGATGATTTAGCCATTCCATCTCAGTTCACGGGTTTCCGATTCAAAGCCCATTCCTCTTATCATCGAGTCAATGATTCTATCCACACTATATCTCAAAAATACCTAACAGTCTAATAATATATTTTATTCACTCCACAAGTAAATCTAATTGCCCACATTAGGTGGTGTATCTAAACGTTTATTGAAAAAGTTCAAACACTGACAATGTAATTTCTCAGCTTAATTAAAGTTTTTTTGAGATTAGTGTAGTACTAATTTCCTTTCTAGGAAACTGAGATTAGCCAAATATATTGTGTTATTCCTGTTGATTATTAATTTAATTTTTGTATTCCATATTCGCAACATGTTTTACCCAGCACGATATTCTTTGATTGTTATCTAATATTACCTAATGAAGACGTGACCAGGCTACCAAAGTGACTAATCCTAACCGGAGTTAAGTGACACATGCACACGGCTCTGTAATGTTCAAATTCAATTAGAATTCCAAGCATAATAACATTTTTAAAGTGATAAAACAGAACCAGTTTTGCCAATTGCAGCTACAACTCGTGCATGGGGAAGCTTGGTGGTTGAATGGTTAGAGTGTTTGAAAACAGGAAACTGCGACGATCATGAACCAATATTCAAAGTAATAATTTTAAGCATATACCGCTAATCCGGACTAGATGGGACCGGACCCCGTCCGGACCACCGAAAGTCGCATTAAACAGAATTTGCTGTAAAATGCGCATTATAAATATTTTAGCGTTTTATTTTTCTCATAAATACACCTTTTCCTTCAGCTTAATTTTATTTTCAATACTACATAATGTATGTGTATGTGTATGTAAAAAAAATTAATTAATAAAAAAAAAAAATTTTAAAACAACATAGATACTTCATTTATGTTGGAATTATTAAATGGTAAAGATTGGCAACTACTGGTAAATTATTGCAAAAAGTCTTACGCTTTTCATAAACTGTGAATTAAATAAATAGGAACAAAGATATATTTATTATTTTATTTTTATTGGTATTTTAGAAAGAAAAATTTGTTTTTAATAAGTTTATAAGAAATACGATTAAAAGTTTGTAAGATAATATTATTTATGTAAATCTAGACTCCTCAAGACGGCTTAGGCCATTGAGTTCGTCTTCATAAAAGGTCACATTATTGTATATATGTTTTGTATGTAATTCTCTATTATGTTAATTGAATAAAGACATTACTATATGATGTACATATATAGATCTAAGTTTCCGACCTACGAACTGTGATAGGGTTAACAAAACAAAACATCTTTTTCATTAAAACTCAAAATTTATTTATTGTACTGTACTACTGTACAAAACAAACCACGGTACATTAATGCTAGAATGTAAAAATTATGAATTTTAAAAACGAAATATGTAAACGTTAAATTCTGAACAGTTCTATAAAATAAAACAATGTACAGTACGTAATAAAAACAATAATAATATTTTTACTCACTGAAAAAAGTAATTTCCTGGAAAATATGGTGCGCGCGCCGTCTTCTTTGTCGGCACTTCTTCATCCCATTTAAAAATCCCATCCGGATTAACCGTATGTCCGGATAATCGGTGTCCGGATTAGCGGGACTACTGTATTGAGAATTGCAGAGACTAGGATTTTCGAAGTTGTGATACTTCTTTGATAAGAGCCCTGGTATTTCAGAGATAGCGTCCTAACCATCTGAGCTTGAAAACGTGGGTTCGACTCACTGAGACCCAAGGACCATAGTTGTCATCTCTCCCGAAATATAGCCCAAAGACAGACACTTCTGGAAAATCTTTCGCATTGATTGATTTTCAAGGATTTGAAAGTATGGATGGGGATGTACATTGCCACCGATAATTTTTTTTGTTAATTTTTGAAATCAGGGTGTTGGAAAATATGAAATGCCGGTGAAAACCCAACAATGACCGATTTCATAATTTCCTCTCTACTTCATACAGCTGAGGAAGAGAAACTGCTCTTTTCGAATGTTTCATTATTAGCAAACATTTACAATTCTCTGTGTACTGTAAACATTTTGGCTCCGGATAAATTGGAATAGGAATAATCTCTCTGTTTTTATAAGAAACATGACCCATCCTCATTTCCATATAAGATCCATGTATTATCCCATTTCGGAATAAAGCCATCTTACCTCCCTGTGTAACACGTTTTTTCAAAATCGAGCCTCCGAAAAAAATTAAATAATAAAAAAAGATTATAAAAGGAAAGAAGGATGATGATAGTAAGTCGATTGAAGATAATCCTCTTAGCTGTATTCCGTCATCGTCTTCATCTTCGTCAGTGATTCATCTTCAGCGGAGGGTATTTGAAAGGTTTAATCCACTGAAAGCACTTCCTTCTGCCTTTAAAAGTGATACACTGAATGCTGAATCTTCTAAAGAATATTGAATGTATCCATTTGCCTGCTTGACTTTATCTTTACTTCACCCCCTCCAAGATTTCTGTAAGTACATTCAAATGAAGCTGTAATCAAGGCATAACTGTCCTTTCCAAATCCAACATCAAACAATACAATTTTTCATAAAGGTTTTATCAGGTGTCTCCAATCAAGGCTGTGGCCCCTTTCACAATAATGAGATGACGTGAAGTGAAGTGACTAGAGAGATTTTAATTAATTTGTCAAGAAGTCGAAGGCCTTGGAGCTAGTTTGGTTTAGTTTATCGTAACTACATAGTAAGCGAAGAACTTGAGATTAAAGGATACATTTGCTTGTAGTTTTTATGTTCTCAAGACCCATTGATCATTATTTTTTTTTTTAATTATAAAAATATAACAATAATAATTCTTTATTGCATAGGAAGATACATGGATCTTATTGCAAGAGATTCGAGTCTTATGTACAATAGTGACCTTATAGACATAATGCAAAATAAATAAAAACAAAGTAAATAATTGAGAACATAAAAAGCAGACTCAGGATAAGAAAATGAAGATCTTTTATGCGTATAAATAATAGAATAGGACATACGTATAAATATATATATTTTTTAATTTTTTTTGGTGTCGCTTTGGTGCCAGAATAGACCTATTGTGTGCCCTTCTATGTGTTGGTCCCTACCACAGTCCTATATCTTTAATAAAGTCCAGGATTCTGCTGCAGGTTCCCTCCTACTTGCTTTGGTTCTGTTATGGCAGACCAGTTGTCCATCAGTCCACATAGGTAATCATATTCTCTTAACCTCAGAGACTGTCCGCTACCTTGGGCTGCACTTAGCAGCGCCCTCATATCAGACTAAAAAGAACATAAATAAAAAGACATGTTTCGGACTATTCAAATCATTAATTAGACGACAATTATCACTCTCATTGACCAACAAACTCACCATTTACAATTCGCTTCTTTAGCCGATATGGACGTACGGCTTAGAACTCTAGGGATCTGCGGCGAAGTCCAATTTGAACTGAATTCAAGCCATGCAGTCCATCATCTTACGGCACATCACTAACAGTCCATTCTACGTCACTAACGAAACCCTTCATAACGACTTACAAGTGACATTCGCTTCCACAGTTGTAACTGAGAGATATACAAACTCGATACACAAGTCATCACTAGCTGCCCACAAACCCACTATAGCCTGGCTGCGCTTCTAAACGCCATGCATCTGAAAAAAATATGGTCCTGAAAGCAAGGTGAAGGCTGTAGAGTTCGGAATGACGACCAAGGTACTTGATAGAGACGCTAGCTAATACTGAAAGTAACTGTTAATTAAATTAATCTGGCCGTGTATTATAGTAGACAAGACTAGGCTGCCATTGTGAGTTGGATTGGCCGTAATAGCCAATTATAACAGAACCAAACATATAATCTTGGGATTGATTTCAGACATTTCTCCCATTGTTAGAAGAAGATGAAAATTATGACAATGGACAATTAGTGATGAATCTGTCAACTGAAGCGAATCATCTGCACAGCCCAGATATACTGGCGTCTGCCTAAGTGCAGCCCAAGTTATGAGATACTGGCGAAAGAATTGAATTCCTGCGAAAATCCGAGATCGAATTTTTAATGGAATTTTACGATTCATTTTTGCGATGATGTCTTAAAAATCCTTAACAAATTTCGAGTCGTAGTCTTCTAGAACGCTCCCTCCTTCTTCCCAATCTCAAATTCTTTTCATACTGGCATTACTGGGTATAAGAAAGTCACTCTCAGAATTATGTTGTACAATAAACAAAGAATACCGCTGATATCAACACATTACTATTAAGTAGAGCAAGTATGAAATGAATTTGATAAGGAAGAAGGAGTGTGATCTGTAAAAATGTAGTTGGTATAAGAATATTATCACTTATATTTTTTATAAGATCCTTCATGCTCGACGCCCTTCACTCCCAAAATTTTGAATACTGATCCAATTAGGAGAGTGTCCTAAGGAGAAGATCCTGAATGAAAAAAAAAAAAATAATTGGGAAATCAGTCAAGAAGAGTTGAGATAAACTTCGTCTTAACAAACAATTCGACGCTTCCCCCTAAAAAAAAAGTTCTGTTTTTTCGTAACTGGATTAACAGCTGAAAGCTGGAGAGAAGAAAGGTGAAGAGTTACCCCAAGTATTCTTCATCTGGGTTTCTGGAGAGGCTGTCCTGAACTCTTTAATTAGAGAACTCGTAACTTTTTAAGGACAAGATTGCTATCCGAACCAGGTAGTTGTTTCTACAGTGCTACAGACAGAAGATACCCTGATACGATCAATAGGGTTCAACAGGAGAATCCGGATCAACAGCAACGAGAACCCCCTTCACAAATTTGTTGACCGAAAAATTTTGGATTAGGGTTAGGTGAAAACGAAGTTCGCTACCTACGCCTCGTACTGGACAAACGAATGACGTGGAATCCTCACAGAAGAAATGAACGGACGAAACAAACTGTTATTAAAACCACTAGACAAAAGTTGAAAACTAACCGACTAATACGCTTGGAATTGAACTATGGGGTTCTGCCACAGCTTCCAACCTTCAGCCCATCCAATCCTTCCTATAATAGCCAATGCTCCTTATTACATCTCCAAGAAAAACCTTCACACTAATCTCAATATTCCCTTTGTCACCCAGTTAGCTAAATCCAGGTACAAAAAATTATTTTCCTTCTTTAGTACCCACATTAATCCTCTTATCCGAGTGTCCACCACTGGGTGATTTTCCTCTCTTGAAATTTTGACATTGTCATTTTTTTTTTTCTCCCTTAGCACATTTGCTTGTTATATACATTCTTTATACAGTTATAAAAAAAAAATAAAAAGAGAGGTTAGGTAGAAGGTGGGTTAAAACAAGAAATAAATAAATACTAAAATATGTTTGGATTTCATCCTTTATCGTATTCGTCTCTATATTTATAATTTTTTGGTACTTATAACGACAATAAAGTAAACATTGATTATACTTAAAAAATTTTGCAGAGATATTGTGAAAAAATTAATATTTACATGGATATTCCGGCCTTTTAGTATTTTTCACAGGTTGCAAAATAAAAATCTCAACTATCATTGATTTTATTCTAGCCGGCTTTCCAGGTTGTTCTCGAAACATCAGTAAGTCTGATAAAACTAAAAAAGCAAATGAATAAATAAAATAAAACTCCAATAAATATATAGACAAAACCGTTCGAGGCCCTTAGGTTTTTTATCTGGGAGGTGAAAGAACTGTGAGCACTCCGAGATGAATGCAGTATTTGTTAAGTCGTGGCTGAAGATGGTAGCAATACCGAAAGTACTCCCATATTAAATATATTTTGTGAAATAGACAATATTAAAAAAAAAAAAAATCATACGTTTTTTCTTTACTATTGATTGATTGATTATTCATATCATGATAATCCGAAGAAACTGGAGAATTGTTTGATGGTATACTGGAGGAAAAAACTTCATTGCAGTTGTAAATAAATAAATCAATAAATCAATTATTACGTCGATAAAAAAAACAAAACAATATAGATAGGGAACAGTACCATAAGGGATAAGTTCAGGCATTTTTTCCAGAATGCTTCAGAATAAATCTTGAATCTAGTAGATGGATTATCGACATACCGACCGAAGGCGTTCTCTAAATGATACCTCGGTGTTACGTATTTAAAAAGTAAGTCCACTTACAACCACCTACCAGTAAAAAATAAGTCATCGGTTTATCACCAGTTATGAACTTCCCCAGCACGAATTATTCAATTAAGTTTCCGCTCTCCCTCCAAAGCCAATTGACCGTTTGGCTAAAACTCAATATTTGACAAAGAGTGGCTGCTGAATCCTCATACTAAACCTTGCTTCGATACATCTTACATCGTACATCGTGTCCACCATATATATATAATATTTTATAATCCTATATCCCGCCTCTAATTCCACGACACACTCACAAACCCATAGTTAGGGGGATATTTTATGTAGAAAATAATAAATAACGATGTATTAATATAATGTTGTATAATATAAAGTAGATAGAGAATGTTAAAATTGTTTAGAACTTCATGGACCCAAATAAGAAGCTTATAGAACAAATAGACTAAATGGAACATTCTAGAAGCAATGGCTTCTATAACGTATACTTTAATATATTTTCTATATAAGAATTGTGAAATTATGTATCGTGTAATCATGATAAATATATACAGTAAGATATGGTAAAAATAATATGTAAAGATAAATACCTGTAGATATAGAAAAGTCAGGTTATGTATAGACCTTTTGGAACATAGGTCCAGAACATTCGATGGCGCTATATATAGTTCCGATATAGTCACTCATAGATATAGTCAGATATAGTCACTCATATATATAGTCAGTCACATATAGTCAGAGATAGAGCCATATATAGTCAGTCAGATATAGTTGATATAGTTATTCAGTCTCACTCACTATTACCTTGTTATTGTAAATTCTTGTAAAAGCACAGTCTGTTCATTTTATTTATATCCAGTTTCTTTATTGTTCCTCTATGTGAGCTGTTGCCCTGTGGTCAATTGTAAGTAGCAAATATATATAAATTTATGTAACTTGTCTGACTTTCTTTAATTTTTTATTACGATCTGTCCGACCTTATACATGTAAAAACGCCAGAAATCGCATTTATATTATTTTTTTATTAATTTCGTAATAAACGGTAGCAGATCCGTAATAATCGGCAGTTATTTCGGTATTCGAGCACTTCTTTGGCCCCCTCTTTCCTTCGATCAATTTCGTGGAAAATTAATAGGTACCTTTCTCATGAGGTTTACGAAATTTACATATGAAATTTCGTGTCAATACGGCAGTCATTAGTGTTTTTTTTTGTCAACCCTCCTCCCTAATCACTCTCTCTTCTTTTGCCGATTTCGCTAAAAGTCGATATGTCATTAGAGGATTGTGGATATGCATATGAAATTTCATGTCGAAACATTATTCCATCGGGTGTAATCGTGTTCACAGATAAACAAAGGCAGCATTTTTTTTTTTCATTTTTGAAATCAGGAGTTCGGAAAATATGAAATTTTGTTTGAAACTCCGCATCGAACTTCTGATCGATTACATAACTTCCCCTATACTTCGTGTAGCTGGGCAAGTAAACGTTTTTATTATTATTATTATACATAAAAGATCACTCATAGAAATAAATGACCGTTGTCTTCCCACTGTTTTATTTTTGACCAGAACCGGTTTTCAAAGCAACAGCGTTATCAGTGGTACATCCCCACCCACAAAGCGTAGCGGTTAAAGGTGGCCACTGCCAGACGTCCTTTAACAGTTTCGCTGTGTGGCTGGGATGTTCCACTGATGATGTCGCTGTTGCGTTGGAAACCTTTTTTGGTCAAAAATAAAGCAGAGGGCAGACAACGTCTTTTATTTTTATGAGAAACTCGTCCCATAACATCTTACTAACACAAATAATAAGTCACTATTCGGGGAGTTTGAATGAGGCCTAACGGTGACATAATGGTCGAAGAATCATTTAGAAACTCTCAAAGAAGGTAGCGTTATTGCCGACTAATCTGCAAGGCAAGAAGAAAAACGTTAACTTTTTTCGGCTTAATAAGTAAGTGGTACTAATTGTGAATGAAAGAAAATGAGTGTCAACAACCTGACAGTTTTGATTGGCTGGAGTCTGGAGGCTCTTTGTAAAGGCTGGAGATGTGGGAAGTTCATATCATGATGACTTGGACTTCACATCTCTCCCAACACATCACTGCTTAGCAAGAATAGAAGTAGCGGAACGAGATTTTATTGCTGGACATTTAACAGATTCATTAAAGTTAATGCTTGTAATTACGAAGAGCTGGCCTGGGAAATTCGGCCACCTCAGGATCTGTGCACCTCTGTATCTTACAACTGTATATCTCAATTAGGCCAAATAATTTAAAATCTCCAGCTTAGAAAATATTAACATGAATATTCAGGCCTTGTTTCACAGGTTGCAAAATAAAAATTACAACTCGCCGGCTTTCCAGGTTGTTCTCGCATTATCAGTAAGTCTGATAAAACTAAAAAAGAAAATGAGGCTCTTAGGTTTTTTATCTGGGAGGTGAAACAACTTTGAGCATGCCGTCCTTCGAACGGGACGTTAACGAGGGACTCGCTAAAGACCAAGATGAATAAACCAAGGTAGGCAAAATTAAGAACTCCCACAATAGAGTCGGGCTCATGTCCACCAGAGCGCACAGTAGTAGGCGATATATTCTTTTAGACTTTTAGACCAGGCCATCAAACATGAAGCGGATCTCAATCCTTCCAATCCGAAGTCCTTAGAGTAATTATAGATGCTCCCTTTTTGTTTCCAACCTCACACTCCTTCCTTTATAGGTTATATAAGTTCCTTTATAAATATATATATATATATATTATTTATTTATTTATTTATTTTTTCACGTCATATTTCAAGGGAGTGCTGGTGATGACCAGATTCTCCCCTCATGCCTCTAAGTTCTTTTGACATCCCACCTTCTAGTCTTCCGCCACTGCTGGGCAGTGGCTAGTTGGCCAGAGTGGCAGAAGGAACAGTGCTGTTCTCCTGTGGCTTCCCCCCTCTCTCCACTAGTTTTTATGTTTTTATTATTTTAATATTTATTCTCATGTCAACCCTCCTGCTCATTCTTTTTGTACACGTTGTAGTACAAATAAAAAAAAAAATCTTTCAGAGGTTGTTAATATAGACAAGCAACCACCGTTATAAAATAAACGCTAATAGTATTTGCTGAGGATAGTACAGACTAATGCGAACCAGATGTAGTGGATCACGTAGAAGTGGATGGTAAACTTCATGAAACATAACTATAGGAACGTGACATCACTCACAATCAGTGATCATCTCTATCCTGTCACTCCAGCTCATCAGACGGGGAAAAATGTCTAGAAACATGAACCTGATTCCAATAATTAGTAATAAAAAATGTCGGTGAATCACTTCATACAGAATTTTGTGTTGATAGAGCCATTATATCGGTAGTTGTTATTATTTTTGAGTTTCCCCCTCCTTCGGCCGATTTGACTAAAAATCGATACGTGTCTTATGGAGTTCTGGATATAAATATAAAATTTCGCCTCGATATATTCATTCTATTGGGAGTTATATAATGTTCACAGACATAAAAACACAGTCAGATAGGAAATTTTGAGGGACGAAATTTTATATGTAAATGACCGAGGCCCTTAGGTTTTTTTCCTGGGAGGAGAAAAAAACCTTGAGAACGCCGTCCTTCGGACGTGACGTTAAGCGATGGTTTCGAGCCTGTACAATGTCAGGTATTCCTTAAAGACCCCTTTAAACCTGGGTAGGTAACATTTAGACTGTAGAGTCGAGCTCATGTCAATAAAAAACGCTTTGGTAGTTGGCAGTATGACCTCGTTGTTAAATCCCGAGCATGAGTCCATAATACCTAACTATATAAAAATCCAAACCCCATTAGGTCATCTGACACTTTTCAGCCGAATCGACGGGCTCAAAAATTTCAAAATTTTCAACCAAATTGGTAGACTGATTCAGAAGGGAAAGTGAAAACGTAGTTTATTACTCAAAGATATAAAATTTGTTGTCCTCCCACTGGCCAGTATTCCTTTAGTCTCTATACTGCACGGGCGGTATGTGCCACTGATGATGGACGCTGTCGCGTTGAAAACCGGTTCCCGGTTCTGGTCAAGAATAAAACAGTGGGAAGAGATCATCTTTTATTCCTTTGAGAAATCTCGTCCCACAACATCGCACTATCACATACGAGTACGTACGTAGTTAATTACTCCGCACTGATTAAATACATTGCCGTGATTCACCGACAACTAGTGCAAAAATACGGAGCGCCATTTTTACCATTTACCTCCCCTCTATTTCAAAAAGTATGCTGAATAAATCTGAATTTTGAGAGGAACTAGCCTACAAAGGCTTGTTTGACAGCGTCTGGTAGCATTTTCACATTGAATCTTAGTTTAATTTTACACTATATATATAAAAGTTTTCTTAGGATGGAAAATAATCTTTTGTGAAAATCTCTAGATACTTTGTAATATTTCTTGAGACCGATATGAAAGCAAATTCCCTGGGTTCGTTGGATAGGATCAGGATCTGAGCTTATAGGTCTTCCATCTTATCAAACTCTAGTGATTGGTCTTCCGGAAAATCTTTTATTATTGCTTAAAAATAGACTGAAAAAGTATTTCAGCAACAAATAAGTGTACTGTTAGGATTACCCTACACCAGAAAATTTATGATGTTTCGAATTTCGGGTTTATGAGTTGAGCCTCCTCTGATCCCCTCCATTTCCATTTGGCTGATTTGGCTGTAAATAACATTTTTTCGACCTTATGCATGGTCTCACCATGGTTTGCGGGTTCGAATCCCGTCCGGAAGTGAGTTTTATTTCATAGATAGAACTCCCTCCCGGGGCCATGGATGTCGTAAATAACTAGTAAATTACACAGTGACATGGCTGATATGCATCGTACATAAGGCCAAAAAAAAAAAAAAACATATATATAATATACCTATATAAAAAAAGGGGTGGAACCATGGAAAACGTCCATCAGGGATAACCGACGAGAAGAAGTGGCAGTGATGAGGCTACGAGTGGGTCACAGTCGGTTGAGCGAAGAGAGGAAGCCAGGAAGTGTGAAGTGTGTGAGGAGGAGCTGTCGGTGCGGCACATCCTGGAGGAGTGTCCACTCTATCAGGAGGAGCTGGCCAGGAGAGGCATCACCAGAGCACTGCCAGCAGCCCTGCTCAACCACCGAGAGCCACTCCAGAGGACTATAGACTTCTTTAGTGATACAAAACTAATGGACGAACTATAATTCAACCAAAAATGTTAAAGTAAACAATAATACCTAAAAAAAAAAATATGTGTATATATATATGTATATGGATATATGTCTGTATATGTGTATATATATATATGTATAGATGTGTGTGTATATGTATATATGTGTGTGTATATGTATATATGTGTGTGTATGTGCATATGTTTTTTTTTTTTTTTTTTTTTTTTGTGTGGAGGGAGGTGAAAAACCTTTGATAGGCGAACATATGACAAGATGACAGTAGTCACTGGACAGTGTGAGAGTCTCCCTCATTGGGACTACTCACTAAAAAACACCTCCCTGTATCCTCTCCTGCCTCATTATCCCCGTGGAACCGCCATCACGCATTACTTCACGGGGGAGGCTCTAGCTGACGCTCTCCCTCAAAGACAACTAAGCATTACTCAATTCCACGCTTCACCATCTCTCGGAGCTTCCTGAGGACTTCCGCAGCATACCCGCCGACCGCAGTCCACTTCTCCTGCGACTCCAGCATGCAGCTCACTAGGGTCTCCGGCGTGAGCGGCTCACCTAGAACTCTTTCGAGCTCATGACGCTCCTCGCTGAAGCGAGCACACTGGAAGAATATGTGCTCAACATCTTCCTTTGCTCCGCAGCAGTGTGGACAGTCCGGGTCTTCTACTCGTTTAAATCTGAACAGGTATGCCCGGAAACACCCGTGCCCAGACAGAAGTTGGGTCAGGTAGTACCCTACTTCACCGTGGGGCCGGTTTACCCACTTCTCAATATTCAATATTAATCGGCGGGTCCACCTGCCATTCGGTGAATTTTTCCACCTTGTTTGCCACTGTTGCAGGCTGGTCTTCCTTTCTTCCTCTCGGATCTGTATTTTTTCTGCTTGATCGGTCGTGCGTCGCAGATAAAGCCTCTGGCGCTCTTCCGCAGTGATGTCTATCGGGGGCATTCCAGCTATGACGCACACAGCATCACCGGACACGGTGCGAAATGCGGCCGTCACTCTTATTGCAGCTATCCGATGCACAGCCGTCATCTTGCTTCGGTACGTTGCCACCTTAAGGGCTTCTGACCAGATTGGAGCTCCGTAGAGCGTATGTGCATATGTATAGATATGCATCTGTCTCCATCCCTAAGTATTTAGATGCTTATGACCTTGATGTTGAGCATCTATAACCCTAATCCTAATCCTATATATATATACATATATATATAGATATAATGCTAGTTCATAAAAAAAAAAAAGTCATTTTCTATTTACACATTTTTATAAACTGAGACCTAAGTTTTCATCATTGTGAAGATACTTGATACTACTAATTATGTCTGTACTTCAACTGTCTCGCCTCATATCTATTACTCGACTCACATTTCCTGCACAGAGGGCTTCTAGCGATGCCCATATTGTGTAAGTGTTTCTTCATATGATAGTGTCCTGTGATCAGCCCTCTCATAGATCCATTCTGCTCATTTGGCTCCTTTTCAGAGGGTTCCGCAACAAAGAGTTTTGAATGTCTTTACTTTGGGACCCTTCTCCAGAATTGGTTGTGTTTCCTGGTCAGAAAACCTTTTATTGCCGCCCTTGCGGTGCTCTTAAAGATCCCGCAGAAGGGTTCCGGATTTTAATATTTACAATGTGTGTATTTTTTACACCACAATATTTTTATCTGATAGTTGAAAATGAGCTCTTGCTCTGATGTTCGATATGAACAGAAAATTCAGTGAACCTCTGAACATATATTCCAGGGGAGTAAGGTGGAGACGGAGCGATCGTAAGGAGGTACAAAAGACACGGAGAGGACTTCTCTCTAAGTCATGCCCTGGCATTGAGTATACATACCCGCACATTAATCAACCTTTATATCCGACCCTGTTTTTTACCGGACCCTTCTGTAGCTATGGGGTTCACCAGTGCCCATTTCATGTCCTCAGCCCGACCCAACTTTCTTATAAAACAGATCCTTTTCAATATATATATGGATAGAAAGTGGGTTTCTTCTCTAAAAAAAGTTTAATCTAAAACAATATTCTACAGTTGTCAAATAGGGAAAGTTATTGGTGAAATCTTACATTCTGTTGACCGATTACGCGAAAAAAATAAGAACAAAAGTATGTAAAAATAACGTCTCGGCGCGGAAGTGTCGCTTTGAAACGGCAACTACACTGATCATTGATATAAAATATACTCATATATTCTTAATTCTGCTTCATTGATGTACCTAAAAAATGAATGAAGGTTGAAAAAACATTTAAAATTTAATATTTTCTCTTTAAAATAAAACTGACTCCCCCCCACTACAGAACTGACTTTTGGCTCTAATTGCTTTTATGTTTTCCCATGACAATTAACTACAGTGTTCTAATTACAAAAATTTCCCACCGGAAACTTTATTCATTTGTTGAAGCCAGCTTTTGTGGTTCCAAGGGTGTAGTACGGAGTTTGTCGACAGGGGGCGGAGGAAGGCTTTCTCCTCATAAGTGGAAGTATGTTCGCGAACAATCAAACTAATGGAATACAATGAGACCGGGTATACTGGATGCGTTGTGTTCCGAACTGTACGTTCCAACATCCTCCCCACCCACCCCTCACTAAAATTAATTTCAAACTGAGTATAAGAAGCGCTCCCCGTCTTCCTTCAAGCAATCCCATTCCATCAAAAAATGAAGTTCGCTACCTAGGGCTTCATACTTGACAAACGAATGACATGGAATCCTCACATCAGACTGAAAAGATAGGAAATGAACAGACAATACAATCTGTTACAAATTACTGGAAAAAAGATCAAAATTAATTCTAAGTGAAAAACGACTAATATATAACGCAATACTCAAGCCTATGTGAACTTGAACTCTGGGGTACTGCCAAGGCTTCCAATCTTCAGCACATTCAATCCCTGCAATCCAAAATACTTCGTACAATAGCCAATGCTCCTTATTACATCTCCAACAAAACCCTTCACACTGATCTCAATATTCCCTTTGTCACCTAATTAGCTAAATCCAGGCACAAAAAATTATTTTCTAAGCGCCAATGGCCTAGAGATCTTCACATTAGTATGTTGTAATTTTAAAGGTAAACTAATGTAAATGCGCGCTGTTAAAATATCAACACAACCTTAATACTGACGGTGATTAAGAAATTATTAATCAATCATCATTATTCAATCATTTTTGAATAATATAATGGCTCCTGCTATTGCGTCCTTCATTAATTTGAATAATTATCCCCAGAAAATCTATCATGTTAAAACAATTGAGATATCTGAAGAACGGTTTTCCGTACTTGTTCGTATCTCACCAAGTACAGAACTAAGTCTGCTTTGTCCAAGTACACTGGTACAAACTGCCTAAGTCCGGAGGTCACCAAGTCTCTTTGTGCCCTAATTAGCCACCCCCCCCCTCCACCCAACTTAGTTCGTCTGACCGCCCCCTTAACTCAAAGTCTCCACTTACCGCTACCACTTACTTTGGGTAAAGTTGACGTCCATGGCGCTATTTCTGCTCAACATTAATTATTAATTAGTTTATTACTATTACTTAATCAAATTTGTGGTTAATTTTGCAATGCAAATTAATTCCAACTACCTAGTCTAGATAGTGGTTGACACAAAATTAGGTTGCGTGGTTATTCGGCTCTCAGATATTGCAAATTTTCTTCTACTGAATTTAATTAAATTCTTACAAATTTGAATATATATATAAATTGTTTGACTTATGTAGAGCCCCCCCCCCCCCCCCCCCCCTTTCCCCAGTTATTATGAATCATGCCCGGACTTTAACTACAAGGTCATATCGCTTACTATCAGAGCGCTCTTTCGTCACTCCGGTTGATATGAGCCCAACTCTTCTATGGGCGTCCTAAATGTTGTCTACCCAGGTTTATTCACCTAGGGCAGTGGTCGGCAAACTTATTAGCCAAAGAGCCAAATATGAACATTACAACAATTTAAAAAAAAAAATGGGAGCCAAATCTGCTCGTTTAGTAAACTTTTATTACACTAAATAAAACTTGAAGAAGAAGAAGAAAAACATTTTATTTGGACCAGTACTAAATATGTACTTTACACAAAATGGGCAAATAAACAAGAAAATTATAATTAAAACAAAAAGTCTTGGTACAGTCTTGGTTGCAGCCTGCGAGCTACAGGCTGGCCGAGACTGTAGTGAACCGCACCAGAGCAGGCTGGCAGACCTTGATGGAAGCTTCGGGTGAGTTTCTCAATGTGGGCTGCAAAAGGAGCAACTCCCAGTTCCCGATGGATTTGGGTGTTCCTGATAAACCAGGGTGCGTTCACCGCTATCCGGAGGACTTTGTTTTGGAATGTTTGTAATCGTGTTATGTTAGTGTGGCTAGTGCAGAACCATACGGGGCAAGCGTAGGTTAAGAGTGGAAGTATTAGTGTTTTGTAAAGTAAGGATGTGCATGTGTGTCTGAGTGGTGTATTTCTGTTTATGAGTGGGTAGATGAGCCTGAGTCGTATGTGTGCTTGTTGGAGTTTTATGTTGATATGTAGGCGCCATGTTAGTCTTGTGTCAAGGTGCACTCCAAGATAGCGCACACCCTGGTCTTTGGAATTCCATGGAATTGGGAGTTGGTCGATTTGCAGCCTTCTGAGGTGTTCTATCGAGAAGCGGCGTAAAGCAAACACCTTCGCCTCCGTCTTCCCACCGTTCAACTTAAGCTTCCATTTTCCAAACCACTGGCTGATTTGATCCACCTGGATTTGTAGGGAGTCGATGGCCGCTTCCAGAGCTATGTTTTGACTGAGGATCAACGTGTCTGGTTCTGGCATGTCGTGACAGAACAGATCAAACAAGAGTGGACTGAGGATCGCACCTTGTGGGACTCCCGCTGATATCTTCTTTTTGGAGCTCAGTGTGTTGTTCACCCTTATTTGAAATGTTCTGTCACGAAGAAAAGAGCTAATGATGTTCTGGATGTATTGCGGAGGCCAGGTCTGTTTTAATTTGAAGAGCAAGCCCTCGTGCCAGACGGTGTCGAAGGCAGCTGCGACGTCCAAGAAGGCTGCTACGGTGTACTGCTTCCGCTCAAAGCCCCCCACAATGGTCTCAGCAACTCTCTGTAGCTGATGGACGGCTGAGTGGTTTGATTTAAACCCAAACTGGTGGGCAGGGATGGTCCCTGCAGTCTCCAGATGACGGAGGAGCCTCTTGTGAATTATTTTCTCAAGAAGTTTTGAGAGGCTATTTAAAAGGCTTATTGGTCTATAGCTGCCTGGATCGTTTTTCGCCTTACCTGGCTTGTGAAATGTTAAAACAACGGCGTTTTTCCAGTCTGCAGGAAAGTAGCCGTGGCGAAGACAGGCGTTGAACACACTTGCCAGGTAGGCTATGCTCTTCGGTGGAAGCTTCTTCAGCACCAGGTTGGAGATGATGTCTTCACCGGGGGCCTTCTTGATGTGTAGTCGTGTAATGTGGGCGTGTATTTCTGATGGTGTGGTATGCTGTATGGGTGCTTCGACTGTGTGAAGTGTATGTGAGAGGTATGATTCAACTGTGATGAGTGTTTCATGATCGTCAGCGTCTGTCGTTGTGAATTTATTTTCCAAATGGGTCGCCAGTAATTCGGTTTTCTCTTTGTCAGTTGTGGCAGTCATTTGTCCGTCAGTTAAGATGGGTAGGGGTGTCCTTTGGTCTAGAAGTCGTCGTGTCTCTTTCCATAAGTTGTTGTCGCCCGGAGTCATGTCAGTCAGGTATTTCTGATAGTTCGCGATTCTGTCTTTGTCAAGTTCCCATCGTATGCGTCGGGTCAGGCGATTCAGTTCACTTTTCTCAAGGGGATCTCTTGTTCTTTGCCAGTGTTGTCGTAGTGTGTTCTTTGTACGGATCATATCCATTATGTGTGTTGGTGTCTTGTTGTGGAATAGGTGTCGTTTGTCAGTGAAATGTCGGTATGTTGCTTCATGTACTGAGGTGTGTATGTTTTGTGTGAACGTCCTAACTGCATTGTCAATGTCGTCCGTCGTGCTATAATGATGGGGGACCCCGAGACAGTTCATTCCGTCTTCAAACGTGGCCCAGTCGATCTTCCCCGTGATCAACCTTGGAAGATATTCCTCCTTCTGTGGCCGTGCTAGGAAGGTGCAGATAACTGGGAGATGGTCTGAGTCTAAGTCGGTCAGTGTCTCGTGAAACAGGGGCAAGTTAAAGTTGTGTATCAGTCCTATGTCCAGTATGTCGGGTTGGTACGTTCGTTGAGTTGGGTAGAATGTCGGTTCGTCAGGTGTCGATATTTGTATCCCCAGGTTTTCTGAGATGGATTGTAGTCTAGTCCCGTTGTTATTCTGTCTTCTGCATCCCCATAGCGTGTGTTTGCTGTTGAGGTCCCCGATCATTATAGTCGGTAGTCCTGTGAAAATATGTTCGAAGTCAGTCTGTACCAGTCTTGTGTTCGGTCGATGGTATGCTGATATGATGTTGAGTGTGCCGGAGAGTGTGGTGAGGGTGACTCCAACTGCCTCCAAGTTCTGGAGAGGAGGAATGTAAATCTGTGAATGTTTCAGGTGACGTTTGATGAAAATGCCAACACCACCGAAACGTGTCGGTCGGTCCAGTCTATATGAACAGTAGCCAGAGAGTTTGAGTTTGTCTGTCGGTTTGAGGTGGGTTTCAGTAATGCATGCAATGTCGACATTATATCGTGATAAAAAGTTGGTTAATGGCGGTTGCCTTATCTTTAAGCCGTCCGCATTCCAGTTTAATATAGTTAAATTTTGAAAAGTTCCCAGATTAAGGTTTGCCATGATTCATCGAAAAAAGGTTAGTGAATAAATTGGATAAGAATGCTTGGATGTGGGGGATGAATGGTTTGATGAGGTTCATGATGAGTCCAGTCAGGTCAGTCGTTGGCTCAGATCTAATTCCATTGTTTGCAGTATTAGGTTGCGGTGGTGTTGGCCTACTTCGATTTTTGTCAAACCAAAAGTTCGTAGGTGGTTTGGGCTCCGGGGAGGTAGGTGCGTATGTTGGTGTATTGGATGTGTTGGCTGAATGTGCATGTGTGTGTTGCGGAGGCTGACTAGTATTAGTGTGAAATGTTTGGCTTGCGGTGGTGCCTGCGGACTGTAGTTGCCGTTTCGGTGGTCGTTTCAGACAGCCTCCAAAGTTGGCGGTATGGTCGCCCCCACAGTTGGCGCACTTCGGTTTGTCAGTTTTTTGGAAAGGACAAACTTTATAATGGTGATTCCCTGCACACTTAACGCAGGTCGACTCAAGGCGGCAGTAGTTCTTGGTGTGCCCGAATTTTTGACAGTTCATGCATTGAGGAACGTGCAGGGACCGGCGTCTTTCCTCCACGTGGATCCGACTGTAGTATAGTTTCGTAAGTGAGAATATGGCTTTTCCCTGGTCGTTATTAGTCAGTTCGACTGCGCACAATGGCGTGGGCATTTTGTCTCTATTGTGCAACCTGGTGACCGAAATAACTGGGTAGTGAGGGAGCAATTCATTTTTGACGTCTTCTTCGCTGAGCGCGTATGGCACACCTCGGAGAATCACCGATACATTTTTAGTTTCTGGATTAACATAAGTGTAATAGTTAATTTTATGTGTATCGTAGAATTTTGTCAGGGCCCTAAAATCGTCTGACGAGGTCGCTTGAATTTTAATTTTTTCTTTTAGGCATTGTTTGGTTTCAAACGGTGATGTAGCCACCTTTAATATGTCAGCTGTTATTTCATTTAGGTTATTGTAACCTACAATAAAAATTGGAGGTATTTTAATTTTTTTACTATTTTCGGAATTTGATTCGGCCGGTTGGGGCTTGGAAGTGTCTAAATTGGTTAGAGCGGAATACCTGTTAGAAACTATGACTGGTGAGTTGTAAGATTTATACCTCTTGGTGACGGCGAGGTGTGAGGCGGGTGTCTGCTGGTCAGGCTGGTCTAGGGTCCTCTTCTTGCCGCTAAGGCCTGGAGGGTCAATGGCCATCGATGCTGTGACCAGGGGCTGGTGTGGTACCTGTTTGAAGTTACTTGGCTGGCTGTGGCTGGCCGTGGGCACTGGTGCACTCTCTTCAGCCCAGGAAGAGCGCGCCCCGCTGCAACTCATTCCGTTTGGTGAAAAGGTCCTCTCCCTGGTACTTTTCACTGTTTCACGTTTTTACAAACACAGTAAAAACCGCACTATTAATTATTTTTTTTGAAGAGCAATTTTATAACACTATTTTTGTTTAACGTGAACAGCTGATACCACTAAATAAAACTAAATTTCATACTTAATAAATATTTATTAATGCGAACAATGTGCTTGCATCTCCTGGGAAAGTTTGAGTAAGTCAGGTTTGTATGTTGTTGTTTTTAATTTTAGGCATGATTCCAAGTTCTCATCAATAAGACGACTTCTCAGTTTACTCTTGATAATGTTCATGCTTGAAAAAGATTGTTCGCATATATATGTAGAACCGTCTTCCTTCTCCAGGTCATTCATAGCAGACCACTTGTGTTGTGAACTAAGATCACATTTTTTCTTCTCCAATATTTCCAATTCAACACAAAGACGTTCGAATTTAGAGCGCCATATCTCCTTCTTTATTAAATCCATCAATTGTATTAAATGTAATTTATAGAAGAATTTTAATTTATCAAAATGAGATGTAATTTTTTTCTTACCAAGTTTTTTTCTTTAATGAAAATATTATTGCGCCTTCCGTGGATATTTGTGCCAGAGCCGCACTTAAAGAGCCAAAGAGCCACACACGGCTCTGGAGCGGCACTTTGCCGACCACTGACCTAGAGCAAGGGGCCTTTAACGATTACTTGACATCGCACAGGGACCATCGCTTAACGTCCATCCGAAGGAAGGCATGCTCAAGTTTTTTTAACAACCCAGATAATAAACCGAAGGTACTCGGCCGGATTTCGGACCTCTGATCTTGAACTAGTACGCTAGCACGCTACCCCTGAGCTACCGACGCCCTCACGAGTTTTTATTTGTGTATCCAGAACCCCATAACGTCGACATCTATTAATTTTCAGCCAACGGAAGGGGGGGATCAATTTAAAAACCATAATAACTCTCGATGTAAAAATGAAGTTTGGGGTCCAGTGACGGGATGTAATTCGATGCTGAATTTTCAACGGAATTTTATGCTTTGTCTGTCAGTGTATCTGTGTGTGTGTCTGTGAACACCCGATTGAAACGTATCGTAACGAAATTTTATATGGGTATCCAGAACCCTTTAAGGACGACACCTATCGATTTTCAGGCAAATCCACCTAAAGGAAAACGGGGATTAGGGGAGGCTTAACACATAAACGCAAATAACTGCCGTTTTGATGAATGTACTGACACGAAATTTCATATATATATATATATTCAAAGCCCTCTAAAGACGAAACCTATTAATTTTCAGCGGAATCAACCGAAGGGGAGAGAGGATAAGAACGGGGGCACGATATAAGTCCAACTATACCTAAACCTTCTATACCTAAAGGTGATTTTGAAGGTAGAGCAAAACACTAAGGTCCATATCGGATTGGCTGGAGCCTGGAGTGACGGCATATAGAATTAGTCCACAGTCTTCTTGACTCAAGCACTGTTTCAATGAAAACGCCTAATCCGAATTTCAAATAAGCCCTCATATTTACTATCTTCTCTGTCAGTATTGGATCTCCCATTTAAGCCCCATCCTCAGTTCTGTTTGTTACCATGTGTAAAGCTCAACTCGTTAGTCCATTCCGTAGACCTCACTGATTTTCCTGGTTTTTTGACTGAATATTACATTTTTAATATGATAGGAAAACTTTTTTAAACGAGTTTCTTATGAATAAAATATTACAAAGATGGGTGATAAAGTTAACACATTGAAAAAACATATTTCAGGTTTTCCGACCCCCCGCCCGTATTCAAAATTCGAGAAACAAAAAGTCCGGTGAATCACCATTTGTAACTTTTTTTTTTTGTTTATTTTGAATATTTACAATCAGTTTAAAAAAAAAAAAAAAAAAAAAAAAAAAAAAAAAAAAAAAATGGGAATATACACAAAATAAGAGGTTAGGTTAGGTTTTTTGACACATGCCCGGGCTTTAACTACGAGGTCATATCGCCTACTATCAGAGCGCTCTTTCGTCACTCTGGTGGACATGAGCCCGACTCTACTGTGGGAGTCCTAAATTTATAAAAATTTTATAAAATAAACTAAGGGCCTAGGTCGGGTTTCGAACCCACAATCTTGAGCTCAGAAGACAAACACGGATACCACTGAGCCTTATGTATGATGCATATTACCCATGATTCTTAATAACGGTGTTACTTAGTTATTTATGACATCCATGGCCCCGCGAGGAAGTTCTACATACGAAATAAAACTCACTCCCGGACGGGATTCGAACCCGCAAACCATGGTGAGACCATGCGACCAAAGCCCTACGCTCTAGCCCGCACGGCCACCATGGCTCCCAATAATAATAATATAAAGTATATACAAATAATAATATAAAGTAAATACAAAATAATACATATAAAAATAATACATATACAAAATACAAAATAATACATATAAACAAAATAATGTACAAAATAACTAAATTAATAATTAATTATTAATGTGAAAAAAGTGAAATACATAAAGAAATCATAACAAAATAAACAAAAGTATGTACAAAATAATATGATAAATCATAAGAAGAACAACTCTTCAGGTCAGAGACCCCCGGAACACCCCCGCTTGGTACTCCCCTCATTCCTACAACTAAATGGAGGTAGAGGTAGCCTCTGACTAGCAATGGAGGCAGACCGAGAGGTACAGAAGAGCTGAAGAGATTTGTAATTAACTAGGTTTTTCTTTCGCCTCTAAATTCTTTTCCGCTTTGGTCAATTTGACTGAAACCCAATACGTGTCTTACACAGATACTATAATACAGTTTTTCATATAAACCTCACCGTTTCCATTAGCCTTTGTCTTGAATAATTGCCAATTGATGATGTAAAAGTTAGTCAGTGAATCGCTAGTAATGTACATCCCCAGGGCGAGTTAATCAATTAAGTTTTTGCTCTCCCTTTGAAACCAATCCACCGATTTGATTGAAAAATAATGGGTGTCATACCAGTGACTTCTGAATTCTGAATCCTCATACTAAATTTTGTATCGATACATTCATTACATTCTTATTGTGTTCAATAACCTCCCCCTTCTCTTTGGCCGATTCGGCGCAAAATCTGTAGATGTCGTTTTTAAGGGTTGATAACTCCCTTAAAGAACAACCGTATCGACACGAAATTTTATATAGGTATCCAGAACACTCACTGGACACTTATTGATTTGAGCGGAATAAGACGAAGGGGAGGGGGGATTAGGGTGCCTCAACTCAAATATTGTAATAACTGCCAATAATGAACGTATATTTTATAAATAAATTTAAAACCCCATAAAGATGGCACCTATTAATTTTCCGCGAAGTCGATCGACTACCATTTAAATTTCAACTAAAAATGTTCATGTTAGAGGAAACCCTTTACACGGAAACGGAATTTTATTCTCACTGTTCAAAAAGAATAATATAATCACAATAAAGTATCGTGTTTCATATCCAAAAACATTATTTGATACAAAGCTTTCATTTATAAATTTTTGGGCAGAGTTCCTTAAAGGTCAGTCCAATGTACGTTATTGTTTTATTTATTAATTTATAATTTTTTATTTATTTAGACATTTTTATACATTAATTTATAATTGATTAATCTCTCGTTACATTGTTTTCTTTCTTTTCTATATCTCGCACATTGGGACCTGATGATGGGACGTAAGAACGTCCCGAAACATCGTTGGGGGATAAAGACACTTCCGAAGAGTTTTTTTTTGAAAAATAGTTATCCTAATTTTTATTAAATGAAAAATGTGTTTACTTATTATGAACGTATCTTGTATTAATTTTTTTTTATATACTCATATATTTTTAAGTATTTATTTGTTCAGTTTTTATTAATTTAATTTTACTTTTTTTAATAGTTTTGTTATTACTACTAATCATAGATGTGTTAGACTCAAGTAGTTATAAATCTAATTTATAAGCTATCATAATGTATAAATTCATTTGACGTATCCTATTACCATGTATTGGTTTAACGGAAATAAATTATTATTATTATTATTATTATTATTGTTATTATTATTATTATTATTGTTATTATTATTATTATTATTATTACACGTTTCGGTAAATCTACTGTAACTATGAACCCTTCAGGTACAAACAGAAACAAAAAACTTTTCCAAGAAAAAAAATGACACTTTTTCCGTAAACTTGTATTTAAAAAATCACTGGTAATGTAATTCTCCTGAACGAATTAATCAATTAATTTTTCGCTCCCCGTTCAATGACAATGCACCGTTTACGCCAATATTCAATAGTTGACTCACATAATCCTCCTACCAAATGTTCTGTCGATAAATTCATTACATGGACAGTTATTAGGGTTTTTGAGTTGAGCCCCGTCCCCTGAAACCCCCTTCCCTTCAGCCGATATCGCTCAAGTTTGACAGGTAGTAATGTCCTCATAGGGTTTTGACTTCAAATATGAAATTTCATGTCAATACATTCAATACATCGACAGTTATTGGGTTTTTTGGATTTGAGCCCCCCTCTGATCCTCCCTTTCCTTCAGTCAATTAAGTGCCTGATTTCACAAATTTATACACATAAAGTGTACTCGTTTCGGTTTATGCCATCTTTAGCACAAAGTTCAAAAGTGACATTTAAGCGTTTGCAAGGTTGTCATATTTATACAATTCTCATTTAATTGAGATTTTCAAAGGCAGTGACATCCAGTCCTTAGGGAAGTCCGGGGGAGGGGGGGGGGGGGGGGGGGAGAGAGAGAGAGAGAGGGAGAGCGATCTAATTTATAAGCTATCTTAAGGTTTACATTCATTTGACTTATCCTATTACCAGGTATTGGTTCAACGGAAATTAATTTATTATTATTATTACCCTAATGACTGCCGATGTAATGAATGTATTATCACAAAATTTATTATAAGGACTCAGAAGCCATTATGCAAGACAAATATTGAGTGTTAGCTTAAATGGTCAATTGGCTTTGGAGAGAGATCGAAAAAATAATTGATTAATTTGTGATGGGGAGGTACATATCCAGTGATTCGCTGACCGTTTTTTTTTTTTTTGCAACCTGTGTCCTCGTGTAAAGTAAAAGTCTGTGTGTCTGTCTGTATTTTTGTCTTTGTGTGTGTGATACTGAATAAAAAATGGTAGAATGAAAAATTTACATTTCTTGCTAAGAAATAACATATAACAAAATTATTTTTGTTGGCTGGGAGGCTCCAAGATAGAGTAGTGGGGGGACTACATCTGTTATGAATAAATTTCACGTTAAGAGTGTATAGAGATAGGTCACGTAGAAGAAGAACTGAGCCAATTTGTATTTCTTTTTATGTGGTGCACTTTTGTTTCCAGAGGGGGGGGGACTTTACATTTAGTAGTCCACTCGATAGCTTATGGGGGGGGGGCTCTTTGGAAAAAATGCAAAAGCTCTTACTGGTTTCACATGAAATATTCCAACTTTTATGGCAATATGGAATAGACTATGGTATTTTATTACGGGGTTCATTAGAATATTCGGTATAGTTTATGCGTTATTTACAGCAGAAAGGATTTTAGCTATTATTGGAATTCGGATTGTCACTTCTGCTAACTTAGATCAAATTAGATTATGGCCGAAATCGGACGAAAATTGAAACTTTAGAATTTTCGGGGCCTTAGTAGTACATTTTACAAGATGCAGTTTATGTTTATGACCTAATCAAAAATCTTTTCAAGTAAACGTAGAAAAAGCTGAAAGACGTATTTTATATGAAATACTATTTTCCGCAAGTCCCCCGGTTTTCAAGATACATGCCGAATACGGTCCTGAAATTTCGTTTTGAAACACATATTTATAGATGTTTCCTTAATGTAAAACTCGTGTCTCAGAGGGCTTAAATGTCTTCTTAATACATTGTATTTGTTTTAAACCATAGTTAATAACCATGTATGTGCCCTAAAGGGATAGCTCAAACGTAGCCTTCTTGCTTACTCAGCTCAAAGTAGCGGATTCGAAATGCGGCTGAGGCCCTTAGGATTTTTTAATCTGGGAGGCGAAAAAACAGCACGCCGTCCTTTGAGGCTGTACGCGCCACGGCCGATTTTATTGGAATCAGAGTGGAGCGTACGGATAGAGGGTTTGTGAACAGTGGAGTGTATAATGGAAACAGGACGTATTTATAAAATACACACCCTTTTTCCAGGCTGAGCCGTCTTCGCCCAGGGGCATCTAACAAAACACAAATTGCTGGCCAGCGGTTGTTATTCTATCAAATACCTTGATACCTGGACGGAAGTCTGGAAGGTCAGGCTGGATAAGGCAATAAACACGAACACCACTGAGCTATCAGCGCCCTTATAATGCAATACTTTTGCCTGTATCTGTCGGTGTATCCATCCATAATGAAAATATAAAACTTGCAATAAATGAACTATTTCTGTTAATACTTTCACCAATACAAAAGTATTCGCGGATATTATTTGTGAAAATAAATATTTATTTATCTTTTCTATTTTTTCAGGTAAGGAAGGTTTTGGAGGTTTTGTGCACAGTACGTACGTTATTATTTTTCTTTTATTATATTGCAGTTTTTCATTATTTTAATACTGAAAGAACCTTAAGGTTGACCTGTTTGTCCCTGGGTTTCTTATTAACCTTAAAAATTGAGGTAGGAAGGAAGGAGATGAGGTAGCTAAGGAAAGGTTGGGGTCAGAGCAGCTCCCACTGATCCAATATTGGAGACTGGAGTGGTCCAATCTTGGCGAGTGTATCGGAGCCCGCTCTGTGCCGAGAATAAGAATAGAGAGATCCAGGCTCCCTCAGTGAGATTGGTACTTGGACCACTTTCTTTAGTAGCCAAATTGATTCGAATCTACAATAATGAGATATTATATCTGATATGAGTATTTATCAAGAAAACTTAATGGTGAACAGGAAGTGTTTCCAAGGAATTTGGGATACTGCGGACAGAGCGGCTCCACTCGATATTGGAGTGGTCCAATCTTGGTGAGTGTATCGGAGCTCCCTCAGTGAGATTGGTACTTGGACCACTTTCTTTAGTAGCCAAATTGATTCGAATCTACAATAATGAGATATTCTTGGCGAGTGTATGGGAGATATAATATCTCATTATTGTTGGGAGATATAATATCTCATTATTGTGTGGAGATATAATATCTCATTATTGTAGATTCGAATCAATTTCGCTACTTGGACTATTTTCTTTAGCAGCGAAATTGATTCGAATCTACAATAATGAAATATTATATCTGATTTGACTATTTATCAAGAAACCTTAATTGTGAACAGAAAGGGTTTCACTCGATATTGGAGTGGTCCAATCTTGGTGAGTGTATCGGAGCCCGCTCTGTGCCGGGATTAAGAATTGGGATATCTTGGCTGCCTGTCTGACATTGTTACTTGGACCATGATGCCATTGTTTCACCCTTGTTTTTTTGGGGATGTCAACCAACAATATCTGGCGCCTTTGGTAGGCCCAAGGACTGGATTTCCTCTTTTGGTAAGGCGTTTCCTCGCTGACAGACTTAGTGGGGTTTCACACCAAAGCCGGGCCGAGCCGAGCCGAGCCGGGCGGAAAACGCTTGAGCGCTAAATACGCAGGGTTTACATGGGAGTATTCAAACCAAGGCCGGGCGATGCCGGGCGAGGCCGAGCGGTTTTGAGCAGGATTACCTACCGCCAATTCGAGCGTTTTCTGCCAAGCGGTTTCTTCCGTCATTCAGTCTAGTTCGGTGTTTCAACCCAGTGAGTTACATCATATTCGTATTACTATGTTGTTATTACACTCTTTTTCAGTTGTAGATAAAGATAAATTCAAGGTTAAAAGTAATTAACAATTTATTTAAAATCTTGGTTATTTACCGAATAGTCACCATCAGCCTTTCTTCACATAGAATAGCTCTTCTGTAGTTCGTGTTTCTTTTGTGGATTTGTGGACAATTGGATTCCAGTATATAATCAAATGTATGGGTACTCATTCTAAAATATCTCCAAAACCGTTCTTCATCTTCTCGTAGTTTCTCGTATAGAGTTACGAACTGTCCATTAGTCTCGTGATCTTTATTTATATTGTGAGTCCAGTATCGCCTTCTTTCTGCCACACATTCATCATCAAGTAATGAACTATCCAATAGCATCATCATCATCAAAGTTGATGACATCATTTTGCACCACGTTTCAACTGAGACTGAATAGGAAAGAAGCACCTCTCACTACAAGGCTAGAAAACCTACTGAGAGCGAATTGGCTTCGGTGCGAACGCAGGCAAATTCCGCTCGGCTCGGCTTCGCATCGCTTCGCCCGGCCCGACTTGGCTCGGCTTTGGTGTGTAAGAAGCCGAAGAAGGCTGCCAGAGCGCTCTTTCGTCACTCTGATGGACATGAGCTAGACTTTACTGTAGGAGTCCAAAATTGTGCCTATCCGATATTTTTATTTACCTAGGTAGTACCTGACATCGTACAGACTCGGGATCATGGCCATCCGTAGGACGACGTGCTCAATGTTTTTTTCACTTTGTAATATTTGCCTAAATTATTCTATTTTTATTTTTTTAATTATTTTTTACAATTTAAATTATTAATAATTCTTACTTCCTGATACTGTAGACATAAATCCGAGAGGATTATCAGGTCCTTCGGATATTTAATAGTATATTATTCTCCACCTTATTTCCTTAATCCGCCTTCTATAATGAATTGTTAAAATATTGAAGAAACGAGCAAAAGATACCATATTAGGCTGAAACATCATTGGTTTGTTAATTATCAAAAATTTTATTATAAAAAATAACATAATTTAGCTTTTGATTGATTAAATTTATAAATAAAAGGAACTTTATAAATAAATAAATGTTATTGAATCAGTTTACAAAACCAAAAATATGTAAAATACAGTAAATTTCAAGAGAGATGCAGAAAAGTTATTATGCAGAATAATAAATATTTTTTAAATATAATTAATGCTTTCAATAAAGATAAAGTTGGACAATGAAAATCAGAAAATGTTAATTAATTATTAATAACCGAAAAAGTAAATTAATTTTAACGATATATATAGAAAATTTATTTATTTTACTTAATGAAATTATCAATAAAATAATACAAACTCTCCCCTGAATCCCCGTTTCACTTCCGCCGATATCGCTGAAATCTCACAGGTTATTATGTCCTCATTGGGTTCTGGATTCACATATAAAATTTCATGTCGATACATCCATTCTATTGGGAGTTACCGTGTTCACAGACACACATTTTTTTATCATATTTGGAATCTGAAGGTTGAAAACTTCGCATCGAATTTTTGACTGAGTACATAACTTCCCCTATACTTCATATAGATGCGTAAGTCAAAATAAATGTTATTAATAAAGTGAGTAATTTAAAAAGGGTATAGCGTGGTGGATGTGGGCCTACAGGAAGCATGTTGTTGACAGAAGTCCCTCCTCCGGTGTTGAGATCGGCTTCGAAAGGAACCTTATTTTCCGGAAAAGCAAGATGCTCTCAACCTTTTTTCCATTTTTTTTTTTTTTTTTTTTTTATTTATATATTTACAACGGCATAATAACATTTGCCATTAGCAATTGTGATAAATAGAGCAGTGTCAGGTGCGTGGCTGTACTGCTGAGGTACGTGACCGAAGAGGAGTCCAGGCTAGTCCTGGAGCAGGTCCCTCTGCCATATCCGCTTGAGGCGTCGTGGTGGATTTGTGGGGAGAATGTTTGTAGACAATTCTTGTATAAGTGGATTGGCGTGATGATGGAGTTTGTCGTGAAAATTTTGATATCGTGTCTTGATAACAGAAGGTACAAATGGGATATTGAGGTCATTATGTAATGTGAGGTTGGAAACGTAAAATGGTGCATTGGCAATGTGGCGTAGTATGATGGATTGTATTGACTGAAGGCGTTGTATGTTTGATTTTTTGGCTGATCCCCATATCTCGATGCCGTAAGTCCAGATGGGTTTAAGTATAGTGTTGTAAATGTGAAGTTTGTTTTCAAGCGATAATGTCGATCGTCGTCCGATGATGGATTTCAGTCGTCCAAATCGTCTTTTGAGGTCTGTGCGTTTCAGTCTGATATGAGTTGTCCAAGTTAAACGTCTGTCTAAATGAAGTCCTAGATATCGTACAGTGTCGGATGCAGGAATGGGCTGGTTGTTAATGTAAACTGGTGGACAAGTGTTGTGTCTGAGGGTAAATGTGGTTTGCAGAGATTTGTCTCCATTAATTTTTATTCTCCATTTGTTGGCCCAATCTGTTAGCTGGTGTAAATGTTCCTGTAAGTGTGAGCTTGCTTGTGTTGGGTCTGAGTGTGTTGAGAGAATGGCTGTGTCGTCTGCGTACGTAGCGAGTAGTGTGTTTTCGTGTTGTGGAATGTGTGATGTGTAGAGAGAGAAGAGTAGGGGACTGAGGGAACTTCCTTGGGGGACTCCAGCTTTGACCTCCAAAAAATGCGATGAAAAAGATCCCTCAGACACCCTAAAGTTTCTGTTCTCTAAGAATGACTTAAGTATTAAATAATATGTGTGAGGAAGGTGAGTTTTAAGTGTGTATAGCAAGCCTGTCCATTTTTTGATAACTGAATTTTTGTATTCAAGAAGAACCAAAAATATATAGTAGTCCAATTTTGGAAAATATTTCGGTGCTTTTTGTTTGTTTATGTTACTTCCACTTCCCCAGTTTTACGAAGTATAGGGAAAGTTATGTAATCCGTGGAAAATTTGATGTTGAGTTTTCTTTGAAATTTCATGTTTTCCAACTCCTTGATTGCAAAATTTAGAAGAAAAAAAATGTTGCTCTCCCTCTAAAATCAGTCGACTGTTTGCGCTAATATTCAACAGTTGACTTACGTATGGGCTCTTAAATCCTCACACTAAATTTTGTGTCGATAAATTAATTACATCGGCAGTTATGAAGGTTTTTGAGTCCTCTCCCCTGAACCCCCATTTCCCTTTGGCTGATACGCTAAAATTTGACACGCTATCTCATCAAATATAAAATTTCATATCGATACATTCATTACAACGGCAGTTATTGGGGTTTTCGAGTTGAGCCCCTCTCTGATCCCCCCATTCCTTTTGCCGATTCCACTGAAAATTAATAAGTGTTGTCCTTATGGGGTTTTAAATTCACAAATGAAATTTTGTGTAGAAACATTCATTACAATGGCAGTTACTAATGTTTTTTTTAATTTAGCCTCAATGTATCCACACAAAATATATATGTATACCCAGAATCCTGTGAGGACGGCATCTATTGAGGTTAGGTTAAGTTTTATGGCTCATGCCCGGGCTTTAACTACGAGGTCATATCGCCTATTACCAGAGCGCTCTTTCGTTACTCTAGTAGGTGGGAGGAGTTAGGCATGAGCCCGACTCTACTGTGGGAATCCTAAATTCTTTAACGGTCTTTAACGAGTACCTGACATCGTACAGGCTCGGGACCATAACTTAACGTCTCATCCGAAGGACGGCGAGCTTAAGTTTATTTTACCTCCCAACCAAAATAAACTCAGGGCCTCGGTCGGGTTTCAAACCCACGATCTTGAGCTCAGAAGGCGAGCACGCATACCACTGAGCTACCGGCGTCCTCTGGCATCTATTGATTTTCAGCCAAATGGTCCAAAAGGAAGGGGTGTATTAGAGGAGGAGCTAACAAAAAACTCAAATGACTGCCGTTGTAATGAATGTATTCAGTGAATGAACTCACTTCATTTTATGTATTTCAAAATTTTAATATATATTAATGATATATATTTTTATATAAATAGTTTGAAAGTTCTGTTCTTGATGATGTAGACTTGTATGAGTACATTAATTTTCTGTTTACACAGCACATTGTTTTAGTTACACAATACATTTTACATTTAATATTTGATTTTAAACCATTCGTTCTTCGCTCATGATGGAGGTTTTGTTTTGTTATATTTAGTTTTTGTTTATATATTTTGATATATAAACAAAAATTGAGTATAATTTGGTATAATTCATTTTTGTTTTTGTTTAGTTTAAATATTTTCAATGTTATTGTTCACCTCATATACGTTTTATTTACTTATAACTATTTATGTTTATTTCTTTGTAGTGTAAATAACTTTAAAGTGGACATCAGCCCGACTGTGAAAGTACTAAATTTCACCTACCTAGATTTATTCACCTAGAATAGGGGTCGTTAACGAGTATCTAATCTCTCTAAATATTGAAAACGTATGTTAAAAAAAAAAAATATTATCTATTTCACAAAGTATATAAAATATACATATATTTTATATATTTTGCGAAATAGATAATATATGGGAATTATCTCATATGGGAATACTTTCAGTATTGCTACCATCTTCAGCCACGATTTAACAATTTTTTTGTTAAATCGTGAACTGAAGATGGTAGCAATACCGAAAATACTCCCATTTATTTTATAAATTTTTGAAATATACAATATTTTTTTTTAAACATTCGATTTTCTTTATTTTGTATTAAGTGTTTCATAATAACTCTGCGAAAAAAAATAAATAAAGTATCAATGCTCAAGATGATTTTGCTCTTCGCACCAGCAGTAACAGGAACACCGGCATCAAGTAATGAGACAAAATTATTTTTTGTTATAGAAGAGAACTTTCTCATAGCTCAAATGACAAAAGATTTTCTAGTATTTTTGGAGGCGAAGGGTCTTCAACCAGTTTTTGACATCTAGCATGTGAATATATATAGGTATCCTTCGGATGAGACGTTAAGCGATGGTCCCGAACCAGTACGATGTCACATACACTTTAATGATCCTTATCCTAGTTGAATAAATCTTGATAGGTAAAATTTAGTACTTCCACAGTCGGACTGATATCCACGGAGCGACGAAAGAGCGCTCTGGTAGTAGGCGGTATTTCGTAGTCAAAGTCCGGGCATGAGTCAATATAACTAACTATATTATTGAACAAAATATTAAACCTCGCCGAAAGAACTCGGATGGCCTAAAGAGCACCTGTATAACTATTCGCTCAACGAACATTTAAACAAATACATTTGCCGAGTCAAACAACTTTAAAATTTGAAAAACAAGCGTAATAACGATGTGTGTATTTCAAAATTGGGTAAGTATACTCATGAACGGGATTTAACTACGAGGTCATATCACCTCCTACCAGAGCGCTTTCTGCCTATCTTGGTTCATTTATTTTTTATAAACTCTTAACCGAAAGTGGACATGCTCATGGATTTTTCAGCCAATTAAGAATCTTGGCCGGGTGACGAACCCGTGGTCTAAGCTCAGTAGGCAAGCACAAAAATTGGGGATCTCAAATATTTAAGAAATGTAAATTTCTTTTGAAAGTTAAGAGTGACTGTCGTCTTGAGATTGAGCTAAGTGGACGGTTGAAAGTTCAGAGGCCAATTCCATCAGTCGCTCTTCATTAAGACTTGAGGCTTAAATCTTTCACAATATTACCTGGTTCCAAGTTTTGGTTTCTTCGTTTAAGTTAATTATTGCTTTTCAAATACTTCTAATTCAGTTATTTATTTACTGTATAGTATTTAAAATATACAGAATGGTTCACCAAAGTTGTATCTCCTTTAAGGTGAAAAGGGAAGACAGTCCCGTAACTTATTTCCTCTCTATCCAGAGTTTTTGTTTTTAACTGTGAAAAATACATTGGGTATAGAATCCATTTTGGTCAGGTAGCAGTAAGAAATAGCAAAAAACGCAGGTAGTCACTTTGTAGAAAACATCGCCCTGAAGAGAATGATATATGATACGTTCATTTTTGTTGAATAGATACGTCGTAATCCTTTGCACAAAATCAGAAAATGGTGTATTCCTGGAATGAGCGGGATGGGCAACTCTAGCGGCTTCAGCAAGCCCTCCCCCCACTCTGGCCCAGGATCTATACCAGCTCTTCAACTGGCCATATACGTCGCCCTGAAGAGAATGATGTATGGTACGTTCATGTCTGTTGAATAGATACGTCGTAATCCTTTGCACAAAATCAGAAAATGGTGTATTCCTGGAATGAGCGAGATGAGAAACTCTAGGGGCCTGCCTCAGCAAGCCCTCCCCGATGAACTGATGCAATAAGTTGAAAGCAACCGAAAGAATTTATATTCTTTTTACAAGAAGTTTCAATGAAACTCTTAACAATATTTTTGTTTGTTATTAGTCAAATGATTTAAACAATAATTATAAAATAACTTAAGAAGTTTAAGTAGGAAGGTTTGTACTTAACCTGGAGCAGGGTAAATGGAAAGAAAACAGTTAAGTTTTGGAGATGGCACTTTCTGGGATATAATCCATTCTGGTGGACTTCTGACCCCATGGTGAGAAACACGGCACAACAGCCTTGCGAATGCTGGATTTCTGTCCATTTTATATACGCTAAAAGAGGAGTGTTAAAGTAGAAGTTTCACTGACTTCAAAATGTAAAAGTACAGCTTTTATTATCATATGATACCAAGTTGCAAGTTGCAATTAAACTCATGTATGCATTAAGGTTAGCTAGTAAACTTTGTAAAACTCATATTGCCTACTACCAGAGCACTCATTCATCTGTCGCTCTGGTAGACATGAATCCGACTTTACAGTGAGAATCCTAATATTTTTATACCAAGTTTAGTTGAGTAGGGTAGGGATATATATCGTTTTACATCCCATATGAAGGACGGCGTGCTCAAGATTTTTTATCTCCCAGTTTCAAAAAAAAAACTAAAGGCCTCGGACCTCGGATGTGGAAGTGAGAGTCAGTATGTTTATTGTTACACGAGAACAAGTTCCACAGCACACTGCATTTCATTTGATCAAATTTTCGCTCGCAAATCGCACCACTTCTTTCTATTATGTTATAATTCCTTCAGGAAAAGTTATTTTCTTTTGACATATTCCCCCTTTCTTCATGAAGATAGCGCCGTTATTTTTTAATTTTAATTTTAATTTAACGTGAGCTAAAGACGCTCAAACTTTTCTTTTGATACAGCATTTGATGCTGTATAACATCCAAATAAATTATGTTTTTCATAAAATGCATTTTGCATAACGGAAATGAGGTTGAAAACCAAAAATATTCTATTTTTGCTAAAAATGGAATAAATGGTCGTTATTTGAACTCATATTATATATACCTCTTCACGTAATTTCAACAACTATAAGATCATTCTACGCAAAATTTTATTTACTTTAATTTATGACAGATTAAAATTTCTTGAGAAATGCGTCGTTTGTGAGTTATTCGTAAAATGCCGAAAAAAGTCAAAAATTGTCGAGGTTTTTGAGACACTCCATCTAGAACACAAGCAGAAAATTGGCGCAAACTTCAAAAAACTCTTTTCACATGAAAATGAAGAGAATAAAACCATTTTCAGTTTTCCACGAATTATCTCGCGCTACAGTTTTTTTTTTGGCCTTACTTTCCTGGCCTATATACTAAAGAACGTTTCTTTGTTATGACGTCATAAATGTTTCCCCTTGAAGGTACAAACGAAGAAACTTCCGTTGGACTTTTCGTACGTCCTCAAGAATGAAGAAGTTATCAGTTCTCATGTGGCCGCATTTGTTGTCTTTTGAAGTTATTAGTATTACTCATCTTCTCTTACTAAGTCATAGAAGAAGTTATATCTTATATCATAGGATCTATGCCCTATTATTATTATCATTATTATTATCTTACTATTTTATTTTTTATTTTATTAATAACTTACTATTTTATTACTTCATCTATCTCGAAAACTAAGCTCAAGATTTCGGGTTCGAAACCCTTTAGATTGGGACCCTGCGCACAGATTGGGACCCTGCGCACAGATTGGAAGCGTCAAGTGATGGTCATTATCATCACCTGTAAGATGTCAGGTATCGAAGTTGGGCTCATATCATCTTAGAGAAGGGACTGTGTGAGTGGTGAGAGCCCTGAGTAGACATGGGAGGGGGAAGTCCAGTACTAGATGAATAATCCTGGATATACATTTAGGACTCCCACAGTAGAGCGCTCTTGCCGAGAGTGACATGATCTCGTAGTTAGGCATGAGTCAGAATAACTCCACCTAAAAAAAAAATCATGAACGAAGGTAAATGATCAACAATGAATTAAGTGGGCCAGTAGTAAAACAAATAAACATTACATGGTGAAAAAATATATACTCGTAATAAGGAATGTTATGTTTAGATCCTCAAAAAATTTAAATACTCATTTTCGAAAAATAAAATAATATTAACAAAATATTGGAGTTTATTTAACCATGTTTTGAAGAATAAATTGTCTCTCTTATTTGTTTTAACATTATTACCATTTGGAAATTATGCATTCATCCATTTGACAAGTACTGCTTTCTTGGTTTGTTTTAATCAATGACTTCTAGAACTTTGCATTACAAATGTATACTTTCGGGCTAAGCCCTGATATTGATTAGTTATGTAACCGGTCAGAAATTCTATGTTTAAATTTCACCTGAATTTCACCTTATTCGACCCCCTGATTCGAAATCTGAAAAACTAATGTCTTGTCTGTCTGTTTGTGAGTCCATGAACACGATAACTCCCGATAAAATGAATATGAATGACTCGGAATTTTCTTTGTATGACTAAACTCCATAAGGACAGAACCTATCGATTTTCAGCCAAATTGGCCAAAGGGGAGGGGGAATTAGGGGAGAGTCAAAACCCAATGAGAACATGACCTGTCAAATTTCAGCGATATCGGCTGAAGGGAAAGGGCTCTATTCAAAAACCCTAATAACTGACAATGTAATGAATTTATCGATACAATATTTAGTATTAGGATTTAGGAACCCCTATGTAAGTCAACTTTTGAATATTAACGCAAATGGTCCAAACCCAGTCGGAGGGGAGCAAAAAGTGTACCTATATAAAAATTCAGTTCTGGGGAAGTAAAATGCCGATGATTCACCGACTACTTTTTAATTTGGTGGCTTATCGAAGGCAAATACAACTACCTGTTACATCTGATGTTTTTTTTAGGGTGCCTTTGATATTGCGAGGGGGTGGCGTTGTTCTGCTAAATTAAAACCATATTTACTCAGTCCAATATTATCATTTCGATGAGGCCCAGGACATGCACCGTTCTACCCGGCCGGCCGTGTCTCCCTGACATTTTCCTACTTCACTTAAGTGAAGAAAAACAGTGAAATTTTAATGGAAAATAAACAATTGTTTACTTTTCATTAAAATTTCTCTGTTTGCCCAATTTCCCTGATAATCAGCAGATTTCTTCCTTATGAATTTTTGAATCCATATAGAAAATGTCTTACTGAGTGTGATAGGTACATTCTATCGTGCTCACAGATACACCAACATTATTTCAGCTCAAGATCGCGGGTTCAATATCCGGCACACTGCCCTTCGGATGGAACGTACCCCTTCCCCTCGGTAAATAAAAATATAGCATAGGCAAAATTGAGGATTCCTATAGTAGAGTCGGGCTCATGTTGACCCGAGCGACGAATGAGCGCTCTGGTAGTAGGCGATATGACCTTGTAGTTGAAGCCCGGGCAAGAGTCATAATAACTAATAACATAGCGTCCTCACGCTTGGTCGGTAATCTTTTTAAAAACATTGTAGTACGATAACACACAAAATATCTAAATAAACTAATACTGTTTTTATTATATTTAACAAGTAAAAATATTAAATTTAAAATTTTATTGGGAAGTGGGCTTGAAGGGCTTAGGAGAGAGGGGCTTGGCTTTATAAACATTTGAGCTCAAACTCCAAGTCTCTAGCTGTAATAGAGGCCGAAATCCCTACACAGGCTCTGATGAAACCTGAAGATCTTGGAGACAGCTTACCCGATTTCCACCAAGCATGGCTAAGAATCATCTCGGAAATACCAGCTTTTGAAACAAAAAACCGCGTTGAAATCTCTTCAGCACTCTTGGCGCTATGATGCCACAGACAGACACACTCACACAAAGACAAAGGATTGAAACTTATAACATCCCTCCTCGCGTCGGGGGTTAAAAATAATGGGAATTAATATATGTTCAAAAATAAAAAATATATTTTTAAAAGAGAGTTATTATGACTCATGCCCGGGCTTTAACTATCGCTCTTTCGTCGCTCTCATGGACATGGGCCCGAATCAACTATGGGAGTCCTACATTTTGCCTTACCATGTTTATTTACCTGAGGGGTCTTTGACGAGAACCTGATATCGCACAGGCTCGGGACCATCGCTTAACGTCCTATCCGAAGAACGGTGTGCTCAAAATGTTTTCATCTCCCCTCTGTGCTACTGTGGTGGTGCCCTCAAAAAATTAATAGGTGTACTTAAGGGATTTACATGTGATTTTTGTTTCGATATATTCAATAGAAACTCATTTATTAGAGTATACTAAAGATATAAGGAAATAAAAATTAAATAAAATGGCAATTATGTTTTCATTAATGTAGCATATATTATTATATAATTAAAGCTTTATCTAAATCTTAATTATATAAAATATTTCAAAGAAAATTGATTACTTGATATAATAAATGTCCATGATAACAACTTTAAAGATTGTTAAATCGGACTTGTGACCCACTCGAAGGGTAACTAAATCACGCTAGACCTATTAAAAATGAAGTTGTATGATTCGCGTTTCAAACAACCATTTCTCTTCATTGTTTGAAATAGATGGTAATTACCTTGGTTTTAATAACGCTACTTATAGAGGCCGTGAAAAACAACCACAATTTAACAAACAACTAGAAAACGGAATCAGTATTTCCGTGTAAATATAAAAAGTCTTTGCACGCTTGAGCTCTACATACTCGTGTAGCAGACTTCCATGGCAGCTATTCACAACTATATTACTTTCCCAGTTATACAAAGTATAGGGGAAGTTTCGTAATCTGTAAGAAATTATAGGTTGGGGTTTTAAACGAAATTTCTACTATAATTCCAGATATAATGAAATTTTACTTCTCCAGGGTTGGGGGAAGTTATATAATCTTAAATGATGATGATCCTAGGTGAATAAAAATTTAGGGTAGGCAAAATTTAGGACTCCCAGAGTAAGATCTTGTGAAAAATTATATGAATTTACATATCGTGAGCTTACTGCAATAACCCATTGTCATTTTTTTTTGCTGATTTGAGGTACTGGTTGTTTCTTATAGAAAAAAATGTGCTCGTTCCAATGAAAGAACCAACTAAGTCGCTGCGTGTATAGCTGTTGTAGTGAACAGGAAAAACAAAACCTATTATGACAATATCTTACAAATATATACTTAATGGGTTCTTGCAGTAAGCCCACGATATAGACTATCACAGAGCTTAGAAAATATATATAAATTTACATATAGACTATCACAGAGCTTAGAAAATATATATAAATTTACATATAGACTATCACAGAGCTTAGAAAATATATATAAATTTACATATAGACTATCACAGAGCTAAGAAAATATATATAAATTTATATAAATTTACATATAGACTATCACAGAGCTTAGAAAATATATATAAATTTATATAAATTTACATATAGACTATCACAGAGCTTAGAAAATATATATAAATTTACACATAGACTATCAAAGAGCTTAGAAAATATATATATAAATAAAAATGAAATCTATTCAATAATAAACAATATATAGGGTGGTTGGTTGATGTATTAAGGTAAACATCTACGATACATAACAAATAACTTCTAAGTTGAGAAACGCGGACATATTGTGGACTTTCTACAATATATCTCCTACAGGACTCTAAGAATTCTTCAAAATGTCTACTGCACATGTAACCCAAAACCAGCTTGTTAAACCATTTCTGTCCAAGGATTTGGAAAACCGGAGACCAAAACGTAATAGGAGACGGAGGCCAGTAGTGGGAGACTGATGAAGATTCCAGCCAGAGAGAGGGAGATAAGGAGAGATGGGGTATTGGAGGTGAGGTGGACTGATTGTGGATTATGCTCACGTCCCTGGAGGGTAAATAGAAGGAAGCTTGTTAGCCCGGGCTTCTGTTGTCCACCGGGCTAATTGGCCACCAACACTGCTGGATGGGCCATTCCAAGATCAAATCTTATCCACCACTCCTCGGATTGGACACAACTTGTCCTACGTGCTTTCTTAGTTGACCACATATTAGATAAAAGATCAAATATTGTATTACAACTAAGTTTTCACTCTCTCTCTGAATCCATATACTAATTTTTACTATCGATAAAACACACACCGACGGTTATTAGGGTTTTTGAGGTCGGCCGATATCGCTGAAATCGACAGGTGTCTTTCTTTTGGATCCTGGAACGTCATACAACATTTCGTCTCGATATGTTCATTACATAGACAGTATTTTTAGTTCATCCCCCTCCCCTGCCCCCCCCCCCCCCCCCCCCCACTCCTCTAATGCTTTGTAGTGACTGAACGCGTTGTAGTTAGTTATTGTGACACATTATTGGCTTTAACTACGAGGTCATATCACCTATTATCAGTACTTATTAGATATGTTGAAAGCTACGTTATTCCCTTGGTTTAAGTACAAGTATATATTTCACATTGCTTGCTTACTGAGTTCAAGATCGTGGGTTCGAAACCCAGCCAAGACCCTTAGTTTATTCAACACACCGCCCTTCTGATGGGGCGTTAAGCGATGGTTCCGAGCCTGTACGATGTGAGGTACTCGTTAAACACCTCCTACCTTAGGTGAATAAACCTAGGTAGACAAAATTTAGTACTCCCACAGAAGAGTTGAACTCTTGTCCACAATAGTGACGAAAGGGCGCTCTGATAATAGGTGATATAACCTCGTAGTTAAAGCCAATAATGTGTCACAATAACTAACTAAAACGCGTTCAGTCACTACAATCATTATATTACGCCATATTACCGATGCGCCATTTTACGTTTTCAATATCACACTACACATTATCATAATTTTCACGACAAAATCCATCATGACGCCAATCAACATAAATCCTCGGCATAAATACACCAGGACAACTCAAGCGGGCATGGCAGAGGGACTTGTACAGCCGCGCACTCTGCTCAACTCATCGCTCTTGCTAATGTAAAGTACAGATCGTTGTAAATATTAAATACTCTCATATGTGTAATTCTTGTACCTAGGGCCCTTGTAAGGACTGACATGTTTATTAAGTTCATTAATTTCTATAGATACATATATGGTAGACGTCAGTGTTCTTCATCACTGTCAAGTTACTTAGAGAATCTGATCTAAAGCTTTTACTAATAGCCTGCCAGCTTTTTCAATTTACAATAACATGCAAACATTTTCACGACATGTACCTAATTACACACGACTAGTACTGTGATAAATAATTAAGGACCTACAAGACAATCTGGGGAAAAAAGAAGATAAGGGGTTCCAACAAATAAAGAGACTGAAGGTTTCGAGGGAGAGCAGAAACTTAAATGTTAGTCGGGATATAGGCTCAAATCTTGAGATCGATAGACTCTCAAAAGAGCGAAAACAGAAGGAAGGGTCCAACAAATAAAGAGACTGAAGGTTTCGAGGGAGAGCGGAAACTTAAATGTTAGTCGGGATATAGGCTCAAATCTAGAGATCGATAGACTCTCAAAAGAGCGAAAACAGAAGGAAGGGTCCAGCAAATAAACAGATCAAAGGTTTCGAGGGAGAGCAGAAACTCAATAGTTAGTGGGGATATAGGTTCAAATTTAGAGATCGATAGACTCTCAAAAGAGCGAAAACAGAAGGAAGGTTCCAACAAATAAAGAGACTGAAGGTTTCGAGGGAGAGCAGAAACTTAAATGTTATTCGGGATATAGGCTCAAATTTAGAGATCGATAGACTCTCAAAAGAGCGAAAACATAAGGAAGGGTCCAACAAATAAAGAGACTGAAGGATTCGAGGGAGAGCGGAAACTTAAATGTTATTCGGGATATAGGCTCAAATCTAGAGATCGATAGACTCTCAAAAGAACGAAAACAGAAGGAAGGGATGAGGATCCGGATCTACAGTTCCAGACCATGATATTTCGGCTATCGGTTCTTGGGAAAACGGGTACTCGGGACCGAATAGACATGGAAAATATTTTCAGATTGGGTCTAGCAAATATAAGTGAGATTATTATTTTTTTTAGGGCAGCAATCACATCAAGTATTTAATTCAAAAATTTATATAAATCATATACCTACACAATTTAAACTCAAGCTAAACTAGATGTTGGGAGAGCTTAGCTTTCTGCCCCAAGTTCGAGTATACAAGAGACGTTGTTAATATGAGGAGTGATTTGTTCACAGCTTGGAAAATAAAGACATAGTCTGAATTCACAGATTTTATTATTTCATGCTAGCCGGCTTTCGAAATTGTCGTCATCATTTCTCCTGACTGATGAAAATTAACAATTTAAAATTTCATGGGGGGGGGGGGGGGGGGGGGGGGGCAGATACGTTTTTCCTGTTCCCAATTTGAGACACAACTTGATTTATTTATTCCTTTTACAATTTTAAATTCAAGTATTTGATGTGGCCATTACAGGACTTTCTTATTCCAACCGCTTTTTTACAAATTTCACTCTTTCCCCCTCCCCCCTTTCATTGTGTTGGCGTCAGCGGTTACATTAATAACGTAAAATAATTTTGTGTAGGTTTATTCTGGATTATAAGATTATTTTTATCACACCATAAACGAAAACCTATCTATGAGTATTGTAAATGATACAGTCCTTGCTGTAATGCTCCAAAATTATGGAAAAAATTAATTTTCTCGCCGTATTATTATTATTTTATTTTATTCAAATTTTCAATACCAACGAGGGGAAAAATTTGGTTGTCTTGACTCTGTCTCTAGCTGTATTGATTTAAAGTTTGGCTTTTATATAGATTTTTATTTTTTGACGCCACATGACACATAAATGTGAAAAATTAAAACAAAAATACATTCTGGTTTTCCAATTGTTCTTTTTTGTTCTATTTTAGGGCAAGAGGCTGTCTAGTGATTGGTAGACAATTTTTTTTTGTCCTTTATGTACGTATTAAAAGTTCAATTCAAGAGAACTTAACTAGAACTTGACCAACCGAATGCTCTGAAATAAAGTTTCGATCCGAGTGGAAACAGAAAAGAATATGATGTTGACGAGCCCTTAATCTACCTTCTCTTCACCATGAACGCTACATGTTGGGTAGATATTGTCAAGATGGTTCAACCCTGGATTTTTGGATTTTCAGTCCAATCCTGTTCCCATATCTTGCCTGTCTAGTTGACAGCTTTGGGACAGACATAAAAAAAAAATTGTGGAGAATATATCTGTACAGCGTAAACTTATTTCTCTGGAGTGTCGATTGATCGATTCATTGCAGGGGTGGGTTTAGTACTCATGTTATCTAAATCCTGAAGGCCCCATATAACAGTCCCTTCCTAGTATTTAACTACCTACTCTCCTATCGTTTTAATGAAGCGCAGGATCCTTTCAAAGGTCTGTAAGACTTACGTGAAGTTAGCTACTATCTTCTCCAGAATGGTATACTGCTAGACACCCTGAATTTTCGGGGTTTCTCTAAAAATATTCCTCCATAATTTTGTCATGGAATCTGAATTTACCATGCATGTGGAAACTAATACTTAAAATTCTTATTTCAAATGGAATCACTTACTATATTTCTTGAGGAATTCTGAAACTAGATTTATTTGAATGAAAAATGAGCTTTAAACGAGAGGCTTGCTGGATACTCGCTCAGATGATCTTTGTTGAATAAAGTTTGACATCTCCGCTTCTTCTGTCCCCTTTTTCCGCCAAGGTTTTCGGCGTTGAATATCGAAAGTAATATTATTGATCGGTGGACCTGAGCCTGACTTTACTAAAAGAGAGCTTTCGTCGCTCTGGTGGTTGTATTCACCTAGGGTAAGGGTCGAGTATCTGACATCGAACAGGCCCGGGGCCATCCGAAGGACGGCGTGTTAAACAAAACGCGATCTTGAGCTCAATAGCTACCCCTCGCATCAAATCATATATCGCCATGCTCCTTACAAATGGTTTCTGACATTATCTTATTAACTGTATTATCCTGAACAAACGGACAGGAAAATAGGATTGCAGTGTTGTCACTTCTATTTTATCCCTATTTCTGCTACATTTAACTTCCCCAAGAAAGTCTTTATATTTTTTCTTTGAACTTTTATTAGGTTTCCTTTGTCAAAGGATAGAAAAGAATTTTTTTTTTTTAGCTGTCATTCTCCTTTTTTTTGTAAGTAAAAAAACTCATATGTACTTGTAATTTTGTAAGTCCTTTGTATGAGACTATCAGCGTAAGACATGTTCAGCTCAAGGTTTGTTATGTACATAAATCTCATCTATGTCCTGTCTATTATAGGAATTTTTTTTAAATTTAAGATCGATTCCTGATTTTAAAAAATCCTTGGTGAACCACCGACGATGTACGACCACAGCGTAATTTTTTTTGTTTAGATTCTCTCGCTCCCATTTGGATGAAAATCAATAGAATTTAATAATTATTATTATTTCCGTTAAACTATAATGTGGTAATAGGATATGTAAAAAAAAGTAAATGATTGAGTGAAATGAATTTTAGGAATTCATTTATTTCTCTTGGAATTTCCATGTAAAAACTAAGTTAACAGAAGCCCATGCAAGACTGGCCTTACTGTATCCTATACTGAACAGGAAATCACAGCTTCACCAAAGATGTTTCCTTCTCCTTTATACGGCGGTTCTAAGACCACTACTGACGTACGGCAGCGAAGTCTGGGGTGGATTATCCAAGACTAACAGTAAACGGATACATGTGTTCCAGAATAAAATGTTAAAGATTGTGACAAATGCTCCGTGGTTGGTACGGAACTCGCAACTTCACCGTGACCTTAATATCCCTACGTTAGAAGAATTCATAAAAACTAAATTTTTAAATTTCTTCAATATTGTGTAAGGAGCATATATGTGATAATAAAAAATAAAAAGCTGCTTGACCAAAAAACCTATTACATTTTTAAGGTATAAAGAACGCCTGGCAGAAACGACAGGAGCAGTCACCTTCAACCTGTGGAGACCGACAGAGCACCCACCACTCAAGCCTAGACTTCTTCAAGATATCATCCAATAAACCTCATTATTCATTTATATCTTCCTCAGACCTGTATCTATCATTCACTCATTAATGTATTTTGCAGTCATGTTTCTGCCAGTTTCCCAATTCTTAAAAAATCTTGTACCAAATAGGTAAGGGTTAAAACACCCATAAACTATAGTGACTTATTTCCATGTTATAACCACCATTTAGAACATGTAATTGTTGATCTAGTGAAATAAAGGAATAAAGGAAGAGTATAAATTTTATACGTAAACAGCTGTTAACTTAGGGGCGGACCCTCATGTTATTAGTAGTAGCTATGACAATAATATTGAGAAAATATAATAAAATGTATACAAAATGAAAATTATACTATCTGAATACTGTTTTTAATTTAATTGAAATTATGATAAATATTTTTTTATAATTCTTACAGAAGTGCCTTCTTTTCATGACGTCATTACGGATCGTTCTACATGCCTTCTTCAGGTCAGAATGTGCAAAATATAGATAAGAAAGGAAATAATATTATGTAATAATAATAATATAATGAATAATATTATATACAAAAATAAACCAAGAAAAATAAAATAATTTATTTAAAGTAAGTAAACAATTGAAAATATTCAACAAAAAGTAGATTCGAATTTTATATTTTCCGACTCTTTCAATCGAAAATAAAAAAATAAAAAGTGTGTATATGATAACTCCCAATAGAATGAATGAATCCAGAACACCAATCCCCCCCTCCCAAAGGACGGCTTAACTCCAATAGCCGAGTAATTGGCCATGTAATGAATGTATCGACACAATATTTAGTATGAGGACACAGGAGCCCCTTTGTAAGTCAGCTGTACATTTTTATCCAAAATGGTCTTTCGGTTTTAGGGGGAGAGCGGAAACTGAATTCATTAATTCGTAATGGAGAAGACTTTTTTTCAGTGTATGTTCAACATCGACTTTCTGATCGATTGCATAACGTCCCTTATACTTTATATAGCTGGGGGATGTAATATTCTCTAAAAGTAACCAATGAGTTAGTTATTGTGACTCATGCCCGGGCTTAACTACGCGGTCATATTGCCTACTTGGTCTGGTGTAGGGATGGACGATAGTCGATAGTACTATCGATAGTCTAAGTAACTATATATTACTTTTCCTTCATTACGTTTTGAATAAAAAATAAATAAATAAAAATATAATAAAAAAACTAGAAAAAAGAAGAAGTTTATCGAAATGTTCACATATATTTTTTAAAAAATTTGCGTAACTTTTCAATCCATGTTAATTAACTTTGATGGGAAACAGATTGTTTTCCTAGAAATATTTGATTTGAATATTTTGAATGAAAGCTTGCCACTTGTGAACACACAACCAATCCAATTTCTAGTATAGAGGGCTAAAGCAGAAAGATACACGTCTATTATGATTCTATGAAGGACCTTCTTACAAGAAACTCTCCTTATTATTTTTCTTATTTCCAGTTTCCTTTCTATTTAACTCTAGGGAGCCATGGTGGCCGTGCGGGCTAGAGCGTAGGGCTTTGGTCGCATGGTCTCACCATGGTTTGCGGGTTCGAATCTCGTCCGGGAGTGAGTTTTATTTCGTAGATAGAACTCTCTCCCGGGGCCATGGTTGTCATAAATATAACTAAATATCACATTGACATGGCTAATATGCACCGTAATAAGGCCAAAAATAAAAAATAAAAATAAAAAACTCTACTTCTCAGTTCTAGTTAGTTTGTTGGACGTGTGAGCGTGTTAAGTTTTGATTATTTTCGACAGAAAATGTTATTTCCATAAAATAAAAGTTTGATTTGAAAGCACAATTACTTATTCGATTGATATTAAGTATCAATTTTTTTATACAAATGTATTCCCCTTTCAGCCTCCATAACATAGAATGATTTAAATTAGGTAGAGGTTGAATGAATGAATGAAAAATAATCTTTATTCTGGGACTTTCGTCCCCTAAGAATAATAACATAAGAAGTAGATAAAAGAGTACAAGTATCGACCCATTGAGACAGAATAAAAATAAAGGAAAAGAGGTCTCTAGTAATAAATATAAAATGTTAGAGAGAGGCAATGATTAAAACAATAAAAAACTGGTGAAAATTAATGATAAAAATAAGAAAAAAACAAAATATGAATAATAATGTAAAACATAATAACAATAGTGAGTTATATATGAATTTAATCGCAAAAAAACTGGGCAGATGAAACTGGAGTGTGACAATCTGTCCAGTGGAGTGATTAGGTTAGGTTTTATGACTCATGCCCGGGCTTTAACTACGAGGTCATATCGCCTACTACCAGAGCGCTCTTTCGTCACTCTGGTGGACATGAGCCCGACTCTACTGTGGGAGTCCTAAATTTTGCCTACCCTAAATTTTGTATTCACCTAGGTTAGGGGTCTTCAACGAATACCTGACATCGTACAGGCTCGGGACCATCGCATACGGATATATAACGTCCCATCCGAAGGACGGCCTGCTTAAGTTTATTTTACCTCCCAGATAAAATAAACTAAGGGCCTCGGTCGGGTTACGAACCCACGTTCTTGAGCTCAGAATTCAAGCACGCATACCACTACCGGCGCCCTCAAAAATTAGGTAGATGTACATTAAGCAATAAATATAAAATATATTTTAATCATATTTTAATATATAATTGGAAATGGAAAGGATTTTGCATCAAATGCGGCAACTAGTCTGGTGGACATGAGATCGACTCTACTATGTGAGTCCTAAATTTTGTCTACCTATATTTATTTACCTAGGGCACCTGAAGCTTGTAGATCCCATTCGATGGACGGCATCCTCATGGACTTCCCAGATAAAAACCTAAGGATAGCACGCTACCTCTAACCCACCAGCGCCCTCATAACCAATGAGTTACTGTTATTTATTTATATATTTACTATTTATTCAAGGGAATATATTTATTATTATTTATATTTTTTTCAGTCTTGGTATGAAGCTCTATGACAGGCTAGCTTCACAAATGCCTGGTTTTTATCTTTTCATGGGCATTACATTGGACGATATATCATATTTCACCATGGTCTGGAAGACTGCTCGAATATATTAAAAACGATACACACGTCACATCTGTCTAATATTAATATCCTGGAAAAAATATATATTTTTTTTTGTGGGGTTAGTATTTCAGATTAAGTCTTGATATCCGCATCACTGCTACAAAAGAAAAGTAATATGATTTCTAAAAATATTTTTAAGTTTCTTTCATGATAGATTTTATGAATTTTTTACAATTTTTTAAAATACTAGCAGTAATACCCGGCGTTGCCCGGGGAATTTTGACTTTTCTTCCAATATCTCCTATAAGGCTATTCAGTTCCTCGACAGTACATTCATGATGTTATAATTTTCAATTATTCATACGGAATAAGGCTTATAGTCCTTCAACTGTAGTAACGCTAGCTTTGGAGCTAAAACTAATTTATTCAGAAAGATTTCTCATTAATCGTTGCAATGGTTTTCGAGTTACAAAGATTGCGTGAGTGGATGCTGGGATGGACCCGGAGTTGATTAAAAAATAGACCTTAACCTTCCGGGAGATAAAATTTATCTATTCAAAAAGATTCCTCATTAATCATTGCAGTGGTTTTTGAGTTACAAAGATTGCGTGGGTGGATGCTGGGATGGACCAGATATTCAGGTACTAATACGCCTATAACCTTCCACAGACGATGACGAACAAATTTTAAAAAAAATTAATCAAATCCATCAAGCCGTTCGTGAGTTATAGCGGTACAACGCACAGACATTTTCAGCTTTATATATATGATGATCTTTGGTTTCAAAAATGAGAAAATTATACATAATAACTTCCCCCATAATATGTACCTAAAGTTGTTTTTGTCAAAATCAGGTCGTTTTTTCTTTAATATGTTTAATAAAACATGTCGTCAGTGCATCACCGACTATGTGGGTTTGACCCGGTGACCTGGGCTGCATCTCATCTGCTAAGATCCCTCATTTGCCCTCATATTGATCCTGTCTATTCTCTACCACTGACCCATTAAAAAAAGGTCTCATGAACATAATAAAATGTCCTATGCTTATATGATATGAACCTGATCAATTACGTTTATCAGTATTCATGTGGTAATTTTGGTTCATGTTGACCTAGAATGGCCCGGGATAGTTCCATTTGGTAACCTTAATATTCCAACTTACTTATTTTTTATTTTATAATCAATTTCTTATTGAGTTTTCAATCTAATCTCTTTATTTAATCTGTTTCAGTCGTTTTGTGTCTAAAAGCACTTTTCTTTATGTTTTGAAGTTACTTCGTCTGTGAACACAATAACTCCCGATAGAATGAATGTATCTATACGAAATGCTGTATGTGTATCCAGAACCACCTAGTGATTTTCAGCCAAATCGATCAAAGAAGAGTGGTGACAAGGGACAAAAAACTTACTGCCGTTATAATGTATTGATAGAAATTTCATATTCATAAAGGGCGACACAACGATTTTTGACAGTATCGGTCGAAGGGATTTGGAGGTTCAAAGGAGGGACTCAAAAATCCATCAGAAGCCACCATGTAAATAGAGTTTGGAGGGAGAGCGAAAACGTAATTGATCAATTCGTGTTGGGGAAGCACATAGTCGGTGATTCTTCGACACATTTTTTTTATTCTCTGTTGCTTTAAGTGCTTCACATTATGTTGTTGAGGGATTCTATGTCTAGTTCTGCTTGGCATTTAAAGCACGTCTAAGAACAGTCCTCATTGCTTTAACCATTCCTCTCTAAGACTCAAATAGAAATTGAAGAATAAAGATGATTATCTTCAATTTCCTTCTGTTTCAGTAACACAGATTCTACAGTTTCATGCGCTTGAAATTTCAATGAAATGCTTATAATGAATTTTTAAAAAATTATCGGTGAATCATTGAATTTTCTATTAATGAATTAATCAATTAAGTTTTCGCTCTCCCTCAAAAACTAAACAACTTTGGTCTAAAAATCAATATGTGACTTACATAGGAGCTTCTGAAACCTCAAACTAAATTGTGTGTCAATACATTAATTATATCGGCAGATATTAATAAGGGTTTCTCAGTTGAGCAACCCTTCTGACCTCTCCCTTCCGTTCGGCCAAGTCCACGGAAAATCAATAGACGTCGTACGTATGGGTTTTGATTTGAATATAAATATAGAACTTCGTGTCGATACATTCAATCTGTCGGGTGTTATCATGTTCATAGATACACTAAACACAGGATTATTACTTCCATAACTATAGAAAGTATAGGGGAAGTTATGTAATCGGATAAAAACTCGATGTGGAGTTTTCAACGTAATTTAATGTTATTATTATTAAGTATTTATTTATTTATAAAAATAATTCGAAAATCAAAAATCTTATACCAAAGGACCTCTTGGTCTTATGACTGTCAGAGTGTAGTTGTCATAATTTACAAATAAAGAAGAAATTAAGAACATCTATCACTTAGCGTTCAAGTATAGAACAACAAAATATAATTACGACTTGTTTAAAAATCAAATTATACCTTCGCCTAAGTACATAATAAATTTTATTTACGAACAAGAATGTATCTTATCAATATAGATGTATATCTTTGACCTTTAAAATTTAAATCCAAATAATCATAATCTTCTGCTTCGGTATACTAATATTAATTTCAGATATTAATTGTGAATCATAATATTTGAGCCTTGATATAATAAATGATATAAAAATGAAATATCAAAATATAAAAATCCAATTAATTGATGATATAGAAAAAAATTGTTTTAAAATAAATCGATAACCTATTTAACCTCCAATGTGTCTATCGAAATAGAAACTATAGATAAAAACATACACTATGCAATCAAAAATCACTATAAAAAAAGGTATTGTTACAATTAAATTCTAATAATTTCAATAATTATAATTAATTAAACATATACAGTGAGATATTTTTAGAAGATTAATAAATACTAAAAATAACTTCTAAGTTGAGAAACGCGGACATATTGTGGAAACTTTTAATAAATAAATAAAACAAACTTATTTTTGAAATATTGTCTATTCCACTAAAGATATATATACATATATAACTACCGGTTTCGGCTGGTTTCGGAACTGAGTTCATAACTAGACCTGACGATGGTATAAAGCCGAAACCGGTAGTTATATATGTATATATATCTCTAGTGGAATAGACAATATTTCAAAAATAAGTTTGTTTTATTTATTTAAGTGCTTGTATTTCCAGATGCACAATGAAGATGTATAAATATATGTTAAAAATGTTGACACGCTATGTTATATATAAAAAAATAATGGTTCATAGCATAACAAAATGGGGAATATTATAATGTAAGTAAGAGAGACAACAATAATGGTTCATAGCATAACAAAATGGGGAATATTATAATGTAAGTAAGAGAGACAATGAATTTTTAGGTATTATATTAAACTAACATTGTTAATTATATACGTTCAGAGCTATGTAATGTTTTTCAGTTGTTGTACTTGAAAATGTTCATGGTGGACGAAATATCGTATATCTAAATGAAGAAAAAATAAATTAATAGAAAGAGACCAAAAGGGCCAATATTTGGTAATTATTGAAATACCTACATCAAATGAAAATAAATTAGGTCTCTAAAACTCGTATATATTGATACGATTTTGAAGATTAATTGTTTTCTCTATTGAAGACGGGATGACATAGCTTTAGCGTTCATCTAAATGTTTACATCCCCGGCTATCCGAAGTATAGAGAAGTTATGTCATCGGTGGAAAATTCGATGCGGAATTTCATGTTTTCCGACCTCTAGATTGCTAATTTAAAGAAAAATAGAATGAATGTAATGACACGAAATTTTATATGTGAATCCGGAACCCTCCAGTGACGACTTCTGTTGTTTTTCAGCCAAATCGACCAAAGGAAAGAACGAAGGATTAAGGGGAAGGTTTAACATAAAAACTTTAATATCTGCCAATGTAATGAATTTATCGACACAAAATTTAGTGAGGATTTAGGAGCCCCTTTGTAATTCGGTCGACTGGTTTTGGAGGAGGAGAGAAAAGTTAATTCGTTCGTTCTGGGGAACTTCATTGTCTTTTTCGGAATTCGGGTGTCGGAAAACATAATATTCCGCTGAAAACTCTACTTTGAATTTTTGACCGATTAATAACTTTCTCTATACCTACTCGTATAGCTGGGGAAAGTAAATACGCAGACTGGTGGTGGGTTACTGTCCGGTGTTGTGTTTATCGGCTCTACAGATCCCAAGCTCCCATTACCATCCACTTCCTGAGTACCGTGAGAACTCCACTTTCACACACCACTACAACATATGGGCATGTCAATTCTGCGTATTCCAGTCAAATTAAGATTATTTCTTGCATAGAATCCTATTGCTGATTTTTAAAATTGCGCATGCTAAACACCCGTACCTTATCGTTTTGATTATATCCCTTACAAAGGGAATCTGGAGGTCATTGTGAAGGATAGCATTAGATGCATAGGATTCTATAAGAATTCGAAGGTTTAGTTGAGCCCTGGAGTTCAGTTGTGCCCGGGCTTTAACTACAAGACCTTATCGCCTAGCAGAGCGCTCTTTCGTCACTCTGGTGGATATGAACCCGACTCTAATATGGGAATCCTAAATTTTACCTACCCTAAATTTTTATTCACCTAGGGTGGGGGTTTTTAACGAATACCTGATAACGTATCGGCTCGGGACCATCGCTTAACGTCTCATGCAAAGGACGGCGTGCTTAAGTAAGGAGTAAGCTCAGTAAGCCAGCACTGAGATGCCTTACGTTGTTAAGTTGTAATAAGAGTTTGTATCGTCGGGTAACTTGTTAGTATCTTCTCGTATGAGGATTCCAAGTCCTGACGCCTGCGTCTGTCAATAAATAACGTTGACAACTCAACATCGACGTCATACCTTTCGGTGGAAACCGTTGTCACTGGCTGCTGGTCGAGTACTGTAGGCGAGCGCTTTCGATGTGATGACATCATCTTGAAGCCACTGTTAATGTTGTACTGAGGTTAGTCCGTGTTTGTTGTCATATAAGGGTCCTTATCATTAGGGTCATTTTCAGGAAACGGACCCTTATAAGACAACAAACAGGGACTAAGCAGAGACTTCAAGACGATGTCTTCACATCGATAGCGCTCGCCCATGGTACTCGACCAGCAGCCAGTGTCGACTTTTTCCACCGAAAGGTATGACAACAGTAATATATTTACTGGCTCTTAGATTATATACCATTATTTCTGATATTATGAGGAGTACCGAAAATATAAAATCCGTTTGAAAATAAGAAATTATTCAGGAAATTCTGAGTACTTTTCAAAACTTTTGAAACGAATGACAAACAGTTGAGTTTAAGGAGATCTGAGGCTAACAGAAGTTTTCTTTGACTTAAGTAGGAGTGTGTATGAAGAAAAGATATAAATTTGTTTCAGGAGAAATGTATCAAGTCTTCTTTTGAGAAGTTGGGCAAAAGAAGGCATTGGGGGGGGGGGGGGGGGGAAGGGATTAGGCAAATATTGAGAAAGAGTCCTGGGCAGAGGATATATATTAGAGCAGAGAGGAGTGGGACAGGAGAAGGAGACGGTTGGAAAGTTGGGAGATTTACGGAGACCCATCCAGGTATAGGCAGATAAGCACAAATATATCCACTCTCTCCCAGCTTGGATAATCCTCATGTAACCTGGATCCAAATACATATGTACACTTATGTTCAAAAGTAGTAAGGTTGGGTATCAATACGTGATTAATCAATAATATTCTTATATTTAGTGAAAGATCGATATTTTGAGTATTGATGCGCTCCTTTGGATGGGATGTAACATTGCTGTCCCGAAGCTAGTGACGTCAGGTACTCTTAATGACCCTTACTCTACCTAAAACGGGGAATTGTAAACTCCTAGACTGACAACCTTATTTTTGAACTGGGAGGCTTAAACAAAAAACTCTAATAACTGCCGATATAATTAATGTATCGACACGAAAACCGCATAAGGACAACATCTATCGATTTTCAGCGGAATCGGCAGAAGGGATGTGGGGATCAAAAGAGGGACACAAATCAAAAACCCCGATTACTGCCGATATAATGAATATATCGATATAAAATTTCATATTTAAAATCAAAACCCAATGAGGACTTGACCTGTCAAATTTGAGCGATAACGGCTGAAGGGAAAGGGAGGGTTCATCTCAAAATCACTAATAACTGCCGATGTAATGAATTTTATCGACACAAACAATAGCATGAGTTCTTAGGAGCCCCTATGTACGTCAACTGTAGAATATTGGCGCAAACTGTCGACTGGTTTTGGAGGAGGAGCGAATAGTTCATAGATTAATTCGTTCTGGGGAAGTATCGGTGATTCACCGACGACTTATTATACAATGTATTATCAATATTGACTGTATATACGATACGTCGTAGGAGTGGAGCGATACATATTATAGGTTCCCAAACCGCTGTCAGTTCGCTCGCTCCGGAATTCCGCCTCAGTGGCCGCCACTCCCTCATCTCCTATATTCATTTTTTTTTTAATTTAGAGCACGAGCTACCTTGGAAAATAATATTGCTGAAATTCGTTTTACCTCTGGATCATATCACACCGTATCTACCTCATATCCACCCCATATCTACCCCGTGTAAAGAAGTAAAGAAAAGAAATAATATTTTCTTTAAAATATTCCCAGCAACAAAGATATGTAATCGGTCAGTAAATCGATTTTCAGTTTATGCCGGAATTTCAGGTTTTTCTTCAGAAATAAAATAAAAATTTCCTGTATATGTCTGTCAATACGATAACTCCTGATAGAATGAACATATCGAAACGAAATTTTGTCATGTCTGTCATGTCTGTTCCTGTCATCTGCATCAAGAGTTCGCTGGCTTAGTTAGTGCAAGGAATGTAACAAGATAGGGCGATAATAACCGAAGTAGTTGTTCGCCCAAAATAACCAACCAACCAACCAACCGAAATTTTATATGGTTATCCTGTAGACTCAACCAACTCTACCCTCTCATCAACAGAAAAACACCACACGATAATCTGTACAAATCACTTATTAGACCCATATTAATAGGATGACAGCTAACAAAACACTTATAACAAAAATACAGTTTCAGAACAAAGTTGCGTGGGTGGCCCTCAATGCACCCTGGTTCGTTAGGAACTGTCAAATTCAAGAAGAGCTGGGTCTGCCACCCATCAGGGAGCATCTCCAGCAACTGAAGGACCTCAACCACTCCAGACTCCAGTTCACCTCCGGGGCTGCTGGACAAATAACTCAAGGGAAAGACTCAAGGCTCGCCTATATCGACATAATTTTTTTTTTATATATATTCGTTTTGTACAATGTTTAATGTTGTATAATTAATTTGTGTAAGTCACTTGGAGTGCGATCCACTGATTCCAAAAATGAAAAAATACAATGCTGTATGCGTGTGTCTGTGAACAAGATAACTCCCGATAAAATGAATGTCGACCAGAAATATTATATTTGTGTCCAGAACTTCATAAGAACGATTTCAATTGATTTTCAGCCAATCGACCAAATGGGGAAGGAGGGTTTAGGGGACTGGCTTGACACAAAAACTCCTCCTGGAGGTACTTCGAAAACTTCATTTAATAATTAAACTCTGGGGAAGTACATTGGCGTGATTCACCGTCGACTTTTTTAAAACATTTTTTCTTTCTTTAGAATTTAGTACGACAATATATATTTATATATGATTATTATTTTTCTTTCGAAGAAAAACTTTGTGCGAAAATAATGAGAAGAAGTTTTGATTGAAATTAGTGAGAAAATGTTAAACTGAAAAGCAATTAGAAGTTTTAATAACTTTCCAATTAGGTGCGAAGAACATATTTAAAATTGACTTCCAATATTCTACAGAAAGTTTTCTGTATATACTTATTTTTTATTTACATTATATTTCATAGTCATCATAAGGAGGGGTGTAGTGGGGGTCGGGGGTGGGGGGGAGGTTTTACACAAAAACTGATGTAGTGATATTATCCAAAAAAAATTTTAGGGCGGAACCTGCTAATTTTGAAAAAATCGGTCGAATGCGGTGGGGTGAATCAAATCAGATGTATAATAACCTAATAACTGCCGATGTAATGAATGTACCGACAGTACATTTGTGAATCTAGAACCCTCTAGCAACGACTGAATTGGCAAAAGGGAAGAGGGGAACGGAAGGTGCATCACCCTGCCAAATTTCAGTGAAATCGGCTGAAGGGAAGATAGGTTTGAGGGAGGGGGCATCATCCTGCCAGATTTCAGTGATATCGGCTGAAGGGAAGATAGGTTTAGGGGAGGGGGCATCATCCTGCCAGATTTCAGTGATATCGTCTGAAGGGAAGATAGGTTTAGGGGAGGGGGCATCATCCTGCCAGATTTCAGTGATATCGGCTGAAGGGAAGATAGGTTTAGGGGAGGGGGCATCATCCTGCCAAATTTCAGTGATATCGTCTGAAGGGAAGATAGGTTTAGGGGAGGGGGCATCATCCTGCCGGATTTCAGTGATATTGGCTGAAGGGAAGATAGATTTAGGGGAGGGGGCATCATCCTGCCAGATTTCAGTGATATCGTCTGAAGGGAAGATAGATTTAGGGGAGGGGGCATCATCCTGCCAGATTTCAGTGATATCGGCTGAAGGGAAGATAGGTTTGAGGGAGGGGGCATCACCCTGCCAAATTTCAGTGAAATCGATTGAAGGGAAGATAGGTTTGAGGGAGGGGGCATCATCCTGCCAGATTTCAGTGATATCGGCTGAAGGGAAGATAGGTTTAGGGGAGGGGGCATCATCCTGCCAGATTTCAGTGATATCGTCTGAAGGGAAGATAGGTTTAGGGGAGGGGGCATCATCCTGCCAGATTTCAGTGATATCGGCTGAAGGGAAGATAGGTTTAGGGGAGGGGGCATCATCCTGCCAAATTTCAGTGATATCGTCTGAAGGGAAGATAGGTTTAGGGGAGGGGGCATCATCCTGCCAGATTTCAGTGATATCGGCTGAAGGGAAGATAGGTTTAGGGAAGGGGGCATCATCCTGCCAAATTTCAGTGATATCGTCTGAAGGGAAGATAGGTTTAGGGGAGGGGGCATCATCCTGCCAGATTTCAGTGATACCGTCTGAAGGGAAGATAGGTTTAGGGGAGGGGGCATCATCCTGCCAGATTTCAGTGATATTGGCTGAAGGGAAGATAGGTTTAGGGGAGGGGGCATCATTCTGCCAGATTTCAGTGATATCGTCTGAAGGGAAGATAGGTTTAGGGGAGGGGGCATCATTCTGCCAGATTTCAGTGATATCGTCTGAAGGGAAGATAGGTTTAGGGGAGGGGGCATCATTCTGCCAGATTTCAGTGATATCGTCTGAAGGGAAGATAGGTTTAGGGGAGGGGGCATCATCCTGCCAGATTTCAGTGATATCGGCTGAAGGGAAGATAGGTTTAGGGGAGGGGGCATCCATCCTACCAGATTTCAGTGATATCGGCTGAAGGAAAGATAGGTTTAGGGGAGGGGGCATCATCCTGCCAGATTTCAGTGATATCGTCTGAAGGGAAGATAGGTTTAGGGGAGGGGGCATCATCCTGCCAGATTTCAGTGATATCGGCTGAAGGGAAGATAGGTTTAAGGGAGGGGGCATCATTCTGCCAAATTTCAGTGATATCGGCTGAAGGGAAGATAGGTTTAGGGGAGGGGGCATCATCCTGCCAGATTTCAGTGATATCGGCTGAAGGGAAGATAGGTTTAGGGGAGGGGGCATCATCCTGCCAGATTTCAGTGATATCGGCTGAAGGGAAGATAGGTTTAGGGGAGGGGGCATAATCCTGCCAAATTTCAGTGATATCGGTTGAAGGGAAGATAGGTTTAGGGGAGGGGGCATCATTCTGCCAAATTTCAGTGATATCGGCTGAAGGGAAGATAGGTTTAGGGGAGGGGGCATCATCCTGCCAAATTTCAGTGATATCGGTTGAAGGGAAGATAGGTTTAGGGGAGGGGGCATTATTCTGCCAGATTTCAGTGATATCGTCTGAAGGGAAGATAGGTTTAGGGGAGGGGGCATCATTCTGCCAGATTTCAGTGATATCGTCTGAAGGGAAGATAGGTTTAGGGGAGGAGGAGGATTAAAAATAAATTAGTATGAGGATTTAGGAGCCCCTATGTAAGGCAACTGTTGAATTTAGCGCAAACGGTCGACTGGTTTTGGAGGGGAATCGAAAAGTCAAATGATTAATTCGTTCTGGGGAAGTACATGGCCGGTGATTCACCGACGACTTTTTTTTTTTTATTGACAGAACTATAATGGTAAGAATTGAGGGCTGATGTCCGTTGCCGTGACGGCAGATGATAGCCCTGCTCTAGTCCGTGTCTCCATCTCACCGATCGTTCAACTGTCACCAACCACCCAACAAACTATATTTGTACAAATAATACATGTCATTAGACTCACAATCCGAGCCTGACAGTTCGCGCTCCCTCGAGTTCTCTTTCTCTTTATTATTAGTGTAGTTACCGGTGTATTTCTCAGGTCGAATGATTCTAAAACGTTCCGTGCCATAAATGGTTAAAATGGAACATTTATTTATGGAAAGCTCAAAGTGTCCATTCGTTCGACACAGCTTTCAACTTTTGAACTTTTTAACCTGGAAAGCTAAAATTCACCTACGAGGTCACGCCTACTACCTGAGCGCTCTTTCGTCATTCTGGTGGATATCAGACCATTGCTTCACGTCCCGTCCGAAGGACTAAGTGCTCAAGGTTTCTTCGCCTTTCAGATAAAAAAAAAAGGGTTTCGAACGCGCGATCTCGAGCTCAGCAAGTTTTATACTTATATTTAAATTTTTTGTCTGTTTTTCAGCTCTTTACAGAGATAGATAGTTATTATGACTCATGCCCGGGCTTTAACTACGAGGTCATATCGCCTACTACCAGAGCGCTCTTTCGTCATTCTGGTGGACATGAGCCCGACCATTGCTTAACTTCCCATCCTAAGGACGGTGTGCTCAAGTTTATTTTACCTCCCAGATAAAATAAACTAAGGGCCTCGGCCAGGTTTCGAACCCACGATCTTGAGCTCAGAAGATAAGCATGCATACCAATGACCTACCGGCGCCCCCATATGATGTCGGTGAATCACCTGTTATGTACTTCCTTAGCAAGGATTATTCAATTACGTTGATTTTAAATTTAAATATAACATTTCATATCGATATATTCATTAGGTCGAGTTATTACAGTTTTTGGTTTAAATCCCTCTCCCCTCTTTATCCTCTCTTCGCTTTGACCGATTTGCTCGAATATCTATAGTTGTCGTTCTTAGAGCACAGATCAGAAAGGGGCTCATTTAAGAAACCTCAATAACTGCCGATGTAAAGAATCTATCGAAACGAAAATTATTATGTGAAACTATGATGTTTAGCCCAAATTTTGGAGGGAGAGCGAAAACTTAAAATTGACTAGTTCGTTCATTCAACGATATTTTGAAATTAATCCAAATCCTGCTTATGAATTGACCGAGGGGCAACTTAAAGAGGCTTATAGACACGCGAGCAACGAGCCGAACATTAGTCTGTGCGCATGCCTGGGGATGAAGTACGCAGGCGCTCGACGAACAAGGGAGGCTCGGGGTCTGCTCCACCTGTTGTCGGTTTTTTGACGAACCATCAAAGGAATGTTCGGCTCGGGCTGCGGTGTGTGTGGACTGGTACCAAGCCGAACCGTCCCGACTTGACCCGAGCACTGTTGTTTATAACCAATATATAACCTTCTCAAATATTTAGGTTTAATTAGGTTCAAATAATAGGTTTTTTAATTAAATATATATTTAAATATTATTCAATAAATTATATTTTATTATGGCTTCTGAAGACTGGTCTCAGGAGCTTCAAATTCAGTTTGCTCAGGCTATGAGACAGTACCCAGTCATATGGGATTTAAAACACAAATTACATTTTAATAAAATAAAGAGATTGGATGCTTGGGAGGAATTATTCAAACACTTTTCCTAAAAAAGTGTTCATTTTAAACAATTTACATGTAAAAATAAATTACGTATCATAATAAATTCGTATCCGTATTAATTGTACTACAAATATGTAAATTAATTACGTAAATAGCTACCTACCTTGAGCATTTTCTGATTGAAGATTTTGAATAGTAATAAAATGATATACAAATAAACGTAAATTTGTTATCTGCAGGTTAACTTGTGCAGGTTATGTTCGTTAGTATGGTTGTGGAGCATCCAAATGCTCGGCTCGTCTCTGTTCGGCTTGGAGTGTGTTCGTTGAAAACTGAAAACGAGCCGAACAGTGCTCGGTTCGTTGCTCGCATGTCTGTACTAGCCTTAAGAGATCGCCTCTCATTATCCCCCACCGCTCATGTATCTATCGCGGGGGACGCCAAATTTTGGCCTCGCTCCTAGGTCCATATTACCTCTCCCCCTCCAGAAATGGATACATACTAATACATTGGTACTTTACTATTTGTGTATTGAAAGCCGTCTCGGGTTCTTAGAGAATTTGCATGTAAAGATTAGTTGAATGTAAAACGATCCAGTTTCTATTAGGAATGTAAACACACACATCTACATAATTCTATGACTATCCGTATTTATAATCGAACTGATGAAGTTCCTGAACTTTATTGAATTAAAACATTTTGAAGTGTGTTCCTGTATGTTGGGTTTCACCGGCTGACTGGCCACTCTCTGAAAAAAAAAATAAAAAAAAAAGAGGTATAATATATTACATGACTCATATGAATTATTTATTATCATATTTCTAGAAAATATTTTGTTTCTCTACAAATAAATCATAACGCACCTCTCTTGAGCTAAAAAAATATATTATTTTTCATATATCTTATTCTATTTCCTCGTATACCCGAAGGACAGAGGTAGTTTTGTCATAGTTTCTGAGTGCAAACAATTTTTCGTTTTTCTATTTCAACATTTTTACTTTTTTATACACCTTAAATTTACTGAAGTTCTGTTATCGTTCAAAAATCCAAGATGAAAGATCCAACGGAATGACACATTTCATGGTCCCTTGAACATATTTTGAACATTTTCGCGATAATGTATTGATGAACTGAAAATATGAAATTAAGATGACAAGTGTTCTGATGATTTTATTCAAAACTGAGACCACTTTACTTTGGGCCAATCAGTGAATCACCAGGTATGTACTTCCCCAGAATGCATTAATCAATTACGTATTCGCTCTCCCTCTAAATCCATTTAATTTAAATTGGGGCTTCTGAATTCACATACTAAATTCTGTGTTGGTATAGTTATTTATTATGACTCATGAGGTCATATCGACTACTACCAGAGCGCTATTTCGTCACTCTGGTGGACATGAGCCCGGCTCGGGACCATCGCTTAACGTCCCCTTCGAAGGACGGCGTGCTTAAGCTTATTTTATCTCCCAGATAAGTTTTGAACCCACGACCTTGAGCTCAGAAGGCAAACACTCATACCACTGAGCTACCAGTGCCCTCTGTGTTGATATATTCATTACATCGGCAGTTATTGAAATTTTTGAATATAGCCCCTCTGATCCTCTCCTTCACTTCAACCGATTCAACTGAAAATTGATCTTATGGGGGTTTGAATTATATGAAATTTTGTGTCGATGCATTCATTACAATGGCAGTTATAAGATTACAATCCTCAATCTAATCAAGAAACTAGGCCTAACTGAACTCCATATAAAAATGGGGTACTTTCTTGATTGATATATGAATATATTTAATATCTTATCCAAACATAGGATACTACAATAGCTGGTATCCAGGCATATTTATCTTATACAATTTGAATATTTACTCTATTCTTTGTGTCTAATTTAATTTATTTACTGGATATATTCAGAATCGGTAAAAAAAAAACATAAGTAAATACATTAAATTAAACAAAATAAGTTCGAAAGAAGTATGGAATTTTATGAAAATAATGGAAAAATTTCTTGTGGACAGAAGGAAAATTTATTGAATGCGTTACTTGAGATTTTTCAAAACGCACCTAGACTACGAAATTTATAAATGAGCCCCTATCAGGACCTACCTGAGTCTCTAGCCTCTCCCATAATCCCTCCTTTCCGTTGGACGATTTGGCTAAAAATCGGTAGATATTGTCCTTATGTGATTCTGGATTCACGTATAAAATTTTGTGTTGATACATCCATGTTATCGGGCGTTATCGTGTACACACACTCGGATTTATTTATTTATTTTTTTCATTTTTGGAATCAGGAGTTTGGAAAACATTAAATTCCTGAAAACTCCGCATCGAATTTTTGACAGATCACATAACTTCCCGTATACATTGTATGGGGAACCAAAAATATAGCCAAAGAAAAGGGAAGGTTTTACTCAATAATATGTGTTAGCTGGGATCTGAAACCTTGTACGCAGGTATCCTCTTGGTTGATTTGAGTTGGGGCCGTAGCTGGAGAAGAGCGCCCATGATTGGATACAATTAGTGAGGCGAGTGGATGTAAGATACCCAAGGTCGGCAAGGTACCGACCACCCAGGTCTGCCCACACACACCGCTCTAGAGACCACCTCACCTCACCGCACCGCACCGCCCAGTGTCTTATGTCTCTATTAGCTCTTTTCAGTCGTCCCGTCTCCCACTTACAAGGCTCTTTGTAATACAGCTCATTCTCCACATAATACATACAAAATTGTATATATGTATAGTCTAATTCAATTCTCGCATCTAAGAATAAACGTAAATTATATATATATATATGGAAAAGTAACTAGCAAACACTTAAAGCAGCAGGGTGCAGAGTAACAAAATAAAATAAAACTTGCTTACCGCACCCGTATAGTGTAGTGTCTAAGGAAACACTGGCATCGCTTAAAGGAGATAAAATAATTCGCTCACTTTCTCTACATGAAAATAAATACATTCTTTCGAAAATATGATATACGCAATAACTAAGTATATATAATAATAAAAAATATCTACGCAATAATATAAAAGTAATATAAATTCAACAAACGGGTATAAAAATGTTGTAATAAAACATAAAAAAAGTAAGCAGAATAAATTTAAATATATACTATCACAGAGGTCAAAAAATATATATATGTACAAAAAACAATAATAAACATTTATATACAAAAAAACCCAAGTACAATTTGATTTTTCTTAAGATGGTAATTTCTGCTAGTTTTACACTGCAGTTCTATTGAAATAGAAAAATGTAATTAAGATATGAAATGAATAGTGTTTTTCATATTCAACACAAGCAAAAAACAGTAAGAACTTGCACACTATTTTCTGCTCTTATCTATTTTCTTATCATTCCATCAAATGATCAAGTTAACTTTGATTAATTTATGATCATATTAACACATTATTGTAATGCAATAATGATTTCGGGATTTAATTGCGCAAAACATTTTTGGATAAAGAAAGCAATACAACAGTTTAAGCTTAACAGTAAATTATATTAATTCAAGTTACTAAGTGAAAACAATGAGAAACTACGTAAAACAACTATTAATACTGACGACGACATAGTCAACTAAATGTCCGAATGTGTACAGGTTATACCAAAAGATGATCGTTAACAAATTTAATGTTGAAGTAAGAAAACATACTAATCCTATTATTATTAACTTATGATGGTAAAAGAAATTGAATGAAGAAAAATAAAGCCAAAAATAATAAGTTGCAAGAGCCGAAATAGAACCTTCCTACTTTTGTTATGTTAGCTGAAAATTTAAATGCCTCTCACAATTTTCAAATAAAATCAAGAAAACAGTTGATAATAATTTAAAATAGTTTACCTGTATGCGATGCCGGCATAATGTTGTCAACATACTTTAATTCAGCAGTCCATTACCAATCACACACGGGTGAGAGATAAAAACCCCAATAACTGCCGATGTGAATGTATCGACATGAAAGTTTATATTTAAATTCAAAACTTCGGGCACCTATTAATTTACCACGAAATTCGTCTGTGAACACGATAACTCTCGATAAAATGAAACTAACGACATGACATTTTATAAGTGAGTCTTATAAGAACTCGACGTCACCTCTTGATTTTAGCTAAATTGGCCCAAGAGAAGAGAGGATTAGAGTGAGGAGAGGAGAGCTTAACACAAAAACTAATAACTGCCGTTGTAATGAACTTATCAACACAAAATTCCATGTGTTAATTTTTTTTTATTTTTTTATATATTTACAACGGCATAACATTTGCCATTAGCAATTGTGATAAATAGTGCAGTGTCAGGTGCGTGGCTATACTGCTGAGGTACGTGACCGAAGAGGAATCCAGGCTAGTCCTGGAGCAGGTCCCTCTGCCATATCCGCTTGAGGCGTCGTGGTGGATTTGTGAGGAGAGTGTTTGTAGATAATTCTTGTATAAGTGAATTGGCGTGATGATGGAGTTTGTCGAGGAAAGTTTGATATCGTGTCCTGATAACAGAAGGTACAAATGGGATGTTGAGGTCATTATGTAATGTGAGGTTGGAAACGTAAAATGGCACATTGGCAGTGTGGTGTAGTATAATGGATTGTATTGACTAAAGATGTTGTATGTTTGATTTTTTGACTGATCTCCATATCTCGATGCCGTAAGTCCAGGTGGGTTTTAGTATAGTGTTGTATATGTGAAGTTTGTTTTCAAATGATAATGATCGTCGTCCGATGATTGATTTCAGTCGTCCAAATCGTCTTTTGAGGTCTGTGCTTTTCAGTCTGATAAGAGTTGTGCAATATGTTAATTTAAAAACTCTTTATTACGACCTATTACTTTTCATCGGTATCGGCCCCAATAACTGCCGATATAACCAATGCATTGACACAAAATTTAATTTGAGAATTCAGAAGGCCCTTTTAAAATTAACTATTGATTTTTAGTCCAAACAGTAGATTAATTTTGAGGGGAGAACGAAAACTTGATTACATGACCATTATTAATAATATTTGTGAGGATTCCATAACTGACCTTCTAATTAATTGTAAGGGTTAATACAAAATATTACTTGACATTAACCAAACATTGTGAATGGGTACACAATAGGTACAAAAGACGCCATCAGCTCCGAAGTAACTTGAGAGGGGACAAACATGGTTCTGAAGAGAATACTTTTTGTTTTTCCATTATCGGCCACAATTCGGCAGGTTTGAAAGGAAGGGAAGAGCCTCTGTATCTTCTAATGGTTTCCACCAACAAAACAATGGCGTTTCTCCAAAATAAAGGGAGTTCTTCTTTGTGACTTTAGCTCAATCTTTGTTTACAGTGGTCTCAAAGCTGGGGGGTCTCCAAGCCGCCCTTCTCCACCCCACAAACAATGAAAATACGAATCGTACTTACAAAAGTCGTTGGTCAGTCATTGTCTATGTACTTCCCCATTTTAATCGGCATCTCAGGGTTTCGTCGGATTAGTTCCGAAATTATGAATCATTAACCATCCCGAAGAGGCACAATTACTTATTACTCTGAAACATAAACCTCTTGTTACTTTCCCAGATATACGAAGTATACGAGAAGTTATGTTATCGGTCAAAAATTCGATCCAGAGTTTTTAACATAATTTCATGTTTTTCTACCTCTAGAATTCAAATATATACATTTTTTTTTGTATTTTATTTATAAAGATACAACTTTTGCCAGGGTGCAAAAACCAGCATCTATGATGGTATTGATATGTTGGCGTGAAGGGCATGTGAGAGGAAGGCCATCCAGTGGTAGGTCCTCGGGACGAAAATTTATATTGATCATTAGAACAAGAACAAAAGAAAAAAAAAAAAATTATAAATAAAAAAGGAATTGAAAGACGATTTTGATGGATGGGTAAGAGAGATGATAAAAGTAAAGGAAAATGATGTAAAAAAAAAAAATTTAAGAACGAATATGATTCAAGGTGGCAGTAAGTCGCGGTTCCATCTTCTCTTAAACCATCGTGGGGGGTTTTGTGGTAAGTGTTATGAAGATAAAGTACGTATTTCTGGGTTTGTATGTGTGTAAAGTTTTCTAAAAAAACCGTATGTAAGTAGTTTGTATTGTGTCGGGTACTGTGTGTATCATAAGATCGTGAAGTGTTCTGTTGTTTATGTATGGGGGGCACTGTGTTATCAGTTTTTGATTGAAACGCCTGAATTCGTTTGATGTTGGATGAAAAGAAGAAGAAAGTTAGAAAATAATATGAAGATGGCTGATGTAGTGAGAAGTGATTATATCGCAGGATGTCAAATATAAGGTAGTCTGACCTCTCAACAGCAGTTGTGACTCAGATGGTGGACAGGAATAACTCGTCTGTCCCCATCCATGATATTTTAAATTGTTAATGTTTGTTGTAGATTTTTATTTATTTATTTTTATTATTTAGTTTATTCAAATTTTTTATCAGACTGCCTGATGATGAGGGAAACCTCGAAAGCCGGCTAGCTATTACTTTAATAAAAATCTGTGAGAGGTCAGACTACCTTATATTTGACATCCTGCGAAAGAAAGTTAGAATTCAAATATGAAAAAAAAATTGTCTGCGTGTATCTGAAAACGAAAAGTCTTGATTGAATGAATGTATCGACACAAAATTTGATATGTCAATGCAGAACCCTTTAACGACAACACCTATTGTTTTTCAGCGAAATCTATCAAAGGGAAGGAGGAAATGATCAGGGGGAGCTCAACTCAAAAACCTTATCAACTGCCGATGGAAAAAATATATCCATATGAAATTTCATATTTAAAGTCAAAATTCAATGAGGACCTAACCTGTCAAATTTCAGCGATGTCGCCTGAAGGGGAGGGGGCTCAATTCAAATACCCTAATTACTGCCCTAATATAATGAATTAGGAGCCACATCGTCTCTTTTTGTGTACACATTTACTTTCGATAAAATGAATGTATTGACAGGAAATTGCACATGTGCATCCAGAACCGCATAAGAATGACACCTAATCAACATGTATCAAAAAATGTTTTAATTTTTTTCTAAACAATGATAAAAAAAAATCCGTTTCCGAATAAAAAGTTTTCTCTAACATATACATTAGTTTAAATAATTTTATTGTATCTCTGTTCACTTCAAGAAATGGGAAAGGTCATGAAAAACAAAACATGTGTGAGTGACGTGGCACTCACGAGAATTGATGTTTAAACATCTGCTTTAGTTTCAACAATTTGCTGTCGTGCACTGATTTTGATTAAAATTTGTTTTAGGTTTTATGACTCATGCCCGGGCTTTAGTTAACTACGAGGTCATATCGCCTACTACCAGAGCGCTCTTTCGTCACTCTGGTGGACATGAGCCCGACTCTACTGTGGGAGTCCTAAATTTTGTCTACCCTAAATTTTTATTCATCTAGGGTAGGGGTCTTTAACGAGTACCTGACATCGTACAGGCTCGGGACCATCGCTTAACGTCCCATCCGAAGGACGGCGTGCTTAAGTTTATTTTATCTCCCAGATAAAATAAATTAAGGGCCTCGGTCGGGCTACGAACCCACGACCTTGAGCTCAGAAGTCAAGCACGCATACCACTGAGCTACCGGCGCCCTCAAAATTTGTTTTATAATGTTACAATAACAAAAGTAGTATGAAGAATTAAACTTTCAAATTTATTGTTTTATACATGAAATTATAGGTTTGTGATAGCTAAAATAATTATATTTCTTTTAGATTTACACTGATTCTTTTATCACGAATTTTATTTATTGTGACAAATTTAAGCTATTGAAGCATCTTAACCTAAAATTTTCTTACCGGAAGATTATGTATGTACATTGTTGGTCACAACATTAAAAGTACCACATGAAAGTACAACATAAAAAGTCAAATGCAATCTAAATATATTAGACTTTCTTATTCCATGAACGTAGAAATGTGGAAAAATGGCAACAACGTTGGTCACGATGCCCGGATGGCCGAACGACGTACGCATACTTCCCGGACGTCCGGGTACGCCTTGACTAAACATGGGTACAGCCTAATCACTGGACGTCTCAAATATTATCAGGTCATGGTGATTTCAACTCCAAGCTGTTCTTCTTTCACAGGAAGAACACCCCGAACCGTTCGTGTGGCGGTATCGAGACTGCAGAACATGTGGTCCTCGAATGCCCGCTGTACGACCAAGCTAGGGTGGAGTTGATTCATGGGACAAGATCGTATTTGGGACTAGATCTACGGCAGATGGTGACGGAAACGGACTACCCGATGTTCTGCCGATTCGTCGGCTCCTGGCGGGAGCAGAAACAGGCAATGTAATGATCCCGAGCTTTGCCTAAACGTAGACTGGGTGATGTTGCTGCAACGCAAGGCGCACCCTCTTTTAAAACAAACTAAAAAAAAAAAAAAAAAAAAAAAAAAAAAATTTACACTGCTACATTATTTTCTTTTACCACAAATTTTATTTATTGTGACAAATTTAAGCTATCGAAGCATTTTAACCTAAATGTTTCATACCGAAATATCAGTTTATAGTTCGTAATATTGATATTTTAGTTACATTCACTACAACGCTAGGTATCATCAATAATGTACATCATATTTTTTACGGTTGTTTTATTTTGTTATTGGTTTTTTTGGCCTTATGTTCGATGCATATTAGCCATGTCACTGCGTTATCTAATTATTTACGACATCCATGGCCCGGGAAGGGAGTTCTATCTACAAAATGAAACTCACTCTCGGACGGGATTCGAACCCGCAAACCATGGTGAGACCATGCGACCAAAGCCTTATATAAACTACTTAATAACAATATTATATAATATCATATAATAATACATTGAAATATATTTTTTTAGATTTACACTGCTATATTATTTTCTTTTATCACGAATTTTATTTATTGTGACAAATTTAAGCTATTGAAGCATCTTAACCTAAAAGTTTCTTACCGGAAGATTATGTATGTACATTGTTGGTTACAACATTAAAAGTACCACATGAAAGTACAACATAAAAAGTCAAATGCAATCGAAATATATTACACTTTCTTATTCCATGAACGTAGAAATGCTCAAAAACAGCTGACAATATAGAAAAAGAAGTGTGTAGTGTGCTGAGCGCGCAACCATCCGACACACACACACACGCACTTATGCATACATCAACGAGACTTACTGTTTGACATAGCCCCTACCGAGAGCTAAGATGTTTATACATCAATAAATTCCTTTATGACACATGCCACCTTTACCGACTAGTGGGGTAGTAGAGTGCACCAATAGACACGTGGAAAAGTGGAAAATGCAGTTATCATCTCATTTTCACCATTAGAGGTTTTACTGTATTTTAAAAGCTATTCCTGAATAAGTAGATTCTATATAAGAAGTTTGGTCAGACATTTACCTTTGATGATGGAACAAACCATCAGATAAACAATTTAATTTGTTTATCAGATAAACAATTTAATTTGTTTATAAATGTAGCAATGCTCTGTTGCACAAGGTTCACTATTACCAGTCAGTCATGCAGCCGAATGTTGGATCTAGCTCAGATATAGAGCAGAAATCAACATGGTTGTCGTGTCGTGACTAGTATAACGAGAGCCACGGGGCAAAGTACTCTATAATATAAAACCTAATATTACTTCTGGAATAACAGTTTATAGAGAAACGGGACTTTGATGGTCTTGGGGATAGCGTTCCTGTTTACCAGTATCCCGAGTAACATTCCTATTACGTAGCCTAGGGTGGCCCTTATTTTGAAAAAGTTTAAATTTCTCAGACCTCCACCAGGAATTTTGTTTAGAATGTTGAAAAAATTACCCCTGAATTTTTTCAGATTTTTTTGACCATATTAACCGGTGCCTGTAAGGTGTTAAAGTTTAACATTGAGTTTAAATGGGGATTTTGCGATTCGAGAGACTTAGAGCGTAACTTTTGATGCCTCGAATGGATTGTTCTGAAATTTTGTATTCTTACGTTTTGGGGGTCGCTGAATTCAAATTTGATCTCAAAAATCAAGTTTTGACAGTTACACTTGTCAAAAAACTGTCATTAATTTTAACCAATAAAGAATTTTCTCAAAAAATCCTTCCGTGACGTGATTTTATAGGTTTTAGAGGTCGCAGATTTCAAATTTGAAAAAAACTGTCAATAATTCAAAATCAAAAGCATTATTCTGAATTTATTAATTAGTCTTCCAATGATATAATTTGATGTTTGAAATTTGAATTCAGCGACCCCTAAAACCATTGAAAAATGTATTCATGAAATTGTATATAAATTTGAATTATTGACAGTTTTTTGACATCAAATTTGAAATCAGCTACCTCTAAAACCTATAAAATCACATCACGGATGGATTTTTTGAGAAAATTGTTTATTAGTTAAAATGAATGAAAGTTTTTTGAACATTTGAATTTTCAGCCAAATATTATAATTACACAAAACCCCTCTAATTGCGGAAGTAAAAGAATATATCGACACGAAATTTTGTATGTGCACCTAGAACCCTATAAGGGCGACACCTATTGATTTTTAGCTAAATTAACCAAAGGAAGGGCCTTTAATACAATGTTTGTGTTAAGTCTCCCTCTAATTACCCCTTCATTTTGGACAATTTTCCAAAAATCAATAGGTGTCGTCGTTAGAGGGATCTGGATTCACATATAAAATTTGATACATCCATTCTATCGTTATCCTGTTCACAGACAGACATAAATGTTTTTTTCATATTTGAACTCTAGAGTCTGGAAACATGAAATTCCGTTACATAACTTCCCCTATACTTCATATAGTTGGGGAAGTAAAAAATTAATAGAACATTTTTTATATTTGATGAAAAAATAAAAACAATGATAACGGCCCTGAAATGTAGGAAGAAGGTTGCCCGGAGATGCTTTACTGGTAAAAAAAACAGGTTTCTTGACTTTATAATGAGTTTCAATACAATTTACGGTAGCCTACCATTATTCCTCCACCCATCACTTAGATTTAATTATACATTATTTTTTAAACTTTTCTCTATAAATTGTTATGTGAAGCAGAATCGAGGCACGAGCTAAAGCTTTAGGTGCATAAATGCCGCGAAATTCTTAAAGGAAAGGATTTGAAATCTTTCTTATTTATTTACTAAAAGCGTTGGTCCTTTTAGTAGAGCCTTAGTTTTTTTTTATCTCGGAGGTGGTAAAGCCTAGAGCACGCCGTCCTTTGGTTGGGACGTTAAGCGACGGTGTCAAATACTCGTTAACGATCATTCCCTACCCGAGGTTGGTAGGCAAAATTTAGGATTCTCACTGTTGGGCTCATAATGGCAAAAGAGCGCTCTGGTGGTAGGCGATATGACCTCGTAGTTTAAGCCCGGGCATGAGTTATAATAGCAAACTCTTAGTAAAGCATTACAGATTGTCCTGATAAAACTTTTTTAAAAAATCATGTTTCATTTATTACATTGTTTAGGTCAATGTTAGTTATTGACACTTATACCCGGGCCTTAACTACGAGGTCATATCGCCTACTACCAGAGCCAGAACTGTGGGAGTCCTTTCTTCCTTAATTGTGACTACCCTATTTTTTTATTTAACAAGGATAAGTAGGGGTCTTTAAGAATACTTGTCGTCGTACAGGTTCGGGACCATCGTTTTACATCCCATCCGAAGGACAGCGTGCTCTAGGTTTTTTCACCTCCGAGATAAAAATAAACGTAAGGGCCTCAGCCGAACACATTTTTACTGAACTCTCTGTTTTTTTGTAATAATTTAAAAAAAAATTAGTTTATTTTATGTTTTGACAAATATTAAAAATATTAAATGAATAAACCTTTATAAATATTGGTAAATGTGACTATTCCAGAAAAATTTCCATCGATTACCTAACATGTGCTATTATATTATATAATTATATAATTTAATAATAATTTTAATTATATACTTATATGTATTTATACATATAAGAAAATAATTTTCCCCATTTATTACTTCTTCTAGCTATATACGAAGTATATAATATAAATATAATTTATAAATTATATTTATATTATATATTTCGTATATAGCTAGAAGAAGTAATAAATGGGGAAAATTATTTTCTTGTAAATTCAGAATCTTTTTACACAATCCAAAAGTAAAAAGCACATAATTTAATTATTACATTCTTTATAATTTACCATTTTTCTTATACAGTTCTACAAAAAATAATAAAGTAAATAAAAATAATAAAATAAATAAAAATGTAAAAAGTTGAGAAAACGTGAAAACAAAAACAATAACAAAAAAAAAATTATATTTTTGAGGTTCATTCAGCTGAGAACCTTTCAATTAGGGCAAATAAAATATTCAAAAGTTAGTCCTACCTCCGGGACTTCCGCTTTGGTAAACAATTTTAGGGTTCCGTAGGGCAAAAAAGACCGCAGAATGGAACCGTTATAAAAAATGTAGAACTAGCAGTCTGTCTCTTCTCCATTGGAAATTATATTAAATTGCACAAAACCGTGTACCGAATATCCAACATAGTAAATCAAAAAAAAATTATTTGTATAGAAAAATTAAAACTAGCTCAACATTTTTAATGCTACAGCTCTACGAAGTATAGGGGAAGGTATGTATCAGATATCGGTCAGAAGTTCAATGTTAAGTTTTCAACGGAATTTCATGTTTTCCAATTTTGCTGATTCCAAAAATGAAAAAAAAAATATATATATATACAGTGCCGGTTAATGGGATCACTTTGGGATCCTGACAAAGTGATCACATTTACCCGACTGATAAATATAAGCAAAAGGCACCAGGGGAGTCAAAAAAAAAAAAATTACATATATAAGAAACAGTGTTTATTAGGTACATATTACATCTTTAGGAACAAAACAAGTATGGAACAATAAGTATGTATATACATATGTATTGTACATATACATATCGCACCCCCAGTTCAAGACTATCGTAACTGAAAAAAGCTAGTTTGTGGGAAAACAAGATTTTTTTATTTATTTATTTATATATTTACAACGACATAATAACATTTGCCATTAGCGATTGTGATAAATAGAGCAGTGTCAGGTGCGTGGCTGTACTGCTGAGGTACGTGACCGAAGAGGAGTCCTGGAGCAGGTCCCTCTGCCATATCCGCTTGAGGCGTCGTGGTGGATTTGTGGGGAGAGTGTTTGTAGATAATTCTTTAATAAGTGGATTGGCGTGATGATGGAGTTTGTCGTGAAAATTTTGATATCGTGTCTTGATAACAGAAGGTACAAATGGGATGTTGAGGTCATTATGTAATGTGAGGTTGGAAACGTAAAATGGTGCATTGGCAACAAAGAGGCTATATCTATATAGCTTCTATATCTCTCATTTTCTCTTCACGTGACATCACCTTCTCGGTCATAGTCTTGCTCTTCATTCATGTGATACATAAATTCAAGACCAGCGTGTCAAAATCCGATTCTATTGCACTAAACAATTTAAGAGAAATTTGTTAATGTAATACTATTTATTGTAAATAATAATAGTGAAATATTACATTTTGAGTTGCAATACTAAAGCACCGTATAGAGTTTACAATGAAGAATCTTAACATGTATATAACTCAGAAATGAATTTTTTTGAGTTACGATAGTCTTGAACTGGGGGTGCGATATGTACAGTAGTTATGCATAATAATATTATGATATTAATAATATATATGTACAATCTATAAATGGTTTTATCCGTAGTAAAGCGATCGTACGATCTTAAGATGTTTAATTTCTTTGGAGAGTGACAGGTTAGGGTTAGGTTAGATTTTCTGACTCATGCCCGGGCTTTGACTACGAGGTCATATCGCCTACTACCAGAGCGCTCTTTCTTCACTTTGGTAGACATGAGCCCGACTCTACTTTGGGAGTCCTAAATTTTGCCTACCCTAAATTTTTATTCACCTAGTGCAAGGGTCTATAACGAGTTCCTAACATCGTATAGGCTCGGGAACATCGCTTAACGTCCCATCCGAAGGATGGCGTGCTTAAGTGTATTTTACCTCCCAGATAAAATAAACTAAGGACTTCGGTCGGGTTTCGAACCCACGATCTTGAGCTCAGAAAACAAGCATGCATACCACTGAGCTACTGGCGCCCTCGGAGAGTGACATGTTTTCGTTTTTATTTATTGTTTGTTTATTTAAATCCGAACGCTTTAATTTCACAAAACACAAAACATCACTGAGCTCTGACTGCTGTGGTGGGAGAAGCGGATGTTTACTTTAGCTCCAGTCTTTTCCCTTCCCAGAAAATGAAACAAAGAACTAGATCCGAGAATCATCACAACAGCAATAGCTGATTTTTTTTGTCATTTTTGACAACAACCAGCTAAAAATAATAAGATTGATTACAATAAACGAAATATTGATATCAATAAAGGGAAAAATGTCAATGCATTGGTATTGTGCGGACCAGTTCCAAGCCATTTTGATCACAATAAGCGGTTGATACCGGCGTGCACTGTATATTATATGTGTATGTGTGGTTATCACGATAAGCCATGGAGTGTATCCTGAACTCGACTGTATCTTCAGCTCATCGGCCAAAGAGAAAAGGGGAATAGGGTGGGGAGAAGAGGATTTAACAGCCAAAAACTCTAATAACTGCCGTTGTAATGAAACTATCAACACGAAATTCTATATGGAAATTTAAAAGTCTATAAGCACGACACCTGTTATGTTCAGTGGAATCAGCCGAAGGGGATATGGATCAGTCGGGGGGAGGGGGGGGGGGCACTAAAAAATACCAATAATTGAGTGGTTGACGCGAAGAAGGTTCTAAGCGCCACTTTAGTCGAAAATGAGATTTCTGTGGAATCAGGTTCTATAGGTCTCTAGGGACTGTGTAGGGAAGTTTTTTTTTGCCGTTACAGCAGCAGTTGGTAGTATTGAGCCCACATCAGCGTTGAGCCTCATGGAAGAAGGTTCTAACAGCCACCAGTAGTTCTCAACATGGCAGAGGAAGGAAGTGTTATTTTGGCGTTTAGAACCATTTTCGCGTCAACCACTCAATTGATGATAAAATAAGAGTATCAACATGAAATTTTATATTTAAGTTCAAGACCCCATAAGAACGGCACCTATTAAATTTCCGCGAAATCAGTAAAACAGAAAGAAAGGGGGATCGAAGGAGAGAGACAAACCCAATTTTTTTTTTTTTTTTTTTTTTTACCTTATGTACCTACTTTGCATTCTAGCCATGTCTCTTATGAAGTTGTTATCTAGTTACAACATCTATGGCACCGGGTGTAAGTTCTATCTACGAAATAAAACTCACTCCCGGACGGGATACGAACCCGCAGACCATGTGACCAAAGCCCTACGCTAAATTTTATATCTCTATAGTAATTTTCTAAAAAGATTCTATGCTATTCATTTTCCCTGTGAACCCAGTAAGATAATTTATACCTTTGGATTGGATTGAACATTTTTGCAAATTTATAAAAACAAGATGGCATCTCTTTAGTAAATTTATAAGAAATCCAAATGAAAAACTTTCTTCAAAATTGCTCGTCTTGAACTTTTAATATTTTTTAGAGCCTTTTTCGAAAATTACTATAGAGAGAAGAGAACAGAATATTTTGGTTTATTTTACTTAGCCTGCACGACCACCAAAAACCTTAATAGCTAACTGGCGAAAACAATTTGGTATGAGGATTCAAATGCCACTATATAAGTCAACTATTGATTTTTAGCCGAAACGTTCAATGGTTTCTGGGTTCATTCATCGTAGAAATGCTCAAATAGAATATTATTTATGGTACAATGTTTGAATTTATTGCATTTCGAGACAAGGGTGTTTTCTTTAATTATAGTGTTTTCGTCTATCAGAATGAGTGTTTTGATTTGATGAACAGTTCATACAGTTCGTACTCGGGGGTTTTTTGGGTCGCTGATTACGATTATGAACTCAAAATTTGGAAAATCTAAAATGGCGGCCCGGAAAACGCGAAAAATTGTGAAAAAATTGAAAATTAGGGTGGTAAAATATAATTTTATTTTTTCAATAAGGTAAGGATCAACAGAAAATCGTTATATATTTAAATATAAGTCGAAATAACATAATTGTTTGAACATTTGTATTCAACTGAATACTGTAGAGTTGATAGCGTTCATTAGGTTTCATTAGAAAACTTCCTTGCTCAACGAGATTCATACGATCACAAGTCTAAAAAAATGACATTTAACGACAGTTTTCGGTCAGCATCTAAACCGGCTGACCTAAGATACATCCTATTTCATATAAAAAATGTCTTTTAATTTTCTCTATAAAATTTGTTTGGAGAGAGTTTTGTTTAGGACATAAATATAAGCGGAATGTTTTAAAATGTACTCAAACCCCAAGTAAAGTCGTCACAATTTTCGTCTAATTTTGCCCAAAATCTAATTAGATCTACTTGTGACATCATCATTTCAAATTTCAAGTTCGTAGCTACAATCGTTTCTATGTTAGAGTCCTCACAAAGTACCAATCGTGTACATACATACACATAGACACAGATCATCGCGAAAATGGTCAAAACGTATTCAGGAAACCTTGAAACGTGACAATCTGTTGATAACTCGATCTCGGTTTTTCGCACGATTACAATACTTCCTTATTATTGCTTAACAGTTACTGTAATCAACATTTTTATCGATATGTGAAAAAAAAGCTGAATGTTGATTCAGTTGTTTTAATTTTTTTTTCTGATGTTTTTGAATAAATAAAGCGCTGATGAAGTTTCAATCACATGCACACAAATAGATATCATCCCCTTAAATTCAGTTAATAATTTGATCTCGGATTTTCGCACGATTACAATATTTACTTATACTAAAGAGCCCTTCTTATACTATGGATATGAAAGTAAAATGAAGTCGTCGTTGAGTACTTTCGTTCCCCAGAACTTAGCTATCAAAATTAAGTACCTAAGTTCTCCAGAACTTAGGTAGGTACTTAATTTTGAGCCGATACATTCATCCCCCCCTTTCCTGTATGCTGATTTGGCTGAAAATTAACAGGTATCATCCTTAGAGGGTTCTGGAACACATAATTTCATATTGATATATTTATTCTTTCGGGAGTTATCGTGTTCAAAGACAGACGGCGGAAAGACATTTTCGAAATCAAGGGGTCGGAAATATGAAATTCTGGTGAAATTTTTTTAAAATTTCAGACTGTACACATAACTTCCCCTATACTTTGTAAAGCTGAGAAAGTAATAAGAAGTGGATACGCAAAATCTTAAACGAAATGTGAAGATAGTTTATTGTGTTTCTGAAATAAGAGATCAACCGATTTTTAATCTGAAAACTGCATTTTCCTCAAAATAATCAAAATAAAGGGTCGATCGGCTTTTATTTTTTGAACCATTGGTTACGCAAAATGTTGATGCAAAATTTTTATCTATTAAGTGTTTTCAAAATCTTGAGCTTTTAGAAATGTGCAGGAAAAAATTTTAAATCAAACACACTTTTGAGATTTGAAATAATTTCAATAGCTTCTGGAGTGCAGAATCTTCTGGTGGCCCATGTTATCTGTTATTCTTGCATCAGTCAGTACCTGTTATAATATCCAATCCGATTTGACATATAGAATGTAGGATATCTGTCCATTCTCCACTATTACGAAATAAACTTATATAAAAATTTCACACAAGACTAACCCCAGGTAGACGCTATGAGAAGACTGAGCTGACATATTTTGGCTTCTTAAACCGTGACTAAACTGACAACAACTAGGTTTTTTTTTCCTTTTCTTTTTGCTTTTCATGACTTGGAGGAAGCGTTGAAAACACTTTCATTAGTCTCAAGTGAAAAGTGAAAAGTGGACCTTTGTCACTTCCTTATATTAACAAATAATTTTCTTTTTTGGGAGTTTCTATAAAAATCGGTGGTAATGTCCATGGGACTTACTAATCGAGTGAACCCATGTTTTCATCTAATATGCCACTGGTTAATATTAAATCAGTGTCCCTGGAGAACCAACAAACTGGTTGGTGAAACACCGGCAATGTAGTTCATCGTTTGCATTACCTGTTTGAGCTAAATATCAATAGTTGACTTAGTATACTATAATAGTATATTTAGTAATAGTAGGGGCTTCTGAATCTTCACACTGAATGTTTGTCGATACATTCATTACATCGGCAGTTATTAGGGTTTTTGAATTGAGTGGTAGCGGTCAAGTGGAAACTATATTTATACAATTAGTGTTCCATGCCATCAGCCCCTCAGTTACAAGGAAATAAACAATTGATCGCGCTAGAATGTCTCAATTCTAATAAATTTGTCTCAGTCTATACCTAATTCTCAATGTTCATAATTTTTTTCAAATTTTTCTGGTGATAAGGGGGATAGCAATTTTTAAGCGTTTTTCCCAAAAAATGTTTTAAAATGCATAAAAAAATACATCATATATATTTTTGAATTCATGCTTGAATAAGTTTTCATTTGACACCCTACACGATGCTTTATTAATTTTGTTTCCATTTCCCAATTTACCACCTGAAATTAAACCCCAGAATCAAAATTCATTTTTTGGTACCTCTCGTCTATTATTGGACCACCACACTCTATTTTAGTGCTAAATTTCAAATTAATACATCAAATAGTTTCAGAGAAAATCGCCTGTAACAGACGGACGGACCGAAGGGATTCCATAAGTGTTGCTAATTTTGGCACGATACACTAAAAAGTGTTTCTGTGGAGACGAAAATATTTCTTCTCCGACAGAACCTTGTCTCCTACTAACTTATATTATTCCTATTTTTTATATTTAATAATTTTTATCACATTTTTAAAAATGGATCTGAGGATGAAGTAACAACCGAAAGCGTTCATTCTAAATAGTTTTTGTTCTTTATCGAGAGGTGTCCGTTATCGAGAGAAAAAAAATGAAAAGGTTGATTTGAAAAACAGAATACACAGTAAAAATTAGTAAAATATAATTATAAATATATTCTCAATTTTTCAAGCCAACCATATGACGCTTTGAAATTTAAAATCCCCAAAATTTCGGCGACTTCGGATGCCTTTTCCTGTATCATAGAGCCAGAAACGGAGATTTTTGGCTCTTACTACCGTGTTTTTTTGTGAAAACCGTTTTCCTTTCTTCATTTCCATGTTCCTGCCATTTTAGTAAAAGTTCATTTTTTTCTTTTAAAATGGTAGCGATCTGCATCTTTCCCACCTTAAACTTTGCCGCTAAGTCCCTGACGCTTGGCTTTTCTCGATTATAAACTTTAATTACTTCTATTTTATTTTTGAGCGTTAGCAGAGTTCTGTTTTGAGACATGGTCGGAAGCGAACCGAATATAGTCTTGCGAAATGCAAACGAAAACGAAAAAAGAAATTTCCATAATTATTGAGAAGTTTAGAAACCGTATGTGTAATTTTTAAATAATTTCCCTGAACTGCTCCCCAGCCGTGTCTCAGTGTGTTCCAAGAAGCCAAGAGCCTGATGTCCGCTTTCGGTAGGTAGATTTTTCGCATGGGACCATTTAATAAGGCGTTGTCCGTTACAAGAGGGCCCGTTATCGAGAGGTAATCTAAGTATTGATTTGAGTGGTCTGTTGCCGGGACCATAGACATTTTGTCAGTTAATAGAGTTATTCGATATCTAGAGGTGTTCTTTAGAAGAGGTTTCACTGTATTTTTCTTTTCCTATCCCTATGGGAAAGTGAAAATCAATCAAAGAAATATCTGTAAATATTTGTGGTAGAGTGTAACATTCTACATGGTAAGGTATTTCAAACGTGAAGGTAGGTAACCGATTATCCAAACCACATTCCCCCCCCCCCCCCCCCCCCCCCCCCATTACTCCAAATTAACTTTCCGAGCCCCCTCGCTCTGCTTCTCTCCGTTTTAACCCCCTCACACTCCAGTTTTAACACATTTTAGTACCATTCTCTCAATTCGTTACTCCCATTTATCAAAATTAGTTATAAATTTCTTGTTATCGTTTGTTCTCAAAATTATTCAAATCAGATTTTATAATATAAATTTTGTTTTCAAAAAGTGTGATAAAAAAGAAGTAGATAAACAAAACAAAAACAAGAAAAAAATATGTGATGTAGCTGTTACAGGACTTTCTTATACAAAGCACACTTTTATACAGATAACTCTTTCTCTTTCTCAAAATCTTTTTATTACAGGGTATAAGAAAGCCACTCTCCGAAATGCGCTATACAATGAAATACCACTGACGCCAATTCATTATTTTCATATACCCAGGAATGGTTTTGTTTTTGGTATTCGTGTGTTAGCGTAACTCGTAAGCATGGTTCGTATAAGAAAGTCCAGTATTGGCCAAATCGCATATATTTTTCATTGGTTTATTCATTTGCATAATTTAACATAAAAACTTCACCTTGGTTTTCGGGTTCGAATCCCGTCCGGGAATGAGTTTTATTTCATAGATAAAACTCCCTTCCGGATTTAGTAAATAATTAGATAAAGCACCATTATAAGAGTCATGGCAAATATGCATCGTACATGAGACCAAAAAAAAAAAAATATATGTACATATATCTTTATTTCGTAATATTTCCTTCTGGTTCTGTATTCACAAATAAAATTTCGTGTCGTTACATTCAGGTATCGTGTTCACAGACACACACACAGGCAGAAAGACAGAATGTTTTTTTTTTTTTCTTATTTGTAATCTGGAGGTCGGGTAACATGAAATTCATAACCTCTTCTATACTACGTAAAGCTGGGCAAGTTATGTTATGACATAAAGTTATGTATAATATTTGTTGTAGTAGGTACATAATTAATTTTGTTTGACTATTATTAATTTTTTTTTTCAGGTATGGAATTTTTTTTATTCACCGTAGCAATGAGAAGGTTAGTTTTTCTTTTATTAATTCACTATCAAATATAAGGCAATTTAGTAGTTCGGACAGCCTTAATTTAATAAAATAAAATATATAAATGAATATATATTATATATTTAATATAATATTAAATTTTAATTATACACATCCATATTCTTTTACATATATATTTTTTTCGTGGTGGTACACTTCGCTTCTATCTTCTATTTTAATTTTATTTTTAGTGTCATTCATTTGTTGATTAATCCTGTTTCGCTTTTTGAAACCTATTTTGAAATCCTATTTTCTAAGGCTGTTTCGAAAACGGTACTCTATATGTACCTATTTAATTTGTAGAATTAGACAATATAAATATTAAAAGACAATATAAATATTAAAAGTTAAACAAGTGCATGGTTTTAATTTATTTTATTAGCTTTCCACTATATCGACAAATATCGCAGACATTTATTTTGTTTTTTTTAGCTGTAATTTTTTTTTCCTTAGTGGATCTCAGAGAAAGGAGGATAGGTTAAAGTCGTTGTTGTCTACATGAGGAATGGAACCAAGTGAGTGGTCGCCAGCGACGCACTGCACCGTCGAGGCAGTCATTGTTGTTATTGTTGAGTAGGTATGTTGGATCCCGTGATATTGTCGCGTGTCCCAATCCACGATCCTCCAATCTACATTCTCATCCCCTGTAAGTTCTATCCAACGTTGGGCAGATATACCTGCACTTATCCTGAATAACATTTCATGCCATCATGACATCTGTCAATTTACTTGTCTATTCAAAATATATGGTCTTCATTTCAGTGACATTTGCCTCATTTAGTTTCTTATTTAGTAATCTAAAGAGATGTACCGACCTGGAAAAGGAGTTGATAAGAGACTCTACTGGTCACGATATAAAGCCTAGGCATGAGACACAAATAGAAACTGTAAATTTTATAAATTTTCCTATTTCCAATTGTAAACCTTCCTATTTTTTACTTTCCCGTATAAAATAAGCTATGTAATCGAAGCAAACTGTATTTTTCAGACAAAAAACAAAGGCCCCTCGACATTGTTACGAAATCGCTCAGTAGGCAAGCACGATACATCTGAGCTATCACCGCTCTCTCACTGTTCAGAGTTAAGATGATTTACGAACGTTTACTACATGTGAAGCCACTGACCAAATGCAAAGAACGAGACAGATTAAAACCTTCATTTTCAATAGTTAACATAGAACCCAAAAATGAGGGTGCCGGTAGCTCAGTGGTAGGGTGCTTTCCTACTGGAGCTCAGGATCCGGTTTTTTATCAGGGAGGTGAAGAAGCCTTGAGCCCGCCGTCTTTCGGATGAGATGTAAAGAGATGGAACCTGTGCGATGTCAGATTCTTGTTTAAGACGAGTATCCTAGTATTCCCAAAGTAGAGGCTGATGTCCACCAGAACGACGAAAGAGCGCTCTAGTAGTAGGCTAGTATTTTATTATATCACCTAATCCAATGTAATTAAATTATAATAAATAAAAACAATGATCTAGTATAACTTTTATATTGCGTAATTCTACCAAAAATATACTTAAAGGGTACGCCATCGTCACCAAGTTTAAAATTCTCATTGTGCTACGTGGCGTAAATCGAAACCGGATTACACTTTATGTATATACAGTGCCTGCCCGAGGATGGAGCGAGATCCAATTATGGCACCCCCCTTGCTTGCCACTAATATATACCAGTTGTGCGTGCAAGCATGGAACTTGGAACATCTCGACAACATCTTGTCTCTGTCTAATTTGTCGATTGAAAACAGCCATGCTCGTTGGCACTGTACTCTTCACAGTACCTATAGGAACAGTTGACGCAGAATGACAAACAAAATATGTAGGAATTAAGATACATTTATTTATCACAAAAATTACTTTTATAAAGAGATCATTCATTTGTATTATTTTACTAACTAATAAAAAAAAAACATTAAAGCGTAGTCAAGGTCCACGCCTTAGATTTTCTGTGAAAACGTCGGTATAAAATCATAACAAGTGTTTCGTATTAATATGTAATTTAATTATCAAACTCTTTAATACAATGGTTATACAGAGTAGTATGGTTACAGAATAGATAAATCACAAGTTTATTGCATGTAGTAAGGGTCTGTGGTAGCTAAAGTAACACACGTATTTTCATTTTCTTTTCGATGCTGCCGTAGCTCTTGCATTTGCTCGGCACTAGACTTTAAGGTTTTTTAAAATTTTTTTTATGCGAGCTTTCCTCTGATTTGCGTTTTCTATAATTCCGCGCATATTTACGATTCATAAGAGATGACATCTTTAATTTTTTTTTCAATTTTCAATTTAATACCGATGTTTACATATATTTCGGCGAATATTTTTATTGTTTCACTTTGAGTCCTAGTAGTGCTTTTCAAGCTCTTTACAATGACACCCGAATCAACGTCCTATCTAAACGCGTTATCACTAATTTATAATTTTACACAACGCTAATTCGCAACAATCACCAGCGCCCACACTAGCCCGATAACGTCACAGGCAAAACAAACACTGCACAACGAACACGACCAGACATGCTCTATCCATTGTGACCTCAACCGTTGTTATCACATTATTAGTCTCGTAGTTATTATCGATTGAAATCTGACGGTATTTTGCAACACAAGAAAGTTTGACCGTCTATCACTGTGCTTAACGAGTGAATAGACGTTTTCACGTTAAAAAATTTAATCAACATTCATTGATGAGATCAATAAGCATTATCAACTTTGGAGTTTTCCTTTATTTTTCTCTATCACCGAGGCGCCCCCTGGGACTTGGCGCCTGGAGCGGCCGCTCCGTTCGCCCTATGGTAGGGCCGCTCCGTTCGCCCTATGGTAGGGCCGCTCCGTTCGCCCGATGGTAGGGCCGCTCCGTTCGCCCGATGGTAGGGCCGCTCCGTTCGCCCTATGGTAGGGCCGCTCCGTTCGCCCTATGGTAGGGCCGCTCCGTTCGCCCGATGGTAGGGCCGCTCCGTTCGCCCGATGGTAGGGCCGCTCCGTTCGCCCGATGGTAGGGCCGCTCCGTTCGCCCGATGGTAGGGCCGCTCTGTTCGCCCTATGGTAGGGCCGCTCCGTTCGCCCGATGGTAGGGCCGCTCCGTTCGCCCTATGGTAGGGCCGCTCCGTTCGCCCTATGGTAGGGCCGCTCCGTTCGCCCTATGGTAGGGCCGCTCCGTTCGCCCGATGGTAGGGCCGGCCCTGTGTATATATTTTTGTGGAATTAGGCAATTTGAAATTTTATTAGCTTATTTTATTAACTGTCTATTTATGGACAAAAATCGCAGAAATGTATTTGGACATTAATTAAACTAATACAGGTAAATAGTGATTGTGATGGCCAGAGCTACGTTCATTAACCTTTGTTCCAGTTGTTCCAGTGTTCACAATGACCGCTACTGGTCAATGAATGAAGGAAACCCATTGAAGAAGGCTCATTGTTTGTGTACTCTGATTGAAGAAGTACGTGATGGCTGTAAACAGCCTCCAGAACCCAGTCGGGTGCTTCTCATCAAGATAATAGACAAATGAAGCCTCACTTTCCATTGAAATTGTTGCCACGCTCCATAGTCTCTTCTTCAGCTATTTTAATCCTTCCTTCCTTCCTTAGCTTTACAATTTTTCCAAGAGTTTTCCATTTTTTTTCTTATATATTTTCCTTGGCTCCCTACCGCTCTTTGTTTACTGTTGCTTCACTTTCCTTCTCTATGTGCTCCTCCCCTCATATACCAGAAGAGAAAACGTGACCGACAAAAGCAAGTCAGTCGGTCCTCAACAAAAACGACGTTTCACCTAAATTTCCTCACGTACACTTTAAGAAGCGAACAAGCAAAAATCAATTGAGAGCATCCTGAACTGTTTTTTTTTGCTTTCGCCTATTTTTTTTTTATCTGTAATACTATTATTATTAGGAAAATGACTCGGGTTCACTCGCACTGAATGGACGGAGAGCGCACGTTTGTGGTACGTGTTCCTCTTCTTTCTGTGAACTTAGCTCCTTCATTCCGCCCGGGCAGGTCCCGTTTATCCGTCTGATTTAATTCTGTCCCGCGCCTCTCCTCCTCCAAACTCTTTGAACAGTAATGAAACAGTTATATATTATATATATTTATATATACAGTGGAATTTCCTATAATAAGCGGACATACTTGTCACAATCTCCCATAAGGGGACCCTAAGTTTTGTCCGTTCAAGAGAGATGTCATTTTAATAGAAAATGGTAATTTATTTGTAAGAAAGAAAAAAAAAACAATATTACATTTATGAACTAGGTTAGGTTAGGTTAGGTTTTATGACTCATGCCCGGGCTTTAACTACGAGGTCATATCGCCTACTACCAGAGCGCTCTTTCGTCACTCGGGTGGACATGAGCCCGACTCTACTGTGGGAGTCCTAAATTTTGCCTACCCTAAATTTTTATTCATCTAGGGTAGGGGTCTTTAACGAGTACCTGACATCGTACAGGCTCGGGACCATCCCTTAACGTCCCATCCGAAGGACGGCGTGCTTAAGTTTATTTTACCTCCCAGATAAAATAAACTAAGGGCCTCGGTCGGGTTACGAACCCACGTTCTTGAGCTCAGAAGTCAAGCACGCATACCACTGAGCTACCGGCGCCCCTCATTTATGAACTATAATTTATTTTTACAAAAACTGTTATAAAAAGAGAAAAGCTAGAAAACTAGAAAAAAGAGTAGTTTTTCAAATGAGACAAAACCATTCTTATGTTGCCCGAACTATTTCGAGTCCCTCCATCTTTAAAAAAGCCCTTTTGGAATTTTGGTTTGCAATATCAGTCAAATTTTTGAATAATGCTTTCTTGTTTTTTAAAGTGTTTGAAATTTGCGTCTTACCTACTTTAAATTTCGGAGCGAGTGCCCAAATACTGAGTTTTCCCTTTTCACTGACTTATAATTTCAATTTTTTCTTTTAAAGTTAAAAAAGTTTTCTTCACACATATTTTTCCACTCATTTTGCATCAAACGCCAAGAACAGTCTGTTTGATTCATTTTAAGGAACGAGAGATCGAAAAAGAACAGAGTAAGGGGATTCTTAGTAAACTAAAATTACGAATCGTTCAGAGTAAACAAGACAGGCAACAGTTGTCTTTCACGGAAAAGGGCAGGCTCTCTGTTTATAGGAGACTTTCTGGTTATGGGTTATTATTATTAGAAATGGGAACTCATTGTCCGTGTCCGTTTAATAGAGTGACCGGTTAATAGACATAGATAACTGTACGAAACTTATGCATGATGCCGGTTATTCAAACATGTCCATTTAATAGAGATGTCCGCTTATTAGAGGTGTTCATGGCGTAATCCGAAACCGGTACATTTTAGTAGTAAGGTCATATCGTCTATTTCACATTTATTTTATTGTTATTATATATATTTATTTTAGTTATTGTATAACCGGTGATTTACCGACATGTTTGCCTTAATGTTGCTTACTTCTATTGATCCATATATTGATCTTCCCATCCTGCATAGAGCTCTCTCTCTCTCCATTGAGAGCTCAGACGAATGCGTGTTAGCTTACTGAGCTCAAGTTCGCGGGTTCGAAAACCTGCCGAGGCCCTTATTTTATTTTATATGGCATAAACACGCCGAATGGGACGTTAAGCGATGGTCCTCGGTTACTCGTTAAAGACCTAGATGAATAAAAATTTAGGATTCCCATCGTAGAGCCGGGCTCATGTCCACCATAGTGACGAAAGAGCGCTCTGGTAGCAGACGATACAACCTTGTAGTTAAAGCCCGTGGATGAGTCATAATAACTCTTTCTCCCTTGACGTATATAACGAGTGTTTTTAGTCCAAGTTCCATTACAGTACACTGAGATGAAAGTAAATGTCAACAAAGGGTTTTGTCCAGATATTTCCAATGGCCTTTTGTTCCATGTTTTTTATATGATAATTAAAAGGGTGGAAACAGGGGCTGTTATGAGGGTTGGCAGGAAAGGGAGAAATAGCCAATTTTAAATAATGTTCATAGGAGGTCTCTTCGATAAATTCAGTGTTTTCATTGAAAGGTCTACCACACTGGTTAATGTTGGCTGCTACTCCCTATAAGTACAGTCCCACATGAAATTGCATTTCCCAAACCATTTTCTTCTTTATTAGGTACTTATAAAACCTTTTTTCAAAATTTGATCTTCTCCGAAGTTTCGGAGTGTAAAGGGAGAAAAAAATGACTGATGATGCTAATGATAATTAGAATTATAGCTATAAATTATAATTATAAAGTATATATAATATATATTATTATATATATTATTGTAATGGTCTATATTTGGGGTTGCCTAGAAAATGCTATAAGGGCATCGGCATGAGGGGAGGGGAGAGAGCCGACAGAACATCAGAACTTCTGTTGATCTTCTTTTGAGGTCTCCTTGTTTCAGACTGAACGGGGACAGACTTCTGTACAATTGGGGAAAGATGGACTCCCTGGACAGACAGACGTGAACCCTTTGCCAGACCAGGATCTCTCCCCTCTTTTCATGCCGAAGCCTTCCTGATAATTAGAATTAAAGAATTATTAATTATTTAATGTTTTTATTTTTTATTAATACAGACCGTTACAATGTATCATATATATAAAGCTCAAAATGTCTGTGCGTTGTACCGCTATAACTCACGAACGGCTTGATGGATTTGATTAATTTTTTTTTAATTTGTTCGTCATCGTCTGTGGAAGGTTATAGGCGTATTAGTACCTCAATATCTGGTCCATCCCAGCATCCACCCAGGCAATCTTTGTAATTCAAAAACCACTGCAATGATTAATAAGGAATCTTTTTGAATAGATAAGTTTTATCTACCGGAAGGTTGAGGTCTATTTTTTAATCAACCCCTGGTCCATCCCAGCATCCACTCACGCAATCTTTGTAACTCGAAAACCATTGCAACGATTAATGAGAAATCTCTAATAAATTAGTTTTAGCTCCAAAGCTAGCGTTACTACAGTTGAAGGACTATAAGCCTTATTCCGTATGAATAATTGAAAATTATAACATCATGAATGTACTGTCGAGGAACTGAATAGCCTTATAGGAGATATTGGGAGAAAAGTCAAAGTTCCCCGGGCAACGCCGGGTGGGTATTACTGCTAGTATTATATAAATATATGAAGTTAATGTCGACAAGAGCGACTACCTTATAGTCAGTAAGAATATTCATCTGGAGCAGGAATTAAATGTGGGGACCTTCTCCTTACCTAGTTGAGAACTTCAGGTATCTCGGGTCCACGGTAACTAGCATCAACTCGATGTTGGAGGAGGTGGACAGAAGACTTCTGCAGGCCCAAAGAGCGTATTTCTCTGTCATCGAGCTGCTACGGTCCAGAGCCTTGTCATGGAACCTGAAGTATAGGATCTATCGCTCCATGGTAAAGCCCGTTCTGATCTATGGGTGTGAAACCTGGACCCTGACCTCACATCTGGAGAAACGTTTCCAGACGTTTGAAAATAAAGTGCTGAGGAAGATAGCAGGTCCGGTCAAGGATAGAGAAACCCAAGAGTGGAGGATCAGAACCAACAGGGAGCTGAGGGACATCTTCTGGCAACACCCGACCGTAGTTGCAGATATGAAATCACGGCGCTTAAGATGGGCTGGACACGTGGTGAGAAGCGGACAGCAGACAGCCATAGGACGCATCATGGACGCTCAGGTCCAAGGAGCCAGATCACGAGGAAGACCACGGCTGAGGTGGACTGACCTGGTGAAGAAGGATGCTGTGGAACACCACGTGGTGAACTGGCGACCGGTGGCGCACGACAGATCGCGGTGGAGAAGGCTAGTGTGGGCGGCTAAGGATCTTCAGGGTTCGTCGCCAACGGAGTAAGAGTAAGTAAGTTATATAAATATTTATGTTCTCATAAAATCTCTCATACGAATTCTAGGCAATCCTTCGATAGTTCATTCATGACTGCAATTTTCAGTCATTCACAGGGAAATTAATGAAGTATGTATAAGTGCTGCACTACGGTAGGCAACCCAGCTAGTATTTGCCGTGTAACGGTGGACATCCCAACTAGTACATAGGCACCTCAGGTTGTATTTGCCAAGAAGCGGTGGTCACCCAATTAGGAAATGCCGAAGAACGGTGTACAACCTTACTAGCGTTTGCCATGTTCATAGCAGGTTTTTTCGATAAATTCAGTGTATTCATTGAAATGTCTAACACATTGGTTAATGTTGGGTGTTACTCCTTATAAGTACAGTCCCACATGAAATTACATTTCTTAAACCATTTTCTTTTTTATTATGTACTTCAAGAACCTTTTTCCAAAATTTAATCTCCTCCCAAATTTCAGAGTGTACAGGGAGAAAAAAAATTACGTAGAGTGGTTTGAACAATTGAGTAAAATGTGCAAAAAAGTGCTTTGTGGTTCACTAGTCTGTGGCATCCGATACAACCAGGAGTTGTACGCACTCTTTACAGAGCCAAAATTGTCGCACTGGATTAGAGTTGCAAGACTCCGTTGGACTGGACATGTAAGACGGATGGACGAGGACCTTATACTTAGGAAACTTGTGAATGTGACACCGGAGGGTAGGAGAAGAGTGGGACGACCAGAAGAAGATGGCTGGAGACGCAAGACGGTTTGGTGCGGTGGGTTGGTGGAGACTGGCCCAGGACAGAGCTGCATGGGGACATTTCCTGGAGGAGGCCAAGGCTCTTGACGGGCTGTAGCGCCTATGATGATGTTGAGTGTTTGCATGAAGGCGGTTTTTGGTAATTATCTCCTAAATCGGACTAACTACCGGCAACATTTTTCAACTTAGGCAACGAGAATCCTTTAAAAATAAAAGTGTCCAGGACATTTTGCGTTGATCGAATTTAGAGAAAAGTTTTCCTCGAGTGATATTTTCATGTCGTTTGAATTCTGTTTTTAACACTCCAAGAAAATACAGGGACGAGTATAAGCGCTCAGGGCTCTGAATTTTATTTCTCCAGCTATACGAGTATAGGGTTATGTAAAAATATAAATTTTTTTCCGAACTCCAGATTCCAAAAATACGATAAGTTCCGATAGAATGAATCTATCAATACAAACTTCCATATGTAAATTCAAAACCACATAAGGACGACTGGTATTTATTTTTAAAGGAATCGGAAGAAAGGAGTAATGTAAGTTATTGTAGTTAATGTATCGTCATGAAATTTCATATTTAAGGTCGTAAACCCATTAAGTCAATAACTGTAAAATTTCAGTGAAATCGGCCGTAGGGAATGTGGGGGCTCAATTCCAAACTCGAATAATTGCCGATGTATGAAGGTTACATTTTATTGTAGAAAACCAAAATCAAAATAAAATTTAAATTAATAGTTATTTAAACTGGAGGATCAACAACAGATTAATGATGAGAAAGGATAAAGTGAGTCAGTAAGCTGAGTAAATCTCTATTAGCCAAGGAAAACAAAACGAGAGAGTATCTCCCTGTTATAGAGAGACTTTGTCACGTTAATGAGACACTTTGGCAACAACAACAACGACACCAACAACAAGGAACAACCCTAATTGGAACAGATTTGTTGCTATAATTGATCCATTTGTTAACTATTTTAAATTATTAAGAAGCCTTTAACTCATATTAAGTAGAAACGGGCTGCCTTATTTAGAACAGCGGTCAATAGTCTTTTTACCTCCCCAGCTATAGGGGATGTTATATAATCTGTCGCCAATTTGATATTGAGTTTTCGCCTTCCGTCAAAACCAATCGACAGTTTATATAAAATGTTAATAATTCAACATTGGGACTTCTGAGGCATAAATACTAAATTGTGTGTCGATATATTCATTACATCGGTAGTTATTACGATTTCTAGATTAGCTCCCCCACCCCTGATAGTGCTGTGTTAGACAGTACATATTGCCTACTACCAGAGCGCTCTTTTGTCACTTTAGTGGACACTACAGAAATCATTTCTGGTTCATCAATGTTCAATAGGATCAGACAGGCATATTTTGGCACCTACAAAATGATAATAGGATATGTAACAAAAATGAATACATCAGGATAGCTCATATATGAGAAACATACAACAAAATCTTAAGTTAATCATACGTGATATCAGTAACAGTGGGAGGTATATTTTGATAAGACCAGCGGAAGGCGACGACAGTCCTCAATGCATATAAGGGGGCGTTCAAGTATTACGTAACACAATTTGGGGGGGAGGGGGGTCTTGTAAAACGTTACGATGCGTTACAGGGGTGGAAGCGGGGAAACTAGGGAATTAAAATCTCCAAAGTTGGCAACCCTTTTCGTTTATGTTTTACGGGGAATCCCTTGATTGTATTGTACGCCATTTTTATTTTGTTCTCCCAAGTTGGCAACCCTCTTCGTTTATGTTTTACGTTTAGGGAGGGGGAGGGGGGGGGTACAAAAAAGTTTTACGGCGCGTTACATGGGGGAGAGGGAGGGTCAAACGTTACGTAATACTTGAACGCCCCCTAACACATATCCTGGCTACCCACATTTTTTTTTTTAAATTCTGAAAAATGCATTTGAAGAAAATTGTCATTAAATATTATTGTTAAAAGCTCTTTGAGTGGTCAGAAAGCCAAAAAATTAAGAAAATAAAGTTCAAATTGAAAAAAAAAAATTGGTAGTAATTTTGTAGATACGTTCGCTCTGAAAAGAATGACATATTTTACGTTAACATATGTTCACTAGGATCGTCGGAATCTTTTGTGGGAAAGGTTGAATTACTGGAACCAGGCGTTAGAACTCTCCACCCGCCAGCCAATGAAACTTCTGGTCTTACCTTTTCTTTATGAAGACTTGTGACAGCTTCTCGTTGTATGTATATGCATAATCGTGTTAGATAGCCTAAAACGGATAACAAATGGTGGTTACCTCGCTCCTGTGTCATTATGGAGAGCGGTGGTAAGCACTGAGTGTGGGTAACATAACCTTTCATTGATAATCACCAAAGGAGGTTACCTCATTTGTTGTCATCGTGGCGTATAGTGGTACAATTTGTGTTCTGTTAACATAATCTGAGTACATGTGAGGAGCAGAGGCTAGGACTGGGTAAGATCTTTAAAACGATATGCTACTGCATTAAAATTAAACAACGTAGAGCGATGGTCACCCCAGCGAGTATATGTTACTTTCCGTTATTTTATAACATCCAGAAAACTTTGACAATTAGCAGAACTGGAACACTAGGAGAAAAAATAAATAAATAGAGAAATAAAATGACAAATGCATTTAAAAATGGGAGTAATCTGAGAAGTTGTGGAGCAGACAAAATACTTGAAGCTCTTTTCAAGTCCCTTTCGAGATGGAAGATTACTTGGGGGACGAGAATGTAAAACGAAAAGAGAGGGGGGTGTACGTGGAAACATAAAGAGAAAGTTGTAAAATGTGGAAATAGTAAAAAAAAATAGAAGTTTACGAGAGAGCCGCCAGGTTCGTGTTGGAGTTTATCAGGGATTGCCAGATAGGAGCCGGAATAAGTAAACGGCGTTCCCAATCACCTCTCTCAATTGCTCTCTCTCCTGCTTCTCCAAATAATAGCATATTTAGAATGTTTTAGAGTAACAAACAGCCATAATAAGTACTTTCAATTCCATTATGCTTATATTATGTGACGTGGCCATAACAGGACTTTCTTATACCAACCACCCTAGTTACTGCGTATATGAAAGTAATGAGTTGGCGTCAGCGGTACTTTTTTCTTTCTTTGTGCAGCATAATTGTGAGAGTCACTTTATTTATACCCAGTAACATTTTGAAAAGGGAGAGGGGGAGAGAGAGTGATCTGTAAATGTGGTTGGTATAAGAATGTCGCGAACGGTCGACTGGTATTGGAGGTGGTTAGGTAAAGAAAACACGAAAAATTAATATATTAATTGGGGAAGTACCCTTCCTTTCACTGAAGATTTAACGATATCACAAGTCGCAATTAATCGCAGTACCATACCGGCAGGTTATCATGGGGTTACTGGGGGCATGGCAACGTTATCCATGCTTTTTTAGCTCAACTTTACTTCCCCAGCAACTTGAAGTATAGAGGCAGTTATGTAATCTGTCAGAAATTCTATATTAATTCTAAAAATAAAGAAAATTCCTGCCAGAATGAATACATCTACATAAAATTTTATTTGAGTAACCATAAACTCGGAAGAACACCAATTTTTTTAGCCGAAATGCCCAAAGAGAAGGGGAGCTCAACTCAAAATCCCCAATAACTGCAGATATATAAGTGTTTACTTTCTTATACATATTTTAAGATATTTTTGTGTTGAGCCCCCTGAGATTCCCCCTCCCCTTCGACTGATTTCGCTGAAAATTAATAGGAGTCCTCTTTCTGTGACTTTGAATATACATATGAAATGTAGTGTTAATAGATTCATTACCATGGCAGTTATGGGAATTATTGTGTTAAGACTATCCTTTAATCTTACCATTCCCTTTAACCGATATGGCTGAAAATTATTAGGAGGGTTCCGGTCACGATAAAATGTCGTGTCGATACATTCATTCTATCGGGAGTTATCGTGTTCACAAACACACACATTTACAGAATTCTTATTTTTATTTTCATTTTTGAAAAAAGAAGCTCGGAGACCCTTAGATTTTTCATCTGGGAGGTAAACAAATTTATAACTCTTCTAGAAGAGTCGGGCTCATGTCCATCGGAAGGGTACATTGCCGGTGATTCACCTACATTTTTTTTTGTATTGATTGAATTAAATTTCATAATGATGTTCTGGATATCTTCTAACTTATTCACACTTCTTCAAATTTGTTCACGAGTAGAAAGAAAGTGGTGGTGAACTGTGGAACGGAACCCGCCCAACATATAGTTTTTTATTATTATCTATATTTTTTGTTTTTTCAGTAGAAACGGAAAAGTGAAATTTGTCTTTATTTTCTTTCTTTGTTTCACTTTTAGAAGCAATTTTCCTCGCTTTCACTTACTTGAAATTGCCCACTGAAGTTTCTTTTTACTAAAAAAATCAGTCATAGTGAGTTACATAAAAATAGATTATTATTCCTTCAAGTAGAAAATTTCCTTATTATGAAAAATTACAAGAGTAAATTACTTCTTGGGCAAGAGAGCAAATAGATTAGGTTTAAATGGTAAATTACCATAAATTTAGTTAGTTATTGTGACTCATGCCCGGGCTTTAACTACGAGGTCATATTGCCTACTACCAGAGCGCTCTTTCGTCACTCTGGTGGACATGAGCCCGACTCTACTGTGAGAGTCTTTCCTAAATTTTCAATCACCTAGGGCAGGGGTCTTTAATGAGTACCTGACATCGTTCAGGCTTGGGACCATCGCTTAACGTCCCAACCTAAAGACAGCTTGCTTAAGTTTATTTTACCTCCGAGATAAAATAAATAAACTAAGGGCCTCGGACGGGTTTCGAACCCACGACCTTGAATTATCATAAAGGTTTAGTTTTTTAAACGTTAATATTACTTCCTCAGATATGCGAAGTATAAGGGAAGTTATGTAATCGAAATTCGATCACCACATTCCAAAAATGAAAAAAAAAAAATGTCTGTTTGTTTGTGTGTCTGTGAACACGATAACTCCCGATAGAATGAATGTATCGAATCAAAATTGTATATGTGACCATAACACCTATCGATTTTGAGTGGAATTGGCAGAAGAGAAGGGTGATCCAGAGAGACTCAACCTTTCGGCCACAATCTATTCAGATATAAGTTAGCATATGTGACATCTTCATTTACAATTTCAAATTATGGGAGCCATAGTGGCCGTGCGGGCTAAAGCGTAGAGTTTTAGTCGCATGGGTCTCACCTTGGTTTGCGGGTTCGAATCCCGTCCAGGAGTGAGTTTTATTTCGTAGAAAAAACTCCCTTCCGGGGCCATGGATGTCGTAAATAATCAGGAAAACACCATTATTAAGAGTCATGGCTAATATGCATCGTACATGAAGCCAAAAAAAAAAAAATATATATATAGTTAAAATAATTTCTGAGCCTTCTTTGAGGACACCGGTAGCTCAGAAGTAGAGCGTGCTTGTGGGTTTGATACTAGGGTGAGGACCTTAATTTTTTGGAGGTAAGAAAACTACCTTGAGCGCGCCATCGTTTGGACGTTAAACGATGTTCCCACTAAACGAGAAGCTAAAATTTATGACTCCGACTATGATAATATCATATAGACTATATTATAGTCTAGCTCATCTTTACTAGAAAAAGTGCGCTAGACTATATTATAGTCTAGCTCATCTTTACCAGAAAAAGTGCGCTCTGGTAATAGCCTTAGTTGAAGCACGGGCATAAGTCACAAAACAAACAATGCGACCTTCTAGAGTATTTGCGGCGGACTGTTTTGGCGGGAATACATGGGCCTCATACGACAAGAGTCTTTGTCCCAAGACCCGCCTTTCTCTCCAAATGACCCTTCAATGTAATGCACGACCATTTCAATTGAAGCTGTAGAAATTCCATTTCAGGGGAACAACATTTTTCTTGAATCACCGTCAATGTACTTCCCCAAACGAATTTAATTCATTACAACGGCAGTTAATAGAGTTTTTTGAGTAGTCCCTTAAGCCCCTCTTCCCTTTGGTCGATTTGGCTGATCATCAATAAGTGTCATCGGAAGAGATATCTGTATTAACACTTATTGTTTTGTGTTGGTACATTCATTCTATCGTGAGTTATCGTGTTCACCGACACTCATACTGACGGGAATAGTTCAGCGCCAAAGGTCGACTGGTTTTAGAGGGTGAGCTAAAAGTTAATAGATTAATTCGGCAGTTATTAAGGTTTTTGAATTGAGCCCCCATTCCCTGAACGCCCCTATTCCTATATTCCACACCTCTGAAATTTTACAGATTATGTTCTCATTGAGTTTTGACTTTAAATATAAAATTTCAGAGGGTGCCTGTAGCTCAGTGGTATGCTTGCTTGCCTTCTGAGCTCAAGGTCGTGAGTTCGAAACTCGATCGAGGTCCTTAGTTTATTTTATCTGGGAGGCAAAATAAAAGTAACCACGCCGTCCTTCGGATGTGACGTTAAGGTCCTGAGCCTGTACGAAGTCAGATACTCGTTAAAGACCCCTGCCCTAGGTGAATAAAAATATAGGGTAGGCAAAATTTAGGACTCCCAGAGTAGAGTCGGGCTCATGTCCACCAGAGTGACGAAAGAGCGCTCTGGTAGTCGGCGATATGGCCTCGTAGTTAAAGCCCGGGCATGAGTCATAATAACATTCATTACCTCGGCAGTTATTGAAGAGTTTTTGAACTATGCCCTTCCCTTCTCCAGATGCCGCTAAAAATTAAAAATTGACGTTCTTATGGGGGTTTGCTCACAACTATGACATCGATATATTCATTTTATCGGCAGTTATTAGAGTTTTTATGTTAAGCTTCCCCCCTAATCATCCCTTCGGTCGGTTTGGCTGAAAATCGTTATTAGTTGGTTGGGGATTATTATATAAATGTTGTATTGATCCATGCATTCTATGGAGTTATCCTGTTTACAGACACACAGACAGATTTTTTTTTTTTTTTCATATTTGGTATTTAGAGGATTTTTTAACACATGAAATTCCGTTCGAAATACCGCACCAATTGCATAACTTCGCCTATAGTTGTGGAAGTAAAAACCATGGGCCCTACGGTAAGTGAGGGATGATCATGAAATACGAAGCTCAGGTGGGCCTAGGGGTGGTTAAGATCCTGTGATAGGGGTGCGGTAGCGTGAGAGATAGGCCTTTCCTGTCACACTCACACCATAAGGCTAGCCATCTGAAATACAGACACACACACACAGATGAATCTAATATCTATGCATAGAATAAAAACAATGTTTGGTCCTTGTAAGGACAAACACATCAACATAAGACCAATGACACATACGACTCAGGTTCATCTATCCACTCATAAACGTAACGCAGACACTAATTCATCTTTACTTTACAAAACACTAATACTCTCATTACATATCCTACATATGCTGTTTATGGTTCTGCACTAGTCATACTAACATCATATGATTATAGAAATATAGATGAATCGTCAATATATTTCCCCAGAACGAATTAATCAATTAACTTACAAAGGGGCTCCTAAATCCTCAAACTAAATTTTGTGTCGATAAATTCATTATACCGGCAGTTATTAAGGTGAATGTGTTGAGCTGCCCCTCTGATCCCACATCTCTTCTGCCCATTCTGCTGAAAATTAATGTAGTCCTTATAGGGATTTGAATTCACATATGAAATTTTGTTTCAATACATTCATTACAACGGCGGTTATTAGAGTTTTTCCGTTAATTCTGAAAATCAATAAGGCCCGGTTTGCGAAATACATGCCGAAAAGGAAAGATTTTTTTAAGACGTTTACTTGATTTACGCGAAATCGGTTTGACATATCGAAATATTGTTTCTCACCAAAAATGTTCCTTAATAAATTTCCGAAAAAACGAAATATGTGATATACCAACTGCTTTTGTATAGATCAAATCACTCTCCTTCCCACTCTCAGAATTACGATGTACAATGAAACAAATAAAACCACTGACGCCAAAACATTACTGTCATAATATATCCAGTACCTACTGCCCCAGCTTACTGAGGTCAAGATCGTGGGTTCGAAACCCGCCCGAGGCCCTTACCTCCCAGAAAGAAAAAAAACTTGAGCATGCCATCCTTCGGATGGGAAGTTAAGTAATGGTCCCGAGCCTGTACGATGTCAGATACTCGTAAAATTTAGAACTCCCACAGTAAAGTCGGCCTCATGTCCACCAGGGTGACGAAAGAGCGCCCTGGTAGTAGGCGATAGGCCGGGGCATGAGTTATAATAACTAACTACGGTAATGCCAATTTGAGAAGGACGAAGGGGGGAGAGTGATCTTTAAAAAAAAAGTGATTGGTATAAAGTCCTAACTGGACCTGCCGGGACTTATGACGAAGGCTGGTTACCTGGCTTTTAGTCGGTTCGTCTCCTCCTGGCGGAGAATCAAAAAAGCCTTCTAACCCGGCGCCGGGGGCCCCGCCGACCGCCGACAGGCGCTGCGGCGGCAGCCCCCGGCTTAGGGAAGCAGGCAGAAAAGAACCCTTGACAAAATCCCGAGCTCACTCGGTGTGAAGCGCCGAAAAAAAAACCAAGGACGACCATGGACCGTAGCCATCGAGCCGGTCCACGGCCGTCCGTAAATATTGTATATATATATAAACATAGGAAGATATAGGGTGATGTGACCGACCCCCCCTCAGGGGGTCAGGGGCACCTAATAAAAAAAAAAAAAAAAAAAATGGTATAAAGTCCTAATATGGTCATGGTCCAGTGAGATCTCGACAGCTTTATAAGAATCTATTTAGCTTCAATTGCAATGAAAAACATTTGTCATATCATGTTTTTTTCTCATTAAATGAAAGGAATAATGAAAGGTAAATGTAACTGAATGTAAAGTTAATGAATGGGTTGTCCTCCTTTCACTGTACTAAGTCCAATGAGAGCGACTTAGCAGGACGTTGCATGCGCTCATTCATTAAGAAATAAATCCGTTTATAGCGTGCCAACCCAATGACAACCCCCTATTAAAATTCACTTTATTTATTCTTTGTTTAAACTTTTCTCATTCAAACGGCCGTGTTACATCCTCTATTTTTTAGTGGGTCATTAAACGCTCCATATTGTAACAGCTCACTTATCGTTTTTCAGTAGCCTAAAGAAATAAAAATAAAACAGTTTTTATGGTTAATTTTTTTATTATTTATTTTTTTACTTTTTTTTATCGAAAATATTTCCATATGTAAATTTTTTGACTATTATACTATACAATGGTAATGGGTACAATAACAATAAATATAAGAAAAAAATTAATAAAAATAAAAATGTCTCTGTACAATCATGAAGAATATGTACAAAATAATAATATTATATACACAATGACTGAAATATCTACAATAATAATAATATAAAAATATATATAAATAATAGTGAAAATCCAAAAAAAAATTTAATTTATTGAGCATAATACCATGAGTAAATTGAACCATGTTTACTATTGTGGATAATAAGGCAGAGATAAAGAATAAATGGAAATATTTAGAATAATAAATAAATATAAAAAAAATAATAATAATAATTATTGAAAAAGAAAAATGTCTGTAAAGTCATCAAGTATATGTACAAAATATTAATAAATATATACAGCGAGTAATTTATGTACAATGTATACAATGGTAATAATACAAAAAATATATATATATATATTGTTAGTTATTATGGCTTATGCCCGGGCTTCAACTACAAGGTCATGTCGCCTATTACCAGAGCGCTTTTTTCGTCACTGGTGGAAATGAGCCCGACGCTTCATGGGAGTCCTTAATTTTGCCTACCCTAAATTTACGTTTTATTTGTAGGTTTGTGCTGCAGTTTTTTTATGAAAGGAAGTAATGCAACATCACTTCCCGCAAATGCACTTTATTCGGCACAAAACTTTCCATTTAAAAATTATTTAAAAAAGTTGTTAACACCAGCCAAATGTTTTGCACTAAATATTAAAGGTTATTTTGGAATTAAAAATGCGTGGTGATATCTGTTTATAAGTTATCTTAATGTATACATTCTTATGACCTTTTCTATTACCATTTTATGGTTTAACGGAAATTACAAATCAGTTGTAAGTTGTCAGTTTTTCTGGTTAGAGAAGTTGAGTTTTTGATCGGACGTTGACATAATTAGTTAAGTTCATGAACTTGATATAAAGTCATAACATGATTCACTCCTCTCAAGAGATTATAATTATACGATGAAAGCCTCCCGTAGTACACTCATTCTCCACCTCGACACCTAAACCAGCCCTTCGTTCCCTCTCTCCATGAGAAATTTCATTAGGGATTTTCTCATTTGTTACCTCCAACACTTGCTAACTTATTTATGGAACCTGTTTTACTTCCACACTTATACAAAGTATAGGGGAAGTTATGTAATCAAAGTCAAAAATTCGATGCGGAGTTTTCAACAGAATTTCATATTTTCCGACCTCTAAATTAGATACCAAATACGAAAAAAATGTAATACGCTCTTGTTCTTACTCATTAGAAAAGTTTCACTTTTCGCACTTGTTGCATCGAAGATCAGAAAGGGGAAAAAGTCTTATTACTTGCAATTATTATAATAACTTGTTCTACATTATTTTATTGTTGCTTATTAACGTTACTAAATACTTTTCACCTAATTGGACAATTGTAAATTTCTGTTATATTCGTTTTCATGCACATAATTTATTTTAAATCTTTTCTTGTCTATGAACTCAAAAGTCATTGTCTTTGCCCTACAAAGATTTAGTTGAAACACAAGTGTGATCTTCTAAACCAGAATTGCGTTATTGTATATTTAGCGTACTGGTCCGCTTCATTTTGTGTATTTAACGAATATTTGGACAAAAAATACTTTACAGTAGAGCGTCGATTATCCAGGCTAAATGAGAGGAAGGTAAGCTCGGAAACAAATAATATAATAATGCATAAACGCGCTCTGGTAGTGAGCGATATGACCTCGAGGCTAAAGCCCGGGCATGAGTCATGATTATTAACTATTAGCATTACACTATCGTCAGGTTTTGTCATAAACTAAGACCTTTGCTGAGTAGCAAAATTCTGTTATGTCCTCATTGGGTTTTGACTTTAAATATGAAATTTCATTTCGATATATTCATTAAATCGGCAGTTATTCTGGTTTTTGATTTGACCCCTAGTACACGGTGGCTTCTAACTGAGAAGATTGAACTTCAATGCGTTCAGCAATAACGAATTGTTTTAAAGGGCATCCTGAGGAACATCGTTCGAAAGCTGTGATATGTTAACCAATTTTGTTTTAGGCAGCGACGCTCACCACTATACACCCATGGACTTTTCTTGAATGTATTGAAACCATTTTAATGAATGCTTTGTAAAAGGATGGCGAAGGAACACTTTAACTTTAGCTACGTAAACCATCTAAGTTTATGTATAAAAAGGGCTTCAGTCTGTCCCTTGGCTGCTTGCCCAACTTTTAACCCCTAATAGCTCTGTTTTGAACCACCCTCTTTTCTGGGACTTATCGGCCGACAAAATGTCACACTACATTTTACTTCCCCAGCTGTACAAAATATAGGGGAAGTTATGTAATCGGTAAGAAATTCGACGTTGACTTTTCACCGGAATTTCATGTTTTCCGATCCCTGAATTATAGAATTGTTAGACAAAATACTTGTCTGTAGAGTGTCTGTACAATAACTCCCTTTAAAATGAATCTACACGAAATAGGGCGCCAATAGTTCAGAGGTAGCATGCTTCTTAACTGAGAAACCATGAGAACGCCGTCCTTCGAATGGGGCAAAGATCCCGAGCCTGTGCGATGGCAGATACTCGTTATAAGATCTTATGTGAATAAAAATTTAGTTTAAGCAAAATCCATAGTGGAGTCGGGCTCATGGCCACCAAAGCGACGAAAGAGCGCTCTGGTAGTAGACGATATGACCTTGTATATAAAGCCCGGGCATGAGTCCCAATAACTCGGCACGAAACTTTATATGTGTATCCAGTGAACCCCCATAAGGACGACACCTATGCTGTGGTGGTAGGGTGAACCACTGATGATGACGCTGTTGCGTTGAAAGCCGGTTCTGGTCTAAAATAAAACAGTGGGAAGACAACATCTTTTATTTCTATGAGAAATCTCATCCCGCAACATCTTACTATAACATATGTGTATACCCATCCTTCTAATTTTCTGGATATTTTGCAATAACGTGGCCAAGCCGTCCCATGGTTTGGTGGTATTGGATGTTCCTTCCAATTTAGTCCTCAGCTTCCGACCTGTCTGTCCAAGATAAAAATAGTTACAATTTTTACAAATAGTTTAATACACCCTGGATATAATTTCTCTAAGAGTCTGGGAAAGTACGGTAGAACACGAGCCACCCCTGCCGCCCTTCCCACCAGTGTGGCTACACCCTGGCTACACTAAAAGTTTGTATTTTTGTTTCCTCCGTATTTGTCTTCAGTGTATGGTCCACCAGTTCAGTTGTGTAGCCATTTACGGCGGCAAGGTTTCTAATAGGCTCCAATTCTCTTTCGTATACAATTAATATAGTTAGTTTATGACACATGCCCGGGCTTTAACTACGAGGTCATATCGCCTACTACCAGTGCTCCTGGGAATCTTAAATATTGCTTTCGTAGGTTTATTCACCTAGGGTAGGGGTCTGACGTCTCTGGACCATCGCTTAACGTCCCATCCAAAGGACGGCATACTCAAGGTGTTCTCACCTCCCAGATAGAAAACTTATGAGGCTCGGCCGGGTTTCGAAACCGCAAACTTGAGCCCAGTATGCTACCAATATACTTGATTGTTAATCATGTATGCTCCGTCATGTAGAGTTATGTAGACGCTACATGTCGCGCCATGTCTACTAGACATTAGGGGCTACATTAGTTGGATATGTTGTGGTTGGGCCTCGAGCACGTAACACTCAACCACGGACTCACCCCTACCTTTTATTCGATAAATTTGTCATTCATTTATTCATCGAACGGTAAGCCTCTTGGGTTGCACTCTTCAGGAAGTAGCTATTGTCATGAAATTCGCCAGGTTCATGACGGGTCACGTCACGCTTTACACCTTAATGCATTCAATACATTCTCAGAGTATTGACACATTTGAAATGATGGATTGTGTATCTTATTTTTCCCTACACCCTCCCCTAGACTGCAGCTTCCGCCCCAAAAAATGTATATCTGCTTTTAGTGATACACAAATGCTTATAAAAAATGTAGTCGGTGAATCAGTGTACTTCCTCAGCATGAATTCATTAATTATATTTTCGCTCTCCGATTAACCGTTTGGCCAAAAACTCAATATTTGACACACACACTCAATATTATATATTTCTTTCTGTGTTCGGGGCTACCTTATTAGGATTGGTGCGGAAGACGTGTGGGCTAGTCAGGATGGTAGACGTTGTCTCCGAGAATCGCAACAGACTAACGACACGTTTTCGGAACTGGCTGATCAGTAAAGACGTTGATGCGGTGTTGATGTCAGCAGTCTGGGGATCATAGAACCACATACCCGCCTTCATAGCCATATAAACAAGCTAAGAGTGCTTGGTCCAGCTTCGGTTAGCAGGGAAAAAGGAAACACGGATTTATATAAGAAACGAAAACCATGAGTTCTCTCCTGAGATTAGTTGTGGGTTGTGTTCTCTGGGGGGAGAGGGATGACGTGGCCCTTCTGATAGACTGCCCCATCTATGCCATGATTCTCTAATGACAAATACCTGGCTAGCTATTTGGGAGATGTTCCGATAGATGTCTCTCAGCAACAGGCCCAACTTACTGTTAGTTTCAGATGAACAGAAGCTTAAACAATTTATTTGTTTAAAAAACTAATGTTACCTGTGGCTTTATTTTAATTTAACCTTTTTATTAATATAAGTATTGCGTTCTTTTTGTTATCAGTTATTGAATCTATGTATTTATAATTCTGTATCGAACTCCTTGTTGTAAGATAATTCTTTATAAGCAATAATGTTATTCATGCATTCATATTTCTTTCTGTCTGTGTGTGTGTGTAAAATTTGTGAGAGTTGTAACTCAGAAATGATTGTCATAATATAGGTATGGCACAAAAAATTATGTTGGCACAAACATTACAGGTTAAAATAGAGTTAAACTAATTGAAAACTAGGTTGCAATTGACAAAATGCATTTAGATAAGGTCTGTTCAGTTGCAGTAGAATGCAAACAAGAGGGACGAGAGGGGAGCAGACTGAGGACGGTTGAATGTTGACAGGATGGCGGCCATTGATTTGCGGTTTTCTCTCCAATTGATCTCCGCCACTTGATCGCACCCTGCGGTTTACCCCAGTTTACCCCAGCTGAACATGGGGTACATTAGTTCCCCTTTTTTTGTGCATCCCTTTTGGGTGTTATTGGGAAGTGCTGATGTCTAACAAATAGCAAACTGTCAAGGGTGTGTTGTTAGTTTATCTATATTTGACAGTCGAGGCTGGTTAAATATTTTTCTGTCGGTTCCATAGGAGCAAGAGAAGGGTCAATTTATGAAGAAAAAAGTCGACGGCGAATTACCGGCAGTGTACTTCCCCACAAAAACTAATCAAAAACCGAGTTTTTGCGCTAACAATCAATTGTTGGTGCTCCTAAATCGTTACATTAAATATTGTGTCGATAAATTCTTTTGAGTTGAGAATCCGCTCTGATCCCCTAAACATGAAATTCCGTTGAAAACCCTGCATCGAATTTCTGACCAATTATATAACTTTCCCTATACTTCATATAGCTGAGGAAGTAAATAAATAAAACGAACTTTTATATTTTGAAAATTGAGACCACTTCACTTCGGGACCTAAGTACAATTTACTAGATACCGCATATATTTACGACTTAATCGAAGACCTCTTCGGATAAAAGTTGTAGAGAATACTGAAAGACACAATTTATCTGCAATATATTTTTTTGAAGGTTGCACGGTTTGGAAGATATTTGCCGAGAACCATCTTAAAATTACATGTGGAAACCCATTTTACGGAAAAATTGGTTGTTAACAAAATGATCCCTCGTTAAATTTAAAATGCCCTCAGATTTGAGGTAGAGTCAATACGAACAAAGTTATAGCAATCCAAAGAAAGTAAAATTCATTTCTGTAGAAAATAGTTCAAAGCTATGATTATAATGTAACACTGGGAGGTCTCTGGGAGGTAAAATAAACTTAAGCAGGCCGTCCTTCGGATAGGATGTTAAGCGATGGTCCCGAGCCTGTACAATGTCAGGTACTCGTTAAAGACCCCTGTCTTGGTGAATAAAAATTTAGGGTAGGCAAAATTTAGGACACCGTTTTTTTTGTGCTCATGTTCACCAGAATGACGAGAGAGCGCTCTGGTAGTAGGCGATATGACCTCGTAGTTAAAGCCCGGGCATGAGTCATAAAACCTAACCTAACCTATTTCACAGGTTGTCAAATAAAATATAGTCTGACCTCTCACAGAACTTTATTAGTAGTCGTAGCTAGCTGGCTTTCGAGGTTTCCCTCATGATCAGGCAATCTGATAAACAATTAAAAAATTTATTGAATAAAACTACAACAAATGGCAACGAATTTTAAAATATATTTTCAGTCAAGGGCGCCGGTAGATCAGTGGTATGCGTGCTCGACTTCTGAGCTAAAGAACGTGGGTTCGTAACCCGACCGAGGCCCTTAGCTTATTTTATCTGGGAGGTAAAATAAACTTAAGCACGCCGTCCTTCGGATGGGACGTTAACCGATGGTCCCGAGCCTGTACGATGTCAGGTACTCGTTAAAGACCCCTACCCTAGGTGAATAAAAATTGAGGGTAGGCAAAATTTAGGACTCCCACAGTAGAGTCGGGCTCATGTCCACCAGAATGACGAGAGAGCGCTTTGGTAGTAGGCGATATGACCTCGTTGTTAAAGCCCGGGCATGAGTCATAAAACCAAACCTAACCAGTCAATTAATTATTTTGACTCATGCCCGGGCTTTAACTACAAGGTCATATCGCTCACTACCAAAGCGCTATTTCATCCTTCTGGTGAATATGTGCCCGACTCTACTCTGGGAGTCCTAAATTTTGTCTACTCGATATCGTACATGCTAGGAGCAATCGCTTAACGTCCCATCTGAAGGACGGCGTGCTTAAGTTTATTTTACCTCCCAGATAAAACAAACTAAGGGCCTCGGCTGGGTTTCGAACCCGCGATCTTGAGTTCAGTAAGCAAGCACGCATACCACTGAGCTAGCGGCGCTCTCAAAATATACTTTCATTATTGATAGTTTTTAGCTGATAATGATAAAAAATAAATAAAAATAAAATATATAATGTGACCATAACAGGACTTTCTTATGCCAAACATTTTAATACAGTTCACTCTCGCGGCCTTTCTTAGCTCTCAAAATCATTTCATACTGACATTACTGAGTATAAGAAAGTCGCTCTCAGAATAGGACAACGGCAGACGCCTACACATTACTTTAATGTAGCCGATATGAAATGAATTTGAGAGGGGGAAGAGTGATCTGTGCAAAGTGTTTGTATAAGAAAGTCCTATTATGGGCCACCTTTTCTTAATGTGACTATGGAAGTGACGTGTACATCTAGGCGCATTAAAAAAATGTCCTGGGTGGGCAGTGATCTGGAGAAGAATTTGTCAATAACCGACGGAGCTGACTGAGGAAGGAATGTGAAAAGTGCTTTATGGAGGAGAGGAGGTTGAGGTATGTGTTTATTGTGTTATTGTCCAAGCGGGGATTTGGGTGATATTCGGGAACATTGGTCAATATTGACGGACCTTAGCCAACACAGCACGTTTATTACATTTGATGTAACCGTCGTTCAATTACACACTTGTCAATTTTCTATTATACTCGTAGTATTGTTACGAACTGACTGATCTTAGCTAATTTCATGTATTCATTGTTGATCTGGTATCTACCATTTTTCCTTTCATAATAGACTAGCAGTAATACCCGGCGTTGCCCGGGGAACTTTGACTTTTATCCCAATATCTCCTATAAGGCTATTCAGTTCCTCGACAGTACATTCATGATGTTATAATTTTCAATTATTCATACGGAATAAAGCTTATAGTCCTTCAACTGTAGTAACGCTAGCTTTGGAGCTAAAACTAATTTATTCAAAAAGATTTCTCATTAATCGTTGCAATGGTTTTCGAGTTACAAAGATTGCGTGAGTGGATGCTGGGATGGACCAGGGGTTGATTAAAAAATAGACCTTAACCTTCCGGTAGATAAAACTTATCTATTCAAAAAGATTCCTCATTAATCATTGCAGTGGTTTTTGAGTTACAAAGATAGCGTGGGTGGATGCTGGAGTGGACCAGATATTGAGGTACTAATACGCCTACAACCTTCCACAGGCGATGACGAACAAATTTAAAAAAAATTAATCAAATCCATCAAGCCGTTCGTGAGTTATAGCGGTACAACGCACAGACATTTTCAGCTTTATATATATGATGATTCTACATCCCCAGTTTACTAAGCCAGGACTTAACAAGGACAAGGACCATGAGTCCCAGAACAGCCATGATGGGATCCCGCAGGAGGCCAGGGGGAACGGCGAAATTGAATTTGGTACTCACGATTTGGTACTCACTCCAAAATGTGAAGTTAGGTCAGTTTCCACATAGCCACACGTACTTTCCTACACGTACAGCTAGCGAGAGAGAGTTGGCCTCAAAAACTCACAACGAAATTGCGCCTGCGTTTTATTTGAGATAACCGTTCTTTGTTCTATCACATGATTAGATATAGACTCATATCCAAATGTTATACTGATAAACAGTCTGAACACTCCTTTTTCTTTTGGCCGATTTGATCCGAAAATCAATATGTGCCATCCTTATGTACATCTGGATATACATATAAAATATTGTATCGATACATTCATTCTATAGAGAGTTATCGTATCCACATACACACATATACATGACATTCAGTTTCCATTTTTAGATTTAAGGGGCAAACTATATGGAATTCCGATGAAAACTTCAAATTCTTCATGATTAGCATTTTTTGCAGAGATATTGTGAAACAGTTAATAAAAAGTAATGAAATAACGTATGTTAAAAAAAAAAAATATATTGTCTATTTTTCAAAATATATGTAATATAAATATGGGAGTACATTCGGTATTACTACCATATTATATATATTTTGTGAAATAGACAATATTTTTTTAAACACGTTTTTTCTTTACTTTTCAAATTGTTCACTTAGACTCTCAGTGTGAATTAGTCAACTATGTTTTCGCTCTTCCTCTGAAATAAATTTACCAATTTGATTGAAAATCAATATGTGTCTTACTCAGAGACTTCTGAACCAATATACTAAATTTCATGTCGATATATTCGTTACATCGACAGTTATTAGAGTTTTTGTGTAGGGCCTTCCTCCTCTAATTCTCTACTCCCCGTCGGTCAATTTTTTTGAAAAATTAAATATATCACTCTTTTTGGGTTGTGGATTATATAACATTTTGTCAATATATTATTTCGTTGTTTACGATGTATGGTTGAGCATCAATATGTGTTGTTCTTATGATGTTGTGGATACACATATAAAATTTCGTCTTGATACATAACAATGTGTTTCTCTGAGATTTTACTATGTTGATTTTTTTTTTTTTTTTTTCTAGAGCTGTCTTATGTTTTTTGACAATATTTTGGGACACTTCCACGTTCCTTTTTCCGGTCACTATGAACCACTTTTTGACATATTTCGGGGTTCATAGTGAATGAACAGAAGAAGGGACGTGTCTCGATGTATTGTCAAAAAAAAAAAAAAAAAAAAAAAGGCCCTCTGGAAAAAAATACCGAAAAAAATCAACATTGGTACAATTATTCTATATGGAGTTATCGTGTCCATTGACACGTTTTTTTTTTTTTTAATTTCTATATCTAGGGGTCAGAAAACATTAAATTCTGGTGAAAACTCATCTTCGAAGACTCTGTCCACTTCTGTCGTCTCTGTCTATGTCATTTCTGTCTGACCATCTCTGCCAACCCAGCCATCCCCTATACTACGTGTTGCTGGCGAAGTAAAATATCTGGGCCTGCTTACACGTTCTGAAGTCTAAACTATAATAGAGAGCCGCAAGCTTAGCAGCCCCCCATTATTCACCTGTTGAAAAAAATGTATAAAAAAAAGTTGGCCTTTGGGAGGGTACACGAGTTCAGAAATAACAGTGATCTGAAAGGTGTTCAGATATGATAAGAGACCTGTTGTCGATGGATGGAGGGACCCCGGTAATTGGTCCGTAGTGCAGACCAGGACGGGTGGATTACTGTGTCTAGAGTCGCTCCTAATATGGCCAATATAACAAGCTGGTCCTCAGATACGTGACCAAGTCCTTGTTAGACTTCCTACCGTCCCTCACTTCTAGCTGGCCCAGAGAAAAACAAAAGTAATTTCATCCAAAGCCAATCCTGAGCACAACCTCCACGCTCCACAACGTAATGGCTCCATTTAGAGAGGAGCTGTTTTAACAATTGTACACTCTCAAACAGAGAGATTGGCAGCCTTGTCTGCTCTCTCTCCTAATATCTGTCGGTATTTTTGTGATTTCATCTGCTTGAAGATAGCGATGAAGCTTAAGTGTGGGCTTTACGGAGTGAGTTATGTTTTATCGCCCCTCGCTAGAAGAAAAAAAACGGATATTACAATCCCTCTTCACCCCCCCCTCCCCCAAAAAAAAAAAAATTTAACAATGAAAATTTGGCTTAAGGCAACTATTTCTTTTTGCATTTCATCTCTGTCTCATTTCTTTCTGTCCATCTTGGTAACTCTGTCACATATCTGTCTGTCTATGAACTCTTTTGTCCACTCTCGTCATATCTATCTGTTCACCTCCGTCATACCTACCTGTCCATCTCTGCCAAATCTGCCTGTCCACTTCTGTCATCTCTATGTCATTTCTGTCTGTCCATCTCTGTAACTCTGTCACATATCTGTCTGTCTATGAACTCTATCTGTCCACTCTGTCATATCTATCTGTTCACCTCCGTCATTTCTACCAGTCCATCTCTGTCAACTCGTGTCACATGTCTCTATATATGACTCTATCTGTCCACTCTGTCATATCTATCTGTTCACCTCCGTCATTTCTACCAGTCCATCTCTGTCAACTCGTGTCACATGTCTCTGTCTATGACTCTATCTGTCCACTCTGTCATATCTATCTGTTCACCTCCGTCATTTCTACCAGTCCATCTCTGTCAACTCGTGTCACATGTCCTCTGTCTATGACTCTATCTGTCCACTCTGTCATAGCTATCTGTTCACCTCCGTCATTTCTACCAGTCCATCTCTGTCAACTCGTGTCACATGTCTCTGTCTATGACTCTATCAGTCCACTCTGTCATAGCTATCTGTTCACCTCAGTCATTCCTACCTGTCCATCTCTGCCAAATCTGTCTGTCCACTTCTGTCATCTCTATATCATTTCTGTCCGTCCATCTCGGTGAAGCTCCTATCTTTCTAATATCTTAAAGCATTAAATAAATAATAATAATAATGGAGCAAATTCTTTATTATTTTAGCGTACTTATATTCTTGCTATTTTCAAACTAATTTTTTTAAATTTGTTTAAAGGTATGTGGCAGTGTTTTGGAACCATTTAATAACATCAAATCCTACAATTTGTACGCAGTAAGTAATTAATTATAACTAATGTTGAAACATTTATATTGTTACCTACGCAGCTCCCATCTTGGCGAGTTATTTTAATTATTAATATTACAGTTTCCGTTGTGACTCAGATAAGATACAGGAATAAGATGCATACATCATCCATGAAATTTGAAACTGTTAATTTTTGAGTAGTCATTTAATTATTACACAGTATTTTTTAATTCATATTGTTATATATTTAAAAAAATGTTTTATCAAAGAGCCTGATGATGTGGGCAACCTCGAAAGCCGGCTAGCACAAAATAACAAAATATGTGAGATTTTTTTACTTCCTCAGCTATACGAAGTATATGGGAAGTTATGTACAACTTCTAAGTTGAGAAACGCGGACATATTGTGGAAACTTGTAATAAATAAATAGAACAAACTTATTTTTGAAATATTGTCTATTCCACTAAAGATATATTGTGATGTACACTACGGAACATTTTTTTAATGAATATTTTAATGAAAAGAGGTAATTTTTTTTATTATAATCTAATATCATATATATATTATATATATATCAAGGTGTTTGAGAAACAAAACAAGAAAACATATAAAAAACAGCTGTGAAATAGTGTTGAATGTAATGGAGTCGTGAGCTAGCTCTAAAACGGTGCATGTGGTTTTGATATGTTTTAAATAAAAATGAAGTTGAACAATTAGATGAAAGTTGACTGGAGTGGAATTAAAGTGTGAAGAGTTGACGGGGTCTGGTTTTTGTGGTAGAGGCGTCGAGAAGGTACAATTAATAATATATATTTTTCAATATGCCCAAATAAAAAAAGAAATAGTTTTTTAAGTATTAATTTAATGTTTTTGTGCCATTGTAAATTTTTGTTTTGTTTGTTCAAATGTTAAGTTTTTTAAAAATTTAAATATGTAAATATAGATAATAACCCAATTATTTGTCCTCTTCAAATTCTATTCTATTCATCTTCCCTGTTGTCCCAGTAGTATCATTTAAAAAAACCTTTGGATTAGAAATTAATATTATTTAAAATTATTAAAAATTGGTATCTCTTTGTGAATCCAAGTGTAAAGTTTGTTTAATTGAATTTTTTTCGTTGTATACGTGTACTTTCTTAAAAATTGCATGTCATAAATTATTGATAATATTTTTTTAGGGCAATTTTCGGCAAACTACTGTAGAAATCAAAATTTAAATAAACAAAAGAGATCAAATTTCTACAGGAAATGTGGTAGCAACCAAGTTTTTAATCACATTTTTGGCATATCCCTTGTGTGGACGATTTTCGCCACAAAGCCCCATCATATTTTGGCAAAACCTTGATGGGAGAATTTTTTTTATATTAATTAAAGTAGGGAAACAGGTTGAAAAAGATGAAAAAGATAGAATAGAGACAAATAAGGGTTACATTTAATTTTGAGAAATAATATTTTTTTTTGCCAACTTCAAAAGAAGGTTACTATTTTATATAACATTGTTTTTGTTTAGTAATTATATATTTAGTAAAGTAAGAAAATGCCAATTACCAGAGGACAAGCGAGAAGATTAGAGGAGGAAAGTAGAGAGGAAGGGTCAAGTTCGGAGGAAAGATCCGATATGGAGTTATCGGAAGATAGAGAAAGGGAGACTCCAGCCGCAATGGAGTCCATGCAGGGTAAAGGTGAGGAGTCGCAAGGGGAGGGGGTAAATAAAGATAAAGAAAAAGAGGGCATTGCTGCTCCTGATATGGAATGGCTCCGTGTTGTGTTAACAAAGTTAACTGGGGATATTGGAAATATCAATCAAAAAATAGAAGAACAGGGAAAAGAATTAAGGGGGGATATTGGAAATATCAATCAAAAAATAGAAGAACAGGGTAGAGATTTAAGGGGGGATATGAATCAAAAAATGGAAGAGCAAAGTAATAAATTAGGAAATTTAGAGACAAATTTAAAAAGGGAAATGGGGGATATGAATCAAAAAATGGAAGAGCAAAGTAATAAATTAGGAAATTTAGAGACAAATTTAAAAAAGGAAATGGGGGACAAATTAGGAAAATTAGAGACAAATTTAAGAGGCGACATTAAAAATTTAGAAGTTAAATTAAATAAAAAGGTGGACAATTTGATTAACCAATTAGAGAAAATTCAAATAGAAAATGAAAAAGTTGAAAGTAGGATAAATAAAGCAGGAGAAAACTTAGAAAAGCACTTTATTCAAAAAATTAACACGTTGGATGAAGGGAATTCTGAAGTAGAAAAAGAGGTTCTTATTATTGACAGTCAGTCACAAGTTGATGAGGTAGAAGGAACAGAGAATAACAGTGGGGAGGAACAGACCCAAATTTTAGAGAAAGAGGTGGAGGAAGAGAGTCAAAATGTAGAAAAATTAGTATTAAGTGAAATTCAAGAAAATAGGATTAATATTGATGCGGATGGAAAGAGTGAAAGGAACATTTTGATGTTATTAGACAAAACAAACGAACAGACCGAGGACAACAAACGAAAGACAAATTTTAATTTTAAAGAAAATCTAGTAGAAACCTACAGACAAAATGGAAATAGAAAGGAGGCTAATAAAAGTTATAAGAACAATTTTAAAAAGAGAGTAAAAGCATTCAAACAGGTATTAAGGACAAAATTAACACTGAATGAATATTTAGAGAAGGGGGAGGGGATTTTTAAAGACATAATTCGCCGGGGCATCCGGAAAAAGATAAAATTAAATTTGGGCTTTGCAATATAATTGCATTAGCCACTTTTTATAGTGAACCTATTTTTTTTGCAACTCGGATGAGTTTGAGGAAATGACTGACAGACTAACATGACAGAATTAGGATTAATTTAAAATATGACGAAGTGACATTGGACTAATATAATAGTATGGATGATAAATTTATTTTTTTGAATGAGAATTTTGGTATATGAAGAGTATGGATGAATTTTGGTATAGTTCTGCGTTTAAATTAATTAGGATTTAAATTAATTAGGATTTATATTTTTTTTTAGGATTAGATTAGATGTTAGGATCAGTATAAAATTATCTGAGAATTATATTTAAGGATTAGTCACCCAAATTTAATATGTGAAAGTTTTTTATTTAGAAGTTACTTATTAATAATGATTATTGAAAATTAAAACATATACATATAACTGATTGATTTTGAACGAACATAATATGGAAGAAGATCGATTTTTTTTTATTATATTTTTTATTACAAATGTTAGAAAGATAAAATCAGCAGGCTGAGAGATGCCTAGATCTCTTTGGAGACATGACGAACTTCCTGAGGCCGAGTCAAGGGGACAGATTTTCTGTTTCGGAACTGTTCAGCTAGGATACCGGACGTGACTAAATCATAATAATATTATAAATTAGAAAGACGAACGAAACTGTATAGAAGCCATGGAATGATAATATATTATATAAATTGTATGTATGCATAGGTTATTAAATTTTGTTATTATAAACTCTATTATTTAGACAAGTTCATTTATTATTTGAGTAACATGTTTTTTCTATGTAAATTTGTTTAATAGAGAGAGAGTAGATGAGAATGAGAAGAGTTGTAGGAGCAAATTATATAACTTTAGGAATAGGAACAAACAAAGGGTAATATTAATTAGAGAAGTTTTGAATTAATTGCTGATGACATTCTTTTAGACGTCGGGATTATATAGATTTGTTTGGGGAGAAATTATTTTTTTTAATCCTAGTAAGAGCTAGTGATTAATTGGAGATTTATATTTTTTTGATCTGCGAGAGATGATTTTTTTTGTGTCGACTAGAAAGAACTAGCGATATATATAGGAGATTTATGATGTAGTGTTGGTTGCCTACCTGAGATAGGAGGAACCGTATTTTTGCTACGTCAACGATGAAGTTATTATTATTAGGGAGTTATTAGTAGAGAAGGAAGTTGAAGTAAAAATATATGTGAGATACATTTTTTTTAGTTAGGAAGTATGAAGGACGTCTCAAAGAATTTAATACCTCAAAAGACAAGTACTATATATATATTAAATAAATTAAATTTGTATTCCTTATTACCCGGCGTGAGGCCTAATTTTGATTGTTAAGTAATATTTTGGAAGTGTGATGAAGTAAATAAAAAAGGATTTATTTAATTTTTATTTCAAGTAAATTTTTTTATATACAATCTTTTTATATAATTATTTTGAATATATACAAATGTTATATTGATGGTAAAGGCGGAAAGTAAAATTAATTGGCAATTTCTTAAATCTGCATCCAACTTGATTATTTCCAAACTTGAATTCATGACTATGACTGATCCTGTAAATATGTAAAAATTTAGTATTATATTTTTTATGTTCAATTAGTTCAAATTTTTATAAATTTAAGTTAACATTTTCTTTAGGTTAAGCATTAATTGTAAATTTTTAGATTAATGTTTGTTTTTGTTTATTAGAAATTAGGTACGTATATATATAAGTTTAATAATTGTAAATAGTTATAAAAATATAAAAAATGGGCATATATGTATAAAAAGAGCGTCGAATTGGGCATATAAAAAATAAAAATAAATCAGTGAGTGTAAGTGAGAGAGAGACTTCGATACATCGTTGAGCAATGAGTTGAAGACACCAAGGAGCCAGCCAACATGTGCGTTTGAGGAGGAAGCTAATCTACCTGTGTATTGGAGGAAGACGTTAATCCATCTGTGTATTGAAGGAGGAAGCTTATCATGTGGATTCGAGGAAGAAGCTAAATCAACCTGTGTATTGGAAGAAATTAAATCTGAAAGAACTTATATAAAAAAAAAAAAAAAAATTTTGTGAACAAACATTTTTTTTTTAAAAAGAAGGAAAAGGCAAATGTGATGTACACTACGGAACATTTTTTTAATGAATATTTTAATGAAAAGAGGTAATTTTTTTTATTATAATCTAATATCATATATATATTATATATATATCAAGGTGTTTGAGAAACAAAACAAGAAAACATATAAAAAACAGCTGTGAAATAGTGTTGAATGTAATGGAGTCGTGAGCTAGCTCTAAAACGGTGCATGTGGTTTTGATATGTTTTAAATAAAAATGAAGTTGAACAATTAGATGAAAGTTGACTGGAGTGGAATTAAAGTGTGAAGAGTTGACGGGGTCTGGTTTTTGTGGTAGAGGCGTCGAGAAGGTACAATTAATAATATATATTTTTCAATATGCCCAAATAAAAAAAGAAATAGTTTTTTAAGTATTAATTTAATGTTTTTGTGCCATTGTAAATTTTTGTTTTGTTTGTTCAAATGTTAAGTTTTTTAAAAATTTAAATATGTAAATATAGATAATAACCCAATTATTTGTCCTCTTCAAATTCTATTCTATTCATCTTCCCTGTTGTCCCAGTAGTATCATTTAAAAAAACCTTTGGATTAGAAATTAATATTATTTAAAATTATTAAAAATTGGTATCTCTTTGTGAATCCAAGTGTAAAGTTTGTTTAATTGAATTTTTTTCGTTGTATACGTGTACTTTCTTAAAAATTGCATGTCATAAATTATTGATAATATTTTTTTAGGGCAATTTTCGGCAAACTACTGTAGAAATCAAAATTTAAATAAACAAAAGAGATCAAATTTCTACAGGAAATGTGGTAGCAACCAAGTTTTTATCACAATATATACATATATAACTACCGGTTTCGGCTTTATACCATCGTCAGGTCTAGTTATGAACTATTATTAGTTCATAACTAGACCTGACGATGGTATAAAGCCGAAACCGGTAGTTATATATGTATATATATCTTTAGTGGAATAGACAATATTTCAAAAATAAGTTTGTTTTATTTATTTATTGGAAGTTATGTAATCAGTCAGATATTCGACATTTAGTTTTCACCAGAATTTCGTGTTCTCCAACCCCCTGATAGTAAATAAAAATAAAAAAACCGAACATGATAATTTCCGATATAATGAATGTATCACGAAATTTTATATGTATGTCCAAAACTTTATAAAGACGACACCTATTGATATTTGGCTGAATCGGCCAAATGGAAGGGAGGGATAAGAAGAGAGGGCTTAACTTGATTGGTTTTTGCGGGAGAGCGCAAACTTAGTCAATTAATTCGTGTTAGGGATCAATTTTTTATTTTGCAACCAGTGAAAATAATATCTTCTGACTAAATCAGCCATCTTTACATTAATAATCAATGTTGCATCCTTACATTAATAATCAATGTTGCATCTTTACATTAATAATCAATGTTGTATCTTTACATTAATAATCAATGTTTTATCTTTACATTAATGATCACACCTCGGCCTTCCACAACTCGTTCCTAGTCCAGGCCTCCTCTCTTTGCAACTCACTGCCTCCCTCAATCCGTCACTCCTTCCGTGGCTTCCTTCAAATCCTCACTATTCCAATTCCTCTTCGCTAAATAATCCATTCCTCTTTTCGTTCTTCATCTCTCTATTTTCCCATTCGCCAAAATCAATTGTCTCTAATTATTAGTTATTTACTAATCACATGTTTTTAATTCTTCATTTTTATTTCATTTTTTACCCATATTTACTAAACTCTATCATAATAAACGTTACACCTATTTTACATATCTATTTATTTTTATCATTCATTCATTTATTTCATTATTATTATTTTTTCTTTTATTTCTCTTCACACTTTTTTCGGTTTCGCCCTTAATTACTAAAATTAATTTTATTTCAATCCTAGGCATCCTTCTTTCTCTTTTTAGTTAACCATCATTGTATTATGCTCCCTCGATTTTTATTAATTTATTTTATTTTCTTCATACTTTATAGATTCTCCATTATATACCTTCTTCTATTTATATAGATACTTTTATTTCTTCATAATTTTTTATGTATCTATATTAATTATTGTCTAGTTTTTCTTCACAGTAATTTATTTACTTTTATATTTATTTCTTTGTATGACTTACTAATACTTTTATTTTATTGTTTCCTTTTCTTTTTGACTTATGTATTTATTCTTAGGGGACCTCGGTCACAGAATAAAATTTATTTTAATTTCATTTCAATGTTTCCTTCATTTGATGGGCCCAACAGTGGCACCGGACAACTTGAGATGGACCAGATGAGATGCCTATTGAGGCTGGTCTCAATGTTGGAAGTGGTGCCTACAGACCAAGTTGGGGTGGGTTCTCAGTGAACCCAAGCTAATCCAGACAAACCAAGCTTGTAATGGCTAACTCTCTGCTGAGGTTTGTCTCATAATTATAAGCCGTTTGTCTCTCCTCTCCCACCTGCGGTGTTCCACCGCCCACTAGATCTAATGCTATGAACACTTTGCAATATTAATTCTACGGTAAACTTATCCTGGCCAAATCAGCGATGAATGAACTGTGACGATTAGAAAGAAGTATGGGGCCAAAAAAAACAATTTATAATAATAATAATAATGATTTTACATTTATTATATAAAATAAAATAATAAATATGTGCTGACGTTATACAGGACTTTCTTATACCAACCACGCTTATCGATCTCTCTCTTCCCCTCCCCCTTTTCAAAATAATTTCATACAGACATTATTGGGGCGTTGCCGGATTCCTCTCCAATTAAGAGCAGTGGGGGGGAACAGTCTAATCCCCACATCACGATTCCTCTTGGACGAAGTTGAGTGCTCTCAACCGAATGGCAGGATTCCTCTCAGTTGTGTAGGGAATAAGTAAATAATAAAGTTCAGATCACATACTTAATATAAATTGTAGGGGCGTAATAGCCGGCGTTCCGCGGCGGGACGATATATCTGCCCCTCTCCTTAGCTTCTAAGCTATGAGGACAATTCAGGTTAAATAATTTTATTATATAAATAATAATGTGAACACTGACCTAGACACTGGGACACTGAGCAACGGATGATTTCCAGACGGATGCGTGAATGGTGAGGAAGGGGTGGTGACGCAAAGTAAACAAGTTAAAGTAAACAAGATCATAGGTGAGAGGAAACCTGCCATGGGCTAAACGCAATCAAAACTGCACGTAGAGGAATCGTGGATCTCCCATTATTGGATATATGAAAGTAATGAGTTGGCGTCGGGTTTTTTTTGTTTCATTGTGCAGCATACTTCTGAGAGTGACTTTCTTATACCTAGTAATGCCAGTATGAAATAATTTTGAGAAGGGGGTGGTGGGGGGGGGACCATTTTTTGAGAATAAATCTAACTAGAAAATTCATTTTGGTTTTACCCCAACTAATGAACTTTTCAATACATATATAAATGAATAGTTGAAATTCTAGACCCTTTTTAGATTCCTAAGAAAATGATAAAAACGGAAAAAAAAAACCCCAAATGTACTTTGATTTTCTGTGGCACCAAATAAAAGCTTCAGTCAAGACAATTTGACAGTTGTCACATAAATCCTTTTAATTGTTATTGGGGCTTGTACATAGATCATTTTGCAACCACTAACTCGAAAAATAATTTTTTGGCACTTAGACCCTTTTGAATTTCAATTCTTCAAATGGCAAAAGTCATCTACACTCACAGATCAGATTCCGAAGCCATGTGATCTATAACTCTAAAAATTTGCATATACATTCCTTTCATATTGAGAAATATATTTTTGTGGAATTAAACAATTTATTATTGTATTTATTTATTTTATTATAGCCATTGATTAGCGCACTGATTGACGTTTAGTGTCATGATTCCATAGGTCTATAGATATAGTGTCCTATAATGTATCGTATAATATGTTGGTTGGTATCCATTGTATTTAAATGTAAGATATATGCCGAGTTGGTGGATGTACGACCCACAAGTCGGCTGCTCTGAAAAGACAAAGCCCATCTGTGCATTGTGCCAGACGCCTTGTTTTCTCCGCAGACTCCTCGCTCTTCGCTCTTCGCTCCACAATGGGGACCGAACCCACCCTCTTCTTCTCATAGCTCCCTCCCTCAACTCATTCTTAGTCGAACAATGCCCCCCCCCCCCCCCCCCCTCCCCCGATCCACAAACTTCTCCGTAAACCAACAAATTAACGCAACTTTTCCATCCCTCTTGTCTCTTTCCTACCTTAAATAAAGATAAAGATAGGTTTAAAAAAAAAGTATATATATATCGTCGGTGAATCACCGGAAGTGTACTTCCCTAGCTTGAATTAATGGGAGGGGGGGGGGGGGGACTAAAAATTAGATGCAACTAATAATTATCGATTTTTTAATATGGTAAATATAGGCAATTAGGTATATTTATTTTCAATAATACTTTATTTAAATCCTTAGACGTTTCGACTTACAAGTCATTTTCAATTCTAAAAAACAAAAAAATTCCATTTAATAATAACAACATTAAAATTTTTTGATTATCATCACTATTTTTTACATACAATATTAAAAAGAAAGACAGATTAGGACTCACCCAAATTCAGATTAATCATAATTTATTTTTCTATTCCTATATTCTTCAACAGGAATGTCGTCAAATTTATATATTATTTCACATTTATCTGAAAAAAAAAAAAAAAAAAAAGTGATGTTAATCAAAAAATTTTAATGTTATTATTAAATGAAATTAGTTTGTTTTTTAGAATTGAAAATGACTTGTAATGACTCTAAAGATATAAATAAAGTATTATTGAAAATAAATATACCTAATTGCCTATATTTATCATATTAAAAAATCGATAATAAGTAAGGTATTATTAAATTCACAACTAATAATTATCTATAAAATGACATCGATATGTCATCTTATCGATATAAGACATTTTATTTGGATCCAAAAACCAATAAGGTCGACACCAGGCGTTTTCAACTCGAGACTCGAATAACTATCGATTGAATGTAACATGAAATATACTTATCGATTTTCAACCGAATTGGTAATTTCCCCAATACCTACTTTTCACAGTTAGTGGGATGTAAAATGCTTTTCTCCATCTTTTTGTCTTTATGTTTTCCTTTGAAATTCCAAGTCTACATTAATTTAGAGCGTCCCCAATTTGAATTAAAATTAAATGAAACACGGGTAGATAAATATTGAAATTTCTCAGAAATGATCCTATTGTGTGTCTGACGACATATAAGTTCCAGGTAACTCGTAAGAGAATAGGTTAGCTCTTCTTCATGGGAAGATGGCAGATTATTTCACAGGCTGCTAAATATAAACATAGTTCCACATCTTGTCTGATTTAATTATTCTGTCTTTCAGGCTTCGGCTTTCGAGGTTGCCCTCATCAGGCTATCTACAAAGATCCATCATTTAGAAAAAATATTTGAAAAAAAATATTCTAAGGGCTAAAATGAATTGTTCATATAAATAAATAAAATCAGTAAGTAAGATAAAATAAAATATAATGAATTATAATACTCATATATTTATATATAATTTATTATATTTTATTTATCTTACTTATTTATTGATTTTATTAATTAAATTTACTTATTTTTATTAGTAATTCACATTAGTGCATAAAGTCAATATTGTTATGTATTATATCATTTTACTAAATGATGAGTTTTAAGTTATTGTGACCCATGCCCGGGCTTTAACTACGACGTCCTATCGCCTACTACCAGAGCGATCTTTCGTTACTCTAGTGGAAATGAGCCCGATTCTAATATGGGAGTCCTAAATTTTGCCTACCCATTTTTATTCTCTTGAGATAGGGATCGTCTCCGAGTATCTGACCATCGCTGACTTGAAACCATCCCTTAAAAGCCGAAACCAGCCCTAAAAGATGGCGTGCTCAAGGTTTTTTCACCTCCCAGAAAAAAAGGGCTTCGGCCAGGTTTCTAACTCCCGATCTAAAGCTCACTAAGCAAGGAAGCTACCTCTGAGCTACTACTTCTGATAGGCTTTTGTTGACAGCGTGATGATGAGGGCAATCTCGAAAGCCGGCTATCCTAAAATAAGACGTCAAGCTACTTACTTGTAAAACACTTTTTCATTTCCTTTGTTTACTCTCAGATTTGAAACAAAATGCCCGGGCTTTAACTAAGAGGACATATCGCCCTAATACCAGTGCACTCTTTCGTCACTCTGGTGTATATGAGCCCGACATCGCACAGGCTTGTGGCCATCGCGAAACGGTAAAAAACCTAGGGGCCTCTGCCGGATTTCTCCGTCTTCGAATCCGAAGATATGTCCATGTGTGATATATAACTTACATTACATTCTGGTGTACAAGCTGAATGACTAACATGTTTAACGTTGTCTGGAGAAGCAGAACAGAAGTCACCATTAGTTGTACTTCATGAATTTTGTATCCCACTGAGAGTCCACTTAGAGTTTCCCCTCAGGGGAGGTCTCTAGGCCATTGCAACTTAAGAGGTCATTTAGAGGGGTAGCAGAACAGCGGGATTACTTGGTTTCCGGAAGAGGGAATTAAGGAAGGAATGGAATTTCTTATGTCTGCTTTTTGACCATTCTCTGAAAAAAAGTTTAACTTCGGAACCAAGAAAGTTTTATATTACACGAATTATACAAAACTTAAAGAGCAAATTTTAGTTTTGTTTTTATGCAATATTAGAAAGCTGTTTTTTACCACTTTATTAACTATGTAAAAAAAAGTCGCGGGAGAATCACCGGCAATGTACTTCCCCAGAACGAATTAACTTTTCGCTCCTCTGCAAAACCAGTTTAATTTTTGCGCTAATATTCTATACTTAACTTACATAGGGGCTTTTAATTCCTTATACTGAATTGTGTGTCGATATAGTCATTTCATCGGCAGTCATTAAAGTTTTCGAGTTGAACCCACTCCCCAGAACTCCTCTTCCCTTCTGCAGAAATTTGCAGAACTATAACAGGTTATTCTCCTCATGGGATTTTGACTATAAGTATGAAATTTCATGTCGATACATTTAATACATCGGCAATTATTAGGGTTTTCGAGTTGAGCTTCTCCTCTGATCCCCCGATTATACATATGAAGTTTCGTCAATATTGTTCTATATGTGTATTCCTTTATATGTGTCATTATTATGTTAATATTGTAAAAGTAATGGTCACTGATTCAATAGTATAGAGGTGATCCCTTTAAACAATAAAAATTATTATTATTATTATTATTATTATTATTATTACATATGATGTTTATTCATTCTATCAGGAGTTATCGTGTTCACAGACACACTCACGATGCACAGACAGATTAATTCTCCGCGAAGGAGGGTTCAATTAAAAAACACTAACTGCCGATGTAATATACCTTCATTACATCATTACCTAAATAGAAAATTACGACATTTTTTAGATGAAGAATCTATCATCAGTTTAGTGTGTATAATTAAGGAAAGACAAGATATAGAACAGAAGAGGCCAAACCGCGGCCCGCCTTGAATAATTTTACAACCCGCGAGATTCATCACAATTTTACAAAATATGTTTTTGTACAAAACATAGGCAAATACACGCATTGAGATCGACTTGCAAGAGCTAAATATCTCACTAATTAAATAAATTAAATATTATTTCATCATTTCATTATTATATTATCTATGTTTGTATGTATGAATAATAATAAAAACAATAATAATAATTCATTCTGTTTCAAATTTTCACTCCAAAAAATTTTTTTAGTTGGTTCAAATCTAATATGGGTATATATAATTTTATATGCGGCCCGCGGGATTATAATGCATTTCCAAAGTGGCCAGCAAGTCCATTTGGGTTGGCCACCCCCTGATATAGAAGATTCGAGGACAATTCTGAGTGAGCTACAAAAGAAGGTACTGTTGTTTTTTTTATTATATTTTATATGCCCATTAAAAAGTGGCCACGAACAAAAGACTGGTGTTCTTTCAGGTATTAGTAGTTAGAATATTTCTATTTTTATTTTCCAAATTTAGTTTTCATTATTATAATGTAGGTTAAGTATTAATAAACCCAATATTTTTCCTTGATTCTATGCTATCAATTTTCCCTGTCAACCAAGTATAAAATACCTTTAGATTAGATTGAACATTTTTGCAAATTTAGAAAAACAATATGGCATCTCTGAATTATATTATAGAAGAAATCCAAATGAAGTAATTATTAATTGAATTTTTTTCAATAAAAATTGCATGTCATAAAGTTTTTATTTTTATTATTAAAACCTTGTTTTGAAACTTCTGTAGAAATCAAAATTTAGTAGAAGACCAGCGAAAATAACTATGATATTTGATGTGAACGAAAGCAGGGTAGAATGTTGTGAATTTGAAACTCTGACGTAAAGTCCAGTATTTATAATGATATCTGTGTTGTCTCTTCCGCAGAAGTAAATTTCTCAAATTACTTTTGAGGACATTTACTCCGGAGATAACACACCTGAGATGATTATTAATTATTTCCCTCGGAGATAGAAAGTGGATGAGTTAATATAATTAAATTAGGAAGGAGGTTGGCGAGAGCTGTTAAATTGAGGCGGACTGAATGGATGCTAATAAGACGCCCCCCCAGACCAGCCTCTGGCCCTAAATAGGTCTTAGATTGGCCTCTCCCTCTGCTAATTTCGTTCCCGGTTTAATCAAAATTATACCAGCCAAGTCCCTCCTGGTTCCATCTTGTCAACTTCACCACGAGTCTGCTAAGAAAAAAAATAAAAAATAAAAATAAAAAATACGTCTTAATCATTCAGTTTGAACAAATTGTAAAGTCTCCTTCAGAAACTGTTTCTTTGACAAATTAAAGGTCCTGGATTTCCGATGTTGCTTTTCCCTGATCCTGATTAAAAGAAACCAATCATTTTCTTCTTGATATTTGCCCTGAATCAACTTAATCTAGACTGTAAACAACTGGATTGGAAAAGTAAAAATTCATCTCTACTGCTACTTGGACCAAATGAGTTTCCAGTCAATAATTTCCTTGACATTTTGAAGTTGTCTTACTCGGGAACTCATAAGGTGAATCATCCCAAGTAGATATATACATTATATTGACAGTTTATTAGGGTTTTTGGGGCTCCCTCCTCGGATCTTAGAATGAATAGTTGTCGACCTTACTGGGGTTCTGGATATACATATAAAATTTCGTGATGTTAGTTATTGCGTGTGTCATGCCCGGGCTTCAACTACGAGGTCACATCGCCTACTACATGAGCCCGACTACTATGGAAGTTCTAAATATCGTCTACTCTAAATTTTTATTCAATTAGGGTAGGGGTACCTGACATCGCACAGGGTCGGGACCATCGCTTAAAGTCCAATACAAAGGACGGCGTGCTTACGTTTTTTTCAACTCTCTCTATACTTTGTACTTTGGCATATTCTTAATTCTACCAATGGATAAAAACAGGAGAAAGATGGATAGCCTGCACTGGTTGATACCATAAATTCATAGTTGTATTCCTGTTCGAAAAAAACACGTCAAGTTTTCCGTAGTAAATCAATCAGTTTTTAGTAGGTTCTAAGAGACAAACAATCTCTGAGAGGGAAACTGGAAGAAAGAGATGGAACGAGGAGTGGGGGACGTTTTGTTGCCGACTATTTGGAGGGGATTTCTATCATTAAAATATTCACTGATGCTTTACTGGGAAACCATGAGAACGCCGTCCTTCGGATGGGACGTTAAGCGATGGTCCCGACGATGTCAGGCTCTCGTTAAGGACCCCTACCCTAATAATGTTTTTGCCAAAACAAGTCGACCTTTGGCTTACCTATGGCTTACAGAGGGGCGTCTGAAACCTCATACCAAATTTTGGGTCGATTTTCATTACATTGGTAGTTATTGAGGTTTTTGAGTCGGACCTCCTCAATTCACTGTTTTCCTTTGGGCGTGTCCGTTAAAAATTAATAGGCGTCGTCTTTATTAGGTTTTCGAATTTCGTATCGATACATTCAGTCTATCAGGAATTTATGTTCACAGACACACATACATTTTTTATTTTATTTTGAAATCAGGGGTTGGAAAATATGAAATTCCGGGGGAAACTCAACTTCGAATTTCTGACCGATTACGTACCTTCCCTTATACTTCATAAAGCTGGGAAAGTAAATTTGACACTGAATCGTGTACTTCCGAATTAATAAACTAAGTTTTCGTTCTACTTCTGAAAACAATTTACCGATTGGCTTGAAAATCTATCGGTTGATAATTTCGATACATCGGCAGTTATTAGGGTTTATTATTCATCCCTGAGATCCGAATCTCCCACCTCCCCTTGGCACATTCTTCTGAAAATTGAAGGTGTGTTGTCTCTATGGAATTATTAATTTATATATAAAATTTCGTATCGATACATTCATTACCTACTTCAGCAGTTTCAGGGGGGTTTTTGTGTTAAACCGCCCAGTTTAGGTGTAAATCAATATGAAAAAGAAGAACAACCTGCACAGGCAGACACCATAAATTCATAGTGGTATTCCTTTCCAAAAAAAAACGCCATGTTTTCCATAGTAAATCTATCAGTTGACACAGGGACAAACAAACAACAACACACTTTATTTGCACCACAACATCTTGGTTCTTGACACAAAATATAAAATGGAATTATTGAATAATGGCTTGGTACAATCTTGGTTTGAGCCTTCTGTGGAGAGTAGGCTGGCCAAGATTATAGTGGGCCGCTCCAGAACACGGCGAATTGAGGGGGTCCAACTCTAAAAACCTCAATAACTGCCAATGTAATGAAAATCGACTCAAAATTTGGTGTGAGGTTTCAGGCGCCCCTCTGTAAGCCAACTATTTTTACATTTTGACCCATAAAGGTCGACTTGTTTTGGCAAAAACTTTATTGATTAATTCGTGCTGGGGAAGTTCATTATCAATGAATCAGCGAATTTTTTTTATAAATATATTCGCCATCTGTTGAACTTCTGTAAATTAGCTTTTCAGTGTCGTTCAAAAAATTTAAATTTTTTGCCCAAGATTTTGGTATGTAGGTAGAATGTTCACATCAATCAACTTCCTCTTTTATCCCTTAACGATTTTGGGAAAGTCCTATTTCCCTCCAGGAAATGGATGAAAATGGATGAAGCATGGAAATGGATGAAACACTCTTTCCCACCCCTAAACTTCTGTACCGATGGTAGATTCCAATTTGCTGCCGAAGAAAAGCCGGTGCTTTTCCTTTTTTTACCTGAAATTTTTTTTTTTTTTGTATTTTTCCTTCATACTACAGCACATGATGATAAATGAATCCTATTCAGCTGAAATGAGGTCATTCTTTTGAAATTCCCTTCTACGTTTTCCGGTTCGACCGTCTTCAATAATAATAGCAAAGTTAATAGAAACAAATATTGCGGAAGGGTGTAAAAAAGAGAACCCGAGATTTTGGTCAAAATAAACTTCATGGGTTCCTGAAATGGAATTATCCATTTTCAGGAGTTAGTTAGTTATTGTGACTCACTCCCGGGCTTTAACTGAGAGGACATACCTCATATTATTAGATCAGTAGACATGAGCCCGACTCTACTATGGGAGTCTTCAATTTTGATCTTTAACAATTATCTCACATCGTACAGGCTCGGGACCACCCGTTAACGTTCCATCCGAAGGACAGCTTGCTCAGAGTTTTTTTACCTCACAGATAAAAAAAAAAAAAAAAAATCTTAAATTGTAGGTTTATTCTCTAAATATTATTGACGTTATTTCAACTTTTTATTCTCTAATGCATCACAGTTATATATGTATATATATCTTTAGTGGAATAGACAATATTTCAAAAATAAGTTTGTTTTATTTATTTATCACAGTATCCATTAGAAATTGAATAAAACAGAGCAGAACTGCAAGAGACAGCTCGAGATTGCAGGTTCGAAACCCGGCCGAGGCCTTTAGATTTTTATCCGGGAGGTGAAAAATCTCTTGACCATGCCTTCCTTTGGATAGGACGTTAACCGATGGTCCCGTGCCTGAACGATGTCAGTCACTCGTTAAAGACCCCTATCCTGGGTGAATAAATTGGGGTAGGCAAAATTTAGGAATCCCGCAGGAGAGTTGAGCGACAAAAGAGCGCTCTGGTAGTAGACGATACATTCATATTATGACCTCGAAATTAAAAGCCTTGACTTGAGTCACAATAACTAACTGCTGCATAACCTACATCTCCACTGCCACCTTGATATTAATAACTATTATTACTAATAGTTGTAATTATTACAAATAGTAGTATTTATTACAAATAGTAGTGATTTTCATTATTGGTTCAAAACTCATTTCTGACCAAACCAAGCGAACTGTAGCGAATGCAAAATGTACCAGTAGAAAAACTGTCATACAACAACGATCTATATTAATAAACAAAAAAAAAAGTTATTAATTCAATACAATTTAGTTTATTTTTTATATATAATATAATGCTTAAATGCTTATATATAGTATAATGCTTAAAATGAAATGACCTTCAAAAATAGGTCACATTGATAAAAAAAAGTCGTGGGTAATCAACTATTTTTTCGCTCTCCCTCCGAAGCCACAATCGAACGTTTGGGCTAAAACTCAAAACTTCTGAATCCTCATACTAAATTTTGTGTCGATATATTCATTACATCGGCAGTTATTAGAGTTTTTGAGTTAATTCTCCCCCTAATCCCCCCTTTTTCTTTGCCCGATTTGGCTGAAAATTACTAGATGTCGTTCTTAGAGGGTTCCAGATGCACATATAAAATTTCGTGTTGATGCAATCATTATATCGGGAGTTGTCAGGGTGTCAGTCAAAGACAGAAATTTGTTTTTTTCATTTTTGGAATCATGAAAGTCCGTTGAAAACTCCGCATTTCTGACCGATCCATAACTTCCACAGTAGATCGTTCAGATGGGAGAAGTAAAGAGTATTTTTCAAGTGGGGCAGAGTGTATAAAAAAAATTGTGGAATTGAATTTTTCATATAAAAGCAGAAAAATAGCCCAGCTAGAAGAGTTTCCATTTGGGATGGAGCTAGATTGGCCCGTAACCATGCTCGCCATATCTTAATGTTGTCATTCCCATGGACACAAAGCTCTTGTGGTTCCCCCTTCTGTACAGGATCAAAAAGTCCGGAGGGGCTGTCCCGGGGTCAGATGTACCTTTGTACTTTGTACCAAAGCAAACAAAATGGAACTGTTTCTCTGTCTTTTTCTTTGAATATCAGCTAACAGAAGCTTATGTATTGTGTTTATTTAAAGTGATCAACTATCTCTTTCTGACTTTGTTTTATGAATTGAAGGGCCCAGTTCTGGCAACGCTGAGCATGGAGATGCTACTTTGAAGAGATGATATAACGAATAACGTAACGGGTCCGGTAGTTTTGCGGGCTCTCTTCAGAAATCTGTTGCGAATTCACCGTCGGTGAATCACCAGCAAAGTACTTCGATACGTTTACGATGTCGTTAGTTGATAGTTATTAGTGTTTTTGAGTTGGGTCCACTCCTCTGATCTCCCCACTTCCCTTCGACTGATTTGACTGAAAATTGATATAGTTAGTTATTATGACTCATGCCCAGGCTTTAACTACAAGATCATATCGCCTACTACCAGAGTGCTCTTTCGTCACTCTCGTGATCATTAGACCGAGTGCTAAATTTTGCCTACCCTAAATTTTTATTCACTTTGGCTAGGATCATCGCTTAACCTGAAGGACGGCGTGTATAAGTTTATTTTACCTCCCAGATAAGGGCCTCAGCCGGGTTTCGACCCTGCGATCTTGTGCTCAGTAAGCAAACACGCATACCATTGAGCTAACGCCGCCTTCGAAAATTGATATATGTCGTCCCTATTTGTGATTTTGATTTTACATATAAATTTTCTTATCGTGACATTCATTTCTTCGTTAGTTATTGAAATTTTTGTGTTGGGCCCTCCCCGTTATTTTTGACTGATTTGGCTAAAAATTAATAGAAGTCGTTCTTATGCGGTTTTGATCATTTTCACAGCTAGAAAGGATATTTATTTCCACAGCTATATGAAGTATAGGGGAAGTTATGTAATTAAAAAATAGATGCGGAGTTTTCAATGGAATTTCATGTTTCACTTTCTGATTAAAAATTTTAAAAAAAGTTTATCTGTCTGTAAGTGTGTTTGTGTGTATGCCAACTCCTATTTATTTTCTCAAAAATTGGCCAAAAAGAAAGGAGGGAATAGGAGGCTGAACACAAAAACTGTAATAACTTCCGTTATAACAAATATATTGACACGAAATTTCATATGTATATTCAAAACCCCTGAAAAGCAGAAACTGCCGAGGGGCTCAACTCTATAATATCAATAACTGCCGATGTAATGAATCTATCGACATGGAATATTATATTTCAATTCAAAACCTTATAAGGATGGCATCTATTAATTTGTAGCAGTATTAAAAGACTCAAATACCCTAATAACTGCCGATGTAATAAATGTATCGTCACAAAATTTAGTTTGAAGATTCAGAAACACTACGTCAAATAATGATTTTTAGCCCGAACGGTGGATTGGCGATTGAAGGGAAAGTGATAATTAATATTGGGGAAGTACATAGCCGGTGATTCTCTGACGAATTTTTTTTCCATTTTCGAAATCAGGGGTGTCATAAAATGTCAAATTTCGGTTTAAACTCTACTTCGAATTTCGAACTAATTTACGTAACTCCTGCCATACTGGGTTTGTGAAAATGATATTTGTCTTTGACACTTTGGTTGAACCGCAAGCCTTTCTGAATGTGTACGATCTGAACCTTCAGAATGAGATCTAATCAGACCTGTCTGTAGTCATAGAATGGCTTAACTAACAGTTTCCTGGTGAGATAAATCTGAATTGAAGTGGGCCATATTCAATAAGAACTATTGTATTGTACAAGAACAAAAATGAGTACATTTAAAACTTCTGAAAATCAATTTGAAATAATGGGAGTTTCTAAATAAAATTTAAAAAATGAGAGTGAGGAACTCATACTGTTCCCATTTATATAACTTGTTATAAGTACAATAATTGAGATAAGACACCTATTAATTTTCATCCAAATCGGTCGATTGGTTAAGAGGGAGAGCAAAAACTTAGTTAGTTCACGCTGGGGAAGTACTGTCATGTAAACATTTTTATAACACACATTAAGATTATTAATATATTATAAAATCTATTATTATTATTTGTATAAAAACTGCTGTTAGGAGTGAAGTAACTTAAATAGTGAATAAATATATAAAAATAGACTAGTCGCATTTTGTTTTAAAACGGAATGTAAACAACCAATGAATGTAGGACAAAAGACGACGATCAGCTGTTTCAAATAAGGTGAGACAGTCTAAGTAGAGATATGGAGGTGAACAGTCTAGATAGAGAAGTGTTTTTAGGCCAAGGTGTAGTAAACCAGTCTGAGAGAAGATGTAGAGGAGATGTAGGAGTGAAGAAAACAGTGAAGTAGATGCGCAAACATACTTTTATTTATTTATACGTTCATATGCCCAAAATGACATTGAATTGAAGAATGACCACAATATTTAAAAAGAAAACAGACTAAAAGTAGATGTAGAAATTAATTTATAATTAAAATCAATATCAAATAAAAATATCAAATTACTTACAATAAAAATCTTACAATGTACGTTTAGATAAATAAACCCAATATTTGTTCTCTTATTCTGTGCTATTAATTTTCCCTGCGAACCCAGTAAGATAATTTATACCTTTGAATAGAACATTTTTGCAAATTTAGAAAAACAATAAGGCATCTCTTTAGTAAATTTTAGAAGAATCCAAATGGAAAATTTGTTAATTGAAATTTTTTTAAAAATTTATATACTTTCTTCAAAATTAACGTCTTGAACTTTTGATATTATTAGGGCCCTTTTCGAAAATTACTGTAGAAATCAAAATTTAGTAGGAGACCTGCTATAATTTCTACAGGAAATGTGGTAATTTTTTTTACTTCCCCCGCTTTATGAAGTATTGAGGAAGTTATGTAATCGATCAAAAATTCGATGCGGAGTTTTCAACGGAATTTCATGTTTTCCGACCTTTAGATTCCAAATATGTCAAATAAACTCGATAACTCCCAACAGAATGAACGACGAAACCTATTTTTTTCAGTCAAATCGACCAAATTGATGGGTGAATAAGAGGGAGGCTTAACATAAAGACTCTAATAACTGCCGATAGAATGAATGTATCATATGTCAATCCAAAACTTCATAAGGACGACACTTTTAAATTTTCAGCGGCTGAAGGGAACGGGGGTTAGAGGGGGCTCATCTCAAAAACCCGAACAACAGCCGATGTAATGAATGTATCGACACAAAATTTTATATGTGAATTCGAAACCCCATTAGGACGTCACTTATTAATTTTCAGCGGAATCGGCTCGGGGCAAGGAGAGGTTCCGGGGTGGGTGCTGAATTTAAAAAACCTTAATAGCTGCCGATGTAATGAATTTATCGACACAAAATTTAGTGTGAGGATTTAAGAGCCCCTATGTAATATTAGCGCAAATGGTCGACTGGTTTTGGAGGGAAGCGAAAATTTAATTGATTAATCTGGGGAAGTACATTGACGGTGATTCAACGACGACTTTTTATTTCGGCGTTTGACACTTCGATATTCAAAGTTATCTAAATGATATGCATTCTAAATTTTCCCATTCTTTTGGGAAAATTCTGAAGACAAATAGTCAACTATTGGCCAACTGGAAGGATCCGTCGGGGTGTTACCGGAGGAAAGAATTTTCACTTAAAAGTTGCTTACTCCCTATTTACCCGAATCGGTGGGAAAGTTTGCCGCCCCCCGCCCCTCCCCCCCCCCCCCACTGAAAAGTCCCTCAACTGTATTCCCCTTTTCCTCCCCCCTAAGAAAATTGTCAATTCCCATTCGTCTCATTACCCTTCGACTTTTTTCAAAAATTTGCATTTATCTTATCCGATTTCATAATTCATGAATATATTAACTTTAAAATAACTCTTTTTCTTTTTATTACATTCGTTAATAAAAAAAAGGGGGAACAAAATAGGAGAAATATAAATGCAAAGAAAAATAAATTCAGATCATATAGTTACCTGAGCAATAGCTGAATTATTAAATTTTGAGAAAATATTTAAAACAACAGCTGTACAAAGATGAGGTACATAAATACAAAGAAAAATAAATTTATATCATATAGTGCATTGAGCAATATAGCTGAATGTATTAAATTCTGAGAAAATATTTAAAACAACAGCTGTACAAAGATGAGGAATATAAATGCAAAGAAAAATAAATTCAGATTACAGTTCATTTAGCAATATAGCTGAATTTATTAAATTCTGAGATAATATTTTTAAAAAAACAGATGTAATGAGTCGGCTATATGGATGGGTATTCTAAACTGTCTTCACACAGAAAATAGAAAAACATTTTTATAACATGTACTTTACACAAATGAAACATGAAAATTAAAATTTAATATAAAAAGTCTTGGTACAGTCTCGGTGCAGTCTGCCTCGCCACACAACCCCATTGAGTAATAAATCTATGTGTTCAAAAGTAGTGAATGTCATTATAAATCTCGATGTCTAGTTCAATAAATCGTGTAATAAAAATATTATAACGAAAAAAACAACTTTTGTGAACAAACAAGAGCAGAAGTTAGTTGCTCGCATGTATTATGCATGTTGTTCGTAGGGGAGAAAATGTTAGTAAACATTTCAATAAAAACAACATTTTAGTTGGTAATTTATACAAAACAAATGAGGGCACCGGTAGCTCAGTGGTATGCGTGCTTGACTTCTGAGCTCAAGGTCGTGGGTTCGTAACCCGACCGAGGCCCTTAGTTTATTTTATCTGGGAGGTAAAATAAACTTAAATTATGCTTATTTAACTTTTGTCAACTAGGGTGGGAGTTTTTAACAAGTATCTCATATCGCACAGGCTCGAGACAATCGCTTAATTTCCCATCCGAAGAACGGCGTTCTCATGGCATTTTACCTCTTAGATTAAAAACCTAAGGGTCACGGTCATAATAGTCACCTACAGATTGACGGTTTATTCGAAATTGTATTAATTAAATTGTCACAACAGTTGTGACTCCGATTGGGAACAGGAATAACATATCTGTCCCCTATCCATGAAATTTTGAATTGTTAAATTATTTTTATATAGTTTTATATACGTTTATTTAAATAACTTTATTCATTAAATTATTTTAATTTTTTGTTTTCAAAATTATTTTATCAGACTGTCTGGTGATGAGGGCAACCTCGAAAGCCGGCTAGTAAAATTTAATAAAATCTGTGAGTGGTCAGACTATATTTTATTTTACAACCTGTGAAATTGACATAATGTCGGGAGTGATTAGAGAGAGCTTCTGGTATAAGCCACGTTATGACCCTGCTTTCTTTGATGTACCTTCGATCCCCTCAGAGAGACCTGGCATATAAGGTAGAGTGCATCAACCTTTCTAAAAGAAATAAATAGGTCCCAAAAGTTTGGCTAAATCCCGAGTTGTATCCTTGTTTACACCTAGACAGACCCTGGACTTGCTGAAACGCTGCTAGCTGAAGGGGCAGCGATACCCTTTGAAGACCCCTGAATCTAACTGAGAACACTAATTAACTTTAGAAATCTTGGTAGGGCTGTCCCAGGCCCTCCTAATTTGGGCAGATAAACTCAGAGCAACTTGCTACTGGGTTACCTGGCCTCTCTGGACATGACTTCCAGTCTGCCTCTGACAGTCACACCAATTTATATTAAGGTGAAATGGGAAGCCACTTTAGTGTTTCTGAATAACGAGATGGCACACTTGGGCGTGAAATTTGCCCCATTTTTGCCTTGTAAAAAACAACCAATTTTTAATCTGAAAATTGCATTTGACTCAGCATGATACCCAATGATGAATCGATCTGTTTTTATTTTTTGAACTATTGGTTATGCAAAATGTTCATGTGAAATTTGTATCTACTAGTATTTTGAAAAATCGAAGCCTATAGACGAATGTAGAAAACATTTTTGAATTGAACAAACTATTCAGTTTTGGAATTGCTTGAGTAGATCAAACCGAAACAGGAATTTACGATTTGAAAAAAAATAATTTCCTGGCCGCTCACGAAAATCGAAATTTCTCTCTAAACTCATGTAAACAACAAAGCACTCTCTTGAGGGCGCCGATAGCACAGAGGTGCTTCTCTTTTGAACTCAAGATCGCGAGGTCAAAACCTGACCGAGTGAACTCATCGTCCCTTGGATGGGACGTTAAGCTATAGTCTCGAGTCTCTACACGTATTCTCCCAGTATTTAGAGACACAACAATCACAGTTGTATATATCTTATTTTAGCTATCACAAAACTATAATTTCATGTATAAAAAAAATTGAAGAACAATAAATTTGAAAGTTTAATTCCTCATACTACTTTTCTTATTGTGACATTGTAAAACAAATTTTAATTAAAATCAGTGCACGACAGCAAGTTTTTGAAACTAAAGCAGATGTTTACACATCAAATCTCGTGAGTACACATTTGCTTTTTTTTTTTTTATCCCCAGGTACATAAAGTGTAGGAGAGGATGTAAAGAAATTCGTTGTTGAGTTTTCATCAAAATTTTGTTTTCCGAACCCTTGATTCCAAAATGAAAAAATGGAAAATGTATTAATGAAATCGAAATATAATATTCTTATTATCCCTCTCATTAATATTCTAACTAAGAAACCAGTCGTAATAGTCGGGAGGTTAGTATGTTTGCTCCTAGCGCTACCAGGTAGCAACTTTCCTAACTAACGTGACCAATGTTTCCTGTTTAATTATTAATGTTCATTTATTCCATCACTATTCTTTTTTAAAGTATGTAATATACATTAAATTAATACATAACCTCTATTTGTGACTATTATTTGCTTGTTTTGTTCAATTAAGAAACAATATTGTTGTAAAAAGGAAATTACCTGAGTGGATCTCGGAACTGTTAGCAACAATGGTTGTAGGACTAGGTCACATGACATTTGTGTGGGTAACTCTGGTCTCTCTTCAAAACGAATAAATCTTTCGCCTTTTACTAAAGATTTCCGTGGAGGGGGACTTTTGATGAGTCTATAACTAATTTTTTGATATAGCCTCGGCCGTAAGGTTGAGGCTTATTAAGATTGATTTCGAAGTACGGTGTGAATCATATCGTAACTACGATCATTTGGCCGCAAGGTTGTGACTGATATAGTTGTACAAAATATCTTATACTGCATACAATACATATACAAAAATATACCTATATATATTATACAATTGAATGGAAATTCGAAATTACAAATTCGAGAGATTAGAGCGGAATTACGATTAAATTCGATCCCTATCTTCCGATTGTTCGTTTATTCCAGTTAAAGAACTTTCTCTTTACAAGAACCATTTTTGTGTAAAATTTGAAAAAGAAATATCAGAATAAGTGATAAGAAAGTAATGGCGCTAAAGTTTACAAATCCCAGCCAACTACAGGGGTTGCCAGGTCCACAGAGAAATACAAGATCGTATGAAGAAGAGGCAAGCGGCAGCCAAACCCCCCATGAAGACACCGACGGCTCCTTTACCAGTCCCACCGCCACCACTGAGACCAGTGCCCCAGCTCAGGTTCCAGCCAGCTGCAGCCCGTCAGCCCAGAGCCACCTCCTCACTTCCCCGGTCCTACGCCCAAGTGGCCAGCCCACCACGAACACAGCCACCTCCTACCTCTCACTATCCACCTCCTACCTCTCACTACCCCCAACAGCCAAAAAACCTTCCTCATCCTCTCCCATCCAGCCAGCTCCCTACATCCTCAACCCCTGATGTTATCAGTCACCTCACCTCCTTTCTCAATGACTTTAAGTCGTTAATCACCCCTCTCATATCGATGTTAATCCTCCTCGTCTCTAAACTCCTACCCGAATCCTCCCGATGATCCCTTTAAATTCCTTTCCTCTCCAGATCCTCCTTTGGAATTCGAATGGGCTGTTACCCCATAGACAAGAACTAGAACTACTACTAACTGACAGACATGTAGACATCGCTCTCATTACGGAGACCCACTTGACAACCAGCCTGTACTTCAGTATCCCAGGATACCGGAGCTACAGGTCTGACTACCCAGGAGATAGGGCCCGAGGTGGCGCACTCATCCTTATCAAACAGTCCTTATCCCATCACCTTTTCTCCTCACAGGCTACAGAATCATTCCAAATTGCTACGATCTCCTTGTCACTTTTTCCCTTCCCTGTCACTATCTCGGCAGTATATTGTACTCCCAGTAAACTCATTCCCCATCACGAGTTCCTCACCCTTTTCCGATCCCTGGGGCCTCGCTTCATCGTTGGCGGTGACTTCAATGCGAAGCACCACCAATGGGGAAGCAGAGTTCCAAATTCCCGAGGACGAATCCTAAACGATGTTATTAACACCCAACACTATGACATCTACTCCCCCGGCTCTCCCACCTATTGGCCTACTGATCCTAACCGCAACCCAGACCTCGTAGACTTCTTTGTTGGATCTGGCACAGGATCCTTATTCTCCTCTACCTATTCCTTCCCCGACTTATCCTCAGACCATAGTCCTGTTCTCCTCACCGTTGGTCTAACCCCGTTATCTGTCCCATCAAAGCCTTCCTTAACTCCCGGCCCAGTGAATTGGGACCTCTTCAGAACCTCCTTAGAAAACCAAATTGACTTAAATGTAATCCTTAAAACTCCTGAGGACTTAGATGAAGCCGTACAAAAATTCACTAAAGCCATACAGGACTGTGCTTGGAACGCTTCATCTACTCCTACTCCTCCTACAGTTTCAAACCCGAACCCTCCTCTTCCTCGCCACATCCAACTTCTCCTTTCAGAAAAACGCCGCGCTCGTGCCCTATGGCAACGAACACGGTATCCTTCCGACAAAACTGCCTTCAATAACCTTTCCCGAAACCTCAAAATCCAACTTTCACAATTCCGCTCCGAAAATTATAATGAATACCTAGCTTCCCTTTCCACCAAAGATAATTCCCTGTGGTTTGCAACCCGAAAAATTCTAAAATATAGTCCTTTATCCTATCCCATCAAGCAAAATGGCTCCTGGGTCAGATCCGACGAGGAGAAGGCTCAGCTCTTTGCCTCTCACCTCAAAAATACGTTCACACCCCATCCTGATTATAACGCCCTTCATACTTCAGAAGTTGAAGAGTTCCTTACCAGTCCTTTGCCTCTCTCTCCTCCGCCAAAGGCCTTTCATCCCTCTGATGTACAACACATTCTAAATAAAATTCCAATCCGTAAGTCTCCTGGATTTGACCTGATCACAGGGAAAATCCTACGAAACCTTCCCCGCAAAGCTGTCCTATTCCTCACCCTTATATACAACTCAGTCCTCAGAACTACCTACTTTCCTGTCCAATGGAAGTATTCCATCCTTTCTGTTATTCCCAAACCCAACAAACCTCTCTCTGATGTCTCTTCCTACCGTCCTATTAGCTTGCTCCCAATCTTCTCTAAAATCCTTGAAAAACTCTTGTTGAAACGTTTTATCCCAATCCTTGAATCTCAATCCATTTTACCTAAACACCAGTTTGGATTTCGTCCTGAACATTCCACTACCCAACAGTGTTTTCGGGTTGTCGATTGCATATCTAATGCATTAGAATGCAAGGAGTATTGCACGGGCGCCTTTCTCGACGTGGCGCAAGCCTTTGATCGAGTCTGGCACCCGGGGCTGCTCTTCAAACTGAAACACTTCCTTCCCAGTACCTACTACCTCATCCTGAAATCTTACCTTAGTGATCGCCATTTCAAGGTCCGAGTAGGCTCTGAGTACTCAGAACTCATACCTATTCGGGCCGGTGTCCCACAGGGTAGCATCCTAGGTCCCATCCTTTACAATACATATACTGCCGACATTCCTATCCATCCTCAGACATTACTGACGACTTACGCTGACGACACAGCAATCCTTTCCACCAATCCTGATCCTGCTGTAGCCTCACTCATCCTCCAGGAGCACCTCACTGAAATAGAGAGGTGGTGCAACCTCTGGAGAATTAAATTAAATGAGCAGAAATGTGTTCAAGTCACATTTACCCTACGCCCTCAATCCTGTCCTCCCGTCATCATTAACAACATCCTGATTCCCTCTTCAAACCAAGTCCGCTATCTCGGGTTTTACCTAGACAGTAGACTTACGTGGAACCCACATACACGACTTAAACGACAAGAACTGAATCGAAGATACGGACTGTTACGTCGACTACTTGGACCAAAATCGAAACTGACGACTAACAACAAACTTACGATTTACAAGACCATTATACGTCCAATTTGGATTTACGGACTCGAACTTTGGGGTACAGCTAAACAATCCAACATCAATCGTATCCAAGCATTCCAGTCCAAACTCCTCCGACGAATTGTCAATGCTCCTTTCTATGTCACCAATAAAGTCCTACACAGAGATCTCAGTATTCCCACTGTAAATGAATTAATCAAATCCCGATTCCAATCATTCCACCGAAACCTTTCTTCCCATTCAAATCCTCTCGCACAAGACCTTTCCTCTCATTCCCATCCTGACAATCCTCCCCGCCGCTTGAACAGGAGGTGGCCTCGCGATCTTCTCTCGGAGGATAGTGAATAATGACAATTAACTTTCGAGTGAATAATGACGATTAACTTTACAAATATTCTGCACACTATATCTTCTAATGAACGTCGACGAACGATTTTATCTGAAATAAAGGAAAATACACTAGATATATAGTTTTCCTACTTAAATCGTCTAACTTTCCTTTAGTTAATCTAGTGTTAATCTGATTCTAGTTAATCTTCTAACTAAACTTTAAAGTTGATCCTGCCTAGTACACGCATATTACATATGTACATTATATTACTTTTACCCCAATAATTTTTTGTATTCTAGTTAGTAGTTGGAGCTTTAAAAATCTTTTTTTTTCTCTTCAAATTGCTGTCTATACTTCGGCTCCTTCGAATCGTATTTAGCCGAGGGATATTCAAGATACATCTTATTAAGCCTCAACCTTATGGCCGAGGCTATAACAAAAAATTAGTTATAGACTCATAATAAGTCCCTCTCCACGGAAATCTTTAGTAAAAGGCGAAAGATTTATTCGTTTTGAAGGGAGACCAGAGTTAACTACATCAGAGTCGTATGATCTAGTCGTACAATCATTGTTGCTAACAGTTCCGAGATATACTCTGGTAATTTCCTTTTTACAACATTATTTTTTCTTAATTAAAATAAAACAAGCATGTAGTAGTCACAAATAGAGGTTTTGTGTTCATTTAATGTATAGTATTTAGTTAAAGAAGAAATAGTGACGGAAAAAATGAACATTAATAATTCAACAGTAATGATTGATCATGTTAGTTGGGAAAGTTGCCTCTTGGAGCGCTAGGAACAAAACATACGAACCTTCCCACTATTTGGACTAGTTTTTTTACATGATTATTATATATATTTCAATTTATTTAATATGGGGGCCATGGTGGCCGTGCGGGCTAGAGCGTAGGGCTTTGGTCGCATGGTCTCACCATGGTTTGCGGGTTCGAATCCCGTCCGGGAGTGAGTTTTATTTTGTAGATAGAACTCCCTCCCGGGGCCATGGATGTCTTAAATAATTATATATAACACATTGACATGGCTAATATGCACCGTACATAAAGCCAAAAAAGAAAAAAAAAAAAAAAAAAAAATTTATTTAATACATTTTCCATCTTGATTGTAATGGGTCAGAAAATCGAAATCAAAAGTTTCTACATATTTTTATGTTTCAAGGTCACTACAGTATTTTTACACTATTTTGGAAAGAAGTATGTCTGTGTATACGTACGTGCTCAATCTTTTCTGCATGATATCTTGCGAATGAAAAATTATATCGACTCCGCTTTGGTGCCAATCATACATATCAACGTAAAGATGATCTGAAACAAATTTTTTTCAAATTCAAAACAAAAACACTGCTAAAAAAGTGGATTTTAGGAATTCTTGAAGAAGATTTATCCGATCTAATTTGTTCTGGTAGCAATGTAGCATTAGAGCCAGATTGAAAAATAGGCTATATGCGTCTGGAAATTTTGAACGGGAGGGTGGGTTATGAGAGGGGCTAGGCATAAAAATTGTTCTAGCTCATTAACGGATTGTCATGAAATTTCACATCTAGTATTCTTAAGAGCCAATTGAGATGTAGACTATCTGGCGTCACGAAATTCTTAAGGGGGAGGGGGGTTGTGAAGGGGATGAGCAGAAAAATAGGTCTAGCTCATCAACGGATGATCGAATTTGAATGAAATTTAACGTGTAGTATTCTTTAAAGACAATTTAAAAAATAGGGTGTGTGGTATCTCCAAATTCTAAACAGGGGCTATTGTGGAGGGGGGGGGGGGGGCTAAGCAAATTTCAACCTCATTAACGGATTATTTTACATGTAGTAGTTTTAAAAGCAAAACTAAAAAATAAGTTCCCTTATGCTGGGAAGTTAAAAATAGGCTATGGTGCATTTGCATATCAATTAAAAATCTGTGTATAGATTAAATTCAATTAAATGAATAAATTATTCTTTACTGAATAAAATGGCTATTTTTGTGATATTATTATTAATGATATTGATACCATGCTGGGAAGTTTGCCGTGTGGACCTCAAGGGCCGCACTTAGTTACAAATGCCATCTTTGTAGAGTCATAATTCTCGGCCCAGTTATTTCCTCTGATTTAGGGCGCAAAGAGGTAAAACACACACATCCGCGAACCTGGTTGTTTTATTTTGGAATCAGGAGTTCGAAAAACAAGAAATTGTGGTGAAAATTCAACATGGAATATGTTCACAACTTCGCCTATACTTGATATAGCTGGTGGGGAAGTAAGAAAGGGGAATACCCAGAATACTGAGTTCCTTCCATCTTGGACCGCTAGCAGCAAACCCGAATTTCCACTGGTTTCTGCTGCTTTTCAAAAGCTACTTTTCAATTTAGTTAAAACCATTTTCGAATATACAATCAATTTGTATTTAATTGGAATTTCTGAATTTTCTTTTCAATACAATTTTAAACCAACAACATTAAAAACCTTTTCTAAATGGGTTCTAACATTTATCAAAATAAAATAAACTTTTATACCAATATTTTAAACCTTTTCCCAAATGAAATAAACTATTTACCAATTATTTTATTTTATTTTTTTTGAGGGCGCCGGTAGCTCAGTGGTATGCGTGCTTGCCTTCTGAGCTCAAGAACGTGGGTTCGAAACCCGACCGGAGCCCTTAGTTTATTTTATCTGGGAGGTAAGCACTTAAGCACGCCGTCCTTCGGATGGGACGTTAAGCGATGGTCCCAAGCCTGTACGGTGTCAGGTACTCGTTAAAAAACCCCCTGGCCTAGGTGAATAAAAATTTAGGGTAGGCAAAATTTAGGACTCCCATAGTAGAATCGGGCTCATGTCCACCAGTGACGAAAGAGCGCTCTGGTAGTAGGCGATATGAGCTCGTAGTTGAAGCCCGGGGCATGAGTCATAAAATATTATAATATAATGATTAATTAAAAAGGTATTAAAGTTATTTGCTTTTAAATTAAATCAAACCTTTTCCAGAATGAATTAATATTTTTCCAAAATGACATAAATCGCATACCAATTGTGTTGAGACTCTCAAATAGTATAATATTTAAAACGTTATTTGTAAAACAAAGTTTAAGATCAAGGAGTCCTACAACCATTGTTGCTAACAGTTCCGAGATCCTCTCTGGTAATTTCCTTTTTACAACAATATTGTTTCTTAATTTAACAAAACAAGCAAATAATAGTCACACATAGAGGTTATGTGTTAATTTAATGTTTATTATACAGTTTAAACATGAAAGCTGATGAAATAAATAACTGCTTTTAATAAAAGTAGAAATTGGTAATGTTAGTAAGGGAAGTTGCCACGTGGTAGCGCTAGTAGCAAACATACGAACCTCTCGACTGTTTACACTGTTTTTTTAATGAGAAAATTTACATTTCAAATTAATTTGAAATATCATTTAGTAATAATAACTTTCATGTAGCTAGGGCCCCAGCTATTAAAATGTGGGGGTAACCTAAGTGTTTTTTATTTATTAATTTTTTTGTCCCCCATAAGGGCGGTATTTATAACAGGTGTTCATTCAATTTGGAAAAGTCTTTTTTTAATTTTTTTGTGGCTTTGGCATTGAAGAAAAGTTTAAATTCATTTCGGGAAAGGTTTAGTTTAATTAATTTGGAAGTACCTAGTTAATTTTATTGAAGAAGTGGTGTTATTCTTTGGGGAAAAAAGTGTAATTTAATTTGTAAATAGTATATTTTAAAAAATTGAAACCATTTAGAAAAGATATAACTGTTGGTTTGAAAATTGTATTGAAAAGAAAATTTAGAATCGCTAATTGAATATTAATAGATTGTTCATTCGAAAATGGTATTAGTATTAACTAAATTCAAATGTGAATTTTCTCATTATGAATCCGGACGTGTGGTACGAATGTTTTGCTCCTAGCGCTACCAAGTAGCAACTTTCTTAACTAACACAACCAATCTCTACTTTTATTAAGAACGCTTATTTATTATATCAGAATTGACTTTTAACTATGTAATAAACATTAAATTAACACAAAACCTCTATTTGTGACTACTACATGCTTGTTTTATTTTAATTAAGAAAAAATAATGTTGTAAAAAGGAAATTACCAGAGTATATCTCGGAACTGTTAGCAACAATGATTGTACGACTAGATCATACGACTCAAATGTAGTTAACTCTGGTCTCCCTTCAAAACGAATAAATCTTTCGCCTTTTACTAAAGATTTCCGTGGAGGGGGACTTATGATGAGTCTATAACTAATTTTTTGATATAGCCTCGACCGTTAGGTTGGGGCTGATAAAGTTGTACCTACGTATTATACTGCATGCAATGTATTGCAATATTTGATATTTAGCTCACCCATCTACTAACTGCCGATGTAATGAATGTAACCTAGTATATCATAATTCACTTAATTACGTTAGTGGATTATAGTCAAATATTGAGTTTTAGCCCAAACAGTCGATTGATCATTGGACATGATTTGAGTAATAAAGCGCTGGGGAAGTATTTGGCTGTGATTCACTTTTTTCTCTGAGGAGGGGGATGTATACCAGAGAAGAAAATCAAATTATATTTGTGAGTGTTTTGAAGAGACTTTAATATAGATGATGAATTCTGGATGGCCTTGGGGCTTTATCGTCCACTCCCTTTTCCTCAATACAAAATAAAATACATATACAATTTATTTATCTTTATAGGCAATGTACCATTAGATACATTTAATAGGGGCAGAAATATCGGTTCCACTTATAGATCTGATGAGTGAATAGTCGCATAATCTGAGTTGCATAATGGACAAAAGATAGAGAAGTGTATCCACCATTAATTAGTTATTTAGTTATTGGACTTTAACTGCGAGGTCATATCGCCTACTACCAGAGCGCTCTTTTGATAAGAAAGAAGATGTGAATTATATTTATATATAAACGACTGCTTTAACCTCATACAAGCCACTATTCTTTAGAACTTCACGTATAATTCTCATATTGACGTGAAAACGTCTATTCGCTCGTTAAGCACAGTGTTAGCCGGTCAAACTTTCTTGTGTTACAAAATACTGTCAGATTTCAATCGATAATAACTACGAGACTAATAATGAGATTACAACGGTTGAGGTCACAATGGATAGAGCATGTTTGTACGTGTTTGTTTTGCCTGTGACGTTATCGGGCTAGTGTGAGCGCCGGCGGATGATTGTTGCGAATTAGCGTTGTGTAAAATTAGAAATTAGTATAGCTTGATAATGCGTTTAGATAGGACGTTGATTGGGTGTCATTGTAAAGAGCTTGAAAAGCACTACTAGGACTCAAAGTGAAACAATAAAAATATTCGCCGAAATATATGTAAAAATCTGTATTAAATTGAAAATTGCAAAAAAATTAAAGATGTCTCTTATGAATCGTATATAGGCGCGGAATTATAGAAAACGCAAATCAGAGGAAAGCTCGCATCAAAAGGAATTTAAAAAACCTAAAAAGTCTAGTGCCCAGCAAATGCAAGAGCTATGGCAGCATCGAAAAGAAAATGAAAAACATTAAGGCGTAGTCAATACAGTGTGAGGTGTACGGGTGTTACTTTAGCTACCACAGACCCTTGCTACATGCAATAAACTTGTGATTTATCTATTCTGTAACCATACTACTCTGTATAACCATTGTATTAAAGAGATTGATAATTAAATTACATATTAATACTTGTTATGATTTTATGCCGAAGTTTTCACGGAAAATCTACGTCGTGGACCTTGACTACGCCTTAACTTTTTTTCTCAATGAGTAGCACTGGAAAGGAAATTGTAATATTAATTTAAAACCTTTTATTTGGCTCCTTCTTCTAACTCCAAAGATTTACATAGGACGGATATTGAATTAACGAGGACTGATAAAATTAACCTATAACAGAATTATACGCAGGAATAGCTGGGTTGGGACTTGATACAAAAACATCAGACCTTTTAAAACGTATTTCCAAAATTTAATTGGATCCGTACGTCTAATTGGCGTGTCCATTCAAATGACCTGTCTCTACATGAACTTTACTCAGGTCCGCTTTTATTTCATTAGAACAATTTTTTTTCTTTCTCTATATGTATAAACAATATCGTCGCTGTTAATGCAAATACTAACAAATTATTATAGTCAAATGTTTACATTCTTATACCGTTAACTGATTACTTAACGAGAGTATTGATTTTGAAGTAGATAGTTAATTTTATTGAGGAAAAGGTACAGTACGTTTAGGATAAATATATAAAAATATTATTTTATTTTATTTGTAAATAGTTTACGTCATTTAGGAAAGAGGTTTGAATTATTTAGTAAATGTTCAATTTATTTTGGAAAAAGTTTGAACTTAATTAGAAAAGGTTTCACCAATTTGGAAAACCTTTAACAATTGTTGGTTTGAAATTGTATTAAAAAGAAAATTCAGAAGTGCTAATTAAGTATAAATTGATTTGAAAATGGTAATAATTAAATTGAAATGTAAATTTTCTCATTAAGAAACCAGTCGTAATATTCGGGAGGTTAGTATGCTTGCTCCTAGCGCTACCAGGTAGCAACTTTCTTAACTAACATGAACAATCTCTAGTTTTATTAACAGCGGTTATTTATTTCGTGAGATTTCATGTTTAAACTATGTAATATACATTAAATTAACACATAACCTCTGTTTGTGACTATTATTTGCTTGTTTTGTTAAATTGAGAAACAATAATGTTGTAAAAAGGAAATTACCAGAGTATATCTCGGAACTGTTAGCAACAATGATTGTACGACTAGATCATACGACTCACGATGTAGTTAACTCTGGTCTCCCTTCAAAACGAATAAATCTTTCGCCTTTTACTAAAGATTTCCGTGGAGGGGGACTTTTGATGAGTCTATAACCAATTTTTTGTTATAGCCTCGACCGTAAGGTTGGGGCTGATAATTGTCGTGAATATCAAACAAACTAAACTTTTCATTTGAACTTGAATGAAATAAAACTATATTATTTATGGTATTGTCTAATTTCACATAATAGTCAGTTTTCATAGATTTTCATTGTTATTTTTGCTCTAGAATGGGTGTTAAATTTTAGCAGATCAGTTCATGCAAAGCTCCATATTATTCGTTATAATTTTTAATAAAAACTTCTAAAATTCGTTACTTTAAGCATTTCGTATAGCTCAGAAAACTGAGGGCATTTCATTCATTGGAAATTTAATAAGGACGAGTAAATCAAGCAAACGTCTAAAAAAATTGGTTAAAAAACGACATTTTAGGACGGTTTTCGGTATATACTCGAATCTCGCTTACCACCAAGCAATCTTCGAAAAAAAAGTATTTCGTTTAAAAATGTCCTTCCTGTTTTCTCTACAATTTTTATTTGAAGTGATTTTTATTTAGAGCATAAATCTTTGGTGGGAGACAATAACGGTACAAGTCAATTTTTCAGGAGAACAAACAGAAAATGTCTTTTGCCACTGGACAAATTTTTTTTTAACTGCCAAAAAATTAGGTCTAAACTACGTCAGAGGCATTACCGACTTGTCCTTTTCTCACCACTTCTAGAGATTGACTTCACATTGTGAAATATGCAATAATACTGTTTTAGCCAAAAATGTACTTGTACTCTTTTTCCCGCCCATCAAATATATACATATAAGCAGTATCTTTTAAATTGTACTTGGGCCCTGAAAAAAAGTGGTCTTAATTTTCGTCCTATTCCCGCCAGAATCTAATGAGGTCTAGGTTAGCACATGTAACAACTTCACTGTAAATTTCAAGTTCATTCCAGCGCTATCAAAGTTACAATCACTTACGTATGTAGGCTGGAGGCTGGAGGCTGGAGAGGTGCGGATCTAACGATGATGGATGGAGGGACGTCCCGTAGGGCTCCAGGACCACATCAGATCAATCCCGGATCCCAAAGTAACCAAATCCCGGACTAATGGAACTGTCACCCAAATCTCCCTCCGTGTTGTGTCTCCCTCCGCTCAAATCGTATTTTTCATCTCTCCCTCCTTCCCCAGCTTTCAAAGCAAACAGCCTACATTTGCATCCCTTCAAAATCCTTTTAGATCTCTTATTAAGCTCTCCACAGAGGACCTTTGTAGAAAATCTTTAAAGAAATACGCAAGATGTTCCAGTTAAGCTTGAGTATTTTTCTTCTTCTTGAGTTTCTTTTTTTTTTTTTATACGAAGTATCGGGGAAGTTATGTAATCGGTCAAAAATTCGATATTGAGTTTTCATCGGAATATAATGGTTGCCGACACCCTAATTCCAAAAATGAAAAAAAAAAAAGTATGTCAAGTCTGTGTGCGTGTGAACTCGATAACTCTCTAAGAATGAATGTACATGAAATCTTAATTTTCCGCGAAATCGGCAGAAGGGGAAGGGAGGATCAGAGGGGGTGGGGCTCAATAAAAAAAAAAAGAGCCTAATAACTGCCGAAGAATCGACAAGACGTTAAGTATGTCAATTCAAAACTCTATAAGCACGACAAAAATAAAAATACTTATAAAAATACATTCATACTATCGGCAGTTATTCGAGTTTTAATTTTTTGATCGATTTGGCTCAAAAAAGATAGGTGTCGTCGTTAGAGGGTTCTGGATTCACATATAAAATTTCGTGTCGATCGATAGTTATTTATCGTCTTCACAGACGCACAGACAGAACTTTTATTTTTCATATTTGGAATCTGGTGGTCGGAAAACATGAAATTCCGTTGAAAACTTCGCATCGACTGATTACATAACTTCCCCTATACTTGGCGAAGTAAAACTCCCAGTCGATTTCCCATCAAATAGTTTAACATGAAGTCGGTAAGTTGAGTGTACTTGCTTTGAGGAGTGAACTACCCTTGACAGTCCCTTAAAACTCTTTGCCCTGAGAGAGGCCTACCTGGTTAGAGCTTTGAGATTAACAATAAAGTACCGAAGTAGCTTTCACAACTTTAAAAGATTTTTTTTTTAAATTTATGAAAGCTCAAAAGCGAGGTATCCCTTTGTCGGTCTTTACAATGATTACTTTGTAGGGTAAGTGGATGTTGTTTTTCTGTCCCCCTCAATATCTTGGACGCTGTTGGATCTATATCACTGAAATTTTGCACAAAAATGCTTAAAATTAAATAATAATACCTATTTATTTTTGTTAACCCGTAACAAGATTCGTATAATTACCTAATATGGTTAAGTATGAGCATTTTTGAAATAAATATGGTATTTCGATATATATGAGCCGGAAAGATCTGAAATTGAGTCCAACTATTTGTATATATTGAACTAAAAAAAAATTTGACTTTCAAAGTTGCTAGTGGTCGCAGTGTGACTGCAATTAAATATCCAAAGAATAACTTGCTAGTATGCTGTATTCTGTATTCTAATATGTATTTATTTCCATTAATCTATAACTTGGCAATAGGATAGTTATTATGACTCATGTCCGGGCTTTAATTACAAGGTCATAATCACCTTCTACCAGAGGGCTCTTTCGTCACTCTTAATTCACCTAGGATAGAGGCCTTTAACGAGTACCTGATATCGTACATGCTCTAGGAGCAATCACTTAACGCCCCATCCGAAGGACGGCGTGCTTAAGTTTCTTTTACCTTCCAGAAAAAATAAACTAAGGGCTTCGGCTGGGTCTCGAACCCGCGATCTTGAGTTCAGTAAGCAAGCACGCATACCACTGAGCTAGCGGCGCCCTCAAAATATATTTTAATTATTGGTAGTTTTTAACTGAAAATGATAAAAAATAATGAAAAACTAAAATATATAATGTGACCATAACAGGACTTTATTATACCAAACATTTTAGTACAGTTGACTCTCGCTGCCTTTCTTAGCTCTCACAATCATTTCATACTGACATTACTGAGTATAAGAAACTCAGAACACGGACAACGGCAGACGCCTACACATTACTTTAATTGTCATTCGAAGGACTTTGCAAGCATCGATACAGCCGATATTTACCGATACCAGACTTCTTTTGGAAATATTGTCTAATCCACAAGAAAAAGTTCCTTACCCCTTATAAACTTTAAAATATTATATGTGTTAGTAAGGATGTTGTAGGACGAGATTTGTCTATGAAATAAAAGACATTGTCTTCCCACTTTATAATTTCCAACCAGAACCGGTTTTCAACGCAATTGCGTCATCATCAATGGCACATTCTAGCCGTACAGTGTGGAGTCTAATGAAACACTACACATTCTATTTCTTGGTGGTAGGCGATATAGTGGACTTACTTGTTAAATAAGTAATTAGATGTATCAGTCCAACACTTATTAAACCACGGCTAGTTTCGTCAGTAAACTGACATCTTCAGGTGGAATCTTGCTAGAGAAGAGGTCAACGGACACATACGAGTATCAGGGACTATCTGAACACTGAGCAGCGTACCAGTGTTCAGCTATATACAGTCAAATGTTGGACTGTTACATCTTATTACTTATTCTACACATTCTTTTTAAAATATTAAGAAAAAAATATATTAAAGGCAGAATATATTTTGAAAGCTTTTAACTAACATTTAGCTGATTGGATAGATGTTAAGGCAGATTCAAGTTAAAACTTTTTACCATAAAGACGAAAAAAAGAAAAAAAACATGGGGAGGGAAACAGTGCGAAGAAAATGGAAGGGTTAAAAAAGAAAAGGGGGAGGAGAAGATGGATCGGAAGGAGGCGTTGAAGATCTGATAGAGACAGGAAATTAAATCTAGGGTGGATGGGAAGCAAGGTTCTTTTGGAGAGTAAATTTGTTTGGTCTGAGGTCTCTGTGTACCTTACCATATCAGAACATAAATTTGTTGGACCAATACGTGGATGATATAGGCCCCACAAACTCAATATATCAATATTTGAGACAAAAATAAAAACTTGTAAGGTTCTGAAAATAATATTTTCATCAAGCATATGTGGGTCAAATAATTTTAAATCAATCGGTCGATTGGTTTAAGAGGGAGAGCGAAAAATTAATTTTTTTCGTAAAGTACATTGCCGGTGATTCACCGACAACGTTTTATAAGAGGCAGACAATTACTTTTGTTCAATTTAGATTTAACTTTTTTTATTTTCCCTATAAAAAGAGCCCTCTTCGTGTTCTCTTGATTTTCAGGAAAAGACGTAAAAAATATTTTTCGACAAGAATAAAGATTCCTGCCGAAAAATGTGTTTTTACGACATCTAAGACTAGGGGTTTTAATGTTAAATTTTTTTAAAAAGTATCTTGGTCAAACTAAGAGCTTTTTTTAAAATCATTATTATTGTTTGTTCAGCATAAAATAGTTGATCAGTGGAATAAAACATACCACGGAAGATAACTTTACGTACACTAAATTACTCCACTCTGTCTGTGTGTATCCACGAACGATAGAATGAATGAATCCACACGAACTTTTATTGTACTGAAATAATATTTGTTACTAGGTACATTAAAAATTAATCTTCCTATTTGGAGGATTCATCTATAATAAAACATACTAATTACAATTAAATAATTACAGTCACTAATACAAATTACTGCAATCCTTTACAATATAAAATATCTTACCTTAAATTTATAAACATGTTTCATTTTTAATTTCCTTTATTTTCCAAACTAATATAACTTTATCTGTGTTTCTCAACATCTTTATTTCGTCCTATTAGTCGTCGAATTAGTAACTAGATAGTAACGTCTTTTAGGTATTTTTAATTTGGAGAAATTTAATGGGGAGGGCCACAAAACCTCCCGTTTTTATTATATAATAATAATAATAATAATAATAATAATAGCCTTTTTATTTCATCCTTAGTATAATAATATAACAATAGTATTACTAGATATTTATATACATTTGAAACTAGGCCCATCTTTGGGCATAGGCCTCTCCCATTTTCTTCCATGCACTCCTGTCCCAGGCCGACCTGTGCCAGAGACTCCCCACTGTCCTGTCTAGATCGTCCCGCCACCGCACCAGTTGTCTTCCTCTTCTTCTCTTCAGGTATATCGGGTACCACTCTGTCATCCTCTTGGCCCATCTTCCTTCTTCCATCCTCGCCACATGTCCTGCCCATTTCCACTTTTGTTGCAGCACCACTTCCTTCACGTCCCGTACTCCTGTCTTTTTTCTTATTTCGGAGTTCCGTATTTTATCCTTTTTCTTAATTCCCAGCATGCTTCTCTCCATTGCTCTTTGAGTAACCTCTAAGCTCCTCAGCACATCTTGGGAGAGAGCCCAGGTTTGGGATCCGTACGTTAGACAAGGAGTGATGCAGCAGTCGAACACCTTTTTCTTCAGGTCCATGGCCATTCTGCTTTTGAAGATATATTTGTAGGACCAATATTTCTTCCATCCAAGTGCGATTCGCCGATTTAATTCCTTTTTTAGGCCATTCTTGAATGAAAGTAGTTGTCCTAGGTAAACGGCTTCTTCAACCCAGTTTAACTTCTTCCCGTCCAGACTTATTTCTTCCGTTTTCCCATTTGCCAGAATGACTGTTTTTTGGAAGTTTATCTCAAGTCCTGCCTTTTTCCCCGCATCATTCAGCTCACTCAGCATACTCGATAGCTCCTCTGGGGTATTAGCAAAAATAACGACGTCATCAGCAAATCGTAAGTTGGTAATTTTCGTTCCATTAACATTGACTCCGTATTTTTCCCAGTTGAGATCTCGGTATACTTGCTCCAGTATGCAGTTGAATAGATCCGGGGACAGAGGGTCCCCTTGTTTTACTCCTCTTCCCAACTGAAAGTCCGGACCTGGCATTTCTAGGGTTACTCTAGATTTGCTGTTCAGATACCAGTTTCTTATTATTTCTATCATTTTGTGGTTCACCCCTTGCCGCTCCAGACTTCTAAAGAGAAAGTCGTGGTTGACTGAGTCAAAGGCCTTTTATTATATAATTATTGTGCAAAAACATAGAGAAGTCCAGTTGAATAAACAGAAACAAATAGGGTCCAGCTTGCAATGTTTTTCTGGAAACTTGTGTAGAAGGTAGATTGTGAACAACTCATCAAACACTCAGCCCAGCCTCCAAATAACAGGAGAGAAGAAACATGCACTCGGATAATTCAATTTTATCTGTTAATTTGCCAGAGTTAAACCAATTACCAATTAGATCCCATCCCTCCCCCATATTGACATTTTAAATTATTTTCAAAATTTAGCTTTTCCTGAAATAATTGGCAAATACTGGAAAACTGAAGTGTGAATTACAGTTTGAATGAATATACATTGATATGTATATAAATGTTTTTTTTTTTTTACTTCTCCAGAAGTAGGTGAAGTTATGTAATCGGTCAAAAATTCCAGTTTTCAACGGAACTCTATTTTTTCGGACTATGACTATCCAAATATAACTCGACGGACTATGACTATCCAATAACACTCGAATGTATAGACATGAAATTTTATATTTGAAGTCAAAACCCAATTAGGACATAACCTGTCAAATTTCAGGGATGTCGGCCGAAGGGAAGGGGGGGTTCTGGGGAGGGTGCTCAATTCAAAAACCTTAATAATTGCCAATGTAATGAATTTATCGATCCAAAATTTAGTAAGAGGATTTAGAAGGAGGGGGAGCGAAAAGTTAATTGATTATTTCGTTCTGGGGTAGTATTTGCCGAGAGATTTTTTATTAGGTCATAAAATATATGTGATATCTTATAAAATGTATTTAGGAATCGAAGTAAAGTGATCTTAATGTTTTTTTACAATCGATTCTGAGTTACATATATGTATATACATAACTTCACTAAAAGATCCGAAGAGAGGGTCAATATTTGGAAGTATTTGGAAACATGATATGCAGCAAAAAAAAAACTCTTAGTTTGACCAGGATACTTTTAAAAAAAATTTAACTATAAAACCCAGAGTCTTAGGAGTCGTAAAAACACATTTTTCGACAGGAATTCCTGTCGAAAAATATTTTTTTTACGACTTTTCCAGAAAATCAAGAGAACACGAAGGCCTCTTTCTATAGGGGAAGTAAAACATGTTAAATCTAAATGGAACAAAAGTAATTGTCTGCCTCTTAAAAAATGTTGTCGATTAATCGAGATCTAAATGTTCTTCTACAATCGATTCTGAGTTAGAGCGCTCCAATCACATACACAAAGACAGACATTATCATGAATTCAAACGTGTTGAGGGGATCTTGAAACGAAAATTTCGTTGAAAACTCGATTTCGAATTTTCGTACGATTACAATACTTCCTTAAACTTAAGATATATGAAAGTATGAAAAAAAATAATACATGGAAAATTTCTGATGATTCCTTTCCTCCCCTTGCAAATAATCTTCTGTCAACGCTAACGGTAGCAGATCTGATAATTTAGGCGGGAAATTTAATCTAGTGTCGGTGGTAAGGTTTGTTCAGGAAATTTGATTAGAAATAAATTTGTTTAGGAACTGGGGATACCGAAATACCAACTTGTTGGAGTTATACTAAGGCAATTTTGTCATAATTTAATAATACTACAACACTTCTATCAGGTTAGGAGAGGATTCGTCCTCAGGATCCTCTACCGATGTACTCTGCGAACTCTCGGTCACAATTCCTACCAAATGAGATTCTAGAAAGTTACCGTCGAATTCAGGCAGTTCGCGAAGTGACTAATATATAAAAAGACCTGTCACAATAAAAGGACTAATTACTGCTGGTCTTTTACGAAACGTGTCAATGCTTTTATATAATATATATTTACCTGCCGAAAACCGTCCTAAAATGTTTTAAAACCTTTTAAAAACACAGTTTATGAGACTTTTGCTCTATTTTCGCGAAAATGGTTAGTGATATCCAGAAATTGGTTCTTACCAAAAACGTTCCTTATAAAGTGTCCATTCACTTCCTCATGTATCCTCAAATCTCCAATATTGTTATGAGTATAAAGTTTATTACACAAAGCGTTAAACGTGTTCAAGAACCTTTTAGCTTGTATTTCCGTTTAAAAATGTATCTCATATGTTTGTGCTATTACAATTAAATAAAATAGGAGGACTGGTGTATACACCTAGGGACCTAAGGAACCTAGGGGCCTAAGGAACCTAGGGACCTAAGGAACCTAGGGACCTAAACAACCTAGAGACCTAAGGAACCTAGGGACCTAAACAACCTAGGGACCTAAGGAACCTAGGGAACTAAACAACCTAGGGACCTAAGGAACCTAGGGACCTAAGGATCCTCTCTCCCTTCCCTGTTAGCTCTATTGTGGGAGTGTTAAATGGTCCTTACCCAGGTTTAGTAACTTAAAGTAGGGGTTTTAACAAGTACCTGGCACCGCACAGACTCGAAATCATGGTAAGCACCTCGGCCGGGTTTCAAATCCACAACCCTGAGCTCAGTAGGCTAGCATGCTACCTCTGAGTTACCGGCGCCCTGTGCTATTACAAGCATGGGATCCATACAACCAGGGAGATTTCGAAAAATCGTATTTCGTATAAAATGTGCCTTTCAGTTTCAATTTTTGATTAGATCATATCAGATCTAAGTTAGGATAGGTGAAGTCTTCATCTCAAAAATTAAGTTCATTGCTACGAGTACAATAGTGTCTAAGTTCGGAAGCTCACTAAGTTCCAATCACACACACAGACAGCCATCATCGTGAGATTGTCTTCCATCTTTTGTCAAAAACATGTTCAGGGGATCTTAAAATGTGAAATTCCGTTAAAAACTCGATCTCGGATTTTTTGCCCGGCAACAATATTTCCCTTAGACTAAAGAGGTATACGATTGTAAAAATGGCTGAAGGAGCATAAGAATTGTCTGTGAGTGTTTTGTTCCTTGAGCCAGTGGGTAGGTAGTTTGTGCGATTTGCGAGTCTGGCACGACCGGATCTCCGGAGTTGGGAACCGTTGATCCGAGTTTCCCGGATGTGAGACCCCAGCTTCACTGTAGGTCTGTCTGCTTCGTTCTCTTCATATTCCAACATACTCCTATGGTCATTAGAATAATGATAATAAAAATTCTAAACAATGTGTTTTTAAATTTATGTTCCAATAAACGTTATAAAATAAGAATAACAATAATAAATAGTAATAAAATTTATTTCCGTGATGAGACTATGCCAGTCTATAACTCTGTCACTACAGTAGGTACTATTTAATTATTTCGCTCAAGATTGCGGGTTCGAAACGCGGCGAAATCCATAGCTTTTTACCAAGGAGATAGAAAAAAATTGAGCATGCAAATTTTTTTTTTTTTTTTTTTTTTTTTCCGAGGGCTGATTTGTGTCACCGCGGCCAGAGTAGGCCTATTGTGTGCCCTGTGTGTGTTGGTCCCTACAGCAGCCCTGTATCTTTGATATAGTCCAGGATTTTTCTGCAGGTTCCTTCCATTACCTCCTTCGGTTCTGTTATGGCAGACCCGAAGCAGTGGAAACGTCTGCTTATCTTGATCATGCCATCCTTCGGATGTCAGATACTCGTTAAAGACCTCTATCCTGGGGGAATAAACATAAAAAAATTTAGGTCTCCCACAGTAGAGTCGGGCTCATGTCCAACAAAGGAGCGATGGTAGTAGGCGATATGACTTCGCAGTTAAAGTCCGGGGCTGAATCATAATAACTAACTACGTATCTGGAATTAATAATAATATTTATTTCCATATGTGATAATATGATCTGCAATGAGATTTCCCCCAACTGCGTCATCATCAGTGACACATCTCTCTCGAACAGTGTGGTATGTGCCACTGATGATGACGTAGTTACGTTGAAAGCCGGTTCCGCTTGCAAATAAAACAGCGAGAAGACAACGCATTTTATTTATACGAGAATATTGATATCCGTTAAACTATTTGAATCAAATTTCATATTTTGGATCTGGTTATTCAGGAGCAACTTCTAGGATATCTACACATGATTTAGAATCGCTAAATGGAAGGGGGAGGGGAGAGGGATCATATCACCTACTACCAGACCGCTCTTTTGTCGCTCTGGTGGACATGAGCCTGACTCTACTATCGGATTCCTAAATTTTGCCTACCCTAAATTTTTATTCACTTGGGTAAGGGTTGGGGTCTTTAACGAGTACCTGAGATCGTACTGGCTCGTGACCATTGCTTAATGTCCCACCCGAAGGACGGCATGCTCAAGGGTTTTTCAAGTCCCAGATAAAAAATCTACTAAAGGCCTCGGCCGGGTTTCGAACCCGCGCTCTTGAGCTTAGTAAGCAAGTACGCATACCACTGAGCTACCGACTTCTTAATCAGCCTCTGAAATATATTTTAAAGTTCCCTGCTCTCTCTGTCTTTCGGACTTAGTACGGTCAAAAAACTTTTGAATACAATTTGTCTGAATGTTATAATTAAACACTAATTAAAGAAAATTAGTTTCAAACACAGAAGAAGATTAAATGTACATTCCCCGAGTATCTGATAACTTCTTCTACTGACAGTTGACTAATTACAGTCGGAGAAGCAGAGAATTTCTTGAAGAAAATCAGCTTGGGATTAGGGAAGGGAAAGCGATTCCCCAGCCGAGATTGACATGGGGGCGGGGTACCGGTTGTGGCTTAGTCCACTCTTGGGGAACATCTGCTGACCGTAGCCCGGGCTCCACTTCTCTCCTTCCTCTCAGGGCTTTATGGATTACGGGAGCTCTATGGATTATAGCGAGATTCCTCCCAAGCTACTCGGACCTATCCCTTCCCCGGGAGTTTTCAAACCAATCAACATTTAATCTAAGTTAATACCCATTAACTCTCTCTTTTCCTGAGTCCTCTTTAATCGGATCATTTTACCCCGTAATTATAAAGTTCGTATCCGGGTTATTCTAGGGTGCTTCAATCCTGGCTATAAATTATTATAAATTTATACGTTCTATATTGCTATTTTCCATTTTGCACTTCAGGGACTCTCAATAAATGAAATTCTCACTTTATTTCTTGTTTACTTAGATTATACATATATTGTGATAATTAAATATAATGTAAATGTTAAACAAATATAAAAATAAAAATTGAATTAATAAAATAAAATAAATAATAATAAATAAATTAAATTACCACATTTCCTATGGAAATTATAACTGGTCTACTAAATTTTTATTTCTACAGTAATTTACGAAAAGGATCCTAAAAAAATATCAAAAGTTCAAGAAGTTCTTCGTGCAATTTCGAAGAAAGTGGACGTATTTTTTATAAAAATTTCAATTAACAAACTTTTTATTTGGGTTTCTTCTAAATTTACTAAAGAGATGCCATATTGTTTTTCTAAATTTTGCAAAAATGTTAAATCGAATCCAAAGGTTTAAATTATCTTACTGGGTTAACAGGGAATTGAGTAGCGTAGAATAAGAGAACAAATATTTGTGTTTATTTTACTTAAGCCTACATTATAAATTCAATAACTAAGAGATTTAAATATTTAAAAAAATCAAATTATTTACAAAAATAAATCTTACAACATAATTTTTATAGCTATTTTTTCTTTTTTAATATTGTCCATTCTTCAAATCAACATTATTTAGGGCATATATATGTATAAATAAATAAAAGTACCTTCTTTGCGCATTGATTTCACTCCTATACCGTTCACCACACCTTGAGCCTAAAAACACTTCTCTAGACTGTCCACCTTCACATCTCATCTCCTCTCCACAACCCAACATAGACTGGCCCACTCTAATTAGAACAGCTGATGGTCGTCTTTTGTGCTCCACTCATTGGTTGTTTTAAAACAAAATGCGATTTTATATATTTAATCACTATTTTAGTTACTTCACTGTTTTCATACAAATAAACACAATTAACTTAATAATATATAAATAATATTCCAATAATTACAATGTGTAATTTTATACATCACAATACATAGTTTGTAAAAGATAAAAGAAACTCAAAATTGAACTGAACAAAATGTAAACATTTTGTTTTATTTATTTATTACTACATTGAAGCCTATTAAGGCTTATTGTAGAGAGTTGGTGTACAAATGAATATACATTTTATATAATAATAAAGTAAGAATTTCACAACTTAATAAATTTCTAAATATTAAAATAAATGCGCACATTTACTTATATATGCAAAACAGAAAAAAATATACTTTTATATACATACATACACATATACATATGATAATAACTTTAACTAAAAAACCAAAGTAATAAACATTAACTCAAACCACTTTGTACTTAAGCTGTAAATAACAAATATTTAACAAAAACTTAAAATGAGAATCTCAACTTTAATTTATTTCCCATTATCTTTTTTTTTTTATTAACAACATATAATATATGTTTTATAAACATTTGTGGGTGAATGCTGGAAGGAAAATCTGACTCAAAATCTGGCAACTACATATTCTGCCGAGCTAATTGACATTCCTTAGAAGCTTTAAAATAATTTGAGTATTTATCATTTAAAGTAGTATTTTCTGAAAGTAAAAGCTATATTAGAAATTTGCTAATATCAAAATTGGAGTTCACTTGAATAATTTGAGGTAAAAAATATATCCCATTTTCGATGGGTGGAAGAAGATCCTTGATCATCGCCAACTACCACTCCAACTGTGGTGTTAACGTGAGGATGGCTGATATAAGGAGAAGTGATTATTTCACAGGTTAAAGAATACAAATGTAGTCTGAGCTCTCACAAGTTTTATTATTTTGTGCTGGTTGGCTTTTGAGGTTGCCCTCATCATCAGGCAGTCTGGGAAAACCATTTAAAAAAACATAATTTAATTGTTTTTAAAGTTAGTGAATAAATAAGATAAAATTCTCTAATAAATATTAATATAGTTTGGGAGCAGGTATAACATATCTGTCTCCATCCATGAAATAGGGTTTTATAAGGATGGTCACCTCTGGTAGAAGATATGTCAAGGGGCTCTTATGGGCTGACATCTTTAAGGTGTTTGTCGTGTTAGCCTATAGCTACGACTGCAGGCTATTTTCAATATATGGAATGTGGGTTGCAGACACTTTATTTTGCAACTGTTTCCATGCATAATACATAAAGCTAGTTAGTGCATAAATATGCAAACACATATTATGTGTTTCAAGCCTTTCATGTCGTCACAGCCTCTGGTTGTACAGAGAAAAGAATACAAATTTAAATTTTTTTTAAAAATAGCAATAATTATTTTTAATATTATTTGTTTCTCTTCAAAAAATTATGTCGGCTATCTAGGTCTCTTACTCGACATGCGACTAACATGGAACCCTCACATGATATACTGAAAAGACAAGAAATGAACATACGTTAAGTTTACTAGACAAGAGATCTAAGTTAATTTTCAAAATAAAACCACTTATATACACCAAAGTTGTACAACCGACTTATATACAACGCGCTTGAACCGATATGGACTAATCTTCAGCGCATCCAATCCCTTTAATTCAAAATCCTTCGTACAATAGCCAATGCTCCTTACTATGTTTCAAACAAGACCCTTCCATACCGACCTCAGCATCCCCTTCATCACCGAAAGGCCTAAATCCAGGTACAACAAGTTATTTTCCTCCCCTAGTTCACATAATTCCCTCCATGAGGTTGTCTCTCCCCTCTTGACATTTTGACAATGCCATATTTTTATCTTTGAGCAAATTTGCTTGTTGTATTTATACAGTTGTAAATACCTATTTGTAAATAAAAATATATATTATTTGTTAAGCCTCCATAAAAACTGCCAAATTTCTCTTCATCTGTCTTGAAATCTACCATATTTATTAATAAAATATAATGTACGTTGGATATCCAGTGAATATGGAAATAACAAATTAATGAGGTCAGTTTAAAACTTTTTAATGACGTATTATAAAGTATCAAAAAATGTTATTTACATTAAATTAATGACAACATCGTAATGACGATTACTAATTAAATTAAATGATATAAAACTTTTTAGAAACTGATAATGTGAGAATATGCCCATAATGTCTGTGTGTTAATTATGTTTTAAATCTCAGAAAATAAATTAGAGAATAATACAGCTGTCACATAATACTATTATATATATTTTTTTTTTTTCCTCCTCTGGAGATTACATTGATATTTGTATTATAGAAAAGAATGGAATCGTTGAATATACATGACAGTGGCATTCTCAGAAATACAGAACACATATTTATAATTACTAAATTAAAGGACTGTTTCTCTATGGAACCCTTCAATGTGTGACTTCATCTTATCTATTTTACTTTCCCAGCTTTATGGAGTAAAAGGAAATTATAATTATATAGTAATGAGTTTTCATGGGAATTTCATGTTTTCTGACCTCCTGATCCCTTTGGTCGATTGGTAAGGTTATATAAGCTACAGCTATAACAATAAAATTAAATGTGACTAAATAACAACCTATATCATGAGCGGATAGAACTATAAAATTATTTACACTATAACGAAATGAACACAAACTACTATAACTAAATAAAACGTTTATGAAATACATATGTACTAAAATATACTATGATATCTAAACAAAAAACTAAATGTTTTCGGGAGCACATATGTATGTGTACAATTGAGGAGTTTGGAGCCAGAGTGGACCAACCCACAATTTTTCGGAAAATGAGTTATTACCATCCTGATGTTGGCATAGGTTCCCTTTTTCAAAACCAGTGTGGATCACTTAGTTTCTTCACTTCAGTGATAGATAGCAGCACTTTAAGTTTAGTCCACAAATATTTTGTGCATATATTTTCAAAGTCACAATGGATCATACAGCCTTCAAAAACTTTATAGAACACAAAAAGGGATCACTCATCCAATATTATTCTAAAATTTCAAATATAAATAAATATTTGGGGCCCATTTATGGAGATAAACAAAATGTACTCAATTTTCAATTGCCATTTTCTTCCTGTTCAGTTTCAACCAGTTTAGTTCAACCCTTAATCCCCCCCCCCCTCTCGTCGCTTTGGTCGATATGGGTGAAAATCAATAAATGTCGTCATTAGAGGGTTCTGGATACACATATAAAATGTCTTGTCGATGCATTCATTCTATCGATAGTTATCGTTTTTGTATCTAATTTATAAGTTATCTAAATGTATATATGTTATGGACCAAGTGATTAATAGGTCATCATTTATATTGCCTCAAAAGAGCAGACAATAAGATAATAACTATTGAAAATGTTAGATTGACCGGGCATTATGAATAATGTCCTTCATCTGTTGGACAGAGTAATAAAAAGATTTGTTTTATTAAATTATTTCATTGTCAGAATAATATTGTAAAATCAAAGGCTTTCACGTGACAAACTTATCTCAATTTTAAGAATAATCAGACATAATTCTAAAACATAAAATGAACTAAGAGGTAAATTATTTTTAAACATACATTTTACATAATCAGCTTCAGAACAATTTTGACATTGAAAAATCATTTCATAATAATAATACTGATAATCTTCTGTTTTCTTTTTCGACATTTTACACTTAGAAGATTTCACCATTTGAATCAACTCTGTGTAACTTGAGTTCGTGAAAAACTGAGTATTCTGATCTTTTAATGATACTAACTCATTTAATCGTTCATCGAATCAACAATGCATGTCAATTTTGATTTATCCCATGCTAAAACAAGAAGTTATAACACACCAACAACATTTTGTATCTGTGTTTAATTCGACATTAAATTGTAAACCTAAACAATAACCACTGTGTTTGCTGACAGCGAGTGAGACGCGGCCTCCGATTTGTCAGCGCGTGTTTCATGTTCGTTCCTGCTCCCTGCCTCCTGCTATAAGTACCTTAATTATCAAATTAATGATATGATAGCAGCAATATTCATAATGATCAGACACGATAAATAATGTTTAAATAGGTACTTATTAATTACATTGCCCGATTCGATTTGTCATTATTCAAACTGCGAAGGCAATATAAATAATGTCCTCATTAATCACTAGGTCCATAACATGTACATTCTTATGACGTATCCTGTTACCATGTTATTATTTAACGGAAATAAATATTATTATCGTGTTCACAGACAGAAATTAGTTTTTTTTTCATATTTGTAATCTGGAGGACGAAAAACCTGAAATACTCCGCATCAAATATTTGACCGATTACTTAATTTCCCCTTTACTTCGTATAGCTGGTGAGGTAAACATTCTGTAGCGTAATGTATATCCAGAACTATCTAAGGATGACACCTATCGATGTTCACCCAAATCGGCCAATGGGAAGGGGGCATGAGAAGAAGGGCTCGACTTAAATACCCTAATAACTGCCGATGTATCGACAAAATTTAGTATGAGGGTTCTTTGTAAGTCAAATATTAAGTTTTAGCCCGTACGGTCGATTGTCTTAGATCGAATAAATAATGGATTAATTCTTGCTGGGCAAGTATATAGCTTGTGATTCACCGAGGACTTGTTCCCTCTACGTTGGCCCTTAATAGCCCCGTATCATCTAGAGGCTCCTTGTGAAGACGTGATGGCACATAACTCCTCAACTTTAGGACTTGATGTCCACTTAATTTTGATTTATCCACAAAGAAAACTTGAACACCTATTTATAAACTTTTTCAGGATGGTTTTTATGAGTTAAGTATTAATGTAAAAATGTAGCCTTTTTCAAACTTTTTCAGAACAAATGTGATCATATTCAATTTTATATTCGGTCTACAGTTTAGTTTAGCCCCATATATCTTGTAATTATTATTTTGTCATTTCGCCTTTTTTTTTATGAGAAATTTATTTGACGAATAAACCATTATGAAGAATATATAATATCTTGTACTTTTGTTACTTCAAAGTTACAAGTAAGTGAACAGTGAACCTACACAAACTGTCCGAAACACCTGTTGCTCGAAACAGTCAACGCCTCCTAGATCCGATTCGGCAAACTACTCCTGTTTGAATTCGAGAGAGGGCCGCTCTTTTTCGAATATGTGAATTTGCGGCACACCTTGCATTTTTTTAAATTTACTTGTGTTCAAGATAGTGGGTTCGAAAAATCATTCGGTTTTTTATCTGGGAAGTGAAAAAACCTTGAGTACGCCGTCCCTCGGATGAGACGTTAAGCGATGGTCGTAAGCCTGTACAGGGCCAGGTACTCGTTTAAGAGATGAATTAACCTAGGCAGGCAAAATTGGGGACTCCCACAGTAGAGTCGGGCTCGTGTCCACCAGAGCAACGAATGAGCACTCTGGTACTAGGCTATATGACCTCCTAGTTAAAGTCCGGGCATGAACTACAATAACTAATTAATACGGGAGTTATTAATTATTTTAAATAATTAATTTAGTAGTTTATTTAAAAAATTTCGCGACTACTTGACCATGAACAATTTATACAATTTGTGTAACTGTCTACAATGTAAAAGAGTTAACGATGAAAGATACAATCATGGGTTTTTGTGGTAAGTGATATAGAAAAGTGAAATTTTCTCTTCTGATAGTGGAGGCACACGCGAGACTTCGTGACGGTGGAGTCAGACATCTGAGCCAGGGGTTGGTGGACTTTGGAATTAACTCAAATAACAATTGTAGAGGCCTCCATCATAATAGATTTATACAATTCTCCAAGTTTAATGAGATTTTCCTGACTCCTACTCAGCGTCCTTCTGGGTAGTTCTGTTACTACTGACTGTCAGAAATTAGTTGCGCAGTTTTCAACGGCATTTCATGTCCTAATACCAAAAAATTAACAAAAAAAAAAACATGTCTTTCTGTGTGTTTATGAACACGATAACTCCCGATAGATTGAATATCGACAAGAAGTTTTATACTGTGTACCCAGAACATTCTAAGGACGACGCATGTTAATTTTCACCAAAATCGTCCGAAGGGAAAGGGGATCAAAGGATGGCACGAATCAAAAATTCCGAAACTGCCGATGTAATGAATGTATCGACATGAAATTTTTTATTTAAATTCAAAACCTCGTAAGGACGGCATCTATTAATTTTCCGCAAAATCGATCGAAGGGAAGGAGGCCATAAGAGGAGGTCGATTCAAATACTACCCTTATAATTGCAGATATAATAATATCAAATTTATTACCGTTTAATCAATACATGGTCATAGGATAGGATAAGTCAAAAGAATTTATACATTAAGTTAGCTTATAAATTAGATTTATAACTACTTGAGTCTAACACATCTAAGATTAGTAGTAATGACAAAACTATTTAAAAAATATAAAATGAAATTAATAAAAACTAAACAAATAAATACTTAAAAATGTAGGAGTATATAAAAAAATTAATACGTAGATACATTTATAATAAGTAGACACATTTTTCAATTTAATAAAAATGAAGATAACTATTTTTAAAAAAACTCTTCGGAAGTGTCTTTATCCCAACGATGTTTCGGGTTCTTACGTCCCATCCTCAGGTCCCAATGTGCGAGATATAGAAAAAAAAACAATGTAATTATAACAATATAAAAAAAATATATATATTAATAAATTATAAATGAATAAAAAAAAAGTCTAAATAAATAAAATTAATGTATCGATACACAATTTAGTATGAGAATTCGGAAGCCCTCTAAGTCAAATATTGAGTTTTAGTAGTAGGTATAACGAAAACATAATCAGTTAATTCCTGTTGGGGAAGTACATAGCCCGTGATTCACCAACTACTTTTTTTTTTACTTTTCTGCTGGCGTTATATGCCGTCGGTCTTCAATCCCGGGTTGTGCCACGCCCTAATGCGGGTCGCTTAAAAAAATAATAATAAAAGTTAAAATATGGTAAAATGCTTCCTTTATATTCAGCATAAAATCAATCAAATTGATTTTTTTTAAAGGGTTTCTTTTCATACATTTTTATACAATATAATATGTATTTAACCCCGTGGGGTGTACTAAGTATAGTTCAGCTCAGAGGTGGCGTTCTTTCCTGCTGAGCTCAAGATCCCGAGTTCGAAACCCAGCCGTTAAAGCCTTTAGGTTTTTTACCTGTGAGGTAAAAAAAAATCCTTGAGCACGCCGTCCTTCGAATAGGACGTTAAACGATGGTCTCGACCCTGTTCGATGTCAGATCATCATTTAAAGATTCTTAGGTAAATAAAAAAAGGTAGGCAAAATTTAACTCCCAGTGTAGAGTCAGTCTCATACCCACCATCGCGTCGAAAGAACGGTTTGGTAGTTGGCGATATGACCTTGTAGTTAAAGCCCTAGAAATTAATTAATAGCACAAATCATGGGAAAAAAATCCAACTCAAAAACATTTTAACATGTGTTCGTTAATGAAATCTTCGATAACAAAAAAGTCGTAAGTGAAAATTCGTCGGTGAATCACTGCCTATGTACTTCCCCAGAACGAACTAATCGATTAACTTTCGCCCCCCCCCCCCCCCCCCCTTCAAAACTAGTCGACCGTTTGCGCCATCATTCAATAGTTGGCTTACATAGGGGCTCCTATGATTCTATATTTTGTGTCGATAAATTCCTTACATTTTTGGCAGTTATTACTGTTTTTTAATTGAGCCCCCCCCCCCCTGAACCCTCAGAAATTGGAGGTCGGAAAACATGAAATTCCGTTGAATACTCCGCATCGAATTTCTGACTGATTACATAACTTCCCCTATACTTCGTATAGCTGGTGAAATAAAATGACAATATGTGTGGGTCCAGAACACCTTAAGGACGGCACCTATTGATTTTCAGTCAAATCGGCCATATGAAAAGGACGATAGGTGCTCAACACAAAAACTGTAATAACTGCAAAATTTATTAGGAGGATTCAGAAGGTCAGCTATTGATTTTTAGCCCAAACTGTCCATTGGTTTTGGAAGGGGAGCGAAATATTAATTGATTAATTTAATTTGGGGAAGTACATTGCCGGGGATTCACCATCGTTCTCACAGTTCAAAATGTTCTAATAAAGTTTGAAAGTAATATTGAAATGGTGAAGTTTTTAAATAAAGTTGTATCTGTTTATGTGGTTTTCTGATGTATAGTTTTCTATTCATCCAGAAAAATAAAAAATTAATGAAAAAAAGAAAATAAATGATTGGAAAGACAAGGGTTGAAAAAAAAAAAAAAAAAGGATAATTGACTGGAAGGGGAGAGGGGAGGGTAGAACTGTTGATTCAATGAAAGGGAATTTTAAACACCAATTCGGTGGTCTCCCGTTCAGAAATTGGAACAAGGATCAATTCGAACAACGTCAATACTGTTTCTTTTGTTCTGCAAATAGGTGAACTGTCATACTACATGACAAACAGTTGTGAAAACGCATCCCGGAAAAAATCATCGGATTGGGAAAAACGCCTTCATATTCGCGACGCTTCGCCTTCTGGTCTTTTTTCACTGCTGGACAGTGGATGGTTAGGCAGTGTGGTGGGAGGGTCAGCGCTAGTCTCCCCTCTCCACTAGTTGGAGATGCCAATGTGCGGAAGTCCTACTGATGCTGTCCTCGTGGAGTTTCGTATATATTTTTATTTATTTTTATCTCTTTTTATTTATTTACCATCGTTATTTATTAAGTCCTCAGCTATACGAAGTATGGGGGAAATTATATCATCATTTAAAAATTCGATGCGGAGTTTCAACGGAATTCCATGTTTTCCTCTAGATTCCAAATCGTATGTGTGACCAAAATCCCATAAGGACAACAACTGTTGATTTTCAACCAAATGAGCTTAAGGGAAGGAGAAGATTTGGGGGGAAACTAAACATAAAAACTCTAATAACTGCCGATATAATGAATGTATCGACACGAAATATTATATGTGAATTCAAAACGCCATAAGAACGACACATTATTTTTTGAGGGGGCTCAATTCAAAAACCCTAATAACTGCCGATGTAATGAATTTTTTCGATGTGAAATTCCACATTTGAAGTCAATCCAATTTGGACATAAACTGTCAAATTTCATCGATATCGGCCGAAAAGAGGTTGAGGTTCAAGAGAGGGGGCACAATCCCAAAACCCTAATAACTGCCGATATAGTGAATTTATCGACTCAAAATTTAATATGAGGATTTAGGAGCCCCTATATAAGTCAAATATTGAATATTAGCGCAAACGGTCGACTGGTTTTGGGGAACATAACTCCCAATAAAATGAAAGTATCGACACGAAATTTTATATGTGAATTCAGAACCTTCTAACAACGACATATATTGTTTTTCAGCCAAATTGACCAAAGGGATGGGGGAGATTAGGGGGAAGACTTAACATAGAAACTCGAATAAATGCCAATATAATGAATGTATCGACACAAAATTTAGTATGAGGAATTTAGGAGCCCCTTTGTAAATCAACTGTTAAATATTAGCGAAAACGGTCAACTGGTTTTGGAGGGGGAGCGAAAAGTTAATTGATTAAATCGTTCTGGGGAAGTACATTGCAGGTGATTCACCGACGACTTTTTTTTGCATTGTTATTATTGTGACGTATTCATTTCTTTTTTGCTTCTTATTATTTATTTTAAATATTTTATATTACTAATTATTTTATCATTTATTCTTATGATCAACACTTCTGCTTATTGTTTTTGTACAGATTGTAGAATAAAAAAATAAAAAAATCAGATTCGCGAAACTAAAGATTTGTTGCGCAGGACGCCCGAATATCTCGATCTTTCTCGTCAATTTAGATGAAATTGTCAATAATGAAATTCAATATATTTCCTATTTATGGACATCCGTGCATAAAATTGTATCACAATATATTTGTTCCATTGCGTTATTACATTTTCTGGAGTCATCTCCCCTGTTCCCATCTTCGACGAATTGACACAAAATATCCTACTTTGGGAGGCCTAAATTCGCATATAAAATTGTTCTTTAGATGTCCATTCTGTCTGGTGTTAGACTGTCACAGAGACACAATCAGACAATCATTTTACTTCCCCAGTTAACAAGTTTTTTTTTTCCTTTGGCTGATTTAGCTAAAAATCTATGGGTGTCGACTTCTAACCCTCGCACAGTTGGGCAAAACTCAAAATTAGCTCGAAAAAATTAAAAAAGTACAGCTCTCATAATTTACAAGTATTTATGTGATAGGAAAAGATTATAATTGAAGAAATACGTGTCATTAGAGTAAAAAAAAAAATTAAAATGAATTATTATGAAATTATTCAATTTTCTTGGAAGAGCTTCCGTGCCACCGCCATTCCTCGAACCGCTACGTTTCGTTTAAGACTCTTGAATTTCAACCATAGAGAAAACATGTAAGAGTTCTTCACTACATTAGAACTTCCAGTAAAAGGAAAAAAAAAATGGCTTATCAAGGAGAGCTAAGGTTCTGCTTCTTTTACAACGATTAGAATACTAAATTACCAAGTGAAAAATGCTAAGTAGAAGGCATGCAATCGCCTGCAATTTTTTGTTCGGCTGTTTCAGAATGTAAAATTTCCTATAAACAACTTTATGCATTGAATTTAATTAATTTATGCACTATCTACTAATATAGTTTATTCACTTAGCTTCTCCTGAATCAGACATATTAGCTAAGGTTTGAAAAATAAATTAACTGCACTGTGTCACTGTCCGAATGTAACTGATGTGAAAAGATAATGACGTGCCTTTCCTATGTTTACAAGCCGGCTTTGTACACTTATTGTAAACAACTGAGGCCCACCGCTTGGATTCAATGTCTACTAGTCTCCTTCCAATAACAATTGTTCCCATCTTTCTAGTGAGAGTTTCATAATTTCAATTTTCGTGCTGTTGGTGAATTGCGCCACTGTGCCTCGTATGAAATTTCGGGTCAATACATTCATTACGATTCAGTTATTAGAGTTTTTGTGTTAAGCTTCTCCCCTAATCCCCCTTCCCTTCGGCCGATTTGGCTGAAAATGGATATGTGTCGTCGTTGGACGGTTCTATATTCACGTATACAATTTCGTGTTGACTCCTTCATTCTATCGGGCGTTATCGTGTTCTCAGAATTTTTTTTTTTCGTTTTCAGAATCAGGAGGTTAGAAAAATCGTAAAATATCGTATCTGTGAACACGATAAATCCCGGTAGAATGAATATATCGACACGAAATTGCATATGTGTGTCCAGAAACATTTAGGGATGGCACCTACTGATTTTCAAATAGACCAAATGGAAGGTTGGATTAGGGGGGAGTCAAAACCCAAAAACTCTAATAACTGCCGTTGTAATGAAGGTTAGGTTAGGTTTTATGACTCATGCCCGGGCTTTAACTACGAGGTCATATTGCCTACTACCAGAGCGCTCTTTCGTCACTCTGGTGGACATGAGCCCGACTCTGCTGTGGGAGTCCTAAATTTTGTTGTAATGAAGGTATCGAAAATAAACTTATATGTGAAATCAAAGCCTTCTAAAGACAATATCTATTAATTTTCAGCGGAATCGGCCGAAGGGGAGGGGGATCAGAGGGGTCTCAACACAAATACTACAAGAGATGCCGTTGTGATGCCGTTGTAAGAGATGCCATCATGTATGACACAAAATTTAGTATGAGGCACTAGGTTAGGTTAGATTAGAGCTACGAGGTCATATCGCCTACTACCAGCGCTCTTCCGTCACTCTGGTAGACATGAGCCCGACTCTGCTGTGGGAGTCCTAAATTTTGCCTACCCTAAATTTTTATTCACCTAGAGCTGGGGTTTTTAACGAGTACCTAACCTCGTACAGGCTCGGGACCATCGCTTAACGTCCCATCCGAAGTACGGCGTGCTTAAGTTTATTTTACATCCCAGATTAAATAAATTAAGGACCTCGGTCGGGTTTCGAACCCACGTTCTTCAGCTCAGAAGACAAGCATGCATACCACTGAGCTACCGGCGCCCTGTATGAGGCACTATATAGGTCAAATATTGAGTTTTAGTAGGTGACGAAGATGAGGTGCGATGACCAACTGATATGACGTGGAATCATTAAGGCGGGTATGTTCCTGTTTAACTCGATAGGAAAATTTATCAAATTTGTTACTTTGTTCAATGGGCTATTATACATATTATCCTAATACTGGTTGATAAAGTTTCGGATTTGAAACTTTTAAATACTGTGTTATTTCCACAACACTGTTTCATTTCAGGGAGTATGCCATTACTTTAGAGCCTAAAAAATGCACTCACGATATGGGTTATAACATCTTCCCTTAGAGATGTGAAATTGCAAAACATTAAGAATCACTTAGTTTTTTTTTATTAATTTTGTGTATATATTAACTTTAATTTTCCCGTTTGACGGTTGTTTATTTCAAATTAAATAATATTCAGCTCCTAGATTTCATTTTATTTTATATTTGACATTTTTATGGGAGTGTTACTTATTTCATTTTTTAATAATATTTATTATTATTAAAATATTTTTATATCTTTAACTCTTTGATGTATAAATTATTCATGATTTTGAGAAAAAAAGAAATGTAATCAAAAATATATGGAATACTTTACTTTATAATTTAATTTATTTTCTCCTTTTCAGTAGAAATGTAATTAAAATAAGAAAGAAAACCGATACATTAAAGAATTGAGAAAATTAATTAAATTAATGATACTTATTAGTATAAGAGTATGAAATGGATTTGAGAGAAGAGAGAAGGGAGGAACCACATCACAATTAATTTTTTCTCTTTTTTTAATAAAAAAATTCCAGTAATAAAAATGTGTTTAAAATTCTTTATCGTGCTTACAATTTGAAAAATATGTGATGAGACCATTACAGGATATTCTTATACCAACAACGCTTACAGATCACTCTCTCTCCCTCCCCTTCTCAAAATCATATCATTTTGTCTCGTTGTTCAGCGTAATCCTGAGAGTAGACATTCTTCTACCATGTAATGCTAGTAACAAACAATGCTAGTAGAAACAGTTTTGAGAAGGGGGAGAGAGTGATCTACGATATAAGCATTGTTGGTATAAGAAAGTCCTGTATTGGTTACATCATATACCTATATTTTTTTTTTTTTTGAAAAGTGAGAAAAAACCTATTTTTCGAATAGCGGGTTTTCTAGAACATAAACATTTTCTAGTTGAATTTTAAAATGTTTTTAAACTATTTCGGTTAATTTGGATTTTCGTGAGGCGAAGTTCGGTTAAACGAGGTTTTACTATATTTATTTGGGTGTTTTAATTATGTATCCCATTTCCAAAAAGTAGTGTTTGCTTCATCTCAGAGACACATTACTGTTGGAATTAAGAGCGGAATTCAAGACCAGAGCACTAGAGAATGTCCCCGAGTTCATTTGGAATGTGTGTGTCTCTAGCAGTCCTCTAGAAATTCTACACCAAGTCTGCCTCCACTTGAGATGAACATTCCTGGTTTTGTCTTCTTTGGAATTATATCCTTTCTGATTTATTGTGTTTAATTATAGGCGCATGGCTTATTTAGTGCAATTTGCCATGAATAAGTAAGTGGTTGCTGAAAACATTTTGTGAGATTTCTTCATGCTTAAGGGGTTTTGAAAAAACGCCTTTGGGTCATGTTTCATTGAAAAATATTTCTGTACTTAATTAACTGCTCTGTTTGCTTGATCTCTGCACTGCATGCCTCTCCGTTGATCATTGGTATGAATGAGGTACTCGAAGCTCCGCTAAGGTATTCGTAGTTCGAGATTCTGAAGTGGCCTGCGGACCGCGCAGGCACAATGCCGGAACAGCCTGCCATGCAGCATATCAACTATTCCAGGAAGACATATTATTTATTGTATCTTAATATTATTCATTTATTTTTTAGGTAAATGGAAACTAAACGAAAAGAAGAAACATTTTTTTAACAGTTTTTTTTAATTTACCTTCCTCATCTAATTTCCCTATTATTTTCCTTTATTTGTTGTCTATGAAATTTTGTTCTTCACTTCTTACCTGCTTCTTATCTCCAATATCTCCTTCTCCACCTGGTGTATCCTCTTCAGTTCTCTATCATTTTCCTCTCTTCCTCTTCTTGTGTTTTCCTTGTTCTACTTCTCTGTCCACATCCTTAGTTTTTTTTTTTATTTCCCCTTTATGTAATCGATCAAAAATTCGATGCAAAGTTTTCAACGGAATTTTATGTTACGACCTCTTGATTGCAAACATGAAAAAAACATTTATAAGTGGCTGTGAACACAATAGAATGAATGTATCGACACAAAATTTCATAGAGGAAACTAGAACTCTCTAACTACGACACCGATTGTCTTTCAGCCAATCACAATTTAGTATGAGGTTTTAGGAGCTCCTATGTAGTTCAACTGTTGTATATTAGCGGAAACGATCGTCTAGTTTTGAAGGGGGAGCGACAACTTAATTGAATAGTTCGTTGTGGGGAAGTACATTGCCGGTGATTGACCGACGACCTCTTTTTATTGTTCCAGTAGTCGATCCGATGTACTCATTATAAGAGTGCCGTTATGCGGTGTTGTCCAAGAGCTCCTGTGAAGTTTGAAAGTGACCAGCACCCTGTTTGTTATGGAGAAGAGGACTTACTTAGTCCAGATGCTCCAACTAGCACCATATATCACCAACTACCCACCGTTTTCTAAATGGAAATGCTCAAAGTTTCTGGAGCAATTTTCAGGGAGGGGGCTTTAGATTGAGCCGGCCAAATTCCCCCCCCCCACCCCACCCCCCCCCCCCCCGCACCCCTCTTTAATTATTAATTTTTATGATTACTTTACTTTCTTAAGTCCATTAATGACCAATTAACCCTCCAGTAGTCGTCTAGGTATTTAGCCCATTAATGATCGAATGGATGGCAATAATCATTCAACTGTTTTGTAATAGGAGAAAAGTTGGTAATCTATTTGTCAAAAAATCCATTGTCATAGTGATCTAAGATTAAAGCTAAAATCATCGTGTAATAAGACAGGGATCAAGCTACTAGTGGTCGATAATGTAGACTAATAATGTCTATATGTAAAATGAAAAGTGACCATTACATTTTCAATATCCACAATATCATATTCATATCAAGTACTGATTGGTCAGCTGAACGGCAATGACTATTATAAAGGAACTTTTGTACAAGACTATATTTTATTATTATATAGATTAACTAAATAAAATAAACAACACATTCATTTTGATAAATCGGTACAAAGCTAAAAGCAGTACCTAATAAAGACTAAAATATAGGTTAGATTTTATGACTCATGCCCGGGCTTTAACTACGAGGTCTTATCGCCTACTACCAGAGCGCTCTTTCGCCACTCTGGTGGACATGAGCCCAACTTTACTGTGGTAGTCCTAAATTTTGCCTACCCTAAATTTTTATTCACCTAGAGTAGGGGTCTTTAACGAGTACCTGACATCGTACAGGCTCGGGACCATCGCTTAACGTCCCATCCAAAGGACGGCATGCTTAAGTTTATTTTATCTCCCAGATAAAATAAACTAAGGCCCTCGGTTGGGTTTCGAACCTACGATCTTGAGCTCAGAAGACAAGCACGCATACCTCTGAGCTACCAGCGCCCCTCGACTAAAATATATGAATTAAATTAATATGAATTTAAATAAGGGAATAAATGAAAGTTATAATATTGATTAAGAGAAAAAAATGAAGAAGAATATTATAATAATAATATTATGTAATAATTGGAGAAAAAAATGTATGAATGGAATAAGTAAATACAAATTAATAATAATAATAATATGACAAAGAGAGTAAATATGGAGTGGGGATGTAGATGATATAGAATGATGTAGAATATAAATATAAAATGGAAGTAATAAAACATTATTCATTAATTATGAATGCTCGAAATTTTATGGCATTGATTATATAATAGAAAATATTGGAGATCTCGTTCTTATTATGGGCCAGAAGTAGGCTATGGTAGTTGGATGTTTATGTTGACATTGAGACAGGAAGTGGCTTCTAATGAGAAAGTAGATCGGACAGGTGGTATACGTCATATACGTCATATACAGATTGTACAAACCTCCTGGAGATTAAGGGTATGAACATTATTTTTGTGACTAATTTCAAGACAGTACTTTCCAGAGAGACGTAGTTGAGCCAGTATTATGATGTGTGAGAAAGGAGCATTCAGGATTAGAACTAAGTTTATAAGTATAGTGAAATATCATGATAGTTTGAAGGTACATAATGTCCATTAGAGCTTCGAAAGAGCGCTCCGGTAGTCGGCGATATGACCTCTTAGTTAGTCTAGGGATGAACTAAAATAACTTACTAATTAGTAAGAGATGTTTCTCTTGTCATTGACAATTTTGAGATGCCACATAGCCCTTATTTGAAACAGGATTATAATGATATTACAGTGAAATTTGAAATTATGAAAATTTGATGAGCTTTTTAGGTGTTGGAAAATATGTCATTTCAATTTATTAATATAGATTAAGAACTGAAAGGAATTTTCAATAAAGAACCATATTTCTTCTTCCCAGTTCGCTAAAACTTTTTTTTTTAAATAATTGTTACTTTGTGAAATTAGATCTAATTTTAATCTTTAAAACGGAAGTATTTAATTAAAACCTTAAGTGATGAGTGCTTTAATAAAGTAAAGAAGGTAAGCAACCTGCCTTGTTATTTAAGTGAGCGGGTATTGCCTGATCTGTATTCGCAGGGGCAAGGCTGACCCCTGGATTAGGGATTGGGAGAGCACTCCATGACCTCATCTCTACTTCCAGTCTTATTTTTATTTATATCTTTGGGTTGAACGTCCTCATGTACTTCACACTAAGGGAGAAGCAAGCCAGTTCTGACACTATCTTAGGTAGTCTCATTATACACAGAAGAACGGGAGGCCAGCGTCTTCTTAAGCGGCGTGGAGGGTTGTCGGGATGGTACTGAGAGGACAAGCGCTGAGTGACAGGATTGGGATGGGTATTCAGTTTAGAATGGAATTTCTTAAAGCGGAGATGGATTGGGTCTTCAATGTAAGGAAAGTTGTGGTCTTTGTGTAGGACTTTTGACTGAAAATATTGTATTCTGTTAATGTTGAAACTTTTGCCTCAGCCCCATAGTTCTACTCCGTCTGTCAATATAGGTCTTATGATTGTTTTGTAAATTGTAAGTTTGTTCTTAACAGATATTTTTGACCGTATTTCTGTGCAGAAAAATATTTTTTTAAACTTCAAATCTTGTCATTATTTGGACTATTTGAAATGGTCACTAGGAAAAATTTAAAAATTTTCCCTCTTAACTATTCATCATTATACCAGGAAGAAAGAACGACGAATTTCAAATGTTGTTTTTCTCTTTTTAGAAAACAATTTATCACATAACGGAAATTCTTTCATCCCATTCCCACCTCTTGCAAAGCAACTGATGCAAAAAAAAAAAAAAAATCAATTCAATTAAAAACGTTTATATTAGAGAAAACCCTATATTCGGAAACGGCATTTTTTCGAACAGGCTCTGGACCATCGCTTTGTGAAGGATCACTTCACATTTCAATATGTTTTGTAATGAATGTTTTTGATTTTTTAAATAAATGTTAGTTTAAGAATTACAATTATATTTTTTTAGTGTATAATAAATATTTGTGTTATGATGGTTGATCAAAATGGACGTGTTTTAAGAAGTGTTGTTTTTTGTTTGGGCAAGATGGATTTGTTTTAAGTATTATTTTGTTTTGTATTTTGTTATGCGCCCGAATAGAACAATTAAATGTGCGGTTTGTTGTAACTTAACGTCCCATCCGAAGTACACCGTGCTCAAGATTTTTTAATGTTTCTTATTTGAAAAGAAAAGTAGTGAATGTAAAAGTGCTTTCAAAATCAACCCAAATTTGGGTTTTGTATCTAGATAAAAGAAAGGGGATTGTGGTTGTTGGTTTTTTTGTTTTCAACCTCACACAACTTTTATCTCAAAATTCCATTTGTATAAATAAGCCCTCAACTCTTGTTTCTTCGAACTCCATACAACATGCAAACCTTTTTCCATTCAATTTTCCTTTACTCTGATCCCTATTTTCCACGATTTTCTAAATAATCACAATGATCGTTTCTCGACGGACAGCACTCAGATGGATATATCGAAGATAACCAAGAACATCCTGAAGATTCTTGTAGAAATAGGTGGGACTCATGCCCGCATGCACACTACCTCTGAGCTACCGACGCCTTCACTTACATAATATTATTAATAAATAATGGGTTGTCCGGAAATAAATGCAGGTTTTCATGTTTGCATTAAATCACCTCTCGGTTGTAATCAATTATTATTCCTCTTCCAAACAAAAATGTTTGTTTACCTCTGTAGCAATTCACTGCTTGGAAATAATCCAGTTTGTACTAAGATGCCAAAGCGTGATTTTCGCCTAATTTCTTTTTACGAGTTTAAACGCGGTCGGAACGAGGCCCAAACGGCCATAACATTAACGAAATCTGGGGTGATGGCGGTGTGAGTGAGAGCACCGTTCAACGGAGGTTTAAAAAATTTCGGGAGGGGGATTTTAGCCTTGAAGACAAGGAAGGTCGTGGAATGACTCATTCCCTTGATGAAGATGTCCTGCAAGCTGTTGTCGAAGAAAACCCCAGAACAACTGTTCGAGAACCTTGGGAGAACCTCTCAGTCAGCAAATCGACCGTCGCTGACCACCTCAAGACGATCGGAAAGGTAAAAAAGCTCGAAACTTGGGTACCGACCGCCAAAAACATCACCGTTAGGAAGTTTGCACTGCACCTCTTTGCCGAAACAGAAACGAACCTTTTCTAACCAGAATAGTCACTTGTGATGAAAAGTGGATTCTCTACGACAACTCTAAACGTGGACAGTGGCTCGACAAAGGAGAAGCGGCACATTTTCCAAAGCCCCCAACTCATAAAAAGGTAATGGTTACTGTTTGGTGGGCTTCATTTGGGCTGATTCACTACAGCTTCTTGAATCCGGGCGAAACAATCAATGCCGAAAGGTATTGTTCTCAAATTGATGTAATGCACCAGAAATTGGCATTAATGAAGCCATCTTTGGTCAATCGGAAAGGCCCTATTCTGTTACACGACAATGCTCGGCCCCATGTCTCACGAAAATTGTTTGAGCTTGGTTATGAGACTGTGCCTCATCCACCTTACTCTCCAGACCTCTCGCCAACCGACTACCATTTTTTTAGACAACTGGACCACTTTTTTACGAGATAAAAAATGTTTTAATCAAAATTCTATAGAAAATGCGTTTTTAGAATTTGTTAATACTAAAGATTCAAAGTTCTACTCAGAGGGCATAGAAAAGTTACTAACTCGTTGGCAGAAATGTATTGAGAGTAATGAAGAGTATTTTGATTAATAAAAATTGTTTAAAATCATTTACTTTATTTTATATATTTTAAAACCATAAACCTGCATTTATTTCCGGTCAACCCATTAGTATTGGCGCACCTGCTCCTTTTTATCTCATGATTCCGTTCGGTATAGTATGCCCGCATGGAACAAGATTTTTATTGTTACATCTTCAGTAGAATTTTTAGATGGGTGCCTGATATAAATTGCTGGTAGGTTGAGTAAGTTAGATCCGGTGACCTGAGCAAGTTAGATGTTGTTATAAGGTTGGTTGTTGTCCTGACTAAAGCTGAGCTAAGGTACGAGGTCCTCGTATTACTTGAACTGGAAAAATAACTAAGGGAAGTGTGTTGGCCTCCTTGGGGGGATAAATCTCTGGTGAGACCTACCCCACTTAGATCGGAGCTCGCAGCACGGCATCCCCCCGTCTCGCTCTTCACATGTCTACCTGCTCAGCTCCTCAGTGGACTTTACTTCCACATACAAAGAATAAGGGAAGTTTTGTAATGGCTGCGAAATTCTCTGATTCCAAAAAATAAATAAAAGTCGTCTGTGAATCACCGGCATTGTACTACTTCCCCGGAACGAATTATTCAATTAACCCTTACCGCCAAAGGTGGGTCTGTCAGGCACGTAGTGATATTTCATTTGCAAGTTTTGTCAACCCTTCTCCCTCTCCACTAACGCCATATAAACGTTCCTTAGTTAATCCTTGTCACGAGAACATGCCAGCATCACTCTATATTTTACCATTTCAAGCTAGTAAACACTTTTATGAAACTAAGGTGGTCTGACAGGCACACATGTGGCTGGCACTACATTCCAGGTATGTGTCTGTCAGGCACACATGTGGCTTTGACGGGATTAACACTGTCTTTACTGTTCTAAATATTTAGGTTATGTTTTTCATACCTACCTATATAATCGTTTTATTTTATTTTTTTATTTTTCTAGATATTATCACTACTATTATCATTTTGTTGCCTATTATGTATTGTACCTATTAAATATTAATTATTGTTTACATCTATGTTTATTTATTATCAACCATTATTTGATTTTATTATTATTTTTTGTTTTTATTATAAGTTTTATTGTATTGTTTTTACAAACTTTTTTTTTTTTTTTTTTTTTTTTTTTCCAGTAGTTATGTTCCTGGGCCTTCTAGAAAATAGTATAATAGTATAGCAAAATAATTATAATTATGAGATAATTTTTGTACCCACTATGTTTATATTCAAGTAATAATGTTCATTTTTTAAGAATGTGAAATAAATATAATTTTTTATTCTTTTTTTTTATTCATAGCTATAAAGTACATAATAATATGTATATATGTAAGAGGAATCGTTAACTATACTGACAAATAATCAGGTTATAATTATATTTTATCAAAATAATAAAAATATATTATATCATAATAAAAATAATATTATATATTCAATATATTGATAGAAAGATTGATTTAACTTTAACAATAAGAGATGAAGTAGATGAAAAAGCATACCGTGCCTGAGAGGCACACGTGTGGCATAGACGGGAAAATGGTACCTGTGGCGGTAGGGGTTAACTATTCGTTCCTTCTCGAAAACCAGTCTAACCACGGAAACTGCCCCCGGGAGTCTATACCCCACCCTCGTAGCCTAACTTTGCCCCCCCCCCCCCCCCCCTGCTCAAAATCTTGGCTACGCCCCTGTATGTGAATTTAGGCCTCCCAAGGTTTCGGTCTGCCTGCGTGTGTAACTGTAAACATGTGTGATAATTAAATAAAATGTATAAATGTAAATAAATATAAAATTAATAATAATTAAAACAAAAAGAATAAATAAAAAATATTACCACATTTCCTGTAGAAATTATAGCTCGTATTCTACAAAATTTTGATTTCTACAGAATTACACACACATAATTACAAATAAATGATAAAATAATTATAATTATTTCAATTGGATTTCTTCTAAAAATACTAAAGAGTTGCCATCTTGTATTTCTAAATTAGCAAAAATGTTCAATCTAATCCAAAGGTGAGATTGAGCTTTCAACGGATTTTCATCAGCACAAATCCCTTGAATAAATGTTGACTCTTTTTGCTATGATGTCATCTGTCTGAGTCACATAGGCCAATTTTTTCTGATTAGATTTTGGCAAATATTGAACGGAAATTGAGACCACTTTTCTACGGAGCTTAATTACATTTTACTAGATACAACTTGTCAATATAAATCTTCCTAATAAAAAATCTCTTTAAATAGAAGTTGTAGAAAAAACTGATGACTCATTATATGAGGAGTTTGGAGCCAGAGCAGACCAACTGGTTGAAACTGAACAGGAAGAAAATGGCAATTGAAAATTGGGTACATTTGTTTATCTCCATAAATGGGCCCCAAATATTTATTTATATTTGAAATTTTAGAATAGTATTGGATGAGTGATCCCTTTTTGTGTTCTATGAAGTTTTTGAAGGCCGTATGATCCATTGTGACTTTGAAAATATATGCACAAAATATTTGTGGACTAAACTTAAAGTGCTGCTATCTATCACTGAAGTGAAAAAACTAAGTGATCCACACTGGTTTTGAAAAAGGGAACCTATGTCAACATCAGGATGGTAATAACTCATTTTCCGAAAAATTGTGGGTTGGTCCGCTCTGGCTGCAAACTCCTCATATATGAAATATGATTTTTCGAAAGTTGCCCGGTTTGTGATCATGTCGAAAATCTGAAGTTCATGTTTTTAGACGTAATTTGGTACTGGGGAAGTACCAATGATTCAATGAACATTATATATGGATACCATATATTCTTTGCCACCTGACAGGAATTTAGATTATTCTAAACGTTACGAAATAGCCTAAAGTGATTTACCCTTATTTTTTAAGCTGAGAAGTGTATTTTTTTTTTATTCTTCAGAAAATGTTACTTTGCTTAAAATAGTAAATATTAAAATTATGGAACCATACATTATATATTATAGAACCCTGCATTAGGTACATCCGTGACTAATGGATTTTCCATGTGGAAAAAAAATAAATATATTACATTGGGGTGAAACTTTGAGGGGCGAGATAATGTATTTTTTATGTACGCATATCCTACATCGTCAGTATTCTTCATCAGTCTAGCAGGGAAATATTTTTTTTTTTTTGAAAATACCATAAACCAGTTTTTTTTTTTTTTTTTTTTTTTTCTCGGATTTATGTAAATGCATTTAAATTTGCCCTTCAGTACATAATCCCTAATGCATCTTGCTAGAATAAATGTGGAATTACTTCACCTGTTATAAAATATAGACATGATAAAATATCTGACGTACTTAACCATAACATGACTTCCTTATACCCACTACATTTTCACGGATCACTCACCCCATTTCCCTTTTTAATGTATTTCTCTCTTATTGCAAGCTCGTATTGTTGCATATAAGAAAGTCATATCAAGATTTTTTTTTTGTTTCATTCTATTTACAGCTTAAATTCTGAGTGATTTTCTGATACCCAGTAATACCAGTTCCGAATTTCTTACGGAAATTCTTTCACATACTTTGAGGCCCAACGTTTGTCGTATTGTTCCTATCTCAAATCTAAGGGCACATAAGCTATTGGAAATTTATTAAGAAACATTTTTGGAAAGAACCAATTTTTTGACAGAACTAACCGTTTTCGGGTAAATCAAGGAAAAGTCTAAATATAGGTGTTTCAAAGCGACATTTCAGGACAGTTTTTGGCATGTATCTCGAAAACCTGAGGACCTATGAAAAATGTTATTTCATATAAAATGTGTATTTTAATTTTCTGTACATCTTTTATTTGAAGAAATTTTTGGTTAAGTCATAAATATAAGGGGTATCTATTAAAATGTACTTTGGGCCCGAAATAAAGGTTAATTTTTCTCTGATTTAAGCCAAAACTATCAGATTTGAGTTAGCACATGGCATCTTCGTTCCAAATTTCAATTACATTGGTACAATTATTTTTAAGTTAGAGAGCTCAAAAAGTACGAAAAAAAAAATATTCAAGGGCCCTTGAAACGTGAAATTCCGTAGAAAACGTGATCTCGGATTTTCGCACGATTTCAATACTTTCTTATTCCTTTAGTACAAATTGATATCCCTGTTCTACCAGGTTTCGTCGTATTTTCACTTCCCCACCTAGGTATAAAAAGTATAGGGGAAGTTATCTAATCGTCCAGAAATTTGATATTGAGTTTTCACCGAAATTTCAGGTTTTCTGACCCCCTGTCTGATTCCAAAAATTAAAAAAAAATATATATCTGTGTTTCTGTGAGTGTATGTATGTCAGTGATCACGTTTACTCAGTGACACGGATTTTTATATCGGTTTCCAGAAGGACGACACATTGATTTTTAGCTAAATCGGTGAAAGGGAAGCGGAGGACTAGGTTAAAGCTCAACACAAAAACTCTGAAATATTATTATTGTATTGTATGTTTGGACACGAAAATTCATACGTAGATTCTATAAGAACGGCATCTATATGAACGACATCTATTAAGTTTCAGCGGAATCGGGCGAAGGTGAGGGATGATCAGTGGAGGAGGCTCGACACAAAAACTAATAACCAGAGTTGGGCTTAGTCATTAATATTTTCAATCGATTGACGAATCAAACTAAAAAGTTAGTGATTATTTTAGTTATGACTAAATCAATCACGATTGATAATTTAGTTTTAGTCACTACTAAAATTGAGTAATCATTAGTTTTAGTTTGAATTAATTTTTTAACTAAAAAGATATTTTTCGTATTTGAAAACGAGGCAATAAAATATTATCCAGAAAATGAACCGACCTTGTACCATCTAGTAACTACTGACATAACGCAATAACATTTTAAACTCTTAAAAATTACTCAAGTTCTTTCAATTCAAAATAAGCCTTATCTTATAGGTGATTAGGTACTTTTCTGTTTATTAGCACATTGTATCGCTGTTTGTGTCACTACCTGGAAAGGGTCTACTGTATTGATACAAAGCATAAACAATGCTACAGAGCCTATGACGTCATCGGGACCAGTTGAAAGAATGTTTTCCTATGCTACTATGACCAACTCACCGAAATCACACAAACTATCTGATGAGATGTTTGAGAAAAGAGTCGTCATGAAAAGCAATTTAAATATAATGAATCGAAAACATTGACGGTTTGATTATATGTGTTGTACTAGTAAAAGAATAAATAAATAAAAAATATGAAAATATTGTTATTTGCATACCATGCATGAACGACTAATAAAATAATAAACCATTTGTCTAATTTAATAATTCGTTTACTTTACAATTTCCTTGACATTACTATTGCAATCATTGAAAACTAAAATTGATTCAATCATTATTTGAATTTTTTATACGACTAAAACTAATTCAATCGTCAATCGTCAGGTAAACTAATTACGTTAGTTTTAGTTTTTAATCGTCAACCAAACTAAATTTTTGCCAACACTGCTAATAACTGCAGTAATGAATATATCAACCCAAAATTTAGTATGAGGATTCAGAAGCTCCTCAACTATTAATTTTTAGCCCAAAACGTTTTGGAAAGTTTGATTAATTCGTGCTGGGGTAGTACATTGTCGGTGATTATCCCGCGCGTCCCTTCATATCCGCGCCTAGAGTTTCGTGAAAATCTTTTAGTAGTAGCGTTACTATTAAGGAGAGGATGGACGCACGTAGGAAGTGTATCTCAACCCTTATTATCCATAGAACTAATGATAAATACAATTTATTCTTGTTAAGTAGTCGCACCAATTATATTGTTTTGTTTCACAACTAAAAACATAAATCAAGATTAAAATTCAAAGCTCCATGTTGACTTTGAGAATATGACAGATGCTGAGAGAGACACAGGTGAGATGTGACCATGGCTGTTTGTGTACTCTGTGGATTATCTGTTTGGCAGGAGACGAAACAAGTGTTGTGCGAAGGTAGTTGGGCCAGTGTCTAGTCTAAGTCGTCTTCAATCTGTCTTCTACAATCCCATCCCATCTTGCTGGGACTCAGGTTCTGGCAGGTCTTGTTAAAACTTGGCAACACACGTATCTCCCCCCTCCCTGGAAACACAGTCTCTCTCACTCCCTCCAATCGTTATACAATTAGTAAGGAAGAGAAACAGGTGTTAGAGAAGGATCCGCTGGAAAATTATCATTTATCAGGAATTGTTCATGCCAAAAAAAAAACGGTGAATCACCGTTTGCGCTAATATTCAATATTTGACTTACATAAGGGCTTCTAAATCCTCATACTAAATTGTGTGTCGATAGATTCATTACGTCGGCAGGAGGTAAAATAAACTTAAGCACGCCGTCCTTCGGATGGGAAGTTAAGCGATGGTCCCGAGCCTGTACGATGTCAGGTACTCGTTAAATACCCCTACCCTAGGTGAATAAAAATTTAGGGTAGGCAAAATTTAGGACTCTCATAGTATAGTCGGGCTCATGTCCATCAGAGTGACGAAAGAGCGCTCTGGTAGTAGCCGATATGACTTCGTAGTTAAAGCCCGGGCATGTGTCATAAAACCTAACCTAACCTTACGTCGGCAGTTATAAGATTTTTTAATTGAGTCTACTCCCCTGAACCCCCCTTTCCCTTCGAACGATACCGCTGAAATTTGACAGGTTATGTCCTCATCCGGTCTTAATTTCAAATATGAAATTTCTTCTCGATACTTTCTTTCTATCGGCAGTTATTAGAGTTTTTGTGTTCAGCCTTTTCCTAATCCTCCCTTCCCTCTGGTCGATTTGACTGAAAATCAGTAGTCGTCGTTCGGGGGTTCGGGTATCACGTACAAAATTTCTCGTCGATATATTCATTCTATCGGGAGTCATGTGTGTACGTGAACACATAGACAAACAGACGTCATATTTGGAATTTTTGGCTGATTACATAACTTCCCCTATACCTGGTATAGCTGGCGAAGAAAAAGTAGTTAACATTTCACGGTAAATAGTTACGGTAAATATACGGTAAAAAGCGATATATTGTTAATTATGGTTTAAATATAAACATTTTTTTATTGACTTTACCAGCCTGCGTGTAATTATGGTTTTCCTCTGTGAAGTGCGGCTATTCTCTCGTAAGTACACATTTAATTAAAAGTCCAATTACAAAATTCATCAAAGTTATACCCTAATATACGTTGGTATTTCCCCGGTTATCCTAAATTACACTTGGTATTGGAAATACACCCCCAAAAAATTAATATTTGCCTCGTTGCTGATTTGAATCCAAGGTCCATGCATTCCAATCATGGCAACAGAGTTTTTCAGGGGGTTGAAAAGACCAGCAGGAAAACAAAACTTGCTATGTACAGTTTTCAACATATTAACACTGTCCATTTATTTTACGTTTGATTGAATTCAAAATTAAATACCTATAGTCAGTTAGTATGACTCATGCCCGGGCTTTAACTACAATGTCATATACTTTCACGGGTTGTAAAATAAAATATAGTTTGACCTCTCACAGATTTTATTTATATTTGCTAGCCGGCTTTCGAGGTTGGCCCACATCATCAAGCAATTTACAAAGAACCATCATTAAGGAACAAAGAAATAAGTTCTGTTGGTTACAGTCCATAAAATATAATGGCTATATAGAGTTAAATAAATAAAGGTACAATAAATGAATAAAAAGTAACAAAATGAAATGTATACAAAGATTTTAAAAATAAACATACCTTATAAAATAAAATAATTTTGAAATTAAAATAATTGAAATGTTTTAACAAATAAAATTTGAAAAATTTAAATTAACGTGCATAAAAAATCTGAAATACAACATTAACAATTTAAAATTTCATGGATGGGGACAGATATGTTATTCCTGTTCCCCATCGAGTCACGTGAGACTGGACACTGGGAGGGTGAAACGAAAATGGCCTTTTAAAAATTTTTTTAGTTATTAGTTTGGTAATAGTGGAGAAAAGTTGCCTTTTAAGTTCAAAATGAATAAAAAAAAAATTGGTTGCAATACTACAACATCTTGGGTGCCGCAAAGAGCTTAAAGTTTGTAAAAAAATTGAAAAATTTTAAACTTTGATAAATTATTTTTTATGAATTTCTGGTACATATAATGTTACAAAAGATCGTTTTAAATACATATATAAGCATTAGAATTGGAAAAAATTAATAATTATAAAATATAATAAAAATAAAAAAATATTTTGTAATGTCAAACTCTGTATTTCTTACTTCTGTATCCTTAATGATTACAAATGTTACAGCTGCAAAATGTTTGTTTCTACTTCATTGCCACATTAAACTGGTCCTTGCGGCACCTCAAGACCTACTCCAATATTTTTCATATTTTTAATTTATCTTATCTACACTAAAAGGCAACTTTTCTGCGCTATTCCAAATTAAAAATCACATAATCGAGACACGCAAAAATCTTTGAAAAAGTTCCAAAAAAGTGTGTTTTTATGAAACTTTAAGGACCTTGCGGCACCTCAAGACGTACTCCAATATTTTTCATATTTTTAATTTATCTTATCTACACTAAAAGGCAACTTTTCTGCGCTATTCCAAATTAAAAATCAAAAGATGATTTTTTCGTTCCACCCTATTGTACAACCTATCCCCTGAGTTGAGGAGGGTGGACTCTCCCTTCCTCCTTTCCAATTTAATTTCTATAGTTTCTAGGATATACAACTGGAAGCTGAGGACTAGAGTGGGGGAACATTTGAGGAGGGGCGACTCTGAATTCTTCTAACACCTCAAAAACACAGGACATGAGGCCTTGGCCTCGTTGCTACACCATATCCAAAAAAGTAGAAAAACGGATATCCTAGAAATTGTATAAATTAAATATAAATAAAATCTGTGAGAGACTATCAGACTATATTTATTTTACAACCTGTGAAATAATCACTTCTCACTACATAAGCCATTTTCATATTAAGGTCATATACTACCAGAGCGCCCTTTCGTCACTCTGGTGGACATGAGCCTGACTCTACTCTGGGAGTTATAAACTTTGCCTATCTAGGGTCTTTAACGAGTGCCTGACATTGTACTGGCTCGGGACCATCGCATAACATCTTCTCACTCCTGTGCTGTCCACCTTCACATCTCATCTCACATCCACAACCCTACTTTAACCGGTCCACTCTATTGGAAACAGCTAATCGTCGTCTTTTGTTCTTCATTCATTGGTTGGTTTTAAAACAAAATGCGACTTCATACATTTATTCACTAATTCTGTGGTGTTGGAGTAAAGGGGTATATGTCAGTTTTTCTGTTTTCAGTTTTCAGAGAACTCCCAAGTTTCTCAGTTGTCCCCCTTTTCACTTCCTTTTTTTTCAATGATGTCATAAGATTCTGACTTATTTCTCTTTACCCCAACATAGAGATCACCTATCTAAAGCAAGTTATGACTTGCTTTAGATAGGTGTTACCCATTTTCACAAAAAATTGACATATACCCCTTTACCCAAACAGCACAGAATTTAGTTACTTCATTTCTAACAACTGTTTTTTTTTTTTTCCAATAAATATAATTAATTTTATAATATATTATTAATAATTACAATATGTGTAATTTTATACATCATAGTGTTTTAGCTCAAAGATTCGAATGGCTTTGGAGGGAGAGCGACAACTTAATTGATTAATTTGTGCTGGGGAAGTATAAATAGTATTATTTGCCTGAACAAACATGTCTGCCAATCTCAGGAGCACACTATGCTGTATTGTATCCCAAATTTGTAGCAATAGACAGTTTATGAAGATCCATTCGTATTTTCACTTAAATCCATTTGGACTAATTCTTGTTAGGAGGTAATCTTAAGGCGAGTTATTCAAACTAATGATCCCATCTCATAAGTAGGTTCTTAGCTACAAACGTTAATTACAACTTTATGTCGTTCAGTAGAGTCCAATACTTATGGAAAATGTTAAATTCAGATAATGGTCTCTTTAAGAAGAACTTCAATGAGGAAATGTTAATTGAGTCATTGCCGTGACGATAGTTTAGCGGTTTGGAGAAGTGGGCCCATAGTGCTTAAGACATAAAGACAAGATTCCAGTATTGCCGTTCTATAAAGTTTAGAGAGAAAGGGAGGACTCTTGAAGAGTGACTTTAATTTGAGAGAGTCTCTGGCAGGGCTATTCTCCGGAGAGTCGTATCTTTGAGAAGACCACTTCTTCACACTGTCACAAGGCCCAGTCAGCAGTGGAACATCCCATGGCTCTTGTTCCTAGCCTCAGTTAAAAAGGAAACTGAACTCTGAAGTAGTGATTTTCCGATATTCGAGGTGGGTTCAAAAAAATAACGGGAGTTTTTGGTTTTTGAAAAGAATTTTATTTATTCGTCTACATCAATGTTATCGCCTTCAAACTTATGCCAGCGCTTCTTCCAATCCTCAAAACACTTCTGGAACTCGATTTTTGGGATAGCATTTAGCTCTCTCAGCGATGCCCTTTTAATCTCATCTATGCTTTGTGAAACGACGGCCCTTTAAGGTTCTCTTTACTGGTGGGAACAGAAAAAAGTCACACGGAGCCATGTCTGGCGAATATGGAGGCTGGGCCCATCATTACAGTGTTGTTTTTGGCCAACAACTCACGAACAAGTAATGAAGTGTGAGCACAGGTGCATTATCGTGGTGCAAAAGCCATGAATTGTTTCGCCACAAATCCGTGCGTTTTTTTCGGATTGCTGCACGCAAACGGTGTTGCACTTGTAGATAGTACTCCTTATTGATCGTTTGACCTTGTGGCAAAAACTCATGGTGCACTATGCACTCGTAAACCCTAGTTTTACTCATAGCAGACTCACCAAAAGCAATATTTGACATTTATAAAACTTTGCTGCACTTTAATCCATTCTTATAGCAAAATTTAATGCTAATCTCTGATCCATTTTGTAAACAAATAAATAATCGCCGATAATACCAAAACACATGTAACCACTTTGACAACTGCCAGCAGACTAAACATCCGGTTTGGCTAACAATGTACAGATACTTTTAAGACATGTTTACCAACACAACAACGAAAAAATCGGGCGAATCGGACTAATACAACCCGCGAAATTACAAAATTCCCGTTACTTTTTGCACAGACCTCGTACACTGAAAATCAATTGGTGTCTTCCTTAGTGACATATAAAATTTCGTGTCGATACGTCATTACTTCGTAAGTTATTTGGGTTTTTGAGTTGATCCTTACGGAAAGTTAGATTTAAATACAAAATTTTATGTCAATATTCTATCGAGAGTTATCGTGTTCATAGGCAAACAGACAGATGTTTTATTTATTTTTTTATTAGGAGTTAGAAAACCCGAAATTCCGCTGAAAAGAGAATATAGAAATTCTGATCGATTACATAACTTCCCCTATACTTCGTATAGCTGGGAAAGTAAAATTATTAGAAAAAAATAATAACAATAAAGATAATAATTAATGTAAGTATTTAAAAAGTAAACAACCTTCTGGAGGACGTTTTTTAATGATTACAGAACACTTCGGTCAAAATATCTTAATGACCGATTACAGAATCTCCCAGAAATGTATTCCATAGAGTATCTTCTGATTAAGTGCCCCTAAAAATTACAATATGCTTATGGAAGAGAATTCTTTGGAAATAGGAGTAAAAAGAAGAGAAATAAAAAAATAAACAGGCATTTTCTTTTCTTCTGAAGAAGCGAAGTAAAAAATAACAAAAGAAAATGTAAGACATTGTTTTTAGTGTCTCGGGGACGAAGAGGAAGATCAGAAAGACAGAATAAGTAAGGGTAGGCATTTTATCAGAGGGAAGATAGATTTTGTAAGGGTCTGTATCAGAATTGTATCGGGGTTTCTAACAGAACTCCCCGAAGATTGTCGAGCTCACTCGGCACAAAGAGGCATCCAAAAACCAAGGACAACTGCGGACCATAGCCATTGAGCCGGTCCACAGCGCCAAAATCATTACTGTACTTAAACAGAGAAAGAAAGGTTACCCATTCTCCCGCCCATCAAATTAGGGTGATGTGACCGACCCCCTCAGGGGGTCAAAAGCACCCTCAAAAAAAAAAAAAATGTATATATAATATCGGGGCAAGAGATGAAGAAAACGAATGTTGAAAGAAACAGTCAAACGGAAAAATCCCCGGCCTTATAATACCTTGAAATCTTGAGCACGCCTTCCTTCGCATGGGACGTTAAGCGATCTCAGGTACTCGTTAAAAACCCCCCGCCCAAGGTGAATAACTTATGTGAAGGCTCATGTCCCCCGGAGTGCTCTGACGTCCTCGTAGTTATAAGCCATGAGTCACAATAATTAACTAACTTTATTTAATATCTTGCTATTACTATCATTAGTTATTATGACTCATGCCCGGGCTTAACTATGGTCATATCGCCTACTACCAGAGCGCTCTTTCGTCACTCTCGGACATGAGCCCGACTTTACTGTGGGAGTCCTAAATTTTTATTCAGCTAGGATAGGGGTCTTTAACGAGTATCTGACATCTTACAAGCTCGGGACCATCGCTTAACGTCCCATCCAAAGGATGGCGTGCTTATGTTTATTTTACCTCCCAGATAAAATAAATTAAGCGCCTTGGGTTACGATCCCTCGATCTCTAGCTCATTAAGCAACCACGCATACCACTGAGCCCTAGTCAACAGCTGGCTGTCTAATTTGACCAAATGTCTATCACTTTTATTCCCCAGCTATACGAAGTCTCGATATTCAGACAAATCTGCCAAAGGTCGATTAGAGGGAAGTGGCTTAACTCACAAACTTTAATAACTGACGTTGTAATGAATGTATCGACACAGAATTTCATATGTCAATTCAAAACCCCATAAAGACGACAGTTATTAATTTTCAGCGGAATCGGCAGAAGGAAAGGGGAGATCAGAGGTTGGATTCAGCTCGAAACCCCCAATAACTGTCGATGTATTGAATGTATCGACATGCAATTACATATTAAAGTCAAAACCCGTGATTCACCGACTTTTTTTTTTCATTATTTACATTCCTTCCAATAAATGACACCAGTAGTGTCAGGATAAGATTAGTTTGTTTCAAGACTTGTATTCGAGAATGCACTTCTGAAAGTGCATTGAGAATCAATCATATGCTGTGCTAATATTTGGATACGATCTGTTCCAGGAATCGAAGGACTGCAGAGGTTCGACAAGCAACCACAATACTCCGAAGTGAACCCTGGTGACGATATCAAACTAGACTGTAAAATATTCAACAAACGTGGTACTTGTTCCTGGCAAAAAGATAACAAGGTCAGTATTCAACTGTTACATAAATGTTACGTGCAAGATAGATTATTTTTCAGTTTAATTATAACTCTAAACTACTAATAAAGATGATATTTAACATTTTTTGCAGAGATATTGTGAAACACTTAATAAAAAATAAAGAAAAAAGCAACTTTTTCAAAATATTGTCTATTTCACAAAATCTATATTAATAAAGCTGAAACGGGGTTTGTTTGTTTGTTTGTGGGTTTGTTCTATCATGCTCAAACCGCTGGAAGGAATTTCATGAAACGTGAAATGAACGTATGAAAATTTGTTACGGGATGGGGGATTGTGAGGAGGACCTAAGCATAAATATAGTGCTAGCTCATTAACGGATGGTCTGATTGTAATGAAATTTCACATGTAGCACTCTTATAAGACCAAATGAAAAATAGGTTGTGTGACGTCTCAGATCAGTCTTTCTCCGCCTCCTCTTCTCAAAATCATTTCATACTGACATTACTTGTTTTTTGTTTCATTGTATAGCGTAATTCTGAGAGTGACATTCTTATTCCCAGTAATGTCAGTATGAATTTGAGAAGTGGTGGGGGAGTGAGAGAGATCTGTAAGCGGTGGATGGTATAAGAAAGTTCTGTAATGACGACATCACTTATATTTTATATAATAAAGAGGCAAATCAAGGAAACGTCTAAAAATCTGTTTTATAACTACATTCCAGGACGGTTTTCGGCATATATCTCAAAAAACCGGACTACCTGCTAAAGTGATCTTAATTTTCGTCCGATTTTGGTCATAATCTAATCAGTTCTAAGTTAGCACATTGTGATGTTTTCATTCCAAATTTCAAGTTCATAGCTACAATCGTTTTTTCGGCAGAACGCCACAACGTCCACTCATATCCACACTTCTTAACACACATACGCACAGACATCATCATACGAAACTAGTCAGAACGTAATCCTGGGGGGTTACTGTATGTATAAGAAAGTACAAATTCGTCGGTGAATCCACAAAAATTGACTTCCCCATCAAGAATTAATCAATTAAGTATCTACCAATCTACAGATTTGGTAGAAATTATATAGGGGTTGTTGCTCAGAGACTTCTAATTTCTCCTACTAAATTTTGGACATTTGTTAAGGTCCCTTCGTCCAATTTTGCTGAAAATCAATGTCGTCCTTATGAGGTTCGCGAACATGAACAATTTCGTGTCGATAAATTTATTACCCTAGCAATTATTAGAGTCATTTATCTGTTCTTTATGTTAACATTCTTTCTTTCAATCAAAATGTTCCTTTTATACACCATATTGATTGAGTCGACATCAATATTGAAACAGTTTTGATTTGATATTTAAATATAGACGTCGACTCAATAAATATGTTTTATAAAAAGAAGATTCTGATTGACAGAAGGAATAGTTAACCTAAAGAACACATCTATTATAGATACTGAAGATGGGAGTGCTTCCCTTGCATTCTGTTGCAAGCCCAGAGAGCAGCCCTTTTAAGGGTTACAAGGGCTTATAGAACTGTCTCTACGGCGGCGCTACAGGTATTGGCCGGAGCTCCCCCCGTAGACTTGATCTTGGATGGGGTTGTTGCCTTATATTATTGTAGACGCAATATGCCTTTAGGAGCAGATATCGATGAGCCCTTATGGGTAGTCCTGGAGCAGGAGGTGAGCCGACAGTCCAGACCAGAGCGTTGCAAGGACATTGTCCAGGAATGGATAGTAGAAAAATGGCAACAACGTTGGTCAGGAAGTTCGGATGGCCGAACGACTTATGCATACTTTGCCTTGACTCGACGTGGGTACAGCCTGACCACTGGATGTCCCAGATATTATCAGATCACGGAGACTTTAACTCCAAACTCTTTTTATTTAGGAGGAACAACAACCCAAACTGTTCATGAGGGAGCATCGAGACTGCTGAACATGTAGTCCTTCATTGCCCGCTGTATGACCAGGCCAGGGTGGAGTTGATTCGCGGTATACCTGGGACTGAATCCGCGGCAGCTTGTGACGGAGACCGGCTTGCCGGTGTTCAGACGGTTTATCGGCTCCTGTTGGGATCCTGGATACACAAATACAATTCCGTGTCGAATATGGGGTTTGGAAAACAGAATTCCTGTGAAAATTCAACTTGCGGATGTAGTTGATTACTTGTTAAATAAGTAATACAGATGTATCAGTCCAACAATTTTATTTATTCGGCAATTTGCCTTCCTCAGGTGGTGAATCTGAACTTGAAGTACATAAATAGAAAAATATTGTCAATACATACATTTTTTGGTTTATGTATGTTCAGATTCACCAATTGCCAAAACTAATTGTCGAATAAATACAATACTTCCCTATTACTTATTTAATTACATTCTGCCTGAATTTTGAATACATTAAAATATTACAATAATACATCGCTAAAGTAAGTATTAATCTAACAAATTAAAAAACAAAATCGACGATAAGTAAATAACTGACTATTGTTTTGTCCCAGTTAGCGGATTTCTTTGCTGTGAACACACAGAGCAGGTGCTTAAGTTAAGTGCTTGTCCTCAAGCCGCTCAAGGGTATTTACCTTTGTTAAGTGGACTGTAAACACCTCAGTCCTTTTATAAACACTTATTTATGTAGTAAACATTTTTTTACTTTTGTGACATTTATTTATTGTTTAAAATTCTATCCAGACTAATAACAAAAAATTCAACAGATGGATCAAAATCAAGTTTCGAAGTTAAAAAATATCGCTAATCACAATTTTTTAAAAAGTAGGTGAATCACCGGCAGTGTACTTCCCCAGTGCGAATTAATCAATCACGTTTTCTCTCGCCCAATTACTTACAAAGGGGCTTTTGAAGTCTCATACTGAATTTTGTGATGATACATACATTCATTTCATCGGCAGTTATTAGTGTTTTTGAGTCGAGTCTGATCCCCCCCTTCCAATTTGTCCATTTCGTGGAAGATTAATAGGTGCCGACCTTTTGTGGTTTTGAATTTAAATATAAAATTTTATCTTGTCATTAAATTTGCAGGGGTTATTGTACATAAAATTGGTAGTTTTCACCTAAAACGACTTCATAGGGGCTCCTCAAGCCTCCCATACTAAATTTTTGTCGATAAATTCATCATTAAATTGGTAGTTTTCAGGATTTTTGGTTTGGCTTATTTGGGGCGAACAACGATTTTTTAATTGAGCCCCCTCCCCTAAACTATAAAATCAATTACGTTATCGCTCTCCCTTCAAAACTATTTGATCGTTTGGGCTAAAACTCAATATTTGATTTATTGGCTTCTGAACCTTCGTACTTAATTTTGTGTCAATACATTTATAACATCGGCCGTTATTAGGGTTTTTGAATCAAGCCCCACTTCTCTGATCCCCCACCCTTTACCCGATTGCGCGGAAAATTGGTAGGTGTCATCCTTTTGGGGTTTTGAACTTAAATATCAAATTTCATATTGACACCTTTAAATATAAAATTTCATATCGGTACATAGATTACATCGGCAGTTATTTGGATTTTGAGTTATATATCTCTTATCGGATATATGTCTTTAACGGGTACCTGACCATACCATCACTTAATATCTCATCCGAAGGACGGCGTGCTCTAGGTTTTTTACCTCTTACATAAAAAACCTAAGCGCCTCGGCCGGGTTCAAATCCACAATCTTGAACTCAGTTGGCTAGCACGCTACTGAGCTATGGCGCCCTCAAATGTTTTGTATTATGTATCTTTAAGTGGAATGCCTGATATGGGATTATTTTTCAAATCAGAGTCTGGGACTCGGTACATTTTCAAATCAAACTTTTTCCAAGAGTTCTGGACAGTTCTGTAAGAAATCTCAGTTCTTTTATTTCAATTACAACTTTACTTATTACGAGAGTGTCACCCAAGTGAGTTCTCTAAGTTGTAACAACTAACTTCGAACGTTTCTTCACCTGGATCTATCATCATGTATGAATTTTTTTTTTTTTCGAACTAATGTCTTTTCCCTGTACAGATAAGCGTCGATTATCGTAATGTCAGTTATCAGAAGCGTCAATTAACGGAACGAACCATCTCACAGTGATGACTACGAAGATTCAGAAGATGTGAAGAGAATAGCGGGCCCTCTCATACTATATTTTTTTTTATATTGAAATATTTTATTATGCATATTTACAATCAGTACAGACCATAAGTAAATTTGTTGACAATAGGTAATGGAACAATTTACGTACAATTATAACTAAATATAAGAGAGAAAAAAATAAATAAAATAAAATAATAATAAAAATGTCTCCGTGAAGTCATGAAGAATATGTACAGAATGATAGCTATGTATACAATGAGAAAATAAGTACAGCGATAATAATAAAAATAATAAAATAATATAATAATAATAATAAGAATAATAATAATAAGAATATAAAAAAATGTATAATCGGCAAGAAATAATTTGAACAAAATGGATGGAATGGGACTCACTTTCTCTTGATAAAGCGAAAAAATTGAATATTTTCTGATGTAAACAGAAATAAATTAATCTTTTTTTGTTAACACTTTTTTATAGATTTGTTGAAGTTTTTATGTTAAGGTCCCCAAATTCCTCCCCTTCCATTTGACGGATTTGACTGAAGGACAATAGGTATTCGTATTTTCATAATAGGGTTCTGGATACACGTATAAAATAATTCCGATATATACATTCTATCGGGAAATTTCGCGCTCACAATTGAACATTTGAATTCTATATATTTTTGGTACGTATGAACATTCTTGGATAGGTGTGTTTGCAGGAGACACCACTCCGTTTGTAAGATAATTCTAGCACAGCTCTTAACAAATGTGAGTTTTTACTTTGTTGATAAATTCTTTTTAACAATCCAAACCTAATTTCAAAAGTCATCCGTTGCAGGAATATTCAAATAAGAGGATATGAAAAAAAAAAAAAAATAGTGAAACAGAATTATGAGTGTGAAGTGAGCGTAGTGGAGGACGGAGGATGGAGGGTCGCGGAGGAAGAATCCTATTGGCAATTTTCCCAGGTCTAATAAAGGAAAAGAAGTATCTCTTTTATAAGAAATGAAAAAGAGCAGAGGAAAGTCAAAGAGTTGATAAACGGAGCTTGAACAAAGGTTACACCTGAGTAAATCTGTAGAAGGAAGAAGAGCAAGGGTTTAATAAAGATTGGACAGGATCAGGGAAATCTCGGGAACAGATCTTCCTGGCCCAATCAGGAACAGGTAGACTAGCTCTTCTTTCCCATGAGGAATTTAGGGCTCTTCTCCAAATTGGCATCTCATGGAAACACTTTCTCTCCATTAATCCTGACTATAGATTCAGAGCCAAATGAACCACTTTTGGACATGGTCCTGGTCCGAAATAAAAACAGAAAAACATGTTTTCTTGTATGTTCTTTGCCTATCTCAAAATGCAGCTTGGAGAGTCTAGGGTAACTAAAGCTTTCGTAGTGCGTTAAAGACGAAAGGTGACGACAATCAGAAAAGCTCCATATTCGTAGTACCTATACATTTACAGATTTTTTGTTTTTAATTCTGAAGAATGCATTTAATTAAGGATGAAATCGATATATATATCAGACATTAAAATATGGTCTATATATATCATTTGGTCTGTCAATAAGGTGATCCGGTACAGAGATCCGATCGGTAACAAGATTCACTACGAACCAGAGCACCCGGGAGAGTTAGAATGCCTTCCTGAAGATGGCCGGTCGTCAATAAGAGCAAAACGAAACCAAGAAATGAAAAACAGGGGATCTTCATCCTCCGGAGCTTCAACTTTTGTCATTACCGGAGATTCCAGTTATTTTTTAATAATAGGAATCAATCAAGGATGGAATAAAATAGATATATTTATTTGTCGACGTTCGAAGACAAGATCTTGTACGTCTTGCAATCATGGATTAAATAGTTTCGATGAGGCGGCTTTCTTTTATTGCTGTTAGGACGGCTTCTATAGTCGAGTTGTCGTCTCCCAGCATCCGTCTTGTTTGGATCTCCTTGGCTGTTGGTATATCCTTGTATCCGGGGCACTCCTCCAGGATATATCGTAGCTGACTGTGAGAAACCAGGCCCCGCAGTCTGGGGCTGTCACCCTGTTGATTAGGAGGCCATGGCTTAGCGAGACTCTCATCAGACACACCTCCTGCCTATCTTGCTTTTCCATTCAATATTTTCTCTGATGGACCTCACTTTATTGTCTATTGACATATCTCGGCCCAGGTTGGTTTTGTTTTGACGATGGATATTGAAAGTGTGGCCGGACGGTCATTAATATTTTTGTGAAAAAATTCTTTATGTGGTCAAATGGCAAAAGTTATAATTTAAAAAAAAAAAACTATAATAGTTTGTAGATAGCTGATGATGACATCTTGTATGTTCAATAGGATGGTCGGTAGTACCTTTTAGAGAAAGTGAAACAATGGGAAAGGTTGTCTTCCTGGAACGAGGCTTTGAGACCCGCCTCCAGCCCACTTCCTCAATGAATCCTCTGTTCTTCACTTTACCTGAAGACTTGTCACAACTCCCCTTTTATTATTTTTTTGTCAGTTGCCATTGTCCTGGAAGTGGAAATGATTACCTAAACTTAATTTTGTGACACTGGAACGAAAATACATTCTAGCGAATTGTGTGGATATAGTGGAAAACTAATAAAAACAAAGAACCTGTTTAATATTGTCATCACAAAGTTACATTTAGGTTGACTAGGTTGCTATGTTTACACAATTGAGTCTGTGACTACTCTTTTCCAAGAAATCCCCACAGAGTAGGAAAGTCAGCACGGAAAATCTAATTGTGAAAATGTATGAGTTTAAGCATGAAATTCAAAAAAAAGGAGGAATGAAAATCTTAATAATATGAGACAAAAGAAAAAATTCTAGTTACTAAAGAAATAGTAATAAATACATATAATAAGAAATAATATCGTAGAAATAAGAGAGAAAACAATAAAGGAATAAAATAAAATTATACATAATTTGTATAATAAAAAATATGAAATATTAGAAAATAAAAGACCAATAAAAAAATTGTGTATCACATGAAAAATATATAAAATCAATGAATGAATTGTATAAAATATGTCACAATAACTAACTAACTATATTGATCATTTGTAAATTCAACATCGCTATAGAGGGCGCCGGTAGCTCAGTGGTATGCGTGCTTGACTTCTGAGCTCAAGGTTGTGGGTTCGTAGCCCGACCGAGGCCCTTAGTTTATTTTATCTGGGAGGTAAAATAAACTTAAGCACGCCGTCCTTCGGATGGGACGTTAAGCGATGGTCCCGAGCCTGTACGATGTCAGGTACTCGTTAAAGACCCCTACCCTAGATGAATAAAAATTTAGGGTAGGCAAAATTTAGGACTCCCACAGTAGAGTCGGGCTCATGTCCACCAGAGTGACGAAAGAGCGCTCTGGTAGTAGACGATATGACCTCGTAGTTAAAGCCCGGGCATGAGTCATAAAACCTAACCTAACCTAACATCGCTATAAAGACATCTTAAGGTTAAATGTCCCATATTTTATTATGAATTTATTTCAACAGATGACACCACTAGTAGCCGTGAATGTATTAAAGGTATTTTGGCTAAACGGCTCAACTTTTTTTTAATATTTTTTTTTTCCTTTGTGTTCAATATAAATGTATAATTGATATGACACTCCGTTTTCTTTTTTTTAAATTGTAAATTCCGAATTTTAGATTTTTTATATGTTTTTCATTTTAAATTTACAGTTAGAGCACCGAAAGTAGACAGTTCAATAAGTTCAAATCATTTTTCAGATTCAAAATCGGATGAATAAATGAAACGGAAACAGAAAAATACGAAATGAATGGTGGTTCTTTGTTTTTGTTTTGATTCGAAAGCAACACTAATCCCTTTTCTCTTGCGGCTTTGTTTACATCCGCAGGTCCCCGTTTTATGTTGTGTCTTTTATCTTGAAAATACTGGATTGGGGGAATTTTTGTCGTAAGCAAATATTCTGTAAATCCCTAACGTACAACGTATTATCCATTGAGTGAAATCTAAGGGGGGGGGGGGGGGGGGGGGGGGGGGTTTCTTGTGGAGCCCACGCACGTAGTATATGAGAGAAAAGTTAAGGGATGATGGGAGGGGGAAGATGGAAGGGTATTAAGGTATAAAATGGGCTAAATCAGTCAATTTAATGTATAGCCAGTTACCGGAGTTAGAACCTTTTGTACCCGTGTATATCTTATAACTTGAGGAGTGTGGAAGCCGTAAGAATAAAGGGGGTCGTAGCCGGCCCCACAAAGGGCCTAATGACCTAGTTTATGAATGAAGGATGAAAGGGTCTCCTTCCAAACTTTCCACCCTCAAAGACAGCTCCTTAACTTTATTCTCTGTTATATCTTATTCTTATTAAAGACTAGCTGGTTACCCGGTGTTGAATCACTTTCACCTGAAGTTGAATACGTGCGATATTCGGTCAAAGAAGAAAAAGCCTAGTCTAACCTCTTGCAGATTTTATTATTTGTGCTAGCTGGTTTTCAAAGTTACCCTTATCAGGTGGGGAACAGGAAAAACGTATCTGTCCCTTTCAAAGAAATTTTAATTTATTAATTTATGACTAGTTTATTTATTTATTACACCGTTTTATTTTATTTATTCATATTATATTTTTAAGTTTATTGCCTGAGATAAGGGGAACCTCGAAAGACGGCTAGCACAATGGGGTTTTGAATTTACATATGAAATTTTGTGTCGATACTTTCATTACAACGGCAGTTAGTTAGTTGTGACTCATGTCTGGTCTATAACTACACAGAATAGGGACTCGACTCAAAAAACGATGAATATATCGACCAAAAATTTAGTATAAGACAACTAATAATTTTTAGTCACTCTTGAAACTTTTTTTTTTTGTGGGTATGTGCCTTTTTAGTACCTATCTACATATATAATTCCCTAATTGTAAAAAAAAAAAAAAAAAAAAAGTACGTTTTGCATTAGTTAGTTATTATGATATCATGCTCGGGCTTTATGTACAAAGTCATATCGCCTACTACCAGAGCGCTCTTTCGTCGCTCTGGTTCCACTTTGGAAGTCCTAAACGTTTCCTACCTAGGTTTATTACCTGACATTGAAAAGGCTCGGGACCATAGCTTAACGTCCCATTCAAAGGATACAGCTGTTCACCACTCACATAAAAAAAACGAAGGGACTCGGTTGGGTTTCGAACCTGCTATCTTGAGCTCAGTAGGCAAGCACGCTACCTCTGAGTTACTGACGTCATATCTCCCTTTCTTTTGGCTGATATGGCTGAAAATCAGTAGGTGTCCTTCTTATGATGTTTTTAGGATGCACTTAGAATTTCGTGTTGATACATTCATTCTGGCGGCAGTTATAGTGTTTATGGACACTGACGTTTTGTTTCATTTTTCAGGGTTCGGAAAACATGAAAACGGGAAAGCTAAAACTCTAATAACTGCCCCCTGTAATGATCATTGTCAGGTGAATCGGCCGAAGGGTAGAGGGGAACACAGGAGGGAGCTCGACAAAAAAACTTACACCTGCCGATGATCGACACAAAATTTAGTATGAGGTTTCAGAAGCCACTTTGTAATTCAACTATAAATTTTTATTCTTGCTATGCACTTTTGCGGATGACACCACCATCCTTTCCTCAGACAGTGATCCACAAAAAGCTTCCGATTCCCTTCAGGAACATCTTTCATCCCTTAAGACCTGGTTCCGCAGATGGAGGATCAAGGTCAACGATAAGAAATGTACACACATCGCCTTCACCCTGCGACGTGCAACCTGTCCTCCTGTCGCTCTTTATAACACACCTCTTCCCGTTGCGAATCGGGTCCGCTACCTTGGGTTATTTATTACAGACGTCTGACATGGAATCCTCATACTAGACTTAAAAGACGAGAACTTAATCGACGATTCAAACTTTTATTACGACTTTTCGACAACAGAAACTTACATTAAGTAATAAAAGACTCATTTACAACCAATTACTGAAGCCAATATGGACGTATGGAGCTGAACTCTGGGGCTCAACTAAACCTTCGAATTCTTATAGAATCCAAACCCTACAATACCGTATCTTTCGTAAAATCACCCAAGCTCCATTTTACGTCTCAAATGCTATCCTTCACAATGACCTGCAGATTCCCTTTGTAAGGGATGTAAATAAATCCCGCTACAGAAAATTCCATTCTACCCTTTACTTTCACCCTAATCCTTTAGTTCGCAGACTTGGCACAAGAACCCTTCCTAATGTTCATTTTCGGAGACTGAGGCGGCAATGGCATCGAGACCTACTAGTGGATTGAAGACTAATCAATCAATTTTATTTTTCTCTTTCATATTTTTTTTTTTTTTGTTTTATATATATTTTTAACTTCTCTGGCTATGGTGAAAAGCTAAGGCCAAGAAAAGAAGAAAAAAAAAAAAAAAAAAAACTTCTCTTTCTCGTCCGTAATAACAAGATAATGAAGTGTCATTATTGAATGATTTCTCTTTCAACATTCAAGACATTTATTTATTATATCTCACATTTGCTTATTATATATTGTATATATATAGTTGTAAATACAAAATTAAAGTTAAAAAAAAAAAAAAATATTAGTAACCGTCGATTAGTTTTGGAGGGAGAGCAAAAACCTAATTGACTAATTCATACTGGGGAAGTTTATTGCCAGTGATCCACCGATGACTTTTTCTTTCTTTTTTTTGTACATTTAAAGAGACAAAATTTCATTAATTTCACATTTCCATTTTCTACACCATCCTAAATGGCGAGATATATATATAAAAAAAAAAAAGTATAAAAATGGGAATATTTTTTATTTCTTTAAAATGGAAAATCCGTAGAGATATGATAAAAGGGAGAGAGATTAACTCCTGGCCACCAAACATAGGATCTGAAGAAATGAAAAGAATGGCCCCAGCTGGGATTACCTCGGAATAAGACAGGAATGGCCCTCTAAAGAAATGCTCCCTTCATTTCTACCTCCACCTAATATTTCTCTTTTTCCCATTTTTTCCTTATTTTTTATTTTTTTTTTTTTTGAAAAAGTAATGGGCGAGATTTTTTTTTTTATCTTGTGCTATTAGCCAAGCCTATATCCTAATTGGGGGAACCCAAATGAAAAACCTATATCTACACAGGTTGTATTTTTTATAGTTTTAATTTTTTACTTTTTTATATCTTTAGTATAAGAGGCCGCTGGTAGCTCAGTGGAAGCGCTTGCTTACTGAGCTCAAGATCTCGGGTTCGTTTATTACGGAGGTGAAAAAACCTCTAGTCCTTTGGATGGGATGTTAGTGTCGGTCCCGAGCCTCAGTGCGATGTCAGGCACTCGTTAAAGTCGGGCTCATGTCCATCAGAGCGACGAAAGAGCGCTCTGGTAGTAAGCGATATGATTTTGCATTAAAATCCGGGCATGAGTCACAATAACTAACCTATAGTATAAGGATATATTGTATTCTAGCTAAAATCCGAGATCGAGTTTCCCCCTGAATACTGTCTACCTATATGTGTGTATATAATTGGAACTTTGTGAGAGCAATAAACCTAGACAAGTTGCCTAATGGTCCTCTCAGCTGACTACGGCTCAACTACAGTTCCTGAGGTAGACTAAGACCACTTCTTTTGGCCCCAGTCTGACGTGACATAGATGAATGGGAACTCGGACCAGTTTAACTGATACTTGCCTCACACAACTCATTTAGTTCAAATACGGACCAGTTTTTTTTTTCTTTTTTTTTTTGTTATTTCGTTTAGTCTTTTTTCTTGTTTCTTTTTCTCGTCCATTGACGCGGAATAACATTCCCGATTACTCCTATCTATCTATCACGCTCTACTTCATGTAAGAACTTAAACTCCCCCGGAAAATAAAATAGAAAACTTTTGATATCGTCGCCATTTTACTCCCCCATTTCGAATGTTAGTTGTAATTATTCCCGCAGCTATACAAAGTATAGAGGAAGTTATGTAATCGGTAAAAAATTCTATGCGGAGTTTTAAACGAAATTTCGTTTTCCATTTTCTACACTCCAAAGAATAAAACTGCCGTTGTAATGAATGTATCGACACAAAATTGCATATGTGAATTCAAAACCCTATAAGGACTACACTTATAGCGTAATCGGGGGGGCTCACCTTAAAAACCGCCGATGTAATGAATGTGACATGAAATTCCATATTTATGTCAAAACCCAATAAGGCCATAACCTTTCTAATTTCATCGATATCGGCTGAAGGAAGGGAGGTTTCAGGGGATTTAGTATGAAGATTTCTCAACTTAGTTGTTAGTTAGGTTGACGCCACATCCATAGTTTGTGATAATTAAAAAAAAAAAAATTTAAATAAAATAAAAAAATAATAATTAATTTGAATAAAAATGATGTAAATAATAAATAGTAATAATAAATATTACCACATTTCTTGTACACATTGTAGCTGGTCTTCCAGTAATTTACGAAATGGGCACTAAAAAATATCGAAAGTTCAAGACGTGCAATTTTGAAAAAAAATTCAATTATAATTATTTAATTTGAAATTCAATTGGATTCTTCTAAAGATACTAAAGAGATGCCATCTTGTTTTTCTAAATGTGCATAGAATTGAAGAACAAATATTAAGTTTATTTTTTCTTAACCTACATTATGAATTGGTTAACCTAAATATTGAAAAATAGAAAAAAATTATTTACAAAAATAAATTTTGTATCAGTCTTTTTTCTGTTTTATAGTGGCCACTATTTATAATTCTTTTATATTTTGGGCATATTTAGATATAAATATAAAGTACCTTTTCTCTTCTATGTACTTCCAATGTTATAATTTTCACTCCTACATCTCCTCTGCATCTTCTCTCACTCAGACTGGTTCACTACACCTAAAACACTTCTCTCTCTAGACTGTCCACTTCCACAACACAACTTAGACTGTTTCTCACTATTTAAAACATTCATTGATTGTTCACATTTCGTTTTAAAACCAAATGCGACTAGTCCATTTTTGTGTATTTATTCACTATTTAAGTTCACCTCACTCCTAACAGTTGTTGTTTATACAAATAATTATAATTGATTTTATAATATATTAATAATCTAAATGTGTGTAATTTTTTTACATCACAAATTTTGCACGACTCTTGGTGAACGGAAAGGCCCCTGGTTATATCAAAGCTGACAGTAGCTTTGTCATGGGGCTCACCTCTGTATGATACGAAGAACATGCCACACACTTTGATGGTTGTGTCAGAAGTGCCACTAAAACTGCCTTCCTCACAGACATATGTATCTAGAAAGGCTGTTAGGACCACAATCTTCTTCAAGAATCACCCCAGGAACAGGACATGCATATTGGATCCTGACGGGCCTTTCTGTCAGGAGCTAGCTCAGATAACTTTTGAATTTTGTATATACCCTCTTCCACAGACACGAATCACTCAGCCCTAGCTCTCTCCTTAACCTGCCCTTTCACTTCACCCGGGGAGTCAAGTTAACTTCTCCACAAGGTACAGCCCAAAGCTAGGCCCGCCCCGGATTATTTGGAAATTCCATCTGTGGCTAAGGCTTGGATTCCTGGCTGGAAAATGTATAACCTTAGAGAAAGTCAAGTGGATCGTCGACATTATACTTCCCCAGCACGATTTAATCATTACCAATCAATCGTTTTGCTTAAAAATCAATATTCGACTTATTATTATTAACCAGGTACTTCTGAATCTTCATATGTATATATGTATAAATAGAAAAATTGGTTTTAGCGTGAGAGTGGAAACTTAGTAGATTAATTTGTGCTGGGGAAGTACATTATCGAAAAGGTTAGGGGTGCTTAGGCATGGCTGCTTAGGCTAGACGATATGTGGATTCAGCAAAAATGGTCAGAAGTGGTTAGGGATGATCAGAGCTGGTTGGGGATGGTTCGCCAACCCGCCCTAACCACTTCTGACCATTTTTGCTGGATCCACATATAAATTTCGTCTAACCATGCCTAAGCACCCCTAACCTTTTCGGTAATGTACTTGCTCTCCGAACGTTGGAACATGGAAAAGTTCTCAATACACTTACATACAAACTCGTATGCGGTAGCAGAAGGAGAAAAAAAGTTACCCGGACGGTATACAAAACATATTCAGATAAATTCTATCAAAAACCTGGGTGTGGACTAACTTTAGAAGTTGTAGCTCTGAACTGAGTGAAAAAAACAAGTTTGTCAATCGAAGAATGTCCCTCCGGGAGAGGGAAACTTCTGATTTTTGTCCCTCAAAATGTTTAGTTGTCTTTTTATTAGATTCAGAAACCTCTAAATCAATTTTGAGTTATACTCAGATTGCAATGTTTAATGGCCCAAGGCCCCCCTGTTTCCAAAGTCTGATTGTGTGTCAGCGAACGCGTTGAGACCCGATAGAATGAATGTATGGACACGAAGCTTAATTCAAAAACCCCAATAACTGCCGATGTAATGAACATTTCGACTAGAAACTCAGTATTCCTGCAAAAGTCAACTATTGATTTTTAGACCGAACGGTCCTAACGAATGGAATTAGTCTCAGAGGGAGCGAAACATTTAGTTCATTAATTCGTGCTGGGGAAGTACATACATCGTGCACGGGCTCTAAGGAGCGCTTTCGTCCTCGTGGAAATGTGACGTCCCATCAGAAGGAAGGCGTGCTCAGGGGTTTTTTCACCTCCCGGATTGAAAACCCACGATCTTGAGCATGGTAGGCAAACACGCTACCTCTCTGCACCGGCGCTCTATATGTGTTTACAGTTTGCTATATGTTACATGTCATAAATAATGTCTAGGAGAGTGGTGTGTATGTATGTAGATTCTCTCGGGCTATGTAGGCGATGGACGTGATTTCAAGGGAAATTTGTAAACTAATATATGACCGGAGTCCCTAAGTTTCCATATTCGTTCTGAGGAAGTACATTCAACTAAAATTTTTAACATTCCAATTCGATTTTTGAGTAATTTCCGAGTATTTAATAAAGTTTAGTGATTTGGTACAACTATTAAACATTTTGAATTTACGGTCACTTTAAATTTCGGAATAAAGAACAGCTTAGGTAATTAAATTAAAATTGATGCAGGTAAAGCAGAATAGCAAATCTCAGGTCAGGAAAGGGGAGGTAAATTATAATTTGAGGGGTGTACGAAGCAGATAACACAGGAGGACTTGAACAGTATCAACAAAGTTATTTTTCAGGCACATTTCTATGTTAATAATAAGAATTTAGCACTAAAGAACAAAGTCGGGAGGCAAAGCTATAAGTGTATAGGTTATATAAATATATATCGTATCGAGAGAGCGCCGGTAGCTCAGTGGTATGTGTGCTTGTCTTCTGAGCTCAAGAACGTGGGTTCGAAACCCAACCGAGGCCCTTAGTTTATTTTATCTGGGAGGTAAAATAAACTTGAGCAGCCGTCCTTCGGATGGGATCTTAAGCGATGGTCCCGACCCTGTACGATGTCAGATACTCGTTAAAGACCTATCCTGGGAAAATAAACCTACGTAGGCAAAATTTAGTACTCCCACAGGAGAGACGGGCTCATGTCCACCAGAGTGATGAAAGAGCGATATGACCTTTTAGTTGAAACCCAGGCATGATTCACCATAACTAATATATATATATATATATATATATATATATATATATATATATATATATATATATATATATATATATATATATATATATATATATTTAACAAAGACTACTAATAATAAAACCGTATTTTAGTAAAATTCGTTGTCATTCGTTAAAATGTAAGAGTTACCTACCTAGAAATATTACCTATGGAAATTTAGTGTACATTATCTCAGGCGGTATAACTTTGTTCGAGTTGATCTTATCTGAAATGAGAACGCATTCTTTAGTTGAAAATTCAATAAGGAATATTTTTGGTTAGAACTACTTTCTCGATTGGACTAACCATTTTCGCGTAAATCAAGCAAAGTGTACTAAATTGACGAAAGAGTGCTCTGTTAGTAGGCTATCACTTTGTAGTGATAACAGCCATTATCTTTACTGAACGAGCCATTTCACTACATCCACCTCAGAAAATAAATAAATACCTTTTTTCCTATCATCCATTTCCACTTTTTAATGTTATTCGATCGTGTTCAGTAAGGGCTTGAAGAGAAGGACAAATTGTTAGATGAGTGATCCATCTTTAATTTTCTGAGAAATGAAAGCTGTTGCTTTGAAGTTTTTCTTGAAAAAAAAGTTTTTTTTTTCCAAGGGGAGAATAAAAGTTTAACATTTCGGGATCTGTGAACAAAATTTGAAGCATGCCCACTTTTTTTTCATGATTTTTCATTCAACTCATGTCCAAGACTTGCTATCTCAAAACCAAAGTTAGTCAACTTGGCCTCTGAGCGACTTATAAATGTATAACCAATGAAAGCTGTATACTAGATTTAAGTATACTCAGGATAAAATCAGGATATTTTCAGGCTGATGATAAGTTTTAAAATCAATAAGATAAATGAGAAACACTCACACGCAAACAAAACCCTCTGAAAAAACTCAAGTGAAAATGTTTATAATTACCATAACAAAAAATTAAGGAATTTATGAAGTAATTATACAATGAAACTTAGCGAGACTATACTTGCCATCGGACAGGAAGAGAAGAATGCGAGGGGAGGGAAAAGTGGAATAAGGTTCTATAGAAGGCGCCGGTTAAGGATAGTCGATAGTTGGCCACTATCGATAGTCCGATTCTATAGGTGGAAAACTATCGATAGTTTCAATAAGTCAGTAGGTTGACCCTTTTCATGCAAATTACTTTCCAATTCCAATATTTTATTATAATATCATTATTTTATTTTTATTTTTTCACGTATATCTACCTAATTTAAATTATTCTGTTATGGAGGATGAAATAGGAATAAAAATATCAATGGAATAAGTAATTGTTCTTACAAATCGAACTTTTATTTTATGGAAATAACATTTTCTGTCAAAAATAATCGTATTAAGTATAACACTTGCAAGAATTTTAACACATTAATTAAAGTTCAAAAACACTTATTGTATATAATCAAAAAAACAATCCAATAGGTACAATGGCATTAGATATTTTTATTTTAATCAACAACTTTTATAAAAAAATATCAAAAAATTAAATACCAATTGACAAAAAATACTTTTGTAAAACTTTATAGAACAGGAGGCAGCGATACTTAAATTGGATGTGTTGGAACTAGTTTTGAAAAAAACTTTGCACAAAGTATATTTAGCACTTTTCCCATTATACTGTTTTGATAAAATACTACCAAACGACCGATTTGGGCGGCATACAGTAATGAACACGCTACGCTTCACGTTTCCAAGTCCAACACACTGACTCGAACTGAGAAATAGAGTTAAATAGAAAGGAAACTGGAAAGAAGAAAAATAATAAAGCAGAGGGAGTTTCTTGGAAGAAGGTCCGCCATAGAATCATAATAGACGTATCTTTCTGCTGTAGCCCAATATTGGTACATTAAAAACTTTTGGTACTGAAATTTCATTCCTTCCTTCTTTTTCAGTGAAGACACACATAATGTTTACACAGAACTATGAGAGTACTAATTGGACCAAACGGTTTCTACTTTCTTAGATATACGAAGTATAGGAGAAGTTATGCAATCGGTCCGAAATTTCATGCGGAGTTTTCAATGAAATTTCATGTTTTCTGACCTCTAGATTCCAAATATGAAAAAAGAAAACAAATTGTATGTGTGTGTGTGTCTATGAACACGATAACTATCGAATTAATGTATCGACACGAAATTTTATAGGTGAGTACATAATCCTCTAACAACGACACCTATTGATTTTCAGCCAAATCGGCCAAAGGTGAGGAGAGGCGTCAGAAACTCTAATAACTGCAGTTGTAATGAATGTTCCGAGACAAAATTTCATATGTTAATTCAAACCCCCAAAAGGACGACACGTATTAATTTTCAGTGGAATCGGATGACGGGAAGGGGCGATGAGAGGCGGCTCAACTCGAAACTGTCGATGTAGGAAATGTATAGTCATGAAATTTCATATTTGATTTCAAAACTTAATGAATACATAACCTGTCAAATTTTAGCGATATTGGCCGAAGGGTAGATGGTGTTCAGGGGAGCGAACTCGACCCAAAATTTAGTATGAGGATAAGGAGCTATTGATTATCAGCGCAAACGGTCAACTGGTTTTGGAGGGGGAGCGAAGATGATCAATTCGTCCTGGGGAAGTACATTGCCGGTGATTCATGAATGACTTTTTTTATTATGATTTTTTAAAATAATAATTTATATTTTCTGTTACCAGCCTGTTGGAATCTACTTGAAGAAGTACGAATGGTCTGGCTCCCAGGAGAGTGGGGACTGCAGCCTGTGGGTTCGTGCAGCCACTCTGGAGTTCGATGACGGTGAGTGGGAATGCCAGGTGACTGCATCTGACTTCACAACACAGGATGCACTCACCTCTACACCCGTCCGACTCGTTGTAAGAGGTAAGAGCCAACTATATCCACCCTTTATATGCTAACATCCCATTCATAATATTATTCCTGTAAAGGTATTTGGTTTATTCCCGAAGAGTTCTGAGCTAACAGTTCGACTTATTATACAACTTTCCATTTTTCTTCCCAGATCTACGATGTATGAATGATATCAAAAATTCAATGTAGTTTTCCAAGAAGGCTGAGGCGGCGTGGGCCTCGCGATCTACATTAATTTATATTTTATATTTTTCACATTTTAATATTTTTTATTTATTTTATTATTTAGTTTTTTTTTGTTTTTGTTTAATTAATTTATTCATTTTATTAATATTTTTTATTAACACGCCATTTTTGACGTGTAAACGTCTTATAAATTGGAAGGCCAGCACCCCATGTTAGAAAACTGTGTTACCTACATATGTTACTTTCGTATCACGCATGCGCCGAGAGAGAGAGCATCCGCCACCTTGTGTTATCTTTTAACTAATCGAATTGTTAATTGAACTTCACAATTACATTATTGTCCTACATGATGTATAAATGTGAAAATAGCATTGATTTAAATAAACGCTTCATAAAATTGTTCACCATTCTAAAACTATTTCATCTATGAATTTGAAAATAATATTTTTATCGAATAAACTCTTTATAAAAATTTTAAACCAAATTTTAATTTTTTGAAAACTATTTTGCTTATGAATGTTTTCTTTCTATATTGTTTTCAAATTGTTTCAAGGTTCAAAAATTTTATTGAAATGATTTGTTATATTTGATTCTTGACACTTCGCAACTCAGACGTTGTCACGCTCATTTCGCCACGCATCGGAGTTGCACGCACCCGTTTTTTTTTTGTTTTCCTCCACAGCTGGACAGTGGATGGTTAGGTAATGTGGTGGGAGGGTCAGCGCTGGTCTCTCGTGGCCTCCTCCCCTCTCCACTAGTTGGAGGGTGGTATATTTGCTTATTATATGTATATATTGTATATAGCTTGCAAATAAATAAATAAAAAAAAAATTTTAATTTCATGGATGGGGACAGATATGTTATTCCTGTTTCCCATCTGAGTCACAACTCTCTCGTGATAATGAGGCCAACCTCGAAAACCCGCTAGCAAAATGAATAAAATCTGTGAGAGGTCAGATTTTATTTTATGTTACAACCTGTGAAATATAATTTCTCACTATATCAGCAATCTTCATATTTTATTAATTAGTATTTTTTATCTATAATTTCATTATGAATTCAATGAAATTTAAAACAAATAACCATCGCCTCAAAACCATCGATGTAAGGGAAACTTCGATGCAGAATCATCGATATCAAAACTATCAGGCATGGAAGGGACTTGAGAATTGGACGACCCCCTGGGTACATTCCTGGACAGATCGTTGCTTTACTTTGTTTTGTTTACATTGATGATGCCAATATGATAGTTGGTACATATGGATGGACGTCATAGTTGAGGTGAAGTTGTCTCATGGGCCAACATGGAGTTCTGAGCCAGTGTCGAGAGACATGAGACTAGCCCCAGCTAACTAATTAACGTTTCAAAGGAGGCCCAGATGTTGCTTCTGCCCTTTTGACCTCATGTCGACTTCCCTTTAAATAACCTACATAGATCCACTTCTCTCTTCACAAAGGTTTAGAGAAACTCTTGGGATATCTCACTTCTCATCTGCTACTGACATACATTAGAGTAATGAAAATCTACTTTGTGAACAATCACTGCCCCCAGGGTCTGTCTTCACAATCGGAGTAGCCACAGCTTGTCTTCTCCTCCCGTTTTAATGACAATAAGTCCCTTAATCGTATATATTGTAACTATCAGAAGGCGTCCTAGGATTATTTATAAACAATTTATTAATAATAAAAACATGTAAATAAATAATAATATCATGTATGTCAAATTAGCGAATTTTGCGACTATGTCAAAGTGTTGGAAACGAAAGGTTTAGGTTCTATAATAATAATAAATTTATTTCCGTTAAACCAATACATGGTAATAGGATACGTAAAAATAATTTATACATTAAGATAGCTTATAAATTAGATTTATAACTACTTGAGTCACGTGTGATTAGTAGTAATAACAAAACTATTAAAAAAAGTAAAATGAAATTACTAAAAACTGAATAAATAAATACTTAAAAATATATGAGTATAAACATAGATACATTTATAATAAGTAAACACATTTTTCAATTTAATAAAAATTAAGATACCTAACTATTTTTCAAAAAACTCTTCGAAAGTGTCTTTATCCCAACGATGTTTCGGGACGTTCTTACGTCCCTTCATCAGGTCCAATAGAAATTAGTTGTCAGTTATTATGACTACCAGAGCTACTATCGCCTATTCATTCGTCACTCAGGTGGACTTGAGCCCGACTCTACAATGGGAGTCTTGTCAGGGGTCTTTAACGAGTAGACATCGTACGTGCTTGGGACCAACGCTTAACGTCCCATTCGAAGAACGGCGTGCTTAAGTTTATTTTATTTCCCAGATAAATAAATTAAAGGGCCTCTGCTGGGTTTTGAACCCATGATTTCTAGCTCATTAAGCAACCACGCTTACCACTGAGCCCTTGTCAACAGCTGGCTGTCTAATTTGAGCAAATGTAATAATAAAACTGACGACGACTTTAAGTTAGCTATTGTTTCTATAATATATTTTCGTTTGACAGTAGAGTCTCATGTCGTCTTTTAGTAAATACATATGTGTATTATGTCTTCAGTCTCGTCCCATTGACCATTTTTACTTTTAATAATATATAGAGAATTATGATAATATTTGAAATGAGGAGTGTTTGAGATTATGGAAGTGCTTAAATGTTTCTAGGAACAGCCAGGATTCAATTAGCATTCGATTATGTAGAGAGATTAGAGAGGTTGGCTTTGAAGAGCTGCGTAGAGGCTGACACGGAGTAGGTCGCATGTTTCCCAGCTAATGCAGTGAAACCTTTTCATGGGCATCAGGTCGGGGTTTCCAAACAGAAATTCCAATTAACAGAGCCATCTCATGGTTCAGTTGTGAATCATTGACTATCTCAAGTGGGGGACACTTCAGCACCCTCTCTCACTCTCTCTCTCACTTCACCAAAATCAACACTGAACTGAACCTTGTAGACTTTACCAACATTTCATCCAATATAGCCATCTATCCTTCTCACTCACTTAACCATAGTCTATTGTTTGCCTATATATTTAATAGTATTAAACAGAAATATATAATTTATGTGACTCATGCCCGGGACTTTAACTACGAGGTAATTTCCCCTATTACCAGCGCTCTTAGGGCGCCGATAGTTCCTTCAGATGGGACGTTAAGCGATGATCCCTGTCAAGTACTCGTTAAATATCTCTGAATGGATATAAAATGAGCGACGAAAGTGTGCTCTGGTAGTAGGCAATATGACCTTGTTGCTAAACCCCGGGCAAAAGTCATAATAACTAAAACGCTCATTTGTCTGGTGGACATGGGAGTTCTAAATGTTGCCCATCCTCGTCTAGTTACCTCGGTTAGGGAGACTACTAGTGAGTGACATCATAAAACAAAGTCGGGGCCAACCGAAGTTAAAAACCTTAGGGCCATCCTTGGCGGGGTTACGAACCCATCTTGAGGTCAATAGACAAGCACTCTGAGATATCCGCGCCCTCTAATATGATCATAGTTTGACTTCACAGAAATTTATTATTTCTTACCAGCTGCCCTTTTTGGAGGTTCGAAGTTCGTGTATGCTTCCTCACTTTACCTTCCGATGTAATAAGACCTGCTGCTTTCCTTCAACCATCCTTCCATCTGTTGAGAAACCCTTTCGTCTCTGAAGTAGAGAATACAGACATTTCTTTCATTTATGCTTTGTTAATCCAGCATTCGTGGATGCTTCCATGTTTATTGCCGAAATTCTGCTAGAAGTCGATTTCTTATCTTTTCTCCAGATGTAATAGGACCATCTTCCTCCCACTGCTTTCATTCAACCATCCTTCCATCAGTTGAGAAACCCTTTCGTCTCTGAAGCAAAGAGTGGAAGCTTTTGTTCGTTTTTCTCCCCCCGTTTTTGCTCAGGATGTATTTTAACACTTGGACCCTTGGGGGAGGTAGCCCCCGTGGTCCCTAAGACTTGCCAAGTGGTTCTTTTCAAATGTACAAATGGGCGGAAACCTGCCTTGAGACAAAGGCCTTACCATTGCGGCCTCAGTTTCCGTAACATGTGCCTCCCTACACAGTCCAGGATGTGCATTGTCCCATCCTTATGAACAAGTAGTGTGTATGTCCGTAACATCTGCCTTCTTGGTATAATCAGCTTATATTCATTCTAGGATAAACATCTTGGTTTTGAAGGGTCTTCACTGTCATTCATGTCCCTACCGATCGTTCCATAAGAAATCACAGACTCCTCTCACATGACCTCTTCTCATTTAAATATATATATTTTTAAATTTGTATAATATATACAATTTAAAATAAAATGTATGTGATGTCAGATCACTCTCCCTCCCCTCAAATTCATTCCATACTGGCATTACTTTATATATGAGTGTTGTACTGGCGTCAGCGGTTTTTTTTGTTTCGTAGTAGAGTTTGATTCTATGAGTGACTTTCATATACCTAGTTATGTTGGTATAAAATGAGTTTTTTTAGAGGTTGAGTGATCTGTACAGAAGTAGTTGGTATCTGAAAATCCTGTTGTGTCCACATCACACATATTTTTTTTCTTCTTATTTTTTACCCTTTTCAATAAAAACTACCGATAATAAACTTTATTTTAAAATTTGTTGATATGCGTTTATTTTATTTTATTTTATTATTATTTATCATAAACATTACTTGGAAATATTTCCTATGGAAATTTATTGTTCCTTCTTTGGAGCGTTATGACTTTATTCCTATAAGTCTTATCTCAAATCTAAGGGCATATTGATGATTAGAAGTTAATAAGAAACATTTTTGGTTGGAACCACTTTTTTTTTGGTCTGACTGTTTACGCGTAAATTAGCAAACATCTAAAAAAATTGGTTTCAAAAAAATATTTTGACGGTTTTTGACATCTTGCAAGACCTACGGAAAAACATATTTCATACATAATATGCATATCAGTTTACTCTACAATTTCTATTATTTGCAGACATTTTTGATTAGGTGAGAAGTATAAGAGGTATCTTGTAAATGTCAAAAAAGATTTAGATTCAGAAAAATTGTGAAATCGTCTGGAGAAATTCCGCTGAAAACTCGAATTCACATTTTTGCACGGTTACAATACTTACTTATTATAAAGAGATAAGAAAGTAAATATTAAATATTATGAAAGAGTCATTTGAGATGTATCCATGTGTTCGAGTGAAATGAACCATACATCGATTACCCCCATCCATATCCTTCTCTCACTCACTCTCTCTCTCTCTCTGCGCAAAATATTGATGTTTTTGTAAAGATGTTAACGGATGGATCAACCATGTTCGTGTTATTTATGTCCAGGTAGATTCAGAAGGGGGTGAGTCCTCCTCGTCTAAAGGCGATAATTGAACCGTGGATAAAATGATGGATCCTATGGCTAATGGATGTGTAGGGGGGGGGGGGGGGGGGGGGGGGGGGTATGATGTTTTTTTGAAAATATTGGATAGCGTGAGGTTGTGCCCATGATGTATAGCCCCATTGGCAGCTGCCCTCTATAGATAGCCTTAACCCCGCTCCCATAATTATCGCTCCTCTCTCTGATTTATATCTAGAGATCGTGTTTCTTACTACTTTTTGAAAAATGTAACATGAAAAAAAAAAAAAAAAAATGATTTGGTCTCATTTTGCTAACTAGATCATACATGAAATTTTATGCCAATAATAATAATATTTATCAAAATGTTCAAAATTGTATAGTATAAATTATATAGCGCTCATTTTAGTTAAAGCCCGGGAATGAGTAACAATAACTAACTTATGGAAATGTCTTTATTTGGGCTAATAGCCCATGGCCCCGGGAGAGAAGTTGTGTCTATGAAAAAAACTTCTCCGGACGGGAGTTGAACCAGCGCCCATGATGGTGCCATGCAAACAAAGTCCTACATCATCTAGCCCATACGGCCCCAAGATAATATCTGTCAGCATCTCATTCCACTTCTTCCTCATTAACTTTCGGAGAAATATCGTGAAGAGAAGGCTGAAGAAAAGAATAGTCCAAGACACCTAATAAATTATGTATATATATAATGTTCATATAATATATTTGTATATAAAATAAATAAAGTATATATATATATTATATTTCCTTTATTTATTTTCTAAATTTAAGAATGTTGAGATCAATAAAATATTGAAATTGCCTTCATAAAGTAGGATACTAACCCTACCGCCTCGGTCAATGGTTGCCATGTGCAATCATGAAGGCTGACTTTATTACAACAACCCTCAATTTAGGACCTTAACATAGGTCAAGTGTATGTCAAAGAGAACACTTAATGAACCTAATTATGTTTTAAATACATCATAGCACCCGCGATAAATTGATTTTCAGTCAAGTTTGGCTATAAAGAAAAAAAAATTTCAAAGGTTTTTCAACAGTTAGAAGTGTTAAAATAGTTTTTATTTAATTTTTTAATTTTCACACAAATTTTGAGCAGATCCCTAGGTATTATTATTTTTGATGAAATTGGCTTATTATTATTTGACTTTTTACTTTTTCCTCAAATAGATAAGAAACTTCTTATGGAGACTATAAATAACACTTTAATGATTTTTGTCACCAATATGTACTTGTAGCAATTCCGTAATGATAACCCTGCCGATTTTACTTATATTTTTTAAGGAGTTTTGCCAACACGAGAATAAAACAAAGACAGCCTTACTCACTAAATGTTTAAAAATATTTTTTATCATTTCTTTTAAATAAGAGGTTGAAGAAAACTCGTGGAAAAATATAAAATAAACATTTATGTTAAATAAATGTTTTCATATGCCGTCAGGTATGTCTGATATTTGCCATTTTTAAAAATATTTTCATTTAGATTTTTATATAACATACCTTCATATAACTTTCATCACATTCATCTATGAAGAAATTCTAGCAATTTATGTAATATTCTAATTTACCCAGCAATCATTAACACATATTGTTGACAACTTTTCCGATTGGTATATTTTTATATTTTTGTTTTCTCCATGATCATTTATGGATAGGAAAGTAGTGGTGGAAGGTTTTAACGGAATTCTAAGTCAATGTCCCTGAGAACGTTTTGACCATTATCGCAATGATTTGCATGTGTATTCATTTTACGAGATTCTGTTTATATTTATGACCTATTGAAGACTCTTCAAAAGTTGTAGAGAAAACAGAATGACACATTATAAATGACTTCTGAGCTCAAGGTCGTGGGTTCGTAGCCCGACCGAGGCCCTTAGTTTATTTTATCTGGGAGGTAAAATAAACGTAAGCACGCCGTCCTTCGGATGGGACGTTAAGCGATGGTCCCGAGCCTGTACGATGTCAGGTACTCGTTAAAGACCCCTACCCTAGATGAATAAAAAAATTTAGGGTAGGCAAAATTTAGGACTCCCACAGTAGAGTCGGGCTCATGTCCACCAGAGTGACGAAAGAGCGCTCTGGTAGTAGGCGATATGACCTCGTAGTTAAAGCCCGGGCATGAGTCATAAAACCTAACCTAACCTAAATAGAAATTTATCAAAGGTCATCTGGTTTGCGAGATGCATTCGAAAAATCCTCCTAATGTCGTTTTGGAACCCATTTCGTTTTACGTTTGCTTGAATTATATGAAGACGGTTCGTCCTTTTGAAAAATTGGTCAAAACCAAAAATGTTCCTAATTAAATTGTAACGCGTAGCAACGAATTTTGAAACATATTTTTATTATTGGTATTTTTTTCTTTTATTAAAGGGATATATATATATTAAAGGAAAAAAAAATAAAGAAAAAAGAATATATATGTAACCATAACAGGACTTCTTCTGAATCAACCACTCGATCACCCCCCCCCCCCCCCCCCCCCCCCCCTTTCATCCCCTTAAAATCATTTTACTGGCTACTGGGATAAACAGAACCGCTGATGCCAACACATTACTTTCTTCACATTACTTCACATACATTCTGAGCAGATAATTGTATGTATTTGCTACTATTTGAAATTTTGTTATAAGTTATGCGTACTTTAGTGCTCAATATACTCTTTTACTTCCCCAACTGTACGAAGTAAGGGGAAATTATGTAATCGTTCAAAATTTCTATGTTGAGTTTTCAACAGAATTTCATGTTTTCCGACTTCCTAATTCCAAGAATGAAAAAAAAAAAGAAATGTCTGTGTGTCTGTAAACACGACAACTTCAAAGCCATATAAGGACGATGAATTTTTTTCTCCCCCCGCTGAATTGGTCACAGAGAAGGAGGGCTCGACAAATACCATAATAATTACCGAAGTAATGAATGTGTCAATATAAAATTTAGTATGAAGATTCAGATGTCACTATTGTAAAGATAATTATTGTTGGTATGGAAGCAAGAGCTGTTCCCTAAAGTGGACCTCTCTAGAAGTAGCTCCTGCCTCTCCGGAGTTATCTGACGAAGTGGGGTCCTCCCTCTCTGAAGGTTACTGACGAAGTGGGCTGAAGCTAGGTGTGGTTCGCTCGCATCCATTTTCCCGCTCCCGGGACTCTTCTGAATGCCTATTGGTTGTTCAATCCCCCACCCTTGCATTCCCATTACGGTTGGGGTCTTCCAAAGACTTCCGGTGGACTTCCTGCCTTCCAATTCAGCTATTTTTACTTCACTGATTATAATTATTTTAAAAACATTTAATATCCCTAATTTTGGGTGTTACACTATGTAAATCAAATATTGAGTTTTAGTCAATTGGCTTTGGAGAGTGAAAACTTCATTAATTAGCTGGGCACGTACATTGCCCGACAATCACCCAAAGTTTTTTTTATTTTGATATGCTGGAAGTAATTACGTCCAATACAGTCCTTGAAAACTGAGACATAATGCTACCCTCTAACCTCCAATAACATAGGATACAGTAATCTAATTCAGTAAAATGTACAAGATCTCTTCTGAAGAACGGAATTTTGAATATATTTGATATAGTCTATGCCCCCTATTGAAATGATATATGTGTCTATTACATGGATGGTTGGCTTTGAAGTATCAGGAGCTAAATCTTTTTGAAAGGGAATGGTCCTGTGTCCTTTACCTTCTTCGACAGTACACAAGATTGGATCTGAGGTAGGGTTTACCTCTCTAAGATTTGTGGACACCCATTTAGACTGTTGCATATACACTTTAGTACAGTTCTCAACCATAATTTAACCATTTTACTCATATTCAACCATTTTAATCGTATTAACCATACATTAAGATAAATCCCATGGATTCAACAATTGTATTAATGTTTCGAATAAGCTTCTAATTGCTGCTGGTTGTAAGAATACGTAAAGATATTATTATTGGAGAAAGGTTTCATCGGAAGTTTCCACCATCGGTCTTAACCCTTTTCCTCCTGCCATTGAGGTTGAACTCGATAGATGTTACACCCAGAGACTTCTCGTTTCACTTATAAAATTTCGTTTCGATAAATTCATTACATCGGCCGGTATTAGAATTATTGAAATAAGCCCTCTCATATCCTCCCGCCCTCCTCCGGTTCCCTTCGGCTCATTTGGCTGGGATTTCAATCCATGTATTATATTTCATGAGGATATATGTATTTTATCTGGAGTTATTGTGTCCAAACACACAGCCACCATTAACCTTTTTTTTTTTTTAATTTTTGGTTTTATCAAATTTGTTTTTGGAAATTATGACAGTTTTGTGAAAACTCAATAAAGTTAGTTGACTGATCTAATTCTATTTTATTTAACTACTTAGAGCTCTCCAAGTAAAAAAGTGCCTTAATTATAGTGCATACTAACCCGCAGAATGTCAACGCGTGTCGTGTGGTAGCCCTTGAAGGCTAAATTTATTACAACAACCATAATTAGGTAGCATTCGTTAACTACCTCACGCTATTTTAGATATTTTTGAACGCCCCTCCACCTTTGGCGAACAAGCCTTGACCCCCTTACCCTGTCGTCACCTAATTGGGTACATAGCGGTATTCTTAAAGTCGTTTCTACATGAAATCCAGAAAAAATTCATTTTTACTAAATCTTGAAAGATCTTCACTCAAAACCTTTCGAAGACGTATTTTAAACGTTTTTCTGTATAAAATTATATATCCGATCTTTCAACCTAGACTAGACGATCTAGTCTTAAACTAGAAAAAAAAAAAAATGACTACAAGATTATAAAATATTTGGAAATAGTATTGTATTTGAACTGGTTACATTACGAACTCAAAACTATATGCGTATACGTGTGCCAATATATATGTATACGCATTCATTCGTAAGCAGAAACAAATAAGTAATTTACGTCAGTAAATAGTTCATTACAGGGAGGGGTATTGTGGTGTTACTTGCAAATTATCCCCTCCGTCTCTTCATGGCATAAGGTGTGGAAATGATGAACGCAAAAATGAAAATACATTTTCAATTACTATTTGATTCTATTATTATTTGCTAGTTGTGGACGTTATTTTTATACTAATTTTTTAGAATATTTATTTAATCATTGATTTAAAAAATAAATAGTCCCGATGGAGTGAATGTATTCACACGATATAAAATATAAATATCCAGAACCCCCATATGGACACCTATTAATTTTCAGAGAAATCGGCCGAAGGGAGAGGGGGGGGGGATTAGAGAGGGCTCAACTCTAAAACCCTAATAACTCCCGATGTAATGAACCTATCGACACAAAATTTTGTATATTTTATTGGATTTTTATCCCTAATGGTCGATTGGTTTTGGAGGAAGAGCGAAAATTAATTGAAAAATGTCATTAATTGATTAATTTTTACTTGCTGGTGATTCACCGACAATTTGTATAGAGAGATCTCATGGTTGAAACATCGCAGAGATATCTTCTATCCGTCCAATACAAGCTTACTTGAAGTTGGCATTGACTTTTGTTTTTTACGAGTTGTCTCCTCGTAAAAAATGAGATGAAGTAAGTGAATGTTGCCGATTCACGTTGGATAAAGCACCCCAGGGAGACATCGGGACGCATTAGGCCAGCGTCAAGATTCACTACCAAATTTATATTCTGTAGCTACAACCTACAACTACGACAGTATATCTCTCTTATGACCATATTTTATTTCTTTTTTTATGTGGATGAAATGTGGATCCTTGAAAAGCCATACTAACTCCGAATGGACAATTCTTAATAATTAAAACAAAGATATGGAATTACGTTCCTGGGTTTAAGCTCATTTATATTCTTTTATTATAAACTAAATGTAATATTTTTTTACTTTCCAAGCTATAATATAGGGGAAGTTACGTGAAAATTCGAAGCGGGGTTTTCAACGGAATTTCATGATTTCCGACCTTCAGATTCCAAGTATTGAAAAAAAAATTTCTGTGTGTGTCTGTGAACACGATAGATACCGATAGAATGAATGTATCGACACGAAATTGTATGTGTGCATTTATTAATTTTCAGCATCGGCAGAAGGGAAGGGGGTGATCAGTGTGGGGCACAACTCAAAAACCCTAAGAATTTGCATCTAGCCTCTATGTAAGTCAACTATTGAATATTAGTGCAAACGGTCGACTAGACCGTATTGATTAATTCCGTCTGGGGAAGATGACTCAACTACAACTTTTTTCCCCCTTTCGTCTCAACTTTTATGAACCCAATTAAAGTTCATATGGATTAATGATTTTTCCTCACTTTCAGAAATTGTATTGAGTCTATGACGAGATAAGTTCCGCCGTTTTTATCTACAAGCCTGTCCCTGAAACTTGATTAGAGGATTCTTAAGATGAGATATCTAGGACTTACACTAGGCAGGAGGCTCATATGGAATCCTCAGATCCGTCTCACCCACAATATCCGAATACATTTTGACTGTGATTCACCGGTAATACACTTCCCCAGAACAGATTAATCAATTACGGCCCAGTTGACAGTTTCCGCTAATATTCAATATTTGACTAGCATAGGGGTTCCTACTAGCAATTTGACTGGGTTTTGATTTCAAAAAAGAAATTTCATGTCGATACATTCATTATATCGACAGTTATTGGGGTTTCGGATTTGAGCCCCCCTCTGATCCTCTCTTTCCTTCAGTCAATTAAGTGTCTAATTCCACAAAATTATACACGTAAAGCGTACTGGTTTCGGTTTAGCACAAAGTTCAAAAATATTTAAGCGTTTGCAAGGTTGTCATATTTATACAATTCTCATTTAATTGAGATTTTCAAAGGCAGTGACACCCAGTCCTTAGGGAAGTCCGGGGGAGAGAGAGAGAGAGAGAGAGAGAGAGAGAGAGAGAGAGAGAGAGAGAGAGAGAAGTTGTCTTAATAGAACATTCTGAATGTTACGAATATTTATGTTTGAATTCAAATATTTGTAACAGTCAGAATAAAGGATAAGGGTGCTCTCGAGCTTGTGCGATGTCAGGTATACGTCCTTAGGCAAGACTATAGAGAGGATGTCTACCAGAGCTACAAAAGAGCTCTCTAGTAGTAAGCGATATGACCTCATAGTTAAAGCCCGGGCATGAGTCACAATACCTAAATACCCTACAATACCCTTCTGCCCGTGATCGTGTATGAATGTTCAGTGTCTTATTTATACATATATATTTTTTTACATATACATATATTAATTTACTTAATTTACTTTTCAAATAAATTTGAGAAAGGTTGAATCTCATATGGCCATCGTGGGGGTGGAACTGAGGATGTTTTGGTCGGCCTACCCTTAACCTAATTTGAATTCGAACAACTGGAATACATAAATAAATTATAAATGCAATATCCCCGCAAGGATCTTGAGTCAGACTATATCCTATAATCAAACCACTTGCTCTGCATAATATCTTTCAGAATTATAGTAGAAACCAAACTTTTTAAATCACCATCTAAGTTGTCTTGGCTTCCACATGACGAATTAAACAATTAAGTTATCGCTAAATTTTATGTTGATACATTCATTACATGGCTTTGAGTTGAGCCTTCCCTCTGATTCCTTTTTTTCCCTCATGCCAATTTCGCTGAAAATTAATAGGTTCGTCATTATGCGGTTTTGAAGCTACATATGAAATGTCGTGTCAATACATTCATAACAACTGCAGTTATTAGAGTTTTTGTGTTAAGCCCCTCCCCCTTTCCCTCTGACTGTTTCTTCTAAAAAATTAAAAAAACAGGAAATATAGTTTCGGAATAGGAAAAGAAAAATGTAGTCCACACAAAAAGTATATTTAGAGTGAGCGCTTTCGATTGTTCCATCCTCAGACCCTTCATGAAGCTTTTGAATAAAAAAGCACAATATATAATTAATCAACAATGCTACCAATTTAGATAATAATATTATGTCATATTAGCAAAAGTTGTAGAATTTATCAAAGTAATAGAAAAAATAAATAAAACAGATATATATATATATATAATGAGGGCGCCGGTAGCTCAGTGGTATGCGTGCTTGACTTCTGAGCTCAAGGTTGTGGGTTCGTAGCCCGACCGAGGCCCTTAGTTTATTTTATCTGGGAGGTAAAATAAACTTAAGCACGCCGTCCTTCGGATGGGACGTTAAGCGATGGTCTCGAGCCTGTACGATGTCAGGTACTCGTTAAAGACCCCTGCCTTAGGTGAATAAAAATTTAGGGTAGGCAAAATTTAGGACTCCCACAGTAGAGTCGGGCTCATGTCCACCAGAGTGACGATAGAGCGCTCTGGTAGTAGGCGATATGACCTCGTAGTTAAAGCCCGGGCATGAGTCATAAAACCTAAACCTAAACCTAAACCTATATATATAATAAAACAGAGGGCGCCGGTAGCTCAGTGGTATGCGTGCTTGACTTCTGAGCTCAAGGTCGTGGGTTCGAAACCCGACCGAGGCCCTTAGTTTATTTTATCTGGGAGGTAAAATAAACTTAAGCACCCCGTCCTTCGGATGGGACTTTAAGCGATGGTCCCGAGCCTGTACGATGTCAGGTACTCGTTAAAGACCCCTACCCTAGATGAATAAAAATTTAGGGTAGGCAAAATTTAGGACTCCCACAGTAGAGTCGGGCTCATGTCCACCAGAGTGACGAAAGAGCGCTCTGGTAGTAGGCGATATGACCTCGTAGTTAAAGCCCGGGCATGAGTCATAAAACCTAACCTAACCTATAAAATAAAACATATAAAGAGCTCCAAGAAAATTCTAAATATAGTTTCCTTTTATTATTTTTTTTTTAATATTTTTTTTTATTAGACGCATCGACTGCAGAGGCCATTAGCACCAGCACAACTATTATTATAGTAGAGTCCCATAGTAGGGTCGGGCTCATGTCCACCAGAGTGACGAAAGAGTGCTCTGGTAGTAGCCGATATGACCTCGTAGTCATAATAATAAATAAATATATATATATATATTTTTTTTTCCCCCATCCTTTTCATAAAAAACTTAACACCCTCGAGCTCGAGCTGAATTTATTAATATTTTGTACTTTTTTTTGTACTATTACCACTTTGTATGTACACAAAATGTATTATTTTTTACATATTTTCCTCCGTTTTGTAGAGATATTTTTCCTTACCTTGTAAATATTTCCATTTATTGTTTCACATAATTTTTTATTTCTCATCATTATCATCTTTACTTATGGCTTTATTTTTATTTTTTCACTTTATTAAGATATAAACTTTGTAATACAACATAACGATATATCATGATCTGAGGAACAAAAAAACAAAACATCACTTGATAAAGCGGCTGGTCAGCACGTGGGACCGGACCGACACTGCTTCCATTAGAGTGTTCGGGTGATGTGGAAACGTTTTGTGCACATTTGTGTGTAGTTGTTTACACCATAGATGTAGTTGTTTACACCATACTACACACAAATGTAGTTGTTTACACAGTCACAACGACTTCGTTTATACTTATGTCAGGTATGTCAAGATCGGATTGAAGTGTCATGTTTGAAACGTAGTGTGGGCATTGCGTGATTGTTCAATGAATTGCTTTATTGTGTTTTGTTGTGAGGAGGCTTATACCTACCTCAACACCATACTTCCAGATACGCCTGATAACGTTCTTGTAGACATTCAGTTTGTGGTTGAGATCTCTTGTCTTTTGAGCAGTCCAAATCTTCGTTTCATTTTCTGTCATGTCTGAGTAACGTATTAATTCAGTCGTCTGTCTAGCTAGAATCCTAAGTATTTTACATCTTTGTCGTATTTCAGAGGGATATTATTCAGCCATACAGATAGATAGTCACGATGTCTCAGGGGCGATTTCTCACTTATTTGGACTTTATAGAGACGCATTTAATCGTTTAGAATATGCAAGTGCTCCTGCAGAGATGAATAATTCAGGGGATAACTTAATCCGAATTATGGGAAGTCTAGTTTCTAAGCTCAAAGAGCAGTAACGCCTTAAAACACAAAATTTTGATCAAATTCAGTTTTTAATTGCTCGAACGCTTAAGGAAGCATTTGGTATCAATTTGTTCATTTTAAATCTAGGAATATTCCGATTACATAATGCTAGGGCATGTAATATAGGTCCGTTACATAAACGTAGTAACGAAAGTACCGCGTTTTTTTTAATGCTGCTGTGATTTTAAGCCGCTGTATTTCGGTACAATGAACTCGTTTCCTACCGAAATAGACGATAGTATAAGGTAAGACTGGTAAGACCTCTGACAGATAACATTCACTATTGCTCTATACTTTTCATTGTAAGCACACCCAGCTTTAAGCTCCTGTCTCCCCACGATAGATGAGCTTTCCCCTGAAAAAGCCTGCTTTCCAACCTACTTTTACAACCTGATAATCTTTTATAAAGCTCCCCTACTTCCTATAAACTACCCCCGGCTCCTCTCGTAAATTTGTACGCACATTCCTACTTCCTTTCAGTTGTTCGTATATCTTTTTCAAATCAATTATTTGTTTCAGGTTCTTTATCGATTTTGTTTTACTTCCCCAGTCATAAAAATTATAGGGGATGTTATGTTATCGGTACAAAATTTGATGCGATTTTCCACGGAATTTCGTGCGTTATGACCTACTGATTCCAAAAATGAAAACACAAAATCGTCGGTGAGTCACCAGCAATGAACCAATGAATTAATCAATTAACTTTTCGCTCCTCCTCCAGAACCATTCAACCGTTTGCGCAAATATTCAACAGTTGATTGACATGGGGGCTCCTAAATCGTCATACCAAATTTTGTGTCGATAAATTCATTACATCGGCAGTTATTAGGGTTTTTGAATTGAACGCCCTTCCCTGAACCCACCCTTTCCTTCAGCCGATATCGCTGAAATTTTACAGGTTAAGCCCTCATTGGGTTTTGACTTTAAATATGAAATTTCATATCGATACATTCATTACATCGGCAGTTGTTGGGGTATTTGAGTTGAGCCCCCCTCTGATCCTCTCCTTTTCTTATGCCTATTCCACTGAAAATTATAACTGTCATCCCAATGGAGTTTTGAATTCACATATGAAATTTTCTGTTGATATATTGATTACCACGGCAGTTACTAGAGTTTTTGAGGTAAATCTCTCCTAATCCCCCCCCCCCCCCATTCCTTTTGCCGATTTGACTGAAAATCAATACGTGTTGAGCTTATAGGGTCTTGATCATACATCTAAAATTTCTTGTCGATATATTTATTCCATCGGCAACTAATAAAGTTTTTATGTAAAGCCCTAATCCCTCCTTTTCTTTAGTCGATTTGGCTGTAAAACAATAGGTGTCGTGGTTTGAGGATTCTGGATTCATATATAAAATTTCGTGTCGACACAATACATTCTATGGGGAGTTATCGTGTTTGCAGGCAAACAGACAGACTGAAATTTGTTTTTCATACTTGAAATCTAGAGATAGGAAAACATGAAATTCCGTTGAATCTGCATCGAATTTCTTACCGATTACATACGAGTATCTTTCCCTATAATTAGTACCCTTTCCGTATAGCTGGGAAATAAAAATTTTGTCTGTGAACACGATAATGAATGTATATATAATATTCGTAATTGAGGTGAGTTTACGAATCTCTTTGTGAGGCGACTCATGTATTTCGTTGTACTCGTACTCCTCCTAAACCCCTTTACCGATCACATTGAAATTTGCCACGATGGTAGTGGACACGGTGACGATGGTTTACTACTAAAAAAATCTGAAATCGAACATACCTTGAAGGAATAATCACCGAAAAACGAAATCCCCATTGAAATCTATTGAGAGACAAAATTCTCGCGCAAAATATAATTTTTCAATTTCAAATGTAAAAATCCGGGCGAAGCCCTTTTCGGTTTACCATCGGACACCACTTTTTTTGAGCCGTTTTTTTCAGTGTTCTAACGTACTTACTTCGACTTTTTTTCGATAAAAATATTCACAGCTGTTGTTGTCTACAAAAAGGCTAGAAAGAATCCATTGAATTCAATTGAAATATATTTAAAATATTAATATATTCATAAAGAACATACAAGGTGAGAAGTTATTGATAATTATTAAAACATTAACTGAGTTTTTTTATACAAATATGCTTGACTCAGCTCAGTTTTTGCAAACAGCAGAATGTATTGCACACCTAGTATAGTGTAAGTAGGGTACTTAATGTTTCATTTGGTATAATCTTTTTCTGATTAAGAAGTAAGAAACATATACAGAATAGGGCATTATATACCTTGATAAAATGCCCTCGACTTGCCCGTATTCTTATTTCTTTTGCCCTTCTATAGGACAGAAATTAGCATGTGAATGAGGGAGGACGTTGGCAGTTTATTCATATTTAGATAGGTGTCTGGGCTGGGATCCTGGTCTGTAATGGAGTATTGACTGCGGAGGGCAGCTCTTGAGAATCCAGCCCCAGTTTTATTCGATTTGTACATCTACTACTGGCTCTTTGTCCAGGCTCTCAACCCCTTCAAAGGAAGTCTTGTACTGCATCTTCTTATATCTTCTGATGAAAGGGTATGCTGCCCACAGACCCACAACAAATTTTTGTTTTTCTGAAATTTTTCGATCGGAGTACAAGAGGAAACAATGAAATTATAAATATTGTATTTTTAATCGATTACATAATTCCCTACTACGTTTATTTTTACTTCCCCAGAAATACAAAGTATAGGGGAAGTTATGTAATCGGTGAAAAATTCAATGCTGAATTTTCAACGGAATTTCATGTTTTCCGATCTTTAAATTCCAAATATCAGAGAAAAAAAACGTGTGCCTGTAAACGCAATAACCCGTTATAATGAATGTATCGACACGAAATTTTATATGTGAATTCAGAACCATCTAAAAACGACACCTATTGTTTTTCAGCCAAATCGACCGAAGTGTGGATTAGGGGAGAGGCTTAACATAGCTCTAATAACTGCCAATAAATTTAATATATTGACCTGATTGGGTACCTGTGAGAAAGTAAGGTGCTGGCGTCAGCGGTATTTCATTGTACAGCATAACTCTGAGAGTGACTTTCTTATACCCAGTAATGTCAGTATGAAATGATTTTGAGAAGGGGGAGGGTGAGATTGATCCGGAAGCGTGATTGGTATAAGAAAGTCCTGTGATGGCCACTTCACAATATATTCTTTTTTCCTTTTTTTTTTTTTATATATTTTATCATAACTACTAATAATAATCACAATATATTCTTTTTTCCTTTTTTTTTTTTTATATAATTTATCATAACTACTAATAATAATCACAATATATTCTTTTTTCCTTTTTTTTTTTTATATAATTTATCATAACTACTAATAATAATCACAATATAATCTTTTTTCCTTTTTTTTTTTTTATATAATTTATCATAACTACTAATAATAATCACAATATATTCTTTTTTCCTTTTTTTTTTATATAATTTATCATAACTACTAATAATAAAAAAATATTTTATAATTCGTTGTTTAATTTATGTTAAAAAATATTATTTTTAAATATTTCCCATAGAAATAGGGGACTGAAAAATGAGGACTTATTAGCGATTGAAAATGTAATAGGGAACTTTTTTGGTTGAAAACCATTTTTCGATGGGACTAACTGTATTCGGATAAATCAAGGAAACGTTCAAAAATATATGGTTCAAAACTACAAATCAGGACAGATGACTGTATGTATTGCGAACACGCGTTCATAGGTTCATTGTGACCATAGGAAGTGGGGGTGTGTGGAAGTGTTCAAATGTATTGTCAAAAAACAAAAAACTCTGAAAAATGTTTGTTTTAAAGAAGTTTGCCCTAAAATTTGGGATAAAGTTTGATCTTGAAAAGTGCCATTTTTTTTTTTTTTCTTGTGACATTTATTTGTGTATGACGAATAGAAGCATATTTATTGAGTGTAGAAGGTCAAGACGATAAGGTTATATGTATGGAGGGGTGGTGAGGGGAGAGAGCCTTTGTAAGGCTGCTCTAATAATATGACGAAGGTAAGGTCTTTGAGAATTACTGAAGACAAAAGAGGGAGTTCTTGATCCGGATGATAGGCCGGGGAACAGGAACATGGGTCTTCGGACCGCTAAGTACAAGTCAGTTCAATACGATAAGTCTCCTCGTTTTATTTATTTATTTTTAGTTCGTTTAGTTGGCAGCATTGTGTGCGCTAAGTCTTGAAATAAAAGAAAGTATTTTCAGAAGATAAGAAACAAAAAAAAAAACAGAGGGTTTGCAAAACATATTAGAAATCATTATGAAGGATATAAGAGATCCTACTCAGGGATTTGAGAAAACGTAACAAGGAATCCGAAGAAAATTTAAGAGGACAAATTAGGCATTTGAGCGACGTATAAAAGAAAAAATAGAGAAAGTAAAACAACGATGAGAGGTTGAAAAAGTGAAATGTTCAACCCCACCACGAATTAATCAATTATGTTTTCGCACTATTTTTATAACCAATCGGCCATATTGGCTAAAAATCAATAGTTGATTTTTGAATATATCGGCAGTTATTAAGCATTTTCGGCCCACTCTTCTGAGCCTCTTTGGCCTCTGATTTGACGAAAAATCAATGGTTTTTATTCTTATGCGGTTCTGGATACTCATATGAAATTTCATGGCGATACCGTGATCACAGAAACACACACAAAGATAGGATTTCTTTTTTACAATTTTGGAATCAGGGGAAACATGAAATTCAAGTGCAAATTTAGAGTAATATAGTGTCGAAATGTAATCTTCAGATTTAAGCAAATGTATTAAATTTAGTTGAATAAATGTACATATTCAGAAGGATTTACAAGAGCGGTAAACCTAGGTCTCTGCTGAATGGTCCGTTCTGACTTACTATCAAATAGGTGTAGAACACAACTTATAAAGCATTAAGCGACGATGGGCCCCGGTAGCTTAGAGGTAGCATCTTTGCTTATTGAGCTTAAGATCTGGGAGGTAAACAAACCTTGAGCACGCCGTCCTTCGGATGGTGAATAAAAATTTACCTATAGCCCGGCGATTGATTCCTTATTTGACTAGGGGAATATAGGTTAGGTTAGGTTTTATGACTCATGACTTATGGCTCGAGGTTAACTACGAGGTCATTTCGCCTACTACCAGAGCGCTCTTTCGTAACTCTGGTGGACATGAGCCCGACTCTACTGTGGGAGTCCTAAATTTTTATTCACCTAGGGTAGGGGTCTTTAACGAGTATCTGACATCGTACAGGCTCATCGCTTTACGTCCCATCCGAAGGACGGCGTGCTTTAGTTTATTTTACCACCCAGATAAAATAAACTAAGGGCCTCGGTCGGGTTTCGAACCCATGTTCTTGAGCTCAGAAGACAGGCACCCATACCACTGAGCTACCGGCGCCCTCTAGGGGAATATATAAATAGGAGGTTCTCCCCCTCCATGTTCAGTCAATCAAGAGCAACCAACATCCTTCAGAAGCTGAGATGAGCCCCATATTGAGAATCTGCGCCCGAGGATGAAGGCCAGAGTGCCTTGTTGTTGTGCCAACCAACTTCAGATGAAGGATACTAATCCCCGGCCCACAGTCACCCGGCCTTCCTAGAAAACGAGTCCCGCGAGGAAATACCTCTCTTTTTCAAGAAAGACTCACTACTCCCGGCACATCTCAGGACGACCAAGCGATATCAAGATTTCTTAAAAATAAATCCTTTATGAATGGTCAGCAGAATTTTGTTATGATAACATAATTGTCCCTATGGGAAAGTGAGAATGATGGTTTGAAGCTGAGCCTGTTTGGGTTCGTCTAATTGTGATCCCATGTTTGGCTCTAGTGATAGTGGTGTGGCACGCGACTGTTACGATAACGCCACAATCCGTCTTCCTGGTCCCTGTTTAAATCCACCTTATCCAACCTCAAAATTACAGCCTCTCTTAATTATCGTAGCTCACCCTCCCTCCATTCTTATTTATTTGGGTAGTGTGTTGTACATAATTGAGTCTGTTGTATATAATTGAAATACAAGGAAAAATTTCATAAATACATTTGAAATGTTTACACTTGTTTTCACTAAAAATAATTTATTGCGAAACAAAAAAACAACAATGTGCTTCCCCAACGCGAAATTAATCAACTACGTTTTCTGAAACCAATTTACCGTTGAAAACTAATTGGTGTTCATCATATTAAATGTCGTGTTGAAATCATTTGTTACATCGATAGTTATTCGGATTTTTGAGTTTGGCACCCTGACCCATTTGGCTGAAAATTTATATATATATATCGTCCTATATTGGACTTTGGATTCACATTTAAAATTTAATTTCGATAAATTCATTACTTCTACAGTTATTGGGGTATTTTTGTTGAGCCCTCCCCTGGTTTGGCTGCAACTCGACTGGTGTCGTCCTATCTGATTCTGGATACAGATATGAAATTTCATATCGATATGTGGAAAGCTTTACATTCCCCCCCCCCCCCCCCCCCCCCGCCGTTTCCACTGCTGGAAGGACCCTGAGAACTCATCTTCTGGAATGCTGTTCAGCTCTTCCAGCGATTTTCTTTAAATCCGTCAGTTGATTTAAATCTGTGCCCTTTTAAGGGCCTCTTGAGTTTCGGAAACAGGAAAAAGGCCGCAGGGGCCAGGTCTGGTGAGTACGGGGGCTGGGGAATGACGGTCATAGCGTTCTCTGTGCAATAATCGCAAATGAGCAAGACAGAATGAACAGGCGCGTTGTCATTGTGCAGCACTCTCTCACAGCCTCGCGCAAATGTCTCAGGGTTTCAAGGTAACGAAAATGATTATTTGTCTCACCTCGTGGAAGAAATTCTTAGTAGACAACACCCTTTCAGTCGAAGAAAACAGTGAGCATGACCTTGACATTTGATTTGACGTGACGAGCTTCTTTGAACCTCTTGTACCACTCATGACACCATGATCGACTCAAACATTCACCCCCAAAAGCCGCTTGCAACATCTGGAAAGTTTTACCAACTTCACGCAAAACTTGACACAAACTTGCTCTTCTTTTTGATTAATTTGACAAAAGATCACAAAATAGTTAAACACGAAAAACTTGTTTCACAAAAACGTCTGTTACTTCACAACAAAGTAGATTGTAGAGAATCTACAAAAACAGCTGAGCTCAGGAAGAGTCACTACAACTAATGCTTCCAACCGGTACGTTGCTCTTCGACGCTCCGTTGGCGCGCAATCCAAAAAGACTTGTATCTTTTTGACCACCCCTCGTATAAATATGTACAGGGTGTCTCAACAACTTCTGGCAATACTTCGGGATATGGTTCTTCATTTCATTTGGAACAAAAAAGTTCTAATAAACCTTGTTTCGTTCATCTTCAAAAGTTCTTCGTGATTTCGTAAAATTTTGTAATTTTCCTACTTTTCTCATAAAATCGATCATATCTCAAAATATATTTGTCTTAAATCAAATTCAACTACACCATTGGAAAAAGCATTACATTTCTCATAAGGGAGAGAAATTTTATTTAAATTTAATTTATTATAGGTTTTTACGGCGCTTCTACAGCGTTTTGACTGTTAAAAACAACTTTTGAATGGTGTTTTGTTACAATTTCTTCAGGGGTAACATACGGTCCGATTACGGTAAAAATATCTACATTTCACTAGCTTTCCAATAAATATAAATATCATGGGGATTTTTTTTTTGTTTTGTCAAAGAAAATTCGAAAGATATGTATAAACCAAGGAAATTATGAACAATGAGAAAAATACACTAAGAGTGGCTAACATTGACTTTTTTTTTCTCTTAAATCAATGTTTATTACTTTGGTTAAAATTATGGAATTGGGAATGATAAAAACAATAATAATAATAGAAAAAATAGGATTTAATTAACGAAAAAAATTATTTTCTAGCTTTTCTGAGAAAGGTTAGCTTATAATGCTGGAATGAACTTTGTAATCGACACAACCTGATGCCCCATCTCGGTTTAGGATGTAATTTAACTGTTTCGAAGCCATAATGAAAATGGTTATTGTTTAAACGGAAAATCCCTATCTAGAAGATATAAGGGCAAGTTGAAAGGGTAGTCCGCTCTAGAAGGTTGGTTTATATCCGAAGAGAAGGAGATAGGTGGCTATGTATGAAATGTATCTGTAAGGGTTGTGAGAGAAGTCCGGTTTACGAGAACCTAGCTCGGGTTTACGTTCACAGTTTACAGTCCTCTCAAACCTTTACTTATCTCGCTGCTCGTAAACATATAGTCTATTTACATGGACCACTGTTGGGGCTTCTCGTCAGATTGTTTCAAACAACACCATGTTTCCCACTCATTTTGCAATTTTTGGATTTTTTTTTTTTTTTTTTACTTCTTTAATTATAAGAAGTATAGGGGTAGTTATGTATTCGGTCAAAAATTCGATGCGGAGTTTTCAACGGAATTTTATGTTTTCCGACTTCTATATTCCTAATATGAAGAAACAAAATCTGTCTGTGTGTGTGTATATGTACGTCTGTGAGCTGACCAGACGAAACATTGACTACTTTCTATGTATTAACCATAAGGCAATATAAGTTTACACAATCCAAATTCTACCATTTAACAAACATGAATGAACGAAAACAAAACAATAGTATTATTAACGGGTTAGGACCGCTATTAGTTGGTTAACCGGAAACATGGACGCAGTCGATAAGGAACGATATGAAAAAGTCATTAGTCACATAGAAAGTAACTCGTACCATCTTGAACACAATATTGACAATGAAATCAAAATAAACAAAGCTCTTATTTCAGAATTGAAACCAAGATGTTCTAGCAATAATAAACAAACAGAGAATTTTGTTGACAGGTTGAGGAACCTGTCTGAGTCTGTAAACGAATGACATCATTGAAACTGACTTATGAGCCTCTAATCATACTAAATTTTGTATCGATACACTCATTACAACGGGAGTTATTGGTTTATATTTTTTTGGGGGGCTGATTTGGTGGTAAATCAAAAGTGTCGTTCTTATGGGTGTTCACAGACACACATAGAGAATTTTTTTTTTTTCATTTTTAGAGTCAGTGGGTTGGACAGCATAAAATTCCGGTAAAAAGACAAAATCGAATTTCCGACCAATTATATAACTTCCTCTATACTTTCTATAGTTGACAAAACTCAGTTATTTGGCCAACGTTTCGGAAATTATTTATTTCCTTCTTCAGGCCCTCATAATGACTTGAGTGGGATCTGTATGGTGAATGTATTATGTGTTTGTGCCTGTGCCTGAGCAAACACCTACAGACAGACACAAACACATAACACGTTTACATTTGAGGTTTTTTCTAAAAGAGTGTAAGTTCCTTTGAGGAAATTCTGTTTGCTCTCACTAGGTTTATACTTGTGTCAACTCCTTGTACAAATAATGTCGCCAAGAATAATATTTGCTTTATGAATAGCTAGAAGACATAGAAAGGATTAGGTTGAAGGCAGATTGGCCATATGTTAAATTCTGGAGAGTAAACACTTTAATTTACTTTGTGTATATATTATATATGTCCGGGCTTACTACCAGAGCGCTCTTTCGTCGAGCCCGACTCATACGCGTACGTTACATCGTACAGGCTCGGAACCATCGCTTATTGTCTCATCAGAAGGATGGCGTGCTCATATTTTTTCACCTTTCGGGCCTCCGCCGAATTTTGAACACGCGATCTTGAGCTCAATAAGCATTCACGCCAGCGGCGCCCTCTTATATATGTCAGCCCAGACGGTGGTTGAAATATGACGCCAGAAATTCTATGCTAAGTTTTTTACAGAATTTTGGAAAAATTCTTCAGTGAATCACCGGCAATGTACATCTCCTTCCAAAACAAATTTTTTTTACTACTAACGCAAAAACTCTAATTATCAACACGAAATTTTATGCATGTACTGAGAACCCCATAAGGAAGACCTATTGATTTTCAGTCAAATCGGGCAAAGAGAAGGGGAGACTAGGGAGAAAATTTAACGCAAAAACTCTAATAACTGCAGTTGTAATGAATGTATCGATAAAAAATATAGTATGTAAATTCAAAACTTCATCAGGACAACACAACCCCAATAAGGCTCAACTCATAAACCCCAACAACTGTCGATGTATTGAATATATTGACACGAAAGTTCATATGTAAATTCAAAAACCCATAGACAGGTGTTACACGTTCAATCTGGCATCAGTTCACTCCGTGATCCTGGTCAGACTGACGGGAAACTGATCGTTTATTGCGTTGACTGATGGACTGAACTGATGGATTCTTAAATATTTTGATAATTTCTATCAGTATTGACTGAACTGATGCAAGACTGATCGTGTAGCTACATTCTTATCAGTCTGGCGTCAGTCAGAGCTGAGACAGCTATGGAGACGGACGGTTCCGGTATGTCCCACTATCCCAGCAGCGCAATTCATCCTGCCACGACACCTCCTCCATCATTGGAACCGAAGAAAGATTTCATCTTGAATCTTGAATCGCTGCTCCTCTTATGGGATAAAACCCATAAGTTTTATGTAAATAAATATATAAGAAATGAAGCTCTAGAAAAGTTGCTTGTTATTTAAAAAAATGGTTAAACCTGCATCCATGGTTTGACCATTTCGAGCAATCTATCAAAACAAGCATCTTTCATACGATAATAATTTTCATAATCCTCATCTTCAGTGCCTCTTATTTCACTCACTAAGTTTAAATGCGTATAAACATCTCTTTTCAGTAACCATTCTTTAGCCCATCGTTTTCTTTTTAATCGTTTTTTTTTGCAGACAATGCAGCAATTATTGCCATATAATATTAATATTAAAGAAGCAAGAAGTGATACTTGATCGACGCTTAGAGATAGACTGATGTCAGTCTGGACTGATCGTGTAACCTCTACCAACACTCCATCAGTCAGTTCATGATCAAGGTCCCGGACTGAACTGATGCCAGATTGAACGTGTAACACCCGTCATAAGGACGACACCTACTTATTACCAGCGAAATTGGCCGAAGGGAAGGGGGGGTATCAGAGGGAGGGGGGTCCGACTCAACAACCCCAACTGCTGATGTAATGGATGTATCGACACAAATTTTAGTATGAGAATTCAAAGGCCCCCATGTAGAGCGAAACTTTAATTTGATTAATTCGTCCTGGGGAAGTAATTTAGGGGTGGATTCACCGACAATTTCTTATTTTTAATAAAAAATTTAATAACAGAGGTAATATAAATACTAAGCTGTATGAACATGATGGGGTGGAGCATTAAATAATACTCATGTAATTATTACTGTGCCAGGTTGGCGTAGAGCAAACGTGGAGTAACATAAATCAAGGGTTGATATAGGAGCGACGCGGCGGGCGCGGCAGTAGCCTGCCCCGTTCTAATCTACAATATTACAGAGGTCCCGCCATAATTAGACCTTAACTACCAACATTTCGGGAGTTAATTGGAATTTTCTAAGCTTAGGGTAGAGTTACCGCCTCCCCCTAACATCCATCCTAAGACGAGAGAATTCCTTAAAAAAATTCAGAATTTTTTTTTTATACCATAATATGTATTTCCTCTATTCTTTACGTAGGTATATAAAGAAATCCCTAAATATGGATTTGTATAATATATTATCACTGATTTTCTTACTTCCGTGAGTAACTCTTTAGAGGGCGCCGGTAGCAAGCACGCATAATGAGCGCAAAATCGCGGGTTTGAAACCCGGCCGGGGCCCTGAGTTTATCTTATCTGCGTGATAAAAAAAACTTAAGAACGCCATCCTTCGGAATGTTGGGTCTCGAGCCTGTACGATGTCGGATACTCGTTACGTTCCCCAAAATAGAGTTCAAGAAGAGGGAAATATTAAATTGAGTTACCCTATTCAAACAAAGGTATCTTTTTTTCTTAAATATATTTTTTTTTATTTCTTATTTTTCAAAGCAATCGAATGTCAGGCCTTGTCTATTACACAACGTAAAAATTTGACAATTTTTGTCTGCTAGAAATTTGTGATCTGAGACTATTACGTGATCCTTAAATTCTGAGACTTTACTAAACCTCGGCAAATGTTTCCCTATTTTGCTTGATTTTTTTTTTCCGTCTTGACTGACCTACATAGGCCGCCCTGCACTCACAAGTATCTCGGTAAGCCTCCACTTCTATCTGGTAACTCTATTCTGTGTTTCGGTCTCGGGATGAGGGAACCCGGGAAAGCCCGGGCATGAGTCACAATAATTAAATAACTATTATTAGTACCTACTGTTGAGGTTAGGTTAGGCTTTATGACTCATGCCCGGGCTTTAACTACGAGGTTCATATCGCCTAATACCAGAGCGCTCTTTCGTCACTCTGGTGGACATGAGCCCGACTCTATTGTGAGAGTTTTAAATTTTGCCTACTCTAAATTTTTATTCCCCTAGGGTAGGGGTCTTTAACGAGAACCTGACATCGTACAGGCTCGGGACCATCGCTTAACGTCCCATCCGAAGGACGGCGTGCTCAAGTTTATTTTACCTTCCAGATAAAATAAACTAAGGGTCTCGGTCGGGTTTCGAACCCACGATCTCGAGCTCAGAAGGCAAGCACGCATACCACTGAGCTACTGTTGATAAAACAATTCAATAATTGATTTTTAATTTTCCTCAGTCAGTATATTGAAGTTTATCCAAGTATTTTCTGAATATAACTTCTTTGGAGACGAAGTAGATAATTTCTAAAATTAATTAATTCAAACTTCGCGACTGCTTTGAAAGTGATTTGCCTTCTCTAGATAAAACCAATGATAATATTATTAGGTAAATCCTCGTTGTAAAAGTCAAATAAACCAAATAATTTCACCAAGTATGCCTTTAGAAAAATGTATAATGTTAATTTGTGCAAGAAGAAATTCAAATCTCTTAAAATAAAACAGTGGGGTTTCCATTTAAGAAATTGGGAATGATTGAAATGATCACATTCAAGTTTCTCAAGAATAGAGATACGAATATGTAGTTAATTTTTAGTCAAATCCAAAAAATCAAACATGCATCTTCAGTCAATACAATCCATTATACTACGCCACACTGTCAATGCGCCATTTTACGTTTCCAATATCACATTGCATTATGACCCCAACATCCCATTTGTGCACTCTGTTATCAGGAAACGATATCAACATTTTCACGACAAACTCCATCATCACACAAATCCACTTATTCTGCAATTATCCACGAACACTCTTCCCACAAATCCGCCACGACGTCTCAAGCAGACCTGCTCCAGGACTAGCCTGGACTCCTCCTTCGGTCACTCAGTCCTCAGCAGTAGAGCCACACACTTGCCACCGCTCAACATCACAATTACTAGTGACAAATGTTCTGTCGTTTTAAGCATGTAAATAAATACTTTAAATAAAATAAAATAAATTTTAGTGACATGGAGAGAACGAAAATTGGACTTATTCAGACTCGAGTACTTTATTGGAAAATAAATATAGTTAATAAATTATTATATTTTTTTTCGTAATTTTTATGACTATACTTCATTTATTAATTAATATTAAACTATACTTCATTTATTAATAAAGAATAAAAAGTATTTTCTTTAAAAATATATTTTATTTTACTTAGATTTCTTTAAAGGCGTCATAACTTTTTGGTCCATTATTAGCAACCTTACCCGGCGTAATCTGAAATTAACTTTGGGTCTAATATCTAAGTAATGGTCATTACTTGGAATCGGGCCTACTGCCAGAGCTCTCTTTCGTCAATCTGGTGGACATGAGCTCGCCCAACTCTATGGGAGTCCTACATTTTTTGCCATACTGAACTTTTATTCACCTAGGGTAAGGGTCTTTAACGAGTACCAGACATCGTACAGGGACCATTGCTAAACGTCCCATCCGAAGAATGCCATGCTTAAGTTTTTTTTTCCTCCCTGATAAAATAATCGACCGGGTCTCGAACCCGCGACCTTAAGCTCAGTAAGCAAGCACGCTTACTGTTAACGCTCCCGCGTGAAATTATATATATATCAGAAGAGAGAGGCTCAACTTGAAATTTAACATGAGGATTCCTACGTAAGTCAGAAACTCCTACGTAAGGCCTGGGGCACACTTGCAATTATCAGTTGAGCAACTGTTTGATTGCATGTTAGTGTCAATGAGGTGCTATGGATCTGCGCACACATGCAACTACAACTGATTAACCAATTGCAGCTAGTAAACAGTTTGTGGTCCGGCTCAAACTTTTTAGTTGCATCTAGTTGCACAATCGCCTTGTGACACACATTGGATTGAATGGTGGTGAGCTCACTTGCAATCAAACAGTTGCAGGTTGTACATGTTTAGTTCCAGATTCACAACATTTGCAAATATTCTTACGACAAAATCTCGTGTCCCGTCGAGTAATACCAGGACGAATGAGCTCAAGAAGCTCGTCAAAAGTTTTCAAGCTCATTCGGTAGTATTTAAACAATTTCACTGGGTAACTTCTTGAATCTACACACAATTTATGGAATTGCCCCTTCTCGCTACGCTGTCTCGTCAACGAATGAAGCAAAAAACGCCTTTTGCATTTTTTCCTTCTTATCTCAAGGGCACACAACGCAGCCAACTCTCTGAAGTTCATCTCGCAACTACTAATTCCATCCCCATGTGTTCTTTAGTTGCAATAGTGTGCCCAAAACCTTGCAATTGCGACTAAACAGTTGCTCAACTGAAAATTGCAAGTGTACCCCAGGTCTAAGTCAAATATTGATTTTTAGCCAAAACGATCAATTGGTTTTGGTGCGACAGAAAAACTGTAATTGATTAATTCATGCTGGGGAAGTTCATTGCCGGTGATTCATCAGTTTTAATAAATAAATATATATATATATATATATATATATATATATATATAATATAAATAAAAAATAAAGAATTGGTGTGCTTCCGATTTTCGAACGTCTATTTCTCCTTCTAACTTTATTATGTACAGATAAATTTTATTTATTGATTCTTGTTAAGTATTTGCGGGGCCCCCCCATTTGTTTGGGCTGAAGACAAGGCGGTTGTCTGGAACTTCGCAGCCATATCTTCCCCAGTCTGTGGAGGCTCTCTATATATTTATGTCGGGGCCAGAGAAGCACGGTTTTGTCCTCAACTTCCCTCCAAGCCCCATACACTCTCTAGACTACCAAACTTAACATTCCTAACAGAATCCCATCTACTCTTCATCCGTATTTTCTACTTCCTTCTTTTTTTTTTTTCTTTTTTCTGTGTGTTTTTATTATTCCCTTTGTTTTTATACCCTTCTCCCTGTTGTTCCTGTTTAAATTTTATAACCTCTCAACACTCAACAGAATCCTCTGAGTTGATTTTCCCTCCTTATCGTCGCTACAAGAAAAAGTTTATCTCAGGGAGACATGAACTGAATAAGAAAGTTTTTTTTCGGTTACTTGCAACCCTTGCAACTTCTTCAGTTCAGCTAGCACATTGTTATTCTACAGCTTTTACACAATTGAAATAAAGAAGGTTGTTTCAATTTATTATGTTTTACTTCCACAGCTATACGAAGTACAAAATAAGTTTAAAACAGTAGAAATAAGATGTTGAGTTTTCACCTGAATTTTCAATTGCTAAAAATTTATAGTTGACCTACATAGGCGCTTCTCATACTAAATTATATGTCTATACATTGTTTTTAGGGTTTTTGTATTAGGCCCCCCTCTCCAATCAGTACGTGTCGTCCTTACAGGATTCTAGGTACACATTTAAAATTTCGTGTCGATACATTCATTCTATCAGGAGTTATTGTGTTCACAGAAACACAAAGAAAACCTTTTTTACATTTTTGGAATCAGGGGGTCGGACAACATGAAATTCCGGAGACAACTGAACTTCAAATTTCTGACTGATTACATAATTTCTTATAGCTGAGGAACTAAAAATTCCGTATCTATCTGTCTGTGAACACGATAACTATCGATAGAGTTAATACATCGACACATTTTTTATGTGTGTCCAGAATCATTAAGAGCTAAACCATATGGATTTTATATGTGTGACCAGAACCATAATATGGGCATAATATATTATAAGAGCCTAAACCTATTGATTTTATATTTGTGTCCAGAACCATATAAGAATTGAACCTGTTGACAGGATGTCAAATATAAGATAGTCTGACCTCTCACAGATTTTTATTGGTAGTAATAGCTAGCCGGCTTTCGAGGTTTCCCTCATCATCAGGCAGTCTGATAAAAAATTAAAAAATTTTGAATAAAACTAAATAATATAATAAAAATAAATAAATAACAATCTAAAACATTAACAATTTAAAATATCATGGATGGGGACAGACGAGTTATTCCTGTCCACCATCTGAGTCACATATCATCATATGTGTGTCCACAACAATATAAGAACTACACCTATTGTTTTTATGTGTGTCCAGAACCATATAAGAGCTAACCTATTGATTTTCAACCAAATCTAAGATATAGCAGAGGGGATTAGAGGGAGGCTTACTGCTGAAGTAATGAATGTTCGGAAACATAATTTTTAAAGAGGAATACACTGCAAAATACACCCCTTTTGAATACCTACTTAAAGATATCTCAAAAAAATAATCTTTCATTCTGATATCCGAAAAAAAAAAAAAAAAAAACTTCGGTGAATCACCGATTTATGTACTTGCCGAGCACGAATTGATCATTTGATTATAGGTAATTACTTAACCACCCTCTAAAGCCAATCGTTTGGGTTAAAACTCAATATTTGACTTACATAGTGACTTCTAAATCCTAACACGTGCATTACATCGGCAACCTTCCCTTCGGCTTATTACGCCAAAAATGAATAAGTGTTTAATTAATCTGGTTTTTAATTTTAAATATTAAATTACATGTCGATAACATTGGCAGTTTTTGAGATTTTTGAGTTTATCCCTCCTTCCTCTTCCGCTGAAAATTAAAAGGGTCGTCCTTGTAGGGCTTTGAATTTATTTGAAATTTTTAGTCATTGGCAGTTATTAGAGTTTTAGAGTTCGTCTCCTCCTCTGATTTTCCCTTCCATTCAGCCGGCAGAAAAATAATAACTGTCTTCCTATGGTGTTTTTGGAATGTTTTCCGACCCCTTGCAAATTGATTCATTCTGCTGGTGATTCACCGATTTTTTTTTTTCATTTTTCATAACCAGGATTCGGGAAAAATGAAATTTCGGTGGAAGCTCAACATTGCATTTCTGACCGGTTACATAACTTCCTCTATGCTTCGCATAGCTAAGAAAATAAAATTGACAATGGCGTACTTTATGGGCAAAAGCTAGTTAAAAGTTAAAATAATTTATCTAAACAGATAAATAAGATTGTTCTGTATCAACAATGACATATTAAATTATATTAGTCGAGATTGCTGGCATGGTATGTGTTTGTATGAAACTTATTACAGATAAGTCAAAGGGGTTGGGGGATGTGTTTGTGTGGGTTCCGTTTTACCATATGTGCGCTGGAGGGTCGACCAAGTTAATTTAGTAACATAACTTCAACCCTTCCCAAGCAACCAACCAGATTGAGAGAATATTTCAAAGATATCCAATTTCCAGAGAACATTCTCTAATTGTATAACCTTTCTTTATTATTTTTTTTTTTTTTTTTTTTTTTTTTATGTATATGATATTGAAAATTTGGAAACTAAATTTTAGGAAGTTGTGAGAGCATAGAATTTTTGGTACTTTTCTAACATTTACCCTCCACTTTTATTACTTTCTCAGCTAAACGAAGTATAGGGGAAGTTAGGTAATAAGTTAGGTTAAAAACTCGATGCGAAGGAATTTCATATTTACGACCTCTAGATTCCAAATAAATTTCTGTGTTTGTCTGTGAACACGATAACTCCCGATAGAATGAATATATCGACACGAAATTTTATAAGTCAATCCAGAACCCTTTAACGACGATACCTATTGTTCATATGTGATAGTAAGATGTGGGACGAGATTTCTCATGGAAATAAAAGACGTATTCTTCCCACTGTTTTATTTTCAACCAGAACCGGTTTTCAACGCAACAGCGTCATCACCAGTGGTACATCTCACCCACAAATCGTAGCGGTTAAAGGACAACTGGCACCTATTGTTTTTCAGCCAAATGGCACAAAACGAAGTGGGAGGATAGGGAAGCGGCTTAACATAAAAACTCAAATAGCTAGCGATAGAATGAATGTATCGACCCAAAATTTCATATCTGAATTCAAACCCTCATAAGGACAACACTTATTAATTTTCACCAGAATCGGCAAAAGGAATGGGGGGATCAGAGGGGGCTCAACTCAGAAACCCCAATAACTGTCAATGTAATGAACGTATCGAAATGAAATTTAATATATAATCAAAACCCAATGAGGACATAACGTGTCAAATTTCAACGATATCGGCCGCAGGGAAGGGGTGGTTCAGGGTAGGAGCCTCAATTCACGAATCTTAATAACTGCCGATGTAATGAATTTATCGACACAAAATTTTGTATGTGCGTTTAGGAGCCCCTATATAAGTCAACTGTTGAATATTAGCGCAAACGGGCAACTTGTTTTGGAGGGGAGCGAAACGTTAATTGATTAATTCGTTCTGGGGAAGTAGGTACATTGTGGATGATTCACCGACGATTTTTTTTTTTTACTTTTTACTTATTTTATTTCATAATACTAAAGAGTATAAGGAAGTATTGTAACTGTGCGAAAATTCGAGATCGAGGTTTCAACGAAATTTCACGTTTCAAAATTTGTCACTTTTGTATACAAAATAATACAATACTGTCCCTCCCGTGGGTACTTTTAATGAATAAGTGTTGGTGTCTTCCAATAGACAACACTTGACTAAAATATTTGTATTAATTAATCATATTTATAAATATTTAAATAAAATAAAATATGTGTATTGTTTCAGTGACTCCACAAAGACCTCGGATTGAGTACAAGTCAGCGCAGGTTCTTCCAGGCAATAATATCACAGGAAGATCCGGAGAGACGACGATGGTTAAGTGTATCAGCAGGTACGGGAACCCACCGGCGAAGCTCAAATGGTTCCTAGGTAACATATATTTGATTCAATTTAACTGTTTAAGTATGCCGTCCTTCGGATGGGACGTTAAGCGTTGGTCCCGAGCCAGTGCGATGTCAGGTACTCGTTAAAGACCTAAATGAATAAACATAGGTAGGCAAAATATAGGACTTCCAGAATAGAGTCGGGCTTTATGATCGCTCTGGTAGTAGGCGATATGATCTTGAAGTTAAAAGCACGGACATGAGTCATAAATAATAACTATATACTTCCAAATTGCAAGTCTACTTGTGACTTAATAAATATATTATAATGTAACAATATCTACATGAAATTTCATATTTAAAGTCGAAACCCAATGAGGACGTAACCTGTCAAATATCAGCGATATCGGCTGAAGGGAAGTGGGGGCTTAATTCAAAAACACTAATAACTGCCGATGTAGTGAATTTATCGACAAAAATTTAGTATGAGGATTTAGTAACCCCTATGTAAGTCTACTAATGAATATTAACACAAACTGTCGACTCGTTTTGAAGGTGGAGCAAACGATTAATTGATTGATTCGTTCTGGGGAAGTACATTGTCGATGGTTCATCGACGATTTTTTTTTTCATTTTTGGAATCATATTCTGACTGATTACATAACTTCCCCTATACCTAAAGGGGTACCCTGGGGAAGTAATTAAAAACAAATAGAATTGGTACTAACCACTAGGCCCCGCTTACTCCCCTCTCCTTAGAGCGCACGTTTCTTGTATCAATATTGTTTAAAGAAAAGAAAAGATTTCATGAAAATAAATAAGTTAAGGGGGGGAGCTAATTGGAGCCATAGCAGGGGGGTTACGCCATATCAATATTTTGCTCTATAATGACAGGATTTGAATGTGCAATTTGAAACAAGTGTTGCATAATTGGACAGCCTTTACACTGTACAGTAGAGTGGCTGGAGTGTTGGCAATTAGATATCTTATCAAGTTTGAAATCCAATCAATGTAGTATCGTGACTAGCCAGTCTGGACTGCTGAGGAGATGTTCCACTGGGATAGCACATATTACATAGTCTAGCTAATCTATATGATAGCACATACCATATAGTCTAGCTGATAGCACATACCACATCATTCCAGATAATCTAGCTAATCTATACGATAGCACATACCACATAGTCTAGTTAATCTAGCTAATCTATACGATATCACATACCACATAGTCTAGCTAATCTAGCTAATCTATACGATATCATATAGTCTTGTTAATCTATTCGATAGCACATACCATATAATCTAGATAATCTACGTGATAGCACATACCACATAATCTAGTTAATCCATACGATAACACATAACACATATACGATAGCACATTCCAGATAATCTAGCAAATGTATACGATACCACATACTAGTCTAGCTGACTTTTGCGACAACGACTTTGGAGAGTAACTACCGACTTTTACAATTTCAACAAATATGTTTTGTAGGGTGGTCCTTAAATATGCCATTTCGCAATTTTGAAACGTGCGCACCCTAGAAAATTTCTTTAACCCGAAACAAAATGTTTGGCGCTAAAAAAATTAAAAATACCATTAAAAAACCCGTGCCCCACAAGGGTTGAAATTTTAATGGAATTTAACATAGGATTCAACGACTATTGCTTTCGCGCATGCTTAGCTCCATAGGTTTTTATTGGTATTCTTAAAACTTATGGTATTTAGAGGTTTTCGAGGTCGCTGAATAAGATGCCGTTGTCAAAAAGTCGATTTTAACAGTTGACAGCTGTCAACAAGGCTCCAATTTTCAAAAAAGCCGTATAAGAGAGCTTTTTATATGTTTTTGCGGTCACTGAGCTCAAATTTTGAGTCGAAATCAACGTTGATCTCAACAAAACTTTATTTAGCAAATTGTGATAAACTTTTTTAATCAATAACTAATTATATAGGTACTTTAAGTTTATAATATTAATATACTTTAACAAAAAATTAATTTAAATTTGTACACTCAATAAAAACATTCTTAATTTAAATTCCGATCAAAAAAAATGTAAACTAAGATTTATTCTGAGTCTAGAATTTTATGGTTGTTTATGTGAAAAATAAAGTTTTAAATTAATACTAACTTTTTTTTTTGTTCGATCGTTCTTATTCGAACAAAGGGATAATGTTTCAACATGATTTGTTGTAATAAATATTATTTCTTTAAATTAAAATTCTATGTGATATTTGCATTATGTGCCTTTAAAAACTACCCCAAGGCAGAATTTAATGAAATGATTTCAAAATTTCTCTTACAACTCTTTTTAAAACTGGGATGTGTTGAAATTGAATTTCGACCCGAAATTTGATCTCAGTGACCGAGAAAACATATAAAAAGCGTTCTTATACGGCTTTTTTGAAAATTGGAGCCTTGTTGACAGCGTTTTGACACCTGTCAACTGTCAAAATCGACTTTTGACAACGGCATCTTATTCAGCGACCTCGAAAACCTCTAAATACAATAAGTTTTAAGAATACCAATGAAAACCTATGGAGCTAAGCATGCGCGAAAGCAATAGTCGTTGAATCCTACGTGAAATTCCATTAAAATTTCAACCCTTGTGGGGCACGGGTTTTTTAATGGTATTTTTAATTTTTTTAACGCCGAAAATTTTGTTTCGGGTTGAAGAAATTTTCTAGGGTGCGCACGTTTCAAAATCGCGAAATGGCATATTTAAGGACCACCCTAATGTTTTGGTAAACTATTGTATCCCCATCGTGTGCAATGCAGGTAATGTTAGTAACCATAACCAACCTCTAATTTATTTAAAATTCATCTCACCTTTATTCTCCAACGTTTTGAATTTGATCTGAATGTTCTGAACTCTGCGGTTTGCGTCTTCTCTTGCTAAAGGTGAAGTTAGCTTGTGTTAGTCAAGTGGTCATCAACTCGACTTAACCTCAGTGTAAAATCAAAGAAGTCTTTGATGTCAAAAGGGCTGGATGGAAACACGATTCGTCCCTAACAATTCTAGAGAACCTCCTGGTTTAAAGAGTTCCCAGCCTGTCAGAACCACTCTGTGGAGCGCACCTCTTGGGATTTCTCTGATGAAAGCAACAGTGGCTATAATAATAATATTAATAATTAAACCATAACATGGTAATAGGATACGTCATAAAAGTGTATACAAGTTACCTAATGAATTAGATATATAGAATGGACAGTTACATCCGGCAGTCGGACCCACATGAATTAGAATTTAAGTTATGAAAAATATGTTTTATAATTCTTCAAAATGTCAGGACGTTACAGGACTTCCTTATACCAACTACACTTTTACAGATTTCCTCCATTTAGATATTCAATAAACTGATTATGGCCTAATTCTGTTTTATTAAAATATATTAAATTCTTTTAAGATGGGGCATACTGCAATAAAGTGAAACACATCTTCATCTTGCTTGTTATTGCACATGAGCAAAGTTTGGTTTTTTTAGTGTAGGAATACTTATTTAGATAAACAAGTTCACCTCGTACCTTCAGCAGCTAGCTTATAGAATTCGCATCCATCTCCGAGAAAATAACTTTTTTATCAGTTAATAATTGTTTATATAAAGTATGATTGGTACTATTTATTGATTTTAATTTATATTCATTAATAAATTAATTTTTTACTTTATTTATAATATCAGTTTATTGTGTCATTCAAAAACTCAGTTATATTAATATTACAGTTATTACAAATAGATTGCACTTCGTTATACCAAAATACCATTTTATCGATGACATATATCTATAAGATGGGTGATTTAAAGATACCTTTATAAAATGTAAATGTAATTATAATGTAAACAAGAAAAAAGGCATTAAACCAGATTCTAAATATAAGAAGAAATTTGGTCTGTTTCTGGGCAACTTTAAATATTTTTTAATAAATAATTCAAAAGTTGCATTTGTTTTTGAGTTACACACAAAGTTCATAACGTCCAGACGTATTCAGGGGAGCTTGAAACGTGAAAATCGATCTCGGGTTTTCGCACAATTATAGTAGTATGTAGTAAATAAAAAGACGAAATATAAATAAATTCAAGGACCATCCAGGGTTTCATCCTAATGAAGGTCGAAGCGGCCTTGGTGGAGGTATTCATCACAATTGGATGGGATGCTAATCCCACAAAAAAAAATATTTTTTTTTTATCGTCCAAAACAAAGGAGCAAAGAGAATTCAATTTCTCATGTTAACAAAAATAACTTAGAGTTGGAAAAAATTTAACACTTTCCATTGGAACTAAAAAATTGGTTTGGAACATAGTGTTTTCTCCTCCATGTTACTCTGTCCTTTACTCCTCTGTTGACATGTCACGTTCTTAGCTGTTTGTGGCCTCTTGGATCCCTTTTATTATCCTTTACTTTCTCAGCTACACAAAGCATAGGGGAAGTTATGTAATCGGTCATCACAATTTTTCTCTCTGTAAAACTTTCTTTTGTTAACCTGAATAACGAATAAAAAGTGTTAGAAAAACTGTTGGAATTATATTTGAAGTTCAATAAATACCATATGTGGGGAAAAAATGACAATAACGTTGGTGGGATTTTAGTATTGAAGCTTTAAGCAAATGGGATGAAGTTTAAGCAAGGATGTCATTTATTGATTTTCAGTCAAATCGGAGAAAGTGAGGAGGTGGATGGGGGGGGGGGGGGGGGGGGGGTGATGAATGTATCGGTACAAAATTTAGTGTGAGGGTTTCATGCCTAAGGCTATGAGAACCGCCCACCTCAAGGTCCAGAATGGTGACTAACCCGTACCATAGAATAAGGAAGTATTAAAATCATGCGATAATCCGAGATCGAGGTTTCAACGGATTAATAATTATTTCATTTGAGATGCCATTAAATTTTTCTAAATTTGTAAAAATGTTCAATCTTATCCAAGGATATTTTCTTATTTGGTTATCAGGGAAAATGTATAGCATAAAATCGAGAACAAAAATTGGATTTATTTAAACTGAACCTACATTTAATAAAAAAAGAACAACTTTGAAAATTAAAGAAATCGATTATTTAGAAAAATGTTACTAATAACTACCTAATTCCTAAAACTATATCAGTCATTTTTGGCATCTCCGTACTTCAACTGTGTTAACCCTAACTAACACTTCTCTCACTTGACTGTTTTATCACTACATGATGCGTCTTGCTTCATCTCTCTCACTCGAATTCTCTTAACCTTAACACCATTCTCCTTCAACTGTCCTTGTCTATATAAAACAGCTGATCGCCGGCATTTGTTTCGATCGTTGGTTGTTCTCCTTTTATTTTCCATCTTTGTATATTTATATTCACTAATTGTTATGACAGCTGTTTTTATGAAAACCTTTACATTTTAGCTGTTTTCATAAGAAAAATCTACACTTCAGCGATTCTTTTCTTTAAAAAATAATAATTAATTCTAGAATATTTTAATAATTTCAATGTGTGCAATTTTTACAACACAATATATATTTACAAGTAACAGTTGTAAAGAAAACTGAAATACATATTTTTTTGACTAGTTTTGTTATACTAATCAAATGTATGTCAGACTCTAACAGTTAATAGCTGTTTATGTGCCTAATTTATATGCTGTCTTAATGTATACATTCTAATGACGTATCCTATTATCATGTTATAGTTAGGAAGCAAATATTATTATCGGTGACGGTTTATTAGTAATCTGATTACCAGGGAGCCATGAAGTAATTTTGAATTTAGCCTGACTTCTCTTATAGACGTCTTTTATAAGGAGGCAGCTAAGCAGAGATAACTGTAGATGAAATTCTATCTCTTCCTATAATAAAGGTAATCGCAGCCATTGAATAAGATAAGTATATATAAGAAGTTGAGTTGAATTTTCTAAGAATCAATTGAGATATCCAAGTGTCTGTAAATAATGGATTTAAATAAATATAGAGGGGAGTATAAATGTGATATTTCACTTATCTGCCAAGGGTGAAAGATAAAAACTTTTCAATATTCAAACGATGATTTATTGACCAACTCTTGAAGGGGTGGGTGCGGAGGGGATGACTTGAGACACCGTCTGTCTACTTCCCTTCCAGAGTTTCATTTTACCGGATTTCTTTAAGAAATCAGCTTATGCGCGCTCATCCAGTGGAAATGTCTATCCTATTTCAATCAAAAATGCACCTCTTACGATTTAAGGAGTCCATATGTGATAGTAAGATGTTGTGGGACGAGATTTCTCATGAAAATAAAAAGACGTTGTCTTTCCACTGTTTTATTTTTAACCAGAAACAGTTTTCTACGCAACAGCGACATCATCAGTGCTACATCTTACCCACACAGCGTAGCGGTTAAAGGACAACTGGCTATTGCGTTGAAAACTGGTTCTGGTCAAAAATAGTAGTTATCATGTTGACAAAGAGGAGACATAATTTTTTTTCTTCAATTATAAAATTCCGATGAAAACTCAACTTCGATTTTCTGATCAATTATATAACTTTCTCTATACTTCGTAAAGCTGGGGAAGTATAGGTGGCAATACTCACTACGACTCTCTTCCTTTCGCTTCAGTACTAAAACCACATCAACATTACCTTACATGTTTTCCCCACATATGATATTTTTACTAATTATCATATCTTTCATTTCAAAACATAAAATTCCGGTGATATTGAATTATATAACTTACCCTGTGTATATATTAACAATGGGGTTGACGAGAAGGGAGAGGATAACCGTTCGTGTAGGGTTCAGATGTTGGTGCGGTATTTTCGAGGGAATAAACAGATGTGTTCAAAAATAATATTTAGAAAAAAATATATAATTAGTTATTGTGACTCGTGGGCTTTTAATTTATATCGCCTAATATCAGAGCGCTCTTTTGTAGCTCTATTGGGCATGAGCCTGACTCTACTGTGGGAGTCCTAAATTTTGTCTACTCTAAAGTTTTGTTCACCTAGGGTAGGGGTCTTTAACGAGTGCCTGACATCGTACAGGCTCCGGCCATCCGGCTCATCGTCCCATCCGAAGGACGGCGAGCTCAAGGTTTTTTCACCTCTCAGATAAAACACCTAAAACAATATATTAGAGTAATGTGGTCAGATCCCACAATATAGGATTTCCTAAGTAGATATTAGATATTACATTAAACCTTAGACCATGAAAAAATATTATATTGGGCAAAAATCCTTCTTTTATGGCAAAAAAAAGGCACGAAAACTGATTTTTTTGAGGTTTTATTACCAAAAATAAATTGATTGAAAAAAGATTGAAAATTTGCCAAAATACATTTTTTCTATAAAAGGACATTGCATAATTTCCCCTTTGTGTAATTATGGGTGTTCTTAATTTTTTGAATTTATTAATTTTATAATTTTATTTTTTAATTTATTCATTTTATTTTTATAATTTACCTACTCATTTTATCATTTTATTTTTTTTCTCAAGCCATTTTAATAAGGGAGTGCTCCCCTCAGGTATCTCAGTCCTCTCGACGCCCCGCCTCCTGGTCTTCCTCCATTGCTGTACAGTGGATGGTTGGGCAGAGTGGTGGGAGGGACAGCACTGGTCTACTGTGACCTCGCCCTCTCTCCATTAGTTTTTTTTCCCTTTATTATGTCTCTACTGGTTGGAGAGTGGTGGTAGATGGCATGGTAATACTGATGCTGTCCTCGTCGAGTTTCTTATATATATTTTTTTAATTTCATTTCTTTTAGCTCATTTATTTTATTTACTTTGTTTAAAATTCATTTACCACCATTTATTTTTTACATATTCATTTCTTTCTGATTGTAGAATTAAAAAATAAAATAAAAAAAATGTATCCTTAACCAACCTGCATGATACTTTATGCTATGGGTCCTATGATATGTTAATCCTTGATTTTACGTTCTAATGGTTTTGATGTATTTAGGTGACCTGGAACTGGTTGGGAACCAGAGCAACAGTCCTGAGATGGACAACCCTCGTACCTGGGTGGCCAGCTCGATGCTGGAGATCCACCTTGACAAGGTTCAACATGGCAAGCCACTCCGGTGTGTCGCCCTTCATGAAACCTACGCCACCAAAGCCATGAGCATCGATGTTCGCCTCGACGTCACATGTAAGTTACCTTACATCAATATAATAATCTATAGCTAATTATCTAGAGATCTACTTTGGGAGGGGGGAATTCAAATTGCAAAGTTTTAATTCGAATGAGGGCGCTAAAATTGCGCTTGTAAATTGACAGAAGGTTAATCCCTTGAACCTATGTTACTAAAGCCTTTGCATTAAATACACGTTAGTAATTTTAAGTTTTCCGACTCTCTGAAGCTAAACTTGACAAAAAGAAAATTTTATGGGTCCCTGTGTCTGATTCGTCACGATAATTCCCGATAAAATGTATATATGGACAAAAAGTTTTATATGTGAATCTGGGAGACAATAAGGACGTCTATTGATTATTGCGAGATTGATCAAAAGGGAAACTCACCAAATGGGAAAACCACTGCGAAAATGAACTGGACTAAAAAGGTCATTACTGCAATAAGTTACATAGATAACGTCCTCTTTCAGGATACGGAGAAAAATCAAGATCCAATTTTGTAGATCATAAAATTTCGATGGAAGTCATCTCTTGTGGAGTCAAGGCCTTCTGGATCAGCTACCGCCAGGAGTCTCGGTCCTGTGCAGCCGCCCTCCAGTTGCGCAGCACCGACCTACCAGTGTGGATTTCTTTTCTTATAATATTTACTTCTTTGGGACTTCATGGTCTTTCATCCTTACTAAGAGTCTATCTTAGCTTATCACAAACCTTACTATATTCGTTTCTTACGACAAAGACTTTGAGAACCGTTAGAAAACATTAGACGAATCAAGGTTTTGTAAGGTTTATACTTTTTTACCTTAGAAGGCAAGCTATTTTTGGAGTCCAAAGAAACAGGGATGGGACTTCATAATCCTGCTTCTATGATCGGAGTACTTTTGAATTTCTACTATAGTGGATAGTATATATGTATATATTAATGTAATGAGTTGTTGGGACAATGATGCGCTCTGGCGGCCGTTATTTCCCCAAAATTAACTTTATTTTATGTATTTTTCCCCGTACTTTATCCAATCGACTTAACTAAACCTGTCCTTGAGAAGTGGAAGGGTCCTGCGGAGCTAGAGTGGTGTTGTGTTACGTCGTCTGGGAAAGAAGGATAGCTTCATGTAATTGGTGGTTTGTGATTTCCCCAGGGCTTTTCCTCCGTCCTTTTTGGGACTTGGAAGGGGGCTTATCTGACTACGAAATGAAGGAGTGTTAAAAGCTCTTCAGTGTTCCTTATCGATAAATTTAAAAAAATGTTATCAAATAGTCCGGAAATGAATCCAAATTTTATGCTTGTTAATCTTTTCGGTCTATTGTTACTTCCGTAGATGCTGAGTCTTTAGCAGCATTTCATGTTTCACCACTTCCTGATTTATGATTCAAAATGAAAAAAAAAAATTCTGTCTGTGAGTATGTGAACACAATAACTCAGATTAAATGAATGTATCGACACGAAATTTCATATGTGTATCCAGAACCTTCTAAGGACGACAACTGTTGATTTTCATTCAAAACGGCCAAAGGGGAGGGGGATTAGGGTCGAGAATTAACACAAAAACTAGAATAACTTCCGTTGTATGAATTTTTCAAATTTCACTCTTTCTACCTGCACAATTCTTTTTAATTAAAGATTTATTTTTGGTGAATTTAGACTGTTGAAAAAGCAGAAATTTCAACGATTCTGTACGACATCCGACTATGTTCTGTGTAGTGGATGAAACAAAATTAAGCATTGTATTTCCTGGAAACTAAAGATGCATCCACAGAAAGTTATGGTGATGGGCGGAATCATACAGTACAACTTCTTGAGTCCATCAATGCAGAGAATCAAATCAATCACAAACCAATATGTATCGCCCTTTTTGAAGTTCTAGATACATAGATACAATTTTATGTTGATATATTCATTTTGTCGGGAGTTATCGTGTTCGACATGATATTCCTGTTAAAGATATATTGGGAGGACTAATGTCTACACCTAGAGATCCAAGAATTCAATGCTCTTTTAGATACACATTTCGGTCGATTCACTGCATTAATGGTTTTGCCTGGACTCAAGAAGTTGTATCAGTGGCGGATACAAGAGGGGGAATTACCCCCCTAGCGCAGAGGCTCAGTTTCGTTAAGGATAAAAAAATATACACGTTAAATTGGGAAATACGTCCTTAGTGATGCGCAAAGGAACTCTTGCGTTCTTGCGCACAGACTTTAATGACGTCATTGGAGACTCAGACTGTTACTCAACCTGTTACTATTATAATATTTCAGTCTTGGTTATTAATTCATGCACTTCGTCCAACCGTTTTATTTTATAAAATTAATATAATTAATTTTTTTTTAATTAATAATTTAAATGTGTGTATTTTTTTTAATACATCACAGGTCATATAAATATATTGTAGACTGATTGATTGTCAGACAAATCGGTAAATTGAATTCAGAGGGATAACGGTAATTTATTATAATAATTCGTGCTTGTGGTGATTCATCGTCTTTCTTTCTTCTCGTCTTTTCATCAAACGATTTTCAATTTTCATCGAACTTGATTGGGGTTGATAGTAAATTGGAACAATAAACTGTTGTCTGGGCTCTGGGCTAACTATAAGTGTCCTGAGCCAGGAAGCCAGACGGAGGATCAAAAGAAGGAACCTGTGTATAATTGGTGGTTTGTGATTTCCCAAGAGGCCCCGTCTTCTCTCATTTATTCATGTAACTGTCAGAAAGGATGAAGTTTTTGCCCCCGCTCACCCCCTGTTTGACCCTCAAACCTCCCAAACCTCCCCTCAGTCCGTCTTGTCTACCTCCCCTCACCATTATTAATCTCCTAATACCTTCCCTCCCTTGGATTTACTCTCACTCTTCCCCTCATATATTCAGGCTATAATACCGTGTTGGGGAGGTACATGGGTCTTCTTTCTTCCTTGATGAATAAGCAAACATTTGGTTGGATCATTTTATAGTGGCGGGGGAAAAAAAGTAGCTTCACCTGCTACAACAAATTTCATATATGCCCAGAGCCCTGACTTTTTTCCTCTTGCTTTGGCTCGTGCGAAAACATCAATGATATCATAATCAATTTCTTGCAACTGTACTTCGATGGACAATAATGCAAGTGCATTAAGTCTGTATTGATCCATACTTACACGCAAATAGTTTTTTTCTATTTTAACATGGAAAATGATCATTCTCCAGAACAATTCGTTGAGGTGGGAAGTTGACAATTGGTTTAGCATATTTTTTTTAACATATACTGTAAAAATGTTGATTCTGCCTAAAAATTATATAAATGACTCCTCGTCCCATCGCTCCGGTGCAGCACAGTCATTTTTACAGTGATTTGCACAGTCGTCGAGGGATCACTGACAATGTACTTCCACAGCACGAATTAATCAAGAGTAAGTTTTTGCTCTACTTCTCACACTAATCCTCTGTCAGTGCTAAAAATCAATAGGTGACTTTCATGAAGGCTGAAGCCGACAACAAACCGGCTGAACACTGAGTAGCACCGTCATCAGCCTGCCGCAGGTCCAGTCCCAGGTATAATCCGATCCCACGATTCTACTCCACCTCGGCCTGGTCCTATTGCAGTTAGGATATAAGTAATTAATGTTAAATAATAATATAACAAAACATATCCAAGGGGAATAAAGTGATTGTCTTCTGTTCGAAATTGTTTTATTTCACAACAGTTTCGCATCATCAGGTTGAAGAAAAATAAGGTGGGAATTGGGGGCACTCACCCTCTATTTCCCTTTATTATTCTCCAACCTGATGATGCAGAATATGCCGTTTGGCTTGCCCTCCTCCCAGCGATCCCTGTTTGTCCAAGTCAAGTGGAAGTTGTGAAAGTGTTGATGTTTGTCCTCTTATTGGACTGTTTTTCCCAATTTACTTCCTACAAACTATTAAATCAAATCTAAGAAGGACCAGAGAGGAATCAGCAGAAAAAAAAACTAGAAAGAGTCAGTGGAACGTCCATCCATCGTTTAAGGTGAATACAGACTACTCTGACGTGACGTGGGAATACGTCACGTCAGGCACTGTGGGACCACGTCAGACATGAAGCGGTGTCCACATTGGCCTGACTATAGCACATAAAACAACAAGTTGGTGTGCATTGCATTTCCCGACAGTTTGTTTTGAACCTCCAACCATGAGTGTACTCCGTGTTTTTGACATGTTGGAAGAAGAAGAAGAAGAAGAAATGGCTGCCCTGTGTATTGCATCTATTTATTGGTGTAGCCAACCTCCAACCCATTCGTAGAAATTTCGTGAGACAAGCGGCCTCCACCCGAGATAAGTTCAAAAAGTACTTCGTTTCTGAACATGGTTCAGCAAGTTGTCCTTGGCAATGGGCAATGGCACTCCATTCGAAAGGGTAGAGTTGCTCCGTGACACGTCCAGTAATATTTATTTAATAGGCGCATTCGTGCTCTAAAATGCGCCTATCTGGGGCGTAGACAGAAAAAAAATGTCGGGTGGGGGGGGGGGGGGGGGGGTCATCAAGTGACCCATGCTTTTTATAGTAAATTTTTTAAATTTCTACATTTCCATGTAAAATTTCTATACACTAGTACAAACTAATAAAATATATGAAAAAAATAACTGTTTTCACTAACCTGGAATGCCGAGTTTTTCTCCTATTTTGTCCCAAGCCTCTTTCCTTGTATGCTGGTTTCGATATTCCCGGTTTGTTGGGTCGTACAGCACCGGATTTGACCTAACCAACTCAACTAACATGTCTTCCATCACTGGAAATGGTATGTTTCTCTTCTGATGCCTTCCCACTACTGACAAAAAATCTAGAACTTTTGATATTCTTCCCACGCGTCATAACACGTGTTGCGTCAGGCTGCATTTTCCCATGCTCAACCCTAGTCAATGGAGATTTAACAGTTTAGTTTTTCAAAACTTTCTTGTCTGATCGGACTTTCGCTGAAATCCAATATATATATTAAAATCAGTAATTTAAGTATCGTTCTATTAGATAGGCGATCTAGCATACCTTTATTATTATATTCTAGAAACAATCAGTTACACAGCTTGAGAAAATTCCCGCTTTTTTGAAGTAAAGTAAGGAAAATAGTTTTAATAAAAGCGCGAAAAATAGAAACGTCACAATATATATACGAGTATATGTATATACAAACTGCGAAACCTCGCCGAAAGTCAACAGGTGGAGTCAAGAGCGAATGCGTCAACCAGGAAATAATTTTAATTACTATTTGCTCAATGAACAGTCAGGCAAATTGCTTTAAAACTCGAAAAATAATAATAATAACTATTTGCTTACGATTTAGACACAATTTTCCAGGTGCATGAGATCATTATTTGGAGGTTAGAACAGTGAAGACAGATATAAATTGTTTTCAACAGTATTTCAAAGTGTGTTCACTTAAATCATCTGGTGACGACATCTTTATCAAGTTCCCATTCTAACTTTACAAATTACATATACAATTTCGACTCTCTAAACTTAGTTTCATCACAACTGACTTTCTAATTCTATTAAAACTTGAGAACATTATAATATTATCATAACACACATGAGCACACACACAGATACACACACACACGTATTATACATGGACTAGAATGTGACAGTAATAAGGTTTGCCCGAAACAGGCAACAATTTCAAGGCAATTTTATGATTTTTGTCAGAGAAAACTGAATTATTGGTTTGTACATATAAAATTCTCTTTATTATATATTAAAGAAAGAAAGGAACAATCCTTTAAAAAAATATTTGTGAGTCCTCATAAATTACAGGGTTCTATAACTCTAAGTTTAATGTGTCGATTTGGAAAATGTCTTTGTAAGGTAAAGTTATTAGAAATAAAAATAAAAAAACCGTTGGTGAATCACATTCCAGAACGATTTTTTTTTTTTTTTTTTTTTTTTTTTTTTTTTTTTTTTTTTTTTTTTTTTTTTTTTTTTTTTTTTTTTTTTTTTTTTTTTTATTTATTTATTCTACAATCTGTACAAACAATAACAATAAGCAGAAGTGATGACTAAGATGACATGATAAAATAATAAATAATACAATAAGCAAACATATACAAAAATAATAAACAGAATACATAATAAAATGAAAGATAAAATAAAGAAAATAAAAATAAAATAAAGTAAAAATAACTAAATAAAATAACTAAAAATATAAGAAAATCGACGAGGACAGCACCAGTAGGACTCCCGCACACTGCCATATACCACTCTGCAACTAGTGGAGAGGGGAGGAGGCGGCGGGAGACCAGCGCTGACCCTCCCACCACACTGGCCAACCATCCACTGTCCAGCAGTGGAGGAAGACCAGGAGGTGGGGCGTCGAAAGGACAGAGAGGCGTGAGGGGAGAATCCGGTCATCACCAGCACTCCCTTAAAAATGGCGTGTGAAGAAGAAAAAATAAAAAATAATAATAATAATAAATATCAAAAATTAAAAGAATAAATTAATAAACACAAAAAAAAAAAAATAATAATCATAATAATAATAAATAAAAAATAGATAAAAAAAATATTAAAATAAAAAAAATATATATATATAATACAAATTAAAGAAGATCGCGAGGCCAACGCCGCCTCAGCCTTCTTGGAGGATTATGCGGATGAGATTGTGATGATAAGGATTTGGCAAGAGGATTATGGTGGAAGGAGAGGTTGGTGTGGAACTTGGAAAAACGGGATTTGATGAGGTCTTGGACAAAAGGAACTTTGAGGTCGTTATGGAGTGTAAGGTTGGAAACAAAAAAGGGAGCATCTACAATGATTCTAAGGACTTTGGATTGAAAGGATTGGATCCGCTTGATGTTTGATGACTTGGCTGAGCCCCATAGCTCAAGTCCATACGTCCATATCGGTCGTATAATTGTCTTGTATATAGTAAGTTTGTTCTCTGTAGACAGTTTGGATTTTCTGTTAAGAAGTCTGTATAGTTGTCCAAATCGTCTGTTCAGTTCTTGGCGTTTCAGTCGAGTATGGGGGTTCCAAGTTAGTCGGCTGTCCAGGTAGAACCCAAGATAGCGTACTTGGTTCGAAATGGGAATTGGTACATTGTTGAACAGGACTGGAGGACATAATTGCCGTCTGAGGGTGAAGGTGATGTGGACACATTTCTCCTCATTGACTTTTATTCTCCACAACCTACACCAGCTTTCCATATCGTGGAGATGCTTTTGCAGATTTTGGGAGGCAATGATAGGATCAGGATTGGTGGAGAGGATAGCGGTATCATCCGCGAAGATAGCTAGAAGAGTATTAGGGTTGGTGGGAATATCAGCAGTGTACACAGTGTAAAGGACTGGTCCCAGGACACTTCCTTGAGGAACACCAGCCTCTACAGGTTTATAGGCAGAATGTTCGCAACCCTGACGCACCCTGAAGAAGCGGTCAGAGAGGTAGGATCTGAGGACAAGGTAATATGTGTGGGGAAGCAGGTGCTTCAGCTTGAAGAGTAGGCCAGGGTGCCAAACCCGGTCGAAGGCTTGCGCCACGTCCAGAAAAGCACCTGTACAATAACTTTTGTTTTCCAAAGCTGAAGAAATGCGATCCACAAGGCGAAGACCCTGCTGGACAGTAGAGTGACCAGATCTGAAGCCGAACTGGTGGATTATGTTTTGCGATTCTAGGATGGGGTATATCCTTTTGAGGATTATTCTCTCCAGGATTTTGGACAGGATGGGAAGGAGGCTGATTGGTCGATAGGATGCTGGGGAATTGGGTGGTTTGCCGGGTTTCAGGATTAGGATAATGTCAGAGAACTTCCAGACAGTAGGGAAATAGGTGATTCTAAAGACGCTATTGTAAATATATGTTAGGAAAAGGATGGCATTTTTAGGAAGGTGGTTGAGGATGTTTCCTGTAATGAGGTCATAACCGGGGGACTTTTTGGAGGAAAGTGACTTTATGAAATGGATGACTTCTGAAGGATGGACTGGTTTCGGAGGTAGCGAAAGTTGTAGGGGAGAGTCTAGGAACTCTTGAACTTCTGAAGAAAGGGACAGAGGATCAGGATGTGGGGTGAATGTTTTTTGGAGATGGGATGCAAAAATATCGGATTTGTCCCTATCCGATGCAGCCCAAGAGCCATCATCTCGGCGTATTGGAGGGGAAGGGGTGTGATACTTCAGGATTTTCTTTGTAGTGGACCAGAGAGATTTATCATGAGTTGACAAGGAAGCTAGGTAGGAGTTGTAATTTTCGGAACGGTAGGATGACAACTTTTCTTTGAGGAGTCGAGTGAGGCGGGTATAGTTTGAGCGGTCAGAAGGATAACGCGTCCTTTGCCAGGTGGCTCGGGCACGGCGTTTGGAGGAGATAAGGTCGAGGATGTCGGTGGGGAGGGGGTGATTTCTGGGAGGAGCTCTGCGAGGTAACTGAATGGAAGCTTTCCATACGCTTTCCTGGATAGAAGTGATGAGGTGTTGGACTGCATCATCTAGGTCTTCCGGGATTTTTAGAGAGATTTTTAGGTCTATGGAATTTTCTAAGGTTGTTCGAAAAAGGTGCCAGTCAATTGGGCCTTGGATTAGGGAGGGGTAAAGAGGTTTTGGGATGGGTTGCAGACTGAGAGTAAGAAGAACAGGACTGTGGTCGGATGAAAGGTCGTCGAGACGGGAGATGGAAGAGTATAGGGCTCCCAGATTCTGAGAAACGAAAAAGTCCAGCAGATCTGGGAGTCTATTGGGATCGGTCGGCCAGTAGGTGGGGGAATCTGGGGATAGGAAGCCATAGTTGTTTGTGGAAAGGAAGCGGTTAAGGACTCGGCCTCTCTGATTAGCAACTCTACTGCCCCACTGAGGGTGCTTCGCGTTGTAGTCACCACCGGAAAGGAATCTGGGACCAAGGGTGTGGAAAAAGGATGAGAACTGTTGGGTGGAGGTAGGTTGGTTTGGTGGACAATACACTGCTGACACTGTTAGAGGAAAAGGAAAGAGGGCAATGGAAATGGACGTAGCCTGGATGTGATCTTCAGAGTAAGGTGGGAGGCTATTGTAGGAGAGGGAGTGACGGACAAGGACTGCAGTGCCATCATGGGCTCTACCGTCGGGGTGGTCCGTCCTGTATGTGGCATAGTCAGGAACAGCAAACTGCTTCCTGGAGGTTAGTCTTGTCTCTGTTATAAGTGCAATGTCTACTTGTCTGTCGTGTAATAGTATGTCAAGTTCATTTCTATGGTTATGGAGGCCATTAGCGTTCCAGAGAAGGATGGTTAAAGAGCGGTGAGAAGGAGACGTCATTGGGGTCTATTGGGAAGTGAGGTCATGGATGCTGTCAGGAGAGTGAACATTTGCGTGAACATCTCCTGAATTTTGGCCATAAAGGAAGTAAGGATGGAAGTCAGGTCTGAAGCGGAGGGAGGTGCTGGGATGAATGAAAACTGAGGTGGCGCGGCCCTACCACGCATCATCTGGGAGTAGGACGCTGAAGATGGTTGTTGGTGAGATCCTGGTGAGGCTTGAGGAGCTGAGGGTGTGGGTCGAGTTGGTCCTGGCAACGCCTGAGAGAGGCGAGCTGGTGGAGTTGGAAGGATCGTGGCTGGTCCCTGTCGGGTGATGTCGCTGGAGTGTGGGTATAGGGGGGCCGGCTTGGCAGCCTTAGGACTGGTTCTTTTGAGGCGCTGCAGGTCTCTGTAAACTGTGCAGCCCCTGTAGCAAGCTGGGTGTTCTCCGTTGCAGAGCACGCATTTGGCGGGGATATCTGCTGGCTTCCTACACGTCTCTGTTGGGTGGTTACCGGCGCACTTTACGCAACGGACGGGATGGCTGCAGTAGCCTTTGGTATGTCCGTATTCCTGACATCGGTGGCACTGTGGGATGTCCTGCCTCTTGTGGGGCTCCTCCACCTTGATCTTTGTGTAGACCAGGGTAGTTACATTGAAGATTTCTTTGTAGTTGTCCTTAGGTTCTAAATCCACAAAGAACAATGGCAGTGCCACCTTATTGACTGGGTGTCTCACTCCCGCCACGTTCCGAACTGTGAACCCGATCTCTTCTAGTTCTCTTTTAATGAGATCAATGGGCGTCGTCGGGTGCAGATGCCTCAGCACGACCCTATATGCTCGGTCTTCCTTCAGTTGGTAGGTATGAAAGTCCATCTTGGACTTCCGCAATTCTTGTATTAGAACTCTATAGTCCTCGGGAGTTGAAACCAGTATTTTAGTCTCTTTTGTGTTTGTTTGACATATAAATTGTCCTGGTTTTATGACTGATTTGATTAGTTTGCAAGTTTCGGTGAACTCTCTAATACCGCGGATGAAGATCGGTGGGGGCTTCGGTTTTTCCTGTGGTTGCTGTTGACTTGGCTGTCTGTCTTCATCATCCACTGACAGTGGTGAGAATGGGTTGTGGGTGGTTGTTGTCGCGGTTGGTTCACTATGTAGAGAACCGGTAGATTTTTTTCTGGTCCTGTTGGTCGTTGGGGAAGACGGGGAAGGTGCACAACGTCTCGGTCTCTTCTTCTGCACTCCAAGAACGAATTAATCAATTAACTTTTCGCTCCCCCTCAAAAACCAATCGTCTGTTTGCGCTAATATTCAATAGTTGACAATGGGGTCTCCTAAATCCTCATACTAAATTTTGTGCCGAAACATTCTTTACATTGGCAGTTATTGGGGTTTTTAAATTGAGCCTCTTCCCCTTAACCACCCTTCCCTTGGACCGATATCGCTGAAATTTGACATGTTAATGTCGTTATTGGGTTTGACTAAATTTCATGTCGATACATTCATTCCATCCGCAGTTATTAGAGTTTTTGTGTTAAGCCTCCCCCCTAATCCCCCCCCCTCCCTTTTGGCCGATTTGGCTGAAAATCAATAGGTGTCGTTGTTAGAGGGTTCTGGATTCACCATAAAATTTTTTGATGATACATTCATTTTATCGGGAAGTATCGTGTGCACAGGCACACACACAGACACTCAAATAGACAGACTTATCGGGAAATATCGTGTTCACAGGCACACACACTTTCATATTTGAAATCTAGAGGTCTCAAAACATAAAATTCCGTTGAAAACTCAGCATCGAATTTGTCAGCGATTACATAACTTCCTCTATACTTCATATAGCTGGGGAACTAAAAATATGTATGTGGCTGTGAACATGATAACGGCCGATAAAATGCATGTATCAATATGCAATTTTATATGTGCATTGACAACCCCATAACGACATCAGCTTTTGATTTTCAGCCAAATCTGTCAAAGGGAAGTGTGGGTTTAGAGGGGGGCTTAACACAAAAACTATAATATAATATAAAATTTATTATGAGAATTGAGACATTTCTTTTATATAATGTAATTTTCATTGATATCAGTCATATCACCTACTACCAGTGCGCTCTTTCGTCGCTCTAGTTGACATGACTCTACAGTGGAATCCTAAATTTTGCCTACTCAGGTAAGGGGGTGTTTAACGAGTAGCTGACATGGCACAGGCTCGGGACCATGGTTTAACGTCCCATCCAAAAGGACAGTGTTTATCGCATGATTATAATCTGTCAAATGGTACAATCTCACACATGAGAGAATGGTCATGACTATCTTACTATCTTTGTGTAATTACTCACACTAAATGTTCTCGGTGATTACTCGGCAGTGACAGTGCTGTCCCATACACAAACAACACAGATTGATAGTGTTTAGGATAATTCATGAACACAAATGTTCTCTAATGATGAGTCCTATGTCTTTTCATGACTACAACACTCCAACCATTCGTTATTATTCATCAATCTGGAAGAAATCGGTACAGCATACTTGCTAGCGTACTTGCGTACAACATAGTTAAAAATCACCAGCACGAATTAATCAATTACGTTATTGCTCTCCCTCCAAATCCAAAATACCTCTTGAGCTAAAAATTAATATAATACTTAACATCTTATACAGAGTTATTGTGAAACTGTGCGATTTTGCAGGTGACATCTTTATGGTGTTCTGAATTTAAATATAAAAATTATATGTCGATACATTCATTACAACGGCAGTTTTTGTGTTAAGCCTGCCCTAATCCACTCTTCCCTGTGGGCGATTGGGCTGAAAATCAATAGGTGTCGTTCTAACGCGATTCTGGATACACTTATAAAATTTCGTGTCGAAATATTCATTCTATTTGGAGTTATAATGTTCACACACACAAAACAATTATTTTTTTCCATTTTTGAAATGGGGGTTTCGGCTAAACATGAAATTCCGGTGAAAACTCAACATCGAATTTCTGACTAATTACATAATAATAAGGTAAAATTAATTAAGTAGGTAATATAATAATTTAAAAAAAATAATAATTACAAAAAGACTTAGAGTTATTGCCGTAATTATTGTAGAGAAAGACACTGATGTTTATAGACGCATAACATCTAAGATTATTCTAATAACCCTATATGCTAGTACTTTTTATTTCCCCAGCTGTACGAAGTATAGTGGAAGTTATGTAATCGATCAAAAATTCGATGTCGAGTATTCAACGGAATTTCAATCAAATCGACCAAAGGGAAGAGGATTAGGGGGGAGGCTCAACACATGTTCCCTAATGACTGCCGTTCTAATGAATGTATTGACATAATTTCATTTGTAATTTTAAAGCGCTATAAGAACGACACTTATTAATTTTCAAAGGAATCAGTCGGAGGGGAAAGCGCGATCAGAGCGGGGCTCAATTCAAAAATCCCGATAACTGTCGATATAATGAATGTATCGACATGAAATTTTATATTTAAATTTAAACTTCCATAAGGACGGCTCCTATCAATTTTCCGCTCAGTCGATCGAAGAGAAGGAGGGGCCAAAAAAAGTTGGCTCATTTCAATGACCTACCGTAATAATTGCCCATGTAATGAATGTATCGAAACAAAAGTAAGTATGAGGATTCTGATACAACTATATAAGTCAAAAATTGAGTTTTAGCCAACATTGACTTTGAAGGGAGAGCGAAAACTGTTTCCAGGAATAAGAAATTGTATTTGTAAACTAAACCCTCATTTTCTCCTAATTGAGAGGGTTGGCTTCAACTATTTTTCTCGGAACTAGTTTAAAGAATAGTGAACTTAAGAGTAACTTTTTTTTTTTTATTTACATTTTTCACTTTTTTCGCGTGAACCAAGTTCTGTGTTCGAATCCGTTTAGAAGGGGGTCCTCAATAGATGAGTTGAAATGCATGAACTTACTTCTATTACTGTTTGTGGCTGGGACGAAGACAAAATCATCTGTAAAGAGGATCATGGTGGCAGTGCGGGCTTTGGTCGCATGGTGTCATCTTGGATTACGGGTTCGAATCCCGCCCGGGAGTGAGAGAGACATGGTTAATATGCATCGAACATAAGACCAAAATATAAAAAAAAAGAGGGTTGTCCTTTAAGGGAAAGTTTACTGTAATTCGATCTGAATATTACCGGTGATTCACCGACATCTTATTTTATTCAGGCTCCGAGGTAAAAGCCTTAAGCCCAGAGGGAGTTCTTCGTTCTCCAATAGTTCACTTCTTATCGTTGTGTTTCCTGCCCAAGAGAAGACTTAATATATGTTTTTATTGTTTTGAAATGTTTTATTCCCGATGTGGCTAGTATATATATCATCCACACGGTCCTATTTTTAATGGCAATTTTATTATTTTTTTATATTTGAAAATCCATAGAAACTCTTTAGTATCTAGAAAATGTAAAAAATACCTCAAATACCTTGGGTGATACTTTATTAATTTTCGAATACATTTCTGCGATGTGTTGATATTTTTTATCTGGAAAATGAAAAGACCTTGATGCCGCTCTTCGGATGGGACGTTAAGCGATGGTCCCGAGCCTGTTCGATGTCAGGTACTCGTTTAAGAGCCCTACTCTAGGTGAATAAACCTAGGAAGGCAAGACTTAGAACTCGGGCTCATGTTTCCCAGAGTGACGAAAGAACGCTCTCGTAATAGGCGATATGACCTCGTAGTTCAAGCCCGGGCATGAGTCATAAACTAACCTTAGGTGAACTTTATTAATGTTCGAATATATTTCTGGGATCTGTGTCGATATGGTGGTGGATAATTCAAGGCTCCCTATTCCTTTTGAATAGGGAAATTCTCAAATAAATTTAATTTATCTGGAGCTTCTTTCTTCAACTATTGGACAAGCACATGATAGGGAAACGGAGAACAAAAATATAGGGGACCAAAATAATGATAATAATACTGAGAACAATGTAAAAAAAAAATATATATATTTACAAAAAAATATATATATATATAGGTATATATATATATATATATATATATATATATATATATATATATATATATATACCAGAAAATCAAATTGTTATACCTCAACAACTGATCATCTGGGCTCATGATAGTAATAGCATTCCAAATATGGAAATCAAATGGAGTTGCGTAGACGATTATGAATCTGCAGAGAAAACTGTGACAGATAATTGTCACAACATCAAACCGTTGAAAAAAATAAAACAAAAACGTTGTATTAAACCACTCGGTAACGGTAAAGTTGCGTCAAAGATGTTTTCACTTTGTGAGAAAGAAGACAAAGATTGTATTTTTTAAAATATGAAGAATGAATAAATAAGGCTGCATATTATTTTTATTTATAAATAATGTAAATTAATTAATGTTCATTTGATCAATAAAAATTTCAACGTTGAATTGATATCTATTTCAAGACCGGGATAAAATAAAAATTTGTCTAGCAATGGATCCCAAAAATAATAATAGTAACATTTTTAATCATATTCAGGAATGTACTAGACAAGCAGGAAAATATGTGAACAAATGTGAAATGGAACGGACAACAATCGGAGACAAATTTGGGATAATATTTAGAACTATTACGGCGTATTATTCGAGTTTCAATTTATTTAAAAAATCAGAACGAATGATCCTGCAATCGGCCCACTCTACAAATTGGTAGGAATATTCTAGAGAAGTAGGAGAATATGTAAAAAAAATTTCAGCCCAAAAAAAAGTGGCATTTTTTAGATATAACACTTTTTGTGATTTAAAACGATAACATTTCATTCAAATCGTTCAAAATTGAGATGTGATATTTTTTTTCGAAAAATTCAACTCAAAACAAAAAATTTTTGTATCTATGTTTTTTTTGTTTGGGTGGAAAGATTTGGAGTTATAATCTGTTAAAGATTTTATGTTTTAAGTTTTTGCAAAAATAAAATCACGCACCATCCTTGAGCGGATCATCTGAAAAAATCTGAAAAATTCAGAGAGCTATTTATCAATGGGTACAACATTTCTGCCAACTCTCAGAATTTTTGAAACATTCCATGTTCTTGACTGTGTTGTCTTTTCATGGAATTACCCGTATATATATATGTATATTCAATGACGCAAAAAAAGAAGAAATCTTGTTAATCAAAACAAAATTAAAAATTAACTTGAGTTTAAAAAGAAATTCCTATCAAAATATGTATGTCAAAAAGATTGGGTAAATAATTATTATATACTATCGGACATATAGGATTTATAATAAAAACAAACAGAATATCAATTCTTAAAACAAAAAGAAAGGTATCTATATATAAATTTATATTGTTAAAAAATAAAATTACTGAAAGTAATATAATAAAATATAATCGGCAATGGACTACATACAAAGAAAGTAGTTCCGTAAGAAACAATGTTTGAATATCCCAAATTTAATAAAAACTGAAAATATTAACGTGAGCTCACGATGAAAATAAAAATAAAATGACAAATATCTTTATGTTGACAACAACAGTGTGGGGAAAATAGTGAAATTGAAATACAAACAAAAATGATGATCTTCGAAGGATGATGAAACCCGAAGAACGGTGAGATCAGAAAAACGAAGTTCATCGGACGAACGAAGACAAAGCTGAACGGGGACACTGGCAGATAGCAAGTCCAAATAGAAGTTGAAGAAAACCAAAAAAGGAAAGAGGGCCGTAATAAAATACGGCAATAAATCAAACTTAAAATAGGTCCACTCACTGGCTACTATAGCATGGGACTGACTGGGACTGAGAGACTCAGAGAGGGATTAGCCGTGTGTTTACATTATGAACGTTGTTGACTAAACAGGCGGAAAGCTAATAAAAAATTAAATAAAAATAGATAACTTGTTTAACTTAAACATGTGACTAATTCCGAGGCCCTTAGTTTATTTTATCTGGGTGGTAAAATAAACTTAAGCACGCCATCCTTCGGATACAATTTCTTAAATGGAAACCCTACTGTTTTATTTTAAGAGATTTGAATTTCTTTTTGCACAAATTAACATTATACATTTTTCTAAAGGCATACTTTGGGAAATTATTTGGTTTATTTGACTTTTACAACGAGGATTTACTTAATAATATTATCATTGGTTTTAACTAGAGAAGGCAAATCACTTTCAAAGCAGTCGCGAAGTTTGAATTAATTAATTTTAGAAATTATCTGCTTCGTCTCCAAAGAAGTACTTGGATAAACTTCAGTATAAGACACTGACTTAGGAAAATTAAAAGTCAATTATTGAATTGTTCTATCAACAGTACTAAAGGGCACCGGTAGCTCAGTGGTATGTGTGCTTGCCTTCTGAGCTCAAGATTGTGGGTTCGAAACCCGACCGAGGTCCTTAGTTTATTTTATCTGGGGGGTAAAGTAAACTTAAGGACGCCGTCCTTCGGATGGGATGTTAAGCGATCGTCCCGAGCCTGTACGATCTCATGCACTCGATATAGGTACACTATCCTAGGTGAATAAAAATTAAGGACTCCCATAGTACAGACGGGCTCATGTCCACCATCGTGACGAAAGAACGCTCTGGTAGTAGGCGATATGAACTTGTAGTTAAAGCTCGCGCATGAGTCCATAATAACTAACTATTGTTTTTGATAGTCAACATTTTGTTTCTTAAACTTCTCTCGTATGTTGAAATGTTGATTTTTCCGTCATTTTTTGTCCAGAGGTGTCTTCTTTTTTCTTCTTTTTTGACAATATTTCGGGACACTTCTTCTGATCAATATGAAACGACCAGTTCATAGTGACCAGAAGAAGCGACGTGAAAGTGTTCCGAAATATTGTCAAAAAAGAAGACACCTCTGGAAAAAATCAACAGTTAACATTTTTTTGCAGAGATATTGTGAAAAATAAAAAATATAAAGAAAAACGTAGTGGTAAAACATCAATTATTTATAAATCTTCTTTGAGGACGATATTCCAGGGCCCCTTCTTCAGGGCAGAAGGAGCAAAATAAAGAAAAAAATAACTGTCTTATAATTTTTTGGTCTAATTGAATTAAAAGCCTTGTGTTCACGAGTTTCCTGTCCGCATGACGTTTAACGCCTATCTCGAGAGTTTGGTATTAAATTCTAAAACGATATTCATGCATTTTGAATTTGAAATGGAAAATGAAAGCTGAGAGATGAGGATCTAACGTGAATGTTTTATTCAGATCCACAAAACTCTGTTTGAACAGCTCATTGTGTTTGTTCAAAAATTGGATTGGATTTTTTTTTTTGTTCTCATAGCCTTGCTTCTAGGGTCGAAGACCGAAAACTAAACCTTTAGAACGAGTTAGGAAGGGTGGATCTCCCCGTGTATATTTTCCCGATTTTACTTCCCCAGATATACGATGTATAGGGAAAATTTTATAATGTTTTCCGACTTCCCGATTCCAAAAATTAAAAAAAAAAAAATCTGTCTCTTATGTGAACACTATAACTCCCGATAGAATAAATGTTTCGACAAGAAGTTTCATATGTGATCAAGAGAGGGTTTAACTTGAAAATTCAAATAATTGCCGATGTAATGAATGTATTGATATGAAATTTTATATTTAGATTTAAAACCACATGAGGATGCCACCATTATTTTCCGCGAATTCGGTTGGAGAGAATAATGGGACCAGAGAAAACGGGAACGACTTAAATACCCTAATATCAGTCGATTGGCATTGGAGGGAGAGTGAAAACATAATTCGTCCTGGGGAAGTACCTTGAGGATGATTCAAGAGACTGGAGGACTATATTATTGGCGATAAAAGGGATGAATATTTGAGATTGGTCTGATCGTTCATACAATTTCCTTTTTGTAGTGCTCTGTTTATTCCAGTTGTTCCAGTGAGTTGAGTAATGTACCTTTGTCACAAAAATGTACGTATTGTATGTCAAAATGGTGTTTTGTTTTCGTTGATGTGTTGTGCGAAAGTTGATTTTAACTGAATTGTACGTTATGTCAGTGTGTAACCTAATTTCTCCCGTGTGGGCTAGAGCTTAGGGCTCTGTTTGCATGGTTTCAACATGGTTTGCGGGTTCGAATCCCGTCCGGGAGTGAGTTTTATTTCGTAGATATAACGTCCTCTCGGGGCCATGGATGTCGTTAATAATTAGATAATATGTGACATGGCTAATATACATCAAACTTAAGGCAAAAATATATATGTATATATTTATTGTTTACCATGTTTTCAAGACTTAACTGTACAGGAGGGGCAGGGAAAAACCCTGTGAGGGCTGGAAAAGGGACAGTTTGGATTGTAAAATTGTTGAACTTCCATTTAGTATTTTTCAAATCGTGGCTGAAGATGGTAGCAATACCGAAAGTACTCCCATATATTTTCTCAAATAGACAATATTTTTAATAAACATACATATGTTTTACCTAAGTGAACACTGTGGCTACCACTTTTTCTATGACATTTTTACTAGTATGTTTAACTTATACAGTTTTTTTAAATCGAATTATACACTTACGTATATTATTGCAGTCTGAATACATATACACTTACGTATATTATTGCAGTCTGAATACATATTCGTTATTCGAAATTGGAAACATTTCATATACTATAGAATATGGCGCTGATTGACAAGCTGCCAATTTCTGTCGCTCACAACGATTGACGTCAAAGTTTGATTTCACAATTTTCCCCTCTATATTCTTATATGTAGTTTTATATATATATTATACAATATTAAATACATATATAACATTCTGAATTATTTATTAATTATATATAAAGTTTTTGACCGATATTATTATTACAATTATAATAATATTGCAAAGGCAGTTATTCGAGTTTTTGTGTTTAGCCTCTTCCCTAAACCCTCCTTTCCTTGGCCGATTTGGCTGAAAATTAATAGGTGTCGTCCTTGTGTGGTTTCGGATAAATACATAAAAATTCAATACGATACATTCTAATAATCATTTCGATACATAATTTTTTAAATTCATATTTGGAATCTACAGGTCGAAAAACATGAAATTCCATTGATAACTCCGCATCGAATTTTTGACCGATTACCTAACTTCCCCTATACTTCGTATGTCTGGGTAAGTAAAAAATGTCTGTCTGCGAGTGTTTGAACGTAATAACTCCTGAATGAATGTATTATAATGAAATTTTCTATTGTTGTCAAGAACCCATATGGATGATACCTATTGATTTTTAGCCAAATCGACCAAAGGAAATGCGGGAATTAGGAGGGAGGTCTGACACAAAAACTCTAATAACTGCCGATAGAATGAACGTATCGACATGAAATTTTATATGTCTGACCAGAAGATCACAAGAGCGAGTTTTCAGTGGAATCGGCATAAGGGAAGAGGATCTGGATTACAGTCGAGTCCAACTTTTTTTTTTCTAAGGTGTTTGATTGTCACTCCCTTACCAGCTTTGATCTGATTTCAGAAGATCCCCAACTCCGCCATGTCACAATCCATTAATTCTCTCCCATATGCATGTGTAAAGGCCCGTTTACACGCTCAAGCCATTTGCACAAACTGGCTTACGCAAGCCAGTTTGCACAAGTAAATCGTTGCGTGTGAACGCAGGCATGACATTTGCACAAGCCAAAAAGTCTGGCTTAAGTAAAATCTATCCCGACAGAAAATCGGCTTGAGGTTGGTGTATTGGCATGAGCGTCTAAACGATGCTAAAGCCTCAGCTCCAACCTTGGGCATGCGCATCGCATTTTATTTAGACTTTTTATTAACATTTAATAAACTTACCTTTAGAAATGTGTCTTTTAATGTCTTGTAAATTACGTCGCATGTTTCTGGAATTATAGCACTCAGAGCTGGTTTGGAAATACATGTGGAAAATTTTAAATCTTCATAATTTCTCTCTGTTGCAATAAATCTCAGCGTAGCTGATAGCCGTTCATGGGGGATAATTGCACATCTCATAACCGAGTCTGCTCTTGAAATTATTGGTGTAATTAAATTTAGCAAATGCTGGTATGTGGCTTCGTCCATACGCAAATAGTTGCGAAAATCGTCAGACTCACTGCGTATTTCAGCTATTAAATTGGTATGAGAAAACAAATCCCTTTTTAGCAACCATGGTTTAGACCATTTCCTTTTATTCGCCTTCAATTCGAACTTTTTTATTGTAATGCAAATCGCACCCGTTGCAAAAATTAGGTCTTCGTTAATATTTTCCATTTTGAACACAGCAAACTACAATTTTCAGGGTTCACAATTGTGCAAGCCGAACTGAACGTGTGAACGGCAACATTTTATCAGTTCTGCTTGCGCAAGCCAGTTTGTGCAAATGGCTTGAGCGTGTAAACGGGCCTTAAGATCGCCTATATATTGCGTATAGCGTTGGGAAAGTTAAAGTGATATAACTAATTCTGGACAGGATTTCTTTCTCCACGTTGAATTGGCAGATGAGGAGAGGGAACACACTAATCTCTGTAGATTGGCTATTTGAAATGTTCCCAAATCCACATAGCTGCTCGTTTGGTTAATAGCAATAAATAAAGTCGGAGTAACTCTGATCCGTGGAAGAGATTTACGAGACAAACACAAAACATTAGCTTCTCTAAATAATGTTGGATCGATCCCGGGGCAGCCCAGCTCCATTCTCAGACGTAAATTACTGAAAAAATATATATAGTGACCCCAGAGTCTATGAACCTAACTTCATCATCGTATTTGTGGCTCTGAAATGCCATAAAAACTAATTTTCGTATATGGCACGTGTCCATAACATGACTTACTTGTACCCACTACGTTTTAACGTAAATTGTCAAAAGTATAAAAAATGGGTTTCCAGATATTAGGACATGTTTCGGCATGTATCTTGCAAACTTAGGGTGGTCTTATACTAAGAGATTTTTGATTAAGAAATAATAGTCATATTAACTTAATAATTAGTTGAGAAAACGTGTAAAAAATGTTTTTTGTATGTGTTAGTTAAATATATATATTAGTTAAATATATACAATAAACTCATGCCCGGACTTTAACTGCGAGGTTATGTCGCCTACTACCAGAACGCTCTTTCGTCACTCTGATGGACATGAGCCAGACTCTATTGTGAAAGTCCTAAAATTCACCTAAAGATCACCTAGGTGAACGGGTCTTTAACGAGTACCTGACATCGCACAGACTCGGGATCATCGCTTAACGTCCCATCTGAAGGACGTTGTGCTCAATTTTTTTTCACCTCCCAGATAAAAAAATCTAAGAGCATAACACTGAGCTACCGGCACATAGGTAAGACGAGATTTCTCCTAAAAATATTTATTATATATTATTTATTTATTGAGTATATTTACAATCGGTAAAAACCATAAAAGTAAATCTGATGAAAATTTGATTTTTTTAACATGAAAATGGCAATATGTACAATAATAAACAAATATAAAAAAATTAATTTAACAAAAATAAATAAATGTAAATATAATTTAATTAAAAATCAAAATGTGAATGTGTCATCATTAGTGGCATATCACCCGTACAGTATGGTGTCTAAAGGAACACTGATGGGAACACTTGGTTCATTTAGACACCATACTCTAGGGGTGATGATGTCGCAGTTCTGGTTGGAAGTAAAAGAGTGAGAAGACAACGAGAGAGAACTTCTACGAGAACTTCCACAATGGATTAAAAAGAAATAAGTGGCATTAGATAGACTGAATGGGTTGTCAATAGGCTGGCTTGGAGGTGCTGATAGACTTAATGGGTTGTCAATAGGCTGGCTTGGAGGTGCTGATAGACTTAATGGGTTGTCAATAGGCTGGCTTGGAGGTGCTGATAGACTGAATGGGTTGTCAATAGGCTGGCTTGGAGGTGCTGATAGACTGAATGGGTTGTCAATAGGCTGGCTTGGACGTGCTGCTCTTTCATGCGACTCTGATTGGAGCAAATGGTTTATTTAGTTGTTGTCTTCGACTTTCTTGTGCACCGCCACGTCACCCCTTGAAATATGGACGAAGAGAAGATGGACCAATATAAAAATGCCCTCATCTTTGCAGTAGAAAGGAAATGAGAATTCTGGCACAAGACTTAATAGCAAGATGCTCCCTTATCTTTCTGCCCTTAATGCTCACCTTCTTCGTTGCTTTACTCTGGTACTACTAAATAGCTATCCCTGAATCGCCCTTATAAACTGGAATCTTATAATGTTATAACAGACATTTTCTTCTTAATACTCGTATTTGCATCTTTTAACAAAAGGATCAAAATATAAAAAAGATATGAAAAGGTAACAATTTGTATTTTAAAAAAAAACAGTTTTCAGTAAATCACCGGCAATGTACTTTCCCAGCACGATCTAATAAGTATGTTTTCGCTCTCTCTCTAGAACCAATAGATATCTTACACAGGGATTTTTGAATCTACTAACAAAATTTCGTGAAAATCATTAGTCCAATGGGGTTTAATAAGATATAAATTAATAATTTTTGTATTAAGCCTTCAATCCCCCTTTCATTGGAAATCTATAGGTTTCTGTTTATTATACAGTTATGGATGCACTTGTCGGCAAACATGAAATCCAGTTGAAACCTCGATATGGAATTTCTGACCTTCCCCCATACTTCAAGACGTTGCGGAAGTAAAAAAAAAAAAAAAAAAAGTGAAATTTTGTGCGTAATTCCTTTTTTAAATTGTTTTTTCAAGTGTGCCGCAATTTCCGTTTTAATGAATTGTGATTAATTTTTCTGCCATTGAGCTGTCAAATTACTATTATATGTCGAAATTTGATCATTTTAGGATAAAGAGGGGCTTAGGGTATGTTGTCGTCATTAATCTCCGCCATTTTGGAAATTAGAACAAAAAAACATTGATTCGAGTTTTTATGCTTTGATAATTTTAATTTGATATCCTATTTTTATAAAAACTATTTTTGAAGTGTACCAGCTTTTTGCGCAAATTTCAACGTATTGTTTTCCTAACATTGGGCTTCTTAATTTATTCTTACGCCAAATTGCATGTCCCTAGGTAAGAAAATATGCGTACTAGGGCCTGTCTGCATGCATTGGCTCCATTAAATGCCGCATTTTGAAAATGTTGGTAAACTAACTCCTGATTCATATTGATGGCTCCGATAGCTTTCATTCGATACTGCTCATGTAGTTTTTGAAAAAAATTTTACTGCATGGTAAAGCCATTTTTCTAGCGCTTAATTTTTCAGAAATGTTTACCTATTTTTTCTGGTTGGGCTACCATTTATGGTTTAAGCTATGGGAAAGTGGACAGACAGACACTCGAATGAAAACGATAGAGTTTCTTCATTTATCTTCGATACCCCAAAATGCACTGAAAGGATTGTGATGTAGGCTGGCTGTGTGTTTTTATATTTGAAAAGGTGCTGTTCTGTCGTTTGTTGCTGAGTGTCACCTTAGTTTATTCAGCTGTTCTCTTGCCTTTCTTGTCCACTGCCCTGGCGTCCACTGAAATATGAACGAAGTGAAGATGGACCTACATAAAAATGCTCTCCTCTCTGTTAAGCCCATCAAGGATTTGCAGTAGCGGAGAATTGAGAACTCTGGCACGTCTAAATAGCAAGATAGCAGTCAGAGACGTAGCCATGATTTTTCATTGGGGGGGGGGGGGGGGGGGGTCCAACCCCAAGCTCTTAATTTAGCGAAACTGGGGGATCAATATCGAAAAATTCCTAAACCTCACAACTTCTAACCTAAAGCCAACTAACTCCAAGTAATCAGAATTTTCGGTATTCAAGAAAAACGATTTTGTATTAAAGTTTAAAAGTTATTGTGATTTCTTTGATTTTTTTGTCTTCATATTGTGAGTTAAATAAAGTTCGATAAGGTCTCAAATCATAAATCTAGTTTTTTCGAGATAATTCGCATTTTTGTTTGGATATAGTTGGTTTTGGCCCGACAATAGCTGGAAGTAGTTGTTTCGGCCTCAATCTTATACGAAAGTCAATTTAAATCTCAATTTTAAAAACCCGGGTGATAAAATATTTGAAAAAAATTATCTGACAAGCAATAACACTAATAAAACTTTATTATTAATTACAGTAAAATTAAAAAAAATTAAGTTTATGTACCTAAGTAAAAAAAAAGTACTTAAGTTTTTGTCTAAAATTTCTTCTTGGAAAGTCAGAATAATAAAGTTAAAAAAATGTTAAAATTAACGAAATTAAAAGTGAATGGGAATTGCTCATCTACAACCTTCCCACATGGTTATAGTAATGGCGCTTTCTAATTGGCTGATTGGATATAGTCCGTTTTGCATTGAACACTCAAGTGGATATAGTCGGTTTTGTATTGAAGAGTCAAGTGGATATAGTCGGTTTTGTATTGAAGAGTCAAGTGGATATAGTCGGATTTGTATTGAACAGTCAAGTGGATATAGTCCGTTTTGTATTGAACACTCAAGTGGATATAGTCGGTTTTGTATTGAAGAGTCAAGTGGATATAGTCGGTTTTGTATTGAACAGTCAAGTGGATTCAGTCCGTTTTGCTCCGTCGAACCATTTTCAAATATCTGTTTTAAAGGAATTTAGTTGGTTTTGGACTGTATTACATAGTTTATTGTATCGTTTTCAAGGTAATACTGGATATTACAAGACATAACTCGATTTTGAAAAAAATGTGATTTAATTGGTTTTGCTCTGTTTCTCCTCATATGTCGTTATGACTGTTCAGAAGCTTTGCGGTTATTGTTCCAATATTGATGTATTTCGGCTAAGGATGGTGTTGGCGGTTTTCTTTGTCAACAAGTCTTGTGGTGTGACGTCTTTTTAAACAGTGTTACTCTTAGAAAAAATCACGGGAAACTCTTTTGAATATGAGACTAATTGTGTTCCAGTTCGAGAGACCGGACCAACTTTCCAACGGCCGCCATCCTCCACAACTTTACAATCTGCTCTCAAACTTGTTCAACCTATGTTTTTTTTCTTTCCTATCCTCTTAGTCTGAACAGTTAAACTATTTTTTATTTTTTTTTTTACGATTAACAAAAAGCTTTTTGTTTCAAAAATTATATTTTCATGATGTATTCACATTTTATTTCCTCAGATAAACGAAGTTCGGGGTCAGATATATAATCGGCCGAAAATTTGATGATTTAGTGGATCATAGGCTACATACTTCTCGGCACTTATTAATAAATTACGTTTTTGCTCTCCCTCCAAAACCAATCGTTTCGGCTAAAAACCAATAGTTGACTTACAAAGGGGTTTCTGAATTGTCATACTAAATGTTGTGTCAATACATTCGATACGTCGGCAGTTATTAACGTTTTTGAGTCGAGCACCCCCACCTCTGATCCCTCTCTTCCCTTTGGCAGATTTCGCAGAAAATTAATGCCGTCCTTATGAGATTTTGAAAGTAAATAAATAATGTTATGGAGAGCGCCGGTAGCTCAGTGGTATGCGTGCTTGGCTTCTGAGCTCAAGAACGTGGGTTCGAAACCTGACCGAGGCCCTTAGTTTATTTTTTCTGGGAGGTAAAATAAACTTAAGCACGCCGTCCTTCGGATGGGACGTCAAGCGGTGGTCCCCAGCCTGTACGATGTCAGCCTACTGTTAAAGACCCCTAGCCTAGGTGAATAAAAATTTAGGGTGTGCAAAATTTAGGACTCCCACAGTATAGTCGGGCTCATGTCAGAGCCAGAGTGACGAAAGAGCGCTCTGGTAGTAGGCGATATGACCTCGTAGTTAAAGCCCGGGCATGTCTCATAAAACCTAACCTATAATGTTATGTTGATCCATTCATTACATCGGGAGTTATTGGTGTTTTTTTTCTGTACATGTTTATTGGTTAGTTCATGGCGAGAGGAAAATTAGGACCCTTACCTGGATACGCCCCCCTACGCCGGGGAAAAGGGGATAGTGAGTCAGCCCTTCTGATTCCCCCTTCCTTCTGGAATAGTGGAATAGCAATTATGAGAAGGGACTAATTGGCCCAAAAAAATTAATATGAGGATGTACATTGCCGATGACTTACCGACGATTTTTTTAGGATTCTGTAGCATAAGAAACTGTATCCAATTTTATATGCGAATCCAGAATCCTCTAACGATGACTCTATTGTTTTCAGCCAAATCGACCGAAGGGGAGAAGGATTAAGGGGATAATTTGATAATCTTAACATTAAAACTCTACTATTTGCCGATAGAATAAATGTATCGACATGTTTATATGTGACGAAAACCCATAGGGACAACACATACTCCATTTTCAGTCAAATCGGCCGAAAGGAAGGAAGGATCAGAGGCGGGATCAGCTCAAAAACCCCTATAAATGCCGATTTAATTAATTTATCGACACATTTTATTAAGAGGATTATTAGAACATTAGGGCAACCAGTCGACTGGTTTTGGAGGGGAAGCGAAAAATTAATTGGTTAATTCGTTCTGGGGTAGTACATTGCCGGTGATTCACCGACAGTTTTTCTGCTAGGGCCCTCAGGATCCGCTTGTGGCGTAGTCTATCTTTTTGAATGCCGAAATGTGACAATAAATTTTGCCTATATCGGCCTTTGTTACCAATTAAAGTAGACTTTGGTGACTTTACGGGCCCCCTTCCCTATTACAGATAGAATTAATAATGGACTTATCTCAGTCTAAATGTTACTAACATTTACGATGTTGAAGTCTTAACGACTTCCTTTCATAAAGTTTCTTATCAGAACCCTCCAATGAAGTTAACTCCCAAGTTATACATTATGACTTGGTCTCAGACGAACTTTTCAACAGATGTTTTCTTTCGAAAAAGTTTTCTTTCAAATGATATGAAAACTTTTGAATTTTCCCTGCTTTATGCCCACACGTGTGGAGAGCTTTTTGCATCGCTAACGAACATTTTTTGTACTTAAAAGTTTTATATAACTTTCTAAAAATATTCTTTAAATAACATTGTTTATTTACTAAGATTTGCTTGTGTTGTGTGCAAACCTATGTTGAAACCTTAAACCTATGTTGCTGCGTTTTTCTGATTTTTTAAATAGTGAATTTAACTATTTTCCTTTAAGTAATGCTTACATTTATTCTGTTGGCTTCCAGACTTTAGAGGTGTTTGCAAGCACCATCCGACTCCATCCGTTCGGATTATTTCCCCACCTGTACTCCTAGCGTGTCCTTCTTGATAATGTCCATCCACCGGAGCTGAGGTCTTCCGTGGGGTCTCCTTCCTTGCGACCTAGCTAACGTCACTCCTTACCGATTGGAGTCGCCTAACCTTCATTTCCGAAACCGCGGGAGGGATTCTGTATCACATCGTTTATACACGCTTCTGTCTACTTTAGGTATTTGAAAGAGTTCGCTTCCTGGAAGGCAGCTTGGATACTTACCAGCTTATATTACGTTTTCTCCAGGTTTATTAGCAGCTCGAAGTTCTTGGTTTCCCAGGATCGTAAACCAAGATTTTGCGAATGTGTCCAACGAGAATTTTGCCGTTTTTCGTATCGATTCCCCTAATTATATTTTCCAGGGCGATGTTGAGCAGGAAGGGAGGGAAGCAATCCCCCTGCTTAAGCCCGACTCTTCGACAAGCCCAGGACTGCTTTCACGTCATCGATAAGCTTGGCCGGTGTCGTGTATATGTCCCACAGGTTCTCTTGATGCGCAAGAGTCATATGCTGACTGTAAATCGACAAAACAGTCGACTACAGTATTTGTCGGAGGATGATGAGCTGATTCAGGGTACTTCTACCTCTCCTGAAAATCTCTGTGTTTAGTTTCACTAGGAGGATTTGTGCGCACTGCAGAATACTTGAATACTTTAGTAATTCCACTTGGATTCCTCTCTGCTACTGTTCTGCAATAAGTGGTGTATGGAAGTTCCAGGCTTTCGGTATTTCTTGGTTCTCTTCTTGATGCACTCATATATGCATTTTTCATGTGGTTCCCCCGCCACCTTGAACTGCTTATTAGGAAGGACGTCTACGCTGGGGCTCTTCCATTGTTGAGTCTTTTAATAGCCATTTGAACTCCAAGCTAGAAGATGTCTCTGGCATTGGTATATAATGTCTTTGATAGTTCCATTGATTTAAGCCCCCTAGTCAAGCCCTGGAAAGGGAGATGCAAGGACGGGCGAGACCAGAGCGCCTGAGGGGCATTGTCCAGGAATGGATCGTAGAAAGATGGCAACGTCGTTGGGCGCAATCGACAGATGGCCGTACAACCTTCACCTATTTCCCAGACGTCCAGACGCGCCTTGACTCTCCATGGGTACAACCAGACCATTGGACGTCACAGATGCTATCAGGTCACGGCGACTTCAGCGCCAAGCTCTTCTTCTTTAAGAAGAAGAACAGCCCAGCCTGCTCGTGTGGTGGCGTCGAGACTGCGGAACACGTAGTTCTCGAATGCCCGCTATACGACGTGCCCAGGGCGGCGCTGATTCGCCAGACAGGATCGTACCTGGGACTGGACCTGCCGGGACTGATGACAGAGGCTGGCTACCTGGCTTTTGGTCGGTTCGTCTCCTCCTGGCGGAGAATCAAGAAAGCCTACTAACCCGGTGCCGGGGGCCCCACTGACCACCGACAGGCGTGCGGCGGCTGCCCCCGGCTCTGGGACACAGGCAGAACAGAACCTCCGATAAGATCCCGAGATCACTCGGCGTAAGGAGCCGGGAGAACATAGGGTGATGTGACCGACCCCCCTAAGGGGTCAGGAGCACCCGAGAAAAAAAAAAAAAAGTTCCATTGATTTAAAATGGAAACATTACAACGAGGCTTGACCATCTGCACAAATTGGATATTATGGAAGCTATTTAACTGAAATTTTACACCAAATTACAGCGAAAAATAATTAAATTATACACAAATTGATTAAAAAAGTATAGTACACCAAGTTCCCCTCCCCCAGAAATTGTTCGTTTTTGTATTGTAATTAGTGTTAATATTTATTAATTACTCTTTTAAGGAATATAAAGATTAACAAAAGTTTCTTGTCACCAACGACACTGGATCTCTTAGGAAGGCCGTTTCGTGTCCAATTAAACACTTTCATGGGGCTGTAAAGATACGTTGTCGCATATACTGCGCTAACTTAATGACGGTTGTTCCGCCCTAAAACTACTATTATAGTGGACAATTTTAGTAGTGGTTTTATGAGAAGGGCTATTCTAACGAGAAGTGAACTACAAGCAATCAATTCTTTAATGGCTTTTCAAATCTGGGCTTTCAATGAGAATATTGGTTGTAAAATTGTCATAAATCTACAATCATCTAATTGCACGACACATATCGTCCTTGTTTCAATAACTCAGAAAATGGTTATTTTCATGAAAGCAAAGAAAAATGTTTCCACCAATGTGTGCTTTTCGTACTCATCTTCTTGCGTACCTTCTTTTGTTGGGTTATACAACTGGCCGTAGATTTATTGCAAACTGGGTTTGTACCTATGTTATCCAAAGTCTTAAGGCCCATATAACAGCCCCTCGCTACTACTTAACTACCTATTCTCCAAATGAAGCGCTGAATCTTCTCGAAGGTTTTCTTCATCATTTCACATCGTCTGCGGAACAAGACCCAGTATAAAGAGATGTTTTTCTTACCGTTTGGTGTCCTAATAGATACCCGATCACTTTTCTCAAGGCCTTCCGGGGTTTTTCTTCTTGTGTTACCTGGTCTTAGCTCTCTAGATTAGAGTCGACTCTTTTTGCCTGTCGACAACCCGGTTTCCCATGCCCCAATGCGTCTTCATGATCGCGATGGAGTGCCTGGGTACAATGAGGTCCTTTTTCAGTGCTAAACGAGTCAGTAATTCGGCCTGTTCATCCATGATTCCCTACGAGTCTGCACACTCTCTCGATCAGCCTTTAGTTTATTTCAGATGATGTTACTGCATGTGTGTAGCTGAGCATATGCCGATTCCATTGCTTCTGGAATCAGTTACTTTACCTCCCACCGTAACTTGATCACCTAAAGGTATCTTACTAAAAGTCTAGAGTACAGAACTGGCTTTACTGAAGTCTTCAATACCGTAAGAGTGTAAGTTAAAAACAATATAATATCTTCCCAAATGAGATACTTTTTCGGACCATTTTGAGTGTTGAGTTCGATTTCTGTAATCCTATAAATTACAACAAAAAAAAAAACGATTCTGTGAATATTACTTTTCGACACTTTTATCCGATATAATATCAGATTATGCCTATTTCTTATGTTCAATAATACTAGTAAGAAATGAATTTAAGAGTGGTGATAGGCAGGGGATGATTTATAGAAAAGTGGTTGGTATAAGAAAGTCCTATAATGACCACATCACATATGTTATTCTCTCTCTCTCTTTCTCTCTCTCTCTATATATATATATATATATATATAATATATATATATAATGATATGATATATCATTATATATATTTTATATATTTCCGTAGGAAATATTTCAAAGTGTAATGTTTAACCAGAACAAAAATTATATAGGTTAGGTTAGGTTAGGTTTTATGACTCATGCCCGGGCTTTAACTACGAGGTCATATCGCCTACTACCAGAGCGCTCTTTCGTCACTCTGGTGGACATGAGCCCGACTCTACTGTGGGAGTCCTAAATTTTGCCGACCCGAAATTTTTTATTCATCTAGGGTAGGGGTCTTTAACGAGTACCTGACATCGTACAGGCTCGGGACCATCGCTTAACGTCCCATCCGAAGGACGGCGTGCTTAAGTTTATTTTACCTCCCAGATAAAATAAACTAAGGGCCTCGGTCGGGCTACGAACCCACAACCTTGAGCTCAGAAGTCAAGCACGCATACCACTGAGCTACCGGCGCCCTCCAAAAATTATATATATATAATTTAAAATTCGTTGCTATGTTTGTTCTGGTTAAACATTACACTTTGAAATATTTCCTACGGAAATTAATTTTACATTCTTTGGGGCGCTATAACTTTGATAGTGTTGGTCCTATCTCAAATCTAATTACACACCTGATTGTACATTTGATAAAAAACGTTTTTGGTTGGGATCAATTTTCCTATAGGACTAACAGTTTTCGCTCAAATGAAGTAAACATCTGGAAAAACTGGTTGCAAAGGAACATTTCAGGGCGTTTTTTTGCATTTATCTCACAAACCGCCTCAGTTTTCTCTACAACTTTTATTTGAAGCAATTTTTTATTATGTTTTAATGTACTTACGCCCTGATGTAAAATGATCTCAATTTTCAAAATCCATTCCAAAATTTATTCAGATTTAAGTTAGCACAAGTGACATCTTGATATAATATCCCATTATGCCTGTTTCCAGTAGGTCCAACTTATTAAAACGAGAACTGCTATTGGACCACACCGAGCGATCGCAGCAGAATCAAATCCTGTTTTATATCTAATTTGGGCCTACCTGTAGTGATATCTAGCACTAGCAACACTTCATGCTGAGTGAATGCCGTGTTATTTCTTAACACTCTCTGATACCATCTCACCTGAACTCTATTTGTACACTTTTTTGTTATAGCTACCTAAAAAAAAAAAATTATTTGAACAAAATATTTCGATGCGGAGCTTGGGTATTTCCAAATTGCCAAGAGACAGAAGGCTGCTCAAGTGAGAACACTTTTATCGACTCTTCAACGATAGACCACAACTCAAGTATGTAAGTTTAGGACCAAGCCAAACAGTCCCCGCTCAAGTTCTCCTCAAATATACCTTCCTTATAGTCTCACTCATCAATTCATTTAGCAACAATTTTTTTTTTTTTCTTGAGAGAGAAGTTATCAGTCATATTGATAAGAATGATTATGACGATCGTAAGCCGCAAAAACGTTGGAATCCAATGGCTAAGATGTCGTTTTGTAGGCGAATATATTATGTTTACACTGTAAGTATACGACGTTAATATTTCCTTGTAGCACTCAATCACAATGTTATCGACCATGTGGAGGGTGTCTGGAAATATGCCAAGGCCGTACATTCAAATAATCTTAGTGTTGTTCCGGGGGCTCAATACTTTAGACCCCATTTTGTGAATCTGACTGTGTGTACATGGACCTAACGTGGGTGGAGGTCTTTCACCATCTCGAAGCCTATTGCCAGGACTGAACATGAAAACATTTTTTTTATATAGAAAGAGTGAAATTTCAATAGATTGACAACATGAGTCCGTCTCTACTATGAGTCCTAAATTTAGCCTACCCTAATTTTTTATTCACCTAGGGCAGGGGTCTTTAACGAGTACCTGACATCGTACAGGCTCGGGGCCATCGCTTAGCGTCTCATCCGAAGGACGGCGTGCTTCAGTTTTTTTTTACCTCCCAGATAAATAAAAAATATAAAAAAACTTTGGCAAGTCTGTCAAATGTGTCGTTTTCTATCAACAAGAAAAAAAAAAAAAACGATCTGGCCATAACACGACTTTCTCATAACAAACACTTCTCCCATCCCCTCCACTTCTCTCAAATTCATTTCGCACTGGCATTTCTGAGTATAAAAAGTAATGTGTTAACTTCAGCGGTTTTCTTTGTTTCATTGTACAGCGTATCTCTGACAGTGACTTTCTTATACCCAGTAATGCTGAATCTCGTGTCGATACATTAATTCTATCGGCAGTTATTAAAGTTTTTTTTTTTGCTTAGCCTCCCCCCTATCCTTTCGGTCGATTTGGTAGAAAAACAATTGGTGTCGTCATGAGAGGGTTCTCAATTCACGTATAAAATTTCGTGTCGATATATTCTATAGGCAGTTATGTTCACAGAGAAATATACTTTTTTTTTTTTTCATGGTTGGAATCTAGAGATCGGAAAACATGAAATTCCGTTGAGAACTCTGTACCGAATTTTTGACCGATTACATAACTTTGCCTATACATTGGGGAAGTGAAAATCTTTTAAAAAACAGTGTTTTAGTGGCCTATTAGTAAAAGAGGGACTTAGGGGCTATTGGTCCTATTATCATAAGCTCTTCATTTCCGAAATAGGCTATGGAAAACTGGAAGACTATCATTATTACGGCTCCCTCTGTTATTATCCTCTTCAATTTAATGTCCTCAATGTTCTGTTCAAGTTAGACTCTCTAATTGTTCAAGTGCTGTCTTGCTAACTGAAGAATTAATTTAGAACAGTACGTGGTTCGACTCCCGAACTATTCTGTCTTTTGATCACCAACCAACTTGAAGTAATAGCTCGCCTGTTGGCTACTCAATTTATCAAAAATCTGTTATTATTTTCGTTAGTAGAATATTAGAATATTTTAATAGTATTCTTCAGTATACTACTCTAAATTCGTAAATTTTCGCCAGGAGGAGAATTATACAGGAGTGTTAGTCTGTGCAAACATTTCTAAGGGGTGGTAGTACTCCCCAAGAAGTGAATCACCCGCAATGTACTTCTGCAGAACGAATTAATCTATTAACTTTTCGCTCCCCCTTCAAAACCAGTGGACCATTTGCGCTCTTATCCAATAGTTGACTTACTAAATGTTGTGTCGACAAATTCATTACATCTTCAGTTTATTGTATTCAAATTTTTCTTTATAGGTCTTCTCTCCCAAGTTTACACTTTCACTATTTATTCATCTTTTGTATAATAGTCAAATTAATTGGGAAAGAAGAATATAAAGAAAAATTTGAGTACCTACAATAATTTCAACGAGTCTCCTTACACAAAATATTGGAAATCTTCAGATTGAGTTTTTTGAGTGTGCTTCTTCCCAAGAACCCCCTCTTCCCTTTGACAGGTTATGTCCTCATTGGGTTTTGACTTGAAATATGAAATTTCATTTCGATACATTCATTACATCGCCAGTTATTGGATTTTTTTGAGTTGAGATCCTATGACTGAAAATCAATAGGTGTTGTCTTTTGTGGGGTTTTGATCACAGATATAAAATTTCGTGTCGATGCATTCATTCTATCGGTAGTTATTAGAGTTAAGCCCTCTCCCCTAATCTAAAAAAAAAAAATTCTTTATGAACATTGAAATTCGTCGTTGACATCCATGCTATTAAAAGTGTCATGTTACTAACAGTCTTTGTTTGGAAAGCGGGGCCTCTGAAAAGTTGATTGGTCAGATCCATTGGAATGAACCTGTTAAAAAAAAAAATGCAATCAAAATTCTTCTCCATCGTGTCGTTATTGACAAAAAAAAAAAAAAAAAAATGAAGTCTAATTTTTTTTTTCGTTTTTGTTTTTCCTTGTATTGTTTGGATAATGGCATTTAAAGCAGAGGTCAACAACCTTTTTGCAATAGCAAAGTCGCTAAATTTGCAAGCGCAGGCAAATGTTTAAATTGAGCAACGAATTTTAAAATAGGGTTTTATTATTGGTAGTATTTTATTCAAATAGATACAAAAATATGATATAATGATAAAATATACATATAATGAAAGTAATGTGTTATCGTTCGCAGTTTTCTATGTTTCCATTGTAACGGCAAACGGCATAATTCGGAGTGTGAATTTCTTATGTTCAATAATACCAGTAAGAAATTAATTTAAGAGTGGCGATAGGGAGGGAGGGGGGTGATTTATAGAAAAGTGGTTCGTTTAAGAAAGACCTGTAATGACCACATCACATGTATTATTTTCTCTTTTTATAAATTATACAGGTTAAGTTAGGTTTAATGACTCACGCCCCGGCTTTAACTATGAGGTCATATCGCCTACTACCAGAGCGGTCTTTCGTCACTCTGGTTGACATGAGCCCGACTCTACTGTGGGAGTCCTAAATTTTGCCTACCCTAAATTTTTATTCACCTAGGGCAGGGGGTCTTAGTCAGGCTGACATCGTACAGGCTCGGGACCATCGCTTAACGTCCCATCCGAAGGACGGCTTGCTCAAGTTTATTTTACCTCCCAGATAAACTAAGGGGCTCGGTCGGGTTTCGAACCCACGTTCTTGAGCTCAGAAGACAAGCACGCTTACCACTGAGCTACCGGCGCCCTCTTTAAATTATATATATATTAATATATGTTCTTACATGTTAAACATTATACTTTGAAATATTTCCTATGGAAATTTATTTTACATTCTTTGGGGCACTATAACTTTGTTAGTGTTGGTCCTATCTCAAATTTGATTACACACCGGATTGAATATTTGATAAGGAACGTTTTTGGTGAGGATCAATTTTCCTATAGGACTAACAGTTTTCGCGTAAATCAAGCGAACATCTGGGAAAATGGGTTTCAAAGGGACATTTCAGGGCGGTTTTCCGCATTTACCTTCACAAACCGGACGACCTACAAAAAAAAGTGTATTGAACTTTTCAGTTTTCTCTACAACTTTTATTTGAAGCATGATTTTATTAGGTTTTATTGTACATGAATTTCAAGTTCATTGTTACAATCGCTTATGAGTTACCAAGCTCACAAAGTCTCAATTACTTACATACAACAGACGTTAAGGCGGAAATGGTCAAAACATACTCAAGGGTTTTTGAAACTCGATCTCGGATTTTTGCACGATTACAATAAATATTATAGGCATAAGAAAGTAATACAATAAATATTATAGGCATAAGAAAGTAATATGTAAAGTAGGTACTCGATAATTAATTAATTAGAAAATGTCGGATATCCTATCAATTAGCTTATATAGTATCTTTTGACTCGAGCAGTCTGTACTTATTTTTGTATCGTTTATGAATCTGTCGTTTTTGTTTTGAAAGCAAATAATTTCGCAGTTCCCTCGGTTGTTCTTGTGATTACAACCTCCTTGTTAACGGAAGAGAGTAGCAAGCGTAAGCCACGACGGACATATATATCGCAAAATTTTTGCAAATTCTGATATGTATTTATTTAGTTTTTATTCCGCAGCATTATGAAAAGTATAGGGGAAGTTATGTAATCGGTCAGAAACGACATCTAAAGTGAGGGGAGGGATTAGCGGGAGGGGGGCTTAACACAAAAACTTCAATAACTGCCGATGTAATGAATGTATCGACACTAAATTTAGTAACAGGATTCAGAAGTCCCTATGTAAATCAACTATTGTAATAACAACACAAACCTTCGATTGGTTTTTAGGGGAGAGAGAGGACTTAGTTAAGTAACTGTGATGAGGAAGTACATTAGTACAGTCACCGAGGACATTTTTTTTTTATGTATGTTTAATGCTTGTTTCATGGCACGTGGCTATCCCCCCCATAGATCCGCTCCTGTTTGGGTGACCGAAAAGCTGTGACAGTTTGTTACTATAACCACCATTTTCAAAAAAAAAAAAAAGTTAGTTTCACATATTTACACACGTTGTAAACGTTATTATAGTGAATGATAAAGGTTTACTTCTGTTAGCGAATCTAATGTTGAAAATGTCCCAAGTGAACTTAGAAAATGTAAGTCTGAGGATGAAGAACAGGGACCAGGGGCTTAATACCCTGTCTGTGTAGTGCTTGAATTAAGCTGTTGTGCAATAAGAAACGAGAGACAGGAGAGAGGGGGCAACATATATAGCTGTCGGAGGAATGTTGCAGATATATCACGTGAGAATGTCGTCCACAACTGTTCTCCGTCCTGGCTAAATGTACCCTACCATAGCACTTCTTTCATCCGCACCCGCATCACTCATCCTCCCGTCTTAACTCTTCTGGTTCACAATTTTACTTTCCCAGCTATACGATGTATAGTGGAATTTATGTAATCGGTCAACAAAATTTGATGCGGAGTTTTCAACGAAATGTTTTCCGACCAATTGATCCCAAAAATGAAAAAAAAAAACAGTGTTTGTGAACAAGAACTGATAGAATGAATGTTTTATAAGTGTATCCAGAATCTTCTAAGGTTACGTCACCTATTAATTTTTTTATATAAGTCGGCCAAAGGATTAGGGAGGAGGCTTAACACAAACACTATAATAACTGCCGTTATAATGGAAATATTGACACGAAATTTCATATATAAATTCAAAGCCCTATAAGTGACAACATTTATTAATTTTCAGCGAAATCAGTTGAATGGGAGGGGGGATCAGAGGGAGGCTCAACTCAAAAATCTCAATAACTGCCGATGTAATGAATATCGACACATAATTTATTATGAGAATTTCGAAGCCACTATGTAAGTAAAATACTGAGTTTTAGACCAAACTGTCAATTGACCTTGGAGGGAGAGCAAAAACATTATTGATTAATTCTTGCTGTGGAAGTACATAGCCGGTGATTCACCGACACCTTTTTTTTTACTGATATCAATACGATTTGAGAAATAAAAAGACCAATTATTATTTACTGTGTTTTTATTTATTTTTTGTTTTATATAATAATAAAATTTAAACTAAAATTCAAACACTGGTGGGCATGAGACCGACTCTACAGTGGCCTACCCAGGTTTAGTTACCTAGGATAGTGCTGTACTACTGTCTTTAAAGAGTACGACGAAGAGTACGCTCCCTCTGCGCTACCTCTCGTACTCTCAGTTAATAATTGTTTTTTTGAGTCATGCCCGGGCTTTACCTACAAGGTCATATCGCTTACTACCAGAGCGCTCTTTTGACACTCTGGTGGGCATGAGTCTGACTCTACAGTGGTAGTTCTAAATTTGGCCTACCCAGGTTTAGTTACCTAGGATAGTGCTCGACCACTGTCTTTAAAAAGTACGACGAAGAGTACGCTCCCTCTGCGCTACCTCTCGTACTCTCAGTTAATAATTGTTTTTATGAGTCATGCCCGGGCTTTATCTACAAGGTCATATCGCCTACGACCAGAGCGCTCTTTTGACCCTCTGGTGGGCATGAGCCCGACTCAACTAAATCCTAAATTTGGCCTACCCAGGTTTAGTTACCTAGGATAGTGCTAGACCACTGTCTTTAAAGAGTACGACAAAGAGTACGCTCCCTCTGCGCTACTTCTCGTACTCTCAGTTAATAATTGTTTTTATGAGTCATGCCCGGGCTTTATCTACAAGGTCATATCGCCTACTACCAGAGCGCTCTTTTGACATTCTGGTGGGCATGAGCCCGACTCTACAGTGGGAGTCCTTAATTTGGCCTACCCAGGTTTATTTACTTAGGATAATGCTGTACTACTGTCTTTAAAGAGTACGACGAAGAGTACGCTCCCTCTGCGCTACCTCTCGTATTCTCAGTTAATAATTGTTTTTTTGAGTCATGCCCGGGCTTTACCTACAAGGTTATACCGCTTACTACCAGAGCGCTCTTTCGTTCCCCATAAAGGTTCAGTTACCTTTATAACTTAACGTTCCACCCGAAGGACGGTGTGCACGTTTTTTTCTTACATTCCAAATATAAAACCAGAAGGCCGCGGCCGGTTTGGAAACTGCGATTGATTGAGCTCAGTAGGCAAGCAGGCTACCTCTGAGTATCGATATCTCCTATGATGATATATTGAAGGTGGCGAAAGAAACAAATTCATGGTTCATCATCGTTCTTATACGAACTCAACAAGTGCTTAAATAAACTAGGATTGATAGGAGTTACCGCAGAAAATCAGAACATCAGTCTGTCCAATATTGATGAGGTAGGGAGGGAGAGATTCTGGTTAGGGGGCGATGATTTGACAAGGAAGGAAGGGGATCGGAAAGAGAGAATCGGGCTGGAGTGTTAATAAAGAGGAAGAATGCGAGTCTGTGTCAGCGTATCTCGGGTTCACTGTCAGCTTCTCAGCGTCAAATTAAAACAGAGGTTTCTCTCTCGAAGCCACTGACAGGATCCCTACTTGAAGACAGAGTCCTCTTTTGAAAGTACTCCACCCAAGGAGCATGGAATGAAAGAAACCCCTCCGTAAATCACCCCCAATGTAATAATTAATTCACTCCACCGATATTTATTAAGTTTTTTTCTTTTCTTTTGTTTAAGTCCCCCTCCCTAATCCTCCCCTTCCCTCAGATGTCGTCCTAATGGGAGTCACACATAGAAAATTTCGTGTTGATAGGTTCATTCTAACGAGAGTTTAGATTACCTACGTATACTAGAAGGGGAATCAGGAATAATTCATAAAATTCATATAAGTCACATCAACTAACTAATTAATCAAGCAGGTGAGATGTACCACTGATGATGACGCAGTCGCGTTGAAAACCGATTCCAATGGGAAATAAAAGAGTGGGAAGTCAACATCATTTATTTATATATATTAACAGCTGTTTTAAATAAAATGTTTTTTTGTAAAGTATATTCTTTACGAAAAACCAGGTCAATTTAAACAAACACTTGATTATAAAAAATTTGTATTTTATATATATAGTTGTAACCACTGAGGTACGTTCTCGGTCACTCCTCAGATTGGAAGTTATACAGTTGAAGATATACTAGCTGTAGCCACTGAACTCGTTCCCGGTCACTCCCCGCCACTGAACTCGTTCCCGGTCACTCCTCAGATTGGAAGTTATACAGTTGAAGATATACTAGCTGTAGCCACTGAACTCGTTCCCGGTCACTCCCCGCCACTGAACTCATTCCCGGTCACACCCCCCTTACTGAACTCGTTCCCGGTCACTCCCCGCCACTGAACTCGTTCCCGGTCACTCCCCGCCACTGAACTCGTTCTCGGTCACTACCCGCCTCTGAACTCGTTTCCGGTCACTCCTCAGATTGGAAGTTGTACAGTTAAAATTTTTGTTCTGCTAATTAATTTTCATTTGACAAATTCATGAAAATGGCTACATTTATCATTAACTCTAGTGTATAGCCAACTTTTGGGCACAATTTGAAAAGCTCTCTAAGATAAATAGAAGGCCAACACTTGAGTCAACTCAAATTGAATTCTTAATTAGAGGGTAAAAGTTTCTTCTTCTCTCAGAAAAACCTTTGATTTACTTAATTAAATTAGGTTCAAAATACTCTTTGAAGAAGGAAAAAAAACTTTAAGTTAGATGATTTTATAAACTTTTAAATGATACAAATGACATATTTTTACTTTTTTATGTCGGTAGTATAAGGAAAGTACTGTAGAAAATCTGAGTTCGAAGTTTCAACGGATTTTCAAGGTCCCTTGTGTGTATGTGATTGAAATGTTATGAGCGCCCTATCGCAAAAACGATTGTAACTATGCACTTGAAATTTGGAATGAAGGGATCGCATGTGCTAACTTAGATCTATATACATTTTGGCCGAAAACGGACGAAAATTGAGACCACTTTACTCCGGGGCCTAAGTACATTTTACAAAATAGCGCTTATGTTTATGACTTAATCAAAAATATTTTCGTGTAATAGTTGTAGGAAATATTGAAATACATAATTTATATTCAATATAATTTTTTACAGGTCTTCCGGTTTTCGAGATTCATGCCGAAAACCATCCTGAAATGTAGTTTTGAAACACATATTTTTAGATTATTCCTTGATTTACTAGAAAACGGTTCGTCCTATTGAAAAATTGATTCTTACCAAAAATCTTCCTTATAAAAGTTCCAATCGCTAAAAGTCCCCAGATTTGAGATAGGATCAATACGACAAAAGTTATGGTGCCTCAAACAATGATAAATAAATTTCCGTAGGAAATATTTCACAATAATGTTTAAATTGTATCACGTTACAACGAATTATAAAATATTATTTTGTTATATGTAGTTTTTTTGAAATATTTGAAAATTAAGAAAAAATTAAATATATGTGATGCGGCTATTACAAGACGTTCTTATACCAACCACGCTTACAGATCACTCTCTCTCCCCCTACCCCTTCCCAAGATCATTTCATACTGACATTACTGGGTATAAGAATGTCACTCTCAAGATTACGCTGTACAATGAAACAAAAAAAATACCGCTGACGCCAACTCATTACTTTCTTATATCCAGTTATGCCGGTATGAAATGATTTTGAGAAGGAGGGAGAGAGAGCGATCTGTAAGCGTGGTTGGTATAAGGAAGTCCTGTAATGGCCACATCACATTTTTTTTAATGTTATTTTTAGAGTGTATAGTCTCCTAAAATGTTCTATACGTACTGTGGATACGAGAAACGTAGAAAAAATATTTAATTAGTAACATCGCATATTTGTTAGGTTAGGTTTTATGACTCATGCCCGGGCTGTAACTACGAGGTCATGTCGCTTACTACCAGAGCGCTCTTTCGTCACTCTGGTGGACACGACCCCGACTCTACTGTGGGAGTCCTAAATTTTGCATACCCTAAATTTTTATTCACCTAGGGCAGGGGTCCCTTAACGAGTACCTGACATCGTACAGGCTCGGGACCATCGCTTAACGTCCCATCCGAAGGACGGCGTGCTTAAGTTTATTTTACCTCCCAGATAAAATAAACTGAGGGCCTAGGTTGGGTTTCGAACCCACGTTCTTGAGCTCAGAAGACAAGCATGCATACCACTGAGCTACCGGCGCCCTCCCGCATATTTGTGAATATTACAGGACGTTAGTTCGTATTACTTCTCCAGCTATACAAAGTGTAGGAGAGGTTATGTGACGACAGAAAACCGCCCTATCCTACCTCAAAACGAGCATAAATGTTCCTGTGTTGTACCAGCAGCTGTTCTTTGTTGATTTGGAGCTTGGTTCGGCAGAGAATTTTCATTTTCATTGTTTTCCCCAAAAGTTAAAGCAGAGGAACTGAACATTGGAAAATCATGCAAGAAAGCGGTACATGGCCTATGGATATTCCCGCTCTTATTGCAACTATAATGTTCGCCTGCATGCTATGGCCTAAGACCTAGGTGAATAAACCCAGGTAGGTAAAATTCAGAACTACCATAGTGTAGAGTCGGGCTCATGTCCACCAGAGCGTTAGTCGCTGCGTTAGTCTGCGAACTACAAGAGGTGCACTGTCTACAAAGACCTCAGGAGTCAACTGATCTACCTCTGCAGTTGGCGTATGGGCAGTTTCATTACGTCATTTACAGTTTTTGTGTTTAGCCTCCCCCCTTTTTCCTTTGACTGATTTGACTGAAAATCAATAGGTGTCATCCTTATGGTTTTCAGGAGATACATAGAATTTTTTATCGTGTTCACAAACGCACCCAGACATTTTTTTTTTCATTTTTGGAATCAGGAGGACGGAAAAACATGAAACTTAAAACACTCAACTAATTTCTGAACAATTACGTAACTTTTCCTTTACTTCGTGTAGTTGGGGAAGCAAAATAGCTCACATCGGACACAGAATCAATTATTAATGTTGGAAATTGAATAGAAATTGGCTTCTAAAGTTATCAATGTGGAAGGACGAAATCTTCTTAGGACAGAATCGTCTTGATTGAATTCCGTTCCAATATTAACAGAAAGCAGAGCAATTGGAGTTCAAAGAATAATTCTTGATTCTGAATTCATCGTTTCATGAATTTTTTTTTACTTCCCCTGTTTACGATGTATAGGAGAAGTTATGTAATCAGTCTCAAATTCCAGGTTAAGTTTTCACCGGAATTTCATGTTTTCCTCCTTAACCATGCCTCCTTAACCGAAAAATGTATAAAAAAAAGTATGTCTATAAACGCTATAACTCCTGATAGAATGAATGTATTGACATGAAATTTCAATGTTTAATTTCAAATTTCCATAACCTATTGATTTTCAGCCAAATCGGTAAAAGAGGGGGAGGAGTTCTTATTACAAAAACTAATAATTGCCGATATAATGCATTGACATGAAATTTCATTTTATAATTCGTTGCTAGGCGATACCATTTAAACATTATTTTTAAATATTTCCTGAGCGCTGGTAGCTCAGTGGTATGCGTGCTTGCCTGCTGAGCTCAAGATCGTGGGTTCGAAACCCGACCGAGGCACTTAGTTTATTTTATCTGGGAGGTAAAATAAACTTAAGCCCGCCGTCCTTCGGATGGGATGTTAAGCGATGGTCCCGAGCCTGTACGATGTCAGGTACTCGTTAATGACCCCCTGCCCTAGGTGAATAAAAATTTAGGGTAGGCAAAATTTAGGACTCCCACAGTAGAATCGGTCTCATGTCCACCAGAGTGACGAAAGAGCTCTCTGGTAGTAGGCGATATGACGTAGTTAAAGCCCGGACATGAGTCATAAAACCCTTTGAAATATTTCCTACGGGAATTTATTTTTCATAGTTTGAGGCGCTATATTTTTTTTCGGTTTGATCCTATCTCAAATCTAAGGAGTTTTTCGAAAGGACTATAAGTTTTCGTGTGAATTAAGAAAACATCTAAAAATATGTGTTTGAAAACTACATTTCAAGACAGTTTTCGGCATGTATCTCGAAAACCGGACGATCGGCAAAAAATCGGATTCCATATAAAATATGTATTTCAGTTTTTGCTACAATGTTTACTTAAAAAGATTTTTGATTAGGTCATAAACTTAAGCGGTATCTTGTTAAATATACTTAGGAGTAAATCCGGTCTCAAATTTCGGCAAAAATCTAAATTGCACATGTGACTTCCCCATTCCAAATTTCTAGTTTATATCTACAATCGCTTTGGAATTAGAGCGCTCACAACTTTCCATAAATCATCGCGAAAATGGTCAAAACGTATTCAAACGTGAAAATCCGTTGAAACCTCGATCTCTGATTTTCGCACGATACTCCGTAATACTATAGGTGTAAGAAAGCACAACGAACATATATTTTGTAAAGGAACAAGTTTAATACAGAGCTATATTTCAGATATTTTAATATTTTCCTGTGGAAAGTAAAAAATGAAGTAAGTCAGGCTGAAAGATATACGACGAAGGAAGGTAGAGGTAAGAAATAAGAGGGTTTGGGGAATACATGGGATGAGATTAACATTGGACCAAGGAAGCTGGGTCTAAGGAGGAAGATGACGGAAGGTACCATCTGTTAGCAGTCCAACACCAACATTAGTTAACCAGACCATACAAAATTGTGATGTGGCCATTACAGCACTTTCTTATACCAACCACGCTTACAGTATTGTTTTTATTTATAAGCAGTGCCGGATTAAGACTACTTGATGCCCAGCAATCCACGCCTGTGGGCCCCCCTATCCACTAGTCAACTAGTATCGGTCTTTAAAAAAATTTTAACGTATTTATTACAACGAGATAGATCATTACGTACCTTAGAATATGTACGAAAGAGATACGTGGAGTAGGTATTACAATAAAAACCAAAGCATAAATTATTTTATTTATTGAAATGCGACTTGCGATTTTTACGGGCATTAAATTCGCGGACAATAGTTTTTAAGTTCAACGTTTTTATCATATCTGCCTCTGTATATAATATTGATAAAGCATCGAGCCTTTCCTGCAGCATGGTCGTTCTTTTTTCATTTTTTATTATTTTCAATTTCGAAAAAGATCGTTCCGCTGTACAGTTCGATACCATCAGGCATAAAAATATACGCAGGGCTGTGTCCACATTAGGGAACGCTGATTCAATTTTATCATCATCAACTCACTCACAATTGTACAAAATAATACACGGAGTTTGATGTGAACTTGTGCGAGGCAAATCACTGGAACTTATTTTATTTATTTAATATTTTTTGGGTGCTGTTTATGGTGCCCCCCGAGACGTGATGCCCTAAGCAATTACTTAATTTGCTTATGGGCTAATCCGGAACTGTTTATAAGCATTGAATTATGTCGAAATACTTCATAAAATTGAAATATATATTTTTGACGATGTACATTACATTCTCTACCTGAATAATAAAAAAGTACCTTAGTGTTTGTGGGCTCTGGAATATTTGATTATTGCTCCTGATTAGAGAGTTGAGATGGTATATACGTAGTAAATATATATATTTTAATAATTCGACAAAAACTATATTTATTTTTACCTAATATATAGTAACCGGCGAACTGTGTTCAATGACATGTTTCTCACCACTGTGGAACTGATAGATTTGTGTCTGACTTCCCACAACACATATGTGCCCGAACAAATGTTGCGAGCGACAAAGCATGTGTATCCGTGTTGCTAAACATATGTATGGATATCCTAGTATCGACATGGGTTAACTCCCTAACTTCCCATTAATCTAATAGCTACAGAATGGAGTGACATCCTATTGAATACAGTTAGCTCCAGAGGATTCTACCCAAGTCTGTCTAGATCCAGTGAGATGTGGAATGGTGTTGAGTGGCATATCATTTTAACTGGAATTGGGCACCTCAATTAGACCCCACTCCCCACTCCTTGTGACGATGGCTCTCTAGTCTACTGCTGTCTGTAATACTATCCACCTGTTCCACTCTGATTACTTCCTACTATACTCAACATTGTTCTGTCACTGGTGTAGTTTCAGAGCAAGCTATAGTCCCCGACGTCAAACTACGGCCAACCTCCTAATAGGTAATTCCGAAGAGACGCGACGGATACTCAAATATCTTGAGGGTGTCTTAGAAGTTACTTGCTATGTTGAGTGGTGGGGAGACACAAACGGCGCAACTCCCAGGAGACGCATATCCTACTAGTCTCACACTACCTGCCAGGAAGTTCGCCGGTCCCTTCAGTCTCATGCGTCCGTCTTGAAATGGCTATTGAACACGTGTTCAATATAAAAACGCCCTGAATTGTACAATGTCAAGCCAATCAAGTGTAGGAATGATTCTTTCGTCATTCGGTAGAACGGTACGAACTTGGTATCCGACTTTTCCAGCTAGCAGCAACAAATAATCTGCATTTAACATTCCTTTCGATGTAAGGATGGCGCCATAATCTTCGGATTTTACTTTTTCTACAATAATAATAATAATAAGCAACAACGACATCTTCATCACTTGAAGAATCTAGATGCAGACTGAAGAGATCTTAGTCGCTACCCAGTTTCCTCATTGTGAGGAAAAACGTTTCCTACGGGTATCATACTCAAATTGATGATACTTGAGTATCCGTCGCGTCTCTTCAGAATTGCCTAATGTGAGGTTGTCCTAAAAGTCGTCTTAAAAACTCGCGCGTTGCCCAGGTATTCACTCATTTTATTTTATTTTCAAAAACACTAGTTTCGACCACTTACGTTTCTGAACACTAAAATTGTTCCCATTTCACACTTTTAAACATCTGTGATAATTATTATAAGTATAGCTTGCTACTAAGCTCAATATCACGGGTTTGAACTCCCGGCTTAGGTGCTGGCAGGTGAAAAAATCTTTAGCACACCGTCCCGATGGTACGTAAAGCAATGGTCCCGAGCCTATAATACGAGTATGTGAGGTACTCGTTAAAGGCCCCTATCCTAGTTGAGTAACCCTCGGTAGACAACATTTAGGACTTTCTTATAGCAACCACCTTTATACAGATTACTCTCGCATTTCTTCCCCTCACTATTGGAAATTTAATAAGGAACATTTTTGATAAGGGTTGATTATGCGGTAGGACTAGCCGTTTTTGTGTAAATCACGCAATTGTCTAACGACATTTTAGGACGGTTTTCGGCATTTATCTCGCATATCGAGGGACCTTCGAAAAAATGTTTTTAATGTATTTTTTTCTGTTATAATTGAAGATACAACTTATATCGTTGGTGAGATCCATTCGATGAAGTCCTCCTTCTTCTGTCTCTCTCGGTCTGCCTCCACTGCTAGTCAGAGGCTAGGCAGATCCAGTGGGTATGGGGGTTCACCCGCGCCCCCGTGACCTCCTCTACCTCCATTTAGCTGTAGGAATGAGGGGAGTACCAAGCGGGGCTGTTCCGGGGGGTCTCTGACCTGAAGAGTTGTTTTTCTTATGATTTATCATAATATGATTATTTTGCACATACTTTTCTTTATTTTGTTTTATGATTTCTTTATGTATTTTACTTTTTTCACATTTATTTAATTTAATTATTTTGTTTATATGTATTAATTTGTATATACTTTATATTATTATTCTTGTTTTCCTTATTATTATTTTATTTTTTCTTATTTTGTATATATTGTCATTTATTATTTTGTTTATTTTTTTTATTTATTCTCACTGTTATCAAATTTACTTATGGTTCTATTTTAACCGATTGTAAATATACCAAATAAAAGAAGAAAAAAAAGTTTTTTAAAATGTACTTCGTACAACTGTGGAATTATTAAAGAAAAAAGTATTTATTAATTCAGAGAAATATCGTCCTTGTCCCACACAGACCGACTGCATTCATTAATACAAGTATTATTACCTGTACAACTATAATACAAGTATTATTACCTATACAAGTATTATTACCTGTACAAGTATGATACAAGTATTATTACCTATACAAGTATTATTACCTATACAAGTATTATTACCTGTACAAGTATAATACAAGTATTATTACCTATACAAGTATTATTACCTGTACAACTATAATACAAGTATTATTACCTGTACAAGTATTATTACCTATACAAGTATTATTACCTGTACAACTATAATACAAGTATTATTACCTATACAAGTATTATTACCTGTACAAGTATAATACAAGTATTATTACCTATACAAGTATTATTACCTGTACAAGTATAATACAAGTATTATTACCTATACAAGTATTATTACCTGTACAACTATAATACAAGTATTATTACCTATACAAGTATTATTACCTGTACAAGTATAATACAAGTATTATTACCTATACAAGTATTATTACCTGTACAACTATAATACAAGTATTATTACCTGTACAAGTAATATTAGCTATACAACTATAATACAAGTATTATTTAACACATTTACTTATTGTGTGAGTTGTATGATTTGAAATAGGGGTGGTGGAAGTTGGGGGAAGGGGGCACGTTCCCCTCCGATGCTAAGCTCATGTAAACACAAAATTTACATAGTACATATATTATATGTATTGTGTAAATTTCAGCTGATATCTACCATTGCTAGGATTTGCCTTACCTCTGAAATAATATTGGAAACCTGAGGTTAGTGCAGGAACCGCTGCAGACTATGACGAAATAAAAGAAGGTTTGTCGTGGAAATTAACTGCATTCCAACCTTATCCGCGGTTTTCATAACCTGAAAATTGAAGTATCGTTTTTCTGTTGAAATTTCATTACACCGAGATATTTTATCAGATATTTTAAACCCTATACCAGGGTTCACACTTGTTCTTGTAGCATTATTGCTGTCACTCTGTGAATATTGACTAATCTATTTACTAATTTCAATCAGGGTGGGGGAACATTCCTGACATTTCTCAATTCACAATTTTGTGTCAGAAAAATTCATTACATCGGCAGTTATTAAGGTTTTTCAGTCGAGCTTCTCTCATCTTTCCTTCGTATGATTATATCGAAACTTATTAGGTACTGTCATCAGATTTTAAATTTATATTATTAAAATTTCAAAATTAAAAAATAAAATATTTAAAAACAACATAGATACTTCATTTATGCTGGAATTATTAAATGGTAAAGATTGGCAACTACTGGTAAATTATTGCAAAAAGGCCCATCATTTCAGAAACTGTGAATTAAATAAATAAATAAATAGGAACAAATATATTTATTATTTTATTTTTATTGGTATTTTAGAAAGAAAAATTTGTTTTTAATAAGTTTATAAGAAATAAGATTATAAGTTTATTAGATAATATTATTTATATAAATCTAGACTCCTCAAGACGGCTTAGGCCATTGAGTTCGTCTTCATAAAAAAGTCACATTATTGTATAGGTATATGTTTTGTATGTAATTTTCTATTATGTTAATTGAATAAAGACTTTACTATTAATAAAATTTCATTTCGATACATTTTTTTATTACTACTATATTTATTACTATTATGGTCGTAATTGGGATTTTTTGTTGTTCCCTTCTTCCTTTCGGCTGATTATAATCGATGATTCTTAGGCTTTCGCCATATTCTAGAAATTGCAAACGGCGTTCATTTTCTTGTTCCACTTAGCCAACCCTCTAAAGTAGATTGGCAGCTGTCATAAGTAACATGGGAAGACCATGTTGGTTTTGAACGTGGACACCGAAATAAGCACGGTACACCTAACAGAACTTTGTGCCAAGCACAATTGTATGTTTCACTTGTTTAGATCCAATGTAATGTCCGTAAACATAACAAAACGTGTCGGCTGGTAAATTACATTTTGTGAAAAACATCAATGTTATATCGATGTATATTGTTGGTTTGTTACAGAAGTCGATATATTGAAGCCTTCCAGCTTTATATTAATAAAGTTGGAACACCACGTTAGAGCCTATTGGGGATTAGTTTGAACAACTACGATTGCTAAAAAAAGCGGTAAATTTGAAATTATTAAAAAACCGTTAAAATATCGAAAAGAATCGACATTTGTAAAAAATAAATGGCATATTCGCGTTCAGCACATTACTTTCAAACACTAAACACATAGAAATAAACATAAATAATTTTTTGTTACGTAGTGTAATTTATAAGTGTAGTCCTTATGTGCGAAAATGTTGTATTGACCCACAATTTCATTATAACGGTAGTTATTTACGTTTTGGTGTTTGTACTATATATTTTATTTGGAATCTGGAGGAAAACATGAAATTCCGTTGGAAACTAATAAACAGTTACTTACCGTAGTGTGGATTATTTATTAATAGAAATAAAAGACGTTGTCTTCCCACTGTTTTATATTATACCAGAACCGGTTTTCGACGCAACAGCGTCATCATCAGTGGTTCATCCCTCCCACACAGCACAGCGGTTGGAAGATAACTGGCCAGAACCACTGATGATGACGCTGTTGCGTCGAAAACCGGTTCTGGTATAATATAAAACAGTGGGAAGACAACGTCTTTTATTTCCATTAGAAATCTCGTCCCACAACATCTTACTATCACATATCATTATTTATTACATTTATTACTTACATTATTACATTTATTATTTATTACATCGGTAGTTATTGGCGTTTTTGCGTTGAGCCCTCCCCCCAAAATCAAAGTCGTCGTTAGAGGGTTCTGGATTCAAACATAAATTTTCGTGTCTAAAAACATTCATTCTATCGAGAGTTATTGTGCTCACATACATAAAGTTTTTTTTTTTTTTTTTTTTTTTTTTTTTTTTTTTTTTTTTTTTTTTTTTATTTGGTTGTCGGAAAAAATGAAATTCCGTTGAAAACTCAACATCGAATTTTTGACCGATTACATAACATCCCCTATACTTCGTATAGCTGGGGAAATAAAACTGTGTTTCTAGGATGTTGTACGTTAATGAGTGTTGAACATGTTGTCCCTGTGGAAGATCCCCCCTTCCCCCTGTTATGGTTGGTTTATGGCTGGTGAAACCCACACAATTTATAGGTCCGCCCGCCGCGCTACCTGCCCGCCCTATTTCAAATTAGACATTTCCTTAAATTATCGCCCCAAATCCCCGCCCCTCATGTCCCATCATTATCTGTTTGTAAATAATTATTGTCCCTCTGTGTCTTCCTAATTTATCCCCTATCCTGTGTAGGAAATTGGACTCCGCGAGTCTGTACGTATCCACGACTGTCGTGCACACTACGGTGGTCCTTAAAAATTAATTTATAATTTTTTTGCTTGGCCACTCCCATTTTGTGGTATATCATAAAAGACTATTTAATGATTTTTTTGAAAATTTTCAGTCTTTTTTTTTTAAGACGTAATAAATGGTCTACCGCCGCAAATAGTTGTATAAGTTTTTTTTTATTTTTGTAGGAAATTGAATTCTGATCAAAATTTATACCAGACATTTTTCTTCTATCTAGAACAGTTCTTGAGTTATGCGCCCACAATGGACGTCTACAAACCAGAACCCTATGAATGATTCACCGACATATTTGTACTTCCCGAACTATGCGAAGTATATGGGAAAGTTATCTAATCGGTCAGAAATTCGATGTTCTGTTTTCACCAGAATTTGATATTTTCCGACCTCTTAATTAACCCAGGGTTGGGGTCTTTAGCGAGTACCTGACATTGCACAGGCTCGGGACCATTGCCTAACGTCCCATCCGTCTGTCTATGCGTCTGTCGGTATGTGTGTGTCAGTGAACACGATATCATTAATACAAAAACCCCTATAACTGCCGATGTAAGGAATCTATTTCACAGGTTGTCAAATAAGATGTAGTCCAACCTTTCACAGATTTTTATTTGTATTAGCTAGCCGGCTTATTTTAAATTATTTTATAATATAAATAAATAAATAAAACCATCTAAAAACTAGAGTTGTGACTCAGATGGGGGACAGGAATAACTTATCTGTTTCCCATCCATAAAATTTTAAATTGTTAAAGTTTTTAGATGGGTTTATTTATTTATTTTATTATAAATTTTTTTTAAATTTTATTTACTAAAATATTTTAATTTTCATTCAAATTTCAAAAATTTTCATTTCAAAATCATGGATCCTCGACGATGGGCTAAAGTCTGCACGGAGTGGATTCCTAGAGACAGAAGAAGAGGAAAAGGAAGACCTGGACTGCGGTGGAGGGACGAGATAGTGGAGAGAATAGGGGATGGATGGTGCAGAGAGGCCAGGAACAGAGAAACATGGAACAAATGTGTTACAGTACTATTTAAGAAATAACCCTCATTTTTACTTTTTTTACTTTTTGCTTTTGTTTTGTTCTATCTTGTTTTATTTTTATTTTATTTTAATGAAGAAGTAACAGTTATACTTAAGAAATAATTTAATTTAATTTAGGAACATTCGTTAATTTCTTTTCAGATTTCTTCTGTTGAAAGAGCAGTAGACTCAAAACCTCCAAAAGGAGAGGCTTTTGTTCCAAGAGAATGTCAATAAACCTATTTTATTTTTTTTATTTTATTTTATATAAAAAAATTTTAAATTTTAATTACTAAAATATTTTTATTTTCAATAGAAATAAAAGACGTTGTCTTCCCACTGTTTTATTTATACCAGAACCGGTTTTCGACGCAATAGCGTCATCATCAGTGGTTCATCCCACCCACACAGCACAGAGGTTGGAAGATAACTGGCTAACCCAACCGCTGTGCTGTGTGGGTGGGATGAACCACTGATGATGACGCTGTTGCGTCGAAAACCGGTTCTGGTATAAATAAAACAGTGGGAAGACAACGTCTTTTATTTCTATTAGAAATCTAGTCCCACAACATCTTACTATCACATATTTTTATTTTCATTCAAATTTCAAAAAATTTCATTTCAAAAAATTCTAATGCATGATGATGAGGACAACCTCGAAAGCCGGCTAGCTAGTCAAAATAAAGGTCAGACTACATCTTATTTGAAATCCTGTGAAAGAATCACTTCTAACTACATCAGCCATCTTCATATTAATGAATGTATAATATACATTCATTATGTACATTATACATATTATGTATTGATTATGTACATTATACATATTATGTATGGATGTTTAGTCTAAACGGTCGACTGGCTTGAAGGAAGGGAGAGCGACAACATACTTGACCGCCGACTTTTTCATTAATGTTGTTCTATTATCCAGTCCTTGGTCAACATAAAGACTCGCTTGGCAGCATAGAATGGACGAGTGACCCTGCCAGTACAGTATAGTCGGCTTCTTGGCGGATCCATTAGTGGACTGCATCCACTTGGTACAGAGCCAGCAACTCTATTGTTGAACCATTGAACCAATAGTACTCCTTCTTAAACGGAGGACTTGACTTGGGTTCAATACACATAAACGACCATTCCACTAACAGCCACAAGAGGGGAACACTGTTACGAGTGGTGCAGTCCATAACCTAACCGTAAACAATAGACTCCATCCGTTTTACTGGCTCCATTTTTATTTTCTCAAGTGCCTTCTTGAAAAACATTAAGATGGATTCCTTACCCCCTTTTAAATAAAAAAAAAGTCATCAGTGAGTCACTGGCAACGTACTTCCCCAGAGCGAATTAGTCAACTATATTTTATACTAGCAGTAATACCCGGCGTTGCCCGGGGAACTTTGACTTTTCTCCCAATATCTTCTATAAGGCTATTCAGTTCCTCGACAGTACATTCATGATGTTATAATTTTCAATTATTCATACGGAATAAAGCTTATAGTCCTTCAACGGTAGTAACGCTAGTAAGTTTTTAGAACCTCTGGGCACTACAGCTAGTATGCGCCTCTCAACGGCCGAAACCACAGCTAGTGAATACTTAGCATCGCTGGACGTCCTAGCCAATGTGTACTTTAGAACGTTTGTGACCACAGCTAGTATGTGCCTTGCAACGCTGGGCACCACAGCTAGTACGTAGTTAGGAACGCTGGGCATCACAGCTAGTATGTGCCTTGCGACGGCGGACACCACAGCTAGTACGTAGTTAGGAACGCTGGTCACCACAGCTAGTATGTGCCTCGCAACAGCGGACCCCACAGCTAGTACGAAGTTAGGAACGCTGGGCATCACAGCTAGTAAATGCCTTGCAACAGCGGACCACACAGATAGTACGTTTTTAGGAACGCTGGGCCCTACAGCTATTAAGTGCCTTGCAACAGCCGACCCAACAGATAGTACGTTTTTAGGAACGCTGGGCCCTACAGCTATTAAGTGCCTTGCAACAGCGGACCCCACAGCTAGTACGTAGTTAGGAACGCTGGGCATTACAGTTAGTAAGTGCCTTGCTACAACGGACCCCACAGCTAGTACGATATTAGGAACCCTGGGCATCACAGCTAGTAAATGCCTTGCAACAGCGGACCCCACAGCTAGTACGTTTTTAGGAACGCTGGGCCCTACAGCTAGTAGGTGCCTCGCAACTGCGGACCCCACAGATAGTATGTAGTTAGAACCACAGGGCATCATAGCTAGTATGAGTTTTGCAACGGCGGACCCCACAGCTAGTACGTAGTTAAATACGCTAGGCCACACTGCTAGCGCCTTGCAACAGCGGACCCCACACTACTAAGTAATTAGGAAAGCTGGGCATCTCAGCTAGTAAATGTTTTGTAGGAGCCTTGCAACAGCGAACCCCACAGCTAGTACATAGTTAGGAACGCTGGGGCTGAGCACTACAGCTAGTAAGTGCCTTGCAACAGCGGACCCCACAGCTAGTACGATATTAGGAACGCTGGACATCACAGCTAGTAAATGTCTTGCAACAGTGAACCCCACAGCGAATACATAGTTACTACTACATGTGAAATTCATGACAATTCGATTACCCTTTAATCATTCAGCATTATTTTTATGCTTAGCCCCCCCCCCCTCTCCTAAATTTTTAAGATGTCACATAGTGTATTTTTCTATTTGGCTATCAAGAATACTACATGTGAAATTCCATGACAATGCAATCATCCGTTAATGACCTATCACTATCTTCAAATTTAGGCCTACCCCCATAACCCCCCTCCCGTTCACAATTGTTTGATGTCAAACACCCTATTTTTCTATTTGGCCTTTATGAATACTACATGTGAAATTTCGTGACAATCCGATCATCCGTTAATGACTTATCACTATACTTATACTTAGGCCCCCATCAATCCATCTTCCCGTTCAAAATTTTGTGACTTATACACCCTATATTTCTATTTGGCTTTTAAGAATACTACATGTGAAATTCCATGACAATACGACCAACCGTTAATGAGCTACCACTATATTTATACATAGCCCCCCCCCCCCCCCACAACCCCCCCTTCCGTACAAACTTTTGAGCCGTCACACCGTCTATTTTTCTATTTGGCCTTCAGGAATACTTTATGTGAAATTTCGTGACAATCTGACCAACCGTTAATGAGCCAGCACTATATTTATACTTAGGCCCCCTCCCCTCCACAACCCCCCCTCCCGTTCAAAACTTTGGGTCGCCACACACCTTTTTTTTTTACTACATGTGAAACTTCGTGACAATGCGACCACCCGATATTGAGCTAGCTCTATATTTATACTTGGGCACCCCACAACCCCCCCTCCCGTTCAAAACATTGGGACGCCACACACCTTATTTTTCTATTTGGCCTTCAGGAATACTACATGGGAAATTTCGTGACAATACGACCAACCGTTAATGAGCTAGCTCTATATTTATACTTAGCCCCCCCCCCCTCAACCCCCCCACCCGTTCAAAACTTTGGGACACCACACATCTTATTTTCTATTTGGCCTTCAGGAATACTACATGGGAAATTTCGTGACAATACGACCAACGGTTAATGAGCTAGCTCTATATTTATACTTAGGCCCCCCACAACCCCCCCTCCCGTTCAAAATTTGGGTCGCCACACATCTTATATTTCTATTTGGCTTTTAAAAATACTACATGTGAAATTTCGTGACAATCCGACCAATCGTTGAAGAGTTAGCACTATATTTATACTTAGGCCCTCCCACAACCCCCCCCTCCCGTTCAAAACTTTGGAACGCCACACAACTTTTTTTCCTATTTGGCTTTTAAAAATACTACATGTGAAATTTCATGACAATTCGCCCATTAGTTAATGAGTTAGCTCTATATTTATACTTAGGCCCCCCACAACCCCTCCTCCCGTTCAAAACTTTGGGACGCCACACACCTTATTTTTCTATTTGGCCTTCAGGAATTCTCCATGGGAAATTTCGTGACAATCCGACCAACCGTTAAAGAGTTAGCTCTATATTTATAATTAGGCCCCCCCACAACCCCCCTCCCGTTCAAAACTTTGGAACGCCACACAACTTGTTTTCCTATTTGGCTTTTAAAAATACTACATGTGAAATTTCATGACAATTCGCCCATTAGTTAATGAGTTAGCTCTATATTTATACTTAGGCCTCCCCACTACCCCCCCTCCCGTAAAAAATTTTGAGCCGTCACACCGCCTATTTTTTTATTTGGCCTCCAGGAATACTCCATGGGAAATTTCGTGACAATCCGATCAACCGTTAAAGAGTTAGCTCTATATTTATACTTAGGCCCCCCCACAACCCCCCCTCCCGTTCAAAACTTTGGAACGCCACACAACTTTTTTTCCTATTTGGCTTTTGAACATACTACATGTGAAATTTCATGACAATTCGCCCATTAGTTAATGGGTTAGCACTATTTATATACTTAGGCCCCCCTTACAACCCCCCCTCCCGAACAAAATTTTGGGACGCCACATAGCCTATTATTCAATCGGGCTCATAGGGATGCTACAGGGGAAGTTTCATAAAAATCCGTCCAGCCGTTTGGGCGTGATGCTGGAACAAACAAACATACATACAAACAAACAAACAAACAAACCCCGTTTCAGCTTTATTCGTATGTTTTAACATGTTGTATTATATTTTGTATATTACTGGTTATATGTTATTACATTTTACGTAGGTATTATTTTATTATATATTTTATAGTTTATTATATACTAGCAGTAATACCCGGCGTTGCCCGGGGAACTTTGATTTTTGTCCCAATATCTTCTATAACGCTATTCAGTTCCTCGACAGTACATTCATGACGTTATAATTTTCAATTATTCATACGGAATAAGGCTTATAGTCCTTCAGCTGTTGTAACGCTAGCAGTTTTTAGGACTCCTGGGCACCACAGCTAGTATGCGCCTTTCAACGGCGGAAGCCACACATAGTGAATACTTAGCATCGCTGGACGTCCTAGTCAGTGCGTACTTAAGAACGTGTGTGACCACAGCTAGTATGTGGTTTGCAACGCTGGGCACCACAGCTAGTACGTAGTTGGGAATGCTGGGCATCATAGCTAGTATGTGCCTTGCGACGGCGGACCCAACAGCTAGTACGTAGTTAGGAATGCTGGTCACCACAGCTAGAATGTGCCTCGCAACAGCGGACCTCACAGCTAGTACGAAGTTAGGAACGCTGGGCATCACAGCTATTAAGTGCCTTGCAACAGCGGACCCCACAGCTAGTATGTAGTTAAATACGCTGGGCATTACAGTTAGTAAGTGCTTTGCAACAGCGAACTTCACAGCTAGTACATAGTTAGGAACGCTGGGCACTACAGCTAGTAAATGCCTTGCAACAACGGACCCCACAGCTAGTACGTAGTTAGGAACGCTGGTCACCACAGCTAGTATGTGCCTCGCAACAGCGGACCCCACAGCTAGTACGAAGTTAGGAACGCTGGGCATCACAGCTATTAAGTGCCTTGCAACAGCGGACCCCACAGCTAGTACGTAGTTAAATACGCTGGGCATTACAGTTAGTAAGTGCCTTGCAACAGCGGACCCCACAGCTAGTACGATATTAGGAACGCTGGGCATCACAGCTAGTAAATGTCTTGCAACAGTGAACCCCACAGCGAATACATAGTTACTACTACTACATGTGAAATTTCGTGACAATCCAATCATCCGTTAATGACCTATCACTATATTCAAATTTAGGCCTACCCCCATAACCCCCCTCCCGTTCACAATTTTTTGACGTCACACACCCTATTTTTCTATTTGGCCTTTATGAATACTTCATGTGAAATTTCGTGACAATCCGATCATCCGTTAATTACTTATCACTATACTTATACTTAGGCCCCCATCAACCCACCCTCCCGTTCAAAATTTTGTGACATATACACTCTATATTTCTGTTTGGCTTTTAAGAATACTATATGTGAAATTCCATGACAATACAGCCAACCGTTAATGAGCTAGCACTATATTTATACTTAGGCCCCCCCGCCACAACCCCCCCTCCCGTAAACAATTTTGAGCAGTCACACCGCCTATTTTTCTATTTGGCCTCCAGGAATACTACATGTGAAATTTCGTGACAATCCGATCATCCGTTAATGACTTATCACTATACTTATACTTAGGCCCCCATCAACCCACCCTCCCGTTCAAAATTTTGTGACATATACACCCTATATTTCTGTTTGGCTTTTAAGAATACTACATGTGAAATTCCATGACGATTCGCCCATGAGTTAATGAGTTAGCTCTATATTTATACTTAGGCCCCCCCACAATCCCCCCTCCCGTTCAAAACTTTGGGACGCCACACACCTTATTTTTCTATTTGGCCTTCAGGAATACTCCATGTGAAATTTCGTGACAATCCGACCAACCGTTAAAGAATTAGCTCTATCATTATACTTAGGCCCCCCCACAACCCCTCCTCCCGTTCAAAACATTGGGACGCCACACACCTTTTTTTCCTGTTTGGCTTTTAAAAATACTACGTGTGAAATTTCATGACGATTCGCCCATTAGTTAATGAGTTAGCTCTATATTTATACTTAGCCCCCCCCCTCCCCCACAACCCCCCCTCCCGTTCAAATCTTTGGGACGCCACACACCTTTTTTTCCTATTTGGCTTTTAAAAATACTACATGTGAAATTTCATGACAATTCGACCATTAGTTAATGTGTTAGCACTATTTATATACTTAGGCCCCCCTTACAACCCCCCCTCCCGATCAAAACTTTGGGACGCCACACACCTTATTTTTCTATTTGGCCTTCAGGAATACTCCATGTGAAATTTCGTGACAATCCGACCAACCGTTAAAGAATTAGCTCTATATTTATACTTAGGCCCCCCTTACAACCCCCCCTCCCGATCAAAACTTTAGGACGCCACACGCCTTTTTTTCCTATTTGGCTGTTAAAAATACTACGTGAAATTTCATGACGATTCGCCCATTAGTTAATGAGTTAGCTCTATATTTATACCTAGGCCCCCCCACAACCCCTCCTCCCGTTCAAAACTTTGGGACGCCACACACCTTTTTTTCCTGTTTGGCTTTTAAAAAGACTACGTGTGAAATTTCATGACAATTCGACCATTAGTTAATGTGTTAGCACTATTTATATACTTAGGCCCCCCTTACAACCCCCCCTCCCGATCAAAACTTTGGGACGCCACACACCTTATTTTTCTATTTGGCCTTCAGGAATACTCCATGCGAAATTTCGTGACAATCCGACCAACCGTTAAAGAATTAGCTCTATATTTATACTTAGGCCCCCCACACCCCCCCTCCCGTTCAAAACTTTGGGACGCGACATAGCCTATTATTCAATCGGGCTCAAAAGAATGCTACATGTGAAGTTTCATAAAAATCCGTCCAGCCGTATGGGCGTGATGCTGGAACAAACATACAAACACACAAACCCACAAACCCCGTTTCAGCTTTATTAATATAGACTTAAACGTTCCGCTCAACATAGGGTACGTGACATCACCCAACACTCCTGCCAACTTCCTACTACCATCTCCAAAGCCCACTTATATTCCACATTTCTTCCTTGATAATGTTAGTAGAAACCAAACGGTAACTTATTTTATCATACATATGGAGTCTATCGAGCTCAGGATCGCCACTTAGAAAGCTAGCCAAGGCACTTAGGTCAGATATTTTATTCGGGAAGATAAAAATAAATTTGAGCACGTCGTCCTTCGGATTAGACTTTAGGCTATGATCGAGGGCCTTTTTGTATGTCAGGTGCTCGATAATTAGTCCTATGTTATGTAACTAAACCTAGGTAGCTAAAATTGCACTTAGGTTCAAAAAACCTTGAGCACGTCGTCCTTCGGATAGGACTTTCCCGATATATCTAAATCTGTCTATCAGTTTTAAGAAATATTAAATCTATAAACCGCTAAACAGCAGGAATATGAAGAATGGTATTTAGCCCGACGTTTTTCGAAAAACATTTTTATTTCAATTTTTGTGTAGGATTCAGATATCCCGGTTGTTCATCAGTTTTAACAAATATTAAAACTAAAAACCGTTTAAAAGCGAGAAATTTGAAGAATGGAGTTTACCGAGCTCAGGATCGCCATTTCGAATTCTAGCCAAGTCACTTAGGTCAGTTGTTTTAATCGGGAAGATAAAAATAAATTTGAGCACGTCGTCCTTCGGTTTGGACTTTAAACTATGATCGAGGGCCTTTTCTAATGTCGGGTACTCGATAATGAGTCGTATGTTACGTATCTAAACCTGGGTAGTTGAAATTTCATTTACGTTAAAAATAACTTGAGCACGTCGTCCTTCGGTTTGGACTCTAAGCTATGATCGAGGGCTTTTTCGTATGTCAGGTACTCGATAATGAGTCGTATGTTACGTATCTAAACCTGGGTAGCTGAAATTTCACTTAGGTTAAAAATAAATTTGAGCACGTCGTCCTTCGGATGGGACTTCCCCGATATATCTGAATCTGTATATCAGTTTTAACAAATATTAATACTAAAAACCGTTTAAAAGCGAGAAATTTGAAGAATGGTGTTTACCGAGCTCAGGATCGCCATTTAGAAATCTAGCCAAGTCACTTAGGTCAGATGTTTTAATCGGGAAGATAAAAATAACTTTGAGCACGTCGTCCTTCGGATGGGACTTTCCCGATACATCTGAATCTTTCTTTGGTTGAACATCTTCGTTTCTGGATGCTGCCTATCTACCAACATAGCTGTATTAATTTGCAACAGCGGACACCACAGCTAGTACGAAGTTAGGAACCCTGGGCACCACATCTAGTATGTGCCTTGCAACAGCGGACCCCACAGCTAGTACGAAGTTCGGAACGCTGAGCACCACATCTAGTTTGTGCTTTGCAACAGCGGACCCCACAGGTAGTACGAAGTTCGGAACGCTGAGCACCACATCTAGTTTGTGCCTTGCAACAGCGGACCCCACAGCTAGTACGAAGTTCGGAACGCTGAGCACCACATCTAGTATGTGCCTTGCAACAGCGGACACCACAGCTAGTACGAAGTTAGGAACCCTGGGCACCACATCTAGTGTGTGCCTTGCAACAGCGGACCCCACAGCTAGTACGAAGTTCGGAACGCTGGGCAACACAGCGAGTATGAGCCTTGCAACAGCGGACCTCACAGGTAGTACGAAGTTAGGAACGCTGAGCACCACATTCTAGTTTGTGCCTTGCAACAGCGGTCACCACAGCTAGTACGAAGTTAGGAACCCTGGGCACCACATCTAGTATGTGCCTTGCAACAGCGGACACCACAGCTAGTACGAAGTTAGGAACGCTGAGCACCACATCTAGTATGTGCTTTGCAACAGCGGACCCCACAGCTAGTACGAAGTTAGGAACGCTGAGCACCACATCTAGTATGTGCCTTGCAACAGCGGACACCACAGCTAGTACGAAGTTAGGAACCCTGGGCACCACATCTAGTTTGTGCCTTGATACAACGGACACCACAGCTAGTACGAAGTTAGGAACGCTGGGCAACACAGCTAGTAAGTGTTTTGTAACAGCGGACCCCACAGCTAGTACGAAGTTAGGAACCCTGGGCACCACATCTAGTATGTGCCTTGCAACAGCGGACACCACAGCTAGTACGAAGTTAGGAACGCTGGGCAACACAGCTAGTAAGTGCCTTGCAACAGCGGACCCCACAGCTAGTATGAAGTTAGGAACGCTGAGCACCACATCTAGTATGTGCCTTGCAACAGCGGACCCCACAGCTAGTACGAAGTTAGGAACGCTGAGCACCACATCTAGTTTGTGCCTTGCAACAGCGGAGACCACAGCTAGTATGAAGTTAGGAACCCTGGGCACCACATCTAGTATGTGCCTTGCAACAGCGGACCCCATAGATACTACATAGTTAGGAACGCTGGGCATCACAGCTAGTAAATGTCTTGCAACAGTGAACCCCACAGCGAATACATAGTTACTACTACTACATGTGAAATTCATGACAATCCGATTGCCCTTTAATCATTCAGCATTATTTTTATGCTTAGCCCCCCCCCCCTCCAAATTTTTAAGATGTCACATAGTGTATATTTCTATTTGGCCATCAAGAATACTACATGTGAAATTCCATGACAATCCAATCATCCGTTAATGACCTATCACTATCTTCAAATTTAGGCCTACCCCCATAACCCCCCTCCCGTTCACAATTTTTTGATGTCAAACACCCTATTTTTCTATTTGGCCTTTATGAATACTACATGTGAAATTTCGTGACAATCCGATCATCCGTTAATGACTTATCACTATACTTATACTTAGGCCCCCATCAACCCACCCTCCCGTTCAAAATTTTGTGACATATACACCCTATATTTCTGTTTGGCTTTTAAGAATACTACATGTGAAATTCCATGACGATTCGCCCATGAGTTAATGAGTTAGCTCTATATTTATACTTAGGCCCCCCCACAATCCCCCCTCCCGTTCAAAACTTTGGGACGCCACACACCTTATTTTTCTATTTGGCCTTCAGGAATACTCCATGTGAAATTTCGTGACAATCCGACCAACCGTTAAAGAATTAGCTCTATCATTATACTTAGGCCCCCCCACAACCCCTCCTCCCGTTCAAAACATTGGGACGCCACACACCTTTTTTTCCTGTTTGGCTTTTAAAAATACTACGTGTGAAATTTCATGACGATTCGCCCATTAGTTAATGAGTTAGCTCTATATTTATACTTAGCCCCCCCCCTCCCCCACAACCCCCCCTCCCGTTCAAATCTTTGGGACGCCACACACCTTTTTTTCCTATTTGGCTTTTAAAAATACTACATGTGAAATTTCATGACAATTCGACCATTAGTTAATGTGTTAGCACTATTTATATACTTAGGCCCCCCTTACAACCCCCCCTCCCGATCAAAACTTTGGGACGCCACACACCTTATTTTTCTATTTGGCCTTCAGGAATACTCCATGTGAAATTTCGTGACAATCCGACCAACCGTTAAAGAATTAGCTCTATATTTATACTTAGGCCCCCCTTACAACCCCCCCTCCCGATCAAAACTTTAGGACGCCACACGCCTTTTTTTCCTATTTGGCTGTTAAAAATACTACGTGAAATTTCATGACGATTCGCCCATTAGTTAATGAGTTAGCTCTATATTTATACCTAGGCCCCCCCACAACCCCTCCTCCCGTTCAAAACTTTGGGACGCCACACACCTTTTTTTCCTGTTTGGCTTTTAAAAAGACTACGTGTGAAATTTCATGACAATTCGACCATTAGTTAATGTGTTAGCACTATTTATATACTTAGGCCCCCCTTACAACCCCCCCTCCCGATCAAAACTTTGGGACGCCACACACCTTATTTTTCTATTTGGCCTTCAGGAATACTCCATGCGAAATTTCGTGACAATCCGACCAACCGTTAAAGAATTAGCTCTATATTTATACTTAGGCCCCCCACACCCCCCCTCCCGTTCAAAACTTTGGGACGCGACATAGCCTATTATTCAATCGGGCTCAAAAGAATGCTACATGTGAAGTTTCATAAAAATCCGTCCAGCCGTATGGGCGTGATGCTGGAACAAACATACAAACACACAAACCCACAAACCCCGTTTCAGCTTTATTAATATAGACTTAAACGTTCCGCTCAACATAGGGTACGTGACATCACCCAACACTCCTGCCAACTTCCTACTACCATCTCCAAAGCCCACTTATATTCCACATTTCTTCCTTGATAATGTTAGTAGAAACCAAACGGTAACTTATTTTATCATACATATGGAGTCTATCGAGCTCAGGATCGCCACTTAGAAAGCTAGCCAAGGCACTTAGGTCAGATATTTTATTCGGGAAGATAAAAATAAATTTGAGCACGTCGTCCTTCGGATTAGACTTTAGGCTATGATCGAGGGCCTTTTTGTATGTCAGGTGCTCGATAATTAGTCCTATGTTATGTAACTAAACCTAGGTAGCTAAAATTGCACTTAGGTTCAAAAAACCTTGAGCACGTCGTCCTTCGGATAGGACTTTCCCGATATATCTAAATCTGTCTATCAGTTTTAAGAAATATTAAATCTATAAACCGCTAAACAGCAGGAATATGAAGAATGGTATTTAGCCCGACGTTTTTCGAAAAACATTTTTATTTCAATTTTTGTGTAGGATTCAGATATCCCGGTTGTTCATCAGTTTTAACAAATATTAAAACTAAAAACCGTTTAAAAGCGAGAAATTTGAAGAATGGAGTTTACCGAGCTCAGGATCGCCATTTCGAATTCTAGCCAAGTCACTTAGGTCAGTTGTTTTAATCGGGAAGATAAAAATAAATTTGAGCACGTCGTCCTTCGGTTTGGACTTTAAACTATGATCGAGGGCCTTTTCTAATGTCGGGTACTCGATAATGAGTCGTATGTTACGTATCTAAACCTGGGTAGTTGAAATTTCATTTACGTTAAAAATAACTTGAGCACGTCGTCCTTCGGTTTGGACTCTAAGCTATGATCGAGGGCTTTTTCGTATGTCAGGTACTCGATAATGAGTCGTATGTTACGTATCTAAACCTGGGTAGCTGAAATTTCACTTAGGTTAAAAATAAATTTGAGCACGTCGTCCTTCGGATGGGACTTCCCCGATATATCTGAATCTGTATATCAGTTTTAACAAATATTAATACTAAAAACCGTTTAAAAGCGAGAAATTTGAAGAATGGTGTTTACCGAGCTCAGGATCGCCATTTAGAAATCTAGCCAAGTCACTTAGGTCAGATGTTTTAATCGGGAAGATAAAAATAACTTTGAGCACGTCGTCCTTCGGATGGGACTTTCCCGATACATCTGAATCTTTCTTTGGTTGAACATCTTCGTTTCTGGATGCTGCCTATCTACCAACATAGCTGTATTAATTTGCAACAGCGGACACCACAGCTAGTACGAAGTTAGGAACCCTGGGCACCACATCTAGTATGTGCCTTGCAACAGCGGACCCCACAGCTAGTACGAAGTTCGGAACGCTGAGCACCACATCTAGTTTGTGCTTTGCAACAGCGGACCCCACAGGTAGTACGAAGTTCGGAACGCTGAGCACCACATCTAGTTTGTGCCTTGCAACAGCGGACCCCACAGCTAGTACGAAGTTCGGAACGCTGAGCACCACATCTAGTATGTGCCTTGCAACAGCGGACACCACAGCTAGTACGAAGTTAGGAACCCTGGGCACCACATCTAGTGTGTGCCTTGCAACAGCGGACCCCACAGCTAGTACGAAGTTCGGAACGCTGGGCAACACAGCGAGTATGAGCCTTGCAACAGCGGACCTCACAGGTAGTACGAAGTTAGGAACGCTGAGCACCACATTCTAGTTTGTGCCTTGCAACAGCGGTCACCACAGCTAGTACGAAGTTAGGAACCCTGGGCACCACATCTAGTATGTGCCTTGCAACAGCGGACACCACAGCTAGTACGAAGTTAGGAACGCTGAGCACCACATCTAGTATGTGCTTTGCAACAGCGGACCCCACAGCTAGTACGAAGTTAGGAACGCTGAGCACCACATCTAGTATGTGCCTTGCAACAGCGGACACCACAGCTAGTACGAAGTTAGGAACCCTGGGCACCACATCTAGTTTGTGCCTTGATACAACGGACACCACAGCTAGTACGAAGTTAGGAACGCTGGGCAACACAGCTAGTAAGTGTTTTGTAACAGCGGACCCCACAGCTAGTACGAAGTTAGGAACCCTGGGCACCACATCTAGTATGTGCCTTGCAACAGCGGACACCACAGCTAGTACGAAGTTAGGAACGCTGGGCAACACAGCTAGTAAGTGCCTTGCAACAGCGGACCCCACAGCTAGTATGAAGTTAGGAACGCTGAGCACCACATCTAGTATGTGCCTTGCAACAGCGGACCCCACAGCTAGTACGAAGTTAGGAACGCTGAGCACCACATCTAGTTTGTGCCTTGCAACAGCGGAGACCACAGCTAGTATGAAGTTAGGAACCCTGGGCACCACATCTAGTATGTGCCTTGCAACAGCGGACCCCATAGATACTACATAGTTAGGAACGCTGGGCATCACAGCTAGTAAATGTCTTGCAACAGTGAACCCCACAGCGAATACATAGTTACTACTACTACATGTGAAATTCATGACAATCCGATTGCCCTTTAATCATTCAGCATTATTTTTATGCTTAGCCCCCCCCCCCTCCAAATTTTTAAGATGTCACATAGTGTATATTTCTATTTGGCCATCAAGAATACTACATGTGAAATTCCATGACAATCCAATCATCCGTTAATGACCTATCACTATCTTCAAATTTAGGCCTACCCCCATAACCCCCCTCCCGTTCACAATTTTTTGATGTCAAACACCCTATTTTTCTATTTGGCCTTTATGAATACTACATGTGAAATTTCGTGACAATCCGATCATCCGTTAATGACTTATCACTATACTTATACTTAGGCCCCCATCAATCCATCCTCCCGTTCAAAATTTTGTGACTTATACACCCTATATTGGCTTTTAAGAATACTACATGTGAAATTCCATGACAATACGACCACCCGTTAATGAGCTACCACTATATTTATACTTAGCCCCCCCCCCCCCACAACCCCCCCCCTCCCGTTCAAAACTTTGGGTCGCCACACACCTTTTTTTTTTACTACATGTGAAACTTCGTGACAATGCGACCACCCGTTAATGAGCTAGCTCTATATTTATACTTAGGCCCCCCCACAACCCCCCCTCCCGTTCGAAACTTTGGGACGCCACACACCTTATTTTTTTATTTGGCCTTCAGGAATACTACATGGGAAATTTCGTGACAATGCGACCACCCGTTAATGAGCTAGCTCTATATTTATACTTAGGCCCCCCCACAACCCCCCCTCCCGTTCAAAACTTTGGGACGCCACACACCTTATTTTTTTATTTGGCCTTCAGGAATACTACATGGGAAATTTCGTGATAATGCGACCACCCGTTAATGAGCTAGCTCTATATTTATACTTAGGCCCCCCCACAACCCCCCCTCCCGTTCAAAACTTTGGGACGCCACACACCTTATTTTTTTATTTGGCCTTCAGGAATACTACCTGGGAAATTTCGTGACAATACGATCAACCGTAATGAGCTAGCTCTATATTTATATTTAGCCCCCCCCCCCCCAAACCCCCCACCCGTTCAAAACTTTGGGACGCCACACACATTATTTTTCTATTTTGCCTTCAGGAATACTACATGGGAAATTTCGTGACAATACGATCAACCGTTAATGAGCTAGCTCTATATTTATACTTAGCCCCCCCCCCTCAACCCCCCCTCCCATTTAAAATTTTGGGACGCCACACACAATATTTTTCAATTTGGCCTTTAAGAATACTACATGTGAAATTTCATGACAATCTGATCATCCGTTAAAGATCTATCACTATATTTATATTTAGGCCTACGCCCACAACCCCCCCTTCCATTTAAAATTTTGGGACGCCACACACAATATTTTTCATATTGGCCTTTAAGAATACTACATGTGAAATTTCGTGACAATCCGACCAACCGTTAATGAGGTAGGACTATTTATATACTTAGGCCCCCCTTACAACCCCCCCTACCGTTCAAAATTTTGGGACGCCACATAGCCTATTATTCAATCGGGCTCAAAAGAATGCTACATGTGAAGTTTCATGAAGATCCGTCCAGCCGTTTGGACGTGATGCTGGAACAAACATACAAACAAACCCCGTTTCAGCTTTATTTATATAGATTATATCACAATGTACACAAGTTTTAATTTGTGTTCATATCTATACATACATCTTTTTTTTTTTGGCATTTTTCTTCCATAGTGGATCGGTGTCACCATATTTAAAGTCAGTCTGAACGTTGTGCTGACGTTGGCATAATCCGAAACCAGCACACTCTATGGCTCTGTCAGTTAACAAATATTTAATCTATAAACCGTTAACAATTATTAAGCCTATAAACCGTTAAATAGCGCGAATTTTTTGATAAACGTTTTCATTTTGATTTTTGTGTGGGGTTCAGATAATCCGGTCGTTCTCTATCAGTTTTAACAAATATTTAATCTATAAACCGTTAAAAAGCGAGAAATTTGAAGAATAGAGTCTACCGAGCTCAGGATCGCCACTTACAAATCTAGCTGAGGCACTTAGGTCAGATGTTTTAATCGGGAAGTGAAAAATAACTATGAGCACGTCGTCCTTCGGATGGGACTTTAAGCGATGTTCCAGGACTTTTTCGAATGTGAGGTACTCGATAATGAGACGTATGTTATGTAAATAAACCTGGGTAGGTGAAATTTCACTTAGGTTGAAAATAGCCTTGAGCACGTCGTCCTTCGGATGGGACTTTCCGGATAAATCTGAATCTCTCGTATCAGTTTTAACAATTATTAAGCCTATAAACCGTTAAATAGCGCAAATTTTTTGAAAAACATTTTTATTTTGATTTTTGTGTAGGATTCAGATAATCCGGTCGTTCTCTATCAGTTTTAACAAATATTAAATCTATAAACCGTTAAAAAGCGAGAAATTTGAAGAATGGAGTCTACCGAGCTCAGGATCGCCACTTAGAAATCTAGCTGAGGCACTTAGGTCAGATGTTTCAATCGGGAAGTTAAAAAACACTTTGAGCACGTCGTCCTTCGGATGGGACTTTAAGCGATGATCCAGGGCTTTTTCGAATGTGAGGTACTCGATAATGAGACGTATGTTATGTAAATAAACCTGGTTAGGTGAAATTTCACTTAGGTTGAAAATAGCCTTGAGCACGTCGTCCGTCGGATGGGACTTTTCGGATATATCTGATTCTGTCGTATCAGTTTTAACAATTATTAAGCCTATAAACCGTTAAATAGCGTGAATTTTTTGAAAAACATTTTTATTTTGATTTTTGTGTAGGATTCAGATAATCCGGTCGTTCTCTATCAGTTTTAACAAATATTAAATCTATAGCAGTTATACCCGGCGTTGCCCGGGGAACTTTGATTTTTCTCCCAATATCTTCTATAACGCTATTCAGTTCCTCGACAGTACATTCATGATGTTATAATTTTCAATTATTCATACGGAATAAGGCTTATAGTCCTTCAGCTGTTGTAACGCTAGTAAGTTTTTAGGACCCCTGGGCACCACAGCTAGTATGCGCCTTTCAACGGCGGAAGCCACACCTAGTGAATACTTAGCATCGCTGGACGTCCTAGTCAGTGCGTACTTAAGAACGTTTGTGACCACAGCTAGTATGTGGCTTGCAGCGCTGGGCACCACAGCTAGTACGTAGTTGGGAATGCTGGGCATCATAGCTAGTATGTGCCTTGCGACGGCGGACCCAACAGCTAGTACGTAGTTAGGAACGCTGGTCACCACAGCTAGTATGTGCCTCGCAACAGCGGACCCCACAGCTAGTACGAAGTTAGGAACGCTGGGCATCACAGCTATTAAGTGCCTTGCAACAGCGGACCCCGCAGCTAGTATGTAGTTAAATACGCTGGGCATTACAGTTAGTAAGTGCTTTGCAACAGCGAACTTCACAGCTAGTACATAGTTAGGAACGCTGGGCACTACAGCCAGTAAATGCCTTGCAACAACGGACCCCACAGCTAGTACGAAGTTAGGAACGCTGGGCACTACAGCTAGTAAATGCCTTGCAACAACGGACCCCATAGCTAGTACGATATTAGGAACCCTGGGCATCACAGCTAGTATGCTTTTGCAACGACGGACCCCACAGCTAGTACGTTTTTAGGAACGCTGGGCCCTACAGGTAGTAGGTGCCTTGCAACTGCGAACCCCACAGATAGTATGTAGTTAGAACCACAGGGCATCACAGCTAGTATGAGTTTTGCAACGGCGGACCCCACAGCTAGTACCTACGAGTGAAATACGCTGGGCCACACTGCTAGCGCCTTGCAACAGCAGACCCCACAGCTAGTATGTAATTAGAAACGCTGGGCATTACAGCTAGTAAATGTCTTATAGGTGCCTTGCAACAGCGAACCCCACAGCCAGTACATAGTTAGGAACGCTGGGGCTGAGCACTACAGCTGGTAAGTACCTTGCAACAGCGGACCCCAGAGCTAGTACGATATTAGGAACGCTGGACATCACAGCTAGTAAATGTCTTGCAACAGTGAACCCCACAGCGAATACATAGTTACTACTACTACATGTGAAATTCATGACAATCCGATTCATGACAAGACGATCAACCGTTAATGAGCTAGCTCTATATTTATACTTCGTCCCCCCCCCCTCAACCCCGCCACCCGTTCAAAACTTCGGGACGCCACACTCCTTATTTTTCTATTTGGCCTTCAGGAATAATATATGCGAAATTTCGTGACAATACGACCAACCGTTAATGAGCTAACTCTATATGTATATTTAGCCCCCCCCCCCACAACCCTCCTTCCTGTTCAAAATTTTGGGCCGTCACACACCTAATATTTCTATTTGACCTTTAGGAATACTACATGTGAAATTTCATGACAATTCGACCATTAGTTAATGAGTTAGCACTATTTATATACGTAGGCCCTCCTTACAACCCCCCCTCCCGATCAAAACTTTGGAACGCCACACACCTTATTTTTCTATTTGGCCTTCAGGAATACTCCATGTGAAATTTCGTGACAATCCGACCGACCGTTAAAGAGTTAGCTCTATACTTATACTTAGGCCCCCCCACAACCCCCCCCTCCCGTTCGAAACTTTGGGACGCCACACACCTTTTTTTCCTATTTGGCTTTTAAAAATACTACATGTGAAATTTGATGACGATTCGCCCATTAGTTAATGAGTTAGCTCTATATTTATACTTAGGCCCCCCAACTACCCCCCCCCCCTCCTGTAAAAAATTTTGAGCCGTCACACCGCCTATTTTTCTATTTGGTCTTCAGGAATACTCCATGTGAAATTTCGTGACAATCCGACCAACCGTTAAAGAGTTAGCTCTATATTTATACTTTGGCCCCCCACAACCCCCCCTCCCGTTCAAAACTTTGGGACGCCACACACCTTTTTTTCCTATTTGGCTTTTAAAAATACTACATTTGAAATTTCATGACGATTCGCCCATTAGTTAATGAGTTAGCTCTATATTTATACTTAGGCCCCCCCACTACCCCCCCTCCCGTAAAAAATTTTGAGCCGTCACACCGCCTATTTTTTCATTTGGTCTTCAGGAATACTACATGTGAAACTTCGTGACAATGCGACCAACTGTTAAAGAGTTAGCTCTATATTTATACTTAGGCCCCCCCACAACCCCCCCTCCCGTTCAAAACTTAGGGACGCCACACACCTTTTTTTCCTATTTGGCTTTTAAAAATACTACATGTGAAATTTCATGACGATTCGCCCATTAGTTAATGAGTTAGCTCTATATTTATACTTAGGCCCCCCCACAACCCCCCCTCCCGTTCTAAACTTTGGGACGCCACACACCTTTTTTTCCTGTTTGGCTTTTAAAAAGACTACGTGTGAAATTTCATGACAATTTGACCATTAGTTAATGAGTTAGCACTATTTATATACTTAGGCCCCCCTTACAACCCCCCCTCCCGATCAAAATTTTGGGACGCCACATAGCCTATTATTCAATCGGGCTCAAAAGAATGCTACATGGGCAGTTTCATAAAAATCTGTCCAGCGGTTTGGGCGTGATGCTGGAACAAACATACATACATACAAACAAACAAAGAAACCCCGTTTCAGCTTTATTAATATAGATTATATCACAATGTACACAAGTTTTAATTTGTGTTCATATCTATTCATACATCTTTTTTTTTTTGGCATTTTTCTTCCATAGTGGATCGGTGTCACCATATTTAAAGTCAGTCTGAACGTTGTGCTGACGTTGGCATAATCCGAAACCAGCACACTCTATGGCTCTGTCAGTTAACAAATATTAAATCTATAAACCGTTAAAAAGCAAGAAGTTTGAAGAATGGAGTCTACCGAGCTCAGGATCGCCACTTAGAAATCTAGCTGAGGCACTTAGGTCAGATGTTTTAATCGGGAAGTGAAAAATAACTATGAGCACGTCGTCCTTCGGATGGGACTTTAACCGATGTTCCAGGACTTTTTCGAATGTGAGGTACTCGATAATGAGACGTATGTTATGTAAATAAACCTGGGTAGGTGAAATTTCACTTAGGTTGAAAATAGCCTTGAGCACGTCGTCCTTCGGAGTGGACTTTCCGGATAAATCTGAATCTGTCGTACCACTTTTAACAATTATTAAGCCTATAAACCGTTAAATAGCGGAAATGTTTTGAAAAACATTTTTATTTTGATATTTGTGTAGGATTCAGATAATCCGGTCGTTCTCTATCAGTTTTAACAAATATTAAATCTATAAACCGTTAAAAAGCGAGAAATTTCAAGAATGGAGTCTACCGAGCTCAGGATCGCCACTTAGAAATCTAGTTGAGGCACTTAGGTCAGATGTTTCAATCGGGAAGTTAAAAAACACTTTGAGCACGTCGTCCTTCGGATGGGACTTTAAGCGATGATCCAGGGCTTTTTCGAATGTGAGGTACTCGATAATGAGACGTATGTTATGTAAATAATCCTGGGTAGGTGAAATATCACTTAGGTTGAAAATAGCCTTGAGCACGTCGTCCTTCGGATGGGACTTTCCGGATAAATCTGAATCTCTCGTATCAGTTTTAACAATTATTAAGCCTATAAACCGTTAAATAGCGCAAATTTTTTGAAAAACATTTTTATTTTGATTTTTGTGTAGGATTCAGATAATCCGGTCGTTCTCTATCAGTTTTAACAAATATTAAATCTATAAACCGTTAAAAAGCGAGAAATTTGAAGAATGGAGTCTACCGAGCTCAGGATCGCCACTTAGAAATCTAGTTGAGGCACTTAGGTCAGATGTTTTATTCGGGAAGCTAAAAATAACTTTGAGCACGTCGTCCTTCGGATGGGACATTAAGCAATGATCCAGGGCTTTTTCGAATGTGAGGTACTCGATAATGAGACGTATGTTATGTAAATAAACCTGGGTAGGTCAATTTCTACTTAGGTTGAAAGCCTTGAGCACGTCGTCCTTCGGATGGGACTTTCCGGATAAATCTGAATCTGTCGTATCGGTTTTAACAATTATTAGGCCTATAACCCGTTAAATAGCGCAAATTTTTTGAAAAACATTTTTATTTTGATTTTTGTGTAGGATTCAGATAATCCGGTCGTTCTCTATCAGTTTTAACAAATATTAAATCTATAAACCGTTAAAAAGCGAGAAATTTGAAGAATGGAGTCTACCGAGCTCAGGATCGCCACTTAGAAATCTAGTTGAGGCACTTAGGTCAGATGTTTCAATCCGGAAGTTAAAAAACACTTTGAGCACGTCGTCCTTCGGATGGGACTTTAAGCGATGATCCAGGGCTTTTTCGAATGTGAGGTACTCGATAATGAGACGTATGTTATGTAAATAAACCTGGGTAGGTGAAATATCACTTAGGTTGAAAATAGCCTTGAGCACGTCTTCCTTCGGATGGGACTTTCCGGAATAATCTGAATCTCTCGTATCAGTTTTAACAAATATTAAGCCTATAAACCGTTAAATAGCGCAAATTTTTTGAAAAACATTTTTATTTTGATTTTTTTTAGGATTCAGATAATCCGGTCGTTCTCTATCAGTTTTAACAAATATTAAATCTATAAACCGTTAAAAAGCGAGAAATTTGAAGAATGGAGTCTACCGAGCTCAGGATCGCCACTTAGAAATCTAGTTGAGGCACTTAGGTCAGATGTTTCAATCGGGAAGTTAAAAAACACTTTGAGCACGTCGTCCTTCGGATGGATCCCCACAGCTAGTACGAAGTTAGGAACGCTGGGCATCACAGCTATTAAGTGCCTTGCAACAGCGGACCCCACAGCTAGTATGTAGTTAAATACGCTGGGCATTACAGTTAGTAAGTGCTTTGCAACAGCGAACTTCACAGCTAGTACATAGTTAGGAACGCTGGGCACTACAGCTAGTAAATGCCTTGGAACAACGGACCCCACAGCTAGTACGTAGTTAGGAACGCTGGTCACCACAGCTAGTATGTGCCTCGCAACAGCGGACCCCACAGCTAGTACGAAGTTAGGAACGCTGGGCATCACAGCTATTAAGTGCCTTGCAACAGCGGACCCCACAGCTAGCACATAGTTAGGAACGCTGGGCACTACAGCTAGTAAATACCTTGCAACAACGGACCCCACAGCTGGTATGATATTAGGAACCCTGGGCATCACAGCTAGTATGCTTTTGCAACGACGGACCACACAGCTAGGACGTTTTTAGGAACGCTGGGCCCTACAGGTAGTAGGTGCCTTGCAACTGAGGACCCCACAGATAGTATGTAGTTAGAACCACAGGGCATCACAGCTAGTATGAGTTTTGCAACGGTGGACCCCACAGCTAGTACCTACGTAGTTAAATACGCTGGGCCACACTGCTAGCGCCTTGCAACAGCGGACCCCACAGCTAGTATGTAGTTAAATACGCTGGGCATTACAGTTAGTAAGTGCTTTGCAACAGCGAACTTCACAGCTAGTACATAGTTAGGAACGCTGGGCACTACAGCTAGTAAATGCCTTGCAACAACGGACCCCACAGCTAGTACGTAGTTAGGAACGCTGTTCACCACAGCTAGTATGTGCCTCGCAACAGCGGACCCCACAGCTAGTACGAAGTTAGGAACGCTGGGCATCACAGCTATTAAGTGCCTTGCAACAGCGGACCCCACAGCTAGTACGTAGTTAAATACGCTGGGCATTACAGTTAGTAAGTGCTTTGCAACAGCGAACTTCACAGCTAGTACATAGTTAGGAACGCTGGGCACTACAGCTAGTAAATGCCTTGCAACAACGGACCCCACAGCTAGTACGATATTAGGAACCCTGGGCATCACAGCTCGTATGCTTTTGCAACGACGGACCCCACAGTTAGTACGTTTTTAGAAACGCTGGGCCCTACAGGTAGTAGGTGCCTTGCAACTGCGGACCCCACAGATAGTATGTAGTTAGAGCCACGGGGCATCACAGCTAGTATGAGTTTTGCAACGGTGGACCCCACAGCTAGTACCTACGTAGTTAAATACGCTAGGCCACAGTGCTAGCGCCTTGCAACAGCAGACCTTACAGCTAGTACGTAATTACGAACGCTGGGCATCACAGCTAGTAAATGTCTTGTAGGTGCCTTGCAACAGCGAACCCCACAGCCAGTACATAGTTAGGAACGCTGGGGCTGAGCACTACAGCTAGTAAGTGCCTTGCAACAGCGGACCCTACAGCTAGTACGATATTAGGAACGCTGGACATCACAGCTAGTAAATGTCTTACAACAGTGAACCCCACAGCGAATACATAGTTACTACTACTACTACATGTGAAATTCATGACAATCCGATTCATGACAATACGATCAACCGTTAATGTGCTAGCTGTATATTTATACTTAGTCCCCCCCCCCCCCTCAACCCCGCCACCCGTTCAAAACTTCGGGACGCCACACTATTTGGCTTACAGGAATAATATATGCGAAATTTCGTGACAATACGACCAACCGTTAATGAGCTAACTCTATATGTATATTTAGCCCCCCCCCCCACAACCCTCCTTCCTGTTCAAAATTTTGGGCCGTCACACACCTAATATTTCTATTTGACCTTTAGGAATATTACATGTGAAATTTCATGACGATTCGCCCATTAGTTGATGAGTTAGCTCTATATTTATACTTAGGCCCCCCCACTACCCCCCCTCCCGTAAAAACGTTTGAGCCACCACACCGCCTATTTTTTTATTTGGTCTTCAGGAATACTACATCTGAAACTAAGTGACAATCCGACAAACTGTTAAAGAGTTAGCTCTATATTTATACTTAGGCCCCCCCACAACCCCCCTCCCGTTCAAAACTTTGGGACGCCACACACCTTTTTTTCCTATTTGGCTTTTAAAAATACTACGTGATATTTCATGACGATTCGCCATTAGTTAATGAGTTAGCTCTATATTTATACTTAGGCCCCCCCACAACCCCCCCTCCCGTTCAAAACTTTGGGACGCCACACACCTTATTTTTCTATTTGGCCTTCAGGAATACTCCATGTGAAATTTCGTGACAATCCGACCAACCGTTAAAGAATTAGCTCTATATTTATACTTAGGCCCCCCCACAACCCCCCCTCCCGTTCAAAACTTTGGGACGCCACACACCTTTTTTTCCTGTTTGGCTTTTAAAAAGACTACGTGTGAAATTTCATGACAATTCGACCATTAGTTAATGTGTTAGCACTATTTATATACTAAGGCCCCCCTTACAACCCCCCCTCCCGATCAAAACTTAGGGACGCCACACACCTTTTTTTCCTATTTGGCTTTTAAAAATACTACATGTGAAATTTCATGACGATTCGCCCATTAGTTAATGAGTTAGCTCTATATTTATACTTAGGCCCCCCCACAACCCCCCCTCCCGTTCAAAACTTTGGGACGCCACACACCTTTTTTTCTTGTTTGGCTTTTAAAAAGACTACGTGTGAAATTTCATGACGATTCGCCCATTAGTTAATGAGTTAGCTCTATATTTATACTTAGGCCCCCCCACAACCCCCCCTCCCGTTCAAAACTTTGGGACGCCACACACCTTTTTTTCTTGTTTGGCTTTTAAAAAGACTACGTGTGAAATTTCATGACGATTCGCCCATTAGTTAATGAGTTAGCTCTATATTTATACTTAGGCCCCCCCACAACCCCCCCTCCCGTTCAAAACTTTGGGACGCCACACACCTTTTTTTCTTGTTTGGCTTTTAAAAAGACTACGTGTGAAATTTCATGACGATTCGCCCATTAGTTAATGAGTTAGCTCTATATTTATACTTAGGCCCCCCCACAATCCCCCCTCCCGTTCAAAACTTTGGGACGCCACACACCTTTTTTTCTTGTTTGGCTTTTAAAAAGACTACGTGTGAAATTTCATGACGATTCGCCCATTAGTTAATGAGTTAGCTCTATATTTATACTTAGGCCCCCCCACAACCCCCCCTCCCGTTCAAAACTTTGGGACGCCACACACCTTTTTTTCTTGTTTGGCTTTTAAAAAGACTACGTGTGAAATTTCATGACGATTCGCCCATTAGTTAATGAGTTAGCTCTATATTTATACTTAGGCCCCCCCACAACCCCCCCTCCCGTTCAAAACTTTGGGACGCCACACACCTTTTTTTCTTGTTTGGCTTTTAAAAAGACTACGTGTGAAATTTCATGACAATTCGACCATTAGTTAATGTGTTAGCACTATTTATGTACTTTTTTTTTTTTTTTTTTTTTTTTTTTTTTTTTTTTTTTTTTTTTTTTTTTTTTTTTTTTTTTTTTTTTTTTTTTTGGGTGCTCCGGTAAATCACCCGGCCCGCTTATCGTCGGGGAAGGAGGAAGTACATATATATATATAGTATAGTTTTATTTACTGTTGCTGTGAGTGTCCGGGGGCGACAGCCTTTGGTCCCTTACGGGACAGACTGGCGCTCCCGGGCCCCCTTAAGATGCGGCTGCCTGGTGGCGCCGAGAGAGCTCGAGATCGGTGGAGTGGGGCTGCTTCTACATCGCGGTCGCCGGGGGTAGGACTCGGGCCCGGCCCGTCAATCGCCCCCGGCGCCGGGTCAAAGGGCCTTTTTCTGTTCCCGCCAGGAGGTGATAAACCGGCCGAACGCCGGATAGTTCGACTCCGTTATCAACTCCGGCAGGGTCAATCCCAGGTACGATCCTGTCGCGCGGATCAACTCCACCCTAGACCTGTCGTACAGGGGACAATCGAGGACCACATGTTCTGCAGTCTCTATGCCGCCACACGAACAGTTCGGGCTATCCTTCCTCTTGAAGAAGAAGAGTTTGGAGTTGAAGTCACCGTGACCTGAAAGTACCTGAGAAGTCCAGTGATCGGGTTGTACCCAAGTGGAGCGCAGGCGGACCCGGACGTCAGGTAGATACGTGAATGTCGTTCGCCCGTCGGAGGAGTGCGACCATCGTTGTTGCCACCTGTCCATTATCCAGTCTTGGACTATGTCCTTGCAACGCTCTGGTCTGTTCTGTCCACGTAGCTCGCCCTCCAGGACGAGGCGCAAGGGCTCATCTATATCTGTTCTCAGGGGCAGATTGCGTCTACAGTAGTACGAGGCGACCGCCCCGTCCAAGACCAAGTCTATGGGCGGAGCTCCTGCCAGCACCTGTAGCGCTGCAGTGGAGACAGTACGATAGGCCTTTGTGACTCTCAGGAGGGCAGCTCTTTGGGCCTGCAGTAGTCTCGTTCTCTGCTGCTTGGTGGGACGTAACCACCATCCTGCACTTAGGCCCCTGCAGACGTAACCACCATCCTGTACTTAGGCCCCCCTTACAACCCCCCCTCCCGATCAAAACTTTGGGACGCCACATACTTTTTTTTCCTGTTTGGATTTTAAAAAGACTACCTGTGAAATTCCATGACAATTCGCCCATTAGTTAATGAGTTAGCACTATTTTTATACTTAGGCCCCCCCACAACCCCCCTTCCCGATCAAAATTTTGGGACGCCACACACCTTTTTTTTCTGTTTGGATTTTAAAAAGACTACCTGTGAAATTTCATGACAATTCGACCATTAGTTAATGTGTTAGCACTATTTATATACTTAGGCCCCCCTTACAACCCCCCCTCCCGATCAAAACTTTGGGACGCCACACACCTTTTTTTCCTATTTGGCTTTTAAAAATACTACATGTGAAATTTCATGACGATTCGCCCATTAGTTAATGAGTTAGCTCTATATTTATACTTAGGCCCCCCCACAACCCCCCCTCCCGTTCAAAACTTTGGGACGCCACACACCTTTTTTTCTTGTTTGGCTTTTAAAAAGACTACGTGTGAAATTTCATGACGATTCGCCCATTAGTTAATGAGTTAGCTCTATATTTATACTTAGGCCCCCCCACAACCCCCCCTCCCGATCAAAACTTTGGGACGCCACACACCTTTTTTTCCTATTTGGCTTTTAAAAATACTACATGTGAAATTTCATGACGATTCGCCCATTAGTTAATGAGTTAGCTCTATATTTATACTTAGGCCCCCCCACAACCCCCCCTCCCGTTCAAAACTTTGGGACGCCACACACCTTTTTTTCTTGTTTGGCTTTTAAAAAGACTACGTGTGAAATTTCATGACGATTCGCCCATTAGTTAATGAGTTAGCTCTATATTTATACTTAGGCCCCCCCACAACCCCCCCCTCCCGTTCAAAACTTTGGGACGCCACACACCTTTTTTTCTTGTTTGGCTTTTAAAAAGACTACGTGTGAAATTTCATGACGATTCGCCCATTAGTTAATGAGTTAGCTCTATATTTATACTTAGGCCCCCCCACAACCCCCCCTCCCGTTCAAAACTTTGGACGCCACACACTTTTTTTTCTTGTTTGGCTTTTAAAAAGACTACGTGTGAAATTTCATGACAATTCGACCATTAGGTAATGTGTTAGCACTATTTATATACTTAGGCCCCCCTTACAACCCCCCCTCCCGATCAAAACTTTGGGACGCCACACACCTTTTTTTCCTGTTTGGATTTTAAAAAGACTACCTGTGATATTTCATGACAATTCGCCCATTAGTTAATGAGTTAGCACTATTTTTATACTTAGGCCCCCCCACAACCCCCCCTCCCGATCAAAATTTTGGGACGCCACATAGCCTATTATTCAATCGGGCTCAAAAGAATGCTACATGGGCAGTTTCATAAAAATCCGACCAGCGGTTTGGGCGTGATGCTGGAACAAACATACATACATACAAACAAACAAACAAACCCCGTTTCAGCTTTATTAATATAGATTATATGTACTGTGATAATATAAATTATGTAAAATTAAAATAAATAAATATAAAATAATTGAATTAATACATTTAATAATAATTAAATAAACAATAAATTACCATATTTCCTGTAGAAATTATATCTCTCAAGCCTTTTATTAAATTTTGATTTCTACAGTAGTTTCCGAAAAGGGCCCTAAAAAAATATCAAAAGTTCAAGCCGTGCAATTTTTTCATGTAAATTAAAAAAATTTCAATAAACAAACTTTTCATTTGGATTTCTAGAGAGATGCAATGTTTTTCTAAATTTTGCAAAAATATTAAATCTAATCCAAAGGTATCAATTATCTTACTGGGTTAACAGGGGAAATGAATAGCATGGAATTTACGAGAACAAATAATTGGGTTTATTTACTTAAACTACATAATAAAATTAATAACTAAGAGATAAAAAATATCAAATTATCTACAAAAAGAAATCTTACAACCTAATTTTTATTTTTTATTCTCTTTTCTTTTTAAATACTGGCCATTCTTCAAATTTAAGTTATTTTAGGGCATATAAAACATATAAATAAATTAATGTACCTCCTTTGTGCATCTATTTCAATTAAAACTCCAATTAATCACAATCGATTCACTACAACTTAGTTCTCCACACCTTAAGCCTAAACTCTCACTTCATCTCAACTCAGACCTTCCCACCATCGACTCCTCTTATAAATAATATGTGGCTTTTTCATGGACTTCTGAATCCTCATAATTAATTTCGTAACCCCCTCATCTCGTCTCATTATCGTGACCATAGTCAGACCATACAGGATTCTTTTTTTTTCATTTTTGGAATTAGGGTGTCGAAAAATATGACTTCGTAGTTAATAGTTGGGAAGTAATTTCCTGTCTATCTGTGTTCCTGTGAACATGATAATCGTGGATAGAACGAATATATCAATTCACGAATCTGAATAGAAACAATAATATTTAAATGTATATAACCATCTTACTTGCCAATCTCTTCTCCACGTTTTCTACCCAATACCCATAAGAATGGCACCTATTGATTTTTAGTCAAATGGCCAACAAAGGGAATGGGGGGGGGGGGGGGGGGGGGGGCATTTATTAGCGCGTGTAAGACAAGAGGCATTGGTGGCAAGGTACGCTGCTTCAGGAGCGGCAGCACATGATTCTGATAAAAGCTCAATGGCCTATCGAACTGTCTCTACGGCTGCACTACAAGTACTAACAGAAGCCCCCTTCCCCATGGACTTGGTCTTGGTTGGGCCTGTCGTCTCATACTTCTCCAGACGCAACATACCTTTAGGGGGAGATTGATGAGCTCTTACGCCTAGCCCCGGAGGAAGAGATGCGCGGACAGTCCACACCAGAGAGTTGAAAAGACATCGTCCAGAATTAAATAATGAATTTGAACAAGAAAAAATGGCAACAAAGTTGGTCACGATACTTCCTGGTCGTGGTGACTTTAACTCGCTATTCTTTCAGAGGAAAAACAACCCAAACAATTCGTGCGGCGGCATCGAGACTGCAGAACATGTGGTCCTCGATAGTCCGCTGTGCAACAATCGTATTTGGAACTTAGGTAGCTGGTGGCAGAAACAGACTACCTGATGTTCTGCCGATTAACGTCGGCTCCTGGCTGGAGCAGAAGCATGCATTGTAAGATGGCGCAGATTGTTCCGCCGATGACCTTCAGTATCATCTTGATCCTTTGCTCCCCTCCCTACTTTAGTGTAAGGCGCACCCCCAAAACTAGAAACAAAATTGTAGAAAAATATGGGGAACACTACTCCAACTTTCTAGTCTTATTGAGAGTTATAGTATACAATTTATTTTAAGTTTGGTCTGTATTATCTGGCAAGGTTGAGCGAAGGCTCGTTAAGTCTTTTCAATTTATTATCTCGTCTTCACATCTGACTGGTCAACTTATATTTACCCGACTTGTTCAACATCATTTATCAAATTCACTTATTCTTACATGGTGAAGATGTCACATCCACCCATGTTCCTTATAACTTTCCTTTTTCAATATAGTTGGGGGTGGCTTAATGTCACTCACGTACATAAACCACCCAAGGACCTCAGCACCACTTAATCTTCTCTGATCTCCTCAGTCTTTAAAGATTTATACAAGAAACTAACAATAAGATAAACAATTTTTCCTTTCTTTTTACTCTAATAATGTTTTCTCATTGTTCAAAAAAAAAAAAAAAAAAATAACCACAATAAAAAAATTGTGTTTCATATTCAAAAATATTATTTGATATAAAGCTTTAATTTTTAATTTTTTGACAGAGTTCGTCCACAGATTTCCTCTTTAAGGTCTGTCGAATTTACGTTTTAATCATTATTTTATATTATTAATATAGTAATTTATTTTTCTTGTTCCATATACATTCTATATTATAATTGTTATTGTTATTTTCTCTTACTTTCTCTTGTCTATATTTCACTCATTACGACCTGAAAAAGGGACATAAGAACGTCCCGAAATGTCGCCGTGAGAAAAAAATAAAATAAATAAGAGTTAGTATCTGCTTGAAGTACCAATAATACAAACCATGGGCGTGTCAACAGAAACCTACACATCATCAAGGTGACTAATAGTTCTCAGTGCGACCGGTGCGGCAGTACAGAGGATATGGATCACGGGCTACTGAAGTGTCTGAAATACGGAGAGACAAGACGAAAGTACCCAGATCTCAACCGGACGGACACCCTGCAAGATTGGCTGAAGAACCCCGTCAAAGACAAATATAAGAACCTAATAGACTTTCTTAAAGACATTGAAGAAGTTCTTTAATTTATTTAGATATGATGTAAATATTTTTTTTTTACCTTTTACAAATCTTATTTTTTTTTCTTTTATTATTATTTTTTTTTTCTTTCTTTATAATTTTTATTGCCGACATCTTGTTGTTTTCACATGACATAGCTCGTAATTAAGCTATTGTCAATAAATAAATAAAAAAAAAAAAAAAAAAAAAAAGTACCTGAATTTATATACCTACTATCTTAATGTATATGTTGCAGTCAAAGTATGAATTCAGTCAATGTATACACAAACTAGTCAATGTATACATTTGCTGAATTCTCTAGTCGAAGTGTACATAAACTAAAATATGCATACTTTCACTAGTGGATGTATACACTTACGTCTATGCCTTAGTGAAAGTATAAATAGCTAGCATTAATAATGTACACTTTTACTAGTAAAAGTGTACATTTGGCGTATAATTGAAATAGTTCACGTTTCGGGCTTTACCCGGGTAAAGTATATGTTAAAGCTAGAAACTGTACTACTTCAAATATAGGAACGACGGGAGGGGCAGATATATCGTCCCGCCGGCGGAACGCCGGCAAATACGCCCCCAAATTTTGTAATATTTCGATTTATGTTTGTTCTAGGAATTTATGTCAGATGAATGATTTTTTTTACAAAAACCTTTTTTTCTCATTTATTTATACTTTCACTAAGGAACACTAGAAAATGTATACATTGTCTAGTAAATGTATACATTCTCTAGCAATAGTGTTCATTTTTATAATCAATTGATACTTCCACTAAAACGGCTAGTTAATGTATACATTGACTAGTTTGTGTATACATTCACTGGAAGTCACACTTTGACTGCAATATATACATTCTTTTGACGTAGGTATCCTATTACCATGTTATGGTTTAACAGAAATAAAATTATTATTATTATTAACTGTATGTGCTTGCAAAGCTCTTATGATATTTTAATGACTTCATATAATAATTACGAAAAAATTGCTTTCAATAAGAAAAACCAACTTTGCAATTAATAAAAAAATAATAATTTGATCCTAGACCTAATATTTATAGAAAAAAAATTGTCGGTGAATCATCGGCGTCGTATTTCCCCAGCACGAATTAATCTGTAACGTTTTCGCTCTTCCTCCAAAACCATGGACTGTATGGACTAAAAATCAATAGTTGACTACGTAGAAGTGTCTGAACCCCTATATTAAATTTTTTATTAGATTTCTAACAATTTTTTTTTTTTTTCATGGATTGTAATCTGGACGTTGGAAAACATGGAATTTCGTTGATAAACTCCGATTTTTAACCGGTTACATTACTTCCCCTAACTTCGTATAACTGTGGAAGTAAGAAGACGTCGTTGAATCATCAGCAATGTACTTTCTTTTGGTCGATTTGGCTGAAAACCAATAGGTGTCGTCCTTATGGGAATCTGAATACACATATACAAGTTCGTTTTAATACAGTTATCCTTTCGGGAGTTATCGTGTTCACAGACACAAATTTTGTTTTCATCTTGTTAGGGGGCCGGAAAACATACAATTCTGGTGAAACTCAACTTCGAATTTCAGAGCGTTTACATAACTTCTCCTATACTTCGTTTAGATGGGAAATTAAAAATTTAAAAAAAAAATGTCATTAGAAGATGAGATATGGTCAATTAGGAGAGCGCCCTTTTGAAGAGCCACCATTTTGAAATGACAATCATGAGTTCCTAGACATCAATTGTGTCACCCAGCACAATGATTACACTGAAAAATGAGACTCAACAGAGCATGTGGCCCCCCTCTACCCTATTATTAGCCAATCAAATTGGTCTAATTCCCCAGGGCAGCCATATTTTATTACTATTTCTGCTGTTCTGCTCTTGAAGTAAACTGTTTTAGATTGAACCAATTATTAATAATTTTAAGTTTTTATTTTCATGATTATTGTACATTTTGATTTATACATTATTTTTCTGGTTTAATGTCTACTTGTACTCCCACATTGGGCAGAAAGGACAAATCTGTAGGCCAGCCTTATCTAGCCCTAGATTCAACTTTACAACGACGTGTAAGGTTTTTTTTCAATTTATTCAACTGATTGTTAATTGAACAATTTAAGGACAAAATACCTGGCAACTCCTGGAAATCGATCTGAGAACGTTTTCTATAGGGTCGAAGTATAGGGGCAGTTATGTAATCTGTCAACAATTAGATGCGGAATTTCATGTTTTCCGACCTGTAGATTCATATGAAAAAAACATTTTTTGTGTCTGTGAACACGATAACTCTCCAACGATGACACCTATTGCTTTTCAGCTAAATCGACCTGAGGAAAGGATTGATTAAAGGAGAGGCAACTCAAAAACTCTAATAACTGCCTTTGTAATCAATGTATCGACCAAAATTTCATATGTAAATTCAAAACCCCATAATGACAGCACTTATTAATTTTCATCGGAATCGGCAGAAGGGTATCAGAGGGGGGCTTAACTAAAAAACCCCAATAACTACCGATCTAATGAAAGGCCGATGTCAACATGAAATTTCATGTCTAATTTCAGCGATATCGGTTAAAGGAAAGGGGTGTTCAGTTTAGGGGACTTAATTCAAAAAGTCTAATAACTACCGATGTAATGAATTTATCGACACAAGTTTTAGATGAGGATTCAGAAGTCAACGGATTGAATATTAGTGCAAACGGTCGACTAGTTTTGGAGGGGTGCGAAGAGTTAATTGATTATGTTAATTAATTCGTTCTGGGGAAATACATTGCCGGTGTATCGCTGACGACTTTTTTCAATGAGTTTTGCTACATATATATTTAAATATATTTTTGTGTGGATGGGTTGTAGCAGAAGAGGATGCCATCCTTTGCGCTACTTCACAACATGTGGATGGGTTGTAGCAGTGGAGGATGCCATCCTTTGCGCTACTTCACAACATGTGGATGGGTTGTAGCAGTGGAGGATGCCATCCTTTGCGCTACTTCAGAACATGTGGATGGGTTGTAGCAGTGGAGGATGCTATCCTTTGCGCTACTTCAGAACAATCTCTCAGTGAATTCAGTATATCATTTATAAAAGTAGGTTGTTTCAGCGTCAATTATTTTAATTTAAGAAATTTACCTAGGTTGAATAGAATCTCATATAAAATGCCCATCTAATGGTTGTGCTGTTGTTGTTTCAGACCCTCCGGAGGTACGGATGCTCGGAGCACCCAGCTCGGACCTAGAAGAGAACAGGAACGATGTAGTGTTGAGGTGTGTGACAGACGCCAACCCCACGGCCTCCGTGGTCTGGAGGAAGGCCGGGAAGACTGACATTGCCAGTCTGGAGGAGAGTCTGCAGTTCCGACCGGTCACCCGGAGGGACTCCGGCACCTACACATGTCAGGCCAGGAACAGTATGGGTTTCAGCGAACCTCTCACAGTCACCCTCGACATCAAATGTGAGTAACTTATGTTTAATGCGAAACATGCTAAAATAACTCCTCATTTCGTAAATAAAACTTGATTGGCAGGACTTTCTTATACCAAACACGCTTACAGATCATTCTTTTTCCCCCTTCTCAAAATTATTTCATACTGCCATTACTGGTTATAAGAATGTCTACTTGGGAGCCATGGTGGCCGTGCGGGCTAGAGCGTAGGGCTTTGGTCGCATGGTCTCACCAAGGTTCGCGGGTTCGAATCCTGTCCGACAGTGAGTTTTATTTCGTAGATAGAACTCCCTCCCGGGGCCATGGATGTCGTAAATAATTAGTAAATAACACAGTGACATGGCTAATATGCATCGTACATAAAGCAAAAAAAAAAAAAAAATGTCTACTCTCAAAATAACGCTGTACCAAGAAGCAAAATGAAATGATTTTGAGAAGGGGAAAATCCTGTAATGGCCACGTCACATATATTTTTCTTACTTTTTATAATTTTTGAAAGCACCATAGCGACCTTAATCAAGAGGACTGACGCTGGTCAGCGGCCTCATTCAAGTGCCAGATGTTTTGTTTTATTTGATTTTAGCACAATTGAATGTACATTGTACAAAAATTACCAATAAATTAAAAAAATAAATAAATAAATAAAAAAACCACCAATATAAAAACCATATTTTAAAATTCGTTGCTATGAGTTATGATTAGGTTAGGTTTTATGACTCATGCCCGGGCTTTAACTACGAGGTCATATCGCCTACTACCAGAGCGCTCTTTCGTCACTCTGGTGGACATGAGCCCGACTCTACTGTGGGAGTCCTAAATTTTGCCTACCCTAAATTTTTATTCATCTAGGGTAGGGGTCTTTAACGAGTACCTGACATCGTACAGGCTCGGGACCATCGCTTAACGTCCCATCCGAAGGACGGCGTGCTTAAGTTTATTTTACCTCCCAGATAAAATAAACTAAGGGCCTCGGTCGGGCTACGAACTCACGACCTTGAGCTCAGAAGTCAAACACGCATACCACTGAGCTACCGGCGCCCTCAAGTTATGAGTTATGATTTAAAAATTACTTATTGTTAGATATATTCATTTCAATAAACTTTGAATAAAAAATAATAATAACGTCAATTTCTTCTATATAAACATTTTAGTATTAGGGATTGGCAACACATTGCAAAAAGTCTCATTTAAATTCATTCATAGGAACCGGATTCCGAGGTTTTTCAGTTTCCATGCCTAACGGCACTCCACCTATTGTGCCCCTTTCCTGGCACTGGCTGGGATTGATAGTATTAAAACCTATATTATATCCTTATTTCCTCAAACATTGATCTCGAGAATTATTAGATCTTAGCCCATTTATTAAAAATTGAAATATATATACATTTTTTTTTTTTTTCTATTTATTAAGCCTATATTTATGATAATGTCAATTTTTAAATCAAAAAACTTGTCTATTATTATTATGCAACATAGTAAGTTAAGTGATGTATCAAACGAAAGATATGATTGTGTGGAGATTACCGCTAAGGTTGGGAATTTCGAACTGACCTCTGGACGTGACGTGACGAGAGATAAAAAATTCTCTTTGATTCACTGTATGATATGTGGAATTTAATTTGGCTGGAGGCTGATGGGGAATGGGATGTGTTTGAGCTTTTTCTCACTTCTTCATTCATGTTTTTCTCATAATCAAATACTATTTTATTTATTTATTACAAGTTTTTTTAAACTTTTTTTTTCCCCCAGCTCCAGGAAGTATAGGGGAAGTTTTGTAATCGGTAAATTATTCGAGGCTGATTTTTCAATGGAGTTTCATGTTTTCCGACATCCAGATTCCAAATATGAAACAAAAAATGTCTGTCTGTGATAACTCCCGATAGAATAAATGTATCGACACTATTATGAATAGATTGATCTGGGAAGTGAAAAAACCCTGAGCACACCATCCTTCGGATAGGACGTTAAGCGATGTTCTCGAGCCTGTTCAGTGTCAGATACTCGTTAAAGACCTCTACCCTAGATTAATGAACCTAAGTAGGCAACATTTAGAACTCCCGCAGTTGAGTCGGGATCATGTCCACCAGGGCGACGAACGAACTCTCTGGTAGTAGGCGATATGACCTTGTAATTAAATATAGATAAATAAATAATATACCTCATAGCGAATCTTAACTATATTTTCCTACTAACCTTTTTCTTCTTTGAATATTTGTTGTTTCAAAACTGGAAAGGCGTAACTTTTGTGAATCATTCCCTCATTTGCTATGCCACTGCCTCTAAATCATCCTCCTCTTTGTTCGGTTTGATTAAAAATTATCTGTCTTGCTCAGGTTAAATCAATCCACATATATAAAAAGAGGGCGCCGGTAGTTCAGTGGTAAGCGTGCTTGACTTCTGAGCTCAAGAACGTGGGTTCGTCACCCGACCGAGGCCCTTAGTTTATTTTATCTGGGAGGTAAAATAAACTTAAGCACGCCGTCCTTCGGATGGGACTTTAAGCGATGGCCCCGATCCTGTACGATGTCAGGTACTCGTTAAAGACCCCTACCCTAGGTGAATAAAAATTTAGGGTAGGCAAAATTTAGGACTCCCACAATAGAGTCGGGCTCATGTCCACCAGAGTGACGAAAGAGCGCTCTGGTAGTAGGCGATATGACCTTATAGTTAAAGCCCGGGCATGAGTCATAAACCCTAACCTAACCACATATATAAAAAATTGTGTACGTTTGAATAGAACCCCATAATGACATCTATCGACTTTTAGCCAAATCGGCCGAAGGGAAGGGGGGATTAGGGGGAGGCTTAACTCAAAAACTTTAATAACTGCCGACGTAATGAATGTACCAACATGAAATTTCATATTTAAAGTCAAAACCCAATAAGGACATAACCTGTCAATTTTAAGCGAAATCGGCTGAATGGAAAGGGGGTTCATGGGAGGGGGCTCAATTCACAAATCCTAATAACAAATGATGTAAAGAATATATTCATATATGTATATATATATATTTCTATATATATTTCTATATATATAGCGAAAAGTTAATTCCTTATGGGGAAGTACATTGCCTGTGATTCAACGACAACTTTTTCCCCCCTTTTTTGACTTTATGGAAAAGCATATTAGCGATGACGTCATACCGATGTTATTGGTTATTTATACAACCACCAATGGCGCCGGGAAAGAGTGTTTCTATGAAATACCAACTGGATTTGAACCTATGCAACCATAACTCTAGCCCATAGACCGTATTTCAGAAGTTTTCTCAGAAAACTCTTATAATTTGCTAATCAGCAGAGATGTAAGATAATTACTTATTTATTTATTTTTTTCATTGAGGATAATTTTTCATTAAGTTTTGATTGGAGAACTTCATTGTGAAAATTCAGTTTGAAATAAGCATTTTTTGTTTTGATGCGAATAATAGTATTCTTACTTTATAAATTGAATAAAATGGAAATATTCTTCACTGAATATGGCCTTTTATTCTTGGTCAATAGGTGTTTAAATAGGATAATATGGAATAGTATGATTATTTTATGTATATAAGAATACTTTTATTCCAAATATGGTTAAAATCAATTCAGCAGGTTATTAATTATGACATGCCTGGGCTTTAACTACGAGATCATATCGCTTATTAAAGCGCTCTTTCGTCGCTCTGTTGTGGAAGTCCTAAATTTTTCTATCCGAAGAATCGCGAGCTCAAAATCCTTTCACCTCCCAGATTAAAAAACCTTAGTGCCTCGGCCGGTCTTCGAACCCGCGATTTTAAGCTCAGTAGACAAGCACGCGACCTCTGAGCTACTGGCGCACTCAGCAGGTTATTGACGAGTGAAATTGACATCACTTCTTAATTGAAAATACAAAAAGGATTTGACCGTTTATAAGAAAGTAATTTTTTTTTTTTAATGGGTTTTTCCAAATAATTCATCAGATTTTCGTTTGCCCAGTGCAAATAAATAAAAGTTTTTTTATTCAGCATGAATGTCTCTAATGGATTTGGTTGCCTGTGTAAATAAATAAACTCCATTAGTGGACATTGATCCGAGGAAGAAAACAAACAAATTGTCCTATTTGAGAGGGCTTAGGGTCCATACTCATCCTCCATTCTCTGCTGGAGAATAGCACTCCCAAACTGAGATTCCAAGTCATCCTCCACCGGCATCTTGTTCAAAGACAGATGGAAGCATGTCGATCAGGCCTAGCGTTCAAAGCTGTAAGATCTGAAGAGAAACACAGTGAATTTGGTGCAAGAAGCCCGGGTTTTGTGTACATCCCTAAGAATTGTCAATACCTGATTGTTGATGCATTTTCTTATATATTATAGTCATGACTCATGCATTAGCTTTTAGGTCATATCGCCTACTACCAGAGGGTACTTTCGTCGCTACCTCTGAGTTAGCACCCTCTTATTATATAAACTAACATTAGTTATGTTGGAAATTCTTATTATCAGCTGCACATATGATAATAACCCCATTTGAACCCAGTGAGTCCCAAAGCCAAAGCTATTCCCCAATCCGTGGTTAAGGGAAAAAGTTTGAAAAATTATTATTCATGGATACTTGTATATTAGATTATCCTTCGTGTAAATTATAATAAACGGCTTATTAACCTGAGTTGAATGGATAAGTGAGAGGAAGGGAGGGGAAAAAAAAAATGAAAAAAATATGAATTTAGAGTCAGAAGGTAATTTAGAGGGATGATTTTCATAATTCGTTGTTTTACGAGGTGCCCGTGGGATGAATGAAGACTACGTAAGGGGCGGTGATAAGTCCAGCAACCCCCATTCTTTATTTTATTTACTTCCCGGCTGTACGTAGGAGAAGGTATACAATCGGTCAGAAATTCGATGTCGAATGTTTAACGGATTTTCATGACTTCCAACCCCCTGATTCCAAAAATTTAAAAAAGAAAAAAATTCCTGTCTGTGAACATGACAACTCCCGAAAGAAGGAATATATCGACACGAAATTTTATATGTGTATCCAGAATTCCATAAGGAAGACACCTATTGATTTTCGGGCATTTCGGTCAAAGGGAAGGGAGAGGTTACAGGGGCGGTTTCCACAAAAACCCAATAACTATCGATTTAATGAATATATCGACACGAAATTTTACAAGTGGATCCAGGGCCCAATAAGGACGACACTTGCCGGTTTTCCGAAAAATCGGCTTAAGGGAAGGATGTTCAGAGGAGAAAGCTCAATTCCAAAAATCCTGTTCTTTTTTCTTTCTCTAGAATGACATTTTTGAATACATTGTTGTTTCTTCTTTATTACTTCATTTTATTACTATTATTACTTTTTATATTTATTGTTATTATCTATTTGCTCCTTACTTGTTTAGTTATCATTATTATTTTTTATTTTTTTTACTTAATTTTATTTATTTAGTGGCCGTGCCGCGTCATTTGAATTATTATTCATGTTTATTTTATTTAAATGAAAATAGGACACATGATATTATGAGTACTGTTGGTGTTCTTATGACTCATGCCCGGGCTTTAACTACACGGTCATATCGCCTAGTACCAGAGCGCTCTTTCGTCACTCTGATAGACATGAGCCCGACTCTACTATGGGAGTCCTAAATTGTTATTCACCTAGAGTAGGGGTCTTTAACGAGTGTAGGCCCGACATCGTACAGGCTCGGGATCATCGCTTAACGTCCCATCCGAAGGACGGCGCGCTTATATGCCAATATAAAAAAACGTTATTAAGAAGAAATGCTGTGTTTCATGCCATAGCAATCTAGAACGCCACCCAGCGGTAGCTCCTCAGGACGAAATTTAAAAACAATGAAGATATTATGATGATTAAGTTAGCAATTTTGGGTTATAGCAAGTGACGATTCCGTCTCCTCTTCAGTCCTCTGGGAGAATTGTGTGGAAAGTGTGATGATTGCACATACGAATTTGTATGTGAATGCAATTTCGTACGGAATCGTCAGTAAACATCCTCCATTCTGTTTATTAAGTCTTCATTGACTTTGACTAGAAAAACTTCAGATTAGATGTTTTAGCCGAACCGTATATTGGCCGTATACCCAGAGTGGTTTGAGCAGGAATGTGTAACAGTTACGATTTTGTCTTAAGGGTAGTTTCGAATGTCTGTGCAGAAGGGAATAAAGCATTTTAAATCCTTTTGTTTAGTGTATTACGGCTTTGTCGTGTATGAGGGTCCCATGTCAGTCTTCTGTTCTAAATATCTACCGATTTTAAAATGTGAATGAGGCATGTAATGATTTTTTATTTATTTTGAAAATATTTTAATGATTAATATTCAATATATTTTATGAAGGCCCCCTGAAAGACGGCCCTCCTTGTCAATATATTTGTAATAATGTATTCATTCTTTCAATTCGATCTGGGGAAGTACATAGCTCATGTTTCACCTACTTTGGAAGGAAACTCTTCTAGTTTTCAAGCCCTACGAGTCAGATCCTGGAACCGCTCTAATGGCCCTACGGATGCAGTAAAGCCAGGTTTTCTATAAAGGGCTTGTGATACTATAAGGAGCTGGTTCTCTTCAAGCCCTACGAGTCAGATCCTGGAACCGCCCTAATGGCCCTACGAATGCAGTAAAGCCAGGTTTTCTATAAAGGGCTTGTGATACTATAAGGAGCTGGTTCTCTTCTGGCCGAGAATGAAGTACACAAGGACTTTATGCCAAATAAACAATAACTTTTCTGCCCTTCAAATCAAAAACTGAAACTTTGGTGATGGGTTTGCTACACGAGAAAGCTTCTTCCTTATCCAATTCTTTCAGTCAATTTCGAAGTAAATCTTTTACAAACAAACTTTGACTGACTTCAGGACTCAATCCAAAAATATTTAGACCACGCAAAATATGTACCTACTTCAAAATTTTTTTCCGATATCGCGAAAAATTAATAGGGTACTTCTGTATGAGAATTTGAATTCAAATTCTAAAATTTCATGTAGATACTTTCAATGCCTTGGCAATTATTAGAGGTTTTATGCTCCTCTCCATCTAATTTCTCTATTCCCTCGGCCGATTTGAATGAAAATGAATATCACCTCTATGGGGTTCTGGATACACATAATATTTCGTCTCGTCAACTCAAGCTGTTGACATACAAAAGACATGAATACATTGAAAATTTTAAATTAAAAAGTCATTATTGTCGATTTGGGACATGATGATACATTCATTACATCGACAGTAACTAGGATTATGAGCCGAACCTCGTTCTTTGATCTCCCCTTCCCTTAAGCCGATTTTTCGAAAAAGTAATAGGTGTGTTCTTTACGGGGATTTGAATTTAAATAGAAAATTTCACGTTGATACATTCATTACATCGGCAGTTATTATAATTTTTATGTTAAGCCTCCCCTTTCCTTTTGGACGATTTGGGTTAAAATAAGTCGTCATTAGTGAGTTAATATAGACAGTGGCGGATACAAGAAGGGGGTAAAAGCTGAATTTACCCCCCCCCCCCCCCCCCCCTTTGCGCAAAGTCTCAGAAGTCAGTTTCGTTAAGAATAAAGAAATATGCACGTTGAATTGAGTAAGACGTCCTAGTGATGCGCAAAGGACCTCTTCCGGTCCTTCGCACAGACTACAATGACGTCATTCGTTTACAGACTCAGACTGTTACTCAACCTGTTACTATTATAATAATATTTCAGTCTTGATTCTTAATTCATGCACTTCGTCAAACCAGCCAAAATATTAGCCCCCTTGTCCTTCATCATTCCAAATCTTGAACCAACGAAATTTTCATTTTCCATGAAATTTACTGAAGAAAAGAGGGGGGGGGGGATCATAGGAGAGAGATTCAACTAAAAAATCCTAATAATTGCCGATGTATCAAAGTTGAGGGGAAGGACATTGCCTGTGATTCACCGGCGACTTTTTCTTATTATAAAATATTCATCACAGAATTTCTACGATTAATTAATTCGATGAAAGAAAAAAACAGAGTAGTGTCTAGTGCACTCTTTAATTATTACTAATCCAAGGATCACTAGAGTTTTCTAAGTAGGGAACTCTGTTCCACTCTACAGTTCCATCTAATTGAAGCTTAGTTGTAAAACTGCACTTAGAGCTCAAGAAATGGTTACCGGGAGGAGGAGGGAGGTAGCGAGGTCGGTATTGTAGACTTCGTTTATCGCAAAATTGAGCACGCCGTCCTTTGGAAGAGATGTTAAAAACCCCTACCTGCATTGTGGAGTCGGGCTCATGTACACCATGGCGATGAAAAGTCCTTAGTTAGTAGTCGATTTGACTTCATATTTGAAGGCCTGGCATGTCACAAAAACAAGCAATTCGTTACTAATTGTTACTTGCTACTTGAAACATTCTTCCTGAATCACTTATCCTTCTATTCCCAAACCAACAGTTTTATTACTTCCTTGGCTATACGAAGTACAGGGAAAGTTATGTAATCAGTCAAAATTTCGATGCGGAATTTTCAACGGAGTTTCATGTTTTCTGACATTTAGATATCAAATATGAAAAAACAAATTTCTGTGCTGTAATGTGTGTATCGATACGAAATTTTATATATGTATCCAGTATTGATTTTCAGCCAAATCGGTCAAAAGGAAGAGGAGGTTTAGGGGTAGGGCATAACACAAAAACTCTAATAACTGCCGATTGAATGATAGTATCGTCACGAAATTTTATATGTGGGACCAAAACCCATAAGGAAATTTTCAGCTAAATCGGCCGCAAGTGAGAGGGGGATTAGGAGGGAGGCTTAACTCAAAAATACTAATAACTGTCGTTGAAATGAATATATCAACACGAAATTTCATATGTGAATTTAAAACCTTATTTCACAGGATGTCAAATATAAGATAGTCTGACCTCTCACAGATTTTTATTGGTAGTAATAGCTAGCGGGCTTTCGAGGTTTCCCTCATCATCAGGCAGTCTACAAAAGAACCATCCTTAATATAATATGTAATATAAATAGCAAAGATAAATAATTAAATTGAAAACACAATGTTTGATTAAACATACCTGAAAAAAAAATTTTTAATTTTGAATAAAACTAAATAATATAATAAAAATAAATTAAAAATATCATGGATGGTGACAGACCAGTTATCCCGGTCCACCATTTGAGTCACAACTGGGAGAACGGTGTACGTGAGACTGGACAAACCTCCCATCCCCTCTCTAGAGTTGAGGAGGGGGGACTCTCTCTTCCTCCTTTCCAATTTGATTTCTATACTTTCCAATGTATTCATCTTTCCACTTTTTTGGACATGATGTAGTAACGAGACTGAACTGGCCTCATGTCCTGTGTTACTGGAGGTGTTGGAAAAATTCAGAGTCGCCCCTCCTCAAATGCTCCCTCACTCTAGTCAGACTATCTTATATTTGACATCCTGTGAAATAATCACTTCTCACTACATCAGCCATCTTCATATTAAAACCTTATAATGGTGACACTTTAATTTTCAGGGAGGGGGGCTCATTTCAAAAACCCTAATAACTGCCGATATGATGAATTTATCGACACAGAAATTAATATGAGGATTTAGGAGCCCCTATGTAAGTCAACTGTTGAATATTAAGGCAAATGGTCGACTGGTTTTGGAGGTGGAGCGAAAAGTTAATTGATTAATTCGTTCTGGGGAAGTACATTGCCGGTGATTGACCGACGACAGAACTGACGTTACTGGGTATTGGAAAATTTGAGAGGGAGGGACCGAAAAATGTAGTGGGTATAAGAAAGTCACGTTATGGTCACATCATTTTTAAATAGCCAGGGGGCTTATATGTAGCCTTATAAGCAAGGTTATTTTCTCGTGTCTTTGATGTTGGCAAACTGGTCTAGATTCTCCAGGGATACGGACATTTCACTTTACACTTTCATAAAGTACACAAATAACTAAAGAGTGTGTGTACAGAGACCTGGAGCTAGTGCGTTAATCCTCCCATATTCAACATTTCGTCTCCTCTCATAGGACAAGTCCTCACTTACCCCGACATCTTTCACTGAAAGAGAATTTTCTTTTATGCAAAAAATAAACAGCATTCCTAATTTATTACTTCCTTATACGTATAGTATAAGAAAGTAGCTACTTTAATCGTATGAAAACCCGAGATCGAGTTTTCAAAGGATTTGCATGTTTCAAAGTCTTTTGAATACGTTTTGAACGCGGTGACCATTGTCTCTCTGCGTTCTAACGCTGAAACGATCATAGATATAAACTTGAAGTTTGGGCTGGAGAAGTCACATGTGCTAACTTCTGATTAGATTTTGAGAAAATTGTGACAATTTTACTTCGGGGCCTAAGAACTTTTTACAAGATACCGCTTATAATTATTACCTAATCAAAAATACTTTTAAGTAAAAACATTGTAGAGAAAACTGAAAGATACATTTTTTATGAAATACGATTTTTCGCAGCTCGTCTAATTTTACAGATGCATGGCGAAAAATGTCCTGAAATGTCGTCTTGAAACATATATTTTTACACGTTTCCTTGATTTATCGGAAAACGTTAGTCCTATCAAAAAATTTTCCCCTAACAAAAATGTTCCTTATTAAATTTCCAATGTTGAGAGCAACTTTGAAAGCAGTCTAGAACAAATAATAAAATTTGTGAGAATGAGAAAGAAATTCGAATTTACCTTCATCGAAAAATTTCTTGAAATCAGGGGCTCGATTATCATTTTTCTGAAGAAGGTAACACAAAATTTTCCTGAAAGAAAAAAACATTCTTTCTCAGCTTTTTCTCTTAACCTCAGACTTTCTAATTGCGTCGTCCAAATAAAGCTTCGAGGAGCCTGTTGAGTTCTTGAGATCCTTTTCACAGCAATATTTCCAAGAATTGTATTGTTGCATTGTTATTGGAAATGCTGTTCTTTTAAAATTTCTTATGTCGGCTAAAAGGATGGGGGGAGAGTAGAGGGGGAGCCTTAGCTAAAAGCCAGAAAAACTGGCGATGTAATGAATACATTCACATAAAATTTCATATGTGGGTCCAAAACCCTAAAAGACTACACCTATTGATTTTCATGATATTTAACATTTTTGCAGAGATATTGTGAAACACTTGATAAAAATAAACAAACTATATATTTATAGTTTATCAAAAAACTATATATTTTATTTTATAAAACTTTTTATTTTTTCATATATTAACAATTGTTATCTTTAATTCATTTCATATATGCATTTAATCAACAAATACTATTTCAAATTTTTTATTTTTAAGATCCCAATTTGGGACGAAATGTCATTTTTTATGTTTTTTCACATTTCAAGTATTAACTGTACAGAAAGGATAGGAAAACCCCATAGGGGCTGAAAAAGGATACCTACCTACCCCTTAGATTGTAAACTACCTAGTTGAACTTCAATTTAGTATTTGTTCAGTCGTGGCTGAAGATGGTAGCAATACCGAAAGTACTCCCATATTATATAATATTTGTGAAATAGACAATATTTTTTAAAAAACATACGTTTTATTTATTTTTATTGATTTTCAGCCGAATTGGCCAAACGGAAGAAGGGTGAACTCAAACTCTAATAACTGGCAATGTAATAAATGTACCGACATGGAATTTCATATGAGGAGTCTTACGTCCATGAGACATCTATCAATTTCCTAGATGAGATTTTGGATTCACATATGAAATTTTGTGTCAATACGTTACATCGGCAGTTATTAGACTTTTTTTGTGTTATTACTCTCCCCCTAATCCCTTCCCTTCCACTTTGGCCGATTTGGTTGAAATTCAATAGGTGTCGTCCGGGGTTCTGGATACTTAGAAATAGGAGGTTGGAAAATATGAAATTGGGGTGAGTTTGACTGATTACATAACTTCCCCTATACTCCGTATAGTTGGAGATGTAAAAACAAGCACTATGTGTTGCTTGCTTCATTATACTGAGCCTCCATGGTTAGCTGGCCTGAGGTCTTGGTTTAGTTACCATCAACATGACAACAGTTGCCTCCATCAATCTTTAATGAGCTCCTCCAGCCCCCCTTCTCTAACTTTACACCAAACTGACAACAGAGGCCCCACAACAGGACAACAAAAAAACCAACCTTAATGCACTTTACCACCAGTTGTATAAAAACTATACAGAATTTCCCTTCTATCCAGAGCAAGCTTTCACTAAGATGTCAGATACTCAGTGAAGACCTCTCTAACCCGGGAAGGGAAAATCCAGAGTGCAGAACAGCTCTTTCCCCTATTTATTTACAGTATGACCTCGTAGCTAAAAGCCCGGGCATGTCACAAAAAAAAAAGAATTACCCTCGCTAACAGCTGAATAGTAGGTAACACAAGAGAAATTCCACCAGGATCAAACTTTTCGATGTGAACATTTTTTTTATTCTAATTTATAATAATACATTTTTAGACATTATAAAATTTTATAATGAACACTTTCTACGTATATATTGAAACATCGGAAAAAATGATTCTCTCAGATATCTTGGTAAAATTTAGGACTCTCATAGTAGAATGGGATAATGTTAGTTCTGACTCCAACGCTCAACTTCTAGGCCCATTACACCTAGGATATGTTGACTTTTGATTCTAACCAACGCCATATTTGAATTCAGCTCAAAAAATTGCAAAAATAACCACTGCCATCTCAATTTTGTTAATTTTGGATGTTGTGAGTGTTTGATTCTGGAGGAATCACTTATTAATGGCATTATTTATTGATAAAATTAAATTGTAAGGTATCCATTAAATTAAATCATGACATGAGCCACACTCAAGGGGTCAAATAGCCGAGGTTTGCCGACCACTGACCTAAGGTATAGGAGTGTTTAACGAGTGGCTGACATCACATAGGCTCAGGACCAACGCTTAACGTCCCTTTCGAAGGACGTCATGCTCAAGGTTTTTTCACCTCCCTGACAAAAAACCTAATGCCTGGTTTATACGGGTATAGTAATCAGTAGAGTAGAGCAGTTAGTAGAGTAACTCTACCCGTAGAAACCCCAAAAACTGTGCGGGTAGAGTAGAGTAGCGAGTAGCTGGTAGAGTAGAGTACTATACCGCGTGCAGTAAAGTGGACTCTACTCTACTTACCCCCAGCACAACTCCCACTCTACTAGCCTCTCCACTCTACCCGTGTAAACATCTTCTCTACCTACAACATCAAGTATCAAGTAGAGTTTAGTTGCAGTGTACAAGTTGTTGCGCAATATTTGTTTAATTTATTTTAAAAATGGTGAAGTTTTCGGAGGATGAAACAATTAAACTTGTTGATTCATTTGTTCACAAGAGTGTCTGTGGAATTTATGCAATATACACTATAGAAATAAGGACATGAGGTTGGCCGCGGAAAAAGAAATCATCAACAAACTTGGAAAAACCGGCTTTGGTGTATCTGAATTAAAACAAAACCTTTAAACTCAGCTTTTATAGCATCTCTCATCGTCGTATCTTCGCGTTGGATTTTGTCTTTCACCATGCTCAATAGTTGTTCAAAATTTTCTGGTGTCATCCTGAGACACCGTTTATATTCTAACTGATCCTCTTCGGCTAACTCTTTTAGTAGAAGCGATGTTGCTCCGAGTGAATCTCTTCTTTCGAGCCATTCTCTTACCCATACTCTTTCTTCTCTTTTAATTTCTTCATCTATCGCTTCCACAAATTCTCTTATTAGAGCCATTAAAACTCTAGGCAAATAATTCTTCTTTAATTTTTTAAACACCATTTTACTTCAAACAACTACTCTACTATGTGTAACCGAAAAAAAATCAAAAGTGGTATAGTAGCTAGTAGAGTGAACTCTACTAGCTACTCTTCTCTCCTGATTACTATACCCGTGTAAACCAGGCATAAGGGCCTCGGCTGAGTTTTGTACCCGCGATCATGAGCTCAGTAGGGTTGCCTTTGAGCTACCGGCGACCTCGATAATACGAGTACAGTGTCTACCTAATTGTAGTAATAACAATAACATTACATTTCTAAGTTGGATCTCATTTGATTTTTATCAGCTGTTTTCTTTAATTAAAGCTAAGGCTGAACTAATCCTTGTATTAGTTGATGCCGCCTTAGGAAGACAAGCCTGGCAGGACATCTTGTTGTGGGACGCTCTGCTTGTCCAACACAAAGCCTGTCTCCTATTAGACTTTCAACTTGCTAATTAGACCATGAACAGACCCTCCTTCCATGCTCTACCTTCCTCTCCAGATCTCAGTAGCATAACATTTTGTATAGAACTTTTCCTGTTACTCCATACGGAAACTTTTACAACGAGTATGCTTTCAGTCTGTCTGTATTATTGTTGAAATGGTTTCGAACCCCACTCAGTAAGCTAGCACTACCTACTACTCAGCTACCGGCACCCTTAAAATGTTTTCTTGAAGGCAACATTAGGAAGAATAGTATTTTTTTTCATGTTACATTATTGCATAATTATTTTTTATATTGTTCGCAATAAAGTCAATTTTTTTTATACTTTACCTAAACAGCTGCTGAAAAAAAACCTTGAGCATGCTGTCCTTCGCCGTGTTCGAAGTCAGATACTCGTTAAAGACCCCTACCCTAGGTGAATAAACCTAGATAGTCAAATTTAGGATTCCCATATTAGGGTCGGGCTCTTGTCCACCAGAGTGATGAAAGAACGCTCTGGTAGTAGGCGATATGACATTTTTGTTAAAGCCCGGGCCTGAGTCACAATAACCAACTGACCTAAACAGCCGTATAATATTTGGGTAATATGTAGAACACCTGAGTTAGGTTAGGTTTTATGACTCATGCCCGGGCTTTAAGTATGAGATCAAATCGCCTACGCGCTCTTTCGTCACTCTGGTGGACATGAGCTCGACTCTAGTGTGGGAGTCCAAAATTTTGCCTACCCAGAACTTTTATTCATCTAGGATAGGGATCTTTAACGAGTACCTGACGTCGTACGACTCGGGACCATCGCTTAACGTCCCAACCGAAGGACGGCGTACTTAAGTTTCTTTTATCTCCCAGGTAAAATAAAATAAGTTTCGAACCTACGATATTGAGCATAGAAGACAAGCACGCATACCATTGAGCTACCGGCGCCCTCTAGAACACCTAGAGAAAAGCATTTAACACACTTTGAGTAGTATATCGAAATTTTTTACTTTACCTCAAAGTCAGTCATTTTGTACAATCCCCAGGTATTTTATACAAAGCTTAGACTTTACACTTTGCCGGAAACACTGGATATCCGAAGATCAAACATGTCGTTATTTATGTATCATGTGCCACAATTAAAGGACTTTGAACCAAATCATTGCCTTATTTATTGAACCTGAATTCTTCTAATAGCGATATCTTGGAAATTGCTGATGCGTTACTCTTTTAAGAAAGATCCAGAATTATCCGGGCGGCGTATTGAGCTTCAAGTACGAGGTCATACCACCTTCTATCAGAGCGCTCTTTCGTCGCTCTGGTGGACATGAGCCCGACTCTACTATGAGAGACCTATGAGAAAGTACCTGACATCGTATGCTAGTGGGCTAGGAACCATGGGCTAGGAACCATCAGTTAACGTCCCATCCGAAGGACATAATCTATCTATTATTGTTTGGAATAACAAGAAATATTTATAGTTAGTTATTGTGACATGCCCGGGCTTTAACTACGAGGTCATATTGCCTATTACTAGAGCGCTCTTTCGTCACTCTGATGGACATGAGCCCGACTCTATTATGGGAGTCCTAAACTTTGCCTACCTAGGTTTACTCACCATTTCAGGCTAGGTGTCTTTAATGAGTACCTTAAGGTTTTTTACCGCCCATAAAATCAAAAAATCTAAGGGCCTCGACCGGGTTTCGAACCCGCGATTTTGAGCTCAGTAGGTTAACACGCTACCTTTGAGTTACCGGCGCCCCGAAGTCAATAATTATTTTGTCCGGCACATCAAAGGAATGATACACTGTTCTTATAATTGCTGGTTTAAACCCGGCTGGGACTTTTTTGTTTTTTTTGGGTAGTAACAAAACCTTGAGCACGTCGTCCTTTAGAGGAGACGTTAACTGTTTTATGTCAGGTATTCGTTAAATATTAGATAACTAAACCAGGCTTATGAAAATTCTCCCATAGTATAGAGCTACCAGGGTAGGAAGGGGGCATAGGGCATCGAGTTCTTAGGTCCTTAGGTGTCCGCACCAGCTGTTGTTTCTTTAGTTTTGTTGAACACAGCTGGTGCAGTCAACTTTAGAGAGTGCAACATTCAGACACACTGTAAGAATCGGCTGAGGAAGCTGGAAAACCAATAATGTTACTCACACGTGATACAGTCACGCTTCTTAAACCGGAACCTAGTATTTTATCACGTTTTTATATACGATACCTGTCTGAACTTATCTTTAGAGTGTCCTGTAAATATTCGGTTCAATAATGTTCATAACATATTGAATAATGATTTATGGTCAGCGATATTTTAAGGGGAGAGACATAATAAATCAAGGTTTTTTTTACGCCCCCCTGGGTTTATCGTCCTCATCTGATTTATATCATGTTATTTGTATTTATTTATAGTGTACCTAGGTTACAATTATATATTATTACAAACTATCATTTATGTTGGTCAGTGGGTCATTTCATGTATTCATTGTTCATCTAGAATGGTCTATTTTTTAACTATGAATTACCAATCATTCTTCATTGTTAATCGATTTATTGAGTTTACTCATATGTTCACATGTTTATTTTTATTCATAAAAGCCTGTTTCGTTTTGTTTAGTAGTTTTCTTTAGTTATTGTGACTCATGCCCGGGACAACAAGATCATGTAACCAGAGCTCTCTTTCGTCACTCTGGTGGACATAAGCCCTACTTTACTATGGGAGTTCTACTTTATGCCCACCTAGGTTCATTCACCTAGTGTACCTGATATAGTACCGGCTCGGGACCATCGCTTAATGTACCATCCGAAATACGGCGTGGTTAAGATTTTTTCACGGGCCAGATGAAAAAAGTTAAGGGCCTCGACCCCGCGATCTTGAGCTCAGTAAGCAAGCATTGGATTATAGTGACTTAGCATAGTGTGGATTACCCAGAAGTAAGGAATTCTGCGTCAGTTTCTTAGTGTATTTCCATAGTGTGGATTATTTATTGTCACAAGTATACATGAAAGCAAGGAATTCTGCGTCAGTTTTTTAGTGTATTTCCAAGTGTGGATTATTTATTGTCACAAGTTGACATAGAAGTAAGGAATTCTGCGTCAGTTTTTTAGTGTGGATTATTTATTGTCACAGGTAGATATAGAAGTAAGGAGTTCTGCGTCAGTTTTTTAGTTAATTAATGGTGTGGATTATTTATTGTCACTAGTAGACTCAGAAGTAAGGAATTCTGCGTCGGTTTTTTAATGGTGGTTGGTAAAGCCCAAACGGTCGATTGACTTTGGAGGGAGAGCGAAAACATAATTGATTAATTCGACTTTTTTAATTTCAATTGATCAAAATCGTTACCATTTCAGAAAATATATACAAACTCAAGTTGAAATTATGTTTAAATAAAGCTGTGAATGGTGGGATTTACTCCTCTCCCCATGGAGATCAAATTGTGTGAACCTGGCCAACCCATTACAGTCCATAATTACCAATATTGGCCGAGGAGTGTTCAACTCTTACCACAGATATTACCATCCATTAGTTGGTAGGTTCTGTTGATTGGGAACCAGGTAAACATAAGGTATATTGGGATCTCTCTGGTTCCAACCTCTAGTGGTCCATTCCAGTTTTACATTAAAAATGAATTAAACTAATCCTGGATGACTTTAGATTTATTCATGGAAACTGATGTTTTCATTCCAAAATACTATTTGTATATTCTGCAACAGTTTTTTCTTTTATGCTGCGGATTGTCCAAAAGCAATCGACCTTTTGGAATAAAGCACTATAGTTAACATACATAGCAATTATAAATCCTGACATTCAATTTTTGTCAATACATTCATTACATTGGCAGTTACTGGGGGGTTTTGAGTTGAGGAGCCTTCTGATTCGCCTTTCCCTTCGGCCGATTTGGCTGATAATCAGTAGTTGTTGTTGTTATGGACTTCTGGAAACACATATAAAATTTCGTGTCAATACATTGATTCTATCCGGAGTTATCGTGTTCACAGACACTCAGTAAAATCTTTTTTTTCATTTTTGAAATCTATGGGCTGGAAAACGTATAGCTGGGAAATTAAAAAGACATACTCGGCCATAACAGAGTTTCTTATACCAACCACGTTTTACGGATCACTCTCTATCCCTCCCCCCTCTCAAACTCTATTCAAACTGGAATTGATGGTTATGTGAAAGTAACGCGGTGGCATCAGCGAAATTTCTTTGCTTCGTCGAATAATAACATGTCTATACAAAGTAATAATAAAGTTTGAAATTAATTTTAGAGGAAAATTATTGTACATTTCTGGGGCGCTATAAAATTGTTTGTATTGGTCTTACCTCAATCTGAGGACATTCACGCGATTCAACATTTAATAAGGAATATTTTTGGTTCTGATTATCTTTTCGATAGGACAAACTCTTTTTGCGTAAATCAAACAAGCATCTACAAAAATGGTTTTCGAGATGTAATTGTAAGACGGTTTTTGGCATATATCTCTCAAACCGGACCTCTTTCGACAGAATGTATTGATAATAAAATGTGCCTTTCAGTTTTTTTATTCGCCGAGAATACCCATTAGGTCATAAATGTAAGCGGTACCTTGAAAAATGTTCTTAGTCCCTACAGTAGAGTGGTCTTAATGTTCATCTGATGCCAACCGAAATCTAATCAGAACTAAGTTAGCACATGTGACAATTTCAACTAAAATTTCAAGTTCATTGCTATAATAGCGTTTGAGTTAGAGCGCTAACAAAGTTCCAATGACGTATACACAAACACACAGATAGAGCACATCGCGAAAATGGTCAAATAGTGTCTAGGAGGCCTTGAAATTCCGTTGTAATAAATGAAAAAAAGTACTTCTTTTGGGAATGTTGACTTGAATTTTCATTTAATGAATTCAATTATTTTTGTACGCCTCCCCCGTTTGAATGACAGCTAGCAAAACACATAACAAAAATACAGTTTCAGAACAAAGTTGCGTGGGTGGCCCTCAATGCACCCTGGTTCGTTAGGAACTCTCAAATTCAAGAAGAGCTGGGTCTGCCACCCATCAGGGAGCATCTCCAGCAACTGAAGGACCTCCACCACTGCAGACTCCAGTTCACCTCCGGGGCTGCTGTCTACGGACTTGGACAAATAACTCAAGGGAGAAGACTCAAAGCTCACTTATATCAAGACTTATATATATATATTTTTTTTTAAATATATATTTCAATTCAATTCAATTATTAGCCTTTGGGAAATACATCTTTTAGGCTCAGAGTTCGGCCTCATATATACATTATTCAGTTAAAACAAAAAAAAAAAATTAAATGAATGAAAATAGAAAATAATAATAAAATACAAAGTAATAGAACCTAACTGTTAATTAACAAATAAAAGAAAAATAGTGAAAAAACTTCTAGTGAAATGGTATTTTATTTAAAACTTCAATGTCCTCTGATTTTTAGCGCCCTTACTATGTATAGTATTATATTATTGAGGTTTTGGTTGTTTGTAATGTTGAAAAGGGTCTTGTGAGGTTGCGGGCTCCTCAGTGCTTCTACCAGGTATTTTTTCCTTAATTGGCTGAAGGCTGGACACTCCATGAAGAAGTGCTGGATGTCGTGCGGTCGGTCTTCGTTGCAGACACTACAGCTCTCTTCCCTGTTGAAGAGGTAGGTCACTCCTCCCACCGTCACTCTAGCCAGGCTTTCTCTACACAGCCGTATCTGAGCCAACACTCTCGTCCTCTCGATGTTCGTCCTCAGCTTTAAGTAGACGTTTTAGCCGTAAATATCCTTGTATGTGAGGCTGTAGTCAGATTCCAGGATGTTCTGAATGTCTCTATCGCGGCTCCTTTCTTCAAATCGACTCAAATTCTTTTTCTTGTGCCTGTTGATAAGATCAGGGGCCTGAGTATCCCATAACCATGAATAGCCTACAGAGGTTAGGATATTCTAGAGCTGAGTCACCCAGTTGTAGGCCGGTAGGTCTGAAGGCTGCTTGCTCAGGAACAGGAGACGTTCGTAACACAGTCTAGGGTATCTGTCGGCCGGCCTCTCCAGTATTTTGCTCCACCAGCCCACTGCTCTTCCTATTGCCATGGTTTTTTAGTATATTTATTTTGTACAATGTTTCATGTTGAGTGCCGGCCCAAATAAATTGATTGATTGATGAATTATTTCTGTAGAATAGATTTGTTTTATCTATCAATATGTCCAAATGTCCCTAACTTACAAATTAGACATTAACATACATTTTGTTTCTGTCTGTCTTCTCAGCAGTTGTCCAGATTGTATTTATCCACATATTTCTGAAATGAGCTGGCGTGGAGATGGACAAATTACAGTATTGATTTGTGGGTGACAGATGGATTCACGATTGATTGTGTTCCTTTAGTGCCATTAATCTTGTTTTTAATTTCGAAAAATGAGGTGAAATCACTAGCTCTTTTACTTCCCCAGCTATATATTGCGTGGAATTTATCGATTAACAATTGAATAATAATTGTGAGTTTTCAGCAGGACCGCCAATCACTGAGAATGTACTTCCCCAGATCGAATTTTTGCTTTCGTTGATCGTTCTAATCGATATTCGACTTCCTTAGGGACTTTTGAATCCTCATACTAAATTTCAGGTCCATACATTAATTTCCCTGGCAGTTAATACGATTTTTGATTGGAGCCTCCTCTCATCAATAGGTGTGTACTTAGGGGCCATTCATAAATTACGTAAGACTTTGACCCCCCCCCCCCCCCCCTCATTGTAAGATATCATAAAATTTCAACTACCCCTCCTCCCCCCCTACCCCTTGATAAAAGACAGTTTGAGCAGCTTGTACCCAAGCTTTAAACAATAGTGATTGTAAATATCCAGACATGTCAGGTATAATAAATAAATGATATTAAAATGACAATTATTTTTCAAAATTCAAGCAATAGGGAAATCCCTAGTCACCGAGACAATAGAATGTCTAGTAGTACTGAGACCATATGATTTCTGTAGGATTCAATAATGAATTTGAGAACTAAGTACAGATGGCGCTATCCAATAGCGCCATTTCTTAGCGCGAAAGTAGTCGATTTTAAATTCAAAAACTTACATAAGATCAAATTATTTACCCCCTCCCCTATAGTAAGAATTAGTAATATTGAGCTAATCCCCCCCACCCTAAATGCCTTACGTAATTTATGAATGACCCCTGTCGGGTTTTGAATTTACATATGAAATGTGTCTATAGGTTGGTTATAACAGAAGTTAATGTGTACACATACAAGAATTACATAACTTTCCCTATATTTCGTATATTTGGGAAGGTAAAAATAATTCTGTGTATATACGAGTATATCTGTGTATACGAGTATATCTGAGTATACGAGTATATCTGTGTATACGAGTATATCTGTGTATACAAGTATATATGTGTATACGAGTATATCTGTGTATACGAGTATATCTGTGTATACAAGTATATCTGTGTATACGAGTATATCTGTGTATACAAGTATATCTGTGTATACGAGTATATCTGTGTATACGAGTATATCTGTGTATACAAGTATATCTGTGTATACGAGTATATCTGTGTATACGAGTATATCTGTGTATACAAGTATATCTGTGATTACGATTGCTCCAGTTGGAATTAATATATTCATACGAAAATTTATATGTAGTTCCAAAAGCTCATAAATATGACATCCTGGATCCACATATAAAATTTCGTTCAACCGTGCCTAAGCACCCCGTAACCTTCTCGATAATGTACTTCCCCAGAGCAAATTAATCTACTAAGTTTCCACTCTCACGCTAAAATCAATTTATCTATTTGTTGAAAATTTATAAGTTTCTTATTCTGGGACTTCTGTACCTTCATATTGAGATATTTGAGTTGTTTCCAATTCTTACTTTATCGTCTTACCTACGGCTGATTTTGTTGAAAACCGACAGGTGACGTTCCTTCAGGGAATGGGAAAGCTGGTGGGAGGGGGGAGAGTGCACTAATGAATATATGGATACGACCTTTTATGTGTGAATACAAAACCCCGAATTTGATTTTCATTCAATCTTATCGACCAAAGTGAAATGAGAGTTCAGAGGAGGCCAACTCTTAAACACTAATAGCTGTTGATATAACGGATGTATCAACACGAAATTTAGTATGATGATTCAGAACCAAATTAGTAAATTGATTTTAGAGGGAGAGCGAAAACTTAGCTGTTTAAAATTTATACTGAAGCACTTATGAACTTTGACCAAAAAGGTGTTTGGTCTTCCAAGTAAGAGAGGTTTTCCTAATTTGAGCATACCCAAACTGTTACTTGTTAGTCTGATGAAGAGTTGGTCAACTTCTCCAACTCAAGAGAGGGGGGGGGGCTCCCTAGCTCTTTGCCCCCCCCCCCCCTCCCAACCTCTCATCCACACTACACTAAATCACTTTTGGTTTGTCTGTTTCCCTTCCATCAGACTTGCTCCTTTCGTGGTAACTCATTTTACGAACCTGTTACATGAGGTGCACAACAAAAGATAGAGTTACAACATACACACAGTTAGCAAGGAAGTTGAAGGGTTCCGTAGAATGTATTACCCAATAAATAAACATTTTATAAATATTAGCGGGTTACCCGGCTTCGCCCGGAATATCTTTAAGCAGGTTAGTAACTTAATGAGGTTAGGAACTTTTCGTATGTGATGGACAACCTTTATCTCAGAATAGTTTTCTTGAGTAATTTAATTTTTAAATTGGTCGGAAAAAAATTAATTAAGTTTCTAAAATCAGTGGTCCTTTGCATGAATAAAAAATGTTGGAGTTACTTGAAAAATTTCATCTGATCCTGACCGATGTAAGCACCTTAATATATTCATCTTTATAAATTACATAAATATGTCATCAATAGAACGAAGTAGGTAGGTTTAGCTCAACATCCTCAGGTGTTGAGTAAAATATTTCGATAGGAGATAATACGAGTACATACATAATAAATATAATTACACGTGTAAAAATTATCACATAACAAATATTACTATTTTTGATTTTTTTTAAAATTATAAAAATAAATATACTTGTTTTTTGAATAAAAAAAAAGTAATTATTATTAACATCACATGATACATCCGGTATCTCTCGACCAATCATTTAATTTGAAAAAATCTGACGGAAGTAGCGTTACAAACGGATTTTTTAATGTAATAGGTTAGGTTAGGTTTTATGACTCATGCCCGGGCTTCAACTACGAGGTCATATCGCCTACTACCAGAGCGCTCTTCCGTCACTCTGGTAGACATGAGCCCGACTCTACTCTGGGAGTCCTAAATTTTGCCTACCCTAAATTTTTATTCACCTAGGGCAGGGGTCTTTAACGAGTACAGGGTCGGGACCATCGCTTAACGTCCCATCCAAAGGACGGCGTGCTTAATACCACTGAGTTACCGACGCCCTTTTTTTAATGTAGTAATATCCTATTATAGTTTTGTAATATATATAGTTTCTGACATCGACACTGGATATTCAACGAATGCATGGTTTCGAAAATCATATCTATAATATTAACATTATAGAAAAAAATGTCGGTGAATCACCGGCAATTTACTTCCCCAGTATGAATTAATCAATTAAGTGTTTGCTCTCCCTCCAAACCCAATCAATCGACTGGGATAAAAATCTATAGTTAATTTACATAAGGACTTTTGATTCCTCATACTAGATTGTGTATCGGTAAATTCATTACTTACATCGGCAGTTGTAAGGGATTTTGAGTTAAGCCCCTCTGATCCTCTGCTTCTCCTTTGCCGATTCCGCTTACATATAATAAGTGTCGTTTATATGAGGTTTTGAAATTCACATATAAAATTTTATGTCGATGCTATCATTACATCGGGAGATATCAGAGTTTTTGTGTTAACCCCTCCATCCTTCGTTATTTCGGAGGGACAATTTTTTGTTGAAATCAATTTTTCGATACGAGTAACGATTTTGGCATAAATCAAATCATCATACAAAAAAGGTGGGATTTCAAAACGACATTTTAGGATGTTTTTTTCATTTTTGATGATTAATTGACTCATTTTCAACCCATTTCGGCCAAATTTTAATGCAATCTAAGTTAGCACATGCAAAATCATCATTTTTAATTTCAGGTTCATTGCTGCAATCGTTTTTGTGTTAGATTGGTCACTACATATCTATCATAACACATACACAAACGTAGAGACGGACATTATCGCGACAATAGTCAATATGTGTCCAGGGCTCGTTGAAACGTGTAATTCCGTTGAAAACTCAAATTCGAATTTTTATACCTTTACGACATTTTTTTATAATAAAGATATAAAAAAGTTATAAGGAGAACAATAAACAGTGGAAAAAGAAGTCAATGGCTCTCGTGGCATATCTTTTCGAGGTTACCTGTTCGGTCTGTTTAATTGGAAGGTTCAACATTAAACGGACTGTTCCTCCCCTTTAGTTTTTCCAGTAGGGAAAAAACATATATTTGTTTGTCAAAGTGAAATTCTAAGCAGTGAGCCTTTGATGATAAAGCGGACCAGACAGGGAGTCTGTGGAGCAATCTAGTGTCTTCTAGTGTGAATGTCACATGGTAGGGTTTCGTTTGATCTTCCACGACTCCATCTGAAATGGGACAGGGTTTATAGGATCTTGGGTCTCAGAAGTAGGGATGAGCATCGAACATAACATCGAGTAAACTAACGCTGATCAGGAAACATCGACCTTACTTCATTGATGGTTCAACACATCGATAGTTTCAACATTATGACGTGAGGAGTAATAAGTGAAAAATCAAACATTATTTTTTTTATCATAGAAATAAAAGACGTCTTCGCACTGTTTTATTTTAGACCAGAACCGGTTTTCGACTTTCTTATACCAACCATCTGTGTACAGACCACTCTCCCTATCTCTCCTTTTGACATTATTCTCGCTATGTAGCATCCATTTGCATAAAGTTCTGACGTAAACTCTCGAGATGATATTCTAATGAATCAGCCGATAGGGGGGGTAACTGGCGATGATGTAATGAATCGACACAAAATTTAATATGAGGATTCAGAAGCTACTACCACGGTTAGGAAATATTTTCTAGGAAACAAATTCCTAACTGTAAATCCACTGCGATTTCCAAATAGAAATCCCTATCCCTTTGCTTATCTGTAAGATAAGAATGGTTCGCCTCAGCAAACTGACATAGTTGTCTAACTAAATCTGAGGATGCTAGATACTTTCTATGTATACATACATTTATATTTTTTTATAAATAAGAGAAAATTTGATTGATTTAATAGGCATAAATACTGCTAGCGATAAACATTTAGAATATCTTAAAATTTTCCTGAAAATAATGTGAAATAACTGCTCATATGTCTTGTGTCTAAGAAACAATTTAATTAGAATACGAATAAAAATTCCAAAAATGTTACACATAGAAAAAAAATAGCTAAGAAAACCAGTAACACATGAGAAACTCAGTACCTAAATAATGTAAATACATACATGTATGTAAAATGTTAAATTTTAGTCTAAACGAAAATTCTTGCTGGGGAAGTACATAGCCAAGGGATTCACTCAACTTTGTATTAATGCAATTCCAATATTAAAATAATGGATGGCAACTGTTTCTGGGCTCATTATTAATTAAGATGTCGTCAAAGAAAAAAAAGAAGGTAGGTACATTTTACACTTTCTCATTTTAAGAGAAAGAGACAACAAAAACGTAAAAGAAATGGTTCCCTTGGGAGGCTCATGAACATTCCACTCACTAATTTTTGTTATACGTACACTTTTCTTCTGGTCCCAAAGAAAATTAAGGAATAAGGTAAACAAGACGAATGAAGAAGAGTTTTTCTTGTGGTTGCAGGCTGCGGTCGTAATGTAACTGTCTTTGTATTATTCATGTTTTAACATAAACCATGGTTTCTTCTTTTATCTTTTTTTTTAGGAGAGGTTTTTCTTTTGGTTTTCTTTTTTTTTTGTTCTCTCTCTAGAAGGTCCCAAATTTTATTTATGTAATGAAAAATATTTTTCTTTAATTAATTTTCTTATTTTCACATTTTCACTCTTTTTCAACGTTACATTTTGACCATATAAGTTTTTTTTTTCTTTTATAAATTTATCATTTATGGCATTTATTCTGTTAGTTAGTTAGGCTCTCTTCCTTTTGGTTAGTTAAGTTCGATTAACAACACATTTTGTGTCGATATATTGCTAGGCAGTTATTCTGTTAGTTATTTAAGCTCTCTTCCTTTTGGACTTGAAAAATAAAATAAAACTTGTTTATTTAATATATTGTCTAATTTCACTAACTATATATACATGGGAGTACTTTCGGTATTTCTACCATCCTCAGCCAAAAGCATAAGAGATAAGACTGGATAAGATAGTTAGTTAGTGAAATTAGACAATATATTAAATAAACAAGTTTTATTTTATTTTTCAAGTCCATTTGAATTATTTCACAATATCTCTGGCAATAATGTCAGTTTTCATCTCTTCCTTTTGGTTAGTTAAGTTCGATTAACATGACATTTTGTGTCATATATTACTGGGCAGTTATTCTGTTAGTTAGTTAGGCTCTCTTCCTTTTGGTTAGTTAAGTTCGATTAACATGACATTTTGTGTCGATATATTGCTAGTCAGTTATTCTGTTAGTTATTTAAGCTCTCTTCCTTTTGGTTAGTTAGGTTCGGTTAACATGACATTTTGTGTCATATATTACTAGGCAGTTATTCTGTTAGTTAGTTAAGCTCTCTTCCTTTTGGTTAGTTAGGTTCGGTTAACATGACATTTTGTGTCATATATTACTAGGCAGTTATTCTGTTAGTTAGTTAAGCTCTCTTCCTTTTGGTTAGTTAGGTTCGGTTAACATGACATTTTGTGTCATATATTACTAGGCAGTTATTCTGTTTCTATAGTTAAGCTCTTTTCCCTTTGGTTAGTTAGGTTCGGATAACATGGAATTCCGGTTATACCAACGTCACATTTCTGATCGAATACCAAACCTTCCCTATATTGTATAGCTTGAAGCAAAAATATGAATTGGAAAAAGTTTTTTTTTTTTTTTTGTTTTCTGCATGTTTAAACGAGCTAAAGTTCATTTGATTCAAACAAATGCATGTTTTAATCAAAACAACGGCGGGGCCATATATACCATATATACCAACTCAAATGAATAAAAAAAAAAGTCAGTTTTTTCTAGTTATTGAATGTCATTATCAGACAAACTCTCTGAACAGAATAATTACAATGGGGGAGTTTTCACAGTTGATAGAACGTAAAAACAAACATTATAACAAATGTGTCTCTTTGAATCGAATTTTTTAATTTTTTTATACATGCTAATGGGGAGGGGGTACTATATAATTGGTTGATATAACAGGATGTCAAATAAATGATGATATAGTTAGCTATTATGACTCATGCCCGGGCTTTAACTACAAGGTCATATCGCCTACTAACATAGCCCTCTTTTGTACTGTGGGAATCCTAAATTACCCAAGTATAGTTGCCAAAAGTAGGGGTCTGATACCACACAGAATCACGGGACGGCGTGCTCAAGGTTTTATTCACCTCCCAAATAAAGAAACGTAAGGGCTTTGCCGCGTTTCGAGCACGCGATCTTGAGCTCATAAATGTACCGACACAAAATTTCATATGTGAATTCAAAAATTCATAAGGGTGTGTTAGGGGAGGGGGCACAATTTATGCCAATGTAATGAATTTATCGACACACAATTTAGTTTGAGGATTTAGGAGCCCCTATATAAGACAACTGTTGAATATTAGAGCAAACGATCGACTCGTTTTGGAGGAGCGAAGAGTTAATTGATTAATTCGTTCTGGGTAAGTACATTGTCGGTGATTCAACGACGAAGCCCTCCCTCCCCCCCCCCTGTGAAAATTCAACATCTAACTTTTTGAGGGCGCCGGTAGCTCAGTGGTATGCGTGCTTGCCTTCTGAGCTCAAGATCGTGGGTTCGAAACCCCACCGAGGCCTTAATTTATTTTATCTGGGTGGTAAAATAAACTTAAACACGCCGTCCTTCGGATGGGACGTTAAGCGATGGTCCCGAGCCTGTACAATGTCAGGTACTCTTTAAAGACCCCTACCCTAGGTGAATAAAAATTTAGAGTCGGGCTCATGTCTACCAGAGTGACGAAAGAGCTCTGGTAGTAGGCGATATGACCTTGTTGTTAAAGCCCGGGCATGAGTCATAATAACTAACTCTAACTTCTGACTGATTACATAACTTCCTATGTACTTCGTATAACTGAGGAAGTAATAGATAAGTGTATATTAATTTTTTCATTGTAAAATACACCTCGTAAGAGACCCTTTTGTCAAAATTCTCAAAATCAGGAAACTCTGACCCTGTGTATAAATTTAGGGTGGATCTGTAAGGAGGATGAAGATTGGGACTGAGCCCCAAGGAGTTGGAAACACTTACCGCCTCTGTTTGTTCTCAGTTGTGTGTGCATCGTAACGAAGCAAATATACAGCCTCCTCTACAAACGCTTTGTATAGAACATATGGAACACACAGGCTCCTTGCATACACCTCAAAGTTAACGTGAACTGAAACATGTTTCCTGCAGTTGCTATTCATAAAAGTGGTTAACGTCATTGGTCCGGGGTATCCAGCTATCCAGATTTATGAAAAATTCGAACACTTTGGGTGTATCTGTGAACAATGTATCGACCCAAAATTTCATACTTTAATTCAAATCACCATAAGAACAATAAGTATTACTTTTCCACGGAATCGGCCCCGGAAGATAAGATGAGAAGGAGACTCAACTAGAGAACCCTATAAGTGCCGATGAAATGGATGTTTCGACATTAAATTTTATATTTAAATTCAAAACTCTATAAAGACAGATTTAGTAATAGGATTTAGCCTGAATGTTAAGTCAACTTTTGATTTTTAGCCCAAACGATTGGTTTTGAAACTACCTTTAAAGCAAAAACTTCAACTATTAATTCGTGCTGAGGAAGTACATTGCCGGTGATTCACCGACGATTTTTTGAATTAATTTACTGAATTTTTTAATTAAATATTTATTTTATTATTTATTATTAATACAGATATAATCAATAAGACAAAGATGGTATTAAAACCGTATAATAGTAAATAGTTATAATATTTAAAATATTAATGGGAAATTTGCGCCTAATGTTTATAACTATTATATATATGTAGTTATATCTCATTTAAGTTGTGAAAAGGACAATACAACTCAGTTCATATTCCAACATTACCAGCTCTGATTATTAAAGTTGTGTTTAAAGCTACGTTACTCCCATTGGTTTTATAAGTAAGAGTATATAAATATTTCACATTGCATTGCTTGCTTACTGAACTCAAGATCGCGGGTTCGAAACCAGTTTATTTTATCTGGGAGATTTAAAAAAACTTAAACACACCGTCCTTCGGATGGGGAGTTAAGCGATGGTCCTGAGCCTGTACGATGTCAGGTACTCGAAAAGGCCCCCTATTTAGGCAAAATTTAGAACTCTCATACTAGAGTCAGGTCCATGCTACCAGAGTGACGAAAGAGCGCTCTGGTAGTAGGCGATATGACCGCGTAGTTAAAGCCTGGGCATGAGTCATAATAACTGTTTATATTTTGATTGTTCTCCTTTGAGGACACACTATGGGGATCCATATTATTGAATATTGAGGTTTTATAAAACAGCGCTCTTTCGTCGCTTTGGTGGACATGATCAGTGGCACATCCCACCCGTACAGCGTAGAGTCTAAAGGACTACTAATATATCACAATTCCCCAGACGTTTAGTCTCTGCGCTATGAGGGGGGGGGGGGTGCGACTGATGATGACGCTGTTGCGTTGACAGCCGGTTCTAGTCAAAAATAAATTCTGTTTCTATGAGAAATCTCGTCCCACAATAGCTTACTATCAAATATGAGACCTGATATTGTATTTAATCGGTACCCTCACAGATTATACACTTTGTTAAAAAAAAAAAAAAACACTTAAAACAACTTTTTTGAGGGACGAACTAAAACACTGGTGCGGGTGTTCAGCGCGTCACATAATTTCGTAACTCCTTTACCAGCTTAGTCCCCAAGTTGCCTAGTGCTCGTAAAGAAGTTTCACTTCAGTCAACTAGAAATTTAAAGAAATTAAACGTAATTATTCGTACAGCCCTTAAGTATTTACAAAGCTGATATACTGGTACAGAGTTATAAATAATTCAAGAGATTAGAACGTAACAAAATGGGTTTGGAAGTACTAACTGGAGACCGGGTGGGTGAAGGAATGCAGATGAAGTGGTTCATTAGAAAGAAGGAGATAAAGGCAAGTGGCTACAGAGGAAAATGAAAAAAATATCCAAGTACTTACAGAGCGAGTTTATTTTCAAAAGGGCACTTCACAAGAAAGAAAACCTCGCAATGTTCTCAGCAAATCTAATCTACTGATTTGTTTTCCATTTCAAGCAAAAATTGCATAGTAAGACATTTTTAAAAAGTCGTCGGTGTATGAATGAAATAATCAATTATATTTTTGCTCACAAAACCAATTTGTCAGGCTAAAAAATCAGAAAGTTTACTTATAATATAAGTCTCTATATTATAGAGATTTCTGAATCTTTATATTAAATGTCACATCCTCCTCTTTTTTTCTTCCCTCACTTCCTTTCGACCGATTTTGCTGAAAACTGATTGGTATCGTCCTCATAAGGATTTTAATTTAAATATGAAATTTCATGTCGATACATACATTCACATCAGCAGTTATTAGAGCTTTATTAATCCTAAACCTCCTCTTTTCTTACTCTGATTTGACTGAAAATCAATAGGCATTGATCTTATGGGGTTCTGGATACACATATAGAATTTCGTGTGGATACATTCATTCTATCGGGAGTTATCGTGTTCACAGACACACAGCTATGTGAAAATTATGTAATTGATCTGTAATTGGATGTTGAGTTTACACAATTTTCAAGTTTTCCGACCAAAAACTGATATCGTAATCATGACTAGAATTGTTAAGAGGGAAAATATTTTAATTTTTTTCTATTATTCTTAGTGATTTCTTTTAAATTCTGAAAATGTTACTGCTCCCCATATAGAAGGTTCATGCCCGTTTTCCCCAACAATGCCTAACTTTTAAGTGACCCTTAAACAACACCTAAAGTTATTTGGTGCTCACCAACATCTTAGTGTCACTAAAACATGGATCGTGATTTGGCTTCTCCAGCTGTACTTCTCCAGCTGTACCAAGTATAAGGGAAGTTATGTAATCGGTCAGAAATTTTATTGGGTTTTCACTGGAATTTTACGTTTTCCAAAAATAGAGAAAAAGTTTTCGGTGAATCACCGGGCATGAACTTCCCCCAGAAACTAATGGACCGTTAGGGTTTGAAATGGATATTTGACACTTACATATGGATCCTCAATACTCAATTTTGTGTTGATGCATTCATTATATTGGCAGTTATTAGGGTTTTTGAGTTAAACCCCCTCTGATTACCCCTTCCTATTCGGTCGATCCCACTGAAAAATAGATCTTATCTTTGTGGGGTTTTGAACTTAAATAAATTTCGTGACGATAAATTCATTCAATCGGGAGTTATAGTGTTCACAGACGGACAAACAAACTCTCATAGCAGACAGGACTTTTTTTTTTTCTTTTTGGAATCAGCCTGTCTGAAAACATTATGTTAGTTATTATGACTACAGTGTCATATCGCCTACTACCAGACCACTCTTTCGTCACTGGTGGAAATGAGCCCCAGTCTACTATGTGAGTCTTAAATTTTGCCTCCCAAAATTTTTATTAGGGCAAGGGTCTTTAACGAGTAACCTGACATCGACAGCCTCGGGATCATCGCTTAATGACACATCAAAAGGACAGCGTGCTTAAGATGATTTAACCTCCCAGATAAAACAACTAATGGCCTCGGCCGGGTTTCGAACCCACGATCGCTCAGAGTTTTCTTCAGAATTTCATCTTTTCCAACACACTGATTCCAAAAATTAAAAAAAAAAAAAGAAATGCTACCTGTGCGTTTGTGAATACGATAATTGCTGGTGATTCATCGATTTTTCTCTCGAAGATATAGATTATCTTAAGCAACTGTCTTAAATTTGTTACAGAAATTAAAGTTATAATTAGAATTTTCTGAAAACAGGTAAGTAAATTAAATTCCTATGGGGATGTTATAATACCTATTTCTATTAATAATTTAAATCGTTAAACTTCCATTAAAGAGCTTTTGGTTATGCTAAGCCTCCCTCTAAGCTATTATTAGTATTAGTTGTATCTAATACCACTAGAGGCACATGTAGTACAAATTGGGAACCTCTCATCTTTGAAAAACAGAATATGAGACCAAGCTGGAATTATTTCTGAGTCAGTAGTGCCGTCGGTTTTTTTTTTTTTTTTTTAACCTTGTAACTTTTATGATTACTCATAATTGAATTAATTTGTCATATCCTCAGATGTCCACTTTTCCGTTTTTTCTGTCATGTGAATGTTTTTAATATTTTTAATTATAATATTTTCACACAGCAGTCAGTGTTCTCACATGCATATATATATATATATATATTTTTTTTTTCTGAAGAATTGCAATTGCATTGAAAAGACTTCATACAACGAACTGAAAATTGAACTTTTTACAATAAAAAAAAAAACATTTCCCAATATAAAAACTTTTATTTATTTTTTAAAAATAATTCATATCAAATCATTCGGTTTTTTGATATTAAAAAACTAATCGTATACTAAAAAAAAAAATTAACATGGCAACACTGATATACAACAGTCCTTCAACAACATGAGAGTGCAATACCAAAAATATATAAGCCTATTTTTTTTTTCTTTTTTAGTTATACTGAAAATAATACATTGTTTAACGTTTCTTTTTAATTTTTAAATCTTTCTTTTTTAAATAAGGTTAAGATATTCTTTTATTTATTCTTATTTTCATAATTATAATTATTTTATTTTTTCATCTGCAAGGTACATATTTCATTTATCTATTTCTTTTTTCTATGTATGATCAACGAAAATTATTAACAATATATTATATACCTATATACAAATAATTTAAAAAATTAAATATTTTATCTTACATTAAGTAATAGATTAAAAATAGAAACTTAATAACTAGGGAAATATAATAATAACTGGACGATTTTAAAATATTCGATACAACAGAATATATATGAGGAGTTTGGAGCCAGAGCGGACCAACCCACAATCTTTCGGAAAATGAGTTATTACCATCCTGATGTTGGCATAGGTTCCCTTTTTCAAAACCAGTGTGGATCACTTAGTTTCTTCACTTCAGTGATAGATAGCAGCACTTTAAGTTTAGTCCACAAATATTTTGTGCATATATTTTCAAAGTCACAATGGATCATACGGCCTTCAAAAACTTTATAGAACACAAAAAGGGATCATTCATCCAATACTATTCTAAAATTTCAAATATAAATAAATATTTGGGGCCCATTTATGGAGATAAACAAAATGTACTCAATTTTCAATTGCCATTTTCTTCCTGTTCAGTTTAAACCAGTTGGTCCGCTCTGGCTCCAAACTCCTCATATGTGATCCATCCCCAGTAATTTAAATAATTTGTCATTCTTGTCAGACGTAAAGTTTATAATTTATTATACTTGTATATATAGGCTTATTTTTGGAATAGACATTTGAACCCGTCTCAAAAGAAAAAGCCTCAGGGTCCCCCAAACTGGATCCTCCACTGCTCAATATATAATGTGATTTCCCCTTTATACTTAGCTTTGGAAATAAAACCGAACAGAACAGTCATTGATTCTGATTTGCCATCCGAAAAAAAAAAAAAAAAAAAAAGTTATTGATATATATATTTATGGGGGGAAAAAGGTTAGGAAAAAGAAAAGAAATTATGTGACAGACAGAAGGATCCAAAGTTTGGGAGATTCAATGTCCCTAGCTGCGTCCACTTAAAACTTGTACCGATAAATCTGGACTCCTCTTGGGAGAAAAGGGTTTTTTAAGAGTTTTCACCACACCTACACATAACAACTTGGTCCTTTCAACAGTTTCGCTTCATTGAAAAAACAAGACCCACTTACGTTATTAGGACTGGAGTTGGTATATTGTAAAAATTGGATGAGTCTCTGCCAGCATGAATGAATTACAAGTTAATTGGTTTTTTGTGTCAAGCCCCCCTTCTCTGTTTCCCCCCTTTCATTCGACCGATTTCGCGGAAAATTGATAGGTGTTTTCTTCATATGGCTTTGAATTTACATATGAAATTTCGTGTCGATATATTCATTAAATAGGCAGTTATTGGGGTTTTTGAGTTACGCCCCCTCTAATCTCCCACTTTCCTTTGGTTGATCTCCCTGAAAATTGATAGGTGTTTTCTTTATATGGCTTTGAATTTACATATGAAATTTCGTGTCGATATATTCATTAAATCCGCAGTTATTGGGATTTTTGAGTTAAGCCCCCTCCAATCTTCCACTTTCCTTTGGTTGATCTCTCTGAAAATTGATACGTGTCGTTGTTATGGGGTTTTGAAATTACATATGAAATTTCGTGTCGATATATTCAATAATTCGGCAGTTATTGGGGTTTTTGAGTTAAGCCCCCTCCAATCTTCCACTTTCCTTTGGTTGATCTCTCTGAAAATTGATATGTGTCGTTGTTATGGGGTTTTAAAATTACATATGAAATTTCGTGTCAATATATTCATTACATCGATAGTTATTTGAATCTTTGACTTCATTCTCAATAGTTTTACTGGTTTAAAGATTTACTTTATGGCAGCTCAGCCCTCTTTTGTTTCGAATGATTAACTTTTGTGTGTTACCTGTGCTGTCTTTAATTTCAAAAGGTTTTACTTATCTTTGCTGAGTCGTCTCTAGTTTTCAATGGTTAACCTTTCTGTGATAGATGTGCTGTCTTTAATTTCAAAAAGTTTACTTCTCTGTAACAGCTAAACCATATTTAGTTTATCTTAAATTATGGAACAATATGATATATACAATATGTTCTAAGCAGTGAAGCGTTTACCACCTCAAAACTGGAGTTTTTTGATAATTGTTAGTCAAAGATAATATTTATTCTTAAATTTTAATTAAAAAAGAAGCTTTGACAATAACATTTTTAATTGGAGACATTTTCTTTTGGATAAAATATTCCTTTGTTAAAGATATAAAAAAAATGCATATTATTCAAGAGAAAATAATTGGGTAAGATCGTTAGAGGTTCTTTTTGAACAAAGACAGTTATGCAGTGTTAGTAAAATTAACTTGTTTTTCTTTGATTTTTGTCCTGTTATAAGACGCTTTGTCAATAATGTTGAAGTCATTAATAGAATAAATTTGAATGTCAATAATTAACTGGCTCTGTAGCACTAGCGGCGTAGGGGCTTTACTCAAATTCTTACTTTGAACAGGTTAAATAATAAATCGAATATTGTGATAAAAAATAAAAATTAAATAAAAAAAATTATGAAAAATTAAATAAATAATTAAAATTATAGCTGGTCTTCTACTAAATTTTGATTTCTACAGTAATTTCCGAAAAGTTTGAAGAAAGTGCAATTAATAATTATTTAAATTATATTTCTTCTAAATTTACTAAAGAGATGCCATCTTGTTTTTCTAAATTTGCAAAAATGTTCAATCCAATCCAAAGGTATAATAGGGAAAATGAATAGCATAGAATAAGAGAACAAATATTGGGTTTATTTACCTAAACTCACATTATAAATCAAATTAAAAAATCAATATCAGATAAAAAAACCTAATTACAAAAAAAATTTTACAAACTAATTACTTAAAATTCTATCAGTCTTTTTTTCTGTTCCTTGTGGACACAATTTATAATTCTTTTATGTTTTGGGCATATATACATATAAGTAAAAAGTGCCTTTTCTCTTCTATGTACCTCCAATGTTATAATTTTTACTCCTAAATCTTCTCTCACTAAGACTGGTTCACTACACCTTAAGCCTAAAAACACTTCTCTCTCTAGACTGTCCACTTCCACAACATAACTTAGACTGTTGCACATTATTTAAAACAGCTGATCGTCGTCTTTTGCCTCCATTCCATTGGTTGTTCACATTTCGTTTTAACAAAATTAAACAAAATGCGACTGGTTCATATTTATATATTTATTCACTAATTAAGTTACTTCACTCCTAACAGCTGTTTTTATACAAATAATAATAATTGATTTTATAATATATTTATAATTTTAATGTGCGTAAATTTTTTACATCACAATATGTAAAAAAAAAAGTCACCGGCAATGAATATACGAATTCACTCAATATTCGCTCTCACTCTAAAACCAATCAAATGTTAGCGCTAAAAATCTATAGTTGACTTGCATAGTGGATTCTGAACTCTAATGCTAAATTTAGTTTCGATATATTCATAATACAGTTATAGGGGTTTTGAGTTGGGTCCAATCTCTGATACTCACGTTCCCTCCGTCAATACCTCGAAAAATTAATAGGTGTCGTCCTTATGAGCTTTCGAACTTACCTATATAATTAGTTATTAGAGTTATCGTGTTCACAGATTGAAATTTTATTTCTCCATTATAATGAATGTATAGACACAGAATTTTATATATCTGTGCCCAGAACACCATCAGGACAATAGCTTTTGATCTTCAGCTAAATCGGCCAAAGTGAAGGGATGGGATTATGGGGGAGGCTTATAAAAAATAAAAAAAACTCCAATAAGTGACGTAATGAATGTATCGATTCAAATTTTCATATGTAAATTCAAAACCCTATGAGGACCCAGCTATTAATTTCCAGCTGAATTGAAGCGAAAGGGCAGTCAGAGAGGGGGCTAAATTCTAAAACCCCAATAACTGCCGATGTAATGAATGTATCGACATGAAATTTTATATTTAAATTCAAAATCCCATAACGATTTGGAATAAAGGGGTCAGGAAACATGAAACCAGTGAAAACATTGAATTTCCGATTTGACCTCATCGAATTTTTCTAATAATTTATAAATAATTTTTTTATTGCTCAAACACAGTTTCACGTTTCTCGACTCATAACAAAAGAAATTTGTTTAAACATTAGAAATAAACAAATATAGTTTATTATCGACTCTGATTAATAAAAATAAATATTCATGGTTATTATGACTCATACCAGGGCTTTAACTACGTGGACATATCGCCTACTACCAGAGCGCTCTGGTGGACATGAGCCCGACTCTACTTAATTTTGCCTACCCTACATTTTTATTCACCTAGGGTAGGGAGGGGTCTTTAACGAGTACCTGACATCGTACAGGCTCGGGACCATCCGAAGGACGGCGTGCTCAAGGTTATTTTACTTCCCAGATAAAATAAACTAAGGGTCCTGGCTGGGTTTCAAACGAATTTCAGATTGGTAACCATGGTGAGGTTCGCCAGTGGCAAAGCTGACTCTAATATGTGTGGATAAAAAAATGGTTCTTGTTCTTGTGGAGATGTGGTATATCGGCATGTCGTCTGGGACTCAGGATATATATTGAAGAGGACGAACAGATCTCCCAAATCCCCCCCCCCCCCCCCCCCCCGGTACATCTCCTAAAAAACTGACCAATCCCTCCTTCTGTCCCCTCTTTTTCACTTTGTCCATTCTTCATAGATCTAATATTGGAGGTTGTCCTTCCCATTTCTCTTCTGTCATTGCTACCTCCCCACTCAAAAAATCACTCGATCCTTTTCGTCAGCTGATTTTTTTTTTATTCCCCATTCTTAAATAAAAGTGAAGAGGAGAAGAAAAAAAAATTGTCAGTGAATCACCGGCAATGTACTTCCCCAACTTGACCGAATTAATTAAATGTTTGCTCTCCCTCAAAAACCAATCCGTTGGAAAAAAATGAGTAGTTGAGTTACACTGGAACTGATGAATACATAAATAAAATTTCGTGTCGATACATTCATTACACTTACACACAAACAGCCATACACTCCCGACCTCGAGATTCCTCATGTCTGTCAGTGCGTGTGTGACTGCGAACTCGATAACTCCTGATTGAATAATTGTATCGACATGAAATTTTATATACTACACTAAGGACGACACCTATCGATTTTTAGACAAATCGAAGAAATAGAAGGGGGGATTAGGAAGGGGCTCAACCAAAAAATCTCAATAACTGCCGATGTAATGAATGTATCGATATTAAATTTCGGGAATATTGGCTGAAACGGTTCAGAAGAGGGGGTTAAATTAATAACCTTAATAACTGCCAATGTAATGAATTTACCGATACAAAATTTAGTATGACGATTCAGAAGCCACTATATAATATTAGCGCAAACAGAAGTCTGGTTTTGGACGGAGGGGGGGGGAGGGGGAGGGGGGCTAAAAGTTGATTGATTACTTTGATGTGGGGAAGTACATTAGCGGTGATTCACCGATGCCTTATTTATTTATTTTTTTTGGATACATGCGGATGGTAAATATGAAATTCAGTTGAAAACCCCGCATCGATTTTCCTATCGATTAATATTCTTATAATATTATTTTCCCTCATAATATATTTGTCGATTCATATCATTTTTATAATATTATTTTCCCTCATAATATTCTAATTTTTTTTATTTAACTTTAGTTTTTATTTTTTTTTCCAGTTGGTCCTGTGATTAAGAGCATTGGTCCTGACAAAACGTTCACTGCCAACCTATACGGAGAGGCTAGCTTCGACTGTGAGGCGGAGGCTAATCCAACTCCAAGCTACCAGTGGCTCCAACGGATCCCAGGAATGGAGGACGTTCTGGTCAGGTCGAACGATGCTCGACTCAACATCCGCAATGTGTCCTACCATCATCAGGGCGACTACATCTGTCGGGTGTGGAACTACATCGGAGGCACGGAGCGGTCTGTTCAGAGCTCCCCAGTAGCGCTCCAGGTGGTCGGTGAGTTACTCTTCTTATCCCTATGTCGTCGGTGAATAACCGACAATATACTTCCCCAGAACGAATTAATCTATTAACTTTTCTTTTCCCCTCCAAAACCAGTTGACCGTTTGCGCTAATATTCAACAGTTGACTTACATAGGGATTCCTAAATCCTCAAACTAAATTTTGTGTCGATACATTCATTGCATCCGACACTTATTAGGGTTTTTGAAATGAGACCATCGAGCATAAAAAATATTTTTTTTTATATTCATACTGTTTTTTTTTATTAAACGAGAATTTTCTCTTTTCTTAGTTAAATGATTCAGTGACTTTTTTTTTTTTTTTTTCTGATGGTAAATAGCACGTCTCACAAGACCAAGGATCCAACTATGCAAGACCAAGACGTCTTCTATGGTAGAAGATTGCTATGGTCTTGGTCTTGCGCTGCTCATCACTAATTCTGGCATTGCGCCGTTTTACTATCAAAAAAAATTGTCGGTAATTAACCGGCAATGTACTTTCCAGAACAAATTAATCAATTAAGTTTTCGCTTTCCCGTCAAAACCAATCGACTTTATGGACTGAACAATTTTGTGTCGATACATATATTACATCGGCTGTTATTAGCGTTTTTAGAGTTAGGTCTCCCCCGTAAGCCCCCGTCTCCTTTGACCGATTTGCCTGAAAATCAATAGGTGTTGTTCTAATGGGGTTCTGGATTCACATATAAAATTTCGTGTCGATACATGGATTCTATCGGGAGTTATCGTATTTACATACGATTCTTTTTTTTTCATTTTTGAAATCAATTGTCGGAAAACATGAAATTCCAGTGAAAACTCAATATCGAATTTCTGAACGATTACATAACTTCCCCTATACTTCGAATAGCTGAGGTAGCAAGCTCCAGCAAAGACACATGGCTATAAGGTTTCCTTTTTCGGTTTCCAATCTGTAAAACATTAAAAATCACAGTTAATCGACGTAGAGGTTTTGAGAAGAACAAAATTATAATTAAAAATTAATTAGATTCAGCACCTAATCTTAATAATCCATTAATCGTTTTGGAATTCTCCAATAGAGTTTAGTATTTGAAAATTTAATCAAAAAAATGATTTGCATTATTAAATAACCAAAAATAAAAATTACATGAAAATTTAAAACCACTCAGACGAGATGATTTAAAGGGTTATTTTGAAAAAAAAAAAAAAAAAAAAAAAAAAAACAGTTAATGTAAGGCATACAGAAGAGAAATTAGCTGCTTGAGATGAATATCAAGTTTGTAACTTTTTTTTTTTTTTTTTTCTTTCCCCAAGTTTTTATAACCTTATTTGAGAGAAAATATTTAATAAGTGTTTTTAAACTTTTTACAGTCTGGTGGATTTTGGTTACCCTAATATTGGTTGCAATATTAGTCAGATAACGAAGAGAATATCAATTTTAAGATAGGATACCAAAGAATCTCCAAAGATTTTTATAGTTTCGGTTTAATGTAATTAATGAAAAAGAAAAATTAGTCGGTGAATCGATTTACTTGATACCACCCTATTTGCGTATTGGGGGGGGGGGGGGGGGAGGGGGGGGGGGGGGGATTATCTGTACTAAAAGGGTTCGACAACTTTTGTTACCTGACTCCACCTAACTCCGATTCCATCTTACCAAAAAAAAAACTTACCATCACGCAGATACCTACATGATGATGTCATTTATGCAGTATTTGCACTTTTACCAAACAAGTTGCTAGTAACTTAAGAGAAGATGTTCCGCCTCATTAAAGCTCAGGTCCCTGAAAAAGTGAATATTGACTTCAAACCGCGGGCAATATCGAAAAAATCTTCCCTACCCCTCAAAGAGTGTATGCATAGTGGGTATATTTCGTAGGTATACGCATTCTGGGTATACGCAAATAGGGAGACACCGATTTACTTAACCATCGAGAATACGTGAACTAAGTTTTTGCTCTCCCACTGAACCCAATTTAACGCTTTGTTTGAAAATCGATAGATATCTTACTCAGGGGCTTCTGAATCTACTAATCAAAACTATATTTGAGGTTAGGTTTAGGTTTTATGACTCATGCCCGGGCTTTAACTACAAGGTCATATCGCCTACTACCAGAGCTCTCTTTCGTCACTCTGGTGGACATGAGTCCGACTCTACTGTGGGAGTCCTAAATTTTGCCTACCCTAAAATTTTATTCACTAGGGTAGAGGTCTTTAACGAGTACATGACATCGTACAGGCTCTGGACCATCGCTTAACATCCCATCCAAAGGATGAAATTTATTTTACCTCCCAGATAAAATAAACTAAGGGTCTCGGTCGGGTTTCGAACCCACGATCTTCAGCTCAGATGGCAAGCACGCATACCACTGAGCTACCGGCGCCCTTTAAAACTATAGGTTAGGTTAGGTTAGGTTTTATGACTCATGCCCGGGCTTTAACTACGAGGTCATATCGCCTACTACCAGAGCGCTCTTTCGTCACTCTGGTGGACATGAGCCCGACTCTACTGTGGGAGTCCTAAATTTTGCCTACCCTAAATTTTTATTCATCTAGGGTAGGGGTCTTTAACGAGTACCTGACATCGTACAGGCTCGGGACCATCGCTTAACGTCCCATCCGAAGGACGGCGTGCTTAAGTTTATTTTACCTCCCAGATAAAATAAACTAAGGGCCTCGGTCGGGCTACGAACCCACGACCTTGAGCTCAGAAGTCAAGCACGCATACCACTGAGCTACCGGCGCCCTCTTTTAAAACTATATTTGAGTCGATACATTCATTAAATCGGCAGTTATTAGGGTTTTTCAGCTGAGCCCCCTCCTCTGATTCACCTTTTTCTTTCTGCCGATTTTCGCGGAACATTAATGGATTAAAGATTATTCTAATTATGAAAATTTATGTTGATACTTTTATTACATCAGCTGTTATTTGGGTTTTTCAGTTGAGATCCCCTTCCCTTCAGATTCCACTATACACTGTCAATACATTCATTACAACAACTGTTGTTATTAGAGTTTTTGTGTTAAGCCTCTCCTCTAATACCCCCTTTCTCTTTGGTCGATTTGTTTGAAAATTAATAAATGTCGTCATAACTAATAATGACACAAAAAGTATGAGGAATCAGAAGAACTGTGTATTGAGTTTGGAGGGAGAGCGAACATTTAATTAATCAATTTTCTTTGAGGAGATTGCTGGTGATTCTCCGACGACTTTTTTTCAATATATTTAGTTTGGCCCGCATAAGGTTTGAATTTTTCTATCCCACCCGTACCTAAAAACGTTTACCCATATCTGCCATAAATACTAAATTATTAAAATTTGGAAGACGGAAGAATTTTATGCATTCATCCACTTTACGCAAGATGTCTTCCTCTCTTCTCCATCTTTATAAGTAATAAGAATTTTCCGAAGTTTCCTTGAGGAAAATTTGTGGTCCATAGATCAAACAATATGGCGGTAAATCTTCTGAATAGATTAACGGACGGATAGAGACTTAAGAGTGTTTTTAATTTTAAAATCTTTTAAAAGCATAACAAATATCCAATAACCTAATAGAATTTTCTCTTTACATTCAAAATCTTAATTGGAATATTTTTTTAGGAGGAAAAAATTTATAATGAGCATGGTTGTAAGTTTTCATTGAAATTTTCTCATATCCAGAGTATTTTTCAATAATGATGAAAAATTCCTTCTGGGCCATCCCTTATTGGAATTTTTACTAACCTCAAATTTAGAATTAACTGCTCATTCATCGATGGATAAATTGTGTTTAAAAAAATTCTTTTCTAGGTCTACGGAATATTGACAGACTATAACTATATAGGAACATAATTGTCGCTGTACGTAAGTAATGTAACAGGTTAAAAATTCGATGCAGAGTTTTCAACAGAATTTCAGTTTTTCCAAACTCCAGATTCGAATGAAAAAAACATTTCTGTGCATCTGTGTTTGATTTTCAGCCAAATTGACCAAAGGGAACGGGAGATTAGGGGGGAGGCTTAACTCAAAAAATTTTATAACTGCCGTTGTAATGAATGTATTGACGAAAAATTTCATTTGTGAATTCAAAACCTTATAAGGACGACACTTATTAGTTTTCAGCGGAATTGCCAAAAGGGAAGAGTGGGCCCTAACTCAAAAACTCCTGTAACCATGACATGAAGTTTTATATTTAAATTCAAAACTCAATGATAACATAACCTGTCGAATTTCAGCTATATCGGCCGTAGGGAAGGGGGTTCAATTCAGAAATTCCCATAACTGCCAATGTAATGAATTCATCGTCATATTTAGTCAACTGTTGAATATAAGCATTAATGGTCGACTCGTTTTTTACCGATGATTCACCGACGTCTTTCTTTGTATTATGAAACTAATTTTGTGTCGATACATTCATTACAACGGTAGTTTTTCACAATTGGATTTGAGGGCGCCGGTAGCTCAGTGGTATGCGTGCTTGCCTTCTGAGCTCAAGATCGTGGGTTCGAAACCCGACCGAGGCCCTTAGTTTATTTTATCTGGGAGCTAAAATAAACTTAGATACGCCGTCCATCGGATGGGACGTTAAGCGATGATCTCGAGCCTGTACGATGTCAGAAACTCGTTAAAAACCCCTGCCCTAGGTGAATAAAAATTTAGGGTAGGCAAAATTTAGGACTCCCACAGTAGAGTCGGGCTAATGTCCACCAGAGTGACGAAAGAGCGCTCAGGTTAAAGCCAGGTGACTCCGTAGTTAAAGCCCGGGCATGAGTCATAAAACCTAACCTACTATTCATAAAAAATATTTACTGAAAACACAAGTTTTTTTTATTTTCTTTCACACCCAATTACTTTCTCACATGACGTGCAGTCTTTCCCTCGAACTTCAGTTCACGATAATTAATAATCCAACTTTTTACTTCGGAAGAATAACTCGATCCCTCTTTAGGAATGATTGTTTTTCTTTTTAGAACGTAACAATAACTGAGTAACAATAACAATAAAACTGAGTGTAGCACAAAGTGGAAGGGAGCGGAAATGATTGGGATGATTGGCTTTCCACCAATTTAAAGACAGAGTCAAACTTGAAAGTCGTAGGGAGAATTTCCCAAAAAAGCTAACCTTATTCAGTGCCTTAAAAACAGACACGTAATATTTCACGAAACTTTCCTTTATAAAATATCTACGTATATATGAGGCGTTGCGAATACGAAAGGCGAACTCAACATCGGGTCAAACATTTTTTTTTCTCTCCATCCGAATCTAGGACCCTTCAGAGATTCTACAGGTATATTTTTCATGTTGAGTTCGCCCTTCTTTCCCTCTCAAAATACGCACAGAATGATTCCATGCTGTCTACAAACTGCGATAGGAGGGCGGATACGAAAGGCGAACTCAACACCCCACTCCCTCCGCACCCCACTCCTCCACTGAGGAGGAGTCTCCTACCGTACGTTCCTACGTACCTTGGTCAACATACTTCACAGATATTATTGAAAATCCCCAGTCAGCTACTGCCACGCCCAACGAGGAAACAGAAGATGACCAACTTGATTATTGCAAATTATAAATAAAATGTTTGTTTTTTTTAAAGTGAGGCTCAAACAAATTCCTGACCAATTACATAGGTTTATTATTTAAAATATAAATAATATTATTATAAAACAACAATCCAATATGCGACATCCCACAACGAAAATAACTAGAATAGCTTTATTGTTGAGTTCGCCCTTTTGCAAAATTTCCAAACGCGTTGGATATCGAAAAATCATTCTAATTAGTCAGTCTGTGCTCTATCTGAGTGTGGCCTGCTGTAAAAAAAAAAAAAAAAAATATCGTCGGTGAATCATTGGCAATGATTTTTGACCAGCGCCAGTTTTCAACGCAACAGCGTCATCATCGGTGGCACATCTGATACACATAGCGCAGAGGTTAAAGATCTCGTGAATTCTGATTACTATTAGTAGTCCTTTAGTCTCTACCCTGTACGGGTGGGATGTACATCTAATCATGCCCACAAGAGCGCTCTTTCGTCGAAATTGGTAGTAGGCGACATGACCTCACAATAACTCACTATTTTATAGAACCGGGGGGGTTATATATATATATATATATATATATATTCAGGCCTTCTGCCGATTTCTCTGAAAACTATCAAGTGTCGTCCGAATTTACTATTTGGCCGATTTGGCTGAAAACCGATAGGTATTTTCCTTATGCGATTCTGGTCACACATAAACAATTTCATGATTTTCATTTATAAGATCGGCAGTTTTTAGGGTTTTTAGTTGTGTTTACTTCTGCCCTTCGAACCATTTATCTGAAAGTCATTGTGTCGATACATTCATTCTTTTGGCAGTTATCTTTTTCATAGACACGAGAAGACAGATTTTAAAAAAATATTTGGAGTCTAGAGATTGGAAAACATAAGTAACTTGAAACAACATTAGTCACAAAATAGTCTAGTTTTTCTGGAGGATAGGCTAAACATAGAGGAACTGACTGAAAAGGCAAGTTTTGTTTTTATTTATTCACAATACTGTTGGCTTGGCAACCAAGCCCCCTTTCACAAAACTCTTCCAACATCTCTACTCTACATTCCATTTCCATGGAATTCCATGAGCTGGGAAACATTAGGATATCCTAATTAGGATTTTGCTGGTGAATAATGAACTGAAGGGTTTTGGTTTCCAGGTCCATTTGATAGTGGAGGTAGGAAACTCTAAAAAAAAAAAAAAAAACACTGATAGGATTCTCTTTTAAACTTTCTCAACTTGGACGTTTCGGGGGAAGAAGACATGGAACGGATCAAAAACCAGACAGCTAGACTTAAGCCGGCGCTACACGATGCGTCGAACCTTGATCTAACTTTTGAGTAGACAAGTTTCGAATTTGAATTTTATATTTAAAATTAGCGGTCTTGCACTTTTCAATTTCTCACCTATATTCTCTATATTTTATGATGAGTTTATTGAATTTTTACACTTCTTTGACTATTTTTTCCTGGGATGACAAAAACATGACATGTATCAGACTTGTAAGGAGGAACTGTAAATTCTTTGTAAATAAGGTAGGCACCTAAATTTATTCATTTTCCATCTTACCACAAGCCTAGGGCCATAAAATAAAACAGCACATATGATGCTAAATTTTATTAAAATATAGAGGTTAGGTTAGGTTTTATGACTCATGCCCGGGCTTTAACAACGAGGTCATATCGCTCACTACCAGAGCGCTCTTTCGTCACTCTGGTGGACATGAGCCCGACTCTACTTTGGGAGTCCTAAATTTTGCCAACCCTAAATTTTTATTCATCTAGGGTAGGGGTCTTTAACGAGTACCTGACATCGTACAGGCTCGGGACCATCGCTTAACGTCCCATCCGAAGGACGGCGTGCTTAAGTTTATTTTACCTCCCAGATAAAATAAACAAAGGGCCTCGGTCGGGTTACGAACCCACGACCTTGAGCTCAGAAGTCAAGCACGCATACCACTCAGCTACCGGCGCCCTCTTAAAATATAGATATTTTTATTATAAACTTTTTTTCGGATTTATTTCTCCACTTTTAAAGAGCAAACCAAACTAGGTATGGGTTTAACATCGTTATATCCGGAAAATCGTTTTATCAGGGATCGTTATATAAGGACTTTATTGTACTTGCAGCATTCTTCTACACATTCAGACCACTTTTCATATTCGCAGCAAGCATCTGGCGGGACACAAACAAAACGAATATAAAAAAAATTCAAAGATTTGAATACAATGTTCTTCGTATGACAGTAACCTTCCCCTGGTTCGTCCAGGACGATGAAATTCGTCAAGAAACCTGCAGACTTCCTGCAGGAAGCACTTCCTCTCACCACGAAGGTATATTTTTCTTCTCTGTTGCTGAATTCTACCAATTGGGCCAACCAACCCAAAAATAATGGCTCAAACCTCGCCTTATAAATTATTTCTTTTTTCTTTCCTGTGTAAGAGTGGGCGCAGAGATAAAGTTTTTTTATTTTTATTTTATTTTTTCATGCAATTCTAATGAGGCTGTTAAATTTGTTTCTCAGGAGGTCCGCAGGTGATGCGGGGTGTCTGGGGCGGGGAGGTGACTGCGATTCGTGGAGAGGACGCTACTCTAGGCCTGGTAGTCTGTGCAGACCCTCGTCCCAAGAGTGCCGCCTGGGAATGGGGCAGCCTTCATCTTCAGGTCGGTCATGGACTCGGCAGGTACCAGGCCGAGCAACTCACCAATCAGGTAACCCATTAGTGTCTTTCTCTATGGTGGAGAGACCAGTTGTAACTTCAATAGTAAACGGCGGTTCATAAAAGAACACTTCATTGGGCTTATGGTCTCCTTACTAAGTATAGTATTTGTCAATAATTCGATGTTGAGTTTTCAACGAAATTACATATTTTCTGATCCCCTGATTGCAAAAATGGAAAAAAGTCGGAGAATCATCGGCAACGTACCCCCCCAGAAAAAAATAATCAATTAACTCCCCTTCCAGTCGACCGTTTGCGCTAATATTCGTGTCGATACGTTCATTACATCGGCAGATATTGGGGGTTGTGATTTGAGCCCCCTCTGATCCCCTTCTCTTCTGCCGATACCGCTCAAAATTAATAAGTGTTGTCCATTTGGTGTTTGAATTCACAAGTGAAATTTTGTGTCGACACATTCATTACAATGACAGTTATTAGAGTTAAGCCACTCCCCCAATTCGCTCCTTTCCTTCGGTCGATTTGGCTGAAAATTAATATGTGTCATCGTTAGGTTTTTTTTGATTCACATGCAAAATTTCGTGTTGATACATTCATTCTATCTGGTTATCGTGTTCACGAACATAAAGGCAAAAATAATTTTTTTTTCATATTTTGAATCTAGACGTCGATAAACATGAAAATTCGTTGAAAACTCCGCATCGAATTTTTGACCATATGTATATATATATAAATAAAGATTTATTGTTTTTGAAATTGAAAGGAATTTACCTTTATTTATTGTCACAATAGGCGTTGCTAAAATGAATCTAAGTTGTTGACGGTAACATTTGGACTACTCTAAACTTGTTGAAAATTTGAATAGATTTACGAACAAACTCCCAGTATATCTGGAGAACACTATAGAATTTCTGTCCATCATTTCCAAATACAATTTCAAAAGGAAAACAAAAGAACATTACCCCCAGTTTAACTGCAAAGTTCTGAAACACATACACACACATAACTCTGAAATAATTTGTGGCAACTATTGTGAAGCATAAAGCATACTTTTTCACTGTAAATAAAAATAAATCTTCTATGCAGAGAGAAATAAAAAAGCACAGGAAAAAAAAAATGGTGGGTTATCTTCTCTTCTGCATAATAAGGACATTTATATGTCAGACGGTAGCGGCACGAATGTTAATTCATATGAAACTAAAATTACAATTAAAAATAACAAGAAAAAAGTTAAATTGCCCACATTTCTACTGTCTAAACAAGGACTAATTTCCCAGTAGGGTCTTTAACATAAATACTAAAGGTTAATAGATATTTTAACGTTCTTATATATACCTTTAGTATAAGGAAATATTGCAATCTTGCAAAAATCTGAGATCGAGTTTTTAATGTAATGTTACGTTTTAAGGTCCCCTGAATAACTTTTGTCCAATTTCACGATGATATCTGTCTCTTCTGATTGGATCTTTATGTATATGAGCGCTGGAATTCGGAAATGATTATGGCAATAAATTTGAAGTTTGGTGTGAAAATGTCACATGTGATAACTTAGATCTGATGAAATGTTGGCTGAAAATTAAGGCTACTTTACTTCGGGACCTAGGGCACCGGTAGCGTGCTTACTGAGCTCAAAATCGCTGGTTCGAAAACCATTCGAGTTCTTTAGGTTTTTTATATGGGAGGTGAAAAAACCATGAGCACGCCGTCCTTCGACCGAGACGTTAAACGATGTAAGAACCAAACACTTGGTGAATAAAACTAGATAGGCAAAATTTAGGACTCTCACAGTAGAGTCGGACTCATGTTCACAAGAACGATAATAGAGTGCTCTGGTAGTAGGCGATATGACCTCGTGGTTAAAGCCCGGGCATGAGTCACATTGGTCTCATGGCATTTGTGACTTGCCGATGGAGACATAGCAATTCACCAATTCTCCTTTCAAACGTCCAAACTAATGTTGTATGCGTGTACCTGTATACATATATATAAGAAATTAGTAGGTTAGTGTATGGTGTTAGTAAAGTTTAACAGCTGTCTTAGAATTTTAAAAAATCAGTTATGCTCCCAAATCCTTTATCTGCCATGCACCCCTCCTCCTTGGTCTGCCATGCACCCCTTGCACCTCAGCTTAAGATGCCCCTGTGGCTAGAGAAAATGTTAAAACTTCTTCCATACTAATGACTGTTTATTTTTATTTATTGACGTGTAAACATCTTAGCTCTCGGTAGGGGCTATGTCCGACCGTCAGCGCGTAAGTCTCGTTGATGTGCATGTGTAAGTGGGAGTGTGTGTCGGACGGTTGCGCGCGCAGCACACACACACAACTAAACACTTCTTTATCTGTGAATAAATTTATTTCGACTGCATTTGACTTTTTATGTTGTGCTTTCATGTGGTACTTTTAATGTTGTGACCAACAATGTACATATATAATCTTTCGGTAAGAAACTTTTAGGTTAAGATGCTTCGGTAGCTTAAATTTGTCACAATAAATATAATAAAAATTAATATAGCAGTGTAAATCTAAAAATAATATAATATTAATATATAATAATAATAATAATAACCGCTGAAAATATCGATCAATAAATAATATATTTGTTGTCATATTGTCACAATATAATGTTTTTTACCCATTTCAGCAGATACCGAACAACTTAATTCATTTTTAAATGACAAACTTAATCTACAAATGTACACGAATCGAAGCATTTCAACAATAAATTCGAAAACTACCATCGACGCAGTATTCTCGTGGTATTTAGAGACACTACAATCATAGTTGTATATATTGCATGTGTAAAAGAAATTGAAGAACAATAAATTTGAAAGTTTAATTCCTCATACTACTTTTCTTATTGTAACATTATAAAACAAATTTTAATCAAAATCTGTGCACGACAACAAATTTTTGAAACTAAAGCAGAAGTTTACACATCAATTGTCGTGAGTACCGCGTCACTCATACATGTATTTTTGTTTTTTTTGTTTTTCAGGAAAGCAATGAAGACTGCTATGAAGCCAAACTGCACGTGAAGCAGGTGGACCCGACAGACTCTCGAACCTACTATCTCGTGGTAGAGAACGAACGAGGAACTGACAAACACTATCTGAGGCTTGCAGTTCGCGGTTCGTATGCTAATGGCAAGTTTCCAACCACCACTATTTCTCACTAGCTAACTAACTATAGTTGTTAAGAAAATGTGCAGTGCTCCAAGTGGTAAAGTTCAGCTTAACATGGACCACTTAACATTTTAGCGAATTTCTGTAGCAGGTTTCATATCTGGAAACTACCCCTGTCTCCCTGAACACGATATCATTTCAATTACTTTATATCTATATGTCTGTTTGCGCTAAAACTTCCAAATCCTTATTTCAATTTCTTTCAAACTTTGCACAGAAATGGTTCTAAAGGAAGATCAAATTCGTTAACCAGAAAATTCGGACCAGCAGAAGAGAAGGAATAGAGAGGGGGAATCAGGTGTGACATTAAAAAAAAATTGTAATTTCGCGCTACGCTCCTAAAATCCTAATGTCTATCAGAAATATGTTATATAATTTTCTTCAATTTGAGCTACCTTATACCTTTCGTGTATTAGTATTATTATTTGCCGCGACTATAACTTCCGGACGCGTTTTCTATTTTTTTTTTTTTAACTTTGCGCATTAATTGGTTTTGTAAAAAGGGAAGATCAAGTTGTTTAATAAAAAAAATCTGACTAACGGAACGAAGCGTAATGGGGAGGAAGGGGGGATTTTAAATTCATTTTAACAATCGTAATTTCACGCTAAACGCTTGAATTTGACATTTTTTTACGTTCATTAGACGCCGACATATGCCGTTCGGAGTAGTAGAGCCTTAACTCTCAATCATCATCTTCCGTTAATTGGTCAATGCGTTGGCATATCCTAACTTGTTTGATTGTCTGCAGGGGTGGATTTTGTATCCATGTTATCCAAACCTGAAGGCCCATATAACAGCCCCTCACTATTATTTAACTACCTACAGTACGTTAAGCGATGGTCCCGAACCTGTACGATGTCAGGTACTCGTTAAAGACCCCTGCCCTAGGTGAATACAAATCAAGTCCACCAGAGTGACGAAAGAGCGCACTGATAGTAGGGCGATATGAGTCAAAATAACTAAACTAACTCTTCTGCAAAATGGACCCGGAACACGACCCATTATAAGCAGAATCTGATATTTTCTTACCGAGTGTCCTGTTAGGTACCCGATCACTTTTCTCAATGTCTCTTTGGGGTTGGTCAAGAAGAGTTCTTCTTATTTTGTTATCCGGTCTTTTTGACTATCGCCAACCCAGTTGTTCGCTCAAGACGAGTTTGCTTTCCGCAATGTCCATTCTTCCAGGACCTTACACTGTCATATCTTTGTATCTAGCCAATATGACTTACTATGGGAAAAACAACGAATACCTATCACGGAAATTCGCTATCCTTACGCAGCTTTTGCCTGAACGAAAATTACTTGGTTAAAACTTAATTTTTTAAAAGACTTTTCACTTCCTAAATTCTTTGTTGAGAATGCTGCTTCTTTCCCACTCTGAGCACTACATATAAATATATATATTATCTTCATCTTCCAAACGTGTCCAACACTTGATTCAAGAAGCGATAATTGCGAGGAACAGAGATTCCTATAAGGATGACCCAGGAAAACTCAATGATGCGTCGCAAAGAGTAACTCGAAATTTTTATAATTTTTTAACTTATTAATACCCATTTTATGTCATTTTACTTCCCTAGCTATGAAAGGAAGTAGAAATTCGATGTTGAGTTTTCATCGAAATTTCAAGCATTCCAAGCCTCTGATTCCAAAAATAAAAATGTGAGTGTCTGTGAACACGATAACTTCAGATAGTATAAATGTATCGACACGAAATCGTATATGTGTGATAGTAAGATGTTGTGGGACGAGATATCTCATAGAAATAAAAGATGTTGTGTTTCCACTGTTTTATTTTAGACTAGAACCGGTTTCCACGCAACAGCGTCATCATCAGTGGTCCATCTATCATAGAATAACAAAATATACAAATATTGAAAAGTATAAATAACTCTCAAAGCATCAGGGTACAGAGTAAGAAGATAAAAATTATAAAATTAACTTACCCCACCCACACAGCACAGCGGTTAGAAGACAATCTAGCTATCCCCACCCCTTAGAACTATGCCAGTTGTCTTCTAACCGCTGTGCTGTGTGCGTGGGGTGAGTTAATTTTATAATTTTTATCTTCTTACTCTGTACCCTGATGCTTTGAGAGTTATTTATACTTTTCATTATTTGTATATTTTGTTATTCTATGATAGCTGGACCACTGATGATGGCGCTGTTGCGTCGAAAACCGGTTCTAGTCTAAAATAAAACACTGGGAAGACATCTTTTTTTTATATGAGAAATCGTATATGTGTATTGTCAACCCTATAAGTATGACACCTATTAATTTTCTGTGAAATTGGCCGAGAGGAAGGGTGGAATCAGGGATGAATGTATGAACATCGCATTCAGTATGAAAGAGGGCTCAACACAAAAACACTAATAACTACCAAAAGAAGAAATGTATCGATACATTTCAGCCATACATTTTTAGTCAAAACGGTCAACTCATTCACCCCAATAACTGCCGATGTAATTAATTTCTATTGACATGAAATTTTAATCCAGAACTCAATAAGGGGGAAGGGGCTCAACTAAAAATATCCAATAATTCCCGATGTAATGAGTTAATCGACACGAAATTTGGGACGATTATTAACGCAAACAGGCGACTAGTTTTGGAGAGCGGAAAATTAATTGATTAATTCGTACTGGGGAAGTACATTACCGCGATTCACCAGTTTTTTTCTAATCCTTTCAGCGCTCCTTACTAGCAGCATATGTTTCATACTTGCTGTTAAAATGATTATTTAAGGTACTTTTTATTTTGGGGAAGTTTTAGCCACAAAATTTTTGTATGTTCCTTAAAATTAATTAACTCGTTAAAGTACAATTTTCATGTCAGTAAATTGATAATAATATTATCTAGAAAATTATATTATAATCTGAGATGGGACAGGAAAATTAGGATCTTAGGCATCAGGCAATTTCCTCACATCTGTGCAGACCATTAGAGACCCTTCCTTGAAATGGAAATTTAGCTCCGATTTTTATCCTAGAAAAAAGTTTTTTTTTTCTTTTTTTTTTAATTCGTACCAAGGTACAGGAATGTTTTTAAAAATCGTAATGTACTTCCCCAGAACGGTATAATAAGTTAACTTTTCGTTCCCCCTCCAAAATCAGTGGACCGTTTCGTCCAAAAATCAATTGACACAAAGCAGGTTAAATTTAGTGTCAATAAATTCATTACATTGGAAGTTATAAGTGTTTTTGAGTCGAGCCCCCTCCTCTGATTCCCCCTCCCCTTTCGGTTGTTTCCACTGAAAATTAATTCGTGTCGTCCTTATAAGGCTTTGAATTTGCATATGAAATTTCGTGACAATACATTCATTATAAGGGCTGTTATTAGAGTTTTTGTGTCAAGCCTCTCTCTAATCGCCCCTCCCTTAGGCTGATTTAGCTGAAAATGAATAGGGGCTATCCTCATGGGGTTTTGGATACACATATAAAATTTCGTGTCGATACATTCATTCTGTCGGGAGTTATCGAAACACACACAACATACTGACTTTTTTCCCCACTTTTGGAATCAGGGTGTCGTCAGAATACATGGATTTCCGGTGAAAATTCAACTTCGAATTTCTGACCGATTACATAACTTTCCCTATAATTCGTATAATTGGGGAAGTAATAAAATTGTGGGTCAGTACATTCAGCACAGTGACAGTTGTTAAGACTTTGAAGTTAAGCAAACACAATTATTGTGACTCATGCCCGGGCTTTTAACTTCGAGGTCATATCGCCCACTACAGACGCTCTTTTGTCGCTGTGGTGGACATGAGCCCAACTCTACTATGGGAGTTCTAAATTTTGTCTAGACTAGATTTTTTATTCACCTAGGGTAGGGTCTTTATCGAGTACCTACCTGACATCGTACAGGCTCGGGACCATCACTTAGTGGGGTTTCACACCAAAGCCGGGCCGAGCCGAGCCGAGCCGGGCGAAAAACGCTTGAGCGCTAAATACGCAGGGTTTACATGGGAGTATTCAAACCAAGGCCGGGCGAGGCCGAGCGGTTTTGAGCAGTATTACCTACCGCCAATTCGAGCGTTTTCTGCCAAGCGGTTTCTTCCGTCATTCAGTCTAGTTCGGTGTTTCAGCCCAGTTCTCACTACAAGGCTAGAAAATCTACTGACAGCGAATCGGCTTCGGTGCGAACGCAGGCAGATCCCGCTCGGCTCGGCTTCGCATCGCTTCGCCCGGCCCGGCTCGGCTCGGCTTTGGTGTGTAAGAAGCCTTAACGTCCCATCAAAAAGACGGCGTGCTCATGGTGTCTTAACCTTCCAGATAAAAATCCTAAGGACCTCGGCCGTGTTTCAAACCCATAATAACAACATGTGGAAGCAGTGGCGTATATAGGAAAAAATTTCGGGGGGGGGGGGGGGGGGGGGGGGGCACCAGGCCGATTTTATAAGGAAAAAAAAAGTATGACCTTGTATTACCAGAGATAACATCGGTAGCAGGATTGGCGGTCCCAGAGGGACTTGTACCAGAAAAATTAAATTTTATTGTTTTTGTTTTTAACTTTTTTAATTTAATTTGAAGCCTTTTTAAAAAATAAACTAGCTAAGCATATGAGTTATGTAGTTATTTGTATTTGATAAATACGATTGATTAATATTTTTTTATTTTTTTTTAAACTTTTATATCAATATTTTTTTATTTTTTTTTAAACTTTTATATCAATATTTTTTTTAATTTCAGGGGGGGCCCGGGCCCCTTGGGCCCCCCCCCCCCCCCCCCCCCATATATACGCCACTGTGTGGAAGATGAAGATAAGCTAATTTATTATTGTATTTGCTAAAGCACATCACTTACAATTGCTTCTGGTGTTGGTAATATGAGGCTTTCAGAGCAGTACCTCCTTAAACTATTTGTACAGAATCCATTACACAAGGCATACATCTGTCGGTAGTACAGTTAACGTTGGTTTAACGTTACTATATTGACTAATACCAGTGCTTATACACGTTCAGAAAATTAAATTTCTAACGGCTGCTATTGAAACAAAGAACGTTGACATTTTGCTGTTGTTCTGTTTGCCTCATGTAAGCATGTTACTCTATGAAAGGTGCTTACAATGTCCACAACTGGGACTGAAATGTGTAATTAATATATAACTATTTCATATTAAATAATATATATATAGACGAAATTCGTTATTCACCTTTCAATCTTGCAGTTGGATCTTTGATTGAACTGTTGAAAATTCATCAGTTGTGTTATGCTATTGATTGCTTTGATTAGGTTTTCCTATGGAAATCACAAATTTAGACTCAATATCCTGCCACAGTTGGAACCAAATTACTTCATACGTTTGACATCCATTCCTGGGAAATCTGTTTGTTAATTATCGTTGCTCTTATTAGTAAGAGGAAATCAATGTCATTGTTTATCATTATTAATTAAATTGGATATTTTTCATTCTGCATTCTTTTTCTTTTTAGTGTGAAATACTGAATGTTTCACCTACAATTGACAAATTACGACGGTTTTTGGTAGATATTTACTAAAATTTAGAAGGCTATGATAAAGATGTTTTCCTACTAATATTTGAGGGTGAAGAGTCCAGACGTACTCAGTACGCTCCTCCTCTTGAGGTGGTTTTCCTGATGCAAGCATCCTGGGTCCCTTCAATGTCCTCTCGGGGACTCGGTCTGGCTTCATCGTTTGCAGGTGACCCAGCCACCTTGCCCTGGCTTCATAAAGGTTTGGCCTCTTTTACAGGCCTTTCAGCTCTCTGTTATACCTTATACTGAGACAGATTTACTCCTTCCCAGTCCGGACCCAGCTTTTATATTCCGTTATTTCGGAGCACCGTTTTCGATGCGAACTTCTTCTGCAGGAACCGATTTCCAGTTTTTATCCTCAGCAGTAATTCGCCCTAGATATTTGAAACTTTTTTTGAAGGGTCTCAGTACATTCAGAGAATTGTCGATCTCTCATTACCATCCTATATCCAGCATAAAAACTATGTAGCACAATGGGATGAATACATATTACTCATATTATTTTTAGTTAAATTAACAATCTTTTCACCTGTTATTATTATTTTTTTTTAAAGAATCCAATGTAGGAGCCATTGTTAGTGAAGAGGTGGAGTACAAGTGGACATGGAGATGTCACCACTGTATTGTGTTCCACTCTGACCACTCAGCCGACCACTTGGTCCTGCCATTGCCAATCCCATGTTCTGCTCGACCCTGTAGTTCTCATGGTCCCACTCAATTCATATCATCTCTCTGACAGTTTTCACAATACTGTTTAATCAAAGGCTTGTTTTGGCAAGCCCGATGGCTGCTCTAAAATCAACTGTTCATTTTAAACAATTTTCTTGTTTATCGTCGAAGCCAGTGCATTGTATAAATCGAAACTAGTTTAAAAAATTCGACCTCTGATTCGTAAGCAATGTGAGTAGCCGTTAAAGCTTAATTTTTTCCCTTTGTCTTCTATTTTTTGGAACATGAAGTAAATATATAATAAATGAGGCCTTATTGTAGTAATGCTAGAACTTTGACAATCGAGTTAGGTGCTTAAATTACTTTTTTTTTACGTGGGTCGGTGAAAATTTCATAGACACGTGGAGCCTCTGTAGCTCCGAGGTAGTGTGGGACTCTAACTCCACTAAAAACACCTCCCTTGCAACAACTGAGCGGGCCCAACAAGTTCCTCTTTTTTCATATTATGACTCGTTTTGTGAGGTGAGGCCAATTGGCCTGTCCCCAGGTTTAATTGACTTTATTTTTCTCTTTTAGAGTTCTATAGAATTACATTAGTACAGAATTACATTAGAGTTACATTATTGCTATTGCGACACTAAATCTTGTGGCTTCATTCTTTTAAGTCGCCTTACAGAGCGCGGAACTTCGTCCTTCACATGGCGCAGTTTCGGATTTACATGCGTCTGAATTCTTTTGTCGTGGTTGTCTGCATATTTGGTCACAATTTCACTGACATATTTTACATTAAGGTCTTTGTGCAGATGGTCGATTCTTATGTACCAAGGAGCATTCACAATGTTTCTTAGTACTTTGTTTTGAAAGATCTGGATCATTTGCAAGTTAGATTTTTTAGTACAACCTCAGAGTTGTATTCCACTGGTCCACAGCGGCCTTAATATTTGTTTGTACAGCAGCAGTTTGTTTTCGACTGTTAGTTGCGAGTTTCTGCCTAACAGCCAATACATTTTCCTGAATTTCATGTTGAGTTCTTCTTTCTTTTTTTTCACATGTTCCTTCCATTTGAGTTTTGTGTCCAGTGTCATACCCAGATACTTAGCAGTGTTTGAGTACGGTATTTCTTGATCATTGATGAAAATCTTTTGTGTTTTTACATTTCTATTGGTAAAGTTTATGTTTACTGATTTAGTTTCATTTAGTTTGATTCTCCAGCGTTGGGTCCATTTCCATACTTCCGTGATTGAATTCTGCTTAAATTACTATTAATATTTATATCAGGAGATAAGAATCCTCTTCACTTTTTTTCTAAAACATTCTTGACTCTATAACTAAATAATAGAAGAAGACCGTTTGGGCTAAAAATCAATAGTTGAATCCTTATACAGTAGAACCTCTATAAGTCGAACATCAAGGAAGACGCCAAAAAAATCGACTTGTAGAGGTTAAGATTCATTCTAACTAATTTTGAGTTAGAGAGGTGAAATAAATAAAAATTCAAGTTACAGAGGTAACAAACATATTTATATTTATTATAAATCAACATTTTCAAAACATCCTTAAAATAAAAAATACGTAGTATATGTAGGTATTAAAAAAAGTCAGTAATTTTTTTTTTGCTTTAGATAATTGGTATTCCTATTTATTGTATACTCCTAAATTGTTTTCTAAGAAACAATGGTGTAAATTGTCGGCAAATTCTTAAAGTCGGTAACTTATTTTTCTTCGAGCTATAGAGGTAATAAGTTTCAAATAATCGAGTTGTAAAGGTTGTAAAATAAAAGATTGCTATGTTCGAGATACAGAGGTCCAATTTATTTTTTCGAGTTATAGAGGGAAAATATGTACCAAAATGGCTTGTAGGGACTCACTGATTATTTCGACTAATAGAGGGTTGAGATTTCGAGTATTGGAGGTTTAGGGGCTTGAAGGGAAAGGAACAAAACTTTTTTTCGAGTTTTGGAGGTTTTCGACTTATCGAGGTTCGACTTAAAGAGTTTTGAAGGGGAAGCAAAAAGTTACTAGAATAATTCGTTCTGGGGAAGTACATTGCCGATGATTCACCGACAACTTTTTCTTTTTTGCTCTAAAATTAAATAAGATAAGATTTGTTTTTCCCAAGATGTCACATTTAATGATGCGCCCACATCACCTCCCTGAATGCTGTTACACCCATTCTAATTTAATTAAAATTCAATTTTCTACATGAATGCTTACAAGGTGGAAATGGATATATGAAATTAGTCTCAAATAATGCTCGACTGACTACACTGAATTATCACACAGTCAGAGGTTTCTGCTTTAATCACCAAGTTAAACAAATGGTTTAATAAGCACACAATATGAACACATTTTCAAATGTTGAGTTGTCGTCTTCGCCAAGTGATTTATATATTTATATTTACTTTTTTGTAAACATATTAAACTAGTCGACCGTTAACGCTAATATTCAACAGTTGCCTTACATAGGGGCTCCTAAATCCTCATACTAAATTTTGTGTCGATAAATTCATTACATTGGCAGTTATTGGGGTTTTTGTGTTGAGCCCCCTTCCCATCTGTCGATTCCGCTGTAAATGAATTCACATATGAAATTTTGTGTCGATACTTTGATTAATTACAACGGCAGTTATTAGAGTTTTTGAGTTACGCCCAGTGGCGGATTAAGCTTCTGCGGGGCCCTAGGTGATTGCAAATGTGGGGTCCCCCTATTTTTACCCCCCCCCCCCCCCCCCCCCCCATAAAAAACGAAAACTTTTCAGCAATTTTTTTTATGAATTTATTGATACAGTTATAATTCTTGAGAATAATATTTTCAATTCGCTGTAAAATTGACTTCATACACACTTTCTCCTGCATTTCGACTCGCTGAATTTATCGATCACGCTTAATAGGGGGCCCCTCATACCTTTTATTGGGAAAAATAACTCGGGTCAAATTCCTTGTCAAATATGACCTGAATTATTTTTCCCAAAAGCGTGTAAAATCATTTTAAAAGTGACAAGGTTTTTTATTTTTTTAGACATTGGGGCCTTCAGCATCGGGGGCCCCTTTAGCATCGGGGGCCCTAGGCACCTGCCTAGCTTTGCCTATTGGTTAATCCACCACTGGTTACGCCGCTCCTCTAATCTCCTCTTACCTTTGGCCGATTTGGCTGAAAATCGATAGGTGTTGTCTTTATGGAGTTCAGGTCACACATATAATATTTCTTGTTTCTATACTCATTCTACCGGGTGTTATTGTGTTCACAAACACACAGAAAAATTTTTTTTTTTCATCACCCTCTCTTCATCACTTTAGTAACAGAGTTAGTTTTCCCAGCTAGAAACACATCCAGTTGTGGAGAGGGGCCCCAAAGCAAAGACATTCAAAACTGAGAAGATTTTACTGCTTCGAGTCTGCCATAACGGAACCGAAGCAGTTAATGGAAGGAACCTGCAGAAGAATCGTGGACTTTATTAAAGATACAGGGCTGATGTAGGGACCAACACACACAGGGCACACATAGACCTACACTGACCGCGGTGACACAATCAGCCCTCGGGGAGAAGGGGGGGGGGGGGGGGGGGGGGGGGGGGAGAGAGGTTTCCGAAGAGCCTATGTAAGTCAGCAATTGATTTTTTTAGTTGAAACGATCAAGGGAAATACTCGTATTTTGCCGGGGATTCACGATTTTTTTTTTCTTTTAGTTCTTTCCCCCTGTTAAAGTTGAAAGAATGTGTCTGTTATTGAGTTGAAGACAAGTGGAAGATGCGTTTTTGTCAGTGTACCAACCCTGGATCGACCCTTATTGCGGTGACAACTCACAACATACATTATTCTGGTCACGAAGACTCGTAAAGAGAGAGAGGTTTGCTACCCTCATCGCATCACATTCACCATTCCTACCCATCCCTTCCATGTGACCATTTCATATCTATGTACATTTGTCATACCGACCTTTAACACAAGTTTAGCACCCATTAAAACTTGAAGACCTATATTTGTCTGTCCTCGTTTCAACTGGCGTCTGTTAAAATGTTCATAATATTTGATTCACATTTTCACTATGCATGCAGTTATTGGGATTTTTGAGTCGAACCCCCCTCCTCTCATCCCCCTTTCTTTTTGGCCAATATTATTAATAGGTATAAAATTTCCTGTCGGTACATTTATTTAATTTTTTTGTTATTTATTTGTTTTTGTTTCGTGGCCTTATGTACGGTGCATATTAGCCTTATAACGGTTATCTAGTTATTTACGACATCCATGGCCCCGGGAGGGAGTTCTATCTACGAAATAAAACTCCCTCCCGGACGGGATTCGAACCCGCAAGCCATGGTGAGACCATGCGACCAAAGCCTTACGCTCTAGCCCGCACGGCCATCATGGCTTCCGGTACATTTATTACATCGTCAGTTATTGGAGTTTTTGAGTTGAGTCTTCCCCCTGAGATCTCCGTTCTTTTCGGCCGATTCCGCGGAAAATTAATAGGTGTCGTCCTTATGAGGTTTTGCAACCCAAATAGGCTAAAAATCAAATAAAGATGGCAGTCAAGCATTCAGAGTTTTCGGTAGAGATTGTATCGGAATTCGTTGCATGCTTTATCTGTCGCAAGTGTTTGAATCGCAACAGTTTTCACGTAAACCCCTACGGCTCGCACATGACTGAGCCCACCCCAGTTTTATAATTTTTGGAATCAGGGAGTCGAAAAAACATATACGTTATCCTAGGTTTTTTTTTTCTTCTTTTTTTGGGTGCTCCTGACCCGTTAGGGGGACCGGTCACATCACCATATTGCGTTCTTCTTCCGGCTCTTTACGCCGAGTGATTTCGGTATCTTTTCGGGGGTTCTGTTCTGCCTGCGTCCCAGAGCCGGGGGCAGCCGCCACACGCCTGTCGGTGGGGCCCCCGGCTCTGGGTTAGAAGGCTCTCTTGATTCTCCGCCAGGACGAGTCGAACCGACCAAAAGCCAGGTAGCCAGCCTCTGTCATCAGTCCCGGCAGGTCCAGTCCCAGGTACGATCCTCTCTGGCGAATCAGCGCCGCCCTGGGCACGTCGTATAGCGGGCATTCGAGAACTACATGTTCCGCAGTCTCGACGCCGCCGCACGAGCAGGCAGGGCTGTTCTTCTTTTTAAAGAAGAAGAGCTTGGCGTTGAAATCGCCATGACCTGATAGCACCTGTGACGTCCAATGGTCTGGTTGTACCCATGGAGAGTCAATGCCCCTCAGACGCTCTGGTCTCGCCCGTCCTTGCATCTCCCCTTCTAGGGCTTGACGCAAGGCCACGTCCGTGTCTGCCTCTATTGGTAAGCCGCGTCTACAGAAGTACGAGGCGACGGCTCATTATGTTATCCTAGTTGCTGTACCCTTTTCCAGAGATCTGTTGTTTCCTACATAGATCTAGTCTCAACATTGAGGAATACACTTGACTAAATTTTAATTAAAACCCTTGGGAAGGATAAGGGAGAAGGAAGGACTGGTTTATACAGATGAAGATATTCAAGGGAAATGCGAACTGTAAGAAGGTGGAAGGGTAGTAAGATGGAGACAGGGCATTAAGCTAAATGAAGATAGGACGGGCAGTAAGGAGACGGAGCTGAAGGTAGCAGTTGTGAGCAGTAGATGAAACTGTTGTGAAGAGTGTCTCCAATTAATTCACCTCGACCCATGTTTCACTACTACTCACTACTTTATTGCTCCGTCCCTTCTCTTAGGGTCTCCCATTACTCAACCCACCCCCCTTTATCTCCTTCAAGTCTTTCAGCTCTATTTTTACTGCTGATATCTAAAATACAATTTACCATCCTCTATTCATTTTAATAAACAATTCCTGTCTCTTTCTTATACAGATTCCAATATCAATCTAGCTTAATGAAAACTATAATAATAAAAAATCGTAGGTGATTCCCCAGCATGAATTAATCAATAAAGTTGTTGCTCTCCCTCAAAAACCAATCGAACATTTGGGATAAAATGACTATAGATTGGTAAAAAAATAATTATGTTGTTAAATAAAAATATATAAATAATAAATCAATTAATAAAATATTTAAAACAAAAAGAATAAATAATAAAATTAAAATTACACATTACCACATTTGTATTTTTTATACATCACAATAGTTAGGTTAGGTTTTATGACTCATGCCCGGGCTTTAACTACGAGGTCATATCGCCTACTACCAGAGCGCTCTTTCGTCACTCTGGTGGACATGAGCCCGACTCTACTATGAAATTACTCCTACCCTAAATGTTTTTATTCACCCAGGGCAGGGGTCCTTATCGAGCACCTGACATCGTACAGGCTCGGGACCATTGCTTAGCGTCCCATCCAAAGGACGGCGTGCTTAAGTTTATTTTACCTCCCAGATAAAATAAACTAAGGGCCTCCGGTCGGGTTACGAACCCACGATCTTGAGCTTAGAAGACAAGCACGCATACCACTGAGCTACCGGCCCCCTCATCACAATAGTTGACTTACATATGGAGTTATGAATCCTACCTCATCAACAGGGAAGAAAGCTGTAATGACTGTAACGAAGACTGACCGGACGACATCCACCACTTCTTCATGGAGTGTCCAGCCTTCAGCAAACTAAGAAAAAAGTACCTGGTAGAATTACTGAAGAGCCTACAACCTCACAAGAACCCTTTTCAACATTACAAAGAACCAAAACCGCAATAATATCATACTATACATAGTAAGGGCGCTAAAAATCAGAGGACATTGAAGTTTTTAAATAAAATACCGTTTCCCTAGAAGTTTTTCACTATTTTTTTTTTATTTGTTAATTAACAGTTAGGTTCTATTACTTTGTACTTTATTATTATTATTTTCTATCTTCATTTATTTACTTTTTTTTTAACTGAGTAATGTATATATCAGGCCGAACCCTGAGCCTAAAAGATGTATTTCCTAAAGGCTAATAAAGAATTGAATTGAATTACATCGGCAGTTACTAGGGTTTTTGTTAATTAATTAATTCGTTCTGAGGAACCAATTGACCGACGACTTTATATTTTGCATTGGGATTATTTTTGTCAATAATGAATGTGGGTGAGTTCCATGGAAGCTAACATTGGCCACAAACTCTCAACCCGACTTCACCGCTCCCCATTTCCTCTCTCCAGAGTGCACTGCTAATCCTGAGGGTAGTCCCTTCATTCCTTCCAGCTGGTTCTACTCTGCAATTTAACTCTTCAACACTCCAAAGTGGATCAATCTACGAACAAATCTCTGGGCTCTCCTTGATTGAGGTTCGCTCTGGTTCCGCTTCTCTCTCTCTCTCTCTCTCTCTCTCCCTCTCTCCCCCCCTCCCCCACCCCACTCCACCTCCTCTTCTCCCTATATTGGATTTCTGTTCTCCTTCAACCGTTAATCCTCTTTTTCCAATTTAACTGTTCCCTTCAAAGGAGAAGAATATAAAAAAATAAATAAAAATATATATATTACTGATAGTTTATTTCTTTTCTTCACTTGTACGGGAAAAAAAAAGTGTTCAAGTCTTGTGCTGTTGTGTGAGTCTACATTAAAAAAAAAAAAGGCATCGGTGGATCAACGGCAATGTACTTCCCCAGAACGAATTAATCAATTAACTTTTCGCTCCCCCTCAAAGCCAATATTCAACAGTTGACTTACATAGGGGTTACTAAATCCTCATACTAAATTTTGTATCGTTTTCTTTGGTATTTTGTGTAAGGAGAGTTTCTTTTAAAAAATCAATAATTTTTTTATTTTTTTCTTATAGGTCTCTTCTGCCAATTTAATGATATTTCATTATTTATTTTTTCATCATAAATTTACATCAAACAGTTTCGGGCCTTGCCCATTATCAATGACTGAAAATAACAATTATGATATCATTATAACATCAATAACAACCATCCTCCTATTTACACGATTCATTATTAATTTTAACATTCTATTATAAAATATAAATCAGATTAAAATTAAAAATAAATAAAATTGTAACGGATACAAAATTTTATTAAAACATTTTTTTCATAAAAATTATAATTGATTTACAGTTATCCTAATAAGTACTATTTTTTAAATTATTTGAATTACAAACATTTATCTTACCTTCCCATTTATTCATCATGAAAGCTCATTCTTATGTAATTTTTGACTTCCATAAAATTTTTTTCAAGTATAATTACATACATTATATGAGTATTTATTCGTGTAACTTTTTCTTTTTTATGTGCTAAAATAATAATCATACATATTAGTAATTTCTTAATTGTATAAAATGTTTATTTTTTAAAAACAAATAAAAGAACGTAAAACGTATTATGACCTCATTGGGTTTTGATTTTTAATATAAAAATGAAATTTCATGTCGATTCGTTGATTACATCGGCAGTTATTGGGGTTTTTGTGTTGAGCCCCTCTGATCCACTCTTCCTTTTGCGTTTAGTTTTAGAGTTAAGCCTCTCCCCTAATCCTCACCTTTCCTTTGGCCGATCTGACTTAAAATCAATCAGTGTTGTCCTTGAAGGGTTCAGGTCACACATATAAAATTTCGTATCGATACATTCATTAAATCGGCTATAATGAATTTATCGACACAAAATTTAGTATGAAGAATCAGGAACTCCTATGCAAGTTAAGTATAGATTTTTAACCAAAGGGTTGAATTCGCTCTGGGGAAGTACAACTTATTTTTTTTATTTTTTATTATATATATTTTTTTTTCGACCCTAATAACTGCTGACATGACGAATGTATCGACATAAGTAGTATGAGTATTCAGAAGTTCCTGCTTTTTAGCCCAAAAGTTCGATTGTTTTTGGAGGCAGAGGAAAAACCTAATTTAATTTCTCTTGGGGAAGTACATTGTCGGTGATTGACCGACCTTTATTCAGCTAATATTCTTCTATCTATCAAATATAACATATAATAACTTTTACAATTCAAACTCTACTATAATATTATTTCGTACAAATTTTATAATAATCATCCTGTATTATTCCAGAACCTTTGGCGATGATCACCGTAGTTTCATTGACTGGCGGATGTCTGACGCTGTTTCTAGTCTTCGTTATTTGCGGCATCTACTGCGTCCGGGCTGAGAAATGCTGTTTTTCTCGTAAGTACTTTTTTTTTTTTTTTCTCAATAAATTTAACCATAAGTTTGAACTAAATGTTTATAACATCACTTTTTGTTAGAAATTTAGAAAGTTCTCTAAATACTGAAGAAAATCTCATTTTCTTTGTTACTTTTGTTGTTCTCTTCACTGAGTTGTAGGAACTTTACACTAACTAGAATTAAATTGTGAAAGCTTGCAAGAAAGTTGTTTGGAAAGGAAACACGAGGAAGTCGGCTCCGGATGTGTCGATCATTACCGATCCCCGTCCTTAACTTTACGTTTTCCAACTTTTGATTTAGGATCAACGAGGAAAATAGTCTGTAAAATACTCACACTACAATGTAGACCGTTTCATAAAATCATCTTCAGTCCTTTCTTAATGCTGCTCTTCTTCAGTAAAAATTTAGATAATTCTTAAACCTTAGGAAACATTCAAAATACATTTTTAGAAAACTTGATAACTTCCGATGTAGAAGTTCGTCCGAAAAATTGTGTCATTAGACAAGAAGAAGTCGAAGGTTTCCTACCAATAGAAAGAGTGGAACGTAAGTCACCTTCCATTTCTTCATGTCTAATGACATAATTTTTTGAATGAACTTCTAAATCAGTAGTTACCTTTTTTTTTTTATATATAGTTATTGCAACTAATGCCAGGCTTCAACTACGAAGTCATATCAGAGAGCTCTTTCGTCAGGTGGACATGAACCAGACTCGACTGTGGGATTCCTAAATTTTGCCTACCTAGGTTTAGTTACTCAAGGTAGGGGGTCCTACCGAAGGACCGCGTGCTTTTACCTCCCAGACACGCTACCTCTTAGCTACCGGCGCCCTCTGTTTATTTTTTTTACTGTTCCTTAGGCTTGTGAAAGGGCTGAAGATGACCAGCTTCATTAAATAAATTTCTGGAAGACCTAATTGCGTTTTTTCATCTACTTCATTTTAGATGTCTTCCTCTCGCCCTCCTGACCTCTAGAGGATTGATGGACAGCAGAGATGAGTTTTGTACCCATTTTATTCAAAGCCTGACAGCCCACATAACAGCCCCGTGCTAGTATTTAACTGCCTACACTACTATCTCTTGGTGATGAAGCGTAGCATCCTTTCGCTGCTTTATATCCTCAAATCATCTGGCCTCATCAAAAATTCTCCATCGAAGGTGTGAATAACTTTCACATCCGCCCAGGATGTGCAGCTTGTTTTCCTTCATCACTTCACATCATCTGCAGAATGGATCTGGAACAAAACCCACTTCAAAGAGATGTTTTCTTATTGAGTGGTGTCCTAGGTAGCCACTTTTTTCAATGTACTCCGTGGTTGGTCAGGAAGAGTTGTTCTTCTTTTCTCATCCAGTTCTGTAATCAACTCTTTTGACTGTCGACAACTCGGTTGTTCGCCCCAAGTTTCCCCACCCCAAATCCCATTCCTCCCGGACTGTAACCCTAGAGGAGTGTTTATAACTAGGTTTTACTGTAGTTTGAATATGAATAAGAAAATAAGCCAGTAAACTTCTTGTTAGTAATGTTTATTTATTTTTTGTGAAGACTCCCCCCGTTTGTGAAGACTCCGGTTGGAGTACTTGCCAATGTAGACATGGAGCAAAAAAACCCAAGAGATAATCTATTGAAAGAGACGATATGTTAACAGATATAGGGGATGTCAGAGATAACGAATGTAAACCGGGGTGCAAACAAAGCGGGAGGCTGGACAATCACACAGACCCTTCAACAATTTATATCTTTTACTGTGCCATCCCTCCCATATTTTTATTCAGACAAATGTGTAACCTACTCAGAATATTGCCAAAAAATATTTTTTATACTTTCCAGAGTTCGTAATGTTTAAGGAGATTTTAAAAAAATCGTCAGTTAATAACCGGCAATGTAGTTCCCCGGAACGAATTAATCAAATAAATGTTCGCTCCCCCTCCAAAATCAGTTGACCGTTAGCGCTAATATTCAATAGTTGGCTTACATAGCGGCTCCTAAATCTTCATACTAAATTTTGTGTCGATAAATTCATTACATGGGCAGTTATTTGAGTTTTTGAATTGAGCCCCCTCCCCTGAACCCTTCTCTTCGGTAGATATCGCTGAAATTTGACAGGTTATGTCCTCAATTGGGTTAGACTTCAAATATGAAATTTCATGTCAATACATTCATTTTAGCGGCAGTTATTTGAGTTTTTGAATTGAGCTCCCCTTCGATCCCCCCTTCCCTTCTACAAATTCTGTGTAAAATTGATGAGTCGTCCTTATGTGGTTTTGAATTAACATATGAAATTTTGTGTCCAGCTATTAATGTTTTCGAGTCAAGCCTCTCCCCTAAACCCCCCCCCCCCCCCCATCCCTTTTGTCGACTTGGCTGATAATCGATAGCTGTTATCATTATAGGGTTTAGGTCACACATATATAATTTCGTACCAATTCATTCATTCTATCGGGAGTTATCGTGTTCTATCGTGTTCACAGTCAAACAGACTGACTGTTTTTTTTTTCATATTTGGAATCGATTACATAACTTCACCTATACCTCTTATGGCTGAAGAAGTAAAAAGAAATACATATTCCTAATGAGACGTTGCAGCCTGCGAACTTATACCCAGTGCATGTGTAGTTCTGTTTATTCCCCTGATCAACTAAACAAAATAGAGATGCAACTCATTTTTTTTTAGAAAATTTTTAACACAATTTTGTTTATGTAAAAAAAGGATTGAAGCTAACTTCATAGCGAAATGAAAAAAAAAAAACTCGTCGGTAAATCCCTGCAATGTACTTCCCCATAGCTCTCCCTCATAATCCATCTTGAGGAGCCATCGATTTGACTGAAATGAGATAATTGTCGTCTTCATGGGTTTCTCGATCCACCTATAAAATTTGTATCAATATACAGGGTGATTCCCTCGTTACCTAAAACAGAAATTTGGATGAAACTAGACCGAAAATGGAGTTGAATGCCGCCAACCGCACCTTTCTATTACAATCCGTTGCCGAGATATGGTTTTTCAAACGGTGAAAACCGTGGTTTTCTCGAAAAAAACCTTTAAAAATTCATAATATGATTAGATATTATCTCGGCAACGGATTGAAATAGAAAGGTGCGGTTGGCGGCATTATACTCCATTTTCGGTTTAGTTTCATCCAAATTTTTTTTTTAAGTTACGATGGAATCACCCTGTATATTCATTCTATCAAAAGTTGTCTTGTCTACAAATCTATGTGCATTCTGTTCCTTTTTATGAAAAAAAAAATACTGTCTATATGTTTGTGTGTACACGATAACCTCCCGTTAAAATGAATATATCGATACGAAATTTTATATATGTGTCCAAACCCCCACAAGAACGCTCCTTGCCAACTTCCAGCCAAATCCACCAAAGGAAAGATGGGGATATGGGGGGGCTTAACACAAAAACCACAATAGTTGCCGAAATAATCAATTTATCAACATGAAATTTAGGTGTGGATTCAAAAGTTTCTGAGTAGGACGCATATTGATTTTCAACTATTCGTAAATTTTCAGGTCAGATGACATTGTCATTGTTGAGTCGGAGGGTCAGATTTCATTGTCATTGTTGATTTGGAGGGTCAGATGTCATTGTCATTGTTGAGTTGGAGGGTCAGATGTCATTGTCATTGTTGAGTTGGAGGGTCAGATGTCATTGTCATTGTTGAGTTGGAGGGTCAGATGTCATTGTCATTGTTGAGTTGGAGGGTCAGATGTCATTGCCACTGTTGAGTTGGAGGGTCAGATGTCATTGTCATTGTTGAGTTGGAGGGTCAGATGTCATTGTCATTGTTGAGTTGGAGGGTCAGATGTCATTGTCATTGTTGAGTTGGAGGGTCAGATGTCATTGTCATTGTTGAGTTGGAGGGTCAGATGTCATTGTCATTGTTGAGTTGGAGGGTCAGATGTCATTGTCATTGTTGAGTTGGAGGGTCAGATGTCATTGCCACTGTTGAGTTGGAGGGTCAGATGTCATTGTCATTGTTGAGTTGGAGGGTCAGATGTCATTGTCATTGTTGAGTTGGAGGGTCAGATGTCATTGTCATTGTTGAGTTGGAGGGTCAGATGACATTGCCACTGTTGAGTCCGAGGGTCAGATGACATTGTCATTGTTGAGTTGGAGGGTCAGATGTCATTGTCATTGTTGAGTTGGAGGGTCAGATTTCATTGTCATTGTTGAGTCGGAGGGTCAGATGACATTGTCATTGTTGAGTTGGAGGGTCAGATGTCATTGTCATTGTTGAGTTGGAGGGTCAGATTTCATTGTCATTGTTGAGTTGGAGGGTCAGATGTCATTGTCATTGTTGAGTTGGAGGGTCAGATGACATTGTCATTGTTGAGTTGGAGGGTCAGATGTCATTGCCACTGTTGAGTTGGAGGGTCAGATGTCATTGTCATTGTTGAGTCCGAGGGTCAGATGTCATTGTCATTGTTGAGTCCGAGGGTCAGATGTCATTGTTGAGTCGGAGGGTCAGATGACGTTGTCAAGTATGTTTCCTGGCCGGCGTTCTCCTTTCTGGGCCGTACATAAATACCCAAGTGGCCAGTAGCCCTCTCTCCCTCCCTAAGACACTGCATTAGATATTTAAAAGGTCCTAAGTGGCACTGTACCGTTGCACTCACACTCATCCTCATTACACTCCTTTAGCTACAATTATTTAATTACTTCCCCAGATATACAACAAGTATACAGCACGTTATGTAAGCGTTCTGACATTCAATCTTCAGTTTTCACCGGAATCCCTGGATTCCAAAAACTAAAATGCCATTTCTTTATTATTATTAAATATGTATAAAAAAAAGTATGACCTAATTAAACAAATGCATTTTTCTTGCTACAAATATTTCAATGACAGATGAAAGTACTAGCCTATTTAATAAATGACTTTCCATTGGAAGAATTCCAAGGGTATTAAACCTTTCTTGGCTCATATTGGACAGCAAATAATTTTTACTTCCCAGCTCTATGAAATATAGGGGAAGTTACATAATCAGTCAGAAATTCAGAGTTTCCAACAGAATTTAATGTTTTCCAACATCTTGATTCCAAAAATGTGGAAACAAATTCCTGTCTGTAAGCATGATAACTCGCAATAGAATGAATGTATCGACACGAAATTTTATATTTAAATTAATGTATGGATTCTTGAAGAAAGATGAAAGTCAACGATTGATAATTAACGCAAACGATAGTTTAATTTTAGAGGGAGAGACAAAACTTTTGATTTGATTGATTAATTGATGCTGAGGAAGCACATTGCCGATATTTCACTGACGACATTTTTAATTTGAAATACAATCCTCATTTTTCCTTTATTTAATTTTGAACTTCTGAATTCTGATACTAAATTTCATGTCGATACGTTCAGTACATCGGCAGTTATTGTGGTTTTCGAGTTAACTATCCTCCCTAATCCCCTCGTTTCTAATGCAGATTTGGCTGAAAATCAATAGGTGTCACCCATTATGGGATTCTGGGTGTACATATTAAATTTCGTGTCGATCGTAGACTTATTATTTTTGTTTTTTGAATTAGGAGCTCGGAAAACATGAAATTCCGGTGAAAATTCAACATAAAATGTCTGACCAATTACATAACTTCCCCCTAGCTGAGCCAGTAAAAAAAAAGTTTATGTGTGTCTTTGAAACCGATGTTCCGATAATAATAATAAATTTATTTCCGTTAAACCAATACATGGTAATAGGATACGTCCAAAGAATTTATACATTAAGATAGCTTATATATTAGATTTATAACTACTTGAGTCTAACACATCTATGATTAGTAGTAATAACAAAACTATTAAAAAAAGTAAAATGAAATTAATTAAAACTGAATAAATTAAAAAATGTATACATAGAGACATTTATAATAAGTAGACACATTTTTTCATTTAATAAAAATTAAGATAACTATTTTTCAAAAAACTCTTCGAAAGTGTCTATCCCAACGATGTTTCGTGACGTTCTTACGTCCCTTCATCAGGTCCCAACGTGGCGAGATATAGACAAGAAAAAGTAAACTATGTAACTATAATAATATATAAAAAAATAATATATAAAAAAATAAAATAAAATAAATATGTATAAATAAAAATATATAAATTAATAAATAAAAAAATATAAATGAATAAATAAAACGTACATTCGACTGACCGACAGTTGCTATACCTGAATTTCAACGTGAGCAGGAGAGAAGAGCAATTCCTCTGTTCGCTGTGTAACCTGAGGGAGGTGGAGGACCTGTTCCATTTTGTTGGGGTATGTCCCGTCCTTAGAGAGGACAGACAGAGGTGGCTGGGCAAACCTACCTTAGGGAGAGGGGAACTCATCGCTTTAATGAATGGGCCTAACTGGAATCGGATATATAACTATGCAAGGGTGGCATCCAAATATAGAAACGTGCTGATTCAGGAATTAATTTCTAGGACCCAAACTAGTTTTATTTGGTTTCTAGCCACCAAACTCTTTATTTTTTGATTGTATTGTTATTTGTAGATTTATATTATATTTCCATCCACGCATGTTTATCTATCTTATTTCGCTTTCAGCCTTATTACATGTCTTTATTTTATTTTCTCATTATTCGCATTATTATTTTTTATGTTTTACGTTTGCATATTTTAACGATGGAATTTAACGATGGTTATTTATTCTGTTCATTTATTTATATAAGCTAATATTTTTTGTTCTTCATTATCAAATATCAGTAATGCCAACTCCGACTGACGGCCAAAATGGCTATAGTCTAAGTGTTTTTTTTTTCTTTGTATATTTCTTGGAATGATGTTATTTTTCTTATTTTAATAAAAGCCATTCTACTCTATTCTATTCTACATTCGACTGACCTTTAAGGTGTGGAGGAACTCTGCCCAAAATATAAAAATAAAAGCTTTGATTCAAATAATGTTTTTGGATATGAAAAGAATGAATATACAATTTTATTCTCATATCCAGAACCCCATAAGGAGGCCATAAGGAATATATCGATACTACATTTTGTGTGACAAATGTAAGTCAACTTGATTTCTAAGCCGTATAATTAATTGATTTTGGAGGGAGACATTTTATTTAGTTGATTAATTCGTGGTGGTGAAGTAATTTGCCTATGATTCACCCATGACTTTTTTTTTAAGGAAATTACGACCAATTTTCTAAGACATGGAATACTTTGTTAAGCTCATAAGAGAGGAAATATTTGAGGAATTTAGTCATGTTCTAGAGTTGATGTGTTAAGCTTAATTTGGATGGTCTGTCAGTTGGCCCAGAGAGATTTAATACTGACTAGGGACTACATCTATGGGAATGTATGACGGGTGTCAGGATGAGTCCCCAGGTAGTCAGTGTCTTTGGGGTATGTCAGTCCTCAGCTGTCTGGCCTAGTTGCTATGTTTAATTAAACTCAAAAATTATTAGTATTTGTGGATTTATATTTTTGCCTTTTTCAACTCTTGCATGATAAAATAAGTTGTCAGTAAAACAATGCAGTTCTCCAGATCGAGTTCATAAAATAACTTTTCGCTCCCCCCTCCAAAATCGACCGTTTGCTCCAATACTCAACAGTTGACTTACAAAAGGGCTCCTAAATTCTCATACTAAATTTTGTGTCGATAAATTCATTACAACGGCAGATATGAGAGTGTTTGAGTTAAGCTTCCCATCTAATTTCCCCCTTCCCTTTCGTCGATTTGGCTGAAAAACAAATAAAAACAAAATCGGTATCGTCGTTTGAAGGTTGTGGATTCACTTATAAAATTTCGTGTACACACAGCTTCATTAGAAACAATTGACCTAAATTTGTTTATTTATTACTTATACGATGTATAGGGGAAGTTATGTACCTAATCTGTCAAAAATTCGATGCGGAGTTTTCAACGAAATTTCATGTTCCGACCTCTAGATTCCAAATATGAAAAAAAAAAATGTCTGTCTGAACAGCTATTGACCAATTTCGGATTTATCTGTCGAGGGGACTCAGACGAAGGAAGAAGTGCCACCGAGAACCTGATAACATCAGGTGTGTTGTGTATATGCACGTCAACGTTAAGTGTAAGGAACCGCTCTTTAGTCTTTAAATAAATAAATTTGGTTGTGCGCATATGAAATGTAACGCAAAAATATAAATATATTATTTTTTATATCTTGTAAATAGAAAAGAGACACATTAAAATGTTTAACTGGTACCAAAGGTTTTTATTTAATTTTATCATTACACATAGCAAATTATTTATACAATGAGTTAGGAAATTAGTTGTAAATTTAGGTATTTAAAATTGTATTATTTTATTTTGTTTGTTTACTACATGTGTCCCATTGAAGTCTATTACAGTCTATCTGTAACTCCATGGACGACAAATATTAATCCGATGAATCTGATGCCTGAGTAAGACAATTATTAAAATCATTATATTTGTTTCAGAGGGAGAGCAGAAACTTAGTTAGGGGAAGTACATAGCCGATGATTCACTCTCGACCAATTGTTTATGAATACAACACATCTTTGTATTATGATAATGTGAAAAGAGTTGGCTAGAATTTTAGCATATTTCCAAACGTTGTCAGTTAACTGTGATTGAGGGGGCATGAACATCAGTTTCATGATAGAAGCAAGTTCTAGTATTGGCTAATACTGGAACTTGCTTGGTTAGATTGGGAAACTTGCCTAATCCTGGTTGGAATCCAGACCTCAACTCTATTACAATTTGAAGTACTAAAATTAAACGATTCTAATCAAGACAAGGCAGATATCTGCTCCCAAAAAGTGGCTCTATAAAGTACACTGTAGATTAGTATTTGATACGATTTACACAGTGGATTTTCACAGAACAATTATTGTATTAAATAAATGATAGCTGAAGAAATAATAAATAAATTATTTTATGTAACATTTGTAGCATTTCTCATATCTGAAGGAAATGTTACAATCATAGAAACAAAAAAAAAAAAAAAAATCGAACTTATTTGTGTGGCTGCCCGGAAAAACGAGGTAACTGCACTCATTTTTAGAGTTCTTATAACTTGTACTTTCATACTCCACAGTCGCTTTCCATAATTAATTACTTATTTTAAAGTTATGACAGATCAACAAAATGCGTTTTCAGACTAACATTCGGGTAAAAGAAGGTAACTGAAGAAAAAACGGAAAAAGTGATGTATCTAATTGAATAATGATTTTTTAATGTATCAAATACATTTTTTATCATATTTGATGAACATAAACAAAGTTTTCATATGTATGCATAAATTTTGCATTTATGAAATATAAATTTGTGAAAAAAAAAAGTGTGTAAAAAAAAAAAAATTGTCAAAATATCAGATTCTCATTAGGGTACTGTGTTAATCGAGATATTTACTGCTCCTAAAATTTGTCTTGTCCATACGAACATATAACCCTAGTAAAAAAAAAATAGATTATTTCTTATTTCAGGAATTGATTTTCAAATTTTCAATTGCCGATTTCTCGAAAACTTGGAAAATGCAGTTACTTCGTTTTTCCGGGCAGCCACAGATTTAACTGTGGCGAAAAACCGAACGTATATACAAGCGGATGCTGCAGGCAAGTGTGATGAAAATCCGTTTTGACGTATTGTCTACAATTTTTAACTAATAAGTGAGCCTTAAAGAATTTAATATTTCCAAAATTATTCCGGATTTTTTAATTGTAATTACACAACTATTATAAATCTGTAATCACAGGGTATAAGTTGTTAAGTCGAAAAATTGTCAAAATGAATTAAGTGTACTGTGATCATCTCCCAAGCCATCTGCGCACTGTGAAGAAGTTGGGAGCTCCAGGACTCTAATACTTTCGGTATTATAAAGATGTGGGTTTCTTGGTATCTCGTAAAATTGTGTATGTTCTCTGTTAACTCAACTTAATCTACTTCTTTGAGGAATCATTCACGAGATAACTGCATTTAACCATTTATTCACTACAGCAGACTATTCCAAGTGAAGAAGAGGGTGTTTTCGGATAAATTTCAAAAAGTATGGTAATGACTCTGAAGGTGGGGTGTGGTGTTTGAGGGCGGTGCATACTGTAGGGGCACATCTGAAGAGATATGTAGCTGTGAGATCTGAGGCAGATGGTAGCCCAGTGATGCGAGCCTCGTCGAGTGGATAGTCCTGGTTGGACTCCGGTAGCTACTTGTGATGTCTGATGTTCTTGAAGCAGTGGAGCGGTGTTTCTTGTAGGAGTTCTGGGTTTCTAGCCAATCACCGCCCAGGGATGATGATGGGAGGCTCCCACCTTAGCAGTTATAGAGCTTGGACTCATCCTATCAGCTTCACATCAGCTGCTTCTCTAATTTACTGCTCTGATGAACTGTCTCCTTAAATTTTCTTCTCCATTGTTTTTATCTTAACATCAACTTTTCTCATCATCTCAATTTAAATAAAATTTAAGAATCATTGAATTTATCTTTCATAATAATTACTGATAATCATTGTTTTATTATTTTCCAGGGAGAAGTGATTTTCAACCGACTGATCTTGAAAGGTAAGTTTTCCTTATCTGTAATATTAATAATTATTTCGTAATTTCTCATGTTAGTTATGTATTTCTCTATGCATCTCTTCGTTATGTATTTCTCTAGAACTTGTTTTTTCTGATAAGTTATTCAATCCCTTCCTTTCAACCGTTATCGCTGAAAATTAATAAGGGTCGTCCTTATGGGATATCGAATTCACATATGAAAGTTTGTGTTGATACATCCATTACAGCTGCGGTTACTGGAGTATTTATAATTCAAAAGACGTAATAAAGACGAAACACTTCAGCGGAGGTGGACTCAACTCAAAAAAACCTAATCACTTTAGATGTAATGAATGCATCGACGCAAAATTTAGTTGTGAGGATTCAGAAGTCCCTACCCAAGTCAACTATTGATAATTAGTCAACTAGTTGATTAATTCCTGCTATGAATGTATATTGCTTGTGATACACCGACGACTCAAAAAAAATTCAATTGTGAGAACATCCCATCCCTTTAAAAAAAACGGTGTCCGCTTTCTAGGCCTCATACTCGACAAACGACGAACTTGGAATCCTCACAAGAGACTGAAAAGACAAGAAATGAAGAGATGTTATAAACTTTTACTAAGACTACTAAACAAAAGATCTATCCAAATTAACTTTGAAAACAAAACGACTTATATACAACGCAGTAGACTTACGGACTTGAACTCTGGGGTTCTGCCAAGGCTTCCAATCTCCAGCGCATCCAATCCCTTCAATCCAAAATCCTTCGTAAAGTAGCCAATGCTCCTTACTACGTCTCCAACAAAACTCTTCACACTGACCTTAACCTTAACCTTTCGTCACTGAAGTCGCTAAATTCAAACAAATATAAAAAATTATTTTCCCTTCTTAGTTCCCACAATAATCCTCTTGTCCGTGCCCTCCATTCTGCCATACTTCCCCAACGACGGCTTAAGCGTCAATGGCCTAGAGACTTCCTGAGCTGAAGCAGTGTCAGTGACAGTGATTAGCTACAAATGAGAGTGAAAAAACAGTGACTAGGGAGTGTCACCACTGGGTGATTTCTACCCTTAAAAAAAAAAATATATGAGAACAAACACATGTTGAATTTTCCGAGTTTTTGTTTGAAGGTTTTTTTTTTTTAACATAAAAACACATCTAATGAAATATTCCTTATCTTTATCCCTGGTACGAGTACCAATTCCTGGAGAGTGATTTTTGCTGAGGGAACCTTTCATCTTTACATTTAATTTGACCGACTGTTTGGTCGGAGCAAGTTTCCTACAGAACCGCAACTCTCTCTCCCAGTGTCCACTAAGCGGATTCATTTCTCTTCCCTTCTCTATCTTAACTTAGACTTTAAAACCAGACTTAAATACTTTCCCAAGATAACTTCGTTCGACTTAAAATCACTCAATAAGAAAACCACCAGTTTACCAGTCACTTTAATTTAATACAATAGAAACTTTAAGTATACAAAAGAAAAGTTTTCTATAATATGACATTAATTTAAATTAAAATTAGATTAATATTTTTCAATTAAACAAAAGGGTTTATAAAGCTCACTTTAGTGTCCCATTTGAATTGAAACAATTATTAAATTTTCTATTCATCTCACCCGTTTGCTTTGATATAATTGTCTCTACCTTGTAGAATTAAATTTAAAGTTAAATCAAATTTGCATTAATTAAACTATACAGATGTGGTTCATTCTATTCTAGAAAATTTGGTACACGTTCCTATTTTTGTGCTTTCGGCTAAAATTACAGGTTGTTATGATAGCAACCGTTTCTACCCAAAAAGAGAGTTCATAAGGACGTTAAATCAAACAAAACAATAGAATTTAAATTTAAAAAAATAGGAATATATCGATTTTTGTGTTAAAATTTATAGAGATTGCAGAATTTTTTTTCCAATTCATCATACAATATTTCCAAAAATATTCCGGTTTTTATTAATTGTAATTACAGGACTAACGTAAGTATTGTCAAAAAATTAATTATAACGAATCAATAAATCCAATATGTTATTGTTTTTTTGAGGGCGCCGGTAGCTCAGTGGTATGCGTGCTTGTCTTCTGAGCTCAAGATCGTGGGTTCGAAACCCGGCCGAGGCCCTTAGTTTATTTTATCTGGGAGGTAAAATAAACTTAAGCATCGCCGTTAAGCGATGGTCCCGAGCCAGTACGATGCCAGGTACTCGTTAAAGACCTCTACCCTAGGTGAATAAAAATTTAGGGTAGGCAAAATTTAGGACTCCCACAGTAGAGTTGGGCTCATGTCCACCAGAGTGACGAAAGAGTGCTCTGGTAGTAGGCGATGTGATCTCGTAGTTAAAGCCCGGGCATGAGTCATAAAACTTTTTTATTATTATTTTTTTTTTTAACTACGCCCATCCATTCGGAAATTTGTTCTGTTAGAGGGGGGGGGGGGGGGGGGGGAGGTATAGGCCATTTTTTTATTTTGGCAACATAGGGGCGGTTTACATTACCGGGGTTATTTACATAGACCCGAGAGAGGAGTGTTATCTTTAAAATAAAACTCTACCTGTACGGGATTCGAACCCGCACCCGTGGTGGTCCATGCAATCAAAGGCCTACGCTCCAGCCCAGACATCCACCAGGCCTCGAAAAATCCAATATTTGGAATATATAGGGTGAAAAATGACACCAATTAGTCATTACTTATTTGTGACCACAACATATAATAATTATAATTGTCTTTAAAAAGTCCTCTAGTAGCTCATAAAAGTACTTAATGAATTGAACAAATAAAATATTGTTTAATTGAAATGTTGCTACTGAAATTTCAATCCTTCCTTCATTTTGGACTCTTACAAACCTTTTTTTTTTCGTTATTAAATGGTTGGGTCCATTTTAGATCCCATGTACCAGGAACATTCTTTTTTATTTATTTATTTCAGTTAGTTAGTTGTTGTGATCATGCCAGGGCTTTAACTATGAGGTCATATCGTCAGAAAACCGTTAGTACTATCGAAAAGCTCGTTCTTACCACAAATGTTCTATATTTAATTTCCAATCACTATGGTGCCCTCAGATTCGAGATAGGACCAAAACGACTTAAGTTATTATAGCGCCTCAAGAGTGGAAAAGAAATTAACATTGGATATATTTCAAAGTAATGTTTGTCGCTTAGCAACGATTTATAATTTTTTTTTTTATTATTGGTAATTTTTATGAAAATTTAAAATATATTCGATGTGGCCATTACAGGATTTTGTGAGAGTCCTAAATGTTGCCTACTCAGGGTTTATTACCTAGGGTGGGGGTCATTAACGAGTAGCTGACATCGCACAGGTTCGCGACCATCGCTTAACGTTGATAAAAAAGCGCAGGAGCTCAACTGGGTTTCGAACCCGTCATCTTGAGCTCCCGGCGCTGTCTTGTTTATTTACAGAATATCCATGGGCCCCGGGAGAGAATTTTTATATATGAAATATACTGAATCAACGAGTCTGATTCGAACCCGCGACCGTGTTGGTCCATACAACCGAAGTTCCAACGTCCCGACTGTGTTACTTTATTTAATAATGGTGTTTCCTGAAACTGTCCCACTAAAAGCATTACCAGACAGACAACATAGCTATGGCCTGTCAGCTCCGGGACACTGAGTTGATCTTGTTTTGACAACTTGTACAGTGTTTGTTTGGGTTACACGAAACTTGACTTTATCACTTAAATACTATAATGAAGAATGACTTAGCTCAGGCTAGTTCATCCTTTTCAAGTGCCACTTAACACTCTAGAAACATCAGTTGTTTTCATTGATAGTTTTATAATAATAATTATATTCAATTCGTTAAACCATAACATGAAAATAAAAATGTGTACAGTTAGTTATTATGACTCATGCCCGGGCTTATCTCCCACTACCAGAACGCTCTTTCGTCATCCTGGTGGACTTGAGCATGACTCTACTATGAGAGTCCTAAACTTTTATTCACCTGGGGTATACCTGACATCGTACAGATTCAGGACCATCGCTTAAAGTTCTATCCAAAGGGTGGCGTGCTTGAGTTTTTTTTTACCTCCCGGATAAAATAAACTAAGCGGGCCTCGGCCGGGTTTCGAACCAGCAATCTTGAGCGCAGTAAGCAAGAAAAAACCAGTAGACTGGCCGAAGATCTCCTCGAAACGGAAAGTTAATTAATTCGTTCTGGGTACGTAGTACATTTGCCGGTGATTCACCGATGACTTTTTTTTTTTCCTTTTTCGAGTCCATGCGTCAGAGAAGATTAAATTTCTGTGAAAACTCTCTTTTTTTTTTTTAATTTACAAATAGCTATTTACAACTATATACAAATAAATACAACAAGCAAATGTGCTAATAAAGAGAAAATGGCAATGTCAAAATGAGGGGAGAAATCACCCAGTGGTGACAGTCCCTAGTCACTGTTTTTCTCTCGTTTATAGCTAATCACTGTCACTGCTTCTGCTCAGGAGATCTCTAGGCCATTGACGCTTAAGCCGTCGTTGGGGAAGTATGGCAGAATGGAGGGTACGGACTAGAGGATTAAAGTGAAAACTCAACGTCGAACTTCTGACCGATTACATAACTGGTTATAGCTGGAAAGTAACAAACTTACTGGCTTGTGTCCTTGCTAGGTTGCCTTTGGTGGGTAGAGTGACTTGTAACTTTTTATTGGCCCTCTCCGCATGACAGTTCAGTTTGACATCAATTGGAGTAATGAATACTATTTTATTCTCGAGAAAAAAAAATAGCTTCTGAGTATTCCTGATAATTTTTATTAAAGTTTTGTATATATATATATATGTATGCCTTTGGCAGCTATTACAGCTCTACATATTCTAAGCATTCTTCCGTCCTTCGGATGGGACGTTAAGCGATGGTCCCGAGCCTGTTCGATGTCAGGTACTCGTTAAAGACCCCTGCCCTAGGTGAATAAAAATGTAGGGTAGGCAAAATTTAGGACTCCCAGAGTCGGGCTCATGTCTACCAAAGTGACGAAAGAGTGCTCTGGTAGAAGGCGATATGACCTCGTAGTTAAAGCCCGGGCATGAGTCATAATACCTAATCTAACCCTAGGCATTCTTTTAATGTTTTTTCTTTTCTTCAATTTTTCTGGAGACATTTTCTTCCATTCATCCTGTAAAAGGGGCTAACCTTCTCACATTCCTATCCAACTCATCCCATAAAAGCTCTATTGGGTTAAGGACGACGGACTGTCGTGGCCAAATCATTATGTTTATTTTTTTCTGTTGAACCGGAGGCTAAAGAAAGCTCTTGCATTGCTTAGAAGAATGTTTTGGATCATTGTTCTGCATGAACACGAACATTTTTCCAATTATTCTTTCACCAGAAGCAATTGCATACTCCTCCAGGATTTTTTTATATTGTTTTTTTTTTTTTAATGAATTTTTTTTAATGATCCTGTAATAGCTGCCATATCAACCAATCAGCTGTTTGAGTTTAACATTTTTTTTTTATTTTTTATTTCTGTTTAAATTATACATCTTATTATTATAAATATTTATTTTTTGGTTCAAATATGTATTTTCTAAGAAAATAAAGGTTGGGCAAATACTTTTGACCGGTAATATAGTATATATTGTATATATTATATATTATTAAATCAGTCGAATGTCGTTCGGAAGGTTCTGTTTGGTTCAGTTAATGAGGTTTTTGCGGTAGAGTGTTCAGAACTTTCCAATCATATAAGCACATCATCACGAAAATGGTCAACACATATTCAGGGGACCTTGAAACTGCGATCTCAGATTTTCGCATTGAAAAAAAAAAAAAAAAAAAAATCAAATTGTCAAACAATAAATTAAGTTTGGTTGAAGTTGGTGTGGTTCGGGTAGGTAATTATATATGGTTTGGGGGTGGTGTAATGAAACAAGTTGGATGGGCGGGCACCAGGTTAAAGACAACAAAGTTACAACTAATTAGTTAAGTTATGTCAACATTCATAGTCGGAGGGGGGGCGGAACTTGAGATGGAGGGGCTTGCCAACTTTGATGATAACGTGCGAGTACGCAACACTTCTTGCGCATCTTCTCCACTTTCCTCTGTCCATCCACGAGTCAGTCCTTACAGAAAACCCCCAATAACTGTCGGTGTAATTAATGTAATTTTTCCTATGTAAATCCAAAACTCGATAAGGTCGATATCTATCAATTTTCAGCCAAATCAACCAAAGGGAAGTGGGGGGTCAGTAGAGGGGGCCCAATACAATGGCTGTCATCGCCCGAACGTACAAAATGGTGTACATCTATTTAATTATACTAATTGTACAAAAATGTATATATATATAATATTTAAAAAATACATATTAATATAAAATATAAAGGGAAATAATAATAATAAATAAATATAAAATTATAAAAACATGGATATTAAAAAATGAAATGAAATATTTTTTTTAAAGCAAGAAAATGCATTTATAATCAGTAATAACATTAGTAAATAATAATAATAGTAATATTCGAGTATATACATAAATATATACCTACTTATGTACATGCACATAACAGGAAGGGCGCCGGTAGCTCAGTGGTATGCGTGCTTGCTTGCTGAACTCAGTCGCGGGTTCGACACCCGGCCGAGGCCCTTAGTTTATTTTATCTGGGAGGTAAAGAAAAGCATGTCGTCCTTCGGATGGGACGTTAAGCGATGATCCCGAGCCTGTACGATGTCAGGTATTCATTAAGGACCCCCTATCCTAGATGAATAGAAATTGAGAGTTGGTAAAATTTGAAACTCCCATAGTAGAATCGGGCTCGTGTCCACCAGAGTGACGAAAGTGCGCTCTGGTTGTAGATATGACCGTGTAGTTAACAAAATCTGCCTCTATCGCTGAATGAGACACTTATTGATTTTCAACCAAATTGGTAATTGGGGTTCAGAGAGAGAGCGAAAGTTGATTAATCCGCGCTGAGGGAAGTACATTGCCCGCGATCCACTGGCGATTTTAACCATTGGTCTCGATGAACTCCTTCTTCTTGAGTTATGCAGATACGAGACAAACTGCAATAGTGGGAAAACTACTGAATATTATTATCTGAAACTTTCTGAGGATCAAATAGGCAACCTTGGAGACAGATTCAGTCAGCTGTTTGAAATAAATAAAAACAAACATAACCTCTTTTGTTCATTTCAAAATGTCAGCTCCTCTCGAAACGTGTACACAAGAAGAGCAACGTTCAGTGATAAGATTTTTGTTATCCGAAGATGTGAAACTGGAACTCAAAATTTACTTGAGAATGTTGAAGAAGGCTGCTGAAAAGTGTTTAAGCCGCGGAAACGTGAATAATCGTATTGAACAGTTTAAATCGGGCAGAACAAGTGTCACCGATATTCATCGCTCCGGACAATCGGTTGAAGTCTCAACCGACGCGCTGCAAAATCTAGCAATATGTTATAATTATTTAGAAGAAGAACGTTCTGTGAACACTGAGAACTATGCTAACATGCTTCAACATAAAGTGAAACATACCGTGATAACGAGAAAACGCCAGGGTGCTCTCTCAAAAGGTGTGATTCTGCTGCACATTAACGCCTGCCCCATATCGCCCATAAAACGATCATCGAAAATTTGGCTTGGGAATTGTTACCACATCCACCTTCTAGTCCCGACCTTGCACCGTCCAAATTTTATCTGTTCGGCCCACTCAAAGAATTTTTACGCGGCACCAAGTTCGAAGACAATGAAGTGGTCAAAAAAGAGGTGTACCCAAGTGGCTCCGTCAGCAAGGTTAAGAATTTTTTACCACGGGAATTAGAAAGGTCCCAAGGATAAGTGCCTAAATGTTAGTGGAGACAACGTGAAAAGTAGTGTAAGTTTCATTGTAATTGAATAAAACGTTCTTTGTCCACAGCCATTTGTCTCGGTATTCTTGAACGTCCCTCGTATATGCATGGGAGAATATGCTAAAATACGTTATTAAAGTATTTTTAAATATAGACAATTATTATTTAATATGGGTATATTTCATAACGCTGTTCTCCAGAAGGAGCTTCACAAGGTGGACGGTAATATCCTTACAGAAGATACTATATATATCCAACTTTAACAGTTCTCAAAGTATATCAATATAACACATACATAAGTATTTCCTTTGAAAAACATAAATTAAATGTTTAAGCTGCCTGGGAGCTAAACCGTAAAGACAAACTCGTCCTCCTTTGATAGCTAACATTTAAAACATTTTGTAAAACAAAATCAGAACCTTTACTTGTTGAAGGCATCAAAACCTTCAAGATAACCCCATGATATTTTTAGAAAATTAAATATCTTCTGTTAAATTCGTCGTCGTTTCTTGTTAAATTACATTTAGCTACTATAAAGTGAGAGGTGAGGCTTGTGTTCGAAAAAAAATCACCGGCTATGTACTTCTCCTTTCAATATTTAACTTACATAATTGCTTCTGAATCCTCATACTAAATATCAATACATTCATTACAACGGCAGTTATTACAGTTTTTGTGTTAAGCCTCCCCCTTAACCCCTCCTTCTCTTTGGCCAATTTGGCTGAAACTCAATAGGTGTAGTTAGGGTTCAATCGATACCACGAAGTATCGATGTTTTTACTCATTAGTAGTTTCGAATAAAACTTCCGATACTACTCAAGTATCGAATAAAACGTATCGATACCTATTCGTATCGATTGAATCTAGTAGATCGTTATAATTAATTTTTTTAAATCTATATAGATTTAAATAAAAATCGTATTTAATCGAGTAATTCGTTATAATTAATTTTAAACCATGTCTAATTCATATACCTATATAATAATAATAAAAAAACACAATACAACTTGAAATATATAAATGAGATATTGTAGTGGGCATAAGAAACAAATAAATCAAATCGAATAAGATAAAATTATATTATTAAAAACATACTGAATGTAATAAAAAGCCTTATTAAATAAACATACAATTTATTTTTACTAAGGATATAAAACTGCTGGAGACTATTTGTATTCCCACAATATTTCACTTTTTTAAAACACTTTTTGCAAGTCGCTGAGATCGAAACGTTCTTAGTGTAATAAATCCACACTTTCGCCATAGGACGAGGCATTATAATTTGTAAAATTGTAAATTGACAAAATGGAATGTAAAAATAAAATAAGAAATAGGGACGCGTCATGCAGACTGCGTGATGACATCACACATGAGGTTATCACCGATATATATCATTTGTCCGTGGACCCTTATTTGAGTTCAGTATTTTATTGCAACAACAAATAAAAGAAAATTGTAAGAAATTAAACGGTGATCGATTTTAATGAATTGAATTTGAAACGAGTATTTTGAATCGATACAAGTAATATTTATTCGCTACCTACTTGGTATCGAAAGAAAAGTATCGATACCGAAAGTACTTGTATAGGTCAAAAGTATCGATACTTTACTTGTATTTACTTGTATCGAAAGATCCCTAGGTGTAGTCCTTAGAGGGTTTTGGTCCCACATATGAAATTTCTTGCGGTTTTTAGAGACACTACAATCACAGTTGTGTATATCTTATTTTAGCTATCACAAATCTATAATTTCATGTATAAAAGAAATTGAAGAACAATAAATTTAAAAGTTTAATTCCTGCTACTAGTTTTCTTATTGCAACATTATAAAACAAATTTCATTCAAAATAGTGCACGACAGCAAAACAGTTATCATGAGTACCGCGTCACTCACACATTACATTTTTTTTTTTTTTTTTTTTTTTTTTTTTTTTTTTTTTTTTTTTTTTTTTTTTTTTTTTTTTTTTTGACCCGGTCATTTTCCGTTGTGTCGAATTTCCAATATTTCATATATTTTCATGTTGAGGCGGAATGGATGAAGCAGAGAAGGGACCTAGATTTGAGGCTGAGCTGAGGCACCCCCGCTGTAGAATGGCTGCCTCCCCTATACGAGCTTCCTCCGTTTTACTGCTCTCACTTACCCCCACCCTTAGCAAAGTATTTCTCTAACCCTGTCCGCTCTCTGCTCTTATTGTAACAATGGTTGTTCAAGGAGGGGCGAGTATTTTCGTTGCTTTAACAATTAGAACATTTTATTTTTTGGATATTCGTTTAATCATTGTGAATCAAAACTTATTTTAAAAAAAACATTAAGGCATAGTCAAGGTCCACGCCGTAGATTTTCCGTGAAAATGTCTTTGCGCCGTTTTTTTCATTTTCTTTTCGATGCTGCCGTAGCTTCTTTTTTAATTCCTTTTGATGCGAGCTTTCCTCTGATTTGCATTTTCTATAATTCCGCGCATATTTACGATTCATATGAGACGACATCTTTAATTTTTTTACAATTTTCAATTTAATACCGATTTTTACATATATTTCGGCGAATATTTTTATTGTTTCACTTTAAGTCCTAATAGTGCATCTCAAGCTCTTTACAATGACATCCGAATCAACGTCCTATTTAAACGCGTTATCACGCTACACTAATTTCTAATTTTACACAACGCTAATTCGCAACAATCATCCGACGGCGCTCACACTATCCCGATAACGTCACAGGCAAAACAAACACATACAGACTCTATCCATTGTGACTTCAACCGTTGTTATCGCATTATTAGTCTCGTAGTTATTAGTGATTGAAATCTGACGGTATTTTGTAACACAAGAAAGTTTGACTGGCTATCACTGTGCTTAACGAGCGAATAGATGTTTTCACGTCAAAAAATCATCGGTGAATCACCGGCTGTGTAATTAGTAACCCAGCACGAATTAATCAATTACGTTTCCGTTCTCCCTCCAAAGCCAATCGACCGTTTGAGATAAAACTCAATATTTGACTTACGTAGTGGTTTCTGAATCTTAAATTTTGTTTCGATACATTCATTACATATAGGCATTTGAGTCGTGCTCCCCTCCTCTGGTCCCCTCCCATTCGACAGATTTCGCTAAAAATTAATAGGTGTCGTCCTTATGGGGTTTTGAATTTATATAAAAAATTTCATGTCGATACATTCATTACATCGGCATTTATTGTGGTTTTTGAGTTGAGCCCCCCTCTGATCCCCCTCCCCTTCGGCTGATTCCACTGAAAATTAAAAGGTGTCGTCCTGATAGCGCTTTGAGTTTCTATTTGAAATTTTTTGTCAGTACATTCATTACAACGATACTTATTAGAGCTTTTGTGTTAAGCCTCTCCCTAATTCCGCCTTCCTTTTGGCCGTTTTGGCTGAAAATCAATAGGTGTCGTCCTGAGAGGATTCTGTATGCACATATAAAATTTCACATTGATACAATCATTCTATTGGGAGTTATTGCGTTCCGAGACACACAGACAGACATTTTTTTTTAATTTATGGGATCAGGAGGTCGGAAAACATAAAATTCCGTTGAAAACTCCTCATCGAATTTCTGGTTGATTACATAACCTCCCCTATACTTCGTTAAGCTTCTTAACGGAGAGTAAACGAAAAAAAATAATAATTGGGCAAATTTGTAACTAAACCAAAGTAAAATCAATTTACCACAGTTCAAGTATCCTAACTTAGATTTCCGAGTGGATCCAGCGAATGGATCGAGGACATTTATTTCGTGAATATGTCCGAAAACAACATAAAGCAATCGAATATAGACATGATGAATGATTTGTTAGATGATTATTCCACTAAGGCTTGAAATTATAAAATACCCACAAAAATAGATAATATCAATATAATACATACCTATATCGGTAAGTTACAAATTAACTAAACTTTTGTGAAGATTTCGTTCGACCATCTATGGTTAACTTTCAGGACTGGCCAGTGTTGGGACCGCAGCTACACTGATGCATTTTTCTTTAGTTATTTGACTGATTATTTCTCAAGAGCATTAAACTGATAATGATGAATTATTATGGCACTAATTTTACATGTTATAGAATATTATTATTTGATATTAGCCGTCTCCTCGCGATTATCGTTAGATCGATTCAGCCATATCTCGATCTTTCCAATAATCAAATAATTTTGATATCTTTTATAAACAAATTGATGTGCCCCAATTTTGTTTTATATAATAAAAATACTCAGAACCTGCACCTGTTGAATCATTCAATAACTCAGCATATTGTCCGTTATTTCATTTTTACTTTTATTCATATATTGGGTCTCTATCAATTCTTCTGATACATATTAATTGGCTTTGTATTGGATATATCAATATTCAGTGGCTAACCACACGTGCGTATATAGGCCAGAGATGCACACTTTTTCACCTGTCATCGACAATATTTATAGGTTTCAGACCCCGAACACCTGAAATAATTTTTTGTTTCTAAACTATTTTATTATTATTTATTTATATATAAAGACAGGCAGCTAAAGAGGGGAAAAAACTTGGAGGAGAAGTGTAAATACCGACTTTATGTCCATTTTCAAACTCACCCTTGTCTACAGCAGGCGTTCTAAGTAGGCGGCCGCGAGCCACATCCGGCCCGCAGTAAGTTTTCTACTGACCCGCTGTAAAAATATCAGAGACGAGAACGTAGGACTTTGGTCGCAAGGTCTTACCACGGTTACGGGTTCGAATTCCGTCGGAGGGAGAATTTAAATTATAGATAGAACTCCCTCCCGAGGCCATGTATGTTGTGTAAATAACCAATAACATCATTACAGAGTCATTATATGCATCGTGCATGAGGCAAAAAAATAATTCATTGAAAGTTAATTATGTAAATGTTACTGTTAGATCTGTTGTTGTCATGTATGAAGATGGAGAATAGGTTAGGTAGTTAACCTAAAGAACGTACGTTAGTTATATGACTCATACCCGGGGTTTAACTACGAGAACATACCGCCTACTATCAGAGCACTTTTTCGTCGCTCTGGTGGACATGAGCCTGACTCTACAATGGGAGTCCTAAATTTTGCCTATCCTAAATTTGTATTCACGTCTTTAACGAGTATCTGACATCGCACAGGCACGAGACCATCGCTTAAAGTCCAATTCGAAGGACGTCGTGCGTTTTTTTTTACTTCCCAGATAAAATAAACTAAGGGCCGGGTTACGAACTCGCGATCTTGAGCTTTGTTGGCTAGCATTCTACCTCTGAGCTACCAGCACCCTCTAAACAAACGTATTATAGATCCTGATGATGGGATTGCTTCTCGAAACGTTGTAATTGTATTTTTTAAGAAGGCTGAAATAAATGGGAGAAAGTATGTTGTAATAATATGTTATGTTATATATATATATATATATATATATATATATATATATATCCCATAGGAAAATTAAATTGAGAAGGTCTATAGATCTATATCCTGATAATGGACAGGTGGCAACAGCGATGGTCGCGCTCCTCCGATGGCCGAACGACCTTCGCCTACTTACCGGACGTCCGAGTCCGCCTACGCTCCACTTGGGTACAGCCCGATCACTGGACATCTCAGGTACTTTCAGGTCACGGCGACTTCAACTCCAAACTCTTCTACTTTAAGAGGAAGGATAGCCCGAACTGTTCGTGTGGCGGCATTGAGACTGCAGAACATGTGGTCCTCGATTGCCCGCTGTACGACAGGTCTAGGGTGGAGTTGATCCGCGCGACAGGATCGTATCTGGGATTAATCCTGCCGGAATTGATGGAGTCCAACTACCCGGCGTTCAGCCGGTTTGTCACCTCCTGGCGGGAACAGAAAAAACCCTCTTGACCCGGCGCAGGGGGCGATTGAAGTCTACCCCCGGCGACCGCGATGTAGAAACAGCCCCATCCCACAAATCTCGAGCACTCTCGGCGCCACCAGGTAGCCGCAACACTAGGAGGTCTGGGAGTGTCAGCCTGTCCCGTTAGGGACTAGAGACTGCCACCCCCAGACACCCCCCATACCATAAATTGTATATAATTGTATATAGTCATATTGATTGCATTGTAATGTATATTGTACATTGTTACCTTTGATATAGTCTCTTCCCCAACGAAGTTCCGGCGCGGGTGATTTACCGGAGCACCCGGAAAAAAAAAAAAGACTTTCTCAATTAGAGGTCTATAGATATCTAGGCCTATAGATATCCTATAGTTACGAAGGTTATGGTTCTACCCGAATCGATCAGCATGGACATTTTTTCTTTACGATATTTTATTTATGCATAATTTTTTTTTTTTTTATTATTATTATTTTTGGTAAAATTTTGTTTGATGTGTGTTCCAGTGAGAAGAGCGAGCTGGAGGGAGGAGGTGGAGTACCGATCCAGAAGCGGGGGACCGGAGCTCATCTACGTCCTCCTGAGCCGGTCTACCGACCTCATCACACGATCACCGCCCCCAGTCCCGAGGCGATGAAGGTGAGGCTTGCCGCTATGGTCCTTCAGCCCCCCACCAGGGTCTAAACACTCACCGTCCCATCTCGTCTGTCTGTCTGTATTGTATGTGCAAGCTGCAAGGCACCCCGTGTGATGTGATGCATTCTATCTACTTTACCCTGACCATCCGCTTAGTGTGGACTAACTTGATTTTGTACTGTTATATTGTTATTTGGGGAAATGGAAAGTCAAAAGGTTCCCATAGTTTTAGGTCTGTTCCTGTAGCCCACCAAACTAATTAACCTAAATGAATTCCTTTTGGGAACTATTCCTGTATCTATATAGGCATCTGCCTCGAGTCCACAGATGAAAATCCTCCCTTGTATTGGAAAACTTTCTAATAACTATTTTGCATACATTACTTCCCGAAGTATGAAGGAAATTAGTTAGAAATTGGATATTGTCTTTTCATTGAAATTTTATATTTTCCAAAAAACCTAATTCCAAAAATGAAAAATAAAATCTTGTTCTTATGTATTTTTATATTTCAATTTAATATGTGTATCCAGAACCTCATAAGGACGACAACAATGGAATTTCAGCCAAATTGGCTAAAGAGAAAAAGGGGATTAGGGAAGAAAGATATAAGACAAAAAAACTTTAATAACTGTCGATATAATGAATGTATCGACACGAAATTTTATAGGGAAATTCAAAACTCCATAAATACTACAAATATTAATTGGCCGAAGGGGAGGGGAAGGGGATCAGACGAGGGGGCACAACTCAAAAACCTAATATAATGAATATATCGACATGCATTTAGAATGATGCTGACCGACAAACAGCATTTTTTTACCATTAAAAAACAGTATCTGAATATGTCTGTAGTCAAGGTAAATTCTAATATATTAGATATATATTGACACAGATTTTCTATATGGGTCCAGAAGCCCTTGAATATATTTTCAGTCGAATCGGGGGAAGAGGAGATGGATTTTGAGGTAGAGCTACATTGCTACATGTGGCTACGATGTTAACTTCAATCCTTTTTTTTTCATGCGCAAAATTATTTTGAAGATTCGCTAAAAACTTTGCATCTCTCATTAGTTCAGTTGATTAGGAAAGAAACAAAGCTAAACACATACTGGGAATGAATTTGCAGCCTGAAACTCTAATTTTAACTGGAGTTATCGTGTTCACACACACATACATTTTGACGTGAAAACGTCTATTCGGTCGTTAAGCACAGTGATAGCCAGTCAAACTTTCTTGTGTTACAAATACCGTCAGATTTCAAACGATAATAACTACGGGACTAATAATGCGATAACAACGGTTGAGGTCACAATGGATAGAGCATGTCTGTACGTGTGTTGTTGTGCAGTGTTTGTTTTGCCTGTGGCGTTATCGAGCTAGTGTGGGCGCCGGCGGATGATTGTTGCGAATTAGCGTTGTGTAAAATTAGAAATTAGTGTAGCGTGATAACGCGTTTAGATAGGACATTGATTCGGTTTTCATTGTAAAGAGCTTTAGAAGCACTACTAGGACTCAAAGTGAAACAATAAAAATATTCCCCGAAATATATGTAAAAATTGGTATTAAATTGAAAATTGAAAAACAATTAAAGACGTCGTCTCATATGAATCGTAAATATGCGCGGAATTATAGAAAATGCAAATCAGAGGAAAGCTCGCATCAAAAGGAATTTAAAAAACCTAAGTCTAGTGCCCAGCAAATGCAAGAGCTACGGCAGCATCGAAAAGAAAATGAAAAATGATTTTATCCCGACGTTTTCACGGAAAATCTACGGCGTGGACCTTGACTACGCTTTAATGTTTATTATTTTTCTTCATTTTTGGAATCAGGGGGGCGGAAAACATGAAATTCCGATGAAAACTCAACATTTAATTTCTGATATCGATTACATAACTTCCCGTTGATTTATCGATTTATCTTATAAAGCCTACATACAGAGTTTGGTTTTGTAAACCTGTCGAAGTCCTTAGTTTATTTTATCTGGGAGGTGTAATAAACTTAAGCACGCCGTCCTTCGGATGGAACGTTAAGCGATGGTCTCGAGCCTGAAAGATGTCAGATACTCGTCAAAGACCCCTACCCTTGGTGAATAAAAATTTAGGGTAGGCTAAATTTAGGACTCTCAGTAGTGTCGGGCTCATGTCAACCAGAGTGACGAAAGAGCACTATGGTAGTAGGCGATATGAGTAGTTAATGCCCGGGCTAACTACCCAGAGAGTGAATAATTAAAACTCAATAGTCTTTATTTTCATTTGGAGAAAACCTACATCTACAGACTGTTTTCATGTTTGTAATTGAAATGAAGTAACTTTGAAGTTACCTTTTCATATATTTTCTGTTGATTTTCTCCTCTTTTTCTATTCACAATAAGCAAGAGATCAAAAGGACTTGGATCCCTCGGTAAGCCTGGCTAAAATTACCTGTGAAAGAGGCAAGTCGAGTCGTAGCTTGAGATATGTTCTTCCTCTTCAAACTTGATAAGTATTCTTCACATTCCTTTGTGTATCTGCCACCGACACCCGTCACCTGCTTCTTGCTCTGATCTCTGAGCCTCCCTACATATCTCTCCTCCCCTAAGCCAGACAGGTTCCCCATCAAATAAAGATACAAACAAGATCTGATCACTATTGCATCTCTTCTATCTCACCCCAACAATATTTATGTCTACCAATAACAAAAGAAATTTTCACTATTTTTATTAAAAAAAAAACAAATTGTTATACTTTTTGAAATTAGACAGTTTTGGAAAAATTGGACGGTGTTATGCAATAAGGAGGTAACCCACAATTTTTTCAAATTCGAGTTAACTGCTTCTTGCAATCAAGATCAGCCTCCTCCACGTTTTTCAAATATTTAACCATTTTTTCGGGGCGGCGAAAAACACTTAAAAATAAGGAAATTGTTCGATAAGGATAAATGCAAAAATTTCTTCATTATTTTATTATGAATTATTTAAAAATTACATTCCACTTCAATAAATTAAACAAATAACCAATGGAATGAAGGAGTACAACTGCCTTAAATCCAATTTTTCGATTTCAACCTTTAACCTCGTTTTTTTAACAACTTCGTTTTTTATGGTTTACCTCCTTTTTGCGTAACACCGTCCAATTATAAATATTGAACAGAATTAATGGCGTACCCAGGAATATGGCACATCTCAAAATACTTACTTCAATAGTAGAAAATTGACCCTCCTATAAAATAGCAAAATGTTTCAAGATTTCTTATTTTTGATTTTCCATTTCCCCATATCTGGCGACAATATACGAATGCTTAGACAATATTATTTTATTTTATTTTAAACTGTAATATTTGAATTTCATTGCGCCTATAAAATCTCATTTGGTACCAAAATACATTTTTTATCAATTTTTTCAACAAACTTTTACAATAAATAATTTTACTACTAATTTAATTAATAACTTGATTATCGAAAAACAAATTGCAATCAGGAAATAAGAATATTGTGAGTTATTATTATTCAATTTTTATTTTCCTGATTTGTATTAATTTTTTTGATATTTCTCCATCAGATCAGTGTTGTAATCCAAGTATTACAACAATATTCAACTTTGAAAACTAGTTTTTAAATTTTTAAAAAATTTAACTGGCGCAATGACTTTTTTTCATTCTTCATCTATTCTATTTTTTGTTAGTATTTCATTGTAAATTATTTATGAATATTTTTTTTCTTATTTTCTTTGCTAGCTTCATAGATAAAAAGATCTCTATTGTAATTATAGATAAAAAAAATAATAATAAGTGAAAGACTAGTCATTTATAAAAGAAAACTTTTGACTATTTAATTAAAGATTTTATAATAAAAGAATAAAATGGAATGAATTCATATTGTATTGATGTTTGCATAGTGTAAAAATTGAAAAAAAAAATATATATATATATAATAAGAAATTATTTTCCCAGATTCATAGCATGAATAAAAATAATATATTCTCATTGTATTTGTATTTTTTTTTTTTTTTATTTCTCATTGTAAGTTGGTTGGATGTGAAAGCTATGCTGCTCGATATTTTTGGTATTAATTTTTTTTTGTATTTTATATATTTTGTTTTTTTCTTATAAACAATATTTTCATGCAATATGCATTAAAGCTGTATTATAATTGGCTCATGCTCTTGTTAGCAATTTTTTTTTATATGTATATTATTTTAAACTTATTTAAGATCATCTATCATTATATTTGAACATTCTTGATAAATTTGAACAGGTAGAGTTGCATGACTTTAATATTTTTTATTATTTGTTTTGTTTGTGTTTTGGTTTGATTTTATTTATTTATTTTATTTTTTAAAATAATAATGTTTGAAACAATTATCACTACACAATTGCACTGAGCATGTAACTGATGAATTGAAAGTGCACCAAAGAGTGTATGTACTTTTGTTAAATGCACACTTATGTTTCCCTTAATTTTTATGATTTTATGTATTCATTTATTTTTTCATTAATCCTTATGCAATTATGAAATGTGCATGGACATTAGAGTAATATAACATTTTTTTACACTTGGTATTGTATAATTAACATGTTTCAATGACTTTTGGGGGGCATGTTCCCTGGAACTTTAATTATCTCATGGAATTTTAATTAGATAATTCATATAATAACTGGCATTTTCAACTTAAATTAAAAGTTAATTTTACATTTGAATGGTAAACTGTAGAGGACGATTATAAGTTGGATGGGATCTGACCTCCATGGTTATAGCTTAAACATTAACAAGTCCCACTTAAAGACTTATTTTAGTACAAAACAATAAACTTAAAAAATTAAGAGGGATTATATTTTTTTATAATTTCAGAGTAAATAGCCTGCTCTTAGTGAATGGGATCTATGACGTCAACTATTTTAATTTCCTTTAAAGCCCACGAGCAATTTTTTTAAGAATCATTAACTCGATAGCACTTTACTTGATTTTTTACAGTACTTTGACGTAACAAAATTATTAAAGCCTAAATCATTTCAAAAGTTCCCTATGAATGTACTTACTTTTGGGCTATAAATCCCGTATTTTATCGTATTTATTCTAGTTCCATAACAATAGTTTAGTCAAAAAATTTCATATTCTATAATATTTTATTATTTTCTTCCCCACTTCTTGTACCACCTTTGAACTATTCTGAACTTCCGTTGGCTTGTAAGCTAATAAGAAAGTAGGTTGATATTTACGGGGCTCTATATGAACAACGTTGAAGTTGATCAGAAAATCAAATAAATTTATTTTCCGGTATAATATCGCATCACTGGTGCTTATTAACGATGGTCTATCTACAGGGAAGGTCGTTCTCATTTTTAAACATTCATGAACGGTCAGAGGAATATAAATTATAAGTTATCTCGATATCCGTAATCAAATCGGGTCTCATTGGGTTTGTTGGCAAGTTCGTTGCACACTCATTCATCGAGATCCCAAAATTAAGTTAATTATTATTTAAAACTATTAATTTTTTCACTTTACCACCCTTCGTTTTACTTTTTTTTTTTTAATCAATAAAAAGTGTGTTTTTATTTAAATAATTCTTCTGGGATATGACCCCTATTAAAAACCGGACTGATAACTATTTACAAACAAAAAACTTAATTATATTTTTCATATATAGGGGTGAGAATTAAAAGAAATTGTCTTCCCACTGTTCTATTTTACAACCAGACTTGATTTTCGAACATCATCAGTGGTGCATTCCTCTTGCAGTTTCCTAAATTTATCGTTGTTGTGCACACGCACTAAATTGGTGATGTACCATTGATGATGACACAGAAGTGTCGCAAAAGCGATTCTGGTTGTAAAATATAGCAATGGGAAGACATCTTCTTCTTATTCCTTTAATACATTATGTTATATTCTTGAGCACAGCATTGGACATGCTTACGTTAGTGGATTGAATTATAGGCCAAAATATTTATGATTATACTTCAATAATAAACAATTTGGGAATCCAGCGTTTATATCCGATTTTTTAATAGGCTAAAAATTGTTATACTGTGTATTTGAAGTATAGTGGAGTCCCGAAAATCCCAACTAATTGTTGCAAACGACTGTTGCGATTATCTAAAATTCGGATTAGCAGAAAATTATAGCATCAATGTATTGAGTTGACATGATTAAGTAGATCACGAGCCACTAGTTTTATTTTCTAAATATATGATTCCTCTGAAGGTAAAACTCAGGGTACACTTATATGAAGAACACATTTTCTTGAAAAAAATGGTGTTAAGAAAAAAAATCAAAGGGCATAATAGCAACAGTGCCGCAACCTACAGAGTAGAACTACGAGTATTCAGGATAAGACCGTTGACATAGCTCTACGTTGTAGCTTGCGGGCACATTTGCTACTTGTGATTTTTTTCTGGTATACAATTTTTAATAAATAAAACGAAAGAAATAGTTTACTTTATGTATTTAAAAGGAGTGTAGGAAACTTTTTTTGTTATAAGCGGGACTATAAGTTCATCTAATGATGTTTTATTTATTTACTTTACGATTATTAGTTTCGAAGATGTAAGCGTTCAAAGTGTAACCTGTTTTCGTTGCATCCGTCCTCGCGATGTTAGTTACCCTCTAATGCTGAAAAACACTTAGTTCAAATTAAAAAACCCTGCTTTCTTTTGGAATCAATAAGGGCCATTCGTCTTGGCACACTCTACGAGGGTTTTGCATGTTTCGGGTGTAAATATATTCTAATTAGCAACCGCAATACTTCTAAACATGTTGTCCGATGTTGCAGAATTTACACACTAACAATCAGCTTTATTCTAATATGTCCCTGAGAAAATCTACGTGGCTTAAGCTCGGGGAGTTTTGTAGGTCGATCAACTATCTGCCGACACATAAAACCATTTTTGAGTCAGTTGACTTTTTTTTTTTGGTTTATGACCATGTGGAATATAATGTCTGTATCTTTCACTCCTATTTTTGTTGTTATTTCCTTTATGAGACTATTGTTTAAAACATGAGCCTAGTCTGTCCTCTACGGGCACCTTCTTCACCACAATCCCTCAGGGTTGTGTTAACATGGCACCGCTGTCTCCCTTCATACCCAAATCGACTTATATTGCTTTCGTTGGTCCAAAACACATCTGACCAATCCTCCAACATGAAATTGGAGTATTTTCAACAAAACGTAAGACATAATTTGATGTGGTTTTTGTTTGGTAAGAGTTTTCTCTCAATTTACAACTTCCTTCCTCTTCTGCAGAGAAGACCGAACTCCCTTTACGGATATGTTTACATACATACAAGTCTTCAGCCGCAGTTGAACGATTTCTGAGCGTTTTTAATGCATCTGAAACTTAGCTTTTGGTTCTGGTCAACTTTAATGATCCACAAAACACAATCAAATTAACCCAAATATTTTCTTTCATTAGGAAAGGTTGGCAGATAGTTGTACGGCCCTACAGCCCTTCTAGAATTTTTGAATGGGTTATCAAAGCTGCTAAGGGTGTAAACTCTTCAACATCCGGATGTGTTGAAAAGTGATTATTTCACAGGTTACAAAATAAAAATGTAGTCTGTCCTCTAACAGATTTTAATATTTTATGAACTTTCAATGTTCATCATCAGGCAGTCTGGAAAAACAATTTGAAAATCTTAATTTAAAATTTAAAAATGTGAATAAATAAGGTAAAATTCTCCAATAAATAAAACTATTCAAAAAATTAACAATTTGATATTTCATGGATAACGACAGATGTGTTATTATTGTTTCTTCCCAGACACAACTCAGAAACGTTTGGAAAATTTTATCTTATTTATTTATTCACTTTTCAAATTATTTTTTCGTTTTTTTCTTTTTTTAAGTAAAAAAATAAGATAAGAAGTATCTGTGAAATTAAGTTTTTACCGCGATCTCAACATTCCATTCTTATACGCAGTCACACAACAGTTATACACAAATGTACCTACACAAAAAGTTCACACTTCACCCGAGCACACTAATGGAAGCGATGTCGGTCCGGTCCTTGCCGGGGGCAGCCCTCCACTGAATCGTCGACCTGAGGACCAGCCGCCTTATCAAGTGATTCAAGTGGGTTTTTTTTTACTGCTCAATTGTCAAATTGTGAGAAAACAACATTTTCAAATTTAAAAAATATATATATTACCAGACTGACTGATGATGAGGTCAACCTCGAAAGCCAGCTAGCATAAAATAATAAGATCTATGAGAGGTCAGACTACATTTTTATTTTGTAAATTGTGAAATAATATAACGGATGTTTGACAGAGGGGTGTACAAAATAAACAAATTTAGAGATCGAGATTTCATTATTATAACCGTTCTTTTCAATCAAAGGTTTGTCTGGTCTCAAACAAGGATATTTGACCTATTTTCAAGAAAATTGTTCTTTATTTGATAATTGGGGCTTCTGCCTTCCTAGAATTTTCTAAGTATATTTTTCATGTTTTATCTGATAAAACTAAGTAAAAAAAAAAATGAAGGGGGTTGCATAAAAAAATATCTAGTTCATAAAAAAAATTTATTTCCCAATATAAACCATATAATAATATCTCAACTAGATATTTTTTTTATGCTCACCCATGGGGTTTGTTTATATCAGGAGAACCTGATCTGTTTCACTAAAAGGACCGATGGGAGTGTTTTAAAACTTTATTTCTTCTGATAATATAGGATTAGAGCATAAAACTGTAAACCACAGTAAGAATTTCAAAAATCCAGTTAATATATTTGAAGAAATACAATTTTGACCCTCCCGTCGGTCCTTTCAGTGAAACAGTTCAGGTTCTTAATTTTATCTAATTGATCTCAAATTAATTTATAGAGATAAGAAGCTTTTGTTTACATGTCTAGTTATTCACTGCTTATTTAGAACCTATTCGTATTTGTTGGTATTAAACCACTGGGGAAATACTACAAAAAAAATGGTTCGAAAAAAATTATTTTTTGTTGATATGAAATTTTTTTGTTAAATGACATCGAATCTCAATTATATTCCTACCTAAAAAAATTCTAGGACGGTTGTGCACCAGGAGCCCCAATTTCAAACAATTACCCTTTATTTTTACTTATTATTCGTATATGTACAGAAAAAAAAAAATGTAGGGATTATTGGGACTCCAAATTTGGGAACTTTGTATATTTATATTTGGTCATTGTGACAAGTGGGTTATGTATATGTACACTAGAGTGATCAGAAGAAGCGGAGACGACAGTCCCGGCGGGAGAAAGAGGCCCATCGATGTGAAGAGGTCGTGGGTGTACCTACAGTGAGCAGTCATGGACCGGTACAGAACCGCATCAATTACTACACCAAGAGCTTCCCCTCTGAGTATGTGACAAGCCCCTACTTCTGTCCTACTCAACACTCTCACTCCAGAGGCTTCAACTGCGATCGCTCCTTCCCTCCCACCTCCTACTACCAGCCCAAGAGTTTAGATAAGGCCGAAATATAACTCTAAATTCCTTTTCATTTTGGCCCAATTGTGTAATGTATCGTTCAGAGCTTGTCCATGTAAATTGTAACAATGAAAAAACAAGGTTCAGAATTGAAAGAGGTCAAACTTTATTTCGTTTTCGTTCACATAGCATCATTTATGTTCATTAAATAAATAAAACATAAATTTACTTTCAGAAATATTGTCTATTTCGCAAAAAAAAAATTGTACATAAACTATCTAAGACCGTCATAGTTTATAACTAAACCTAACGATAGTTTAATTCCGAAACTGGTAGTTCATGTATCGTATTTGTGTGGAATAGACAATAATTCATAAAATAAGTTTGTTTTATTTATTTATAAGTTTCCACAATATGTCGGCGTTTCTCAATTTAGAAATGTCACTTCTTTGTTCATGTCTAAGGTCTGATGATACCGATTTGCTCTTCGGCGTATCGTTCGTTAAATACCATTCAATCTCATCAAAACCTAAGATATGGCCCGAGCACTCTTTCTTTATAAAGCTTTCTTTTACGGTCATCGACTTATGGAATCTCAAAAAAAATTTGATTACTTTTATTAGTTATTATGAAACATGCCCGGGCTTTAACTACAAGGTCATATCGCCTATTACCAGAGCGCTCTTTCGTCGCTCTGGTGAACCTGAGTCCCACTCTACTCTGGGAGTTCTAAATTTTACCTACGCAGGTTTATTCACCTAGGGTAGAGGTCTTTAACGAGTACCTGATGTCCCCTCAAGGTTTTTTCATCTCTCAGGCCTCGGCCGGGATTCGAACACGCGATTTTGAGCTCAGAAGGCAAGCACGCTACCTGCGTCCTCTATATAACCTTTTATCAAAGCACACGTTCCATCCTCTCTAAAAACGGGAAAACGTTATTTAATTTGATTGGCTGACGAGAATGGGAGAGACAAAACCTGATGGTGTCTCTTTGAAGACAGTAAATAAAACCAACTTATTTTTGGAATATTGTTTATTCAACAAAACATCATACGGGCTATTCCAAGCCAAAAAAACAAATTCCACTATAAATAAATAATCGCTAACTTGAATCATGGATTTGTATTTTGTTATATTGTAGTCTTGCTGGGATAGAATTTTTTGCAAATTTGTGCTAAAATATTTGATTTTGAATTGTAAATAATTGTTTCATTAGAATATTCATATCTCCTCAACTGGTCGCAGTTTTAGGTGCAAAATTTCGTTAGGATTGTACGAAGTTTTGGTATTCCATAAAAAATGTCTGAACAATTATTATTATTAATAATATCTAATTTTGAGACATTTTTCAAGTGCATTTTTCGCAAAATTCGCACATTGAAACAATTATTTTTCTACTAGTTTTTGTTTCATGTTTAAAGCTTTTTAAATAATACAAAAAAGAAACCAGAGACAACTCTTAATTTAGTCGATATAAATTTTTTGTGTTATCAACTCCTGGCGCTATTTTCTTTCCAGTGTACATTTTTATAGACTGACATGTTCTGAACTTTCAGTTGAGAAAAAAAAATACAGGTAAACATTATTTCGATGTCTTTGTCCCTTCCTGTTGAAATATTTCCCTCTATATGTTTAAAATAATTATGGTTAAACTTATGGTAAAATAAATGAGAGACAAAAAAATAATAAATTATCTTTTTTTAATGTTAATTATATTTCGTTGTATTTTTTTTTTTTTTTTTGGAACGCAGGATAAAAAGATAAATCTTTTATTGGTGTAAAAAACAAATTTGCGGTCATGTGCCAATAAAAAAAATTGAGAAATTGCAACAAAAAAACTTAAATTTGACAGTCAATCTTGCCTCATGTTAAAATATGTTTTTTTTTTTCTCAATTGTTTGTCAATCAAAACAGTGCAAAAAAATAATAGTCTTGAGACCCGAGAAAAAACGAAAAAATATACTTAATTAAAATATTTTCATAAACCTTAACCATGATTTTATTGTACACTAAGTGATTGTAGTTTACAGTTCAGTTTAGGAAGTAATTTGAGTTACCTATAACTACTATTGAATAAACACTTAGAACAAGTCAAAAAATTCCACTATATTTATATAAAATACACAATATATTTCGCTGGTTAGAGCATTGTCAAGTGTACAGGATACAGACGGACCTCTGTATCCTGTACACTTGACAATGCTCTAACCAGCGAAATATATTGTGTATTTTATATAAATATAGTGGAATTTTTTGACTTGTTCTAAGTGTTTTTATTCAATAGTATTTACAATGAACTTCTACAAGATCTCTGGCGAAAACATCTCTAATTTAACTATTACTGATCTATAATTCATATGTTATAGTAAGATGTTGTAGGACGAGATTACTCACAGAAATACAAGACATTGTCTTCCAACTATTTTGGCATCATCATCAGAGGCACATCACCCGTATAGTTTTTTTGTCTAAAGGAACACCATACTATACGTGTCATGTGCCACTGATGACGCACTTGGTTTGAAAGCCGCTTCTGATCGGAAATAATACTGTGGGAAGACATCTTTTATTTCTATGATCTCTGTGTTCTTGGACAATTAAGGTATTATTTACCGTAACAAATTAAAGATACAACGCTTCTGATACTGCCATTACTATATATAATTTTTCTATAGTATATATATATTATATATTCTAAAATAGTTAGGCGAAATGTCTATTTTGGTGCAAGAATGATGCATGGAAATTGTTAATATTAACTACTATATTTTAAAACTAATCACTGCTCTCGCTTAACTTAAAGCTTCAAAAATATTCGGTGAGACTACTTAAAATTCTGAACCCCGTATCTATATGTGTATTTAGACCACTTCAACACTGTTTAATATTCCACTATTTTACTTTTAGCACCTAATCACATTCTTTTTACTTATTTTGAATTTGTGCCAAATTATTGTTTATTTATTGTTTTGCGCGCACTCGTTTCATTTTTTTAAAATAGGATAACATGTATTTTATTATTTTATTTTTTTTTAATTTGTACAGTATTATAATTTATAGGAATTTATTGTAAATATAAAAATAAACTTGTAAATTTATCAAGTTATTATTTAGAAAAATAATGTTTATATAAACAATATATTTAATATGGACAATAAAAAAATATATATATGTAAATATATTCCATGGCTCTGTTACTTTTAAATATTACGTTGAAAATGAGGGTTCTATGTACTTTTCTTTTTTTAACAATAAATATATTTTTTATTATGTGAAAAAATGTTAATTGTTAATGAAAGTCCTATAAATGTTATCAAAGTAAAAAAAAATATATATATATTTGAAGTACAGCTTTAATTCTAAATTGTTAATAAAATAATTATTGATTTATTTCCTTTTTTTCAATTTTGTTGCATTTATATAAAAAATTCAAAAGTATATATTGTTAGCTATGATGTAAAAATGTTATTTCTTTTAATATCATCAACAATGTTGAGAAAATACATATTGTAAATATTTATGTGTATATTTTTTTGTTCTTAATTTTTTATTATTACTTTTTTTTTAATTGTAATAAAGTGTATATCATAAGGGTTGTGAAAAAATCATAAAAATAAAGATATATATCTGTGTATGTGTCCTAAAAATACTTAATAAAAGTTTAGGGTCATTTTATACCTAAAATGGTCGCTCTTCGCCGAGCGACAAAAGGCCTAACTCCAGGCAAAAAAATATTTTTTGTTTGAAACTGGTCGAGCGATCTGGAATGGAATGACCAGTTATGAAAGATGGCAAAATGTATTTTTTATTTATTTTTTTTTTCCCCAAATGGCTATAATTGAGCTGTTTATTATTTATTGGTAGAAAATGTATATTTTCTGAGAACTGATTTCGTTAGTACCAAAAAAAAATGAAAACAAATGATTTATGTATATGTAAATAATGTTATTTAAAAAAATAATAATGTATAAAATTATTGAATTGATTCAACTACATTGTTTCATATATGCATTTAAACTATGTTAGGCTCTTTTTAAATGTTTAAAAAAAAATCTTAAATGTGTAAATAATAATATTATAATATTACTATAAGTTAAAAATTGCCAGTAAACAAAATTGGTATTTAGAATAATCACTTGTATTGTAATTTAATAATAAAGTTTCAGTATCATAACTATATATTTTTTTTTATGATTACCCAATTTACAATCTACTTATTAAAATTTATTATATCCTTCAGCCATCTGTCAGGAGGGGCCAAATTTGGTGGACATAATTCTTTTTGATACAGATAATATTTTATTTTTAACTGAAAATAGGATAATAAAGGGAAAACAATATTTAATTGATATTATTTTTTACAAACTTTTATTTTTTTTAAATTACAGATAGAAAAAATAATTTAATTTGAAGAAGAATATAAATTTGTATTCTATAAAAATAAATTTGTTATATTGATATTGTGTAGCCATAATGGTGTTTTAGGAATTTCGAAAGATTACATAGACATGTTTCAAGTATAATATATTTATCATAGCTCTAAATTTTTTGGTATTCATAATCTAACAATAACAGACTTTTCGAGAAGCACTCGCATCATAGGTATCATCTATACCTAAGTATCTAAAAATATTTTTTGTATAATTAATAAAAACAACATTTTCGTCAGTAATCACAATATTAACAAAAAAAAAATTATAAAAAAATTTAGTTGCGAAAGTAAACAGTCTCTCAATTAAAAAGAAAAAAATTATTTTACCAGCCCAGTCAATAAATATACTTGTGGTGACAAGATTCGGAACCATAAAAACATGGAATTTTTATTTTTTTATATTACAGTTGGAAAAAAAATGCCAACACCACTGTTACTTGAGGAACTTGAAGAATGTAATATAAATAATTTTGTATTTAAATTAAAATAGAAATAAATTTGTTATTATAATAATATTGTTGCAATTGGTTATAATTATTTTTAAAATGCAATTCAGTGCCTTGGCGTTACAAACTGAAGTGCAAGAAATGAAATAAAGACATTTTATTATTCTGGGACCGAGGTCCCCTAAGAATAAATACATCCAGAGTAAAGAACAGGAAACAATGAAATATAGTATCAGTACAAAGAAATAAAAAGATAGGTAAATAAAATTAGGGCTACATTGGAGAAAAACAATACAATTAAAAAAATAGATAAACAAAAGATTAACAGGAAAAAACATAAAATTAACAACTTCATTATGATGAAAAAAAAAAAGAATAAAAGTATCTACATAAATAAAAGAGAATAAGTAAAAAAGAAAATCTATATAACTAAGAAAAAAAATTAAAATTGATAATAAAAATCGACCGAAGTGAGTCCGGACGCATGACAGAAAATAACAAACATCACCCCAGGTTTTGTAGAAAAAAATGCATTTTGATGCAGAAGTTTATTTGGACTAAATGCGTTTTGATGTGAATATTATATTTCACCATCGAAAAATCGTGGTAGCGAAGATTTTGGAAACGATTGGATAACATCATTTGAAATTACACAGGTAAGTGTACAATAATCCTCATCAAACTGTATTAAAGTAGACATACTGCATTTTGATAAATACCTATCTCCAGTTAAGTTACATTACATTATGTTAACATTTACGACCACTCTACAAGAACCCTTTAGTAACTTTGTTATAATAACTTGATATATTATTCAATGTTTTTGTTGTTAACATGTCGATAGTATGAAGCAACAAAATGCTACAGGTTATTAAGACTCCGCTGTACGACCAAGCTAGGGTGGAGTTGATTCATGGGACAAGATCATATTTGAGACTGGATCTACGGCAGATGGTGACGGAAACAGACTAGCCGATGTTCTGCCGATTCGTCGGCTCCTGGTGGGAGCAGAAACAGGCAATGTAAGATGGGCTGGGCACGATCGGCGCAATAGTTCCGCCGATGGCCAATCCCAGTCCCTCAGTAACCCCTTGATCCCCGAGCTTTGACTAAACGTTGACTGGGTGATGTTGCTGCAATGCCAGGCGCAGCCTCTAAGTTATTAACACTGAATTGTCACAAAAAAATGTATGTTAGTAACTGAACCTAGGCCTCCGACTCGACAAACGTCTAACATGGAACCCTTTCATGAGACTGAAATGACAGGAAATGAACAGACGGTACAAACTGTTACTAAGACTACTCAAAAAATGATCTAAAACTTTGAAAATAAAAACGACTTATATACAACGCAGTGTTGAAATAGATGTAGACTTACGGACTTGAACTCTAGTGTTCTGCCAAGGTTTCCAATTTTCAGCGCATCCCTTCAATCCAAAATCCTTTGTATAAAACCAATGCTCCTTAATATTTTTCCAACAAGACCCTCCATATTGAACTCAGTAACTAATAACATGAACAGTGGGTTATCCCCGAGAATTACATATAAAAATATGTACAGGACATTATACCTGGGGGAACCAGATGCACTTATGCGGAATAGAAGCTTGTTTTGATTTTTAAACAAATCGGAGACGGCAAATGCTAAATGTTGTTGATATTATGTGAACAATTGTCGCTCTATTCAAAAACCTATTTTAAGTAATTATGTTTTTGTTGAGACTTTTCAGAGCCTATGTCGTCTCCATGTAGAGTGCACAGCCGACTGGGAACAGCACTGCTTCTCGCCTACAGGCACAAGAACTTCCCAAACTCAGACAGCATCTCTGACCACTGAGGGAACACATCTCTTTAAGTCTTTTCAAGGTTAACCTTTCTCCCGTTCTTCTTAGGACAAACTGCAATCCATCCGCAAAAAATGTGATATCCTGGATAATACAACGGCATCAGACTGACATTAGAACAAAACAGAAAAACAAGGAACAAATTTATCTTATTATATATTATTTTGTAAATTGTGAGAGGAATAAGACAGAATGCATTGTATGTTTGCCTTAATCATATTTACTTACTTCCACAGCTATACAAAGTATGAAGTAAGTTATATAATCGATCAGAATATAATGCAAAGCCCTATAAGATGGCAACTATTAATTTTCCGCGAAATCAGTATAAGGGAAGGGAGGGCAGTAAAGGGGGATTCGACTCAAATACTTTAATAACAGCCGATGTAATTCACACAAATGCAACATTCAGTATGAGAATTCAGAAGTCACTATGTAAAACAAATATTGAGTTTTAGCCCATACTGTTGATTGGCTTTGGAGGGAGAGCGAAAACGTACATGATTAATTCGTGGTGGGGATGTACATAGTCGGTGATTCACCAACAACTTGGCTAAAAGCATGAACCTTACAACTAGCAGTCAGAGTTCAGTTCGTGCTGGGGAAGTGGTATACTTTTAAATAATAATTATTATTAACACTGCAATTATTTTTCTAATTTTGTGGTTTTATAATGTTATATCCTTCTGTATGGTGCAGACTGGGCTCAGGAGAGGGGATGATGCGACGACGAGAAGAGAGACGGGCTATCTGGTGATCCTCGCTCCAACCCGACGCGGTGTGGAGTGCATACCCACACCAACTGCAGAGACTTCCCCCAAGGATTCCTGTCCAGCGCCAGCGTTCTTCAGTTTTGCATCTGAAGGTTCCTTCCGCCCCATCGACTGCGTCCATCCATCTCTTCCTGGGTCTTCCTTGTCCTCTGTTTCCCTCCGGGAACACTAGCATCAGTCTTTGTGGGGTTTCAGCCTCCTGTATCCTCCACACATGGCCTGCCCATCAAAGCCTCGCCAGTCTTATCCCGTCTGTGACCTTGGGCTCTACAAACTCCGTAGCGACGGTGAATCTTCGGCAATGTACTTCCCCAGAACGAATTAATCAATTAACTTTTCGCTCCCCATCCAAAACCAGTCAACCGTTTGCGCTAATATTCAATAGTTGATTTACAAATGCGCTCCTAATTCTACATATTAAATAGTTGATTCACAAATGCAGCCCCTACATGGGCAGTTGTTAGGGTTTTCGAATTGAACCCCCTCCCTTCGGCCGATATATAAATTTGTGTTAAGCCGCTCCCCTAATCTCCTCCTTTCCTTTGGTCGATTTGATCGAAAATCAATTGGTGCCGTCGTTAGACGGTTCTGCATTCACATATAAAATTTCGTTTTGCTACTCTAGCTGTGGAAGTAAATGTATATTTAAATAAAACAAACTTATTTTAACAAAAAATAAGTTTGTTTTATTTATTTATTACAAATTCCACAATATGTCCGCTTTCCTCAACTTAGAAGTTGTTAAATGTATATTGTTGATCTGGAAATTAATAATTATTGTTTTTTATCCGCATTTTTTCCAGAGGTGTCTTCATTTTTCTTCTTTTTTGACAATATTTCGGGGCACTTTCATGTCCCTTCTTCTGGTCACTAGGTGGGCACTCATATTGACCAGAAGAAGGGACGTGAAAATGTCCCGAAATATTGTCAAAAAAAGAAAAGAAAGAAGACACCTCTGGAAAAAATCAACATTTCAACATCCCAGAGAAGTTTAAGTAATAAACACAATAAATAATTATTTGGTGTCAATTTTTTCATTTATGCGAACAAAATATAGTCTAGCGGCGCAGTTGGCCTAACCAATACCCCATCCTATCCTGTATATATTTATTTAAGTAAATAATATATTATTTTTTTATGCCTGTAAGTATAAAAAGTAATAAAAGCTAGACAAATGTTGTTTTATCTTATTATTTGTGTTTTTCTCAAGTACCATTAAGATAAGAGCCCTTATAAATGTGTCTTGCTTCCATTGATGGCGGTGGCCTCCTCAAAGTTGGCAACTTTTGAAATGTAGCCTCTTTAAGAGGACTAGTTGAGAAAATCCCTGGATCTAAAGTTGGACCAAGGGTTGATGTGTCCTGATATCCTTCTCCTGCCCTTCTAGCCGCCTATCTCACTTCTGCCACTCTCTGATAAGCTTCCACTCTCCCTCTCTTTGTTCTCTACTTTTCTTCTCTTTCTATTCGGTACAACAATGATGTGCCTCTCCCGACACTTTCTTCCAAACTCCCATTCCAACTGCAGTTCTCAAGATTTTGGAATTGATTCAACCCCTTTTTTCTTGAGCTTTTTTCGTTGGAAATGTATAGATGTCATCATGGATTTCTGGATCCACCTATACAATTTATACAAAATATTAATTCTATGGGGAATTATCGTATTATACACACAGGTAATATTTCCTTTATTTTTTAATGTATTGAACTCAGAAGGCCCAAACGAAATTAACTTGACATGAATAACCACACAGAGAGGTTACCTCGCTCCAGCTTCATGACAGCGGGGGTGTGGTTAGTGTGGGGTGCGGGTAACATAGCCTAATAACCTAGTCAAAAATTGAGGTTACCTAATTGCAACGCCATAGTGGATGGGAGGTGGGGAGGAGGCGGTCAAGATGGGGTATGAAGGCTGCCTTTCGTTTCAAAAGAGAACATGGAAGACGAACTATTATATTATACAGCTATTTGATTGTTCGTGAAGACCAGAAAGAAACTAAAAAAAAACTAAGAAAAAATAAAAAAATAAATAAAACTCCCGAGGTAAGTACCACCTGTACGACACATCTCCGTGGTTGAACACGCACTGTTCCAAGATACGCAGTGGTTTTCGCATTCACGGGCGAGCTTCGCACGCCAAGCCTCCCCACTCCACGCCGGATTTCGGCATTCACGGCCAGCCGCGCCCATTTTCAAATGGAGCGGCTCGATGGAATTTTGGAAGGTTAAAAATTCGTCGGGCAGCTCCGCTCCACGCCACTTGTGTCTGGTTTTCACCGCGAGTTGGAGAGGTCGTGAATGGGGGGCTTAAGAAACTTGACATGGGTCGCCACAATGGGAGGTTACCTCGCTCTAACGCCAGTTTGGTGGTTAAGCGGAGTGTGGGTAACATAGTCGGGTAGCATAATCTGGCACTTTTGCTCCATGAAAATAAGGTAATAGAGGTGCTTGGGGTTGGGTGCGGGTAACATAATTTGAAACGGTAACCACAAGGGTGGTTTGCCATAAGCCCTTATTCCAGGACTGACCTTTTCATCCTACTCTCAAGACTTCTGTAAAATAAGTCGGGCTAGTTGGAAGTACATCTCATTCTCCATGGGCTATTATTACCTTGAGATATTTGTTGTTTGGTGTACATGAGATACCAATGTATTGGTGAATATAATATTTATAATCCTGCAGTATTCCTCATCCGAAATTACATTTTGCCCAACTCTGGTTCGAATTCTTAGTTTCAATTAAAACCAAATAGTATGGACCAACATTAAAATATACAAAAAATACTTCAAAAAATGTCTAATTAAAAAAAAATAATGAAGCTTGCCATGCTGAAGTATCATTGCTTGGTTTGGATGCAAATCAAGTGAGAAAGTGGAGACGGCAAGTTCCTTAAGTAACTCTTTTGATCCTAACTTTATTCATTAGTGGATATTTAAAGTTGACATTTTAAATTGCCCCCCCCCCCCCCCCCCCCCCTCCCTCATTCTTATTACCATTGTTAATGACCCAATAAGAGGAAGATTTTTCATTTTACTTTGTTTCATCTTCATGTTTTTAAATTTATATGGAAGACTTTACCTCATTAACGAAGTTAAATCCAAGCCTTTGTGTAAATGTACCTGCTGAGTGAAATGAACTTTTTTTTTTTGTCTTCTTTAAAAGAATAATTTTGTTTAAAACTTTCTTTTTAACATTAAAAAAGTAAGATGATCTTTACATGAAGTTATTAATTGAAATTAACTGTTCTCAGGGCGAAGATCGTAAATGAAACGCTTTTAATGGGAGTGCTTTCCGAAACTTTGTTACTGCTAGGGGGAAGTGATTGTATAAATACTATATTATATATGAAATAAGAATCTCCATACACAACCCAAATATATATATATAAATAAATAAATAATAAATATATATATAAATTGATACCAACTCTCATCCCGTGACATTTTCGCACGAGCTGAGAACAACTAGAAAAACTTCCCCAGTCAAATGTGATTTCCCGTGATGATAGTTCATCTTTAGGTTACTAGGTGGCACTACCGTCACGCCACTGTCCACATACCTTTTTAGGTCCCTGGCGAGCGCGGGTTTGGTCCAGGGCTGTTGAGCGATCGGGAATACGTGTTACAGGGCCCCTGATCGGCTCCTGCTCCCTCAGCAGCCCTGGGTTAAGGGGCAGCTAGTTGGAATCTTTTAACACAATTAGTCCAACTAGTGTGCCCTGCCCAGCTCGCTCGGGGTTCGACGTATATTCAAGAAAAACAGAAGCAGAAGCAGAGTGTAGAGAACAACGCCTGTGAAAGAAACCCAGTCTACCATCTATCCAGCTGAAGCCAAGGGAGTCACCTCAACACCCCCATGCTTCCGGTGTATTTTTGGGTGGCCGACTCTGCTGGCCAGTTCATTATACTACCCATCGACATAAATATATATAATGTATTTTTTACAATACGAATTCATCCCAAATGACCCTTTCTAATTTCATTGTAATATTTTTTTTATTTTCTTAAATTCATTTAACTGATTGATTTTGAAGTTACCAAAAAATGTTTCCCTTCTGTAGAATGTTTTGACATTTTCGTCGATTTTCGTCAATTTGTTTTCTTAATTGCATCACCTCAGTTATTATTCATAAGAATGTACGCAATATGTACATGGTTTAGAAGCCAGGAAGGAATCTGAAAATGTTACAATTTAGAGTAAGTTAGTCACAGTGACCGTGGCGGAAGATAGGCGTCTTGACTTCCTCGAGAGAATACTCCGCGGGATCCAGGAAGAGGGTGTTTGGCGCATCCGATACAACCAGGAGTTGTACGCACTCTGTACCGAGCCATTGGATTAGAGTTGCCAGACTCCGTTGGACTGGATACGTAAAACGGATGGACGAGGACCTTAACCCAAGGAAACACATGAATGTGACACCGGAGGGTAGGAGAAGAGTGGGACGACCCAAAAGAAGATGGCTGGAGACCGTGACCAGAGACGCAAGACGGTTTGGTGCTGTGGGCTGGTGGACTGGCACAGGACAGAGCTGCACGGGGACATTTCTTGGAGGAGGCCAAGGCTCTTGATGGGCTGTAGCGCCTATGATGATGATGGTGTGACTCTTGCCCGGGCTTTAACTAAAAGGTCATATCGCCTACTCCTTCGTCGCTCTGTTGGACTGTGGAAGTAGATATTTCTATTGTTAAGCCTCAAAACTTAGACTAAACCTGACTGTACTAAGTAATGAATATAAAAATATAGTTTGTTTTTCTAAATTTAAAAATATTTCTTTTAGAAAACCCCTAAGTTTCGTTCTGGGTATTTCAGATGTTAGGATAAAAAAAAATTACTTTGTTTTTTTGAAAATCATATTTCTTCACACGATCATTTCTGTAAATCTCAAATTCCAGAACTATGTATATCTCAGAACACCTATTATGTTTATGGACGGACATGTACTATTCTGGAATTTTAAAATTTACTATTTTTATATATATATATATATATATATATATATATTTTATATTGACCCTACAAACCAGGTCAGATAATCAAATCGTCATCTTGGTGGTCTCACACGCAGCTATGTTAGCCCTGACCAACGCGGGAGGCAACGAATCTCCGGATGTCCTGAAGTGCCGACAAGCGATAGACCGGCTGATGACCCGAGGCTCAACGATTGTGCTGCAGTGGATCCCAGGACATTGCGGTGTTCATGGGAATGAGGAGGCGGACCGGCTGGCCAAGGCAGGCTCCCTCATGGAGCAGGCCGAACACCCCCTGACTAAGAAAGACTACTGAGAAAGAGCAGCACATGACAGGGCAGCATCTCGACGTTTGCACCGCTCTCCAGGACGTCAGAACTGCTATTAAAGGAAACTGCACTACAACAAAGAAATCTGCAGTGTACTGGGCTGCTAAGAGACGCATGGCGGAAATCGCGAGCGTACCGGCGTAGAAAAAAAAAATAAAAATAAAATTTATATTCATTACATCAAGATCAGGATTAATCGTTATTGTGAGATCTTACCTGCCTACATTTTACCATTATTTTCTGATTACGCGTTCCACACAAAAATAATGTTGTCTAAAATAGGTGACACAATTTTCAAAGAATCGTAAGAGCCTGGTCGCGTTTTCAAAAAAGGTGTGTGAGCACGTCAAATGGACTGATGAGGGATTGGGACAAGTACTTATTTACTGTTCAAAATTCGTTCTCTACCACCAAGAACTGCCTCCCTACGTCCGTCACTCTCCTTCCGTGGCCTCCTTCAATCCTCTCTGTTCCAATTCCTCTTCGATACACAATCCTCTCCCTCTGATTGGCCTTCATTCCCCTTCCTTTGTATTTTCCTACATTTACCATCAATTCTTACTATCTTTGTACTTAGTTTATTTATTCACTTCATTTTAGTATTGCACCTGTTTCTCTTAAATCAATATTATTTCTAACCGCCTGGACATCCTCCTCTTTTTAATTTATCTATTTTTCGTCTAAATATAGAGAAAGGAACAATACAATAAAATATCAGTTAGCCCTAAAAAAGAAAAACAAACAAAACAGAAAACCAAATTAGTGCTACTGTAGAGAGTACCGTACAATAATAAATATATATATTTTATCTATTTATATATTATCTATTTATATATATATATATATTTATTATAGTACTCTACACACTAATTTGTTTTTATTTTTAGAGCTAACTGATATTTTATTTTATTGTTGCTTTCTCTTTGACACTGTATGTATTTATTTTTAGGGGACTTCGGTCCCAAAATAAAAATTTATCATCATTTCATTTCAAGGACGGCGCTTTACGGTATGGAGAGGAAAAAATGAACAATATCTCAGAAGTATGACAGAATCTGTTCGTGCATATGGAGAAGGCTTGATAATGGTCTGGGCAAGAATTTCGAGTAATTGCAAAACGCAGCTGATATTGTTTAGGGAGGAACATGTGACTGCTCAAACTTACCTGGACCGAGTACTCAGGTATGTTCCTTTATTCAAAGAAATTGGGGAAAACTCCTGATCGACGAGATAGAGCAAGTGTGATTCAACGATGTATAGAAGAGCAAGAAATCACTGAATATTAACGCAAACGGTTAACCGGCGAAAAGTTCATTGATTAATTCGGTCTGGAGAAGTACATTGCCGGTGATTCATCTAAGACGACTTTTTTTTATCTGGGAGATAAAGAAACCTTGAGCAAATTCAAGACTCCCACGCCAGAGTAGGGCTTATGTCCATCAGAGCGAAGAAGGAGCGCTCTGGTAGTTGATAATTGAACCCTCGGCATCAGTCCCAAAAACAAAGAAATATTCCTTAGTAGGATGTTGATTAGTGTCATCAGACATGTAGCCCCAAAAACAAATTTCAATAAAATATAGAATAAGGAATAAATAACATAATATTTAGAAAGAAATTAAAACTAATATATTTTTAAAAAAATAAAAAAATAATAAACGAATATAATTGTCTTTGTATATAACTTTATTTTTATAATTGTAGATCTAAATCTAGTTACATACATCAAGTATATTTACAGTGCTTCAACACAAAGATAATAGATCTCTGAAGTAAAAAAATATATTCAACAAGCTAGAATAAAGTAAAGAGTAAAAAAATTATAAAAGCATACATTTAAATTTTTCAACAGCTTAACGCCAAATTTGGTCCAGAAAATATTATTATTGTAAGAATAATAAGTAAGTAATATTAATAAGTAACATAATTTTACATTTAATTCACTACAAATAAAATTCTATAAAAAAAAAGTTTACATAAATTCATAATATGCAGCAATAATTTTTAAATGGGCTTTAATGAAAACAAGCAATAATTGGGTAATATGCAATGGCAATGAGCATTTAATGTATATATGTGAACACGAATATTTTAAAATAAAAACAATTATTACCTTAGTTTTTAAACAACTTAAAGCAATAAATAATATTTAAAAATATAAATAACAACAATTTGGATGGAATACATTAAGCTCACATGGAAAAATATTCAAAAACACGTAAGTACATGTATAAATAATTACTATCAAAATATGAGAACAAAATACATATTAAAGTATTGATTACAAATATATATATTATATATAATTTATGTTATATTTGTATATATAACTAAAGTAGAAACGTCAAAATCCTTTAACTGATATTTCTCCCATTTATCTGATTTACTTCGTATTTTTTCATTTGAAACAGCAACCAAATCTGAATAATAATCATTAGTTATCGAGTGACTTCAATGCGAATTTAAATGTCACATAAACGCACGTTGTACGCGTCCCAATAAGAAATATATTTTTTAACCATTATGTAAGATAACAATGAGTAAACCTCTAATGACCAGAACATTGTTTAGACATAGAGACCTTATAACTGTCACCCAAAGTCTAGGTTGTAATGGCCAGAAGGACCTGTTTCTTGCAAGAACTGGCCCAGAGCCAATAAGAGGCAAAATTAAACTTTCTCTCAACAAAAGTAAAGTATTAAAGCCATATTGTTTTTGTAGAATAATGTTAAACTTCATTAAAAAAAAAGCCCTCCGCCCTCCAAATAGTTGAATGATATGATTTCGTAGTTAAAGCCCGGGCATGAGTCACAATAACTAACTCTACGCGAACAAAATAAAATATGTACAATTAAAATTCAAACTAAATAAATTATGAGGACGGTTCTGAGATTCTGAACAAATTCGAGATTCGAAAAATTATCACATACCCTCGGAATCTTATCAGGAGTAACTGTGAAGTCTACAGTAACTTTTCAAATATTATTATTTATTTTTCAGTTTCGGTATATGAACCCAACCTTAAATTTGGATCGACCATTTTCTGATCACTACAACGTTTCTGAAATAATTCAAATTTAAAATCAAAAACTTTAGGCTGTAACTAAGAATATGAACAGAACAATAAGCTAAAAAAATATGTTAAATTGAGCATTTTTCAAGATTAAGAATTATGTTTTGCACTAGTAGATGAATGGTATTTTCAACCAAAACTAAAATTTTACTGAAAAAAAAAACAAAAAAAAAAACAACCTCGGTTATTGACAAAATTAAACAAGCATAATAAAACAAAAATTTCTGATGATTTGGATAATGTATGTTAATTTTTCCAGAAATATCTGTTTCAGGGAATATAATAATTATAAAATATTACAAAACGGTGAAATTAAGTGAATAAAATAAAATACACTAAAATTGTAATTCAAAGTGAACCTACACTAAACATTTAACCAGTTTCCTACCAAAGTAAGGTTTTCCCTTTGCGACTATAACGCATGTCATGAAAAAAATAATCTTAAATTGTCTGCTGCGAAAATGCAAAATTGGTAGAAAATTGGTTAAAATTATTCTAATTATATCAATGTCAAACCACAAGCAGAGATCCTTTCAAAAAATTATCTGCATCAAAATAATCTACCATTATTGTACATTTTATAAAAAAACATTATCACAGCATGATTTCTGCCTAGAATTTGTTGATTATGATTTCATTATAAAAATCTTATATTATTATTATTTTTAAATGTATCTATAATATACAAAATATATTTTGTACTTACACGAAATTTATAGTAATTATTGTTTAAGTGGTTCTTAATTTATTAAGGCAAGTGAATTGAAGAGTATAGTGAGCGATAGGCAAAGCCTTTTCACATATGTATATCGTCGGTGATAGTACAAGACCGCGTAAGAGCAGTTTGTAAATACCGCATAACAGCTTTTTCACGATTTTACAGGACGAAGAAAAAAGATAATATGTTGACCATTTGAATGTAGTTTTCCGACTGAACTTGTTTGCTACTTCTTTAGGGCTACTTTGTTAAGTATGTGACATAAATTTACCAATAGCTTGTTTAGATTCTGTGTAAAGTCATTTATTCATTTATTATTCATTGCAATACCGCGTAAGTGACTATAATACCAAAACTCCGTAATATCAAGACGGCGCGCCGCGGCGGAACTACATCTTACACTGAAATTATCAAATGATTTAACCTCCTAAGGCCCAGAGTGCCATAGAAAGAATATAAGGGTAATGTTAATTTAAACTCCATATCACTTAGGCATAGTAATAATATTAAAAATACGATAAACACAATGTACAGACTTGATAACAAAATAATTTTATTTGGGAGCACGCACTAACCGTGTTGCGACTTGTTCTAGAATAACGTAAACACACAGATTTGCTGGCAACTTCTTCCTTGACTGGAACGCGGTATTGTTTCAATAGCGAAAACGAGGTTCCCTATTGGCTATTTCAAATCGCGTGAGATCTAATATAAGCGAATCAGCGTTAGGAATCTGTTGGCTCGATATTTCAATTTCGCGACTTTTGCTATTACGCGGTTTTTACAACCTGCTCTTACGCGGTCTTGAACTATCTGACCGACGATATGGTATAATATATAATTAAAATTATAATAAACATTTAAGTGATGTCTTTTCTAACCAGAAACACACCTATATGCTATAATGATAAAAAAGTTAAATTATTATTATTATTTACATATTTTTTTCAAATGTAAAAATCAATAATGGACGAGTTGGGTGAAACGAGTTAAGATCTAATTCAGCAAACTTAGAACGAATATTAACGTTAAAGCATATAACATTAGAACAACGTCGCTGTTATTATTATTATTATTTTTTTTTTTGCAGCATTTAACTTGAGTTTGATCGTATATGGTCTGGATATTGAAGTCAATGATCATAAAATAGCTCCGTTCAATATGACCAATGAAAATAAAAGTAAGTAAAAAAACAGCCCAAAAGTTCAGATCTAATTTTTTGTCTAGATATCTGCGTAAGAGAAGAAAAACTTACAATTCATAGATGAGATATTTGAGAAGGAAACAGAAAAGTTAACTAACTAACGTTAGAAATTGTTCATCCAACTCTTCATTTATATGAGAAAATCAATAGCTAAGAAGTTTGAAAGCGTTGAGGTGTCAAGGGAGCAGACAAAAAATTGTTTTAAACCAATTGTTTTACACATTACATACACAAAATTTTGTATACATTTAATAATTGACAAGTTCCATCAACAAATAGAAAAATGAGATTCAGTTTGAGAACGAGTCAGGGCAACATCCAGAATTTGATAAGAGTGATATTATATTATAACTATTTTCTATTATTTCTCTATCTATATACATGTCTTTCATTATGGAATAACTCACACCTTATACCTAATCTCTACATTGATTATAGTAATTTGGCACATATTTCTTATTTCAATGCTGTCGGGTGTTTGTAGTTTTTTCTCGGCAGATGCCGTTTAATGCAGGGGTGAAAGATATATAGGAAACTCTTAAAAGAAAGCGTTAACGTATTAAAAGAGAGAAAAGCTCAGTGTGAGAGAAGGAAATTCAAAGCTTATGGTGACATGCTCTTTCCATTGAAAAGGAAATTTTGGAGTATGTGGAGGAAATTGTTAATGTCAACATTGATATCTCTTCAAAGAGAAACAAAATAATTATAAATTAACACAAAGACAATAGAAAAAAAAATTCAGTAACAGAGAACAACTATTCTAAGAAAAAGGGTAGTATTTATGAATTAATACAACAGTTTGCTGCATCCGAAAGTATTTCGAGATCCGGATGCAAACGAGTGGGTCTCCTCCTGCCTGATATATTCAATGATTTTCACTGCTTATAATTGATTAAAGAATCTCAGTAATTATATTTCGAAATAACTTCTTTATATATAATAAGTTCAACAGACTGTGAACGTCACGACATCAGACTGCGCTAATCATCTGTGTAGTCGCGCGATCCAGAAGAAAAAAATTAAAATAATACGTAAAATGTTATATTGTTGAATTTTATTAATTTTTGTTAATTGATGATTCTACGATTTTATTTATTAGCTCATCATCATTTTGAATTAAAAATTGATTCGAAAAAAAATATGCATACTTTTTATTTACTAATATAAATGTAGGCAATACTCGAGTGTTGGCCGCGTTGCTATGAGATTCAACTCAACTAAAACAATATTGGTATCATCATTATGATACGCATCTCGTAATATACACGAATCAAAAATCCAATTCTCAAACAAAATTGAAGGCATGTATACAAAACAGATGAATTGAACTGAACTTATTCAAATAAAGCACTGAACAACGGTTTGCTACTATGAGATCAACTGAATATAATTTGAACATTATCTTGCATTTTAGCACGAAAAAAGAGGCTAAATTGCAATATGAAACCTCAATTCAATATGTTCGACAAGCCAATCGTTTTCAATGTTTTCTTTTGAATTGTTTACAGTTTAAAAAAAAATATGGATTGTACAATAATATAATAAAACATTACTTCAACCCAAATGTGCCCTCATCCTTATTAAATTAAACATAATATTTATATACAGTTCCTGGTATATAATTTGGTAGAAAAAGTGGGCGGAATTTGATAGAATACCTCAATTTCAATTCAAAACGCTTAGTTTGATAGTATCAAGTGCATTATTACAAAAATACATACCTACGTTAAATTTAAAACAATTTATTAACATTTAATTAAATTCAAGAGTTCAAAAAAAAATTACATTCACCTCTTATTCTATTTGGAATGCTTAATTAAAACAAATAAAATAATATTAAAATATGAAAAATTCTCATAAATTCTTTACCACCTCTTCCTGGAATGTTTTAAAATAAATGGTATCCCATGTTACTACAGACGAATACATATACATGGACTTAAAGCACACACATTATACATACAAATAATTTTTGGTTCATATAAATTTTTTTCTTCTATTTCTTCATCACGGCAGTCAAAAAATTAATAATAAAAGAAGACTTAATTAGGACGGACTTGTTAATCTATCATAAGCTCGAAATGTACACTTCCCAGTCGATCTTTTGTGTTGTGAACAATATTCTTAGCCCAGGCTTTGCACTCAATATTTATCAGGATACCAGCTGAAAACAAGAACAATTACATTAATAAAAAATAGTTAAAAAGACATAATTAAAGATTATAGTCTAAATCTGCCATCAGAGTGAGGTAGTACTTATATAGTCTAAATCTGCCATCAGAGTGAGGTAGTACTTATATAGTCTAAATCTGCCATCAGAGTGAGGTAGTACTTATATAGTCTAAATCTGCCATCAGAGTGAGGTAGTACTTATATAGTCTAAATCTGCCATCAGAGTGAGGTAGTACTTATATAGTCTAAATCTGCCATCAGAGTGAGGTAGTACTTATATAGTCTAAATCTGCCATCAGAGTGAGGTAGTACTTATATAGTCTAAATCTGCCATCAGAGTGAGGTAGTACTTATATAGTCTAAATCTGCCATCAGAGTGAGGTAGTACTTATATAGTCTAAATCTGCCATCAGAGTGAGGTAGTACTTATATAGTCTAAATCTGCCATCAGAGTGAGGTAGTACTTATATAGTCTAAATCTGCCATCAGAGTGAGGTAGTACTTATATAGTCTAAATCTGCCATCAGAGTGAGGTAGTACTTATATAGTCTAAATCTGCCATCAGAGTGAGGTAGTACTTATATAGTCTAAATCTGCCATCAGAGTGAGGTAGTACTTATATAGTCTAAATCTGCCATCAGAGTGAGGTAGTACTTATATAGTCTAAATCTGCCATCAGAGTGAGGTAGTACTTATATAGTCTAAATCTGCCATCAGAGTGAGGTAGTACTTATATAGTCTAAATCTGCCATCAGAGTGAGGTAGTACTTATATAGTCTAAATCTGCCATCAGAGTGAGGTAGTACTTATATAGTCTAAATCTGCCATCAGAGTGAGGTAGTACTTATATAGTCTAAATCTGCCATCAGAGTGAGGTAGTACTTATATAGTCTAAATCTGCCATCAGAGTGAGGTAGTACTTATATAGTCTAAATCTGCCATCAGAGTGAGGTAGTACTTATATAGTCTAAATCTGCCATCAGAGTGAGGTAGTACTTATATAGTCTAAATCTGCCATCAGAGTGAGGTAGTACTTATATAGTCTAAATCTGCCATCAGAGTGAGGTAGTACTTATATAGTCTAAATCTGCCATCAGAGTGAGGTAGTACTTATATAGTCTAAATCTGCCATCAGAGTGAGGTAGTACTTATATAGTCTAAATCTGCCATCAGAGTGAGGTAGTACTTATATAGTCTAAATCTGCCATCAGAGTGAGGTAGTACTTATATAGTCTAAATCTGCCATCAGAGTGAGGTAGTACTTATATAGTCTAAATCTGCCATCAGAGTGAGGTAGTACTTATATAGTCTAAATCTGCCATCAGAGTGAGGTAGTACTTATATAGTCTAAATCTGCCATCAGAGTGAGGTAGTACTTATATAGTCTAAATCTGCCATCAGAGTGAGGTAGTACTTATATAGTCTAAATCTGCCATCAGAGTGAGGTAGTACTTATATAGTCTAAATCTGCCATCAGAGTGAGGTAGTACTTATATAGTCTAAATCTGCCATCAGAGTGAGGTAGTACTTATATAGTCTAAATCTGCCATCAGAGTGAGGTAGTACTTATATAGTCTAAATCTGCCATCAGAGTGAGGTAGTACTTATATAGTCTAAATCTGCCATCAGAGTGAGGTAGTACTTATATAGTCTAAATCTGCCATCAGAGTGAGGTAGTACTTATATAGTCTAAATCTGCCATCAGAGTGAGGTAGTACTTATATAGTCTAAATCTGCCATCAGAGTGAGGTAGTACTTATATAGTCTAAATCTGCCATCAGAGTGAGGTAGTACTTATATAGTCTAAATCTGCCATCAGAGTGAGGTAGTACTTATATAGTCTAAATCTGCCATCAGAGTGAGGTAGTACTTATATAGTCTAAATCTGCCATCAGAGTGAGGTAGTACTTATATAGTCTAAATCTGCCATCAGAGTGAGGTAGTACTTATATAGTCTAAATCTGCCATCAGAGTGAGGTAGTACTTATATAGTCTAAATCTGCCATCAGAGTGAGGTAGTACTTATATAGTCTAAATCTGCCATCAGAGTGAGGTAGTACTTATATAGTCTAAATCTGCCATCAGAGTGAGGTAGTACTTATATAGTCTAAATCTGCCATCAGAGTGAGGTAGTACTTATATAGTCTAAATCTGCCATCAGAGTGAGGTAGTACTTATATAGTCTAAATCTGCCATCAGAGTGAGGTAGTACTTATATAGTCTAAATCTGCCATCAGAGTGAGGTAGTACTTATATAGTCTAAATCTGCCATCAGAGTGAGGTAGTACTTATATAGTCTAAATCTGCCATCAGAGTGAGGTAGTACTTATATAGTCTAAATCTGCCATCAGAGTGAGGTAGTACTTATATAGTCTAAATCTGCCATCAGAGTGAGGTAGTACTTATATAGTCTAAATCTGCCATCAGAGTGAGGTAGTACTTATATAGTCTAAATCTGCCATCAGAGTGAGGTAGTACTTATATAGTCTAAATCTGCCATCAGAGTGAGGTAGTACTTATATAGTCTAAATCTGCCATCAGAGTGAGGTAGTACTTATATAGTCTAAATCTGCCATCAGAGTGAGGTAGTACTTATATAGTCTAAATCTGCCATCAGAGTGAGGTAGTACTTATATAGTCTAAATCTGCCATCAGAGTGAGGTAGTACTTATATAGTCTAAATCTGCCATCAGAGTGAGGTAGTACTTATATAGTCTAAATCTGCCATCAGAGTGAGGTAGTACTTATATAGTCTAAATCTGCCATCAGAGTGAGGTAGTACTTATATAGTCTAAATCTGCCATCAGAGTGAGGTAGTACTTATATAGTCTAAATCTGCCATCAGAGTGAGGTAGTACTTATATAGTCTAAATCTGCCATCAGAGTGAGGTAGTACTTATATAGTCTAAATCTGCCATCAGAGTGAGGTAGTACTTATATAGTCTAAATCTGCCATCAGAGTGAGGTAGTACTTATATAGTCTAAATCTGCCATCAGAGTGAGGTAGTACTTATATAGTCTAAATCTGCCATCAGAGTGAGGTAGTACTTATATAGTCTAAATCTGCCATCAGAGTGAGGTAGTACTTATATAGTCTAAATCTGCCATCAGAGTGAGGTAGTACTTATATAGTCTAAATCTGCCATCAGAGTGAGGTAGTACTTATATAGTCTAAATCTGCCATCAGAGTGAGGTAGTACTTATATAGTCTAAATCTGCCATCAGAGTGAGGTAGTACTTATATAGTCTAAATCTGCCATCAGAGTGAGGTAGTACTTATACAGTCTAAATCTGCCATCAGAGTGAGGTAGTACTTATATAGTCTAAATCTGCCATCAGAGTGAGGTAGTACTTATACAGTCTAAATCTGCCATCAGAGTGAGGTAGTACTTATATAGTCTAAATCTGCCATCAGAGTGAGGTAGTACTTATATAGTCTAAATCTGCCATCAGAGTGAGGTAGTACTTATACAGTCTAAATCTGCCATCAGAGTGAGGTAGTACTTATATAGTCTAAATCTGCCATCAGAGTGAGGTAGTACTTATACAGTCTAAATCTGCCATCAGAGTGAGGTAGTACTTATATAGTCTAAATCTGCCATCAGAGTGAGGTAGTACTTATACAGTCTAAATCTGCCATCAGAGTGAGGTAGTACTTATATAGTCTAAATCTGCCATCAGAGTGAGGTAGTACTTATTTTTTTTCTTAATATTCTTATTACGTAACATAATAACAGATTAAATTTGAAAGACATGGGAGAGGTTTTCACAGGTAAGACTGGAGTGAAAGAAACCATCAAATGACCAGGATCTTCAAAAAATGGACTGAAATGAGAAGAAAGGCTGGATTTGCAGAACACAGCAAGATATCGTGCACTTCCCACATCACTCATCTCCCTCCCGATCGCCTAATGAAATGAAATTAAAAAATAATCTTTATTCTGGGGCATACGTCCCCTAAGAATAATAACAGTAGAAATAAACAAAAGAATATAAGTATCAACCAAAGAAAAAAAAAGAATGAGGCATCTGGGAATCAACTAAAGAACTAACAATCGTTAATGAGGAGCAATGACTAAACTAAAACAATGAAATTAAACTAAAAAAATAATTAAAGAAAAACCAAATAATAATGATGTAAAATAATAATAATAATGAGTAATTATAAAGAAAAACAGAGGTCAGAGAGAAAATATACGATTTACGCGAAAACGGTTAGTCCTATCGAAAACTTGTTTCTCACCAATAAATGTTCCTTATTAAATTTGAGATAGGACTAATAGAACGGAAGAGGTTATAGCTCCTCAAACAACGAAGAGGTACTTCCCTTAGTATTAATTGTAATGTTTTGCAACAAATCTTAAAATGTTTTTATTATTGGTAGTGTTTCATTAAGAACGATAAAAAAAATGTTTAATAAATACATATATGTATATGATGTGGGGCAGCATAGGATTTCCTTATACCAACCACTTTCGTACAGGTCATTCTCCCTTCTCCTCCTCCTTGTCAAATTCATTTCATACTGGCATTACTGGGTATACGAAAGTCACTTTCAGAATTACGGTGTACAATGAAACAAAGAAAATCGTAAACATTTTTTTTATCGTTCTTAATAAAACACTATTAATAATAAAAACATATTTTAAGATTTGTTACTAAACGTTAAAGTTTAAACATTACAATTAATACTAAGCTCTTCCTTGTTTGAGGAGCTATAACCTCTTCCGTTCTATTAGTCCTATCTCAAATTTGATAAGGAACGTTTAATTTCATTGTTCCTCATTAACAATTATTGTTTATTTAGTTGATTCCCAGATGCAGACAGCCTTTCCACCACTTGTGTACAAGTCACTCTGTTATTACTGGGTATATGAAAGTAATGTGTATGCATAAGCGATTTTCTTTGTTTCATTGTACACCGTAATTCTGAAAGTGACTTTCGTATACCCAGTAATGCCAGTATGAAATGAATTTGACAAGTATATATATAAGACTTTGTAGGGATCATACTAGAAACATATGGTAACAGGTGAAAACCATTTTCCAACTGGGCTGAAGAAACAATAAAGTAACCATCCATCCCGTGGAGGAAGAGACTTATAGGAAGACGAGAAATATCCCAAAGGACTTTGTAAAATAACAACACCCAACAAGATAATGCTATGTAGTTACATTTTTTATTTCTTATTCGCAACGACTGATCCTAGTTTATGAATAATGTAATTATTACAAAGTGAAAAATGTCAAATTAACATTTTTAATATATTCATCTTGTAATAACCAACAAAAATGTCATGGAGCCGTTTTCCAGAATGTCCTCCCCTCCTGGAAAGAAATACAACACTGGAATCGCCGTCCAACATCAAGTTTATTCAGACTTCCAATAGAAAATTATAAGAACTATTGTCTTTCTATGTTCTATGTGTGTTCTACGTTTCAAACCATACGCTCTTCCTTAAAATTCCTTTTGTTATTGACCTCTTCCCCGCATTGTAACCCCTATCTCTTGACTGATGTCTATTATAAGATAGATATGGACTGCTGGTGGTGACCTGCTTCTTCTCCCCCTAACATACTTGCACTTTCAGCTTCAGAGTAATATGATACGTTTTTGTAGAACTTACTTTTGGGTCTGACGAGATGTACAGCGACGAGAGGACTGAGATAACCCTCAGAGTTTTCGTAGGGGAAGTAGTACCCGGGGAAGCCTCGTCGAGGGACATAGTTGATCTGGCCAAGATTCTCAACATCCGCCGGGGTCTCCCCTCCGCAGCTCACCCATACTGTCTTCAGCTAAAACAGACACAACCTCGTCACATAGAGCCAACAACAAACATCTGCCTCCTCATTGACAATTAGGAAGGCTGGGTTGACGTATCAACTTATTGAACGAACATCTAAATGATAGAAATGACGTAAGTAGAATACGTCTCTAGTATGTGATGAACCACAGCCGACACCTAAGCTAATATGTGATGAACAACAGCCGGCACCCCAGCTAGTATGTGATGAACAACAGCCGACACCCCAGCTAGTCTGTTGCTGGGCAACAACAATCATACATACAACTGCTTTAAATGTTAATGGAAAACATAGAATTTCTTTCGGAAAGACATATAATACAGAAAAAAATAAAACACATCTTTGTAGATGTATCAGTTATTCTTTTATACGTACAGATTGCCTTAGTCGAGGACATAAAAACAATAACATTTTAAAAAAAGGGTAGTTCAATATAGATGACGCTGTGATCAGTAAGTGTATATAAAGCTTACTTACAAGGCTTAAAGACTGGTTGGCTTCCCCCCGGATGAACTCCTTCAAATCAGCAGGCATTTTGGCTGGTAAGTTGTTAGCATCTTCGTAAAACTCTGGCCTCCAACCGTATATCTGGAAAAATATTTTTAAATCTAGTTTATATACTTTATAATTATATTATGGATACATATTATGGTATATAGAAGAATAATTATAACAGGAAGAGAGATCAGGCTTGTGGTCGATAAAACAAACTTCAAAAATGTTTATCAACCTTCTTAACAAATATAGACACTAATAAGGCAATAGTTAGTTATTATGACTCATGCCCGGGCTTTAACTACGAGCTCATAACGCCTACTACCAGAGCGCTGCTTTCGTCACTCTGGTAGACATGAGCCCGACTCTACTGTGCGAATTTTATATTCCTAAATTTTGTCTACCCTAAATTTTTATTCACCTAAGACAGGGGGTCTTTAACGAGTACCTGACATTGTACAGGCTCGGGACCATCGCTTAACGTCCCATCGGAAGTTTATTTTACCTCCCAAATAAAGTAACACTAAGGGCCTCGGTCGGGTTTCGAACCCATAAACTTGAGCTCAGAAGACAAGCACGTATACCACTGAGATACCGGCGCACAGTGTGAAATTTATAAGTTTTGATTTTCAAAATTCGAGCCCCCGCTCAATTTTTGATCAATTTGGATGAAACTATGTGCAAAATATTTGTGAAAGCTTTTTTTTATCAGATAACTGCGGGTTTCACAATCAAGGTATTATAAGTCAGTGGCAAAAATAGCCAATATATTGAATTTGGACCCCTTTAGGCCAAAATGACAACAGTAGGACCACTTTTGGCTAAATTAAATATTGAATTCGTAATCAGCGACCCAAAAAACATTCATTTAAGTTGTAAAAATCAGTTAACAAAAATTAGACAAAAAAAATAAACTTTTTTAAAATTTTCGCGGGGTTTTGGCAGCTGTTAATTGGCATATAATACCTTGATTGTGAAACCCGCAGTTACCTGATAAAAAGACAGCTTTCACAAATATTTTGCACCTAGTTTCATCCAAATTGATCAAAAATTGAGCGGGGACTCGAATTTTGAAAATCAAAACTTATAAATTTCACACTGTACGGCGCCCTCAATAAGCTAATATGAACTAAAATAATGTAAACAAATAAAACAATTAAAAACTGTATATTAACTAAATAAAACCTACAACATAAGCGACTCATTAAAAAAAATTAAATCAAAATAAATATATGAACCCAAATTGATTGTCCACCAATCCACAGTAGGATTACTGTGATGTCATATGATACTCAATTGGGGTTCTTATTTTTATTTGACATTTTTAGTCTGTTATGTTGTAGATGTTGTCTAGATAAAATTCAGATTTTGTTTTATTTTTCACTTATTTTAATTTATATAAGAGTATTATAAATATTATATTGTTTGAATAAATATTTGAAGATATTGAGAGTGGCCCTAATTTCAATACGACATCCATTTTTCTCCCAGATTTTCCAACAGACATGAAACAAATACTATTTTTAATTATTTGTTTTCCAAATTTGAGAAAGGCCATTCAACTTCCCTCCACTCCTTCGAATGGGGCCCCGCCCCGAACCAGTACCTAAGAATTTTTAAAAAGTAAAAAAAGAAGATTGGGCAATTTTTTCTGTAATTTCATCTTCAATAACTGGAATTGTTTTCGTTTTATTTTGTTATTTGAAGGCATTACGAACCCCAATAAGACTAATTAACGTTTTAGAATACATGGTGCAATGAGCCAACCCTGGGTGCTCTAGGTCTGTAAAGTGAGAAATTGTCAAAGGAAGAATCTACAGACCCTGTTAAGTTTGATGAAGATGCAGGGTGCCTGGTAGTGATAGTTGTAGTTATTCTCGAAGGTGCACGGATACCAGGACTTGACGTCCACTCCACACACCTTACCAGGAGGGACCACTGTCGCGAAGTCACACTTGAGGATGTTGGCTCCCCTGCCAGGGGTCACTCCAGGCTTACGGTAATCTGCAAACACACAAAAACATTACCATAAAAATAATAAATAATGTTTTATTAGTTAGTGTTTCGTTATTAATTCCAAGAAAATCAAGAATCTTCAAGGCCATCGCCCAATTTAATTGACGATACTAATTTTTTTTGAAATTAATGATTTGATAGATACTTTCCCAACTACATTACATATTTGGTATGTTTTGCCGAAAAAATAAAATAACAGAACAAACAACAGAGTTCGCTATGTTGGGTTCCATCTCGATAAAATACGAAAACGACAAGAACTTAACATATGGTTCGGGCGACTATACAAGTTGCTAAATAGACACTCCTGATTCTCAATTGTGAACAAACTAACTATTTACAAGACAATGATACAATCAATTTCCTTCAAGCGATTGTCGATGCTCTCAACTGTGTTTTTAACCTTACTCTTCATAATGTCCTCCAAAATAATGACTCTTTCGTCGCTCTGGTGCACATGAGCCCGACACAACTATAGGAGTTCTAAATGTTGCCTGCCATAAATGTTTATTCAAATGGGGTAGGGATCTTTAATGAGTACCTGACAATGACTCATGACTATCGCTAAACGCCCCATCCTCAAAATAGACAACTGACTACGAATAATGGTATACTGAATAAAAATAACCATCACACTAATTACATACGGAAACGGAACTAGTTCTAAGGTGTTATTAACAAAGGAGTGTAGTTGAAATACATTTGGTCATAGATATAAATGTTATTTTTAGTAGCTTTATTTATTTTCAGTTGTTCTAAGATGATGAGCAAACATTTCCAGTTTCTTTACGTTAATGTGTAAGGGTGAACGTATGATATATAAATATTAGAACAACGACAATGTATTAATAATACCTTCAAGAAAACTTTGAACTGTTTCGACCCAATATTTGTAATCGTCTTTACTGGTTCCTCTGTACCAAATCAACGTACTCAGTTTGTTGGTGTCGTTGGGCATCGGTCGAAATCCCATACCTGAAATAAATATATATATATATATAATTAACAGTGCATAAATACATAATTTGTGCCACTTTAAATATTTGTCTCTTCAGACAGATAGGGCATCTGAAACGTGACAGACCAAAGAACGGTTGTACAATACGCTGGGTAGTTACATTTGGCCGAACTCAAGACAGATGGCACCAATGGCAGCAGTTCAGTTTATTAGAACGAAGGACAGGGTATGGAAAAAGTTAGCAAATATGAGAATCTAAAGCAGGAGCCATGCGGAGACTGACATTCTTCGGTTATCTCTAAAAAACTTTAGTCCTCGGCCCCTGATTTTCACCCCCACACAAAAGGAAAAAATTCTGAGGATGTCGTTTATAATTTTCAAGACTTTGGTGCGTATTTCTGGATATTTATTGGCCTCTACAGTGAAGAACAGACAGCGAAACATATACGGAGCTTTGTACAATGGTTTCGTTCATGTTTTTCGACCTACAGAACGTTAAAAATTAATTAATATTATAACAGTAACAGATGATTGATAAACAGCAGACCAATTTCGGCAATCGGCGGTTATCCCCAGGCCACCTTAATTTGTGCTGCGACGCTCCATAGCGCACCGAGAGAGCTCGGTGATTTTACTACAGTCCCCCGACCTTGTAACAGAATTAACATTTTGAAATGAAGAAGCCTGTATGTTGCATGATATGGCCTCAGACACAGAGTTTCTTGGTTGATCTATGATATCCTAGAAATGGAGCAGGAGCTTGTTACACATGGTGGCCTCTTTTTCTCAAGACCAAATTTTCCAGACTTTTCCCGGTTTTCCAGGTAATATTTGAGTTTTATCCCTGACTTTACGTTATATCATGAAACTATTTTTAAAATAAAAAAAAAAGTTGTTTACGTTTTTATATTGTGTAAATAACCTAACAGATCTGATATTTGCATATATTTCGAAATCACAGAAAAACACTACATATTTTATTGCGATACAAGGGTCGAAGCAAGAAATTCCTTTTGTTAATGGATCAGTGAGGACGATTTACATAGTGAAATGCAAAACTCAATAAGACCATTGCGACAATCGTTGCAGAAGCGCAAGAGGTCAATTTATTTGATATTTTCGACACTGTGGATTGCGTGTTTTACGGAAAATCTTAGATCAATATTTTTTTGGAGCTATAAGATTGTACTCTTTCTTGAAATCAATAGTAACAGTATTGGAAGATAATATAACCTAAATTCCCTGACATTTCCCCTGACTACCTAAATTCCCTGACTTTTCCAAAGAATGGCCACCCTGTTACATTTATGAGTCTTCAATTATGATACTGGGAAGTGGTCAGTATTTTATAGTTACCTGGGCTTGTTCCGATGAGAGACTCATCCAGTTTGTACTTGGGTATCCTAGGGTCCAGTGTGTAGTAGAGGACCAGCATGACGAAGGCGAAGAGGCCGGCCAGACAGATGTAGAACACCAAGTAGAACAGGCAGATCTTAGCTAGATAACACAACAAATAGAATTAGTAACTTACATTTAGTCAGTCAAATATAGTTGATTTACAACATTAACTAAATAATTCATTAAGGGATAAACTGCAGTTGCAATAAAGTCTACTTCAGAACTGAAAAAGGGCAACAATCTGTAGAGCTTGTCCTTTTTGACTCACTGAAGAATACCCAGGGGTGTTAGCCCACATAGTTCTAGGCTATATGCAAGCCATGTAGACAACGCATATAGAAGTCAGCTGTTTTTAAGAGATAAGTTATGTAGATAAACAGCATAACTTGCTGTGCTAACTTCAAATTAGTTATTATGACTCACGCCCGGGCTTTAACTACAAGGCATATCGCCTACTAACAGAGTGCTCTTTCATCGCTCTGGTGAACAAGAGCCCGACTCTACTCTGGGGCCCATCGTTCAACGTCCCATTCGAAGGACGGCGTGCTTAATTTTTTTTACCTCCCACATAAAATAAACTAAGAGCCCTGGCCGGATTTCGAACCCGCGATCTTGAGCACAGGCGAGCACGCATACCACTGAGCTACCAGCGCCTTCATCAAAAAATATAAATGGAAGCTGATTGCTGGTTGAGAAGTGTTTGATTCTAACAGCCTATCTCGGACTAGGTTAGGCATATGACATCAATTAGACTAGTTAATGTGGGCCTGTGTGGGCGGTAATTCCAACTTGGTGAGACAGGACAAATCAAACATTCTAAAATCTAATAATTTATGGTTTCCAGATTTACTTTGTGAAGCTCCATTCTAGGAATAGATAATTAAATACACAATTTCTTTGTCAAACTTCACTATATACATATTCTCAAATACTCAACTAGTTTAATAGCGTCAATGCCTTAACACGGCGAAACTAGTTGAATATTTGAGAATATGCATATAGTGAAGTTTGACAAAGAAATTGTGTATTTAATTATCTATACTAAAATCTGGTGTTGGGTCTCATGCGTAGCTCTCCCACTAAACACATGTCTAGAAATGTCCGGATTATGTGTTCAAATCCCAAGACGCCTCATCAAGTCACTGAGTACTGATTTTCAGCCAAGTCGGAGAAAAGAGAAATTGTGAGAGAATAATTCAAAAACCTTGACAACGGTCAATAGAATGGATGTGTCGTCACATAACGCTATACAAGCAAAGGTTGAGAAAATTATGCACGCCGTCCTTCGAATGGGACGTTAAGCGATAGTCCCGAACCTGTTCTATGTCATGTACCCGTTGGAGACCTCCACCCTAAGTAACTAAACCTGGGTAGGCAAAATGATAGAAGGCGATATGACCTCGTAGATAAAACCGGGGAGTGAGACAATAACTAACAAAAAGGATTTAGTTACTTCTAAGTTGAGGACGCAGACATATTGTGGAACTTGTAATAAATAAATAAAACAAACTTATTTTTGAAATATTGTCTATTTTACCAAAGATATTTACAAAACTACCGGTTCGGCCTTACACCATCGTCAGGTCTAGTTATGAACTAAGTCAGTTTGCAGAGTGCGACCCTTCTAATATATCTCAGGTGAAAGGGTGCTATTTCAACCCCTCGGCTGTATCGTTAGCTACATCTTACTTTTCACAAGTTGAACATGATTTTGCGGCCGTAGAATTTATCCGCTCCGCTATTAGATTATATCATGTTCGGACAAAGAAGGGAACGAAAAGCTTATATGGATGCTACAGGTTTCGGCCTCACCCCATCGTCAGGTCATAACTAGACGTGACGATGGGGTGAGGCCGAAACCGGTACTTTAGTAAATATCTTTGGTGGAATAGACAATATTTCAAAAATAAATTAGTTTTATTTATTTATGATTTAGCAGGTGGTATATCCGCTAGGTGCATTGTGTAATGGTGCCTGATGTTATCCTGTTCAATATAAAACTAGTGCTTTTCAAGGACTGATAGCATAATCACGAAGTTTGCAGGGGGCCCAACCGGATAGAGACTACGTGGCATCCGTAAATTGATATTAGGGGAGGCGAATATAAAATGATTTCGAGGTGTTTAATGATCGGATTTTCATCAATTTTCACATGCAACATCCATATAAGCTTTTCGTTTCCTTCTTTGTCCGCACATGATGTAATCTAATAGCGACAGGGGCGGATAAGTTCTACGGCCTCAAAATCAATGAAAATGTCAACATATTGTTAAAATCAACTAGCTTACAAATCCGCCAATTTGGCCTTTTTAGAAATATGACATGCGTGCGACTCTACTGTGAGAGTTGTAAACTTCGACTACCCAGATTTATTCACCTCCTAGGGTAGGGATCTTTAACCCTTATCTGACATGGTACGGGCTCGGGACCATCGATTAACGTCCCATGATGGCGTGCTCAAGGTTTTTTCAACTCCCAGATAAAAAAAACCGAAGGACCTCGGCTGGGTTTCGAACCCGCAATCTTGAGCTCAGTAGACAAGCACGCTACCTCATAGCTACTGGCGCCCTCAGTTTTTGGTTTTACAATTTGTTGTAGGGAACCCTAAAAATGAAGCCATCGTGCAGGTCAAGTTTTTTTATTGACGACACTGCCTGTACTTCAACTTCTAGTTTGGATTGTCCTGCTTGGCATGCTAGATGGAGTAGAGACAGAGCACCGACGATGAAGGCCAGATGACCTAACCTATATTGTATCGTATGAATGACAGGTCCATCCATTGATAAGCCACGCCCAGTCCTCCTTATTAACCACAAGCATCTCCAAAATAAGATAAAAATCAAATAAAGTAAATAAAAGTGTACATAAAATATATGTAATAAATAGATATATTTTTTAAAAAATCGTCGGTGAATCACCGGCAATGTACTTACCCAGAAAGATTCAATTAACTTTTCGCTCCCCCTCCAAAACCAGTCGACCGTTTGCGCTAATATTCAATAGTTAATTAACACAGGGGCTCCTAAATCCTCTTACTAAATACTGTGCCAATAAAATCATTACATCGGGAGTTATTAGAGTTTTCGAATTGAGCCCTCTGCCCTGAATCCCCATTCCCTTCGGCCGATATCGCTGAAATTTGACAGGATATCCTCATCGGGGTTTGACTTCAAATTTGAAATTTCAAGTCGATATGTTCATTACATCGGCAGTTATTGAGGTTTTTGAGTTGATCTCCTCTCAGATCCCCCCCCCCCCCCCCCCCCCTTCCCTCCTTTTACTTCTGCCGTGTTGATTCCCCGAGGAAATCCTAAAGTTTGAAAAGGAGCGCAATTTCAGTGCTTACCGCAGAACCTTTTTATCGTAGACATGTCAAATTTCAAAATGAAAAATATTTCAACAAACTTCTGGATCAAATGGCAGATTTGGTAGCGCGGTATGACCGATAATAAGCTAAGGATCATCGAAAGCTCTACCCGAGTTTGGAAGACTTCAATAAGAGAAAAAAGGAAACAAGAAGTAATTTTGACTTGGTTATGCATAGGACACACCAGGCTGACCCATGGATATCTCATGGCTCAGGAACCCCCTCCTCTGTGTCAGTCCTGCGAGGTCGGACTGTCTGTCAGACATATTCTAACTGAATGCACGGCATATAGTCCCCAGCGGGAGAAAGTGGTGGATATTTCCAAAGTTCTATCTAATAATAGCTCCCAAATTATCCAACTATTTCATTGTTTGCACTTCACAAACATATCTAAATTATAATACAAAATTATCTTCATCACGTAGCCTTTCTATTCCGTATACATCAATCTCGACCTTTATTATTATTTTATTTTATTATATTATTATTATTAATCTGCACCTATTCAAATTAGTCCGCTAGGATCCCCACAAACCTGCATCCATGTATTTTTTTTTTTTTTATACATTTCATATCAACATACAAAAGATCTCTCCGTGTATGTCTGATTAAACATTGTTAGAGAAGGAAAGTTGTGGGCAAGTAAAGAAACGTTTAACTAATTAATTTTCCATTCCATCATTTTCAGTTCATCAGCAAGTTAACGTCGTTTAGCCAAGAATATTTTGCTACCCTAAAGAATAGCTTCTAAAAATCATGTCCAGGTAAGAACGGAATATTGACCAGTACAGTAGACGAGAAAGAGCCCTTGAAGGGACAGAACACAAAGGGGAAAGGAGGGGGCCACAAAGGGACAGATGGGGTGAAACACAGGGTGTGTGTGCTAAGGGCGGAGGAAGGGGGTAATAATATAAACGTTGCGCAAATGTTTAGAGAGGCTACCTCGTTAGACAAATGTACAGCCTTCGATTAGTGAAAGATATTGTTGGCTTTAAAAATGCTTTACTTATGAGACATTTTTATGGTCAAAAAACATTTTTGAGGGAGTTAATAAAAAAATTTGCGTAAAGAAAAAGCGTCACGTCACACAAAACTAGAATCTAGCGCTCTATCATCACTCTGTAGACATGAGCCCGACTCTACTGTGGGAGTCCTAAATTTTGCCTATTGGTAATTTTTGCATTATTTTCATTTGCAGCACTTGTGCATCGGCGCTAAATTGAGTCCTGGTGACCAAAAAACAAAATAATTAATAAACCAACTCAAATGTTATTCAAAATTTTAGTAAATTAGGAAAAATATTGCCCACGATTTACTTTTAGAGACGGTGTCGAAGTGTACTTTAACAATTTTCTTTAATTTGCAGTGTATCGACCCAAACGTGATACAATCTAGTCCTGAAAAAATGAACACGTAAAGGAGAACTTAAAGAGGCCAGTAAAATATTTGGGGGCTCAATCGATCCATGGAAACCATACGAAAATCCAATTAGACCAGATGTCGTAACGAAAACATTCTGTAATACCTCAAATATATTATTGTAGAATCGAACTAAAGAGGCTTCAACAACCTAGAATGCTGAAGGAAAGCTCAAAAAGAAACCCGGTATATAATCCCAAAACGGTGCTATATATAGCAAACATGGGGTGAGACAGATAAAAAATTATAATTAAATTATTTTAATTGATATTCCTCGATACATGAACATTAACAAAAAACTGAAGGAATATATTTAAAAGAACAAGTATACAAAAATGTACCAACTACAACTGAAAATATGAAAGAGAGAATCAGAAATGCATGTCCAGAAATTGACAGAAAAACTTTATTAAGGACGGTGCAATGTTTCATTACACGTGTTGAAAAATGTATTGAAGTTCAGGGACATCATTTTGAACATTTATTAAGATGATACTTAATTAATTCTTGATAAGTGGTGTGAAATTATTCAATTAAAATTTGTTTTCAAAATTTTGTGTAAAATATTGATTCTTTATTACAATAACACTCATTTTAATTTAATCGAAGTTTATTTCTTTGTGCATTAAATTTGTGTTTTTAAATTCTCAAAACCATAAAAAATTGACATTTTCAAACAAAACTTTTCCAACAAAAGACAAGTATTTATTTTTATTCACGTTCCATTAAAAAAATCGAAGTTGCCGTTGATTTGACCCTGAAAACGGCACTCGAGGTTAAATTTCGTATTACCATTATATGTCCCCATTTAAACCCTGCAACTTTTGTTTGAACAATTTTTTTCGATAAAGCTTATTTTTCGATTTATTCTTGTTTTTCAGGTTAAATGAATCACCCGGTATATATATATAATGTTTGTGGAATAGATAATATTTCAAAAAAGTTTTTTTTATTTATTTCAACGGAGAAGAGTAGCGGATTGAGAGATAGTTGAACTTTCACACTCACAATTTATTATTTAACGATCCATGTGTAAATCTATTAACTTATTTATCACTATCATTAATTTTTTTTTTTATAAATTTGCAATCTCTCATGTTAATGAAGTCTATTTTGTTTCGTGTAGTTCCCAGGGATTTAACCAAATGATATTGACTTTATTTAAATGAGGCACTAGTCGCTCTTCGGATACTATTTTAAAAACAAACTTTATCATTCGCATATTATGTATAGCAAATAATTGATCATTTTCTTTTTTGAACATTTAGGTTATTAAATTTAAAGGACGTATTTTTATATGGTGGAAATAAATATAAATCGGCAGTGAATCACTGGCAATCCAACCCATATATGAAGTATTTTTTTCATTTTTTGAATCAGGAGGTCGAAAAACATGAAATTATGCTAATAACTCAGCATCGAATTTTTATCTGATTACATAACTTCCCCTATACTTCGTATAGCTGGGGAAGTAATAGTACGTCATTGGCCATTATCAACTAAATTAGTAGTTAACGGTAGGATCAACTGCCCAGTTACGGACAGTTTGAGGAAAACTTAACCCAAATTCTAAAAATTATATGTCAAATTGCCACTACTAACCAATTAAAGCTCATTTTGGTGACTTACTCATCTAGTTAATAACAACAGCTGTCTGAAAGTTTAAAAGTTTACCAAACATTTGGAAAATATCAAATTGAATCACCGGCGCCAGAGAATATGTTTGTACCGTTCAATGGCACTAGTTAAAATGTTCAGAAACCTTACAATGTGCTTTATAGTAACATCGAACACTTAAATATAAACAACAAAAAAAAATACAATTATATAAAAAAATAGGACCTAAAAGACTTAGAATACAAATGAAAAAAATAGTGTGTTATAGCGGAAGGAAAACTCCAAACGCGCAGAAGTGAAAATCTATCACTCACAGACAGCTCAAGAAAATATAAAATAAAGGGGAAATTATTCACAATACAACACATAAATTACTAGAAAAACCTGTTTTAGGCTTACGCTGCAGAAATAAAAAAATTTAAATCAAATATACATATATGACAGCTTTTTCATTTAAATTTACAAATTTGAATAAGAAATCCCCCCCCCCCCCCCCAAAAAAAAAAATCACATCTTTATTTATTTATATTTTGAGATGTGTCGCTTTTACAGCAAAATTGTGTTTGAAATCCTACATGAAAACGTTTTTTTCCTGGAAACTCTACACCATTTGGCCTTTTAACTCGAAAAGATGTGTACAGTTTCGCTGCAAAATTACATGGTTCTATCTGCAATTTTTTTTTTTTGAAATAGTAGATTATACTTAGTTGATATTTTCAATTGTATGTGATAATTTTTGACGAAGCTTCCAATAGCTAGAGCATAATGTAACCATACATTTATATTCAAGTGTGTATATATATATATATTTTTAAATATATATGCTACACAAATGTATATTGCAAAATTAATAGATAAATTTATCATCGAGTAATTATAAGAATGTAGAAAACAAAGGATATACTTAAATAAAAAAAAAAAGTTATGGAAGGTTCAAAACTTAAAATCCTAAAATGAACTGTGGCAATTGACCTTGTCATGCTGAAGCGACGATAGTAGGAATATACTAATAATGATATAATAGTAAACAAATTATTTATAACTCTTAACTGAAAGTGGGCGTGTATACTTACACCAACTGGAAGGTGTTCGTCCCATAAACTCTTTCGTTTCTTTATTATATAAAAACTTTTTGGATTGTGTGAGAAACGGTTCTTTATCTGGTTTATAAATTTGAGTCATCATTGCTTCTTTTTCTTTCGCAGCCGCCATCTCGAATATAACAGTAAGAAACACACCTTCAGCTGAAGTAAACAAACATCACCAGCACACAAACAACCGTCACCTAAACGACTCACTCATTTCACCTAGCCCGCTATCAATCAGCCAACCAAACAGGTCTGGTTACGTAGGTAAATTTAAAAATTGTAAACTAAAGTAAAAATGTACATTGGTATTTTATATTTTCAATATTTTTCGGCCAACATAGAAATTTATTTTATTTTATTCAATTAAAACATTATTTATTAGCTTTGTTATAAACTATTTTTATGATGTTGGTAGCGTAAATATCTGTAAGGTTGATGGGAGGGGTCAACAGGTAGACACACGTGGCATCTACCGATGACCTGATGAACTAATTGGCTGATTAGTTCTTATCTTTCGTTAGTAGAAGCGCTAGTTGTCCTTATTTTGATAATACATTTAGCTCGGCATTTACGTATATAATCTTAAAACATTTTTAAAAACAGAACTTTTATGATTGATTAATATTAATTTGTATTTCTTACATTTTTATTTTACTATTTAAAAAAAAAAAAGAAAGTGGAGGTCTATTATCATTATGAGTGTACACGTCAGCCGCCATCCTCAACAGCTGCGGCTTTTGATTGCCAAGTCAATTGTGGATTGTGAAGTTATGATTGCTTTTAAAATATTGTAACATTTGTGAATATACAAGTTTTAAATATTCACCATGGTAAGACATTTTAAGACTTTCATTTTTGCTTGTAGTCCTTTCCTTCTTTTTTCTATCAATGATTATTTATGTTAACCTCAACAGTCTTAAAGTTACCACTTTCTTTGTAATTTCGATGGATGATTTTGTTTATATTTTATGTTTTAGGTGCTAATCGCAGCTGCGGTTTGCACGAAAGCCGGCAAAAGTATGTATTTCAATAAATATCTTTTGATGAAACCATTGGGCGTTAGGCCTTGTTTTATGTTATGTTTATTTCCTTTCCAGCCATTGTCTCAAGACAGTTTGTCGAAATGACGAAAGCTCGGATTGAAGGACTCCTTGCTGCCTTCCCCAAACTGATGTCAACTGGTAAACAACATACTTTCGTTGAAACAGACTCTGTACGATATGTTTATCAGCCCCTTGAGAAGCTGTACATGGTTCTTATCACCACAAAGGCATCAAATATTCTTGAAGATCTAGAAACGTTACGTCTATTCTCCCGAGTGGTATGCATTTTTTGCAATTTATTTATAAATTTATTTCTGTTACATTTTACTAATAAACAGTTGCCAAATACAATGTTTAATGTGTAATATTAAGATTCCAGAATATTGTCGAAATATGGAGGAAAGTGAAATTTCTGAAAATGCATTCAATTTGATTTTTGCATTCGACGAAATTGTTGCTCTTGGTTATAGAGAAAGTGTTAATCTTGCGCAAATAAGAACTTACGTTGAAATGGATTCTCATGAAGAAAAGGTCTACATGGCTGTTAGACAGGTATGTATTTTTTTTTTCTTCATGTATTTTTAACATAATTGCATTATTACCTTACAAGATACATACACATTTCGTTTTATATGTCCACCATAAAGAGGGTAAAGGTGATCTAATAAGTTTTGTGTACACAATTATTCACTTCAACTAGCTTAGCTCTATATATATGAATATGAAGAACTCGTTGACGATTGGGATTTAATACATTTAATTGTTTTGTTAAAGCTTGTGATATAATTTAATTAGGAATGGTATATCAAAATTAATAATACAATATATTACTAAGAAACATATCGACATTATCTGGCAGTAAAATTAAAAAGAGAGAGTTTCTGAAATATAATATTTTTGGAGTAGTCCTATACAAATTAGCATACGCGCTCGCTTGGTTGGTTAGACCTACGGAACCTGTAGTATCGCCAAAAATGTATCTATATATTTAAGTATTTGATTGTTTTTTCAAATGTTTGCAATACATTTTTTCTTATAAAAGAGAAAATCAAGTTCGTCAAACAGAAAAATGAGACCACAGGCATTATATATTTTTGCATTATTCTCTCAAATTCTTTCGACTAGAAAACAATTATTTACCTAAAATGCTTTCTTTAATTTGAACCATACAGCGTTCTATCTTCTACAGATTCCGAGGTATGCCCTCAAATAGCAGTTCTTACCTCTAATCGAACATCTTCTGTTTATTACTAAATATTGATTTTTCAGATTTCATTCTTTTGTATCTTGTCAATATAATTTGTTATGACGAAAAATAAAATTGGTGAATCACCCGCAATGTACTTCCACAGAACGATTTAATCAATTAACTTTTCGCTCCCTCTCCCCAGTTATATTCAACATAGGTGCTCCTAAATCCTCATACGAAATTTTGTGTGGGAGGATTTTTGAGAGGATTCATGAGGATTTTTGAATTGAGCACCCATCCCCTTCCTTTCAGCAAATACCGCTGAAATTTGACAGATTAGGTCCTCTTTTTGACTTTAAATACGAAATTTAATGTCGGTACATTCATTACATCGGCTGTTATTGGGGTTTTTGAGTTAAGCCTCACCCTAACTCCCCTCTCCTTTGACCGATTTGGCTGAAAACCAATAAGTGTTTTCCTTATTGGTCACACATAAAAAAAGTTCGTGTCGATGTATTCATTCTGTAGGGAGTTGTTACGAGGTTTTATTTCAAGCCTCCCCCCTTCCCTCTGGTCGATTTGCCTGAAAAACAATAGATGTCGTCGTTAGAGGGTTCTAAATTCACATATAAAATTTTGTGATTGATACATTTATTCTATCGGGAGCTAAAAAAGTAAATTATCTTTATGCACGGAACACTTTAGTTATTATTATAAGGACCAATTTATTTGTTGTGTTGATTTGACAGTCTCAAGAGAGGGAAGCCAAGAACAAGATGCGAGAGAAGGCGAAGGAACTGCAGCGACAGAGGTTGGAGGCGGGTAAGAAGGGCTACAAGACGCCAAGTCTGCAGAGCATGGGCGGGTTCGGCCCATCTTCCACCTACGCTAATCCTGTCGTGGAAACTGTTGAGATACCTAAATCTACGTACACTCCAGCGTATGTTTCACTCAGGTTTTTTTTATTAATCGACTTTACTTGGGAAATTTATTAGAGTCATTACATGCCAAATCATACATAATTTTAAAATATATATATGATTGGATGAGGATGTTTGGTCTATGGAAATCACGTGAAAACAAATGGTTTTTCAACTAAACAAAACCATGTCTTCCTTTAATATCTCAAATATCCAGTTGAAACTTGGGGTAGGTTTCTAAGAGAAGTTGTTTTGACATTTAGTTATGACTCATGTCTTAGCTTTAACTACAAGGTCATATCGCCTACTACCAGAGCGCTCTTTGGAAAACATGCGCCCGACTCTACTGTGGGAGTCTTAAATTTTGCCTAACTAGATTTTTTAACCTAGAATAGTGGTCTTCAGCGAATCGCTGACATCGTACAGGCTCTTAACGTCCCATCAGATGGGCGACGTGCTCAAGGTTTTTTCACCTCCCAGATAAAAACCCTAAGGGCCTCGGCCGGGTGTCGAACCCGCAATCTTGAGCCTAATAAGCAAGCACGCTACCTCTGAGCTACCGGCGCCCTCTAGTTTAGGTATAGTTGTCATTTTGAGGCTTTAAAATGGAAATATCTAAATTATAGCACATTCAGATTCCCTGGGGACTTCTGCATAGAAGCCATGCATTGTGTGCATTTTTATGAGTAACGTCAGGTGTATACTTGAAACAGTTAAGGAAAAATTATGTGAGCATAACAGGACTTTCTTATAGCAACCATTTTTGTACGGATCACTCTTCCTTCCCCTTCTCTCTCACTCAATACTTGGCAATACTGGGTATATGAAAGTAATTTGTTTGCGTCAGCAGTTTTTTTTATTTCATTGTTCAGCCTAATTCTGAGAGTGGCTTTCTTATAACCAATGAATTTGAGAGAGGGGAGGAGAGATCTGTACAAAAGTGGTTGGTATAAGAAATTCCTGTTATGGCCACATCACTTATATGATATTGTTTTTAGTTTGTTTCGGTCCTACCTGAACCCTGAGGGCATATCAAAATTTAATAAGGTACAATTTTGGTGAAGGCAATTTTTTTGTTGATAGGACTAATCGTTTTTGTGTAAATGGAGCAAACGTTTTAAGAAAATGAGTTCCAAATCGACATTTCATGTATTTCCCAAACGGTGTTAGCACATGTGACATCACTAAGTTTCAAGTTCGTTGCTACAATAATTTCTTAGTTAGAGCGCTCACAAAATTCCCAAATTACATACACACTCAGACACAAACGTGAAATTTCGTTGAAAATTTCTATTTCGGATTTTTGCTCGATTCCAGTACTTATTTTGTAGGTATAATTAAGTAAACGTTCAAAAAATACACAATTTCTGACTCTTTCTTTTCGAGCTATGACGTGAAATTCTCTTATTTTGTTTGGAATGTAGTCAGGTGCCAGGTTTTCTATCTAGAAATGCTCTAGCTCAGCTGCTACTGCTTTGAATTCATAGCTCGATTCTCTTTGGAACATGAAGTAGACACTTCAACGGGAAATATTTCAAAATCAATTGAATTTTGGGTACAAAATGCAGAACTTCAAAAATATGAATTAGTGACAAAAACACTCCTCTTTATTATGATACCTCATTTGTTTTTATAAGTTGAGTAGTAGTGGAGATATAATGATAAATGTGTTGAAAAGTAAGCTTTTGCCTTGTTTGACCTTGAACCCAACGTCCTCAAAGAATTTCATCAGAATATGAAAGCATTGTTTTTTTACCTGGATGATTCGACGTGGAATGACTCATTCATTATATTTCTTGCAATTCCTGTGCTTTGATCAACGTTTATTTTGGCGATGTAATAAAATGTATGGAAAACTCATGTCCGGAAGAGGACTCGAAATGGCATGAAACATTGCTACTTCCCCCCGCAACATTGCGTTACATAGCTAGTGTTTACAATCGTTTTTATTTTGGTATAGATAAGATATCACGAATATGTTGTTGCATTTTGTTAAACCTGTGAATTTTTATTGATTATTCACACTACCAGTTACAAAATGAATTTCCTTCCTCTACAAAGGTTTTTTAAAATTTTAAATTTTCATGAAATCGGTACGGGTATGCCTCTATTCTACATGGCTACGACCTGATCACTGGATAGTCCCAGTTATTATCAGCTTATGGAAATTTTAACTCAAACTTTCTTTAAGAAGAATAACAACACGAACTGTTCATGTGGGGGCATCGATACTACAGAACATTCAGTTCTTGTACGTCTGCTGTACGATCAGGCCAGGGTGGAATTGATACGCGAGTTAGGACCTATGGCAGGTGGTTACGGAGACCAGATACCCAATGTTCAACTGGTTTGTCGGTTCCTGGAGGGAGCAGGAGAAGACGGGACGGTGATGACCACTCATCGTTACAGATTGATCGGCCGGTGGTCGCTCCCTACCCAAATCACAAGCCCCGACAACATTCCACTGATATCGCAAATATAGCCCTCAGTGGGATAAATCTTGGGGTTGGAAGACATATGTATTCATGAAACTCTTCAATTTTGAGTAAGCACTACGTGTATTTATTTTCCAATATACCTATATATAAAATTTTTTTCTCCCAACAGAAAACCAAGTGTGGTATCAGCGAAAGCTATGAAACTTGGAGGGAAATCAAGAGACGTTGAGTTTTTTGTGGATCAACTCAAGAATGAAGGAGAAAACGTAATATCCCCGATTGCCGCCAACAAGCCTGTCGTTTCTGCAAAAGTGGCCGCTGTCACCCCCAACATTCACATGGAAGAGTATGTATTATAATTAGTTATTGTATATTTTTGTTTATACGGTTGTAAATTTAGTTTCTTAGACAATTTGATTGTAATGAGTAGATATTTATTTTAAAAATAATGTCTATTTTACTAACATTAAAAATAAATTTCATCTCTAAATGACAATCTGAATAATAAAATAAATATCGAAATATTAACAGTGATGATTAACATTTCAAAAATATATATATATATATGCATAAATTAAGTTAAAGAAACCAATAAATAAATTAATGAATAAAAATATATAATTTTGAAGAAATAAGTACGTACACAGAGACTGGAGGATTATATGAGGAGTGTGAACCTCTTGGACTCTCACTTAGTATTTCAGACGTGGTTGAAAATTTTAGGAAAACCGAAAGTACTCCCATGTATTGTATATATTTTGTGTCATATATACACAATAATTTAAAAAAACATTAATTTTTCCTTATTTTTATTAATTAATATTAAATATTTTACAATCTTTGCAGAAAATGTTAATATATTTATTTATTTTTGCCGTAGCGTTCATCTGAAGCAGGAGGAAAAATTAAAAATTTTAGTTGGCAAAGATGGGGGCATTCAAAATTTTGAACTTCAGGGTCTTGTTACTCTTCGTATAGCTGAGGAGAAAAAAGCAAAGATAAAAATCTCATTAGAAAATTCTGATCGAAGAGGAATCCAACTACAGGTAATTTTGTAATTTACACAAGTAGCCCCATGTTAGTTATTGTGACTCATGCCCGGACTTTACCTATAAGGTCATATCGCCTACTACCAGAGTGTTCTTTCATCACTAGTGGACATGAACCGACTTTACTATGGGAGTCCTAAATTTTGCCAACCCAGATTTATTCACCTTGGTTAGGGGGTTTTAAACAAATAACTGACATCGTCCAGGCTCTTAACGTCCTTTCCGAAGGACGGCATGCTCAAGGTTGTTTCACCTCCCAGATAAAAACCCTATAGGCCTCGGCCAGGTTTCGAACCCGCGATCTTGAGCTCAGTAAACAAGGAGGAAACCTCTGAGCTACCGGCGCCTTCTTATTTACCTTATAATAATTCCGTTTGGTGATGCTGACCATCGTTAATTCTGGCGACAATGCATTTTATTCATAATTACTTTACAACGTTTATTTGTACTTATTCTAGAATTTACAATACTTGAAGATTAACGTATTTCAGTAGTACAAATATCATAAGTGACATCTAAGTAGCATTCTACTATTAAGCATTTCTATCGTTAATTATGCATTGATAATTTTGTAACTCAGAACCAGAGTATCGTATGTTCATTATCGTATATTAAAACTCTTCCGGAAGTGTCTTTATCGCAACGATAATTCGGGACATTACGTCCCTTTATCAGTTCCCAATGTGCAAGATGTAGAAAAGAAAAAGAAGACAATGTGATAATAACAAATGTAAGTAAAATAAATAATATATATATATTAAACAAATATAAATGTATAATTTAAAAACATTAATAAATTAATAAATAAATTATACTTAAATGCTAGTTTGCTAGAACAACTTTTTTATAAGAGTATTGTTTTCTGAAGTTGAGGAAAATTGACATACGATAGTCTTGGTTCTGGGGTACAGCGTTATTTTCTGATATTTATTTGTAGTTATTCTAGGATATATTATAACCAAAGATTATGTACTTCAATGGTAAACATATCGTAGGTGAATAAATAAATAATATTCTGGGACCGAAGACCCATATGAATAAATACATAGAAAATCAAATGGGAAAGAAACAATAAAATGAAATATCAATAAGCCCTAAGTACGAAATAAAAATTTAATTACTGCTATTGTGGAGAATACAGTACAATAATAATATAAATAATTAAATAAACAATTTTAAGTGGAAAATAAATAAATCTGTAAAAATACAATGAAGAAAATGAGATAAATTGAAAATATAAGAAAGGGGAGGATGCCAAAACGTTCTGAAATAATATTGATTTAAGAGAAACTAGTTATGAACTAAGTCAGTTTGCAGAGAGCGACCCTTCAAATACATCTCAGGTCAAAGGGTGCTATTAAAACTTGGGAGTCCCTCGGCTGTACCGTTAGCTAACTCATGAAATATTTCTTAACAAAACCTAGTTCTAAATTTACATAAAACAATGTCACTAGACTAATACGTGGAAAAATAACAAATAAATAGTACAAATACAAGTAAATAATAAAAAATAGAAATAAAATTAATAATAATGTTAAGATTTAGATAACTTGAAACATATATGTGGAACCAAATATTAATAACAGATAATACAAACATATATGTGGAAACAGAACTGGTTTAGGGTGTTAACAAAGGGGAATAGTTGAAATAAATTTGGTCATTCATACACGTTTTAGGGAAAGAATTAAAGAACACACGGCCGAAATAAAGAACCGAGGAAACCGTTCTACATTCGCGACCCACATAATTGACAATAGCCACACTTTCGACCCATCTACAGGCATCAAATATCTCCATTATTGCCCAAAAAGCAGGCTACTTAATAGCTTAGAACAATTAGAAATAAATAAAGCTAACAAAAGGAACATTTGTATGAATGACCAAATTTATTTCAGCTATTCCCCTTTGTTAACACCCTAAACCAGTTCTGTTTCCACATATATGTTTGTATTATCTGTTATTAATATTTGGTTCCACATATATGTTTCAAGTTATCTAAATCTTAACGTTATTATTAATTTTATTTCTATTTTTTATTATTTACTTGTATTTGTACTTATTTATTTGTTATTTTTCCACGTATTAGTCTAGTGATATTGTTTTATGTAAATTTAGAACTAGGTTTTGTTAAGAAATATTTCATGAGTTAGCTAACGGTACAGCCGGGGGACTCCCAAGTTTTAATAGCACCCTTTGACCTGAGATGTATTTGAAGGGTCGCTCTCTGCAAACTGACTTAGTTCATAACTAGACCTGACGATGGTATAAAGCCGAAACCGGTAGTTATATATGTATATATATCTTTAGTGGAATAGACAATATTTCAAAAATAAGTTTGTTTTATTTATTTATTACAAGTTTCCACAATATGTCCGCGTTTCTCAACTTAGAAGTTGTTAAGAGAAACTGATCTAATAATAAAATAAATGCAGAGATAGTAAGAATTAATGATTGAATGTTGGAAATACAAAGGGAAGGAATCAAATCAAGAAGCTAATCAGAGGTAAAGGATTGTATATCGAAGAGGATGTGGAGGTGACGCACATATTGCATAATAGTACTCTTTGTTTTTTTGTTTTTTCGCATGTATATACTGAAGAAATGTAGTGTTCGCATTTGCCACCAGTCTAGTTTAATATGTTGGATACAGTCGACAGTATAAAATATTTTTAAAAAAGTTTTTTTTTAAAGCTATTAGTATTTTTTAAGTCGTGGCTGAAGATGGTAGCAATACCGAAAATACTCCCATATATTTTGTTAAATTGACAATATTGTTAAAAAAACATACGTTTTTCTTTATATTTTTTTTTAAGTGTTCCTCAATATTTCTGCAAAAAAATTATAAGTATCATATTCGACAGTATATTTAGTGTTTGAGAGGTGTCGTGGTTCTATTGTAAAAAGAAAACAAATCTCAGTATTTGATCATCGTTTTGTAAGCTATTTCCTTTTGCAGGGACCTTAAATGATAGACTGGTTGATATGGTGATGAAATCCAGGTTGGCCAAATACTGAGTTTCTTCCTGTTCAGAACAGAATCTCGATTCCCGTCAACATATATTTAATCAATTTTTGCGTTTTGTTCGTTTTTCAGACTCATCCAAATGTGGACAAAGAACTATTCAAAACAAAATCCCAAATAGGACTGAAGAACCCTTCGAAACCCTTCCCTCTGTGTACTGACGTTGGGGTTCTCAAGTGGAGGTACACATCCCAGGACGACTCAGCTATACCACTTACAAGTATCTATTTCAATATTATACATAATGTTATTATTTTGGTTTTTAAAGATTCATTTGCAATAAGCTGAAGTATTATTTTCATTTTTTTAAATTATATTTTGTTTTTAGTAAACTGTTGGCCCTCCGAAAATGGGCAGGGCGGATGTGACGTTAACATAGAATACGAACTGGAACATATTCATCTGGAGTTGAACGACGTCACAATTAACATTCCACTTCCGTAGGTTTTCTTCTATACTTATATTTTCTGTTGTTGACAGTCAGCGCATTGAAAGAGCCGAGGTATTGTGATTGGGTCGCAGAGACGAGAGAAGTATTCTTGAGTGCTTCCTCTATAACGGTTCACTACAATCACGAAACTACAGGGCATTTTAAGGGTGACCCAACATAGGATATAAGCTGTGTATTTATTGATGCCCTCAACACGAATCTGTTTCGTTTTTAAACATTTTGATAAAATGGGAGAAAATATGACATAATAATAATAATGATTTTATTCCCGAATATATACATTAAGATAGCTTATAAATTAGATATACATAACTATTCTAGTCCGACGCACGTTTGATTAATTATAACAATACTATTATAAAGAAAATAATAAATTTAAATTAAAAAAAAAAACGATACAAAAATAAATCTTTAAGAAGGAGAGGGAGGAGTGCCGAAGAGCTTAGGGGGGGGGGGGGGGGGGGTGGCTTGGCCTTATAAACATTTTACCTCAAACCGCAAGTCCTCTAACTGTAATAGAGGCCGAAATCCCTGTGCAGGCTCTGATGAAACCTGAATATTTTGGAGACGACATACCCGATTTCCACCAAACATGGCTAAGAACCATCTCACAAATTGAAACAAAAAAACCGCTTTGAAATCGGTTCAGCCGTCTTGGAGCTACGTTCCTACAGACAGACACACACACACACAGGCAAAGGCTTCACCCCTCCTTTTGCGTTAAGGGTTAAAAGTAAAATGAAATGAATAAAAAATGTATAAATAAATACTCAAAAAATATGAAGTACAATAATAATAATAATATTAATAAATAGATACATATATAATAAGTAGATACAATTTTCAATTTATTAAAAATTAAGATTCTATTTTTTAAAACTCTTCCGGAAGTGTCTTTATCACAACGATATTTCGGGACGTTCCTTCATCAGGTCCCAATGTGCGAGATATAGAAAAGAGAAAGAAAACAATGTAATAATAACAAACATAACTAAATAAAAAAATATGCATATATATAAAAGAAATATAAATGAATAAATAAAAAATTATAAATAAATCCTTGAAGTAAGAATAAGATAAAAGAAAAAAAAGTAATGACATTTTTTTTAAATAATAAATTTAAGGGACTCTGCCCAAAAAATAAAAATGAAAGCTTTGTATCAAATAATGTTTTTGGATATGAAACACGATTTTTTGTAGTGGTTATTTCATTATTTTTTGATATATTGATTAATTATTGTATAAGTATATTCTATGTGGATTAATTTTGCATTTCATTGTGTAAACTGCGTTGAGCATTTTAAGAAATACATATAAATATATTGGATTAAAATTAAATGAGTTGCTATTGTTTATTTTATAAACGGAATTTATGAAATCACAGTTTTGGGAAAAGCGACTACTACGGTTTTCTTCTATCTTGAAAGGGAAATAATATATTTTTTTGAAACACATTTGATAATTTACTTTCCAGTATTTAACTGAGTTTTTTTTTTTTTTTACAAATAGATATTTACAACTGTATAAAAATAAATACAACAAGCAAATGTGCTAATAGAGAGATAATGGCAATGTCAAGAGGGGAGAAATCACCCAGTGGTGACACTCCCTAATCACTGATTTACTCTCATTTGTAACTAATTGCTGAGTTTAATTAGTATAAAAATGCAATTTTTAAACAATAATTGTATCAATACAAAACAACGAAATATACAAATAGATACCTACAGTGCTTTATAGACCACAATGTCGCCGAATGTTATCACGTTATTGTACGTTTCCCTGGGTCGCGCTACGTTAAAACTAATGAAGAAGTAACAAAAAACATTGAGTAGGAAATAGTTCATGTTCTCATTCTTATATTTAAGCAACTCGTGAGCCTTCTTCAGAATTCTGAATGTTCTTTATGTTATGTGTCCTGAGAAGGAGAACTGATCCTTTCTTTTTGACTTGACAGGATTGGATGTTCGCCGGTGGTCACGGAGTGCGATGGAGACTACAAGCATGAAGCCCGGAAGAACCTCCTCCAGTGGGTACTTCCAGTCATTGATAGTACCAACAAGTCTGGTGCTCTCGAGTTTACCGCAGCCACTGCCATCCCTACCGACTTCTTCCCTCTCTCCATCTCTTTTGTATCCAAACAGCCCTATGCTCAACTTAAGGTAGCCACCCAGTCAACAATTCAGTGTTTCATTTTATATGAGTTTCCCAATTACAGAAATCTCTTGAATTGTGTGGTTAATTATATAGAAAATAGTCTGCATGACTGGTCGAAACCACGTAGATCAAGGGCCAATTTTACATAAAAATACAGCCAATTACATTCGTGTAAACAGGAAAATATCCTCGTTTGAGACCTGATGAAACTTAAATTGAACAAAGTGGTTTTCCGTTGATACTGAGCTTAGTGGAACTTATCTCAAAATTGCCCGTGTATCAGGGTCAAACTATTATTTGTAACCATTATAAAAGAAGAGAAAAAAGTCGTTTAATCATTGCCAATGTACTTCCCCAGCAAGAATTACTCGAATACGTTTTCGCTCTCCCTCTAAAACTAATGGACCCATCCTCTGACCCTTCTTCCCTTTGGTCGATCTCGAGGAAAATTAATAGTTGTTCTTATAGGATTTTGGATACACATCCAAAATTTCATGTAAATAAAATTATCTTGTTCCCAGAAAGGACATATTTTTTCCATTGTTGCCCGAACCAAGATGTTTAAATACGATAAAAATATCGATGAGGGGGTTGTTTTTCTAAAAATTTAGGGTTTGAGAACAATAAAAATGTATTAGTGAAGTGTTTTTTTCAAAAATATACTATATTTTTTTCTTTTTTTCAGGCTATTGAAGTTTTGAATGTGGATGACGACACCCCTGTCAAATTTTCAAGTGAAACTATATTTTTTACTGATTCATATGAAATTGTATGAATATTAAACGCATTTGGTTGGAAAAGTTTAATGTTAAAGGATTCAGATAACATTGTTTGAAAAATTTATATATAGAGAAAGAGCCATTATTTATGTATATTTACAATTAGTTGTTTTTACTACTATTATTAAAAACAGTATTTAAAGTTTTTTTTGTTGATGTTTTTATTCTGCCCATTTCCTCTATTGCTGTTGATAGGAAGTAGACCTATAGTAATCGCATACATAAAGTTATATAAAATAAGTAGTTGAAATACTTCGTTTTTTGAGAAATTGTCTGTTCCACAAGAAATGTATACAACAACTACCGTTTTCGGTATACAACCACTAAGTCGTAGTTAGTAACCGGACGGTGTAGTACCGAAACTGGTAATTTTTGTATGAATTTATTTCGGGATAGACAATATTTCAAAAAACGAAGTTTGTTTTATTTATTTATTATAAATTTCCACATTGTATCTGCTTTTCTCAACTTAGAAGTTGTAAAGTTATATTTATGGATACCGCCATCTTAGCTGCTGCTGACCTTCACATACACGCCTCATTTACACTACAACACCATCTCACACAAATTGAAAACTGGTGCAACACATGGAAAATCAAACTAAATACAGAAAAATCACAGCACATCACATTTACACTTCGACGAGAAACATGCCCCCCCGTTTTCATCTACGACAAGCCCCTCCCTCAAACTAATACTGTACGATACCTAGGACTGACATTGGATCGAAGACTGACATGGAATCCTCACACACGTCTCACACGAAACACGCTGAACCGTCGACTCAAAATACTCTACGGACTTCTAAATAGACGATCAAAATTAGACATGACACAAAAACGGAACTGTTATACTTACTTACTTAGACCATTATGGACATACGGATCACAGATATACGGTTCAGCAAAAACATCCAACATCAAACGAATTCAGGCATTTCAGTCAAAAACCCTCAGACTGATAACACAATGCCCCCCATACATAAACAACAGAACACTTCATAACGATCTTATGATACACACAGTACCCGACACAATACAAACTATTTACATACGTTTTTTTAGAAAACTTTACACACATACAAATCCAGAAATACGTACTTTATCTTCACAACACTTACCACAAAACCCCCCACGAAGGTTGAAGAGGAGGTAGAACCGCGACTTACTGCCACCTTAATTCCTATTCGTTCTTAATATTTTTATTTTTTTTTTTATTCTTTTACATTATTTTTCTTCACTTTTATCATCTCTCTTACCCATTCCATCAAAGTTGTCTTTCAATTCCTTTTTATTTATTTATTTATTTATTTTTAATTATTATTATTATTATTTTTTTATTTATTTTTTTTTTTCCCTTGTCCTTATAATTAATATAAATTTTCGTCCCGAGGACCTACCACTGGGTGGCCTTCCTCTCACATGCCATTCACGCCAACGTCTCCATACCTACCAACATAGATGCTGGTTGTTGCCCCCTAGCAACAGTTGCATCTTTATGAATAAAAGCCAAAAAAAAAAAAAAAAAAAAAAAATATTTATGGATAATTACATTTATAATCTTAATGAGAAGACGCAGGTAAACTATTTGTCAAAGAAAAGAAGCCTTGAGGTAGATTTACACACTATAGTGTGTTAGCACATTCATGTTACATTATATTGAGTTCAAAGAACTTTTTATATTTTATTTTATTTTGGTTTCTTGTTATCTCGTTTTCAAATGTATCCACAGTTCGCCAATACCGTTAGAATAGAAATTTCCATCCCCTAAGGAGGAGGACCCCTACCCCAGGTACTCTTTTAAGTTAATATTAATATAAATACGTCTGCCTAGCTAATATCTCTATTGTTGAACCTGACGATGGTGTAAGCCGAAACCGGTACACATTTATGTAAATGGAATTAGACAATATAAGTGGTCAATAAAAGTTACTGTTACTGATGAAAAAATAATAAACGAAAAAATCTGTCAGTGACACGGCCGTGAAGTGAGAAAATACTGTCCACAAGTAACCAGATGATACTACGATGACGGCGAGAGCACGAGTGTGAACAACACCCTTTAAAATTTCTAGAAGAATATTTTCAACTTGGTCGATGGAATATTATAGTCTCTCACTAGAAAGAGGACTGCAACAGGAACACAGCAAGAAGTGGGTGTCTAATAACAGGCAAACAAAGATCAAATTAATGAATAATTATAAACAGTAGTACCTAATATAGTAATCTGTAATGCGCTTCTTGGTATATAGAACCAAACGAACTATGATTCTAAACTAATAAAGAAGAAACTGAAAGTAGTATGCTTAGTTCTGTTTTTACTTACCCAGCTATACGAAGTAAAGAGAAAGTTTTTTTTTTAATCGGTCAAAATGCGATGCGGAGTTTTTCAACTGAATTTCCGACCTCCTGATTCCTTAAAATAACCTCTGGTGAACACGGTAACTCCCGATAGTATGAATGTAGTGACACAAAATTTTATGTGTTTATAAAATTATATGTTGTTTTCACAGGAAATTAAAGTTTTTGACTCCAAGAATGGAAAAACAAAAGTCCTGTCTGTGCACATGGGTGTCAGTATCAACACGAAATTCAGTATGTTTATCTAGAACCCCATAAGGAAGAACCCCAAATACATATTGATTTTGGCCCAAAAGGAAGGTGAGGGAGACCTAACGCAAAAACTTGTAATTACATTCGTTGTAATTAATGTAATGAAACGAAATTTCATATCTGAATTCAAAGCCCTATAAGGACAACACTTATTATTTTCATCGGATTGAGAGGGGGGCTAAACTCAACCAATAATTGTCGATGTAATGAATATATCGACACATTTAGTATGAGGATTGGGAAGTCACTATGTAAGTCAAATATTGAGATTTAGCCCAAACGGTCGATTGGCTTTATAGGGAGATTTTAGGATAATTCTTTACCACTTTTGGAAATAGATTTGATTTCAATCAGTGAGTGGTTGACACTCTACCTTTATTTACAGGATGTCGTAGGAACAGCGGGTTTCTCTGAAAATAGGAGAGTTACGGGAATATTTATAATGGATGACCCTTTAATTTTTCTAAGTTGAGGACTTTGGTGGAATAAGACAATATTTTAAAAATAAGTTTGTTTTATTCCTTTAATTTTTCTCAAATAATCTAGGTTTACCATTTGTTTTTTTTTAAGTATCAGGCATAAGGTATCTCAATCTCAACATTCTCATTTCAAATGGCATATTTCTCTTGACGAATTCTGAAACTAGATGTTTTTAAATGAGCTTTGAATAATGGCAATCCTCGCTGAGATTATTGATTTTTGATAGTCTTCCCTCCTTCCGTCCACATATTCCCCACCAGCCTTTCTTATTGAATACGATATTTATGGTCGGACAAAAGTCGAGTGTTTTTATTGTTTTTTTTTAAACTGTTCAACAAGATGCTGCATCTTTATAATATATATTATACATTACCATAATCAGAATGTATGATAAAAAAAAATATATAATAAATACTGTTAGAAAAGTGTTGATTTAGTAGTCCAATTTCAGCATACATCAGCAATTTTCCAACGAATTGTTCTCGGTCAAAGTTCGTTTTTCATTTTCAAAACCTAGTTTCAGAATTCCTAGAGAAAATGTGTGATATAATTTGAAATGAAAAAGTTGAATTCGTAACCCAATTATGTCTAATGCTTGAAAAAAAAAAATTGATTGTCAGTTTAGATACCTTAACAACAGTTAAGGAGACATGTTTTCGTAACTTGTATATTTCCAGAGAAAAACTGCTGAGCCTATAAATTAGCGACTTGCTGTATACGTATATACAGGGTAACTTAAAAAAAACAGATTGGATGAAACTAGACCGAAAATGGAGTAGAATGCCGCCAACCGCACCTTTCTATTTCAATCCGTTGCCGAGATATGATTTTTTAAAGGTTCTTTTCGAGAAAACCACGTTTTTTGCCATCAAGTCTCACATTTCTCCCCTTTAAATCAATTTTCTCAACTTTTGACCACATTTTCGGAATCAGCGTTAAATTTCTTATCAGACTAGTGTACTTTCAACTTTGAAAATCACCTACTTGGAACCGAAATAACAGCTAAAATGTTAACATTTTAGAAAAAATAAAATTTCGGGAAATACTTCCACGTCAACTACTCTCCCGCTCAAGGACCGCTTCAATCGCCCAGGGGACTAGAAAACTTGCAAATTTAATCAGCTTTCTATTGGTATGGTCAACTTTGCGATTTCGTATCGATTTCATGGAGAAATTTAAGGTTGAATGCGAAAAAACGTGATGTAAATCGATTCTACGGAGGTCACAAATGCAAATCTCGGCAACGGATTCAAATAGAAAGGTGCGGTTGGCGGCATTCTACTCCATTTTCAGTCTAGTTTCATCAAATTTTTTTTTTTTTTAAAGTTACGAGGGAATCACCCTGTATAAGAGGGTGTATAAAAAAAATTACAGTTTTCCAACCAAAAATAAATATTATTATTTTGTTAATATAAAGTAAGATTATGTGATGTCTCAATAACCTTGAAGGAGAGGGGGGGGGGGGGGGGGCGCAGCATTAAGATTGGTGCTAGCTCAATATCTACTATTTGGATTGTCATTTAATTCACCTGTACCTAACGTCTAACTTACCAATTAATGCAACTAAGGGCCCCGTCTAAATTTCCAACTTGCGATCCTCAGCTCATTAGACACCACATGTAAAGATAAAATAAAGATTCTGGTTGGATTTAACAAAAATTATCAAGAAAGAAATATTGAATATAGGTGGGCTTTGTGGTACCATTTTTACATATTTTCGGAAAAACACTTTTGTGGCTGGTAGATAGACAGCAACAAGAAACGATGATAGTCAACCATAGAAAGATTTAGATATATTAGGAGAGTTGTTGTGTACACCTAGGGACCTAAGCATCGAACGCTCTTATCCCTTCCCTGTTAGCTCTACAGCGAGAGAACGAAATTTTGCCTACCCAGGTTTAGTTACATGAGATACGATTCATTAACGAGTACCTGACAAGGCCCGGGACCACCGCCTAAGTTCCTATCCGAAGGACGACGTGCTCATTTTTTTTTTTCACTTCCCAGTAAAAACACTTAAAGGCCTCGGCAATATTTCGAACTCGCAATCCTGAGCTCATTACACACCATATGTAAAGATAAAATAAAGATTCTTGTTGGATTTAACAAAAATTGTCGAGAAAGAAGAAATACATATAGAAAATAGATTGGCTTTGTGGTACCGTTTCCAAATATTTCTCAAAACGCATTAAGGCAGCTATATTGGTGTATAGGTATTGATTAAAAACGATGATAGTTAACCATAAGTTAATTGATCAGTTATTTTGACCCATGCCCGGGCTCCAACTACGAGGGACATCGTGCTCAAGGTTTTATCCCTTCCCTTGGCTAAGTATCTTCAGCGAGTACCTAACGTCTTACAAGTTCATCACCAACACTTAGAGTTCGGTCCGAAGGACGACGTGCTCAAGTTTTTTTTCACTTCCCAGTAAAAGCAACTAAAGGCCTCGACAAGATATCGAAGATCAATCCTGAGCTCATTAGACTCCATATGTAAAGATAAAATAAAGATTCGGGTTGGATTTAATAAAAAGTGTTGAGGAAGAAATATAGGAAAGAGGTGGGTTTTGTGGTACTGTTTGTGCAGGAGTCCCCCAAGGTTCGATCCTCGCTCCCATTCTCTTCAATCTTTTCTGCCACGATACACCTGAGCCTCCAGGCCTGCCACTGGCAACCTATGCCGATGACACGCTCCTCATAGCTCAGGACTGTGATCTTCATAGGGCCGTGCGCACTCTTCAAGAGGGTCTGGATGTCCTGGCAAATTGGTTTAACAAATGGAAGCTGAGGCTAAACGCGAACAAGACAGAAACCAAGGTTTTCGCACTACGACGCATAGACCATAATACACTGACACCGCTAAACATCAACCACAAAAACATCCCTGGACACCAACACACCAGGCGGTGAAGTATCTAGGGGTGCTCCTAGGCACCAAACTGACCTGGGGCCAAAACATTAACTCCAAATTGACACATGCCTACACTAGACTCTCCTCACTCTACCCACTTCCGACACCACACTCCGACATGAATGTGCCACACTACTCTACACCGCACTCATACGGCCTCATCACATACGCCTGTCCGGTTTGGCTCGGCACAAGCCAGACCAACATTAAGAAAATGGTCAGGTTCGAAAACAAAGTTCTCCGCCTTGCCGTAAACGCACCTTGGATGGTAAGGAATTCTCAGATACGCAGGGAGCTGGGTGTTCCCGACGTTAGAGACTTCATATTGGAGTTAGCGACAAGGTTCTCAGGGCTGGGCTGTGTTACTGGAGCCGCTACCTTTGGCATTGGGGAACCTCTGCTACACCGTCGTCTGAAGCCCCGGCTTCTACAAGACATCATATTTTAACAATATGCAATATGTATGTATATATTTTTTAAAATTGTGTATAGCGCCCCTTGCGCTGAACCGAATAAAGAGTTTTTTTTTTTTTTTTTTTTTTTTTTTGTGGTACCGTTTCCAAATATTTTCTGTAAAACACATTAAGGCAGCAGTGTTAGTGTATAGGTATTGACGAAAAACGATGATAGTTAACCATAAGTTGTTACACACTCAAGTGTTTTTACTGGAAAGTGAAAAAAAAACCTTGAGCACGTCGTCCCTCGGATGGGATCTTAGGCGATGGTCCCGGGCCTTTTTGAATGTCAGATACTCGTTATTGAGTCGTATCATATGTAACTCAACCTGAGAAGGCAAAATTTCGATCTCCCGCTGTAGAGCTAACAAGAAAGGGATAAGAGCGTTCGATGCTTAGGTCCCTAGGTGTACACAAAATCCCTCCCAATATATCTAAATCTGTCTATGGTTGACTATTGCAAACAATTCCTCCATACATAATTTTGATATATCTTCAAAAGTTTAAGCAGTAGATGCAATAAATGGCACCAGGACGGCCGCTTCTCACTCCACTTGCTTCATTTTTACCATCACTGCTTATCTCCTTTTTGATAAAGCGTGAAGACACATATAGCCTTTGAAAGAAATAAGCTTCCCAACGGTGAAAATATAAGAAAATAATTTTAAAAAACATGCTATTAACTTTTGGAATTTTGAAGGTGATGAACTTAGTTGATCGGGGCTGAGGTATCTTGAGAAATTTATAGTAGGTTGATGCATAAGAGGATACTGAACTTAGTAAAAAGTACATATAGAATAATAGTAGGTGTAACCAGTTTCTGCTTCTGTAAAATGTATCTGTACAATAAAAAAAATATTTTTTATTTCAATCGACAATACACTAGTGAAATCAACATAAGTAAATGTTTATTTATCAGTATAGTTTTAATTATCGTATTTATATTATGGATAACAATGAGATCGATTAAACGACCGTATCAAGTATTTTTTATAACATTTTTCTGAGCCAACACCTGTTGCCACGTCTGAATCTCCCGCGTCTGTGTCTTTCACCTTATCAGCGATACCAACGTCATCTGGTGGGAAAAGTGACAAAGCTTGGTCATTCAAACATCAGTGATGGCTGCCATCAGGGGACTCAATTCGGTTTAGGACGTAGTTCATTTAAATAATATTTATTGTGCCTTATGTCGTCTATTAAAACAATATTTTTTATTATAATTTGGATATTGAAACCTCTTCACTAATAGTAAATAAAGGATTTGGGTTTCACAAAAAGACTAAGGTAATATATTTTTTTATATTAAAATAATTACCACATTCAAATGTTGGGAAAGGGCTTATTGGCGAGCCCCACCTGTCTGTTACCTGTACACATCAATTTAGGTCTAAGACAGGCCTGTTTTATGTATATATTTTTTTAAAGTACAAGTGAAAATATTGATTCTATAGAGTAAAGTGTAATTAACCAAGCAATTTTAAAACTATTAATAATATGTGTAATATATTTGTCATAAAAAATATATATTTTAGATTTTAGGTAATAATGAGTACTCCCACTCCTGAATCTCCGACTAAAAAATCTGGAAAAAAATGGGTTCAATTCGAAGAAGAAAATAGTGATCCAAATAAATCTACTAGTAGTGGAACCGATAAAGATGATAACCGGATCAAGCAGAATGGTATTTTAATAATTTATGTTACTTTTGTATGCATTTAAAAGAGTTATTGTATTATTGACATAAATATTGGTTTGATTAGGTTCAAACAAAGAGGACCATTATAGTGGAGCAGTCATTCCGACAGAATCTGTTCAGATAACTTTAGACAGAAGTATAAATCGTTCACTGACTTCTGACTCACACCATGCTGTAGTTGATGTAGATTTACACGATTCTAGTAATGGAGTACCTGCACATTCTGCAGGTGTTATTCGACAAGGATTTGGTAAGTTCAATCATTAATTTCAATCTATTTATAAAAAATTGAATGTCTTTTATTATAATTTATTTACAAAATTGTGATCTTGTATGTATATATTTTTTTTTAGCGAATGGAGATATTATTGTTACACTTTTGCCTGTTAATACAAAATTTCCATGGATCACACCTGCCAAATTTAGACCTGAACTGGTACCTGAAGAGTTGATGGCACAAGGATTAACTGTAAATATCGAATATGTATTTCCTACCGCTTATAATATTTATAAACTCAATATTTCAGCGATATAGGTTATAACGGTGACGTTTCAGTGTGTCTATACCTGGGTAATACAAATACGAAGGTCGGTTCCTAAAACATAAAATTTACTCAACAAATAAATTTAAAATCACTGGAAAATGAACCACAGATGATTTTTAAAAAATCTGGATGAAAGTTCTACCAAAAATTGTGTGAATTTTCGGATATTGTTATGAGCGCGAAGAATGTAATTGTGAGAAATACCTGTTATATTTTCTAATAGCTGATCAATTAGAAAATATTGAACAAATCCAATTAGATACTGAAAAAAACTTCAAGAGGGCACAAATAATATGTGTTTATATTATAATAGTTATAACTATCATTATGAGTAGCCGACATTGATAAAGATGTATTTTTAAAAGTGCATTTATTTGTTTTCCTATTTCCCCGCGCGATGGCTGGTTATTCGGCAAGTGATTATAAACAACAACACTTAGTATATTGTCGAGTGAGATTTGTAATCATGATGTTTGTTTTTGTGACTCATGCCCGGTCTGTATCATGATTTGAGTCTGCATCTGCGATAACTCATACGTGAGTCAGGCAACAAACAACAAAGAAATATTACTTTTCTTGAAAAAATATCAAACATAATTTTGAAAACCATCTAGCGGACGTAAAATATAATTGAAACTGGAACAGTATTTGGTTGATCATTTCAGTATAATTGGAAATTAAGAACCATTGGGGTGCCTTATGAAAATGCTGTGAGGAAAAGAGAGCAAGAGAAGAGAGCGTCGCTGCCTCAAAAAATGACTACAAACGTCTGTTGCTCTCATGTGTTTCTTCGAAAAACTATTACATTGCCATAGAAATTATATCCCATATAGATATTTTTCAGACTCATGCCCGGGCTTTAAATGCGAGATCATTTCGCATATTACCAGAGAGCTATATCAGTGCTGTGGTGGATCTGAGCCCGAATCAGCAGTGGGAGTCCTAAATTTTGCCGACCCAGGTTCGGTTACTTTGGGGGTACTACGAGCACCTGACATTGCACAGGCTCGGGACCATCGCATAACCTTCTATCCGAAGGAAGGCGTGATTTCTCACCTACAGATGAAAAAAACATAAGAGCCTCGTACTCCTGGTGATTTTCAGCCTAATCTTCCCACAGGTATCGGAGGGTGTACATAGAGACGAATTGAATCGTGTACCGATTATTGTAAGTACTCATGTACCCCACTATTCGAGTACTGTGGCTTCAGTACTATATCGGATGGGATTATGAAAAGAGAGGCGCTACAACATATTGCACCCTCTACTTTTCTCTGGAGCAACTTTACAACCTTCCCTCTAGGTTTCCTGAATAAGAAAGTTGAGCTATTTAATATATTTTAGCAATTGAACAACCGAACAAACATTTTTTTTTTTGCGAATATCTTGAAAAGTTTTGATTTTAGACCAAAAATAAGCCCTTGTGGACACTCTTCCTTCAGTCTAGAATTAGGTTCTTTATTATCCACCCCCTCCATCTCTAAGTCCCTCGCTTATATTGATTTTGAAAAAAGACGGCTCATAATATAATATTTATCATTTAATAAAAAAAATACACATAAAATCTCTCTCTATATATGAGAATCATTAACCAAATGTGGCCTTTCATAATTTTTGTTAGACTATATCAACAATGAATTTCACTGCCTTCTGTTTCAGCTTACCGTGGAAGACTATGTACATATAATGGAACTTTTAACAAACGATGTCCGGTTTACAATATACAATGTTTGTTACAAACGAGTCCTTGTCGTCTGGTTGTTCACCGCATTTATAATGTTATTGGGACTTCTCTTCTCCGGTCTGACAGGCCTTGTCTCCTTCGGCTTGGGTGTATTTTGGTTAGTTTTCAATGCTGCAGCTATATTCCTATGTATGTGGATCAAAATTAAGGTAAAAATAAATATTTTTCTTCTTTTTTATGATTAGCTATAATTTCTTTTTTGTAAATTGGTATATGACAGTTGGGGAACATATCTCGGGGCCTCTCTTTACAGTAGATAGTCACAGGATAACATAGTGTTACACTATTTACCACTAATAAGTTTAGAATCGTGGACATATTGTGGAAACTTATAATAAATAAATAAAACAAATTTCCAACTGTAAAGATACTGGGATTTCTTAGTTGAGAGTGCAACCCCTCCTTGGTGTACCTATAAACAAAAAAATGATTCGCACTTAGCAAACTTGTCTTAGTTTATAACTTAACCTGACAATGGTGAGATGCAGAAATTGGTAGTTTATGTACACTTGTGTAATTTTCGAAAAACGAAGTTTGTTTTATTTATTCATATAGTGTTAGTTTCGTAGGCACATCAGCTGTTCAAAAAATTGGAAACATCGAATCATCTCGGCTTCTATTGATCGCAGGATTTTGAAAGAGAGCGTTGGAAAACTGGAGCCTTACTCTCTGTAACGGTCTCATAACAGACTCAACCATTCATCATTAGGGCGCTTGAATCTTAAAAGGGGTGGGGGTCAAATTGTGCCTTATTTTAAAACTTTTTCTAGAAAAAACAATTTTTGATATCCCCACCTTTTCAAAATGGTGGCCCATTATAATATATGTGAGAAATATTCATATATTTCTTCTCTTGTACTCACTTATAAACTTTTCCTGATCTCTCAATCTTGAAATAAACTTTCAAAGTGCTCTAAAAATGTCTGCGCTCTAAACGTTACTTATAAACTTTTCCTGATCTCTCAATCTTGAAATAAACTTTCAAAGTGCTCTAAAAATGTCTGCGCTCTAAACGTTTCCATGAGAACAGGAAGTGTTGACCTTATTTTTTATTAAATTCGAGTGAGAGCCTCCGCAGACTTTTAGCTTTATTTATATAAATAAATCACATCTATATTTTAAAAATTATATTCCTTTGTTATTTTTTATGTCAATCATTTATTCATTCATTCAAACGTTCACTCGGTATCATTCATATTATTCATATTACCTAAGTATCATTCACTTAGCAACCATTGGGATTTCTAGTTTTAAAATTTCAATCTTTTTCAGCATTGAGTTTTTTGAGTTATAGATAAAGGTCAGTCTTAATTAGTTATTCATTATGACTCATGCCCGGACTTTAACTACTAGGTCATATCGCATACTACCAGAGCGCTCCTTCGTCGCTCTGGTGGTCATGAGCCCGACTCTACTATGGGAGTCCTAAATTTCGTCTACCCTAAATTTATATTCACTTAACGAGTACCTAACATCGTACAGACTCGGGACCATCGCTTAACGTCCCATCCGGGCGGGTTTCGAACCCTCGATCTTGAGCTCAAAAGGCTAGCACGCTACCTCTGAGCTATATAGCCGTAATATATAGCTCTATAATTATCAAGTCACATCTTCAAAAAAGAATTTTACAATTTCAATTGAATATTTTTGGTTTTAAGTATATTAAGTATAATTTTTTATTTATATATTTGTATTCATTTTTTTTTTTTTTTTTTAGTTGAATCACAACTTAGAAAGATGCATGGCCAATGTAAATAAACATTTGATCCGTCACAAAATAGTTTTGGGTCTTGATGATCGTGGAAAAATTTCATGTCATAAAGTTAATTTGTGTTTTATCTATTTTGATTCAACGGAGTGTGTGGTGAGTTATCTTATCTAGTTTATTTTAGTTATTTACAACAGGCGAAATATTGCGTCTCACCAATTTGGCCAGGCTCTAATAACTGGAAGAATTAAAACATTTTAATTAAATTATTCCAACTAATTCCAAAGCTTTTTATCGGCAAATCTGCGGTCCTGATGGGTTAGCTACTTACTGCATTTTACAAGAGGATATTGTGAACCAGAGGCATCACTAAATCGATAGATGTTCGAATATATCCATGGATTTCATTGTAGCTTACAGCGCTAAGTGGGCAATGGGTCAATACCGATTTTAGAGAAACGGCTATTCATAGAATTTTAGAGTAATAGGATACATCATAAAATTGTATAAGTCAAGATAGCTTATAAATTAGATACATGCGTAGTATAAATATGTACTTATTAATTCCTAGGGTCGGACACCCACATCATCAGTAATAACAATGTTAGTAAACAATTAATTAATTGAAATAAATAGTGGAATTAAATAGTACAAAAATAATAAAATATTAATAAATACAATAGATACAGTTTTAATTATAATTTAAATTATGATAAATATTTTTTTTTATAATTCCTCCAAAAGTGTCTTTATTAAGACATTTCGTTACGTTCTTACCTCCCTTCCTCAGGTCTCAATATGCGAAATGTAGAAAAGAATGGAAGATTAAAAATAATATCAGTAAGAATAAAAGACATACAAAATGAACCAATAGAAATAAAGTGAATAACATAAAATATAATAATAATAAAAAATAACATTATAATTATAATATAACAATAATAATGGAAAATAGTAATATTATTAGTAATGAAAACAACAACAAAAAGTAGATTCGACAGAACTTATAGGAGGATATTTTTGGAGGAATTGAGCCAAGAAAATAAAAATGAAAGCAACAAATTTTTGTATATGAAACCCGACTTTTATATCATGGTTATTTCATTCTTTTTGAACAATGAGAAAATAGTTTTCTCTAACATAAATATTTATAGTTCAAGTTAAATTTTTTTATTGTTTAATTTACCTTCAACATAATAAGTCAACCGCATTTTCGCGGTTTCTCTCGCTTTCAAAATGTCTTAGTCAACAGTAATTATTTTAATCATATTCTTGTTTTTTATCGCTATTTTTAGTTTTATTGTTTTTAATTTGCTATAATGTCGAAGTTAGAATTTATTTTTTCTTTGTAAAGTGATTATTGATTTTCGAAAGGCTAATCCCTACTCAGGTAAAAATAAAGAAAGAAACCCTAACTCAGCCATTCCAAAAAGGTGAAAGGAGTAATTAGTTTCAGGTATACAAATATCATTAACAACGGTTATATTGTAGAGTTAATGAGCTAAGGTAACTATCGATAAGTATTATTAAAACAACTGTTGTTTTGGGACAAAATCAGCAAGACAACAGGATAGATCGTTTTACATTTTGTAGATATAATAAAAAATATAAAGAAAAACGAATGTTTTTTTAAAATATTGTCTATTTCACAAAATATATGGTTATATAGTTCTTTCGATATTGCTACCATCTTCAGCCACCACTTAACAAATACTAAATGGAAGTTCAACCAGTTTACAATCTAAACTGTCCCCTTTTTCAGCCAATTAAAAAATTAATTTTGACTAATTCTTCTTTTTTACCCTATCATTAAGCTAAGTGGATATATCACCCTTTAACCCTGCCAACTTTCAGTTATAATATGTTCAATATTTTCAGACATATGGAGAGAGATAGGGTGGCATCATGGACGTATCTCATCCCTTGGGAATGTTATCGACCCCTTTGTAAAGCCAGTCTCTACCCTCAGTGGGTCAATATCGACCTCTTTCTAGAGTATCCCAGAATCAAACCATTACCTGATTACATACAATTATTGAGCTACGTAGAACCTTGAAAGCTTCAATGCCAACTTTTGTCAATTTCCCTCAATTGTATTGCTTAGTTTGTTTTACAACTTTCTGTACTTAGTTTTTCTTTTATTTCGCAATGAAATTTAAAAAAATAACCGTAAGTGAATCACCAGCAATGTACTTCCCCAGAACGAATTTATTAACTTATGAGCTCCTTCTTCAAAATCAGTCGACCATTTGCGCTAATACTCAACAGTTTTGTCTTACATAAAGGCTTCTGAATCCTCATACTAAATTTTGTGTCAATAAATTTATTACATCGGCAGTTATTAGGTTTCTTTTTAAATTGAGCCCCCTTCCCTACAGACGATATCGTTGAAATATTATGAGATATGTCCTCATTGTGTTTTGACTTTAAGTATGAAATTTCATATAGATATATTCATTCCATCGGCAGTTATTAGAATGTTCATGATGAGCCTTCCCCCTAATCTCCCCCTTCCTTTTGGTCGATTTGGCTGAAAAACAATAGGTGTCGTAAGAGGATTATGTACTCACATACTAACTTTCGTGTCGATACATTCATTTTGGGGGAGTTCACAGACACAAAGACAGACAGAATTGTTTTTTTTTTTTTCATATTTGGAATCTAGAGGTCGGAAACCATGAAATTCCTTTGAAAACTCCGCATCGAATTTTTGACCGATTGCATAACTTCCCCTATTCTTCGTAAAGCTGAGGAACTAAAAAGTTTGGAATGTTATATATTTTTAAATCGTATCATAGAACTGCAGAATATCGTACCCTCAGGGATTGTGGTAACTTTGAAAACAGAATAGGGTTAGGATCAAGTGCCTAGTTGCCGGCTTCGTCAAATAAATGAGACTTTTTTGATGTTTTCTTTAATTAAAAAATAATCAGTGTTACTTATCTATTCTCAGTTCTCTTAATAGTTTTCCTGAGTTATCTGGGAAAAACTATTAAGAGTATTTTTTCTACATATTGTTTATTACCTCTATTATACTTTATTATTTCTTTAAAATAATAATAATAAATACTCTTTAATTCTAGAAAAAATTGCAAGAAGTAATTGAACGGGAAGAAGCTGCTGGACGAATTTTAAATCGGGAAGAAACCCGTGAAGAGAAGAGGAAACGGGAACAGTTCGCAACCAGGATGGACATTGAAGATCACGACTACATTATACAGGGTGCCAACACGACAAGAGTGGCTCGCAAACAGGTCTGTTTCTTCTCATTTCCCTTATTATAATCTTGGTTTATTTAATTATTTTAGTATTTTTGTCTTACTGCAATTGAAATAGCTTTGCCATAGATGGATCTTGGTATTGTATAGTGTTACATTTTTTTTGTAGAATTTGAATTTATTTGTTAATTTAAAAAAATAATAAGATGCACATTAGTCACATGTTATGTATAGTTTGTTAGTAGTTTTAGTATATTTTCGATAACTGGTTAGTCATTGTTGGTTTGAGAATTACCCTTGTTAAGTATTATCTCGGAGTCAGGTATACTTTACTTTACCCTCCGATTGAGTTTTCACCGGTATTTTTTGTTTTCCGAACCCTAAATCCTAAAATGAAAAAAAAAAAAATCATTGTTTCTGTGAACGCCGACATCCCACTTAATATATACAGATTCAGAAGTTTATTAGTAACACACCTATATATTTTCAGCTAAGTTGGCTAAAGGGAAGTAGGGCTTAGGGGCTTAAATTCAAACTCCCCCAATATATCCTCTCGATGGAATGAACATTTGCATTCGAAATTACATTTATCGAAAGTTCAAAAGGCCAACTACTGACTTTCGGCCAAAGTTTAGAGGGAGAGTGGAAACTTAGTGTATTATGTATAATTTGAACGAGAGAAATTTATTGCAGTTGTTTCACCGACGACCTTTTTTTCTCCTGTAAAGTCAAATATGGAGGATATAACATGTGACGAGTTTAGGTTGTTTTTGGCGGATATCTCCCCCCCCCCCCCCCCCCCCCCCCCCTCTCCCCTCCTCTCCATTAACGACTGTGGGAAGGTGATTGTGTTTTATCGTACTTTGTCATGATTCAACTGTTATGTAACGCTTTGAAGGTTACTTTTTTTTTTTTTTTATTTATCGGATGTTTAAAAAGTTCCTAAATACCTGAATATGAATATCTTGGATTTTACTGATCGGATAATTTCGGGAGAGTGCTTAATGGGAAGGCAATGAATTACTCTTTCTAGGGGCATCATAATTTTTCTCATGAAAAATCAAATATGGGAGAAATTACATGTGACGTGGTGAGGTCTTTGGCAGATATCTTCATATCTCCTGCCATTTGAAAAATGCGACCCATTAAAGTGGAATGTATCTATTTTGAAAATCATCAGTCAATCCCAACTTGATCTATAAATAAAGCAAAACATTCTTGTTTCTAAAAGACCTTGGGAAAACTTTCGGACACTACGTCACGACCACTTTCAGAAAATCCCCTCTCGAAAATAGGATGTGGTTATAAATATTCCGGTTTTTTCAAGAAAATCAATCATTTAACTTCTCTCTGTCTTGCCTAAGTTTATTTAACGTCGCGTCTTAACATCATTCGTTTAGAAAGTGACACATTTATCAAGATTATCTCCTGTATTTTGTAGGAACTGCTCAATTTTCCCCCCAATCCTGTTGAGGTCAGATCTTGAAATACCTTCTAGGTCCTCAATTCTTCTGCATTCAATGAAGAGGGTATCATATTTAATTATTTGGAAAACTTATAAAATCATAAAAAAAAAATTTCAATGTAATGATTTATTTATTAAGTTTGAATGTAAGAAAATAATTTATTTTATTAATGTACAACACTTAAAAAAAAGTCTAAATGTAAATGGTCCCCAAAAGGCTAAGGGTGAACAGCTGCTTCTCCGCTATTTGCAACGTTGGTGCAAGGACTTCCTCCGTCGGCGGCTGGACTGGACTCTGGACGAGGATGTAGCTAATCCTTCTTGTCCCCTCCATCTGACGACAGCCCTCTGCCCCTGCCAGCACATTGACCTTCATCTCGCCTCCAAGCCTGTCTCTGACCCGAGGGTCTTCTGTCCTTGTTGGTCTGACTGGCTTCGAGAGAGGGGCATTGGCTGAAACTGCACCACTGAAGAAAAACTGTTTCCAGTCAAAAATTTTGGAGCATCAAAATGTATATTTTATTTTTTAAGCATTAAAGTAGGGGGGTGGAGAGGAAAAAATTAAGTAAAGAGTTACCTAAGTTAAAACTAAATTAATTTTGAATTATGTAAGAAAATTCTGAATTTACATATATTTTTATAGCTATATTCTTCACCCATTTATTTTTTTATTTTTACAACCTAAGAAATATGGACGTTTTAGGCAGAATTTTCATTTTGTTTTCTGATCTTAATAATTTTTTTATTTTGATCATTATATTATTTTTGCAGAAACATATTTTATGAGTCGACCTTTTAGTCTAGACTGAGAGGGTTTAACATATCAGCAAATAAATTAGAGATACTGATGATGCGAGTTCTTCTTGAAATGTCTATCGGTTGTAAAAAACAAAAAAAACAAGAAGGGAGAAGAATATCGCTGTAAAAAATATATTATTATTATTAATAAAATTAATGAAAATATGGTAAGACTCTTCACCTCACATAATTTGGAACCAATTGTAAGTTTGTATGCATGATTAATATGCACTAAAGTATTATAGAGTTTGAAGTCAGAACCATAACTCAATGCTCTTTTCATTAGAATAGGAGGTTCTCTATTCTTTTCTATTCCAAAATGTATTATCTCATTACATATACTTTCCATTAGAATAATGTATCCATTCCAATCTATTTGAGCCTTGTAATATTTTATAATATTATAATATTTTCCATAAACACGGTGTTCATGTTTATATCTATTACTATCTGTTCCCTTTTTAAAATATGTTCCTTCGGCTGGAATAAAGAATATCCTTTCGACCGTCCAACAGAGTTTTTATCATTAGTATTAGTATTCATTTCAGCTTAAGTAAATATTTTTTTTATTTAATTTCCCTCATTAGACATAAATAAATAAATTATAATATAAATAAATTAATTATAGTATAAATATGCATTCCTATCTTTCAATTTGTCTAAATAGGTAAAAATATTTTGGGGCAGCGAAGTTTTAACAAACGTGAATTTGTATATATGTATAAATTTAGGCTGGAACGCTGGTGGCACTGTCTTCTTGAGTTGGCTATGATCTGTTTTTTTTTTTTTTTTTTCTCATCCAACAGCTTCGTAAAGTTTTTTTGGAGGAAAATGTATGAACGCTCTTTGCCTTACTATTCTCGTAACTTTATACTCGTATTCTATTTGTAGCAGCAATTGTGGATCTGGGAATTTGATAAAGTATTACGTAATTTTTAGACAACACATCTTAATTTATCCTTTTTTTGCATAAATGTACCTTAATGTGTCGATAATAATCAAAGCAGTTGTTCGCCCCAAATAAACCAACCAACCTTAATGTGTTATATTATAAATTAAATAATTTATCATTTTCTGCAGAGATATTGTGAAACACTTAATAAAAAATGAAGAAAAACGTATGTTTTTAAAATATTGTAAATTTCATAAAATATATATATATGTATATAATATGAGAGTACTTTCGGTATTGCTATCATCTTCAACCACGACTTAACAAAAAAAGAATATATATATTTTGTTAATTTGTGGCTGAAGATGGCAGCAATACCGATAGTACTTCCATATTGTATATATCTTTTGTGAAATAGACACTATTTAAAAAAATACATTTTTCTTTATTTTTTAATTTATTTGTTTTTCCACACTCGTTATATCTAGTTAATTAACAGAATCTACTCTTGCGATCCTTTATTTAGATGGATTTTAGTTTTATTTATTTTTTTCACTTGAATTCACTAAATTCTTGGTTCCCCCCCTCCTCCCTCTAGATCTTTACAAACAAATTTTGTATAACCTGGTTAATTTTCCTGAAACGAATGATGGCAGAGTTGATATATAAATGTATGTATATAACTCCGTATATAGTCGAAATGTTGAACACGAATATCAGATCTTATCTCTTTCGTCGCTAAAAGGTCTAAACTGAATATCAAAATTGAAAATGTTTCTCACATGGTAATAAATAATATCACAGTATTTACATTCTTAATGGGACACATTTTATAAATCTAATAAAAGCAACTTTTATATTATTTTTTTTTTTCAAATTACCCCATAATGAGGCTTCAAAATTACCAATAATAAGCCTTTTTTACTTATTCCAAGGTAGCAGGTTATCTTGAGGTGAGGAGTTTTATTTATATTTCATAAAGGAATATTAAACATGTTTTTCATTATATTAAGTAAAAATCCATTCTATATTATATTAAACAAATTTATGTTTGTTGAGGACTTTTTTTTTTTGTCACTATTTATTATGTAATTTACTAATTGTTAGATTGTGTCTAGATTTAGTCAGTTCGTAATGATTAATTTCTCCATTTTACTAATTCCACCTTTACTACTTACTAACACACATTCCTTTGTTGCTAGTGATTGTACTTAAGTATATATCATATTGTATATTTAATATAATTATTTATGTAAAGTTAGGATTAACAAGAAGAAAATAATTTGTAATATTATGTTTTGTATTTTTAATTTGGTTCATTCCAATTATTATTCAAATAAACACACAAAAAAACTCAAATTAGGCCCTTCAAAATTTTGCAAACTTATGATTAAATCATTTTTGTTTGAGTGTGAAAAATAATAGTTATGGAGTTGTATTACGACTTGGTTAATCTTGTTCCATTTTTATATTTTAAAGGCTACAATTTGGAATAATGTTGACCTATTCGATTAGCCTTAATGGTTGTATTTTTTTTTATGAAATCTCAAATCTAAATCCTATATTATCTCTCCCCGGCTTCAAAAATGACAATTAAATGACAAAGTGCAATTGTGAAGTCTCATTTTTTCATATTTGAATTTAAGTCAATTGAGAAACTTTAAAAAATTATATTAACCACCTATTTTCAATAGAAGAAACTTATTTGTTAAACTTTTACAGATGAACATAGGAAGATTTTGATTAATATTGCCGCCATTATACACAAAATGCTGATATTTTAGTTGTATCACTTTTGAAGCGGAGGTGTATTGTGTAAATAATATTTCTCGTTCTTCCTTATTATAAATGTCTATTTGTTTACATAATATATTATTATATATTATCAAATATTTATGTTTCCACAGTAATAATATGGAAAGCAACGAAAGTTCTTCAATATATTATTCGTCCAGTTCCGTCCATTTATTTAATTTATAATTATGTAAATGCTGTTCCCTCTTATCCAAATATTTTAAATTCATGTATTCCCAAAATTGTTATTTGAAAAAAAAAAAACTCAACTCTATTCCTTAGCTGATTATTTTTTAAAAATATCAAAAAGAAGTAAATATTTTGTATTGTTTTATATGTCACTTAATACTTCCAAAAGAAACTTTTAGACTGATGTTCTGCTAAAGTTTCTATTTTGTATTGAACATTTAAACTTTAAAATGTATTTTCATTTAGCGTACTTATTTTTATAATTTCAAAGTCTGGTTGTGAAAGAATTAATTGTGTTGTTATTTGGTTGTTTGGGATGTAGTGTAATGGGTTATAATTTTGTTGGTGTGTAGTCAGTTGTTAATTGTTACAATTAGTAATATCTAGTTGCATGCTTTATTAAATTTTTTTTCTGTTTTCTCTCATTCATATGAACTTTTCAATTTATTCATATAAATTCTTATTCAAACTTTAATTTTTTACTAATGCATTGAGGGCGCTCTAATTAGAGTTTGTTTACTGTTGTGATAAGCTACTAGCTTATGCAAAAGTTGGATTCAGGTGAAGTAAAAATATTTTTTGTGTTCATTAAATTTTTGTTTTACGACTGCAGATAACCATATTTCTGGAAAATGATGAATTTAGTTCATACTAATTCCATAAAACGTAACATAAAAATCTTTCTTATCTTGAGCCAGATAAGTTATTTTTCGACTTTATTTTATACAACCTAATATATTCGTACGTTTTAACATTGGGATTATTATTTTTATTTTTTTGATGTTGAGAACATATTATAGATAGTACACATAAATTACACTAATTTTGCATGCATTTTTTTTCTTTAAATGTTTGTGTTTGTAACACCATTTCATCTATTAATATACTCAGTTAATATTACACAAACTATATTAATTAAAAAAAATTATATCAATATTTATTTTGTTTTTTTATGTCGAGTGAATGTTATGTGGTCATTTTCTTTTTCCTATAAATTGCTGAAGTTAAAACTCCACATTCATAAGATATCACTTTGATCTAGCTTGCTAAATAAAATTCCTTCAATTTAAGTGCAGTAAGCGCTTTTTGAGTAGGTATTTAAGCTTGGCTAATTGTGGTAAGATTCTAATACAGTTGGTAGAAACAGCTTCATAGAATATTGTTATGAAGATCAAAAGATTTCTCCTACAAATTTTTAATTATTTTCAAACAGCTGTATTTTTATAAGTCACCATTACTTTGAATAACAATGAAATTCATGTAATTTCATTATAAACTTGCATTATAAATAATATATCTTAGAAAATTAGCAACCTATTTTTTTTTGTTTCGAGATTTGCTGAACCCCAGTAATTGCAGACATTACATTAAATTTGCGCCAGATCCAAGCCTAAGGTATTATCTCCCATGCGACTGAGGAAGGTGCTCTTAATTCAAATTTTTAACCCTAGATATTATTTCCCAGATGATTTTTAAATTATACATAAACGAGATGATAGGCAGAAAATATATATGTATAGGAGGGATGTTGTGTATGTATGTTGCATGTAATTGGCTTTGCTATCTAATACGCGCTTGTGACGCCTGTTTTGTTGCTTGTTGCTGGTGTAGGAAGAGCGTGCAATGCTCCTGCTGCTACGCTACACTTCCCGATGGGCCAGACTTCTGGTTAGACACAAATTAGATTTGGGTCAACGAGGGGACTCCGACTCGAATTTCGGACCACCTAGACACTCAGCCCTTATCGCTTGTCCTTGTCAATTCATTGAGAATCATCTTAGATATAAACCAAGAGGCAAGTTTAATTTATTTAAATTTTTTTCCCTCCCTGATTTTCCTCTTAAATAGTAATCCATTATAATTTCTAAGTATTTAGAATTTTTATTGACAATACAAAAGAAAGGGAAATCGTTATTTATATAATAAATTATTTTAAAAAAGCACAAATGTACTAAAGTAACACACTTTAAATTAGTAATATTTTTGATAGTTGTGGTTGCAAGTAAGCCTTCTCATTGGCGGAAGGGAAAAGGGTAACATTTTGATTGGCTGTCACTTCTCTTCAAATTCCCAATTGTCAAACCATGAAAACACAATTATAGTTCATCTGTTTGTGGGTGTGAAATACTTTGGCGAGGTTGTATTTGTATGGGGAATCAGAAAGACAATTAAATGATCCCCAGAGAGAAAGAGAGAGAAAAAAAAGGCGAGTGCAACAGTAGAACAAAACAACAATCCCTGAATATTGAGCTTATAAGGATTCTTCATTGAAATTTCATGAAAATCTATACAATGTCCGAGTTCAGTATGAATTAGTGTTTTGATTTACTACACAATTTATTAAGATAATTTTGATAATGATAGTCGGACAGGCAGACAGATTATGCAATTATGATAAAACTTCTCTTTGTAAAGTTATCATAATTTTTTTTTTTTTTTTTTTCTATTCTAACTTGGCATGAAAATTACTTATAACTAATAAAATAATTAATTTTTTAGTTTCATTAGTTATGGTTATTAAGGAAAATGTAGATTAACATTGATAACGTTAGAATGGTTAATATTAGAAATGGGTATAACCTATGGATTTTTTTTTATTTTTGTTTTTCTAGGAGATAACAACCAAAATAACATCACTGAGGAAAATTGGGTATCTTTTTTCTTAGGAGAGGTCGATCGAACTAAGGTCCTCATTACAGATTTCGATAGATAACAGCGATACTTTAGTACATCTTAGAGTTAAATAGATCTGTGGCCAGAGATGGTTTTAATTTTTTTTATTTTTGAAGCAAAAAAGTATTTCTTTAATTTTCTTTCAAGAGTTGAAACATATCAACTATTAGTTACAGTATGTCCATAGTATCTCCGCGATTAATCGAGTAATGATTACTATGTAGCAGCCACAGCTGTTATATTAATTTATAACTTAACAAATTATAGTTATTGTGACTCATGCCCTGGCTCTATCAGGTCATATCGTTGCTCTGGTGGACATGAGCCAACACTCAACTGTGGCAGTTCTAGATGTTGCCTACTCAGGTTTATTCAGTTAGAATAGCAGTCAATAACGAATACCTGACATCGTATTGACAGATACCATCTCGGGTTCCATCCGAAGGACGCTGTGCTCAAGGTTTTTCTTTATCTTCAGCTCAGTAGACAAACACGCTACCTCTGAGCTACCGGCGCCCAAATTATATTTTTCATATGTAATTATTCCAATGTGCAATCGTGTTTCATGAAAATAAATACTTTTTATTGGTAAAGGTACCAATAATTCCATTAAGTAGTTTATTACAAAAGCTCACCGAGATCTAGATCGCGGGTTTGAATCCCTTGCCGAAGACCATAGGTTTTTATCTGGAATATGAGATGTCAGGTACTACGTAAAAAATTTAAGATTCCCAGGAGTCGGGTTTATGAGTCCATCGGAGCAGACGATAAGACCGGTCATGAATCACAATTACTAACTAACATACTGAAATACAACTAAATAATTACATATGTGTAATATAATTTGTTAAATTATAAATGAATAGAACAACTATGGTCGTTACAACTATATTCAGAAATATGGGCATTGTGCTATTTACTTTGGAGGATGAACATTAAAAATAGACCTGGACAACCTTCTTGCTGATGATGAAATGTTAAAAGTTATTTACATTTTAAAACTATTACTATTAAATAAATTTAAAAAAAAAACTAATTAAATTAGATTTGAAAAACAGAAATGTGTTTGGTCGCTTTCACTTCATTCATAAAATTAACAACTAGTTTTTAACAACAAAAAAGTGTATAACTTGCAGTTATAAATAAAGTAAAAGTGACCCAACTTTCGTGTTTTTGCAATGAACTTATTTGAAGTATTATGAAAATAACATTACATTTTTTTGAACTATGTTCAGTTGAGAAGTGGCTGGTTCTTGTCTATTGTGTAATTTTGAGGGTGTTTTCAATATCTTCAGAGGTAAAATGTTACTAATTTTAAATGAGTTCCTAGTTTCTGGTTTTGGATTTTTTTTTTTTTTTTTTTTTAATGATTAAATCATTGAAACCACTAGTATTCAACGATTTTGTTATTTTGCTTTTGCATGAATTAACAGTTGAACATAAACATATTTTTGGCCAAATACTTTTAGATGAATGATTGTACTTGAGACTGCATATCTCAGGATTGTACTTGCGACTGCATATCTCAGGACTGTACTTGCGACTGCATATCTCAGGATTGTACTTGCGACTGCATATCTCAGGAGTGTACTTGCGACTGCATATCTCAGGAGTGTACTTGCGACTGCATATCTCAGGAGTGTACTTGCGACTGCATATCTCAGGAGTGTACTTGTGACTGCATATCTCAGGAGTGTACTTGCGACTGCATATCTCAGGAGTGTACTTGCGACTGCATATCTCAGGAGTGTACTTGCGACTGCATATCTCAGGAGTGTACTTGCGACTGCATATCTCAGGAGTGTACTTGCGACTGCATATCTCAGGAGTGTACTTGCGACTGCATATCTCAGGACTGTACTTGCGACTGCATATCTCAGGATTGTACTTGCGACTGCATATCTCAGGATTGTACTTGCGACTGCATATCTCAGGATTGTACTTGCGACTGCATATCTCAGGAGTGTACTTGCGACTGCATATCTCAGGATTGTACTTGCGACTGCATATCTCAGGAGTGTACTTGCGACTGCATATCTCAGGAGTGTACTTGCGACTGCATATCTCAGGAGTGTACTTGCGACTTATAATAAATATTATTTCGCCAAAAATATGAAAGAAGTTTTCATATTTACGCCATGACTGATTTATTACAAAAGAGCTATTTGAAAATTGTTTGGTATAAGAGTGATGAATTGCCTGCCTTCCTACGCCTTGCAAATTTGTTCCCAATAACTTTAGGAGAATTAAATTGTCTAAACCACTGTAATTGTTTAAAAAATTTTTAAAAATTATTCATATTCTTTATTGTGTGCACTTAATAACTATTTCCCTTTTTTTATATAATTGTTAAATATCTACATTTACTTCAGTATTGTTGGTAATATTTGTTATTCTGATGAACTTTGATGTAGGCAGAAACCAACAAAAAACATATATAGCTTGTTCTCCTTGACTTTAGTCCAGTTGATTTCTCCTTTTTTAGTTTACTGTTGCCTTTCTCATTTTTTAAAAATATTTTTTATTTTATTCATAGAATTTTTATTGTTTTGTTAATTTTTGTACCTTTTGTAGGTTTCTTTTACTCACACTATTATTCTAATAGTAATTGTCTATTTCTCATATTCGTTCAGTAAGCTAAAGCTAAAGAAATAAGCAGAGAACAAATCGATGTTTTGGCTGTAATTTGATAAGTAATCCGAATTAAATCGAATTTTGTTATTTGGTTTTATCGTATGGTGAGTGAAAAATGTTGAGATACGTCGACTATAGTGGAGCATAATATAAAAATAGGTAATTATTATAATCAATAAAACATTTTTAATTGATGAATTCTGAATATCGACGTTCCATTTTTTTTTTCATCTTCAAATCTATTATATTATTGCTTCTTCCTTAGTTGACTTTAGATGCTTTTATTTCCGATTAAAATGAAATTATGAGGAACAAAAAACTTGGCCATAAAGTAACCCATAGCAGTCATAAAAAGTAAAAAACTATTTACCAGCATTTTCTAATATAATGACACTAACTATTTTTGTACTTAGTTATTTTTATAAATAGTAATATTTTTCTACATTTAAACCAACTTAAATCGGAGGTACTTACTTCAAAACGAAAGACTGATATTGTACTTCATATCACCCAATAAACACCATTTTTAAATTTAAAATAAGGAGTAACATTTGAAGAAATATTTAAGCGAAAACATTGCACAATATAACCGCTATGAAATATGCTTGGTTTTGCGGTTTGCTTATGATTGCTTTTTTTTTTCTCTCGCATTTTACATTTTTTGATAGGAAGTGAAAATATGTAAGAAAAAACATATACTAGTTATATGATTAAGTTGTCTTCTTTGTACTTAATTTGAGGTAATTTTTTTTATTTTATTTATATTTTTACTTAATTTAACAATTTTAAATCAAAACATTAAAGTGCTATAAAATGATTATTTAAAAAAAAAAAATGAATGTTGAACCACCATTAACATAATGTTATGTATGTTGGAACATAATGATATGTTGCGGTTTGCGGAAGGTGTTGGAGGTGTTGTGGTTTTTGTTTATTTCTGGTGCATGTATATAATATATAATGCCTCCTTTACCTATTTACTCAAATAAATGTGTTATGTTCTATCTGGTGAGTAATTTAATTTATTATGTATACAGACTGGTTTTTAGTTCATTTGTTGTGCCTAACATAATCATAAACTAAGAGAAAATAAGCTTATATTATATCAAAAGTTATGAAAAAAATAATAGTTTTTTTTATACAATATGAAAAAAGAAAGTAATAACTCTTTTAAATGAATTAGTAAAGAAGTTTTTTGTTTTTATCAAAAATAATAAAAAAAATTCATCATCGGAGTTATTTTAAAAGAAGCCATCGTAATACTTTAGTTATTCTGTTTCCAAGAATAACGCGTGCGAAATTCATTTATTGTGAGGAAAGGCCTTCACCGATGGGGTTTGTGGTGGCATTTGGTACAGAGCTCGTGTTTAAACTGATACACTTTTTAAATAAATATATATATTTTTACTGCAACATTTTATGAATAATTCAGATTGTATATTTTTAAATTTGTTCGTATTGTTAAATTTTTTAAAGATTATATTAGAAGAGGAATAGACAGTATATAACTTATTAAAATAATGTGATTCTTGGGGGGCGGGGGGGACGTAATGCGCAATGTGATGGGATTGTACCTTTATTTCCAAAATGTCAGTGAGGTCACGTGGGGAGCATGCTACTTCCTCTGGAGGTGATGAAACAGAACGTACCTATCCCTGACTAGTTTCGACGGCTCAGGGTCTTACCTTTTCCAGAGTTTGCGCAGGAATTTCCCCTTTACGCTGGTTTATTTAAAAAAAAAAAAAAAAAAAAAAAACTTTAAACCCATTCATAGGATGACCCCATTATGATTATGCCAATTATTGAGAAAAAATTCCGTATAATATTAAAAATTAAATTCCCGAGGCCTTAAAAGCAACTTACAAAGTTTATATTAAAATACGACATATATAAGAATATGCATATGTTACTAGTCCGAATATGTAAGTTTTTTTCAACTTAAATAGTATAGTATTTTATAAAGATATTTACATAAAATTGTCCAAATACAAAACGTCCTAATAAAAAATAAATAAAATATTTATGTATAGATAACTGTCACGTGACTTGAAACAGTATTTATTTAAAAAGAATAATATTTTATACAATACTAGCCAATTGTCATATTTTGGCTGAGACAAAGTCTTCACTTAATCTCACTCGAATATATATATATATTTCTTTTTAAGCGCTGAAATTGGCAATTATTTTATAATCGTATTAATTCCATATTTCGTATTTTCCTTTGACTAAACAGTATGAAATAGGAGTTTGGTTATTCCCATAACATTATTTTTCTGAGATTTTTATCATTTTTCCGTCCATCTAATAATAAATATTGCTAAAAAATGAAAAACAAAAAAATGAAAACTCCTTTTAAAAGTTCGATTGGTTAGTTATTAATTTATTCCGTCCTTTAAATCAAATAAATATAAAAAAAGGAGTTTTTAAATTATTTTATGAGTATTTTTATTTATTTTATTGTTGATTTTTAAATGTTATTATTATCAGATACAAGTAATTTAATTACTAATTATATTAGATATGTTATATCAAATATTGTTTATAATTTGTATGTTTCGTGGTAAGGGACAGCACCTTGTTTTTTTTAAATGATATTTGATTTTTCATGTTAAATGTTTTATTCAAAGAACAGAAAGTTCTGTACAGAAAAAATATATAAATAAAGTAATTACATTTTGATGAGTTAATTTTTAATAAATATCATTGTGAAGATAAAATGTTATTATTTATTCCTTATATCATCTAAAAAAAAATAAAATTATGTGTTTGCTTTTAGGTAAACAATTTGGTCTAATTTATTATTTATTGTTGCTATTATTAATATTTTGTTTTATCGCATGCAGCTAAAGTGAGGAGAAGACCTGTTGTTGCGCTAATTGAAACTTAGTTATTGAAAAAATAACAAGTAAGATACTTTTGAAGTTGTACATAAGTTGATGAACACAAGTAGTAAACAACACGTAATGTATAGACTTTTTTTTTTATTTAAGTCTGTCGCAGTGTCAAATTTTTTATCAAATAGTTTGAGTAAGCTGTGTCAATGGCGCCATTTTAATAAGTTTGAAACAGTTTTGTTTGTTTGCTTTTGTAACTCATGCCCGGGCTCGATTATGAGGCGCTCTGGTGGATTCCTAGCATAGTGGTCTTTAATAACTATTTGACATAGCATAGCCTATGATCTATCGCTTAACGTTCCATCCGAAGTACACCAGTTAATCTTATTGCATTTTAAACCTCTTTGCCAACCTTCGGCGAAATTATGAAAATCTGACATTCGCTTTTGTCTGGATATTGATCACATCAACAACTCTAAACTCGTCGCGTTTGGACTGTTATTTTCGTTTGGATTCCAAATTCACTCATCAGCTGTTTCTAAAAAAATCCTTATGCGAATATCACAACTTCATTTTTCAATCGGTATTTGTTCGTTCTGATAAAATTTGCGAATTGAAGGGGTAGCTGGAACGATATTGTATGAACCATTTTTGAAAATGTACAGGAGCTTGAAAAAATTTCCCAAATTTCCCTTCTGTACAATTAATTCTGGATTTGGTCATTTTTTCTCGAGTTTTAGTTTTTTTTCTTAATTATACATATAATATTTTCCCCCTTCATTTTTCTCTCCATTTAACTAGAGTATTGTCAAAAAGTGACTCATTGAAAGTTGCTAGTACACACTGAACTAAACAAAACCTCTGTTTTTTTTGTTAAAAAAAAAAAAAAATCGTAAAATAAATAAGTGTACACGACAGAACCTCGAGTTCCTTCTACATTGAAAAGTTACTGTCGACTCTATTAATGATTATAAATATATATGTGGTGGGCCGGTGTTTTACACCTAGGGACCTAAGCATCCAGTGCTCTTATGCCTTCCCTGGAAGTGCTGGGCTTCCCCCTTATTATATTACCTGTATGTTTATACTACCTAAACCAAGCCCTTCATGGAGTGCTCAGTCTCCCAGTTTCCCTGATGAACCTGAGAATGTTCTCATAGTCCACCTTCTAAAGTCCTCCTCTGCGATTACATTATTATTATAAATAAGTGTACATTGTAGCATTCACTAGTAGCTATCAGTACCAGGTTATTTTACCAGATGTGTGTCGTTTTAGACGAAAAAAAAAAAACCTTTACCAGTTAATTTATTTTCAATGTATTAACCGCTTTTATCTATATAAAGCACTGATTATTAAAAATATTGATAATTAGAAATATGATTACACTGATTGATGGAAAATTTGATAGTGTGACAGACTTGTGGGGTGTTCAAAAAGTGTAAGAAATGGGTAAACTAGTGGCAGAAAAAAAGTTTGTGGAAATATGCAACCTAATATGGTTCTACATGGAAGCAGGCGTTTATTGAACTAATTGTCACAATTATTCCTTTAAAGACTGACACTAGTCTTTCAATAACCTCTATTGAATAGAAATTTTACACTGAAAATGCAAATAATTTTTTTAAAAAGTCAAAATAGAAGTTAAATTTATTCAGTATGGAAAAAAAAAAATTCTGTGTGTGTGAACACGATAACTCCCGATAGAATGAATGTATCGAAACGAAATTTTATAAGTGAATTCAGAACCCTCGTAACGACGACATCTATTGTTTTTCAGCCAAATTGACCAAAGGGTAGGGGGAGGCTTGACATAAAAGTTCTAATAGCTGTTGTTACAGTGAATGCATCGACACAAAATTTCGTATGTGATTTCAAAACCCTATAAGGAGGGCACATCAATTTTCAGCGAAATCAGCAGAAGGGAAGGGGGGATGAGAGGGGGCTCAACTCATGAACCGCAGTAACTGCCGATGTAATGAATGTATCGACATGAAATTTCAATCAAGTCAAAACCCAATGAGGACATTACCTGTCAAACTTCAGCGATATCGGCTGTTACGACATCGATTAAATATTTTAATATAAGACCTCCTCCGCCCACATGGCACCAATTGGAAGGCCTTCTCCGCCCTCTAGACACCAGTCCTGTTGGAAGGGCTCCGCGCCCATGGAGCCTTGTTGATCACCAATCACAGCCGTAACTGAAGATGTCTGCAAGTAGAGCAAATTGTTCCACAATCATAGATAATGCCATTCGAAGCAACCCAGAACGGAGTAGTTCTAGTAAAGGTCGTTCATCGGCTACTAAAAATGCCGTTAACCCTTGATTTACTACAATTTTTTTTTGTAAAAACTTTTTTAAAATCATAAATGTACTTTGAATTAGAAGTAAGTTAGTATAAAATTCGCTGTTAAAAGTATACATTTACAAACGCCATTTCTAATCTTTTTGAGCACTTCTGGCACTTTTTTAGCTTTGAGCTTTAGCACCTAATGCTGCAATATCTAGATGTTATTTTTCACAAAATTTCTTGTTTATAATTGTTTTCTTACATTCGAAAAGCCTTAGGCTTCTTTCATAAAATTAATTTGTATTAGCTGAATATGTTGAATCACTAATTAATTTTACACTATTTGTAGAAGCATTCCTCGTGCATGTTGTAGTCTCATAAAAATACCAACTAATATATTTGCCTGAATTTATCTATGTAATTAACTGATGTCTATATATTCTTCAAGTGGTATTAAAATAAAATGTTTATCCAAGTGAATTTTAATGAAATATATCGGAGTATTCTACTATTTTTATTTTAAATACATTTATTTCACTAAAAAAAAAATACCTACCCAGGAACTGCCAATGAAAAAAACATAACTATACATTTTTATCAGATTTCAAAATTTCAAGCAGTATATGTTTAACATTTTTGTGAAATAGACAATATTTAAAAAAATTGGTTTGTTTTATTCAATTATAATAAGTTTCCACAATACGTCCGTGTTTTGCAAATATGATGTTTGAGATTGAGGAAGAATGTCCTTAAATTGAGACCAGTATATTGTTCACTTGATGAAGGTGGTTTTAAGACAAACAATAAACCTCAAAATATATTTATTTTATTTTTGTTGACTTTTCGCCGCAAATTATGAAAACTTTTGTAATAATCTATTTTGGGGAGACCGATGGATCTTACTTTTTTTTTTTTTTACCAATGATTCAAATTAAAGAGTCATGGGCTAGAGTGTAGGGCTTTGGTCGCATGGCTTGCGGGCTCGAAACCCGTCGGGGTTGAGTTTTATTTCGTAGATAGAACTCCCCCCCCCATGGATGTCGTAAATAACTAGATAACACCTTTATAAGAGACAAGGCTAATATGCATCGTAGAAATTGTTATAATTTATTATAATCATATTAAGCCTCGAATCTCGAGCCCTAAACCTTGGGTACTCCAAATTCAGACTATTTTCCCATTGATTGCGGCTTGCTCTTTTCTAGCTCAAAATTGAGTATGTCTCTTTCTGACTAGTGAACATGGACTAGGTTTATTAGTTTGATTTTTCGGGGGTTACTTTGGTGTGTTCAGTGGTGAACATTCAGCAATTGCTCTTAACGAATAAATATTCTAAAATTCACTTGACATTTTCTTACTGTTTTAACATACTTGCAGATATATTTTTTAACCTTAACGGTGAATATTACAAAGCGGTATTCTGAGAACTATTAAAAGGTACAGAGACAATCATTTTTGCATTTAATTCAGTATAAAAAACAAACAGTTTAGAAACAATATGAAAATCTGTTTTTACTTTCTCAAAATTTCGCTTTGTATCCCCTCTTTTTGGGATAACCCTTAACTTGAATATTAGCACTTATAGCTACTTTCTACTAACACTGTATGTACATAGTATACTTATAAAGGCTTACAATTTGCTTATTTTAAAAAATACCGCACATTTTATAATAAATAAATAAAAAGTGGACAATAGTATATCTTACTTTTTGTTTGTAGTTAATTCTTTCTATTTGCATTTGTGTATGATATTACTATTAACTTGTATACGAAAATTAATAATAAAAATTATTCTTTTTTTTGTATTAATGTGAATAACTGACTGAAAAAAATATTATTTTCAGAGGCATTCAAGGTAAGTTTGATTAAACATTACAGCTTAATATAAATTTAACGAATACAAATAAAATTGCATCCAAGAAATATGCAAATTTGCTTTTGTTTGTGGCATAGCAGCTTATTTGCTTCCAGCACTTTTTTTTTCTTAATGGCTTCAGCTTCCTAATAAATTTAATGCTTCAAAAGCTTTTTTTGTTCCAAGGAAAAAAAAAAAAAATATTTCTAGGGTAAATATTTTGTGGTAAATTGCATCCAATATTGTCAAAATATCACATTCTTAGTTTGGTTTACGATAGAAATCATCGTTTCCAGGCTTCATGTTTTATAATGTTATTATATGCGAGTTTATACCGGTTAGCATTCTGCATTTCATCGATTTAATAAAATTGAAAATGTATAAAATCCCAAGATATTAGAAAAGTATAGAAAATATCATTAAATCAGGAAGGAAAATCCATTCGAGTTCTTGGCAAGCTTAGATAACCAATTAGAAAAATCAAACTACTTTGGTTATAAAATGCTTGGATAATTATCAGATACATATGATGATAATATTTAACATATAAAAAAAGAACAAACATATCCCCTATGAATACATACAATTACTTATTTGAGCTTAAATCATCCAATGAAAATTCAATTGTAACAATTAGAAGCGATATCCGTGTGTGTATATAGTTAATCTACACTAACTGTTAATAAATCGCCGTTAATGTCCTATAGTTTTGAACAAACATATATATTTAAAATTTATATTATCATCGATGTGTTTCCTTTCTACCCCATGTACATAGAAAAAATCGATGAAAAGGAGCTAAATTTGAAGAAAAAATCTAATATATATCATTGAAATGAAAACTATCTGTCATAGTGCACTTAAGAGGGGAATATTTAAAACAAATCATTTCGCGCTGGTCGGCAAAATATTTATAACTTAAACGTGATGAGAAATAGGATATTTTGAACCCCAAATCAAATTCTTACATACGACCCTGCTCATAGTAGCGTTAATTTTCCAGATTTAAAAACAAATATTGAGTAGAAATGTGATCAGATCACACACTGAAGGGTTCCGTAGGTGAACATTGCTCAGATGTACTCTAAATAAATAAACATTTAGTAATTAGATAGTTGTCTAATATATTTACATTCTGCCTGAGCCAGAGTCATGGACATTCAACGAATCGAAGGTTTCGAAAATCTTCTATAAATATACGTTGATTCTAGTTAATATATATTAATTATTTTTCAACAAAGGGCCTTGAGCATGCCATCCTTCGGATGGGACGTTAAGTGATGATCCTAAGCCTGTGCGATGTCAGTTACTCATTAAAGACAAACCACTATCGTAGGTAATGAAACCTGGATACCAGTAGATAGGGTTTCCACAGTGAAGTCGGTCTCATTTCCACCCTAGCGACAAAGAGCGCTCTGGTTGTAGACGATCTGACCTAAAATTATTAGAGTCCGGGCATCTAAAAAACAACACACTCGTGAAGAGGGTTTCGTGTACGGTTTTTTTTTTTTTTTTTTTTTCGATTTCCATCCAGTAGTATCCCTACTGGAAGGGAATATATTTATCTGCATGCGCCATATGTATATTACATGCTTTTACACAACTTAATTTTGAATTTGACATACAATAATTTAGAAAAAAATGTTATAGTTCATCAAAATTAATCTTCTGTACAAAATTTAAAAATTCTTTATAAAAACGTAGCCTTTCGTGTACGGTGTCCGACCGACTGAACCCTAAAGATAAATATTGGCAACTGACTGCATTTCTTTTTTCTCTTCAAATTTGGCTGTCGTTTCATAATTTAACCATATAATTAATTAAATATACAAAAGTATACCAGCTTCGGTGCGACAGATTACTTCAGTAGTTTGGTTAATACGTTATTTACGGTACATAATGTAGTGTCCACAACTCCAGAAGTGGTTTAATTTGTTGAAAATAAGAAAAAAAGTTAATATAAACTTGGGTCCGGAAAAGCTGTTGGAAGGGTTGTCCTTGGTCGCCAAGGAACAAAAGGGCAACGGCGGAGGATGTTTCCATGGCAGCGATGAAGCAGTTTTCATCCCATTTCTTCTCAACTTACGAACTATTAATTCCTCTCAATAATTAACAGGGTGTATCGTATTCTGAGAATGTCATCCAAGTGGAGTTGCAAAAATCGAGAGTTGTGAGATGCGCAAGTATTGGGTGCCCTAGCTGTTGGAATAGTTTTCGTCTCTCGTCACTCTCTCAAAACTCTTCCGTTATATGATGGCTTTCTTTACCAAGAAGGAGAAACAGTTTTAATAATAATATTTATATTTCCGTTAAAACATAACATGGAAATAGGATACGACATAAGAATATATACATTAAGATACCATATAAAGTAGGTACATAAACAGATGTTAACTCTTAAGAGTCTGAATCACATGAATGCAGTAGTTAAATTTTCAAATTTACTTAAAATTAAGATAATTCTTTAAAACTTTTACGGAAGTGTCTTTTTTACGACGTTTTTTTTTAATTTTTAATGCATTTCAAGAGCGACAACTTATACTGAGACTGCTTGCTTATTTGGAATTGTATTTATTTGGATAACGAGTATTTCGTGAGATAGTTTTTTTATTTAAATATTTAGAAAAAAGATGTCCTCATTAAGTTTTTAATTAAATATTTCCGGAGTCATTTTTATATTTTCGAACCACTGAAGCACTCCCGGAGTTATAGACACTTGGACTGAACACCGATATACCCATCCATTATTTGACCACGCTGATGGGGTACATGACCAAATGAACCCGTAGTAATTCTTGTTTAGAGATCAAAATTTCAAAACTGAAAATTCTAGCATGGGACATAATTTGTCATATATTATATGATCCCTACTGCAGCGAATATGTTAATATTTACATATTTTATTTCAATAATTTCAATGGAATATTAGGCAATAGTGATATCTGAACATCGTATCCTTTTTCTTGTATTAAAAAAAAATATAAGAACGTCTTAAAAATATTATTTATAGGAACCGGCATCCGGAATATGATACATATTTGTATAGAAACAAAAACGTAACTATCTGAACCGTTTTTAATCATATTAAATTTTTGAATAAATACTGAGATTTGCCTGAAATCCAGACGTGATTAATCATCTTATCTCAAGATTTTGAAAGAAAGTACTACAATCCGCCCAACTTTTGACCGAGTTGATAATCCCAAAACCTACTAAACTCCTTTATAATTATTTACTTAAAAAACCTTTTGAAACTCCATAATTTTACGCTGGTTATTCAATAGTGGTTCAATATTTCTACGAATTCCTTAAACTGTTGTTAATTCAAGATTTCATTGTTCCCGGATACCTATTTTATCTACTCTCTGTACATAAAACTTCAAGTTGTTGTATTTTTTAAATGCAAATGGATGAAGGTTCATCTTTTCCTCTTGTGACATAATTATTTTTCTCTCTTTGTTTAATTATAATATTTTCAGACCTTTGCTGTGGAGGAGCATTTGAGACGGATGTTTATCACCCAGTTTCCTTTATATATTAGTATCAACAGATAAAGAATAGAAACGTAAACTATATAAAAGTGATTCCTTATTATTATTATTATTTTTTAAAATATGTTGATTCTCCTTATTTTTGAAGAAAATATGTTGATTCCGTCCATACAATATCCAATTGTATCTTACATATGTGAATGTTATGCATGTAAAATGAGTTATAAAAACAGTATTATTTATTATAAATTTATTAAAATACATTTATATATTACAATTATATATCCTTCTATGTGCTGTTATTTTCAATATGTATAATTGTTTATAAAATAAATAAATTTGTGCATTATCAATGGACCCTTCTCTCTTTATAAAAGTTGCAGTCCTGAATTTCTTCTCGTGTTATTAACATTAGTTTTTCTATTTGTTATTTTTTTTATTTTATTTTTTTTTGTGATTTTACCGTTGTTAATAACGGTTGTTCCATGGTAAAACATGAGAACAACTTAAAATTTTGCGTTTCTCCTCTTTACTTCCATACCCCTCAGTCAATGTAATTTTTATTTGTATCCCTCATTCATCACAGAACTCGAGAAAGTAAAATGGAACTAAGGATCTAGAAAATATTCGAATTCGCATTCGCCTCCTACTAATACTTTCACATTTGCAGAAAAATTGTGAATTGTTTTGCATATGTTGTAGTGAATGGTATTGTAATAAATTTTTTTTTATACTTTCTAGGTAATTCGTTATCATAAAAACATAATATATATTATAATCTGGAAAGAACACAAAATATTCAAGATCGCACAACTAATATTTGCATCTATGAATGTTAAAATTATACATTCGTTACACACCTACTCGAAACCTGCAAATTCTGACTTTTTCTCTGTATATTACTTGTGCTATATTACTTCAACTGAAGTTGAATACGTGCTATGTTTGGTAAGCCACATGTTTGTGGTAAAAACCAAAGTGGTCCTCCCACATCAGCGACCCCTCTCCTGATAATGATGCCCTGTCAACGACAGTCAACCCTCCCTCCCGTTTGTCTATTTGAAATGTTATGCCACACATTGGGGTTGTAATGAAAAATAAGACCTTCCCTTCACAATATGAAATGTTTGATATAATTTTGCTTACATTTTAAGTTGTGCCATCTTTGAGATTATCTGTTTAAGTTTCGTGAATAAAAGTTTTTGCATGATACCCAAAACAAATAGACATTCAGCATTATTTATTTAAACAGATTAAACCAACCATAAATATGTTAACCATAAAAATAGATTTTTTTCATTATAAACATTACAAATTATACGTAAATAAGTGGATTTGGAAGAAAACAAACGTTTTGTTAACATTAGAAAATTAAGGTTAAGGGCTTTTACTTCAGAAACTTAGCGATTTGTATATTTTCAAGAAAGACCAACTTCAGTAATATTTAAATGGAGTGTAACTTGGATTTCCTGTAAACACTTTCCTGAGCCAGGAGGTGGAGCACACACTTCTTGAAAATAGGTAAGTACCTTATTTTCATGTTAACAAAGATAGATTCACTAAAGAAAATAACGACCATTATTAGAAAAACTAATAATAATGAATGATAGATAATTTTCTGAACTGAAAGCAGAGTTAGGATCGGCCACCCGATAACATACAAGTACCAAAAAATGTACAAATGTCTCACCCGCAGCCTCAAACCCATTTGTTTGATTATAATTATCGATCTCTTGACAATGCTTCTGTAGCCTGTTTCCGAATGTTTTCTGACATTTTTTGTAATTCTTTGTAACTTTCTTCTAGTTGATCTTTTTGTTGGGTCAATAATTTTTCCAAATCTTTCAATTTACTAGTTGTTACAATGAATTCTTTGGCTGTTTTAAAATTTTCATCAAGCTGGTCATCTTGATCTTTGGTGAGAGTGGATTCTGAAACAACAATAAAAAGAAAGATTAATGATAATATATACATATGGAATGAATATTTTAATAATTTTGGGGCACTCCAAGGAGTGTCATGTATCCTGCCAACTCGGTAGAAATGAACTTTTCGAACCCCAAACAAATGTTGATGTGTAAACATCTTAGCTCTCGGTAGGGGATATGCCAGACCGTAAGTCTCGACGTGGATATATATATATATATATAACAATATATATATATATATAACAATATATATTATTGTTATTAATATATAATAATAACTGATGAAAATATCGGCCAATAAATAATATATTTGTTGTCATATTGTCACAACAAATAATATAATGTGTTTTTACCCAATTCAGGAGATACCGAACAGCTTATTTCATTTTTAATGACAAACTTAATCTACAAATGAATACGAATCGAAGCATTTCAACAACAAAATCGAAAACTACCACGAAGCTGTATTCTCGCGGTATTTAGAGACACTACAATCACAGTTCTGTATCTTATTTTAGCTATCAACCTATAATTTCATGTATAAAAGAAATTTAATTTATTATTTTCAATAAATGTGAAAGTTTAATTCCTCATACTATTTTTCCTATTGTAGAATCATTATAAAACAAATTTTAATTAAAATCAGTGCAAGACAGCAAGTTTTTGAAACTAAACCAGATGTTCACACATCAATTCTCGTGACTACCGCGTCACTCACACATTTGCTTTTTTATTTTAAATGGTAAAATAGACTCAATATCATTAAGTATAGTGCATTTTCCATGTATTGATAGGTAGTGCCTTTCTCAACTACACACCCAGAATATGGATAAAATTACTAAACACTGGGATCTGTAAGGCGTGAAGAGAAAATAGGTCGCTTCAAAAGGGTTTCTGTTGAGGCTTTGATCGGCAAGTCACAACAAGATTCCTCCCGAACGCCGGGTGAGCCTGCTACTAATTCAAAAGAATTACGGATCTTTGACAGAACAGCTTTAACATCACAATTTTGAGGAATGCCCATAAAGATTTAAATAAGGTAGTTCACGAAATTCAAGTAGAATGAAGGATGGATATTAGAGAAGTAATGACAATTTTACCAGAAAAACTTCTGCTTTTATAGAATTGTGTATTCCATATACAGCGTTATTCGGCTGTATGCTGAAATTCCCATAAAATATTTGCTTTTCATGTCAATGAATGAACTGTCACACGTTATTGATTGAATTAATGAAATATTACCATAAAAAACTGGATCATTAGATTCCGCTTCTTCTAAATCTTGTAATATCTGGACTTTAGTCGGAAGCTTCGGTCTGGATGGGAATTCTGTTTTCTTCTTGAACATTTTGTTTATAAAAAAAATCTGGATCTCTGAAGGGATGTCTATATTTTGAGGACTGATTTGGATTTAATTATACAAAACATCTACGACTCAAAATATTCAGAGTATAACCTGAAAGCTACCATCCCATTATTTGATATGCAGTGTTGCCACTTTTAATTCAGTTGCTTAGGTCGACATAAAAAATAAGTTTGTTTTAAAAACATGTTATATAAAAAGAGGGCGCCGGTAGCTCAGTGGTATGCGTGCTTGACTTCTGAGCTCAAGGTCGTGGGTTCGTAGCCCGACCGAGGCCCTTAGTTTATTTTATCTGGGAGGTAAAATAAACTTAAGCACGCCGTCCTTCGGATGGGACGTTAAGCGATGGTCCCGAGCCTGTACGATGTCAGGTACTCGTTAAAGACCCCTACCCTAGATGAATAAAAATTTAGGGTAGGCAAAATTTAGGACTCCCACAGTAGAGTCGGGCTCATGTCCACCAGAGTGACGAAAGAGCGCTCTGGTAGTAGGCGATATGACCTCGTTGTTAAAGCCCGGGCATGAGTCATAAAACCTAACCAAACCTAACCTGTTATATAAAAATGAACATTTATGACTGTTGAACAAGTAATAAATAAATGAACTACATGCAAGTTTGCTGAGCTAAAATTAAATTTTGTCTTTTTATAATGGAGTAATTAATGGCAAAACGAATTGAATTTTTGCGCCCACTTTGCAAGGTATATTGGGAATATTCAGCAATCTATTTTTAGTAGTACAGTCCTTGATAATTACTACTGTGCGTTATTATTCAGCTGACCCCTCAAACTCGAAAATATTTACTGACCGTTTCAATATGGTTCATGTAGATTCCTTCCATCAATTTTATTGTTAAATGTAGACTTTTCTGAACTACACTGAGCGTAAATACAATTCAAAAAGTTTATTAAGGCAATCATCTTAATTTCAGATGATAACGCTTGAATTTATTCCGAAGAAAAAAGGCAATTAACTTGACCCAGCTAACTAATTTAAAATGTTAGGAATTAGAAACAATAATTAAGAAATTAACCAATTAAAAGTTTATTTAGTGTAATACATTTTTTTTTTGTATAGAAATTTGTCTGCTGGGCAATGCTCTTTTTTGCCCGTTTGTAAATGCGAAGATTTCTACAGGGATTCAAAAAGACGTTAGTCAGGTATTTCGTAGTTTTGTATCTTTTACTGTAAAGAGATGAAATATTGTGTTGATTGTTGAAAATAAGGGGCGTAGTTACATAACCAACCACTTCCTTCTGCCAATTTTACAATTGCTTCTACAATTACTATTACTTAAAATTCTCATAGGGTCCATTTCGTAAATGACGTAACTAATTTTCGAAAAAAAGTCCCCTCTGCCCTGCTTGTCACAAAGTGTCACACTCTTCTAAAAAGAAGAATAGAAATTTCATATGAGGATGATAAGTTTCCGAGTAAGACAACTCTCAGAGAAGACAACCCGAGTAAGACAACCCTCAGAGAAAAGGAGCCAAAAACTCCTGAATATGAGCAGAATGGATCTAAGAGCTATGGCAGGGCTGATTACAGGACACTGTCATATGAACAAACACCTATACAATATGTGCATCGCTAGAAGCCCTCTGTGCAGGAAATGTGGCGAGGAAAATGAGTCTCCGGTTCATATTCTAAGCCGGTGCGGGGCACTAGAAAGCAGACGTTTCCACTGCTTCAAAAAAAAAAAAAAAGACAATTATTGAACTTAGTCAAATCGACCGAATAACAGAAATGAGCCAACTTCCAGAATGTTTATAATTGGGGAGGATTCTGAGTAGGATTGGTCGATGTAATTTGCCAAGGGTCGAGACTTAGATTTACATATATGAATCGAGACAAACCGATGCACGTCGGCACATCATATAAACTGCCAAATTACATCCATTAAAGCTATTTAGTATAGTTTTTTCTTTCTATAAATATAAATTAAAATTAACAAATGGAATATCAGTCAAATAAAAGTAATAACTAAAAATAATGGGCAAATAAATGCCTAACTAAAAGTTCAAATAAATCAGCACAAAATAGGTATATTTCCTTCATCATTAGCACAGACTAATAACGATCAAAAAATACTTTGAGAAATTAAAATATGCAAGTTTGTTTATATATAGAAAATTAAATAATTTAGGAAGAAATATTAAACATTCAGACTCTCAATAGCAATTTCTAACAGGAAGTTAATACCTGGAAATTGACAATAAACTTATTTTATAACTTAAAGAGAATAAAATAGGTAACAATAAAAAGATACGTTATAATTAAATGTATATTATTAATAAAGTATGAATAAATCTCATTGAAAAAATATATAACAGTTTATGTGCAAGCGGAAAGCTCAACTTGAAAGCTACTGTTCAATAAATACGATTGTTATAGTTAGTTATTGTGACTCAAGCCCGGACTTTAACTACGAGGTCATGAGGTCATGTCGCCTACTACCAGGTTGGTCTTGCTCGCTCTGATGGACATGAGCTCGACTGTTGGAGTCCTAAATCGTACAGTCTCGGGTCCATCGCTTTATGTACCATCCGAAGGACGGCGTGCTCAAGGCTATGATGTTATAATTTTCAATTATTCATACGGAATAAGGCTTATAGTCCTTCAACTGTAGTAACGCTAGTTTTGGAGCTAAAACTAATTTATTCAAAAAGATTTCTCATTAATCGTTGCAATGGTTTTCGAGTTACAAAGATTGCGTGAGTGGATGCTGGGATGGACCAGGGGTTGATTAAAAAATATACCTTAACCTTCCGGTAGATAAAACTCATCTATTCAAAAAGATTCCTCATTAATCATTGCAGTGGTTTTTGAGTTACAAAGATTGCGTGGGTGGATGCTGGGATGGACCAGATATTGAGGTACTAATACGCCTATAACCTTCCACAGACGATGACGAACAAATTAAAAAAATAATTAATCAAATCCATCAAGCCGTTCGTGAGTTATAGCGGTACAACGCACAGACATTTTCAGCTTTATATATATGATTACATTTTTTTGGTCTTATTCAACGTTTTGTCGCAACTGTTGATTGCATGCAGCTACCAATATGTCTTGAGTGGCGTGAGAGAGGAAAGCCACCCAGCGGCAGCTCCTCAGGGCGAAATTTATAAACAATGAATGGGGGTATTATGATGTATAAGTTTCAAGAAATGGAGGGGGTGGGGGTTGCAATTTGGGAATATAGCAAGTGACGGTTCCATCTGTGGAGGGTTGTGTGGTGAAGAAAGGGGTTGGATCTATGGGTTTGATATGATAGATTATTTGATATGGAAACGTCTTTGACCAGAAAACCTTCAGGTTAGATGTTTTAGCCGAACCGTTACTTTTTGAGCCGTATATTCAGAGTGGACTGAGTAGGAATGTGTAGCAGTTACGCTTTTGTGTTAAGGGTAATTTTGAATGTCTGTGCAAAAAGGAATAAAGTATTTTAAATCGTTTGTTTAGTATTACGAGTGTGTCGTATTTTAGGGATCCATGTCAGTCCTTTCACCATTGTGTAAGTCCTAAATTGACAGTACTAGTCTGCGGGAGAAGCTTGTAGATAAAAACGGTGGGAAATGTACAAAAAAAAAAAAAATTGAACCATCTAATTTAAAATGGCATGTCTGGTGGTTGACGAGGACTTTTGGAAAGCTAGACAAGGATTGAAGTTAGTGCATTCTGTCCAGTGTCCGAGCTGGCTCACTTAAGAAGAGGAAATGACTCGTTTTAGCTCGACCTCTCGCTCCCTGATCAATTTGCCCTTGTCTTTTCTTCTTTGGAGATTCAGTCGGAACAATGAAGTTCTTCACGACGTTTTTCTTAACTGTGGTACTTGTAACTGTAGCAGCTGACCAAATACGTAAGTACATAATTATATATAACAAAGCGTATAGTTTAGCAGTTTAGTTGAGAAGTTAACTTTACATGCCAAAGAGGAAGACATTTAAAAAAAAGTACATAATAAAGAGATTTATAGTTAGTTAATGGCTTGTTATATTTTAGTTTACTTTATTTCAGGATTTTTAGAATAATATTGTCAAAAGTGATTTGAAGTTTGCACATCAATTAATTTGGAAAGTTTCTACTACTCGAATGTTTATAAAATTTCATATTGAAGAAGGTTGAGATTTCAACGTAAATAAAGGTTATTTAAAAAGAGAGATAAAAAAAAGTCGTCGGTGCGTCAACGGCAATGTACTTCTTAATAACGAATTAATCAATTAACTTTTCGCTCCCCCCCCTCCAAAACCAGTCGACCGTTTGCGCTAATATCCAACATAGGGGCTCCTAAATCCTCATCCACGAAGTTTTGTGTTGATAAAATCATTACATTGGTAGCTATTAGGGTTTTTGAATTGAATTTTTGGGCCCCCTCTCCTGACCCTTCTCATTGGGTTTTGAATTCACATATGAAATTTCATTAGAGTTTTTTGGGTTAGGCCTCCTCCAAGCCGATTTGACTGAAAATCAATAGGTTTCTTTTGGGGTTTTGGATACACATATAAATTGTCGTGTCGATAAATTCATTTTATCGGAAGTGAGGACACAGACAGACCCATTTTTTGGAATTTGGAGGTCGGAAAAAATGATATTCTGTTGAAAACTCAATATCGAATTTCTGATCGATTACATAACTTTTCCTATACTTCGTATATCTGTGGAAATAATAGTACAAGTCATTCGCCATTATCAACTATGTAAATTAGTACTTCGAAAGACTGGGGAAGTAAAAAATAACATCTACCGAAATAATGAATGTATAGATACATTTTAAATTGAAATTGAAAATCCCTTAAGGACGGCACTTATTATTTTTCAATGAAACCGGCCGAAGGGAAAGAGTGCATCAGGGGAGCGGGACTCGACCCCAAAACTCCTAATAACTGCCGATATAATGAATGTATAGATACAAAATTTAGCATGAGGATTCAGAAGCCTCTATGTAAATCGACTATTGATTTTTAGCGCAAACGGTCGACTAATTTTGAAGGGAAACCGAAAACGTAATTAATCCGTTCTGGGGGACAGGGCCCCTCCCCACATGCCCGGTGCTACCGTTGCTACGGCAACGGGGCCCGCAAGGACGGGGAAAAAAATTAAAAAGTAGAACAGTAAGAGCATTTAGTCAGCTGGGCAACGTATTGAAAACATGGCAACGTTCATCAATGACTTAAGAACGTCTTAATTCACTTGGAGTGTTAGCAATCGAACACCGTCTTGCATCAAGCCTTGACTTTAGTGATGTAATTGTAAAACTCTCAATGATCAAAGCCAGAAAAATGTAGCTTTCATTCATATGGTTTATAATGTAACCACCAATTTCCTACGACAGTTATTATTTTATCTGTGTAAATATTAAAATTAAGCAAACAAAAATATTTAAGAATTAATTTGTTCAATTATGTATTTACCAGTATTTAAAATACATTTAGATGACAATCTAAACACTGTCTAAACTCTTAAAACTAGTTTAAATGTGTGTTTGATGAAAAATAATTGTAATAAAGGTTAACAAATGTATATTGTAAAAAAAGGCCAACATTTCTTTTTTTGATAGTAAGAGGGGGGCCCATCATGACTTTGGCAACGGGGCCCAGGGAATAATGTGGGGGGCCTGCTGGGGGAAGTACATTGCTATTTTTTCAACGACGCTTTTTTTTTTATTTTTGTGAATTCCTTTGATGAAGCCATGATTCATTTCGCAGAAACCATATGCAATTTCGCGCATCTATCTGTCTTAATTTCTTCTGCGTTAATCCTAGATCAGATAGCAGACAATGTCAATTTCTCTTTCTTATCTATATTAATAAAGCTGAAACGGGGTTTGTTTGTTTGTATGTATGTATGTTTGTTCCAGCATCACGCCCAAACCGCTGGACGGATTTTTATGAAACTGCCCATGTAGCATTCTTTTGAGCCCGATTGAATAATAGGCTATGTGGCGTCCCAAAATTTTGATCGGGAGGGGGGGTTGTAAGGGGGGCCTAAGTATATAAATAGTGCTAACTCATTAACTAATGGTCAAATTGTCATGAAATTTCACACGTAGTCTTTTTAAAAGCCAAACAGGAAAAAAAGGTGTGTGGCGTCCCAAAGTTTTGAACGGGAGGGGGGGTTGTGGGGGGGCCCAAGTATAAATATAGAGCTAACTCATTAACTAATGGGCGAATCGTCATGAAATTTCACATGTAGTATTCCTGAAGACCAAATAAAAAAATAGGCCGTGTGACGGCTCAAAATTTTTTACGGGAGGGGGGGTAGTGGGGGGGCCTAAGTATAAATATAGAGCTAACTCATTAACTAATGGGCGAATCGTCATGAAATTTCACATGTAGTATTTTTAAAAGCCAAATAGGAAAAAAAGGTGTGTGGCGTCCCAAAGTTTTGAACGGGAGGGGGGGTTGTGGGGGGGCCTAAGTATAAATATAGAGCTAACTCTTTAACGGTTGGTCGGATTGTCACGAAATTTCACATGGAGTATTCCTGAAGACCAAATAGAAAAATAGGCGGTGTGACGGCTCAAAATTTTTTACGGGAGGGGGGGGTAGTTGGGGGGCCTAAGTATAAATATAGAGCTAACTCATTAACTAATGGGCGAATCGTCATGAAATTTCACATGTAGTATTTTTAAAAGCCAAATAGGAAAAAAAGGTGTGTGGCGTCCCAAAGTTTTGAACGGGAGGGGGGGTTGTGGGGGGGCCTAAGTATAAATATAGAGCTAACTCTTTAACGATTGGTCGGATTGTCACGAAATTTCACATGGAGTAATCCTGAAGGCCAAATAGAAAAATAAGGTGTGTGGCGTTCCAAAGTTCTGATCGGGAGGGGGGTTGTAAGGGGGGCCTACGTATATAAATAGTGCTAACTCATTAACTAATGGTCGAATTGTCATGAAATTTCACATGTAGTATTCCTGAAGGTCAAATAGAAATATTAGGTGTGTGACGGCCCAAAATGTTGAACAGGAAGGAGGGTTGTGGGGGGGGCTAAATATACATATAGAGTTAGCTCATTAACGGTTGGTCGTATTGTCACGAAATTTCGCATATATTATTCCTGAAGGCCAAATAGAAAAATAAGGAGTGTGGCGTCCCGAATTTTTGAACGGGTGGCGGGGTTGAGGGGGGGGGGACTAAGTAAAAATATAGAGCTACCTCATTAACGGTTGATCGTATTGTCATGAATCGGATTGTCATGAATTTCACATGTAGTAGTAGTAACTATGTATTCGCTGTGGGGTTCACTGTTGCAAGACATTTACTAGCTGTGATGTCCAGCGTTCCTAATATCGTACTGGCTGTGGGGTTCGCTGTTGCAAGGCACCTATAAGACATTTACTAGCTGTAATGCCCAGCGTTTCTAATTACGTACTAGCTGTGGGGTCTGCTGTTGCAAGGCGCTAGCAGTGTGGCCCAGCGTATTTCACTCGTAGGTACTAGCTGTGGGGTCCGCCGTTGCAAAACTCATACTAGCTGTGATGCCCTGTGGTTCAAACTACATCCTATCTGTGGGGTTTGCAGTTGCAAGGCACCTACTACCTGTAGGGCCCAGCGTTCCTAAAAACAGTCCGCCGTTGCAAGGCATATACTACCTCTGGTGCCCAGCGTTCCTAACTACGTACTAGCGTTGCTATAGTTGAAGGACTATAAGCCTTATTCCGTATGAATAATTGAAAATTATAACATCATGAATGTACTGTTAAAGGGTAAGCGGATTGGCATGAATTTCACATGTAGTAGTAGTAACTATGTATTCGCTGTGGGGTCCGCTGTTGCAAGGCATTTACTAGCTGCGGTCAATAGCGTTCTTAAGTACGCACTGGCTAGGATGTCCAGCGATGCTAAGTATTCACTATCTGTGGTTTCCACCGTTGAAAGACGCATACTAGCTGTGATGCCCAGGGGTCCTAAATACTTACATGCTGGGGTGTTTGACGTTGAAGGACTATATGCCTTATTCCGTATGAATAATTGAAAATTATAACATCATGAATGTACTGTTGAAGAATTTAAAAGACTTATAGGAGATAATAGTAGAAAAGTCAAAGTTCCCCGGGCAACGCCGGGTATTACTGCTAGTTATTGTATATGATTCAATAATTTTATCATAGTCACAATTCCTTATGAATTGTCTCATCAAAATTGTCAAATAAAATTAAAGAGGCAATTAACGAGGAAGGTTTTATATGAACATCGCTATAATGTTTTTCTTCCTGTTATTTCAGGTTTGAAAGTGCATCCTGAACCAGATGACTCCAAAAGCAGCCTAATTTGGTTCAACATCTCCAACTACGACGAATGGAGCCAAAAACTGGATAGTTTCCTGGAACGTGAGTGATGCATAAATCTTGGATAAATAGAGACCAAATCTAGAATATAAATTAACAATAGAATGGACCAAAAACGAAACAATTTTTTTTGTTGTTACTAATTAGAAATAGTACAATTGAACGTCAGTTTACTAACCTCATTCCCAATAGGAAAATTTTCAACTTTTTCAGTTTCATTTGTATGTTAAATTGTTAGAATGTTCGTTACTATTTGGACGAAAAACTGGATAAAACCACTTTAACTGGATGAACTAAATGGAGTAAAAATATATATTAATGACATGAACAAGTCTGACCTCAATTTGTTTATCTGTTAGTTATGATCAAATTACAGCATCTTAATTTGATTATTACGATCGATGATTATTTATTTTTATTATTTGTTTGTTTGTGACTCATGCAGCCGTGGCTGCAGTAGATCAGTACTTATTAGTTATTATGACTGATGCCTAGGCTCTAACTACAAGGTCATATCGCCTACTACCAGAGCGCTCTTTTGTCACTGATGGCATGAGGCCGACTCTACTATGGGAATTTTGCCAACCCTAAATTTTACTCACCTAGGGTAGTAAAACGGTAGACCGTTTAACGAGTACCTGATATTGTACAGGCTTGGGACTATCGCTCAACGTCCCATCCAAAGGACGACGTGCTTAAGTTCATTATATATATAATAAGTAGAGCCCAGATTTCCGGGCAATTGCATTTTTTTTTTCGCTTGCTTGAAATCATTAAATAACAATTTATTTTTACGAATTAAGGTATTCTGATTAATATACCTACATAAATTTTATTTTGCACGAAATTGCACGTTTTCAATTTTTTTTGACATAATTGCGCGTTTTAAGTTTTTGCTGCACAAAATTGCATATTTGTCGTAATTAGAAAATCTATTTGTAAGTTATAAATGAAAATGTTTACATTAGTTAATCGACAAACAGTTTTGAGAAAAAATCCCGGATGTAACCAATTCAAGAAGTACAATGCCGCCATAAATGGTGAAGATATTGGATTGGTTCTACAACCTGACATTATAAGCAGCTACAAAAAATGCCCCATCACAAGCGTCAGCGTCGAGGGATCACTTTCCCCCCTAAAACCCATATGTACTTAGAGACAGGCGGCACAGTTTTTCAGACAAGAATTTTGAAATGTATTTAGCAGTGAATCAAATGCTTAAGTAAGAAATATATATCAATTTAATTGGAGTCAAATTCTCGGCCTCGAGGAATGTGGTGAACTGTTTTTTGTAATTAAAACATGGAGGTAAAAAAAAACTTGTATTTTCAGTAAATATTTTTTATAAATTGTATAAATAAATTTCTTTAAGCTTTTTATTCTATAAATTTATTTTTAAACCCTACCCAATTTTATTCTGAAAAAGAGTTATTTAATTTACAAATTAGATTCAATTATTTTTTTTCGCTGAAAAACACTTAATGGCAGGACTTTATTTTTTGTAGCACTTTTTTGCAAGTTTTGGCCTTTTTATTGCACGTTTTTTAATTTGTTTACTGCACGAAATCCGGGCTCTAATAATAAGTAAGTTTATTATTTGAATTATATATTATTTATTATTATTTTTCAATGGTTTTGGCAACAACTGTTGATCTTATTAGCGATGGGCGAAGCTGTAGATTAATAATAGTTGAACGTTTAGCTTACAGGACTCCTTCACTGACGGAGGGTCGAGAGGAACATCTGGTGAGCTGCAGCTATGACAAGTACCCTGCTGCAGACTCAGTCTGTAAGGTGAAGGTGGAAGACTTCAAGCCGTGTGTTGCCTCCGACTACTTCGGATACAAGAGAGGCTCTCCGTGTGTCTTCATCGAATTTGAAAAGGTATTCTTTGAATGAAATAACATATGGCCACCTGGCCCAACAAGAGGCTGATTGAACCTTCTTTTGTATGTTGTATAAAATGTGGTAAAAAAAAAAAAAAGTTTTAAGTGTTAAACTTAAATAAATAATAATTAGATAAAAATATAAATAATAATTAAATAAACAATTTTTTACCACATTTCCTGTAGAAATTTGATCTCTTTTCTTTTGAAAAACATCTTAAAAACTATATTCCTAACACTAATTCAATTTCTTATTTTATATTTCGGGTCATTCTCCAAAATTAAGTTATATATTTCTGGGCATATATCCTGTACATATAAACAAATAAAAGTACCTTCTTTTTGGATAAATTTCACCGTCAATTCACTCCTATTTAGTTCATCATACCTTAAGCCTAAACACCACTGTCCATTTTCACTCAGACCGTCGCCATTGAACCTCGGCCTCGACACTCCACTCACTAAAAAAACAGCTGATGGCCGTGTTTTGTTTTTTTACTCATTTGTTTAAAAATAAATTTGCTTTTTATATAAAAATAAATATAATTAATTTTTTAATGTTTATAATTTAATCTTTTTAATGTGTGTATTATTTTTATACATCACAATATATATATTCGGAGTATAAAGGAAGTTATGTAATCAGTCAGAAATTGATGTCCGTGAGTGTGTCAATGTATGTATGTCTGTGGATACGATAACTTCTTATAGAATGAATATATCGACCCGAAATTTCATGTTTATCCATGAAAGGATGACACTTATTGTGATGTTCAGCCAAATCGACCAAAGGGAAGGTTATGAATCAGAAGAGGAGGGAGCACCTCAAAAAAAACTAAAAATGTAATGAAAGATTCAATATGAAATTTTATATATGTTCTAGGATCCACAAAGATGGCATCTATTGATTTTTGCTTTTAACTGTGCTACCGATGCCCTAAAAAAACATTTATTGCATATCTTGTTAAAAATAATGTCTGAAGTAAATATGAAAAACATAGTAAAAAATAATGAAAATATATGGAATCTTCAGAAAAATTTAAGAGAATGAAAAATATTAGTTGCAGACTCAATAGTTAGCTCATTATTATCATTTAGTTAGAGATAAAACGAAATGAATAAAATTTAAAAAAAATACATTTAAATTGGAGGGGATCATGTAAGATGCATGCATAAGTTGATGTAGAATGATGGTGCCTCCTTGCCTCCCGATCTAACCAACAAAACATAAATTTCGAATGGTCTACATATCTTATATCAGGTCGAGTAGAATCTCAATGAGTCAAATATACAGCTAAAAATATTTTAGGGGATGAGTGCCAGGAGCCTGCTAAAGTGAGTAGGTCGGCCAGTCACCGATTTTCCAACAAAAATGGAGTTATATTTAGTCGGCCATGTACACAGTGTGGCTGTAACACAATCAACCACTGCCATCTCTATCAAAAATGAGATAATTAATCATGATTTAATTTTCAAAAATAATACCTTTTATAATTTTACCTTCGAGAGAGAGAAAGTATGAGCCACGAAAACAAGAATGAAAAATAATCAATTTAGTAGTGAGGTCAGTCCATTCAAAAGAGTTCTAAATTAGGTTTTCTAATGGCTAAATTTAATTAACGTTTTTTACGGTTGAATAAAATGTATATTTGAATGGTTGGGAAGTCAAGTGAGATATTCCCGTGAGTTCTTATGGAATGATACCATTTTTTTTCCCCCTAAATTTGGTTGTTTGTCGAATCAAGAGGAATGTTGAACCCCAGTGTACCCAAGCCTTGCGGCGCCGCAAAAATTCATGCAGACCTAGCGGCAATTTGTTGGCTAATCTATAAAACTTCATGGATTATCGGAGATTAAAAAAATATATTTCTGCGTATTTATTATACAAATTTTACATTTAAGTTAATTCATAAGGACGGCACCTATTAATTTTTCGCCAAATCTGCCGAAGGGATGGGGAATCAGTGGTGGGTGGCTCGACTCAAATACCTTAATAACAGCCGAGGTAATGAATGCATCTACACAAAATTAGTATGAGAAATCAGAAGCCACTAGTAAGTGAAATATTGAGTTTTAGCCCAAATAGTCGATTGGCTTAGGAGGTAGATCGGAAACGCAATAGATTTAGTAGAACATAAGTTGAATGTTGTGAAAGCATCACTCTCTTCCTCCCGACCTTGACATCCCCCAACCTAGACCAATAACCTCCTTGTAATGTATTACGTAGTTTACCATGCTTTAAAAGAAGAGATAAACAATTTGACGAAGACTCATTTCATTTGCCTTATATAAAAATTCTGTTTAATGAAGCTTATGTATATCTACTATAAATAAAGATTGTGTGCAACTCGAGATATTATAGTCATTATTTATAATATCTATTCTGTTTTTTATTAATTTACCATAACATGTTCAATATCAACCGAAATTGAATCTTAGAATAACTACACATATATGAGATGAATTATAGTAATTATAAAAATAAAATAAATAAATAATAGAAAATTCCTAATAATAATAAATATAATAGATATAATTTTTTACATTACATTATGTAATTATAAATATTTTATATTTCTTTAAGAGAAGTCTTTTTTTTGAGAAAAAAAAAAGGATATAAATTAATTAGCAAATAACAATAATACAAATAGTAAATAACTAATCTGGAAGTAATAAAATTGATGATAATAATAAAATTATTAAACAAAAATGATGAATTCATGGTGAATTTACACAATTTTGGTGAAGAACATCCACCAAGAAAATAAAACGAAAGGAAATTTTGAATTAACTACTTAATTTTTTTTATATACAAATTACGATATATTTTTTTACAATTGTATCCATTGCTTTCAAGAGCACAAAATAAGTTATTTCTTTCATGAACTATACTTTTTTCAAGAAGAGAGAAACAATGTTTATTTATTCGAAATTTTCTTTCTCCTCGTATCAATCATGATTAGTATTGTTGAGAGTGAAACTCTTTATATTTTTTCTAATGACCATTAGTGCTTGAACAACGCAGGTATGGGTAGATTTTGAGTTTTCTAAAATATTTTCCTAAAGTTTTTTCGTTGATTGATATTATTGAATTATTCTTAGTGCTTTATTTTAAAGTCTGAAAAATGAATTTAGCGCCAAATACTTCTATAAAGATCACATATTTTCGTTTCTTTTACAATAATGATTTTTTTTTTGCATACTATGTTACTAATTATATTAGATTATATTCTCAATGAATTCTTATTTATACTCGTATGTTTGTTTGAGACAGTTGCTGGGCTGGAAGCCACGGTATTACACCTCTACAAAGTCTCTTTCTAAAACAATGCCCCAAGATCTTCGAGAAGATATAAAATACCTGACTTCTGATCTAAAAATGGTGAGTGGTTCGTGCTTTGAGTCTGTCTAGACTGGTGAGTGGCAGTTTCTACACTATATTTAGATACCAGTGGCTAGTTTTTTTTTCTTCTCTAGCAGAGTAACTCATCACAAATTTGTGCAGCAATATATGACTCAGAAATTTATTTATTACATTTTTAGAGTTTTTATGTCTGTTTGACAAAAATTTTAGTCATACTATTTGTCTGTTAAATTTTACGTAAAGATATACCTTCACAGCTCATTGCATAGGGAAAAATAGTCTGAACCCAAAATAATTGGTTATTGATTGGTAATATAATCATAAAACCAATGAAACTTCTTTATTACTTACTATATCAATTCTTCATTGTCTTTTTAATAAAAAAAATTATTTTGAAGACAAATTATTGTACATGCCTACTATTAATGCATAAATATGCAGAACAAAGAATATTAAACGAAAACAAGCAATGGTAAGCAACAATGGTGTACCCAAAAATATTTTGCCTGAATAATACTTGTAAAAATTAAACTCTTAAATAAAAAAATGTATGTAAATTATATGTGTTTGAGTAGACTTGTATCTACTTATTTCAAAAAATGAGATCAAAAGATTTCTTCATTAGAAACAGACAGATGTAGACATCGGTGTATGTACATTAACGCGAAACTTGTCGATTTTCCAACGTTGTAGACCTATAGAACGTTTCCAACATTCTAAGTTTAGAAAAATGTTTATATTTGCCGTAGAAACAGGTTACGTGGCGAGTATTTTCAATGAATCATAAATAATTGTTTTTCGTTTGAATTTCATAGGACTTGCGCCATTTTAGTTCTTATAGCTCAAATTCTCCTTAAATGACAGCTACTGATTCTGATGAGAGATCTTCCTTATGAAACATAACTACTTATTCAATACTTGTAGGTGTTTGAAACGCAAATACATCGAAAGAATGTTTTGAAGAGAACTTATCGTTTTACTTTGAATAGAAAATTTATCTGTAAGATTAGAAATTAAATATTCCAATAACGGAATGTATAAACAGCGATGATAATATTCTTCGCGATGTCTGAATGGCTGTCTTGGTTTATATGAATTACACAATATTGATTAAATAATTGTATAACTAAAAATTGAAGAAAAACGTAGGTATATTGTTCATTTCACAAAATATACTGAGTATATACAGTGGTTGAAGCAATACCGAAAGTACTCCCATATATTTTGTGATATAAACAATATTTTCTATAAAACATACATTTTTTTTTATTTTTTATTAAGTGTTTCACGATATCTCTGCACAAAATGTATCAATTGTATAACTGATTGTAAATTTGTATACTTGAATATTTTTTTAATTATTAGGGAACTAACGAGGGCCGGATTAAGAGGGGGCACACTGGTCCAGGCTCCCCTCCCGGGGGGCCCCAAAATCAAAATTTAATCTTCTTGGATATGTGCATAGCTTCGGATATTCTTTGAATGAAAAGAGAGAAGCCCTTACCTAAGGCAACTATTGAATGTTAGCGGAAACGGTTGACTGGTTTTGGAGGGGGAGCGAAAAGTTAATTGATTAATTCGTTCTGGGGAAGTACATTGTCAGTGATTCACTGACTTTTTTTTATTCTGGTCAAATTTTTTAGATACGGAAAAAATTGTTTTTTTTTTTTTTTAATTATGTATAATTTTGAAACTGTTCTTCTAATTTGTTGTGAAGAAATAAATAATTGTAATACTAAACCAAAATTATAGTTTTTAAATTTTTTTTAGTATTATGTTTCAACAACCTTTCATCGCTAGAAAAAAAATTCCACCTGGCTCAAATATATATGTTACGCCGAATTGACGAAATTGCCTAGTTCGTGAACTAGGCAAAAAATTGCCGAATTCACGAATTAACCTCTTTGCCGAATTCATGGATTAATTTGTTGGTTTCATTTTGCCTATTTCGCGAAATAGGCAACCCCCAATTTTTGGGTAATTCCCTAAATAGAGAATTATTGGGATCTATATATCAATTATTATAGATTGTTATAGATAAGGAATTATTGAATTATATAAAACTCAAATAATGAAAAAAAAAATTTCTTTAATATTGGGTTTTAAACAACATTGAACAGTATTCGTTAGCAAATGTTTATAAAAACAATGGAACAGAGGTCAAATTTAAAAAAAAAATTAATCATGGTTTTTACAGGATGTTCCAGAAAGAAAATCTGAATTACAAACTTAGCCACTCTTATAACATTTACATCGTGAAGATTTACATCTTTTTTGCATGAACATCTTGTATACCCTAACTATGCGCTGCATGTAGTTGCCTAATTCGTGAACTAGGCAACATGATTACTGCCGATTACGTGTATTAGGCAGTAGATTTGCCTAGTACGTGAATTCGGCAAAGAGGTTGCCGAATTCGTGAATTTGGCTATTTTTTGCCTAGTTCACGAACTAGGCAATTTCGTCAATTCGGCGTAACATATATATTTTAAAACAGAACGTTCATTTTTTCCTTAAACCGTGTCAAATTGAAATTATAAAGGCCTACAATCCCCCCGATAATACACCTTTAGTAATAAAATTATTTTATTTTTATTTGTTAACTTTATTATTTTTTTATTTTTTAGTGGCAAAATATATGGTTGTCGTGTGAAGGAGAAACGCCAGCTGACAAGGAGTTCATCGGGGGAACGATGGTGCTGCCTCAGCCTGGCTTCCCTGGGTACCACTTCCCGTACACAGGACAGAAGGGATATCTCAACCCAATTGTGGCGATACACTTCGTAAAACCACTATGTAAGTACCCATAGCCAACCTGGTGAAATTCCCAAAATGTTTTTCTTAAATTTTTTTTTAAGGGCTATAAAATAGAAAAAATATACAGAAGATTGAATTTCCGTTCACATAGTATTCACCCTTCGTCGAAAATATAATTGCCCTTCGTCTTCCTTAACAGCAAACGCTACCTAGGCCTCATACTTGACAAAGGAATGACGTGGAATCCTCACACCAGACTGAAAAGACAGGAAATGAACAGATGTTACAAACTGTTACTAAGACTACTAGACAAAAGATTAAAATTATTTCTGAGAACAATACGACTAATATATAACGCAAGCCTGTGTGGACTTAAACCATGGGGTTCTGCCAATGCTTCCAATCTTCAATCCCTGCAATTGAAAACCCTTTGTACAATAGCTAATGCTCCTTATTACATCTCCAACAAAACCCTTCACATTGATTTCAATATTACCCTTATCACCGACTTAGCCAACTCTTGGTACAATTTATTTTCCTCTTAGTACACACATTAATCTTCTAGTCCGTGCCCTCTCTCCCTTCTCCCGCACTTACCGAACAACGCCTAAAGCGTGAATGGCCTAGAGACCTCAAATCAGACAGTGCAGTGATTAGTCATAAATGAGTGCAACTCAGTGACTTCACCACTCGGTGATTACTCCACATTTTGACATTGCCATTTTTTCTCTCAACGCACATTTGCTTCTTGTACATGTTATTTACACAGTTGTTAATAAAATAATATTTAAAAAAATTAATTATGAAGAAATTCCTCTGGTCTTTTATTTAATTTCAGTTTTATACATATTTTAACTTGGGATGAGAGACTTAAGGAATAAAGTACAGAGTCTAGACAACACTAATTGATAATCAACAACTGTACAAAAAATTAATTAATAATTTAATTGAAAATACTGGTTATAATAACACGCAATCACGGCCTTTCGATCTCTCAATATATTTATAACTAGCAGTAATACCCGGCGTTGCCGGGGAAACTTTGAATTTTCTCCCAATATCTCCTATAAGTCTTCAATTTTTCGAGATTACATTCATGATGTTATAATTTTCAATTATTCATATGGAATAAGGCTTATAGTCCTTCAGCTATAGTAACGCTAGTAAGTTTTTAGGACCCCTGGGCACCACAGCTAGTATGCGCCTTTCAACGGCGGAAACCACAGCTAGTGAATACTTAGCATCGCTGGACATCCTAGCCAGTGCATACTTAAAAACGCTTGTGACCACAGCTAGTATATGCCTTGCAACGGCGGACCCCACATCTAGTACGTAGTTGGGAACGCTGGGCATCACAGTTAGTATGTGCCTTGCGACGGCGGACCCCACATCTAGTACGAAGTTAGGAACGCTGGGCACTACAGGTATAACTGCCTTGCAACAACGGACCCCACCGCTAGTACGTAGTTGGGAACGCTGGGCACTACAGGTATAACTGCCTTGCAACAGCGGACACCACCGCTAGTACGTAATTAGGAACGCTGGGCATCACAGCTAGTAAATGTCTTGCATCAGCGAACCCCACAGCTAGTACATAGTTAGGAACGCTGGGGCTGAGCACTACAGCTAGTAAGTGCCCTGCAACAGCGGACCCCACAGCTAGTACGATATTAGGAACGCTGGGCATCACAGCTAGTAAATGTCTTGCAACAGCGGACCCCACAGCGAATACATAACTACTATTACTACATGTGAAATTCCATGACAATCCGATCATCCGTTAATGACCTATCACTATCTTCAAATTTAGGCCTACCCCCACAACCCCCCTCCCGTTCACAATTTTTTGACGTCACACACTCTATTTTTCTATTTGGCCTTCAGGAATACTACATGAGAAGATTCGAGACAATCCGAACAACTGTTAATGAGCTAGCTCTATATTTATACTTAGGCCTACCCCCACAACCCCCCTCCCGTTCAAATTTTTAGGACGCCACAAACCTTATTTTTCTATTTGGCCTTCAGGAATACTACATGCGAAATTTCATTACAATCCGACCAACCATTAATGAGCTAGCCCTATATTTATATTTAGGCCCCCCACAACCCCCCTCCCGTTCAAGATTATGGAACGCCGCACACATTTCTTTTCTATTTTCCCTTCAGGAATACTACATGTGAAATTTCGTGACAATCCGACCAACCGTTAAAGAATTAGCACTATATTTATACTTAGGCCCCCCCACAACCCCACCTCCCGTTTCACATTTTGGGTTGTCACACACCCATTTCATCAATTGGCTTTTAAGAATACTACATTCGAAATTTCGTGACATTCCGACCAAGCATTAATGAGCTAGCACTATATTTATACTTAGGCTACCCCCCACAACCCCCTCTCCCGTTCACAATTTTGGGACGCCACACATCTTATATTTCTATTTGACCTTCAGGAATACTACGTATGAAATTTCATGACAATTCGACCATTAGTTAATGAGTTAGCACTATTTATATACTTAGGCCCCCCTTACAACCCCCCCTCCCGTTCAAAATTTGGGGACGCCACATAGCTTATTATTCAATCGGGCTCAAAAGAATGCTACATGTGAAGTTTCATGAAGATCCGTCCAGCGGTTTGGGCGTGATGCTGGAACAAACCCACAAACAAACAAACCCCGTTTCAGCTTTATTAATATAGATATAGAGTTTACCTCAAAGCGTGATAACCTAGAGGCGTCTCACATTTTTCTGTCTTGCAAAACTCTCTAACGTAACATAAAACTATAACAAATGGAGAATGGTCAGAAAATGGATACAAAGTAAGCCAAGAAACGATATTTTATTCAAAAGGCAAACATAAAATGTATTCCATGTTGCCTAAAACAGTAAGTTTTGAAAATGCTCGAATGGATGGAAGGTAAATAAACTTGTAAAAAATAAACACTCTTAGAAAACTGAAAGGCAGTGTTAGTGTTATTAACTCCATGTTCAATGGAAGTTTCTTCTGGTCTCAAAAAAGGATATTTTTCTTCGTTTCAGGAATAAATATTTTAAATTAAGTAATAAATTAAGTTATAACAAAAATAAAAATGAATGTATGTATTTGAATTACACTGTTCGACAAGGGTAAATTTTCTTGTATGAAAATACGTTTTTCTGAAGGACTTACATGTGGGAAATTCAAATCTGAAATTCGCTATCAGGCACAGTTTTTTATTTATACGAGAATATTTGTCTAATTTAACTGAAATGTTTAAGTCTGGGATAAAGATAAGAACAGTTGGCAACAATGAATTTTATCTTTCATTTGTTTTCAACAACAACACACTTTATTTGGACCAGAACATCTTGGTTCTTCACACAAAGTATAAAATGGAAAATATAAAATGAAATTAATTAATAATAATGTCTTGGTATAATCTTGGTTTGAGCCTTCTGTGGAGAGTAGGCTGGCCAAGATTGTAGTGGGCTGCTCCAGAACACAGGCCTAGTCTTCCGTGGTAGTTATCTACTAAGGACCTTAAATAGACTGCGACCCGAGGAACTCCCAGTTCCTCATGGAGTTGGCTGTTTCGGATAAACCATGGTGCATTCAGAGACACACGAAGAATTTTGTTCTGAAATGTTTGTAGTCGTGTTGTGAGTGAAGGACTGGCGCCATGCCATATTGGACAGGCGTATGTTAACAATGGCAAGAGTAACGCTTTGTACAGGAGCAGTGTGCAAGAGTGTTTGAGGGGTGTGTTGCGGTTAATGATTGGATAGAGATGTTTTAAACGGGTGTATGCTTGTGTAAGTTTTGTGTTGATGTGAAGTTTCCATGTGAGCCGTGTGTCTAAGAATACACCAAGGTACCGGACAGCCTGATCTTTAGGGTTCCATGGAATGGGAAGTCCGTCAACCCGCAGCCTACTCTGGTCCTCTGTAAAAAATCGGCGAAGGGCAAAAATCTTCGCTTCTATTTTACTGGCGTTCAACTGAAGCTTCCATCGAGCGAACCAGCTGGAGACGTGGTTGAGAGAAGTTTGTAACATATCAACTGCTGTCTGGAGGTCTTCATGTTGACACATGTATATGGAGTCATGTATATGTGTGTCGTCTGCGTATAGTGCTAGAGTGGTATTACATGGCTCGGGGATGTCGCAGCAGTATAAGCTGAAGAGGAGGGGACTGAGGATAGCTCCCTGTGGCACTCCCGCCAGAATACTACGCTTGGAGCTGAGGATGTTGTTGACCCGCACTTGAAACGTCCTGTTCTCCAAAAAGGAATCAACGATCTTTTCCAAGTACTGTCGAGCCCATGTCTTCCTCAGCTTATAGCGGAGACCTTCATGCCACATCGAGTCGAACGCGGAAGCTACATCTAAAAAGACAGAGGTTGTATATGTCTTCTGTTCGAAACCATTCACAATCTTTTCCGAGACCCTCTGTAGCTGGTGCACAGATGAATGATTATGTTTGGAACCAAACTGGTGAGCTGGAACAATTCCTGCGCTTTCCAGGTGAGAACCCAGTCTTCTCAATATTAGTCGTTCGAAGATCTTCGACAACGAGTTCAGAAGGCTTATAGGCCGATAGCTGTCCGGCTCTTGCTTGGGCTTACCATGTTTATGGAAGACGATTACAACCGCGTTTTTCCAATTGCGAGGAAAATAGCTGCATCGCGAACAGACCGGTTAGAAAGGCTATACTCTTGGGTGGCAGCTTCTTCAGCACTATGTTCGGAATGAGATCCTCACCGGGGGCCTTGTTGTTTGCTAAGTTTGTTATTAATGTTGAGATTTCTGAGGGAGTGGTGAACTTGATGAAATTTTCAACAGTTTGTGTCGGTATGGATAGATATGTGTGTACTGTGGTGTTCATGTCTGTGTTAGCAGTGTCGTGTGTGCGGTACTTTTGTTCGAGGTGTGTTGCCAGGATTTCGCATTTGTCTTCGTCGCTCATCACTGTGGGATGTCCGTCTGTCAGTGGGGGCAAGGTTGTGTTTTGTCTCAAAATTCGTCGGGCTTCTTTCCAGAGACTACTATCGCCGGGAGTCATGTCGGTCAAGTAAGCCCTGTACTTACAAATTCTGTGGTTGTCGAGCTCCCATCTCACCCGTCGGATCAAGCGATTGAGGTCTCTTTTATCTACATCACTTCTTGTTCTTTGCCAGCATTTGCGAGCCGTGTTTATTTCGTGAATTAGTGCTAGGATTTGAGTGGGAATGGAGTCATGTATATGTGGTCGTCTGTCTTTGAAGTGGTGATATGTAGCATTGTGAACAGATGTGTAAACAGTTTGTGTGAGTGTCTGTATTGCCCAGTCTATGTCGTCTGTGTGATTGTAGTAGATTGGAATTTCAAGAGTTTGATCCATTTCCCATTGAAAAGTTTTCCAATCAATTTTTCCTGTTATAAGTCGTGGAAGCGGTTCGGTGTAGTGTTTGTGTGCTGTGAATGTGTCAAGGACGGGGACGTGGTCTGAATCGAGTTCTGTTAGTGTCTCGTGATATATTGGGAATGTGAAATTTTGTATAAGTGTGATGTCTAGGATGTCTGGATGATATCTATGTTGTGACGGGTAGAAGGTTGGTTCGTCTGGGGCCTGAACAACGAGGTTGTTTGTGGCCGACAAAAGTCTGACCCCATTGTTATTGGTTCTTCTGCAGCCCCAGATTGTGTGCTTGCTATTGAGGTCCCCGAAAAGTGCAGTCGCGTCTCCTGTAAAAATGTGTTCTAGGTCTGTCTGTTTTATTCTTAAGTTTGGTCGTTGGTATCCCGAGATGATGTTGAGTCGTCTGTTGTTGGTGAGTGTCAGTTGAATCCCGACAGCCTCCAGGTGCTCCAGTTCAGGAAGAAGTAGATGGAAATGCTTTATTTTTTTCTTCACACAAACAGCTACTCCTCCAGAGGCTATTCGGGTTTGTCTGTCTCGTCTGTATGTCACGTATCCTGTCAGTCTGAATGTGTCTGTCGCTTTGAAGTGTGTTTCTGTTAGGCAAACTATGTCTATGTTGTATCGTGTTAGTAGGTTACTGAAAGACTGTTGCTTTGCTTTCAACCCATTCGCGTTCCATAATTGGAAGAAAGTATGTTATTGAGTATTGTGGAAATGAAGTATTTGATTTTGGGAATGAAAGGTTTAATTACATTTAGTAGTATGTCAAATAGGTTTGATGAGGGGTCTTGTTCGTTGAGGTTAGTTTGATGAGGGGTGCTTGCTGGTGTCTGTGTGTGGTGTCTGCTCCGGGTAAACCAAGGGTTTGATTTAGCTCCTGAGGGGATGTTTTGCTGTGACTGTGGAGGATTTTCTGAGACTGGTTGGGGAGTAAGTCTAAAGATGGATTTGCATTTGTTGTGTCATGAATGTGGGTTGGTATGTGTTTTCTGTGTGTGATTCGTGATTGAAGTTTTAAGAAGGTTTCACAGCCTCTATAATTGGCGGGGTGGCTTCCACCACAGTTAGAGCACTTTGGGGACTCTTGGAGAGTACGTGATGGGCAAGCTGTGAAATGATGATCTCCTGCACACTTGACACATTTTGGGTCAAGGTGGCAGAAGTTCTTGCTATGTCCCACTTGCTGGCAATTCGTGCACTGCACAATGCGTTGAGACCTCTTCCGCGGTTCGACAGTCACTATAGTGTAAAAGAGACGAGATAATTGAAAAATCGCTTTCCCCTCCGGAGTATTCTGGAGCTCGACAGCACACAGTGGAGTGGGGCCTTTGTCCTTGTTCAGTAGCCTCGTTACACTGAGGACTGGGTATGTCCGGGTTAGTTCGTCTTGTATTTCGGTTTCAGTCAGGGAGTATGGAACCCCTCGGATAACAACGGAAAGTTTCCTATCCTCGGGGTTCAGGAAAGTATAGTATTTTACGTCATTTGTTTGGTAAAATTTGGTCAGTTTCCTAAAGTCTTCAGATGTCATAAGGGATATTTTAATTTTTTTGTAGCATTGTTTTGTTTCGAAGGGAGATGTTGTGATACTTTTAATGTCTGTCAGTACTTTTTGAAAATCGTCGGCTTCACAAAGGAAAATTGGGGGGATTTTAAGTTGTTTTTCGGTCTGTGGGGTGGTATCGTTAGTGTGTTGGTCGGTGATGAGTGCTGCGAGTGGCGCGAATGTGTTGTGCGTGGGTATAGTGGAATGAATTGCGTACCTGTTCCGCTTGGGCTGGGTGTAGCTGGCCCCCGGTGAGGGCTCTCCGTCTAGCTGCATGGCTGACTCCGGGAGTGCTGGGAACTCCATGTCTTCTTCTGGGGGACAGGGTCTCTTCGGCTGGCTCACTAGTCGGGGTGAGTTCGACTGATCTGGGTTACCTGTATTGTTCAGTCGTGCTTTGAGGTTATCCGTGAGTCCATTTTTCGTGTTGACCGGTTTTTCGATCGAGTTGATGTTGGGCTTCATTCTCACCCGTAACAAACAAAAGTTCACAAAAACGTTAAATAAAACATTGAATTAGCAAATTTCCTAGCATCCTTAAACGTTCTGCTCAAACATAGGGTACATGACATCACCCAGCACTGCTGCCAACTCTCATTTGTTTTCATATTCAAGAGTTGACATCCCGTTGCAAATAGATTTATGTTATTTAATAAGCAAGTTATTGTTAAACTATTTGAAATGGAATTTTATAGCGTGTTAAACTAGCAAATGTAGATGGTAGAGACCTTCCATATCATGTGAGTAAATATGGTGAAAGGTTCCATAAAGATATAATTACCATGGAAAAGCGGTATGAAGGGAAATGGATCCCTGCAATGCTTGCTGACATTATTCGAGACTGCAAAATTGAACACAAGAGAAAAAAATGAGCCTTTTAAATTCTTGGGTAAAAGATGATTTTTTTCATTTTTTTAAATTTTAAATAAGTTTTTTATACAATATCTGATGATAATTTCTGGGCTCCTTCATGTTTTTGTTTTATACTGTATAAAATGTTTCTGAATAATTTTATAAGTGACTAAAATATTGATAGTTGCATGTTTTGCCTTTATAAGTACACAGCGGAAATAAGAAGTGTAACAATATTGAAAAAACTGAAATTGCGTATAACTTCAAAACTATGCCTGACATAGAAAAACTAATTACAGATTTGAATCCAGGAGGCAATTTCCCACAAGAATCAAGAATGATACCCCCAGAAAAATGAATTTAATTTTTTTTTTTTTGTTGAACAGTTATTCTCGTTCTATATTGACACAATAAGAAAACTCCTTTTAGAGTCTACCTAAAGGAGGAACGGTTAACCCTTGTCTTGCCGATCTACATACTTTCTACATAATAAGATAAGATGCTTTGGTTACTGAATTGAGGAACGGAATATAGTTGGCGTATTGACCTTCGTGACTGTTGCCCAACAGAGAACCTTGAGTAACAAAGGGCCTTCTTTACTTGACCTCTTCAAGGATGTGGTTTTGATCACTTTTTACCTCCCCAGCTATACGAAGTATAGGAGAAGTTATGTATTTGGTCAAAAATTCGATGCGGATTTTCAACGAAATTTCATGTTTTCCGACCTCTAGACTTCAAATATGAAAAAAAAGTCTCTCTCTCTCTTTCTGTGAACACGATAACTTCTGATAGAATGAATGTATCGACACGAAATTTTATGTGTTAATTCAAAACACCATAAGGGCGATACTTATTAATTTTCAGCGGAATCAGCAGAACGGAAGGGGGATCTGAGGGCTCAAGTCAAAAAACCCAATAACTGCCGTTGTAATCGATGTATCGACATGAACTTTCATATATAGTCTATACCCAATGAGGACATAACCTGTCAAATTTCAGCGATATCGGCTGAGACAAGGGGGATTTCAGGGGAGGGGGCGCAATTGAAATATCCTAGTAACTGCCGATGTAATGAATTTATCGACACACAATTTAGTATGAGGACTTACGAGCTTCTATGTAAGTCAACTACTAACTTTTATATTTACTATTTATATTTTTACAAAAAATAACAATGAAATGACAATGTTAGGATCTTGAATGCTCAATGAGTTGTGCACGTGCTAATAGGAAGATTATTTTCTATTGTCTAGTGACATCATTGTTAATAATAATATGGAAATGATTTTTTTCTTAATCCATGCAGCAAGAGTGAGGCGCCTGATTTGTTTTCGAACGAATAAATCTTCTAAGTTTTCCTTCTTAAAGGCATTATGTTCATCATTATCGTTAATATATGTTTATTAAATTTAATATATTACCCAAATTTACGTAATCGTAAGCACATCTTATGCACTCTACCCATACTTTGGGAGGACTTACGGGTTTTCCACATTCCTGTTAAAGTTGGTAACTATTTGCCTTTCGTTCACCAAAATGTTGATTGAATATTTTTTATTTAATTTATATTTAATAAACATATACTTATTAAGAATAATGATATGCAAAGAACTTTTAAGAGAAAAAAAAAGGGCAATGTGTTCGTTGTAAAACGTATCAGGTGCCTCAATCTCACTCCATGGGTTAAAGAGAGAGAACGTGGCTGGAGAATCACCGACTATGTACTTCCCCAAAACGAATTAATCAATTATGTTTTTGCTTTCCCTTCAAAACCAATTTACCGTTTGCGCTAATAATTATACGTTGACTTACATAGGGGCTTCTAAATCCCCATTCTAAATTTTGAATCGAAATTCGGCCCTTAGGTTTTTTATCTGGGTGGTAAAAAAACCTTGAGCAGGCCGTCCTTCCGATGGGACATTTAACAATGGTCCCGAGCCTGTACAATGTCTTGTACTCGTTAACCCTCCGTCGGGCGCAATGTGCCCAACAGGCACACGGCAAAAACATCTAAGTTTTTGGGGAGGAAACTATCTTTTATTTTTCAAAACGATCACAGTACATTATATGAATGGTTTTTCAAAGTAAAACTTGTAAAATAAGATGGCCACAATGACAAATCCAAACAAAGGTCCAAACAGGTGTTATAACCTTCAACCTTTAATTTTTTAAATTTTTTGGATGATTTTGGTGTTAAAATATGTATTACTTAATCACAGAAGTTGTATTACACTATAATTATGTGTTAGATAGACAGAATAATCCATTATAATAATGAGAACTGCAAAGTACGTACCTTAAGAATTGTGACGAAATCGGGCGAAATGAGCTTCTCAGGCCAACTTTTGTCAACTATGAACAATTACGAAGGTTCAACTCTAACTGAGTGGTACACGTTAGAAGATCTGTGAAAAACAGACAGCTACTGAGGAGCCCCACCCGCTAAGCCATCTATAGATGTCGTAGCAAACTAAAATGTCGCAGCTGTGCCTGACAGATCAGTTGCGCCCGACGGAGGGTTAAAGACCGCTATCCTAGTTCAGTAAGTCTAAGTAGGCTAAAAGGGCTCCCATAGTATTGTCGGCATGACCATCAGAGCGACGAAAGGGCGTTCTGGTAGTAGGCGATATGAGCCAGTAGTTAAAGCATTTTATGAAGAGTGAATGTGAGTTTTGACTGTGACCATTTGTTATGTATATTTTGCAGATATTTTGTGGTGTTGATATAAGAGCTCTTATCACACCAGCCTATTCTGTTTGTTTTCTTTGCTCGAATGTAAACAACATAACAATATCCTTAACCTTCTACAGTTGATGTCAATGATTTGTTTGCATCACCTTATTTGTTCTCTGTTAGGATTTGCCTTTCATATTCAGTGTATTTGTACCTCATGCCCTCTTCATAGCTCTCCTGGTCAACTCTTCACAATCCCTCTGAACATTCATTTGTAAACATAAAATATACACATCTTTGACACTTTTTACAATGTTCTATACTAGAATCTGACAATTCGTGCTCTGAATCAGGCGTACCAACTCTTGCTAATTAGCCCGAAATTTGAATTAATTAATTATGATTTGGTCTGGAGTTTGTGACTATACTGGTGTTATTTCCCCAGCTATACGAGGTATAGTGGAAGTTACTTAATCTGCCAAAAATTCGATGAGAAGTTTTCAATGGAATTTCACGTTTAACGACCTCCTAAGTCCAAAAATGAAAAAAATAATTGGGGTCTGTGTGTGTATCTGTGAACAGGATAACCCCCTTTAGAATGTATGTATTCACACGAAATTTTATATGTTTATCCAAAAACCTTTAAGGACGACACCTATTGATTTTCAGCCAATTCGGCCAAAGGGAAGAGGGTTAGGGGGAGGATTAACACAAAAACTCTAATAATACCCGTTGTAATGAAATTATTGACACGAAATTTCATATGTATATTCATGGTCTATAAAGACGACACCTATTAACTTTCAGCGGAATCCGCCGAAGGGGAGAAGGGGAAGGAGGCTCAACTCAAATACCTTAATAACTGCCGATGTAATGAATGTATCGACCGAAATTCAGTGCGTGGATTCAGAAGCCACTATGTAAGGGAAATATTGAGTTTTAGCTCAGACGGTTGGTTAGCTTTGTAGGGAGAGCAACAACTTCTGGGGAAGTACATAACTGGTGATTTTCCGACGAATTTTTCTTTAAAAAGTTAGCCTTTTTATCTCTTGTGTCCTTTCAAAGTTTAAACAAAACTTGTGGCCCTTCTCCGTTGTATAAATAAACCATGTTCAGACCTTGATATAGTATATCTTTTGTATAGACAACCAGAATATACATTTTTTTCCGAACATTATTTATATTTACTTTATTTATTGTTATTTAGAGTTACGTACATTAAGGCTATAAAATGGAACTCATGTAACATATGTCAGTCACTCTCAGTATATATTCACACTCTAAAAATGTAGTATCCTATAGATTTTATCAGATATCACGTTTTTGGCTAACTTTGCTGTATATCGGAACCATTAAAATCTAAAAATCTAAAATTTTACACAAATACTCAAAGGTACTAAGGGAACATTCTCACATATATTTTTCATATAAAATATATACAATGCTGATATTACGAAAAAAAAAAAAAAAAAAAAAAAAAAAACATGTATGACTGCTGATATAACTTGGCCTGTTTCAAAAAACATTATATAATCATCTATTAGAATTTTGTGTATTTTATTTTTCGAAATAATTTTAAAATACAGATTTAAAAGAAAAAAATCAAACAATTTGAAAAAGGACATCATAGCGCTTGAATTTAGGAACATTTCGGAATATGTAAAAAGAAAAAAAAAGATTAGAGCTTAAATAATAATCTTAAATAATCCCGAAGAAGTAAATGAATAAATAAGAGTTTAATTAAATTTTTGAATACGTTGAATTTACTTTTATCCATAGCGATACTGCTTAAACTTGTGATGTACTTCCCCAGAACGAATTAATCAGTTAACTTTTGTACTCCCCCTCTAAAACCAGTCCAAAAATCAATAGTTGACTTATATAGGGTCTTCAGAATCCTCAAACTAAATTTTGTGTTGATAGATTCATTACATTGGCAGTTATTTGTGTTTTTTGAGCCCTTCTCTCATCTCCCTCTACACTTCGCCGATCTTTATGGGGGATTGAATTAAAATATGAAATTTCCTATTGATACATTGATATTACATCGACAGTTAATGGGGTTTTAGGCTTTAGGCTCCCCCCTAATGCCCCCTTTTCTTTGGCCGATTTGGCTGAAATCAAATACTTGTTGTCCTTATGGGGTTCTGGATTCACAAATACATTTTCGTGAGGATACATTCTTTCTTTCGGGAGTTAATCGAGTTAACTGACATAAAAATTATTTTTTTTGATTTTTGGAATCAGGGTGTTGGTAATTCCGGTGTGAAAACTCAACTTGGATTTTCTGACCGATTACATAACTTCCCCTATATTTCGTATACCTCGGGAAGTAAAATTAATGAAAATTGTTTCGCTTTTCATTATCTATTTTGAAAAGTGCACTATTTCCTAGGGAAATTTATTGTACATTCTTTGCAGCGCTATAACTTTGGGCATATATGATCTGATTGTTGAACATTTAATAATGAACATTTTTTTTTAGTGAGGATCAATGTTCTGATAGGACTTGAACGTTTTCGCGTAAATCAAATAAACGTCTGGGTTTCAAGACGTCATTTAAAAACGATTTTCGGTATGTATTTGCAAACATGATATTCTGTTGAAAACTCGATCTCAGATTTTTGCAAGATTACTATACTTCCTTATAGTATAGAACAGGTATTTGGTGACGGATAAATAGTGACTATCCTAGTGCTTATCAATAGCACATTCTGACAGCGAAGTTGTGAACTATCCACCACTTTTAGACCTTCCCACCTTTACGTCACTTTGTTCACAGAACTCCAGAAGTCTCAGTGTTTCATCCTTTCCATATTTATCTGTACTATTTTTGTATATTAATTTTGCAATTTTTTTTGTTTTTTTTTTTAGATGGCATTATAATAAACATCGAATGCAAAGCCTGGGCTCCAGGGATTGTTCACGACAGCAAAAAATTACTAGGAATGACTCGTTTTCAATTTTTAATTGATATTAAACATCAGTATTAATATCATTATTATAATTTGTAATATTATATTTTGTAAATGGTTACATTGTTATATGAACTGTATATCTATGAATTATACAAAGAATGATACTCCTTATATTATGTAGGCACTTCTAAAAGATATAATGTAATAAATAATGATGTTGATTTAGTGAAAACATTTTTAAAAAAAGTTCTTTATTTTTCTTCAAATATTAATTTTACACCAGGTATTCTTGTTTTTTTATCATTATTTTAGAGAGCCACTGTATGTTGGTTTTATACATTTTCACGAAATTAATTTAATTTTCTGTAAGAAGGGAGTGAGGCTTGTGGTCGATGAAACAAACTTGTACAATTTCTGACAAGCTTTCGGCACTGAGTGTGCCTTTATACTGTGGGGAGGTTATTCTTCCATCAGTAAAAGGAAGGGGGGGGGGGGGGGGGGGGGGTAAGCAAATGCAGAAATCTGCTTATCAGTTTGCTTATTAGTTTGTAATGGAATTTTAAATGTTTGAAATCTGGATGGTCTCGCAACGTATGAATGTGGATTAGGGTGTCCGCTAATTTTAAAAAGTTCGTTTTTTTGAGGTCCCTGCTTAAAATCGTGTGAAGTTTGGGCAAAAAAAATGGTGTGATTTTTTTTCAGAATTTTTCAATTGAATTAAAAGGTTCCTGTAAGAGGTTAAAGTTTAACATGCGGTTTAAATGGGGATTTGAAGTTGTTTTAATCTTTTCAGCGTAGTTCCCAGTATTTAAATAGAAAAAATCTGAAAATATGTGCATTTGGGTTTTGAAGGTTGCTGATTTCGAATTTCATGTCAAAAATGCATTTCCTTAAGTTGTAGTTGTCAAAAAACCTATATAAAAAGACGTAAATTGTCACTTTTATGAAATAATAATAAAATATATCAATTTATAGGTTTTTAAGGTCTCTAAACTCAAATTCTATGTCAAATTCCACATTCAACAATTACAGCTGTGTGACACTGTTATGAATTTATATATTAATTATTAATATATATATATATATTATTATATAAAAATTAATTAATTCATAAATCAATTAATTAATTTATCAATTCATTAATAATAAATTAATAATAATTTGGACAAATTCATTACAGTGTAACACAGCTGTAATTGTTGAATGTGACATAGAGTTTGAGTTTAGAGACCTTAAAAACCTATAAATTGATATATTTGATTATTATTTAATGAAAGTGATAATTTACGTCTCTTTATATAGGTTTTTTGACAACTACAACTTAAGGAAATGCATTTTTGACATGAAATTCGAAATCAGCAACCTTCAAAACCCAAATGCACATATTTTCAGATTTTTTTCTATTTAAATACTGGGAACTAGGCTGAAAAGATTAAAACAACTTCAAATCCCCATTTAAACCGCATGTTAAACTTTAACCTCTTACAGGAACCTTATAATTCAATTGAAAAATTCTAAAAAAATTCACACAATTTTTTTTTCCCCAAACTACATACGATTTTGAGCAGGGACCTCAAAAAAACGAACTTTTTAAAATTAGCGGACACCCTAATGTGGATTGCTATGGATTTGGTAGCGATGACGTCCTCATTGATTCTTCAATCCCTCCTTACTTTTACTGATAGATAAATAATATCCTGACAGAATGAGTTCGTTTTTTTTCGACCACAAGACTGGTCTCTTCTTCTTTCTATTATCTAGAATTAATTTTCAATTATCAAAATCTACCAAAGTATATTTTTTTAAATCCTCAGTAAGAATGGAAGTGTTTCAGAATGGTTGGATTTATAATTGTTACTGTAACAGCAAGGCCGGTGAATCATGTCGCTCGGACCTTTGAAAAGTGGGCTATGATCTTGTCGGCCACCTATATTTTTTTTTGTCCCACATTTTTTAAGATCTTAAGATCAAAATATTCATAATTATTTGGGTCATAATTTACTCCTGGCCTTGTCACATGCAACTCATGAATTAGCTGTTTATCGTTTTCGCTAAATAGCGTTATTTTCTCCTTTTCATAGGAAATAACTAAGTAGTGAAAAATTGTTTATTTTTAACATTGAAAAAAAAAATAATAATAAAAAATCGGCAGCTATTAGGCGACTGAGAATTGAGACAGAAGTGCGATGCTACCGCCGTTCTCCTATTGGCCCTAAGCGGCCTGTCATTCCAGTTCCCACTCGCGTGGGACATGATTCACCAGCTTCACTATAATAAAATTTAAAAAATAGTATGCTCATCTCGTAACTTTGAGAATAGGTTGACAATCCAACGTCTAACGCATTGAGTTCATTCGATCTTTGTTCTTGAGCTAATGTTCTGTAAAAATATAATTGCTTTTGTTGTAAAAACATATATTGTATTTTATTTATTTCCCCAAATCTTACAAGTTTATCTGCTTGAAGAACTGTTGCTTTGATTTTCCCTGGAGTTTCAACTTACGTAATATATAATCATACATGCTTTAAAAACAGTAATGATTCCTTCTTACTCTTGAAATTTATATATTTTTTATTGTGAATATTATTTGCTTGAAGTAGAACTGAAAATAGATACTTCATACAATTCTTCAAGGTTTGGCCGGTAACTGGCAGCCAGTTCTTGATCATGCCAGTCCGAAATGATAATTGAAGCTTATTTTCCGAGCTCTGGCCAAATCAGAATCTAGAAATGACTTCTTCGCGAATTGTCTGAACTTTCGTTCTAACATACTTTATTTATACATCAAAGTATAGCTGCGGAAACCTTCGGTGTACGACCTAATCACACTTTTTTGCAATATGTATATAATATATATGGTCACACAAGTGTACTGTGATCATTTCCCAAGCCATCTGCGCACTGTGAAGAAGTTGGGAGCTCAGGACTCTAATACTTTCGGTATTATAAAGATGTGGGTTTCTTGGTATCTCGTAAAATTGTGTATGTTCTCGGTTAAATCAACTGAATCTACTTCTTTGAGAAATCATTCATGAGATATTTAAAAACGTATGGTTAATAATTAGGTAAGTGTGGTCAATATCTAGGTAAGTGATGGGGAATGATTAGGTAACTAAGGGAAAATCCAAGAAAGGATTAACAATATTCATTTTCATTCACTCCTATAGATTTAGAATGTATATGAATAATAATGATGCAAACATAATTTCATTTTCATTCCAAAAACTGGATTTACACGATTAATGCAAAAGTAAAAGTGCTGTCCTGAAAAGTTACGAATTTAGACTTACCAATTTATTCCCTGTGACCACAGATATATATATATATATATTTTATATTCTTTACCAGAGCAATAACAATTTAAAAAATAACATGGTATAAGTAAATATAATTAATTGATAACCGATATTCGGATTATGATAGCTCGTAAGAAATACGTTATTTGTCTGAAAGGGAGACAAAATTCAAGTTCAAACCAGACATAACCGGACCGTCCAAAGATACCCTTGGAGAGGTTGGAAATTTACTGAAATTAATTTTTATCACTTTATATTTCTTTTTAATCTTTTATAAATATAGTATCTGTCGGTTCTTCCAGCACAGTTTGACCTATATTCACGAAATTGTTAGGGAGTGTTCAGGGTGAACCGAGACACAGGATACTATATATTGTGTGGAGGAGAAGGCAGATTTTGTTTTTAGCACAATATTGAGTAGTGCATCGTTTTAAAGGTTTTGGTAAAAATTATTCAAAAATATAGTATTTTCGAGTGAAAAATTATTTCGCTAGTTTCTACCATCTTCCAGTAATGCTGTCACTTTCGCTGCCTCCATGGAATTTAAAACCATATTAACACTTGAGGTGAATAGACTAGACGGAAATGGACCACCAAAACATTAAGAATATTCAATAAACAACAACATTTTGCTGAGAAGTAAATCCTGCTTTAAGGTTACTATGCCGTAAATACCCATAGTTACATATATTTCGTACTTGAAACCTTCAAACAAGGGCTGGCCAATTATTTATGGCTCTCATATATCTGAATCTGAGAATTTTTGTTATTCTTCTTATTTAAATATAATATTTAATATATTTATAAATATATATTGATAGTATAAAACACGCTAGATTGGTGCTATGACCCTGGCTGTTGGGCGCCAAACAAAAAAACCCAAATACTGCTAGGTAGTATATATTTTTTGTTTTGTTCTACGTCAGAATTGTTTTTTTGCAATCTCACTTTTTGTTTAATTTTGTATGTAATGCCACTTCTTGGTAAAAATTAATATTTGTAAAAATGTTGCAAATATAGGCTCCTTGGGGAGTTGAATTTCAAAACGCGGTATGTCGGGTTTTGACAAAAATAAATTTGATGCCAAATATACCATTTACCTAAGGTAGGGGAGTCTTATATGGTCAACGAGTAACTGACAGGGCGGAGGGCTCATGGTTTCTACTTCCAAGATAAGAAAAAAACCTAAGGGCCTCCGTACGCTACTTCTGAGCTGCCGGCGCTCAAATTATATTTTGCATATGTAATTATTCCAGTCTGTAATCGTGTTTCATGAAAATTAATATATTTTTACTCTTTATCAATGATTCCATTAAGAAGTTTATTAAAGCTATTGAAATCGCCCATTCGAAACCCGGCCGGAGCTCTTAGGTTTTTATCTGGAAGGTGAAAAAACCTTGTGCACGCCGACCATCGGATGAAACGTTAAGCAATGCTCTGGAGCCAGTGCGAAGTCAGGTATTCGCTAAAGACCTATTCCTAGCTTAAGTAACCTGAAGAGGCAAAATTTAGGATTCCCAAGAGTCGTGCTCAGGTCCATCAGAACGACGAAAAGGCTCTCTTTTGTCACTCTGATAGTAGGCGATATGATCTAGTTGTTAAAGCCTGGTCATAACTAACTAACAGACTGTAATAATAATACAACTAAATAATACTTAGGTGAAATAAAATTTGTTAAATTTGAATTAAATTTTTCTCACTAACTTCACTACCTTAGGCTGCACTTAGAACGACAATTAAAATGGAACTCACATAAAATTAAAACGAAGAGAAATAAAAAGACACTTCGGACTACTCAAATCATTAATTGGGCGACAATCATCGCTCTCATTGACTAACAAAGTCGATATGGACGTATGGCGGGGAAGTTCAATTTGAACCAGATTCAAGCCATGCAGTCCATCATCTTACAGCACATCACTAACGGTCCGTTCTACGTCACTAACAACAACTTTCATAACAACATGCAAGTCTGGTATATAATCTAAGGGGTTAACAGTAACATACAAGTCGTTTCGATTTTTTTTTTTTTTTTTTTTTTTTTGATAGGCCTCGGCAGGCACCACACTAGCCATATGTGTTTGTTATTAAGTTATTTTACTACAACCATGGCCCCGGGAGGGAGTTGTATCTACTAAATAAAACTCACTCCCTGACGGGACTCGAACCCGCAAACCATGGTGAGACCATGCGACCAAAGCCCTACGCCCTAGCCCGCACGGCCACCATGGCTCCCAGTCCAGAGTTGTAACAGAGAGATACACAAACTTCCATGGCAAACTCGCCATTCACGACAATCCTCTCATTCAAACACTAGTTGCAAATACCCTGCACACAAACCCACCTCGCCGACTCAAACGAACATGGCAGCGTGACTCCTGGCTGCTCTTCTAATGCCACTCACCTCAACGGCGAGCAGATGGACATTCGTCAGCAACAATCACTAATGGCAGTATCATGATCTGCCGTCATGATTACTATGCAACATTCTCGCATACTGCGTTATGAAATTGTATTTCTTATTTGATGTCTGTTGTTAAATTTTCTTCTTTTCCGACTCCTACGATTTCACTCAAGTGTTTGCCTGTTCACTTGGCCTTTAAAAAACAACACACTTTATTTGGACCAGAACATCTTGGTTCTTCACACAAAATATAAAATGGAATTATTGAATAATAATGTCTTGGTACAATCTTGGTTTGAGCCTTCTTTGGAGAGTAGGCTGGCCAAGATTATAGTGGGTTGCTCCAGAACACAGGCCTAGTCTCCCGTGGTAGTTATCTACTAAGGACCTTAAATAGGCTGCGAGCCGAGGAACTCCCAGCTCCTCATGGATTTGACTGTTTCGGATAAACCATGGTGCATTCAGAGATAAACGAATTATTTTGTAGTCGTGTTGTGAGTGAAGGACTGGCGCCATACCATATTGGACAGGCGTATGTTAACAATGGGAGAAGAATGTTTTGTACGGAGCAGTGTGCAAGAGTGTTTGAGGGGTGTGTTGCGGTTAATGAGTGGATAGAGATGTTTAGACGAGTGTATGCTGTGTTGATGTGAAGTTTCCATGTGAGCCGTGTTTCTAAGAACACACCAAGGTACCGGACATCCTGATCTTTAGGGTTCCAAGGAATGGGAAGTCCCTCAACCCGCAGCTCTCTGGTCCTCTGTAAAAATTCGGCGAAGAAAAATCTTCACTTAACTCGGCTTTTAAACTCTTCTAACAAATTAATTAAAGAAGATTTGGTTCTTTTCCGTTATCCTCCCACTAACTAATAAATCCTGTTTTTTCTTCCCCGCAATTGCTTGTAGTTATATTTATTAATACACTTAGAATAACATGACATATAATATAACGTTAAATTAAATAATTACCCCAATCTGTAGGCTAAAAGGCTTTGATGTCTTCAATAATAGCCCGGAACTGGTTACAGTCTTTCTTTTTCAACTATGGCGGTCACATAACCTCGTCTCTCTCTGGTCTCCAATGACAAGATTCAGTTAATAATTTATTGGCAAAAACTTCTCTGAGATAATTAACACAATATTATGGTTCATTCCCTTCCACAAAATTTAACGTGTCATTTCTAAACTCCAGGCATGAATAAACACTTAACAACTCAAAAACCCTATTAACTGTAAAATTAGTTAGTTATTCTGACTCATGCCCGGGCTTTAACTACAAGATTATATTACCTACTACCAGAACGCTCTTTTGTCACTCTGGTGGACATGAGCCCGACACTACTGTCAAAGTCCTAAATTTTTCTTATCTAGGTTTATTCACCTAGGATTGGTTTTGGAGAGAGAGCAAACAATTAATTGATTAGTTTGTACAGGGGAAGTACATTGTCGTTGATTCTCCCACTTTTTTTTTTTCTCTAAAAGAAATTAATTATAGAATATAAGCTGATGACGTTTGTGTACAGTATTCATTTATATACAAGTGTGAGATATGGTATACAAAAATGTTAGATGGTATTTGCCTTTCAGAATATTTAATTAGGCGGTACGAAAAATAAACATTTAGGGAGTTTGTGGTCTAACGTATGTGGAGGGCACACCTCTTTTATTGCTTGCGTGTGATGTCACGATTTGTTCGGCAGTGAACCTGGTTACTTACCTACAACATGTATCTGTTTAAATTCCCCGGCTATACGAAGTCAGAAATCCGATGCGGAGTTTTAAACGGAACGATATTCGTGAAATTTGACAATAGGTCCCCATTGAGTTTTGACTATAAATATGAAATTTCAAGTCAATAAATTTATTACATTGGCAGTTTTTGGGGGTTATAAGTTGAGTCCCCCTTTCTGCTGAAATTTATTCCAACTTATGGGGTTTTAATTTCACATATGAAATTTCGAGTCGATATATTCATTAAAATGGCAGTTATTCGATTTTTTGAGTTGAGCCTCCCTTAATCCCCTTTCCTTTGGCCGATTTGACTAAAAATCGATAGGTTTTTGTCCCCATGGAGATTTGCTCATATATATAAAATTTGGGCGCTATTGAATTGCGCCAAATCCTCCACATAATCCTTGAATTGAACTGCGCTCATTTGAAAATAGGTGTAAATTGAAAAATATTGAACTCCGCCAAAACACATTTTATTAACACTGCTTACTTACTTACGTATTATTACATACATATTATATATTACCTTACAAAGTGACAACGTTTGTATAAATTACAAGAATGTATTAGGTATCACTATAAAATTGTGGCATAGAAACTACTTACACATTGTAAATCCAGTTGAAACAGTCCAGTTTCTCCTGATATATAGAAACAAAATATCTAGTTCATAAAATAAATGTATTTCTCAATATAAACGATATAATATGTCAATTATATTTCCATTTGCTTTACGTCGATATCGCACATTTCTATAATATATCATAGGACTTCGACCATCGAACTAATAGAGAATATAAACACAGTCAAGAACGATAAAGTCCTCAGTCCGAGCTTGGGAACCTTCTTCGAGAACAGCCCGACGACAGGAAGTTGTTCTGACCAGACTGAGGATTGGTCACACCCGTCTGACTCACGGTCACCTGATGAGCCGCAGTCTTCCACTGGACTGTACCACTTGTGGAACCCCGCTCACCGTACAACATCTGCTCACCGAATGTAGAAGGTACGAGAGGCTAAGAGAGGTACTAGATCTTCCAGTGATGCTTTGTGAATCGCTGGGTGACGACGCCTCTGTTATTCACTTGGTAATCAGGTTCCTACGCCAATCTCGACTCATCACAGAAATATAAAAAATACCCGCTCCAACTTTACTACATCCCCCGGTTTCTATGCATAATGTCCCACTAATCTATAGCATCCAGTAATTCATAGTTTCTCTCCAAATTGCCTGTCCCACTCTATAGATCAATGACCGAAGAATAGCTGATAACGCAGATCCCTTACGTCTGGTGGCGGGGGCGGGGCCTTGGGTGGGGCCCCTGGGGTGTCTCGGTGAGCGGACGGTGGCTGGGCTGGGGGGCTTGGTCGGCTCCACTGGGATCTCTGGACTGATATAGTCCCGGGCTTGGAGGGTGTGGTCGGTGCCACATACAAGCACACCCTCTCCAACAGGCCTAGCTACACCGGGGCCTAAGCCCAATGCCTAAAGAGAGACGCCCAGTTGTGCCGTTGCTTGTCCCCTGGCCTGGTTGGGACGCTCACTGGGTGCCCCGGGGTCCTGTGCGGGGTCCTCCCCTCCGTTTCGCTCCCCGGTTTCTCTGCGGGATCTCGTACTTATTTGAACAGTCAGGCATCAATGACCCTCGTGGTTGAAATGCCATAAAAAAAACAAAAAAAACAGTCAAAACGGAAAAACTGAATTTTGCGAATTAGATTCATCCCAATCCCAAACAGATAGCAAATAGTAGGTACACAAATCATATAAACAAAAAATACAGTTGTCGAAATTCAATATGAGTTAGAAAGGATGTTTGTTATGAGCCGTTCAACAGTTTTAAATATCAGAGGTTAGGTTTTATGACTCATGCCCGGGCTTTAACTACGAGGTCATATCGCCTACTACCAGAGCGCTCTTTCGTCACTCTGGTGGACATGAGCCCGACTCTACTATGGGAGTCCTAAATTTTTGCCTACCCTAAGTTTTTATTCACCTAGGGTAGGGGTCTTTAACGAGTACCTGACATCGTACAGGCTCGGGACCATCGCTTAACGTCCCATTCGAAGGACGGCGTGCTTAAGTTTATTTTACCTCCCAGATAAAATAAACTAAGGGCCTCGGTCGGGTTACGAACCCACGTTCTTGAAACAGCTGAGATATTTAGTATTTTGCCTTCCCATGAAAATGCCATGCCTGAAGATAATATAATGTGTTAAAATCGCCCGAAATGTTGACTGTAAAAAAAGGAGTGAATTTGAAAAATAGCATATAACTACTACCTCCATTAAGTTCGCACACCAATTAATTTGTTGAAATTAAAAACATGGAGTTTGAATAATAAAATATAAAATAATTTTTAAACTTGGTACCAATATTATAATACATAAACCCTATAATTATCCCACTCCTGATACTGCATTCGTCTCATTCTCTCGCAGTTTCGTTTTCTGAAGATTTCACTTCTACCGCGTGTGAACTGCACACATGTTTTTTTTTTTTCATATTCGGAATCTAGAGGTCGGAAAACTTAAAATTCCGTTGAAAAATCCGCATCGAATTTTTGAGAGATTACATAACTTCTCATATAATTCGTAAAGCGGGGCTAATATGTTTGTCTATTTGTATGTCTGTGAACACGTCCCGGTAGAATGAATGTATCGACACAAAATTTTATATGTGTATCCAAAATCCTGTAAGAACTGATTCCTATTGATTTTCAGTCAAATCGTTCAAATAGAAGGGGGGATTAGGGGGGAGGCTTAACAAAAAAACATGAATAACTACTAACAACTTGAAAAATAAGCACAGGCAATGTACTTCACCAGTGTATAATATTCTACTTAAAATTAAAAATTCTGCCAATATAAAAAAGTAAGTTTAGTTTAATTAAGTCAGTGTTTCTCAAAATAACCTTTAGGGCTGGAGCGGTGCCCTCATCTGCCCTTCTAAAGGGCTATGGGTCAGTTGTCTCCAAAGAGGCTTTGAATGACTAATAGATTAAATTATATTTTGACAGTCAAAAGAGAACACATTTACTGGATGGATTTACAATTTAATATCTTACTGCCTCAAGGGTCTATTTTATCTCCTTTGTTATATACACTTTACACCTCAGACATGCCCACGTCACCACATACCTTGACATACGCCGATGACACTGCCATCTTAGCTGCTGCTGAATCTTCCATACATGCCTCGTTCACATTACAACACCATGTTATTCAAATTGAGAACTGGTGCAACATTTGGACAATTAAACTCAACACGAATAAATCACAACATATAACATTTACATTAAGACGAGATACATGTCCCGCCGTTTTTATCTACAACAAGCCCCTCCCTCAGACTAACACAGTAAAATATTTGGGACTTACTCTGGTCAGACGATTGACATGGAACCCACATACAAGCCTCATACGTAATACACTAAACAAACGATTTAAAATGCTTTATTCTCTTCTGCACAGACATTCAAAATTACCCATAACACAAAAGCGTAACTGCTACACATTTCTACTGAAGCCACTCTGGATGTACGGCTCACAAATCTACGGTTCGGGTAAAATATCTAACCTGAAACGTATCCAGGTCTTCCAGTCAAAGACACTCAGACTCATTACACAATGTTTCCATAGCAAATTGCATTGACACCCAAATCCATACATCCACTCACTTTCTTCACCACATTTGCCACACAATGCTCCCAGGAGATGAGGGTGAGAGAAGAGGAGGTGGAATCGTGACTTAATATAATCCGAAATTACAACCTCCCCCCCCCCCCCCCCCCACCCCTTCTTGAAACAAAATCATAATATCCCTATTCATTGATAATAACCATAATATTCATTGTTTTAAATTTCGCCCTGAGGAGCTACCGCTGGGTGGCCTTCCTCTCTCACGCCAATCAAGTCATCCACATTCAATGAAGTCCTCTTGGTACCTGGTTGTTGCGTCATGGTAACAGTTGCAACCAACATTATAAAGACAAAAAAAAAATCTTACTTGACAAGTCATGATGTGACTTGTCATGATTTTCTGAAATATTATAATAAATAAAAACAAAGTACTTTTTTAACTGTTATATTCTCTAATTACACAAATATATATACATAAAGTGCACCGGTTTCGGCTAATGTCATCGTTCAAAGCATAAAGTTCAAAAGTAACATTTAAGTTTGCTAAGTTGTCATATTTATACAATTGACAGGTTACCTGAGATTACCTAGCACAGCCTCTGACATCTGTTAGGGACGGGGCAAGTCTTACCTTATTACAACATTATAAATATTTGAGTTGTCAATAATCTAATAAAATAAAGAAAATATAATAGTAATTTTATAAAAAAAAGGTTTATAGTAGAATAAGGCCTACATGACATAATATTAAAGTACAAGAAGAAAATAAAATAAAAATTAGTACAATATTTATAATAAAAATACACAATATATTATATTTACTTAGTGACGTTAATAGGTAGGAGAATTTGAAGTGAGTTTGCTCGTTCAAACAATTCCCATTTTATGTAGCTCTATTAGTTTCCAGCTGTTCCAGAGAGTTAAGCTGTCTATACTTTTCACAAAAATGAAGGTACTTTATTCCCATTGCTTCCTTGAACATATGACCAATGTCGTTGGAATTAGAAAATATAAAAGTTAGGTTAGGTTTTTATGACTCATGCCCGGGCTTTAACTATGAGGTCATATCGCCTACTACCAGAGCGCTCTTTCGTCACTCTGGTGGACATGAGCCCGACTCTACTGTGGGAGTCTTAAATTTTGCTTACCCTAAATTTTTATTCACCTAGGGCAGGGGTCTTTAACGAGAACTAGGCTCGGGACCATCGCTTAACTTCCGAAGGACGGCGTGCTTAAGTTTATTTTACCTCCCAGATAAAATAAACTAAGGGCCTCGGTCGGGTTCCGAACCCACGATCTTGAGTTCAGAAGGCAAGCACGCATACCACTGAGCTACCATCTAATATAAAAGTTAATTCATTGTATATGAGTAACGTTGGACATAACATTTTCCAGAATTTTTTCTTGAGAGCATAGACACATTAAAGGCTGATTCATTCAAAATATATCTGTCGACTATGCTGTGTTGTGTTTAACAGCGCATATAGGATAGTGAATAAAGTGATAGTCTTCCTCTTTTCAAAAATTGTCTTATTTTACAACCGGTTACGCATATTCTTCAATCTGAACATGTAGAATATGCGAAACCGGTTTTGAATAAAATAATTTTTGAACAAGAAGTCAATCACGTTATTCTTATATAATAATATATTTTTTGTGCAGAGTGTTTCGGGAGCCGCTACCTTTGACATTGGGGAACCTCTGCTACACCGTCGTCTGAAGCCCAGGCTTCTATAGGACATCATATTTTAACAATATGTATATATATATATATATATATATATATATATATATATATATATATATATATATATATATATATATATATATATATATATATATTTTTTTTTTTTTTTTTTATTGTGTAAAACGCCCCTTGCACTGAACCAAATAAAGTTTTTTTAAATTTTTAGCAGCAATATAATTGTGTCATATGTTTTTTATAACCCAGCACTATTATATAGGCGTTTCGGGAAGAAATGCCATCATTAATCAGTATCTCAAATTTATTTTCTGTATCTTTACGTAACAATTTTTTTATTATGTTTTTCCATTATATTTTATGAGTCTACCGTTTTTGACTTAGTCTAGACTAAATTATTACAGATGGTCGAATCATAAAATATATCTCAGGAAAAAAAAAAAATAATGGAACAACATAAAAATGTTTACAAGATGAATTTGAGAAACTAATTAATTTAAAAAAAAAAATAATAAAAAAAAATTTTGTGTTACCTACCTCCGTCTCTATCCCCTCAAAAAAAAAAAAAAAAAAAAAAAAAAATGTAAAAGACCTTGAAGAATCCATTAGATTGTAACAATGCCGCCAGGTAGCGGGGTTAACGTTATAGGAAACATGTCGCCTCTCTACGTCTCGAAATTTCAGGATCCTATAAATTCACATGTGGGCTAGAATAAAAATATACACGAACTCACTCAATTATTTCGTAATAAAATAAATTTCTTTGAGGTAAAGTTAAGATATTGTAGCAGATAGGTACATATTTTCATTACTAAAAATGTATTCGGTGAATCCCCGGCAATGTACTTTCCGGAACTAATTATTCAATTAAGTTTTCGCTCTCCCTCCAAAATCAGTCGACCGTTTGCGCTAATATTCACCAGTTACTTAAATGGGGGCTCCTAAATCCTCATACTAAATTTTGTGTCGATAAATTCATTACATCGGCAGTTATTAGGGTTTTTGAATTAAGCCCCCTCCCTTAAACCCCTCTTTCCCTTTGGTCAATTTGGCTGAAAAACCATATGTGACGTCGTTAGAGGGTTCTAGATTCACATATAAGATTTCGTGTTTACATTAATTCTATCTTATATTATGACATTTTTGTTGGTATCTGGAAGTAGGGAGGCTATCTGGACGAAGGATTTGACACCTGGTGAAGTGGCGGCGGCCAGTTAGGTGGGATAGCAGTGGGCTGGCGAGGTATATAAGGTGGAGAGGGAGGAGTGGGGGTCAGTGGCGGTGTGTTACTCGGCGGGGCAGGATGGGGAAGAATGACAAGAACAAGAAAAACCCGGATCCCCGGGAGTACAGCTGGGGCTACAAGAAGCCGGAGGAACTTAACATGACCAAATGTGAGAAGATCAAGAGAGGCTTGTACAACCCGGATGAAGGCACCGTCCTCGGGAGAACCGCCTCCGCCTGGGGTGAGTACCAGTGTGTAATATATGAATTTCATGGATAGGGCTTTGTAGATTGGCGTACCCACGTAGAGTACAGCCTCCGCCTGGGGTGAGTACCGGTGTGTAGTATGAGAATTTCATGGATAGGGCTTTGTAGATTGGCGTACCCACGTAGAGTACAGCCTCCACCTGGAGTGAGTACCAGTGTGTAGTATGAGCATTTCATGGATAGGGATTTATAGATTGGCGTACTCATGGGTCCCCCAAAATAACGTAAATATAATAAAAACCCTGAATTTTAGATTGTGTTTAACAGTATAAGTTACATAGTAGGCATAAGGCGTATTTGAAAACTTCAAATGGCTCTACTGAAAAGTTATGCTTTTGGACTTATACTCTTAAGGCCTGGAACTCTAGAAATATAAGCGGCGTCTTGTTAAATGTACTTAGATCCGAAATAAAATGGTGTTAATTTCCGTCCAATTTCTAATAAAATTTAATCAGATTTAAGTAGACATGTGACACCTTCATTTTAAATGTCAAATTCCTTGCTACAAGCGTTTTTGAGTTTAACTATAGTTAGAACTATACCCCTAGAGGTTAGGTTAGGTTTTATGACTCACGCCCGGGCTTTAACTACGAGGTCATATTGCCTACTACCAGAGCGCTCTTTCGTCACTCTGGTGGACATGAGCCCGACTCTACTATGGGAGTCCTAAATTTTGCCTACCCTAAATTTTTATTCACCTAGCGACGGCGTGCTTAAGTTTATTTTACCTCCCAGATAAAATAAACTAAGGGCCTCGGTCAGGTTTCGAACCCACGATCTTTAGCTCAGAAGACAAGCACGCATACCACTGAGCTACCGGCGCCCTCCTATACCCCTAGATATACGAATGTTATAGATTGCCGTACCCATGGGTCCCCCAAAATAACGCGACAATAAATACTCATGGTCCCTTTATTCTTAATTATATAAAGAGTACCCTCGTCAGAAAGGATAAGAAATATAATGCGATAGGGCGATAATAACCTAAATAGTTGTTGGCCACAAATAAACCAACCAACCAACGTGACAATATATACATATTAAATTGTTTGCACAAATACACTAAGAAATCTTCGTTTTAATAAGTATTTTGCCTCAAAAATATTTTGTGTGTATTGTTGTTATTCTTATTTCAGATAATATTGAAGTATATTACCAAAATCATTGGATAAAGTAAAAAAAAAAGAATACTTTATACATTTTTGGACAATTTATTAACTTTCCAAAAACGTTCCCGAAATGACCGTTTTTAGCAAAGTCTCTGTTTAAAAGTAATAAATTCTGTTCACTGCCCTATCAAACTATTGTTTAAACACAGGTTTAGTGACAATATAAAGTAGTTATCATCGTTATAGCATTTACTATTTTTTGTCATAAAACCAAACTTGAAATTTCCCATCTTGGTGATTTTGAGCCATGTAATATATATATGTATATATATCGAACCCTTGCTTCAAAAGTGCCACTACTCAAAAATTCGGGTTTTTTAGTTAAGACTGCCATTCGACTTGGTTTTTAAGTTTATACCAATCACCTAAAGCGCCAGATGATGCACTGAAAATCCAGCCGCTAGGTAGCAGTTGTGTCGTTTTTTATGTTTGCACTTATTAGTCTTTGTTAGGCAACAAAAGGGCCACAACTCAAATAAACGAGATTTATAGTTGAAAACTTGGAAAATCTGCAGGACCACAATCTATCGTAAATTATACGCATAGTTTTGCTTGGTGACGTCAATAGATCAACTAAAATTTATCTAACCCAGCTGGAAGCTGTTTTTCGCATTTCCTGAAAAACTGAGTTTTTTTGAGTTGTGGCACTTTTGAAGCAAGGGTGCAATATGTATGTTCACATATCCCCGATACATTCATTCTACCCTACAGTTTGTTAGAGTTTTTACGTTAAGCCTCCCCCTCCCTTCCCTTTGGTCGATTTGGCTGAAAAACAATAACTTCTAAGTTGAGGAACGCGGACATATTGTGGAAACTTGTAATAAATAAATAAAACAAACTTATTTTTTGAAATATTGTCTATTCCACTAAAGATATATATACATATATAACTACCGGTTTCGGCTTTAAGCCACTGTTAATGTTGTACTGAGGTTAGTCCGGACCCTTATAAGACAACAAACACGAACTAACCTCAGTACAACATGAACAGTGGCTTGAAGATGATGTCTTCACATCGAAGGCGCTCGCCCATAGTACTCAGTTCACAACTCGACCTGACGATGGTATAAAGCCGAAACCGGTAGTTATATATATCTTTAGTGGAATAGACAATATTTCAAAAAATAAGTTTGTTTTATTTATTTGAAAAACAATAGGTGTCGTCGTTAGGGGGTTCTAGATTCATATATAGAAATTCGTGTCAATACATTCATTTTATTGTGAGTTATCATGTTCAGACATACATATTTTTTTAAATTTGGAATCTAGTGGTCGGAAAACATGAAATTCCGTTGAAAACTCAGCATCGAATTTTTTACTGGTTACATAACTTCTCCTGTACATCGTAAAGCTGAGGAAGTAAAAATGTTAAACTAAAATCTAAAGAAAGAATTGCTAAAACTGAAAATGTTTTATAAGCTAAACGTCTTTGCAATGACCACTTATGATAAATAAACGAACGAAGTTAAATAAACGCTGATAAGAAAGAAACGAACAATCAGTTTTTTCCTCTTTTTTTTTTTTTTTTTTAGTTGTAAATATCCACAGAGTAAACGAACCCGAACAAACAAAACGTTAACCTTGTCATCAAATTGAGTCTTTAAAAAAAATTTTTTATTAATGTTTTACCCTTAGGCGGATTGCAGGTTCGAACCCGGTTGGGGCCCGGATGGAACTTTGGATGGCGGTCCCAAGTGTGTGCGATGTCAGGTAGTTAAACAGTTTATATTCTGTTGTCATACCTTTCGCTGGAAAGCGAACTGTGGGCGAGCGCTTTCGATGTGAAGACATCATCTTCGAGTCACTGTTAATGTTGTACTGAGGTTAGTCCGGACCCTTATAAGACAACAAACACGAACTAACCTCAGTACAACATGAAAAGTGGCTTGAAGATGATGTCTTCACATCGAAGGCGCTCGCCCATAGTACTCGACCAGCAGCCAGTGACGACGGTTTCATCCGAGAGGTATGACAACAGTAATATACGAGTATTTACTGGCGGAGCTAACCCCTTAGATTAAACCTAAATAAATAAAAATATAAATAATAATTAAATAAACAATAAGGATTACCACATTTCCTGTAGAAATTTGATCTCTTTTCTTTTACTAAACTTTGCTTTCTACAGTAGTTTTTCGAAAAGGGCCCTAAAAAAATATAAAAAGTTCAAGACGTGCATTTTTGAAGAAAGTGCATGTATTTTAAAAAAAAATCAATTAACCAACTTTTCATTTGGATTTCTAAAGAGATGTCATGTTTTTCTAAAATTTTCGAATATATTTATATCTAATCTGTAACATAAAAAGACCGTCGCCATGGAAACAGAAATACGTATAACACAGTTACATTAGAAGTTTAAATTACTGTCCAAAAGGAAGAAACTTAAAGACCAGAAAAGGAAAATAAAAACTAAGCAAGACAAGAATAAATTCAAGCAGAACATTATTTCATTTAATTGCATCATTTAATTTTTTTTATTAGAATCATAATCAGTTAAAAACAATAATATTACAATTTTTGCATCCTCTTGTGTGGGGATTATTTCTTGTTTTTGTATTATTTGAGGGCACCGGTAGCTCAGTGGTATGCGTGCTTGACTTCTGAGCTCAAGGTCGTGGGTTCGTAACCCGACCGAGGCCCTTAGTTTATTTTATCTGGGAGGTAAAATAAACTTAAGCACGCCGTCCTTCGGATGGGACGTTAAGCGATGGTCCCGAGCCTGTACGATGTCAGGTACTCGTTAAAGACCCCTACCCTAGATGAATAAAAAATTTAGGGTAGGCAAAATTTAGGACTCCCACAGTAGAGTCGGGCTCATGTCCACCAGAGTGACGAAAGAGCGCTCTGGTAGTAGGCGATATGACCTCGTTGTTAAAGCCCGGGCATGAGTCATAAAACCTAACCTAACCCTATTATTTCCAGTCTTTTAATTGATAAATAACATAATTAATAAAAATTATTACAAATCCAAAGGTTTTCAAATAACCTTACTGGGCCAACAGAGAAAATGAATAGAATAGAATAATAACAAATAATTTGGGTTTATTTTCTGAAATCATCTACATTATTAAATAAAAAAACTGAACATTGAAACAAACAAAAATCAAAAGAAAAATCTTCAACATCATCAACAAACTAAATTCTTAACACTAATTCAATCTTTTTTTTGTTCATTTTTTAAATTTAAGTTTTATATTTCTGGGCATATATTCTGTACATATAAACAAATAAAAGTACCTTCTTTTTGGATCAATTTCACCTTCAATTCACTCCTATTTAGTTCCTTATATCTTAAGCCTAAACACCACACTCTCCATGTTTCTCTCAGACCGACTCCTCTCAACCAGGCCTCGACTCTCTCTACACACACTAAAAAACAGCTGATGGCCATGTTTTTGTTTTACTGGCATTTGTTTTAAAAGAAATGGTTTCTTATTATTTATAGAAAAATAAATATAATTATTTTTTTTAATATTAATGATTTAATGTGTGTATATTTTTTTTTATACATCACACAGTATTTTTTAACTAATAAATTTTGTTAGATTCACCTCTAACAAACTTAATTTTCACTGATCCCCATAGTGATCCTATTGTTTCTCACAATCTACTTCCGCAGATCAGTTTAGTTGCGGACCTGTAGGCTGTGCGTACTTGTATACCTAATTACCATAATGACCTGGATCTTTCTGAATATTCGCTGTTCATAGCAGTTAAAATATTGCTCAAGCGATAGCATCATATACCTACTTCCTGATAGCATCATATACTTCCGGAATATACAAGTTGAAAATAAACAAAAAATGGTCAAGCTCCACTTCTTTTGCACATGGAAAGTTCCGTTAGAAATAAGTTAAATAAAAGTAGTCGGTGAATCACGGGATATGTACTTCCCCAGCAAGAATAACCAATTATGTTTTTAGGCTGTTATTATGGTTTTTGAATTAAGCCCCCTCCCCTGAATGAACCCCCTCTTCCATTCAGCCGATATCGCTGAAATTTGACACGTTATGTCCTCATTGGTTTCTGACTTATAATATGAAATATGTCATTTATTCATTACATTTGCAGTTATAGTGGATCTTGTGTCGAGTCCCCGTCATCTGATCCCCCTTCCCTTCGACCGATCTTGCGGAAAATATACAGGCTCCATCCATATCGGAAAATATATAGGTTCCATCCATATCGGAAAATATATAGGTTCCATCCATATCGGATTGTGAAGTAAAATATGAAATTTCATCACGGCAGTTATTGGAAGTTTTGTTAGATTGATAGCTATCATCCTTATAGAGCTTGAAATTTACATATGAATATTCGTCTCAATACATTCAATGTGACAGCAGTTATTAATGCACTGGATGTCGCAGGTGCTATCAGGTCACGGCGACTTCAGCGCCAAGCTCTTCTTCTTTAAGAGGAAGAACAGCCCTGCCTGCTCGTGTGGCGGCGACGAGACTGCGGAACACGTAGTCCTCGAATGCCCGCTATACGCCGAGCCAAGGGCGGCGCTGATTCGCCGGACAGGATCGTACCTGGGACTGGACCTGCCGGGACTGATGAGGCTGGCTACCTGGCTTTTGGTCGGTTCGTCTCCTCCTGGCGGAAAATTAAGAAAGCCTTCTAACCCGGTGCCGGGGGCCCCGCTGACCGCCGACAGGCGCTGTGGCGGCTGCCCCCGGCTCCGGGAAGCAGGCAGAACAGAACCGCTCAAAGAATCTCGAGCTCGGTTTTTGGGCGCCCCTTTGCGCCGAGTGAGCGACGACTGCGGACCGTAGCCATTGAGCCGGTCCACAGTCGCCCACAGCCCCACAATTGTTTTTGTAAATTAAACGGAGAAAGGTGAAAGGTTACCCATTCCCCCGCCGATCAAATCAGGGTGATGTGACCGACCCCCCTCAGGGGGTCAGGAGCACCCCAAAAAAACAGTTATGGGTCCGGTCCATTTGGCTGAAAATCAATCATCCTTCGTTTCATTTTATCAGGTGCTATCGTGCTCACAGACACACACAGACAGATCTTTTTTTTTTTCGTTTCTGGAATTGGGTTCGGAATACATGAAATTCCGTTGAAAACTCAACATCGAATTTCTGACCGATTACATAACTTCTCCTATATTTCATGTACCTGAGGGAAAAAACAAAGACTCAGAATGACCAAGACGTTCAGGGACTCGGCAAATATTCTGATCGAATTATCTCACTTTAAAAATAAAATAAAAAAAATAACAATATTTATTTGATAAATGAAATGTGTTTATCTTTTAGGATAAATAATAAAATAAAAAAAGTATCTATCAATCCAGGAATTGTTTATCACTTCTTTCAGACCCGGCCGAGAACCTTAAGATTTTTTATGAGCGAGATGAAAAAACCTTCATATGGGATGTGGACCCGAGCTTGTTCAATGTCAGATACTCGCTAAAGACTCCTACTCTAGGTGAACCAACCAGGGTAGGCAACATTTAGGACTTTCACTGTAGCGTTAGGCCCATGTCCACCAGAGTGACGAAAGAGCGCTCTGCTAGTCAAGTGATGAGAGTAGCGCATGAGTAACAACACAAAAATCCTAAGAAAAGCTATGGAGGAGGGCTTAGAGACTAAGCTTTAACTTATTAGGAGCTTACCGTGCTCTCAACCACTACCAATCGGCCTGTTTTAAACTACTTAGAATTATTTTCTTGGTAGGGAAATTCATTAGCTATGATTAAACATATAATTTTGCTAAAAAATATAAAGAAAAACGTATGTTTCTTAAAAATGTTGTCCAATATTTCACAAAATATATAAAATATATGGGAGAATATCTCCGAGGAAGCTTCTCCCAGGACTGTCCGTGCGCGGTGAAGAACCGCATCCTGCCAGAGGTGGCCCTGCTTTCGACAGAACACGGCGGATCTAGACCGGGAGGTCGACAAACGTCCCTGATGATGGACAGCAGCAACCACCAGTACTGGCGTGGAGCCGAAGACGGGAGGTCAGCGGGTCCATGGCTAGAGGTCACCGGGCCGTGCTAGAGTCCAGCTGTACGGCGGTGAACTGCAAGGGCTAATGAGGCTCTACAGCCGTGGTGAAGGCAACTCATTTAGAGGCAGGGTACCCCGAAATTAACACCCCTGGTCCTCCAGGTTGGGGCGTTGGGCGTGGGGCTAACAACCCTGTAAAAAAAGCAATGTTTCGAAACCACAACAATCAAGGAAAGCCGGACGGATTAATGGTAATGACAATGGAACTTGGAAACGGACTAAAGAAATTAATCTCAGAACGATGGGTGTGAGAAGATGGAGACGGGAGGTCGAGGATAGAGAAGAATGGCGGAAGATTGTTGCGGAGGCCCAGCTTCTACAAGGACCGTAGCGCCAGGGAAAGAAAAGTAAGTATGGGAGTACTTTCGGTATTGATACCATTTTCAGCCACGTACTTACTCAAAAAACTGTGTATTTTTATTCATATATTTATTATTGTTGGTAAATTCCGGCATTTCTTCCAGAGGTGTCTTCTTATTTTTTCTGACAATATTTCATACTCTTACAAGTCCCTTCTTCCGGTCAATATGAACGAAGAAGTGACCGTTCATAGTGACCGGAAGAAAGGACTTGTAAGAGTCCCGAAATATTGTCGGAAAAAAATAAGAAAACACCTCTGGAAGAAATGCCGAAATTTACCAACAGTGGAACATCCCAGAGAAGTTTAAGAAACATATCTTAAGCAGCACAAACTATTTCAAAAATATTTTATTATTAAGAATTCATTTTGAAACGACATTTTATTTTTAATGTTTTCTATATTTTTTAGACAACTGTACAGAAGGGAGAGGGAACACCTCGTGGGGGCTGTAAAAAGGGTCAGTTTAGATTATAAAGTGGTTGAATTTCCATTTTGTATTTGTTAAGTCGTGGCTGAAGACGGTAGCAATACTGAACGTACTCCGATATATTTTATATATTTAGTGAAATAGACAATATTTTTCTTTATTTTATTTATGTAAAGAAGTTTTTCGTTAAGAAATCCTCTAGATGTAAATTATGCACCTCCCTTTAACAGCTACACTGTGTGTAGGTATAGTTCGCATAATTTACGAAATGTATTTTGTATGCACAACAGCTCTTCTTTGCAATTTGCATACCCAATCCATGAATGTCATAATAACCACTTGGGATGGATTGAATGGCATGACTTGGTCGATTCCAATGCGACTTTTTTCTGTGAGGCTATTTAATGTTTTGCAGGTTTTTTTTATTACTTCCCCAGCTATAAAAAGAATAGGGGATTATGTAATCGATCAAAAATTCGATGCTGAGTTTTCAACGGAATTTCATGTTTTCCAACCTCCAGATTCCAAATATGAAAAAAAATGTCTGTCAGTCTGTGAACACGATAACTCCCGATAGAATGAATACATCGATTTTAAATTTTAAATGTGAATCCAGAACCATCTAACAAAGACACCTATCGATTTTCAACCATATCGGTCAAAAGAAGTGGGCACCAGAGGGGGGCTCAACCCAAAAACCCCAATAACTGCCCATGTAATGAATGTATCGACATGAAATTTCATATTTTAAATCAAAACCCAATGAGGACATAACCTGTTGATTTTCAGCTATATCGGCCGAAAGTAAGGGGGTTTCAGAAAAGGGGCTTAATTCAAATACCCTAATAACTGCCCATGTAATTTTATCGACTCAAAATTTAGTATGAGGATCCAGGAGCCCCTATATAAATCAAGTATTGAATATTGGTCTTGGAGAATGAATATTGGTTATTGGTTTTGGAGGATGAGCGAAAGGTTAATTGATTAATTCGTTCTGGGGAAGTGCATTGCCGGTGATTCACCGATGACTTTTTTATTCTATCTTCTTTTTTATTTTTTTAATCAAGAAAGGGTAAATTATTATTATTATCAAACAATAAGACACCAAACAATATATAAAATCATTCTTTAAGATATCTCATTGATCATTCCAGATCCGAACTCTGTTGCTTCATTTTATTTATGTAAAAATAAATACAAAATATAAAATTATTCAAAATGGCATCCTTGAATAGGTCAGGTAACACAGGTCAATGTAGGCTATCTTTTGGTGCAACAGACAGTCAATACGTCAACTCTTGTCGTCTGTTGATCAGGTCGATCTTCTTCAGTAGTCAAAGAAAAAGATCTAATCTTAGAAATATCTCAAACTATTCGGGTTGATGTTATTCATCGACAACATATTTTGTGTAAATGTATTGTTGATCAATAAGATTTATATGAATGTATAGTAACCTTCTGATAAGATAGGCTAAATCAATAACACAACTAAGAGGAATATGTGAGAAATGGAACAAAGCATAGCACTCCAGACCTTGATGACGTACGAAGAAATCAAAACGGAAACGTTGTCGGTGAATCACTGGGGATGTACTTCCCCAGTGCGAATAATTAACTAAGTTTTCACTCTTCCTCTGAGACCAATCTACAAATTTGTTGCAAATCAATGACTTATGAATCATATAAAATTTCGTGCTAATAAACTCATTACTTCGGCAGTTATTAGGCTTTTTGTGTTGTGCGTATTTTGTTACCTCATATTCGAACTTAACATTTTTCTTTTCATAATCGATTTTATTTTATTTAAATCTGTTTAATTCGATTCAAATTATGCGTTTCGGCTGTTTTGGAAGTAGTTTTCTTTAGTAAGTTATTGTGACTTGTATCGTCACATTTGTGGACATGAGCACGATTCTACTGTGGGAGACCTATATGTTGCCTACCCAGGTTTAGGGAGGAATTAGAGATCTTTAACGAGTACATGACATTGCACAGGCTCGGGACCAGCGCTTAAAGTCCCATACGAAGGATGGCGTGCTCAAGTTTCTTTTTTTTGTGAAAATTCCGAAAATTGGCACGATGATTGGGATGAGAGTGTTCCGCTCCAAAATTAATGTTAGTCAGAGAGTATATTCGACCATATGTTTTACAGATGTGATACACTTCTAGCCCAGCTAGACAATTTTTTTTCCTTTTCTTTTTTTTATTGTCTTTATGTACGAAGCATATTAGCCATGTCTCTATAATGGTGTTATTTAGTCATGTACAACATCCACGGCCCCGGGAGACTGAGCTCAAGATCGCAGGTTCGAAACCTGGCCGAGGCCCTTAGTTTATTCTAGAATATCTAGAAGGCAATATAAACTTAAGTACACCGACTTTCGAATGGGACGTTTAGTTCAGTCAATGGGGTGTTTCGCCTCCAACTTGCGTTCTAGTGAATGAATTTTAATGATATCATTTTATCAGGGGTTCCGTAACTTGTAGAATTAGGTCAAAAATGGAAAAATAATAATATATATACCTTTTTTGGCCCCCCATTTGAAATTTTTTTTCTGAAAAATGAATATTTTCCGAGATATGGCCACTCGAAAATTCCTAAAAATGGAGGAGGGAAAATGTAAAAGTTTAGAAAAAATCTGAAAAAATTCAGGCAAATGTATCATTAAAATACAAGATTTTTTTTTATTTGCAACTTTCCTCTAAAGTGCGTTTTGTCTGAAAATTTCGCGAAAAATATGAAAAACCACATTGCGATGGTCCCGAGTCTGTACGATGTCAGGTTCTCGTTAAACACCTCTACCCTAGGTGAATAAACCTGGATAGGCAAAATTTAGCACTCCCATAGTAGAGTTGGTCTCATGTCCACCAGAGTGTCGAAAGAGCGCTCGGGTAGTAGGCGATATGACCTTGTAGTTAAAGCCCGGGCATGAGTCATAATAACTAACTCTAATGTTTCACGCCACTTACCTATCGGATAAATCAGTGTTGGCATATAATAATTTATTATATATATACAAGAAGTTCGTTATTTTGCCTCTGAAGTTATTTCAACTAAACAGTTTAATAATATTAATTATTATAAGGCGAATGGAAAATAGAACAATGTTCAACAATTTTATAAGCCGCAGGTTGGAAAATTTCAATGTTTTTTGAATCTACTTAAACAATATGATTTTGTATTTTATAATTCACAAATTACATTTGTTACCAAAAAAAATATATTTTCAACTAATTCATTCCCTAATAAAAATTGGCTGGGAATGAGAGTATGCCAAGGCCTCCTTGAGTTCAGTAATCTCAACAGAGTTCGTATTTATAGCTTCACGGCTAATTTTACACCCTTAGAGTGAATTCGGATTAGTGCTTGAACGTTCGCTTTCGTTCTAAAAACTCGTCGGTGAATCACCGGCAATGTACTTCCCCAGAACGAATTAATCAATTAATTTTTCTCACCCCTTCCAAAACCAGTGGACCGTTTGAGCTAATATTCAATAGTTGACTTTCACAGGGGCTCCTAAATCCTCATACTAAATTGTGTGTAAATACATTCATTACATCGGCAGTTATTAGAATTTTTGAGTTAAGCCTCCCCTTTTCCCCCTCTCCTTTTTCCGATATGGCTGAAAACCGGTAGGTGTTGTCCTTACGGGGTTTTGGTCACACATATAAAATTATGTGACGATGCACTCATTCTATTGGCAGTTATTAGAGTTTTTATTTAAAGCCCCCCCTCCCCTAATCCCCCCCTTCCATTGGTAGATTTAGCTGAAAAACAATAGATGTCGTTAGGGGGTTCTGGGTTCACATATAAAATTTCGTGTCGATACAATCGTTCTATCGGGAGTTATCGTGATAACAGACAAAGACAGACAGAATTTCTTTTCCATATTTGGAATCGGCAGTTATTCGCGTTTTTGAGTTGAGCCCTCTTCTCTGAACCCCTGAACGATTAGGAATTTAATAAGAAACATTTTTGGTAAGAACGACTTTTCGATAGGACTAACGTTTTGTGAAAATCACGCAAAAATATGAAAATAATAGGTTTCAAAACGACATTTCATCTGCGAAAAATTGTATTGTAATAATAATAAATTTATTTTCTTTAGACCAATACATGGTAATAGGATACGTGAAAAGAATTTATATATTAAGATATAGATTTATAACTACTTGAGTCTAACACATCTATGATTAGTAGTAATAACAAAACTATTAAAAAAAGTAAAATTAAATTAATAACAACTGAACAAATAAATACTTAAAAATATATGAGTATATAAAAAAATTAATACAATATACGTTTATAATAAGTAGAGACATTTTTCAATTTAATAAAAATTAAGATAACTTTTTTTCAAAAAAACTCTTCGAAGTGTTTTTATCCCAACGATGGATGATTCTTACGTCCCATTATCAGGTCCCAATGTGCGAGATATAGAAAAAAACAAAAAAAAAGCAATGTAACTATAACAATATATGAAAAAATATATATATAGATTAATCAATTATAAATGAATATATAAAAAAGTATAATAAATAAAAAATTATAAATTAATAAATAAATAAAACAGTAACGTACATTCAACTGATCTTTAAGGTGTGGAGGAACTCTGCCAAAAAAAAAAAAAAAAATGAAAGCTTTATATCTAATAATGTTTTTTTGGATATGAAACACGATTTTTTTTTTATTGTGGTTATTTTATTCTTTTTGAGCAGTGAGAATATAAAATGTGTCTTTTATTTTTCTCTACAACGTTTATTAACAGAGATTATTGATTAGATCATAAATAAAAGCGGTAAAATGTACTTAGGTCCCGAAAGTCTTAAGAGATCTAAGTTGGAGCGCTCACCAAGTCCCAATCAGTTACACAGATAGACATCGCGAAAATGGTCAAAATGGGGACCTGGAAACGTGAAATTCCATTGAAAATTCGATCTTCCATTTTCATACAATACTTCCTATAGGTTAGTTATTATGACTCATGCTCGGACTTTAACTGCTAGATCATATCGCCGACTACCAGAGCGCTCTTTCTTTGCTCTGGTCATCGTGAGCCCGGCTCTAAATTTTTCCTAACCTTTACCTACGCTTACATCACATCCGAAGAACGGCGTGCTTAAAGATTTTTTACTTCCCAGATCTAAGAGCCTCAGCCCGGTTTCGGAACCCGCGATCTTGAGCTCAGTAAGCAAGCACGTTACCTCAGAGCTACCGGCACCCTCGATAGGCATAAGAAAGAAAAATGCACAGCAGAAAGCGCTCTATGCAAAACATTTTTGTTTCATTCTTACTTTGAAACGAGTCCGGATAATACTATTGTAGCATAACTTCTTATCACCGAATCCTTATCATAGAGAAGCCATTTTTATAAGATAACACCGAGGACATGTGTCATAGATTCCTTTCTCATTAGTGTCATTGTTATGGTACAATATTGCGAAAATTATAATACAATTATATATCAGTTATAGTCCTAATTGTAACAATAATATAATTGAATATTTATAATAATACAGAATGATATCAATAGACTGTTATTATTCTCCATAATATTGAATGAAACTTTAAAAATAAAAACCAAAATGTTTTTTTATGGAATCCAGGTCATTGTGGCATTGAGGATAACGTGTCAGCTGATACGCATGCCAAGCGCTCCTCGCCGTACTAATAGAAATGCCCACATCTGAAGTGTTGTAGATTTTTACGAAGTATAGGGGCATTTCCGATACCCTGATTCCAAATATGACGAAAAAAAATGTCTGTCTGCTCTGTGTGGTGTGTGTGTCTGTGAACACGATAACTCGCGATAGAATGAATGTATCGATACATTTTATGGGTGTATCACCTTTTGATTTTCAGCAAAAACGGTCAAATCAAGGGAAGGGGAGATTAGTGGGGGAGGCTTAACACCAAAACTGTTATAAATGCCGTTGTAATGAATGTATTGACACGAATTGTATGTAAATATATGTAATATATAATTCAAAACCTTATAAGGACGACACCTATTAATTTTCAGCGAAATCAGCCGACGGGGAGGGGGATCAAAGGGCGCTCAACTCAAAAATTCCAATAACTGTCGATGGAATGAATGTATCGATATGAAATTTAATATTTAAATTAAAAACCCTATAAGAATGGCAACTACTAATTTTCCGCGAGATCGGTCGAAGGGAAGGGAGGAGAGCGATTGACTTGCTATTGAATCAAAAACCCTATTAATCTGACTCATGTCCGGGCTTAAACTGCCAGGTCATATCGCCTACTACCAGGGCGCTCTTTCGTCTCTGGTGGACATGAGCCCGACACTACTATATGAGTCCTAAATTTTGTCTATATTTTTATTCACCTAGGGTGTCTTTAACGAGTACCTGACATCGCACTGATCATAGCTTAACGTATGAAGGACAGCGTGCTCAAGGTTTTTTGTTCTCTCAGATAAAAAATCTAAGGGCCTCTGCCGGGTTTTGAACCCGCGATCTTGAGATCAGTAGGTTAGTTAGCTACCCCTGAGCTACCAGGGTGATGCTGAACCGCCGCCTTACCTGGAAACTTCACATCAACTAGAAGCTCACCGAGGCATATGCCCGCTTAGCAATCCTATACCCCGTCTTAAATGGGAAGTCTCCCCTAAAAGTAGAATGTTTCTTACTGATCTACCCCTGGGGAATGTCCAGATGTGGAGTGGAGCAGTTCCCTCCAAAATACGGCGTCTCCAGACCTTCCAGAACAAGGTGCTCCGGATGGCGATGGCTGCCTCTGGTTCTTCCGCAACTCCCAGACACACCGTGACCTTCACATGGAGACTATCGAGGACTACATTCATCAGGGACCAGAGCAGTCTTCTAGCGATTGGGTCAGTCTCTGAACTCCGTCGCCACAAACCCAGACTACCTCAGGACATCTTGTTGTGAACTGTCCAATTCTTTGTCTGAAGTGTACTATCTATCACAAAAACATTTATCACGATTATTATTATTATTATTTCATTTATATTTATTTATTTTTTAATATTTTATTTATTTAACCTCAATATTTTTATTTTATTTTTTCTCTCAAACTATTTATTATTATTATTTTATTCATTTTTATACTACTTCATTTCATACTAAACATTTTATTATCATCCTTGTTAATAAAAAAGAAATACAATTTAGCTATGCAGAGTACTGAAGGGTGAGTGATGACTGCAGGTAACATTTAATATTTCATTTAAACGTTAAATTATATATATATATTCAATTATATAATTATAATTATATATATATATATATATATTCAATTATATAATTATAATTATATATATATATATATATATATATATTCAATTAAACTATTATTTTATTTTATCTATTTTTTTTATATATTTTTTTGTTTCTATTGGTATATTTATGCCAACTATATCTAACTTTCTGTAAGTTGATCTAGAGAAATAAATGAATTATGAGCTAATTAGATTTTTCCGTTTGTTAACTAATGACTCAAACCAGACATCCATCAAGGCTAGGAGTAATTAGCGATATTTACAAAATGGTTAACAATTATGTATGTATATGGTATGGTTAACAAAGGTTAACAACCAGTAGGTGTAAATTGTATTGAGTAGATAGATACACAGCAACAACCTTGTGTGGCAAAAATCAGGGACAAAATTTAATATACTCAAACTAGGGGATGGAACTCGAAGGAATTCTGACAAAGGCTCGTAACGTTTCTTCGTTACGAAATTAAAAATTGGTAATATGGGTTAATGCGAAACTTTCCGGACGTCCAGGTACGCCTCGACTCTACGTGAGTACAGCCTGATCACTGGTTGTCGCAAGGAACAAACAGATAATCTCTGTGACTCCGGAAGTGTATTCTATAAAGGTCAGGATATAGAGTACAACAGAGCCCAGCTGATCTACCCCCTTTGTCAAAAAGGCTTCTTATATCTTGACCATTATATGACTGGTCCAAAATTTCGACAAATCAACACAGCTATAGAAGTATAGGAAACGGAATTGGATTTTCAGCTAAATCTGACTAAAGGAAGGGGGAGATTAAGGGAAAGGATTAGCACAAAAACTCTAATAACTGCTGATGTAATGAATGCATTGACATGAAATTGCATATGTAAAACAGGTCATGGTGATTTAAACTTTAAGCTCTTCTTCTTCATGAGGAAGAACAACCCGAATGTTCGTGCGGCGGCATCGAGACTGCAGAACACGTGGTCCTTGAATGTCCGCTGTATGACCTAGGGTGGAGTTGATTTATGTGACAATAACGTATTTGGGACTGGATCTATGGCAGCTGGTGACATGCCGATTACACGATGTTCAGCCGATTCGTCCGAAGCAGAACATGGGCTTGGGAGAACCCGATCGGTGCAGATAGTTTCATCAATGGCCGGTTCCAGTCCCTCAGTAACCCATTGATCCAGAACTCCTCTCCCCAGAATGATATTACTTTCTTGCAAGGTGCTACCCCTTTAAAACTAAACTAATAAGAAAAAAGGTACTGCTAAGCTTACCTAATTAATATATAGTTAGTTATTATGACAAATGCCGGGCTTTAACTACAAGTTCATATCGCCTACTACCAGAGCGCTCTTTCGTCACTCTGGTGGACATGAGTCAGACACTACTATGACAGTCCTAAATTGTTACATTACAGACTTGGGACCATCGCTTAACATCCCATCCGAAGGACGGCTTGCTTATGTTTATTTTACCCCCCAGATTAAATTAACTAAAGGCCTCGGCCGGGTTTCGAACCCGCGATCTTGAGTTCAGTAAGGAAGCACGCATACCACTGAGCTACCAGCGCCTGCTATATAATATATATATATAGAACATCTATTTTTATTATTGATAGGTTATAGTGAAAGTTGAACGAACGTTCATATGAAAGCACAAACACAAGCAGCATCAGGTAATTCATTTAGTGACCTATAAAATATTGCCTCTAAAGTTTTTGGAACATTGTTGTGATAACACGACATGTAACACGACATAAATGTAACATGATATAAATGTATTTGGAGAAACTGGTTTACGAAATAATTAGAAGAAAAAACTCGTTTTGCTCGCAAGACTGAAGTATGAAAAACAGTCTGATGAAAAATAATTGGTTTATAATAATAACAATTTCATTAATGGCTAGGATTTAAAGCACAGTAAAAAAAAGCAGCTTACCGAGTAAGAAAGGTTAATTACACAGTAAAAAGTGATAAATGCACTGTAAAATGCAACACTGTAAATACAATTTTAACCCAGTAACTAAAAATGTATTGCCTAGTAAGTTAATCCACTAACACGTTTAATAAGGCTCAGTTGGAAATTTCAGAACACTCGGTAAAACATTTGAATGCTAAATAAAAAAAAAAAAAAAGACTAAGATTTAAAATGCACAGAACAAAATTGCAGTTTACCGAATAAATCCAGTTGATGTATCAGAAGAAATAAAATGTTGACCCTCCCGTCGGTCCTTTTAGTGAAAGAGTCCAGGTTCTCCTGATATAAAGAAACCCCATGGGGGAGCATAACAACAATATCTAATTGCGAACAGGCTAATTTATTTACCGTGAATATACCCTTTTTACTCTGCTACTGTGCATTTAATTTTCAGTGTTTATTAATTAGGTATGTTTATTATATACATATATATTCTAATTATTTCGTAAAACAGTTTCTACAAAAAATTTTATTTAAAAAAAACTATGTTTTAAAATCTTTCAAAACCTCTTGTAACAATAATTTTCTAAGTAACTAAATGACATACCCGGCGCTGCTTGGGTGTGTTCAAATAAGATTCATTAAACCTTCACTAAAACCTATCTATAATAAAAATAGATGTACCTACCTACTATAGTTGGTACTACTCATATACAGGGTGGCCCAGATGAGCGGGCCACAAGTGAAATAACTCCTAAACGGTTGGAGATATCAAACTTGTGCATGCGACTAAAGTTGTAGCACTCGCCGAGAGCTATAGTATGGCGTCCTCGAAAAAACAAAAATGACCTTTTTAATGGCTCAAACAGCCCTTCGAAGGGCGGGGTTCACTTTTGACCCTTAAGTTTCATTACATTTTATTAAGGTACTAAAGAAACAAGGAAGAACTGTGCAAACAGATTTTTGATACGTCAAGTAGTTCTCCGAACAAAAACGTTTAATGTTGCACGTTTTTTTATTCTGAAGTTATTAAATTTCAACTAACAAAGAAAACCTGCAACTTCAAACTTTTTTTTTCCGAGAACTACTTGACGTATCAAAAATCTGTTTGCACAGTTCTTCCTTGTTTCTTTAGTACTTTAATAAAATGTAATGAAACTTAAGGGTCAAAAGGGAACCCCGCCCTTCGAAGGGCTGTTTGAGCCATTGAAAGGGTCATTTTTTTTCTTTTCGAGGACGCCATACTATAGCTCTCGGCGAGTGCTACAACTTTAGTCTCATGCACAAGTTTGATATCTCCAACCGTTTAGGAGTTATTTCACGTGTGGCCCGCTCATCTGGGCCACCCTGTATATATAATTTATCAATTTCATTAATTAGGTAAGTTTAGCAGTACCTTTTTTTATTTATTAATTTAGTTTTAAAGGGGTTGCGCCTTGCAAGAAAGCAATATCACTCTGGGGAGAGGAGTTCGGGATCAATGGGTTACTGAGGGACTGGAACCGGCCATTGATGGAACTATCTGCACCGATCGGTTTGTCCCCAGTCCTTCTCCTGCTTCTGCACCATCCAGGAGCCTACGAATCGGATCATATTTATTATAAATCAACATTATTTCAAAACATCCTTAAAATAAAAAATACGTATTATATGTAGGTATTAAAAACAGTCAGTAATTTTTTTTTTGCTTTAGATAATTGGTAATCCTATTTATTGTATACTCCTAAATTGTTTTCTAAGAAACAATGGTTTACATTGTCGGCAAATTCTTAAAGTCGGTAGGTAACTTATTTTTCTTCGAGCTATAGAGGTAATAAGTTTCAAATAATCGAGTTGTAAAGGTTGTAAAATAAAACATTGCTATGTTCGAGATACAGAGGTCCAATTTATTTTTTCGAGTTATAGAGGGAAAATATGTACCAAAATGGCTTGTAGGGACTCACTGATTATTTCGACTAATAGAGGATTGAGATTTCGAGTAATTGGAGGTTTTGGGGCTTGAAGGGAAAGGAACAAAACTTTTTTTTCGAGTTTTGGAGGTTTTCGACTCATCGAGGTTCGTCTTAAAGAGGTTCTACTGTATAAAGTTTATGACGTGCAATTTTGAAGAAAGTGCACGTATTTAAAAAAAATTTAATTAATAATTATTTCATTTTTATTCTTTTAAATATATAATTCTGAGATGCCATTAAATTTTTCTAAATTTGCGAAAAATGTTCAATCTAATCCAAAGGTATTTTCTTATTTGGTTGACAGTGAAAATGAATAGCATAGAATCGAGAACAAAAATTGGGTTTATTTATATTTAACCTACATTATAAAAAAAATAATAACTTTGAAAATTAAAAAAATCAATTATTTACAAAAATTATACTCCTAACTAATTCCTAAAACTATATCAGCCATTTATTTTCTGTGACCACTCTTTATTTTTTTATACTGGGCAAATATATATTAATAAATAAAAAGAACCTTCTTTCATAGCTCACTATTTACTTGACCTTGGCTCATCTCCGTACTTCAACTGAGTCAACCCTAAAGCACTCTCACTTGACTGTTAACACTTGATCTGCTCGCTTCATCTCACTCTCAGGCATCTTAACCCTAACACAACTCTCCTTAGACTGTCCTTGTTTATATTAAACAGCTGATCGCCTGCATTTGTTTCTATCGTTGGTTGTTCTCGATTCATTTTAAACAAAAGTGAATGGGTCCATCTTTGTATATTTATATTTACTAATTAATTTAGTAATATCCTAACAGCTGTTTTTATGAAAACTTCTACATTTTAGCTTTTTTTTATAAGAAAAATCAACACTTTTTTGATTCTTTTCTTAAAAAAATGATAATAAATTATAGAATATTTTTTACATCACAATATATGTATATTACATGAAGTGTTAAACAGATGGGTGGTGGTGGGGCGGGGGTCTATTGGGGGGGGGAGGAGACAGAAGGCACTGTGAGGTGCTGTGAGGTTCCAAGGTTAGCCACCAGTCAGGAGACACGTCACAACACTTGCCACAATCTCATCCATATCAACCTGTCTACATTCAACAATTAGCTTTTGTTACTCCCATCTTTAGTTTATTTCAATGAGACAATTATATAATGTTACCTGTCAACTAATTATATATAACACTTCTGACGTATACATTATGTTACATAAACATTATTTTAGTTTGTCAACCTTTCTTTTAATTAGTTTTTTTTTTTTTTTTTTTTTTTTATGAATTTATATATAAATGTTTAGTCCATCAGAACGACGAAAGAGCGCTCTGGTAGTAGGCGTTATGACCTCGTACTTAAAGCCCGAACATGAGTCATAAAATCTAACCTAACCTATAAAAATTAACATATACGCTGCACCGGTTGGTAATATCTATGGGAACTACCACAATATTTTCATTAAACATCCCCTCAAGACAATTTGAAAGGGCTCAGAGGTAGCGTACTTGTCTACTGAACTCAAAATCGCTGGTTCGAAACCCGGCCGAGGCTCTTACGATTATTTTTAAATTCATATTTCCTGTTTAGTAGGCCATTTTTCTAAAATTCATTTTATTTCAAACCTTCTCTGTGCATTCTCCCTTCTATTTTATAATCAACCATCATAGTATTATGATCTGTCGATTTTATTAATCTATTTTATTTTTTGCTTATTTATTTGTTTATTTTTTTACATATTCTCTTTTATTTATATATGTAGATTCTTTTATTAATTTTTTTCTTCATAATTGAGGTGTTAATTTCATGTTTTTTCATGTTAATCTTTTGAATATCTATATACAGGGTGGCCCAGATAAGCGGGCCACAAGTGAAATAACTCCTAAACGGTTAGAGATATCAAAATTGTGCATAGGACTAAAGTTGTAGCACTCGCCGAGAGCTATAGTATGGCGTCATCGAAAAGAAAAAAATTACCCTTTTAATGGCTCAAAATGCCCTTCGAAGGGCGGGGTTCCCTTTCGACCCTTAAGTTTCATTACATTTTATTTAAGTACTAAAGAAACAAGGAAGAACTGTGCAAACAGATTTTTGATACGTCAAGTAGTTCTCGGAACAAAAACGTTTTAAGTTGCACGTTTTCTCATTCTGAAGTTGGTTGGAATTTAATAACTTCAGAATAAGAACAACGTGCAACTTTAAACGTTTTTTATCGAGAACTACTAACGTATCAAAAATCTGTTTGCACAGTTCTTCCTCGTTTCTTTAGTACGTTTATAAAATGTAATGAAACTTAAGGGTCAAAAGGGAACCCCGCCCTTCGAAGGGCTGTTTGAGCCATTAAAGGGTCATTTATGTCTTTTCAAGGACGCCATACTGTAGCTCTCGGCGAGTGCTACAATTTTGATATCTCTAACCGTTTAGGAGTTCTTTCATTTGTGGCCCGCTTATCTGGGCCACCCTGTATTATTAACTGTCTAGTTTTCTCCAATGTAGCACTATTTTCTTTATTTCTTTTTACGACATACTGATACTATATTTCATTGTTTCCTTTTCTTCACTCTATATGTATTTATTCTTAGGGGACCTCGGTCCCAAAATAATGAAATTTATTTTTATTTCATTTTTAATGATGGATGGTACATTTTTGACGTGGGTTGTTTTTACTTCCACAGATATACAAATTTTAGAAGTTATGAAATCAATCAAAAATTTTATGTTGTGTTTTCACCAAAATTTCATGTTGTCCGAACTCCTGATTCCAAAAATAAATAATGGCTGTACGTATATGTCTGCGAAAACGATAACTACCAGTAGAAGGAATGTGTCAACACGAAATTTTATATATGTATCCAAAATCATCAATATCATGTATTTATTTATTTTTTGTTTTGACTATTTTTATTTTTCTTCTCTCTCCTCCCACTTTTCTATCTAGCCCCTACTGTCTAAAATTAATTTTATTTCAAACCTTGTCTGGCCATCCTTCCTTCTCTTTTATAATCAATCATCATAGTATTATGCTCCCGATTTTTATTTATCTATGTTATTTTATTCATATTTATATATATTTTTTTCTTTACATATTCTCTTTTATTGATAAAGATATGTATTTTTTTTTCTTTATAATTAACCTGGTAATTTTGTGTTTTTTCATGTTAATCCTTTGTTCATCTATATTTATAATTTAGTTTTTCTCCAATGTAGCACTAATTTATTCATCTATTTATCTATTTCTTTGTACATCATTCTGATACTTTATTTCATTGTTTCCTGTTCTTTACTCTATATGTATTTATTCTTAGGGGACCTCGGTCCCAGAATAATAAAATTTCTTTTCTTTTCATTTCAAAATCTTTCAAACACGACACCTGTTGATTTTCAGTCAAAAAGGCCAAAGAGAAGGGGGATTTTTTAAGACAAAAACTCTAATAACTGCCAATAAACAAGAAATTTTATATTTAAATTTAAAACCCAGGACAGCATCTATCAATTTTTAGCGAAATCGGCCGAAAGAAAGAGGGGAACAGAGATAGCTGCTGGAGACAAAAATCCCAATAACTGCCGATGTAATAAATGTATCGACTCAAAATTTAGTTTGGTTCAAAAGACCCTATGATTGATTTTTAGCCCAAACGGACGATTGATTTAGAATGGAGAGCAATAACGTAATTGATTATTTACTTCTGGGCAAGTATTTTACCGGTGTTTCACCGACGACTTTTTTCTATTACATATACCTTTTTTCTCTCTGCATACTTTAGTATTTTTTTGCCGCATATTATGACATATATAGACTTATAATATAAAATATAAATTATATTTATAATATTATGTGTTATTTATTGTTTCAGGTAAACTGGGCCTCTTCTACCTGGTTATGTACTTAGTAACAGCCCTTCTTTTCGCCATCTGTATGAAGGGTCTTCTGATGACTCTCAACGATCACAGTCCCAAGTGGATTCTTGACGAGAGTCTAATTGGAACCAACCCAGGTAATCTGAAATACTTACCTACAAACTGTTCATTCATGTACATTCATTAAACATTTTTATTACAATTTAACGATCTCCATAAATCTATTTTTTTTATCCTATCGAACTTATGCAGCTCCATAAGAAGAGACATTTGCATATTTCAATGTGCTACCTAATCCATAGTTAATTTATTACTTATATTTTACCTTCTCGGCAGAACGAAGTATAGAGGGGAATTTATAGTTAGTTATTATGACTCATGCCCGGGCTTTAACAATGAAGTCATATCACATACTACAAGAGCGCTCTTTCGTTACTCTGGTGGACAGGAGCCCGACTTTACTGTGGGAGTCCTTAATTTTGCCTACCGTAAATTTTTATTCACCTAGGGTAGGGGTCTTTAACGAGTACTTGGCATCATATAGGCACGAGACCATTGCCTGACGTCCCGCCGAAGGACGGCGTGCTCATGTTTATTATATTGCAACGTTTTAATACTGATGACAATATTATTATTCAAATGGAAAGAGAAAATCGGAAAATATTCCTACATATCATAATAACTATGAAGAATGTGATGGAGGGGGCTCAACTCAAAAACTGCAATAACTGTCGATTGTAATGAACGTATCGATGTGAAATTTTATATTTAAAGTTAAAACCCAATAAGGACATAATCTGTTGAATTTTAGCGATATCGGCTGAAGGGAAGGGGTTTTAAAAGAGAGGGCTCACTTCAAAAATCTCAATAACTATCGATGTAATGAATGTATCGACATGAAATTTAGCAAGAGGATTTAGGAGCTCCTATGTAAGGCAACTGTTGAATATTAGCGCAAACGGTCGACTGTTTTCGGAGGGAGCGTGAAAAGTCAATTGATTAATTCGTTCTGGGGAAGTACATTGCCGGTGTTTCACCGGTGACATTTTTACTTTCGAAGTACAGAGAAAATCATGCAATCGCACAGAAATTCTAGATTGAGTTTTCACCATAATTTCATGAGATCCGACATTTCCTAATTCCAAAAAGCTTGTTTACTGAGCTCAAGATCGCTGGTTCAAAACCCGGCCGAGGCCCTTAATGTTTATTTTATCTGGAAAGTAAAATAATTTTAAGCCCCGTCCTTTGAATGGGACGTTAAGCGATGGTCCCGGGCCTGTACGATGAGATACTCGATAAAGATTATTAATTTACGACTCCCGTAGTAGAGTGTTGTTCATGTCCATCAGAGTGACGAAAGAGCGCTCTGGTAGTAGGCGATATGACCTGGTAGTTAATGCCCGGGCATGAGTCATTATAAGTAACTCTATTTATAAAAAAATGTGTCCATTTTGTTTTACTGATTTTAGTTTAGTCCCACATTTACTTAATTTTTTTAAAATTATTTAATTTCAAACCTGAGCATCCTCCTCTTCCTTTTATAGTTAGCTATTTATTTATTCTGTTCTATTTTTAATTTATTTATTTCTCTTCTCTATATTTATATAGATACATTTATTTTAGTTTATTTTCTTCTCAATTGAGCTGTTTCAATTATTTATCTATTTATATTTATTATTGTCTTGTTTGTTGTTCTACACCGTAGCAGTAATTTTATTTTATTTTTCATTTGTATTGTATTAATTATTTTCTGATTGATTTCTTATGTATTTATTCTTGGGGGACCCGTAAAAATAAAATTTCATTTATTTTCAATAGTGATTTTTGTTCTTCTGCAGGTATGGGTTTCCGGCCGATGCCGCTGGGGTCCCAGGATGGATCTTCTATTGTCTGGTATCAGGCGAAGAATGATTCGAATGTACAAACATGGGTTGACACAATTAAAGAATTCCTCAAACGTAAGTAATCTCTTTTACTTTCTTATATCTTTAGTATGAGTGGGTCGGGAACACAAAATGTACTGAGCTCAAGAGGTCATATCGTTTACCAGAACGCCCTTTGATCTCTCTGGTGGACCTGAGCTTAAGTATACTATGAAAGTCCTAAATTTTGCCTATCCTAAATTTTTATTCACCTAGGGTTAGGGTCTCTTTAACAACTTGATATCGTACAGGCTCGGGACCATCTCTTAACGTCCCATCCGAAAGACGGCGTGTTTTTTCACCTACAAGATAAAAAACCTAAAGGCCTCGGCGGGTTTCGAACCCGCGATCTTGAATACAGTAAGCAGGCACGCATACTACTGAGCTATCGGCATCCTATTTTAATCGAGAAAAATATTTAAAGTAGTAATAAGGTAGCTAGTAATGAAATTAAGTTAAGTTAAAAAGGCTAGTTGTCCTTTAACCGCTGTGCTGTGTCGGTGGGATGAACCACTGATGATGACGCTGTTGCGTTGAAAACTGGTTCTGGTCAAAATAAAACAGTGGGAAGACAAGTCTTTTATTTATATGAGATGTCAGATACTCGTTAAAGACCCTATCCTAGGTGAATAAAAATTAAGGGTAGGCAAAATTTAGGACTCTCTTAGTAGACTCGGGCTCAGGTCTACAAGAGAGACAAAAGAGCGCTCTGGTAGTAGGCGATATGACCTCAATCTTAAAGCCCGGGCATGAGTCACATATCTGTTATAAAAAATAATATTTATGAACGTACTCTCATCAAATATTTATCATTTTGAAATTTTAATATGATGGACAGCCCCAGAGAGACTGTGGGACTAATCAGAATAAACAGAAGTTTAGAGCGACTTGCTGCTCAGTGTTAAGTCTGGTGACCCACTCCAAGTTATTGATAAGAGTTGCTGCAATAAATGGTGTTTGTCTGGTTATCCATGTGGTCTGTGGTCTGTTTACAGTAGGGAGGGGGGGGGGGGGGGGGGGGGAGACCTTGAGCACGTTCTTCGGATGGGACGTTGCGACGACCCCCTAGCTTGTACAATGTCAGGTAGTCTTTAAAGACCCCTACCTGAGTGAATGAACCTGGTTAGACAAAATTTAAAGAGCGCTCTGGTAGTAGGCGATAGGATCTCGTGTGTGTTTGCATGTATGTGATTAGAACTTTCTAAGCGCTCTAACGCAGAAACGTTTGAAGCGAAGGACTACTAATTTGGATAGAAGATATCATATTTGCTTACTTAGATCTGATTAGATTTTGAATCGAAATCAGGTGGACAATAAGACAACTTTACTTCAGGAGTACATTTGACGAGAATACCACTTGTATTTATGACCTAATCAAAAATGTTTTCAAATAAAAGTCATAGAGAAAACTGAAAGGCATCTTTTGTGTGGAATACTTTTTTTCGAAGATCGCTTGGTCCGTGAGATACATACCAAAAACCGTCTTAACCCTTAAACCACCAATTTTTTCTTTTTAAACGAATTAATTTTTTAAAATAGTTTGACCTGCTGAATATGGGAAAAATAGTTTAAAAAATCAACAGCTTATAATTAAAAAGTTATTTAAGGATTTCTGTCCGTTGCACATATGCAACGCTGGGCGTTCTAACAAGTAATGCGTAATGCAACAAGTCATCCTCAGTTATTGGTTTCCTATTGAGCTTATTCGTTTGAACTCGAAATAAATTGGATTGAAAAACTATATCCCTAAACAAATCTTCAGGGAAAAAATAATTTAAAAAAAACGACAAGGGAGTCGATAAAACTAATACTTCTTCATGCAAATTATTTTTTTCAAATTTTAAAAAATTGTCTAACGTTATAAAATTTCCCCTTTTCCATTGCAGATTTTTTGTTTTGCTTGTTCCGTAGGAACTTGGGCTGAAATAATTTCTGGGCTCATTGGATCATTTTCGGCAGGGAAATCGTTTATAACTGAAGGGCCAGGATTCGACGATCAACATCAATAGGGTCATGAGGAGGAAATATTTCGTCAAGTTGTTCACCATCTTTTTTATTCCTTATCCAGTCATCAAACACGTTTTTCCATCCCAGCCCAGCGTTGGTTGCATATCTGCAACGCACCTGCCCTAATTACAACTGAATAATATATTACAAACCTAAGTTTACGTTTCTGCAAATTTTGGTGACATATTCCTCCAATAACACGTCCAGTATTGTTGTAAAATGGGAGACGTGAGTCACGTGTTGCTGCATTGTTATCACTAATACTTATCTCCTAGCGCACTCTATACCCAACAACTACTACTACTACTATTTTGTAACTATAAGCTTCAATTTTTAACAGGCAGATGGTAGGTGAAAGTAGAAATGGCTTGAGATTAAAAAAAAAAAAATTTCATAGCGTTGAAACACTTTTCTTGATTTAAGCGAAAGTAGTGAGTTCTATCGAAAAATTGTTTCTTACCTAAGATGTTTCTTATTAAATTGTAAGAAGGAGGGTTCACTTGGAGAAACAAAAATTATTTCGTTTCCTCGGTTTCTATTGATTTTATGTGTGAAACCTATTAATTTTCAGCGGAATTAGCCGCTTAAGGGAAGGGGGACCAGGGAGCTCAACTCAAAAATTCCAGTAACTGCTGATGTGATGAATGTATCGACATGAAATTTTATGCTTTCAAAATATTAATTTTCCGCGAAATCGGTCGAAGGAAAGGGAGAAACTAGAGAAGAGGTGCTTGACTTAAATACCCCAATAACTGCCAGTAAGGACACAACATTTCATTTTCACATGCTTTTCAGAAAATGAATGTTTTCAGGATTCATTCGGTAAAAATCACTGAATTTTGATTCATGTTGAGACAGCTCTCGAGAAACAACAGCCGAGCTATGGTGCACCTTGGCAACATAGGTGGTCGTAAAAAGTAAAAAGTTCGATTTTTCAAAGTCCCCATCCAAATTCTTGTGTAGTTTGACAAAAAAAAATTTTGTGTATTTTTTCAGATTTTTTTGAATGAATTACCCTGGCCCTGTGGGCGGTCAAAGTTTAACACGTGTTTTAAATGGGGTTTTTGAACATTTACATATTTTTAAGTGTAGGTCTTAGTATTTTTAATATAAAAATCTAAAAATACATGGATTATGGGTTTTCGGGGTCGCTGAAAACGAATTTCATATTAAAAATTTTTTTTTGACAGTCACATTTCTCAAAAAACTCGTACAAAAATTGACGAAAAAGATAAAAATTCGATGATTCATATCGATTTATATGTTTTTTGGGTCGCTGAACTCGAATTCAATGTCAGATTTATTTTTTGTCAATTGCAGCTATCAGAAACACGTATTATTTCATGTATAACTTAAAATTTAATTTTTGGGTTTGATTAATTCAAATTCATATTCCGCGCATGCGCTTAACGTAAAACAAAAATTTACATGGAATAATACGTGTTTCTGATAGCTGCAATTGACAAAAATAAATCTGACATTGAATTCGAGTTCAGCGACCCAAAAAACATATAAATCGATATGCATCATCGATTCGAAAATTTTTATCATTTTCGTCAATTTTTGTACGAGTTTTTTGGGAAATGTTGTGACTGTCAAAAAAAATTTTTTTATATGAAATTCGTTTTCAGCGACCCCGAAAACCCATAATCCATGTATTTTTAAATTTTGATATTAAAAATACTAAGACCTACACTTAAAAATATGTAAATGTTCAAAAAACCCATTTAAAACACGTGTTAAACTTTGACCGCCCACAGAGCCAGGGTAATTCATTCAAAAAAATCTGAAAAAATTCACAAAAATTTTTTTCGTCAAACTACACAAGAATTTGGATGGGGACTTAGAAAAATCGAACTTTTTACTTTTTACGACCACCCATATTGTAGGAATGTACCCTGTATTTCCTTTTTCTTCTCATCCTACGCCTGAACCAATAAGCCACCACAACGTCTTCCTCACTTGAGCTCATATTTGTAACTGAAGTAGTGAGAATTGTGTTTCCACCACATTTTTATCGGCCAGGTCACGCCGATTTATCGCCCGCTGTCATGAACCTTCCTAGCAATATATTCCTTACGATATATCGCTTATCTTATATCGCCTTAGTATGAGGATTCAGAAGCCACAAAATTGATTTTTAGTCCAAAGGGTCGATTGGCTTTGGAGGGAGAGCGAAAAACGTAATTGATTAATACTTGCTGGGGAAGTACATAGCTGGCGATTCACCGACGATTTTTCTTTCTTGTGATTGATTCTTTTAAAAGCAAGCCACACTCCTCGGTAGTTTCAAGGTCTTGAGTGTGTTATTTTCAAGGGCAGTTCTTGGAACTAACTTGAGTAGGGGGAACTGCTATTCTGTATTGGATGATACAATAAACCGGTTGTTAGCCCACAAAGAAAAACAATAAAAACAATTTAAAAAAAACTGTTTTAATGTTGTTTTTAATGAATAATTTATTGTTGAACTGAATGAGTGTGACGGTTGGATAACCTGCTGGTTAGGCTAAGCTGGTGGTTAACAATAGGCGAGATTGATGAGAGAACAATAGTGTCTACTATGAACCGACTGACAATTAGGGATCCTGGTTCAATATGGAAGTGAAAGGTAGCAACACCGTCACAGACTGACAGGCCAAGGTTTCTGTAGCATTATGTCCGCCTCTCATCCTCTCTACAGGAGCCCTGCTGGCCGTCCTGGCAGACCAATCTAGCTAGACCATGTATTACCTAGTCTCAAAATGTCCATTTATCCACTGTTTACTTCCCCAGTCATACGAAGTATAGGTGAAGTTATGTAATCGGGCAGAAATTCGATAAAACATTTTTTCCGACCTCTAGATTCAAAATATGAAAAAAATGTCTGTCAGAACGATAACTGCCGATAGAATGAATGTATCGACATGAAATTTTATGTCTCAGTTAATTTCCTGAACAGTTCATACACTAAGCAGCAATTTTATAAACTTTCCAAGCTTCACGTACAGTTAAAAAAAAAAAAAAAAAATCAACGTTGGAACATCGCCAGATTATTTGAACATTTAAGTGCTGATTTTAGATAGGATATTTAACAATGAGGCGAAAAAGAACTTAGACTGAAATTACAATGAAAGCGTTTTCTGAAGAATTGTTCCGTCGACTTATGAGATACCTGTATACGCGCCCTTATAATTGGCGGGATGTTGTCCCTGACACAGAGCGGAGGTTGGGGGCTCCAGGAGACTCCTAGGGCACTTCGGAGATGGATGGGGCTCTCCGCACCTCATTGTTACAATACGAGCGGGAGTGTATCCGGTGCAACCGAAGCAACATCTAACGATGACACCTATTGTTTTTCAGCCAAATCGACCCAAAAGGAAGGGGGATTAGAGTGGAGGCTTAACACAAACACTCTAACAACTGCCGATAGAATGAGCGTATAGACACAAAATCTTATATGTGTGACCAATACCCCATAAGGACAACACCTATCGATATTCAGCTAAACCGGCCAAAGGGGGAAGGGGGTGATTAGGGGAGAGGCTTAACTCAAAAACTCTTATAACTGCTGTTGTAATGAATTTATCGACACAAAATTTAGTTAGGATTTAGGAGCCCCTATATAAGTAACTGTTACGTCAAAAATCTTTTCAAGTAAAATTTGTAGAGAAAATTCAAATGTATATTTTATATAGAATACGATTTTTCCAAGGTTGCCCGGTTTTCAAGATACACGCCGAAAACCATCTTGAAATGTAGTTCTGAAACACATATTTATAGACGTTTCCTTTTTTTACCCGAAAACTGTTGGTCCTATCGAAAAATTGTTTATCAACAAAAATAGTTCTTATTAAATTTCCAATCGCTAATAAGTCCTGGGATTTGAGGTTGGATCAATATGGCAAAAGTTATAGCGCCTCAAAGAATGAAAAATAAATTTCCGTTAGAAATATTTCAAAATAATGTTTAAATTGTATCACATAGAACGAATTATAAATTTTTCATAGAAATAAAAGATATTGTCTTCCCACTGTTTTATTTTAGACCAGAACCGGTTTTCGATGCAACAGCGTCATCATCAGTGGTTCATCCCACCCACACAGCGGTTAGAAGACAACTGGCCAAATTGCTGTGGCGTCGAAAACCGGTTCTGGTCTAAGATAAAATAGAGGGAAGAAAACATCTTTTATTTCTATGAGAAATCTCGTCCCACAACATCTTACGATCACATATGAATTATAAATTTTTTTTAAATAGTAAGTTATGATGAAAAATTGTAAAAATGAAATATATGTGATGTGGCCATTACAAGACTTTCTTATACCAATAACGCTTAAAGATCACTCTTTCTCTCTCCATCCCCGTCCTCAAAATCAATTCATACTGGCATTACTGGGTATAAGAAGATCACTCTTAGAATTACGCTGTACAATGACATACCGCTGACGTCAACTCATTGCTCTCATATATCCAGTAATGTCAGTATGAAATGATTTTGAGAACGGAGACGGGGAGAGAGAGTGATCTATAAGTGAGGTTGGTATAAGTGTCTTGTAATGGTCACATCACATATATTTTTACTTCGATATGTATTTCGATATCTCTAATAATATGTATTTCGATATTTCTCACTTAATATAGACATTCTAGAGGAAAATGTTTAAAATAAAAACTATGAGCAAGTTAATTAGCCCTTGTATGGCGTGCTGAATGTTTGAGTAGGACCGGAGTTACAGCGTATTGACTTCGTAAATGTGTGCGCGTGGAAACGTTAGGAGCCTCACGCTGAAAGGTTTTCCTGAGTGACTCGGCTCCCTAACAGCTCTTAGTTTTCCATTAATTGATCATCATCAGTAAGCTCTCAGTTTGTTTGTGTGTTATACGATATCTGCCGCATCGTGTCTCAAATTTACACAATATTTTGCATAAATGTTAATTAGTTCAGTAGATGGAACCCCATTGTTTTTGGTTACGAACCAACTAGTAGATTTTAATAGAAATGTAATGACTTTAAGATATACATCTTGTAGTTAAGTTGGCCTCATTAACCCAACTATCACTCACAGATAGAATAAAAACACAGAGAAAATGTAAATATACATTTTGAAGAACAGAGAAAATATAAAAAATAAAATAAAATACTACAATAATAAGAGAAAATAATAATAGTAATAATAAGAATAAATGTGAACTTCCTTTCTTCACCTAGATCGAACCGGGGGCATTCTCCTTCTTCTAGGTTCCACCTCCAGTTTTCTTCCTTTCCCTAAGATTCCGGTGGCCAACTCCAACTAGTAAAAGTTATTTGAAAAAATAATTTAAACAAACTGCTTTTGTCAGTCAGTTCTACTGTCAATCAGTGTTGTCTTAGTACATATTTTTTTGTGAAGGAATTGGGTCAAAACTATAGGTTAGGTTAGGTTTTATGAGTCATGCCCGGGCTTTAACTACGAGGTCATATCGCCTACTACCAGAGTGCTCTTTCGTCACTCTGGTGGACATGAGCCCGACTCTACTGTGGGAGTGCTAAATGTTGTCTACCCTAAATTTGTATTCACCTAGGCCAGGGGTCTTTATCGAGTTCCTGACATCGTACAGGCTTGGGACCATCGCTTAACGTCCCATCCGAGGGACGGCGTTCTTAAGTTTATTTTACCTTCCAGATAAAATAAACTAAGGGCTTCGGTCGGGTTTCGAACCTACGATCTTGAGCTCAGGAGGCAAGCTCGCATACCACTGAGCTACCGGTGCCCTCGTCAAAACTATATTTTTTACAATTAAGAAAATCAATTTTAGAGAAGATTCATTTGCAAGGTCACTCATTCATGATTTACTCATGAATTATATTTTATGAGATTTCTCTCTCTCTCCCCCCCCCCCCCCCCCCCCTCCCCCCCTCCTAGTCCCTCTCTTCCCAATATTTTGCGAATAAAGATATGTATGGCTGGCGACATTAATATGTTTTGGAAAGAAAATATTGAGAAAGGGTCTGAGTGTGGGACCATTAACGACGGAATTTGAGGATACAGTCAAAAGGAAAACTGAGGACGATTTGCTAAATGACTTTGTCATTTTAGAAATTAAGAGACCCAAGAGAGGCTTCGGTGGACGGACGTTGTCCAGAGTAAAGTCGGGTAGAGACAGGGAGGGATCATTGAAGCGAGATAGCGACCCTAGAACAGCGGTGGATGAACTAGGGGAAGATATCCCAGGGAAGACAGAAGTATTGGGACTGTGGGTGACCTGAGAGTTGTCACTGGAGCGGTAATGGAGAAGGCTAATAAACGTGAGTGGGGGGTTCTATCCTCAATGAGTTGTTTGTACGGCTTTCCGTTTAACATCAATAACAACAACTAGTCGCTATAGAAAGGGGGTATTTTAGGGTATCCAATGATAAAATCGATAAGGGAAGGGTTTCTTCCTCCATCAGTGAGTGTTAACTCACTGGTTACTGACCCTTTGTGAGAAGCCATATATTTCAACTCTTGACGACATCAAAAGCCATTCTTTCCTTGAGCCAAAACGCACATCAAAAGGTCGGTTTAATAAAACATTTTGAAAATACAAAATAGCTCTTTACAACTATAATGTTGACACAAAATCGTAGATGATAATCCTGTTGATGAATGTGGTGAACATCTAGGCATGAATGTAAACACGGGAGGAACTGATACGAATGTAGGCTGGGTGAAGCCCTCGCAGGTCGACTTCCTACCCACAAAACTCTACTTCTGTTCCCAGCACACGAAGCACTCTACACAGCAAACAAATTATTAAATATTACAAAATGTGCTGATAAAGGCGAGATTTTAGCCTCTTGTTTTGGGTTGGTTGGCCCAGTTGATAAAATTTGGCACCAGAGACCGAAGATAGCCCTACCTGGTGAGACAGGAAGTCTGCGATGTCTGGAAGGCCGGGTATTCAGAACGAACCAGGGTACGGTTTCTGCCAAATGGAGAACTTTGTCTTTAAATCTTCGAGGTTGTTGTATGTTATTTTTGTTTGTGCCCAGCCAAACGAGTGCTGCGTTTGTGAATAGTGGTCTTAGCAGTGATGTGTAATAAATATTATTACACGTGGCATCCCTTGTGGGGGTAATAATAATTATTCTTCATAAAGTTTAGGGAAGAATGCTGTAAATGTACCTCTGTGGCGATCTTCTGTCAATGCTGGGCTAAAGTTGCGATAGTCTGGTATGTGCTAGTGTGTTTTTTTGGTTTGTGTTGATTCCATGTTAATTTTGTGTCCAAATGAATACTGAGCTATTTAATTGTTTTGTGGTTAGGAATGTAGTTTATGTAAGCATTGTTCATGTGTAGTTTTGTTAATGTCGTAGTGTCAATTCTTCAAAGAGAGGACATTTTAGCCTCCGTTTTGGCTGCATTTAGCTTAAGCTTCCATCTGTTGAACCAAGACTTCCACACACGGTTGAAGGTTATCGACTGCTGAAGACAGGTCTCGGTGTTGTGATATTAGCAAGGTATCATCAGCTTTGGTAGCCACAGCACTGTGGGGGGACCAGGGATATCATGACAGTAGAGGTTAAATAGAATGGTAGTAGTATATCATTCACATATTATGTGAATTCAAAACCGCATAAGGACAACACATTAATTTTTAGCGGTATCGGCAGACGGGAAGGGAAAATCAGAGGGGTACTTGTTAAATGAAATACATTTCTAACTTTTAATGTTATTTTATTGATAAAAAATTTGAACATTTTGAGTCGGATGTATTTGTTGTTAAATGAAATACATTTCTAACTTTTAATGTAATTTTATTGATAAAAATTGTGTGTCGGATGTATTTGTTGTTAAATGAAATACATTTCTAACTTTTAATGTCATTTTATTGATAAAATTTTTGTGTCGGATGTATTTGTTGTTAACTGAAATACATTTCTAACTTTTAATATTACTTTAATAATGATAAAAATGTATTCAAAGAAAAAAAAAATATCAGGTTTTGAAACTGGGAACATTTTTTTAAAAGGTTTTTCTCAATTCATAACTTGTAAACAGTGGTGGATAAACCAATAGGCAAACCTAGGCAGGTGCCTAGGGCCCCCGATGCTGAAGGCCCCAATGTCTAAAAAAACAACTAAATCTCTAAAGTTCTTAAAACGTCTTAAACCTCGAAACTTTGAGTACACACATAACTAGTTTTCAATATCTTTTTTTATATTGGTCAACATTTAGATGTATGTAAGTTCGCCCCTTACAACATTACTTGTGTATTCAAATTTTGAAGGTCCTGGGCGACTGCATTTATGGATGGATAAGCCAGCTGGGACGAATGCAATATCCGTGTTGCAAGTGTGCATTTCTTAATTAAAACCCAGAGAGTTTGTTATTTAGAGTTTAATATGCTAGCAGTGAAGAGAGATGGAGAGGGTCTTCGATCCACCTTATCTCTTTTATGAGGCATTTCATGTGTGTGTTATCTGGCGGTTTTATCTTGCTCTCATAATACGTTCGTCATTCTGAGTATGCGAGGGGCTATTTTGGCTCAACTCAATACCCAAAAGGTCGTCTCAAATTTTTTGGCAAAAAAGTTGAAAAGGGGTCACAAAACAAACGAACAGAATACAGTAAAATTTGAGTCCACGATGTCTCTTTTTGACGAATATAGAATTTAATATTATTTGAAATATAAATATTTTTATTGTTAGTTACTAGAATAGAAATATTCGGCAGTGAATCACCAGTTATGTATTTCCCCAGTACGAATTAATCAATTAGCTTTTCGCTTTCCCTTGCCCTTCAACCGATATAGCTGAAATTTGACAGGTTATGTCCTCATTGGGTCGTGACTTTAAATATGAAATTTCATGTCGATACATTCATTGGCAGTTATTGGGGTTCTTAAAGTTCCTTTTGCCGATACCAACAATCCATATCAGATTGATTCCCCTTATTTTCGTCCTATATGATCAAAATTAGTGTCAGAAGCCAGGAAAGCAGAGCCCCTAAATAGTAACAATATTTTTATTAAAATTATTAATTTAAATGATGTGCGGGTTTTCCTTATGCTTCTGATGTGTTATTTTCCTCGAACTCTGATATCAATATCCTGTTTTTCTCTTCAAGGTTGATAGTACAATTGATCAAAAAACAAGAATCACTTGGTTGCTAAAGAGCTTTTTATATTTTTTCTTCTACTAAGCTTCAAAAATGTCTGTTACTTCCCCAGCTATGAGTATATTTAAGAATTACTTATCTACGAACTTATACTACGAGGTCATATCATCTTAGTAGTCAGATAGTCCAGAGTTCTCTTTCGTCACTCTGGTGGACATGAGCCCGACTCTAATAAGGTAGTCCTAATGTTCCCTACCTATGTTTATTCAACTAGGGGTAGGGGGTCCTCAACGAGTATCTGCATCGAACATCGGGACAATCGTTTAATCCGAAGGACGGCATGCTCAATTTTTTTTTTATCTCCCAGATAATGGCTTTGGCCGCGTTTCGAATCCACAATCTTGAGCTCAGTAGACTGTAAATTCTATATGCATATTATTGCATTATGTATTTTATAATATAATGTTTCATATTAATGGCACTTTTCCATATTAAGTTAGGAAATACGGATATTCTCTTAGTTTAGAATGCTGTTTGAAATTGACCATAGCATTGGTCTTAGCATGCCGCCTCATATATCAGAAAATTAAGATCAATACGACTAAAGTTAGCGCCTCAAAGAATGAAAAATATATTTTAATAGAAAATATTTGAAAGTAATGTTTAAATTGTATTGCGTAGCAAAAAACTATAAAAAATGGTTATTATCATTGGTAGTTTTTATGACAAATTATTAAAACTAAGAAAACAATTAAATATTCGTGGCCATTACAGGACTTTCTTATACCAACCACGCTCACAGATCACTCTCTCTCCCCCTCCCCCTTCTCAAAATCATTTTATACTGGCATTACTGGATGTATGAAATTCACTCTTAAAATTACGTTGTACAATGAAACAAAAATACTGCTTTCATATATCTGTAAGCGTGGTTGGTATAAGAATGTCTGTAATGGACACCATCACATATTTTTTGTTTCAACGATGTAGTCGCTTTTATAGGAAACGTGATGATGATGTCTGTTCTCGTTGCTCGATCAAACAATTTTAAAGCTCATAGTGTGCGCACTCATTGCGACTAAACAATTTAGTTGTTTTAAAATCATGTACTGTACTAAATAATCGATTGCCTTTAAAAGTCGATTGTCATTCCATATGATGTCCCATCTCCCTGATGTGTCATTTGACTTATACCCCAACTTCCATGTAAGGTAGCGTTTGGTCGGTGACTCCCTTCCCAACTTTGGTGTTCCTCTGATGAAATCTCTGCCAAATTGACTTCATACCCTTTTCGATTCCAAAATGTTGTACATTATTAACTGTATATGTTTTTATTTTCAGCATATACAAATCCGGATGAGGCAGATCGACGGAGTCGAAGGATCTGCTACTTCGGTATGCCAACTGACGGTAAGGCATGCGACGTGCCAGTCACCACTGACGAGTGGGGCGACTGTCGGGAGGCCAAGAGCTTCGGCTTCAAGTCTTCCACTCCATGCATCTTTCTCAAACTCAACAGGGTCTGTATTAGGACTTCTTCAACAATTATATTCATACATAGTCAATGGAATATTTACGTAACCGTTATACACAAACATGTTTTGTTTGTATGAAAGATATCCATTGCAAATGTGGGGAGTAAAACCCTTTAAGGGACTAAAGCCCTTTAAGACACTTTTCTCCGATCATTAACAGTGCTTTTTAAAAAATGTTTGATGTATTTCACTTCCCCAGCTATGCGAAGTATAGGGGAAGTTATGGAATCGGTCAACAATTCAATGCTTGTTGTTGTCTGTGAACACAATAACTCCCCATAGAATGAATGTATCGACACAAAACTTTATATGTGAATGCAATACCCTCTAACGATGACACCTATTGATTTTCAGCCAAGTATGAATAATGACATAACAAGGTACACCGCAAAGCCACGAAAAATCCCATAGAGCGCTAAAACGCATTAGTTGCGCCTCTACTTAAGTGTTCTGCATTTTTTAATTTTTTTGGAATGATATTCCAGTAAGTACATTTTTATTTTTGTTTCTTCAGCTACGCAAAATATAGGGGGGTGTTATGTAATCTGTCAGAAATTTGATGTTGACTTTCACCGGAATTTCGTGTTTTCCGACTCATTGATTCGAAAAAAAAAAAAAAAACATTTCCTGTATATTTGAGTGTTTGTCTGTGCGAACACGATAACTCCCGATAGAATGAACATATCGACATGAAAAATATATATGTAATTTCAAATTCCCATTAGGACGACCGTCGATTTACAGAGAAATCGGCCAAAAAAAAAAACGGAGGGGAACGGAGGAGGCGGCTCTACTCAAAAACCCTTATAATATTTTGATGTAATGAATTTACATAATGTATTATATAATCCTTATATATGCGAAAATTTAGTTGATTAATTTGCGCTAGGGAAGTACATAGCCAGTGATTCATTCTTTTTAGTTAAACACGAATTTAAGGCACGAATCGTGTTAAACAAATTACCAACCAAACTCTAGAATTTGAGGTAATGATCATGTTTAACCCCAATTATTATTTTTTTTTTTTAATGTTTTAAACTGTGTTAGTAAACGTTGGAAATTTTTTGGGTAATTATGAATCTACTTTTATACTTAATTTATAAACTGGATTTGGTTCAGGAGTCAGGAAATCTGTGGGATTAAAATACAGTGTGTGAGGACAGAATTGTCGTAGAGATTTAGTGACGATGACTTGATGACGTTGATTCTGGACGGACGTCATTCTAATATCGTTGGAATTTCGGTGGACTGACGGTTGGACAAGTGCCCAGACCAGACCTCTGCTTTGGTAGCCATCTACCAAAAATAGCCTCTTCCTTCCAATACGATATTTTTGTATCCTGTGAACCATTTTTTTTTTATAGTTTACCGTTTCGGAACCAATAATAAATATTTATTGATTCAAGTATTATTTCGGTTTGTAATATTCAATAAAATCCCGAACTTTAGTTATCCGGCATTTTTTCCTTTATTAGTTTAGAGTAAGTTACGTAATCTGTCAAAATTATAAAAATAAAAATGTTATGTGGCTATTGCAGGACTTTCTTATACCATCCACGCTTACAGATCACTCTCTCTCCCTCCCTCTTCTCAGAATCATTTTATACTGGCATTAATGGGTATAAGCAAGTAATGAATTGGCGTCATTGTACAATATATTTCTGAGAGTGACTTTCTTATACCCAGTAATGCCAATTTGAAATGATTCTGGGAAGGGGAAATAGAGACAGTGTTCTGTAAGCGTGGTTGGTATAACAGAGTCGGTATAAGCACAGTGATATCCAGGTCAAAGTTTCTTGTGTTACAAAATACCGTCAGATTTCAATCGATAATAACTACGAGACTAATAATGCGATAACAACGGTTGAGGTCACAATGGATAGAGCATGTCTGTACGTGTTTGTTGTGCAGTGTTTATTTTGCCTGTGACGTTATCGGACTGGTGTGGGCGCCAGCGGATGATTGTTGCGAATTAGCGTTGTGTAAAATTAGAAATTAGTGTAGCGTGATAACGCGTTTAGATAGAACGTTGATTCGGGTGTCATTGTAAAAAGCTTGAGGAGCACTACTAGTACTCAAAGTGAAACAATAAAAATATTCGCCGAATTATATGTAAAAATCGGTATTAAATTGAAAATTGCAAAACAATTAAAGATGTCGTCTCATATGAATCGTAAATATGTTCGGAATTATAGAAAACGCAAATCAGAGGAAAGCTCGCATCAAAAGGAATTTTAAAAACCTAAAAAGTCTAGTGCCGAGCAAATGCAAGAGCTACGGCAGCATCGAAAAGAAAATGAAAAGATATCCGTTCGTCTAAATATCGTACCGAATAGATAAGGACGGGAAGTTGGTCAGTACCGCAATACTACTATTTTATTAAAGAGATTGATAATTAAATTACATATTAATACGAAACACTTGTTATGATTTTATCCCGACGTTTTCACGGAAAATCTACGGCGTGGACCTTGACTACGCCTTAATGTTTTTTTTGTCGCATTGATTCCATATCAAATCTGAGGATTAATTAGTGATTGGGAATAAGGAAATTTTTGGTATGAATCAAATTTTTGATATGATTAACCGTTTTTGGGTAACTCAAGGAAACGTCTAAAATTATGTGTGTCAAAACTACATTTCAAGACGGTTTGTATCTCGAAAACCAAACGACCTACTAAAAATCTGATTATATAAAATGTGTATTTCAGTTTTCTCTATTACTGAAAAGTTTTTTGACTAGGTCATAAATAATAGCGGTATCTTGTTAAATGGACTTAGACCTCGGAGTTAAGTGTCTCAATTTTCGTCCGATTTCAGCCAAAATCTAATCACATTTAAGTTATCACATGTAACCTCTTCATTCCAAATTTCCACTTCATACAATCGTTTTTGGGGTAGAGCAGAAACACACAAAGGCAGACCTTGCGAAAATAGTCAAAACGTTTCAGGGGACCTTGAAATGTGAAAATCCATTGAAATTGATTTTCGGTCGCTTATAATACTTCGGATTATATTACTACGGATTTTCTATAATACTTCCGTATTCTGTAGGTATAAGAAAGTAAAAATAAATCAAATATTCTCCTGTGAAATTATGGAAATGTGTCTTGGCACTTTTGTCCAAGAACCACTCATATGTTACCTTGACTGCATTATTGGCAAACATCCTCCTCTTTCAAGCGGCAAAAAATAATTTTAGAATTTTTATTGAAAATAACATAGTTTCCTAAGTGCCTTATGGAAAGATCAAAGCCAGTAAACAATGTTTTACGAGATTTGATTGAGGCTTTGTTTTTGTTTGTGCCTGAGGAGAAGCGGGGTCGGGGGGCCATTGCCCTCAACTAGGTGTGTGGGTGTTTTACATACTAATCTAGGAGCTAAATAAATAAATACAAAAAAAAAAAAAAAAAAAAGTGTGTTTTTTACTGGCAGGAGGAGCCACTGATCCTAGTATTCACAAGGAAAAGAAATGTTTGACAATTTTAAGTGTTTCATACAAAAAATTGTAAAAATGAAACCATTATCGGATGCTCACGGCGTATATCAGTCCCTTTCGAACCGCTTAACTTAAAAAGTTGAACATGTAGATAGGTCGTTTCTATCCCCAGACATAGCCTCAGTAATATTTCTTAAAAACAACTATTATAAATCTTATTGATTTATTGATTAATTAAAAATGAACATGTTGTTATGAGGATCTCAAAAATGTATAAAATCGTTTGAGTTAATCCAAGTATATATTTTTGTTTACATAACATGAGGAGGGCATACATAATCCTTGGGCACTCACAGCTTGACCAGAAAGGTAAACAATGGAGGGCTGTCTCTTGAGTTTACAGTAAATTCGTCGATATCATTGCAAAAAACAAATTTTTATTTGTATTTTCTTAGTTTGGTTTTTAGTTTTGCAAATTAGGTCTTCTGTAAGAGGGGTACACAATGCCAAATGTTTTGAGTTCGCTTTCGTGTAAATCTTTAAAATAATATACGTTCATTTTTATATTATATATATATATATATACCTAAAATACATATAATATATATATGCCTATGCTTTATATTATGTACAATCCAGTAATTAAAAAAAATAAGTGCCTCCCCACATAAGCGCAGGGTTGAAGTGAACTTCCACACTTCTTCATTAAAAAAATAAATTTATATAAGAACAATAAAAATATTAAACCTAAAAATATATGAAAATTATATTTTATTGATCTGGTACTTCACTGTTACTTACAAATGTTACTAGTGGTTTGTGATACCTTTAAAATTGTTGAAAACGTTCCGTTGAAGTACGAATACAAAAAATATAATATATAATATTTCAATATATTATTATATATTATATAATATTGTTATTAATATATAATAATAACTGATGAAAATATCGATCAATAAATAATATATTTGTTATCATATTGTCACAACAAATAATATAATGTTTTATCCATTTCTGGAGATACCGAACAGCTTATTTCATTTTTAAATGATAAATTTAATCTACAAATGAATACGAATCGAAGCATTTCAACATTAAATTCGAAAACTATCATCGACGCTGTATTCTCGCGGTACACTACAATCACAGTTGTATATATCTTATTTTAGCTAACACAAACCTATAATTTCATGTATAAAAGAAATTGAAGAACAATAAATTTGAAAATTTAATTCCTCACACTACTTTTCTTATTGTACCATTATAAAACAAATTTTAATTAAAATCAGAGCACGATAGCAAGTTTTTGAAACTAAAGCGATGTTCTCGTGAGTAGCGCGTCACTCACGCATTTTTTTTTTTTTTTTTTTCAAGAAATTGTTAAAAATGTATGGGATAAGGGAACTGTGAGAGGCTAGAAGAGGACCGAATGGAGGCTATCTACGCTAAATATAGCCAAAAGGGAACACCTTCTGCCCACGAAACCATTATTATTAGAATTTTATTAAATCTACTATTTCAGCACATTCCTTATAAGGATTGATTTCGTTCCATCCGACTAAGCATTTTTTTATTTTTACTTCTCCAGCAATATGAAGTATAGGGGAAGTTATGTAATCGTTCAGCAATTTTATGTTTTCCAGATTCCAAATGTGAAATAAAAAAAAATAAAGGTCTGCCTATCTCGGATAACTTTAACTCCGATAGATGAATGTATCGACACGAAACTTTATATGTGAATCTAGAACCTCCTAACGATGACACCTATCGATTTTCAGTCAAATCGGCCAAATGGAAGGGGGGGAATAGGAGGGAGGCTTGACACAAAAACTCTAATAACTGCCGATAGAAAGAATGTATCGATACGATTTTTTATATGGGTGACCAAAACTCTATAAAGACAACACCCATCGATTTTCAATCGAATCGGCAGAAGTCAAGGGGGGAGCTCAACTCAAAAACTCCAATAACTATCGATGTAATGAATGTATCGTCATATTTTAAATCAAAACCCAATGAGGTTATAATCTGTGAAATTTCAGCGATATCGGCTGAAGAGAAGAGAGGTTCAGGGGAGGGGGTTCGGTTCAAAAATCTCAACAACTGCCTATGTAATGAATATATCGATACAAAATTTTGTATGAGGATTCGGAAGCCACTATGTAAGTCAAATATTGAGTTATTAATTAATTCTTGCTGAGGACGTACATAGCCGATGATTCACCGACGACTTACGGACCCCTTACATGTGTATTCTTATCATTTACTTTGTTCCTCTCAACATCATCTTTTAATTTAATATCACATTCTAGACGTCATCGCTAGGCAGGCTCGACAGACATTTGGACAAGATTTAAGGTCATTGACCCTGGAAACCTTAAAAATGTATTAGAACTGATGTCATGTATTTTTGTTTTATTTGTTATTTTGGCTTACTTTTCAACTTCTTCATGTGTATTAATGTATGTATGTATTATGTAACGTTCAAGAAGAAGTGTCAGCAAGTTTTTTTATTTTCTTTGATATTAAAAAAAAAAAAAAAAAAACATCTGGACCACAAAACTTTGAAACCAGGCCCACGTGAGAGGTCCTTGACTCAAACTAGAAATTTCTGGAACAGCTCAGGGTTCTTCTTTCTCTTTTTTAAAAGTAGGACTCATTATTTTAGGGCTATACCAAACACTGTTCTATTTTATATTTGTTTTTACTCTCAAATCGGGCAGAAAGGATCTAGGGGGATCTACAGGATCTGCCCTTTTATACAGTAAATCCACGACAATTATAGTATATTATTTCTAATTGAAAACATCAGTCTATAGTTTTGGGAGACCTGAGACGTTTTCTTTGAAGAAAACGTTGAAGTTGAGTTTAAGTGGGATAGATCAAGAAGTAAATAAATATTAAGAAATATATATGTATATTGGATCTTATCTCTTATCTCCATCCGAGGGCGCCAGTAGCTCAGTGGTATGCGTGCTTGTCTTCTGAGCTCAAGAACGTGGGTTCGAAACCCGACCGAGGCCCTTAGTTTATTTTATCTGTGAGGTAAAATAAACTTAAGCACGCCGTCCTTCGGATGGGACATTAAGCGATGGTCCCGAGCCTGTACGATGTCAGGTACTCGTAAAAGACTCCTGCCCAAGGTGAATTAAAATTTAGGGTAAGCAAAATTTAGGACTCCCACAGTAGAGTTGGGCTCTTGTCCACCAGAGTGATGAAAGAGCGCTCTGGTAGTAGGCGATATGACCTCGTAGTTAAAGCCCGGGCATGAGTCATAAAACCTAACCTAACCTTATCTCCTTCCTATACTTATAGCGACAATAAATGAATAATTGATTTAGTTAAAGAATCATAGAATATGAAGAAACTGGAGAACAGTCTTATTAATTAAATGGTATACTGATGGAAAAGAACTTCATTGCTTCATAAATCAATTGCATAAATGCATAAATAAATCAATTATTATATTATTGTCCTTATAAATACAAAAAAAAAACAATACATTTAGAGAGGAGTGTGATAAGGGAAGGGATATGATCCTATGTACCTATTTTTAAAACATCTAAATAAATAAAATATCTGTAGTCTTGACTTTTTATCAGGCACATCTTCCAGAGATGTTTTAAAGAACCTACCCTAGGTGAATGAAAACTTAGGGTAGACAAAATTTAGGACATGTTCATCTGAGTGACGAAAGAGCACTCTGGTAGTAGGCGATATGACGTTGTAGTTAAAGTCCGGGCATGAGCCATAATAACTAACTTCGAGGTGTTTTCAGATTTGGGGCGGATCAGGTGAGGGAGCATATCTCAAAAATCCTAATAACTGTCGTAATATAGATATCAATACAAAATTTAGTATGGGCATTGAAAAGTTCCTGGCCACTTCTATTTATATATTTTTAATCAAATCGGTAGATTGGTTTCAGAGGTAGCATGAAAGTAATTGATTGTTCAATGTCTTCTTCTTGTAGTCATGGTTTCATACAAATTATGTTTTCCAGAAGTAGAGTCAAATTCAGAGCTTAAAACGGTAGACAGCTAACGCTATTCTCCTTAAAAATCTGCTAAAATAAATACAAAATTATAAATAGATTAGGTTTTATGACTCATGCCCGGGCTTTAACTGCGAGGTCATATCGCCTACTACCAGAGCGCTCTTTCGTCACTCTGGTGGACATGAGCCCGACTCTACTGTGGGAGTCCTAAATTTTGTCTACCCTAAATTTTTTTATTCATCTAGGGTAGGGGTCTTTAACGAGTACCTGACATCGTACAGGCTCGGGACCATCGCTTAACGTCCCATCCGAAGGACGGCGTGCTTAAGTTTATTTTACCTCCCAGATAAAATAAACTAAGGGACTCTGTCGGGTTTCGAACCCACGTCTTGAGCTCAGAAGACAAGCACTCATACCACTGAGCTACCGGTGCCCTCTCTATTTATATATTTTTAATCAAATCGGCATATTGGTTTCAGACGGAGCATGAAAGTAATTGATTGTTCAGTGTCTACTTCTTGTAGTCATGGTTTGATAGAAATGATGTTTTCCAGAAGTAGAGTCAAATTCAGAGCTTAAAGCGGCAGACAACTAATGCTATTCTCCTTAAAAATATGCTAAAATAAAAACAAAATTATAAATATAATTTTAATTATATTTTTAAGGTTATTGGCAGTATTTTTCTCATCTTTTTACTTTCTTATGTCTATATAATAAGGAAGTATTGTAATCGTCCGATTACGTTTTAACCATTTTCACGATGATGTCTGTGCGCATGTGTCGCGCTCTACCGCGAAATGTAGTCTTGAAATGTAGTTTTGAAACACATATTTTTAGACATTGCCTTGATTCGCCCGAAAACGATTAGTCCCATCGAAAAATTGATTCTCACAAAAAATGGTTCTTATTAAATTTCCAATCGCTGTAAGTACTCAGCTTTAAGGTAGGGTCAATATGTAAATGGTATAGCCCCTCATAGAATTTCCGTAGGTAATATTTTAAGATAATTTTCAAATTGTAAGATTCTTATACCATCCACACTTAGTGATCTCTCTCTCTCTCCATCTCCCCCTTCTGAAAACCATTTCAGACTGACATTACTGGGTATTAGAAAGTCACTCTCAGAATGACGCTATACAATGAAATAAAAAAAAATCGCTGATGCCAACTCATTGCTTTCATATACCTAATAGTGTCAGATTGAAATGATTTTGAGAAGGGAGAGAGAGAGAGAGATCTATAAGTGTGGATGGTATAAGAATGTCCTGTTAAGAGCCACATTTATTTTAGAATAATTAAAAAAAAAAAAAAAAATCATTAAATAATAATATTTAATTGTTTCAGATTTTTGGTTGGACTCCTGAATTTTACAACGATACAAAGGACCTTCCGGAGGAGATGCCTGCTGATCTGAAGAAACATATTGCTTCTGCAACCAACAAGGTAACTACCTAACTCTGATAATAATAATGATATTTATTTCCGTTAAACCATAACATGGATACGTCATAAGAATGTTTACATTAAGTTAGCTTAGTCCTGCCTTAGTAGGTACATAAACAGCTATAACTACTGAGTCTGACACGCATGTGATAAATAATAACAATACTATTAAAAAATTAAATGAAATAAATAAAACATTAATTAATACTTGAAAATATATGAATATAGACATAATAATACTAATAAATACTGTATATACATTTATTTTTTATAACTCTTCCGGAAGTTTCTTTATCACGATGATATTTCGGGAAGTTCTTACGTCCCTTTATTAGGTCTCGAATGTCCGAAATATAGAAAAGAGAATAAAAACAATGTAACAATAACAAATATAAATAAAATTAAAAATTACAATAACATTTTTTTAAGAAATAGTTATTTCGACTCATGGGCTTCAACTACGGGGTCATATCGTCTACTACCAGAGTGCTCTTTCGACGCTCTGGTAAACATGTGCCCGACTCTACTATGGGAGTCCTAAATTTTGTCTATCTAGGTTTATTCACTTAGGATAAGGATCATTAATGAGTACCTGACATCGTACAGGCTCAGGACCATTGTTTAACGCCCCGTTAGGACGGCGTGCTAAAGATTTTTTCACTTCCATGAGCCCTCGGCTGGGTTTCGAAGAAAAAAAAAATATATATATATTTTACGAATATAAACCAATAAATAAATAAATATAAATGAATCAATGAATGAATAATATGTACATTTAATTTATTATAAATATATATATTTATAATAAATTATATATATATATATATATATATATATATATATATATATATAGTATTTAATTTTAGTAAGACCCAAGCTTAGAAACAATTACTTATGGACTTCCGAGTCAACATATAACATTTCGTGAAGATATTAATGTCTTCTTGAAATTTAATATGTGGACCCAGAAGTCCATAATAAGTAATTGTTTTTACGGGGTATGTAACCGGGCGTTGATAACAAATGTAGTTTTTCGCCCTTAAAACATAATATCTTTTTCTCTAAGGGATACTAGTAAATTGGACATATTAAACTCTTAGTGGTTGTGGAGAAACGAAATGTAAGCTGGGCGGAAATGTGAAATCCAAAACTTTGTAAACTGAAATTTTATATGTGACTTCAGAATCTACTGACAATGACACTTATTGATTTTCAGTCAAATCGACCAAGAGGAAGAAGGGGATTAGGGGGGGAGTTTTAACACAAAACCTCTAATTACTACGAATGAATGTAACGACACGAAATTATATATGTGTGACCAGTACCCTTAAAAGACAACATTTATCGATTTTCAGCCTAATCGATCAATAGAAACGAGGGATTAAGGGAGAGGCTATACTAAAAAACCTCAATATCTGTCGATGTAATGAATGTATCGACACAAAATTTAGTGAGAATTTACGAGCCTCTATGTAAGTCAACTGTTGAATATTAGCGCAAATGGTCGACTGGTTTTGAGAGGGAGCGAAAAGTTAATAGATTAATTCGTTCTGGGGAAGTACATTGCCGGTGATTCACTGACGACTTTTTTGTTTGTAATTTCTCAACTATTGTAATAAATTTCTGTTTCTAAAATTAGTATCGTTCCCATACTCAGTATTCAATTTCGCAATTTTATTAATATCACCAAATATATTTTTGAACTACTGTTCTTTTGTAAGAGGTTATATTAATTAATGAATGTTACAGAATATTTGTATTAAATATATTTAAAAAATATCTATTAGAGAAAATATTAATTTTATTTGTCACTGCTTGTAAAATGTTGGCCCGGCCAGTTTTAACCTATTGCTCCTCGTTCTGGCCCTCATCCAAACTTGACAAATAAAATGACAAACTTTGTGTAAAAAAATAATTTTAGATTTATAGAAAGTGAAGTATATCTGACTGGGGATAGTCTGCTTGTAACCAAGGGTACCCCAAGCAGTTATTATATGAAGCCTTATTATCTTAAAAAGTATATCTGACTGGGGATGGGCTGCTTGTAACCAAGGGTGCCCCAAGCAGTTATCATATGAAGCCTTATTATCTTAAAAAGTTTATCTGACTGGAGATAGGCTGCTTGTAACCAAGGGTGCCCCAAGTAGTTATCATATGAAGCCTTATTATCTTAAAAAGTATATCTGACTGGGGGTAGGCTGCTTGTAACCAAAGGTACCCCAAGCAGTTATCATATGAAGCCTTATTATCTTAAAAAGTTTATCTGACTGGAGATAGGCTGCTTGTAACCAAGGGTGCCCCAAGTAGTTATCATATGAAGCCTTATTATCTTAAAAAGTATATCTGACTGGGGGTAGGCTGCTTGTAACCAAAGGTACCCCAAGCAGTTATCATATGAAGCCTTATTATCTTAAAAAGTATATCTGACTGGGGATAGGCTGCTTGTAACCAAGGGTGCCCCAAGCAGTTATCATATGAAGCCTTATTATCTTATAAAGTATATCTGACTAAGTATATCTGAATTAAGTTTTTGCATTACTCAAAAACCAATCTACCATTAGGAATAAAAATCTATAGTTGACTTACATGAGATCTTCTGAATCCTCATACTAAATTTTGTCTCGATACATTCATTACATTTGGATATATTATGGTTTTTGTGTCTAGCTCCCTCTTTTGATCCTCCCTCCTCCGCCGATTCCGCTGAAAATTATTAGGTGTTTGATAGGGCTTTACAGGGACTGAAACATTCCTACCTACTTCTTGGACTTCAACAGCCTCCTGGCTCCCCCTCCCGGACATGGTCCTGCAACCAGTACTATACAAAGCTCACAGTGCAACATCTACTGACTGACTGCACAAACTACACACAAACTGCCGACTGACATCTAATGATGAAATTACTCCAACCACGCACCGACGAATACAACCGACTCTTCCACTTTCTTAAAGACGGAGAAGTCTTCGACGACATTTAGACGTACAATAGTCGTCGCTAATGACCCTGAAGTCGATGCGACCTAAAATAAAACACAATTTAAGAAAAAATTATATAGAAGATTCGTCATTTTGTTGTAAATTTAAATGCACAGTAGCAAAAAGTTGTGCACAGTAATTAAAGTTCAGTAGAAAACATATTATTCACAGTTAGAAAATTAATCACATTTACAAGATTAAATTCAGAGTAATAAATTTATAACAGGGTTAAAAATGTAAACGAATAGTAAAAAAAAGAAACTCACGGTAAGAAGGATATATTCATAGTAAATAAATTGAATATTAGTATAAAAATACGTATTTAACGAATAGTAAAAAAAATAAAGGCAGTGTAAAAAGGGTATATTCACGGTAAATAAATTAGCCTGTTCGCAATTAGATATTGTTGTTATGCTCCCCCATGGGGTTTCTTTATATCAGGAGAACCTGGACTCTTTCACTAAAAGGACCGACGAGAGGGTCAACATTTTATATATGCGGATACATCAACTGGATTTATTCGGTAAACTGCAATTTTGTACTGTGCATTTTAAATCTTAGTCTTTATTTATTTTTTACTACATTTACATGTTTTATCGAATGTTCTGAAATTTCCTACTGAGCCTTATTAACCATGTTATTGGATTAACTTACTAGGCAATACATTTTTAGTTATTGGGTTAATATTTTATTTACAGTGTTGCATTTTACTGTGCATTTATCATTTTGTACTGTGTAAGTAACCTTTCTTATTCGATAAGCTGTTTTTTTTTACTGTGCGTTTAAATCCTAGCCATTGTATTTTACTCAAATTGAACTAGAATGTATATAGAAAATAAATTTCTCGAAAAAATTAGGAACACTGCTGCTACGCCCCTTAGTTAAGGTATATAGTTATACAAATAATGGATAATGTATCTCCAACTCTATTCTAATTTGTCTCTGTTTTCAGAACTACATCTGGGTGAGCTGTGAGGGAGACGGCCCTGCAGACAACGAGACGTTAGGACCCATGGAGTTCGCCCCTTCTCCGGGCTTCCCAGGGTACTACTACCCTTACACGAACCAGCTTGGCTATCTCAGCCCTATCGTGGCTGTTAGATTCAAACGACCGGCAGGTAAGCAAGATCAACTTAAAATTCCAGCCCTCATCTTCTAACCAATACTTGGCCCATTACATTCCAAAACTAGCCAAACTCTACTTCCAACTTCCCCATTTGACAAACAATATCAATTTTGGATTAATATTGCAATTGGTTCTGATCGCTAAAATACAACTGTTTATGGCAAAAAACACATTTTGTAAATGTATTAGTTTCAAGTTAAGTTAGGGAGGGATTGACCAACAATGTAACAAGGAGGAGAGATGAGGCTTGTGGTCGATGAAAACAAACTTATATAATTTCTGCTAAGCTTTCGGCACTGAGTGTGCCTTCTTCAGGGCCTATATTGACATATATACATTATTAATGAGATGATTTATACTAGTTTGAGTAACAGACATGACATTAAAACTAATTGTGACTAAACCAATAATTAACATTAATTTATTATTATTTACACCAAAAAAAACTGAAATATTATATCTAATCAAAAACAACTTCTAAGTTGAGAAACGCGGACATATTGTGGAAACTTGTAATAAATAAATAAAACAAACTTATTTTTGAAATATTGTCTATTCCACTAAAGATATATATACATATATAACTACCGGTTTCGGCTTTATACCATCGTCAGGTCTAGTTATGAACTAAGTCAGTTTGCAGAGAGCGACCCTTCAAATACATCTCAGGTCAAAGGGTGCTATTAAAACTTGGGAGTCCGCCGGCTGTACCGTTAGCTAACTCATGAAATATTTCTTAACAAAACCTAGTTCTAAATTTACATAAAACAATATCACTAGACTAATACGTGGAAAAATAACAAATAAATAAGTACAAATACAAGTAAATAATAAAAAATAGAAATAAAATTAATAATAATGTTAAGATTTAGATAACTTGAAACATATATGTGGAACCAAATATTAATAACAGATAATACAAACATATATGTGGAAACAGAACTGGTTTAGGGTGTTAACAAAGGGGAATAGTTTAAATAAATTTGGTCATTCATACAAATGTTCCTTTTGTTAGCTTTATTTATTTCTAATTGTTCTAAGCTATTAAGTAGCCTGCTTTTTGGGCAATAATGGAGATATTTGATGCCTGTAGATGGGTCGAAAGTGTGGCTATTGTCAATTATGTGGGTCGCGAATGTAGAACGGTTTCCTCGGTTCTTTATTTCGGCCGTGTGTTCTTTAATTCTTTCCCTAAAACGTGTATGAATGACCAAATTTATTTCAACTATTCCCCTTTGTTAACACCCTGAACCAGTTCTGTTTCCACATATATGTTTGTATTATCTGTTATTAATATTTGGTTCCACATATATGTTTCAAGTTATCTAAATCTTAATATTATTATTAATTTTATTTCTATTTTTTATTATTTACTTGTATTTGTACTTATTTATTTGTTATTTTCCCACGTATTAGTCTAGTGATATTGTTTTATGTATATTTAATCAAAAACAGTTATAAACTAAATATAAACGTATATCATGCGTATAATAATATGCCATCTAAACAAAGAAAACATTCTGAGTGGGCTGAAGTTTTAGAATAAATAAAATATAATATTTTTTAAACAAAAACAACATAGGTACATCATTCATGAATCTAGTTTACATAATTAAAAAAAAATATATATATATAAAAGTATGGTTAAGGTTTTTAATAATATACATCCTGACAAAGAGAAGTGAGTGTATATTACTACAAACCTTAACCATATTTTAATATTTTTATTTTTGTTTTATATTAAATAGTGTTCACAGATTCGTGAAAAATGTCGGTTGTTTCTGTTTTTGAGACTCTTTATTTTATAATGATTAATAGAGTCGACAGTATCTTTTCAATATAGAAGGAATTCGAGGTTCTGTCGTGTAAATGAAAATTCAAAATTTGGCCAACGTTTCGGAAACTATTTATTTCCTTTTTCAGGGCCTTATAATGACTTGAGTGGATGTGTGTTAACAAATTCACCACACACATCCACTTAAGTCATTATAAGACCTTGAAGAAAGAAATAAATAGTTTCAGAACCTCGAATTCTTTATTTTATATGTGAAATCACATTTTGGTGTGTTTTGTTTAAAAAATATTATATTTTATTTATTTTAAAACTTCTGCTCACTCAGGATGCTTTCTCTGTTTAGATAGCTAATTTGTTTTTGTTGTTTTTTTAAAGTTTTTTAAATTTCCACTCATGATATACGTTTATATTTAGTTTATAATTGTTTTTGTGTAAATAATTTAAATGTTAATTATTGGTTTAGTCACAATTAGTTTTAATGTCATATCTTTTACTCAAATCTAGCATACATCAACTCATTAATAATGTATATATGTCAATACAGGCCCTGAAGAAGGTACAGTCAGTGCCGAAAGCTTGGCAGAAATTCTACAAGTTTGTTTTCTTCGACTACAAGCCTCATCTCTCCTTCTTTTTTTCAAGTTAAAGCTCACAAGGCCGCGTTATGACTCCAATCTTACATTTTTTGGATAAGTTGACGTTTCAAGTTTCCAAAATTAAAAGTTAAATACAAGTATAGTAATAAGCTAAATATTACATAATGTACTTTAATCAAAAGATTTTGATTATTTCGCAGGTTGCAAAAAAAAAGTCAAAAAAGTAATTCCAAGGGTTAAAATAAATACAAAACAATATTGATCTCCCCCTTCCTTTTAACCGAAATAGTAGTGTTGGGCTCATGTCCACCGGAGAGACGAAAGAGCGCGCTGGTAGTAGGCGATATGACCTGGCAGTTTAAGCCCGGGCTTGAGTCGCAATAATAGGGTTTTTGATTCGAGTTCATCGTTCTCATCTCTTCCCTTCGACCAATCTCGCGGAAAATTAGTCATTCTTGTAGGGTTTTGAATTTAAATATAAAATTTCAAATCGATACATTCATTCTATCGACCGTTATTGGGATTTTTGAGTTGTGGCCTCTTTGAACAACGGCAGTTATTAAAGTTTTTGAGTTAAGTCTCCCCCTTAATCCCCCCTCTCCTTTGTCAGATTTAGCTGAAAATTATTAGGTGTTGTCCTTATGAGGTTTTGGTAACACATACAAAATTTCATGTTGATACATTATTCTATCGGCAGTTATTAGAATTTTCATGTGAAGTCTCCCCCCTAATCCTTCCCTTTGGTCGATTTGACTGAAAAACAATATGTACCGTTGTTAGAGAGTTCTGGATTTACATACTACACTGGACTATACATTTATTCAATCAGGTGTTATGATGTTCACTGACAAGACATGCAGACATTTGTTTTTTCATATTTAGGATCTAGAGGTCAGAAAACATGAAATTCCGTTGAAAACTCGACATCGAGCTTTAGAACGATTACATAACTTCCCCTATCCTTCTTTTAGTTGGGGAAGTAAAATCAATGGCGGCTAATTGAGGAAAGTATCTGTTATATGCTGTCTTATTAGTTTTGAATTTTTTTTTAAAGTGTAAAATTACTCATTTACATAACTGGTTTATTTCCATATTTATTGTCTCCTATCTCTCAAGGTCTTCCCTTTGAATATTTAGGTTAGTTAAATTATTTAATTTTTTTATTTATCCAAGATTGAAAATGTTTTTTTTGTCTGTATTTTTTTTTTCTTCAATGGGAATTAAAAAGGGAAATAAAACTTTGGTTAATTCTGAGTACTGCATTCCTTTTTATTATTTCCAAAGTGTATAATTAGTAATGAGATAAATAATAGTTAACAGATATTATAATACATAATATATATTTATAAGTATATATGAGGAGTTTGGAGCCAGAGCGGACCAACTGGTTGAAACTGAACAGGTAGAAAATGGCAATTGAAAATTGAGTACATTTTGTTTATCTCCATAAATGGGCCCCAAATATTTATTTATATTTGAAATTTTAGAATAGTATTGGATGAGTGATCCCTTTTTATTGTTCTATAAAGTTTTTGAAGGCCATTGTGACTTTGAAAATATATGCACAAAATATTTGTGGACTAAACTTAAAGTGCTGCTATCTATCACTGAAGTGAAGAAACTAAGTGATCCACACTGGTTTTGAAAAAGGGAACCTATGCCAACATCAGGATGGTAATAACTCATTTTCCGAAAAATTGTGGGTTGGTCCGCTCTGGCTCCAAACTCCTCATATAATACAAGAAAAGAGAAAAAAAAGTATCCGCTTTCTTCAGATCGCATATATATATCTCGTTGGGTGAGCTAAATTTTTATAGATAAAATTTCTCTTTCAACAAAAAAAAATAAATGACAAGATCTTCCTCACATGTAAAAACATTGTGAATTACCTGAAGATCCGTGGGCTGGATTCGAACTCCCTATCTTCAGTTTATCTCTCTTTCTCCAATCGGAATCGACTCATGAACCAAACTGTTCAGGAATAAATAAATAAAAATAGATACGAAGAGAAATATACAAGGTTGCTAACAATAGAAGATAAAAAAAAAACCAATAATTATAGACATTGCAATTTGTATGATTTATAATGATTAGGGAGGCAGATTTGTGTTTACTAAAAAAATACTTACATACATAAATTTTAAAATAAAAAAAAAAATATGTAAAATAAATTTCATTTGATTGAATAGAACTTGGTTAACCTTCACCTGGAATAAAATACACTTTAAAAATTAATCTTTTTTTATTGAAATAATATTAAAATTTCAAAGAGAAAACATCGCCAATTGGGTCTGAAAAACGATGTATAGCTTGCTGAAAGAGCCTTTCGTTTTGTGGAAATATAATAGGTGCCACCCCTAATGGGTTTTGAATTTAAATATAAAATTTCATATCGATAGATTAGTTACTTTGGCTGTTATTGGGATTTGGGAGTTGAGTCTCCTCTCTGATCCCTTCGGCTGGTTTCTCCAAAAATTTTAAGGTTTTGTCCTTTGTGATGTACAAAAATAATGCACACATTGAAAAGATTAAATTATAAACATTAAAAAATTAATTATATTTATTTTTATATAGAAAGCAAATTTCTATTTAAAACAAATGCCAGTAAAAAACAAAACATGGCCATCAGCTGTTTTATTAGTGTGTGTAAAGTGTCGAGGCCTGAGGTTCTATGGCGGCGGTCTGAGGGTATAGAGAGTGGTGTCTAGGCTTAAATTGTGATGAACTAAATAGAAGTGTATTGACGGTGAAATTGATCCGAAAAGAAGGTACTTTTATTTGTTTATATGCACAGGATATATACCCAGGAATATATATCTTAATTTTAGAGAATGGCCCAAAATATAAAACAAAAAGATTGAATTAGTGTTAAAAATTTAGTTTTTAAGATTTTTTTTTTCTTTCGATTTTTGTTTGTTTCAATGTTTAGTTTTTAATAATATAGATTTAAGAAAATAAACCCAATATTTGTCCTAGAAAATTTTATTCTATTCATTTTCCCTGTTGGCCCTGTAAAATTATTTGAAATCCTTTGGATTAGATTTAATATTATTTAAAATGATTAAAAATGGCATCTCTTTAGAAGCCCAAGTGAAAAGTTTGTACATTGCATTTTTTTTAATACGTGCACTTTCTTAAAAATTGCACGTCTTGAACTTTTGATACTTTTTTAGGGACCCTTTTCGAAAAACTACTTTAGAAATCAAAATTTAGTAAAAGAAAAGAGATAACATTTCTACAGGAAATGTGGTAATTTATTGTTTCTTTTTGTTTTATTTATTATTGTTTATTTCATTATTATTATTAATTCAATTATATTTTTAATTATTTATCATTTATTTAAGTTTAACACTTAAACCTTCTTAAGCTTTTTTTTTTTTTTATTACCACACTTTATAGGGCTTTAAATTTATATATGAAATGTTGTGGCATTACATTTATTAGAACGACAGTTTTTAGAAGTTTTGTGTTAAGCCTCCACCTACTGCTCCCCTTCTCTTTGGTCGATTTGGCGGCATATCAATAGATGTCGACCCTAGAGGGTTCTGAATACATACATGAAATTTCGTGTCGATACTTCCTTCTTTCAGGAGTTACCATGTTCACAGATACTTTTTTTTATGACTCTTTATTTATGCATCATTATTTGTTTTAGAACACCACATTTTGTTTTTAACATGCATTGTACGTTTCATTTATTATATACTAACTAAAGTATTTTTTGTTCCAGTTTCCAAATTGATCAACATCGAATGTCGTGCTTGGGCGAAAAACATCAAATACCAGAGACAGACAGGCGCTAAGGACAGAATGGGATCTGTACACTTCGAAATTTTGGTTGATCCTTAAACTTGTATTTGTTGATATAATATATCATCTCACAACGATATATTTATTATAAAACCATCCTGTTGTATTATTATATAATATAATAAGGAGATTTATGGAAGATCGTCAGTATTTATTTAAAAAAAAAAAAAAAAAAAACAGAAAAAAAAGAAAAGAAATACGAAGGCGAAATAGAAATTAAATAACTAAATGTAGGTAATTCTAGTCTGAAGAATGTAAAAAATTGTATTTTTTTTAAATTGTAGGCCTGATCTTAGCAGACATTAAAATTGCTTTTTTTAATTTCCCGTTGTATATTTTTTTAATTATTCTTATAGAACAGATTAGTTAGTCTCATTCCTTTCTTATTGTTGTAAATTTCTGAAAATATGTGTAGCTTTAAGAATAAGACCTGAGAAAATATCTCTTGAGAAATGCTAAAATTGTTTCTTAAAAGGCTATATATGCTCCCCTGTTTTTAAATTGATATCCTTATGTAATTAATTATATATTTTACTAAAAGTGGACCAAAATATAATCCGTTGATAGTTGAACAGAAGAAGAATGCCGATTTTTATTTTAAGAATTAGTTTCTTATATATTTTTTTAACTGGAAAAGAGATAAAACTGAATTATAAAAGCTATCAGTGCGAAATAAACATTCAGAAACAATTTAGGCTCATGCATAAAAAATTTCTAGCTTTTTGAGGCTGTTACATTTTCGTCTTTTATGCATCCACATCCGCAACACACAAAACAAAAAAACAGCATGGCTCGCATATATATTATATGAGGAGTTTGGAGCCAGAGCGGACCAACTGGTTGAAACTGAACAGGAAGAAAATGGCAATTGAAAATTGAGTACATTTTGTTTATCTCCATAAATGGGCCCCAAATATTTATTTATATTTGAAATTTTAGAATAGTATTGGATGAGTGATCCCTTTTTGTGTTCTATAAAGTTTTTGAAGGCCGTATGATCCATTGTGACTTTGAAAATATGTGCACAAAATACTTGTGGACTAAACTTAAAGTGCTGCTATCTATCATTGAAGTGAGGAAACTAAGTGATCCACACTGGTTTTGAAAAAGGGAACCTATGCCAACATCAGGATGGTAATAACTCATTTTCGGAAAGATTGTGGGTTGGTCCGCTCTGGCTCCAAACTCCTCATATATATAATTGTATACCTATATAATTTTTCCAGTCATAATCTATAATAATTATAAATAACTTTGTTATCTCAAATGCTGTCAATGCTCTAACTTAAAGGATTAATGTGTTCATAGCCAGTACGAGCGACAGAAAAGTTAATCTAATTTTGGACAAAAAAATGACTTAAATTATATTTTAGATTATTAGTCGCATTCGGCGACGTTTAAATTTATCTACGAATGTATAATACAAAATATATATATTTGAATGTTGATATCCCAGTTCATTTCCCAATTTTTACACCGTTCCCATTATGGTTTGGGACACAAACAGCTGAGATATTTACTATTTTGCCTTCCCATGATAATGCCATGTCTGAAGATAATATAATGTGTTAAAATTGCCCGAAATTTTGATTGTAAAAAAGGGAGTGAATTTGAAAAATAGCATATAACTACTACCTCCATTAAGTTCGCGCACCAATTAATTTTTTATAAAATAATAATTAAATCAACATGCATTTAATATATACTTATTAATTTTAAGAAAAACTATGCAGTTTTAATTTATTCATCAACTGTTTTATTTCAACCTAGATGTACATTTCGAATTGAAAATTTATTTTTTAAAATAGAACACAATATGTCTTTTTGGAAATAAATGTATTTTGTATAAACTAATAAAAAATAGTATTTATTCTTACTTTTATCCTGGCCTCAGCCAATCCATTCCTTTATTTAGGAACCCCACTTGCCTAGATACACCAACATAAAAAGCTTTTAACTCTAGCTCCGTTACAACAAAAAAAGGTTTACTTCCCCAGAAAGATTTAATCAATTAAATTTTCGCTCCCTCTTCAAAACAAATCGACCGATTGGGATAATCTATAGTTGACTTACATATGGGCTTATGAATCCTCAAACTAAAATTTGTGTCGATACATTCATTACGTGAGCAGTTATTAGTGTTTTTGTGTCGAGCTCCTCAACTGTGATCCCCCGATCCTTTCGGCCGATTCAGCTGGAACTTAATAACTGTTGGACGTCCTTATAGGGTTTTGAATTTACATATGAAATTTGTTGATAATACATTCATTACAACGTCAGTTATTAAGAGTTTTTATGTTAAGCCCGCCCTCCTCTTTCTCCTATTGGCCGATTTGGCTGAAAATCAATAGGTGTCTTCCTTATTGGGGTTCTGGATACACATCACATTTTGTGTCGATGCATTCATTCTATTGGAAGTTATCGTGTTCACTGACAGACCTACTCACAGACAGAATTTTTTTTTTCATTTATGGAATCAGGTCGGAAAACAAGAATCCGTTGAAAACTCCGCATCGAATTTCTGACCTTAACTTCTTCTATACTTCGCGTAGGTCGGGGAAGTAACATTTTACTTACACACGTTGTTTATGTATACGGTGGGATCCATAACTTCACACATATAACCAAAAATTCACATATAGCATTCAGGAAATATTTTGGTGTGAGAGACAGACTTGGCGAAAACAGTAGGGTTCCTTTAGAACCCAAAAAATAAGGTGCTGCAGGTGAGGGTCGTTTTTTGGTGTCCAGACCCTGAAAACCTCATCACTCTACGTTTCGATATCGATATATACTGATGATGAGCAATTTGGCTTTATATCTAATTTCCTAAGACTGTTTTCAATTTTGAATTTTTCAGTTTCTGATAGCATCTGTACCAAATTTGTTGAGGTCCTTATGTTTTTTATCTGGGAAGTTAAAAAACCTTGAGCATGCCGTCCTTCAGATGGGACGTTAAACGATGTTCCCGAGCCTGTAAGATGTCAGGTACTCGTTAAAGACCCCTACACTATGTGAATAAACCTGGGTAGGCGTAACGCAGGACTCCCACAAAAGAGTCGGGCTCAAGTCCACCAGAGCGATGAAAGAGTTCTCTGGTAGTAGGCGATATGACCTCGTAGTTAAAGCCCGGGCGTGAGTCCATAATAACTAACTAAAGGGGAGGAAAGCCTTTAACAAAAAAAAATGCAGTTAATATTGGTGTATTTTTTCATTTATTACTTTTTTAAATCTTTATAATATATATATTTTATATTGCATATATTTCTTACCACGAAACATTTTAAAACTATATATTTTTCATTTTTTACAAATTCATAATTTTTATTTCATTTTTTTAAACTCTATGATTCTTTAACAATGACATAAAAATAAAATAATGAAATTTTTACAACATTTATACAACAATTCTCAATAAGTACAGTCAAAGAACAGATATTAGACTTTATTCCATGACAATTCGACCAATGAAAATAGCCTACATTTTCTGCAGCGTATATGAATTTTTCCGCTAGATGATTTCCAAGTAACTCGTAGTTTGATTAATTGCTTAAATAAATATATAACAGAGATATAACTTATAAATTGAGGAATTTGGTGGAAGAACAAAAAGTGCATTTTAGAAAAAATGAAATTAAAAAAAAATTTCAAATTATAAACATAAACTTCTCTAACAAATACTCTATAAGGAAAAAAACAAACAGGAAAAATCAAATTTTAAATAGTTTAATTAAGAAAACTTTTTTTTACATTTAAATTCTTTTTTTCTTAATATCCACTTATTGAATTTCCGTCCTTAGTCCATCAAACTCCTCAAAGCTAAAAATATAAAAAGAATTCCAGCGTCTCAAACATCTCAAATTGTCATGTGAAAAAAAAAAAAAAAACTTTTTCCCGTTTTCAATTTAAAAAAACGCTAGAACTCTCAAACTAAATCGAATTCCAACAGGAAAATCTAAACCAAACACCCTTGTTAATGTTAAAAGACTAGGTGATTTCAGCTAAAATGGCTGTGTTTTCAGTAATTATACTCAATTTTCCGGACATTTTTTTTATTTTTAAACGTTTAATTGAAAATTATTATTATTTTTTGCACTTAACATTTTTTGTTGGGGCCAATTTAAAAAAAAATTAAGAACTGCTGAAAAAAATAAATTAAAAATAAAACAAGTCATGGAGCGTAGAAAATAGTTTATAAACATGCACGCTACTTTTTTTCAATATGCACCTACTAACAAATAACAAAATATTCTAACAAACTATTTTCATTGATAAAATTATCATGGAATATCCCAAATACTATTTTTTAGTATTAATCACCGACATTTCTACCAATATTATACAATATTTGATTGAAAAATAGATATATTTAAAATGTTTATTTAACATCAATTTGTCTACTATATATTATTTATTTTACATAACAATACACATTTTATTAATCCGAAATAAGACAATAAAAAAAAAAAAATGATGGCAACGAAAATCTAATATAGACTCAATCGAGAAAAGGATCAGGCCCTCAAATTTCTGAATTAGGGAAGACATTTTCTAGAACCTTTTGAACATGAGGGAGTTTCATTTTGAAATAACTTTTAAAATTTAGTATAATTCTTAAGGAGGCAATTTGTTTATTTTATACTTTTTACAGAGATGACAAAGCTATATTTTATACATGTATTAAACATAACTGACAATTTATAAATCATACTGAGTTGCTTAGTCCTAAATCTTCATTAATATCTTTAAAATGATGAATCTAATAAAAGATAATTCATTTCTTCTGGTATTATGCCTACCGTGACCTAAAACTCATACTCAACGTTGTTTGACACTGATCTTCAACACTGAAAAATAAAGGGAGCCATTTAAGTAACACTGATATCCGTAGAAGCCAGTATCTTGAGAAACGGTCATAGCAAATATGGCTAGAATCAAGAACTTTAAAAAAAAATCCAACTATTTAAGATGTAAATATATATTGTAGAGTGAAATAAAATTAAAATGTCGACTGGAATATATCCCAGTAAAACTTGAGAAAGAACATATACATATGAAAAATGTGAAGTGATGATGATTAAATTATATTTCTGTTAATAACTAGATGATAGAATTTTATGTTATATCAGTCAAATAGATGTTTTTCTTCTTATATTTGTGTGTTAATTGAAAGCCATTTCAATCAGAAATAAATAATTTTGTACTGAAATAACATCAGAAAATACTAATTGTAGTTTGTGTATGGAGATTTGCAATGTATATCATTTGGCACCTATATAATTCTCAATTTTATTTTATTTTTTTTTTTGTGTACACAAAATACTTGGAGCACAGTCGTTTCGATAAGTCCATCATCAGTATCTCATTAATTTGTTGTTTCTGTATTTTTTATTTATTTTTTCAATATTTATGTTGTTCGTCCTTTTTATCATTGCAAATAACGAAAAAAAGTAAGTTTAAAAAAAATATTGTCCATACATACACAAATCGTATTTGTTGAGCCGTGGCTGATGATGGTAGCAATACCGAAAATACTTTCATATATTATATATATTTTGTGAAATAGACAATATTTTACAAAAAATTCTTTATTTTTATTGTTTTACAATAAATCTGCAAAAAATTATTGGAGCTTGCTATATGGGACGACATATTTGATAACTGTCTAGACTGTATTGTTATCACACACATGTCATTTCATAAGACAGGTCTCCTTCAATAAAAAATGGATCAACGTCATAAATATTAAAGAAGAAAATATACATATACAGAAACAATAAATCAAAGAGATATTGTTGATGGGAGTACTTTCCGAAACGTCTTAGAAAAAAACAATTAAATTAAATGAAGTAATTCGGTACTTTTTTCTTTAATGAATAAAACTATGAATAAAAATGTTTAGTGTTTTCAAAGAATGAATGTGAAACCGGCTTAAGAAAGGCGCATGCGCTGAAAATGTTGATAACAATTATTTTAATTTGTTTTCAGCTCATTGCTTTTCATTATGGCGTTTACCTTCTTCTTTCTTGATTCCAATCGACAAATTGGCTTCAGAAAAATTAAATTAGGTACAAAATGAAAGTTGACTCCTATATTAATAGAATCAAGTACATTTTGTTTTATTATATGAGGAGTTTGGAGCCAGAGCGGACCAACCCACAATTTTTCGGAAAATGAGTTATTACCATCTTGATGTTGGCATAGGTTCCCTTTTTTCAAAACCAGTGTGGATCACTTAGTTTCTTCACTTCAGTGATAGATAGCAGCACTTTAATTTAGTCCACAAATATTTTGTGCATATATTTTCAAAGTCACAATGGATCATACGGCCTTCAAAAACTTTATAGAACACAAAAAGGGATCACTCATCCAATACTATTCTAAAATTTCAAATATAAATAAATATTTGGAGCCCATTTATGGAGATAAACAAAATGTACTCAATTTTCAATTGCCATTTTTTTCCTGTTCAGTTTCAACCAGTTGGTCCGCTCTGGCTCCAAACTCCTCATATAACTCCCAAATATATTAACACATCAGTAAATATTTTGGCAAAGCTATTTGTAAAAAAATAATAATGCAATAATTCTGTATTTTTTTTCTTCTTCAGTGAATAAAAATGTTTAGTGTTTTCAAAGAACGAATGTGAAACCGGCTTAAGAAAGGCGCATGCGCTAAAAATGATGATAAAAATTATTTTAATTTTTTTCCAGCTCATTGCTTTTCATTATGGCGTTTACCTTCTTCTTTCTTGATTCCAATCGACAAATTGGCTTCAGAAAAATTAAATTAGGTACAAAATGAAAGTTGACTCCTATATTAATAGAATCAAGTACATTTTGTTTTATTATATATTCTTAATAGATTCATCATTCAATCTTATACACTGATAGCTATATTTTAAGATGGCCCTCTTCAAAAACAAATTTGCATATTATATAGTTTTTTTATAAAAACATTTTTACATTATATACATACATCCAAAGAAGTATAGAAGTTATATATTCTAATTGCTTATTATTCTAGGAACATAAAAATAATGGGGTTTTATATGAGGCATAATTATATTTTTTATTGTATACGAAATTACTGTTTACTATAGTTATTATTGCATTTTAACGATGAACGTGTATTTTTTTAGAGAAAAGACAGTAACATAAAAATATATATTATAATCTATTGAGGTAAGTACAATAAAGTTTATGTGGCAACTACTCCACAAGTCTTTAGATATTGTTTCATTTTCCTAATCACATTTGGTGTACCTTAATGAAAAAGTGTTGTGTAATAATTAGATTTTTATTTAATAATAGCTGTTTTAATTTTTCTAAAAATATTTTTATAGAGGGTAAAGAATGATAGATAAGATGGGACCAATCAAATGATCAAAACTTGGGAATGTGTATGTCAGATTGATTTTCGATACGAAAATATGGACATTTTCTTTTCGTTTGATCTTTTATTGTTTATTCGATATATGACATTCCCTTGTTTACTGTATGAGTTGGAAGCTTTGTGCCCCATATACAGTGTAACAACATTTAGCTAGCAAAAGTTGTTAATTTAAAAAAAATTAAAAAACATACTTTTGTGAGTGAATAAGCAGATAAATACTTTTTTTGTTTTGTTAAATCATTAAACAATGTATTTCACAATGAAAAAATGTATTTCTATCGAAAATAAATTAGTGGCATATATTTTATAAAGTGAATAGAATATAAATATATTCGAATAATTAATGTTTTTAATGCTACCCCTGAAATTATTAGTTAGTTGATTTGTCTCATGCCCGGGCTTTAACTACGAGGTCATATCGCCACATGAGCACTCTTTCGTCGCTCTGGTGGACATGAGCCCGACTCTACTATGGGAGTCCTAAAACGTCCCATACATTCTAATTCTATATATTGGACATTTTTCAACGTTAAGACGTTAAGTGGTACCATCGCTTAATGTCCCTGAAATTGTTGAAAAATGTTCAATGTAAAAAATAAAATCTGTCGTTTTTCCCGCAAAAAACTTACTGTGGTAGTTTAATTTAGATTCGTTCTAAAATTACGGATTTATCACAGGTCGAAGTAAATTTTTTTTCTTGTTGTAATTGTTAAAATTTAAGTTATTCGGATTTACTTGCTCATTCACTGGGCCCACAGACATCTTCTTGAAAATAAACTTCAAACAATATTTTGATGAACACCATTAAGGTACAAAAAACAATAATAAATTCTGAAAAAAAAAATGTACCCAAAAGCCTAAAATTTATCAATAAATCGTCCTTTGCTTTGATTTTTCTCGTACTTTTTTTTTTTTAATACAATTTTATAATAGAAACAAACATTTTAATTAATAAACAGGAGATAAATCTAGAGTAAGACTGCGAATTGTGTTGTTTCTTGTGGTTCTTGAGGATTTGATGATCTGAAGTACCATGGCTTTGCAGTCGTGGCACACTGTCATCTGAAGCCCTTTCAGTTTTTCGGCAACTTTTGGACGACTTATAGCCCTTGTTTTAGCCATTCGCCATCTGAAAGAGAGAGAGAAAAATACACATTAAATTTGTAATATATGTGAGAAAAATCGAATATTTTTTAAAAGAAACTATTTCAAAAAAATATATACAGATGGGAGTATCTAAAACATTTTTTTTAGTATTTCTTTTATTTTTGGAGAAGAGAATAAATAAATGGGAGAAGTGATGCTGTAATAATATAATATACATAAATTATTTTTTTTAAACATTCTTTTAATAAATGTTTTCATTTCAATATCTCAGGAAATAACGTAAAATACCTTACGTGAGAAAAGATTATTTATTTAAAGTACTATTTAATATTAGTTTAAGTGGATGTTCTAACAAGATTTTTGCTGTTAAAAAGGAAAACTTTTTGGAGTTATGACCAACTAATGAGATATTATTTTCTCCATAGAAGGAAGAATGAATTCAGAATGAGGACGAAATGAATTTAGAAAATTGTAATAAAACAAACTTATGACTTTATGGCCAAGCTATTAACAATAAAGACTTGAAATTCTTAGGTAATTTTAAATTGCAAGAAATGATTTTTATTGTTTCTGTACATTTCCCTGTCTAGATTTTGAATTATATAGAGTACTAGGATTTCTTGATCAGAAAATGTTTTTGAAAATTGGAGAACCCATCACGCTATTAAGGTAAATGCAACGAAGTGCTCTTCTCTAAGTAAAATCACGTTATAGCTAATTGAAATTCTTAAAAAATAAAGTATATAATAAAGCCTATACTTAGACAAGAGGTTGGTAGGAACAGTACTGAAACTGAAACCAAAGTGGAGTATATAGTCTAAAGGTGGAGTATATAGTCTAAAGCAACGAGCGCAACGAGTAACCAGTTATATATTGGACAGACTGATGTTTCAAAGACAGAATTAAAGAACATAGAACTGAAACAAGGAACACAGGCAACCAGCCTCTTTCGCGACCTACACTATCGACAATAGTTACACTTTTGACGCAACCGAAGGCATCAAATAAATCAATTTTTGACCTAAAAGCAGATTACTTGATAGTTTAGAACTGGAAATAAATAATTTTTGTTGAATTATCAATTTTATTTTATTTATTTATTCCGCTTTGTTCAATTCTGTCTCCACAAACTTATGTATTTTGTGTGACTCCATACATCAGTAATAATTTTGTTAAATACACACAAACATCATTTCACGCATGTCACATGTAAATTAGTTTACCTTGTCAGAATTTAATAATTTTATCTTTAGATTTACGACTGTTATTGAATAACAGTCCAAACAAATTTCTAACTTAGAGCAATGGGGACTTCCAGGTTGAAATTCCAACCCATTCTATACCTGATATATAAGAATGTTTTGCTCTCAGCACACTTGTCTTAGATTATAACTGAACCTGACGATGGTGTAATGCCAAAACGGGTAGCAGATCTATAACATTTTTGTGGAATAGACAATATTTCAAAAATATGTTTATTTTATTTATTAAAAAAAATTAAAAGCCAAGAGCTTGTAAATGTTACACAAGCTCTTGGCATTTATTTGTTCTTAATTTATCAATAAACGTCTTATTCTCATCTAGGTTTAAGAGTTTAAGCCGTGAATGGCCTTATATTTACTACAGTAGATGAAATTACAAGATCGACCAACTAATCATTAAACCGAAATTTGCAATACTTAAAAATTGCTTTATTATCTGCGATTTTTTAAGAAAGTGACAGGACTTTTTGACTTCAATAGACCTCCTGTGCCCCACTGTATTCAGCAGTTTGCGACTCTCAGAGACACCCTGTATATAAGGTATTCCCAATATTTGACTTACTTCTCGGATGGTGAGTAAGAGGGACTGGAAGGTGGGAGGGAGAGAGGGCCGTCAGAGATGAGGCTGGTAGACATCTGTGAGGGGGGTGCTGAGCGGGTCACCTTGGGACTGGAGGGAGCGCTGCCCACTCCACCACCTCCAGAGAGGAGGAGGGACCTGGGGAAGGAGGCCGAGGGAGGATCTGTGGGGGAGAGCATGCTAGGGCTCAGCGCCACTACCGGCACATGGGAGAAGTGCTCCGTAGGGATCCTCATCTGAAACAGACAACAGTATGCATCCAATAAAAACGGACAGTCGAAATATCCTGCTCAGTAATATATAAATCGTAGTGTAAAATGTGGCCACAATTTTTCTTAAGAACAACAAGATGTGGCTTATCATTTCAAAAGATGCCATGAGTTCAATAATATATTTCTTTATAATGGGGGGAATAAGGTTAAAGAAAGTTTTATTCTTTATGAGTAGGGCTGTGATTTATATGCATTTACATATTTTTTTCTATTAACTTCGGCCCATCTAGAATCAATTTAAGCAACTTTTATTTTGATATATTTGTATATATCGCTAAAATACATATTTTTGCATATCTGAACCTTTTTTTGTAAACTGACGATTAATAAAAATTAATCCCAAATTTTTTTTCCAAAATTTTCCCACTAAATTTGCTTCTGTTTGGCCAGGTGTACGCGCCTTTTATTGAGATGATTGCATTCCAGGAACTCCAATGTTTCTCTTAAATTCTTTGTGTTCATATTGCGAACTTTTTATTCTGACTGTTTACTTTAATAATTTATTCTCGGAACTGTTTTTTATGCCCATTTCCCCCCTTCTTTCTTATTCTTTTCCAAGTCGATCAGTTCAGTTTTAAACGTTTCGGTGAAAAGAAGTGGAGGTGGTCAGCGAAGTCTGGGGTTGAAATGAGACCAATGGATATTGGGGTTTTCAATTATATATTATTATTCAGCCGATACAAATCAATTTTGAGGCAGACAGGCGATCCTTTTTGTTTGAAAATTTAAAAAAAGTTATTGTGTGTAATTGTAACAGTTTTTTAGACGATTAAATTTTTCTCTGTTCAAATAATTTTTTATATCACTATATTTGTTTGCTTATATATTTTTTATTTAATAAAAATTTTATGTCTATAAAGATTTTCTATTACTTCTTTAGTTTATTTTATTCTATAAATACTTTTTTCCCTTGCAGCCCTTCGTAAATTTTCAGTTTTTAATTGCATATTTTGCCAAATATATTTGCATATATATGTGCATATTTCGCTGTTTTTATTGCATACAAATCACAGCCCTATTTATGAGATATTCTCTGAATTTATTTATATTAATGTAAAGTTCAGGTAATATCAAGCTCGCTCAAAGGAGTACAGAGTGAGATTTAATAAAAGACACCGAGCTGTTGTCCACTCATGAGTTTACTCGTGAAGTGGACAACAGCTCTGTGTCTTTTATTAAATACAGCACGCTCACAACAACCTCCAAAAATTCCTCATTACAGAGTGAGAGGTAATATGGATAGGGTTTAACCGCCTCTGAGACATTGTCGTTAGAAAATGTCGAAATTTTTACTTCGGATGGTGATAGAAAAAGAGGAGCGTCTGTTCTGGATAAGTGTCTCACAACCCATAAAAGGTTGTAACTAAGAGGTTCTGAGAGGACGCAAGTAGCTCAGAAGGAGCCTACTGAGCTCAAGGTCGCGGGTTCAACGACTGAGGCCTTTAGGTGTTTTTATCTCGGAAGTAACAAAACCTTGAGCACGTCGTCCTTCGAAGATGACGCTAAATGGCTGTCCCGAGCCTGTTCGGATAGGGAACATTTAGAACCCAACAGTAGAGCTAACAGGGAATAGATAAGATCATTGGATGCTTAGGTCCCTAGGTGTACACCAACGCACCCAATATATCTATAGATTCTGAAGTTAACCTTTTAAAAAGTGACATCATATTTTGTACATAATTTGATCGTACAGAGTATAACACTATCTGTCAATAAAGAGAATTTACAGCTACTCCAGAAGGAGCCGGTAGCTCAGAGGAACTGACAGCTACTCCAGAAGGCGCCGGTAGCTCAGAGGTACCCGGCCGAGGCTCTTGAATTTTTATCTGGGAGGTAACAAAACTTTGAGCACGCCGTCTTTCGGATGGGACATTAAAGGATGGTCCTGAGCCTGTTAAAGATCTCTATCCTAGGTAACTAAACCTGGATAAAAAAAATTTAGGGCTCCCAGAGTAGAGTCGGGCTCGTGTCCACCGCTCTGGTAGTAGGCGGTATGACCTCGTAGTTAAAGCCCGGACGTCAGTCACTATAACCAACTAACAGTTACTTCAGGGGAATGTATATTTATAATTTTTTTTAAACATATTTTAAGTTTCTTATTCGTTAATTTCATAAAGTAGGATTCAAAAACTAGTAGAAACTGAAAGTTGAAAAAAGAAACTCGAGTTCAAGACATACATCATGTTTAATTTATTTATGAACTTTCAAGTGAAATTCACAGCTTTGTAAAAGTTAACAACTTAATAAATGAAAATGTATTTGTAAAACATTTAGGTTAGGTTAGGTTAGGTTTTATGACTCATGCCCGGGCTTTAACAACGAGGTCATATCGCCTACTACCAGAGCGCTCTTTCGTCACTCTGGTGGACATGAGCCCGACTCTACTCTGGGAGTCCTAAATTTTGCCTACCCTAAATTTTTTTATTCATCTAGGTTAGCGGTCTTTAACGAGTACCTGACATCGTACAGGCTCGGGACCATCGCTTAACGTCCCATCCGAAGGACGGCGTGCTTAAGTTTATTTTACCTCCCAGATAAAATAAATTAAGGGCCTCGGTCGGGTTACGAACCCACATACTTGAGCTCAGAAGACAAGCACGCATACCACTGAGCTACCGGCGCCCTCTGTAAAACATTTATAAAACTAACAAACACAAACTTGATAATTAAGTCTAATTACCTTAGAATGACATTTGGCACAAACGGTCCTTTTACACAATTTACATATTTGTCCCCAGGGTCCAAATATACCAAATCTCGTCTTCATGCAGAGGAAACAAACCTGAAAGTATTGCAAAGATAACACAAATCAAGAAATAAAATATATAAATATATGTACATAATATAGAATTTAATAATTGAAGGGCTTAGTTTCAAAACCGGCAAAGTCCAAAAAAATAAAAATTGGAGATATTTAAGGAAAATGTTTTTTGCGATATTTCCCAACTTTTCGTAACAAAGAGAGTCGAAAAAAAAAAATGTTTTCTTAACGAACATTAATAAAAAATGTATTTTTAAAAAAATTGATTTTCAAAACCAGCTAAGTCCTATGTTTTTATTTTCAAAATCGGCTAAGTCCAAGAATTAATTTCTAAAATGAAGTCCACATATTATGATGAAAATTATTGAATCTAATAAGGTAAATCTAACCCATTATACCATGACTTTAAGGATTTCGCATTATTTAAATAGACGATACAACTGAAATATCGATGTAATATCGATAATTATAAGCAAACAAAAATACTTTTTTTCCACAAAATTGAATAAATTCGTATTTTATTTTCAAACCCGGGCTAGGTCCACTTATTTATTCTGGAAAGTGCTAAGTCCAAATTGTTTATTTTCAAAACCGGCTAAGTCAACTTGCTTAGTTTCAAAACCGGCTATGTCCAAACATTTTTTTTCGTTTTCTGAGTGTATTCACTTACAAAAAGTAGCCGAACTACAGAAATTAAAAGTTATTTCCACCAGCAATACGCCAAATATAGTGTTTTCTATTTTTTTGAATATTCATGCACCTGGAGAGTGATTTGTTGTTTTCTCAAAATTTACAAAAGTGGACTTAGCCGGTTTTGAAACTAAGCCCTTCATATATAATATAACATTTTTTAATTTTGAAATAAAAACTAACAAAAATTATATAATATGTGGGGAAAAGAAAGTTGTGCAAATTTTATGCTGCACAGTTCATTAACTATAAAAATAAAAATACTGCCCAGTATTTACACTAAGAGAATGAACTGAGACTTGGAGGAAACAGGACTCCAAAACTAAGAGATAGATCGGGAACTGAACATTTATTTTGCTTCATTATTAATACTTTTTAATAAAAACCAATAATAAAAATAAACTTAAAATTCATTACTATGCGTAACAATTTAAACATTACTATGGATATTTATTGTACATTTTTTGGGGCGCTGTGAATTTGGTCCTATCTCGCATAGTGACGCTTGGAAATTTAATAATGAACATTTTTGGTAAGGACCAATATTTCAATAAGAGTAACAGTTTTTTCGTAATTAAGTAAACGTCTAAAAAAAAATTGGTTTTGAGGTATCATTTTAAGACGGTTTTCGACATGTATACTACCAGTCAAAAGTATTTGCGCACCTTTATTTTCTAAAAAAATACTTATTTCAACTGTTAAAACAAAATTAAAAAAATAAATATTAATAATAATAAGATGTTGATATAATTTAAGCAGAAATGAAAATAAAAAAAACAATTTAAAACTTAAACAGCTTATTTGTTGATATGGCAACCTTTGGCAGCTGTTACAGCTCTACATATTCTAAAACTTAAGCACGCCGTCCTTCGGATGGGATGTTAAGCGATGGTCCCGAGCCTGCACTATGTCAGGTACTCGTTAAAGACCCCTATCCTAGATGAATAAAAATTTAGGACTCCCATAGTAGAGTCGGGCTCATGTCCACCAGAGTGACGAAAGAGCGCTCTGGTAGTAGGCGATACGACCTCGTAGTTAAAGCCCGGGCATGAATAATAAAACCTAACCTAACCTATACATATTCTAGGCATTCTTTTAATAAGTTTCTCCAATTTTTCTGCTGAAATTTTCTTCCATTCATATTGTAAAAATGAAATAAAGGTGGGCAAATACTTTTGACTGGTAGTGTATATGGTAATCCGGACAGCTTTCGAAAATATCGTATTCCACATGAAATGTCCTTTTCAGTCTTCTCTACAACGTCAAGTTCATTGTTACAATCATTTTTGCGTTAGAGCGCTCACAAACTTCCAACCACGTTCACACAGACTAGCACTGACAGACATCATCGCGAAAATTATAAAAATGTGTTCAGGAGACCTTGAAACGTGAAAATCCACTGAAAACTACCTTGGATTACAATGCTTTATTACACTAAAGTTGAAAGAAAGTAAAAATTAATAATAATAAGTGTACCTTTCTCTTCTCGGCGTCCTCTTTGACTCGCCCCTCCACCGGAAGACTCTCCAGTTCTGCCTTGGTCAGGACACTTCTTATATGGACTATCTCTTCCAGAGTGAGGGAGAGGCACTCTTCTTGCCACTGTTTCTGAAGCACAACATATATGATATAAACATTACAAGACATAATATAACAACATATAATAGACAACAATACAAACAGTGGACAGAAATTTGATTTCCAAAAGAAGTAAGAAACCTAATATCTGTCTACTCTTTGTGTTGTATTTGTTGTAAGTAATATAAGTATGAATAACAACAAACAACAAAATATGTGATGTGGCCATTACAGGACTTTTTTACACCAACCACGCTTTCAGATCATTCTCTCTTCTCTTCCCCCTTCTCAAAATCATTTCATTTTGTCTCTTTGAACAGCATTATATTGAGAGTAGACATTCTTATACCCAGTAATGCCAGTACGAAGTCATTTTGAGATGGGGGAGAGAGAGAGCGAGAGAGTGATCTGGTATAAGAATGTTCTGTAATGGCCACATCACATATATTTGAATAGATAATTACTTAGACCACTTATACACTGAGCACCGCAAAAAAAAAAACTGAAATTAGTGTGTCATACCGAATTCAACTTTCAACTATTAATTGAATTATCATAATAAATTTACTAATTCTAAGCTGTAAGGAGCTAATGCATTCTTCACAATATAAGTTTGAAAAACACAGACCATTATTAATCAACTTTGTATTCCGTCTTACAGAGCTGCATTGGATATAGTTCAAGTACATACTCTACAAAATAACGGCGGAAAATAGCAAGTTGAGAAATTCGTACGAAAGCGAACATTATTAATTGAAAATTCTTCAATTCAGAGTCACATTTTAAACAAAACACAATTAATAATATTTTTTAAAAAAAAACATAAATTTATACATAAAAGTTGCCTAAGCTTCTTTCAATCGCAATACAACAATTTAAATGGAAAGCTTATTTCACAATAACGATGCCAAAAAAAATTATAGCAAATTATATATTGAAGCCGCATATTTAGTGCATTTAGCCAAAGCAAAACTTATCTTTTACCTCCAGAGATTCTACCATGACCTCTCCAGGTAGTTCAGGAATTTGCTTTAGAAAGACAAATGGGGATTAAAATAAAATTGAAAAAAAAATAAGAAAAGAATTTGATCTATTGCATAATGCACTAAAATATATCGCAGTTTTTATCGATTACATACAACGGACATTTGAGGACTTCATGCCCTCGCAGTTTGTTTTTCGTCTTAAACAAGAAGAGTTTGAAGTTAAAATTTCCGTGACCCAATATATCTGGGACATCTAGGTAGTCAAGCTATACCCACGTAGAATCGAGCAGTATCCAGACGCCCGAAAAGTATGCATACGTCGTGTGACCATCTGAACGTTGTGATAAATAACAGGAAATTCGGAAAATTATGTTATTTAAAAAAACTTATAAAGGACACCCCAGAAATTTTCCTACTTCAGGGGGGAAAATTTTAGGGTTGCAAAAGAAATAAACATTTTGTGAGATAACCGAATAGGATGTCATATGAAATATTATATACATATTGCAGGAGTAGGTATCAAATGTATATATTTCGAAATTGTGTGACGACAGGCCGATAAGACAAAAATACTTCAGTTTTTATATTTCTATTCCTATTCACGAAGGTGTTTATTCCGTCAGTTGTGCCGACCATAAAGTGACTATTTCGTGAATTCTTAAATGTACATTCACCTTTTATGATTCTAATTACGACATTAACATATTTTATGCTCTGTCCACAGAAAGTACCTCTAGAGCTGCATATAATTTACGTGATCAAAACTGTTCATATATTAGTTAGTTACATGACTCTAGTTTAGCCTCTTACCACACACACCCTTGGCAAGGCTTTAATTACAATTAGTTGACGAGTGGTTGTGGTTTAATTGTTTAGAATATCCTATTGAATACAACAATTTTCACGAAGATCTGGGATGATGTTTTGTCTCGAACATTGATTTCACCACATGCACAAGAATCTTTATTATGCCCGACAATGTTTACATATCATGAATAAACCTCGAGTCCATCTCTTAATATTCTTACAGCTGTTGTCACTCCAAGCGGTAAGATTGGAAGGCAATTTTAAGGATTCCTTAGGTTGAAGAACAAAAATAAAGAACAGATCCTATAGAGGGCGCTGTTTTTCTCCAGCTATCTGTACATCTCTAAGGACCAAACTATTGTAGCTTGAAAGTTTTTTTTTTTTGCTTTTAATATTTAGAAATGGGATCAAACGCCAAGGAAACTTATAAAAGACACCACAGAAATTTTCCTACTTCAGGGGGGAAAATTTTAGGGTTGCAAAAGAAATAAACATTTTGTGAGATAACCGAATAGGATGTCATATGAAATATTATATACATATTGCAGGAGTAGGTATCAAATGTATATATTTCAAAATTTTATATTTAATATGGCGGCTAAAAAAAAATCTGTTGTCTCTCTGCTTCCTCTCCCTTGAATCTTGAAGGCAATTACACTTAAAATAATTTATAATTTATGATTTCCAGATTTACTTTGTGAAGCTCCATTCTAGGAATAGATAATTAAAATACACAATTTCTTTGTCAAACTTCACTATATATTCTCAAATACTCAACTAGTTTCGCCGTGTTAAGGCATTATCAAGAGTCACTTACAAACAGTTTGTAAGTGACTCCTGATAATGCCTTAACACGGTGAAACTAGTTGAGTATTTGAGAATATATAGTGAAGTATCACTTAAAATAATTTAAAAATCTAAAAAGGGCAACACTTTACTGGTTTGCAACCAAGCATGAACTTTATGCTAGGGCAAGAGACGGTTTGCTGGTAAAAATATGAAAAAATCAAGGTATTGCCTGATAGGGAAACTTTGGAATATTAATAGTTGATTGAAGAGGGAGAAATTGTGTTAGTCTGTCTACTTCTGTTAGATCTGTGAATGTTCTCATACCTTCCGAACTGTACACCAACTTATGAGAATCTTCATCCACGGAACCCTTGTGTGTTTTACAAATCTAGTTTTTCTCAACAATTCCTATAAATGACTGGAGGATTGGAGGGACTCACCGATTTGAGGAGATCATCCTGGAGGGAGGTCCTGGACCAAGTCATCTCTGGAAGGGTGCAGGAGAGAGACTCGGAGGGAGAGATGTCCGTCTGGCGAGACTCTGGCCGGGACTGGGGCACGCTGAGGCTGCCTCGACCCTCGCACACCACCACAGTGTGCCGGCGAACCGAGGGGCGGCGAGCCGGGCATTGCGTCGCCAGATCGTACGCTAACCAACCAACAAAAACATTTTAATTGCACGCAAAGATTAGACAGTCATCTGTACCTCAGAAATTAGAATCCAAGTCCACATAGTCTAAACTTAAGTTCATAATAAACTAGGTTCAAAACTAATTTATTATTAGTTCATTTTATTAAGAACTAATTGCCGATATTGTACTGAATTACGTTCACTTCAACCCAAATTATGTTTTCCAAAAAGTTGTGTTTTACAATAAATTTAAAAAAATAACAAAAAGCTCCACTGAAATGAAATATTAAAAAGAAAATTCACAAAAAGATATTATATCAATATGAAACGTGACGATAATTTAAAAGGTTTAAGTGTCTATTATTCACTAGTACTTTTATTTACATAATAATAATGGATTATTCTTCAGGAGCATTAAAATTCTTAGTTTTTATATGACATTTACTTCTAAATCAGTCATTATCTTGAGTAATAAAACCACAAAGTTTAAATTATTGTCGAATGAGAGTCAATGTTAGATAATCAGACTATATTGCTAACATCATTTACAATAATTAAATAATTTTCTAGCAATAAAAAAGTAAAAATTCTTTCCAAAAGCATTTGAGACGAAAAAACATTTTCAATAAAATGTGGACTCAAGACATTATATCTCAGAGGAACAGAAATTATTATTTGTATATGTATATTTTTTAAAGCCACTACCTTTTCAGCCTCAAATACATGATAACGACACACACTACAACGAGCAATGAAAATAATGTTTAACTGTTGTAACCTACTGGATGAAATGTCACAGTCCCTGTCTACAAGAGGCAAGTTCGAAAATTGAACCAAAAGTCACCCAAACAAACACAAAAAGATTATTATTCTACCCAATAGAGTTGGCTATATTGATATATATTTTTTTTAAATTTTCAATTACACTATAATATTTTCAAGCAAGAATAGGCTTAATAGGCCGACAAGGAATTATCTGAAGACAGGACGAAAAATGAAAGAGCTGAACTTTGACTCTGTATATTGAAAATAGTAAGAATATTCCTTGTCAGCTGCATTATACTAGTCTTTTTAGACCTTAGAATCAATTTTTTAAATAAAACATTTAAAAGTAAAAATGAGAAAACTAACTTAATCGTTCTAAAATAATAACTTCAGTGTTGCACAGTACAAACCCTTGCAAAAATTTGTTTTCAAGCAATAATGTTTCAAAATGTAGTACACTACATAGGTAGAAATTATGGGATTTATAGTATTATACACGTTTTATTGTTGTCATATCTGTTGTGAAGCTATTTACACACTAAACTAAGACAAAGGTATGAGATAGTTTATGAACTTGCCTAGTGTACAATTTATGATGTTTTCCTAATGTTTCAAGTGGAAGTAGCTACTTCGTTTATAGGCTACATAGCACCGTATACTGTATGTATGATACTGTTGTAAGAGTATCTCTTTATTAAAAGTTTAAGTAAATAAGTTTAAAAACATGCCATTCTATATAAGTAAACTAATTGAACAAGAAGGAAAGGCCGATTCTGTGCAAAAACAAATAATTAAAAATGCTTATTATTTTTTTCAATGTTTTTAACCCCTGCTCCGAAAGTGCTTACCCGTATTCACCTTAATAACTTCTCTGCCCACAGCAGGTATCATCCTGAGAATTCTATGTGACTCTACAGCAAGCTGGCCACTGCAGCTGCCACGAAGAGAGGCAAATATAACATGATAATATCATATTATAGGATCCCTTTGTATCCAAGGATTACAGACAAAATGGACAACTTCCGAAGTTTTACTGTGTTCATTTACTCGTGTAATGTCAATCTCATGATATAATTGGTAAATTGAAGAATACTCTTTTTTAATCCACACAAATTTTCTTCTGGGATCAAATATTTGTCAAAAATGCGAAATCTCGCCTGGCTAAACTCTGGGGAATTTACTTAATCTAGCCGCTGTCTCCTTCCTCGAAGTCGGGCTTGCCCCTCACCCTATCATATCAAGATGTAACGTGAACAGACTGTACCTATTTCATATAAGCTATCAGTTAGTCTCATTTGCGAAAACATACCATCAAAAATATTTGTTATAATTTTATATAACATTATATAATTCTAGTTAATTCAAAAATTAATGTTCATAAGCAATAGTTATACATAAAGACATAATAATTTATTTAAAATGCCACTATACTTCGACTGCAGGTCTGGTGAGAAAGGACACCAATCTGGAGCGGGCAATGGTTGAGTACGACAAATTTTTTTCTACGATATAATAATGGCATAAAATAATTTTCATTAAATTTTAATAGAATAAATCTTATATGAACATACAAATGTTTATCTGTATATTACAGAGGCGCACCTATAATATACGATGGCTAGGGTTTTACGATACACTAAACCAGGTTCTATGAATGCGTTTAACAATAGAGTTTGAGGGGGGTTGGTAGCTCAGTGTTATGCGTGCTTGCTTACTGAGTTCAAGATTGCGAGTTCGAAACCCGGCCGAAGCCCTTAGGTTTTTTATGTGGGAGGTGGAAAACCCTTGAGCACGCCGTCTTTTGGATGGACCGTTAAGTGATGGTCCCGAGCCTGTACGATGTCAGGTACTCGTTAAAGACCCCTGTCCTAGGTGAATAAAAATTTAGGGTAGGAAACATTTAGGACTCCCATAGTAGAGTCGGGCTCATGTCCACCAGAATGAGGAAAAAGCGCGTTGGTAGTAGGCGACAAGACCTCGTAGTTAAAGCCCGGGCATGAGTCACAATAACTAACAATAGAGTTTACTTTTAAGGTAAAAATTCAATAGAAACTTTCTCGTGTTTATAGTCTAAGGTCGCGTGACCTACTGTTCTACTGCACGCAACGTGACACTGAAATACATATACGACATCTAAAAAACATTGCTGGACATCAATAGAAGCCCCTTGCTGGTAACGCTGGAAGTTAAGTGGTTGGTAATTTATCAATATTGATTAATGTATTTAGGAAGTCATTCAATAGATTTTCCAGATTTTTAAAGGTTATTTTAGAATTATTTAAGGATCTACCTGCCCAAACACTAAACAAATTCTTATTGATAACTAGCAGGTTATCTGGGCGGTACCAGGTTGGTAAGTTCAAGCAGGTTATTAACATTACGTTAGCCAGAACAAAGAAAAAAAATCATATCTCCCCCATTCCAAAGAAATATAAACACACATTAAGTTATCGTTGGCTAACGCAACCTGCTTCCCGTTTTCAAAATTTTGAGATTCCATACGTTCCATATGTTTGAATCGTGCTTATAAGGATGCTAAATGTGAAATATCATGAAAGTTCGATTAACCGTTAGAGAAATATGCAGCAATTTAATGTTCCGAACAGTATCATTTTTCTCCTCAGGAATATTTTATTTACTTAAGAGAGGTACTCTTAATTGAGAGGTAGGTGTTTTGATTTTTTTCTTTTGTGGAATCTACAAAAATCTGTACTCTCCACATGAATTCCCTATTCCAGAAAGAAAAAAAAAAACATTACGTATGCGAACGTCCTTTCATTTGTTGGTATGGTGAATCATGTCTTAGAGCTTACTGCACTTCCCGCTTCGTTCTGCTGAAGGACAGCCTCATGAGCTGGCTTGCTGGTTCCTATCTCTAGCGTCCCAAAGATCTGGTACCTTCAACTTACAAGAGCTTTGTGGCTCCTCTTCTAGGCAATCAGCAGTAGGGCTATACTTGTACACATATATATATATGTTTGTAAATTCGGCCATGTCCTGTAAGGAGACAGGTCAAATGTTTTTAACGTTGCTCCCTTGGAATGCAGCATTCCTGATGTCCTCCAAGCTTCAACATGTTTATTATGAGCTACTATTTGTCCTGGGGTAGGTATCTTTCAGCTCTGCGCATGTCTTCTGGTTCTGGAAGACCTCTTTGTTGTGTCAAATAGCGATAATACCAGTGAAGAGTTTCTGAGCTGTTCTTGGTCATCTGATCGACCATTTCGTTGCCATAGTCCTTGTGACTTGGTACACAAGCAAGAGACAATATGTATCTTTTTTCTTTGTCTATCCCCCTCTGGTGCCCCCTTCTTCTCTTTGCCCGATTCCGCTAAAAATTTATAGGTATCGCCCTTATGGGAATTCACAATTCCCAATATCCATTACATCGATAGTTATTAGGGTTTTTGAGCTAGGACCTCCCCCCTTCCCTTTGGCCGATTTGACTGAAAAACAATTGGTGACGTTCTTATGGGATTCGTATAGCTGGAGAAGTAAACGTATTTAGTCATACATTACGTACGCGAATGTTTTTTCATAAGGCGTTTCTGCCAACTTCTAAACAAACATTGTTTTTTTGATTTTTTGCTTCAGTATGAAAATAAAATTGAACATTCTTAGTACATAATATAGTAAATAAAACATATGATAACATAAAAGTTAAACCTTAATCAATTTTATTGGGTAAAGTTATAAAAAAAATTATTGTTCAACTAGTTTTTTTCTTTTCTATTTATAAGTCAAACAGAGAACAAACAAAAAATTACAAGTAAATAAGAGAGCGAAGTATAATTTGAAAAAAAATGTACATGCACAATTATTATATATATTAAAAAATAGAAAGAAATAATAAATTAAACAAATCAAAACAAGAAACAAATTAGCCGATTAGTTGTGCTTTTTATGCAATTTTTACTACAATATACACATGCTTATATACATAATTGAAATTTCACAACAAAATAATACACATAAACGTTTTTCTCGAATTAATTGGTAAATACCTACGTACTAGATAAAGTCTATGTTACAATAGGAATGGAAAACAAATATTTATATATATTATATTACTACAATTTAAACTAGCTATCACAAAACATGACAAAAAAATATTTATATATGCATCAAATTCTAGTGCTTTTAAATAGCAGGCAATGAATTATAAATAATAAGATTATAAAATATTATATACAACAGAGATTTTGATAGAAAACCTTTTCAGCCGACACGGAGCGTGAAGGAACCTACGCCACAGCTACAGAAAATACTATGAAATAATAAATAAAATGTTTTTTTTTTTTTTGCAAATGAATGAACATAATACAAAAAATGAAATAAAACAGAGATGAATAATTAAAAAATAAAATAAGAAAACAATAGATATATAATAAAAAATAAAAAGTTAAGTAATTAAATAAAATCAAACAAAAATATATAAAAAATAATAAAAGTATACTATGGCAAAGGAATTATGTATTTACATTTTCATAAAGGACCCTCATGAAATTTGAGGAATGGAACCAAAGGAGGAGCAAGGAAGGGAAAAGTTATCCTTCATGGCTGACCCTCATTTTAAATTATTATGCAGTGAGGCCAAATTAAGTATAACCATTGCAGTTATACCTACAAAATATAAATTAAATAAAACCAAAACACTCGAAATTACCTACAGAAATCGCGAATAGTTTTTTAAAATAAGCTTAAAAGTCGAATTATATTTAATTTTTTCTCAATTTTAAACGGAAATATATTCACAGAATAATAGTTTGAAGAAGGGACAGACTAGACTGAAATTTAAAATTTCAGAATGCAATCAATACATTATAAACTATTTATTAAATTGGAGGCCTAATGAATTTACTTATATTTGTCACTATATTTTTTTTAAAAATAATTTTTCATAATCTGTTTATACTGTATTAAATACAGTGAAATTGTGAAGCTAATTTTAGTAAATATTCGGGAATTTATTATATTCTTTATATTAGCTATATTTAGTAGTAAGTTTTAATTTCAGATAATAGTAGATTATTTATTTTAGTTAAATATAAATAATGAAGGTATGGTTTTTTTAGCGACATCAATGTAGGATTTTTCGTATAACGTTTTTTAAATAATTAATTCTCTTTTCATTATTTTCTATAATTAAAACAATGGTAATTTACACAGAGCAAGACAAGAAACGTTTTTATTATATTTTATTAAATAAATTGTACCTAATAATAATGATTAATTGGTCCTCGCTGAAACTGACAGCATAGTGGTCAAGGATAGTTAAATTACATGTTTAATAACAATAGGAGAAAATTGACAAACAGGTAGACTGCACAGTGAAATCATTATTGTTATTTTAAATCTAAGTAAATGTTAAGGTTTGTTAGCAGTTTTTTTTTTTCAAAAGATTTAAGACTGGTGATCCGGAGACAAGATATAATATTATTTATTGTATTGATAGATTACAATTTATTAACTAACTTCCCACAATCTAAAAGGTTAAGTCAGGTCAGAGCAAGCTGAATTACTCTAGTCTGACTTATATTTGAAATAATATGAAAATAGTTATTATGTATAGCACAATATGTACGATATAATAAGAAGTTAAATTATATTCTGTGCACAGAGCATAGACCATATTTAGGGTGTGTTCCAAAATACAGGGCCAAGGTAAGAAAATAAATAACAGTCTGATATGAGTTGAAACCTCCTATTTTTTTCATTCTTCCATACTGTCTTAAATAGAAGCCTCGTATACATATAGATATTTATATTATTTAATAAGTGTACGAAAACAAGGCCAATCAATACTAATTGTACTATAAAATGATAATGTTTCCCCGGATATCAGACTGTTATTATGTTTTCCCAGCATTCTGAAATAAGGCCTGTGTTTCTGGGCCTTAACCTAAATAAGCCTATTATTAATGTATTAAAAAATCAAAAAAATCATTAAGCGTATAAACTATTGAAAGGATTTCAGTTCTCACATTATTAGGCAATCAAGGCAAGTTTAAATTTCTCAACAAGATTCTTTTATAACTGCAGAGATATTGTGAAACACTTAATAAAAATAACGTAAACTACATATATATAAATATTTTTTTAATTATCTTTCACATAAACATTTACCATATGTATATTACAGTTTATGTGAAATAAACCATATTTATTTTCTTTATTTTGAGCCATTCCATTTATAATTAACAAACTTGGTCGCTACTAGGTCTCCGATTTTTTTTTGATATGTACAATGAGCTTTTATTTATATCTTTCTCTACTGAGAAAAAAACCAAAGTAAAAATATTCATTTATTTACTTTTCGACTAGTTATTGCATATTTTTGTCTGAACTCGAATTCTCTTGTTTATAATTAGTTCTAAAGTTGAGATCATAAATGCTGTATTTTCTAATGTTTATTATGACAAAAAATTCTCGTATTTTCTTCGAATATTGTTCTTCACGGAAAGGCCAAAAGTTAAGATTATTTAAAAAATCGGAGATTTAGGGGCAAGCAAGAAGACCTTTTAGTGTTAATTCAAGAACTCATTAACTTTTATATTTAATTGCTAACAATATATGTACATTTCAATGTGCAGCCGCCTTTAGTCAATAAGACGTTAGAATAACAACTACGCAAGCTAAAAAAATATATAATAGGATGCATTAATTTGAAGAAATTAAAAAAAAAAAAAGTTTATTAAGTGTAGGAAACCAGCTAAAGGATGCAACATTGAGAGGAAGATGAATGAGGAAGGGATGGCCTACACTCGAGTGTGGAGTGGCAGTAGTTGTGAATATCGGCCTCTGATAGAAGGAGACTACCTGTCCTTGTGGTCCATGGGGCTCCCGGGTCGGAGAGACCCTCCCCAGGGACTGGGTGGTCGACATCTTCCTCCTCATCGTCTGTGTCATCAGCCTGCAACACAACATCACAAGTCTTAGTGAGGATATCACAAGAAGAAGGGCTTCACAGTGAAACCTGGTTAAGTGGGCCCTGATAATTACAATGAGGTTCCGACACTTTTGCATTGAAATACCTCTGTTACTGGGAATTTTCAAACCTGTTTAATTGAGTTTGGATTTCTTAGATTTTTTCGATGTTTACCTCTATATTTGAGACTTTGTAGCTCAATAACCTTTATAAGTAAGACACTTCATCAGGTTACGACACTTTTGTTTACAAACATTCTAATTTCTTCCACACGTGCTTTGTTTTCCAGTACTATCTAAAGTTTTGTACGATAAACAAGTGAATAGAAGTGCACAAAATGTCGAAACGAAAGTGTAATTCATTAACAGCCACTGATAAATTAAAGCTAATATTTTGAGATGTCAAATATTGATAATCCTGGCATATTTGATCAAATGTATACTATCGAGAAACACCTTAAAGCTACTAGCACTCAAATACAAACCAATATAACAGATTTTTTTAAGTCATAAGTTTTGTAGTATTGTTTTAAAAAATAAAAATTGGACATAATAACAACATAAAATATGCATTTTTCATTAACATTTTCACCTCTATAAATGAGAAACGATACATTTCGACCTCTCTTAGTGGGACCCTCTTTAAATAAAACAACTGTCATTTCAAACCTGCCTATTTGGAAAACTGGGTAAATGAAAAGTCTCCATAAGTGATAAAACATCCTAGGTCCCTTGAGATCCCAGTTAAACAGGTTTCACTGTATTACAAATATATTAATAACGGTCTCTATATGATGGAGAAAGGCTGTTGTTAAATTATAAGAAGAAATATGTGGACTTTGATCTACATATTTGCTTTTTAGGTATAGATTTCAAGATCACCTGCGAGAAGTGCAAGGACGGCCAGACGGTATGACTTTCTTCATGTGTTCCAGGACGGCCCATGACATCATGAGGAATGCCCTGATCACGGAAGATCTTGATACATGCTGAAGGAGAACGAGACCCGATCTAAGAGGTCTTAAATGGTGATTCCTTCGTCCTTCTATTGTTTAATATTCTCCCGCAAGACGTTAAAACCTCTAAACACCTCTCAGGAAGCTTGAAACAGAGATAAGCAGGCCTGCTTACAAAGCTATCTGTTTGACGACCACTCATTTGAGGTGGTTAGTAGCTTCCTTTCTTTAGCCCTGCTCCGTCATAAGCGACAGACTAGTCAAGGTAGTCTTTGCTCTGGGCCCCTCATTCAAAAATTAAAGGCATACTCTAGCTAGCAAATGCGAAAATGGTAACCTAATTAATGGTCAACTTGTGGTCACACACAAAAAAACGTTGTCGGTGAATCACCGGCGATGTACTTCCCCAGAACGAATTAATGAATTAACATTTCACTTCCCCTCCAAAACCAGTCGACTGTTTGCGCTAATATTCAATAGTTGACATAGGGGTTCCTAAATCCTCACACTAAATTTTGTGTCGATTAGTTATTAGGGGCAATTATTAGGGTTTTTGAATTGAGCCTCTCCCCTTAACGCAGCCCCACCGGAACGGCGGGGCGGGAAGGGCGATCGCCTAGGGCGCCTCGATGTTAGGGGCACAAGAGTTGTTGACTCATTGACCTTGATTGAAAGAATTTTTAAAAAAACTAATACTTGCGACTTATTCACGAACTTGTGGATTGCGTTACGCATACTTTTAACGATTCCAGAATCAGTAGCCAGTTGCGAAAGGAGTTTTAGCAAATTGAAATTAATAAAAAACATATTTAAGATCAACTATGACACAAGAAAGACTCCATGCTCTTGCTGTTCTTGCAAAAAAAAAAAAACGAACTGGCCAAGAACATAAATTTCAAGAATGTAATTGAAGAATTTGCTAATGCTAAAGCCCGAAAAATACAATTGAATTTTTCCAAAAATTATGATAATATATGTTGTTTTTATAATTTTTTTATATATAGTATATATATATATATATATATATATATATATTTTTTTTTCTTTTTCTTTTTTTATAATAAATTTAAACATTAAAAAATGTTTTTATGAAGTTTTATTTTTTAATTATTGAAATTTTCTCTCGTTACAAGAGGGCGCAAGGTAGATTTTCGCCTAGGGCACTGATATATGTTGCGACGGGGCTGCCTCAACCCCCTCCCCACCCCCCCCCCCCCCCCCCCCCCCCCCCCCTTCCCTTCGGCCTATATCGCTGAAATTTAACAGGTTATACCCTCATTGAGCTTTGATTTAAAATTTGAAATTTCATGTCGATACATTCATTATATCGGCAGTTATTCGAGTTTTTATATTAAGCTTCCTCCCTAATCCCCCTCTTCCCTTTGGTCGATTTAGCTGAAAACAATAGGTGCCTTCGTTAGAGAGTTCTGGATACACATATAAAATTTCATGTCGATACATTCCTATCGGGAGTTACCGGGTTCACAGACAGATAGATTTTTTTCTTCATAGTTGGAATCTAGAGGTCGAAAAATATGAAGTTCGTTCCACGTCAAAAATTTGACCGATTACTTTGTATAGATGGGGCAGTAAAACTAAATAATTGTGCAAAAAGTCACATATATAAAAAAACATTTTCAAAAATAAAACGTCCAATCTTGGGAAAACAAGTTGAAAAGAAATTTATAGTATTTTCATGGGCACTGGAAAAGAGACAGAGAAAGTGGTCCTTTTACAAAAAGAAATATAAAAGAAAAAGATTAAGGAAATGACTCCATCATTACCTCGGTTAGTCGGAAGTACGATTCTCGCAATTTTTTCTGTGTTGGTAAACATGTCTGAAAAGTAACTCTACATTGTTAGCAAAACTGGATATTTAGTCTGCTGTCAAAGCGGTTACATGTGTTTTGGTACGATCGGCGATTATACAAAATGGATCAGAGAATTTGCATTAAATTTTGCTATAAGAATGGAATAGAGTGCAGCAAAGTTTTAGAAATGTTAAATATTGTATTTGGTGAGTCTGCTATGAGTAAAATTAGGGTTTACGAGTGTTATAAGGGTTTCCATGAAGGCCGTGAAGACGATGAGGATGACGAGAGCCCTCGTTGCCCCAGGACGTTTTTAACGGTATAGTGCACCATGAGTTCTTGCCACAAGGTCAAACAATCAATAAGGAGTACTACCTACAGGTGCAACGCCGTTTGCGTGAAGCAATCCGAAAAAAACGCCCGGATTTATGGCGAAACAAATCATGGCTTTTGCACCTACTCACACTTCATTGCTTGTTCGTGAATTTTTGGCCAAAAACAACAATGATGCCCCAGCCTCCATATTCGCCAGACATGGCTCAGTGAGACTTTTTTCTGTTCCCAACAATAAAGAGAACCTTAAAGGACCGTCATTTCACAATGCATAGATGAGATTAAAAGCGCATCGCTGAAAGAGCTAAATGCTATCACAAAGTTCGATTTCCAGAAGTGTTTCGGGGATAAGTGTATAATATCTAATGGGGACTTTTGATGTAGACGAATAAATAAAATTCTTTTCAGAAACCAAAAATTCCAGTTATTTTTTAAACACACCTCGTATATATATATTTATAAAGAAAATTATTTGTGAAGAATGGTAAAATATTATAATTTTGAAGACTCAAGCGAAACAAATTGGCAACAAGTAGTTAAGGATCCAAAACAAGGATAAAGATTCCTGATTACTTGCTGTTGATATAGTGAAGAGCAGATTTATTGCTGTTAGGCTGTCATTGGCTTCATCGACCCCGCCTCTTAACCAATACATGTCACTCAAGATTTTATTTTCCTACCGCATCGACCGCTCTCACATTCAAATATATCACATCCTGTTGTGGTGAGGTGATATTTGTGGTAACTGAGCGCCCCCTCCCCTCCCCCCCATGCGGTGAAAACATTTATCAATATTTTATTACTAAAAAAAAAAAAAAAAAGAATAGTAACTCTGAACATTTGTGGTTACATCATTTTTTTTTTCAAGGACCAGAAAAAAAAATACTTGAATAGAATACAATGTAGTTTTTGACCTTAAATTTTTAGTATGGGACAACACAGGACTTTTTAAAAAATATAATCATAGTGGAATGACACAGCACAGAGGCAGCGGTGCTAGCCTAATGAGCTCAAGATCGATGGTTCGAAACCCGGCCAAAGGCCTTAAGTTTTTTAGTGTAGGGAGTGAAAAAACTTTGAGCATGCCGTCCTTCAATTGGGACGTTAACTATGGTCCTGGACATTTAGCAATGTAAGATGTCAGGTAGTCGTTAAAGACCCCTAGGTTATTAAAAATAGGTAGGCAAAATTTTGGACACACTATAGAGTCAAACTGATGCCCACTAGAGCGACAAAAGATAGTAGAAGGCGATATGACCTCATAGTTAAAGACCAGATATGAGTCATAACAACTAACTATAATCATAGTTTCTCTTATTTTCTTCAAAATTCTGTAAAATGTTAAAAAAAAACTAGTTTTTTTATTTCAAAATGAGAATGTTCTTACTATACCCTAAGGCTACGGTTACTGTGCATGCGAATTTGGACGGAAATGTGTTGGGACGAGTACGTCCAAAATCCTCGTCAGAACTGTGCGCGTTTTCTGATAGTCAGTAATTTTCTGCCGCCCAGCAAAGATGGACGAACTTGATGAATTTTATTTTCTTGAAAGTCCGTTAATGAAGTTATTGTTGTTAATTGGTGGAACAACAGAGCATGTCAACCAGTTATTTTTTAGTAGAGACGAAAGTTTTTGTGTTTTGTCCCTCATATCCCACAAACACCTGTTCCCGTACACAAGACCTATCAATTTATCGTTATTCATGGTGAAATAACCAAATCACTCAAAATTCAACGCACGAAAACACCCAAAACAGACGCAGGTCGCACGAAAAAATCAGTTCTGACGTGTTCGTCGCTGCCAGTGTAAACACTCTCATTGGAAAACAGGCGTTTGTTTGTTCGGACGAATTCGTCAGAAACACATTTTCGTCAGAATTCGCATCCATAGTAACCGTAGGGTAAGGCTACCTAGTGATCTGTTAATAAAGTAAAGTCATCGTTGAATCAACGGCAATGTACTTCCCCAATTAAACAAGGAAGTTTTCTCTCTCCAAAACCAATCGACCGTTTGGGCTAAACATGTATAGTTGACTTACATAGGGACTTCTGAATCCTCATTTTAAATTTTGTTTCGATCGATTCATTAGATCCGCAGTTATTGTTTTTTTTGTTGTTGAATCCCCTTTCATCCCCCCTTCGGCCAATTCAGTTGGGGGGGGGGGGGGGGGGGGGGGGGGGGGGGGGGCTAAAATATACTAGAACAATTCAGAAGGTTCTCCTGTACCAATAAAAATAAATAATAATCAGTGAATCGCCAGCAAATTACTTCCCCAACAAGATTAAACAATTAATAATTGACTTACACAGGGATCTCTGAATCTTTGTGCCCACCCTTGCCCGATTTGGCTAAAAATCAATATATGCCATCCTTATCTGGACACACATATAAAATTCGTTTCGATACATTCATTCTACCAACCTAAGAATCAGACTGTTGAATATTATATAATTAATATTGAGTAAAAGTATGTCAGATTGATTTGATACAATGGAGCTCTGATGTGAGACCTAGATCCAGTGGAGAAAACTGAGAGAAACTATATCAGTCAAATACAACAAAAATAACAAGATTATTTGTTACAATCAATTCGTTCATACTGTCTCAGTGAATCTAATTCTCTCCTCATTTCATTTTGTTATTGGCAAAAAAAAAAAGTAATGGTAAATCGACTTCCGCAGAACGAATTAATCAATTAATTTTTCGTCTCTCCTACAAAAACAGTCGACTGTTTGGGCCGAAAATCAATTAGGGTTTTTGAGTTGTCCCCTCCTCCCCTTCGGACAATTTCGCGGAAAATGGATATGTATAGTCTTTATGAAGTTGTGAGTTCGAGGAATCGCGACTTGATAATGATTTAATTGTATTTCCCTTCGAAATAAGACACCATCCTTTCAATATCGGCTTGAAACCTAACAAGTTTTGTTTTCAGTTTTTCAAAAAACAAAAACAAAAAAAAACGACTAAGCATGTACACGCCCACAGACGCACGTATTATCATAGTAAGTCGTTAACGTATCATTTAGGTAGATTTACATAATATTTGAAAGGTGATATGATAAGATTAAGTATATTACTCTGTTATGTATTATTTATTTACAAGATATTTTTTTGTAATAAAAACTGGTTTTGATTTTTACAGCGTCTCCTCTTACATAAGAAAAGTAAACTAGTTACATAAGAAAGTCATCGTTAAATCATCGGCTATGCACTTCCCCAACACGAATTAATTAATTAAATATGATTTCGCTCTTGAATCACATGAATTACATTTTTTTGACGAAAACACGGAAGTAGAAATAACATCCTGCGTTCTTTGGTAGTGGTGTCGAACTATCGATAATACTCTCTCTATATAACTATCGATAATATTCTCTATATTTTATGGTAAGTTTATTGAATTTTTACACTTCTTTGACTATTTTTTCCTGGGATGACAAAAACATGACGCACCAGACTTTGTAAGGAGGAACTGTAAATTCTTTGAGAATAAGGTAGGCACCTAATTTATTCATTTTCCATCTTACCACAAGCCTAGGGCCATAGGGCCATAAAATGAAACAGCACATATGATGCTAAATTTTATTAAAATATAGATATTTTTAACATAACCTTTTTTCAGTCTAGATTTTTGGTTTATGTACTTGTTCATTTTACATGAACTGATAACTGAAGTATATTTAAAAAAAAAAAAAAAAAAAAAAACTGTTTTTCTCAATAAAAACATATTAACTATTTAATAAAAATATATTAACTAGTAGGTTAAAGGAATTGATAATACTGATTAGGACGAAACCTTTTTTCTTGATTACTGACAGAATAGCCAACCGTACGAAAACCGAACTCTTTTCCCGACAGCGGCGATTGTTTATCTTGTTAGAATTTCATGTTTCATAATTTCGAAAGTACTATCGATACTTATATATCAATAGTTTGACACCACTAGTCTTTGGAAACTTCCTTCTTTGGAACAAAATTGCTGCGGTTTTTGGAAAAACTCGCTACGTCAGACATTATGTAAAAACATATATTAGTAATTTTTCGATAGGAATAATAGTTTTATCGTAGATAAGGAAGTATATGTAAATAGTTGCCATGCCTTACCTCATACCTTACATCAGATTTCTACACTCGATCCCTTCTACGTTTGAGTAAAGATCCCTCTTATACTACAGAAAAGAAGGAATCCACCTTATACTACAAAAAGGAAAAAAAAATTTGAAAGCTTGACAAATAAATTATTTGCTACATCTTCAGACTAACGCTTTCAGATCTTTTCCTGTACTCAATGGATTAACCAAGAATCACTTCAAGCTTCTCGCTGTGTTAATCCACTTCGTAACGGCAGAGAATTGTCTGTTTTTATTTATACAAATTGCGCCATGAAGTAATAAAATAAAGATTAAATAAAACCCAGTACTTTCAATATTTTATTTATTTACGAATGAAAGTTACAGAAAATATATTTCTTTAAATTTTTCTTGCAGCAGAAGAAGCTTCAAATTAATCGTTAAATTGATGATTGATTGATTGGTGATGAAATTCAACTCAAAGAAAAAATGTATTTTGAAAATACCTAAATCGCTGGCCCTTAATGCAGGTCAGCTACATATTTCCTTTTACTTCTCAGCTAAACCAAGTATAAAGGAAATCATGTGATCGGTAGTAAGAAATTCACCTGAAATTCCGACTCCCTGGTTCCAAAAATGAAACTTAAGAACATTCTATGAAATTTTAAATTTGTATCCGGAACCAAGGATGACAGCTAAGGGGAAGAAGAGGGTTAGGTGGGGAGTTTCAAATTAAAAAAAAAAAAAAAAAGGTTGATAACACCTCCAAATTTTCAACGAAATCGAAGACGTATCATCATCCAAGACCCTTAAATTTTTATATGAAGGTAAACCACTTTGAGGACGCCGTCTTTCGTATGGATATCAGGTTCTCGTTAAAGACCCCTAGGCAAAATTTAGAACTTCCAAAGTAAAGTCGGGCTCACGTCCATCAGAGGGGCGAAAGAGTGCTCTGGTAATCAGCGACATGACCTCATAGTTAAAGCCCGGGAAACACAAAATTAATCATTCCGACATGCATGTATTCCATTAGTTTCCAAACATGAACACTAGATGGAACCTGTGCCTTCCAATGGTACATAACAGTTACTCCTAAACCCAATAATTGGTGGAACAATCCTTCATCCCGAACCATACCACAAAATCCAATTATACAGCCGCCTCTGTCTCTGTTTGGTAAGACTGATTGGAAACTGAATATAGACACACGGATCAAAGCTCAATTTTTCCCATGGAAACAGCTAAGTATTCCAGTTTTCATTCATAAAATAATAGGCTAATTCCAAAACCTTCTTAATTACACCAAAATGAACCTTAGTCTTGCCCAGGTGATATTCTGTACTATTGTCACAACTTTCTTACTGCTGAGTGTATTTGTGACTTAATAAATGATCCACAGTAAGTAAATTTATTGTCTGGATACATTTTTACGATCTGTGTCGATATAATTAGTTATAGTAACTAAGAGGTAATATCGCCTACTACCAGAGCGCCTTCCATAGCCCGACTTTAATCTAGGAGTCCTCAATTTTCATTTATATAAGAAGGGGGTCATTAACGAATACCCGACATCGTACAGGCTCGGGACCATCGCTTAACGCACCATCCGAAGGAAGACGTGCTCAAGATTTTTTCACTTCCCAGCTAAAAAACCTAAAGGCCTCATCCAGGTTTGGAATCCGCGATCTTGAACTCAGAAGGCTAGCATGCTACCTCTGAGCCACCCAATATCATCCAATCTATATTAAAAATTTATTTTACTCTTACACTCCACTTAACCTTGAGTGAGGATGGAAGATGAAAGTTTTACGATCTAAAGTGTGGGCGATGAAGGAGGATTGGCAATCGACCCATCGATTCACTTATCGATAGGATGTAGTAAAATAAAAACACTTTTTGCAAGTGGATTAACACACTTTCTGCAAGTGGACTAACACAGACTGTTTGAAACCAGGAAGTAAAGGTCGAAATAATGTTCTCAGACGAACACGAAATGTCAAAACCTCCAAACATTCGACATTCTATATGCCGTGTTTTTTCTTTAGAACTGGATTAACGTTTAGTTAATTTGTATTATTTTCGTATTATGTATAGTCTGGAATGTCAGACCACTCACCTGAAGACCTTAATACAGATAGAATGGAAGGAGAAAGCTGTGCCTGTTAACGGAGGTGTAGAGGCACCTCTGACCTTACCAGGGATTCGTTCATCTCAGTTAACCTCGAAGAGAGGGGGAGTCGGTGAATCAGCTATACGAAATATAGAAGAAGTTATGTAATCGGTCACAATTTTGATGTTCAGCTTTCATCCTAATTTCAAGTTTTCCAAACCACTGCGTTCCAAAAATAAAAATAAATAAATCTGTATATCTGTGAAAACGATAACTCTAGACACGAAACGTTATACATCTATCTAGAACGAGAGCACCCAAGATCGCGGTTCAAAACCCGGCCGAGGCCCTTAGTTTTTTTATGTAAGAGATAGAAAAACCTTGAGCACACCGTCCTTCGGACGGGACGTTAAGCGATGGTCCGAGCCCGTACGATGTCAGGTTAAAGACTCAGTTGGCTACGATGAAAAAGTGCAGACAAAGAAGACGGCGCGGTAACTATTTTCGCTAATATATATAAAAAAATATTTTAAAATATTTATCATGCGCATTTTACAGCAAATTCCGTTAAATCCGGACAGGGTCAGGTACCATCTAATCCGGATTAGCGGGACTCTACTGTAGTTAAAACCCGGGCATGAGTTTCAAAAACGACAACAACTGCTGAAACGAACTTAAATATTTAAATGTAAACAAAAGAGTATGTTTTGAGAGTCGGGGAATACGTATATAAATTATTTTTATATTATATTTTTATTATAATTTTCCAGAGATTTCCCTTAAATATTCAATCATAAATCAAAGTAGAGATTGGTAATCTCTGAACACAGATTATTTTCGGCTGTGTGTCTGTCTGTGAACAACTTCAACCCCTATAACGGAGCCCAGTGATGGGTTCCAGAAAAATATTTGTAAATTTTGTTGAAAGTAACTAAGAAAATATTTTTCAAATCAATACAACTGGTTTCTGAAGTATCATGGATATAAGAAGACACTCCCACATGTTCGTTATAAAACATTTTTTAATTATTATAATAATATTCAAATAAGAAAATATAAATATGAAACGAAAACATGATAAACTGGCTACAGAGGAGCATAGAATGAAAGTTATTACAAAAAAAAAACTTGCAAGATGTTCAAGTACGAATGACCTGCAGACCTGCAGAACTGCAGGGCCCACCTGCAGAACTCCTGTTCTAGCTACTCTGCAGTTACTTTCCCATAATTAAATATAGAAAAAAAATTAATGTTGAAAGTGCCAATCCTATGTTGAACAGGTTCACTTGGGAGTGGCCTCCGGTAGCCGGTCTCTATCTAAAACCTGCAAAACTAACTTTCAAACCACTGTAAGCTGGACATGGAATATGATTAGGTCACATAATAAGATAATGATGATTAGGTGACATAACATTAGTTCGTCACTCTGGTGGACATGAGTCCGACTCTACTGTGGGAGTCCTAAATTTTTATTCACCTAGGGCAGGGGGTCTTTAACGAGTACCTGACATCGTAAAGGCTCGGGACCATCGCTTAACGTCTCATCCGAAGGACGGCGTGCTTAATTTTATTTTACCTCCCAGATAAAATATACTAAGGGCCTCGGTCGGGTTTTGAACCCATGATCATGAGCTCAGAAGGCAAGCACGCATACCACTGAGCTACCGGCGCCCACGACATTATATAAAAAAAATAATAAAATGATACTAAACAATTTTTGCAGAGATATAGTGAAGCAGTTAATAAAAAAAAAATAAAGAAAAATGTATGTGTAGTAAACTGGTTGAACTTCCATTTAGTATTTGTTGAGTCGTGGCTGAAGATGGTAGCAATACCGAAAGTACTCCCCATATATTTTGTGTAATAGACAATATTTTTAAAGAACATTTTCTTTATATTTTTTTAAAAGTTCGGAACCCAGCCGAGCCCCTTCTGGGAGGTGAAAAAACATTGAGCACGCCGTCCTTCGCATGGGACGTTAATCGATGGTCCCGAGCCTGTACGATTTAGGTATTCGTTAAAGACCCCTAACTTAGGTGAATAAAAATTTAGGAAGACTCCCGTAGTAGACTCTGGTAGTAGACGATATGACCTCGTTGTTAAAGCCCGGGCATGAGTCACAATAACGACAATTACTACTTAAATTAACTTAAATATTTAAATGTAAACAAAAGAGTATGTTTTGAGTGTCGGGGAATACGTACATAAATTATTTTTATAAACTTCGGAGTAATTTTTTATTGAGTTATTGTTATTAGAAAATTTATTTAATTATGATCATTAAACAATTATTAATTATGATACTCTCACAGTAAGACACATCCTGGAGGAGTGCTCCGGATATAACAAGTCGCCTCATCGATATAATTTAATCATTTGTACGGCGTCAAAAACCTAGGCCATTGAACGCCGATAAATAAAATTATTCTATTCTATTCTTAATTATGATATGAGATTTTTCATGAGTTCGATTAAAAGTTTAATGTGTACTTGTTAATTTAGTTACGTTTCATATTAAAAATTACTTTCAAAATTGATCTTAGGATTGTCCTATATGCTCCTCCAAACTGATATTTTTTACTTAAAAGGCGAATCTTCGTATACGTCTAATCGAATCCTTTGAAAAGCCTATATTCCAACCATTCAATTATCTGTAAAGTTCGTTATGTCGTGTATGTGACTTTTGCCTTTGTTTATATAAATACGTAGATTGGTAATCATATCGAAATAGGGAATGTTAGATCGATATACACTATAGCCTAAAGATTCATGGCCAACTTACGTCATCCAGACGACCACTCGCTTGCTTCGCCTAAATAGTCGAGTTACAATACGGCTCAGACAACCTGTTCCTTGTTTGTACCCTTACGGGTATTACGTCATTGTTCAAGCTGAACTACGTCATTATGATGACGTACCATGGGATCAATACTGGACATGACACAGTCCACGTTCAATACAGTTACGGACCTGCGCTGTAGCCGCTCTAGATACCTGACCTTTACCCCCTCCCACTCACTCCTCTTCATTCATGCATTTATGGCAAATTGTTGTTTATACTATCAAGTCCACTATTCCTAGTATGGACATAAATATAGATACAAATGTTTGTTTACTGGGCTACAATGAGATGAACTTCGTCTTTGCTTCGTTTTTTTTCTATTTTTCTTCTATTAGCACAGTATAAATGACATTCAGTTCTACTTAATCCATTCATGGGTAGATCAGGTGAACTGCTGTGGACACCTAGGGATCTAAGCATTTAATGCTTTTATCCTTTCCCTCTTTGTGAGACCAACATTTTGCCTATACTAGGGGGTATTGCATGTTCACCTGACATCGCACAGGGACGGGATCACGTATAACGCCCCCTCTGAAGGACGGCGTGCTCAATGTTTTGTTATCTCCCAGATAAAAAATCTAACCGTTCCAAAAGAAAAGTAAAAGGTTTCTTGATTCTAAATACAGCCATTTCCGTGTGTTCCACTGTCAAAAGAATAAAAAGTGTATTATTAAGAATCAACATTTTTATCAATAGTGATTGTGACTCAAGCCCAGGCTTTACTGCGAGGTCATATCGCCTACTAACAGAACGCTCTTTCATGAGCACGACTCTACTATGAGAATCCTAAATTTTGCCTATCCTAAATTTTTTTCACCTAGGGTAGGGGTCTTAAACGAGTACTTGACATCGTACAGGCTCGGGACCATCGCTTAACGTCCCATCCGAAGGACGGCGAGCTCAAGGTTTTTTCAACCAGATAAAAAACATAAGGGCCTCGGCCGGGTTTCAAACCCGCGATCTTGAGCTCGCATACAATTTATTTCATATATTTATTAATTATTTTTATGTATTCTGATTGTGTTTTATAATAATAATATAATATAATATCAATTTATCACTTTTTATTATAAATTGTTGACTTTAACTGTAACAGATCGTAAATTCTATCGATCTTTTGACACATGTTTTGGTTTATTGATAACTCCGTATTTTACTTAATTATTTAAGGATTTTCTATGTACATAACTGTTAACATAAATATGTTAGTTTGTCGGTCCACAACTGGAAACTTCCCATGATATTTCATCATAAGTAACATGTTTTTAACGATATTTCTGAAAAGATGTGAGATGAGCAAAAATCTGTTTTGACATCGTGAAATATAAATTAAAAATACGTAGAAAACAAATTGCTTCTATTTCCTTACAACGTCTATCAGAGTACTTACTTTCAAATTGTTATGCAAACTCGTTGTCTGAAAGACACTTATTACGAAAGAAATAACAGAGAAAAAAAAAACGTTAAGAAGCAAAAGACATCAAACTCAGTGACCCAAAATTGTATTTACCAAAAGCTTCAGGCTTAAATTGTGTACTATTGCATCATGGGAACTATGATTAAAGAAATGATTGAAAAACGAGTACAAATAACATCCATTTATAGTACTGATAACAAAACACAAAACGAACACTCAAAATAGAGAAAGTACATTTTCAAAAAAATACTATGTAAACAGACTACTTGTAAAGAAAGTGAAAAACGTTGATAGGCCTTCCCTTCTGTCAAGAAAAAGAAAGTTGGCGCATATTAAACAGCGTGATAGCCGTAGGGACAAGGAAATATTAGGTTCCACTCAACCGGTAAATTGAATCATATCTGAACTCATCAAATAGAAATTTTTCAAACCAGTTTTGATGATTGAAAAACATTTTAATGGAATAATCGAAAATTTTCTTCATGAAAACCTAATACCAAAAACTATTTCGTTACAACGAATGCACAATTACAAAAATCATTCTGAGATAAAGATAGATAAATGTACTTACATTTGAAAGCGAAGTCTGTAGGTGTACATGAAATATGATAATGTAATTCAACACAAGACAAGGGAAAAAAAACGTATTCTTTTTTTACCCGATAAATATCAGCCCAAACAAAACATTTTAAAAAAAATTAGATAAATACAAATTAAAATTGAAAGAATATTGGATCGTGTAGTTTAAATGATTAAACTAAGGGTAGGGAACAATAAACATTTAATTATAACCGTCCATAAAACCTTACCCTGATAACACACAATCAACCTTCTCTTTTTTTTTTTTGCAGACATCGATAGTTCTACATGAGTTTAAAGAAAAGGGAAAAATGAAAAATATTTAACTGCAGTGGCGGCGACTCGGGGGGGCGGTCGCCCCCCGCTTTTTGAGGAAGCACTTAAATGGATTTTCAAACTTAACATTTGACTGCCTCAAAAATGTAAATAAAATATTTATTTATTGATAATGATCATCATGAATCATAATGGTGCATGATGTAATAAACAAGTTACAAAGAACTAAATAGCAATGATAACATAATATTGTATAGAGTAAGTTCTTTAGTAACTTCAGGTAAACTAGATGTTTTAC